>OX327701.1:7500-5007500 GCA_946807835.1 Ailanthus altissimus | reverse complement strand
TTTGACTTGCTAACTTTTATTATCCACTATTCAAAGTATTATGGGATAAAGATGCATGACATCTTTTATTTACAGATGCCACAATATAGAGTGGTTGTATACTTATCTGTCGTAGGACCAATCATAATAAAATTTTCGAATCTTTTATAGTGTTACGCCCATATTTTTATAAATGCTTAATTTTGTATTGTGGATTATGAATTTTTTATTGAGATATATACGAGTGATGATATTACCTATTGGTAAATCATTACTTAGTAGGATGCTTAGGTTGGTAAAGAGATTAGTTGGATATTTAGTACTGAGTGACTTAGTTGCTCTGTCGGTGACAGATCATTGTTAGTCTTATATGCAACTAGTTTATTTTATCTAAGGATTGGAGTTTTTTTCATTATTTTAACAAGCTCTAGTATATTGTTATTGATGGAGGAAAACATTTTTGAAAAGCATTGGAATCGTATTAATTGCATGATCTATGTTTCACATGCCTACTGACATTATTGTTGATTCCATAACTGTTGATGCTTTGTCGTCTCTCCAACTTGCTTTTATTAAGACTTTGACTTGGAGTAATTATTAAGATTAGCGTGAGTCCGTTATAGTCTATCTGTCACTCATGGACAAAGACTTGATATTAAGGAAAGATCCTCCATTTATGCTCACAGATGATAGTAATACTATTAAGAAAGTATACTGGGAGGCTTGGGATCATTCTAATAGGGTGTGCCTTAATGTGACATAATACACCATTGATAGATCCATTTGGAATAACATTCATTCTTGTGTATGCTAAAGATTTTTTGGATGCCGTTAGTAGAAGCTTTAAGAAAATTGACAAGGCTGAAAAGGCAAACTATATGAAGCTATTCTCTCATACTGTTTATAATGACATTTTAGGGTTGGATAGCACATTTTGAGAATAACTAGTTATCATAAGAAGGTGAGAGATATGGTGTTCAATTTTTAAATGACTTCTTGGTTTATAAGATTCTTGAGTCACTTTCGCCTCAGTTTGTCAATTTGAAAAGTAATTATAACACCCGAAAGAAAGAATAAAATCTCAATGAGATGACAACCTATGTAGTTTGAGAGGAGAAAACGTTAAAAAAAAGATCAGTCACACTGTTATGATGATTACTCAGGACAATGAGAGTGCAAAGAAGAATCTCTTAAGGGTTAGTAGTAACTCCTCTAAGAGGACAAAATTAAAAAAGAATGCTCCATAATTTGATGTTACCACTATTTCTACATCAAGTTCAAAGGATAGGCACAAGAAAGTGAACTGCTTTAAACATAAGGTATGGTTAGAAAAGAAAGGTATTTCTTTTACCTTTATCATAAAGATTCCAACTTTGTTGATGTTCCTTCCAATACTTGGTGGTTAGATAATGATGCGACCATTAATATTACTAATTCCTTATAGGAATTCAGAAGTAGCAAAAAACCCAATGAATGAGAGCTAATTGTGAACATGAGCATTAGATACAACTGACCATTTTATTGACTTATTAGATACAACTTATATTCCCTTTATTATGAAATTTTTGATATTTGCATTTATTTTGGATAAGTGTGATTATACTTTTCATTTTGATAATAGAAAAGTAATTTTATTTTATAATTTTATACTTATTGGTTCTGACACTCTATGTGATGGCTTGTATATGATTAATTTGTCTTATGATATGGATTAATCTTCTTCTAATGCTCATGTTATGAATGTTGTTACTCCAAACATGAGAAAATGAATGATAATTCCTTTATGCTGTGGTATAGGCATTTGGGGTCACATTTTGAGACAAATAATGAAAAGGCTCATTAGAGATAGTATTCTCGATAACTTGAACTTCTTTGATTTTGGCACCTGCATTGATTGTGTAAAAGGTAAGATTATTTCTAAAACCAGGAGAGATAAAGGTAGTAGAAGTCAAGAAGTTTTAGAGTTAATACATACTGACATCTGTGGGTCATTTACTCCTACTGCTATAGGAGATTATAGATACTTTATCACCTTTATAGATAATTTTTCTCGTTATAATCATGCTGAGCTTCTTACTGAAAAATCTAATTAGCTGAATGCCTTTAAAACTTTTAAGGCTATGATAAAGCTTCAGAAAGGGAAGAAGATTATGATAGTAAAATCTAATAGAGGTGGTGAGTATTATAGGTGATATGATGAAACTAGGCTAATCCTAGACTTTCTACTAGATTCCTCCAAGAATGTAGCATAATAACTCAGTATACTATGCATGGGACTCCTGAACATAATGAAATGGCATAGCACAAGAATTGTACTCTTCTAGATATGGTATGATGTATACTTAATAACTCCATTTTACCTGATTTTATAAGGTAAAGCATTGAGGACTACAACCAACATTCTAAATTAAGTGCCCAGTAAATCAGTGCCTAAAACTTTTTATGAATTATAGTCAGGCAAGAAACCCACCTTGTTTTATTTTCATGTCTAGGGTTATAAAGCAGAAGTGAGACCTTATGATCTGCAATCAAGGAAACTTGATATGAAAATTGTTATTGGTTATTTTGTTGGCTATTGTATAGACTCAAAGGGTTCTATGTTCTATTGTCCTTCACATACTACTAGAATCATTGAATCTAATCGTGTCATTTATTTTGAGAATAATCATAATAATGGGAGTTCTGAATCTCGTGATATTACCGTGAGAAAAGATCATGTGATTTTACATATCCCATTATCTTTGGCTTATATAATGGGATCACCACATGATGAATATGATATTATTCCTTATCAGTTAGAGTCTCATCATAATATAGTCGACATGGCTTTAGAGGATTATACTGATGTTATGCCATTGAGGAGATCTGACAGGATCAGGAGACCTCTAATTTTTAATGACTATATAGTCTACTTGCAGGAACAAAGGCAATTTGTTTGTATCTAATAGAAAAAAAAAACTAAAACTACTTAATGAAAAATGAAATAACAATTAAGATTGTCATTATCATTAATCTAATTATCTATTTTATGGATAATGGCTTAGTTTATACTTATATCATTTATTTATAGAGTAAGTTTTTTTTTAGGTTCAAGATTTCTTTGTCCTAGTAAAACCCTAATTGAGAAATATTTATCCAACTTTAATTACTAAATAAAAGTTTGACTCCTTATAAATATTAAAACCAAAAACTAAGCTCGTAATCCATCAGTTTCCATAAAGTCCATTTAATATTTAACAAAATTGTGTATTAACTTCAAAACTTAACTCCAATATATGTGGACCAATATTTATTTTCAAATATCTTATATTCATAAATCTTAATATTTTATCTTTCAAATCAAAGTACTATAATAGGATTACAAAGCCTTCCAAAAGAGGGTATGATAAGATTGTTGGTTTTGTGCTATCTGAAGTTTTTGAAATTGAAGAGGGTTGTAATTTTTTAGGGCATGTACATTTAATAGCTTGATAGTAAGCATGCTAACAAAATGAGAAAGTATTTTGCTGGGTTGGATGATGAAACGGCTAACAACAAAGTATTTTTGATGGGTTTTTAATCGAGGGACACGTGAAAATGTTGAATAGCTTTGTTGTAAATCATCCATGTATGCCATTTAATGTCATTTATTGCATTAATAATAGGTAGAATTTCAAAAATAGCTAAAATTAAAGGGCCTTAACTTTTTTAGTCTCTATTTGAAATTTTCAATTTTTTTAGTTAAACCCATTAATTTTTGACGAAAATACCATCTACATATATATTTTTAGTTAAACCCATTAATTTTTGACGAAAATACCATCTACATATATAATACTTGATCGGCCAAAAAATCACACACACACACACACACACACACACACACACACACACACTCTTAGTTATTTATAGACAAAATCATGCCAAAAACACAAAAAAGAATCTTGCCATCATTTGAACGAAGCAGTTATTAGAATATTCACTTTTTTAAACAAAAAAAGTAAGATGGATTTATTTTTTAAATAATCATTTATGTTGTAATGTAACGTGGGGATGTGTTGTAGTTTTTAAGTTGAAAATAGATTTATTGGAAACATATATTGAATTATTTGAAACAAATTTGTGTGTAAAAGAGACACATTGGTTCATAGTGGGGAGATGAAAAAAATCCAAAAATTTTCATAATCCTATCTCGCAGATTGAACAGGCACAACTATAAAACTAGATCAATAAGATCATATTGCCCCGATTCTATAACAAAGAGAGATATGTTGGGTACCAAAGCATTGCTATAACGGTTCATAGTGATGTGACTTATGATAAACTGTAGAACTTAATGTGCCACAGAATTGAAGTGAATTCTGAGCAGTATAATGTCATTATAAAAATATCGACACCTACAATAGGAATGGATACTATACCGTTGATAATCCAGAGTAATCAAGAAGTGCAGTTTTTATTTGGAGTTAATAAAAGAGGTTTTATACTATTATGTGTTAATGTAGATCTTAGACCAATTAATTCTCATGAGATTTTACAAGTTCCTGTGGGGAGACAACGACAGCCGCATAACCACTTCATGTCCGCAAGCGATAATAACCATGTTAATGGTATGGCTTCAACATTACTATCCGTGGACGTCCAATCCAACATGTCATACGACTACAATATTTCTCCATCTAGATACAATGATGACCCACCTCATGCTTATTATGATAACCAGGTAGATTGTTATGAGTACGCTTATGATGGTGGTAATGTTGATGAATATGGAGGTAATACTAATAATGACGGAGATGATCATAGAGATGTTTTAAATAATATAAAAAAGGGAAGTGAAGGCGACTTGTCAAAATATTAGAATGAAGAACCGAGTGATTTATGTCAAACATTAGTAATTAAACATGACAATTTGTTCACCCATAGAACCCATTTCAATTTAACCCTTCGATACCAGCTTTTGACTTGAGATCTTTAGATGAGGCATCGTATTCAAGAATTAGGGAAGTGGTGGTGGTTGGGAAGTTATTTTCTAACAAGAAATTAATATACGATGCTCTCAATATACATGCATTGAACGGTAATTAGAGCTTCAAGGTGTTCAGGTCTACGAAAGATCTGTTTGAGACAAAATATGAAGATGAAAAGTGTAAGTGGCAAGTTCGTGCCGTGTCTATAAATGCTCAAAAATATTTAATTGTCTAAAGAATTAACAAGGAGCATACATATTAATTGAACCAATTGTGTGATGCTCATCGTCAAGCAAAGAGTCGAATAATTGCTGAAATGATCAAGAATAAATTTACAGATGTCAATAGAGTTTATAGACTAAAGGATATTATGGCAATATATGGGAAGAGTATGGTGTTAATTTAATATATATATATATATATAAGGAATTATCGAGCTAAAGAGAATGCAAAGAGGATGATGGCCAATTCTGCTGAGTACTCATTCATAAAACTTTCATCTTATTATTATATGGTAGAAAACGAGAATCTAGGTATGGTCACTCATTTGAAGACTGATGACAATGGACAATTTTTAAACTTTTTTTTATGGCATTGAGTCCTTGTATTCGAGGTTTCCATACATCTATCAGACCGGTGATTGTTGTGGATGGTACATTTTTGAAAAACCATTATCTTGGTTGTATGTTTGTAACTATTTATAAGGATGAGAATAATTAGATTTATTCAGAAGGCCATTAGGAAATTATTTTCAAATGCATACCATGTAGTGTGTATCTTTCACTTGAAGGATAATTTGATCACAAAATTCAAGCTTTCTGCTAGAAATAAGAAGACAGATGGATTCATAGGCGTATACTTTTAAACCACAAAAACATATCAATTGTGTGATTTTTAAATCCATTGGCATAATATGTGAGGCATGAAACCTGAGGCAATACAGTATTTGGAGAAAAGGCTAGTTGCATCAAATAGGCTAGATCAGTGGGTGTATTTAAAAGGTATGATATTATGGTCACTAATATTACAGAGAGTATCAATGCAGTGGCAATATCATAAAAATATCACCAAATCATCAACAAAATATCATAAACATCACAAATGTCATAAATATCATAAATCAACATCAAGCTGTACGATGTTAACTGTTAATACACTATTGCATCTCATTACACCATAAATCAATAGCCATTTTCTCCCTAAAAAATGGTCCGATCTCTAGCCTAAAGTCCAAACTACACTTTAACATAAGAAATTCTATAAACTTACAAGTATACACCCCACAATCACCATTATTTATCGTTTATTAAGGCATTCTATCCTTTAGCCGTACCACATTGTAGGACAAGAAATCTTTAGGTACGTCACTCCTTATCGATATAAACTGGGTCATATATAGGTATAATGGCATCATCTTAGATAAACATGCAACATAATGCTCAGTTTGTCCATAACGTATCCTTTAACGCTAGAGTTGTATATGGTAGTTTGTCTCTGTAGAAAATCAACCTTCACTTCAGCCTAATGCTTGTTACGATAATTGACAGGAATATACACCTGATTAAATAAATAAATATACGTAAAGTTAATATTTGCAATGACTTGACATAAAGGTATAAATGTGTAAAAATGTACACACCTTATCAACAACGACCCAAGGCTTAGAACCATAAAAGTGTTTTTTCTCCCCAATTGATAGTTCACGGTCCCAATTAATCAATGACAAGTTTGAGGAGTATTGTGTGTATATTGCCAGAAAGGACTCCTAAAGACAACCAAATCCATTAATATATGTAATATTGTGTAACAATATCATATATAGTGGAGGTAATTAGAAAAACTTACAAAAAAATACGAGTCTGTTGTGGTACACTGTTGAGGTAACTGTTATAGATATTTGCACTGGTGGAGCAAATCAATATCAGAGACTTATTGATGTGTTGTCACATTAAAACATAACTCTATATAATATACTGTTCAACTATTAAAAGAATAATTAACTATTTTGAATTGAAAATACTTAAAACTTCTCCTAACTAGTGTTATCGGAGTGCTTAAAACTCTAAGGTGGGTGCATTAATACCTAGTAAATCTAGTTTTCCAGTACCCTCATCAATCCAGTGCATGAATCTTGAACTAAGTATTGGGTTAACTAGGTGTATAGGATCCATATCAAATGTCTGATCACCAATCTACTAGCTCTCAGGTCTTGCCTTCTTTGATTTATTGCGAAGAGGATTCATATAGAGCATCACTTCTCTCGCGTTAGTCTATATTGTCGTCCATACATGCTTGCCCCTTTTCCCACCAAGTACCACATCAACATTGCCAATTTGCTGACTAGCCTGCTTGACCTCCTGCTAAATGTCGATTTTTATTTAGCAATCAAGAACATATACATTTGGCTAATAATCACTTGATGAAACATGTCCAACACATATCAATTATAAGAAAATCAAAGTAATAATCAAATTAAAAACCGTTAATTCTTAGATAATTTACCTGATTATCATATGCATCCATACATATAGGAGAATTTTCCAACAATTGTCTGAATATTCTACTCTCCTCCATCATTTGTTCATTATCCTTTTGTTGCTACTGTAAAAAAAAAGTTGCACCTCTCGCATCTTCTTTATTATCTTTTCTTTATCCTTTTGTTGTTGCTCTTGCAAGTTGGCATATCCCTCTCGTACCTTATTCCTCAACTCGCCAACCTCACCATATGATACATCAATTTGTTGTGGATAGTAATCATTAGGATATGTTGGCCAGGCTGTGCATTGTTGGTATTGCACCTAATAAATTTGAAGAACAAGTAAATTAGAGTTATCTTTATTTATAAGTTTGGTTCACATATGATTATAGAAGTATATTGTACATGTTCTCCAATAGAATAAACTTCTTCATTACGATCACCTAAAATTGCTGTAGGGTTATTTGGATATGTGGGTGGTGTCGTTGTTCAAATTAGGCCTAATTAAAAAATATACATTAAACATGCAAAATACTTAATGTATGTAAATACATCTAGATAAATTAAACTAAATAATGTACCTTATCTTTAAATGCATGTCTCTAAGGTTCATCTTCATGGTTAACATTTGCATCCCCCTGCTTATCTGCACGCTTGTCATCTGCAACCCTCCTCATCTCCTAGATCAAGGTATTTGCCATAATTATCATGGGTCTCCCTAAATTACATCAATGCTTGGGTAAACTCTGCTCCCATCTCATGCTCTTTATGGACCAATTGTTGAATCACATCCAAGTTCTACAAAAAAAAAAAAAAAAATTAAATAAGCAACTCATATCTTTTTTATTGTTGATATTACATTATATTCATATACTTACTATTTTTAGTTTGAAAAGATTATTCTGCATATTTTTATGCGTTATTGATAGGGGCGTAAAAATACTAGTATAATTTATACCAAACTTTTATTCTTTACTTCAAATCATAAATATTTGGCTATTTAATTATATTTTTTTTTATAATAAATAGATGCAGGATGGAAAATATACCGTATAGGAACAAATGAGAGGCGAATTGGACGTCAAACGAAGAAGTTACACTCAAAATATGAAAGTAGTGTCAAGAATGGGCGCCGCAGTGCCCATGACTGAGCGTCGTGGACAACCCAGCACCGCGGCGCCCGCGGTGGTAAACAGTACCAGTGAATAATATTTTGCTACAATAACGTATGAACAGTAACTTAAAGACAAAAACTTATAAATAAAAAGCCAAAAACCCTAGGAGATGAGAGGAAAAAGAAGAGAAAAGAGGTAAAACTTAGAAAGAATTCACAACACAAATCAAAGATCAAAGCCAAAGATTGAAGAACTAAGATCAAGATTCAAGCTTCAAGTCAAGATTGAGGGAGAAGCACATCAAGAAGTTACTTTGATTAGTTTTTCTTCCCTTTCTTTATCATTATATTTTTATTCTTGTTGATCTTCATGAATTGGTTTGATACTTTTGATTTTGTGATGGGCTAAATTGTTTATCTAGGGTTAGACTATGTGAACCTATTATGGATTTCGATTGTGTTAATTTTTAGTTTCTGAACTTGATAAATTCAATTGATTCATTCTATCTTATATTTAATACTTTCATTATACTTAATCAATATTTTGAATGATTAAGGAACCATGATGAACTCGACAGAGGGATTCATGTGTTTAGTCTATGATAGTTTGATGCATGATTATAGGATAACAATTATGAATTCCATCTATGATAGAAATATACATAGGTGGCATATATGGTCTAATTTAGACTTGATCTTAATGAATTACATTCTGATTTGATTACAATAGACATATAGGTGATTATTAGAATGCGTAATATAGTTACTTGACCATCGACAGAGGCTTGTTATGAGATTAGTGTTTAAGCCAATCAATTAGTATTAAGAGATTAACTAAGTGGTTAATGAGTCCAATGAAATACTAGGGGACGAGTCAAAGCCTTACATTATCTTTATTTGTGAATTCACTTTTTGCTTTTGTTTAAGTTAATTGATAGAATTAGATTAGTTAAATAAATTTTAAATTTTAGTTTTTTGAATAAAAGTTAAGTAGGTACAATTTTAGTACTTGATTTATAGAATTAAATCGTATAGTCCTTGTGGAATCGATATCTGGACTTGAAATTCTATATTACTTGCTACGATAGCGTACACTTGCGCTTAGCTATTATAACACCTAATCAAGTTTTTGGCGCCATTGTCGGGGACTAGTTTTATCTATTCTTTAGATCAATACTAATACCAAGCTACTTACTTTTAATTCAGATTTTTATTTTTATTTTATCTTTTTCTTTTTACTTTGATTTTCTTTTTATTTTGCTTTGATAGTTCATACTATGGAGGTAAACAATGATCATATCAATAATAATGTGTTTAAGTCTATGATACCACAGAAAGCTTTGAAAGAGTATACTATCCTATCTATAAGTGGTGTTCAGTCTAATATTCAGCGACTAACCATCAACATTAATAATTTTGAATCAAGCCAAATATTATTCAGATGCTGAAAGAAACTGTACAATATAGCGGAGCTCTCAATGACGATCCTAACATGCATATTATAAATTTCTTAGAAATTTGTGATACCTTCAAATACAATGAAGTCTCTGACGATGCCATCAGATTGTGATTATTTCATTTCTCTTTAAGGGACAGAGCTAAGAGTTGGTTGATGTCATTACCGTCAGGATCGATATCAACGTGGGAGGATCTAGCACAAAAGTTTTTAGCCAAGTTTTTTTCATCAACAAAGACAGTAAAGATGAGGAATAATATCACTTCATTCATTCAGATTGATGGAGAGTCGTTGTATGAGGCATGAGAGCACTTCAAGGATATGTTGAGGAAGTGTCCTCATTATGAAGTCCCTAAATGGCTATTAGTCCAAATGTTCTATAATGGATTGGTGGGCTATTTGAGGACTATTGTAGATGCTGTTGCTGGAGGAGCTTTAATGAATAAGTCTATAGATGAGGCTTATGATCTATTAGAAGAGATGGTATCAAACAGTTTCTAATGGCTAGCAGAGAGGGTTACACCCAAGAAAGTTGCCAATGTATACGAGATTGACGCATTAAATGCATTGACAGCGCAAATCAACTTATTATCTAAGAAGTTTGATGCATTGAACGCTGCTAAAACCCAATAAGTGACATGCGACTTTTGTGGTGATAACCACATGAATGGGCAGTGCATGGAAGCAATGAATTATGTAGATAATTTTAATCATCAACAACCTAACCCACAATCAAATTTCTACAATTCGAAGTAGAGAGATCATCCTAACTTCTCTTAGTGTAACAACCAAAGGGAGTCATCTAGACTAATGAATCCCCCAGGATTCCCGTCACCACAAGAAAAGAAGCCGACATTAGAATACATATTTGTGCAATATATGAAGTCCAATGATGCCATTCTACAGAATTATTTAGCATCTTTGAAGAATTTAGAGGTTCCAATGGGACAACTTGCTGCTATAATTAATAGGAGACCTCAAGGCACTCTACCAAGTGATACTAAGATAAATCCAAAAAGAATTATAGAGCAATGCCAAGCCATTGACTTGAGGAGTGGTAAGATCTTATAAGAAAATATATTCACACCACCACCATCAAGTATAAATGAGAAGAAAGTGCAAAAAAATAAAGTGCAACCATATAGACCGTCTATTCATTTTCTTCAAAGGCTACAGAGGTGTCAAACAAAAAATCAGCAACATACCAGTCCATAAAATAGTGTAGAATCTCAGAAAAGTGTAGAATTCTCAATAATGGAACGTGCAGAAACTGGTATTAAAGTGCAGCAACATTCTAAGGTGCAGAAAAGTGACAACACAGTAGAAAATACTAGTAGCAAATAGCAGAATCAGCCCATGCGTACTATATTACTTGACTGTTGTAGCATTAATGTGGTGCCATCAAGCACCAAAGAGCTCAAAGACATTGAGATATTGAATCCTCACATAAAAAAGAATATGTTAAGGCATAGAAAGAGAAGAAAAAAAGAAGAAGAAGAAGCAGTACAATGATAGGATCAAAGAAAAGGGCACAAAAGAGACACTTCGCCGGTCTAAGATTAAAGTCTTTCCGAAGAAATATGAGGAGAAAGAGGAACAAGTTACTGCCCAAGATATAATAAAGAAGATGTGAAAGCCAAAAGAAAGAAAGCCTAACAAGCTCACATATAAAGATGTTTCCACCATTGACTTTGATCCTCCATAAGAGTAGAAAGAGCTCTGTCAAGCCGATGACGCTAAATCAAGCACTTCTTGGGAGGCAACCCAAGTAGTTTTTATTTTTATTTTTATTAGCTTATTTTCAGTTTTAATTATGTTAGTTTCTTTGTTTCTTTTAGGAATAAAATCAGCAAATCAAGCATTCAAAAAAGCAGCACAAGTAATTTTAAGCGTTGGAGTAAAAGAATACCGCAGTCCACTCAATGGGCCACAACGTTGCATTGCTTCAACTTCAGTTACCAGGGGAGTTTCTCTTACTTTTAAATTTATTTTTAAACATTAAGGACAATGTCTAATTTAAGTTTGGGGGTGAAAAACATACTTTCTTGTGTTTATTTTGCTGCTTATATTGGTTGGTTGTCTTGTAGAGTAAAATTTTTTTTTAGGTTGTTAAGTTTTGGTTGAGATGATGATCATTAGTCCATGATAAGAAATAAAATATTGGCTGAATTTATTTTCACAAGTCTTTAGAAAGTAATAGATGCTTGAGACAACTCTTATATTATGATCCTTGGATTGAATTCAAGCCTATTTTTTATCACTTACTCTTAAGCACATTAAAATAAGTATGTATTGATTGAATTTTTTTGCTTAGAGTTATTTATGCTTAAGTAGTACACTACAGTCTCGAAGATCAATACTCTAGAACTTACTTGATTACTACTTGAGGCGAAATCCTAGAATTCACATGCTTAGGGAAATGACATTAGGCCATCTTTGGACTGTTTGAGCCTTTTCATACCTACCTTATATATATATATTCCTAGTAACTCCGTTTGAGCCTAATTATCCATTTTTTTTTTCTGTTTAACCACATTACAAGCCTAAAGACTTTGAGTTTACTTATCCTAAAATCTACCGGTAGCACCATAAACCTTGAGTTTACTTAGAAATATTCTTAAAATGTAGAATGTTATGGATGTATGAAAGAAGGGTACTACAATGAAAATAATAAATCTTGAAGGTGCATATCATTCTAAGTTTGGAGGTACATAAAAAAAATGTTTAAATGCATAATACCCCAACTTAAGAAAAAAAAGAAATTCTTTGTAAAAGGGATTAAAAGAAAAATGGAAATAGCATAAGTTTGGGAGAGGAGATGAAGAATCAATGAGGAAAAGGAATCAAAAAGTTTCTAAATAAAGTCTAAGTGTTAATGGTGTGATTTGCGCTTTATATATATCTTTATAACCCATCTTTACCTTAGCCTTATAATACAAGCTAAATAAAGTCCTAAATAGATCCATAAACATGCATATTTCTATATTAGTGGAGAGTAATATAAAAAGTAAGGTTATGATAATGTTATAATTGAAAATATGCCAAGATATCATATTTATGTAATTCTTAAGTATTTAGTAAATCTATGTTCTATTTAGCTAATTACTTACTTATTACACACACGCACAAGTGATCATTTACAAAAGAGAATGAAGTACTTGATCAATGGTATAAGAATTGTTGAAAGTTGTTTATTGATTTCTGAAGAACCTTGTGCTATCTTTAACAGCTTTAATTTGAGACTATGATGATAATTTTTCAATCAATCGAAGCTTATTTTTAGTTTTTAGTTTTATTTTTGAGTCATAAGTAAGCTATGAATGTTTTTCTTTATTTTTACTCGAGGACAAGTAAAGTTTTAAGTTTGGGGGTATTTGATAAGGGCGTAAAAGTATTAGTATGATTTGTACCCAACTTTTATTTTTTGCTTCAAATTATAAATATTTGACTATTTAATTCTATTTTTTTTATCATAAATAGATGCACTATAGAAAATATGACGTATAGGAACAAATAGAAGGCAAATCAAACATCAAACAAAAAAGTTATGCTCAAAATACGAAAGTGATGTCAAGGTTAGGCGCAGCGGCCCCCCACAACCTAGCGCCGCGGCGCCCGCGATGGTGAACAGTACATATGAACAGTATTTTGCTACAATAACATATAAATAGTAATTTGAAGACAAAAACCTATAAATAGAAGGCCAAAAACCCTAAGAGAGGAGAGGAAAAATAGGAGAAATGAGGCAAAAACTTAGAAAGAATTCAAAACACAAATCAAAGATCAAAGCCAAAGATTGAAGAACTAAGATCAAGATTCAAGCTTCAAGTCAAGATTGAGGGAGAAGCACATCAAGGAGTCACTTTGATTAATTTTTCTTCCCTTTCTTTATTATTATATTCTTATTCTTGTTAATCTTTATGAATTGGTTTAATACTTTTAGTTTTGTGATGGGCTAAATTGTTTATCTAGAGTTAGACTATGTGAACCTAGTATGGATTTCGATTAATTTTTAGCTTGTGAACTTGATACATTCAATTGATTCATTCTATCTTGTGTTTAATACTTTTATTATACCTGATCAATATTTTGAATGATTGAGAAATCATGATGAACTCGACAGAGGGATTCATGTGTTTAGCCTGGGATAGTTTGATGCATGATTATAGGGTAACAACTATGAGTTTCATTTAGGATAGAAATATACATAGGTCGCATGTATAGTCTAATTTAGACTTGATCTTAATGAATTACATTCTGATTTAATTACAATAGATATATAGGTGATTGTTAGAATGTGTAATATAGTTACTTGACCATCGACAGAGGCTTGTGATCAGATTAGTGTCTAAGCCAATCAATTGATATTAAGGGATTAATTAAGTGGTTAATAAGTCCAATGAAATACTAGGAGATGAGTCAAAGCCCTAGATTATCTTTATTTGTGAATTCACTCTTTACTTTTGTTTAAGTTAATTGATAGAATTAGATTAATTAAATAAATTTTAAATTTTAGTTTTCTGAATAAAAGTTAAGTAGGTACAATTTTAGTACTTGATTTATAGAATTAGATCGTATAGTCTTTGTGGGATCGATATCTAGACTTAAAATTTTATATTACTTGATACGATAGCGTGCACTTGCGCTTAACTACTATAGCACTCAATCAGTTATGACCCTAGTACACGTCTACTTCAATATATGAGGGATCATCAGTGAAGTTTTTTTAGCATATAGTTTCTTAGCCAATGAGATTGCCTAAAAAATCTATACCTGTAAAACAAATTGTCATACTATAAAGTCAACAATATATAAATAAACATTTAAGATGAGAAATGACAAAAACTCCAAAATTTATTATGTACTTGAAAAACATAAAGAAAACCTTGAATATTATATTTTTTCTCTTTATGTTTTGAATTTTGCGCTGATGCGATATTTCTATATTTTAAAATGAAGTACAAGTATACATTACCATATACAAGTAATAAAGAGACAAAAGAGTCGGATGTCGAACCCACATAAATACTTTTTTCTTTTTATCAAGTACTAAAATTATGTCTTTCTAGTAATTATTCAGAAAAATCAAAATCTAAGAATAAATTTGACAAATATAAAAGTAATGATACAATGTAAAGAGTTATGAAAATAGCAATATAGAGAAAACTTAGGATTAATACTATCATTCAATATGATTTTTAATGATTAATCTTCTAATATTTAATTCATTTAGTCTTTGTTATTGATCAAGACACTATTGCATTCATAAGTCTCTCCCAAAGTCATGCAAGTATATCTTAGTTTACTAAATACCTATATTCCTATGGTATTTAGTAAATTAAGACTCATTAAGAATAAGTCTTATTGATTATACATGCCAATTAGATATATTCCTATTCTAATTTAAAACTTGCATATGTAACTTATGTTACTCTACAATTATGCATCAAATTATTTAGGTCTAAACATAATGATTTCTCTTTCGAGTTTATCAAAATATTACCAAAACAATCATAATATTGGTCAAATATAATGAAGTATTAAGATCAAATAATTTGAATAACAAATAACTAAGTTTATTAAATATTAAAAAGATATGACAATTAAGCACACATATTGAATTCAAGTATTAACCATAGAAAGAAAATTAGTTCATAACTACAAGAGAATTGCGACAAAAATATAAAGAAAATATGATACAATCAATAGCAAACCAATATAGACATCGAAATGTTCTTGATTGAATAGCCTAGAAACTCTTGTTGTCCAAGAATGCCTTGAATTTCTCTCTATAGCTACTTTAATTATACTCCAATTGTTCTCTAAAACTTGTGTTATACGTCTTTTGAGTGTCTTATGTCTTCCTTAAAGACTGTGGACGAGTGACATTTTATAGGGATTGATTTGAGCTTGAAATCTCTACTTCTTGTCAGGTCAAGAATCATGCTGTCGTTAGGGCACTACATCCAAAAGTCGATATCACCAAAGCGGTGAAGGTATGGAGTTAAAGCGCTAGACTATCGTTGAGGTGATAATTGGTCAGTGCTGGGGTGAAAAACGACAACTATTCTAGGTGTTAATTCTGATTTTCTTATTTTGATCAAGGTTTAAATATTGGGCTGAAAATCCTGAGGAGAAATTTTTAGAATTGAGTTTCTTTGCAATTAAGTCCATGATTTTTGCTTACTTCAGGTTCTTGCTCCTTTTTTGTATATTTGTCAATCCAAACCCTATAAATAAACAATAATGCACATAAATAATCATTTATTCTTATAAAATAATAAAATATCAAAATAAAACATGAGAAAATAAATAATAAATATGCCCTTATTATGTGTCTTCAATATCTTAAATCTCTCTGCCTTTCCATTCAATGTCCGATCCCTGTATACATTTGTAAGTGGCCTCCTATGATACATTTCCCCACAGATATTTATTGAATTCATCCTAATTATCCATTATTCGCAGTACAAATGGATTTAAATAACTTCTCTCTCTACCCTAACAACATACGGTTGATAAAATATATTGACAATAATTTCACTGCAGCTTCATCATTCATATACTCGAAATCATATCTCTCAAATATATCATCAAACTCTTGCAATCGGATGTTGTGTCCATTTGGCAAGTACTCACTCTGTAAGTGATGATTTAACTTCTTCAACAACTGCCTCAAGGTTGAATACTCTCCCATTTTCAGTCTAGACATAATTGCAAACTCTTGCTGACTAAATCAAATTTGCTTTTTGTTCACCATAAACCAAAACTCATCATCCTTATCTACGGTTTAGAACTTGTGGAGTAACATATAATGAACTAAAATGCCCAAAAAATTTAATTGTTGCAAATTTAAAAAATGACCCATACATGTGTTTTTTCATATTTCTGTCTGATGAACCATCAATTTGTCTCTTATTGTATTAAGAACCCAAAGCTTGGAATAACACGAAATAATGACAGAAAAATGATCTTTAATAGGTGTTAGTATTTATTATACTATTGTATGCATGTGCAACTGTGTTCATTGTATAAAATATATATCACATACATATTTGGGCATAGTGGAATATTAAAACATACAATAAATATAATAAATAATATATTAATCACATTAAATATTAAAGGGAATTTGAGAAATCTCCAAATGTGTAACTTTTTACATGCGTAATTAAGTGTTTGCTTGAAAATTAACTCGTTGGCAATTCTAGTCACCAATTTGATAGACTTGGTAAGTTAGAACAATAGCTCAAATTATTCAGCACTAGATTTAACATTTAAACCCTATGAATTTTTTTTTCCTTTGATCAACAAAACAAATTCTTAAGTTGTTTTAATTAGTAGCCTATAAAGATAAATAATAGAATCAATTTCAACTTTTGAAAATAATTTTTAAATGAATCAGATTCCTTTTGTTTTGCTCCATATATTAGTTGGCCACCAAACTTTCATAACAACAACAATAAAACAAAAGAAAAAAAACAACAATTGCTTTCTTTCTCCTTCTTAACCCCACGATTTTCACACTTCCAATATATGTATATGTAAAAGTAATTCCAATTTGCTTTCTAAAATGGCCATTCATGTATTTCACACTTTTAAAAGCAATTTACAATCACTTCTCAATGGTTCTAGATGTTTCCTCTTTCATATATCTCTAAATACATATTAAAAATAGTATTATAGAATTAAACTTGACCATCAAGTTTAGATTAAATAAATATAATAATAAATAACAATATTATATATATAAAAGCTTACCAACCAAGCATAAATATAGTATTATAATATCATAAATTATTATATTATAAAGAGATATTTTAATTATTTAATAATTAAATAATTATTGTGTGAAATTACAATTTTGCCTTTTTTTAATGGTTTTCAAGTATACTCTCTAGTGGGTCTCATTATACTACATATTTGAAATAACTCAACCAATGGGCCATAATATGCCACATGTCATAATGTAATTGTTAATTGTTAACTAATTATAGTATTTAACACTTAAATACGGACACATGCACATTCCCGTGAAAATGCTAGATATTATTGGATTGAATAATTCGATACGCTGTCCCAATGCACAACGAGTACACTTTATATTGCGGGACTTCCTAGGTCCTCGCCCGATTCATCAAATAAAACTATTCCATGAGTCCGTAAATATTACCCCACGCACATGTCACGAAAATACAAATCAGCGCATCGACCATCCAAACTGAGGTTACAACACATTTGTGTAGTCCTTCCGTCATAATATCCTAGATGTGCGAGGATATAGATTATCGCCGTCAAATCTTCATGTGCTCATCCATATCCTATCTCCAGACTTATATCTTGCTGAATAATAAACGCAAACTCCTTTACTATATTTGTTCAAACTTGGTGAAAACTCTTTCTCGAGATAAATGTTTGTGGCCACGAGACTTTCTGAGATATAGTCTCGAAGTATCTAGATATCCAACTCCTTATACGAGCTGATAAATCTCATATATGTACGCACCGAACTTTATAAGTATCGAACCATATCCAACGACACCTAGTAGTCACACCATAAAAGGTTTGTGACATGCGTGAAACTAAAGTATGGTAGATCACTTACAAGCCCACCATGGCACTCAGGTCAAATGACCACGTATACTACTCAACTCGAGAGGACCCTCCATTGATGGCTTATATTGGGTGTCTATTAGAGGTTCTCATAAGTTCGTCCCATATCTAGTCCTAACTGGATACCCATATATCAATACGAGCTCCAAGCTTACGGTCAGTTAGGAACAACCATCTATACCCTATAGGTATAACATATGTTGATTTATATAAAAGTATCCACCGACAGATCCGCATCGTCAGAAATAGATCATGGATAATTCAAGAACATACTTGCACATTTTCTAGCACCTGATTGTAACTCTTGTAATTATGCAGTTACTAGTATACTCCTAGGTCTATGTCCCATTACAGACAAGGCTTCAACTCTTGGATATTCGTTGAGTATTATAACCAGCTAACAATTAGCTGTGCTAACACTTAATATTTATATCTCTCACCGTGGCCAACTCTGGGCCTTGATCTAAACTCCTTTAAATTATATAATATCTATAATGTTACATTGCATGTTACCATATAAATAGGCATTAGCAATTTAATAAGAATATACACTTATATAAATAACAAGTATATGTACATTTAGGGATGACACGTAAATATCAACTCTAATAACAGGACCCTTAAATTTTTTTAAAAACTGTGTTATTGCTAAAAAAAGGTAAATTATTAATTAATTATCAATTTCATAAATTTATAATTTATAATTATTATAAATATTTTCAAACATGTATTAATTAAATTTATTGGGCACAATAATAAACGTATAATTAAGGAAATTTACATAGCCCCACGAAGCCAGCGCGATAAGTTTCTAAGCTTCTTAGTGCGCCGACAAAATAACGCAATAAGATTATAACTTACCATTGCCACCTGGACAACCCCCAAACCCCATAAACCCTCCCTGCCACTATGAACCCTTCCCAAAACCCCACTAAAACCTTTTCTCCACCGCCGACGCTACCACACACCTACAACAACCTAAAAAATTACCACAAATCACCCCCGAATTTATATAGCCGCCGCCACCCCTAAAATCTACAATCAAATTTTTTACAACACAAATCCCTCACATTATCCCATTTATAATAACTACAACAACAAAAATCAAGCAAAAAAGCCAAACCCACAACAAATTTTAACATAAAATAAAAACTCACACAAAATATTGAATTTTTTCACTCACCTCATTTTTATAGCTGTCGTGAATCTCACTGTCGCTATTGACCATCATCCTTCGCTGTCAGCAGCTACTGTTGTTGAAGCTTGTTGTCGCCGCTTGTTGCATGTTTGAGAAGGATGGGTTTTTGAGAAAATCCATTTAAGAGATATGAGGATGAGTTGTTCGAGAGAGGGAAAAAATGTAAAGGGTATTATGGTTCAAAATGAATGAGTTTGACCAAAACAAAAAGTTGATAATTTGAAATGGGGGCTAAAAAAGTTAAGGCCCCTTTAATAAAGGCTATTTCCAAAAATTTCCCTTGATAATAGGATTTTACTTGCTATGTTAGAATTGATTGAGGCTTTTCAAAATAGAGGTTTTACTTGCAAATACAAATCAAGTCTTGTTTTTATAGCTTCTCTCTTGTCTAAGTTGTTGGAATTTATAAAATTATTTTAAATAAACCAATATATATAAAAGATATAGAGTGAAAGAAAAAAATCGAGAAGAGAAAAAAGAAGGAAGAAGTTAAAAAGGCATTCAAGCAAAAATTTGCTTGAGCGTTGCTACGCTAAATATTGGCACTGCAGTGCTTAAGTCTGTATATAGAGTGCAGTGGTGGCGGCTATTGAGCATTGCGGTGCACGAGGCCAAGCCTAAAGTACCGCAACACCCAATTGAGCTTTTGTGTTCTTCTTATGTTGAGTGTCGCGACACTGCTTGTTAAGCGTTGCGGCATCGACTATTGCATGCCGTGGCGTTAAAAGCTGGGCATGTGATCTTTAGTAGAGTTATTAATTTCTTTTAATAGGTATGACCTTTTGAAGAGATATTGTGTTTTTTCAAAAAGATATTTCATTACGCCTAAAAACTCGTAATAATTATATCCATTCACCTATTTTTTTAATATAAATTGTAATTTTAATACTCTATGTAATTTTTCAATGTCCCATGGGGTATCTGAATCTGTATTTAGATAATGGAGAGTTAAAATTTCAACCTTTAAACACATGCAATATCCCTTGTAAGTACTGTCCTTTTGTTTGTATTAGTCAGAATTTATCATCAATGTCATCCTTGCCTCAGTGGCTAATAAATCAACTCTTAGTATTGTTGGTCTTTTCATGTAATTTCAAATAGGATGGCACTGAAAGGGTCTCTCCCCCATTTTCTCTCTGGCCTGTAATAGAAGAAAAAAATGAAATGAGGTTGTAAACCAAAAGGGTTTTTTCTGTCACTCCTTGACAGTGTAGTCTTAAAATCATCCACTAATAAATAAAAAAGAGTCTCAAACAATGAATCTGAGGCAAATGGTTAAGTGAGGTGGGGTTTTTCTAGTACAATAACAGGTAGTGAGCAGATAGAGTTATTACTAAAGGTTTTTATTGGAAAAGTAGGTAAAGATAGGGTTGAAGTTATAAAATAACTTTAGTCATAATGAACGTAGATTTCATAGTAAAACTTTACAATTCCTTGGTTTCTGAAGAAGAAAGAGAAGTGGTGGAGATTTTTGACCTACAATATCCTATAGTAAATGCCACATTGATGCTATAATTAATGACGGGGCAAATAGAAAATGGAGGTTGTTTGATGTAAATGAATTGCCAGAAGCTGAGATGAAAAGACATGCCTTGACGCTGTTGTCAAGGTTAGCTAGTCTTCTTAGCCTCCCTAAGATTTATTGTAGGAATTTTAACGAAGCCCTGCACAGTGACAAAAAATGTAGAGGAACTTTGAGAAATAAGAGGTATGGAGTGAATTTAGTGGAGGAAAGAATTGATAGGTTTCTATATACAAATAACTAAAATGGGCTATATGGTAGAACAAAAGTCTCTTATCTAGTCTCCACAGGATCAGACCACTATCCAATTCTGTTGGAAGCATGGAAGAGATCCGAGTGGAACAAGAAAAATAGTAGATGTAAGTATAGGTTCCACTATGAAATGTTCTGGAGCAACAGAGTAGAGTGTCAAGAAATTGTTAAAGATACATAGCTTAGTTAACAGGATTGTGGGAGGAATGTAATAAGAGGTTTTATTGAGAGGATTGAAAAGGTGAAATCGAGTCAGCCTAAATAGAGTATAAGGGTCTTTTGTGGAAATAGAAAGAAGCTAAATCAACTCCTTGCAAGATTAGAAGAGTGTAAGATGGAGCAACACCAATTTGTTTCTAGTGAAGAGATCGGGAAACTAGAAAGAGAGATTGACCAGATGCTACATGATGAAAGAGCAAAGGCTGCCTAGATGACGGAAGGGGACAGAAACACCAAGTATTTCTATGCAGTGGCCTCAAAAAGGAGATCAAAAAATAAAGTTAAGGAAATCCTTAATGAGTCAGGCTGTTGGGTAAAAGATAACGGAGAAATAGAACAGGTCTTTTGTAATTACTTTACTAACATTTTTACTTTTTCAGGGCTTTGTGAAGAAGCTATGTCAACTGCTCTAAGGGGCTTTGAAGGGAGAGTCATGACAGATGTGAATAAGGATCTATGCAGACCATTTTCAAAGGATGAAGTAGCTAATGCAATGTGGCAGGTGAATCCTATAAAAGCGCCAGGCCCGAATGGGATTTCAATTGGATTTTATCAGAAATACTAGAAAGTGGTTGATGATGCAACAATGAATGCTTTCTTGGAGGTGATCCCTTTATTTTTAACTATACTATGATTGTCTTAATCCCTAAGAAGCAGAACCCACAAACAATGTCAGATTATAGGCCAATTAGCCTAGCAAATGTCATTTATAGGATTATAGCAGAGGCAATTGCGAACAGATTAAAAATAGTGTTAGATACCCTGGTCTCCCTAAATCAAAGTGCCTTTATACCTAAGAGACTGATAAGTGATAATATTAGTGTGGGTTATGAGTGCTTGCATAAGATTAGGAGCAAAAAGACTGGTAAAAGGGGATATGCAATCTTAAAGCTCCATATAAGTAGGGTTTATGATCGAGTAGAATGGAAATTTCTTCAAGCTGTGATGGCAAGTTAGGGTTCCAGGATAAGTGGATTGAACTGCTCATGAGGTGTGTGACCACTACTTCTTTTTCCCTATTATTTAACAGAGAAGTGAGAGGATGGGTTTCCAAGTGTCCAGGGGGTTAAGACAGGGGTGTCATTTGTCCCATTACCTCTTCTTCCTCTGTGCTGAAGCTCTTTCATCACTTTTTAATTTAGCTGAGAGCATAAAGCAGATTTGTGAGGTTCCATTTGAAAGGGAGATAACCATCTCTCACCTGTTATTCGTTGATGACAACTTGATCTATATAAAGGCCAAATGCCACAGTTACTCTTACCTGAAACAGGTGCTAGACTGTTATTCTGCTGGCTCAGGCAAGCTTTTCAATTTTGATAAGTGTTGTGTGATTTCTATAACACAAACTAACGCAAGTGCACGTATCGCAACAAGTAATAAAGTGATGTGTAGAGTATCGTTCCCACGAGGATTGTGTCCTAAATTAATGCTAAGTACTACGATGTTGGCAACCTAACTTTATTTAGGCTAATCTAAATGGCAGGGTGAGTTATTGAATTAAAAGCAACTAAAATCTAATTAGCTAGATAAATAAAGGAAAAGAGATATCTATGGCAATGGGGCTCTAGAGACTTGATTTCTCTATATTGTTCCTATGGTCTTTGTCATTAGTAATCAACAACCAATTTATGCATTCATTAATCCAGGGTGTATGATTAATCTCATTCCATCTTTCGAGTGCGAATGAGATACTATGCATATATATTCAAGTTGATATGTCTATCTAACTTGTTTACATAGACATGCATTACGCAACCCATAAATGACTACCCCAAGGATTAATTTCATTATCACTGTCACTTCATCAAATGAAATTCTAGACATAATGACACACCCTAAAGAGTTTGGCCTGTCACGCTTATCAAACACTTTAAAACGGAGAGCACCACATGTAACCCTAGGCATAATAGCACACCCCAAAGAGTTTGCGCCTGTCACGCATTTAATCAAACACTTGGAATGCACCTCATACAAATCCTAAGGAAGATCATGATGATTACCTAAGTTCATTAGTCTCTCAACTTAACAAACTCAAAGCTATGCTTTTTAAGATCGACATATGGATTAAACTTTGTCAAGCACATAACCCAAATGTTTAATTCATCCAATCCATTTTTCAATGCAATTAGAAGCATGAAGCGCATAAAAAGCATAAATGAATAACACAAGATAACTATTAATAACAAAGCAACATCAACACATAAAGTTCAATAAAGTTCCATTAAGGCCTAGAACCTACAATCTACAACAAAATGATAATCTTGCGATATGGCGAATTCTATACAAATGGGATCCTAAACATTGATTTCATTCTATTCTTCCTATGTTCTTCTTCTTTAGCAAATTTGTTCAATTCATTAATCAAGGGCTTAAGACTAATCTCATTGCATCTTTCGAGTTCGAATGAGATACTATGCATACATAGCCAAGTTGATATGTCTATCTAACCCGTTATATATACACGCATTAAGCTACCCTTAAATGACTACCCCAAGGATTAATTTCATTATCACTGTCACTTCATCAAATGAAATTCTAGACATAATGATACACCCTAAAGAGTTTGGCCTGTCACGCTTATCAAACACTTTAAAACGGAGAGCACCACATGTAACCCTAGGCATAATAGCACACCCCAAAGAGTTTGCGCCTGTCACGCATTTAATCAAACACTTGGAGTGCACCTCATGCAAATCCTAAGGAAGATCATGAAGATTACCTAGGTGTTATTGGCCTTTCAACTCAATAGCAACCTAAAGCTATGTTTCTTCCAAATCCTATAAATGGATCAATCTCTTTCAAGCATAAATCCATACATTCACAACAACCAATTCATTTATCAATCAATTGGAAGCATTAAGCATAAAGAAACATAAATGAATTACACGAATTTATGCTAAATCATCAAAACATAATATTAATAAAACTACATCAATCCTTGAAATCAAGTTTAATCACATGAAAATCCAACCATAACTATAATTATCCAACCATCCATAGATACATCTCATTAAAACTAATATTCATAATTGAAATGACAACAAAGGATAAAAACAAAGAAAAGGAAAGGGAAAACCGAATTTGGGATGTCTCCAAGGTTTCAATTCTTCAATTGTCTTCAATGATGCACATGAAACCTTGGAGACATCATTTCTTCTCCTTCAATTCGAGCTCAAGCCTTCTCCTCCTTTCAATTTCGTGCCTCTACTCCCCTCTTTTTTTTCTCTTTGGCTAAACAATGGGTGTTTATATAGGTAGGGTTGCAAAAAGAGGACAAAACTGCCCTTAGGAGTGCCCAGAATTCAGCGCCGCGGCGCTGGATTTCAGCGCTGCGGCGCTCACTTTCTGCAATTGGCGCCGCGGCGCTGAAATCCAGCGCTGCGGCGCTGCACTGTTGCTACAGTGTACTGTAGCAGTGCACTGTAGCTACAGTGGCACTGTAGCAAACAGTGCCCCATTCGTATTTTTATCTCTAATGCTCCGATTTGCGTCCTTTTTCCGGTATTTTTGCTCCGATAATGCTTCAACCTATAAAACAACATTAATATGCATAAATAGCCCAATTATTGAGATAATTTGAACAAATATCAAGTTAGGAAGATAAAATAGTTTATACAATTACGCCTTATCAATAAGTCTTCCTTATGTGTTAGTCCTAATATGCCATAAGACAAAGCAAAGGTCATCCAAGAGATCTTTCAGTTGAAAAATGTTTCTGCTCATGAAAGATACCTAGGGCTGCTCTCAATGGTGGGGAGAAGAAAAAGACTATTTTTCAATGACTTCTTTCTAAGGGTATCCAGTAAAGTGGGGTGTTGGAATCAGAGATTGTTTTCAACTGGAGAGAAAGAGGTGTTAATAAAAGCTGTGGCATAGGCTGTGCCAACTTTTGTAATGAGTGTATTCAAGCTACTAGTCAGCTTATATGAAGATATTCAAAGGGTGTTGATGAAATTTTGATGGGGGATTCTGTTATTCAAAGAAGTAAAACTCACTAGATCAAGTGGGACAAACTCTGTAAAGGAAAAAGCTACGGAGGGATAGGCTTCATAAATCTATCTTGTTTTAACCAGTCCCTCTTGGACAATCAGGGATGGAGATTAACCCAAAATCCTGAATCATTGGTTGCTAAGGTGATAAAGGCTATATATTTCAGAAATGGACAGTATTTGGAAGCTATCTTGGGTAGGGAGTTTTTTAAAAAGAGGTAAAAGATTGAAAAGTCTTTTATAAGGTAGGGAGTTTTTAAAAAGAGGTAAAAGATGGATCATTAAGAGGGCAGGAATGTTAATCTTCTCAGGCGCAACTGGATCTCAAGAACATCCACCCTTAAGCCTATATTTCCTCAATCACTACTAACTGGGTGCACAGTGAATACTCTAATTGATGAAAATAATGCCTGAAAGGTAGGGATGATCAAGCAACATTTTTTGGAAGTAAACTCAAACCTGATCCTTCAAATCCCCCTTCCAACAACTAAAAGAGAGGATAAATTGTGCTTGCGTTATGACAAAATGGGAGAGTACTCAATTAAAAGTGGCTATCTTGTAGCCTTGTCAAGCAAATTGGCTGATAATCCTGAGGCCTCTAAAGAGTGTAAAGAAATTATGGAAAAATATTTGAAGCTGCCTTATCCTACCAAAGATCAGGATATTCCTATGGAGATCCTTATGTAATTCACTCCTTAAAGGAAGTCTCTTGTATTCAAGGAAAATTTTGGAAAGCACTGTATAATCAAGATGTTCGAGAGCTAAGGAGGATATCAATCATGTCTTGTTATACTAAGTTGTCTAAGGCAGTGTGGAAATGAACTATATTTGCTGAATGGATGTGAGGGCTGAAGGGATAGGCATCTGGAATATCGTATAGTCCCTATTCTCTTCAACCTATAAGAATGAATCTGTCTTGTTAATTATTTTGTTGTGCGCTATATGAAAAAACATGAATAAGTGTATCTTGAAGGGTGAACACGAGGATTCAGAGCAAATTATCTCTCGGATAGAGGCCTATTATGAGTCGTCTCTGTAACCAGGCTGTTGATTAGGATAAATTGACTCAGCATAGAGAGATGAATATGAAGCCAAGCATAAGAAAGGGGCACAAGATAAATGTCGATGCAATTGTGAGTAAAAATGTTAATGCCATTGGGTTAGGAGCAGTTGTTATGGATGCTAGGGACAAAATCGTGGCAATGGCTACTGCCCCTAGAGTATTTTTCAATGATGTTGACATGGCAGAAGGGGAAGATATAAGACTGGGATTCCAAGTGGTTGAAGTTTTAAACCTACAAGACTTTATGTTGGATTCTGACTCAAAGAACACAGTTGAACTAGTAAACGGTCTCTTGAAGTCTTTTAAAGATATATGTTGGCTGATACAAGATATTAAAGACCTCATGAGGCGTAATCCTCGCTCTAAAATTAAGATTTTATCTAGAAATCAAAATGGCTTAGCTCATAGGCTAGCCAAGTGAGCATTGTCTTGCTTAGTTGTAAATCTTTGGTCAGATAGTTTTCCTGTCTCTTGAGTGAATGAACTATTATTGGTTTAAAAAAAAAATGATGACACTAGTATTGTTGCATTTTTTCATAAACTAAGGATTTTCTTTAGCACAGTATCAAAATTTCTTGATTTAATAACCCTACTACATGTAATGACATTCATACTGGATGAAGAAGAGGTTTGATTTTCTTGCATACAGCAGAGATGCTTATTTGGTCTATTGAAGATCAAACCAAATTAATTTAGTTTAGTAATCATGTTCTTTATAATAACTTTGCATCACCTTTAAGTTTGATAGAAGTGAAGAATGTGAAGGTTTGATTAGTTATGATGTGGCCAATACTGTAAAATGCTTCAGCAAAAATTATTGAACATAGCTATTCTTATTTAGTACTTACAAAAACTTAAAGAATTAGATTTTAGATTGAATTTGATCTCTAATGCAGTTGATTAGCTACATTAATTTAGTGCTTACTTATATTTAATCCTCATCTTTTGTATTTTGTTCTAAATCATAAATATTTTTTTATTTAATTGTATTTTTTTATATCATAAATAGGTTCATAATGAAAAATATGATGTATAAGAATAAACGAGAGGCAAAAAGGATGCAAAACGAAGGAGATACGATGATTTTACAAGACCTGACAAAATAGGCCTTAGGTTGTGGCCCCCAAGGCCGGGCGCTGCAGCATCTGATTCCAAAACGTGGGGTGCCATAGTACCAAGCCCTAAGCATCGTGCACCAATGCAATAAGTAAAGAAAATCCCCATTTTGAAACTTATATCGACTTGGATTTGAAGCCCTTTGCCTTTAAGGTTTCTCATAGTTATAAAAACACTCTTTTGTTGGCCAAAACAGAGACTAGAGAGAGGCAAAAATACAGATAAAAATTCACACTCAAAATTAAGAGATCAAAGCCAAGATTCAAATATTCAAGTTCAAGAACTCAAGATTCAAAGCTAAGAAAGAGAGAGAACCAACTCAAGATGTCTTCTTAATTAGTTTTTCTTATCTTTCCTTATTATTATGTTCTTGTTCTTGTTTTATTCATGTATTGGTTTGATACTTTTGATTTTGTAATGAGCTAAATATTGTATATCTAGGGTTAGGCTATTGAATCCAATATGTAGTTCGATTTTGCTAATTCTTAGTTTATGAACTTAATGCATATAATTGATTCATTCTATCTTGATCTTAATGCTTTCATTATACCTGACCAATATCTTGAATGATTGAAGAACTATGATAAACTTAACAAAGGGATTCATGTGTTTAGCCTATTATAGTTTGATATATGATCATACTGTAATAACTATGAGTTCCATGTAAAATAGACATATACCTAGGTGGCATGTATGGCATAATTTAGACTTGATCTTAATGAATTACATTCTAATTTGATTACCATAGACATATAGGTGACTGTTACAATGTGTAATATGTCACTCGATCATCGATAAAGACTTGTAATGAGATTAGTGTCTAAGTCAATCAATTCGTATTAAGTGATTAACTAAGATATTAACAAGTCTAATAAAATATTAGGGGATGAGTCTATACACTAGATTATTATCCTTTGGTGAATTTATCTCTTGTTTGTTGTTGTTTAGGTTGATTTAATTGATAGAATTATGTTACTTAAATACATTTTTTATTTTAGTTTTCTTAATAAAAGTTAAACAGTTATAATTTTAGTACTTGATTGAAAGAATTAGATCACATAGTTCCTTTGAGATTGATACTTGGACTTAAAATCTTATATTACTTTATACGATAGCGTACGCTTGCGCTTAACTTCTACAGCATGTATCACTTACTCTAGAATTTAAACTATAGTAAATGCAATCAAAATATCATAGGATAAGAGAAAAATATTGGTTCGGGTTCTTTTAAAATGCAAAGCCAATAAATGAAGGTATTTGGCTTTGATATCATTTAGGCATTTTGATTTTCCTATACATGTATTTGCATCTAACTTGGATGTATGCATTTATGTTAGTTCTTAAACTTCAGACATTTGAAAATAAAATCGATCACTTAAGGTTTCTTGTTATTTCATTTTTTTTTCAATTCTTGATCTCCAAAATATAAATGATACAAAATCTTATTGACTTAAGAGAAAATTAATAATAATCGAGACTTGGCAAAAACAAATGAAGAAATCACAATTTCCTATGTGGAGTTATCAAATGGCAAGTGGACCTAATTTGGATCAACATAAATAGTAAGTTGCAAGAGAGTGATATAATTTATTAGTCATCGTCACTTTCAATTACAATATTTCATTAATTTTGAATTATCATCACACAAAAAAAGAAAGAAAAAATACATTCATGATGTACCAAAATGTCCAAAGCCTAAGTCCAAGCCCACACATATATTCAAATATATATAACGAGATAAATCACGTGAGCTCAAGTCACTTGAATAGAACTCAATCTATAGGTCCTATTTGATAAATAAAAGATTGTATTAAGTAAGACTTAAAGCATGTGAACTCTGCGACTAAGGCCTACTTGGGGGTACTTAAACTAAAATATAGGTAAACCTATATTAGTAAAGTTAATGAAAAGACACAAGCTCAATAATACTTTATTTAACCCTTAAAGTCCTTCTAATAAGAATTGATAATTTATTTATTATTATTTGGTAACTAAATTATTCAGAATAAAATCGGTGTCTTACCCATTTTACTTAACAAATTTGTTTTTTCTTTTTAATGACATTACAACTCGTTAAATATAAAAAAAAACTTAGGAGGATAAAAAGGTAAATATATTATTTTAACCTAATAAAAACCTAAAAATCCTATAAAAAGTCTTGTATTGCATGCAAAAGGATCATCAACCACCATTTAAGTTAGATTTTGTCGGCCTTTATTCATCATTCATCATTGTTTGGCACTCAACTTCTAATTATTTAACATGACTTCTAATCATTCACAACTTGTAATTCATTTGCACATTGTTGAATCTTAAATCTAATACACATACTCAGTCACTCTTGCAACCTATAATGTCACTAAAACACCTCAAAGCCCTTAAGCATAGGTCATTACTTTATTCTATCACAACTTACAACCTAAAACCTTTGGGGGACACAAACCCTAGTTTATACCTTAAGTCATCCTTGGCAAATATAGTATCACATCTTTAGGCATCTTCCCCACTATAGTAGTAGTCCTCCATTTATCCTAAGGCTATGCATTCGCATTGATACATCACTCGACCAAACATACAAAGTCCACGAGTTGTGTTCCCTCTGTCCATTTTAAATTAGGCTTCTTACAGCTTGAAACTATAGGTTCTCCTTACATAAAAAAAACGCCTTTACTTAACCGACATTACTCATACATATATATATACATATTACCTTAAGACACATGTTCTCTTAATTATTTATTGCGCAAGTCCGGCTCTCACTCCTCTCACAAATTGAGGCCATGATTATATTCAAAAAATATTTCTTTTTTGAGATAGTTAGAATAAATTTGCAATATCAAGTTTCTTGAACTCCAGGATATCTTTAGAGATCTGGTTGGGGTTACTAGGACTAGGCAAAAATCAGTTTCAGTTTGGTTCGGATTATAATCGAACCGAATCCATTCTGATCGATTTTAAGGAAGTGGAACATATCAATTCAACCCTAGAGAATGAATCTGAGTTGAACCAAAATTGGAACCGATCGATTCAACCATAGGGTATGAATCAGATCAAACTGGTTCGCTTCAATTCAAATTATCGATTCTCTAGTTCAATTTAATGGGCTTGAACTTTTTTTAAAAAAAATTTAGACTGAGTTTTTAGACTTTTAGGTTTGGGGTACCTAAATTTTTAATTATTTTAGGCCTATAACTAATATTTTATGGCCTAAATTAATATTTTTTTTGTTATAATAATTTTTAATGACAATACTTTTAATATTTACACCAAATAAAAATATAATTGTAATTTGTAATTTTAAATTAAATTAATTAATTTAATTGTATTTTTAATTGATTTATATTGTTGATAAAATTATTAATTATCTAATTTAGTAAATTAAAATTAAAATTTAATTATGCAAGATTCAATTTATAGTTTTTATTAATTTATATTTATGTGATATACGATAAATTATCAATTGTACAAGATTTCAATTAATTTGTATTATTCGTGAAAAAAAAACTAATTAATTTAATTGAATTAATTAAAATTTTAATTCAATTGACTAAATTGAAATTAAAATTAAATTGTATAAGGATTCAACTTCAATTGCAATTAATTTATATTCATTCATGGGATCAATCAATTAATTCAATTGACTAAATTGAAATTAGAAATAAATTGTGTAAGGATAGGATTCATTTATGATTAATTTTTATTCATTCATAGGATTAATATATTATTTAATTTATTAAATTGAAAATAGAAATAAATTGTACAAGAATTCGATTTCAATTGAAATTAATTATTTATGGGATAAATCTATTAATTCAAGTGACTAAATTGACATTAGAATTAAATTGTACAAAGATTCAATTTCCATTGCGATTAATTTGTTATTCATTTATGGGATCTATCAATTAATTTAGTTGACTAAATTAAAATTAGAAAATAAATTATACAAGAATTCGATTTCAATTGCGATTAATTTGTATCATTCATGGGATCAATCAATTAATTCAATTGACTAAATTAAAATTAAAAAATAAATTATATAATGATTCAATTTCAATTGTGATTAATTTATATTTATTCATTGGATGAAGCTATTAATTCAATTGACTAAATTGAAATTAAATTAAATTGTACAAGAGTTCGATTTTAATTGCGATAATTTGTATTTATTCATGGGATCAATCAATTAATTTAAGTCAATTCAATTGAATTAATTGAAATTATAAATCAATTCAATTGTACAAGGATTCAATTGAATTTTATTTTCAATCAATTTGTATTCACTTATGGGATAAATCAATTAATTTAAGTCAATTTAATTAATAAAAATTATAATTCAATTCAATTCAATTTCATTTTTAATCAATTTGTATTCACTTATGGGATCAATCAATTAATTTAAGTAAATTCAATCAATTAAAATTATAATTTATTTCAATTATACAAGGATTCAATTGAATTTTATTTTCAATCAATTTGTATTCATTCATGGTATCAATCAATTAATTTAAATCAATTCAATTAATTAAAATTATAATTCAATTCAGTTGAACAAGGATTCAATTGAATTTCATTTTCATTCAATTAATTCAAGTCAATTCAATTCAATTGTGTAAGGATTCAATTGAATTTTATTTTCAATTAATTTGTTATCATTCAAGGAATCAATTAATTAATTCAAGTCAATTCAATTAATTGAAATTATAATTCATTATACAAGGATTCAATTGAATTTCATTTTCAATCAAATTACATTTATTTATGAGATCAATCAATTAATTTAAGTCAATTTAATTAATTGAAATTATAATTATACATAATTTATATTCATGGTATAAATCAAATAATTCAATTTAATAAATTTTTTATCTTGTCACCAAATAAAAAATTTGACAGAATCTCCCCCTAAAATACGAGCAATCTCATATTTAAAAAACTTGCAAAATAATAAAATACTCTCAATTTCAATTTAGAAATCAACTCAACCACAAACTAATTTTCACTAACACATTCTAATTAACAATAAATACAAAACATAGATAATAAATTTAATAATCTATCATTCTCAAAATATTTAAAAAAACAAATTCTAATCAAAGGACTGTCATCTCATCATCATTAACTTTCCATTTCCAACTTCTATGTTCCAAGTCCACCAATAAACTTATAAAGTAATTATAAATAAAATAATACAAAAGAAGTTAAAATTCAAATGAATTAATTCTGAATTATCATGATAAGAATTCAAATATTTGTACTAAATTTTAATATTTTTGACCTTACCATGGCTATTAGGCAATACTCTTCAATCTTTATATTTGATTTTTGTGGTTCGGTAGTAATTTGTGATATTCTATATAACAATTTACAAAATATTAAATGAAATATGCAAAGTACATTTTAAAAAAATAAACGTAAATGCATAAAATTTAAATCACTTTTTGCCTACTTCAAGTCATTTATAATATTTTGATTTAAGCATTATAGTTCTAATATTTTTAGCTTTATTTATGATAAGTGATGATCGTATCCAATTTTGTGTGCACATTAAAGCCTCCATCATAATAGGAGTCAATGAACTCTTAAATGGGTCTAGCACGCATCCTCTGATACTAAATGAGGACTCATATGTCACAGTAAAAATCGGTATTGCAAATACATCTCAAACTATATGTGCTAAAATTGGATACTTGATTATATTCAATTCTGTCGAAGCAAGATTTTAATGTGAGGGTTACGAACACTCTCGCATTTATCTATCAAATATCTATCCACCTTACTTGTAACCTCTATTTCATCATCATTATTAAAAAGTGTGTATCTTACCTAAAAGTCAACTTGTGGTTGTGAAACACCTATTTTCCTTACCCGCTTTACCATATCAAAAGAAGTGAATGATCAATTCCCATTGAATTGTTGAGAAGCCATGCTACTAGTGGCATTAAGACCGTTACTTTCTTCTTCAACTTGTTTTCATACTATCAATTATCCTCTTCATACACCCTATATAATAAATCTTTGGAGACTCTTTTCATTTTATCCAATTGCAATATCCTCATTAAACAACATCCCAAAATATAAGCTCACAAAATTTATGTTGTATCTTATGTCAAGTACCGTAGCCATCATCTTGTTAATCTTTTTAGTCGATTTTTTATACTTATCATATTTCAACTTCATACTCTAAGTCATGCTATCCAACAAAGGATTATCATTGGAAGTCAAAACGTCAAGGTGGTGACTTTACAAATCTCATTAAAAGTAATATTCGATGTCATACTTAGAGATATACTAAGTTTATTAGTTACATCATAAAAAATCTCTAAAAAAATAATAAATCTCTCTGCATTTTTCCAATCCTAATTGAGTGGTGGCCCTACCTTCCTCTTCTCATTTTTCTCTTTAAAAAAATATACCTCGTAAATAGCATCTTCATTAAACACGTGGTTAAATGCTTTTGAAACTTCAAAGTAATTGCTAACATCAAATAGGTAAAATTCTATCTCATTGTCACATCTCCAATCACTTTGCCTTCATACTCAAACTTTTCAACCGCACATGCTTTTGAAAGATTGCAATTGAGAAATTGAAGACTTTATATACTTCATAGCATTTTGAATGCTGATTATACTCTCATTTAAGTCCTTTAGCCCATCATTCATAATCAAATTCAGAATATGTGCACAACAATGCATATGTAAGAACTCATCATCTAACACTAAGGCATTCACCTTCCAACTCCTTATCTTCCTCTTCAAATACCTAGTAGCAACTTTGTTTATAATATTGTCAATTATAACAATGAACAATCTCTCAATTCCCTAACTAACTAAACATAACTCCTAAATCTTCACAATTGTTCCTTCTTTATGATTAAGCACTGGACTGAAACTCAGAATCCTTCTATATAAACGCTAGTCACTATTTATAAAATGACCGGTGACAATTATATAACTGGTGTTCTACATGGAAGTCCAAAGGTCAACAATTAAATAAACTCTCTGACTACTCCCACTAAAGATACTTTTCAACATTATTTTCTCATCCAAAATGCAACTACAAAACATCCTTAGTAATCATTCTACATGAGAAAATTTTAAATCTAGGGAAACCCTTTATTCTCCACAAACTGAAAAAACAACTCATCCACCATGATCATTTTCACAGTTGTCTTTCTATAAGCCTCCTTATCAAACCTTCCTCTCATCACAAAACTAGTATCTTCCCCCTCTCCCCCTCCTCGGGCTAACTAGGCCACCTACTCTAACTATAATATTTTAATTTTTATCTTTAGTTATTTTGACATTCAAATACTTATCACGCTTCTTCATGTGTCAATTTATATTATTTGTCTCATAATTTATAAATTGCATTGATACACCTTTTCATAATACTTATACTTCCCCTCCCCTGATATTGAATTTTAGCACATGTAATAAATACCATTCAAACCTTGGATCTTTATCTTAATTTTGCTATTGTTGTTGATGATAATAAAATTTTGACTCTTTTTAATACTCACGAAAAAGACGACATCATACTTTATGTATTTCTTTACTTTTTTCTTTTATTGTCAAAATTATAACAGTTTTTCCTTTTTGACTACCAATGTTATGGATATGTGGTGGTAATTTTAAGTGAGATCCTTGAACTTAAAGCTCCACTCATTTAAGAACAAAATCAAAATTAAAACTTGAATTATTAATTCGCTCTACTCTTCTTATGCATACATTGAATCCAAAATAATTAAAAAAATTCAAAATTGTTTTACGATAATCAAGTACACTAGCTCAGTATCACAGCAAATTTACAAATCACTGAATCCAAAACAAACAAACAAAAAAATTATTCAGGTGATGTTAATAAAGTGATAAAATGAAAGCACACTAAAATATTCTGAGTGATTGAGCACAAAAATTTTCCACATGAACAATAATGATAAAAAATATAATCAGAATGCTTTGATTTAACAAACAAAATGAGATTCTGATTTAATGGAAAATAAAGAAAATTGACATCCCAATTTCCATGGGACAATTGCTTTCATAATGATTTGAAAATTCCAAGCATGATTCAGATGCACAGCAAACAAATTTATAATATTCTCTGTTATCAAGTAATGATATTATGATATTACTAATATCAAAAGTCAAAATATGAATATAATTCATTCATTAATGAATAAATGAATGAAATTAACCTTTTTTTTTTCTTAATAAGACCCTAAAATGTGGTTAAATATGAAAAGAATCCAATCCGCTTAATATGGCACACAAGACGGTCACATTTCATGGAAATATTAGCCAAAGTATATCGAAAAAATGGATTACAACTCTCCAATTATAGTGTGTATATATATATATATATATGCGCTAATTGATTGTGCATAATTTGTGGTGAAATGCCTTCAGCTTAAAAAATTAATGAAAGAATTTCTTGCCATCAACGTGACAAAACAATACAATTAATGGAACTTTCCTACCCTTCAAAGAAGCTTCAGTGATTTTTCCATGTATTCTCCGCTAGCAAAATGTCTACTAGACTAAATGGCTAAACCTATTCTTTGGACTCTTAATGATCTTCTTCATCTCTTGTCTATGTTGTCCTGAAGATAAAAAACAAGCCCTTCTCCAATTCTAACACTTCTTCAGATGATCCACTCTTTGGCTTGATATCATGGAATTCCACCTCAGATTGCTGCCAATGGGAAAGAGTCATTTGTAGTACTTCTCAGTCAGATTCCAATGCTGTGACTGCTCTCTATCTTGACTCCCTTGCCTTAAAGGCTTTTTTGTTAGAGCCTGTGTTGGTGACTTCCATGGTCTTAACACCATTGTTTCTTGTTAAGAGCTTGATAGGTTTCTTGACGTATCCTCAAACTACATTCATGGTGAGATTCCAGGTAAAGGGTTTGCTAATCTCAGCAGATTGGTTCATCTTGACATGATGCAGAACAACTTCTCTGGCTCCATTCCAGCTGAGATTTCTCATTTGAGGAACCTGCAATATCTTGACTTGAGTAGCAATGGACTCGGAGGTAAATTACGTCAGGAAGTGCATTCTCTTCAAAATTTGGAAGTATTGAAACTGGAAGAAAATTTGCTTCAAGGAAACATTCCTGAGGAGATTGGGAACCTCGGCAAGTTGCAGCAGTTGTCTCTTGGCGGAAACAATTTCTTCAGTAGAATTCCCTCATCCATTCTGAATTTGAAGCAAATGCAAGTATTGGAGCTGGGAGAGAATTTGTTGTCAATGGAGATTCCTGCTAAGATTGGTGATTTAACCAACATGACTACTTTGGCCTTGAGTAACAACAAGCTGAGTGGCGCAATCCCATCATCAATACAGAAGCTAAGCAAGGTGGAAATTCGTAGGTTAGAAAACAACTTGCTCACGGGAGAAATTCCATCCTGGTTGTTTGATTTCAGGAACCTGAAGGATTTGTTTTTAGAAGGAAATAACCTGACATGGAACAACAATACAAAGATAGTGCCAAAGTGTATGTTATCTCTATTATCAATGAAATCATTTGGACTTACAGGAACAATCCCAGAATGGATTTCAACACAGAAGGGTCTTGTTTTCCTGGATTTGAGTGAGAACAAGCTTGAAGGGCCATTCCAATGTGGCTCGCTGAAATGGATGTTGGCAGCATATTTCTGTCAGATAATCAACTTTCGGGTTCCCTTCCAACTCAGATAATCAATCTCTGAGTCTATCAGTCCTTTCTCTTTCAGGGAACAATTTTTCAGGGGAGTTGCCTGAGAATGTTGGAGATGCTCTTTAAGTTGATGATTCTTATGTTAGCTGATAACAATTTTTCTGGAAAAATTCCACGATCCATAAGCAGGATATATAAACTTCTTCTGTTGGATTTGGCTGGAAACAGATTTTCAGGCAACTATCCAGTGTTTCCACTTGACGCGTTGCTTGCAGTCATTGATTTCTCCTATAATCTATTATCAGGTGAAGTTCCAGTGACTTTTTCTGAAGAAACTAGAGTACTTGCATTAGCAGATAATAATTTCTCCAGCAGCCTACCTCAGAACCTGACCAATCTCAGGAAGCTTGAACATCTTGATCTCCATGACAACAAAATCACAGGTGAAATTCCAGGATTTCTCTCCAAAATATCCACCCTTCAACCTGATGAAATTTCCAACCTGACTAATCTCCGGATCCTTGATGTCTCAAGCAACAATCTCACAGGAAAATTCCCTGCCAAGTTTGGAGAATTGGTTGGAATGATTGAAACACTTAACACATTCTCATCAACCTCAGAATTGTTCACCTTCTATATCGGATATAACTTGGTAGTCAACTGGAAGAAGTTCAAACAAGGCCTCTCAAGCCACAGCCTTGATATCTACTCTTTGCTAGACATGTCGATGAACAAACTTTCCGGGGAAATTCCAGCTTCATTAGGTTCTTTAAAGGGTCTAAAGCTACTCAACATCTCAAACAATAATCTCTCTTGAAAAATCCCATCAAGCTTTGGTAATCTAGAGAGTCTAGAGAGCTTGGACTTGTCACACAATCAATTGTCTGGTCCAATTCCGGAAACACTAAAAAGCTCCAAGAACTCACAAATTTGGATGTCAGTAACAAGAAGCTAGCAGGTAGAATCCCGGTTGGTGGCCAGATGGACACAATGAACGATCCAGAGTATTATGATAACAACAGTGGGTTGTGTGGTATGCAGACTCAGGTTTAATGTCCTCCAGAGTTGTTACTAGCAAAGCCAGAACAGGATGAAAATGAGGAGGCATGGTTTTTGTGGGAAGGAGTGGGGATTGAATTTGCCATTGGCTTTTTCTCAGCTGTGTGTCTATTTTTCACTGGATATTTCCATGCAGCATCACCTCCCATCCGCAGACAAAGAAGGTAAAACGGTTTAAGTTCAATCCTGTAGGCTCTGCCTTATCCTAAACCAACTTGATTTTCACTCGAGTACTCTTCACTGAACTGTTGAATAATCCCAGTAGTTGGTTTTTATTTCCAGTTTGAAATTGTTTAATAGAGCAAGAGACAATATGAGAATGAATAATACTATTACCTGATTTTGGCCAAGGGCTGAGAAGAGATACTTTCAATTTAGAATAACTTGTAAGCAATATGTTATTAATCTGAAAAGTTTTAGATAATAACAACGCTGTGACCATAATATAACATGAAGAGTGTTATCTCTGTCAGAAACATAACAGAGAATTTGGCTGCCGCAATCTCCGTGGTAATGTCCTCTAATAATCATCATTGAGTTCAGATAAATTTTATTTATGGTGTGATGGAGGTGAGAGTGTTATCTTGTTCTGATTCACAGAGATTTTTTTTATGGTGAAATGAAGGTTAGGTGTTTTCATGTTACTGGAAAATTATAGGAATTCCTTTTGTGGAAATTTGAGGCTGCAATAGCAGCAGAAAGTGCAGCAAATGATCAAAAAGCTATATATGAGAAGAAGAAACTTCTGTGAATTATCAGATGAAGACTAGAATGTTTTTCTGTTGAAGGAAAGGAACAATAGTTTGACATGCTTACAAAAGAAATATAACCTATCTGCTATACTGAGTTCTTGTAGAACAGTTCCCATTTGAAGGATGATGAGGCAGCATCAAAGAGTTTGAAGCCATATATTGACATACTACTCTACAATTCCAGGCTCAGAAAAAAATAGATCGATGTTGGGATCAAAAGTACTTTTGAATCCTTCGGCTCAACGCATAGTCGCTATAGGAACTTTTGCCAAGAAGTTGATAGAGTGGGGTCATAAAATGGTACAAACACAGCCCTTACTGAATTCGCTCTCATTGTCGGTATCTTCTATTTCACTGTTTGAAAAACAGAAAATTTAAAATTTAGCTCTTAACAAATCCATAATCAGCAAAGTAGTTGACATAGATAACCAGATTATCCATACTCTAGCAAAATGATGAACGGCCTAAAAATTTAAGTTGAAAATATAAATAGTGAAATTACAATGGGCCATGAAATGACTCCCACTTTTCAAGTTCTAAGTTGAAGTTAAGCACTGCAAAATTAAACATCTACCAAGAACCAGTAGGCGAATCAGCTAATTTTCACTTTCTATGGCAATTTGATTGGCTGTTTATTCATAAGTATAAAATTTTGAATGCCCTACTTTGTGAATTTACCGATCAATATAGTAAAATCATCTTTTGACATGGAACCTAAGAAAATTTTCTCTTATAAGAAGGTTCTCCCAGCATCAAGGAAAATCCATCATTTCCTACTTACCAACCACCACAGTTAAACTAAATTAACACCAACCTCCAGGAACTCATCAAACCACAATCTCATATCTACATTTATGTGTTCATTTGTCATTTCACTAGCTTGAGCTATCCTAGTTTTTCCCAAACTTGATGATCCTTAGATCCAGTAGTTTCTAGATCTCACTACTCGTCCATCATGTCATTATGTTCTCTGACATCATGAGTTGATCATTGATCACATTCCACTCCCTATTTCAAGAGGAACTAACTTTTCTATTATACAATGGAAGCACAAATATTTACTCCAGCACATTTAAGGAAAGAAAAGTCATTGACCATCACTTCACTGTGTCTTCTATTGTCAAAAAACTCATTTAACAGGGAAAGTCAATCTATCAGAAGCAATGTAAATGACTGGCTGAAATCTTCACAGCTAAATCCAGCCATAAAGTTATTTTAACCTAGACATCACCACCATGATTTCTCCAAGAAATAAACTCCTTAACTCCACATGCATTCTTCTAATATCAAGAAATGGTTTTTAACATATTTTTTACACAGCTGACAATTACATCTAGGGCTACTGAGTTAATGACGAATACATATTATGCATCTGAGAAACCTATTTAAAAAGTCCAGGTGATTTCCCCTTTGGGATCTATGCCTATTAGAATTGTTTCACCAAAACTTATTGCAAAGAAAAGGGACATCCAGATCCTTTTCAACATGTTAAAGAAAAGAAAAAAAAACTTAATGGTAAAGCCCTTGTACATAGATGGAATTTTCATTTGGTTTTTCATGCCTTGTAAGGCATAAGTAGCAGGGTTATCATCAGAATTATTCATATCACTACCACAAAATTTTAAGACTTTAAAAAGAAAGCGGAATTAAAAACAAAACAAACAAAATAGCCTCTTATATTAACAAAATTAAAATCATATTTCTGTCTCACACCAGTTAGCAAATTTTCTGAGTTTAGATAAAGAACCAGTCATCCAACATCCATTTCACAATGGTTATCGTTGGTTGTAAAACTGCTAATGTCCTCTCCATAGGGCACTATCACATTACACAAGAACATACTAATATTTCCCATACAAAACTAGATTTTCCATCTAAGCCAACTCCACCAGCTGAAAATTTCTGCATCCAACTTTTTTCTAATATATCACAAAAATCTGGAAAAGAAGATATTTTTCAACAGAACTCAGCCTTTCTGTCATTATTTGACAGATATCAATCTTTCTATTAGAATATCCAATAAATAACTCTTACTCTTTCCATTCATTTTTCTTTTAGGAACAGTAATGGGGATTTTGATTCCCTTCCAGCTCCTTCCTAGTTATTTCCATAGCATATTTAATTTCAATCAACAATAATTATATATTACGTACAACTTATACTCAATAATTCAACTAAAACAAAACATTTTAAAAAAATTTAGAAAACGTAAAAAAAAAAAAACGAAAGTGAAAAGAAAAAAAAGAGTACCCACCTGGCTTCAAATTCTCTGACCTCAACCAGTTCTTTCCCCAAGAAATCCATCCATTGCACTTTCTTCTTCTGATCTTCTTTTGAATCTGAAACCTCCTTCTTGAGACTGCTTTTGACACAATTCTCACCTCCTGCTTCTTCTTCTTCTCCTCCTCCTTCTCCCTTTTCTTCTTGTTGTTGATGTTGCTTCTTCCCATCTACAACAATCTCTTCATTAACTTCAGTGGACTCATTATGATGATCATCACTTACTGAGGCAACTGTTGTTATTGTGGTTGAAGGCACATGTGGGCTGTTCTCCAACTTCAATGGCCCTGGTGTGTATATATGAGAAGAGGGTTTGCAGAAGCAAATGAAAGAAGGACAATGAATCTTGCCAAACAAAACCCTCATGAAAAAAAAATCTATTTCTGGATTAGCAAACTGGATTTATTCACACTTCAGCCCATATCATGACCTCTCCAATGCAAAATCATTGATCTTGATCAAAATAAAATCACCAAAACATTGAAAGCAAATGAAGATAAACCTGTTCCCAAGTTGAAACTCATCAAAAAGAAACCATTAATACAAATCAAAAAAAAAAAACTTTTAAGACATAAAAACAAATCTATTTGTGAAAAGAAGTGAAACCCAGAAAAAAAAGTTTTGAATTTTTTTAGACAAATGGAGATGAATTAAAGCTTTAAGAACAAAATAGAGTCCTCTGTTTCCTCTGTTTCTGAGACAAAAAGCTAAAAACACACAAAGTGGGAATTGAAAAGACAGTGATACCCTCTACTGAGATTTTGTCAACCATGAAAAGTAGATCAATAAGAAGAAGAAGGAAAATATAATCAAAGAAAAGATCAGAGAAGAAGAGAATTAAAAGGAACCAAAAGAAAAGGGGAAAGTCATTAGCTGGATAAAAGAAAAGAAAAAAAAGCTTTAAGACAGAAAGATAATGGTGGTGGGGGTGTAAGAGTTAAGAGGACTAAAGGTAGAAAATTTTGTTGGAAGACAAACCAAAACCCAACTGTCAAATATTCTTTTATCTTGTAATGGTGTAACTGTTCTGTTAATGTTGCCTCCATTTGTAGATCTTATAGTAGTAACTGCCATACATAAATTATTTTTATAACATGGTTTTGTGTAAAGATACTTTTGGTCCTTTTAGAATTTAAAGTGGCTTTTCTTCAACAAAGCGCCTTATGTCTCTCTTTCTTTTTATTATAATTATTATTTTTTTACAAATTATAAATATAATGTATAAATATTTTAGGAATTATTATACATATATATAAATTTTTAAGTATATACATTCACACATCTTAACAAATAAAAATTTATGTTATATATTATTGTTGAGTTGTGTAAAAATATAAATTTGAGTTAGAATTATCTTTTAATTACTGTATAACTCAAAAAATAACGTCGTGGTTGTTTAATTGAAAATAAATAATACATAAATTTATTAGAAAATTACTCATTAAATTTCTAACATGATGTTATTTGAAATTATGTTGGATCATGTTTTTTTTTTTGTTTAATTTATCATATTAGATGTATTATATTGTATTAAAAAGAATATTTATTGTTAGATCTATACAAAAATGATATTAAGAGGAGTCACGTTTATGTGATAAAACATGTAAAATCATGTCTTATTGAGTTCATCTTTGACTTCTTTTTTTTACAAATCTTAATCATGTGTATAGTTGGGTGGCTTAATTTTTTATTTGTTGGCAAAAAAAAAAAAAAATTTTGGTCAATGAAATAGTTATTTTAAAAAAAACCAATGTGTCACGCAAGAATCATATTCTAAGTAAAAATACATTGGATTAAACTAAAAAATCTTTCTTGATATGACTTCAACCCAAAATCAAGATATAGCTCAAGCACAATTTCATTTAAAATGATATGATTGTAAAACAAAAATGGATTCTAATTCTATGCTTGTTTTGTAGGAACCAAATTTTTGACATCATATTTATTGGGTCATCCACCAAAGCACCATTTGATTGGGATAACCTCCATTATTGATCACATTAATTGGCCATGGAAGAGATGTTTTTATATTATAAATTAGAGGACCAAATTAAATGCACAAGATTCATATGAATGGTCCATTTGGTCCAATTCTTTGTTCTTTTTCTTTTAAGTTTTGCTTTTTATTTGTAACTATTGATCCATTAAAATAGATTACTATCTTATCATATCATATGCTAATTAAGACCTTAGGTTTTCTTTAAAATTGTATTATAAGTAAACAAAAATATTTATATAAATAAATTAAATAAATAAAAATAATATAATAATAACTCATTCAATCATATAATGCCATATCAATTTAATAGTTGAATTTGTATAAATATTTTTTATTTCTAGTATTATTTTTCTATACCAATTGTTTTGTCATTAAAGCTTCTAAGTCATTATCTCTCTATTTGATTTTGTTTACTCTAATGACCTTGATCAAGCTTTCAAGGATTTTTTATTTTTTTTTTTAGATTTAAGCCAAAGCAAACTATTGAATTGTTAAGGGAAAATGAGATGGGGATTATTCAATTTTTTAGGGTTTATGTTATGCTAATCTCAATTTTGTTTCCTTGTTATTCCTTTGTTCATGGCTGTGAAATTGGTTGCCTTTTCTTGATAGAAGATATATCTTAGAAGCTTTTGATTGGCATAAACTTCTTTTTCTTTTGCCTTTTTTGCACTTTGGACGAGATTGATGGCAATATCAAACAATCATATAACTTTTTTCTTTTTAAAAAAAATCTTCTTTATATCGACAATGTCTTTGCATGAATGACGATGATATGATACACCTTCTGAAAGGTACTCTTCTTTATTCTATTTGATCACTTTAAATCAAATATATTTTACCAACATTCATGGGTTATCCCTTACTTCTATCACACATTCCATAAAAATCATACTATAAATGATAAAATTCGAATTTAAATTTAAACTTAAATTTAAATTTTTTAAAAATTTTAAAATTCGTGTTGTACCCGAATTTTTTCAAGTGCATACGAATTATCCAAAACTCAAATTTTTTTTCTTTCTAATTTTTAACCCCACTCTCTCTTCCCTTCATGTTTTTTTCACCAAAAAAAAGATCAAAATAAAAACAAACCATTTACATACAACTATACAATATAAAATAAAATACATAATTATTCTAAATAAACAAATCATACATCAAATCAAAAACAAAAAATTTATACATCTAATTCAATCTTTCACACCATTATTTTACATAACTCCAGAGCTTGAGTTAAGAGTGAGAAATTTGAGAGTTGAGAGAGGTGATTCAAGTGTGCGAAACACAAGTCAGATGAACAGAGAAAGAAACTGAAATATTGAGTTTGAAATTCTGAATAAGTGAATTTAAAAAAAATAAAAATCTTTCATTTAACAATATAATCTCTTTTAGGTATGAATAAGGATAAATTTCTTCAGTTTCAAATAAAGAAGATAATTTTTTTTAAGTTTTAATGAAATAGATTTAATCTCTTGAATCTAAATTTAAATTACGCTTCAACAGATATTATTATAATATATCGTAATAGAGTTTTAATTATAATTATAAGCAGATTATTGTAATATAAAAATAATAATAATATGATCTTCTCAAAGGACCTTAAAAGTATATAATTAAATTTTTTTTTTATTTGCACATAAATCCAATGTGTTAGAAAGTATGAAACCAACACCTTTCATCTCTTCATAAAATAATTTCGTATAAATGGACTTCCCCACGTTACAAATTATTTAAATGTGGCAGACCAAACACAAATTTGAAACTTTTCACACAAAAATTAGAAAGCATTTTATAACACTAAAACAAGAGTTGGAAATATAAATTTAAAAACATAGAATATAAAATTAGAAATATGTTAACATAAAATTTAAAAATAGGATATTGTAAAGTGGCAAATCCCTTGTACAGTCACTACATATAAAACAAAATGAGTCACATGCTAACATGGGACATGAGTGGCCATCAATTGAATAAACAACAAATGGAGACCATAACCATTAGAAGAGGACCCAACAAAAGCTGGCCCAAAATTGAAAACCCCATGTAAAAGATTTATCAAAAATCAAAGCAAAGGTCCCTCCTCTCTAGCTACCTTGTCTTGCATGATAACTACATGCAATCTTTATACATATAATGGAGAAGAGAAATAGAAATAAATAAATAAATGGTCACATTTCTCAACCCCTATGCGCTCATTAGGGTAATATAACAACATTACATTCCCAATAGTTGAAATTTTTCTCTGTGACTCAAAACTAATGGTAATGTTGACTTACTAGAAAATGTGCCTAATAATTTGCTAGAATCATTCTTAAATGAAATTCTACCTAAATTATAAAACTAAACTTCATAATCGGGGTCACAGATATAATGTAGTGCTAATTACTTCTCCACTAATATTGAAGTTCAGAATTCGAATGTTGCCTCCCCCAAGTCAAAAAGAAACTTCACTAATCAATCTAAAATTTAATCTCTCTTAAATCAATACAAGAAGTCTAAAAATGGAATCTTAAATCTTATTCCTCAAGGTGAAGATTGGAATTCTACATTAGAAAGAAAATGTAAATACAAACTTTTAACAAAATCTTCTTTATCTTTTAGCCAAAAAAAAAATACTTCAATCTCTAGGTGATTGTTCTATTAGACTAACGAGCTAAATGCAAATTTTTGGGGTAAGGGTTATTCTTTCAAAAATTGAATATAAACCCATTTTGGTGTCCATGGAACATATTTAGATATGATTGATGCTCTAAATTGTGCAAGCAAATGCTTTGTAAATACCCGAAGAATCATCATGTTTTGCTTAGCCAACACATTCCATCTATCAAGCAAAGAATATTTTTCACCTAAGAATCATCATGCTTTGCTTAGCCAACTCTTATAGGCACACATTCCATCTATCAACCAAAGAATATTTTTCACCTAAACCTTGCGAAAACTAATGTATGCATAATTGTGTTTGGTCCATGGAAGATCCAACTCAATAACTATTTCTCTAAGTGGAGGTCCAATCATTATTATTATTTTTAATCACAGTCAACCTAATTCTTAATCAACTTGTGAATAATAAAACATATAAATAACAATGAGTTGATATCCACTTTGTATCCGTAATAAGTTTCTGCCTCAACTTATTTCTGTTCAAATCATTGCTATTTCCCTATAAATGCACTTTAAATGAATCTATGGAGAATCTTAGGTGGGGATGGGCGTATCATGCTATTCATATGGTTTGCATTTCGGAAAACTGATGCCTCTAACCTAAAAAATGTCAATTGAAGAAATCTAATCTACTCAATTACATCACAAAGCCAGTACCATGTCTGGTTTCGCAAACTTCTGCAATAAAAATTAAAAAATAAAGTGGGCCAACCAAAACCCTAGAGGAATTATAAGTTGTTTCTGATTATCAGAAATTTAACATTTTTGGATAGTATAACTTAAAAGAATACACATATTCCTCAACTTAAAGTTTATTGCTGAGAAAGAACATCATCTAATCAAAGATGTCATGCCTATGGCTGGGACTATTACATCCCAATGATTACTTTTTTGTCTTTCTCAATGCACACAACAAGAAGCACTTCGAAACATAGCCAAAATTTTCCTAAAGATAAGGTATTATACAGAAAGAAGTTGCACCTGCAATCCTATCAGAAAGCACCAAAATTCTCTTTCAACTTCAATTATTGGCTGATCTGGAAGAAACCTACTGTGCTGAACCAACTAGTGTAGTACTACTGCTGAATCTTTAGTACTGGAAAGGCAATAACATCCCGTATACTGGCAGAGTTCGTTAAAAGCATCACCAGCCTGTCAATTCCAAGCCCCTGGGAGATGGACAATATTTGTTAAAAGTTTGATAAGAAAAAAGCACATATCTCCATTTAATTTTGCACGCCAAAAATATCTAGCTCTATTAAAATCTCCATGTACACTTTTGACTTGTATAAACATAGTCACACACATAAACTCAATAAAAGATTTTAAAAAAGAAAAGGGCCATGCAAATTATAATAATTGCACTTCATCTATAAGTATCCACATAGCAAGAACTAACAATTGGCCTCACCACATCGTTCTAGTCAGATGTAATTAATATCTCTTTAGAAAAATTTCCCAAAAATGACCTACAAGAATAAATATTAACTGAAAGATGATCATACCATCCCTGAAGCTGGCGGCATTCCATATTCCAAAGCAGTCACAAAGTCCTCATCAAGGGTCACTTCATATGCATTATCATCATTTTCCTTCAATTTTTCTTCTGTCCCAACTGTTTCTGAAGCAGCTGCTGCTTTCTTCTCATTATGTTGCCTCACTTGCTCTTCCAAGCGTGCTCTCTGTCACCATTTAAAATCAATGACAAGATCCTGCTTAGTTGCAGCTCTGTGTTGTATTGCTAAAAGGGCCATAAATTCATCCAACAATAAATTCTTACTCGGGCACTGATAATTAATAGGAAATCTAGGTTATGCTTATTTTATCTACACTTGGCAAATCCAAAGGCTGCATCAGCTTACCTGGTCTAAAGGATCAGTCAATTCAGAGAAAGCATTGGCCAGTTCACGACCACAAATAAAGAGTTCAAATCTCTCAGTCAAGCCTGCATGTCTATTGTGAAAAAGAAAAATAAAGAATCAGATTAACATCTTAAACAGTATAGCAAACTCCATGCAGGAGTAAATGTCTATGGCAACACAATGAATGACAGAGAAAAATAGTAACATCTTGGAACATAGCAGATGAAATTACAGTCACAAAGACTAAATCAGTAAGAGAGAAAATGGCAACCAGTTAATACTATCGTATATCTATAATCAAATTCCCCGCATCAAGCACATGGATGCGCTCTCTGAAGACCAAAATAATGATTGACTAAAGAAATACACTTTGGAGAATACAGAAATAATAGCCACATAAAATATGCGAAATCAATCAGCATCTTATCTGGTACTCGATGCACTTGGACTGGAACCAATCCAATACAAAACAAGAAACGTTTATCTACATAAAACTTTGTACCTTCGGTGTGGTTTTGCTAGAGGAGATATCTCGATGGGATAATCCAAAACAAATGTAGGTTGTTGGAGTGTTGGCTCTACAGAAATTTCAAAAACCTGGGCCAATGAAATAAAACTAAAAGCTGTCAAGGACTTTGTAGACAGATTTCAACATCAGAAAAGAATTGAAATAAGCAACAAGTTGAAAAATAGTGGTAATCCTTTAATTTCAGCAATATTATAGTATGAAGTTGATATCCAACTGGGAGAAAAAACTGAAAAAGCCAAATACATGTGTAAAGGTGTAGAAACGAAATGTAGAATATGAATAGCAATTAAGATTCACCTCATTAAGGAGGTTACCAACAGAAGGGCTCGCTTCAATGGCAGATTTGTCTTTATGTTCAAGCCCATTTCCAAGTGCTCCCAGGGTAACCTCTTTAGCAACCTTAAGATCGTTCCCGAACTCATTGAAATCAATCCCAGTGGCTTCTTTGACAAGATTGTGCATGGTTTCCCTCCTCCACGGCTGCTCCAAACATATCTCCGTGCCCTGAATTAATGCATTACATCTGTCTTTAAAAACTGATCATGTGCTATTAATAGCTCAAATGATTTGAATTTCCATGGCCATTTAATTTGAAGTTATTAAACATGAGTAGAGAAGCAGTAATTACATTATATCACATGACCAACATTATTAGACCACATTTACCTGGTAATCAATGGTAAGCTTCCCATGAACTGCAAGAGCACAGCGAGTAACAATTTCCTCTGCCATGTTCATCATGCTTTGATAGTCTGAATATGCTTCATACATCTAAAATCAAGCTAATACAAGCAATGATCAAAGCTTCACTCAATAGAAAAAAGAAGTTTAACATGGACTATGATATGCAATAATCACTTCCCATCATATGAAATACCTCTATAGTGGTAAATTCAGGATTATGGCGAGTTGAAATTCCCTCATTTCTGAATATTCGACCCATCTCATATACTTTTTCAAATCCTCCAACCTATCATTAGACAACTCGGACTTTAGTTAAGGAAATGAATGTAAGTAACAATAAATTGTTACAAAGTAAAGCAGAAGATAACATAGACAGTAAGGTACCATAGTAATTTGATGTCAACCAGCTATTTACAATAATTGCCTAATTCATTCCAAGAGAAGGGAAAGTGTGTCGACAACAGACACTTAACATACCTTGAAACGTAGAAACTAGAACGAAGTGTAAGTAAAGTAAGCCAGGTATATACTATAAATCAACAATAAACAGATTCAGGGAAAAAAGAGGAAAGTACAAGACACTAATCACTTTAAAAACCAATATAATCTTTACTAAAGTGTTTCAAACAAAACCATAGTATTTCCATCTTGCTGTACTAACAATTGCCAATGAAAAAAAGGGAAAAGAGGTATCCAGGAACATAGATAATGAGAGTCAAATATGTAGAACCTCACCAACATTCTCTTCAAGTGGAGCTCAGTTGCAATTCTAAGATAAAGATCCCGTCCAAGAGAATTATGATATGTAACAAAAGGCCTTGCTTCAGCTCCACCGGCTGCTCCCTAGTTGATCAAACCATTAAAAACCAAGTTCCAAATACAAATGATCTTTACACCTTTGAATTTAAAAAATTTAGAAGATCAAAATTGAAGGAAAGGGTTTGGGAAGATATTTAAGAAAATCAATAGCATTTAATTATAATTATGATGAAGTTTGCAGTGACTTTCTGCCAACGGCAACCACAATAAGGAACTTAACAACTTTATTATCCTTCACATTTTCCCAATAAAAATTGATGTAAGGTGGTGTGGACTATTTCTACAACCATTTTAGAATAATTAAAATCAAATACCATTCCCAAGGCATTCTATTCTCTTCCTTCCAAAGCTATCATTTCATAGCCGGGATACCTACTTGTTATGACGTATCTAATAGGCAGTGTGAACCCATGAATGTAAGTGAATAACCATCAGCTTTACTTCAACCTGTATCCAAGAGGCCTATAAATACCTAGCCAATTGCTTCATTTCCAGTCCCAAGTAACCTCCTTTCTACGACAACAACTACTTGAGTAATGCTTTTGATGCCTCCCCCTAGTCAAAACAATCCTCCCCAGTGGCTAGGTCCACAAGCCTCATTTCCTTCAACTAATTCAAGTGATTCATGCAACCTAACAAGGGGAAAGTCATCTCATTAGAGTTGGATTCCTCTATGTTGGTGGGGGCTGACTTGGACTTACGATATGGGTAGTCTTTTTCCTTACAACTTGTTATTGTTATGGTTGATCTAATGTTTGTTACGCAGGAGGGAATAGAAATAGATATAAAAGTCAAGAGAGTAAACCCCCTTTTTCACGCATTAGAAAGATCAAGCGAAGATGATCTTCCAAGCCTCTAAAGGAGCTCCTCTATCACCATGACATCTATACCTCATGCATACACTATTAATATGCTATGGTATCATATAACCAAGGCTCAAATCTCTCCAAATAAATATATAGAGATCCGAACCTGTTCATGCTCCAACTGGATGTACTACCAGGCCTTACCCACTGTGACCTGTAATATCTTTGGAGTGAAATATAGCTTCTTAAAAGGTTTTCTGTACGAAACACCCAACTGTCGCCATCCCTCAAGTATTTCAATTCCCATCTCCACCCATTATGTTCTTTTTCTCTTTACTCAAGAAAACAAGTGAAGCCATTTAGGAATTGCAGCACTGTGTTTTCATGGATTGTTGGTGGTGTTAGCAATTAAATGTTACTACATATATTGGAAATCAATTTTGAAATGATAAGCAATTGACTTAGTTTATGCGCCATAAAATAAGAAGACAAAAAAATCAATAATCTATTTAATCAGATATCAGGAAAGGAAACAAAAATAACCCTGAAGATATCAACGAACCTGCAGAACCGGAGTTTCAACTTCAACAAAACCCAAAGACTCCACAGTCTTGCGTACCTCTGATATAATCTACTTAAAGAAAGGTGAAGGAAGAATGTAATCTCCATGCAGGTTTGTTACATATTTAGGTATAAGAAAAACATGAAAGAAACAGATATGAAAATGAAAATTTTAAAGGCTCAACATTTAAAAAAAGAATCATTGAAAAAACAAGAGAACAGTTGGAAATTACAGAGTATAACGAAACAACTCACTTTTGCTCTTTTCCGGAATACATCAGCTACCTCAGGATTTGCAATCATATCTACATACCTAAAGATAAGAAGTATCAACTACTTAGCATGTGATACAAAAGGCATTTGGCAAAAATGCATTGATTATCTAAACTTATATTGAATTAAAAATAATTGCATAAAGCTATATGTACAAACTTCTGACATTTCTAATCCTACAAGAAAACAATCGCGGAAAGATTCACCCTGGACAAGCTAAGAGACATTCGAGACAATGAAAATTACTGAAAGATTCAAATACTTTGCCTAGTATTACCTACAGGAGGGAAATCTACAGAGAAATCATAATCTCCTCATTACTTCATCCAAAATTTAGAAACTGAATTTCCAGAAAGCATATAAAAAAATGAACTCACCGTTGGCGGTATCGTTTATCCACATCAGTTAGACCATGATATTTGTCTGGTAGTGGAAGTAGAGATTTTGTAAGAATCACAAAAGAATTCACAAGAACAGACAGTTCTCCTGAAGAATAGACCAAAAGAAGGAATACGTTCAATTAAATGCAGCATCACAACAAGTCATCACGAAATTAAAAAGGTAGTGGAGTATCCCAACACTCATCAGCCCCAAAACAGGAGAAAACAGATTAAGGGAACTTCCCTCTTCAGGGAACTACGCTTCCCTAAACTGATATGTTTTAAAGTTTACCTTTCTCTGTCCGTTTCATTGAGCCACTAACACCAAGTATATCACCAATATCGACAACTGCCTTTATCTGCTCAAACTGATCACTTGAAAGTCTTGCCTTCTCGCAGTAAAGCTGTAACCATACAAAACGACAATTTCAGTGCATATTTAAAATTTTGTCTTTTATCACAAGAGTTTATATCTGAAAATTTCAAAGATCTTGTGCTGGTGAGTTGTTGAGTTCCCAAATTTTACGAAAAGCAGTTCAAGGAGTACAATTCCAAAATTTAACTGCACAAAGTGATCACTTGAAAGTCTTTCCTTCTCACATTAAAGATGTAACCATACAAACAACAATTTCATTGCACATTTAAAATTTTTTCTTTTATCACAAGAGTGTTTTATCTTGATCATAAGAGTTCATATCTAAAAATTTCCACAATCTTGCATCCATGAGTTGTTCAGTTCCCAAAATTTTAGAAAAACAGTTACAAGAGGATAATTGCCAATATACATATATATATATATATATATATATATATATATATATATAGAGAGAGAGAGAGAGAGAGAGAACATGTATGATTGCAATAAATTGCCTCGTTACCTCAATCTTACAGCCAAATACAAGATACTACACAAACCTGTATTGTACCCGAGTCATCTCTTAGTGTCAAAAAGGCAAGCTTCCCAAATGCTCTGCGAGCCACAATTCTCCCAGCTACAGATACATGATCATTCTCACTGTTTGACTCTTCACCATTTGCTAAATGCCTGTATATCTCTTGTAGCTGATTAGCAGAATGCGTCCTATCCCACTTATAAGCATAAGGCTCCAACCCTTTGCTCCTCAATTCTTCCACCTATGTAAAATACAAGATAGCTTACCAAAAAAATAAATAAAAGTTCAAGTATGCTCACTTACCAGCATTGATTTCAAAGTCACAAATAATGGATAAAAAAACAAAGACTAGAAATTTCCAAATTCATTCCTTCTCCTGCCATTTCTCAATGAGCCCACATAGTCTTAAAAGCTCAGAATAAAAACCATTGCCCTTCTAGCAGGACCTTACATTTGCAATGAATTTTTTTCACTTTCTTCTATCCTAGTTAAATAAATTATTGGATCATCATAATTAAGAAAGTTCTATCCTCTTTAATATTCTTCAATATCCAAGGAACCAATCAGACCCCAACAAAAAAATCAAATTGAAATTTATGAAAACAACTCTAATTTGTATCTCTTCGAGCTCTTTTTCTATTTCCTTTTGAATTTTTTGTTCACATATTTTACTAAGCAATTCAGTATATATTCAACATTGTATCAGAAAAGACCAAAGTCTCGACCTTTTCTCTTTTTTTCCCAAAAAAAAAAACTTTGCATTGTTTAATTTAATACTTTACTAAGCAATTCATTAAAAATATTCAATATTTGTATCACAAAACAACTAAAGTCTCAGCCTTAACGAACTATTAAGTGAAAGTTCAAACAAAAATCAATGATAAAATTGAGCATCAATAAAAAAAACGCAGTCGTTTTACAACCTTTTTAATGCGAATGGCGCGAATAGCCTCGCGGTCGGAAGTGGAATTGGAATTGGCGGAGGAGGATGAAGATGAAGAGCGGCGGTTTCTGGTTGCAGCCGTAGCTGCGGTGGAGCAGCAGCGTACGAGTGTGAGAGAGTTTCGCCGGTGGTGGATCAGGTGGCGGAAGCTGAGTGGTAACGAAGTAGATAGAGAGCTCCATAGCTTCAATGCCTCCATTTCCTTTTTTTCTTTTTTTTCCACTCTACTCCCGTTGCTTGCTTTGCTCGTTTTTGGCCTTTATCCTCTGCTTTTCTATTTTTGCCTTATTCCTAAAAATAAGGTTTTATTAGAAATTTTATCATTTTGGTCCCTAAATCAATTTTTTATATTTTATTAACTTTAAAAAAAACATAATTTATCACATTTTATAATAAAATAACTTCTTTATATTCTTATTTTTCACTAATTATTATTATTTGGGGAGAAGCAATAAAAACTTATATAGTAAGACTCTATGATAAATAGTTCTTGTTGTTAACGGTTAACTATGGTCTTTTTTTTTTCTTAATGTTAAATATAATTTAATTTCAGGTATTAAGTTTGTTTGTTTTCTAATTTAATAAGAATTTTTTAAGTTAATTTTAGCTGAATTAAAAAGAAAGTGATTTTTTTTATTGAATATAAAAGTTTGAATTATTTAATTATTTTTTTCTTTAAAATCTTTTTTTGTCTTTTATGTTTATTATATACATAATTTTTTCTTTTCAAGCGATTTCTTTCTTCCTCAACTCAACCGATTAAAATTTTAATTATTTTTCAAATAAATCATCTTTTCTCTATTCACTTTAAATTAATTAAACTCAATCCCATATTTTTGTTTTTTTAATTCTAAAAAAAATTATAATAAATTTAAGAGATAAATTTAATTTTATTATGTGATTTTTTTTAATATGCGTGAAGATAAAGATGAAGATGTATTATTTATTTTATATATATATATGAATAAATTTTGTTTTTTTGTAAAATTCTTCTTATCTTCATCTTTCATGAAATATATCTATTGTTTATATTTTTTTAAAAATAGTTTGCGTCTTTTTTAAAGTTATCATCTATAAACTTAAATATATCTATTGTTTGCATCTATTATTTTTTTTAAATTTAAAAAAAATTACTTTGCATCTTTTTCAAAGTTGTCATTCATAACACATTATTGCCTCATCACATGTGTGTATTTTCAGTGTCATGATAAAATATAAAGTTAAAATATAATGAAATAAAAGTGGTAAGTAAATTACTGCTGCATCACTTGTGTATATCAAATGTTAGAATTTAATATGTTTTAATTGTGGTTGCTTGTGTAATTGGTTAATTTGATAAGTTGGTCTATTTTTCTTTTTTCTTTTTTTTTTAACTTGAAAGTATGTATTTAAAATTTTGAAACTAAAAATCTCTTAATCATCATATTCTTGTTAATTTAAAAATGTATATATTAAACAGTTTCAGTTTAAAATTTATTATTATAAAAATTACAATGAAATATTTAAATTTATAATGTTTTAATATTAATTTATATAGAATAATATTAATTTATTAATACATTTCTACTTTTTATTATTAATTTAACATTAAAAGTTTATAAAGATACAAATATAAAAATATTAGTTTTCAATTTATTTTTAATTAAAAAAATAAACAACTTATTCAAATTCAATCATTCAATTATATTTAGTTTTATTCAGCATTCGGTCAAAAATAAATAAATACTACCTAAATAAACTAATACCAAAAAATGAGTTTTGACTAATAGTTTAGTGGTAGCTCACCTCAATTCAAGTCTAATTAATGATGGAAAAAGATTGGGGCCAAAATATTTGAACCACATCTTAAACTAATCTAATAAATTTCTAATTGTAAAATATTAATAAATGTAATGTAATATTTTTTTAAAAATAACAGAAAAATATATTAAAATATGAAAATTATGTTTTATTTTAATTGAATAAAAAAAATATAAATAATTGATTTTCCACCTTTTATCTAAATAAGGGCATGATTTATTAGGTTTTAGCAAATAAATTCTTACTATTAATTTATCCGTTAATTTTGATGAGAAAAAAAGAAAAACTCTACCTAAAAATATGTCCACAAACTTTTTCTAATATTTTTTTTTTTTCTTGCTTGTGTCATTTTTGAAATTTAATGACCCTTAAATCATTGTCTTTTATTTTTTTTTATCAATTTGCTGATGTTAATAAAAAAAATTGATCTCTTTACATTTAAATAATAAAAAAATAGTAAATATTTGAGAGTCATTATAATATCTTTTTTTGTAAAATAAAAACTTATTTATTAATGGAGGATTATGTATAAAAATGTATAATATATTTTTTTTAATTTGTGATTATCACTAGACTGCGTTTATGATCACACAAAAACACATTCTTCAATCTTCAATTATATATTTTCTATATGTTTACAACGACGCCGTCTGAATGTGGAAGCTGATTGTTTCGGATGCAGAGAATAATTTAAATCAGCTTTCCATGCTTTAGTTTGTTGCATGCTCCTCAGATTTTTAAATATGAGAGACCAACGGCTTTATTACCAAAATAATTTTTAAAAATTTTATGACTATTATAATTTAGTAATAAAATAGTATAAAAAAATACATTGATTGAGAATTTTTACAGATGGTTTTTATTAATATTAATAAATTTTTTACGTTGTATCTTTTATTAATAGACTACTCTTGTGAGCGAGTTGATAAATTATAGAATATCTAAATTATGTATTCTTAATTTTTCTCTTTAGAGGGTTTTATAACCTCTCTAATTACATTTTTATCCTCGATTCACATTGATCCTCTTTTAAATATTTAATTTATATAATTAATAAATTTATTATTTTCTTTAACTTCCTTTTACAATGAGTGAATTTCATATCTGTGAGAAATATTTCTAGCTATCCATTTTATTACATTTATAAAATACTTAATAATTGACTGAAAATATTTTATAGTATTTTCTAATAAATTAATAAACATAACTCAATAAATAGGAGTTCATTAATCACTCAAGATTAAGATTAATTTATATATGATTATGTTATGATAAAATAAATTTTCTTTACTAACGGAGATTAATAGAGAATTAATTTTATCGTAATCCAATTCTATATAATCAATATTATACAAAGTGTCTCTACTTATTATGTTAACACATAAAATGATCCGAATAAAATTATTGTATACAATATACAAATGGGCCGCACTTATAGTCTATCAAAATGAAGTTTTCGTCTTCATTCAGACTAAAGACAAATTTAAATTATTACACTTAAAATTAATCCTCTCGCATATAACTATTATATACTAAGTTTAAGGTTATATATAATAATTAAAAAAATTTATGATATTTGAATAAAAACAATCATAATTGTAAATAAATATTGAATAAATAACCTCTATTAATTATTTTTAGTAATATTTAAATACAATTAATTATGCTTTTAGGGCACACTTTCAATAATCTCCCGCTTGCCCTAAGGGAGAGGTAAGTGAGAGAGTTTTATTTTTGTTCTTTCAAGTGTTAAAAACATTAAAAAAAATTCTTCATCTTCTTCTCTTATAAATGGCTTAAAATGAATAAAAGAAAATAGAGAAAGAGATATTTATTTTAGGCAAGAGTTGTTCAAATACAATTATTCTATAAAAATTGTTTCCAACAATAATACAAGAATTATATGTAAATATTTATTATCTCCATTTTAAAAACAAATAATTGTACTCAAAGAATTTGAATACATGTTATTGGAAATTCTAAATTAAAGCTGCCATATTAGCTCCATAATCGCACCAAACCGTTATGGATTAGAATTGTTCAAGAATACACTTTAATGTGAGCTTTTTACTTAAATTGTTGGAGGATTTGAAGATTTTGTAAAACTATCTTTATTAGGTAAGTGTTTTTTACATATTATTTTAGTATAATTGTTTATCATGTAAATTTTGTATAATAATTATACTTATGCATATAAGTGATATATATGTTTAATTTGTTAAATTTGATATATTTTGTTACATGCTTCCGCTGCGTATGGTAAATTTTTGATATTACATATACACTCGTATATCACACACTCCACTCAACAAATACACATGCATAATAACATTTTTTAGAACCTATTGCAACTTCTTACAACTATGTTATTACTGATGTACTCTCGGGTCTATGTCCCGTTACAGATAAGATCGTAACTCTTAAATTTTTTCTTTTATAACCTACTAACTCTTAGTAATACTAACTGTTGGCAATTATAATTATCAGCATTGCTAACCTTTAGCACTAGTCTAAATTTCTTTAGGTCAGATCTGAATTCTTTTAGATTATACAATGTCTGTAGCATAACAAGCACTATACCATTTAATTAATGAAATTAGCGATTTAATAAAAAATATTGTATAAATATTATAATATAAAATATTCATATAACAATGGAATGGCACGTAAATACAAATTCTAACAAACTCTTACTTGATCTAGTGTCATTGATAGTGGTATTTAATACCTATAGATTTCACGTGTTTTTCAAACACCTTTTGAGTTAATGCCTTAGTCATTGGGTCTGCTACATTATCTACAAAGTTAACTCTACAAATTATTATATCTCTTCTAGTCAAGATCTCTCTAAATATGTATTATTACTTCTCCACATGTTTAGATCTTTAGTGTACTCTTGGCTCTTTGACTTGTGCTATGGCCCCGTTATTGTCGTAGAATATTGGGAGAGGATCCATCGAAGTAGGGACAATTCCTAGTTCAGCGACAAACTTGCGTATCTACACTGCTTCCTTTGCTGCCTTTGAGGCTACAATATATTCCGCTTTCATTATTGAATCAGCTGTGGATCCTTATTTGGTGCTCTTCCAATTCATTACGACATTATTGAGGATAAACACATATTCAGACGTAGACTTTTTATCATCCAGATTAGACTGAAAAGTCTGAATCTATGTATCATCTAACTTGCAAGTTACTATATCTATAAATTAGAAACTTGTTCTTTGTATCCTTAAGGTATTTAATGATATGTTTGACTGCCATCTAATTGTTGTCCCCAGGATCAAATTGATACCGGCTAGTAACACTTACAGTCATGTTAATGTCAGGTACAATATACATCATAGCATACATTAGGTTACCTACAACTAATGCATATGGCATCTTAAACATTCTAACTCTTCCATCCTCTGTTTGAAGATTTATTCTCCTCAAAAGATAAATGTCATATCTAGAAGGTACATTAGTTGTCTTACAGGTAGTAAAATTGTACTTTTTTAAAAACATTACCGATATATGATGATTGGGTAAGTCCTATCAGCGTCCTAACTCTATCTCTATAAAGCTTTACACCCAGTATATAGGAAGTTTCTCCCAAATCCTTCATGGAGAAGTTCTTGTTTAGATAACTTTTCACTGATTGTAACATACCTATATCATTCTCAATTATTAATATGTCATCCACATAGAGAACTAAGAATACTATCATGCTCCTACTAACCTTTCTTTACACACAGGGTTCCTTTTTATTTTTTATTAAAGCAGACCATCTGATTACCTTATCAAAACGAAGATTCCAACTTCAAGAAGCCTACTTAAGTCCATAAATAGACTTCTTCAGCTTGTATACTAGATCCGCAGTTAGGCTGGATGCAAAATCTTTAAGCTTTTCTATGTATATCTCTTTCTCGAGATATTCATTTAGGAACGCCGTCTTTACATTTATATGTCATATCTTAAATTCATAATATGCAACAATCGTCAATAAAATTCGTATTGACTTTAACATCTGGTGTAAAAGTTTCCTCATAATTGATCCTAGATCGTTGAACATAACCTTTTGTGACTAGTCGGGCTTTGAAGGCCTCTACTTTCTCATTTAGCCCACGCTTTCACTTATAAATCTATTTACAACCAATAAAAACTATTCCTTCAGAAAGCTGAACCAAGTCTCAGATTTAATTTTAATGTATTGAGTCAATTTTGAATTTTATGGCCTCTTGCCATTTCTTGAGTTGATGTCCAACATCGCCTCTCTATAAGTTAAAGAATCATTTTATTCAACTAAGAAAACTCTAAGCGCATTTTTAGGCATCTGAAAATATCTGGCAAGTGGTCTGGACATCCTATCTGATCTACGCGGAGAGTGTGTTAAAAGTATTTTACTAGATTGAATTTGAGGTTCTATCTCTGGTTCATGCTGGTTTTGATTGGTTTCATCAAGCTCAATCTTTCTACAATCTCTACAATCCATAAGAAATTATTTCTCTAGGAAAGTGGCATATCGAGAAACGAACAAGTTTTATTCCTCTACATCATAAAATTAGTATCTCATTGAATTCCTAGGATACCCGATAAACTAGTACTTATACCCCTTAGGTGCAAGTTTATCTTATTGTGTAACTTTTACGTAAGCAAAATAATCTTAAATCTTAAAGTATTTAAGACTTGGTTTCTTTTCATTCAACATCTCATGTGGAGTGACTGGAACAGCTTTTAGATAGAACCTTGTTCAATATATGAGCAGCAGTATTAAAAAAATAACCCTATAAATATTTCGAAAGATCGGTGAAGCTCATTATCGATCGAATCATATCCAATGAAGTTTTTTCTCATTTCTGAAACACCGTCATGTTATGGAGTACCTAGAGGACTATACTAAGCGAGAATCTCATTCTCTTTTAAATAATCAAAAAATTCATTGCTCATGTATTCATCGTCTCGATCTGATTGAAAGTATTTGACTTACATGTCGATTTGTTCTCTACTTCAAGTCAGAACTCTTTTAACTTTTCAAAAGTTTCTGACTTGTGCTTCATTATAAACACCTACCCATATCGAGATAAATTATTAATAAAGGTTACAAAGTATCAAAATTCACCAATTGCAGCTTGATTCATTGGACTGTATATATCACTATGCACAAGTTCCAATAAATCAATGGTATAGTGTCCAACACTAATAAATAGAGATTTAGTCATTTTTCTTGTATGTAAGATTCACAAACTGAGTAAGGTTCTATAGTCAGATCAGATATTCCACCATCCTTAACTAGACAGGTTAGATGTCTCACGCCTATGTGACCTAATCTCATATGCCAAAATTCTGTATCATTCAAAATTCTTGAACTACTACTAGCGCTACCCTGTACATTTATGACATTTTTAGTTGCATCCAAAATATAATGCCCATTAATTAACTAATATTTAGCTAATAAAATATCAAACATATCACATAAATATAAGAAACGGTTCCTAATATACACATAATACCCTTTATTGTTAAGTATAGAAAGGGAGATAATTTGTCTTATACAAGATAGAATAAAATAACAATTATATAACACAATAGTTTTATTACAAGGGAAAATCAAGTTAAAATGTCCAACAGCTTTGATCCGCAAGAGATCACTATTTCCTACTCAAAGCTATACTTCTGCAGGCTCTGCAACCATCTAATTTCCTTCAAACCCTGCAATATATTGCAGATATAAAAATGAGATGTGGTATCTAATACCCAGCCTATACTAGCATCAAATATTAAAGAAATGTTAATAATGGGCAAGCATATACCTATGGAAGTCTTCTTCACGGTGGCAAGGTATTTGAGGCAATTCCTTTTCTGTTGCCCATCCTCGTTGCAGTGGAAACATTTTTTTTTTCTTACTTTTGTCTTCTCTTATGGCTTGGATATCTGTCACTGTTGAGGACCCATCCTGAGTGTCTGCTTCACATTCTTTTTCTTATTTCCTTTGGACTTTTCAGAAGCCCTCGAGGTGGAAGATGAAACACCCTAGATATAGAGGGTCACATCCCTTTTACTCAAGTCCTCATGCACTATCTTAAGCATATTATATAGATCAGCGTAAGTAGGGCATCAAACCTTGCATGTTGAAGTTCATGATGAACTGTGCAAATGACCCGAGCAAAGACTAGAGAATTAAGTTATTCCCTAAATTATTGTTTAGAGAAATATCCATACCCTCAAACCTTTTGATTAATCTTATCATCTTGAGGACATGAGAACTCATTGGACTCCCCCTAGGCAGTCTGGCTTGAAAAAGACCTTTAGGGACCTTGTAAATCTCGACCTAAGGTTGGTCACCAAAAAGCTCATTCAGATGAAGCATAATGCTACTTGCACTGTCCATATGGGCATGCTCATACTGCAGCACAGTGGACATAGAGGCAATGATTTAGGATTTAACCTTTAAATTATCATCCTTCCATTTTTTATATGACACATTTTCCTCTTCGGTGGCATCCTCAGAATGGACATTTTCTGGTCATTTCCTAAGAGTCTAAGATTCTAAGATTCATGTACTAATCAAAAATTTTATCAGCATCTTTAAGTTGATGTACATTTAGTATGTGTGCCAAGGGATTACTAAGGCCATTATAACTTTACAAGATAAACAAAGAAATAGAAGATGTCAGAGGATATAAAAAATTAAATCGCTAATAAAACCTTTTAAGTTATGGGTATAATATATATATATACACACACTTTCTAATTTAAAATACTCTACCACTATTTACATAGTTCTTTTAATCTCTCAAATGGGATAATAATAGCTTAAACTCATTTAAACTATACATTGGGAAGTAGACCCCATTGGCATTTTACTCGAGCCGCATACTGTAGGGATCTAGGCCTTTGTAAATCCAACGGGTAGACAACTCTAGTCAATTGTATCTCATACAACTCTTACTCGTGATCCTAAATATGCCTTGTTCGTACATTGTAGCAATTTATGGTAAGTGTATTCTAAATTAACTTGTCAATTATCAAATATATCCTATTGATACTACCCACACACTACAGCAATGTAAGGCAATACTTTCATATATATTTTTTTTATCGCATGTTTAACCGATATAGTCCAAATCATACCGACCAAATCCCTCATAGTGTAGCGATCTTGAAAAATATTGATATGACTCAGCTAACACTGTATTGACAAGACGGATCATTATATAACATTATTTCATAATAAGATACTATTCAATCTGATTAAGAGATGTTTTTAATTCAAAGATTTAATTCCTATCTCATGAGGAAGTAATTCTCAATCAGTTATTAATTTCTGTGTAAACACAACTAACCTCTACTACTAGGTTATCAACACAGAAAAATGATCACGATTTATAATATAATCTTGACACATGCACGACTCGAAGGAAAGTAAAAAAAATATTTTGTCTGCTAAAATTTATTGGATCGAATTATTCAATCCAGTATGTTGTTATAGTGCGCAACGAGTACACTTCATATTGTGGGACTCCATAGGTCCACGCCAAATTTGTCAAACGAAATTGTTCCATGAGTCCGGGATCTATGCCACATGCACACGTCATGGATATTACAAATTAGCACAGTAGACCATACAAATTGAAGTCATTGCGTATACGTATTACAAATTCTGCCATTTATATCCTAAATGAGCGTGGATATAGATCATTGATAAGGGCATAATTGTCATATAATTTTTTATATTTTAATTTTGATATTTTATTATTTTAAGAGAATAAATGGCTATTTCTGTGCATTATAGTTATTTATTGGGACTTGAACGAAATTTAAAAAAAGATGCAAAAGTAGCAAAAAATAGAACTAAAATACAAAAATTTTAAAATATGGACCTATGGCCCAAGTGCCACAAAGATTTTCATCCCAGCGTTGAAATAGTGATTGAAATAAAAAAAATCAGAAAAGATGACCTATTTAAGTCGCAATCTAGCGCCTTAGTGCCATCTCTTCACTGTGCCAGTGACAGGCCAGCGCTCCAGCGCCAACACCTCATCAGCAACAACAATATAGTGCCCTAGCAGTAGTGCCAGTTCTAATCCAACGAGAATTGAGATTTTCAAACTCATATCAATCCTTATAAAATGCCACTCATCCTCAGCCTTTAGAAAATCACCCAAGAGCAATTTAAGAACACCAAGAATACAGATCACAAGTCTTAGAGAGCAACAGGAGATTAATTGAAGCAGCCATATAGAGAGATTCAATATGTTCTGCGTCATCAAGAGTTTCTTAGGCAGCGCAATCAAGACAAATTTGACACCTATATCGATTTGTCATTGATTGTATCATGATTTCTTATTATTTTTGCCGTTGTTCTCTTGTAGCCATGAACTAAAATTTATTTCTAGGGTTAATACTTGAACTCAATATGTGTACTTAATTGCCTTATTTTTTTTAATATTTAATAAACTTAGTTCTTTATTCTTTGTTATTCAAATTACTTGTGCTTAATGCTTCAATATATCTGGCCAATATATGGTGAATGAATTGCTAATATTTTTAATAAACTTAGAAGAGGAATCATGATATTTAGACTTAAGTAATTTGATGCATAATTGTAAAGTAACATTCAATGTTACATATGCAAGTTTCAATTTAGGATAGCAATATACCTAATTGGCATGTATGATCAATAAGACTTAATCTTAATGAATCTTAGTTTATTACAAGTACTATAGAAATATAGGTATTTGGTAATTTAAGGTATACTTGCATGACCTTGGAAGAGGCTTGTAAATACATTATTTCCAAACATGTATCTCAATAAACAATATATACAAACACCTTTACAATATTGTTTACACCTTTGAGATATTATTTGACCTATTGGAAACTCTTTTTTTGGATTTATTGCTTATGGTCATAAGTCTTTCTGAGATATATTCTCGGAGCATTTGGATATACAACTTATCCATGTGAGCTGACGAATTTTAGATCTGCGCACACTGAACTCCACGAGCATCGGACTATAACCAGCAACAGATAGCGATCAGACCATGAAAGATTTCTGACATATGTGAAACTAAAGTATGGTGGATCACTCACAAGTTTATCGTGGCATTCAAGTCAAAGGACTACGTACACTACTCAACTCGACATGACCTACTATTGGTGGGTTCATAAGATGTCTATTAAGGTCTTTGTTGAGCCTATTTAATATTCAATCTTTACTGAATACTTATATATGATTGTGTGCTATAGTAGTTAAGCACAAGTGCACGCTATCATATCAAGTAATATAGGATTTTAAGTCCAGATATCGATCTCATAGGGACTATGCAATCTAAATTTATAAATCAAGTACTAAAATTGTGCCTACCTAACTTTTATTTAGAAAATCACAATCTGAAATTTAATTTATTAATCCAAATCTATCAATTAAACTAAACAAAAGTAAAGAGTAGAATTCAAAAATAAAGATAATCTAGGGTTTTGACTCGTCCCTTAGTATTTCATTGTACTATTAACCACTTAGTTAATCTTTTAATACCAATTGATTAGCTTAGACACTAATCTTATCACAAGCCTCTGTCAATGGTCAAGTGACTATATTACGCATTCTAACAATCACCTATATGTCTATGGTAATCAAATCAGAATGTAATTCATTAAGATTAAGTCTAAATTATACCATACATGTTACTTAGGTATATGTCTATCCTAGATGGAACTCATAGTTATTACCCTATGATCATGCATCAAACTACCCTAGGCTAAACACATGAATTCCTCCATTGAGTTCATCATGATTCCTCAATCATTCAAAATATTGATCAGGTATAATGAAAGCATTGAACACAAAATAGAATGAATCAATTAAATTTATCAAGTTCATAAACTAAAATTTAATACAATCCAAATCCATACTAGGTTTATATAGTCTAACCCTAGATGAACAAATTAACTCATCACAAAATTAAAAGTATCAAACCAATTCATAAAGATCAACAAGAACGAGAACATAATGATAGAGAAAGAGAATAAAAACTAATCAAAGTGACTTCTTGATATGCTTCTCCCTCAATCTTGACTTGAAGCTTGAATCTTGATCTTGGTTCTTCAATCTTTGGCTTTGATCTTTGATTTTGTGTTGTGAATTCTCTCTCTATGTTTTTGCCTTTTTTCTCTCTTTTTCTCTTCTCCCCTCTTAGGTTTTTTGGCTTTCTAGTTATAGGTTTTTTTCTTCAAAATACTGTTCACGAATTACTGTAGCAAAATAATGTTCACGAGTTACTATTCTCAATACTGTTCACCGCAATGAGCACCATAACGTTAGGTTGTGGGCACCGCGGTGCTCAGCTACTGACCTAGGAGCTGCGGCGCTCAGTCGTGGGTGCAACGGCGCCCAGCCCTGGTACCCATTTCGGATTTTAAGCGTAACTTCTTCATTTGACGTCCGATTCGCTCTCGTTTGTTCCTATGCTTCAAATTTTCCATCGTACATCTATTTTTGATCAAAAAATACAATTAAATAGTCAAATATTTATGATTTGAAGTAAAAAAAACTAAATTTTGGTACAAATCATACTAGTATTTTTAAGCCCCTATCAATATACTATACGAACTTTCGATAGGTCCATGGTCAACTAAGAACGACCATCTAAACCATCTAGGTATAGTATACACTAGTCTATTAGAAAGGGTTTCATTAACAGACTAGTATCGATGAATAGTATATCTTATATTATTTTATTTTATTAATCTCTAAAAATTATATCGCTTTTATTTATTTTGCCAGGCTTTTGTTTGATCTGCCCTTGGCAGACTCAAGTTACTGTACAGTCACGGTTCAAAATAGTAGTTGTGCTACTGTGCAGCAAATAGGTGTGGCATGGGCCACGCCTACCAACATGCATTAGTATAGCCTTAATAACATGTTTAGGTGTGGCCTTTAAGGCCACGTCTGGCCTTAACTTGTGAGGCCTACCTTATGGCAGGCCTCTACTTAATAATAGATTCAGTGGCCCTCAAAGGGAGCCACTGTTCTTTTTCTCGAATAATTTAAAGCTGTATGGGTGATTTTGCCACAAAAATCCATTGTTTTTTTAAATTACAACCTATTTGAGATTTGGTGATTTAACAATCGTGTTTGAGTAAGAATTAAGAATAATATTAAATAAAAGAGTCATAATAAATTTAGAATGTATGGGATACCCATATGACGTGTGGGATACGAAAAGAAAAGTGAAACGGGACTTAAAAACGCAAAGGAAACGAGAAAAAGTGTAAAGCTGATGACAAGGCTAAGCGCCGCGGCGTCCAAATAAAAAAACCCAATGCCATGGGGCCAGATTCCCAGCGCTGGCCACGATTGACTCAACATCGTGGTGCCAAAGCGGGCAGAGTCCATTTTTGTTTCATATTTCTAAGTTGTTAGAAGTTTTGAACTTCTAAAATAAATGGACTTTTACTCTAATAAGGATTAGAGTTAGTAGGCACGAAATAACCCCTATATAATTCCTTATAAAACATTTAATTGAAATTAAGCATTAAGAGAGACTCTGAAATATGGAGGAACAGTGTAGACACTAAGTGCTTGTGTGCACTAGAGTAGAACCGTCGTTTGGGTATTTATTGCTCATGAAAGAGTAAGGGTGCACTAAACATTAGGTCCTTTTGAGAGGTCCTTTTGAGGGTTCTGCATTTAATTTTCCTAGTAAAATCTCTATAGAGTTGATAAGAAATGCTAAGATCCTTGAATCCACTGTAGACATAGGCAATTGGCCAAACCGCGTAAGTGATTGTATTATTCTCTTTATTTTTTATTTTAAATTCTTATTATTTTTACTTGATATCCAGGTTATTCCACTGCGCAAAGAGGTTAGGGTTCAAGGTTGAACTTGATTAAAGTTTTTCGCTTTAACCTAATCTCACCAAAAAAAAAAGGCGATTCCTCCAATTCTAAATTCAAAAGACTATATAATTAACAACATAATCGGTCAATATAAATATTTATAACCATTCATCCCATGAATAAAAATATAACAACCATTAATATATGCCTACCATCAAGAACACAAAAGATAAATTTCACAATTTTTAAATTAAAATATACATTAGCCTAACTCTTATACTAATTGCAGAAAAGATTTTTAAAAATTTTATGTCTATTTTAATTTAGCAATAAGATGGTATAAAAAAATACCTCAATCGTAAATTTTCACAAATATTTTCTGTTAACACTAGCAAATCTTCTACATTGTATCTCCCACTAATGGACTACTTGTGTAGGTGAGCTGATAAATTACAGAAGATCTAAATTTTACGTTCTTAATTTTTCTCTCTAGAAAAAGTTTGCCCAAAACAAGTACTAATGAAAAATACGTAAAAGTGGTTCCAAAACTCATTTTTATAGTACAAAAATTCTTATGTTATATAAATTCTTAATCCTAATAAGATAAGGATAAAATAATTATTTTAATTTAAATAATTAAAATGATAAATAAAATATCTAATATTATCTTTAATTAAATAATTTAGATAAAATAATCATTTATTTAATTTCATAACTATTATGGATTGTGCTAATAATTGATTGAGTCCAACAGTTTAATCAAATTAAATATGGGCCAATTAATATTTTAAATTTAACAATTAATTCAATAATTTATTTCTGTGTTTATGGAGCCAGTATGAGGACCTGATGGACCTATAAAATTAAACTCTAATAAATTAAATCATTTGATTAAACTCTTTAATCAACATAATTTTATTTATTAACTTTATAGTATTCCATTAAAAATATAAAGTTGAACTCTTAATTTTGCGATAAATTATAAAACAAAAAACTGTCTTTATCTATTTAATAATCATTTCATATAGATTAATCATCTATGAGTGTTCATAATTAGAACTAGATCGAATGTCTGTTAACCTCTCTAATTACATCTTTATCCTTGATCTCTTTTTAACATTTAATTTATGAAACTCATAAATTTATTATTTTTTTAACTCTTAAAGAAAACTGAACATTCATAATGTTTAAGACCAAAATCAATTATCAATGAAACAACTTATCTAACTTCCTTTCAAAATGAGTAAATTCCATATCTGTGAGAAATATTCTCAACCATCCATTTTGTTACATTTAAAAAATAATTAGTAATTAACTAAAAATCTTTTATAGCCTTTCTCCTGTAAATTAATAAACATAACTCAATGAATAGAAGTTCCTTAATCACTAAAGATTAAGACTAATCCATAGATGATTATATTATGATAAAATAAATTCTCTTTGCTAACAGAGATTAATAGAGAATTAATTTTATCGTGGTTTAGTCCTATATAATAAACATTATACAAAGTGCTTCCATTTTCTATTTCAACACATAAAATGATCTGGATAAGATCATTGTATACAATATACAAATGGACTGCACTTAAAGTCTATCAAAATGAAGTTTCTGTCTTCATCTAAATTAAGGACAAGTTTAGATTATTATACTTAAACTTAATCCTCTCGTATATAACTATTATATACTAAGTTTAAGTTTACATATAATAATCAATGAATTTCATGATATTTGACTAAAAATAATTATTACTGCATATATAATATTGAATAAATAACCTCTATTAATTATTTTTTGTAGTATCTAAATACAAATAATTATGCTTTTAGAGCACACTTCCAACATTTATATCTATAATCTCAATCTTTAGGGGAGATGATTTGGGAGGTTTATGTTGTTTGACTTTCAGTTTTCTCCTCCTCAAGAACTTGACTTCTTTTGTGTATTGTTATGAGAATGTTGGAATTTACGAAATGCAAGGTTACATGGAAAGCAAAATCTATCAAATGGGGAATGAAAGCATTAGTTTATCACTCAGCTCAAAAGCTTAAAGTGATAGGTGAAGGTTAATATTAGTATTAAATGACAAGTTTTTAACAGTCATTCTTATGCGAAACATGAATCTTAGTAGGTCTAAACCAAGTAGATCTCTCGTCTCTTAGACTGAAAACCAAAAAACTAAGAAAATAACTGAAAACAAGTACATGGGGGCTCGAACTCAAAATCTTGACTCATATACTATATACTCAATCTAAAAGTTTAAACTGATAAGTGAATGCCTAATATTAATATTAAAAACAATTTTTTAACAGTCCCCTCACGAGAAATGTGGATCCGAATAAATTTCAGCCTGAATTATAGTGGATCTCTCGTAGATAAAAATAGAGAGATAACCTGAACCATAGTAGACCTCCCGTGGACAGAAACAGAGAGATAAATCAAGAATTGTAAAGCCTGAACCATATTAATTTACTACTCAATTTAAAATTTTAAGTTAATAGGTAAAAATTCAATATTAATATTAAAAATAAATCTTTTAACAAAAAGAATGAGAATGTTTTTGTTTAAATACCAGCAGCTATAGGAGATTAGATACGGTGAGATCCCGAAAAATGGGTGATATAACTACAAAGATATAACTCATTGAGACCGAGTCGACTTCTTTAAGATTAGTCTGGCAACCACCACCACCATCTGGATATCTTAAGCTAAATGTCGACGTAGTTATTAATTCTAAGGGTAATTTATCGAAGTTGGATGGGTGCTTAATATCACTTCTCAAATATTCAGATGGCATATTTCTTGAGATATTCTTGTGGTAGGTGGTATCTTTAAAATGTTCTCTTATATATTTTTCTCTTTAGATGTGGACCGTTATATTAAAGTGAATCATAACCGTTTATTATATATAACTTTAATTATAAATAAATAAAACTCTTATTTAAGTAAACTATCCTCCAAATACTTCAAACATGTAATTTTATAATTTCGTAATCTTTCTTTAATATTAATATATGAGAGTATTTTCTCAAATATTTGATTTACATCTTCTTTAATTTTTTTTTTTAAATAATTGATCTTGTATGTTATTTAGCACTTAGAAAAATATTTAAAGCTGTGTGAATTCGAAAAATAGCCCAAATATTAAAGACTCCCGGGTGCAATGCAATGTGTGTTGCAAAGTCTTTTACCTTTTCTTGCTACCATTTTTCTGCAGAGTCCTTTGCAATAATGATTACCTTACGAGACGTATGAGAGTTGAAAAGGAATGGAAACTTGGGCATTATTATGAAAATGGACATAGACATAAGACTGTAAGCAAAGGTGGATGCCATTTCTGCGCAACAATTCAACGGCATTGAGGGGAATTTGTTAGTGTCTTATCACATTGCTTCTAACAAAACTCGAGAATGCTTCACATTGATGCTCAAGTTTGGATGGGTTGCGTTCCCATTAACTTGAGGGCTTATATTCATAATAATTTTACTATTTCATATCAATAATAAGAAACATTTTCATTAAAAAGAAAAATTCAAAACACACACCCGTATGCTTTTTCAAAACATTAAAATATATTTTTAATATATCTCAAAAGTAAATTAGAATCAACCAAAAAAAAAAAAACACAATGAAAAATATAACTAATTTGATTCCAACTAAAGTAAACCGAGTACTTCCTATTTTTTGTCAAGCAATTGTTGATGCCCATAATGACAATTAATGATGTTCTTGAGAGATCATCCATCTCTAAATTTTGTAACAATAAATTACAAGTTTAACCATTTGAACTAAAATAAACTTTCGATAAAAAAAAATATTTATTAACACATATCTAATATAATTCTAACACAATTTACAACTAAAAAGAGAAAAAAAAAACCCTTAAAAAATATAACGAAAGAATATAATTACAATTAAAAGTGAAGCAAGTTCTTCAAAGCTCTGCCTTTGCCAAGTAATTGTTGGCAACCAAGGAGGCAACCTTGCTCACAATTAAGCACTGTGGCACCTTCAATTTTCATACACATTGGCAAGCATTCTAATATGCAATCATTTCTATCTCCATCAACCACAAAACTCATCATCAATGCACAATTTATCATCATCATAAGCAAATGTTTGTAACCCATTTTATCATCATCAATGCTCTCTTCTTTTTTTCTTTGGTTGTTGCCCATTTCAATGTAATAATTGATTAATTTATACCCACAATTGACGTTTTAGAATTGAATTGAAGCCTCTTGTTTGGTTGAGTTATTTTAGGAGAATTGGCTAGAAATATCATTGGTGACGAAGGTTTGTAGGTAAAACTTTTATCTTTTCTTTAATGGGGTTTTGTGTTTTTTTTTATTTTAAAATTAATCACTCATCAAATCATTAGGATAAATGTGTTTTCTTTTTTTTTCTTTTTTTTTTGGGGTTTTTTTTTACATATTGATACAAATTTAATATTTTATCTTCCAATAATTGAAATTAAAATAGTCTTTAAAAAAAAATTAAAACCATTTTCTGAAAGATTAACATACTATAATTTAAATTTTTTTTAAACATTTATTTATTTAATCCAATAGTTTATAACGTATTAAATTAGTACTGAAAAATAATTTGAAGATGAAATTGATTAAAGTAAAATTTTAATGAACAATTTAACAAATGAAGTTAAGTTTTTTTTATTTAAATTAGAAATGAAAGATAGTGTCCCATGAATCACAACATAAATAATTGAATAGTAATTAAGGAGATTATTTTTTAAAAAAAGGTGAAAATTATTTTGATTGATAAACAAACTCACATTTTTTAAAAAAAACTAGGATAACAAATATGTTTCAACTGAGAAAAAAAAACTAACTAAAAGAAATATATTTAAATTATATTAAAACAAATACTACTAATTTTTTTAAATATTTTTTAAAATGAAATGGGGAGAATTCGAACTGAAACCTTTAACCCTTTATCATTAAAATGTTAACATAAATACTTTTTTTTTTAAAAATATTGCGTGCTAATATTTATACATTTTTAAAATACGAACATAACTAAAATGATATCATTTTTAAATTTATTTTAAATAAATAACATTTTAATTTGTGTATTTTAAAAATAGTGCAAATGGGCAAATTTTTATAGTTGATAAGGTCTCTTTATTTATATTTATTTTTTACTTAAAGATAATTAGAATTTTTCCTTTATTAGAAAAAGAAAAAAAAAATTAGACATTCAAACAACCTAACTGACAAAAACAGACTTTCAAAAAAAAAACAAGTAAACAAAAAAATTCCCAAAAAAAAAAACGCAAACGTAGAGACTTTTAGACATCGAACCAGAAACAAGCTTTAGAACAAAGAGAAAAACAAAACAAAACCCTCAAACCAGAAACGCACAAAGACTTTTGAGTTAGAGTCAGTTCAGGTTCAGATTCAGATTCGGGTTCTGCGGAAGCAAGCATCAGCAGCAAAAGATTAGATTAGAATCTAGCAATAACAATAAGAGGAAGAAGAATGGTGTTCAACAGCGTGATAGTGTTAGCAGTAGCCCACGTATCAGCGGATGCATGGCAACAAATCTCTTGCATACCAACACCAGACCGCTTGAACACCCAACAGCTGTTGGATCTCGTGTGTTGTTTCCCATTGCAGCAACTGGGTCGTTTTGCTCTTTGCCTTTGGACCTTCCTTTGTCTTCCCCCGCCTGACTCCTTTTACTCTTACTCTTACTATGATGACGACTCCTCGTCCTCTTCTTCTTCATCGTCCTCCGATGAAGACTTTGACTATCAGCATCATGATCATGATGATTATGATTATGATCACGGTCTTGGTGTTGGTGATGATGATGATGACTACTACTACCACTCTCATTCGGATTGATGGGTCGTTTTTGTTTTGTGATGTGAGTATTTTCGAATTTGTTTGTTTGATGGGGGTTTGTGTTGATTTTCTTACATTCCACTTTTTCATGTTTGTTGATCAAAAGGGTTTTTTATTATTTGCTGCCGATTGCTTTGGGATGTGGTTGACTTTATGTTAATTTGTTCTAATTGTTTGCATTGTTGTAATTGACTTTGATTATAATCATGAACATGGTGATGATAATGTGATGATGATGATGATGATTTACTACTACCATTCTCATTCTAATTGATGGATTCTATTGTGATGTGAGTTGTTTTATTTTGTTCTAGGTACTACTGGGTGATTGATTGATCTGAGTTCTTGTGTAATGATTCATTTTCTTGCAAGCTTTTCATTTCCCTAAAATCGTTTCACTTTTGTAAAGTGGGTTTGTGTTGATTACATAAGATGATTTATTGAGTAATATTGATAAGCACTACTATAGTTTCTATGCCACTGATTGATGGCCTATATTTCCCAAAATATGAATGTGGTTGAACTTTTTAGTCTTATGAGTCAATTTGTTGTAAATGCTATCATTTTGCTGGGAGCAGGAAATGAAACATGCATGAGAAGAAATATCACTAGTTGTATGCCAGTGGCTGTGGATCCTTGAGAGGAATTTTCTTCCTAAAAGAGAAATATCAGGAGAAAGTTGAATTTATGCATCTTACAAATGAAGCAGTTTCCAGTATTTTCAAATTAGACTTGTATTTAGTGAGTCTTAGCATGTTGACAACAGTTAGTTTACTGATGGTCGAAGCGAAAAGTCTCATAAGAACTGTTGAGGATGTTATGGAAGTAAAACTTTAAAATTGTAACCGGCAAATTCATATGAGCATAGAACGTAATTGAAAGAAACCTTCTCTGAATAGAAGGTGGCCGGCGTTGAGTTTCTGTTTTATATAGCCTTTGAAAGGTGAATTGGATTCTACTATTACATGAGGCAAGCATAATTTGTTCCAGTGTACATTGCCACTTCTATCTTAAGTAAGAAATAGCACCATGCAAATCAACAGAGTAGATCATGGATTCAATATCTAAACCCCCCAGAATTTTGCAATATTGCATGATTGTATATGCTGAGGAAATGGATGATTAGCAGCAGCCTCAACCAGCGGAAAGAAAGAAAAAAGAATAGGGATTTAGCAACTCAGATATTGTTACAATGTTTCTCAAATTACTACTAAATTTTTATTAACAATAGTGGTTTCTCCTCAGTTGCCGCTTCTTTGGAAGACTTGTCTTTTTCCCTACTGAATTTGATAGGGAGATATATGATCTTCTTAGGAAAACTTATGGTCTCGAAGCTGCCTTGTGCCTTGGTTAAGTCACAAATATGTGAGTTATTCGGACTGCATTGGGTGGAATTTGATATTCTTTTTGTTGGAACTTGCAGGAAAGGAAGCACATTTCTTCAAAAGCCTTTTTCTCCATGTCACATAGGGTAGAGCTGGGTCGGAAGCCTACAGAAGAAAGGACTGCGAAGCCGATTTAGGTTTCTTAGCTGGTCAGTTTTAAGGTCATCTGAGTGGATTCCGAAAGTTTCTTATGGAAGTAAGATAACTTGGAGAACTCTTCTCTGTTTTAGCTTCCCTTTTGCGATTTGCATCGTCTTTAGAGAATCTTAGATCCCCACGGCTGAGCATCTAATCTCTATGTTTGATCTTTCCAGTAAGGTTTTATCTTGAAGATACTAGAAAAAGTATATGTGAATATTACATTTGAGGTTTTCTGCTTGAATTATTCTTTTTTAATTATTTATACTGCAACTATGTAACATTCCCCTTCCCTTAGTTTACTCTTGTAAATAAACTCTTCACTATTTGTAATGGAATTAACAGTTCTTTCAAGTTTTTTTCTTCAAATCCACATTCTTTTCATGGATAGGCTCCATTTAAAACAATGTTGTTAAAATTGTAGTTGTTTCATTAAGCAAGAAAGTGGAGACACAGACAATCCTCTGGCAACTTTTTCAAGTTTCCAGTGCTTTCATGGTAGGATAACAGTTCTGTATAATATGAGTTGTATGTAGAGAGTTTTTTTCTTGACTCAAAATATGGATGTGGATTTGTTATTACTCAGAAAAGTAGCTTCTGCAAATAACTTATGCATTCCTTTATCCATGGTTTTCGTGAGGCCACAGCACCTTCCTCGTACCATAAAAAAAATTGGAGGACCGTGTGTTACATATGTAGAAAAAAAAATGAAATGCATGCATCTATGCATAGGGTTTAGCATATTTAAGACACTTACACATTTTTTTTTCAATTTTGCTACATGTGCGAACTACAATAAAAGACTAACTATGCATTAACAAGGTCACTATTGAAGAAATTCTATAACCAATAATCTCTAGATTTCGGGATGCAGGAGCACAACCAAGCAACCAAATTAATTATAATTTTGAATAGTTGTGCCTATGAGTAACTCTTCCGTTCCATTCCCATAGACAAAATTGATGCAAGAAGGAACGATCTCCAGTGCATGCAGTCATTTAAACTAAGCTTTCTGAATACATCTAATTTCCTTGGAGTTTTATCATCACCTAGGACACACTAAATCTTCCCTTAAGTATGCATAAATGGTGTTGGTATGCCAGCATGAGGTAAATCAGTTCACTGTATCTCTATCTCACATAATACACCAGGATCAGTTTAGGATGGTCTTAGTTTAAGTCATCAAGTTTTCATCATCATCAGTTTTTGTTCGATCTATGACTAAAATGAAGCAGTAATTGTGGTATCAATGTTCATTTCTATGGTCATCTTGCATAACCAAATTCAAGAAATGTTTATGCATGTTTATGAATACATAGTTGCATGCAGGGCTGCATCCCTGTCCATATCACACCATCCGTGAAAAATGGAATTCCAATCTCTAGAAAATGTCATATTCTGTTTTTTTAGAAGACTGCTGTTGAGCAGTAAATGTAAGTAATCTAGAAATATAAAGCATTTTAGTTACTGTGTTCTATTTGCTGGTGAATGATATTCACCCATGTTGAGTTTTGCAGCTTGTAGTCGTTTTGTGGTTTTTGTTTTTATCTGGTAAATTCACCTATATTTTCATATTTATTTTCTGATCCTGTTTGTTTTTCTGAGTTTTTTATGACCATTTTCATGTAGTATGGTACTAGCTTCCTTCTCAAGAAATAAATTGATATGCGGCCATTAGCTAGTTGGTGTTAATTCTCACACTTATTGACCTGAATCTGATGTTATTACGATGTCAACACCTTATGCCCTGATTTCATTTAGTTGTTCTATTATTTTATGAATCCGCCGTAGTGTTTGATTCATGTTGCGAGGATGCCAACACATCATAATGATGCTCTTGTAGAAGCATTTCTCTGAGAGCCATTTGGGTTAGCAGCAAAGCTGCTGTGATTCCCTAATCTCATACTTGAGAAATTGTGAATAAAAGGTATATATATTAGATTGATCAAGAAGAATCTGTATTTTTCTTTTCCAACAATTAGTGAAGAGAAAAGTCGACAGCAGATGCCAAATTAGGGCTATGATGTTCTGCATGTATCTGAAGTCAAGGTATTGCACTATTAAGTGATTTCATAATAGTTTTGGTGGATGCTGTATTGATTGTCAAGAATTACTTGAAAGCCGTTGAATTGGTATCATCTTAACTTTTGTGTTTTTTTAAAGTTACTTGAACTTGTGAATACATTAAAACAAAAAAGAACTAGATGATAATATTTAGTTTTGAATAACATTTTTAGACTTAATTAACTTTTAGGATTGAGGACCTATCATGTGGAATTATGACTATTATCAAGCCTGATTTAGCCAACGCTACAGTCCCTGCATCAAGTGGTGGGATCAGTTTTTTTCATGCTTGGCAAATTTCACTTTGGTGTTGTCTTAAAGCTGATTCACCTCACTTCCCTTAACATAAAGTCAGTCAACAGTCATATCGTATATGCATGTCACATACTACTTTTTCGCTCTTGTATAATGTTATAATCTTCTGTTTTGCCATTGAATAGAAAAGAAGCAACTTGATTTAATATGAACATGATGCAATGGCAACAGACTACATATGAATAACTTCCATTTATGGTGGCATTACAATAGCTTTATTTCCTCACGGGATTAGGTTCAAGGATGTTCTTTGCTGATACTAGCGTCACAATACTAGACATTATAAATTAAGGTTATTTATAAATGTTGAATTGTTGCCTATTCATCAGCCTTTTCTGTGTTAACGGCATGAATTATCAATTATACCAGAAAAACAGAGATCGATTCCAGACTCTCAATTAATTAAGGCACTATGTTAGGTTCTAGTTATTGAGCTTGTGTCCACAGAATGTCATTATTAAATAGAGGATGAAAATCACATATTCTTCAGTCTTCATCGACGATATTTATAGGGATACTTTACACTAGATGTTTATTTTTCTTGCAACCAATATCTATTACATTTTTATATGATCTATGCTGCGAATTTCAGTTATTTCCTTGTCTACAGAAGGTTATAAATTTTCTTATATTAATGATTGAAAATTCACTCCATGCAAGCCTGATAACACTTCCAATATGTTGAAGATTGTCAATGATATATGGTTGAAAACCAAAAACTCTACTATCATCCTCCATTTTATGGATGAGAGCTTCATGAAGTCTTTTGTGTGTTCAACAATTGTTAGATTCTTTTACCATCCGAAATTGATGAATTATGCCTTAAATGGAGACTTGGGCACTTTGTATCAGCAATTCAAAAGAACTTTTCATATGGCAGTTACATTTTTCTGGCAATAAACACTGCCTGTATGTCTCATCACATAACACATTTCAAGGCAGGCATGAAAGAAAAATTTAGAAGGCAGATTGGCAGCAAGGAAGTTTGCAGATTTCTGGGTATTAGTTTGCCTTTTATTGATCTACAGAACTAATAATTTGGCGGTAATGCTGACTGCAGGTATGATTGTCCACAAGAAATCTCTTGGTATTATGTTGTTCTTAGTTCTCACGGTGATGCTTTTATGATCAAGAATTTCTTTAGTTAATAAAAAACATGAACTTGATTTGATCTGATGTTTGGTTTATGACTGTATTGAAAAGAGCATTTGTCAACTCACAGAATGAAAGATGAAGTGTTCGTTTGGTATTGTGGTGCTATGGTCTAAAGCCACTAGCTTCAGGCGAAGGTAGATGGTTGTTCGGCAAACATTGCTTTGATGTATTTATCAAATACTTTAGTTGTGCTTTCAAAGTTAAAAGCAGAAACATAGCAATACCAAAGGGACCCGAAATATGTTGAATTTGCAATATACATTAGCTACAATGACTGCATATTGCTTGGTATCCAAGCATTTAGAAATGCTTGTATGTTGACGGAAATATTGCCAAGATCTTGCATATTAATAAACCATAAGATGGATGACAGCCATTTTAGAGCCCTGTTTCTTGATTGATCTACAAATTGTCAAACCACTTGCAAATTGCTGTTTGAATACATGGAACTGCAGCATTTGTGAAGAGAAAGAAAACATATATGAGGTCAATTTGGGGTGAAAAATTGTAATAATGGCATCCAGGTTGTCCTAGTTTATAAGTCAAACTGCTTGCCTGTGATTCCATAGTAAAATTTGAGAAATCTTGAAGCTCACATGCTCTCCAGTCTTCAAGTCTCCATGGACCATCATCACCATCTACATCTACACTTTTTTTAGACTAAAAACTAAAAAGGGGGCAATTTTTCCACCCATTTTCATGTGAATATTGCAACTTGAAATCCAATGAATACTCACTTTCATGTGAAGGTAACAACTGGTATTTTAATATCTTCATGTGATGGAAATTTGCAAATTTCCACTAGATTTGTCTTTGAAAATGATTTCCAAGTTGAAAAATGTTAACAAGATTAATGTGAACTTTTACTAGTGATGAGCATCATACTACAAACAGTAGTGATTAAGATCACTAAAGTCATGAGCATCATATTAGTGATTGATTACAAATCTACAAACAAGGCTAAAATTTTTTGGCTGCTCATGGTACATGACTCTCATTTTGTAGATTTTTATCATGTGTGCCTCTCAATTAAGTAAAGAGTCAACACATACATAGTATGAATCTATTGAAGAATACGTAGCATGAATCTAAGAGAGAAGAAATAGTACACTAGATTTTATGTTAATATATATATATATATATATATATATATATATTTTAGAGATGAGTATTTGAACTCAGAACTTCAACATCAAGATTTTGATATTAATTAAAAGATGTGATTATCATTAAACTACGTCTATGATCACCATAAAATAAATATCATTAGATGGAGAGTAGATGAAATTTAAAATTTTTATAGATTATGAAATAATCATTCAAAATGAGTCTTATTATAAAAGAAAACACATCTAAATAAAAGCTTTTTTAGTATAAATATTTTGGAATTATTTTTCTTTTCTTTTAATTATTTATATTTATATTGTTTTTAGTTTTTTTCAAGTGTGCAACTAGAGATTGTGAATTTTTAAGTTTATATTCACCTAGTAGCCAAGAGTTGGCCTAAGAGCTATAAAAAGTGTGATAAGGGTGAAAAATTCTATAAAAAAAAATCCCACTAAAAGTGGGATATGATTATAATCATTCATTAGAAAAATTACTTTTAGAATTATTTATTATTGTTGTTTAATATAAAGAAGAAGAAAAATGAACTCAGAATCTTTATTTTAATAACAAAAATAATGTACTATAATTCTTTTACAATTAAATCCCTTAAATAAATGCGAATTATTGTAGCCAAACACCCTCCCCTCAAAATAACACCTTACACCACTCACGGCACTTGTGTCCACACGTGTGGGGCTTCAATTTTCCTTTCCTTCCAAGTCCTATCAAAGGATAAGTTAGCTACCTAAGAGGGATAGCATTTCTAAAGCATAGATAACACAATCATGGATCATGAAAAAGCATTTTGAAAAAAACAAAAAGTGCTTAAGGCTCCACCCCATCTAGTGACTATTGAAAAAAATGAAACACATTTGTAGGAAAAAAAACCCTTTTGAAAAAGCACTTTGAGACCATATCAAAAACTATGTATATACAATAACCCATTTCAGTAAACACTTTTGAGACCACTTATTATACAATAATCCATTTGAGAAAAAAAAAACTAATACTTTACTTTGAGACCATATAAAAAAACATGCATGTACAATAATCTTTTTGAAAAAGTGGTTGTCGATTAATTTAATTATCGATAAAATCTATTAAAATAATTTTAAAAAAATTAGGGTTTAACTCCATTTATATAAAAATCAATAATTATTGATAAAAAAAATTTAAGGTGATATTTAAAGTCTCAAAATCTAATTTCACTAATACCAAAATTACTAATGATTTAATTTATATTTTTAGTTAAAATAAAAAAAATTAATTATATATATGTGTATGTATATTATGAGATCACTTTCAACCCTACCTTATGTCACAGGCTGAGCGTTTGTCGTTGACTCAAAAAATTAATTTGTTAGGTAATGCTGCATATCCACCCTTATATACTCAAGATTTACTAAATTTCTATTCGATGTGGGACGTAACATTCTTCCCCCACTCAATCACATGATGCCCTCGTCACGGTGTGGCCTAAATTCAAGAACCAATCTGGTCTGTATTGCCCATCCTTCTGGGACTAAGAGATCCACTACTCACGTGGCAATCTCTATTGGGACTCAAGACACAGGATTTTTTAGGGTCCACTTAATTCGTATTGCTCATTCCCCTAGAGACATAAGGGACCCACATCTTATGTAACAATTTTTATTGAGGCGATTTTTGGGAGCTCACATACGAATGAGAATTCAGGTCTGCTCTGATACCACTTGTCACGGGCCGAGCGCTTGCTATTGACCCAAAAGACTAGCCTATTAAATAATGTTACATACCTACCCTTATATACTCAAAATTCATCCAATTTTTATTTGATATAAGACGTGACACTTGTGACAATTAAAAACTTTTTAAAAAAAATTTATAGAAAGAAACAACTAAAAAAAACCCTTTTAAAAACAAGTACTTAAAGACCATTTTGAGAAAAATATTGTATATACAATAATGTATTTGGAAAAGCACTTTGAGACCACTTTTATCTTCAATTGATTGAGAAGGGCTTCTAGCATTTCTCTTCCCCAACTTTTCACTTGGTGGGGTTGTGAATTGTGATGGAAGGTAGCATTAGCTTTTGTGTGGTGTCAAGAATGTCCAAATCCCTTCATTTATGAATTTTTAATCTTATCTAGCCCAAACCCATTACACCAATTTATATTTGTCCCTTTTAAGACAATTACTTTGGTGCTTTAAAACCACTTTTCTATTTATATATTTTTACTCACTTGACCTTTTTAAGAAGAAAAAGAAAATTTTTAAATTTTATTTTTGAACTTGATTTAATATGAATAATTTTTTAATTTAGTAAAAAAAATTGAAGTTTTACATTTATAATTTGTCATCTTTTTTAAGATAATGATGCGAATTTTATAAATAAATTCAATATCTTACGCAGCCTCATTTATTTTGACTTTCGTCTTAAATTTTTTATATTTTAATTGGGATGATAAATATGAAAAAACATTGATTTAAAAATTTATTGAAAAGGCAAAAAAAAATACTCCTAAAAGACATTGGTTAACAAATAAAATATATATATATATATAATATGTTTCTCATTATTTATATGCATCGTTCTGCTCTTACAAAATATGATATTGTCTGTTTTGTGTTTAGGCTCGTACGGTTTTATTTTTGGATCTCTTCAAAATGTCTTATATTATTTGAGAATGGGCTTTACATATGTAGCCCATAAAATTTTTCTAACCAAGCAATGTGAAATTCTGACACCTCACCTTTATCTCATTTATCTTACCCTATTATTTATGACCTTCAACATCTGTGATCTCGGGTGTTACAATATATCCCCCTTACGAGACACATGACCTCATGTGCGTTAGGCCTTTTGGGACACATGATTGACTTATGTGTGCTAAACCCCAAAGATTGTACAGCATGTGTGCGCTAGCTCAGACTGTGGGCTCATTGGCCCACATTGTGAGGTAGGTCCGACTCTGATAACATTTGTAATGGCTAGTTCTTACATGGCATGATATTGTCCACTTTAACCTGGGGCACGTATGCCTTTATTCTTTAATCTCCCCAAAATGTCTCATACTGTTTGAGAATAGGTATATATATATACTATAAACTTTCTCTAACTAAATAATGCAGGATTTTAATATCTTACCCTTACCTCATCCATTTTAACTCTATTATCTATAACCTCGAGCATCTTAAATCTCATGTATTACATTATAAATGAACAACCAACTTAACACATGATAACATTTATATTATTCTTTCATTATCAAATAGCATTAATCTCAAACTAACATTTTTTTCCTTTAAAGAAAATGAAAATTACTTGTAATTCTTAAGTAGCTTTGAATTTTAGTTTGTAGTTAACAATAATAAATATTGTGGGACATAAATAAATTATGCTACAAGCATACATAGATTCTTTGGTTTAATTGTTTGGTGAAATGGTTGAAACTCTTTACCCACATCTTCTATTTCATAAACCCTATTTCAGTTTCCATAAGTTCAATCATTTTAACATGACAAACTTACGTATAATAGTTCAAATCATCGTCTATTTTCTACTATATAAGTCAATAAACTTTCATTTTAATTTGCATTTGTCAATTATTTTATATATAAAATTTATATTTTAATGATACAAGCACACTTAAGTGCTTATCCAACGGTACGTATTCTCTTAAGTGTACTTCTTTGACCTAAAATCGGGGGTTTAAATTTTAATAAATGTTAAAATAATATAATAATCTTTTCTTATAATAGGAGAATTCTTCGCCTCTTCCCTTTAATGAAAGTTGATATCTAGGACTGCATTAATATAAAAATAAAACTTTATTTTAATTGATTAAGGTTCGAGTGCATATTAGTATAAAAGTGAAATTTTATCCTAATTGTAATAAAGTCTATTAGTAAAGTTTTATTTCAATTGATTAAAGTCTAGGCATGAATCAATATGAGAGAAATATTTTATTCCAACTATAATAAATTCTAATAAGTTAATAAAAGAGTTAATAGCACATAAGCCACATTTTCAATTTCATATATGGTCTTAATACTTTTAACTCTTTTTTAAAGAATTGTTATATAATTACACCATGTATATAAATGTGGCTTCAATTTTACTATCTATTAGTGTAGGAACCACCCACCCCCACCCCCCCCCCCCCCCCCCCCCCCCCCCCACACACACACACACACACACACAAAAAAGTCACAATTCAAAATGTTATAATTGTGTTCAAAATTCTATACAAAAACAAAAAATTTCATGTCCCCATGCAAACTCACATTCAAAGTTCAAACCCCACATTATTTGTCTATTTTCATTTTTTTTTTCCCTCTAAAAAAACACACAACAAAGCTTTCCTAATTACCCCACCATCTTTCTCCCCTGTAAAAGTCTATCATAAAAGCCATATTTTTTTGGGCCTCCACTTAAAAGATTTTTTGTCCAAATGTTTCCCCAACTAACCTTCATAATGCAATGCAATGAAGTGATTTATTTATTTGAAATAATTTTTTTTTCTTAATTTTTATGTTGCTAATAATTGATTTTGTATGGACATTGAGATGAGTCAAAAATGATGTTCCATTTTATATCTTGCCGACAAAATTAGTAAAATAAAATAAATAAACAAGTTATCAAATGGAGAAGAAATAATACTAATTTACAATAAGTGATAATAATATTTTGATAAAGGTTAATTAAATATGAAAAAAATGGTGAAGATATATTAACTGAATGTTTATATATTCATAGTTTTAATTTAAAAGGAGGAGGTGATTGAAAATCAATTGTAACACCCAAATCAAAAAGTAATTAAAATATGAAATTCAACTAGTTATATGTGTATTTTTTTTTATAACAATATATAGATTTATTTAAAAAAATATATGTATAAATAATGAATTATATGTATATATATATATGAGAGAAGAATTCAAAATCAGAATCTCTAAGAGAAATAATACATTGTAACTTTTTTACCACTTAATTATTCAAATAAATACAAATAATGAACGTTAATCAAATAATTCTCTCTATGATAGCGTATGATATTGTGGCCATGAATAAAATTAATTTTTTTTCATTAATAATTACTTTTTATGGTTCTTTGGTGGCATAGAGAGACATTAAAAGTATAATAAGCTTAAGATAAATCATCTTTTCTTTTCTTATATATTTTTTAATTAAAATCTTGATAGAAAATTCACTTTTAGTTTCAAAGAAGACTATCTAAAAAACCAAAAGAAACAAATTAATTTGATGGGGATTGATTCCTAACAAACTCACTTGTCCTCTTATAAAAAAATCAACATAATATAGGTTGTCACAGTGAATAATTGTGAGTTTTCATTAAATTACATATTGAATCTCAACCACATCAATGTTTTTTATCAAATTTGCAAATTTTCTCATGATTAAAAATACCAAACATTCAACTTTTCTATGTTCTTTTCTTTTCAATCTAAATCTATGTGTTACATCATAACTATATGATCAATAAATCAAACCATAATGTATTTGAATCAATTTTATTTTACTTTTTTTTATAATATATATAATATGGTACTCATCTTATGCATTTCACCTCCATAATCCATTTTAATCCATCCAAAATTATATCCTCATATAAATACATACAAAAACATATAAATATAAGATTTGACACATTACCACCCCTTATGTGAGAAAAAAAAAATTCCTAAAATTTTAGGTCATATAAATATATACAAATATAGGGTTTGACCACCTTACTTGGTATGTTATTGCAAATGCAAATAATATTTTTATTTTTAGAATGAACCATATCGAATGATGTGTGAGAATTGAATTGTACCAAATTAATACGGTAAGATTCAATTCGGTTTAGTCTCTTAAATATTTTTTAAAAGACTAAAATTATATATATAAAAAAAAAATTTAAAAAAAATATGTAAACTTTAAACATTAAATTAATTAAAGTCTATAATTAAACGAGTTAAAAAATTTATTAGAAACTAAAGCTCATCTAAACAAATAAAGTATTTCTCAATTTTATACATTGAATTAACTAAAAGTTTATAAATTAAACAAATTAGACTATTATTAAACTAAAATACACTAAATGAATTATATAAAAAATTTGTGTGAAATTTTATTTATAATTTTTTATTCAATTTAGTTCAATTGTCTTTCTTTAAGTAAAATCAAACAAAACTTAATTTATTCGATGACCTAATTAAAAATATCAATTTAATTATTTATAATCTAATTTTAAATCAAACCGATCAATTTAATCCTGTTCGATTTGGTAATTTCAATTCTGATATTTTTTTTATCCACCCATAATATAGACAGAATTCATGTTTACACAAACTCAGAAGCAGAATCCGAACAAATTTTTATCCATCCAACCTTTCCATGTTTTGACAAACAACATTCACCCACTTTCTATTGTATTATCACCATCAACACTCAATACTCTGCTGGCCTTTTCACAAGTCATTCCCCCCACAAAATCCATGTGCTTGATGCCAAAATAGACACAACACAACTAACAACATATGCATATCGACACTTCCTCTCATTCGAGCTAAAAAAAGTCTTTAGTACATTAGAGGTAATACAACCATTTAATAATATTAAACACATGTGTTATTTTATTAATTATTAATTTATCGGATAATTACTATTGTATAGATGACATGGTATCTTCAATGCCTAGATGATATATTATTATGTAGGGACGGAATCAAAATTTAAGGTGATGAGTGTCCAAAATGTTAAAATTGAAAATTATATACTTTAGAGTTTAATTATACGGGAGTTTTAAAGTCAAATTTAAAATTAAAAAAAAAGATAAATTATAAAAAATATTAAATTTAAAGTATAAAAATTTAAAAATATATTATTAAATTTTAAAAAAATTTGAGGCTTGGGGCATGGCCCCTAGGCCATTATGTGGCTCTGTCGTTTATATTATGTTACAGCACAAAATGCAATATTTATTAACATAAAACTAATGTTTATAACAATAAATGACAAAATTATAAAATAAAAAATACATGGATATTACAATGTAAATCGTATTATAAATAAAATAAATAAGATTCTACTATTAAAATAATTTTTTAATACAAAAAATCCTATAATCGAGCAACTTATTAACTTCATTCCCATCTCCATAGAAAAGGTCTTGATGACATAATCATAATTTTTAAAAAAAATATTTATAGATAGACTCTGCATAACTCAATGAATTATAATAAACTTAATCTAAACAATATAGAAATTCGAACGAATCATAACAGATTCAACTTTTATTTAAGTGGGTTATAGTAAATTCGACTCTTGTTTAACTTAAAATTTTAAAAGTATTGTAATATATTAACTTTAAATAGTGTTTCAATATATATATATATATATTTAAAAAAAGTTATTATAACTTTAAAATTCTCTTATGTATCATCAACAGGTCCTATGCACCTTCTTTAATTTTTTTAAAAATATTTAAAGATAATATTATAAAAAAATTTATAATATTAAATGAATAGGTCTACTGATATACTATCTGATAATTACTGAAATATTTTATAAAAATAAAATAAGATATTATGACTTGTTTGAACTTACTTCTCCAACAGTGAAGATATAACAAAGTCCCAAAACGGAACTTATCCTAAAAGGAATATTTATTCTTATTAAAGATGAAAAAAATACGATCCTCAAATAAGAGAGATTTAATCTCATAAGGAAGAGAGCTATCTTACAAAGGAGGAGCAGAAAAATTGTTACATAAACGACTACAATAAATAAAATTATAAAAATACCTCCACATAACAACACAATTAAATACATCTAAAAACCCAACCAACAACAACATCAGCAATCAAACACGCAACCACAAACGCACAGCTGCAAAGTATCACTCCGAGAGATGTTGGCAATGAATCTTGGTGGCCAAAATTTTATCAACGGGTTTGGTATGCACCTTCCTGATTAAGGTTAAAGGTTCGAGCCTTAATAAATGTTAAAATAGTTAATTTATTTATCTCGTCTTATAGGAGCCTTTTAGTGGGATGTGCTTAAAGTTGCACATATTACTCTTGATGATTTCAATTGTGTAATTCGCGTGGAATGTACCTTAAAGTTGTATGTGTTACTTCCGATGATTCGGTAGCATAGTTTGAGTGGAGTGTACCTCAAAGATGTATGTATTGCTCTCAAAAAGTCTGATTATATAATATAATTATAATAGATCAGAGCCTTTTAGTTCAAGTAAGATGTGCTCAAAATTGTACGTATTATTTTCGATGATTCTGATAGTGTAGTTCAGGTGGGATGTGTCTCAAATATGTACTTATTGCTCCCGATGATTTTAATAGTGTGTTCAAGTGGGGTATATATAAAATAATTGTGTTGCTCTCGAAAAATTCTATTTATATAATTTAATTATAATATAAATAGTATATAATTGATGTAATGTAAAGTAAAAATGAAAATTTATCTTATAGTTTAACGTTATAAAACTATTATGTTTATTTCTCGATAAATCAGCTTAAACATAAAAATAAAAATAATAATAAAGTTCAGAATCTTAATGAAATTTGGCAATCCATCGTGATCCCATTTTAAATCCAAATGATGACCGTTGTATTTTCCTCTTATACTTCTCCTTTTTGCCATCCCACATTGGATTCTCTTCTCCCTTTATTACATTTGGTTAATTTTTTTTATTTTCCCTTTTTACCCCTTCCTTGTAATTTGTGCTGACCATGCTCTGCAGCTGCTGCTCACTCAAGGGTCACGGGGGCGCGCGCAGGGGCCCTTTTGCAATCACCTCCACGTACACGTGTACGGCTGCTGATGAATCACCAGCACACGAGTTTTGAAATTTTGATCGATCGATTGATTGACGCTTTAAAAAGGACAGCGTGGCGATTGCGTCGAAACAAACTTTTTTGTTTGTTTTGTCGTGTGAGTAATTATTGATCGGTTACGAAGTGAAGGTGACCAGCGGGTGAGGTGAGAAAATTAGTATTCATTAACGGCGTTAAAATGGGAGTTGACGGCGGCCGTTTCTGGGTTTTGTACTTGTGCCCTTTGATTTTATCGACGGCTCGACAGGATGCGGGAACAGAGTCATCGCAGCGCTTTTCATTGGGAAAACGAATTTCTGTTTGCAAACTTCAGACTGTGAAATGACGAAAATGCCCCTACAGTACCCAACTATTAAATTGAATTTTTTTTCCCGAATACTTCCATTTTTCTTTTTTCTTTTTCTTTTTTTGCCTTTTATGACAAATACTTCCATTTTGCATTTCTATTTTTTTTTTCAGACAATTACTTCAATTTTCAAACAAATTTATAGAAAAAATAAAATAATGAAAACTTTCATCTTCAAATAATAGTAGAAACAAAACTTAGCATTTTATTAGTTTTAATCCCAACACCATTAGTAGAGATGCATGCATCTCTTAGCCTTGATTAAGGATTTAAACTTTACAAGAGGTTAAAACAGTATAAATATATATATATATATATTTTAAGGTTTTCATTCCGCTATATAAAGCATTCTTTTATCTTATTATGAAATATATTTAAGCATACATAAACGTGTAAATGATATATATAGTATTAATCATGGTCAGGATAATGTAAATATGTTCACTCTTCTTATGGGGACTTCTATCTTTATGTGTAGGGCATTCTTTTATTTTAATATATACGTATGTGTTTGAGCGTACATAAATGTGCAAATAATGTATGACCCTAAAGCCAAAGAAAAATAAATATGTTTTATTTTTTTTTTATAACTTTCATTCTTTTGTGGAGGGCGTTATTTTCTTTTACTGTGATGGTATATGTATGAACATATATAAATGATGTATAGTCTTAATTGATAGATTGTTTTAAAAAAAGAAGAGAGACCAACCGAATTATTCAAAATTATTTATGCATTTAGTTTTGTCTAAATCACCTTTTTTAGACAAATGTTGGTATGAAAATGTATTGATTTGTTTATGCAACCAAATTTGTTCATATTCCCCATCACTTTTTTTTTTCTTTTTCTTGAAGCAATATCAATATATCATTGTACAATGGAGATGGAGTTTTTTTTTTAATTTCACCAAATTACTATCTCAAATAATATGTTCATTTTTTTTTCAAATCCCATAAAATTCTTCTTCTTTTTTTTCACCACATAACTATCTTAAATAAATAAGTTCAAAAAACTTGTCATATCCCATTTTTAGAAACTTACTTAGGGAATAACCTTTGAGAAGCTCCATATTTTATATTTTTCATAATTAAAACTCAATCCCCATGAATTTGTACTATCATCTCTTTCCTAACGAATCTTATTCCATTCAATTGTCTTTTAATTCACTTTGTGGAAGAAAAAAAAAAGGACAATATAACTAAAAAATATTTTTTTACAAATGGGATGATAAATGGAAGATCTACACATGCAACAAAAAGTGGTTGCTAGTAAAGTTTTTTCAACGGAGAAATTAAAAAAAAGGGGGGAGAAAGAGGAAGTTGGTCCTAATAACTAAGTTTGAATTTTGAGTTTTTACTCAAAGGTTTCTTTATTAGCAATTGTGCAATTATGGGCATTGTTGACTCTATTCTATAACATTACAAAAATGTAAGGTGCTACAACATTATCATGTTATATAAAATTAATGTGTTTGGGTCTTGGAAAGTAGTGCTCTTTAATAGTTGAATGCACAAAAGTAAGTATGATATGAATTTGACACATTAGTGTTATTTAAAAAAAAACACAGTTTGTACCCAATTCTATTATGTTATCATAATTTTTAAAAATTGGGCATTAGGTATTATAGTAGAAGAATCTTTGTCTAGAATAACATAAAAATATGATCGCGGATGAGAAGCTATGTTGTAAATGATGCGTTAAATGATATTTTGACTTTAAAATAAGAATAATATTATATTTTTAAATTATATTTTAAATTGATGTGTTAAATAATTAATCAATGATAAAATAATATATTATTTTATTTTATTATTTAATAATTATTTGATATATTATTTAAAATAAAAAAATTAAATTAATATTTAGAAAATATAATATTATTCTTAAAATAAATATAATGCAACAATTTTTTTTTAAGTATTAGAATCGTTTTCAATTTCAAGTTATGCTAAACGTATGCAATTATTCCACTAATTAAATCATGAACATGAAATCACTAACTCAATGATTAACATTTAATCACCCATCAAATTCAACACTTCAATACATTCATACCATTAATCACAACAAAATCTCTTTGGATAAAATTAAGGAGTGGTGTAACGAGGAAAATCAAGTAGAGGAAATAAAGGCAAAAAGAGGCACATAAATTTGGTAGTAATTTGTAATTAAACCCAAAATCTAGTGGGCAAATTGGTCATGTGAATGGAATCAAAGTTTTTGAACAAAAGGAAAATAATGAGAAACCCAAGACCATCTCTTATCATATGGGGACCTCCCAAAAAAAGCAGCCTTTCCAAAACGACAAACAAAGCTCATGTGATCATACAAATATAAAAAATAATTTTTTAAATAATAGATTAATAATTATACAAATAATATTATTAAATATTTTTTGAAACAATAGCCTAAAAAATATAGAATTGACATTTTTAAAGAAAATTTTTTCCCACTTTTCACTTTTTTTCATACTGTTTTTTCAGTGTACTTTCTATCCTTCATGCAAAAAATATTTATAAAAATATATAAAAGAAAGAGGAGTAATTGTTGAAAAAAAGACGATAAAGATTTTTTTTAAAAGAGATTTTTGGAGAGAGAAAGAGAGGGGGAGCAATGGCCACTCTCTTAATGAGAGGAAAAATGGTGGCAAAATGACAAAAAGAGAGAGAAAGTGGGGTTTTTAGGCAAAACAAAACAAGACCCACTTCAAAGTTGAAGTCTTTTAAGGCTTAAGCTCCCTTCTCTCTTTGTTTTGGGGGTGTTAATGGTGGATTCACTATACATTCACTAGTAAAGCTTTGAACTTTACGCCACAAGTGTGTTGAGGAACAAATAGAAAATGGTGCTTTTTAATAGAGGCAAAGCAAGGAGAGGGGTGTTGTTTATGGTGGTTTTGTTATGGTGTTTGATCTCAGTGACTTCTACTGCTAGGTTGAACACTGAGTCAAGGCAGAAGCTTGAAGTGCAAAAGCACTTGAACCGCTTGAACAAATCCCCTGTTAAAAGCATTGAGGTTTGGTTCTTGTTCTTCATGCTTGGTCTTTGGTGTTTACTTTAATTTCTCTCTCTAAAAGTTTCTATTTTTTTTCATACTTTTGTCTGTTTGGTTGATGGGAAAGTGATGGAAAGTGCAGCAAAGCAAAAGGAAATTCATTTCTTTTGGAGGGTTTTTGTTCATTGTTGTTTTGGGTGTATGAAGAAGTAAATAACATTACTTAGCTTTATATCATTTTATTGAGGGTTCTTGTTCATTTTTGTCTGTTTGGTTGGTAGGGAAAGGAAGGGAAAGTGCAGGAAAGTAAAATAAATTTAACTTTTTAAAGGGCTTTTTTCCATTGTTCTTTAGGGTATGTCAATAAGTAAATAACTTAGCTTAGCTTATCATCAATCAATGGTGGTTTTACTAAACTTGGTTGAGTAAAGGTCTAATTTTTCTTTTTCTTTTTTGTAATATTAATGATAAAATGTTTGATTATGATTTTTTTTTCTCTTTTACTACATTTTGATATTAATACTGGCATGAATCCAAATGGGTTTTCTTTTTCTTTTTCTTTTCCTTTTAGGTTTACAAAAATCATTTTTATTGGGAACTTAGGTTGTTTTAGAAGAAAGCGTGATTTTCTGAATATTTTTCTTCACTCTCTGAAGAAAGATTTCCTTTTCATGGAGTTAATAAAGAAAAATAAAAATGAGGTCATAATGAAGTTCAATTTCTTTTTCTTATAGAATATATTTTGTCAGAGACCAAGTAAAGCATAAATGCAACTGGGTACTTTAATTTGTAAACTATTATGTAACTTCTTGAATTGTTTGAAAAAAAATCTCACATTTTAATCTTGTACATATGATGATGGTGTTTAACAGAGCCCAGATGGAGATATTATAGATTGTGTTCGCATCAACAACCAGCCAGCTTTCGATCATCCTTATCTGAAAGATCACAAAATTCAGGTTCATTTTACTCTCATTTTTTTAACCTCTTTTCTGCAAAGCTTGTTGTGAGATGTTATTGTTATTGATTTTGATTTTGTGTTTGGGTATGTTTTGGTTTATCAGATGAGGCCTAATTACCACCCAGAAGGGCTTTTTGATGACAACAAAGTGGCTGCAAAACCCAAGGAGAGAACAAACCCAATTAAGCAGTTGTGGCATGCAAATGGTAAATGCCCAGAAGGAACCATACCCATAAGGAGGACCAAAAAAGATGATGTTTTGAGGGCAAGCTCAGTTAAAAGATATGGCAAGAAGAAGCACAGAACCATCCCCATCCCTCAGCCCAAGTCTGCAGATCCTGACCTCATCAATGAAAGCGGCCATCAGGTACGTTATCTATTATTTCTTCAAAGTAAAAGTAATTTCCTTTGTTCTTCACTTTTCTTGGTACTTTTATGATGCGTAAGTTCTTAATGTTTTGTTTGGTCGTGTTTTTCCGGGTGATTAGCATGCAATAGCTTATGTTGAAGGGGATAAATATTATGGAGCAAAAGCTACCATCAATGTATGGGAACCAAAAATACAACAGCCAAATGAGTTCAGCTTGTCTCAGCTATGGATATTGGGAGGCTCTTTTGGTCAAGATCTTAACAGCATTGAAGCTGGATGGCAGGTATTAAAATTATTGCTGCTACTTTAATACTGCACATATTGACCAATAATTGCACTGAGAATAGAATCTGATAAGCAATGACTCAGTTTTATAATTCTCAAAAAAAAATATATTTTTTAATGCGGGGATGTGTATGAACACAGGTCAGCCCAGATCTGTATGGTGATAACAACACAAGGCTCTTCACCTACTGGACTGTAAGCTCCCTTAAACTTATATATTCAACTATCAATTTGATTATTTTGATGGGTTTTCCTAATGATTCATGCTCACATTATTTGGTTTTCTATCATGTGAATATATTTTCAGAGTGATGCATATCAAGCCACAGGCTGCTACAATCTCCTCTGCTCAGGCTTTATTCAAATCAACAGTGAAATAGCAATGGGAGCAAGCATCTCTCCTGTTTCTGCCTATAGAAATTCTCAATATGATATCAGTATACTTATCTGGAAGGTAAAAAATTCAAAACAATAATAAAATAAATCCTAGGCATTCATATTCATTACACTGCCCTATATTTTAATGGTTCCTATATCACATTATTAAAGATTTTATATGTGGCCCCATCTGGAATAATGGAGCTGATACTGCCAAGAATGCATGTGAGCATCAGTGAACATTGTCCTTTTGTTAGTGAGTTACCGTTGCCTTTGTTCATATGCACAATTGGCTTTATCCTCAGGCATATAAAATTGAGTGGAGAAGATCAGAAGCATCATTGTGGTTCAGATGCTAAGAATCACTGGCATTATCTTTGGTCTCACATTTGCAGGCTGTCCCTATAATTGATGGGGCTCACCTTTTGCTTATACTAACAACCAAAAGTTACAGTCTCCTTTCATGTTACTGCCACCAAAACATGACAAATTAAAACAGCACTAACGTTTAAAAAAGAAAAAAACAAGAACACTGTAATTTTAACTTTTCCATTTTTAAATCAGCACCTAAGAATTGTTACATGTTTATGTTTTTATATATAATCTTAAGTATTTGGGAACTTGTTTGTAGGATCCAACTGAGGGGCACTGGTGGATGCAATTTGGCAATGACTATGTGTTGGGATACTGGCCATCTTTCTTGTTCTCATACTTAGCAGACAGTGCTTCCATGATCGAATGGGGAGGTGAAGTTGTGAACTCTGAGTCAGATGGTCAGCACACTTCAACTCAAATGGGCAGTGGCCACTTTCCAGAAGAAGGGTTTGGCAAATCAAGCTACTTTAGGAACATACAAGTTGTTGATGACTCAAATAACCTCAAGGTTCCCAAAGGGATTGGCACTTTTACTGAACAGTCCAACTGCTATGATGTTCAAACAGGCAGCAATGGAGATTGGGGCCATTACTTTTATTACGGGGGCCCTGGTAAAAATTCCAATTGCCCTTAAGGGGTAAAAAAAATTGAAGAATCCCATTTTACCCCTATAATTTCTCTTTCCCCTTTGTATCATTCAACCTAGTGTAATCCTACCCCTCTTCTGTATACCTCCTCCTCCTTTTTACTGTTAGGTTGGGTTAGTAGTAACATGTGACCTTATCTCTAGTGAGAAGTTTTGACTTTTTTTTTTCCCTTAAAACATTCTCCATGTAAGTTGTTGGGGATCACGTGGCCAAGTTTCTCCAAAGCTAAAAGAAACTTGTCTTTGTCACTCTCTCTCTCTCTCTCTTTGTATTCTATTTGTTTCTTAAACTCCTTTCTTGGAGTGGTCTTGTTAATGAATGAGTGAATGAATGAATTTTCTTCTTGACATTGGTCTCTGAGCAAGTAATGCAATGCAAAGCACTAGGACTTGAAAATATTGCAAAATTGGAATTTGTTCACAAATTCTTTTTCTAGTTTTGTTTTTATCTTAATTCTTTATTAGAGGGCTAGTTGTGGTGGTGGTGGTGGTGGTGGTGGTGGGGAGAGCCGAGGATAAGCATATGATTTGTCTGAAAAAGGATGAGAAACTTTGGTGCCATATGAGAATGGATGACACAAAACTTTTTATCAACTTTCTGTAGAGGCCAGCGCCAACTTCCCACTTTCTTCATCAAAAACCACTTGTGTCCATCCTCCATGGTTTTTTATTCTCATTCTTAATATAACTCCCCATTGTTTGCTCTGCATTTTCCAACTTTTAGATTCCTGGGCCAATGCATTTTCCTTCAACAATTTTATGATTAAAGTCATTTTCAGCCAACTAACTGGAATATGAATATGATGGAAGGAGGAGGACAAATGTGGCTATCAAACTTAGCAGCTGCTAGTGCTTTGGAGAGAAGCTAATTGATTTACAGCTGTGATCCACAAGCACTTCTATCTAAGCAACAAATTGGATATATTCTTTGTATGGATTTCTTTTAATTTAAGATAAGAGATAGTCTTAAGCTCTCTCAATACATTGCACACTATCTTTACTGAAACCCTCTCATTAACAAAAGTAGTCAATTTTTTTTATTTTTGGGTAATATACAGGATTTAGTTGTTAATGTAGAACATTAAATTTATATCTTATAATGTAAACTATAAAACTTGAAATAAGATTATAAGCAATTTGGGGGTAAAATAGTCTTTTTGTACATAATAAAAATTTCCCCTCTTTTTTTAAAACATAATAATTTTTTTTGAAAAAAGTTCACAAATAGCCTTTAAATTATTTTATTATTTTATTTTAACCAAATATAAAATGGTTATACTTTATTAGCTAAATAATTTAATTTTGAACAAATTTATCCTTATATCAAATTTATAACTTCGTGTTTTTTTTAAGAAACTTTAAAGAAATAGCTTACCGAATATTTTTGAAGTTATTATTCTAAAAATCAAAGGGTTGCTGAGGATCGCTTCGAATCAAATCAAAGAAATAGCTCGGATAAATTTTCTAAACTTATTAGAAATTATATAAATTTACATTTGAAGTTAAAAGTAGTTGTTATTAACCAACTAAATGAGTTAGAATGGTATAAACGGCGTTGAAATCCGGCCAAAAATAAGTTTTGGAGTGTGTTTGGCGAAAACTAGACGGCAGTCGTTGCGGCGGCCGTCAATTTAGTCATCGCGGGACACATCTCGGGCCCGAGATGGCCCCGCGGCGCCCACATTGTGTGCATCTCAGGTTTGAGACGTGCCCCCGCGACGCGCAATCTGTGCGCATCGCGGGGGCACGTCTCGGGCCCGAGATGTGCCCCCGCGATAAGCATTTTTTTTAATTTTTAAATATTTTATCGTTTTAAAAAATTTTACTAAATTTTCCATTTGTGAACTTTTCCTAATCTTTTTTGTTTTTTCAGGTTATATGGAGTGTGATGCGATAGTTATTTGTTTTGGAAGAAAGTGGGAGAGTTCTAGTGACGGGGAAGAAAGTTATGTTGATTATAATAATTTTGAAATTTCGGTTCCGAAAGATATTAATTTTGAAGATCTTTTAAATGCAGTATGTTATACCTTGGGAGTCGACAATGTGAAGTGTAAGGTGACTTTGAAAATCAAAATTGATGCAACGAGGTATAACCTAAAGCCTATTGAGATTAGAAATGACAATGATGTTCGATTTTTTTTAAGCGCCAATAGAAGATCGTACTGTCCTTTATGTGTAACAGTGGTTCCTAGAGCTCCTGTTTATGAAGATAATGTACAGCCCCCCAATCAAAATTCACCATCAATTCATGATCATTTTATGTCAGCTAGCGGTAGCAACCAAGTGAGCCATACATCTCTATCAGTTCCAGCAGTGGTTCCTGCAAACACAACGAACGAGTATCACAATGTTTCTCCTATACCCTTTAATGAAGACCCAGCCTATACACATTACGCTTGTGATGACATTGAAAATGTTGGGGATGTGGAAGGGGACTATGATGATGTTAGAAATGTTGATAATTTAGAAGGGGATGATTTAGCAGAAGGCGGACGTTGTTATGTTTCGACAAGCTCCATAAATGTTGAAGCTAGAAGAATAGATTTTTGTGAAGCGGAAAATCCCTTTGCGTTTATGCCTCCAATACCACCATCAGACTTGGTCATTTCAGATAAGATATCGAGTAGTGGAATTGACGATGTGTTTGTAGGAAAGTTGTTTGATAGCAAAGACGAACTTCACCAGGCTATTAGTATGGTAGCACTTAAAGGTAATTGGAGCTTTAAAGTGTCAAGGTCGACAAAAGATCGTTTTGAGATCAAATGTGATGATGATAGATGTCGATGGCGATTACGTGCAGTGTCGACAGATGCAAGGAAACATTTTATTGTGCGCTGAATTGATTCAAGTCACGTGTGCCAATTAGATCGATTGCGCTATGGTCATCGACAAGCAAAGTCTCGGATTATTGGCAAATTTATAAAAAAATAAGTTTGCATCTGCGAGTCGACTTTATAGACCGAAGAAAATCCAAGCAGACATACGTGAGGAGTTTGGTGTGGACTTAACTTACCCTACTGCTTGGCGGTCTAAGGAGCATGCATTGGTGTTGATACGTGGTACTCCAGAGGGTTCATATAAATTACTTCCTGCATACTGTCATATATTAGAACAACAGAACCCTGGTACAGTAACACATTTGGAGATTGACGATTGCAAGCACTTTAAATATTTTTTCATGGCTCTTGAACCATGTATTAGAGGGTTCCAGTCTTTCATCCGACCGGTTATTGCAGTTGATGGTACATTTTTAAAAAATGCATACTTGGGAACAATGTTTGTGGCTGTTTGCAAGGATGAAAACAACCAGATTTTTCCACTTGCATGGGGTATTGCTGACTCTGAAAATGATGCTTCATGGAAGTGGTTTATGGAAAAACTCCGAGGAGTTATTGGCGATCTTGCGAACCTTGTATTTATATCTGATCGACATGCTAGTATCGAGAAGGCCATTAAAGAGGTATTTCCTAATGTATATCATGGTGTATGCATCCATCACTTGAAGGGTAATTTGGTAGCACGATATAAGATATCATCGCATACAACAAAAGGAGGGGGATACTTGGCCTTCTATTTTGTTGCTGCCAAGGCGTGTCGCATAGCTGACTTTCAAAGGGAAATATATAAGATGCGAGAAATGAAACCGGAGGCAACGAGATACTTGGAGGAAGAGGTTGGTTTTTCAAAATGGGCTCGATCAGTGGGAGCATTCAGAAGATATGACATCATGACCACCAACATTGCAGAGAGCATTAACGCTGTTGCGAAGGATGCACGTGCCATGACGGTGACTGCCTTAATTGAGTGGATCCGAGAGTTAATGCAAAAATGGTTTGTTGAGAGACGTGAGGCTGCAGAAAATATGTCAAACTTCTTGACCACTTGGGCCCATAACAAGATTTGGAAGCACAATGATGATTCCGCTCGCATGACGGTGCATGCAATAGATCGATCTCGTTTTGTTGTTAAGAACGGAAAAAGAAATAGAATAGTGGACATCCCGGGAAAGTCATGTAGTTGTCAAAAGTTTGATATACGGCAACTACCGTGTCCTCATGCACTTGCAGTATGCAGGCAGGTCAGATTCCAGTACCAAACTCTTTGTTCGCGATATTACATGACTGAGTGTTTGTTGCGTGCATACAGTGAACCAGTAAATCCGGTTGGTCATCCGTTAGATTGGATTGTTCCAGAGGAGTTGAGAGCTGCTGACATCCAGCCTCCTATAGTACGTCGGCAATCAGGAAGACGTCGGAAGAATAGAATTCTATCGCAAGGTAAGGCTCCCACGAAGAATGTATGTAGTCGCTGTAAGCAGCATGGACATAATCAACAAACTTGTCGAAACCCAATTCCATTACATGGTAGTTGATGTGTTCTTTATAAGTTATATTTGTATTTGTATTTTAAAGTCATGTAGTTATGGACTTTATTTGTACTCTTATAAACATGGAAATTTTATTTTATTTTCTAAAATTTCTGGATTAAAACGGACAGAGTTTTCCCTATTTTTTCTCAAAATCTATATTTCATAAACCTGCAGAAAATACACTTCAAATATTTCTCACATCTCTTAGCTGTAAAGGGAACCTCCCGTCCCTACCCAAATCAATCAACATCATTTTACAATCTTTATAAACATACATAAAAACATACAAATCAATCAACATCATTTCACTACTTTTTTGCACATTTTCATAAGTCGGTCGCTATTTTGGTACTAAAAAATGACCCATGCTCAGGACTAAAATCTAGGGGATGACAACACATCAAAAACTCTATAAACATACAAACATAAACCCCACAATCTCTACTATTCACTGTCTATTGTGGCACTCCATCCTTTAATCTAATTACATGAAAATGGGTTAAGTCAGGTGTAATTCGTCGTTGCTCATATAATCTACAAGTATCTAAGTAACGGGGTAACAACATAGCTAATGGCAGGACATGATTCTCAATCACGCCATCGGCAAATCCCTTGATGCTAGAATCGTAGATCAATATTTGCCGATGCAAGATGTCCACCTCAGCCGTTACCCAATGCTGTTGATTGTAGTTGACAGGAATATAAACCTACATAAAATTCAAATAAGTCTTAGAAATAGTATTACAAGTTATAAACAAAAATAACAACATTCACACAAAATAGTACTACAAGTTATAAACAAAAATAACAACATTTACCTTATCAACCTCAATCCACATACGTGCACCGAGTAAATCTTCTTTAGCGCCTTGAGCATATGCCATCACTTTATCACTCCATACAATGCCAGTAATGTTATTTTTGTGCTACTCATAAAAGAGTCTAAAAGACTCCTACAAATGCAGGGCCATCGAATAATCAATAAAATTGAAATAACAAAATATACATAATTTAATTCATCACTCACAAGGAAGTACGAATCCACAGAAGTGGACAATTGAGGCAATGCATTAGTGCAACCGTATTGCCTAAGTCGAATCACCTTCAAATACTCATTAATATGCTGCATTTAGAAACAATAACCGTCAAGTGATTCTATAAATTTATAAAAAAACTGCAAGGGGATAATTATTCAATAATTTACTTACAAAGTCATCCAGCCAACTGTGTAGCAATTCCCGAAACCATGTCGGGTTAGCTTCTAGCCCAGTTAAGCTGACTACACCCTCATCCTTATCCATCCAAGCCTGAAACTGAACCATAATAGTCGAGTCTATCGGCTGCAACGGATTCATGTCTGCTTGAGGTTGCACTTCAATTTCAAATTTCTTCTTTTCGTGTATCCTTTGTGGAAATGGATTTGTATATGGGGTGTGCAAATACCATGCAGGCCTATACTGTCTCCCAAATTGACTTACTCCCTTATGCGGAGCAGGCAAGATCTCAACACTTGCAGGACTGTCAATCAGTGGCTGGGGCAATATATCATGACCAGTAGCTGGGGTCTGAAAATCATATTGACAGCCTGCCGGTGTGTTCTCTCCATACTACAATATATGTATATATTAAAATAAATAAAACTGCAATTAAGGTAACGAAAAAATAATTGTGTTTAAAATTTATTTTGCTTACCATATTATGGCTTTCGTTCTGTTGGAATGAGCATGACTGCCTAAACCACATCATCATTTGCTGCATCTGCTGTGTAAGATCGGTTCGGAGTTGATTAACACTTGTTAAAATTTCATCTTTATCCTTGTCCATTCTTTGTAGAAGTGCAGCTTGCGCAGCTTCAGTATGCTCAAATCTCTTAATCATCTCCTCCCGCAGCTGCTCAATCTGATGTGTTACGCCATAGTCTGCAGATGCACTGTGTTCAGACTACAAGAAACATAATCATAGTTAATGACTTATTTAGAAATATTAGAAATATATTAAAATTTCTCTTTAGTTAATCACGTAAATAAGTAATATACCGTTGCTCCTACCACTGGTGCTGACATTTGTGGGTTTGTCCATTCATATCCACCCCCCTCCACATCCATAACATCATCGTTAGGGTCGCTAAAATGGGCATAGGTCCTGGGGCGCTTGCTCTCACTGAAATTAGACATATTTGGTAAGTCCCCAGCATAACTTCCGCTTGGAATGCCTACACGTCTAGCCAGGCGCACAATTGCCTCTTTCTTCTCATGGTCTTTTGGTACTAATTTACGATGTATCGACAGAACCTATAAATCAACCAACCATATTAAGTTATGCTTAAAACAAAATAAAAGTTATAAACCAATATATATATTTTTCATTCATATCAACACATACCAAATCCTTTGCTAACATTGTATCCTGAACCTCATCGAACAATGGAGTCCCTCGAGTCGTCCAATTCAAAATACGAGGGAAACGATCACCATTATGATAACAAAAAATCTCTCCGCACACTGGAATTGCCTCGAAAATCCATACCTAATATAATTATATTTAAAATATAAGTTTGACGTATACAAACAAAATATATAATTAAGATCAAAAAGTTAAGTACAAGAAAATTATGGCGTACCAGAAATGCGTGCGAAAAGCCATATACGTTGTAACTCTCAAACTTCTTCTGTGCAAACCCTTTCCTTTTTATTTTCTCAAGTTTTTGGAATGCAGCCTTCTTAAGTGAGTTATGAAGCACGGTCCATGCAATATTGCCCATTGGATACTTATTAAACTCATCAAGGTCATCCACTAAACATAAAACAAAATTTTGAATTCCACTACGCTCGTCACGTGGAATCAAAACACGATGCACAAAATAAAATAAACTCAACTTTACTGCATCTGCATCGTCAATTTTCTCCAAATTTAGACGTGCGTACCATTGATCAAGAAATATGTAAGATAATTTCTTTACCCCAAAAAAATATGTATCCCATAATCGAGTGCTCAATTTCCTATGCAGCTGCTGAGCGGGAGGGTAATCTCGCATTTGTAGTCCAGTGATTAGTACAAACTCCTGTCGGCTAAAACGGATGCGTTTCCTCCCTATGTAAAACCACATCTCATCATCTACATTAAAGGTATGCACCTCACGCAACAATAACTCGTGCACCAAAATACCAGAGAATGTCAACTCTGACATATCTAAGAAATGCCCTATACACGTCTGCCTAAATAATGTTTTCTGACTTGTTGTCAGTTTATCTTTAATGCAATTTAAACCCCACATCTTAGCATAAGCCGTCACTGATGCACGAAAAAACATATGCTCTGGAATTCTATATTCTTTCGATACGTTCTCTTTCATGTAACAATAAAAAAAAATAAACAAAATACATTAATATTAAGAAAAATAATAATCAGAGAAAGATTATTTACAGAAACAATTAATTTAACATACATAATATATTAAAAATAATTAATTACTAACATATTAATCAACATATTATAATAAAATCAAACCAAACTTAATAATTAATTTACTAACATATTAATATTAATCAACATTAATTATATATTAAAATCAAAATAATCATATATAATTATAATTACATAAGGTACTCACAATAATAATAAAAAATGTTACAAACCAAAATTAATGAGTCATTTAAGCAAATTTTCTCATCTATTAGATCAATTCCTTCTAAATAGAATTTATGAAATCTTTTATTTAATTTAAATAAAATTACATTTATCTAAATTATTAATGTAATTTTATAAATATATTTAATTAATTTAAATATAATTAAATTTAATTTAAAAAAAACCTAATTCAAAAAAATTCGCGCCACGTGGCTCGAATTTTGTGGCATCGCGGGCCCGAGATGGCCCCGCGATGCGCCTGTTGAATGCGCATCGCGGGGTCATCTCGGGTCCGCGTTGTGCTCCCGAGATGGCCTCGAGATTGGCAACGGTGGCCGCCGCCGCTTCGGCCGCCGTCTACATCGCGAATATGACCCAAAAATCACGATTTTTTGCCCATTTTCAACGTTTCTTACACCATTCAAACCCATTTTTCACATAGAATTCAATAATTTCATCTATTGCTAGCTTTAAATATAAATTCTAATAATTTTATAAACAAATTTAAAATTTTCAAAACTTAAACAAAACTCACCAAAAATCGGCCATTTTCTTTGTTTGAAGTGAGAAATCTGTTGTAAAAGCTCCGATCTATGCAGTGATAACTTCAAATTTTTCGATCTAACGAATTTTGATAATTTTTGGTTTTTTTGATTGATTTTCGAGTGAGGAAAAAGTTAATAGAGAAAATGGGCAAATGTGTCCAAAATGTTTATGTTTGGTTAATAAAGTATATTTGATTTTAAGTTGGTTAAAATATTATAATAAAAAAATAATGAGGTTATTTGTGAAATTTTCTCATTTTTCTTTAAAATAAAAAAAAGATAATAAAATATTTAATTAACTTGGTATTTGTACATAAATGGCTTGTATAGTTTGATTTGATCTGTAGTTTAGGCTTTACAACTTGGATTATGCATGATTTTTGGTGACTTTCTGTAAAGCTTGTATTTGTCAAAGCCCGTATCACTTCACTTTGGACCATGGATTTGTTCTTTTGGATCCAAAAGGCCCTTTTAATTCTTCTCTCGTGATGCCCTTTTAGTTTAAACTTTATTATTATTATTATTATTATTATAAATAGTGTATAAATGTAAACTAAATCCTTATTCAATCTTAGTGTGATAGAAATTTAAAATACTAAATTTTTGTATAATTTAAAAAAAAATTACTGATTAAACTAATTAATACCCTTATATCAGCTTATATTTTTAGTCGTTATATAAAAAAATGTGTATTAATTTAAATTTTTTTATCTATAAACATATTTAGTTAAACTATCTATAATGTTAATACACGATAAATGCAAAAAATTATTTTAAAGTATTGTAATTATAAAAAATTAATATAATTTAAATATTTGCAAATTGCATTTTCTTTTTACTAACATATAATAATGATAATAGTAATTATTGGGCTATTATTAAATTGGTTGAACTAACCCGTACCACTTAGAGTAAGTTATTAATTTTTTTTTAAAGGATATTTATCCAACATAATAAAATTGGACCTAACACTGGCAGTCCTGGCTAAAACTCAAAGCCATCGGAAAGTTCATATCCAAATTTCTTGGCCTTTAGAAAGTGTAAAACCTAACCATCAATTTGCGAGTATTTTCTCAATAGGTAAAAGAAATACTCGAGAATGGGAAAATAAGTTTGAAGTATGAATTCCTTCTTCTCTTTCAATTATAATTATTAGATACTAGCACGATTATAAGTCTAAATTCGATACTAATTCCTAATAATACATTGTGTTATGCATACAATTGATATGCACAAATCCTATTTCAATCATTATATAAGCATATTGTTTTTTAAAGTTAATTCAATTCAATTCAATTTAAGCATTTTGATTATTCTTTATTTTTAGGCAGTATTCTTTAAGAGCACTGCGTACATCTTCTTAGTTTAGAATTACTACATACACACACAATACTTCTTTTCTCTTAATTTAAAATTGACTTGACCGTCAAATATTTTCTTTTGCAAAAATACGATCTTATTCTTCAAGAAGATGTTAAAGAGTAATAAGAGAAAGGAGAAAGGTGCTATGAGGAATTTGTGATGAAGTTTAAGAATAACAAAGTAATTTTTTGAGGTTCCACAATTTGGATACTTCAATAATAATAATAATAATAATAATAATAATAATAATAATATCTTTTTATCAAATGAGCATAACATGGTATTTGCTTGGTTATAATATCCTTTTATCAAATGAGTATGACATTGTGTTTTCTTTGTTATATTGTCTTTACTTAATTCCAATGCTTGGCACTAATTGAGATGAGACATATCACTCTCCCTTAAAGCCAACAAATGCTCAATAATTGTCATAGGTTATCAATAAAAGGTTATTAATATATATTTATCTCTGCTTTAATATAGGTCTTTAAGTTTAAAGTCTCTTCACTTTAGTAGAGGTCTTTAAATTCAAATCTCATTCACTTTAATAAAATTTTTGAATTCAAATCATTTTCTCTTATATTAAAAAAAAATGTTATAAATTATCAAAATAGCTTAAATATTTTTTACCAAAAATTTGTCCCATCTTATGCATATGCAAACCTTTACTACATTTTGATTATATGAATTATTTGAAGATGTGATTTTAATTTTGATTAAGTTGGAATCCAAATTTGAAATTTGTGAATAAAATTCACTATACAAAATAAATATATACATGACATTTAAAGCTATAAATTTTATGCACTTTTATGCTATGTAAGATGAAGTAATATGTCATTTGAAATGAGAGAGTCTTGAGTATTTTTAGTTTATTACTTTCTCTCTTTATTAAATTTCATGTCACACATGTATTAAGTTTTTTATGATTGATTGAGAGACATATATGACAAAAATTTAATAACAAAAGAACAATTCCTAACCTCACCATAATAGCAAAAGGATAGACAAATTTTCTTCATTAATTGGTAGGATTTATAATTTCCTTTTGAAAATGCATTGCTGAAAGAAAAAACTCAATATAAATGATCTTTGGTGGTAATTCTCACATTAGCAATTTTATAGTTTTAAACCATGAGAGTGAATAATGAAATTTACATTACAAATTACTTAGTGTAATGTTTTAAATCATGTAAGTGACTTTAGTAACCTACCCAAATCAATCTCCTATCTTTTGAGTCATACCATATACCAAGACAAAAGTTGTATAAGTTAAAAGAAAATTGCTCTTCAATGAATGGGAAAATAGAGAAGCCCAAGAGGGTAAAATGAATAAATTTGAAGATGGTGTGATTTGGTGGTATAGGTGTATTGATTTTAAATGCCATTTATTGTTTTACATCAATGCAAATCATTATGGATTTAATGTTACATGTTTCTAGCTAATTATTACTTGCCGATGACCATGCAAATGAAACCTGGTTTTTCATTTATTAATCACTTTTTCTCAAAGCTTAACAATTAATATACAAAACTAAAAAAAAATTGAAAAAAGTGTTTAAAAAATGAAAAAAAAATGTTTTTCTTTTGACTTTTCACATGAGAATTTCAATAATACTTAACAACCTAACAAAAACTTGTGATACCCACTATTTTAAGCCAATAAATAAATAGACAAGTAAGTCTTTTGAGTCCAAAACTTGATTTGTGGGTAAGTGGTTTTTGTGTTCAAAATTCAAATGCATCCAAATTTGGTTTGTTAATCAATTTGAAGCACATCCTTATTGAATATAACAAGGTCTTTAATGAACTTCTTGTTGAATATTAATAAGGTCTCAATCTAAAACTACTTTCAAATAATTAAAAAACTCACTTTGCTTATCTATATTATATTATCTAGTTAAAATAAACAAAAATAATTTATTGAGATATTAGGTGAAGGGACAAAATTAGGTATATGAAATCATTCTTCTTTTTTTTAAAATTTTTTTTTATTCAATTAAAAATTACGAAAATAAAATGTGAAATTAGTTGTCTACTTATCCTCGAAAGATGAATCCTTTTTTCTTTTAAATTAAGGAAAGAAAAAAAGAAATAATGAAAGATAAATATAAGACAAGTTATTAATGTCAATCAAAATCAATTTATACAAATTTGAAAAATGCATAAATTAATATTGATCTTGGTGGTACTATAAGTTATAATCTATGCTTTTTTTTTTATTAATTTAAAAAAAACACACCCATATTTTTGGATCAAATAAACTCAAAACTCTAATTTGGGGCAGTCACATGGTTTGCTAATCAAGTTTATTTTGTTTTGGTGATCAATGTCATTCTCAAAAGTCACTTATCTCATTTGAACAAAGAGAAATAAAATAAAATAAAATAAAATACTCACCTCCACAATTCTTTACCTAATAAATAAACCCAAGAATGGAGACACAAATTCTTCACCTACTAAATCAAGAAATTAATCCCATGTCAACAAATTGACCCCTTAAATTATTTAATTAAACAAAATTATTAAACAAATCAATCAAAAAGACTAAAATTTCAAAATTGAGGTAATGAAATGCTTGAAAAATTGCTCACATGCCCATTCCATACACACTCACTTCAAACCAAGTAACCACCCCATGATCCAATAAGCATTCAACAAGTGTCAAAATCGTTGCATATCATTGGTGCTTGTATAGGCACGCGCCTTAACTGAGATTGGGTGTAAATTCTGTTCAGACAGTCAGAGAGCTGTTCTGTCTTTACTCATTTTCTAGTCTTTGCTCACTTTCTCTTTCTAAACAAAAAAAGTAAAGACTCAGACATTCTCTCTCTAAACCCTAAAAAGAAAAGAAAAAGAAAAAAAGAAAAAAGAAAAATCAAAATTTGTTAACTTCACAGTTCACACAAACTAGTAGGGTTTTAATATCTTTACTCTTTCTCTTCTTTTTTTTTTTTTTCTCTATCTCTGAAATTATCAAAGAAGATAAAACAACAAACCCTAAAAAATCAATAATACCCAGAAGCAAAAACCTAATAAAGTTCACTCCTTTTTTCAATCTTTAGCTTCAATTAAACCTTTGTGAGCTGAATTGTCTTGTTCCAAACCCTAAAACCCATATGAAGAAGATACCCCATTTTGCGTTAGTTTAAATCACTCAATTTGCACTTACAAGATGACTCATTTGTGCTGAATTTCAACATAATGTTGTTGCCCATCACGCCCAATTCGCTAAAGTAGGTAAATTATCAGTTTTTATTGCTTCACATTGCTCTTCTCTTATCTAGGTTTGAGTTCATTTGCTCAATTATGCTCGTCTTATTTGTTCGGTTTTGATGCCTTGTTATGTATTGGAGTTTGGATTGTGTTTCTTTTCGTTGATTCCACATTACTGTTCTTTATCTGTGTTTTAATTTACTCGTGCTCTTCTGTTTAGTTCACTTTGGCAAGAATTTGAAGCTGTTGTTTGTTATGATAATCTTTGGCATTAAATTTTCTCTTTATTTTTCTTTTTCTTGATTCTATGTTTGATGCATGTGGTGTGCATAGTTGAGAGGAGGAGGCCATGGAAGAGGATGATCAGGGGATAGTATTAGCATGCGCAATTTCGGGTACCCTTTTGGCAGTTTTGTGTTTGGCTTCATTTTGGATTCTCTGGGCTGTGAATTGGCGGCCTTGGCGGCTTTATAGGTATTCCTTGGACAATTTCCCGAACTTTCAGTAATTGTTACCATGTTTGCTTACTGTGATCAGATTACATAAATACACTGCATTTGCTTTTATGGTATGTATGTTAAATTAAAGCACTTAAAATTCCATGTATGAACGTCATTGAAGCATTTTTTTCTTTCTGTTTCAGTTGGATTTTCGCTAGAGAGTGGCCAAATATATTACAAGGACCACAGCTGGGGATAGTATGTCACTTTCTGTCTCTGTTAGCATGGATTGTTGTTATATCTCCAATTGCGATACTTATCATGTGGGGAAGCTGGTTGATTGTAATACTTCATCGAGATATAATTGGTCTTGCTATAATCATGGCTGGCACTGCTCTTCTACTGGCCTTCTATTCAATCATGCTTTGGTGGACAACACAATGGCAAAGCTCAAGTATGTATTGCTTTGAACTTCTTATTACTGATTCAAAGGGACTCTTATTTTGTTATTGGGAAAAATAGCAAACTATATTCAGTTATTTTATTTAATTGCTAAGTTTTAGTCACATGTCAGGAGTTGCTAAGGTTCTTGTATCCTGTACTCTAGATGGACACAAGATTTCATTTCTAGATTGGATACCATTAGTTGTGATGTTTCCAGAAACATCTGTTAGTGCTTACTGAAGGGGGTTTGTAGGTCTCAGTTGAGATGAGAAAGTACACGCAATATTCTAGAATCGTCCGGAGAGATTGAGAACTTAGATTATACACCTTATTGACTGCTTAAAAACTGCTTATACATAATATGAAGTACTGCAGAATAAGATATTTTTCTTGGTCCTTGGCTGTGGCATTACCAGTCAGTTAGCCTGCTTGGGTTCCGTTGGGTTTGTTTTTCCCCTTTTCAGTTTATGTTGCAAGTCTCACCTGAATTGCTCAAGATAGTGAGCATGAGACACTGATGCTCAATAAGATTGACTGGAATTTCCTCGGACAAGTGCTTATGTATTGTTAGGGTGGTGAAGGCCTATACAATTTTCCTGTTATGGTCTCGGTAAAGCCCACCATTTTTTTCTCTGGATTATTGAAAATGCCTTTCGATATTGATGTTATGATGACATAATTGGTCAACCCTAATTCAGGTTATTGTATAAGGATGTTATGCTTTATGTCACCTTCTTTTTGTTTTTAATAGCTGAGGACATATAAATATGATAGTTTCATTTGGTGGATGTTTAGCAGTATTGTTTTTTGGCAAACATAAAGCATTTAACCTTAGTAACAGCTTTAGATCTTAAGCTTTTTAACATGGCAATAAGAAAGGGAAATTTGAATATGGACATGGTGAAGTAGACAGAAACAGATAGTAGGGAAAAAATGAGGGGTGATGGTAAAGGAGGAACCAACTGAAAGAAGAAATTGAAAGATGCTGGTGGGTTAACAACAATGCCTTGAGTTTTGAGGATAAAACTCTTCAATTTTTCTTTTTGGAATAATTTTTGTTTATATTCTGTTAATCTATTTATTGTTTTGGTTGTTTAGAAGTTGGTTACTTGCTATAGAGATTAGAAAAAAAGAGGAGGAATGTGAGAGAGGGGATAGAACTGTGTACCTTTATGTTTGAATATTTTGCTTTCATGGTATATTTCTTTTGATCTTTTCCTTTTCTATTATTCTCATTATTGTTTTCCTTTTATTTGCTCAGGGGTTGTTGCCTTTCTTCTTCTTCTGGCTGTTGCCCTATTATGTGCATATGAGCTCTCTGCTGTATATGTTACAGCTGGTTCACATGCATCAGAGCGATATTCTCCTTCTGGTTTCTTTTTTGGTGTATCAGCAATTGCCTTGGCAATCAACATGCTCTTCATCTGTCGAATGGTCTTTAATGGTAAGTCTGTTTGGCCTTATTTTGCTTCCTTCAACTCAGAGGTGCAATTGCTGTTTGTTGATATAGTTCACTGGTCATGGCATTAGTCCTTAGGTGCTGTGAATTCTGGGTACTGCTATTCTTATATATGTCTTTGTCTTATTATCTTCTTGGATAAATTATTGCAGGGAATGGATTAGATATTGATGAATATGTAAGAAGGGCTTATAAATTTGCTTATCCAGATGGTATCGAGATGGGTCCTTTGGCTTGTTTACCTGAACCACCTGATCCCAATGAGTTATATCCTCGACAATCTCGTAGGTAAGAATTCTTGTTTTTTCTTTTAATATTCAGATGATGATCAGTTATTTCTGGTCTTCATATTCTCATCAAGTAGGTGGTTGTTTTCCTTTTCCTTTTATAGTGATAGTTGTGGAATTTCTTGGTTTATGGCATGCTTGATCGTGGATTCCTATCTTTATTTTACAAAACAATAAGTCTTTTATCAAATAGGATACCTGTGGCAGATGTCAACTAGGTAGGAATCTAATATTTCAAGTTGTTGAATTTGTAGAGGTATTTCTTGTATTTGAATTTAAAAAATCCTTTCTTATTTCCTTGGGGAAATGATGGTTCAAATGGCGCAAGAGCGTACTTCTGGCTGAAGTTTGAAATGTTTGCATCACGAGGAAAGAAGTTTGAAATATTTTCTTTTTGCCTAGTCAATCAGCATATTACTCTGATTGAAATTTTTGCTTATGCTTCTTAAGGATTTTGTCTGTTGTCATCTTTTGTACTCTACTTTTCCAGGGCTTCGCATCTTGGACTTCTCTATGCTGGCTCGCTTGTTGTTCTTCTTGTCTATTCCATCTTATATGGTCTAACAGCAAAGGAGGCACGCTGGCTTGGAGCAATTACATCAGCTGCTGTCATCATTCTTGGTTTGCTATTAACCACTAAATTTATTTACATTTGGCTGTTTGCGCTGTATGTTGGTAACATAGCTATGCTGTTAGCGCTAATTTATTTTGTATTTTTTTATTGTTTTGTAGATTGGAATATGGGAGCATGCTTGTATGGGTTTGAGCTTCTTAAAAATCGTTTTGTAGCTCTTTTTGTTGCTGGAACATCTCGAATCTTCCTTATTTGCTTTGGAGTGCATTATTGGTTTGTTCTTTACTTTGGAGTCTCACATGCAAATCTAAGTGTTGTTTTGTACCTTCATGTTCTCATTTTCCTGTTTTTTCTTTGCTTCAGGTACTTGGGGCATTGTATTAGTTATGCAGTTGTAGCCTCAGTCCTATTAGGTGCTGCAGTTTGTCGTCATTTGTCAGTTACAAACCCATTAGCTGCTAGGAGAGATGCCTTACAGAGTACAGTTATTCGCCTGAGAGAGGGATTTCGGAGAAAGGAACAAAACAGTTCATCCAGCTCCTCTGAAGGCTGTGGCTCAAGTGTGAAACGCAGTAGTAGTGCAGAAGCAGGTCACCTTGGTAATATTATTGAAGCTAGTAGCCGAAGTGCAGCACAATGCTCGGCTGATGTCAATAACTGGAATAATGGTGTCTTATGTCGAACTACCAGTTCTCATGAGGGTATCCATAGTGATAAGAGCATGGATAGTGCAAGGCCTAGTTTAGCATTTCGTAGCAGTTCTTGTCGTTCAGTTGTCCAAGAGCCTGAAGCTGGAACTTCCTTTGCTGATAAAAATTATGATCAGAATAATTCTCTTTTGTTTTGCAATAGTAGTGGTCTTGATAGCCAGGGCTGTGAGTCTAGCACATCGACTTCAGCGAATCAACAAATATTAGATTTAAATTTAGCTCTTGCATTTCAGGAAAGGTTGAATGACCCTAGGATTACCTCTTTGCTGAAGAAGAGAGCAAGACAAGGTGATCGAGAATTGACTAGTTTATTGCAAAATAAAGGATTGGATCCTAATTTTGCTATGATGTTGAAAGAGAAAAGCTTGGATCCTACTATATTGGCATTACTCCAGAGAAGTAGTTTGGATGCAGACAGAGATCATGGTGACAACACTGATGTCACAGTCATTGACTCGAACAGCGTTGACAATGTATTGCCCAATCAAATTTCTCTTTCTGAGGAGCTAAGGCTCCATGGGCTTGAAAAGTGGCTTCAAATGTCCAGATTTGTTTTACATCATGTAGCAGGTACACCAGAGCGAGCATGGGTCCTCTTTAGTTTTGTCTTCATCCTTGAAACTATCAGTGTGGCAATTTTTCGTCCAAAGACTATTAAAATCATAAATTCTACCCACCAGCAGGTGAGTGGGGTTTCTTTCCCTGGAATAACATTTAGTTATGTTCTTCTAATTTATTTTGTGAAATTGAGTTAAATGATGTTATAGAGAACTTTAGATTGACATTAGATCAAGGTTTTTTGGCAATGCCTTACATGTGCTTATGTAGAAATTTGTTTATATTATGTTTGTAGTTTGAATTCGGCTTTGCGGTTCTGCTTTTATCTCCTGTTATCTGTTCAATCCTGGCTTTCCTTCGCTCACTTCAAGCAGAAGAAATGGCAATGACATCAAAGCCTCGCAAGGTATGCTCCGCCTGTTTAACTGGAATTTATTTTTGATATGTCAGGAGAAGTATTTTATCTTTGGAGAGAGATTCTTTTGGAATATGTATATTGAACTCAATACTTGATGACACCTTATCTTCCATTTTCTGCTTGATTATTTGTTTAGGTTTGCATTTAAGAAATAATGGTGAGACTATAGTTTGAGTTTGATTATCTGTAATATTGTAGTCCGCAAAAGGTGGGTTGAAATTTTATTTGCTTTCTTAATAAAATGGTATATGATTTTAGCTTACAATCTGTCCTTGAATGGCATATACATTAGTGTGGCTGGCTCGCATTCTGCCAGATAGGTATCCTAGTATTACCACAATTGCAAAACCTGATTGGTCTGTGATTCCTCCCAATATAATCGTTCACACAAAGATGCATTAATTTTTGGAACTCTCATCCTTTATACAGCCTTCCTGCAGCTCCCTTGCCATTTTATGTCCAATGCATGAAGATTGATCAACTGTAATATAGAACTTCATAGCAAAGGAGACTCATTACTCATTAGTGTTTACTCTTTTCGCAGTGAGTTGTTCTCTGACTCCATTTTTGTACACAAAACTTTGGTGGACACCAGTTTGATATTCTCATCTGTTCAACTTCCATAATTACATCATGAGGAGGTCCAACATGTTAAGTTACCAACTGTATTTTTCCCCTTTTGATAAGAACATACTAAGTTTATTGGTGAGACTCCAAAAATAATGTAATATTTAAGTTCTAATATGCCATATCATGTTCAATGAAGGTGGATCAGACACAACTACAATCTCAAACATAATAGAACTTATTGTAGTTTGATTACTGTAATTGGGATTCAAACACAAGACCCTTTCACTGCTTAGGTGTAAATGTTTTGACATAAACTGGTGGACAATTAGTTTATTGGGAAGCATTACTTTTTGTTGTCATACACAATTGAATTAGTCTCTCAACTGCGAACTTCATTACTTCTTTTGTTTCTGCTCTTCCTTCTTTTACTTATGGTGTTCTACCAAGTTCTATTGAAAATAAATTGCCATGCATTGCAATTTTCATGTGATTGGTTGCTTTTCTGGTGTTCTTATGTGTAGTTTTATGCCTTCATCAATTAGTGTATAATATGGTAGTTTGTTTCCTATGGGATCTACTAGACAGTTGCCTTTTTCTGTATTTTTTGCTTTTATCCTCATATTGTGATTTTTTTAATGTTTAAAATTCTGTTTCTTAGCCAAAATATTAAAGAAGAAAAAGAAAAAAAGAGTACATATGACAGTTCTAACAGCATTGTTGGTTGTCTTGCTTCTGTTAAAAACTTCGATGTCCTTCAGTATGGATTTGTCGCCTGGCTGCTAAGTACAAGTGTTGGATTGTTACTTTCCTTCTTGAGGTATGTTTCCATGTCCTAATATATGTTTCATTTTCATTGCTGTGTTGGGGGGACAAATTATTTATTATGCTTACAGCTCCTTAGGTTCTATGAAAAGTTGTGGTCTTTACTGACCTTAGCTTGCTTGACAACTATTTTCCTTTTACATGTACTGTATGATATTCCTTTGAAGTTCTTTATAAATTCTAAAACATTCCTCATTTCTCATCTGTTGTCCATATTTTGGAGAGGCGTTTCTCTATGTTATAGTGTGTGCTCCTTTTACAATTGCTCTTCACCGTTTTGTGGACAGCATGTCCTGCTTTTTGTATATTGGTTTTTATTTAATAATAAATTTTCCTTGTTTCCTGGTAAAAATAATTACATAGCATCTAAAGCTTTTTGTTGGTCATACCCAAATGTAATGGTTATTCTTGTTTCAAATTTAAATCTTAGTTTAGCAACAATCAGTGGTACTTCTTTTATGCTATGATCCATATGTTTATCAGGAAAGCTTCTTATTTCTTTTCTTGTGCATGATTTTTTGTGAATCAAAATTTTAATGATCATTTGTTGTTCTTAGATTCTTGAGTTATGGCTTTTTGCATAGATGCAGCTATGGTGTCAATTTATTTACTTTTTTAAGCATTAATATCCATGTTTCTTCTGCAGCAAATCATCGTTGCTTCTGGGACTTTCCTTGACGGTCCCACTAATGGTGGCCTGCCTTTCTTTTGCAATTCCTATTTGGATACGCAATGGGTATCAGTTTTGGGTTCCACAAGTACAATGTGCAACTACTCCTGCAGGAAATGATCGACCTCCTGGGAAAAAGGAGGTTTGTTCTTTCATGCCTCCCTCCCTTTCTTCCACCCTATGCAAATTCTGCTGCAAATGATCATTTAATTTGTGTTATAGCTAACATCTTTCAAATATGTAATAAGAATGATTGATCTTATCTTTTGGACTGTTATTCAATGCAATTTACTGTTACTAATTGGTTATTTTGTAACTATGACCATTTGGTGTGTAATAAGCATAATAATACTTATTATCTTCTGGACTGCTATTCTCTTATAAGGTGGAATTTTTTGATACTATCTGGTTATTTTGTAACTTTGACCACTGCTGTAACTATGTTCTTGGCAGTTATTGATTGCCATTTTAATGCCTTTCTGAGTTATAATTTTGAGTCTTCGATGTTCCCTGTTTCTGTCAGTTATTCATAGCTGTAGATAGGGTAGAATGGAGGAAAGCATTTGTGTAGTCAACCCCAACTAGATGTAGTTGAGTTGATTTCAGTTATAAAATGCATGTAGCTCTTTGTTACATGGATTCTTAATTCAATTACATTCGTTTTCTAATGATTTCGTTTCAATTTCCAGTTTCCTTAGGTGCCCAACTTTTGTATGTGCACGTTTGTCACTGTTCTATGTCCGAAGTTAAATGTGACAGTCAACATGCAGCCTGATCATGGGCTGCCAAAGAGGACTGCTTTTGAAGTCAATTATCAAAATAAATGCCGCAGGTCCGACTTTATCACATAAAAAACAAATAAGGAAAAAAAGGAAATAATGATTGTTCTGAAATGATTCTACATAATTGAACAATTAAGCTTTTCTGTGCACTCAAGGCATGGAGTTCTGAGGGTTATAAACTTGAAATGACTACTTTCCGTTGATAAACTATCATCTTAAATCTGTGTATCTTTAACAAGTTACAGCTTTAGGTGTACTGACTGTATCATAAAGTTTCTGATTCCAGATGCATGAATATTCTAACACCCAAGTTTTTTTTCATGAACGCTTTTCTTAGGGAGAACTAGAAGCTGACAACTGTTGATGTATAACCTAGCTTAAGCTTTATGGTATTAAATAACACGGTTAATGGATTTAACTCTTTGATTACTGGGGTAAAATAATTTAGCTTCTCATTAGTGTCTTTCTAATTTTCATCCTTGATAGTGTATGATTGTAATTGAGTATGATCCTTATATAGCTTATTAGAGTAAATCTAATCTTCTATTCCTATAGCCGTTGTGCCCATCTTGGAAAGAACGAAATTGAAACCATTGACAAGGCATGAGAAAATCATATTTTTAAATTCTTATGTACCATGATGCTAGCTTTTGTATGACTTGTGGAAACTTAAATCTGAAGGAAACTCAAACTTGAAAGAAACTCTTCATATTTCCCTTGGGCTGGTCAGATACATTGTCGTACCTGATGCTGGAACAAGAGTCCATGAAATTATGCTCCTGGCCTTCATACCTGTTTTGGGGACGAACAAAAAGGAAAATCACTAATAAATATGAGACAGTTAGTGTAAGGCTGTTATTTTCTGTCATAGTTTGGAGCTTTCACTTGTTCTTTTTATCTTTCTCTGCATGTGCGATGGCTTAGAGTCTATTTGCAAAACTATGTGATGACTTATTGTTTTCCTCCATTTGGAATGTTGCTTCTTTCCTGTTTTGAATTGTAGTGCTTTTATTTCCTGCTATATTAGTTTTCATAATCTTGCAATAATTTTGGGGGTCAGATCTTTGTGACTTCTTTTTCTAACTATTGCAGTGAAATCTCTGTGCTTCTGTTTCCTTACTTCGTTATAACTATTCTTGATTCAATAATGAAAATAACCACTTAATTTGCTATACATGTGAAGAAGTATGCCATTAAATTTTGCATGCAAATTCTTTTAGTTGTTTCCATTCCAACTTTAATCGTATAGCTACAGTATTCTTCTAAAGTTTATTGTCCAAGAAGTATGTCACTCGTTACAATACTAGTTTTCAGATTTTACTTAAAATGAAATTTTATATGCAATCTTACAGTTGTGATTATAATCATGTCTTTTTGTCTTTTTCAGGGTGTTGTTCTTGTCATTTGTATGATTGTATTTGCTGGATCTACATTAGCACTGGGTGCAATAGTATCTGCAAAGCCATTAGAAGATTTAGGATACAAGGGATGGACTGATGACTCAGAAAGATTTACCTCTCCATATGCGTCATCTGCATACCTTGGCTGGGTGATGGCATCTGTGATTGCTTTAGTAGTCACTGGTGTACTACCAATTGTTTCATGGTTTGCCACATATCGGTTTTCCCTTTCATCTGCTATATGCGTTGGGATATTTGCAGGTAATTTGTCTTTATTTTCTTTGGTTGTAATTTATTGCTCTAACTTAGCACCTCTTTCTACTAAGAAGTAACCTATTACATCGGCTAGCTGGATAATCATGATTATATATTATGTTTTGGTTACTGCTCTTTTGTTAGCTGTCCTTGTGGCATTTTGTGGGGCATCCTATTTGGAAGTTGTCAAATCTAGGGAGGACCAGGTTCCAACGAAGGGGGATTTTCTTGCTGCTTTACTTCCTTTGGTGTGCATTCCAGCGTTGCTGTCACTAAGTTGTGGATTGCTCAAATGGTGAGTAAACTTCTTGAGTTTTTAAATAGGGATAGAAGTTTTCACAAATTCAGGACTGCTCATCCTCAGATGTTGACACTTCATCACTATTTGACATCATTTGCAGGAAAGATGATGATTGGAGATTTTCTCAAGGTGTATGTGTATTTGTTTCAATTGGTCTGCTTCTTCTGCTTGGTGCAATATCAGCAGTTATAGTTGTAATTAAGCCTTGGACGGTAAGGAATGCTAATTTTGTCATCCTTGATTTTTCTTAGCCTTTAGCTGTTCTAAATCAGTATAACCTGGTTTTTTTTTTTTTGGCTATTATGACAGATTGGAGTAGCATTTCTCTTACTTCTTCTCCTAATTGTGCTAGCTATTGGTGTCATCCATCACTGGGCTTCAAACAATTTCTATTTGACCCGGACACAGATGTTCTTTGTTTGTTTCCTTGCTTTTCTTCTGGGTTTGGCAGCATTTCTTGTTGGATGGTTTGATGGTGAGAACAGATTCATTTAGAAACTTGTATTGCTTGCCTAGCTCCTTGTACTCAACTACCTTAAACTGCTGCTGTTGACATCGTAATTCTTTTTTAGATAAACCCTTTGTTGGAGCATCTGTTGGTTATTTTTCATTTTTGTTCCTTCTCGCTGGAAGAGCACTGACAGTGAGTTCTAACTGTACTGAACTGATTTTTGAATCTAATTATATGTATTTAATTGTTATTGTCTCTTCTGCTTCTTTGTTGCCTTACAAACAAGTTTCTTGTCTTTAGGTGCTTCTTTCACCTCCCATTGTAGTTTATTCTGCACGAGTACTGCCGGTATATGTGTATGATGCTCATGCAGATTGTGGAAAAAATGTCAGGTCTGTTCTAATCTGGTGTGCTGATGCCTTTGTTTTTGTTACTCTTCTACTTTTGGTATCAACATCACTTAATGAATGTTACATCATTTACCGACAGTCCTGCATTTCTTGTGCTTTATGGGGTTGCTCTGGCAATTGAGGGCTGGGGTGTTGTTGCTAGTTTGCAAATTTATCCACCATTTGCTGGCGCTGCTGTATCAGCAATTGCTCTAGTTGTAGCCTTTGGTTTTGCTGTATCTCGTCCCTGTCTGACTCTTGAGGTATGTTTGCTTACTTATCTGACTTGCTTATCTTTAAATTGCTTCCACTTCTGTAGTATCATACGTCTTTCTCACCTTGGCAACCTGCATTTATTTAAGGTGATGTTGTTTACTTGTATCTTCAGATGATGGAAGATGCAGTCCATTTTCTCAGCAAGGATACTGTTGTGCAAGCAATTGCTCGATCTGCCACTAAGGTGTGTTTGATTTAACTATTCTTTCAGTAAACCCAGAGAAGCTTGATATCAGCATTCCATGAATTTTTCATTAATTTAAGAATCAGCCAGATGGTGAAAAAGTAAATGGCCATGTAACATATTGCATAATAAATTGGATTACAGAATAAATAAGTACGCAGAATGGTGAATTATTATCTTTCTATCATTATTGTTATGTCAACAATTTTAAGAACAACAGTATTGTAAGTATGCTATATATCCATTAATATTAGAAGGAATAGCTATAATGTTGTTTGATACTTGAATGCACTGATATGGCTTAAATGTGCCCATGGACGCATAACTTCACTCTTACAAATTTTATTGTGTTTGAACAGTTAACTGTTGTCAGCATGCATTTTTCTTCCTTCTATGTTGACTGTTTAGTGAACTGTTATGAAATCAAACTACAATTGCTAGATTAGGTGATTGTTGTATTTATAAGTAACTTGAAGTTATTATTTGTTTATTTATTAATTCACTTATGTAATGCAGACAAGAAATGCATTGTCTGGAACTTATTCAGCTCCACAGAGGTCTGCTAGTTCTACAGCTCTTCTGCTAGCAGACCCCAGTGCTACACGTGATAAGCAAGGGAATCTAATGCTTCCCCGAGATGATGTCATGAAATTAAGAGATCGTCTGAGAAATGAGGAATTAGTTGCAGGATCATTCTTTTGCAAAATGAGATACAAGCATTTTCGCCATGAATTAGCCAGTGATTATAATCACAGAAGAGAAGTGTGTACTCATGCACGAATTCTGGCTTTGGAAGAGGCAATTGATACCGAATGGGTATATATGTGGGACAAATTTGGGGGCTATTTACTTCTTTTGCTTGGTTTGACTGCAAAGGCTGAGCGAGTACAAGTGAGTGAGATTTAGTTGCTTTTCGTGCTTAAAGATAAATTTGTTCATTGAAAGTACTAATGATATCTCATATGGTAGGATGAGGTACGATTAAGACTGTTTCTTGATAGCATAGGGTTTTCGGACCTAAGTGCCAAGAAAATAAAAAAGTGGATGCCGGAGGACCGTAGGCAATTCGAAATTATCCAAGAGAGGTAATGACTTACCTTATAGTGGTTTTTTCATTTATGAAACTTATGGAAACTCTTAAACATTTCATTGTGTTTCTATATCTTGTTTAAACTCTGTAGTTATATAAGAGAGAAAGAGATGGAAGAGGAAATCTTAATGCAAAGACGTGAAGAGGAGGGGAGAGGTAAAGAAAGAAGGAAGGCTCTCCTTGAGAAGGAAGAGCGTAAATGGAAGGAGATTGAAGCTTCTCTAATTTCGTCTATTCCTAATGCTGGAAGCAGAGAAGCAGCAGCCATGGCAGCTGCAGTACGAGCAGTAGGAGGTGATTCTGTTCTTGAGGACTCTTTTGCACGAGAGAGGGTTTCAAGCATTGCTCATAGGATACGCAAAGCTCAGTTAGCTCGGCGAGCACTCCAGGTGTTTTATTTTTTCTTTTCATTTTTTTTTTCAAAACTCCCTTTGGTAAGGAATCTGTTAAGACTGATTTTGATAGATAAAACTGTTCTAGTGCCAGTAATCAAACAGCAAAAACAATATTTCTGAAAATGATGGCAACAATATTACTGATAGTAGTTCTTTTTACCTATATGTGCTGGGAACTCCCATTTTTGTGAAGTAAAATATAATATGAGATATTCATCCATTTCAAAATAATTTTATGTATGTCGTATTTTCCTTATGTATCCGGTGAGCATTGTTTAGATAGCTCTTGATCGTTATTCTACATACATCCATACTTCTTCCTTATTGGATAATTCTCTGTTTCTTAATCTGTCGTCTTGTATATGGGTTGTTTCTGCTGTTATTTCTATCTTATTAAAATTTTATTTGTTTGCTTCGGGACTTCTTAAGTTCCTGATATATTAGTGTGATCAATGCTTTGAATGTAAATTACTAATTCTGGCGGTTTTTGGCAGACGGGGATTACCGGTACTATCTGTGTTCTTGATGATGAACCCACAACAAGTGGCAGGCACTGTGGCCAGATTGACCCAAGTGTATGTCTCAGTCAAAAGGTAAGCTTTTCCATTGCAGTGATGATCCAACCCGAATCTGGTCCAGTTTGTCTGCTAGGCACCGAGTTCCAGAAGAAAGTTTGCTGGGAAATTCTGGTGGCTGGTTCTGAGCAAGGTATTGAGGCTGGGCAGGTTGGGCTTAGGTTGATTACTAAAGGTGAGAGACAGACAACTGTTGCCAAGGACTGGAGTATTAGTGCAACAAGTATTGCAGATGGAAGGTCAGTTCTTTTTTCTTTCTTTGACAGTATTTTTGGTCTGTTTTTTGAGTTCTTGGAGCATGTGTTCCTGCTTTCTTTTGCTTCCTCATATCTGAACTCCTTGTTTCAAATAATATTAGTTTTAAACATGTTTTGGATGATGGAAAGAGTTTATGGTTCCTTGCGCTTTTAGTCAACAGTCTGCAGTCTTACTGTAGTTTTACAAATACTTTTCAGGTGGCATATTGTGACAATGACAATTGACGCTGAGTTAGGTGAGGCGACATGCTATCTGGATGGTGGCTTTGATGGCTACCAAAATGGGTTAGCGTTGTCTGCAGGTAATAGCATTTGGGAAGAAGGGGCTGAGGTCTGGGTTGGTATTAGACCACCTACCGATATGGATGTATTTGGGAGGTCAGATAGTGAAGGAGCTGAGTCTAAGATGCATATAATGGATGTTTTCCTATGGGGAAGGTGCTTAAATGAGGATGAGATTGCTGCTCTTTATTCTGCTATATGCTCCTCTGAGTTCAATATGAATGAATTCTCTGAAGATAATTGGCAATGGGCAGACTCCCCCTCAAGAGTATGTTAATATTAATAATTAATCTTATTACTGATAATACATGCTATAACTTCAACTGGACATATGTGATTCCTTTCCATGACTGTTGCTTCATTTTTTCTCACAGGTTGATGAGTGGGATAGTGATCCCGCTGATGTAGATCTTTATGATCGGGATGACATAGATTGGGATGGGCAATATTCCAGTGGGAGGAAGAGAAGGGCAGATCGTGATGGCGTGGTGGTCAATGTGGATTCCTTTGCTAGAAAGTTCAGGAAACCTAGGATAGAAACCCGGGAAGAAATCTACCAACGCATGCTTTCTGTGGAATTGGCTGTCAAAGAAGCCCTCTCAGCCAGATGTGAAAGACAATTTACTGATCAGGAGTTCCCTCCTAATGATCAGTCGTTATATGTAGATCCAGATAATCCCCCTTCAAAGTTGCAGGTGGATCTTCCTCACTAATTAAATGCTGTTTGTGTTTAATTTCTCGATTGCCCAAACCTAATCTTGGGCTTTTCTACTCTAGGTTGTTGCTGAGTGGTTGAGGCCTTTTGAAATTGTGAAAGAGAGCCGTCCTGATTCTCGTCCATGCTTGTTTTCTGGGGCTGTGAACCCATCAGATGTTTGTCAGGTTTAGTCCCTTTGGCCGAATGAATTACAAATATTTTGTTCTTTTGTGCATGTTTCTTGATTATATCATGTTTCTTAAATAAACTTGTCTTTGAATAGGGTCGATTGGGTGATTGTTGGTTTTTGAGTGCTGTTGCTGTTTTGACGGAGGTCTCACGAATATCGGAAGTGATTATTACACCAGAATATAATGAGGAAGGAATCTACACTGTTCGATTTTGTATTCAGGTAATGGCCTCATAATTTCTATTATTACTAATGTCAAAAATATGCTGCCTAGTATCTTGATAGTATTATCTTATCCACAAGGGAAAATAATACTAGCTAGATATGCTAGCTTAGATATCAGATTTTGGTTTCTGTCATGGAAGTTCTCTTTCTAATTATAAGACAGTGCTATGTGATGGAGAAGCTATGGAAATGTTCTGCATTTGAGAATACTTTCCAGAAATGTAATGTGAACTCAGCAACTTGATGCATCAGGAGGTGTTCTTGATAGGAATGGTCAAATTCTTTTTGGTTGGCTTAGAAATTGATCAATGCAATGCTGCTAGACTTGTAGTATGTGCTTTATTGCAACGTAAACTACAGCCTGGTGCACCTGAGTGCATTATTACTGATGTGCATTGTGGCTGAGGTGTAATTTTGTCTGCAGTGGTTCAATCTTGTTCTACATAGAAGTCTGTGCTTTCTACTTTGACAAATGATTAACATGTTACTAATTGCATCCTCTGATTTGTGATCTCTTGATAGGGTGAATGGGTCCCTGTTGTTGTCGATGATTGGATTCCATGTGAATCTCCGGGTAAACCAGCATTTGCTACCAGTAAAAAAGGCAACGAACTCTGGGTCTCTATCCTGGAGAAGGCGTATGCCAAATTGCATGGTTCTTATGAGGCGCTGGAAGGAGGGCTTGTTCAGGATGCTCTTGTGGACCTCACAGGAGGTGCTGGTGAGGAGATTGACATGAGGAGTGCACAGGCCCAGATTGATCTTGCAAGTGGTAGATTATGGTCTCAATTGTTGCGCTTTAAACAAGAAGGATTCCTACTTGGCGCTGGGAGTCCATCAGGTTCTGATGTACATATTTCTTCCAGTGGCATTGTGCAAGGGCATGCTTACTCAATACTGCAGGTATGTTGGATTTCTACCCGGTCTTGCTGAATTTATCATACACCAGTTACAGGAATTTTGATGAAGAGAATAATTTTTTTTTTAACTTTCAGGTGAGAGAGGTGGATGGCCACAAGCTAGTTCAAATTCGAAACCCATGGGCTAATGAGGTTGAGTGGAATGGTCCTTGGTCTGATTCATCGCCTGAATGGACTGATAGGATGAAGCACAAGCTAAAGCATGTTCCACAGGTACTTTGCTTTTATACCATGGAATCCACTATTTCATTCCTTTCATCCTGTTTTCTCTGAGCATATGAAGTTGAGTTGAATGGTGTTTCATTTCCGTTTAAGTAGACATGAAAGATTGTGTCTCAGATTCTGATTAGTCTTTTCTTCAATAGTAACTCATTGCCATGCAACTGATGTTCAACTTCTTGAACAGTCAAAAGATGGTATATTCTGGATGTCCTGGCAAGATTTTCAGATTCACTTCAGATCGATATATGTTTGCCGTGTTTACCCCCCAGAGATGCGCTATTCTGTGCATGGACAATGGCGTGGTTACAGTGCTGGTGGCTGCCAAGATTATGCTTCATGGAATCAAAATCCACAGTTCCGGCTGAGGGCTACTGGATCAGATGCATCGTTTCCTATTCACGTATTCATTACCTTAACTCAGGTATACTCAACAATAGACCTGCAGGCAGAACAGCATTATAACTAGTTCCCTTTTTCTACTGGGTTTATTGAACTTATCTGGCATCATACATATGTGTTTAGGGGGTGAGTTTTTCAAGAACGACAGCTGGTTTTAGAAACTATCAATCCAGTCATGATTCGATGATGTTCTACATTGGGATGAGGATACTCAAAACTCGTGGTCGTCGCGCTGCCCACAACATTTACCTTCATGAATCAGTTGGTGGGACAGATTATGTAAATTCTCGAGAAATTTCTTGTGAAATGGTTCTGGATCCTGATCCAAAGGGTTACACAATAGTGCCTACAACTATACATCCTGGGGAAGAAGCACCGTTTGTTCTTTCTGTTTTCACCAAGGCATCAATAGTCCTGGAAGCTTTATAGTACCATGGTGATGCTGCAGTTGATTTCTGATTCTTCAGGCTTTGAGCAGCGCTGCTATGTATTGAGGTGTTTGGGTTCTCCATGGAATATGCACAACACAAGCAGCTTTTGTCGAACCACAAATCAATGCACAGAATGACTAGGTAAGTTTCTGTTCTGATGTTCATTTACACCCGTGCCATAGTCCATACATGCATTTCTCAGCTTCTTATCTCAAGATTTCTAGCAAACATTCCTACAAGCTCCCTAAGGGACTAATTTGAAGTCTTCCCATAGCAGGCTGTGCATGGTGTGGTTCTTAGCTGTGAGGTGGCCTGTGCATTAAGCAATTCATGTGAACGTTGTGACTTCAAAATGTTGATTCCTTCTGCGAGATCAGGGTTGGAATATATCATTCTTCAATGGTCTGTGGCCCTCTTAACCAGACACAAGGAATGATCAAAGAGAATGATCCTTAAGAGGCTTCCTCGGCCTGAATTTTCTGGATCATTTGCATTTACCAGCATTGGTTTAGAGGGTTCACGGGTGTGGAACTGTACATTTGTAGGTATTGTAAGCAATATAGGTCCGACCATGTAAATGTTGGGGAGAAAAGAAAAATTGATAGAGTGATAGGAAAATAATTACTAATGCCTAATTTTATGGGGAATACAAGAAAAGCATTGTAGCTGGAAAGGGGGATAAATAGTTTCAGCTGCAGTTTTGAAATGCTTTACACGCTAAACAATTGATCATTTGTACAAATGCTCCTCTTTGCAATATAGCCCCCATTTGATATTGTTTTGTAATCTTTCATCTTTAATGGCTGTGGGCGTGTGGCCGTGCTCCTTTCAACTTGACCATCAATTTTTGCACTGTTTCAACTAAATTGTGATTAGTTTAGAAAACATGAAACTGTATTAGGTGCGAATTTTGGTCTTTCAAGTTTTAATCATCAAAATCTTCGGTTGATTTATTGTTTTAAAAGAACAAGAAGCATCTCTTCTTCTTACCATCACCAAAGTTACTAAGAAAGAATCTTAGACTGCCACCTTCCAAACCTTCATTGGAGAGGGGGCTTCGGCACTTTGGTGGAGATGGTCTTTTTTTCTTTCCCTCTTTTTATTTTCTTGTTGATATGGCTTTTCTTTTGTTGCCTTTTGTTTTTCTTTTACTTGGTTCTTTATTTTCAGTTTTCGGCGCGATGGTGTTTGTTGGCCTTTTCTTCGGCGTTGTGTCTCGTTGGTCCTTGCTGGCACCAGCTGAACCTCCATCGACCTTCGCTTTTCTTTGTTGGGTGCCTCCGAGCCTAATCTTCTCCTGCACATTTTGGAAACCCATCGTCGGCCATGAAACTACTACCTCTCGTACTAGTTTGTTTCATCTGCTATGGCTGTGCAGCCTTTGCCCGGTGATTATGCTTTTTTAGGCAGTCACCATTCTCTCCGCTGTCACATTTGCAGAACAAAGCCATCTCTATCTGCTCAAACAATTGCTTTGCTGGGATGGTGAATCAAGCTTTAGTTTTTTTTTTTTTTTTTTTTTTGTTTCTTAGTTGTTCTATTGTATTATGGGTGGCTTTGAGTTGTGAATTTTGTTGCTTATGGTTGTGGGGGTGTTATTATGGTGGCCGTTCTTTGTGCTCTGCACCTTGTTGTCATGATCCTGCCCGACGGATTCAACTCGTGTTTTGATCCTTTTTGTTGTTGCGTTTACTTGGTTGTGTTTCGGTTAGCTTTGGTCAAACCCTCCGCTAGATGGTGTCGCATAAATTTTCTTTGTGAACTCTTTGACCCTAGCCATCGTTGGCACAATCGCCTTTTTGTTGGGTCATCGTTGGCACTATCCTCTTTACCGGATATTGTCACTTCAGCTTTCCTTTGCACTCTTTGCCCCAACTCCGCTGGCATTGCCGCCCTTTCGGTCACTGTTGTCTGCTTTTCGAAATAATGGGGTGGGGTCCGTGGGGTCAGTTATAGCTTTATTTTGAATAAAGTGGTCAATAATTCTCATTTGTTCAAGGGATTTGGTTTCCTTCATTAGCAAGGTTTATATTTTCTTTTTTTGAAAATGTATTTATTTATTTCTCTTTTTGGAAAGAGGGTGTTATCTCTTTTTTTGAGATTTAGGTTCAAGAAGGTTCTTTGATGTAATGTCTTCAATGTTATTCAATATGAAATCACTTTTCTTAAAAAAAAAAAAACATGAAATTGATGTTAACTTGGCACACAGATTTGATTATGAATTAAGATTTAAGACTCGTGGTGGAGAGGATGCAAAATTTTCAGTTGAAAAAAAGATATCTAAATCTTTATATTTTTAGGTAAGAGACATAGATTTTAATATTTTTAAAAATTATATTGGATTTTAATTTTTGTTCATTTTAATTAAAAAAGAGAAAAAAATAAAAATTCAGTCTAAATTTAAATTTGAAGTTAAAAAAAAAATTGTCATTAATAGTGGTTGAACTTTGGATACTCACGTGCTAGTAAGAAAATTTATCATTATGTTACAATAAATTTTATTAAAACAATAATAAAATAAAAAATATAAAAAATATTAAATGACAGAGCCCTAACAATCGTTTGTTATTGTTGGTCACCACAGTACCGCTGACAATCACTGTTCACTCGATTATTTTTGAGTCGATCAAAATGTTGACCAGTGACTAGTGACAGACGGTGGCTGATGGCAGTGGGCAGTGGCTTCTACGGTGGCTAGGGTTCTGTTATTTTTTATTTTTGTATTTTTTTTGTTTTTGTATTATTCCAATAAAATTATTATAGCACCGTAGTGAGTACTCTTACTTGTTATGCGGGTGACCAAAATTCAATCCCTGTCAATAACATTTATAAAATTGTAAACATGTAGTCTTTAGGATAATATATTAAAAGATTTGCGAATCTATAAATAAAGATAATGTTGGTGTTTATAAAATTGTTAACACGTGATCTTGAGGATAATATGTTAATAGATTTGCAAACCTATAAATAAAGATAATGTTGAAATAACTTAGATAACCTATAAATAAAAATAATATTAGAATATCTTAGATGGTTAAAGTGTGTGGCTCTCTTTCTAGTGTTTTAAGTGATTTTTGACCATTTTTTTTAGTCAAAACAAGGTTATAATTGTACTTTCACATTTTTATTTTTTATTTTTTGTTAAAAGAGACAAAAATCGTTACATAACAAGGATCTCAATAAAAATTTTAAAAACATTAAAATTTATATCTTTTTTCTGAAATTTTAAGAGCTCTAATGTTCTTTTCTCTTTTTAGTTTCATTTGTCAAAAAAATGTGGAAGGTTGACAAATAAACATAAATAAATACTTGTTTTACTTATATGTTGTTCTATCGTTTTGTGATTTTGTCCTTTATATGATAATTTTATCAATAATAATTCAGCTAAATAATGGTTGCATTAATTTATTCTGTCAATATATTATTATTATAGTAGGGATGATAATAAGGGAGTGTGGACCGAGTTTACCTTATTTCAATTTTGGATTTACAAGAAAATCTAAAATTTAAGACTTATTCATACCTATTATGGGTCTATTTTTTCGGGTTTCAAATCCAAGCTTATAAAAAGAATAGATGTTTGTTATAGATATATTAGAGGAAATAAATGTTTTTTAATTAATGTTGAAGTTTTGTGTTCAAACTTCTAATCTTCTCTCTTCTAAAAAGAAAAACAAGTGATTATATTTGAAAAATTGGGTTGAAAATACATCATAAGTGTTAACGTGTTTTAGAGTGTATGCATGTGATTGTGTAAATGTTGAAAAATTAAACACATGTATTATATACACAAATTTCGCAATGAAATTAAATATATAATCAACATATACACATTAACTTAAATTCTTAACAACTTAAGATTATAAAAAATATACATTTGAAGACCTCCGGTGAAAATTTCAAATTCGAATTTTTTAGCACTAACTTTGAGCTCACATTGAAGTGCACTTTTGTTCAAATCTAGTTCACAACAATCTAGTAGGATTGTGAAGTTAGAATAACAACAATTTAATCTTCAGCAATAAGGTTTATCTTACTTGAAAAAAAAAAAAGGGAATTTATTTTTCTTTCTCTTTAGTTTTTCTCACAATTCTTTGTTCAAATGAAAAACTCTCAAACGCCAAACTCTTTTTTTTTCCTTTCAACCTTTGCACGAATTTTGATTCACCATTAATCATCAAAATAAAATCCAATCATTTTTAGTGATCTCAACACTTCACAAGTGCTCCACTTAAATTAGATTAAATGGTCAACTACCAAAAATAATTTTTGGTGCCCATTTTAATGGTCTATTAAAATTAACTATTAATTCTACAAAATGGTGCTCCACTTAATTTAATTTATGTTTATCAAATTAGGTATGTCTTCCATTTAGAAATAAAATAACAAATAAATAAAATCATATTTTATTTATTTAATTATTCAAAAATTATTTGAATAATTAAGATTTACCTCATTTGATTTTACTAACATAGTTAATGAGTGAATTCATGGTAAAATAATTCATGAAACAAAATTGTGCCACTTGTTAACATTTAATTAGTTAATAACTCTTGTTAACTAATTGAATGATATACTTAACTTTAAGTCTAGACAAGTGCACAACCTGAAGAACCTTGAAACATATTTTCGGTTTGCTGAAATTTTTAGGATGAAACTGTTCAATCCATTATGCTGCCCCAGTGCACAATAAGTACACTTTATATTGTAAGACTCTTTAGGTCCATGCCCGAATTGTCATATAGAACTCCTCCATACATCCATGAACGACACCTCACACACATGTTACAGATATTACAAAGCGGCGCGTTAGATCATACAAGCTGAGGTTATAATATATTCATATAATCCCTCCATCATTTATATCCAGGTAGAGCGGAGATATAGATCAACACCGTCAAATCTCCATATGCCCGACTGAGAGCTTATCTCTAGAATTGTATTTCAATAAATAATATTCCCAAACACTTTTGTAATATTATTTATCCTTAAGGTTAAACTCTTTTCTAAAAAATTACTGCTTATGGCTATAAGACTTTTTGAAATATAATCTTAGGGCATTAAGATATAATACTCACCCAAATGAGCTGATGGATCCCATATCTATGCACACCGGACTCCATGAGCATCAGACCATACCCAGTGACACCCAACGGTCAGACTATGAAAGGTTTTTGACATGTGTAAAACCAAAGTATGGTGGATCACTCGCAAGCCTACCGTGATACTCAGGTCAAAGGATCATGAATACTACTCAACTCGAAAGACCCTCAATTAATGGCTTTATGAGATGTCTATTGGATATATTTGTGAGTCTGTTTAGTATTCAGTCCTTACTGAATACCTATATGTCTATATGAGCTTCCACTAAACTCATAGTTTGCTAAGATTAACCATCTGGACCATCCAAATATAGACATACAATAATCTATATATTTATCAAGGTATTCATGACAAACCAACATCAGTGAAGATAGATCAGGAACATAATATTTGAGAACATATTTGTATAATGACATTTTCTAACACTATTTGTAACTCTTTGCAACTACGTCATTACTAATATATTCTCAAGTCTTTGTCCCATTTCAGATAAGACTCTAACACTTTAGATATCGCTGACTCTTATAACTTGATAACTCTTATCAGTGCTAACTCTTAGCATTTGTATCTCTTAGTATTTATAACTCTCAACGTTGCTAATTCTTAGCACTGATCTAAACTCATTTAGACCAGATCGTCACTCTTTCAGATCGTCTAATATCTAAAATGTTACAAACATCTTACTATGTATAAAATATAATTAGCGATTTAATAAAATGATAATACTAGTATAAATATTAAACAAATATTCATATATAAATTTATGACACGTAAGTACAAATTCCAATAATAAGATGGGTACCCAACAGAGTCAGGTGTTACGGGTCGAGTGCTTACCATTAACTTAAAAGACTAGTTAATTAGTTAAGGTGCCTACCCGCCTATATATACTCAAGATTTACCAAATTGTTATTCAATCTGGGACGTGACATTCTTCCCCACTCAATTACGTGACGTCCTCATTACTGTCTGGCCCAAATACATGGGCCAACCTAACCTGTATTGTCCATCCTCCCTCAAGGATATAAAGGACCCACTACTTAAGCGACAGTCTTTAATGAGGCTCAAGAAATAGGATTTTTTAAGTCCACTTGATTTGTAATGTCAATTTCTACTAAATTTAGGGGACCTACATCTCACGTGATAATTTTAATTAGGGCAATTTTGGAGGCCCACGTGTGAATAAAAATTCGAGTCGCTCTGATACCATTTATTATGTGTCAAACGCTTGCCATTGACCTTAAAGACTAGCCTATTAGGTGATGCTACCTGCTTACCCATCTATATATACTAAGATTCACTTAATTTTCATTCGGTATGAAACATGACACAACACAGGGATTGAGCCTAGAATAAGGTTTTCTATATTCAAGTCTACATGCCATTTATACCCGAATTGATATTGGGGTAGGAGCTAAGATTATCTTTAATTTCTTGATTCAAAATAAAGTATTTATGTTTTTTTTAGAGGAGTATTATTAAATCAAACTGTCTGGATAGATATAAGAACTCAACAACATAGGCATAGAATGCATCCATGCTACATCAATATAATTACCACAATATATTTGGTAAGAAAGTGAGCAATTATATTCCCATTCCGTGGAACGAACAAACATGGCATATTCTTCATATATTGAAGTAGATGAAAGGAAAAAGTGAGGATATCACCCTCTACTCCAGAAAAGGTTTGCTTATTCAAAGCATGGATAACATTGAGGCAATTTAACTTAATGATATCAATCCAGAACCTGTTATTAATAGCCGCCAATACTCTATAATATAAAGGTAACCATTCAGCTATTAGCGGGATAAATGCCCTGACCATGGACTTAACCAATGCAACCATACAATTCCCATAGAGTCGCGGATCATCATTCCTAACCTAACCACTTGTCTTTCAACATCAACAGAGGCATCAAAGTTTGCTTTCACTTTACCCATTTCAGGAGGACACCAGCAACTTTTAGAGTTTAGATTGATCGATATCCAACCAGGATCACCATTATAGATCGAGCCACGTGCCTAAAAAACTCCACAAACATTTCCAAACTGGAAAAATGCCTGAAATTCATGAAGATAAAACATGATTCTGTACATAATATCAAAAGCCTGAAATTCCCGTTACTGAAACAACACCATATTACGAGTGTACCAGTATGACCACAACAACATACATAGGCACTCCAGATCCTCTTCATTTACTTCTCTCACCAAATAAAAAATGCATGTTAAAGGAAGTTGCTGGATGATCAACAAGCTTGTGGACGAAAACTGAATTCTCCAAAATAGAATTGGACAAGAGACATCAAATTAAAGCATGGAACATTGTCTTAGCTTCTTCTTCGCATCTCCCACATAACATTTGTGTTGCTAGTAAAATAAAAAAATTCTGTTTATAAAAAAAAATAAACGCAGCGGAAGCCAGATCATCTTATTCATAATTACATTTATAGGGATAGAAGATTACCTCAATTCCTCGCTATGGCAAATCTTGAATTGACTGGCTATAATCTTTTCTACTATCCTCAATCTTTAAACTTAACGCGTGTGGGCACGTAGGTATTTCGTAACCTTTAAAATCACTAATACCCAAATATGAGAGAATGATAATAACCAAATTCTTTTTCCACGTAAGAATACGTAAAAAGAATTTTCTGGTTATAGTTATATTGTTCCATTTTTTATTATTATTACCCATACCTCCCATATATATAAGAATCTCTCTTGGGTATTTTGTATTAGATTAGGATTAAAAAATTAAAGTTTGATTAGGATTTGAGCTAATAGAGGGACTGCAAGACCCAAGAGCTTCCTAGCTCTAACTTAAAATGCCTAGTCTTTATTATCTCATAATACGTCAATTTTTTTAAGTTAACCCCAAGCTATTCCACTAAAAACTAAGGGCTGTACTCTAATAACCCGTGTTATAAAGCAAAAGCCTATTTAATTAAAACTCTTTTTAATTAAATTGGGCTTGGTCTTTAGAATAATAATAACCCCTTAGTTGACTATGTAATTGATGTCCATAATTAAAGTTAGGCCATAAAGAAAATGTCTTGCCTCTTTGATTACTTATTTGTCTCTCAGTCACTGAATACTCTATTGATCACTTTTAATATCTTTATATTTGTAAATAAATTTACAAATAAATATTATTATTCAATAAATAATTTATTGAATAAACTGTGGCAACAGATTTTAATGATCAAGTACTGCAAACAACTTAGGTGGACATTAATTATTTGATTCCATCTTACAAATATATGTTCTTACGACTTATGAAATTATATCTCCAAGCTATCGAGGTTTTGACCATTTATATTGATCTCACTCCGTGATAACTTAAAAGATATAACACATGAATATAAGTTCATCACCTGCTCAGGATTAAGATCAACCAAGCTTATTAAAGCTTTTGTGAGTTAAGATCTATGACATTTAGTTAACCAGATCGAAATTCACAGTAGTCCCGTTCAATGTAACATATACATCAGTTTTTCTACTTGAAGTCTCTACTTCGATGATCAAGGTAAATCATCCACTATAAGAAGCAAAAAAACTATAACCTTACATAATGAAATGCCATTTTCATTAATGGTTGTGAACACGATTTAATTTATAAAGAAATTATGATCTATATCATCTGTATTAGTATCATATGCCTAATACATAGATCACATACTTTATAAATATGAGGTTATCAATGTATGCTCAATTATATGTATGAATAAACTTCATTAATCAAATAAAATGTTATTTCATATGCTTTAAGGACATAAATAACATTATGTGTCTAACATTGAACTTCAACCTTGTGGGAATTCAGGTTGACATTTGTTGGTAGCAAATTCATTATGGCAAATTCAAGCTCTATAATTTCGTCCACCACTATCGAAAACAACCTTCATTGCTACCATCCAATTCTTTAAAAACTAGAGCACGCCCTAAGTGATATACATATTTTATAGAGAAGACATCGAAAGTTGAGTAGTGCCATAAGATACTGTCACACCCACTAAATCCTCCAACAGGGATATATTTAATAATTTTCACATCAACCTCCCAAAGTAATTCTTTTAAGAGAGCCAAATTCCAACCACCCTCTCAAGGATAACATCCGATGCACAATTCAAATCCATCCCCCAACATGGTGTGATTGGCTTAAGTGAGGGGCGGAGGTGGTATCCAGGGATCCAAAAAAAGAGCTATTGACTCCTCATTCTCTACTCACCTTCTAATACTAGAATAATTATCTCATCCACATAATGCTTTGCCATACATAGGATCCTCCATAAACCATTGAACAATCATAAAATGATTGCTTAAGGAAGTACTTACCTTTTAGAATTTGGGAAGCTAGAGAATCCGAAGTTTGCATAAGTCACCAACATTGCTTAGCTATCATTGCTTTATTAACTAATGCTAAATTTTGAAACCACAAACCACCATCCTACTTTGGTGAGCATACTAGATCCCAATGAAGCCAAAAACTCCTGATCAAAGAGGTCAATTTATCTAGCATAGAACCTGGTAACTTGAAAATAAACATGGCATACATAGGAATAGCTTGAAGTACCACCTAAATGAGCACAACATTATCACCCATAGAAAAAAATTAATTTTCTAAGACTAGAGTCTACTCTATACCCGATCAATAATGTACTGAAGAATTAACCTTTTACTTCTTTCAATAAGTGAAAAGAGTCCAAGATAGCGACCATGAGGTGTAGTGCAAGCCAGATAAAAAAAGGCCAAAATATTACGCTATAACTCTGAGCCAGTATCAGGGTTAAAAGTGATTGCAGATTTCTGCATGTTGATTTGTTAATTTTTTAATAATGAAATAGTCTGACAAAGCAGCTTGATAGAATATATGGCTATCATTCACAAAGAAAAGATGACTAACCTGAGGACCATTATGTGAATAGGTGAAATTACTAAACTACCTTATTGTTTCAGCTTGTTATAATAAAAAGAAAATTATTCAGCACATATTAAGAATAAATAGGGTGAAAGGGGACACCCTGGTCTCAGCCCTCGAGAAGGAGAACCGGTTCTATAGAATTGCCATTAATTATGAAGGAAAATTAGATCGCAGAGAGATAATTATGTTAAGTGAGTATGTGATTTATTGAGTGTACGCATAATTTAAAATTTTATTACATGCAGCGGAATATACAAAATACACTCAATCAATATAATCACACACATATATCTCATATATGATCATATGTTAATTAAACTAAATTACAAGTGAGAAAACCTACCTGGATTGAAGGTAACTTTCAATTCTTCAAGAGTTACAATCTCTAAGTCTTGAGCTCACCTTAAAGTGTGCTGTTGTACAATTTTAGTTCACAACAAAAATAATAGGATTGTGAATCTAGAATAGCAGCTACAAAAATGTTCCAGTAACAAGTATTAACCTCTCAAACACTTTGATTCTATTTGTCTTTGTTACTTATGAGAGATGATATGAATAAAATATTTTTGGTCTTTGTTCTCATGCAACCCTTTGCATAGAACACTTAACTTATTCTCTCACAAATATCTTATACGTAGATGGCTTTCACACACTTTGAATGAATGAAAGCCTCTTTTAATTTTTGTCCAAATGATGGCTCATTAAAGTGCTCTCCCCACATTTATAATTATTGGCCATGCCACTTAATTATGTTTTCCAAAACACTTAAAAAATGACCAGCACATTCCTTTACCTAATGTTGGAATATATTTAATTATTTGAAGTAATTAGTAGCCAACATCAAGACCACTCATTAGTTAAATTATACAATTGGCATAATTAATATTTTTTCTTTTGCAATAATGATAATAAATGAATTTTGCATTAATTATTCAAAAATTATTTTTGAATAATTACTTTTATCTCACTTATTTTTAATAGTAAGGTAAATCAGTAATTTTAAGGTAAAAATAATTTATGGACAATATTGTGCCACTTGTCAACATCCTATTAATTAACAACTCTTGTCAATCAATTATATGATGTACTTAACATTTAAATCTTAACAAATATACATCCTGAGAAACCCTTGAAATATATTTTTGATTTGCTAAAAGTTTTTGGACCGAAATGTTCAATCTAATACGCTGCCTCGGTGTACAACGAGTACACTTCATATTATGAGACTCTTTAGGTCCACGCCTAGTTTGTCATATAGAACTTGTCCATACGTCCGTGAACAATGTCTCACACACATGTTACGGATATCACAAAGTGGCGCGTTAGACCATACAAGTTAAGGTTATAATATATCTGTATGATCCTTCCATCATTGATATCTTGGAAGAGCAGAGACATAGATCAATACTTTCAAATCTCTATATGCTTGACTGTGAACTTATCTCCAGATTCGTATTTCAATAAATAATATCTGCAAATACTTTTACGATATTATTTATCCCTAGGGTAAAACTCTTTTTTCGAGTTTTATGGCTTATAGCCATAAGAATTTTGAAATACTATCTTAGAGCATTAAAATATATTACTCACCTAAATGAGCTAATGAATCCCATATTTATGCACATCAGACTCCATGAGCATCGGATCATACCCAACGATATCCAACGGTCAGACCATGAAAATTTTCTGACATATGTGGAACCAAAGTATGGTGGATCACTCACAAGCCCACCGTAGGACTCAGGTCAAAGGATCACGAATACTACTCAACTCAAGAAGACCCTCTACTAATGAATTTATGAGATGTCTATTGGAGGTCCTCATGAGTTTATTCAATACCTAGTCCTTTATGAATATATGTATCTTTATACGAATTTCTACTAAATTCATAGTTTGCAAAGATTAACCATCTGGACCATCCAGTTATAAATATACACTGATCTATATTTAATAGGATCTTCACCAACAACCCGCATCAACGAAGATAGACCATGAACATAGTATTTGAGAACATATTTGCATAATGACATTTTATAGCACCATTTGCAACTCTTTGCAACTACGTTATTACTAATATATTCTCAGGTCTTTGTCCCATTTCAAACATGGCTTTAACTCTTTAGATTTCGCAAACTCTTATAATCTGCCAACTCTTATCATTGTTAACTCTTAGCATTTATAACTCTCAGCGTTGCTAATTCTTAGCATTGATCTAAACTCCTTTAGACTAGATCTAAACTGTTTTAGATCATATAATGTCTGAAATATTATAAGCATCTTACCATATATAAAATATAATTAGCAATTTAATGAAATGATAATAGTAAAAATATAAAATAAATATTTATACATAAAAGAGATGGAATGTAAGCACAAATCCTAACAAATTATACATGAGCCGACTCTAGAGATCAAAGAACCTAAGTCATTTAAGTATAAAAAGTATGAAATCCCGTTCCACTCTATTGTAGGCTTTACTCATATATAATTTCATAGCCATGTAACCAAGCTTGCCCTTTGTCCTATTTTGAAGGGAAAGCATCAACTCAAAACCAACCGCAATATTATCTAAAATTAGGCAACCTGGAATGAATGTACTTTAGTTTTTAGAAATAACATCAGTTAAGACCCACTTTAGCTTATTGGCAAGAACTTTTGCCATAATTTTTAGGATATTACATAAGTTCTTTGGTTAAAAATCCTAAACCAAAGTTGGTGATGTAATATTGGGGATAAGAACCACATTAGTTTTGTTAACCTCTACTAAAGACTCATTTTCATTAAAAACTCCAAGGTAGAATTGCACAACATCCATACCTAAGTATCCTAACATTGCTTAAAAAGAATGACAGGAAAACCATCTAACCCTGGTGCTTTGTGGGAACCCATCGAAGACAGAGCCTTATGAATCTCCAAAGTTATGAAATGATCCATCAATAAATTAATTGAATGATTAGTCAACCGTGGTGCTAGGCTCTGAAACATAAGCTTTATACTATCCGTACTGGGATGGGTTGTTTAAAAAAGATTTTGACAATTATCACAAATCACTGTTAAAATCTCTTCAAATGTGTTAAGCTAACTGCCATCACTATTTAATAGCCCATTTATTTCATTCTTTGCTCTCCTATTAGATGCCTTGGCCTTGAAGAATTTTGAATTCTGGTCTCCCTATAATAACCAATCCGCGCAGGATTTATGTGATTAATAAAGTTCTTCATACAAAAGGAAGCTTTATAACTTCATTTCCATCGATTTCAACAGTTTCATATCAACACAGGTAGAGTCGGCAATAATGCTCTCAATTTGTCATCTGACTTTCTTTATTCGAGTTAGTATTGCACCTCTATTGAATTAGTTTCATCTTAAAAGTTGATTTGCACATAGAACAAGTTTGTCCACAATAGAGTGTTTATGTTGGTTTTAGGGATGACAGAAATACTTGCAAACCTACTAAAATCCACCTGTATTAGGAAGGATTTGGTATACAAAATTAAAATTCGCAACAGATTTGAGACAGGTACGGGTTCAGTAAAAAATTCGCGGATACCCTTGTTATCACCTTCTTATAATAATTTTTTAGAGATAATTACTTATAAATTTAATTAATTATAGATTTACATTTTGAATTTATAAGCACGTTTTTATTCAAACACTATTTTTATATTATGAATTTATAAGAACGTTTGTATTTAAAAACTATTTTTACATTATGAATTTATAAACACGTTTTTATTCAAACACTATTAATAAGTAATAAATTTTATTGTATATTAGGATACAAGAGTGCAAATTTCAATTATTGTTGAGAATCTTGTTTTAATTACCATGTTTTTCCTATATTTGGTCAAGATAAGATAGTTATCTTATCTCGTATCTTCTAGGAATCATAGGGATAGTTATCTTATCTCCTATCTCCTAGAGATCAGATTTAAGTTTTATTTCAAAACCAAAGTTATTCCTAATTTTCAGAGTTCTACTCTTGGCTGGCAAGTATTATAATCCTATATTTATAGAGTTTTTTTTTATATGAATAAAATTATCTTAGTTTAGCAAAATTACCTAAAGCTAATATGGCAACAGAGCAGTTATATTCCATTTTTTGGTACTCTATTCAACCCTGTTTTGCAAATTCGAAAACAGAGCACAACCATTTTTAGTCTTCTTTATTATCTCTTTTTATCTAGAAAATGGTAAAAAAAAATGCCATGACTGGCTCTACCTAAGATGAATCATCAGAAGTATCCACCGAGTCCCTTTAATAACCCTCTTATACTCTAATTTTGGACTCTTAACAGCCACCTTCCCTTTAAATTTCTTAAACTCCTATCCTAGGTTCCTTTGCCAATTCCCACTCTTTTGAAATCACCCAAGACAAACTTAATGGCACCAACTATTTGGACTAGTCCCAATTAGTTCTTATTGTCATTTGAGAAAATGAGAGGATTGGCTATATTACTGAAGATACCTATAGACTATCTGAAACAGAACCTGGTTTTCTTACTTGGGAGGCCGAACACTCAATGGTGACTGCTTGGATTGTTAATTCTATAGAGCCTAAAATTGGAAGGAATTATTTATCATACAAGATAGCAAAAGAAGTTTGGGACATGGCTACAATCATGTACTCAAAACTTGGAAATTCTTCTCAACAGTTTGAACTTCAATTAGTTCTTAAAGACAAGAAGTAAGGAGATGCTATTGTGACTGATTATTACAAAACCTTTGTTAGATTATGGCAAGAACTTAGATTTATTAAATGACATCAAGTAGTATTGTTCAGATTGTGCCACTAAATACTCTTAAAGACAGAACAAACAATGGCTATTTTATTTCCTATAAGGGCTGAATAAAGACTTGGATGAGGTACTAATTGGTGTTATAGTAGTTAAGCGTAAGTATATACTATCGTATCAAGTAATATAAGATTTAAAGTCCAGATGTCATTTCTACAAGGACTATTCGATCTATTTATACCTATCAATTACTAAAATTATATATACTTAACTTTTATTTAGAAAAATTTAAAATCTGAACTCAATTAATTAACCTAATTTTATCAATTAAACTAAACCTAATTAGTAATCGAATAAAGAGATGAATTCAATAATTGATAATAATAATCTATTGTATAGACTCATCCTCTAATGGTTCATTGAATTTATTAACCTCTTAATTAATCCATTAATACTAATTATTGGCTTAGACACTAACTTATCACAAGCTTCTATTGATGGTTGAGTAATTATATTACGCATGTTAACAAACACCTATATGTTTATGGTAATCATAATAGAATATAATTTAGAAAGAACAGGTCTAAATCATACCATACGTGTCATCTAGATATATGTCTATCCTACATGAAACTCATAGTTGTTACCCTATGATCATACATCAAACTATCATAGGCTAATAAACACATGAATCCCTTTGTCAAGTTCATCATGCTTCCTTAATCATTCATAATATTAGCCAGATATAATCAAAAAATTAAGATCAATATAGAATATATCAATTGTATGTATTAAGTTCATAAATTAAGAATTAACAAAATCTAACTACATACTAGGTTCACATAGACTAACCTTAGAATAACACGTTTAGCTCACCATAAAAACAAGAGTATCAAACTAATCTATGAAGAACAACAAGAATAAGAACATAATAATAAAGAAAGATAAGAAAAACTAATCAAGAAGATGTCTTGGGTTAGTTCTTTCTCTTTCTTGGCTTTGAATCTTTAATCTTGAACTTGAATCTTAATTTTTTTGGCTTTGATCTCTTAATTTTGTATGTGAATTATTTCTTTGCATTTTTGCCTCTTTAAACTCTATCTTTTGGCCCTTAAAAGAGTGTTTTTATATGTATGAAAAACCTTAAGGGCAAGGAGATTCGAATCCAAGTCGAAATAGGACTCAAAAGAGGGTTTTTGCACTTATTGCATTGGTGAAGCGGTTCTAAGACCTAAGAAAACACTATCTAGAGAAGCATCTCTGGGCACTGCAACACTGGATGTTGGCGTTTTGGAGCTTTACATTCTATCTCTGGGCGTTGCAGCGCTCGACTTGGGAGCTACAATGCTCAGGCATGAGTTCTGGCGCTTTTGTATTTTGAGTGCAACATTTTTATTTTACGTCCGACTCACCTTCTATTTGTTCTTATATGTCACATTTTCCTTCACACACTTATTTATGATAAAAAAAACACAATTAAATAGTCAAATTTTTATGATTTATAGAAAAATATAAAATTTCAATGTACTAATATATTAGTGCATGTATACCTTTATCAGGTATGTGGATGGATATTAGGAACAAAGCCACTATCTGGGATTCAAGAAGCTTTTGTTGAAGTGAGGTGTGAGAAGAGTAGGAAAAGAGTGATGCTGAAAAATCACTCGAGTACACCCTTAGAAAACACTCTACAGAATTTAGCATTAGCCACAAGAAGGTTTAAAAACACTAACAAAGAGCAACGTTCATCTCCAAACGAGCTGAGGGAAAATGTAGGCTACAACCAATGAATAAACTCTGACCAAACAGGGGGGAAAAAATGTAGTGTGATCATTGTTAAAGGTCAAACCATAATAAGTAGAATTGCTGGAAATTGAATGGTAAACCAGCAAATTTTCAATCAAGAAAGCAAGGTGATATTCAAGGCTTTCAAACAATGACAGAGCTACCAAAGTCTGTGTTCAATGCCGAGAAAATAGTTGAACTTAAACATATTTTTTCAAAAGTTCAACTTGATGCACAACCTACTCTAAATCCTTTTTGTTCTGTAGCCCCAAAAGGTAGTTTTTCTTTTGTTTTAAGTGCAGAAACAACAGGTGATGATGTTTAGATAGTTGATTCTAGATCTTTAGATCATATGATTGGAAATCATAAATTATTTTCTACTTATAACCCTTGCCCAGGTTCATTAAAAATCAAGATTGCTAATAGGTCCTGTCATCAATTGCTGAAAAAGGGACAATTTTAATTTTACATGGAATTACTGTGCATTCCGTTTTACATGTTCTTAATCTTTCATGTAACTTGATTTCCATTAACAAGTTGACAAAAGAAATGAACTATAGAGCTAACTTTGTCCTATCCATTTGTGAGTTTCAAGATTTACTTTCAGGGAATACGATTGGTAGTGCTGAGGAAGATGATGGGTTGTATTACCTAAAAGGCTATAATTCTAATAGAATAACACAAGTTTAGGCTTATAAGGGTAAAACTCAATTTGTTTCTTGCTCTGTTTTTGATTTAAGTCAAATAATGTTATGGCATAAAAGATTAGGCCATCCTAGCTTCTCATACTTAAAAAAATTGTTCCCTTCACTTTTAAGAATAAATATGCAAGTTTATTTCAGTGTGAAATTTGTCAATTAGCAAAACATAACGTATTCGCTTCACCCATATCATGTCTCCAAATTATTTTACACGATTCATATTGACATTTGGGGTCCAATAAAAATATAAAGTATAACTGGAGCTCGATGTCATCATCATTCTATAAAATATCATTTGATGGAATAATCTTCCTATAGATCTTGACAAGCCTATTGCCCACAGAAAAGAAGTTTGGTTTTGCATTGTCATCATCATTCTATATTTTCAGTGAAAAGATTATAACCACTACTATACCCATTACTAATCAAGAAATTCTGGCAATTCTTGAATGGAAGACTACGGTGGTGGAAGAAATAAGAGCTTTAAAGAAAAAAAATACATGGAAAATTATGCAATTACCCAAAGGGAAATATCCAGTAGGTTGCAAGTGGGTGTTCAACATCAAATACAAATCTAATTAGTCGTCAAAGGCTTTACTCAGACTTTTAGGATTGACTATAATGAGACATTTAGTTCTGTGGCTAAACTCAATACCATTAGAGTCTTGGTGTCTCTTGTAGCAAATCTTGACTGGCCACTTCATCAAATAGATGCGAAGAATGCCTTTTTGAATGGAGAACTCATAAAAGAAGTATATATAAAGTTGCCACATAGTTTTGATGAAGAAAAAATAAATGGTAAAGTGTGTTAGTTCAAAAATATCTTTGTACGGTTTAAAGCAGTCGTCCAGATCATGGTTCGAGTGCTTCACCAAATCAGTGATTAAATTTGGGTATACACAAGGACAAGTTGATTATACATTGTTCTTCAAACACTCATCTAACAAGATAACCATCCTTTTGGTCTATGTGGATGATATCATTCTCACTGGAGATGATTTGGAAGAACTCAATCGACTTAAGAAGTTTTTGGCTCAGGAGTTTGAGATAAAGGACTTGGGTCATCTTCGATATTTCTTGGGTATGGAAGTGGCTAGGAGCAAACATGGGTTTTTTTTATCTCACAAAGGAAATATACCTTAGATTTTCTTAAAGAAACAAGTATGCTAGGTTGTAGACCATCTGATACACCTATTGAAATAAATTGTAAGTTCGGTAAAGAAACAGGTGATCCTGTAAACAAGAGGAGATACTAAAAACTAGTTGGAAAACTAATTTATTTATCTTATACTAGGCTAAACATTGCCTTTCCTGTTAGTATGGTCAATCGGTATATGCATAGTCTTTTTCAAGGTCACCTTGATAGAGTGAACAGAATCTTAAGATACTTAAATGGAGCACCTGGGAAATGATTATTTTTTTGGTAAAAATAGGAATAGAGAAGTTGAGGCATACACTGACACTGACTAGGCTGGCTCTATTAATGATATGAGGTCTACTTGCGGGTACTGTACATTTGTGTAGGGTAATTTAGTGACTTGTAGGAGTAAGAAATAATATATAGTTGCCAAAAGTAATGGAGAAACAAATCTGAGAGCCTTAGCACAAGGGACTTGCAAACTTATCTAGATTAAAAGACTCTTAGATGAGCTACAACACCCTTACTTAAAGGCTATGAAGCTTTTTTGTGACAATAAGGCAACCATAAGTATGATTTATAATCCAGTCTATCATGATCGCACCAAGTATGTAGAGATTGACAAACACTTCTTTAAAGAGAAGATAGAGACTGGAGAAATTTGTCTAACATACGTCCTAACCAAGGGCCAGATTGCAGACATTCTTACAAATGGGTCAAGTAGAAAGATATTTGAAGACTGTGTGAGCAAGTTGGAAATGATCAATATTTTCTCTCTAGCTTGAGAGAGAGTGTTGAGAATCTTATTTTTAGTTACCATGTTTTTCTTGTATTTGGTCAAGATAGGATAATTATCTTATCTCTTATCTTTTAGGAATCAAATGAATAGTTATCTTATCTTTTACTTCTAGGGATTAGATTTAAGTTTTATTTTAAAACTAGATTTGTTCATGATTTATGGCGTTCTACTCTTGGATGGAAACATTAACACAACTAGATATTGATATTTGGTTTAAGTGTCACTATTTGTTAGACGGGGCAACCTTGACATCTTGAAACAAAGTTAATGAAACTATTTATACTAATATTAAATTAATATTGGTGAATATTGTACATTCAATAAAATCCAAATGTTATTGCACTGTAGACTAAATAAAATATTGAAAAGAGTAAGTTAAAATAAAAATATAGTATGATTTTATTAGTTGCATTTATAAAATGAGTTTATATTTTTATTATATTATTTTAAAACCTGTTCAAAATATGTGGATAATCCGTTGCGAGTTTGGTAATAAGTACAAATCTGTTAAAGCGGATTTGTTAATGAAATTCTAAACTCGCAATAGATTTAAAAAGAATTTGGTATTTTATTTTTTAAGTGGGTACGAATACTGATATCTATTCCAAATCTAATCCGCTGCCATCCCTAGTTGATTCCAAGTTTGATTGATAATATCCTTGCATAAAGGCTCAAAAATAAATTTTTTCTTGCAATAAAACAGACCTTGCTGCCATGGTCACCAATGATACGAGCAATGGGTGATGATCTGAGGAAAAGAAAATCCTTACGAATAACTCTGATCTTTGGAAATAAACTATGCCATTTATGGCAAGCAACAGCGTGATCCACTCTCTATGAAATGGCACAAGCCTCTCTATCCAATCCTTTCCATGTATATCTTAGGCCGATAAATCCCAATCATGCATGCTTGTATCAATCAAAAGGTTTTAAAAATCCCTCATTGATGCCTTAACATCTGGTGAGCCCCCCACTTTCTTGGACTGTTAAAATCTTATTAAAGTCCACCAGAATAAGCAACAATGTTGATGACTAAGACCTAAGATGATGAACGGTTCCAAATGTGGGTCCACTCATGCCACATAGGATTACCGTAAAACCTCAATACTCGCCAGTAATTGTGTAGATGATCCGCCACTGTGACATCCACATGGAATCTAGAAAAGCCACAAACTGAAACATCCCATTCCGAATTCTGAAAAACAAAAATCCCACCACTTATTCCCTACATTGCAACCATGAAAAGAAGATTGAAAACCCACTCTTTCGAATCCTTTCCGCCCTCTGCTTGAACAATTTAGTCTCAAGAATAAAGACCAAATTGAGGGAACACTCTATAAGGATCTTTCGAAGACTCTTACTGCACGAGGTTTTCCCATCTTCCGTGCATTCTAGCATAAAAGGCTCGTATTGATGGGTGAGGCTATTCCATAGCCACCGCCTGAGAGGAATCTTCATCCCTAACTATAACCTGCCTCTTGCTTGGAGAGCCACTCTGTTTGGAAAATTATTTTTCCAGTACTAGCCGTATCCCCAACAACATCCCCGCTCTCAATTCTATCAAGGAAAAAATTTCTTGCCACTTTACAAAGGTTGTGCTTAGTAATACGGCCTTTCCTGCCTGCAATAAAAGTATTGTTGTCTTTAAAGTGGAACACTAGAAGCTGTATTGAAGATGAAATTTCTGAATGGTTTAGATGGTTGTCAGAACTTGACTTAAGAGTCTAGCATACACATAAAAATCTACTGACATTGCATGGGCTACATGGTGTCATTAGCTAATGATGGTTCTTTTATATTAAGAAGTTTGCATGATTGAGAATCATTATTACAAGAGTCTGTCGAGTCCGAAACAGATTGTCTACGTAGTATAGCCTGCATAGTCTCAATAGCTAATGATAATTCTTTTAGGAGTGGAGGACTGCATGGCTTAGGATTCTTCATACAAGATAACTCAGTAGGAAGAAACCCATTTACATTTAAATATTGGGACTGAGTCATAGCTGTCGCAGTGTTTGGTGTCTTTCCTCATCTCATTTTTTGAAACTGAGATATCTTTGTTAACAATCCCAACAATTTTGGCAGGCTTCGAATTTTAAACTTTAGGTTCCGAAATTGGTGTAATATTTGAAAAACAATCAGTCCCACCTGAGACCAGAATAGTTTGAAACTCCACACCTCCACCACATTATGAACCACCACTTGGGGCATTCGACAGACTAGGATTCACACTCGGGGTTCCCTGGAAGAACGCGCTTCTTTCCCCTCCTTTTAACTTTATCGGATTTGCCACCCAACTACTTGTAGAAGCACGAATAGATACTGGGAACCTATGATTCTTTAGTTTCCTCAACACTGCTGGAAAATTTTCTGAGCATTCTCTAAAGGTATGGTCCAGATAACTGCATAAAGAATAATAATCCGGTAACTTTTCATACTTGAAAGTTAGCCATAAGAGCTTCTCTTTATTCCTCAGCTTCACCAGCAACCCTATGTGTAAAGGATTATGAAAATCCAGACGTACCCGAATTCGAAGAAAACTTCTATTACATGACTTTAAGCCATCAGATTCCACATCTTAAAATGAACCAATCTTGTTATCTATTAGTTCTCCGAATTCCATGATCATATGGACAAATGGGCAGGTTATACACCTGAATCTAGAAAGATACCATACTAAACATACGGTTTGAGGCATTATCCTCCGTGGAAACAGGTTTCATTGCTAGAAGGAACCAACTAACAAATTCACATGAGAAGACGTCCTTCACAAGCCATTGGAAACCCACGCATCGTGGACTGAAAAGCATCCCGTTGAAAATGTTTTTGGTTAACACCTTGACAAAATATAGGACAGGGCATTTCAGTTTCGATGAAACCAAACTGATCGATTCTAAGAAATTAGAACCGATTGATTCAACATACAGAACCAAACTGGTTCGGTTTAATTTAATTTAATTTATTTAATTTGAACCAAACCGAATCGATAGATTCTAAATAAATTAAATCAAAATTTAAACCATAATCTAAATCAAATCGATCTGAATAATTTGATTTAGTTTGGTTTTAAGTTGAACCGAACTGATACCTACCCTAACAAAAAAACCAAATTTAGCATTTACTTGGTGTCTATATACTATCTCATCATCAACCCCAAGAACATCACAAGAGTGTTCACATTCGATGGAGAAAGATTGCTAAAAGTCTCTACATCATCCATTGTGAAAGAAAACCAAAGAGGAAGGAGAGTCCAGAGGATGAAAGTCTGATCTCTAAATTTAGTATGGAGAGAAAAATATTTTTATACGTTCTTCCATTAAGCTATTGTTTGATGACGTAGCCTTCGTACTTATGTTTTTATTTAGTTTATTATTTTATTTTAATTTTTAATACAAAAAATATATATGTTACTGTTTATACATTTTTGTTCACAAGTTTTGAAATTTTTACAATTTGACCAAAGTTTAAATTTTTTTGCAAATTCGTCACTTTAATGTATTTAAGACTTTAAAGAATGATCACAATCGTCATTAAAATATAATTTGTACCAACCTCAAGGAGCAATAGTGTTAATACCTTATCACTTTTCAGATGGTCCATCCTCCCCCTCTCTCTCTCTCTCTCTCTCTCTCTCTCTCTACTACTTTTCAAGAGTGACTGTGATCAAAATGCTACTAGAATTTACCACCATTGAGATCATAAAGATTATTTACCTTCATTCTCACATTTAAAGATGATCTCACTTTATAAAAGTTTAACAAGCAAATCAACAATTGTTTGTTTTAAAATCATCGATTTGAAATGCCAAATCAAGTGTTTCCCTTAATCTTGTTTAAGGTTTACTTATTACAATTTTTTTTTGTTGTATGTGGGATTAATATAATTTAATTTGTATAAAATTGAAAAACAAAAATTTAAATTGTCTTACATAACTATATGGACTCTAATAAAAGCATATTTCTAAAAAAATATGTAAAATTGATTAAGCTAAAATATAGGAAAGAAAAAACAATATGATTAGAAAAAAATTTAGTGTATAATACCAAAGAAAAATACATGTATACCCCTAATATAAGTCAATGTACGACTAGAATACAATTGTATACCATAATAAACTTAGCTGCTTTTCTTAATAATTTGTTTTATCTAATATGATTAAAGTTTCGATGTTTGCTAACTACTATTAATTCGATGATTATCATTGATAAGTAAGATGCATACCGATTTATTTTGAGGTAATTTTTTTTTTAATTTTGTAGATGCATAGGGCTTTTACGTAGATAATCCGCCGAATTTATTACTAACTTCACCATAATCGATTAGATGAAACGGTTTAAAGTTTTTTATTTTTTATTTATAAGCAACATGGTTGTAGTAATGCATTGGCAAAATTGTTCTACATCATATTAACTTTATTATTGACTCTCATTTTCTTCGTGCAGTAAATTCATAGACGTTAAGTTTGCTTTAATTAAGATGGTGAAAATTAAGTTAAATTTCTACTTTCTTTGAAGTTCTGATGAAACTTTCCTGTGACTCTTTCATCTATCGAGGATGAAAAACATTTTTCCTATCCTGAAAACTCTCCCTAGTTATTTGTATTTCATGATTCTCTTGCATTGTGCATCTTTATTTTATGCTTGATTGTTAGTTAAAAATAATTAATTTCTTTTTTCCATTTTTACACCTGGATCCACACACATGAACATATGGAATTAAATTGTCTTACTATCAGGAACATACGATTACTAATTATAAAAAGTGGAAAATAAAGGTGGATGTATTACTAAGAGTTTCCATATAGTAAATAAACATGAGTTGTAGTTTCTGTATATTCTTTGTATTAATATCCAGTTTTATATGCTGTGGTTTCATTCGGATCATAGTTATGTTGCTTCTATTACAGCTTCTGTTGGTAATAAGTTCAAAAGAATTGTTATATTTTGCCATCTTGGAAGATGAATTCACATAAAAAGGTCGGGCATTGACATGACATGCTTCGATATTAGCGAGAATTCCATGGGAAGGAAGATAGTTTTAGCGGGAGGTTGCACAAAAGCTGAAGCCTTAGAAGATGAGAAATGAATGCTATTTTCACTGCCAAGTCTTGATCAAGTGAGTGAAGTGTGTTTGAGTGAGGAAGAATGGATATCTAAAGGATATCTCGTTCGATTCTTTTATGTTATTTTTTTCGGAAAGCAATATTGCATTAGAACTAAACAGAAACTGCTGGAAGACAATCCTCCTTAACAAAAAAGTCTACAGCTCTAGAAACATCATATCTCTAAGTACCTTCAGAGTTAGAACTCAAAGCTAATTTGAGTAAGCCATGAGCAACTTTATTAGTCTCCCTATAAACAAAAAGAACCTTAAAAGAATTGAAGGACTGAAGGCGAAGCAAACATCTTGCACAACTAAGCCAAGCTTGGACGCAAGTTGATTTTTAGCTGCAATTTCAATGACAATGACTGCAGCATCTGACTCCACTTCAATGGCAGAGAAGTTAAGATGTTGAGCAGCTAAGATTTCTTTTAATATTGCCAAAGCCTTTGCAACAGGAATGGAATAAAGACAATCGATCCTCTCGGTTTCGGAAAAAATAACAGATCCATCATGTGTTCGAAGGACATAACCCAAGTCTGTCCTCTTCTGCCGCTGATCCAGGGCCGCATCACAGTTTATTTTTACCACATTCAGTACTAGAGGTTGCCAGCCTCCCTAGAACCCAGATCGGACTTGCTAATTGGTTGGCTATGTTGAAACATAATCGACTAAATAACTTCTAGACCACCCTACAACAGCACTCTCGGTTACCTTCTCTTTCTCTTGCATAGTTTGGTTCCTAAGAAACCAAACCCTCCATAAAATAATGCAGAGCAGATCAAAATCTAAACTAGATAAAGTAAGCATACAACGAACCAAAAATTCCTTCATGGAGTCTTGATGAGTAACCGAATTGTGGCCATGAAATCACACGCCATTCTGACTCTTTTTAGAGCATTGCATAACCAAAGAGCATACAATGTCACCTCTGCACCTCTCCCACATCTAGGACAAGTTTCATCAGTGGGCACATGGAGGCATTTAAGATTGAACTGTGTTGGAAGCCAGTCATTTGATGCTCTTCAGAGAAAAGACTTTACTTTCGGTGGAATATGAAGCTGCCACATTTGCCGCTACCACTTCTCCATTAAAGATTTATCCAATCTGCTCGCTACTCCTTGAAGATACGTAGCTAACCAGTAGCCACTTCACCAGAAATTCTGAGCACCTAAATTCTACCCGAACACAACTACTTAGGTTCTCAAGGAGCCCGATCACCTAAACTCGACTCAAGCACCACTTTGGCTTAAGGAGCACAACGACTTTGGCTCTCAAGGAGTCCAACTACTTAAACTTTCATCAAAGATCTGAGCCGGTCACTTAGGCTCTTAAGGAGCTTGAGCATCTAAACTTTACCTGAGCACAACTACTTTGACTCTTAAGGAGTCCAACCACTTAAGCTTTCACCAAGAACCCTTAGCCGGTCACTTAAGCTCTTAAGGAGCTCAAGCACCTAAATTCTACTAGAGCTCGACCATTTAGGCTACCGAGGAGCCTTAACTACCCAAGTTCTCACTAAAAACCTTGAGCAAGTCACTTAGGCTACCCAGGAGCCTGGCCGCCTAAACTCTACTCTAGCAAAACCATTTTTGGCCTTTGAAGAGCCTAATTACATAAACTTTCACCAAGGACCCCAAGCTAATCTCTTAGGCTCTTAAAAAGCCCAACCACCCAAGTTCTACCAATGACCCCGAGTCAATAATTTAAGTCCTTATACAAAGCCATTGTAAGTCCTCATAAGATCTTGGGGAGAGGAGGGGGTCGACCCCCACAAGAAGATCCTGGGAGGAAACTAGCCCCATAGGATAATTAACAAGACCTTCTTGAGGCCACATAAGTCTTTCTTGAGGCCACATATGCCTTTCTTGAGGCTATGTAAGCCATTCTTGAAGTCACATTAGCCTTTATCGAAGCCAATAAAACTTTTACCAGGCTGACCACTACTAAAGCTCCCTAAGATTAACTATAAAACCTTGAAGATTGAGATACAAAATCGATCCGAGCACATAAAAAATAAATTAATCGAGTTTGACCTGAGCACAATGTTAGAATAGGCTATAGACTTACATTACCTGAACCCTATGAGATCAACCTGAAACTCGAGAGTAAATCTTGTTAGAATTTGTGCTTATGTGCCATTCTATTTTGTATAAATATTAAAATATATTTTATTTTAATATTTATATAATGCATATTTTATTAAATCGTTAATTATATTTATTAAATGGTAGGATTCTTATAACATTACAAACATTGTATGATTTGAAAAGGTTTAGATCTAGTCTAAAGGATTTTAGATTAGTATTAAGAGTTAGTAACGCTGAGAATTATAAATTCTAAATGTTAGCAGGTTATAAGAGTCAACGCAATCTAAAGAGTTAGAACCTTATCTAGAACGAGTCAAAGACCTGAGAATATATTAATAATGACATAGTTGTAAAGAGTTGCAATTGGTGCTAGGAAATGTCATTATGTAGTCTGTTCTTAAACACTAAGTTCTTGATCTAATTCATTAATGCGGGTCTATCAGTGAAATTATTTTACATAGATCAGTTTATATCTATATCTAGAAGGTCTAGACAGTTAATCTTAGCTGACCATAAGCTTAGTGGAAGCTCGTATAGGAATATGGGTATTCAGTAAGGATTAGATATTAAACAGACTCATGAGAGCCTCCAATAGACATCACATAAAGCCATCAATGATAGGTCCTCTCGAGTTAAGTAGTATTTGTGATCCTTTGACTTGAGCGCCATAGTAGGCTTGTGAGTAATCCATCATACTTTAGTTCCATGAATGTTAGAGACTTTTCATTGTCTGACTGTTGTATGTCACTAGGTATGGTCTGATGTTCATTAAGTTCGATGTGTGTGGATATGGGATTGTCAGCTCACATGGGTGAGTTGTATATCTAGATGCTCTGAGATTGTATCTCAAAAAGTCTTATGGCCATAAGTAATACACCCGGGAAATGAGTTTCCTGCAAGGTTAAATAATATTACAAAAGTGGTTGCGTATATTATTTATCAAGATACAAATCTAGAGATAAGATCACGAATGAGCAAATAGAAATTTGACGGTGATGATCTATATCTCTGCTCATCCAGGATATAGATGACGGAAGGATTATACGTATGCATTGTGACCTCAACTTGTATGGTTTAATGCGTTGATTTGTAATATCTGTGAGGTATGCATGAGATATTGATCATGGACTCATGAAAAAATTATATTTGACAAATTGGGTGTGGACCTAGAGAGTCTCGCAATATGAAGTGTATTCGTTATGTATTGGAGCAGCGTACTAGATTGAATAGTTCAATCCTGTAAATTTTAGCAGACCAGACATTTGCTTCAATATCTCTCGCGATATGCACTTATTAAGATTTAAGTATTAAGTACATCAATTACTTAACAATAATTGTTGACTAATAAGATGATGACAAGTGGCACATTGTAAGCCATTCATTGTTTGATTTTAAAATTACCAAATTGACCTTACTTGTTAGACAAGCAAAGCTATTTATTTATTCATAAAAGTGTTTTTAAATAAATAAGTCATATATATTGAAAAATAATATATAAGATATATTATTACATTTTAAAGTAAGAAAAATAGTTTAATAATAATTCACACATGTTTAATTGTTTAATTTGATCAAATAATTATAAATAATTGAGAATGGGCATAGAGTGTTTAGTGGGCCAAAATTTTAACTTACAAAAAGTGAATGAAAATTGTTTCATTTGCTTGCTTCATTTCATGGACAAACTTCGGCCACTTAAAGCAAAATAATTCAAATGTGCACATGTCTATTTGTTTAATGTAAACAAACGCAAAACATGAGCAAATGGTTAAGGCATGGAAGGCCATGCTTTCGTAGCCATACATTGTCTTCCATTTTTGGAGGGAAATCAAAAGAAAATAAAAATGATGAGAATTGGCTTTATTTTTGAAGCAAGTTTGTGCTCAGCCAAAAGTGAGAGAAAGAGAGCTTGTTTCAAAGAGTTGGAATAAAATTATTCATTTTCTTCTTTCTTTCTTCAAGGCTGGCCATTGACGAGCCAAATTACAAGCTTTGTTTTTGTTGATTCAAAAGTTGAACTAAGTGAAACAAACTTGTTGCTTTTATAAAAAAAAGCTTAAGTCTTAAGCAAAGAGATTAAGAGTTAATTACAATCTTTAAATGTTAAACATTGCTAGATAAGGGCAGCCATTCTAGCCACTTAAATCCACCATTGTTAAGTGTTAGAATTGGCATCGGGTGTAGTTTAAGGTGGGAGCAAGTTTTGAACCAATTCCAAAAGCCTTTAAGGTGATCATTTAATCGTTAATTTTTCATTATAGTAATGAGATTTAAATTATGTGTTAATTGTACTAGAAAATTAGATTTCTTACTTTTGCTATAATAAATTTGTGTATGAGATGCATAAATTTTTGTTGTAATGAACATATAGCACATGCATGCACCATCGTAAATTAGTACACTTTTAAATCTTCAAGCCAAAACTATAATAAAGTTTCTAGTATCAATAAGTTAATACTAAAAACTGAGAGACTCTTGTTCCTTGGAAGAAGCATGACTCTTTTATATGCAGAAATCGTTGGCCAACAGATTTCATATAAAGAAGAAGCTGTATCAACTGTTCATGTCAGAGGGGACACCGATGAATTATCATATAGATGCCTTCAACAAAATTATTCTTGATCTTGAGTCTATCAACATTAAGATAGAAAATGAAGATAGGGCAATTATCTTACTGAGTTCACTTCTTAAGAGTTATAAGAGTTTTGTTGATACGTTACTCTATGGCAGAGAGAGTTTAACGATGAGCGATGTGAAATCATCATTAAACTCAAAACTATTAGGAAAGCAGATTGAGGGCAATGCAGAAAGCTTATCTATAAGAAGAGGACCCTCATATAGAGATAGAATGAAGAATAGCTTAAGATCAAAGTTCAAGACTTTTAAGAAGTGCTATTGCTGCAAGAAAGATGGAAACTTTATAAAGGACTGTCTAAAAAAGAAAGCACAAGACAATAAGAAAGTGGATGTTGCACTTACTTATGATGATAGCTATGACAGCGCAGAGACTCTAGTCGCTATTGATGGTAAGAGTACTGAATAATAGATTATTGATTCTGGTTGTACATTTTACATATGTCTGCACAAGTCTTGGTTTATAAATTTTCAGCTCATTAGTGGTGGTAAAGTGTTTATGGGTAATGACGTTACTTGTCAGATGATGGGAATTGATAGTATTAAACTTAGGCTGTATGATAGGCGAATGAGAGAGTTGACAGAAGTTAGATATATTCCCGACGTCAGATGAGCTTGATCTTACTAGAACTTTAGATCAGAATGATGTTCCATCAGGATCGACGGAGGGGTTTTGAGAGTGTTGAAGGGTTTCATGGTGATAATGAGAAGAGAGAAGTACAAAGGTGTTTATGTGCTTAAAGGTGAAGTTGTAAGTGATTTTGCATTATTCTTTATAGATGATGAGAATATACAAACTAAGTTGTGGCATCTTAGACTAGCACACCTAGGCGAAAGAAACCTGAATGAGTTATTTAGTCAAAAGGCTTTTGGTGAGAATAAGTTCTAACTATTGGAGTTTTGTGAACATTGTATTCTTGGAAAAGTATATAAGGTAAGGTTTAGTACTAGTGAGCACACGACTAAGGGAACTCTTGACTACATACACTCGGATCTTTGGGGACCAACTCAGACAGCTACTCGTAGTGGTGCTAGGTATTTTCTTAGTTTGATTGATGACTATTCAAGAAAGCTGTGGGTCTATATGTTGAAGAGCAAGGATCAAGTGTTTGATACGTTCAAGACTTGGAAGGTTCTTGTTGAGAATTATACTAGCAAAAGGGTGAAGAGGCTAAGAACTGACAATAGCCTCAATAGCCTCGAGTTTCACAATAGAGAGTTTGATGGATTTTATGCCAAACATGGGATTGCAATGCATAAAACGGTGAGATCAACACCATAGTAGAATAACGTAGTTAAGAGGATGAATATGACTCAACTTGAAAGGGTTAGATGCATGTTTACCAATACGAAGAATTCCAAGGCATTTTGGAAAGAAGCTGTAGTTATTGCAGCTTATTTAATTAATCCCTCCTTAGTAATTGACTTCAAGATGCCATAAGAGAAATGGTCTACCAACCCTCATAAGTATGACCACATCATAATTTTTTGTTGCCCTGCCTTTTTCCATGTTAAGAATGGAAAATTGAAACCTAGTGCAATCAAATGAGTATTCATAGGGTATCCCAAACGAGTGAAAGGATACAAGGTGTGGTGTAAGGAGTTGACACCACCAAAGAGTATCGCAAGCCGTGACGTGATGTTCGATGAGACGGTAATGTTGAAAGCCTCCTAAAAAGATAAGAAAGAAGAACCTGTAACCAAGGAAGACTCAACACCCGTGTCAATAGAAGTTGAAGTAGAGCCTGATAGTAGATCTGATATGCCCCATAGATCAGCATTTCAATAAAAAGATCATTGAATATGAACTAAGTGTTGGGATTTGTGCTTACGTGTCAACCCATTATTGTATGAATATTTTATTTTATAATATTTATACAGTTTATTATTTGTTAAATCGTTAATTACTATTATTAAATGGTTCAATGCTTATGACGCTATAGACATCATATGATCTGAAAGGGTTCAGATTTGGTATAAATAAGTTTAGATCAATGCTAAGAGTTAACATCACTGAAAACTATAAATGTTAAAGGGTTAACATGTAATATTAATCAGTAAAATCTAAGTGTTAGAATCTTATCTGTGATGGTATAAAGACATGAGAATACATTAGTAATAATATAGTTACAAGAGTTGCAATATGGGCTAAGAAATGTTATTATGTAAGTCTATTCTCAAATTATATATTCCTAGTCTTAATTCACCGATGCAGGTTTGACGGTGGAATCTTTTTACAGCAGACCAGTGCATACTATACCTAGATGGTCTAGATGGTTGTACTTAATTGACCATGGGCTTACTGGAAGTTCGTATAGCATACAGGTGTTCAGTGAGGACTGAATATTGAACAGACTCAATGAGGACCCCAATAGATATCCCATGAAGCCATCAATGAAAGGTCCTCTCGAGTTGAGTAGTATACATTGCCCTTTGACCTGATTACCACGGTGGGCTTGTAAGTGATTCATCATACTTTGGTTTCACGCATGTCACAGACCTTTCACGGTGTAACCGTTAGGTGTCGTTGAGTATGGTTCGATGCTTATAGAGTCCAGTGTGTACAGATATTGAATCTGTCAGCTTATATGGATGAGTTATATATATCCAGATGCTAAAAGACTGTATCTTAAAAAGTCTTATAGCCATAAGCAACAAACCCAGAAAAAGAGTTTCCTACAGGGTTAAACAATATTGTAAAAGTGTTTACATATATTGTTTATTAAGATACATGTCTGGAGATAAGTTCACGGATGAGCACATAGGGATTTGACGATAGTGATCTATATCCTTACTCTTCTAGGATATGATTGGCGGAAGGATTATACGTATGAGCTATGACCTCAACTTGTATGGTCCACTGCACTGATTTTTAATATTCGTGACATATGCGTAGGGCATCAATCTCGGACTCACATAATAGTTCTGTTTGACAAATCGGGATTGGACCTAGAGAGTTCCACAATATGAAGTGTACTCATTGTGCACTGGAGCAGCATAACGGATTGAATAATTTGATCCAGAAAATTCCAATAGACCGGACATTTACTTTAGTTTTCCTTCGGTCGTGCACGTGTTAAGACTTAAGAGTTAAGTACATCAATTAGTTAACAATTAATTGTTAACCAATGGAATATTGACACATGGCACATGTGAGCCAATTATTGTTTAATTTAAAAATTACAAATCAATAATGATAATTTCAGCGATGTAATTGCAGTTAACGTAAATGTTTTATAATAGCAAAAGAACTGTCGTAGGAGTCTTTTGTGATGGTTAATGAAAGTAGACCAAATAACCTTTTGTTGACCTTAGAGATTTAATAATTACTATCAAAATTTAGTTATTGTCTCTAAAAACAAATATTTCCCATGTGCAAATCTATATATATATATATATATATATACATTTTAAAAGTCTTTTTAATGAATAACTAACAAAAAAAGAAAGATTAATCATGTATTTTTAATGAAACAATAAAAAAATATCCATTATGTATTATAATGTCATCAATTTCAAATATATCTACTTTACAATCTATTATAAGTTTATACTCGAAAAACTTATAACACATCTTTAGTCTCTAACTAACAAAAGTTTTTTTTATAGTTTATATAAGTAATTTTATAAGTGTAAATTAATATTAAATTAAAACAATATAAATTCAATCTTCATACCTGATCATTGGTAGATAAGTAAATTTCATTACTATCAAAATATCGTTGCATCAATATACGCATCTTATCATATTGATTCTGTAAGATTATACATTACCTTGAAGGTCATTATGGCCAACTTCGATTGACTTAACTCTTATTTCACCATTTCATATTTTTTATTTAAATTTTGTTATAAGAAATTTTATGATGATGAACCATGCCCATAGGTTCAAGCATGTCTATGACTATCATGTTCCATCACATCAAAGGATATTTAATCTCTTGCAACTTCTTCTGTTTGTTCTTCACTTAGCAATTAAGATAAACATTCATTTAGTTAATTCTAAGAACACTGAAACTTAATTAGAACCTAGAAGTTTAATAATTTCTTATATATATATATATATATGACTATTGTAAATTTATTTTAATTACAATTATGTACTATCTGAATTAGTTATACTACTATTAAACCTTGACAGAATCTCAACAAACACACTCGTGCGATTTGTCTTTTTTTTTTCTTCATCTAAAATATTATAGTAATATATTAAAAGCTTGTTGCATGCATATTATTATTGACATAAGAGAACCTAGAAATGAATGCACATTACAATAACCAAACGAGGACATTTGCTATATATGGTGAAAGACTAACATTTGTTCTTTGATCTAACTATTTTCATAACATTCACCAAACAAATTAATTCAACAATTCAATGAACTTAAGCTTTAAGTAATCATAAATTCAACAATTCAATAACCTAACCTTCAAGCAATCATCAATTCAAAAAAACTGTCTCATTCATCAAATTCGCTCATTCACCAAACAAATCAATTTAATAATTCAATAAACCCAAACTTTAAGCACTCATTAATTCAAAAAAAAAAAACCTCCTCGTTTATCAAAGCTTTACATTCACTAAACAAACCAAATCCAAGAATTAAATGAACCCAAGCTTCAAGCAATCATTAAGCTATAAAATATTACTAACTTGTTCTTTTTTATTAGCAAATGAAGTTTGACCAGGTTTAGGAAGTAAAGATAATTATGTACAATTTTTTTTTATTCTCAAAAATGGCCTACAATAAAACAAAACCATGCAAAAATATTATTTCATATTAATTACAACTTACAACATTACTTAATTTAGTCAAGTCATACCTTAATTTTCTCACTGCCCTAATAAGTTACAAGTGTCTTTTATTACTCCTCAATAACTTTAAAAGGAGTGGATACAAGATGTTCTACATTTGTCTTGCTATTATACTACTTATTCTTCACTTAATTCTTCCTATCCTTCCAAAGTTTTGCTACGATTATTAAGAAATGACGTTAATAAGCATTTGAAGCATCTATTTTTGCCTGCAATAAACTTAATTATATTGTAATATATGAGCCTAAATTAATATATTGTAGAAATAATTTATACCTTCACCTCTCTTCAAATATTTTTTAAAAGATCCTCTAGATATCAGACCACTCAACACATACTAAAAGAATCTTTAGTCCCTTTCATGCTACGGTTAAAGTAAGGATTTGAACTTATCACTTATTTGAACCAATTATTTGCCACTTTGAATTATACTTTAGATGCATAATATTTCTTGTGCCCTAATCATCAGCACCAAAAGTTAGGCCATGAGCTTGCCTTCCATGTGTTGATTCACTTGGTCCTAAAGAAAATTCATATTAGTGTGTTTTTTTTTCAAACAATAGAAGATAGAATTTATTAATATACCTCATTTATCATCATGTGCATAAGAACGAGAAGACAAAGATGCTCATCATTATGACTCAGCTTGTTGTCAAAGTAAGACATTCACAGATGGACATTTCCCTTTTTTGGTGCAATAACTAGCTGATATTAAAATATATTATTAGAAAACATTCACAAATAAGGGAAAAAAAATTAAAATATATCAATAAAGATGCTTATTAATAAGAAAAAAAAATGTAATTACTAAAATATATAAGTAAAAATATTCATTAACAAGAAAAATATAATGACATCTAGATAAGAAGAGACATATTGAGCCTTACCCTTCAAATGCAATCTATTACAAAGTTTTAAAAAAAAAACTTCAATGAAAAGATCATTCAACATTTTTCATGACATCATCATCGTCAACATCAACAACATTTGTATCTACTATTATCCAATCAATTCCTTCGCCAACCCAATCAATATTCTCATTTCATGCTTACAAACTTTAATCTAATTGTTCTTCTATCAAATACCCTTTAGCAATTAAAGCCTCAGAATGTGCTCGATTGTGCACATAAATTTTTATAGTTAATAAATACCTATAATGGAATATATTGAATACAATTAAAATATATATTAAAATTATAAAAATAAATAAAAATAAAAAGACAACAACATTGTTAGTCATACATTTCAATAAGATATATTCATTGAAATTATATAAGACCAATAAGTAATGCCTCTTCAGCTAAATGAATAGGTAAATCCTAAATGATATCAAAAAATGATATTAAATTTTTTTTTCTTAAGATAGCAAAGTGTAAGTGGAATACAATATTGAATATATAATAGATCATCTGACATATTCACTTTTGAGCATAATTTCCTAAAAAGGTTGCTCATCTCGACCAATACTTCAATAATATTCTTAGATATTGCTCTATGAGTTGCCAAATGAAGTAGTTATTGTATTAATATATGATTATCATAACTTTTAAGACTTGATATATGATGCTCTTTGACGTTCGTATGTCGAGAAATATTCGATGTATAGCCATCTGGGATCTTCACTTCTTTCAAAACTTTCAAAAAAATATTTTTATGTTCTTTGTTCTTAGAAAAATATGTAGGAGGTAACCATAATTTATTTTCTCCTATGGATATCTTGATAAGCTAATTTTTTTCATGTAATACCGAAGATTACTACATGAAGCTAATTTTTCGTATACAATTCATGAGAGGTATAACAAAGTCAATATCTCCTTTAGAAAGTGATTAGCTTTGAAGAAGTGGACATAATCTGATATTGAACTTGAAAATTGAAAGGCCGACTTTATCAAGATGCAAGCCTTAGCAAAAATAACTTTTAATCAACTTGTAGGGGGCATTGTTGACATCGGCCTAAAATTGTACAATGAGCCTATTTGAATTTTTTCTTTTTATGTATATTAGTCCAGGCCTAGTTGAGTATTAGACTCATATTAAGTGTCAAATAAAGTAGGAGATTTTATTTGATTAAGATTCTTTATCTTTGTAGAATTAAAATTAAGTAGAAATTCTTGAGCCTATATAAAAGAAGAATAAATCATTGTATTATTATCATTCATTCACATTCAATACAAGAATACAATTTTTTTTTATCAATTTAACTTTTTTTCTCATTTTTAACTTTCAACTCAGGATCTCATCCTTGTTTGTTGATTTTCATAACTTAATTATTGGGTTTTATTTGTTCTTCTCTGTGAAGTAACCCAAACTCCATAGTTTGCTAGCTATTTTGCAACATGAATTTATTCTAACCCTCACTTACTGTAAAGCAAATTCGATTGTCTTTTTAACAAACTCTAACCATAGTTTTATGTGAATTTGAAGTAATTCATAATTCTAACAAAATATTAGATATATGCGAATCCTCTTCAATTAATTTTTATACGTGAACAGTTATAATGAATAGAAATGTTTTTGCATTCGCTACTTAGTAAACAAAAAAAAAAATTAAAACACGGAAACTTGACGTTAAAGTGATTAACTTTGTAAGTTACAGAAACAGAAAAAAGAATTGTAAACAGTTTCTTTGAATTCACATTTCTTATAATTAATGGATGTTTTTCCTAAGGGGAAGTGAGGGGTGGTGAGATTGCTGCTCTTGATTCAGCATGTCAGAAGATAATTGGCAATGGGCAGATTCCCAGTCAAGATGCAGTTCTTACTAATAACTAATTTTTCAAGTTTCATTTGTTGATAGGGTTGACAAAATGAATAGAAGCACTTCCAAGCTTCTCTTTTATCATTATTTTGTGGCTGTCTTTGTGCATACACAAGTAAAATGAAGAATGGCTGATGTCTTGATTCTTGAGCATTGAGGAATGGAAATTAATAATGGGAATGAATCTCATATTGACTTCCTCAATTAAGAATGAGAATGAGAATGTAATTAATAGATGTGTTTCACATGGGGCTTGTTAAGGGTGGTGACTGATGAGTGAGAATTGGAATCCCCACCTCCCCCTCTTGATTGGGAGTCAAAGGAATCACATTGAAATTTAAAACTGCTCAATTGTACCTAATTTTCATTAATTTTTTTATTTTGGTTATATATATATATATATTAAAACTTGTCTTTTTATTAATATGATATTGACAACAAAAACACTATTTATGTAGATAAATTAAATTAATTAATGACCTAAAAATGAGAGATTAACATAATTAATACGGTAAAATATAATAATATTACTAATTATTATTGACAAGATTAAATGTCATTATTATAGTCATAAATTATTTTTCTCAAATTTCATTAAACAAATTCGTCATTAATATTCAAATTAAAATATCATATTAATAGCATTAGTAATGAATTCGATACCAATTCTTAAAATATAAGTAAACATTGATTCTTAACCATTCCAATTCTAATTCAATCCCAATTTCAAAAGCCTTATGTGGAATCTATGGATGAACTACTAGTATCTAAAATCAAAACCAAGTAGATGTGATCATGAAAAAAGCACTTTGGCTGCACAGAGCCTGTGAATACGAAATAAAAGCAAAAGCTAAAATCACAAATTAGATAAATAAAAAATGCATTGAAGAGGAAAGGCAAAAGCCCTATTTCAACCAGAACAAAAATGACATAAACAATCCTACATGTCAAACTTGGAATGGCCATTTCTACAAAAGCAAAGAAGAGGAGGGCCTCTTTTTCTTTCATAAAAGCAATCTCTATCTCCAAAATTATCACCCTCTGTATCCATCTCCATTTTGTTCACTCTGAATCACTTTCCATACTTCCCATGGCCTTCAATCCTCTAGGTTTCTGCTGCATCACATGAATAGACAACAAATCACACACAATGTTTATAAACATGCCTCCATAGTGTTCTACTTGGTGCCAAGTGAACGCAGAATGTATTAATTCACAAACAGATAAAATGTTTTTCAGCAACCAGATGAATCACCAAGGGATAGACTAACAGTCTAAAAAGATGAAATAAGGAATCTTGTAAAATAAGAGTATGAATAAAAGAAAGACTAATTAAATACCTTCTTAGAAGTTCTCTTCTCCCTGACTTCATATCTCTCTCGGCATAGATCTGATAACCATGCGCCTGGACTCGCCAACTGCATACATACAAAATAACAAAGGAAAATCCATAGACAAAAATGTCAGCTCAACAAGATAGTACTGTTTTCTAATTTTCCAAATTTGCATTCATATATTTACTCATTGGTATAGATATTTGGTAAAAAATGACTTACAAGTATGCTTCTTTGGATCAACTTGGCCCTCTTCTTAGGCCTCTGCGAAGGCTTGCAACCTTTCATAGCCATGAAATCCTCCTCCTTTTCTTTGTTAGACAATGTGATAAAGAGCTTTGGCCAAACAGCCTTTTTGTCTTCCTTCAAATGATCAATAAACAATTTTCCGCTATCATCCAATCCCAATGAGCCCCTCGTTGTGTAGTATCTATCTTCCTTCTCGGGTGAAGTCACCAATGATTTCTGGTTACTCATTGGCAAATCACAGTTCCTACAGCCAGACACAACACAACAAATGATTAGCAAAATCTTCTTTTGGTTAATGAAAAATCAAGGATAAATGAAAGTAGACGAAACTTGGTACAAGCATCATCCACTCCGATCTTCAGTTCAAACAAGCTATTATATCAAAATTCTACCTTTTATTCCTACATTTCCTCACCAGCCAAAGGGGCTAAAGTTTCTGGGAAAAAATCAGCTCTTTAATGCTTCCAAAAATCATGTTTAGATCTTAAGAAATTGTGGGGAAATGAAGTAAAGAAAATTAGGGATCTAATAATAACTCCTACCTAGACTTAATAAACCCAAAGTGTTATATGGTTCCAAGTTTTCCTAATCCTACATTTTCTCAGTAACCAAGCAGGCTTTAACTCAGCCAACACACTCATTATTGTCTTACATCTTCTGCCACAAATTCATTAATCAAAGAAATATGAAATTAAATCATGTTTTTGCAAGTCAAAGCTTGAAAACTCTCCATTTTGTAACATTATTCCAATTTTCCCTTTTCCTTTTCCAGCATTCTACCCAAAAGCATATGGGGTTCAGATCCAGTGACAAAAATGTACTCTCAATGCTCTATTGTCTCTTGCAACATACAAACCAAACCAGCATAAAGACACAAACTTTACAATTGTTCTGACACATTTTCACACAAATGCATAAACTTTCTATTTATTCATCACAAAAATGATAGTTTATCGTTTCTGGGTATACAGTTAAACTTACTTGTTTAGGCGGCTGGGAGATCCTCTCTCAACAGAAGCAACACGGGCCGAAATTTTCTTCTTCGACAAACAGTCAGTAGTTGATTTGTTGTTGTTGTTCAGGTCTAAGTTTCTAGATTCCTTTTTCACTTTACAACATCTAAGCCTCTTTCTGTTTCCCCATTGTAACACAAAATCTGTTGTCTCTTTTGCTCTTTGGTTTTCGTTCTTTTCTTCCTTTTCCATTTTATTATCTATCTATTATCTGCAACAAGCACATATAAAACCCTATATTTAAAGATTATATTTTGAAGCAGAAGTAATGAGCAAAATAACCCTTTTCATTGTTTCTTTTCTATAATTTTAGGAAAGTGGGGGAAAATGCTCAGAAAATTTATCAAAACTCATGAACATAAGATTATGAAAACGAAAAAACAAGAAACAGAATAAAACACACTAAAAACAAATTGTATGAAAAGAGAGCCAAAAAAAAAAAAATTACTCCTGACCTCAAGATCTGTATGGAATGGAATTGAAATAACATAAAAGAGTCTCCAAATTAGCCTGCATTACAAGATCATTCTGGTTACACATTGATAACGCTGTAAATTTACAGAGAAAAAAACAGGGCAGTGCCCTGTTTGGTAGCAGACAAACTGTTTGCTCTTTTAGAAAAAACACAAAAAAAAAGAAAAAAGAATTCGTATGGAGTTATACAACAAAGCTTTCACTTTGTTTCCATCACTTTCTCAGCAACCAAGCAAACATTTAAAGATATAAAAAGAGAGAAGAGTTATTACAAGGTAAAAACTTCAAAGCAGAATTTTAAACCACCCAAAAAAAAGGTCTTCTCCCTCTCCTCAATTTTTCTCTGCAAAGAAAATAAAATTTTTCTCGAGAATATAATAGAAAGAGAGATCAGTGGCTTTAGATTTCTGGGTATGTCTTAGTTTTGAAAATGGAAGCTAAAGAAAGTGAAAAAATCGGCTGCTTCTTTTGTTATCTTCACCAAAACTGTCTCTAAGTTTCTTCTCCCCTCCGTTTTTTTAATTATTTACTTATTTTTGTTTTAAATTTGTCAATATTTATTTATTTATTTTATATTTATGGGAGTGATGTTATTATAACCGTACGATGATAAATGGAGGGTGTGGGATGAGCTTTCCCTCCAATTGAGCATTTGCTTTTGTTTTGTTTGCTTCAAGATTTGGAGGCTTACTTACTGGGTACGGTCAGGGGTTAATAAGTAGTATTTGGATTTAGGTCTTCTGACTTCTGTCTGACTCTTGGCCCCTTTCTGATTCTTATTTGAGAAGCTGGGGAGAGAGCAGCGAGTTTTAGGTCACGTGACATGACATTGGAACACGTGACCCTTTCTAATAAGTAATACTTATTCTCAAACTTATATATTAAGTAATAATATAATATAATAAATAATTTAAAATTTATATTATTTTATTATTTAATAATTATATAATATATTAATTTAAAATAAAAAATATTATTTAAAAAGTGTAAAATTATTCATTTCAAATATATATATATCAGTCAGCAGCATTTGTTTTTGAAATAAAATCCAATAAGGATTTTGTTCTGAATTTTAATGCTGCCAATCTATTTTTTTTTACACATTAATAAGGAATTTGCCTACCATCACTTATGTCAAAAAAATTTAGATTTTAGAAGGCAGATTTTCCTTCTTTTTTTTTTGTAGGAAGTAAGGTTGGTATATCGTAGGCAAGAATTTTTTTTTTATTTGAATTTTTTTTTAAAAATATTTTACTTTCTTAGAGTTAGAGACTTAGAGTCTGTTTGTTATAATTTCTTTTAAATAAATTTTTGCATTAGTAGATTTTTTATATGTAGAATTTGAAAAAAAAATATTAATCATTTAATTTTCATTTATAACTTTGAGTAAGAATGGAGTAAATACTTTAATAAACAGTTTTTTTTTTCTTTTTAAGGTTATGTTATGAGAGAATTAGAGTAAAACTATTAAAATAAAATAAGAGTATTTTAGATAATTTAACACTTAAAAAAAGCTTTTTAACTTTTATTTTTAAAAATTCAAAATTTAAACTTCTTCTAATAGGGATAAAGTCAATAATTACATGACAAATAGAAGTATATATTAATTAGAATACAAATTTTATATTCTAATTATATAATTCTAGTACTTTAATAATATTATTTTAAATATCAATAAATTTGTAGTGTAATATTTTTTTTTAAAAAAAAAGAGAAAAAAAATTATAATGTTTTTAAAAAAAGACAAATTATATCTTAAATTATATCATTAATGAGAGATGGAGAATGACATAAAATCAATTTATGTAGTTCTTTGTAAAATTATTATTATTAAATGGTGGGTGTTGGTTGTTTTGTGTAAAATCAAATCGGTTAATGAAACAAAATAGACCATTGATTTGATTTCAATGAGTGATTTTTTTTGGAATTAAAAATAAATTTCATTATTAATAATAATACATATTTAATAACGAGTTTAACAAGATAAAAATAAAAAAATAAATAGTTCCACTCTTTTATTTTATATGTCAAAATACATCATTCACCTCATTTATATTGACCTTCTTCATAATTTGGTGTCATGTTTCAACATACATCATAGGTCCATTTATATTGATTGTCCTCATAATTTGATCAATGTGAATAAATAAAAAATTAAGTCGTCCCATAGCTTAGTTGATCTTGAAAACATTTTATGCCAATGATTACCCGAATTCGAATAAATAAAATAAAATTGAGTACTTGATAGATAAGATTTCTCATCTCATTGATACCTTTAAAAAAATAAATAAAATTTGAGTCACAAATAAAGAAAAAAAATATTTTAGGGATTACTAACACAAAATTTCAATAGTAAAAAAAGATATTACATGTAATCAGGTCAATTTATTTTTTTTCAATTTAATTTTGGGTTAGAACACTATTCAAAATCAATAATATTTTAAAAAAATTTTTTTCATTATCATATATGAATTTAACTATTTGCGAGTTAAGAAGATAATTTTTATTATATTAAAATTTAAATATTTAGGTTACAAGTGTAATGGATATTTTGATATTAGATATGAGCATTAGCAACTATTTTTGTCACTTGAATTTTCAAGTTGCGTGCATGACAAGAAGCATAAATATTTTTTATTTTAAGAAAAATATTATTTAAGTTGAGATTTATTTTAATTTATTTTTTTAAAAAAAAATATTATTTAATATTTTCTTAAGTACGTTGTTCTTTCATTTAGAATACGGGGTGTAAAAAAAATTGATAAACTGAACCGGACTGATCGAATTAGCTGATTCAATTTAGTTTTATTGTAGCCGGTTCAGTTTTCGATTCTAAATTGGAAAATTTTCACAAATGACTCCTTTATTTTTCTATTATAATATTTTAACCAACTTAAAATCAAATATATTTTATTAACCAAAAATATATATTTTGGACACATTTGCCCATTTTTCCTATTAACCTTTCTCTCACCCGAAAATCACCCAAAAAAACCGAAAATTATCAAAACTTGTTAGATCAAAAATTTTGAAGTTATCACTGCATAGATCGGAGCTTGTACAACATATTCTCACTTCAAACAAAGAAAATGGTCGAATTTTGGTGAGTTTTGTTTAATTTTTGAAAAATTTAAATTTGTTTATAAAATTATTAGAATTTGTATTTAAAGGTAGAAATAGATAAAATTATTGAATTTTATGTGAAAAATGGGTTTGAATAGTGTAAGAAACGTTGAAAATGGGCAAAAAATCGTGATTTTTGGGTCATATTCGCGATGCAGACGGCGGCCGGAGCGGCGGCGGCCACCGTTGCCAATCTCGGGGCCATCTCGGACCTGAGATGGCCCCGCGATGCGCGTTTAACAGGTGCATCGCGTAGCCATTTCGGGCCCGCGATGCGCCCTTAGGGCGCATCGCGTGCAGCATCGCAGACGTCCGCGATGCTGCAAAATTCGCGCCACGTGGCATCTGTATGAGATGCCACGTGGCGCGAAAATTTTTTTTTGGTTTTTTTAATTAATTATATTTAAATTAATTAAATATATATATTAATAAAATTACATTAATAGAATTTAGATAAATATAATTTTATTTAAATTAAATAAAGGAAAATTTTTCATGAATTTAAAAGAAATTAATCTAATAGATGAAAAATTTTGCTTAAATGACTCATTAATTTTGGTTTGTAACATTTCTTATTATTATTGTGAGTACCTTATGTAATTATAATTATATATGATTATTTTGATTTTAATATATAATTAATTAATATTGATTAATATTAATATGTTAGTAAATTAGTTTGATTTTATTATAATATGTTGATTAATATGTTAGTAATTAATTATGTTAATGTATTATGATTTTTATGTATGTAAAATTAATTGTTTCTGTAAATAATATTTCTCTGATTATTATTTTTCTTAATATTAATGTATTTTGTTTTTTTTTTATTGTTACAGGAAAGAGAACGTATCGAAAGAATATAGAATTTCAGAGCATATGTTTTTTCGTGCATCAGTGACGGCTTATGCTAAGATGTGGGGTCTAAATTGCATTAAAGATAAACTGACAACAAATCAGAAAATATTATTTAGGCAGACGTGTATGGGGCATTTCTTAGATATGTCAGAGTTGACATTCTCTGGTATTTTGGTGCACGAGTTATTGTTGCGTGAGGTGCATACCTCTAATGTAGAAGATGAGATGTGGTTTTACATAGGGAGGAAACGCATCCATTTTAGCCGACAGGAGTTTGTACTAATCACTGGACTACAAATGCGAGATTACCCTCCCTCCCAGTAGTTGCATAGGAAATTGGGCACTCGATTATGAGATACATATTTTTCTGGGGTAAAGAAATTATCTTACATATTTCTTGATTAATAGTACGCACGTCTAAATTTGGAGAAAATGGACGATGCAGATGCAGTAAAGTTGAGTTTATTTTATTTTGTGCATCGTATTTTGATTCCACGTGACGAGCGTAGTGGAATTCAAAATTTTGTTCTATGTTTTGTGGATGACCTTGATGAGTTTAATAAGTATCCATGGGGCAATATTGCATGGACCGTGCTTCATAACTCACTTAAGAAGGCTGCATTCCAAAAACTTGAGAAAATAAAAAGAAAAGGGTTTGCACAGAAGAAGTTTGAGAGTTACAACATATATGGCTTTTCGCACGCATTTCTGGTATGCCATAATTTTCGTGTACTTAACTTTTTGATCTTAATTATATATTTTGTTTGTATACGTCAAACTTATATTTTAAATATAATTATATTAGGTATGGATTTTTGAGGCAATGCCAGTGTGCAGAGAGATTTTTGGTTATCATAATGGTGATCGCTTCCCTCGTATTTTGAATTGGACGACTCGAGGGACTCCATTGTTCGATGAGGTTCAGGATACAATGTTTGTATGTTTATAGAGTTTTTGATGTGTTGTCATCCCCTAGATTTTGGTCCTGAGCATGGGTCATTTTTTAGGACCAAAATGGCGACTGACTTATGAAAATGTGCAAAAAAGTAGTGAAAGAAAATTAACTTTTGTATGTTTATAAAGTTTTTCATGTATGTTTATAAAGATTGTAAAATGATGTTGATTGATTTGGGTAGGGATGGGAGGTCCCCTTTACAGCTAAGAGATGTGAGAAATATTTGAAGTGTATTTTCTGCAGGTTTATGAAATATAGATTTTGAGAAAAAAATAGGGGAAACTATGTCCGTTTTAATCCAGGAATTTTAGAAAATAAAATAAATTTTTCATGTTTATAAGAATATAATAAACTTATCAATTAAACGCAATCGTAAAAAAAAATGCAAATTAACTAGTCAAATAAAGCCAATAACTACATGACTTTAAAATATAAATATAACTCATAAAGAACACATCAACTACTATGTAATGGAATTGGGTTTCGACAAGTTTATCGATTATGTCCATGCTGCTTACAGTGACTGCATACATTCTTCGTAGGAGCCTCACCTTGCGATAGAATTCGATTCTTCCGACGTCTTCCTGATTGCCGACGTACTATAGGAGGCTGGATGTCAGCAGCTCTCAACTCCTCTGGAACAATCCAATCTAACGGATGACCAACCGGATTTACTGGTTCACTGTATGCACGCAACAAACACTCAGTCGTGTAATATCGCGAACAAAGAGTCTGGTACTGGAATCTAACCTGCCTGCATACTGCAAGTGCATGAGGACACGGTAGTTGTCGCATATCAAACTTTTGACAACTACATGACTTCCCCGGGATGTCCACTATTCCATTTCTTTTTCTATCCTTAACAACAAAACGAGATCGATCTATTGCATGCACTGTCATGCGAGCGGAATCATCATTGTGCTTCCAAATCTTGTCATGGGCCCAAATGGTCAAGAAGTTTGACATATTTTCTGCAGCTTCACGTCTCTCAACAAACCATTTTTGCATTAACTCTCGGATCCACTCAATTAAGGCAGTCACCGTCATGGCACGTGCATCCTTCGCAACAGCGTTAATGCTCTCTGCAATGTTGGTGATCATGATGTCATATCTTCTGAATGCTTCCATTGATCGAGCCCATTTTGAAAAACCAACCTCCTCCTCCAAGTATCTCGTTGCCTCCGGTTTCATTTCTCGCATCTTATATATTTTCCTTTGAAAGTCAGCTATGCGATACGCCTTGACAGCAACAAAATAGGAGGCCAAGTATCCTCCTCTTTTTGTTGTATGCAATGGTATTTTATATTGTGCTACCAAATTACACTTCAAGTGATGGATGCATACACCATGATATACATTAGGAAATACCTCTTTAATGGCCTTCTCGATACTAGCATGTCGATCAGATATAAATACAAGGTTCGCAAGATCGCCAATAACTCCTCGGAGTTTTTCTATAAACCACTTTCATGAAGCATCATTTTTAGAGTCAGCAATACCCCATGCAAGTGGAAAAATCTGGTTGTTTCCATCCTTGCAAACAGCCACAAATATTGTTCCCAAGTATGCATTTTTTAAAAATGTACCATCAACTGCAATAACCAATCGGATGGAAGACTGGAACCCTCTAATACATGGTCCAAGAGCTATGAAGAAATATTTAAAGTGCTTGCAATCGTCAATCTCCAAATGCGTGAATGTGTCAGGGTTCTGTTGTTCCAATATATGACAGTATGCAGGAAGTAATTTATATGAACCCTCTAGAGTACCACGTATCAACACCAATGCATGCTCCTTAGACCGCTAAGCAGTAGGGTAAGTTAATTCAATGCCAAACTCCTCACGTATGTCTGCTTGGATTTTCTTCGGTCTATAAAGTCGACTCGCAGATGTAAACTTATTTTTTATAAATTTACCAATAATCTGAGACTTTGCTTGTCGATGACCATCGCGCAATCGATCTAATTGGCACACGTGACTTGAATTAATTCTGCGCACAATAAAATGTTTCCTTGCATCTGTCGACACTGCACGTAATCGCCATCGACATCTATCATCATCACATTTGATTTTAAAACGATCTTTTGTCGATCTTGACACTTTAAAGCTCCAATTACCTTTAAGTGCTACCATAATAATAGCCTGGTGAAATTCGTCTTTGCTATCAAATAACTTTCCTACAAACACATCGTCAATTCTACTACTCGAATTCTTATCTGAAATGCCCAAGTCTGATGGTGGTATTGGAGGCATAAAAGCAAAGGAGTTTTCCGCTTCACAAAAATCTATTCTTCTAGCTTCAACATTTAGGGAGCTTGTCGAAACATAACAACGTCCGCCTTCTGCTAAATCATCCCCTTCTAAATTATCAACATTTCTAACATCATCATAATCTCCTTCCACATCCCCAACATTTTCAATGTTATCACAAGCGTAATGTGTATAGGCTGGGTCTTCATTAAAAGGTATAAGAGAAACATTGTGATACTCGTTCGTTGTGTTTGCAGGAACCACTGCTGAAACTGATAGAGATGTATGGCTCACTTGGTTGCTACCGCTAGTTGACATAAAATGAGCATGAATTGATGGTGGATTTTGATTGAGGGGCTGTACATTTTTTTCATAAACAGGAGCTCTATGATCCACTGTTACACATAAAGAACAGTACGATCTTCTATTGGCGCTTTAAAAAAACCGAACATCATTGTCATTTCTAATCTCAATAGGCTTTAGGTTATACCTCGTTGCATCAATTTTGATTTTCAAAGTCACCTTACACTTTACATTGTCGACTCTCAAGGTATAACATACTGCATTTAAAAGATCTTCAAAATTAATATCTTTCGGAACCGAAATTTTAAAATTACTATAATCAACATAACTTTCTTCTCCGTCACTAGAATTCTCCCACTTTCCTCCAAAACAAATAACTATCACATCACACTCCATATGATCTGGAAAAAAAAAAAATTAGAAAAAGTTCACAAATGAAAAAATTAGTAAAATATTTAAAAATAAAAAAATGCGCATCGCGGGGGCACATCTCGGGCCCGAGATGCACACAATGTGCGCGCCGCGGGGCCATCTCGGGCCCGCGGCGCGAACAATATGCGCATCTCGGGCCCGAGATGTGCTCCGCGACGGCGGCCGCAGCGACCGCCGTTTGGTTTTCACCAAACACACTCCAAAACTTATTTTTGGCCGGATTTCAACACCGTTTATACCATTCTAACTCATTTAGTTCGTTAATAACAACTACTTTTAACTTCAAATGTAAATTTATCTAATTTTTAACAAAGTTTAAAAAATTTACCGGAGCTATTTCTTTGATTTGATTCGAAGTGATTCTCAGCAATACTTTGATTTTTACAATAGCAACTTCAAAAATATTTGGTCATCAATAAACTTTGTTCAATATATCTTTAAAAAATTTTCAAAAAAGAAAGAAGTTATAAATTTGATATAATGATAAATGTGTCTAAAAATAAATTATTTGACTAATAAAGTATAATTATTTTATATTTAATTAATAAAATAATTAAAAGATTATTTGTGAACTTTTCTCTTTTAAATTTAAGAGAGTCGACATGAAAAATTGATTTTTGTAAAAAAAATCGTTAAGAAACACACACGGTAACTTAGCATTGGTCGTTGAACAGATTTATTGTGGGATCTTCCACACCAAATTATTTATATATATAAACCCTATTACATAGCCAACCCTAACAAAATCTTCACTTCTTCACTTCTCTAAAGTTCAATCTTGTCTTTTCCGGTCGTTTCTCGTCTTCCCTAACCAACTCAACATCGTTGTTTCTCTCCTTCCCTCGCCACTCAGTCCTCCACCACGCCGCTCGAAGCCTTGATGTTGACGTTCCCTTACTTTTCCTCCGCAGCTCGACGATCGACGCCCCTCATCTCTTCCTCTGTAGCTCTATCAGCTCGACTCACCTGTACTCTTCTTCCATCGGCTGTCAGGAAACAAATACAAAACATTATTGTTCTGCACGCGTTGTTTTCATTTCTAGGTTCTTAAAATTTTAATTTCAATATTTTCAAATTTCACCCCTTTTAATCTTTGGTATTAATAAAAATTCAATTGGCTCTAATGTTTTTTTTCCCCCAAACCATTTTATAAATCTGATTTAATCGGATTTGTTTTGGTCTTGCTTTTGTTGTCCTAATGATTTTCAATGCAATTTTATTGAATTTTGGCTTATCAAGTGCAATTTTATCAATTTTCTACAATTGAACTATTGTTGATTCAATGGAAAGTCTAGGCATCAAATACACCGATCACAAAGCGATGTCACTAAGGTGAGCAATTATAATTGCACCTTGTTCTTGAAAGCATACTGTACTACAGTGTTTTTGAAAAGTAAAAGTAATTGCTTTGCATATCACTATCATAAATTTTTTGGTGATGAATTCTGCCAGATTTCCTGTTAAAAGTTAAGACGATCATATTGATTATATTTCATATATATTAAATAGAAGAAGATAAATATTAATCTTAGAATATTTTGATGTATAAAAATTCTTTTCGCTCTTAACTTCTCTTCTTTTATTTTAAAGAGAATTTTTTTTGTTCTAAATTTTTTATTATTTTTAAAATTTTTTCTTTTAATTATGTAAGTACTTAATTTCATTCATAATTTTAATTATATGCTATCTTTTAAACTATTTTATTTTTATAAAAAAAAATTAGGTTACAATTTATTTGAATTAAAAAAATATTTTTTTTTCATGATCAATTAGTCATAACGAGTTTCCCCGTTGCGATAACTAAAAGGAGAAGCAAGTGATTGAAGGAAACTTGGAGAAATTGGATAAAATAGAATCCGTAGTAAAAAAAGATAGCCTTCTCATTTTGGACGAGCACGATAACGAAAGTTGCTCCATATAGGCCTTGTAGAGCAGCAGATAGGAGAGGTAGCCTATAGAATCAAGTAATTAGCTCGATGAAAATTCATCCCGTATTCCATATGAGTTAGTTGACTTCAATTGGAGAGACAGGAATTAAACCTGTCATGAGCCTTGCAAACTCTATCCCCAAATTCAATTAAGATCAATATAAAAATTTTAATAAAATGTTGTAAAAAATGCAAAAGCAAGGAAGGTTGTAGTTGAATAAGTCGATCTTCTTTTCTTTTCTTGATTATCAATAAGTAGGCTTTGAAGTAATAGTAAATAATTATAAAATTAAGTAGTAAATTATTTAAATAAAAAGAGGTAAAATACTTATAATTGTGTTTTATATAGTCATCATTTTAGATAAAAGATAAAATGATAATTTGAGCTAAATAGATTAAAAGCCTTTGAACTTTTTAATTCCAAATTAAAGATTTAAATTCTAGTTATCTCATAACTCATAATATCTTCTAAGTTAACCTCGGGCTAGTCCACTAAAAGCCCAATGTTGTACTCTAATTGACCCTTGTAATAAATAAATTCAAATTTTAATTAAAACTACTTTAATTAAAATTAATATTAATCATTTGATCAATAATAATCACTCAATTAATCATCTATTTGATGTTATAATTAAAGCTAGATCATTATAAAATGTCATGCTTATTTAATTACTTATAAGCCTGTAAGTCACGGAATGCTTTAATGATCATTTTTAATATATCTGTATTTGTATGTAATTTTACAAAACATATTATTATTCAATAATCAATTTATTGAATAAACTGCGACCACAAATTTAAATGATTAAGTACTGCAAACAACTTAAGTGACATCATTTAATATAGATTTTATAGTGTAAGTATATGTTCCCACGATCCATGAAATTACATCTTTAAGTCATCGAGATTTTGACCGTCCAATTGGGTCTCACTTTGTGATAACTCAAAAAAATACAATACATAAATGTAAGTTCATTACTTACTCAAGATTAAGGTTAATCAAACTTATTAAAACTTTGTCGATTAAGATCAATGATATTTAATTAATTAGATCAAAATTCACATTAGTGCAGTTTAATATATCATAAACTAGTTTTTCTACTCAAAGTCTCTACTTTAGTAATTAAGGTAAACCATTCACTATAAGAAGTAGAAAAACAACAATTTTACATAATGAAATGTCCATTTCATTAATGATTATGAACTAAATTTAATTTATAAAGAACTTGTGATCTATACCTTTTGCATTAACATCATATGCCTAATACATAGATCACATACTTTATAAATATGGGCTCTTCAATGTATGCTTAATTATGTATGAATAAAAACTTTTAATCAAATAAAATGTTTTTATACATGCTTTCAGGGCACCATAAAGATATTACATGTCTAACAATCTCCCACTTGTCATAAAGCATGTTAGGTATTTGTTGAACTCTCATATCATCTGTATGAGTTTCAAAAATCTTTACTTGCAGTGACTTAGTGAATAAATCCACTAGATTATTTACTGATGCAATCTTGGATATTATTACTTCACTTCTTAGTATTAATTTTCTTACCAAGTGATATTTTCTTTCAATGTGTTTCTTTGTTTATGGTATCTTGGTTCTTTAAATCGTGCTATAGCTCCGCTATTATTATAATAAATAACAATGGGCATATTTGCACTTGGTACTATTCAAGCTTCATAAAGAACTTATAGAGCCATACAACATCTTTTACAGCTTCTAATGTAGCTATATATTTAGCTTGCCTGATAAAGTCTGTGATGCATAATTGCTTTACACTTCTCCAACTTATAGCCCTACCATCTAAAGTGAACATATATCCAAATGTTGGCCTTCAGGCATTTTTGCCTGCTTAAAAATCTGAATCTGTATACCTAATAGGAACAAGATCGTTACTAGAATATACAAGTATATAATCTTCCGTTCTCCAAAGATACTTGAATGTATGTTTTATTGTATTCCAGTGCTCTAATCCTAGGTTTGATTGATATCTGTTGACCATACCAACTGCATAACAAATGTTCAGTCTAGTACATAATATTTTATACATAAAACTTCCTACGGCAGATGCATAAGGAATTCATCTTATGCGATTTATCTTTTCAATTGTCTTAGGAAATTGATTCTTATTTAAATCAATCCCATGTTTAAAAGGAAGTAATCCATTTTTGGATTCATGCATAGCAAACTTGACCATAATCTTTTTTATGTATACACTTTGAGATAAAGCTAACATCTTATTCTTGCACTCTCGCCATAGCTTAATCCCAATAATGTAACTAGCTTCACATACGTTCTTCATATCAAATTGATTAGATAACTAAATTTTTATTGATGATAATGCCCCTACATTATTTTCAATGGGTAGTATATCATCTATAAACAAGACTAGAAATACTATAAACAAATCATCTATCCTTTTATAAACATAAGGTTCATCAGAATTTTAATCAAAATCAAATGATTTGATAGCCTAATCAAATATGATGTTCCAAGATCTCGATGCTTGTTTTAGCCCATAGATAGATTTTTGTAGTTTGTGAACCATATATTCTTGGCTTTTAGCTATAAAACTGTTTAGTTGTATCATATAGATACTCTTTTCAAGATTGCCATTGAGAAAGGCAGTCTTAACATCCATCTGTCAAATCTCATAATTAAAATTTCATGCAATAGATAAGAGAATTCTAATAGACTTAGGTATGGCTACCAGTAAAAATATTTTCTCATAATCAATGCCTTATTTTTCAGCATAACCTTTCAAAACAAGCCTTATTTTAAAGGTTTCTACATTTTCATTTATCCATCTCTTTCTCTTGTAGACCCATTTGTAACCTATGAGTTTTATCTCTTTAGATTTTTCTACAAGTTCTTAAACCTTATTAAAATACATAACATCAATTTTTGATTTAATACCTTTACGCAAATGATCTGCAACTACATCAACCATAACTTCATTATAGCTAGTGGGATCCAATTCATGTTCATAAAAAACTACACGAAAAGTCTCTCCAATAAACATGTACCTATAAGGATGTATAATATTCCTCCCATTGCGATGAAGTACTGGTGATTGATGCTCTACAGCTGGTTCTGATTGGCTATTATAATTTGAAATATGAACTATTGTATTGTCTCTTTCAGGCACAACACTGGAGTTTCCAAATAATTTAGCAAAAACTATCTTACTCATAAGTTTGAAGTTTTTCATATAATATTCCTCAATAAATATTGCATTTGTGCTAACAAACACTTTTTTATCTTGAGAACTATAGAAAAGACTTTCTCTTACTCTTTTAGAATAGCTAATGAGCAGACAAACTTCGAACTTAGAATCTAATTTATCTGTCTTCCCTTTTAGCACATGAGCTGGACAACTCTATATATGTATATGATGTAAACTTAATTTACGCCTCTATCCATATTTCCAAAGGTGTTTTAGGGATTGATTTAGATGGAATTAAGTTAAGAAGATATATGGTTGTCTCCAAAGTGTAATCCTAAAACAAGATGGGTAAATTTGAATAACTTATCATTGACCTCACCATTTTAAGAAGAGTCATGTTTCTTCTTTGTACTACATCATTTTACTAGGGGTAACTTAGGTGTAGATAATTAGGATAATATCCCATTTTCTAACATATAGGTCTTGAATTCAATATAGAGGTATTCTCTATTTTAATCAAATTGAAGTGCCTTTATGTGTTTTCTTAATTGTTTTTCTACTTCTGCTTGAAACTCTTTGAATTTATCAAATGCCTCAAACTTATGGTGCATTAGGTACATATAACTGAATCTAGAATAATCATCAATACAAGTGATAAAATATTCATAACCTCCTCTAATTTGTGTGCTCATAGGCCCACACACATCAGAGTGTACTAATTTTAACGCTTCAGTGGCTCTTCTTCCTTTAGCATTAAAAGGCCTTCTGGTCATTTTACCTTTTATACAGGATTCGCAAACTACCAGTGTTTCAATCTCTAGTGAACTTAGAGGTTTATTTTTGACTAGTCTTTAGATCCTATTTAGATTAATGTTACCAAGACATAGATGCCACAAATATGTTTGATTAGTGGTGGATATTTGAATTCTTTTATTGTGATTAGATTCATTATTCAACTCTGTATCATGCAGTGAGTTAACTTTAGGATATATATAATATAAATTTTTAACTAATATACCCAAACATATAAACGACTTATTTCTTTTGATAACCACAATTGAGTCAAAGATTACGAAATAACTAGATTTATTCAAACAACTCACTAAAATCAAATTGCGTTTAAATTCAAGTACAAAAAAAATAAATATTTATTATTAAAATCCTAAAATCATCAAAATACAAACAAATGACTCTCACTGCTTTAACTGCAACAGTCGCACCATTTCTAAGCCTGAGACTAATTTCCCCATCACTGAGTTTTTTAGTTTTCTAGAACCCCTATAAAGAGTTAAAAATATAATTAGTGGCTTAAGAATCTACAATTTAGGAATTTGTAGAATCAACCACTAAACATGTGTTAATGAAAAGAAGTTTACTTGAAGTTGAAGCTGTCTCTTTAGCCATTGACAGCTTGGCCAAGTTAATTGGAAAATTTCTCTTCCAGTACCCTTTAACGTCACGTTGAAAACACTTTCCTTTGGGTTTTTTTCTTCTTTTTTATTGATTTCATATTTTCTGAATTATATGCTTTCTTGGGCTTATTCTTCTCACTACCCATTCCCTTAAAATTGGGACTAGAAGAAGGGCTTTGAGTCCAATAAACTCTATCAAGATTTCATGATAGTCGCAGTAGCCTTTAACTAATTCATCAACTCAGTTAATATGAATCTAGTTGGTTTATTGACATATTTAATAAGAAAATTTAAAAGAAGAGTGCTAGGGTTTCTAGGACCATCTGAGCCTTATATTGGCCAGTATATTCCCCATACAAGTCCTTCACTTGCTAGAACAATGCAATTATTTTTAGCATATAATCCTGGACTGGAGTTCCTTCAGTTTGTCGACTATTCATGATCTCTTTTAATGTAGCCTGCCTCAGAGTTCTGTTTTATCAATAAACATCTTTGAAACATTGAAGATCACGTCAGCAGTTATAGTCATTTTCTCATGTTTCTTGGCTAATGTATTAGACAATGAAGCAAATATATACCATTTAGCTATCTTATAAGACTGTTGCCACTTATTGTAAGCATCTATTTTAGCTTACGATGCATTATCTTTTGATTTTGGAGGGCATTTTTTAGTCAAAACATATTTATGCTTATCAATTGTGAATACAATGTCTAGGTTCCTCTTCCAATTAACAAAGTTATGTCCAATTAATTTATTTTAATTAAGAATAAATGTTAGTGGGCTGAATGATGTCATTTTTTGAAAATAAATAATTATACATAAGTATATATTCTCTTGTAGCATATAAAAGTTTTGCATGATGCATCGGTATCATACTAATTTATTATTATCTAAATATCTCATATCAAATATAAAAAAAAAACTACCGATTCTTTAGCCTTTATGTTTAATTAACAAAAACTCTGTAGGGATGATATTAATTAACATAAGTTGAATGTATAACTATTATTTCAATCATCTATATTTTTCAGTTAAAAAAGCTACTGTATGGTGGTTAATTTCGCATGAATCTTATATTAGATCTTATCATTTAGAGAAGTCCTATATAGTAACTAGCTCTGATTAATACCCTTCGTAAAGAGCTCACGAAATTTGAGATAAGGCATTAATCTATCTCACTGTAAGACTAATAATGGAGACCATGAACCTTATGCCTAAAGCCTTCTCTCACTCAATATTTTAATCCTTAGAGTTTTTATTTTAGTTTAACTCGTTTTAATATAATAATTAATTTATTAAGTTGACATTCCGCCAATTAATATCTAATTTTATCAAATAAAATAATTAATTAGGCTATGTCAAATTATTAAATCAATATATTAAAAATACAACATTAATCTTATTCTAATCACATTAAAATATTAATGTCACATGATATATTAATGCATGAACATGTGAATGTGACACCTTTAATCTATATGACATGTTATTCAATTAATCAAATAATTAGATAAATAAACAACCCATAATTCATGATTTTTTTCTAAGAAGAAAAATATTAAAACTAAGCTTTAATTATTCAAAGTCTTCCTTGATGTCAACTTGGACTCTTTCATAATATCTATCTCCATCTTTATTTGCTTGCAAGTTTAATGAGCTTGACATGTTGGATTTTTAAACTTTACTTTGGTCCATTTATTTTTTATAATAAATTTGGGCATTAAAAAAAATTTCTTTTTGGCCCTTATAGAAAAAATTTATTAAAATAATTTTAGACCAAATAATTTTATTTAAAATAGCCCATTAAATATTTTATAAAATTTAGACTAAAATTAAAATGAGTTTGGGCCATCTTTAAATTTGCAAATACTTAAAAATAGTCTACAAACATAGTTGGGTCAAAATGAGGACCTATTTACAAATTCTCAAAACTTTTCTAGCCAAAACATATTTATCCAACACTTTAAAGGCTTAGATGATAAATTGAAAATTGAATTCTGTTTTGGACTAATTTATAAATATTTTGAAATTAAACTTGCCAAATATAATTCACAAAAATTATAAAAGGGGCTGAGTGAAAAAAGACAAAATAAAATCCAATTTCATTTTTTTTCTTCCCCAACTACACTTAATGCCACTACTCCCTCTTGCCGCCACATGCCACAACGTGCCACCATCTCATTGGAAAAATTACATATCTCATTTTTTGTTACATATCAATTACAATCATAATTGTATACATAATATTCTTATACAAAAAAAAATGGCTTATAATATATCTAAAAAAAATGAAATAATCAAGAGGAAAAATTATGATATTATTTCATCACCCCCTCCATAAAATTAACAATAAAAAAATCTCTACCATGGATTTGGATAATAAAAAATATTTATCAAATAATTAAATTATAATAACAATAGATCAATGAAATTATTTGGTGTCACAATTAATATTCACAACCATATACAAAATATAACATATTTGCATGTAATATAAACCAAAACTTACTCTGATACTATTTTATTGGAAGCATAAGATGATCATATTGATTATATTATTTATAAATTAAATTTAACTAAGGAAGAAAATTACCTTAAAATATTTTGATGTAGAGAAATTCACTTAGCTCCTAACTTCTCTTCTTTTGTTTTAGAGAGAATTTTTTTTACTCTAGTTTTCTCTACTATTCTCAAAATTTTATCTTTCAAGTGTATGGGCACTTAATTCCATTCATGATTCCAACTATATATCTCCTTTTAAATTATTCCACTTTTATAGAAAAATAAAAATTAGGTCACAACTTATTTAAATCAAAAGAGGCAAACAATTATAATTTTATTTCCTCTTTTCAATCATTACACTCATATATAAAATTAAGTGGTGATTTATTTAAATAAAAGGAGGCAAAACACTTATAATATTTTGCATAGTCATCATTTTAAGTAAAAGATAAAATGATATTTGAGCTAGTAAATGAACTAAAGGCCTATGGGCTTTCTAACTCCAAATTAGAGATTCAAGTTTTAGTCATCTCACGACTCATTAGATCTTTTAAGTTAACCCTGGGTTATTCTACTAAAAACCCAAAGTTGCACTCTAGTTGGCTCATGTAATAAATAAATCTAAATTTTAATTAAAACTATTTTAATTAAAATTAATATTAATCATTTAACTAATATAACTACTCAATTAACTCTCTATTTGATGTCGTAATTAAAGTTAGGCCATTATAAAAATGTTATGCCTCTTTAATTACTTATTTGCCTCTAAATCACGGAATGTTCTAATGATCATTTTTAATATGTCTATATTTGTACATAATTCTACAAATACATATTATTATTCAATAACCAATTTATTGAATAAACCATGGCTACAAATTTAAATGATTAAATACTGCAAACAGCTTAAGTAACATTATTTAATATAAATTTTATATTTTAAGTATATGTTTCCACGATCCATGAAATTGCATCTCCAAGTCGTCAAAATTTTGACTGTCTAATTAGGTCTCACTCTATGTTAACTCAAAAGAATATAATACATAAATGTAAATTCATTACTTACTTAAGATTAAGGTTAATCAAGGTTATTAAAACTTTATGAATTAAGATCAATGATTTTAATTAACTAGATCAAAATTCACATTAGTGCAGTTTAATGTATCATACACTAGTTTTTCTACTTGAAGTCTCTACTTCAATAATCAAGGTAAATCATTCACTATAAGAAATAGAAAAACTATAGTCTTATATAATAAAATGTCACTTTCATTAATGACTGTGAATAAGATTTAATTTATAAAGAACTTATGTTCTATACCTTCTACATTAGCATCATATGCCTAATACATAGATCACATACTTTATAAATATGATCTCTTCAATGTATGCTCAATTATGTATGAATAAAATTTATTAATCAAATAAAATGTTCTTATACCTTTCAGGGCACTATAAAGATATTACATTTCTAGCATCCTTACTATAGGGTTGGTCAACAAGTTAAAACCCAACTATACAATATACTTAGCAAGCAAAGCAACTTGAGCCTCTAAAGTACCATTATTTCAAACTTCTAATACCTAAATCCATACCCATTTTTACACAAAAACCCTTACGAGCAAACTAAAATCAAAAGAAATTTTGTTTTTATGCTGCCGAGTAATTATAGGGGCTATAGGTTTTTGTAAGGGAAGCATTGTATTGTTTTTTATGAACATTGTTGTTATTATATGAATGTAATATATTTTAATGAATATTGAATGCCTTAATGGTGTATTTTTTTTCTATTAATATTGTTGTGGTTGAGTTATGAACTTATCGAGTGTTTTGAGTTATTTGTGTTGTTTTTAAATTTTTTTTAGATGGATAAAATAATGAACAATAAAGTGTTTACAAACCTAAAAAATAAAGCAACCATCAAGTTTTCGATTCTTGGACTTGATTTTTTAAGATTGAAAATGATAAGAGTCGAATGTATTCATTGTGGTAAGAGTTATATTGCTCATCTTGTTAGGAATGAAACCACAAATATGAACAAACATTTGTTAATTTGTAAGAAGTAATTTGCCACCTTAATAGATGAGAGGCAAGGGGTACTAGTCAAAATCTAATTATTAAAGTTGGTACTAGAAGTTTTATGTCTGTTACACGTAATAAAAAGGATTATAGAAAATCTTGTGCCAAAATGATAATTCTTAATGAGCTACATTTAGTTTTGTTAAGGGTAGAGGATTTCATTATTTCTGAATGTTGTGTGTCCAAGGTTTGATCACCTATCTAGAAGAACCCTAGTTAAAGATATTGATAGAGGTTTATATAGACTATCATTTATATCATCTCGGACTTAGATTTTGTTCTAAATCATGAGTATTTGACAATTTATTTAAGGTTTTTGATCACATATATATTTTCCATCAATGGCGTGAAGATATTAGGGAAATTGGATGAAAACTGAAGAATTTAATAATTTTAGGCCAGTGTTGCGGCGTCCAAGTCAGAGAGCTGAGCTTCGTGGCGTCTAGTGAGAGTCATCACCTCGATGTTTTCCAGGTCTCAACTCACCACCCATTGTCGTGGCGCCCATATGACTAAATATACCCTATCTTATGAGTCCTAATATGACTTGAATTTGAATCCATACATCCTTAGGGTTACAAGGACCTATAAAAAAATCATTTTTCAAAGTCAAAATGGGAGAATAACACAGAGAAACAAAGCAAACAAAAGAAAAACACAAAAAATAAGATATCAAAGTAAGAATTGAAGATTGAAAGATCAAATACTTGCGCATCAATTAAGAGAGAGAGAGAGAGAAAGAAAGAGAAAGAGCAATATGGAGCATTTTCTTGTTTAGTTTTTCTTATATTTTTATATTCTTATGGTTATGTTCATGATGTCTTTCATTATTTGTTTTATACTCTTAGATTTATTATAAACTAAATTCTTTTGATTCAGGGTTAAACTTTTGAACCTAATATATAATTAGATATTATTAACTTCTTCTTAATAAATTATATTGATTTATTCTATCATGTGTTTAATTCTTCTTTATATCTTGCCAATATATTGATTGTTTGAGAAATCATAATAAACTTGAAAGAAAAATTTATATGTTTAGCCTATGATAGTTTGATATATGATCATAGGATAATAATTATGAGTTTCATATAGGATGGACATACACCTAGCATGTATGGTATTATTAGACCTATTCTTAATGAATTTCATACTATTCTAATTACTATAGACATATAAATAATTAATTAGGATGAGATATAGTTATCTGACTATCGACAGAGACTTATAATGATATTCGTGTTCTAGTCAACAATTTATTATTGAGGAATTAATTAAGCGGTTACTAGGTTCAATGAAATATTAGTGAATAAGTTGAAACCCTAACTTTCTTTTTATTAGTAATTTAAACCATTACTTGCTTTTTGATTAAGATTATGTTTACTTTCTTTAATTTCGATTAATTTGGGAACACTCAACTTTAGATTTTATTTGAATAAAAGTTAAGTAGAATTAAGTTTAGTACATGATTAATAGAATTAAATTGAATAAGTGTCCATGGAATTAATACTTGGACTCAAATTCCTATATTACTTGATACGATAGCGTGCACTTGTGCTTAGTTATAATTTGCACATCAAGTTTTTTGCGTCGTTGTCGTGGATCAATACTAATTCTAAACTATCTTACTTTTGGTTCAATTTTTTTAGTATTATTTACTTTTATTTGTTTTAAATTTTGACAGTTTATGCAAAGTACCAAAAGTAAAAATTTGACTTCTTTTGATCCTGAGATCAAAAGAACATTGCGAAGACTTCGACGTGAACAACATTAACTCAGAAACATGGAAGAAAAAAGGATTATGTTGTTTCTACAACAGAAAGGATTCAATCTAGTATTCAGCGTCTAACTGTCAATGCAAACAATTTTGAGATCAAGCCGAGTATTTTACAGATGCTGAAGAATTTTATACAATTTAGTGGTGCTCCGAATAATGATCTTAACAGACATATCATAAATTTTATAGAGATTTGTAATACATTTAAATATAACGAATTCTCAAATGATGCCATCAAATTAAGACTATTCCCTTTCTCTTTGAGAGACAAATCTAAGAGTTAGTTGATGTCATTACCATTTGGATTCATATTGACATGAGATGACTTAGCATAGAAGTTTCCAGTAAAGTAAAGATGAGAAATGACATTACCTCATTTATTCATATTGATGGCTAGTCACTATATGAGGCATAAGATTGATTCAAAGATATGTTGAGGAAGTGTCTTCATCATGTGGTTTCTAAATGGCTGTTAGTCCAAATGTTCTATAATGGACTGGTAGGTTATTTAAAGATCATTGGAGATGCCACTGCTAGAGGAGCTCTAATGAATAAGTCTATAGATGACGCATATAATTTGCTAGAGGAGATATCATTAATAGTTACCAATAACCTGCTGAAATGGTTACCCCGAAGAAGATCGTTGAAGTTCATAACATAGATACATTCAATGCATTGGAAATCAACATATTATCAAAAAAATTCGATGCCATGAATGCCATCACAATTTAGAATGTGACATGTGACTTTTGTGGTGACAACTACATAAATAGGCAATACATAGAGTCAACAAGTTATGTGGAAAATTATAATAGGCGACAGAACAATCCACATTCAAGCTTTTATAATTCAAAGAGGTGGAATCATTCGAACTTCTCTTGAAGTAACAACTAATGGTAGTCATCTAAACAAAAAAAAACCCTCTTAGATTTCACCCACAAAAAAAAAAGAAGTCCGCCTTAGAAGATATAATCTTACAGTATATGAAGTTCAATGATGCAATTCTACAAAACCATTTTACACCCTTGAAAAATTTGGAGACTCAAATAGGAAAACTTGCTGCAATAATTAATAAGCGACTTCAAAGAGCTCTACCAAATGACATCAAAGTAAATCCACAAGGAAATATAAGGCAATTTCAAGTTGTCTCCTTAAGAAGGGATAAGGTCTTACAAGATAATATATCTCAACCACTATCATCAAGTATGTCAAACAATAAAGAGAAGGAAAAAGTAGAGCAGAATGATGAAGCACAACCCTATAGACCACCAATACCTTTTTCTCAAAGACTACAGAGGTGTAAAACAAATGCAGTAATAAAAAATCAGCAGCAAAATAGTGCAGAAACTAGACCTTAACAGTAAAAAATTATAAAAATGACTGCATAAACAATGCAAAAATCAGTATTTAAGTGCAGAAAAGTGTAGAAACTATAGAAAATACAAGTAGCAACATGTAGAATCATCCAGTTCAATCATTCACTCTACCTCTACCATTCCCACGGAGGCTGCAAAAAAAAACATTAAATAAGCAATTCTCAAAATTTCTTGAAATCTTTAAGAAACTATATATTAATCTTCCTTTTATAGATGCACTTGAACAAACACATAACTACATTAAGTTTATGAAGAGCATTCTTTCAAAGAAAAAAAAGCTGAATGATTATGAGACTATAGCTTGACAGAGGAGTGTAGTTCCATTTTACAAAAGAAATTATCGCCTAAGCTAAATGATCCATGTAGCTTTACCATCCTATGTGTCATTGGCAATCACAACTTTGGGAAAGCTTTATGTGATTTAAGGGCAAGCATCAATCTCATGTCATTGTCAATCTATAAGAAGTTAGGTTTGGGGGAGGCTAAACCTATAAATGTCACCTTACAACTTGCCGATCGTTTACTCACGTATCCAAGAGGTATTATTAAAGATGTCTTAGTGAAGGTTGACAAGTTTATTTTTTCTATAAATTTCATTGTTTTGGATACGAAAAAAGATAGAGATTTTAATCATCCTTGGAAGACCATTCCTACCCACTGAACAAGACAATTATTGACGTATAAAAATAAAAGCTAACCATAAGAGTACAAGATGAAACAACAACTTTCAAAGTCTCCAAGGAGATCAAGTTGTCAACATAAAATTAAGATTGTTTCAACATTAATGTGGTGCACCCAAATGATAACCAATAACTTCTGCAGCTAAAAGAGTTAGAAGTAATGAATTCCCACATTCAAAAGAAAGCACTGAAGCACAGAAAAGGAAAAAAAAAGCATGAGCAGAACTTTCATAAAAATTTCAAAGATAAGGATAAAATGAACTCTCTTTCTTAGTCTAAGATTAAAGACTTTTCGAAAGAGCGCAAGGAAAATGGAGCAAAATCTACTACCTAAAGTTTAATTTTAAGGCTATGAAAGCCCAAAAAGAAGAGTGCCAACAAGAATACATTCCAACATACCTCTACCATCATCTTTGTTCTACTATAAAAATATAGGAAACCTAATCAAGCCAACGACATTAAAACAAGTGCTCCAAATAAATTTTATTTTAAGGATTGCTTATTTTTATTGTTATTTACTTTATTTTTTTATCTTCTTTTAGGGTTATAACAGTAAGATAAGTATTTAAAGAAGCAATACAAGTAATTGCAAACGTTAAGAGATAAAGAAAAATAGTCACATCAAGATATAAATGCTGCAATGTTTAAACTTTATTTACCAATGAAGTTTCTTTCTCACAAGTTTTTATTTTTCAACATTAGGTACAATGTTAAAATTAAGTTTAGAGGAGAAAAACACTTTTTCTATGTTTATTTTTTGCTACATAAATTGATTGATTATCTTGCATGTTAATTTTTTTAGTTGATTAGTTTTTTATTGAGATGATGATCATTAGTCCATGATAAGAATTAGAATATTAGCTAAATTTATTTTTTACAAATCCTTAGGAAACATAGACACTTAAGATAACTCTCATACCAAGAATCTTGAATTAATTTTAAACTTAGTTTTGATCACTTATCTTTGAGTATATTGAAATAAGAATGTAGTCATTGAATTATTGCTTAGAGATACTCATGCTTAAGTAGTACACCATAGTCTCGAAGACCAACACTCTAAAACTTGCTTGATTATTACTTGAGGTGAAATTCTAAGAAACACATTGTTGGAAAATTGGTGATTCAACAATCTTGGTTGGACAAGAATTGAGATGAATACCAAAGTGGAGAGTCACAAGAAGTTTAGAACGTGTGGGACACATATGGAGAAGTCTAGGATGTGTGGGACACGAAGGGGGAAGTGAAACAGGACTCAAAGACGCGAAGGAAAAGAAGAAATCGCGGGCAGCTTCTAGCGCCGCGGCGCCCAGGGCTGAGCGCCGCGGTGCTCAAAATAGAAGACCAGCGCCGTAGCGCTGGGTCCTCAGCGCTGCAGCGCTAGACGCGAGAAGGGCCAGCGCTGCGGCACCCAGGGACGAGCGCCGCAGCGCCAGAACGTGTGGAAAAGTCCGTTTTGGCTCGGGATTTCAGGTTTTGGGAAGTTTTGGACTTCCAAAACAAGTGGACTCTTATTCCAACAAGGAATAGGGTTTGTAGGCACGAAATACACCCTATATAAACACTTGTAAACCCTTGATTAAGGTTAAGCATCTAAGGTTTCAAGATGTAACCATAAGAGAGAATAGAGGAGCTAGGTAGGCACTAAGTGCGTGGTGCACTAGGGTGTAACCTTGGGGGGTGTTTTCTTCTTTAGGTTCTTTGAGTGAATAAAAGAGAAACACCATAGATCCTTTAGGCTTTGATGCTTGGGCTATTCTTGTGTTTCTTGTAAAAATCTCTTATGAGGAGATACGAAGAGGTCTTAGGGAGTCATAATGATCAAGGGTAGATGCTTAGAGGTCTCTATGGGAGATACTAAGGGGTCTTGTGGGATCATTGATGATGTAAGAAGATACTTTATGATCTATTTCAATGGGAAGAAGCTGGATCATAGATCCTCCGTGGACGTAGGCAATTTGGGCCGAACCACGATTATCTTGTGTCTTCTGATTGGTTTGTTTTCTTTGTCTTTATTGGTGTGTTAATCTTATGTGTTCTTGCTTATGGTGTGAGTTATGGTTTTCTGCTGCGCATAGGGTATCAAGGTTGTGGTTTAGTTGATGCCATAGGGGTGTCAAATTGAAGTGCACGGCTTGATATCCCTCAACAAACTGGTATCAGAGCAAGGTTGAAGCTACAAACTGCTATTGGAGCGTATATTAAAGTACAAACTGATGACAGTTCTTGAGTTGAAGTCCAAACTGATATTAGAGCCATGGGTTGAAGTTCAGATTGCAGAGCATAGGCGGCAGAGTCAGATTGTAGAGCAAAGGTTGTCAACCATGAGGACTTACAAATATAACAGAAGAACAATAAGGAAGATGATTATCTGAAAGAGGAAAAGATGATAGCCTTACTGGAGAGTTTTGAAGTAGAGATCACTCTTGAAGAAGACTTCCAAGAAGATGGTGTCATCTAGGTCCTAGTTAGAAGAATCATTCAGATTAGACTCAAAATAAAGATGGAAAAAGAAGAACAATCAAGATTGAAGGGCAGATCTAAAAGGTGTCTAGGGTACTCAAGGGGATAATCCTAAGAGGGAGACAAAGATAGAAGGAAGGTGGATTTACAAGTCTGTTGGATGACTAGGCAAAGACCTTAATCGCATGAGAGCTTTTAGAGGAATCAGTGTCTGATGAACGAACTATTTTTGGGATCTAGGGTAGTGTTTTCATATGAGTCGTGGAGAATTGTTATTTACCAATTGGAGTAATATGGCTTATGGTAAGTCATAGGGGATTGGTAGAATAAGATTGAGACTACATAGTGAAAAAGACAAGGGAGGGACTAGGTATGAGATTTATTCCTCATCTCATGAAGACCTAGAGGACTCAGGACTGCTAGATCGAAATAGGGAGATTCATGGAAGGCATACAGAAGGAACACTAAATGGGGAAGCAAAAGGATCGAGGGAGTGATAAAGCACAAAGGGAGGTTATGTGCTTGAAAAGTGCTTAGAATGGGATCAACATAGGGGTTGATTTGAAACAGACCATAAAGCAGCTTTCGATATATCACTTTGTGGCAGGGGTCGAAAGAGAATGTGTGGGAAGAGTAGCAATGGCGAGAATGGGTTTTCCACCATTAAGGGTTGTGGTTATGGTGTCTTCGGGATATAGAAGATCATAACATTGAACTACTCTAGACATCAGCATTCAGGAATCTTTGGAGACCGTAGTCGCAAGAGCCTTAGTTAAGTCGGAGAACTTGACTTATAGATCATGCTAGTAAGCATTGGTCAATGAGGGGTGACGGTGATTAGCTTCATGGGAAGAGATTTTGAATCAATGAGGGGATTTGTTGGAAAATTGGTGATTCAACAATCTTGGTTGGACAAGAATTGAGATGAATACCAAAGTGGAGAGTCACAAGAAGTCTAGAACGTGTGGGACACTTATGGAGAAGTCTATGATGTGTGGGACACGAAGGGGGAAGTAAAACGGGACTCAAAGATGCGAAGGAAAAGAAGGAATCGCGGGCAGCTTCCAGCGCCGCGGCACCCAGGGCTGAGCGCTGCAGCGCTCAAAACAGAAGACCAGCGCCGTAGCACCCAGGGCTGAGCGCTGCGGCGCTCAAAACAGAAGACTAGTGCCACAGCGCTGGGTCCTCAGCGCTGCAGCGCTGGACGCGAGAAGAGCCAGTGCTGCGGCGTCCAGGGACGAGCGCCGCAGCGCCAGAACGCTTAGAAAAGTTCGTTTTGGCTCGGGATTTCAAGTTTTGGAAAGTTTGGACTTCCAAAATAAGTGGACTCTTACTCCAACAAGGAATAGGGTTTGTAGGCACGAAATACACCCTATATAAACACTTGTAAACCCTTGATTAAGGTTAAGCATCTAAGGTTTCAAGATGTAACCATAAGAGAGAATAGATGAGCTAGGTAGGCACTAAGTGCGTGGTGCACTAGGGTGTAACCTTGGGGGGTGTTTTCTTCTTTAGGTTCTTTGAGTGAATAAAAGAAAAATACCATAGATCCTTTAGGCTTTGATGCTCGGGCTATTCTTGTGTTTCTTGTAAAAATCTCTTATGAAGAGATACGAAGAGGTCTTAGGGAGTCATAATGATCAAGGGTAGATGCTTAAAAGTCTCTATGAGAGATACTAAGGGGTCTTGTGGGATCATTGATGATGTAAGAAGATACTTTGTGATCTATTTCAATGGGAAGAAGCTGGATCATGGATCCTCCGTGGACGTAGACAATTTGGGCCGAACCACGTATATCTTGTGTCTTGTGATTGGTTTATTTTCTTTATCTTTATTGGTGTGTTAATCTTATGTGTTCTTGCTTATGGTGTGAGTTATGATTTTTCGCTGCGCATAGGGTATCAAGGTTGTGGCTTAGTTGATGCCATAGGGGTGTCAAATTGAAGTGCACGGCTTGATATCCCTCAACACACATGAATAGAGAAATGTCATTAGTCCAAAGATGGACCGCTTGAGCCTTTCTAGCTTACCTTATATGTATATTTATCTCTAGTTTTTCCTTTTGAGCCTAAATACCCATTGTTTTATGTTTAACCACATTACAAGCATCAAGACTTTAAGCCTATTTATCTTAAAATTACCCGTAACACTATAAATCTTTAGTTTACATAAAAATACTCTTAAAAGGAAAAATTTTGTGGTTGTGTGAGAAAATGGTACCGAAGTAAAAAATAATTAAGTTTGGTGATATGTATCAATCTAAGTTTAAGGGTATACATTCTTAAAAAAAAAAAAACCTTTAAATTCTTTATATCCCCGACTTAAGAAAAATAAAAAATTCTTTTAAAAAAATAGTGATTAAAAGAAATATGAAAATACTATAAGTTTGGAGGAGGAGATAAATCAAAGAAAATGAGATCAAGAGGATTCAAGGTAAAGTTTAAGTGTTCATAATGTGATTTGAACTTCATACATATATCTTTATATCTCACCATTGACCTTAACTTTTCATTACAAGTTAAATAAAGTCATAAATAAATCTCTAAATATGTGTCGTTCTATATTAGTGGAGAGTAGTATGAAAAATACGCCTATGGTAATGTTATTATAAACTGAAATATGTCAAGACATTATATTTTTGTATTATCTTAAGATACTAAGTAAATCTAGGTATGAAATATGCCAAGACATCATATTTGTGTACTATCTTAAGTTATTGAGTAAATCTAAGTATATTTGACTAATTACTTGCTTAGTACACACACACACACATGTGATCAGTTATAGGGAATAATGAAGAGGTTGATGAATGGTATTATGAATTATTGAGAATTTTTTTATTGATATTTGGATGGACTTGTGCCATTTCAATAGCCTTTGATACAAATATTATGATCATCTAATCAACCTATGATTGTTTTTAGTTTTAAATTTTCATTTTATTTTGAGTCTAGAATAAACTCTATGTATTTGTTTTTATTTTGTTCAAGGACGAGTAAAGTCTTAAGTTTTGAGAGTATTTGATAGGGGCTCATAGATTATTATTTATATTATCTCAGACTTAAATTTTGTTCTAAATCATTAGTATTTGATTATTTATTTAAGATTTTTGATCATATATAGGTTCTCCACCCACAGCGTGAAGATATTAGGGAAATCGAACAAAAAATGAAGAATTCGACAATTTTAGGCCAACGCTGCAATGCACAAGTTAAAGAGTTAAGCATCGCAGCACCCAACCAGAGTCATCACCTCAACATTTTCCAGGTCTCAATGCCACGGTGCCCACCACCCAACACTGTAGCACTATGCGACTAAAGAAACCCTATCTTGTGAGTCCTAATACAACTTGAATTCGATCATACATCTTTAGGGTTATGAGGACCTATAAAAAAATCCTTTTTTCACAACCAAAAGAGAAGAATAATGTCACGCCCCAGACCCAAAAGATCTGACACACGACATCACTTACATTCATTCAATAATACTTAAACATTCATTTTAATTTCTTTCAGAATTATAGCAATTGAATTATGACTGGGACAATTATTAAACCGGAGATACGCAGAGTTTTCTCAGAGATTAACACTCTACTACGTCACCAGTAGCAACTTTGTTACCGGGAGCCCAGAATATATCCATTGCAAATTCTTACTTAAAATCATCCAATAACCACACTTTATAAAACTTAAACCAAATCCAATCCACACACAATGAAATAATACATAAGTATTTATTCAATAGGGACAAACCAAATATCCTATCCCACGTGTCCCCAAATGAAACACACAACAACCTAGCAACTTAGGGAACCCAAGGAACAGCAGAAGCCTTGCCAAATCCGCTAAGCACACATGTACCTTATTTACCTGAAATCACCATAAACTATAATGAGTATAAAACTCAGTAAGCATACTAGTTTTTCATATATCAAATACAAATACATATATGTACACAATGCATATGTATGATATGCTGTGATCAATCAAAATCATAATCTTATCAAATCACATATCATGTAAGCGCTTACACATTCTTTCAAAACACATAATAGGAATACCATCACTCAACTACTACTTAGTAGGACTTACATATCACATATCACATAATGAGCCAAATGTCACTCGTAGGTGACATACCGTATGAGAGGAATAGTACAAGTGAGGTCTTTAAATCACACATATATAACGCTTATGCCCGAAGGTAAAAGCCAAACCCTCACCCTGATCATCGGTGAGTCCTCTCACGTGTACCAATACGCCACCACACGAATGTGATGACTCACACTTCCTTTAGGTACCAATAGGATCCTCCCTACATACGGAACACATAACATATACCAATCCCGAAGGAAAGGCCACACATAAAGGCTCCACAAATCACATAAAATGCCTACTAAGTTAACAGTGAGTTCAAGTACCCTCAAATCACAAAATATTTCCCATGGACATATTACACTTCCAAAAGCTTTCTTTGTTAAACGCATCTTATTTTGGAAAGCTCACTTTCAAAAATACATGTATGTCCATGCTCAATGTCAATGCTCACATTCATAAACATATATTCACATTTCATATCAAAATATACTTTGACATATCATAAACATATTCTTAACCCCATTTACAAAATCATACAAAACAATTATTATGTTTATTGTGATTCCAGTAGTAAGTCTAGTATACTTACCTCTTAACACTTTCAGCTACAAGGCTTAAATCTCCTTAACCTATCAATGGAGATTAATCCTTTCATAAGCCTCACAATTCACACAAAATACTTTAAATAGCTTACAAAATTATACACAATGCATTTATCACATCAAATTGGTCTAAATATTTGGTTTCTCAAAACCTGTTATTCTGACCACTTACATTTAACAAAAATTTCTAATACATCAAATGATGTCCAATTACTCCGAAATCAGAATATATCATTCTTGACTCATATATACTTCTTATATATGAATATTATATCAAAATTCCTACACAATCCATTCCATACACACCATCGAATCCAAACTACAAACCTGACAGGATCAAGATACTTACTGAACAGTATTCAATCTCCCAATTTTATAAAATCATATACTAACTCAAAAATTATAAAACTACCACATAATTACTCTTGACACATATCTCAGTCCATGATAAATATTTGGCTTCCAAATAACTGCCAAAAGTATTTTAAAACTATTTTATTTCATAACTTTAAAAATCTGTTAATCAAATACTACAATGAGCTGATACACTTTAGAAATTCATAACACTTCAACCACATTGATCCAAATTCTCAATTCCGAGTATATCATATTAGACATATAAAATTATCATATTCCACAAATTCGTAATTTTTAAAGATCATTCAGCAGGTCAAAAATTATTTTCCACTGTATCATACTGTTTACACAGGAAATTTCCAGAATTCCAGGGTCATTTTGGTAAATTCACTACAAATTCAATTTCCGAGATTTTCAGTCGATTCAAAGTCTCAGATGATTCTAAACATGTCTAATTTCATATACTCAAAATTCAAAACCAGAATCGAATCACAACAATTTATAAAAGTCCTAGATCAAGAGGTTATCCAGCAGAAATTCCATAATTCATCATGATTTATCAAACTATCTTATAGATCATCATCAATTCTCACAACATCAAACGAAATACACATCAAATCCTTAATTATACATATTTCCAGAAATCAAAACTTAAAGAAATTAACTTAATTAACACCAATAAATTGATAATTAGTTGTGATATACCTCTAAAGATCCAAAATTCTCATTTTCTTCTTCTTTTTTTTTCTTCTTCTTCTCTTTCTCTCTCCTTTATTTCTCTCTTCTCTCTCTAAAAATGGGTAGCTCGACCAAAATGAGAGAATTAGGGTTTTTAAAAGTGTATTTTTATACTAAGTGGTTAATTTTTGGTATTTACGAATTCACCCCCAAAACTTTCAAAGTATAACAATTTGGTCCCTAAAATAATTCCAAAGTCTTGCAAATAAACTCAATACTAATAGTATATCCTTAACCTATAAAAACACTACTAATAACAATATATAAATCAAGGATCACCCATATACAAATAAAATACGTATATTTATATATATAAATATACATATTCTTACCGGTTATGGATATTGGTTACTACAAATAACACCGAGCAACAGAGCAAATAACAAAAGAAAATTACAAAAATAAGAGATTAAAGTAAGAATTGAAGATTAAAAGAAGAAAGACTTGCACATCAATCAAGAGAGAGAAGCAATCCAGTACATTTTCTTATTTAGTTTTCTTATCTTTTCTTATTCTTATGGGTTTGTTCATGATGTCTTTCATTATTTATTTTTATACTCTTAGATTCACCATGAACTAATTACTTTTTATTTAGAATTAGACTTTTAAACCTAATATATAGTTGGATATTATTAACTCTCTAGTTAATGAACTCAATAAATTAGATTGATTCATTCTATCTTATATTAAATGCTTCTTTATATATAACTAATATATTGATTGTTTGAGGAACTATAATAAACTCTAAAGAGAAATTTATGTATTTAACTTATGATAGTTTGATACATGATCATATGATAACAATTATGAATTTTATGTAGGATAGACATATACCTAGATAACATGTATGGTATTATCAAACATGTTTTTAATGAATTTCATACTATTCTAATTACCATAAACATATAGGTAATTGGTTAGGAGGAGATATATTTATCTAACTATCGACAGAGGTTTATAACAATATTCATGTTTTAGCTAACAATTTTATTATTGAGAGATTAACTAAGAAATTGATAGGTTCAATAAAATATTAGGAGATAAGTCGAAATCCTAGATTCTTTTTATTAGTGAACTTGAATCCTTGCTTGCTTTTTGATTAAGATTAGCTTTACTTTTTTTTTTAATTTAGATTAATTTGAGAACATTTAACTTTAAATTTTATTTGAATAAAAGTTAAATATGATTAAATTTAGTATTTGATTAATAGAATTATATTAAATAAGCCTCTGTGGGATAGATACTTGGACTCAAATTCTTATATTATTTGATAGGATAGCTTCTTGTACTTGTACTTAGTTATAATTCAAACATCATATATACCAATTGTATATAGATGAAAAGGTTTTGTTAAAGAGATTTTTTTTTTTTACAAACAAAGTGAGAGTGTATATTATTATTAATACTTGAATTTTTATACAAAATATAAATACATGGCAGAAATAGCTCATTAGATTGATGCAAATTGAGAGTTACATAAATGCAAATATGGAGGAGAGCTATAAGAACATTAGGGAGTAATGTTGCTATATCAAAAATGTTGAAAACTTGAAATTATTATTGTTTTGGAGTTGATCTTTTTATAATTTTTTGTTTGTATTGATCTTTTTATGAACTTATTGGCTATTAGACTTTCTTGAATTTTCATGTTATCCTGTAGTTATGATGCTATAGATTATTGGACTTTTATTTTAAGTTGGATTGTTGAACATTTTCTTTTTAATTTAAATTGTTGAATTTATATTTTAATTTTAAATTATTACACTTTAATCGTTAATTGGTTATTCTATAAATTATAAATTGTTATTTCATAATTATTTTGTATAAATAATAATTGTTAAGTAAAAGTATGCTACAAAAATCAATATCATTTTTATAATATATTATTTGTATTTTTATGAAGATATTTTATCTATTGTGCTTTATATAGTATTATTAAAAAAGAGAATTTTTGGAGGCCGGATAAGAAGTGTAATAAAAAAAGGTTTATAAACAAACCAAAAAAATTTTAAAAAAATTCAAAAAAGTGAGTCTAATATAAAATCAACCCAATCAAACTAGTTTGGTTCAGTTCATTATTTACCGATTTAGTTTTTTATTTTAATTTTTAAAAATCAACCAATTTAATTTGATTTTTAGTTTATCTTAAAAACCAAACTGGACTGGGGATGTCCAACTCTAATTTAAAATTAAATTTTATTGACGAAATTTAAATGGCTAATAGTTAAACTCTTGTTAACTATGGTGTTTTAGTTTTCGAAATAGATTATTAGTGCTAAAAGTTCTAACCTCCTTTTATATCAAATTGATGGCTGCGAAAAAAGGATTTTGTGTGGTTGACAAATACCAAAGTTGTGGATCTATCAACCAATTTCGACATATTTTCATAGCATAATAATTGTTTATGACTATAATATAGATATTTATATAATAAAAAAGTTCAATAATACGATTTGGTGTTGACCGTGGGTCAAATTAATTTACCCCAATATCTCATCAATTGATAACATGTTTTTGTTCATAAATATCAAGAGTAATCACTTTATATTTTAACATCTAATTTTGTCTAACTAAAGTATAGACATATATATAAAATGTTTGAGACGCAACAAAGTGAAAGGTAACATTTCATGTTAGTAACATAAAATTTGAATGATAATAGATATGTCATAAAATTTGAATGAATGAGAAAAATCCACTCTTGAGAATCATACATAGAGGATGATTTACCTTTTTGTGTAGGGACACTATTCACAAGCAATAATATTTTAAATTTTACAAAGTTTTGAGATCATGTATATGGATTTGACTATTTGCACATTAAGATAGTTTTTAAAAGCTTATGAATTTAACCATTTAGGTTATAAGTGTTTTGTATTATGTTGTAAGCCTATTGTAAACATAAAACATTATAAGTTTTGTATTTTAAGTTATAAGATTCTTTTTTTAAAAAAAAATTAAATATATAACTTTTTTTAAAAAAATATTATATTCTAATTAAAAGGAAGAAAGACCGAAAAAATAAGAACGAAAATTATAATTCTAAAGAACTAATTATAAATCGTATCAATTTTCGCTACATAATTTTTATTGTAAGTAAATATTAATTTTCGTATCAAATGTTGGTATGTTTTGATATAATAAATAGTGGTTCATATTTCATAATAATTTGACATTTGAGTTAAATAAAATCAAGGTGTGGTTAGATGAATGAATTTTTTTAGACAAAAATGAACTATTACAATTGGCTGATGAGTGAGTTTGTTTAAATTTTGAACACAAAGGGGAATGAACTTGACAATGTTATAAACACTATAGCATTACAAACTGAATACAAAATTTGATATATTTTACACAAAAATTAGTTATGCAATCAAATATCATAATTATTAGTTCATTTTCAGTCACCTGAATTTTGAAAACTAGCCTAATTGAAGTTGTGTGCATGGCACAAACGGGGAATTAGCACAAATATTTAAGCTTGGGTCATGATCAATTACTCTACTCTTATTTTGAGTCCTACCCACTTATTTTTAATGTTTTATATTATTCAAAAAATATCATGCTGTTACAAAAATTTTGTTAAATCTTAATTTTTTTTATTTTTTTTATTAATTTACCCTTACATTGATGACATCGTTGCTATCATCTTTATTTTTTTTAAAATTAATAATATATATTTTAAAAATAATACTACAATAATAAAACTATGATATAAATAGAAGGATTAACATTCTAATTATTTTATTTTATTTTATATTTTAGAATTTCATTAATATTTAATATTTTTAGTACATTAGTATTTAATGCTCATTAGAAATAATAAATATGTTATGATTTTTATTATTATTAAAATTACTAAATAAATAACTAAAATATTATAATAATAAAAATATAACATATATATGTTATAGTGGAAGGATGAACATTCTAGTTATTTTTTATTTTTTTAATTTCTATTTTTATTAATATTTAATTTTTTTAATATATTAATATTTAATATTATTAAAAAGAATAAATACGTTATAGTTGTTTAATATTTTTTAAACAAAATTACTAAAATATAATGAAAATAATAAAACTTTAATATATTTATTCTTTCTTTTTTTTTTTTTTTGAAGGGGGGGATTACAACATATATATTCATTTCCGCACCACCTGGGGGGGGAGGAGGAGTCGAACCCAGGTGGGAATGTGAGACTTTGGGGGGCTCAACCAACTTGGCTGAGCCCCCATGCTCTATATTTATATTTATTCTTTCTTAAAAGTATTAGATATTATATATTTAATGAATAAAATTTTAAAATATAAACAAAAATAAAATAACCAAAACATTCATCCTTCTATCATAACATAAATATGTTATGATTTTTATTATTTTAGTATTATTTTTTAAAAAAAAACTTGTAATAATAATTTATTTTAAAAAAAGTAAAGAATGATGTCATCAATGTAAAGATAAATTAATAAAAAGATAATAAAATTTAAAATTTTAACATAATTTTTTGTAACAATAGGGGAGTTTTGAGTAAGTAAATAATACTCAAAATAACAAAGAGTCATATATAATTCTCTTTTAAGTTTCAAATAGAATTAATTAGTAATTTTTTCTCTTTTAAAAGTTTCAAATCCTTTTAATTAATAATTCTTTCTATATTTTTAAGATTAAAATGAAGGGTACATAATTGTTGAAGGAGTTTGATTCCTATAATAATAATGATGTACATCCCAAATTTAAGATATCAAATAAGATATTAAATAATTATTGGATGGTTATTTTTTTTAATTTTTAAAATTATTTATTACATTATTTTTTTATTAATAATTATTTGACACTTCATTTAAAATTTAAAATATAATTTAAGAAGTGTAACATTATTATTTTTATAAATATAAATGCATACTTTGACAATGTGCCTATATGTAGACAATTTTTATATCTCACTTTAAAATATTTAATAATATATATATATATATATATATATATATGGATTTGATGCAAGAGGTACTATTTTGTATTATATAATACAATTAAAATAATGCCACAACAATGCAAAACAGTAGCTTGTTAGTGTCAACCACCTGATCAGCCCTATATATATAATCGTTCTCTTCCGCAAATGATTGTATTTTAAAAAGTTATGAACATTTGCATTTTAATTAAAATCTAACGTTAAATTTTAGTTAAAATAAATATTATAGAGAAATTAAATTTGAAGTGTCAAGTAACTATTAAGTGATTAATTTTTATAATTTTTAAATTTATTTATTACACTTATTTTTTATTAATAATTACTTGATATCTCATTTAAAATTTAAGATATGATTTAAGAAATGTAACATTATTCTTCGTATAAATATAAATGCATATGTTAGCAATCATGCCAATATGTATGACAACTTTTATATTTCACTCTAATATATATATATATATATATATATAGGAATTTGATGTAATAGGTATATATATAATCGCTTTTCTTATGCAAAAAATTATATTTTAAAAAGTTATGAACATTCGCATTTTAATTAAATCCAATGCTAAACTTTAGTTAAAATAAATATTATAGAGAAATTAAATTTAAACTCTAGTTAAAATAAATATTGTAAAAAGGTCCAGCATTGATCTTAAAGAATTATGTACATTTTTTTTTTATCTATTTACCATGAAGTAATTAACAAAAAGATAGAGACAATGTAAATAATAAATAAAACCATTTTAATAAAAGGAGGTAGCCATGCTTTTTGACAATGTTGCTCTTACTTCAAACTTAGCCAACTTTCTCTCAAAGCAAAAGGGTCTGGTCTCATGATCTTCTTAAAGTTTTCCCCTTTGTCGTACACAAAAACAAATGGTGGATTCTTGACTCAATCAAATTTGAACGAACATTCAAAAAGAAATGGACACCACTAATTCAAAAACAGGCATACATGACACATACATACATGTCCCCACCTGCAGATTTTCTTTGTAAGGTTTAAAGGGTGCCCATGAATTAGGGGAAATTATGACCAGTGAGTTCATATGAAGATCAGTTGCTTCTAGAAACTATAAAGAGATTGTCAATCCACATATCTATTTTCTGGCCTCAGTTTGAACTTGCCCTAGTTTCTTGAATTTGAGGTTCACATCACAAACTTTAAATGACTCCGGGTTGGTTCTCGTCTAGCCAAAGCATAAGCAGAAAATTTGATGAATAAGCAAAAGAATGTGAATTTGATGTAGACAAGGCAACCAAAAGTTTAGGCAGAAATTAGGTATGATTTGTGGCCATCCATTATTTGTCCAGTCTTACAAGCACAAATCACACACAGTTACAATTTCTCTTTCATTTAGATTTTAAGCAAAAAGAAAAAAAATAAAAAAACAGCTGGGAATTCTTGGATTTCATTTCTAGTTGATGTCAATGTCCATCCATTCTCTAATGCAACAAATTAAATAAGAATAATGTGTGTTTTTTTTTTTTTTGAGATTACGTGTAATTATAATGTTAATATTATATTATTAATATTATAATCACATTATATTATAAAAAAAAATTCGGGAGCATACACATTCTACATGAATTGTATTATTAGAATTATTGAGAGGAGCACATTTTATTCGAACCAAAAGGCTTCTAATCATATTTTACTCGAATTATACCACTAAAATCATTGAGATGAACACATTTTATTCGGACTAAAAAATAACACAAAAAAAAATAAATAAATCAATTATCATAATATAAGATAGAGCTCAAACTCCTAACCTAATTGAAGAGGAGTATTTTTTATAGGAGGGTGCTTGCCCATGAGGCAAGCATCCCAAACAATAAGAACAATGTGTTACTAATCAATCTTTGGTGCAAACATCTGCATGATATATAAATTTAAATATGTGACCTTTAGCAAGTAATACAACATTGTTTTTTTATATCAATAGTGTATAAATCTGTATTTTATAAAATAAAAAAAATTCTTATTTAAAATTTTTCAATATGTTATTATTATTATTATTATTAGCCAATATTATACATGTATTACGCGAAAATAATAATAGTGGTAGTAGTAGAAGAAATATATAGGAGATGGGATTCATGGGTTGATTTATTTTTAAAAATAAAAATAATATGAATCTTGGTTTTGGGTCAAGTATCCAAGTTTTAGCCTCCAAAAATCGTGTTTTTTTTTCTTTTTTATTATTACAAGAAAATATTGAACCTAACATAAGTATAATAGTGGTATCTAAACTTTTGGTAGTTAGTCATTTGCGTGGTGGCATGGGCCATTCATTGAAATAGTTAGTGGGGTTTTCAATTAAGGAGCCTCAAAAAGTTAATAAAATCAATTAGCCGTTTACATTTATTTCAATGAATGGCCCATGCCACCATGAACCCCACTTGATTGTAAGAAATTTAACAAGTTTTATGAAACTTTCTCTATTTTTTTTTTTCAAAATTTGCTAAGAAGTACTTGATTTATTTAAAGAGTAAAAGATATTTTTATATTAAAATTTTGGTATAATTTTTAATTTTATCTTATAAATTTTAAAAAAATCAATTTTGTTTCAATTCGTTTAAGGAATTTCATTAATTTTTATAATAAAAATATAAAATTAAAATTTAACACAAAAATTTAAAGTAAATTGACACATAACCAATTTGTGATTAGCACATATCTCGCTTTCATTTAAATCTTTGTGATTTTTATAAAATAAGCATGTGATTTTTACTTTTTTTATCTTTTAAATGTTTAGGTGAGATTTTGACCGAGACTCCTTTATAATTGGATTCAACATCTATTTTCAACTTAAATTAAGTTCCTCTATAACCCAATTCACCACTTAAATAAAGAAAAAACATTTAATCAATTTATCATAAAGGATTGTATAACTAAAAGAAATTATTAAAGAAAAGCTTTATCAATATTGAAAAAAATTATTAAGTTGTTAACTTTTGAAAAATCTAAATATCCCATGTTCAACTAAAAATTTTAAAATTCATAAATTTTGTTAGTGACACGAGTTAAGAGTTAATCCAATTATTTACCTGAATAATTTGTTCTTAACTTGTCCTAATATAAATTATTAACAACATTCCTTTTAATCTATTCAACTATCAAGTAATCATATGATGTTTCCCAATTTAAAAATCAAAAGGACCATCTGATTCATGCCAATAATTCAATTTCTGTTTGAAGCCATGTGAGTGTGTTATCAAAAAGCACATGGAAACACAAGAAAAATTAAAACGAAATTGGAAAGAAACCCATTATTGTAAATTTGTAATCACCACCAATCAACTTTCAAACCTAAAACCAATCCACCCCCAAAACCAACTTATACTCTTCTCATTCTTTCTCTTCAAACTTACCATACACAAAATAGATGACTCAGCACAGAGAAAAACAAAAGTAAAAGCAGAAGTAGTTAAGAAGACAGCAGTGGGAAGGGAGCCCACAAAGACCCAAAGCAGCTGTGTGCCAACCAAGACCCAAAGCAACCCCCCAACTCACTCATTAATCAGTATTCTCCAACTGTTTATATAAACCCACCACCCCCCTCATTCAGTTTTGCTCTATTTCCCAAGAAAGTACATCCTCTTTCTTTTTATCTCCACTTTCTAAGTCAAACCCAAGTCTTCATTTTTTTTATAGAAGCAAATTTGAGGCGAAGCAAAATGGAGGCCATGCAAGTGATGATGAAGTTGCTTGTTGTGGCTTTGATGGTGGTGGCTCTGATGATGGCCTCATCAGTTGACAAAGTTGCAGCTGCTGATGCTCCTACCCCAGCCCCTACTTCTGATGCTGCTTCAATCTTTGTCCCAACAATCTTTGCTTCTCTCATTGCTGCTTTGGCTTTTGGGTTCCTCTTTTGAGCTATCTGAATGATTGATGATGAAGAAGCACAAGTTATATAGTCCATATCTGTTTATCTCTCATTTCTCTCTTGGGGCTATTGAGATTTTCTTTTGTTTATTTTGGGAGATTTTTAGTTTTTAATTTTTAATGTTCAAAATGTTAATGGGTTTGTTTGAGGTGTGATTTGAGTGTAATATATCATGACTTCATCATATATATGTATACATGTGGATTGATGTATGTATCTTTATGTCACTTCTTTTAGATGGGATTTGGGCTTTAGATTTTAGGATTTGATGATCCATTTCATGTATTGTATCTCTTATTTGTATCTGTGATTTATTTTGCAAGCAAATAAATTCTTTGTTTTTTTGTACATTTATTCACTCTTTTTTGGGCTTCTTCAATAATCTCCTTTAGCAAACAGAAGTAACCAAATAAATAGCCACAAACAACATGAGAATGGGCAAAAATATTTGGCAATGTGGGAGAAATTTGGTACTATCCTTTTAAGTGGGGTTTGTGGTGGTGATGATAAAAGATGTTCATGAGCTGTATCTTGGAAAAGATTTTTCTGATGGAAATTGTGTTTGATAATGAATCATGATGATGATGGTGATGAATGATGATGGACAGCTTCAGTGGGGGAGTCCCTTTAAATTTGATGATATTATTATGAAGGACTAAGGAGAGTAATGAAATTTGAGATGGAGAAGCTCTGGTGGGCATGGAAACCATGTGAACTACATTTTGCTATAGCAATTCCTTGACCAAATAATAATCTATTTCTCAAGCACAAACAGAGTGTAGAATCTTTGAAGTGCTCTTTTTTTTTTTTGTCAATACAATGACAACAGAAGCCAACCCATATTACAATACATTGTGAATGTAATGATTGCTTGAGATTTTGTTTATTTGTTGTCATTATTAGTCTTTTGAAGGGTCACCAACAACAGTCAGCGAGACTCTTCTTTTTTTTCTTCATTTTTAAAATTAATAATAACAACAAATGTAGGTGAAAGGTTAAGCTAGCTTTTTAGGCACCTCCATTTCTGTTGAGTCGTCTTTCTTTTTTAAACTATAAAATTAGAAAAAGAAAAAAGAAAAGAGAGATAGAAAATGCCATAATTGTAAGTAACCTTAAACATGATTTTTTTATGCAAAATCAACATAAATATATAAAGATCAAATGCAAAAATTAATTAAGAATGAATTTTTTAACCTCAATGCAAAATTAACATATATATATATATAAAGATCAAATGCGAAAATTAATTAAAAATGAATTTTCTAACCTCTAGTAATTTATATTATTTTTGAATAGTAATGTTTGTATAATTTGACTCTTCTAAGCTTTTCACAAACTCTCTATGATGACATTTATTCTCTAAAACGAAATAGTAAATTTGTAAGGCTTAGGAACCCAAAAATTCGTATATATCTTCTTTTAACCACCAACTCCTTCCATCAAGAGTTGGAAGCTACCAAGGCAGTTTCAATTGTTGGTGGAGCTTATCAACACTATAGATTATAAATATAATGTAAAAAATATTATATTCTTCTACTTAGTCCATATATTTGATATAACATCAAAATTCCATCTATTCTAATACTTAGGAAATAAAATAAATGAATCATGGTAATAGGTTCTCAAAAAATGAGTATTATATCTCATGTATTATAATTTATTATATTTCTTAAAATTTAGCTTATACTTAGTAACATTACTTAATGAATAAACTTTATGTTTATTTTAGATCTAATCAACAGTGATTTTTTTTAAAATAAATGAATGTGCATAAAATACGAGAAAATATCACAAGCAAATAGAAGTTTCATATAAATAATATCGTTCATACAATGAAAATTACATAATGAAATTAAGTTCCATTCTAACTACACGATCCTTAAATCTCAAAGGTGGCATGTCTTTTATTAAAGGATCAGGATCAGCAACCATCAATTTAGTACAAACGTGTTCAATGACCACTTTCTTTTCTTTCACACATTTTTTTATAACTAAATACTTAATGTCGATATGTTTACTTTGACTTTGACTTTTATTATTTTTAGTCATAAAGACAATAGTTGAATTGTTGCAATAAATCTTCAATGGCTTATAACTTGAATCCACAGTTCTAAGCTCAGAAAAGAAACTCCTTAACCCAACATTATACGAAGTAGCTTTAAAATAGGAAACAAACTCAATATCCATAACAGAAGTAGCAGTTAAAGTCTGTTCTGCACTCCTCCAAAATACAGTTCCCTAGCTAACATAAATATATATCTAGATGTTGATTTACGTGAATTAACATAGCCAACGAAGTTTGAATCTGAGTAGTTAATTACTTTCAAACTATTAGTCCGTCTATATAAGAGCATGTAATTTTTAGTTCCTTGAAAATATCTCATCGCTTTCTTTACAGCTCTCCAGTGATCTACACCCGAATTACTCTGATATCTTTATAACATTACCACAATAAATACAATGTCAAGTCTAATGCAAACTTGATCATCTATCAAACTTCCAACAACAGAAGCATATAGAATATTGGTCATTTGATTAAGTGATAAGTAATTTTGGCTCAAAGGATAATTAACTTGACTCTCAATTTTGAGATTAAGGTTCAAATCTCTTCCCATATATAAGTAAGAGTATATTTATTTTATTTTTAATATAACAAATTTGGCCTTTCTTAAATCTAAATTTGTGATTGCACCTCAATGAATTTTTAATTCAAGGAAAATTCCATTAGCTAAAATAAATTTGTAAAATTCAAATTGCTAATAAAATAGGTGGTTGACAATTAAAGCGGAGGTGTAAGTTTGAGTCTACTGATTATATGGGGAATAAAAAAATTTATAATATAAATATAAATTATTTTGAATAGAATTTTCAATCATTATCAAATTAAATGAAATTGAAAAATAATTTTAAAATTAATTAAAAACCAAGTAAAAAAATCGTGAACCAAATCTCCTACATGAAAAAATAAAACTATAAAAACAATTTAGTATTTTCCCACCAAATATGAAAATGTTGAATTGAAGTAACAGGCAAAACTTCTAATTAAGAATATTATTTTAAGAAATGAAAGAGATATTTTAATTAAAGTTTCAAAAAAAAGGATATACAAATTTCAATAATCTCAAAAATTTTATCGACACTTTTATTAGATAATGATTTTTTATCTATTTTAACAATAAAAAATAGTTTATATATCCAATTTCTTAAACTTTTAGGGTTCAACTATCTTTTTTTATTATTAAAATAAACATAAATTGTTATTTATCAAAGGTGTCAATAAACTTTTTAAATCATTGATATATGCATATCCTTTTTTTTAAAACATTAAAGATTTAGATTTTTTTTTCTTTTTGAAAATAATCAGGGATTGATTTAAGTAAAAGTTAAAGAAGAAATTATGCAAACTATTCTAATAATAATTGACGACAATGCACATACAAATCCCAGTTAAGATTCCTTTTAGTTTAAGCTTTTGTATTACCTTACTGATTACCTCAATGCCTCCATCAATGAACCCTAAAAAACAATAAACTTTAGATTCCAACCACCACATGTACCAAATCAGAGAAAAATCTTATTTCTTCTAATGATTTGTTTTGTTTCTATATGAATGAATGAAAAAATCATGTGGTTTTGCACATGGTAGAGAGTCCATGAAAATATTTAAATGAGCAAAAACAAAAAAAGAAGGGTTGGTGGGAATGATGAGGGCTTTATTTATGCCCTAAATTGAAGTTGTTATTTTTGACACTTTGGATTTGGAGGAGCATAGCTGGTGCAAATAGCCAAGACTTGCAAAGAATAAGGTGTTGGGGACCCAGAAAATGAATCCCACGTCCCAAATCTACAAAAATAATTTACTTCTCCTCTCTTTAATTACTTTCTTCTTCCTCTTTTCTTTGAAGCGATTTCTATTTTTTTTTTCTCCTTTGCCAACTTAGAAGCTTTTACTTTTCCCTATGCTTCCTCTCGGAACAAGATCCGTTTCACCTAAAACTTCTTTCTCGAAAATTCCTTAGCTGTCATTTCAATCAGTGTGAGGTCTGCTTAAGGCTCTGCACACACAATGGGATTACATTACACTTGAGGATAATTTGCTCAACACTTGCCGTCTTAATGACAACATAGGCAAGTCATGTATTGAATCACCCCTTACAGTCAACACCTTGATAAATAAATAAAATGACAACTGCTGCTTAAAAGGATTTATGACTAGCTACAATGACTTAACAAAACTGGCTGATACAAGGATCTCTTAAACATGAAGGATCTACAGAAACATGGTGATTGAAGAGTAAAAATAGAGCTCTCTCCTCTAAAGGTTCATTTACATTTTCCCTCTTTTTTTTTTTTTTTTTTTTGGGTAAATCTTGACAACTGTAACTACCAACAGTTAAGGTCTAGCTATTTCCTCCTAGGCTGCTTTCTTTCTGAAAATTCTAAAATGACTTTGGCTACTGATCAGTGAGCTACAATAAAATACATAATTACATGCTATATCTTATAGTACATGGAAGCATGAAAGCAGAAGCCATATAGTATTTGAGCTAAGCCTATCTGTTGTTGAGGTAAGCAGAGAAAACAACCAATGGGATCTGCCATTTTCTCATTATGTTATGGTTGTGGCTTATCTGCCTGCTGAGAGAGCTCTTTGTCAGCAAAATGAAGCAACCTTCTCAGTCTTAAAACCATATCACAATGAAAAGGCAGTGCAGTTCGACGATCCAAGTATGCCGGGCTTGCTGTCATCCATGACAACGCATGAAGTTCTGCTCCAATAGATTCAAGAATCAAATGGGTTTCAACTTCGAAATCTTTAGCTTCAGAGCTAGAGGTCCTTCCTCCCTGCTTGATAATTCCCTTGATGACCTTATCTTGGGAAAGGTTATTTCCTCCATAATAATCAATTAAACTTAGTGAAAGTACAGAAGGCCATTCCTCTTTCAACTTGTTCCTGTAGTCTTTCCTCATAGATGGTACTGCTTTTGAAACTACAAATCCAGTAGAGAGAGGGATTGCAGTACCCTTGCTGTGAAGGAGATGGGCAAGGGGTGGAGATTCGGCTGTAAGACATGTGGGGAGCTGAAGAGGTGTAGGAGGAAGGAAGCGCATGCTAGGCGACGGGATTAAAATGTAAGATGCTGATGTAGCACCAATAGACTTTACAGGAGTGAATCCTTCCAAATAGCCTGACAGGCCCACACCATTCCCACCCTGGGTTCCTCCTGCAAAGTTGAAAGAAACAAATAAGCTGTTTTGTCATATAGAAGTATTGTGTGCTAGCATTGTACATAGGATCCATGTAAGATGCCCATAAACATATGGACAGTGCATCTTGAAACCACAATTCAATAGGTTTCGTAAGGCAGCCTCTGCTCCACAAATGAGAATAGTTCTTTCCATTCTGTTATTTATGCAAAGACAATGGCAATTTAAAGCCCATTTAAAAGCATACGACCATTAATTGAGCATAAATTTCCTTTTGCCCCACCCACATCAGCCATTATTTAAAGGCTTTATGTCCAATACCTAAAGGCTCATGGAAGGGCTCACAGCAGAAAGGATCATGGTCAATATTTTCAATGGAAAAGACAGTAGACTTATTGAGGATTCAAGATGCAATTACAATTCAATAGAAATTAAAACCTGATGAGGTGACAGATCAGTACAATGGTCAATGCACTACATGCCATAGGTACTTAGATGTTCAACATAGATTTAAATTGCTACAGAGCTTTCAACTACATAGCCAGTTCACAATCCAGTAGGACATCAATAGAGCAGCATCAGGGACATAGCAAAATATCAATTTATATGGTTCCAGTCCAGGGTCCTGAGGTGTCCTCATAAACAACAATACACAACTAATCAACAATTATAAATAGCTCTGGCAGTTGTTAAATGAAAATGATTGAAATGGAAAAGAAAGAACAAGAGCTCACCAGGAGATGGTGAATCTGCATGGACTAGATGTAAGGAATGGTCAATTGAAATTGCCACAAAACTGATGCTCTGTACCCACTGAAGCAAACCCCTAGAGTTGTCAACCATCGTATGTCCACCAATAAGCTGCTTTCTTGCAGCAGGTTGTCCAAGACCTCCTTTCATAAAACCAGAAACTTTTGAGTGATTGCTATACAATGGACTAGGTGAGGATGGCAGTGCCCTCTCTTGAATCAAACTCATCTCCTGCTGCTGCAAGGAAGAACCATTAGTGCTTGATGGCATCCCATCAGGAGCAGATCGACGCAGTTGCAGGGGCCATTGCTTCTCGGAACAACCAACTGAATAAATGGCTTTCTGCCACTCTGTTTAATAATATGGCAGAAAATAATCAATACAGTGCCCATGCCAGAACTACAGAGGGAAACAAAAATGTGGATGCAGAGTCTCCGATTGCACAGAAGAAGGTTTCACAAGAAAAAAAAAAGGAAGAATTTGACAGGCAGCAGACATTTCATTACAGCATAAATTGTTATTTAGGACAGAGAGCCATTTTTCTCCCACCCAACACATGGCAGTGGCTGAAACAACTGCTAAAAGATGAAGTTTTATAGTGTTTAGAGTTATATAGGAGCTTAAAATAATACTACTGCCAGAGTCAGTATCGAAACCACATGACAGTGATTTATACCAACATTAAAAGTAAAAGGAGGAAAAGAACGTAAGATGATCAAAAGTAAATAAAGACAAATACCCAAGTATTCAAGCTCATAGAAACTTCCGATGCGTGTAACCACGAAATCTCTAGGCTTGACAGAACCAGAATCAGGGAAACAACATGTCTGAAGTATCTGGCAGCCTTGCTGCAAAACCTGCACAAAAAGGCATTGCAGGCCCTTTGTGTCCTGTCGACTACTAATTCCACCAAAAGGGAATATATGACTGTCGAGCAATTCTCCCCTAGCATCAGTCCAGACACATACTAGCCAACGCCAATCCTCCGTCCATCCATAACAACAATGTAGACTTGGAAGACCTTTTTGATGACCAGGTCCAAAGCAATCAGACTCAGATCTATCAAGCTGAGAGCTTGATCCAGTGTCTGCGCTTCCCGCCGTATTTCCACTCAGTGTGAAGCCTCCATCATCAGACAACTGCTTTGATGATTCGGAAGTTGAGAATGTAGATGAAACTCCCTGCTCTAAGGAGCCAGGTTCAGCAAGAATAAATAGTGGTTCAAACATTAAACGTGTTTCATCTTGAACAAGAAGATCTCCATTTCTGTTTGGATCACAATTTAATCCTCCAGTTCTTGGAGTTTGCCAGGAATTATCCCAACTACTGGGCCGCAAACTAGAATCAATTTCACCCTCTCTAGCAAGAGGTCCGGTAATTCGAGAACCAACACAATCCTTCCACATCCCAGGAATGGATGTCATTTGTGTCAAGACTGAATGAGACCTGCTAGATAATGAAGATGAATAGACTGCATCATTAGACGATCCTCGTGAAATTCGCCGAGCCTTGTTATAAACAGTAAATGCAGTCTCCTTGAGGATGACAAGTTCATTAACAGCTGGACTTGTAACCCTAAAAATGGCATCAACTGTCACTATTTGCAGTACTAACTTGGGAATACTAAAACCAGAAATTGCTACGATATTTGATATTGATGCTTCTTCCACAGCTGTTGGGCAGCTCAGTGCCTTGCCAACCTGACTATGCAATATTGATCTCCTCTCTCTATCAGATGAAATAGTAATTGACCCAAGAGAGACAGAAGATTCAATAACAGTTTGTAAAACGGCCATAGGATCTGGGAAGGGGCACACCACATAGATTACCTAAACATATATATAACAAGAAAATGAGATACAGTTCATGCCCAAAATCTATCAGCCATAAACTAGTAATAAAGAGTATGCACAGTGAAAGGCCATTGAATAAATATGCAAAAATTTGTCAAATGCAGTAGAGGCAGAATGAAAATCATCAATTTAGGAACAATCAAACTCTGTTTTATTCAAGATAAGCAGGTTATCAGATATAAATTAAGTGGCTACTGAGCAGGAATTCAAATTGTGGAACTTTAAATCCAGAACCAGCATCTTGCATCCAAGAATTTGCAACATACACCATGAAAACAGCAAAACACACTCATGCACTTCAAACTAGAATAGCAAATATGGCACAAAACTTGCACTTACCGTACAAGGACCACCATTTCCTTCTTTTTGGCTTGTGGATAAGCTTGGGCCAAGTTTCACAGTTTTGAGAGCCTTCGAGAGAGACTTTAGATAGCTTGTCAAGTCCCAACCATTGGATAGGGATAGAAAATAATCGCTCAGGGATCCCACAAGAGATGCATTGCTGCTTTCAATTTTCATTGACTGAGGGCAATTGAGTAGAACAAAGCCAGAAGATGGTGATTTCCCAGAATCTATCTCCATTTGGTTTCCCAAGTTCTGAGGTGAATGAGCTCCTAGTTTGCATGTCTCATAAACTGAAAAAAAGGAAAAACACGTGCTAACAATCAGGAACACATGATTATCAATTTCTTATTTCAGTGGATAAAGACAAGGTCAACAATATTATTAAGTATTAGCATGTGGGAAGATTGAGAAATTGGGAGTACATAATTGATGTGTTTTATAAAAAGGGGAAAGGTCATGGCAGGCATAGGAAAGAGCACACATGTTTTTACACTATTAATCAGAACCCGGAATTAAAAATGAAGTGCCAATCAGAGAGGCTTTTTCTTCAGCTAATTCCTTTCAATCACGGAAGTGCAAGTAAATTCACTTCCATCAGGAAGAAGATTGAAAATATTTTTCCAAAATAAAAAGAAAAAGAAAAAACTATTTTTGGTCAAATTTCACCACTGGCAACCACTCCATTTCTCCCATAAAAGAACTATGTTGCTACCCTTCCCTCAAATAAAAGGGGTTCTAATGAATGTTCTATGACAAGTATATGATTTTGGTTAATGCATCCACAGTAGGGCAAAAGTACCAAAACCCTTCTCTTTTGCAGGAATGGATGAGCAGAAACACAAAACCCCGGTTATATATACATAAAAAAATCCAAACAGCTAACATATTTGTAAATAAAACACAAGATATCACTCACTGACCAGTTCCGAGTTGTTGAAAAAAATCAGCTGCAGCAGAAGTAAGGGGATCAATATCCGGACATATAACATTGTAAGTGATCTGCAACAATTTAAACATATTAGAGGAATGAATCTGTTAGATGTTTGTTCAAATAGCAGGGACAAAAAAAATATTGCAATGCATAGCATATCATTAACACTGCTCTAAAACTGCTTTAAAGAAACTTACAGGTTTTGGCAAGGCATATGGTTCAAGAGGGGCCTTTTCCCAAAACTGTAAAGAGCTTGCTGATGTCTTGAGCCAATCATCCTGGTACCTATTACAAAAATCATTAAATAATACTTATATCTAAGCAAGAAACAAACGATCAAGATAAACAGTAAATTGATGCATGTAGCCAACTGCATATACTTGACATAAAGCTTATGTGAGTAATCTCAATAGACAATAACAGTTGACCTTTATGCAGTCAGATGTAATTTAATAATAGTAACCCTAAATTAATCTAATAAATAAAAGACCTCATTTCTCAAAGCCAATTTGAGTCGCACTTTTGAATCTTTTTGTTTCTTTAGCACATGTAAAGTTGAAAGCAACATGACAGAATTATCAGTTGTCTAAGAATTTCTTTTGGCTGTATCAAAACTATTCCAACTTCAATCCCTGACACATAGACAGGGACAGCCCAAAATCTTTCCTCCTAAGCCTAGGTGATCCATAATATATTGTTCACAAAATGCCATTTTCTTGTAGAATTAGAGTTTTCAAAAGTATCCCCTATTCAGAGATATAGACAAATGAGATCTTTGTACATCAAAATAGCCATAAACCTTGCCTTCTTTTCTTTAAAATACATACAGAATATCCCTTTACATAATCCGTGGTCAGTTTCAACAGAGACCATCTCTTCTGTATATTTATGCTTCTTTATTATCTATTCATTCATTTGTTTTCCTATTCTGCTGAATTAATGATCAAGGCACCATGTTTATTAACATTTGTAGTGTAAATTACTGTGTTTAGTTCTCAGATACCATGAATTACAAAGATTAATCTACTAAGAGGGGGAAACCAATAAGAACTATAGTACTTTCAGTATTTTGTCTTGAACAAATGTATTGACCCTCCCCAATTGATACAAAACAATATGAATTGAACTTATATATTCAAATTAAGTTATGTATGTGAGTTAATACATGCTCCTCAATAAGCAGTTCTGCCATCTAAATAACAGATGCTGGAAATGTAGTCTAGTATTTCAGATCTTTACATGAAAATTAAATTAATCAGGGTTTCTTGAGACATACCCAACAAGTATAGCAGGTGATGGAAGGACATAAAGGGTTGGCTTTAAACGGGCACACAATTGTTGCTCTGGCTCTGAACTGCCAATATCTTGGGTCATTCTCCTTTGGCATATCTCATCAAGTTTCATTCCATCCATAGGAGTGGACACTGCCATGACCATACTATTTATTAGACTGAAAATTCAAAAATCTAAATGCATGTGTAAAAGCAAAGACATACCCTTAAGGCAAGATGGCCCACCACCCAATGATAGGGATGGGCTCATCACTTCTCCAACAGTAATGGTACTAGAAGAATCTCTACATTCACTAATAGTAGACTCAGCAGACCCATCGCCAATGGCTGCTGCATCAATTAATTGCCCGCGGCCTTTGCACCAATCTGTGACAGACAATGGACCATCCAGACTACCAAATGCAGATTTTAGGGCCGTTCTAATTTCAGACTGCAGCAAACTTACCACAGAGGAGGCATGAATCTGAGAAAAAAAAAAAGAATTATCTGCATAAGATACATTATGTGATAAAGACCAACAAAGATATGTAATGAAACATCACTCTACCATACATGCGCAAACATGGACAAGATACCTGACTGAAAGTCAACAAAAATAAAAAGAAGAAAATTAAACAGCACTGATAACATTGACTCCATGCAATAATATAGATGTGAAGTTAAAGAAATTAAATTAGTCCAGAATACATATCCTTAAAAAAAAGGTCTTACTATTTCATGAGGTTATCTGCATTATGAATTTTTAACCAGGTGCCAGTCAAACTAAGCGCATAAATGCAGAAAAGAACTTGCAATACATAGCATAGCCAAACAGTCGTTTCTTTAAGGACATTATACCATTTCTCTGCTCTTATGTGATTACTATATTCAAATGTTTCAAAGGGTTTTAACAATCTCCTTAAAGTCAAAGAACTCTTACCGTAAAGTGACAAGCATTGATCATGCCAAGGAATCAACCTCAACATTCTATACTAATGCTTTCAAAGAAATTCATTCACATATAAGACACACAAAAGAAATGAAATAGAAGGTACCACAATCAGTAATTATCAAATAAAAATTCATTTTCCACATTCTTCTGTGCTGCATTAGAAGCCACTAATGCAAGTTGACAGTATCATGTCACAGAGGTTGACATCAATATGATATTAGGTCAAGACCTTAACATGAATTGCATAGTTGCAACACGTACTCCGAACAGTTTTAAGTGAGCATTAACTATCAGCGTAACGACCAACAAAAAATGTAAAAAACAAGAACATACATCAGCAGAAAGTGGATCTACTAATTCCACACCAGCAATGTCCAGGGAATGACAAGAAGCAAGAGTCCCTCCACAACCTGCATGGACCATGGAAGGCCCACAGGAAAATTCTTGCCTCCAATGCTCTTGTAATGCAAGCCAACCATAAGGACCATCACCGCAATCTGCATCCAAAGCCACATCAACAAAGGAGGTAGCTTGTTGGACAAGTAATGCCATGCCATCAAGAAGTTCCTGAAGTGGTTGCCTTTGCCCATAAGAGAGCACACCTTCCTCGTTGAATAAATTGGATGGGCTAACTTCAACACTTTGTGTATTAGCAGGTTTTGAAACTTTGGAAACCCCAACTGAACGCCACACACCAACAGGTGCATTTAGGTGCCCATCTAGAATTCCTCCATCAAAATCACCAGCTATCCTAACCGGAATAGATTCTTTCTTCCTAACTTCATACCTGCCAGATGTGCTTTCTGTCATGGTACTCAAGTCACCAGGTAATTGATTCAAGGCTGCACTTCCAGTTAACCTACTCAAGCTAATAGGTGATGGGTTACTGGAATATAGGAGCACATGGCGTACCCTGCACATAGAAGCTTGGAACATAATACATTCCACTTCAGTAGCAAGCACAGTCTTCTTAGACAAAAAAATATGTTCCACCCCAAATGTGCCATCAGTCCTTTTCCTTGGTACCAATTTAGCAGCATTTGTAGAGCTGAAATTAGAGAAAGGCGATGGCACCAGCCCCTCATTTGCAGCATTGCTGTCATTATGTGTTACTGATTTCCCATCATGTTGCTCTTTACAACTCTCCACATGAGTGTAATATTTCTTTGAGTAGAGCAAAGAACTTGTGTCATGCTGTCCAGTACCATTAACAGGCATGCCACTCTTCTCATCTGATCCATCAAAGCAGGGAGAAGCGGGTGGGGTTGCACCATATATATAGTTATTTGAGCTTGAATTTGTACTCTCTGCTCTATAAGATTTTGGTTGATATGGGCTTTTGAAAATTGATGAGGACAACTCACCTGTAGGAGTTTCAACTGCTCCATATTCTGGCGCAAATGTCATCAGTGCTTCAGCTTTAATTAAGTGATCAAACTCACTAGTTAGAGATGCTGGAGTTTGGTTCACTAGACCTGGTGTCAGAGTACTATTTGTGACTTCCTGACTTTTGCTAGCAAACTCCTCTATGGACACTGTTGGTAGTGGATTGAAGCTCTCAAAGGACGAAAAACCTACAGGCAGAGGCATCTGATCTGAAACATTTGGACTGCTACCTAAATCCCCACAATCTGGAGCAGAAAACATGAGAGACTGAGACTCCGCAGTTCCTGGGGGCTTCACAGAACAAAAGGCCATATATTCAATCAAAGCTTCACTATGTCAATAAAAAAGTATTAAAGAAAGCAGATCAATAAGGCACCAACACTATGAAGGCCTACTAACAGCAACTTCTAAAACCAAAAGATTAAAGCTAAGGGAATCTAAAGAGCAGAAAAAATATCAGAACTTCATCCAAATAAAACTCTTCATGTGCCATTCGTTTGATAAAGAAAGGTTGCACATCCTAGAGTGTGGTGAAAATACATGTCCCTCTATAAAATGTAACAATATGAGCCCACACTCAGCATAAAAGGTTAGCATTTCAATCTTCTTTTGTCACCAAAGAAGAAACAATGCATTTCAACCTCATGAAAACTTGTAAAGGAAGGTACATTGTAGATCTATTCACTTTAACTATATTGCTTACTACCATGCTTCAAAAAGAAAGGAAAAAAAAACACATAACTATGGAAGCTTTAAAGTTCTGAGATCTGATATTCAGTTTTTCCAATGGAAGGGGCAATTGCTGAAAAAACAGGGAGAGGGAGGTAATCTATCACACAGTTTGGCTCCTTGAGCACTGCCCAAAAAGAAGAGGGAGAGACAGGTAATCTTTCCAGGAGTTTGGCTCCTTGAGCAGCCTAATAGTCCCCAAAAGAGTAACAACCCACCATCCCAAACATAGCAGGTCACCAGAGGATAAATCTTCAGCAGTGGGTGTTTGCAACAATGATTTTCCAAGCACCCAAACACAGTCTTACACCCTTCACCCATAACGCCTATCTGTTCTGAAAAAGTCATTGCACCCTTCTACTTTTGTGCATTTCCCTTGTTACAATATTAATTTATAGGCAATTAATTAACTTGAATATAAACATATTAGGTATGACTAAAAAAAGAATTGATGTGAACCATCTACAATAAATGATCCTTCCTGAAAAAGCTGGTTTTCCATCAAGAGAACTTTTAGCAAGGAGAGCAGTAGAAATATCCTAAAAGCATCACTAGTTGTTCTATAATATTTGGTGGAAAAAGGTAAGAGAGAGAAGAATTACCTCCCCAAAAGGCAAGGCATCATTTTCAAAGAAATCACCAAAATCTCCAAACTCCGACAGAAGAGCTTGGATATCCATGTCATCATCCCAGTCCCAATGAGATCCAATCTGATCATTTGCGACTCCAGTAATGGCTGAAGTGTTTTCTACAGAACCAAAATCAGATTTATATGCATCTTGCATGGAAGCATTTGTAGCTGTTCGAGGACGCTTTGAACCCTGCATAAAAGTTAAGAGTCAATTTATTTCACTGGAAACCTCAAAATAACTGCAAACAAACCACAAAAGAAGTTCTGATGTGTACCAGAACTGCCAAGTACCACTAAGCAAAAGCATGAGGGAGAAAACTCAGAACAAGATCTCAACCACTATAACTAACAAGGTCAAATAATACAATTCAAAGATGAGATTCTATTCTCATAAGCAACTACGAGAGTAACAATGTGGCTTGTGTGCAAGCATGAGTCGGCAGACTAAAATGAAATCTTGATCAGTGCAACCCCAACCACGTGTATAAAAGAGCCCATCAAGCTGTGCCCTGTCAGCATGGCCCATTTTACACCTCTAATGACAAGGTCATCATATTCTGATCCTTCTAGAAACATATGCAGTAGCACTATATGCTAAAAGCATGCAAGCATCTCTCAGATGTACATATATCTTAAGTTTCCATGTCTTCATCCACAAGCAATACACGAATACTAAATGATAAATGTACTTGATTAATGTAGATAGAATTAGTACCAATTTGGGGCCTTCAATTTCTAGCTGATCATTAGTAGATAAACCAGACTGTCTACATGTTAAAGAATCTGCATCTGCTTCAAGGTCACCAGTTCCCCTGGTCATCTTGTAATCGCTATCACTGGAGCTGCCGCTTAAGGAGCTGATGCTGCTACTATTACTATTGCTACTACTGTTATAACCACGCTGAGTATGTACCCCATTGGTTTCAGTCCAAGATACTTCCGCAGAATCCATGTTACCAAAACTACAGAGAAGAATAAAATTTGGGAAAAATAAAAGATTCAGGGACCAACTATCAACATCATCATAATAAAAAGAAATGAAAAAGAAAAATAGAGAACAGAGAAAGAGACCATGACAAGCAAAAGATGTGGACTTTGGTATCTTTGTGCAGCCACCAATTTATCTTTATTTTTGGGTTGTTTGTGTAGCCTACTGGCTAAATTCATTCTTCCTTTTCAATTTGATAAATATTTTCCATGTCAAGCAAAATGTAAGAGAGCACTGATAATTGACAAACACTATACTAACCAATGCATGAGAAAAGATGAACCAGCCATTGATGGCCCTATCCAATTTTGCAGCCAAAATCTGCAAGTTCACAACATCAGTATTAGTTTAACCAACATAGAGCAATATTTCAAGAAAACAAAAAAAACAGGCATTATGAAGATCCTAGCATAGCCAAATCCTAAGCTATTTACCCAGTACTAAAATCATGAAACAAACATTCTAGTCTAACCATCTAGTTTATGCACGTCAATGTACATATGCAAAGAAAATATTAGAGCAGGAAGAGAAAGGAATTGAAAAGGAGGAGCAGGGAGAACAGAATCCAAAAGAGAGTCAACTAACAATAGCAGGGACATACTTCTTAAACTTCCAAAATTCTTAATTATATCCGATCAAATCAATAATTTAGTCCAACAAGAAAAAACAGTATATATATTAGTTTAACCAACATAGAGCAATATATCAGGACAAATGAAGATCCTACATAGCCAAATCCTAAGCTATTTACCCAGTACCAAAATCATGAATCGTTGAAATGTTTTAGTCTAACCAACTAGGTTTGTCCATGTCAATGTGCATGTGCAAAGAAAACATTAGAGAAGGAAGAGAGAGGAATTGGAAAGAAGGCAGGAGCAGGGCGAACGGAATTCAAAAGAGTCAACTAGCAGCAATAGCAGGAACATACTTGAACTTCCAAAATTATTAACTACATCCAATCATATCGATAATTTAGTTCAACAAGACAATAGGGTATATGTATGCCAAAATAATAGTAAAGTCTAGCTGGGACCATTGATTTGACCAGATCTAGTCTGCTGCCTCCAATATGGGCCCAAAACATGAAACAACTTTTAAAAGAGTTATATAAAATGTAAACTAATAAGCATAGAATTCAAATGTACCTTCTCAAAGAAGATCTGGAGAATGATGTTCGCAAAACCGGGACAAGCACTGCCTCAGCTGGATAGATAAATGTCTTTTCATATGTTGATAAGTTATCTGGTGACCCCTTCAGATCACATCCTCCTACCGGAGAAGATTCAGAGATGTTATGCTTGGGTAAATTCCTTAAGAGGTTTGAGCTTGTTTGTGATTCCTTATCACTTCCAGATATGGGGCAACCAAGGGTTACTTCAGCATAACAATTTTGCCCATTCAATTGGCAACCAGAACCTTGAGAAACATGATAAGGTAGGCCTATACATCCATTTGAAGACCTCAACTTGCCACCACTACGCAAGAAAGAACAGTACAAGAACATATTAGGGGCTTTCCATATATATATATAGATCCAAAAGAATTAAAATACAAAGGGGGTTTCAGGGAGCATAAAACAGTGAGCCTACCACTGTTTTATGTTTTGTAGATTAAACATAAAACACATGATTCACCTAAAATACACTTGCTTGACAAGGTCGTTTGGACAATATCCAGTGAGCCTACCGTGCATACCATGGGGAGAAACAACCACTGCAAACATTTCAAACGCAATTAGAGGATGCGACAGTGCAGCAAAGATATTGCTTAATTGCCCTTAAACAATCATAAGTATACAACAAACAAGCCAGTTGTTTATTAGAAAAAGGGGTTTCAAGGAGCAAAAGAAGTAAAAAGGAGACTCAACTATAGCAGGAGCTTGTTTCAAGAAAATAATAATAACAAATAATAAATTACAGCAGGAGATGAAGGTTTAAGGTTCTTACAAAAAGTGAAAAATGAAAAGGTGCAATTTACGACTAGATGCATGGAGGTGAAGTATTTTGCATGCCTAGTAAGGATTGACCCATGGCAGACAGACTGTATATATAAATCAATATGAAATGCTCATCGCAGTTACTCTTATCAATAACTATAATTGAACATCACACAACAGATTCAAATAGTGAAAGACAAATCACTCATGTCAACTGAAATCATTCTCTTTCACCAATTACAAGGCTAGAAAATTTTTCTTTTACTATGTGAAAATCCAACACTCTTCAAGACATCAACCAATATCAATATTTTTCTTTTACTTGCACCTTGTAACTCATTATGTACAATGAAAACCTACCCCAAAATCAACAAATCAACCTAAACCGCAGCCCAATTTAAGTGAATGAAGAAAAGAAGTATCTTGAAATCCTTTTGTGAGAAGCCCAAAGAGAAGCTTCAAACCCAACTCTTAAAATCTCTTCAAAGAATAAGAAATGGCATTTACCTTTTGTAAAAACCTTTCCTTGTAATTCAATATATTTTACTTACTATAGTGCTATCCCAAAAACCCCAGCATAACACGTACACCAACCTGGAAGTTTGAAGCTAGAACCATAATTAGAAGAATGCTTTAATACTCTTTCCAAGTCACCACCTGAAAGCGCACGGATATGCCTAGAAATAAACAAGGTAATATCAATTTGGCACGAATAAAAGGAAAAATATCAAGCAGATCAAATGCAACACTGTAAAACCAGGACCACTGAAAAAAATTCAAGTGTGAGCTTTCACGAACTTTGCAGATACTATAGCATGAACAAAGATTGCCTCTTCAGTTGCAGCAAAAATGAACTCAACTGTTGGACGTCCTCTCCTACAAAAAGAGAAAAAAAAACAACCCAAAATCAACAAAACAAAAACTCTGACATGATCTGCCAACTTCAACAACTAAGGCCACAATCAGCTGGTAGGAAAACTAGTCATTGAAGAATAATAAGAATACAGAAACAACGAAGACAATAAACATTCAGCAGGACAAACAGTTTCTTTTAGGTACCAGGTAACACTATTGCTTCAAAAATTTCCATTTTTAGTGTCATGTATAGTTTCATGCTTAAGCATTTCTCTCACTGCAGTTTCAGATACCCAGCTAATGTTCTCTTATCTAGTGAGTTACAGATTTGGGGTATTTCTTCCAATTCCTTGTTTTGGGTCATTTCAGGGCATTTGCTGTTCTGTATTTGCTCATACAACACCACTCAATACATAGCTGAGATAGGTAAGATTTAGCTGGCCACTTATTGTAATTATTTTCCCTACAATACAATTTCTGTTTCTTACAGAAAAGAAAAAGTGTAATTATTGAACAGAAAGGATCCATCTAGCTTCAGGCAATTGGCTGGAAACAAAAGCGTTCATGAATAGGAGTTAACTTAGAATAATAATAATAATAACAAGAGCAAAGATGTTGAGAACACGCAGAAGCAATAAATTATTGATATCAAGTTGTCCTCGTAGTAATGATAACAATCACCATCATTTTTGCCAGTGAATTCTACATGAAACATCACATTACTACTAATCAACAAAATATTATGACAAACCTGAAAGATTCTTCACTTTGAGATGGTTGATACTTTGAAAACACATCTCCAAATCTCATGTAAGAAAGTCCAATCAGTGCTCTGCAAATTCCAATAGCAACAGTCAAGATGCAACCACGTTCAAATTTATTTCTCAAGATCTAGGAAACACAGAGAACAAACCTTTCTATGCAGTTCCTCAGAGCCTGGGAGAGGGCAGTTGCAACCTCCTCAGAGTCCCCAGAAGCCACCCAAAGTCCAGATGCGACAACTTCAAAAATCAAATGGAGGATAAGTAAAATACTACCATAACATACACCATAAAAAGGATGTACTTCCAAAAACACTACCATAAACATACACCATAAATAAAGATGCTGTATTGCCATATTGAGATATTGCGGTTATTTCATAGTTTTACCAAAAATATGTGTTTGAATAAAACCAAAAACCACTTATAATCTTCCAAATCAGAATATGAACACACAGGAAGAAAAATAAGGATGACAACAAATACTCAAAAGCACATGATACCTCTTAATCTAGATACAGCAGCTTGAGCAGCTTCAGTAACAGATGAATGACGCCCAGGAAAAAAAAGCCATAGCTTAATTTTCTCATCTGTGCAGCAATTAGACATTTTTTAAGGGTAAATAAATGGTTAAATATAGCACTAAAAAAGCGCATGGCAGGTCTTTTTTCTTCCTAAAACACCGAAAGATGGTGAGCTGAGTTACTTGTGCCAAGACTTTTCTTTCTTCGTTTCTCTGACGAAGCAACATTATTGAAAGCACATAATTAGAAGACAGACAATGATTTCATTTCTTACCAGGATTGTGCAAACCTTGAGATGGATCCCAAGGTCCAACAAAGGAATTTGTCCAAGTGCTCAGAAATCCCTCCTTCTGCAACTGCAGATGCGAAGAAAGTACCAGAAATGTTGCGGCATCTTTCTGGTCCACTTTCACACTGTTGCACCTCAAAAGTATTAAATTTTAGTAGCACTTTAAAACAGGTAACAAAGATGCATTCTCATATTCACATTCACTTGAATTCTAATAGAGAACTGAGAAGAATATTTGAATTCTAATGGAGAACTGAGAAGAATATTTGAATTCTAATAGAGAACTACCTTTTATCAGGAAGAGCATTCAGATCAGATTCATTGGGGAGAAACTGGAACCATGATACATGATGAAGACCTCCCTGTAGAAAATGGCAGAATGTCATGCATCATAGAACAAAGTATATATTCAAAGGTGAAAGGACTAGATCGTAATAAATTGCCACCATTAATATGTATAATAACAGGAATATGGGAAAAAAAAAACCTACAAGGTCAGGCCACGAGTTCATAAAAGGCTAATCCATTATTGAACTGTTACTTTATATGTCCTATTTATCAGAAATATTATATCTTCACCAATAAATATTCTGGTTCTCCAACTCTTAACTATATAGCATCTTGATCACCAGAAAACTTTTTTCTGATTTATATGATAAGCTACATATGGACAAATCTTAAATATAACTAGCACTTGAAGACGTTTTCTTCTTTGCCTTTCATCTTTCGGTCAATTAGGTTGTTTATCAACAAAAACTAGAGCCAATATACATTATTTTTCATTGGCTTTGTTAATGCACCAAGCTCAATTTTTCAATAAGAGCAATGAAGCCCACCAAATGACAGCATATATACAGTTAGAAACATTGATTCATAATCCATGAACACATGAATAATTTATAACCTACCCATTTGAAGCAAAATCCCTCCCATTTAGGAAAGGAATAAATGCAGGTCTAAGGAACATGGTTTTTTCTTTTATTAAGTGCCTGAATAGCAAGCGTGACAATCCCTCACATGCACCTAGCAATTATTGGGTTAAGGTGACCCCAAAGTATTGAAGATAGGATTCAAACCAGCTAAATACTCCATAAGAAACCTAGAGGAAGGCTGAAAGGTCACTCGACCCAAAACCAACCACCAAATTCTATACCAAATAAACTAACGGCTCAACAAGAACTGATTAATTTTTGCAAAAATGGCTCATATAGAAGTAGCAAACATGTTGATAGAAAATCAAATCAAATCATTTAATTTTGTATTTATTTCCTCATTTAAATTTGTATTAATTTTCTAGATTATTTCCTTGATTCTAGAAGATAATTATTTCCTTTTTTGGTTTTACCTTGTATCTATATATTTGTAATCTTCCTATCAATGAAAAGTGTGAGAAATATTCAGCAAAATTATATGGTATCAGAGCAAGGTTGCTCTCACAATCTCAATGTTTAGCCAGAAACTTGCCGGAATTTTTCGGAGACCCGTCGAAAGTTCATCGAAGTATCACTAAAAGTTTGTCTCCACCTTAGACCCCGGTCTTTTTCCAGCACATTTTCTCTCACCTCTAGCACCATCAGATTCCTCGCCGCCAGATCTATCAATCTACGGTGTCCTCTTACCTGTAGCCTGCTCCAATGCTAGCCATAAATTTTTTATTCTTATTTTTTCATAGACGCTGCCATTCCCGTAGCTTCCTATTGCCAAACCCGTGCTTCTGCAAACTCCGGCGACCTTGTCGTCTCTTTCTGCAGTGGAGACAGTAACTCTTTCCACATCACTACCCATAAACTTGACGACAGCAACTTTCTTTCTGCCTTAACCTCTTCAGTCAATTCTATGGCATCTTGGATTATTGATTCAGGTGCCTCTGACCATATGATTGGTGTTTATAATGTCTTTCATTCATACATACCTTGTTCTAATAAAGCCACCGTTAAAATTGCCGAAGGCTCCTTATCTTCTGTTGTAGGAATAAGAACTGTTAGATTGTCTAATGGTCTCACTCTTACGCTTGTTCTTCATGTTCCCTCGTTAACATGATATTTGATTTCTGTTAGCAAGCTTACTCGTGATAATCACTATATTGCTAAATTTGTTTCTTCCTCTTGTTATTTTTAGGATCTATCATCGAGGAGGACGATTGGTAGCGCTAGGATTCATGAAGGCCTTTATTTCCTTAAAGATCAAAATAAAGAGAATCGACAAACTCTTGTGTCTGGTGTTGCTTCGGTTTTTGCTTCTAGTTCTAGTAACTGTTGTGGCACCGTAGACTTGGTCACCCCAATTTTTCTTATTTGCAACGGTTGTTTCCTTCTTTATTTGATAATAAAAGTTCTATTTCTTTTCAATGTGATATATGTCAGTTTGCCAAACACACTCAATCATCTTTTCTCCCAAGGTTATATACTCCATCCTCCACTTTCTCTTTGATCCATAATGACATATGGGGACCATCAAAAATTACAACTTCTCATGAAAAAAGATGGTTTATCACATTTATTGATGATCACACACGTATTAGTTGGGTTTATCTTCTCTGCGAAAAATTCGAAACATGTGAGGTGGTCAAAAATTTCAATCACATGATTCAAACCCAATTTTAGACAAAAATTCGTGTGCTTCGGATTGATAATGGTAAATAGTACTTTAACTCCATTCTTGGTGAATATTTGCTCCATAATGGAATTATTCATCAAAGTTCTTGTGTTGATACTCCACAACAAATGGTGTCTCCAAAAGAAAAAATTGTCATATGTTGGAAGTCGCCCGTGCTTTCATGTTTACCATGAATGTTCCAAAGTATTTGTGGGGGATGCTATCTTGACCGCCACCTATCTTATAAATCGTCTTCCAAGCCGCACTCTTAAGTTTAAGTCTCCCTTCTTTGTTCTTACCAAGTCTTATCCTTTTATTTCAACAAACACTCTTTTGTTAAAAACTTTTGGTTGTACTGCCTTTGTACACATTCATGATCACAATCAGAGTAAGCTTGACCCTAGAGCACTTAAAATTATATTTATTGGTTATTCTCCAACCCAAAAAGGGTATAAATGTTACTGCCCCAATTCCAAGAAAACTTATGTTTCATGTGATGTCACTTTTTTTTTTTTGGTTAGGATACTCCATACTACTCTCCCACTTCGCTTCAAGGGGAAATTGTTTATCGGGAAGCTCAGTGTTCATGGGATACTTTGGATGTACCATTGAACCAATCTATGTCCCTAACTATACACCCCTCTTCTACTATGACCACCATTTCTACTCCATTAGTGTCTATTACTACTCCAATAGTGTCTCTTACTGAACCTAGTTAAGCCACTTCTTCAAGTCAACCACAGGATAATTTGCCAGTACTGGAAACAGGGGAAGAAACAACTAGGCCAAATCAGTAAGAGTTACGTGTCTACTCTAAAAAAAGTTCTCTCAAGTAAATAAGCAAATCATGAATCCTAATCATGATCAAGAAGTCGAACCAGTGATAGAACCTCAGTCTTCAGATATGTCAGGTAATCAAAAAAATAATTCAAGTTCTGATTCAAATCTAGATGTTCCTATAATAATTAAAAAGGGTATTAGGTCATGTACTCAACATCCTATTTCTAAATTTATTTCTTATTCTAACTTGTCATCTTCATTCCATAATTTCACTTCGAATATGTCTAGTGTTGTTATTCCTAAAATAATTGAAAAGGCTCTTAAAGTTCCTATATGGAAGGCTACAGTACTTGAAGAAATGTGTGCCCTTCAACAAAACAATACTTGGAGGTTGGTGGAACTAGGGTGCAAATGGGCATTCATTGTGAAATTTAAAGCCGATGGTTCCATTGAGAGGTACAAAGCACGATTGGTGGCTAAAAGATTCACTCAGACTTTTGGGATCGACTACACTGAAACCTTTACTCATGTTGCTAAACTCAATACCATTCAGATTTTACTCTCACTAGCAGCAAATTTTGACTGGCAACTACATCAGCTTGATGTAAAAAATGCATTTCTGAATAGTGACCTTGAAGAAAAAGTCTACATGAGTCAACCTCCAAGTTTTGAAGAAAGATTAGGCAGCCAAACTATTTGTAAGCTCAGCAAATCTCTCTTTGGTTTGAACAGTTTCCTCATGCCTGGTTTGACCGATTCTCTAGAGTGATCAAGAATCTTGGATATATCCAAGGGCAAGCAGATCATACACTATTTGTCAAGCACTCAAAAAACGGGAAGATAACTATTTTGATAGATTATGTTGATGACATCATAGTCACGGGAGACAATATTGAAGAGATGAATAAAATTAAACAGATGATGGCAAGAGAGTTTCAGGTTAAAGATCTTGGAGCATTGAACTATTTTCTGGGGATGGAATTTGCAAGAAGCAAGAAAGGTATTTGTGTCACAAAGGAAATACACTCTTGACTTATTAGAAGAAACTGGTATGCTGGGAAGTAAGCCTAGTAAAACTCCGATTGAACTTAGAAATAAAGAAAAAATGTTCGAAAGAGATCGAGTTGACAAAGAAAGGTATCTACGACTTGTGGAAAAGCTTATTTATCTATCTCATACAAGACCCGACATTGCCTTTGCTGTGAGCCTAGTAAGCCAGTATATTCATGACCTTGTCAAGGTCATCTTAATGCAGTGTATAGAATTTTTGAGATATTTGAAACAAACACCTGGAAATGGACTATTCTTTAAGAAGACCGATGATCGAAGAGTTAAAGTTTTCATAGATGCTGATAGGCTAGTTCGGTTGATGATAGAAAATCAACATCATGTTATTGTACTTTATTATGGGGTAACTTGGTAACTTGGAGGAGCAAGAAACAATTTGTTGAGCATGTAGTACAAAAGCCGAATACAGAGCTATGGTTCATGGAGTTTGTGAAGTTATCTGGATAAAAAGACTGATGGACGAATTAAAGATGAATACGAATATCCTATTCATGTTTACTGTAATAACAAATCAACTATCAATATAGCTCACAATCCTATACATTATGATAGAACAAAACATGTTGAGGTGGATCGACACTTTATTAAAGAAAAAATTGATAGAGGTATTATCAGCATTAAGTATGTACCTACTGATCAACAATTGGCTGATATATTTACAAAAGGTCTTATAGAACAAGTGTTTGATTTTCTCTTGGACAAGCTTGGTCTCATCAATATTTACAGCCAAGCTTGAGGGGGAGTGTTGACAAAAAATCAAATCAAATCATTTAATTTTGTATTGATTTCCTCATTTAAATTTGTATTAATTTCCTAGATTATTTCCTTGATTCTAGGAGATATATGTTTCCTTTTTTGGTTTTACCTTGTATCTATATATTTGTAATCTTCCTATCAATGAAAAGTGTGAGAAATATTCAGCAAAATTATAATAATCTTAAAAGACCTACCAAAATATCCCTCACCCTTGATTAAATGATACATTTTTGTAGAGTAAATATGAAAATCAGTAGTCCCCAATTTCTAGACAACCTAATACATTTATCTTTACAATTCAGGACAATTTATAACCTATCTCAAAAATCATATTCAAAAACATATACAACCTAATCATATAAAGTGAGACAGAGGTGCCCTAAAACATTCTTATATTCAATCTCGCAAACATCCACCCATACAAAGAAGGAATATTCTGCAATGCAATCAGTTTCCCAACCATCTCAGCAAAACAAATGGTTTCTCTGCCAACAGTATCACTGCAATAAACTACAGCAAGTGACAAATGCCTAGTTTCCAACAAAACCCATGCACAACAATAAGCTATCACAAGACAAAGACTAAAAGAAACCAACTCACCAATGAGTCTCACTAAACTACTAGCTAGTAACATGACCATAACAAGCCTACATTTTATGTCACAACTGTCATTGCAAGTTTAACTGTTCAGTTCCCAAGCAATACATTGGACATCATAAGCATAAGCACACACAAATACATGCAACACAATGAAATTTTGAATACAGTGTGATTAAGAGAAACCATCCAATGGCACATTTGATATTTAACAATAAGCTACCATAAGACAAAGACTAAACCAACATGCCATGGCTCTCATTAAACTACCAGTTAGTAACATTACCATACCAAGTCTATGTTACAACTCTCACTGCAAGTTTATCATTCAGTGACACAAATATACATTCCGCATCATAAACATAAGCACACACGATAAAGGCAATAAAAATTAAATTTTGAATGAACAAATAGATTAAACTTTGACAAACAACAAGAAAATTGAACATACAATTCTAAAAACATTGGTCCACATCACTTAATAATTTCAGCTGAAAAGCTCTATTCTTCGTTCAAACCAAAGCCTTCTCAAAACTCCTAGGCAAAACCTCCTCTATCGAAGCATGCCTTTAACCTGCAAATTAAAAAAAAAAAGCCTCAAACAACTTCACAAATATTAACAACAAAACCACAACTTCAAATTCTCATTCTATTTCACAACAACAACTACAATACAGAAGTAAACATAATCTGAATTGGATTCAAAACCCTAATTGACCGTTAAGGTAGCTGATGATTGAAAAACCTGGTGGAATCATAAGCTGAAGTGCATAGCGAATTGAATTTGGTGGAAGTGTAGATTTTCTATCGAAATTTTCCGATGGTTTCTCGGGAACCAAACGATTGCGAATATAAGAGACAGACGGTTACCTTTTCTAGTGAGTCGAGAATTGAATCGAATCAGGTTCGAGTAGTTGCAGAGTCCACACGAGTTTTTTTTTTTTTTACCTTCCTTTCAAAAGAGTTCGAGGTTTTATTTTTTCTTTTCTTTTTTTTAAAAAAAAATTAAGGATAACTGGAACAGTACTTTTCAACCCGAACTCGGATCTATACCCGAATGCCGAATCCGCCTAAAATATCTTTGCGAAAAGTACAATTAAACCTTAAAAGAATTGTGAAAATGATAAGTTTTAATTACCCTATTTTTAAAAATACTTAAATATATCTTTTTATTAATTTTTTTTATTAAATTGGATAGTAATTTTTATAATTACTATAGTACTCTTAATTATTATTGACCAATAATTAATTAATATTGATCAGTGCTGACCAATATTAATCAACTATTAATCGATGTTATTTAGTGTTGATCGACGATTGACTTGATCGATATTAGACCATTTACTGTAGATGTTATTAGACTTTAAATTTTATAATCTATATAATTGTGAGATTATTTTACCTATTAAGTATTGTATGAGTTTGAAATTAGTAAAAAAAAATAACAACTCCACTATTTTTCTTATTAATTTTGGTACTCCTTTGATGATTTATTAATGAAAATAACTTTATCATCATATAGATTATAAAATTTAGAGTACATTCGTATCTATAGCGAATCGGTCTAGTGTTGATCAACGATCAATCAACGTTGGTCAACAATGATTAGCACTAATCAACACAGGTCAACACTTGTCAATTAAACGTTAGTCAATATTAGTTAGTGTCTATCTAATTGTGTCACGTGTCTTTTAAGAGTAAAAGATTATATTGCCCTTATTACTGTATAAACTAACAGAAAAAAAATTAACAAATGATGTATATTTAGGTATTTTTTTCAAAAATAAAGTAACTAAATCATCCCTTTCACAATACTTTTAAGGTCCAGTTGTCCTTTTTTTAATATATTTATATATATATATAATTTTGTTTTGAGTTACATAGTCTGTCACGCCCTAGACCTAAAAAATTTGAAATATGACATAATTTACACTCATTCAATAATGTGCACTCATAATTAATATTGCATAAAATTTCAAACTTGAATTCAACATATAAATCTTTATCAAATTACTAGTAAGTTCAATATAAAGATCAACCCATGACCATACTTTGTGAAACATAAACTAAATACAACAACACCTAATAAAATAATACATAAGTATTTATTCAATTTGGACAAATCAAATATCTTAAACTATGTGTCCACAAATGAAACACTTAGCAACTTAGGAAATCCAAGGGATAGCAGAAGCCTTGCCAAATTCGCTAAGCACACATGTACCTTATTTACTTGAAATCACCATAAACTATAATGAGTATGAAACTCAGTAAGCATATTAGTTTTTCATATATCAAAATACAAATACATATATATACACAATGCATATGTATGATATGCTGTGATAAATAAAAATCATAATCTTATCAAATCATATGTCAGGTAAGCGCTTATACATTCTTTCAAAATATATAATAGAAATACCATTACTCAACTACTACTTAATAAGACTTTCATATCACATATCATATAATGAGTCAAATGTCACTCGTAGGTGAAATACTGTATGAGAGGAATAGCACAAGTGAGGTTTAATTACATATATATAATGTTCATGCCCGAAGGTAAGAGCCAAACCCTCACCCTGATCATCGGTGAGTCCTCTCACATGCACCAATACGCCACCACACGAATGTGATGACTCACTCTTACTTTAAATACTAATAGGATCCTCCCTACATACGAAACATATAATATATATACTAATCCCGAAGACAATGCCACACATAAAGGCTCCACAAATCACATAATGTGTCTACTAAGTAAATAGTGAGTTCAAGCATTCTTAAAATACAAAACGTATCTCATGAACATTTTTCACTTCAAAAGCTTTCTTTGTTGAACACATTTCATTTTGAAAGCTTACTTTCATAAACATATGTATATCTATGCTCAATGTCAATGCTCACATTCATACACATATGTCTTTCACATTTCATATCAAATATACTTTGGCAAAACATAAATATATTTTTAAGCACATTTACAAAATCATACATAAATAATTATTATGCTTATTGTGATTTCAGTATATATCTAGTATACTTACCTCTTAACACTTTCGAGTACAATGATTAATTCTCCTTAACCTATCAATGGAGATTAATCATTTTATAAGTCTCACCATTCACATAAAACACTTTAAATAGCTTACAAAATTACACATATTACACTTATCACATCGAATTAGTCTAATTACTTAATTTCTCAAAATCTGTCATTCTGCCCACTTATACTTAACAAAATTTTCTTATACATCAAATGATGTCCAATTGCGCCAAAATCAGAATATATATTTCTTTACTCATATATCCTTCTTATATATTAATATTATATCATAATTCATACATAATCTATTTTATAAACACTATCAAATCCAAACTATTATCCTGACAGGATCAAGATATTTACTGAACAATATTAAGTCTCCTAATTTTATAAAATCATATACTAAGTCAAAAATTATAAAACTACCACATAATTACTCTTAACACATATCTAAATTCATAATAAATGTTTTACTCAAAATTCCTGCCAAAAATATTTTAGAACTATTTTATTTCATAGCTTTAAAAAATCTGTTTATCAAATAGTACAGTGAGCTGATACACTTTAGAAAATCATAACAATTTGATCACATTGATATAAATTATCAATTTTGAATATATCATAGTAAACATGTAAAATAACCATATTCCAAAACTTTATAATTTTTTAAGATCATATAGTAGACTAAAAATTATTCACCACTTCAGCATACTGTTAACATAGGAAATTTTTAGAATTTCAAAGTCATCTTTATAAATTCACTAAAAATTCAATTTTTAGAATTTTTAATCGATTCAAAGTCTCAAATGATTCTAGACATGTCTAATTTCATATTCTCAAAATCTAAAACCAGAACCAAAGTATAATAATTTATAAAATTCTCAAATCAAGAGACTATCAAATAGAAATTATGTAAATTTATCATGATTTATCAAGTTAAGATACATAATCATCATCAATTCTCAATATATTTTACAAAATCCACATCAAGTCCTCAATTGTACATATTTACAGAAATCAAAACTTAAAGGGATTAACTTAATTAATATCAAGAAATTAAAAAAAGATTATAATATACCTCTTAAAGCTTAAAATTTCAAATTTCTTCTTCTTTTTCTTCTTCCTCTTCTCTTTCCCTCCCCTCTCTTTCTCTCTCTTCTCACTCTAAAAGAGGTGGCTCGACCAAAAATGAGTAAATTATGGTTTAAAATGTGTATTTTTATACTAAGAGTCTAACTTTTAGTATTTATAAATTAACCCTCAAAACTTTTAAAGTATTATAATTTGGTCCCTAAAATAAATCTAAAATCTTGCAAATAAACCCAATCCTAATAGTAGGTCCTTAATCTATACAAATAATACTAATAACAATACATAAATTAAGTATCACCCACATACAAATAAAATATAAATATATATATATTTATTCTTTCCGGTTGTGGATAAATGGTTACTACATAGTCTATTATAAATACGTAACAAAATTTTATAATACATCGTGAATTATACATAAATTATGAATTAATTAGATAGTGCCACTTAATAGTGTTATTAACCATATAGTAAACTATATAGCACACTAAGTCACATATATAAATATGTGCGTAAGTGTATGTAATACTATACTTACATAGTTGGGATACAAAATTGTATCCCAAAATAAAATGCACACCTTGTCATCCAACAATAAAAGCTTAGGTTCGATTATGACATTTTAAGAATTTATTACAAACCACGTGTATAAAGTGTTATGCCCAAGTGTTTTTAAGTATTTTCTCGAATACTTGAGGCTCGAAAATGTCTCTTATAGGCTATATGACTGTGTGGCAGTTCACAGGTCGGAGCTTCTAGAAGACCTACTGACATGGATGAAGATTCGTGCTAAGCCCACGACTTATAAAGGATGTAGACCTTTATTTAGAATAGGGATATTCCATAGGATATGTGATGGTATCTTAGAATATTATCTCATCTTGTATGTACATTGTTAGATTGTTTAGATCCTAGCTATTAATTGTATAGGGCTAGTAGTATATAAGGGGGATATCCTCAGTTATACAAAGATATCTTAGCTTGTAATTTATTTCAGTAATATAGAGAGCATTTTCTCAAACACCTTATATGTGTATCTTTCTCATCTCTTTCTTTATGTGAGTTTTCTAATCTGCTTAGTGTATAACACGTCTAATACTACACAGATCTTAAAAAGGTTCGTGACAATTGGTATCAGAGCCAGCAAAGTCAACATTGACTTTGGTATCAAAGCCGATTCGAAGAAAGATGAGAAAAGATGTCAACATTGTCGGAGATGATTGAAAAGAGGGGTAGGGACCCTAAAGCTAAGAGGCACAATAGTGTACCTTATGATAAGTCCGTTGGTCCTAACTATGATCTAAAGAAAGGTAACAGATTACCTTGGGGATTTTAAGCAGCACATGGATAAGCTAGAGGTGGACATCAATGCATAAAGGGACGAGTTATACTTCTTCATCGACATATTTATCGAGAGTTACGCTGGTAGACAGCAGAATTGGGTCAAAACTTTTCAAGAGAAGGTATACACCACCGATGATAAAGTTCAAGCCCAAGTTGAAGAGCTGCTAAAGGGTTTAAGCTATTAAGGAGGATGTAGTGTTATGAGCAGTGAGCAGTGGTGAACAAGATTGTTGCTACTCAAGTTACAATAAGAGTTGAGGCTCTTAAGCTAAAAGAGTTTAGCAGTAAGCGGAATGCCAAGAAGCTCAACAACTATTTCTGATAAATGAAAAGATACTTCGATGTCAATAGTGTGCAGGACGAAGATAAGGTAAATATTGTGACCTTATATCTTTTTGATCATGCATTATTTGGTGACATAGAAAAAACAAGGAAATACACAAGAGTTCCTACACCATCAATACATGGGCAAATTTGCAGCAGGAGCTGAAATGCTAGTTTTATCTAGAAAACGTGGTACATGACGCTCAAAAGTAGTTTAAAGAATAGAGAAAACCAAGTCCATCAACGAGTATATAGATGAGTACTCCTTGTTAATGCTACAGATCCCTAACACGAGCGAGAAGAACTTATTGTTCAATTTCCTAGATGGGTTGTAAATATGGGCATCCAATGAGTTAAAGAGGCATGGAATGACAAATATATCTAATGCCCTTACATTGACAGAAATGCTCATAGATTACTATTAGGGTGATATAAAGAAGTCCAAGAATTACAAACTCAATCACAGCAAAGGTGAAAAAAACAATGGTTCCTTTGCAACAGAAGATAAAGATGAGGAAGGCAAGTCGCCTAAGTGGAAAAAACAGAAGCGTAATGGCCATTGGAGTAATGAACAAAAGATGAGTTACTTCATTTGCAACGGAAATCATTGGGTTAAGGATTGTCCAAAAAAGAAGGCTCTCAATGTAATAGTTGTGACACGCAAGGTGAGTGAGAAAATTCAAATAGGGTGTTTATAATTGCTCAACACTATAAAAGCCAAGCAAGGTGCTTGTATGCCAACGGGAAAGACACTCATGTATGTTGAAGCCTACATCAACTGTATAAAAACTCAAGTGCTGATAGATACAGAAGCAACACACAACTTCATTAAGCGCGTAAAAGCAGAGCATTACGTGGAGAAAAATTAGGGATACCTCAAGTCCATGAACGCTACAGCCAAACCATTGGATGAAGTGGTTTAAAGGGTCGAAATCCACTTAAGGACTTGGTGCAGCGAAATAATTTTTGAATAGCACCTCTTGATGATTTTGATATGGTGCTAGGTATGGAGTTCTTAAGGTGATACAACGTGGTACCACTTCCTCGACATGACTATATGTACATCATGAAAGGGGAATCTCTTATGATATTGATGGTATACAAGCCTAAGAGTAGGCAATCTAAACCAAAAGCCAATACAAAAGTCCTTTCCATCACACAATTATAGAGAGTTGTTGAGCGCAAATGAGAGACACATCTAGTTGGAGAACTAATGATAAGACAAAATAGGGAGAAGATGAGCTACCAATAGGGGTTGGAGAAGTACTTAGGGAGCACAAAGAAGTCATGCCAACTGTCGTACTGTAGAAGCTACCACTAAGCGAGGTAATTGACCGTAAGGAAAAGTTAGAGCTAGGGTTTACATTTCCAACTATAGTGCAGACGCCTCAACCAGAGTTAAAAGAGTTATGAGGGAAACTTAATGAGTTATTATGGGCGTTCACATGGTGTGCATTTTTAGCATAAAAATTAGGTCAAAAACAAGCGACAACATGTTATACATGGTGCAGGGAACTTAGTGATGGAGATTAAACTTCCAACACAGTGCAAGTTAGCATACCGACTTTATAAGGGTCTTGATCATATGAACAAATGGCCAAACTCTATAGCTAATAGGGTTAGCAACGTCTTGCATAAGGTGCGGATATCTTCAAGATAACGACTGCATCCGGTGCTTTTTGCAAGCTATTAACAGCGACCTTTAGGGATTCCCCATTAGATGAAAAATAGGCAAAACTCATCTGGGACAACCAAACGATATGAAAGAAGAACTTGTTGGAGATGGTGCTTATATGTCATTCTAATATTGTATGAATATTAATTGTTTAATATTTATACAATATATATTTTGAATAAAATTGTTAATATTGAATATATATATATATATATATAGTAAGATGATTGTAATATTTTAGAAATTGTATAATCTAAAACAGCTTAGATCCGGTCTAAAGGAGTTAAGAACAGTACTAAGAGTTATAAGTGTTAGGGTTAATGCTAACGTGTCATCCCTGAATATACATATACTTATGTATTTATATACGTGTACATTCATATTAAATTGCTAATACTTATTTAAATGGTGTTATGTAATGTAACATTACAGATATTGTATGATCTGAATGAGTTCAGATCTGATCTAAAGGAGTTTCGATAAGAGCCCATAGTTGGCCACATTAAGAGATATAAATGCTAAGTGTTAGCACAACTAATTGTTAGCTGGTTATAATACTAAGTAAAGATCCAAGAGTTTGAGCCTTGTCTATAATCAGACATAGACCTAGGAATATACTAATAATTGCATAGTTGCAAGAGTTACAATCAAGTGCCAAGAAATGTCAATTGCTCAAGTATGTTCCCCAATATTGTCCATGATCTATTTTTACCCATGTGGGTCTATTGGTGGATATTTTTATATAGATCAGCATATGTCGTACCTATAGGGTATAAATGGTTGTTCCTAACCAACCATAAGCTTGGAGCTCGTATTAATGTATAGGTGTCCAGTTAGGACTAGATATAGGACGGACTCATGAGGGTCTCCAATAGAAACCCTATGTAAGCCATCAACGGAGGGTCCTCTTGAGTTGAGTAGTATACATGGTCTTTTGATCTGAGTGCCACAGTGGGCTTGTAAGTGATCCACAATACTTTGGTTTCACTCATGTCACAGACTTTTTATAGTGTAACCGCTGGGTGTCGCTAAATATGATCTGATGCTTATGGAGTTTGGTGTCTACAAATATTGGATCCGTCAACTTGCATAAGGAATTAGATATCTAGATGCTTCGAGACTCTATCTCAAAAAGTCTTGTGGCCACAAATATTAATCCCGGGAAAGAGTTTCCGTTAGGATGTAACAATATGGCAAAGGAGTTTGCACATATTTTTCAGTGAGATACAAGTCTGTGAATATGATATGGATGAGCACATGGAGATTTGACAGTGATAATCTATATCCCAGCATATCCAGGATATCATGACGGAAGGACTATACGTATGTATTGTGACCTCAGCTTGGATGGTCGACGCGCTGATTTATATTTTTATGACGTGTGCATAGGGCAATATTCACGGACTTATAGAATAGTTTCATTTGACGAATCGAGAGTGGACCTAGGAAGTCCCGTAATACGGAGTGTACTCGTTGCGCACTAGGGCAGCGTATCGAATTGAATTGTTCAGTCCAATAATATTTGACACTACCACAAGAATGTGTACGTGTTTGTATTTAAATGTTAAATACAATAATTAGTAAATTATTATTATTTACTAATTGTATAATGACATGTGACACATTGTAGACCGTCGGTTGAGTTTACCGAAGTGTGAGATTTGGTGAGACCCGCTAAGGGATATACTTAGTAACTATTTTTGAGGAGTAAAATAGTCATTTTACATAATTATTTAATTGTTAAATAATTATAAATATCTCATTATTATATATTATAATGGTGTTTAGTTGTCTTCCATTTCATTTTTTTATTAATATAATATTATATTATTATTTTAATATATATATATATTTGTGTGAATTTGAGAGAAGCATTCTTTTGAAGATTTGCTTCATATTTGTGTTGGTGTGCTTGGAAAAGAAAATATTTATTTCCTGAGCAAATTGGTGGCTGACCAAATTGGTAAGCAAAACAAATGGATATAGATCCATCTTAAGCATTAATTTCAAGTGTTGAAATTAATTTTATTGCATACATTTATTGGCTACCAGTTACAACAATACAGGAATTTATTTTATTGATCAAAGAGTTAGTTAAGGAAAAAAATAAATTTAAAAGGGTTTAAGAGTTAAGCCCAGTGCTGAATTTAGAGCTACTATTATAGCTTACTAAGCCCACTGAGTTGGTAACTAGAATTGCTAACGGATTAGTTTTCAGGTGAACTCTTAGGATACATGTGTAAAATGTTACTCGTTTTAGTAATTTCTCAACCCTTCAAATATATTAATAATATTAATATATTATTTTATTGTGTTTATTGCATTATTTAATTATTCCGCAATGCTATATATGTATTATATGCAATAAATACTATTGCGCATGCATACACCCACGTATATTAGATTTTCGACAATAAGTGCTAAGAGTTAGCGAAATTTAAGGAGTTACATATTTGTCTGAAATAGGACAAAGACCTAAGAATATATTAGTAATGACATAGTTGCAAAGAGTTGCCAATGGTGTTAGGAAATGTCATTATGCAGTTTGTTCTCAAACGCTATATTCCTTATCTATCTTTACCGATTTAGGTCTGTCAATGAAACCTTTTTATATAAATCAGTGCATGTCTATATCTGGATGGTTCAAATGATTAGTCTCAATAGACTATGAGCTTAGTGAAAGCTCGTATTAACATACATGCATTTAGTTAATAATTGGATACTGAACAGACTCACGATGACCTCCAATAGACATCCTATAAAGCTGTCAATGGAAGGTCTTCTCGAGTTGAGTAGTATTCGTAGTCTTTTGACCTGAGTGTCACGGTTGGCTTGTAAGTGATCTACCATACTTTGGTTTCACAGATGTTAAAGACCTTTCATGGTCTGACTGTTGCGTGTCGTTAAGTATAATCCAATGCTTATGGAGTTCGGTGTGTATAGATATGAGATTCGTGAGCTTATATGGGTGAATTGTATATCATGATGCTCCAAGATTATATTTTAGAAAGTCTTGTGACCACAAGCATAAACCTCTAAAAGAATTTTCCGTAGGGTTAAACAGTATCACAAAAGTATTTTTGGATATTATTTTGCAGATATTATTTATCAAATACGAATCTGGAGATAAGTTCACAATCGAGTATATAGAGATTTGACAGTGATGATCTATGTCTCTACTTTTCCAAGAAATAAATGCGGAGGGATTATATGAATATGTTATAACCTCAGCTTGTATAATCTAACATACTACTTTGTAATATCCGTGACGTGTGCAAGGAGCATTGTTCACAGACCTATGAAATAATTCTATTTGACAAATCGGGCGTAGACTTAGGGAGTCTCACAATATGAAGTGTATTTGTTGTTCACTTGGGTAGCAGACTGGATTGAATAGTTCGATTCAGAAAATTATAGCAAATTGGATATTTTTTTCAGGATCTATCGGGTTGTACACTTGTCAAGACTTAAATGTTAAGTACATCATTAATTAATTAACAAGAGTTATTGACCAATAGAATGATAATAAGTGACACAATTTGTACTATGAATTGTTTGATCTTAAATTAACCAAATTGCCTTTACTTGAATGACAAGCAACATCACTAAATTAATACAAAAATGGTTTTTGTATAATTATTATTTATTTGGTCAAAGAATAAGAAAAAAATGAAAATGGCTAAGGCATGGACTTGGATGCTTGCTGAGGGGTATTTGTTGACAAATAAAGAGAAAAATGTAATATATAAAGGAAATTTTTTCATTTGGCATTTGGCTTTTGATTGGCACGGAAAAAAAAAAGATAAAAGAGAGAAATTGTTTCTTTTGTTTTAAAGGATTGAAAGTTTACTATTCACCTTCTTCTCATTTTCTTGGCGGCCAACCATTTTAGAGAAATAAAGAGAGATTGTTTTATTTTGTTTGTTTAAGAGTTGCATAAACAAAGACCATTTTCACTTGTTTGAAATAAAAATAAATAGTTAAAGTGTTTAACTTTTATCCAAAGTTAAAAAGTGAATCATAAATTGTGTTTAAGAGTTAAACACACTTTGTTAGAAATTAGAGCTGTTATTCTAGAGACCCAAGCCTACCCTTATTGGGTCTTAGAATTGCTGATGTGTTCACTTTAAAGTGGACTCTACGTTGAACAAATTTCTAAAGGCTTATAAGGTGAATTCTCAATATCAAATTTATTATTGTAATGAAGACTTAATTTAATATGTTTGTTGCATTAGGAAATTTTATTTCTAGTTCTGCTACACAATATATAAATATATATATATGAGATGTATAAATTATAATGTAATGAACACATGGCATATGCATGCACCTTAGTAATACGTCACACTTTCAGAACTACCTTTTAAGGCGTAAGTATTTTGGCAAGTGAAAAGGATTGGCCGATAAGAGAGCACGCTCGAAACACAATAGCGCACTATGGTAGTCTGAAGAATGAGGTGCGTAAGTTTCAACAAAAACGCGACAAGGTTGTTATGTAAATTTGGTGGGGGAGAATGTCACGCTCTAAATGTTCTCAAGCATTTCTTCGAACACTTAGTGTATAACAAAACCTCTTAGAGGCTATGTGGGCTATGGAGCAGTTTGCGGGCCAGAACCTCTCAAAGACCCCCCTGACATGGGTAGAGATCCAGACCAAGCTCGCTACTTATAAGAGACATAGACCTTTATTTGGAAGATAAGTATTCCATAGGATATGTAATGGTATCATAGAATATGCTCTGGAATATTATCCCATCTTATATGACCGTTAAATCGTTTAGATCCTAACTATTGATTGTATGGGCTAGTAGTATATTATAGGACATCCTCAGTTGTACAAAGACATATTAGCTTATAATCTCTTTCAGCAATATAAAGAGCATTTTCTCAAACATATTGTGTGTGTCTCTCTCTTGCCTCTTTCTTTGTGTAGGGTTTCTAGGCTACTTAGCACAATGCGTCTAAAGTTACTTAATTCTGAAAAAGGTCCGTGACATTAGGCACTAGAGTACATTTTAAGAGTATTGCTATACTTTTTAATATTATCCCAAAAATTTTATTTTAGATTGACGTGCTAAGCAATTATTAGATTGTGAAATGGTACAACTTTTAAAATTATCCATTATATCATTTTACTAGTTATTGGCTGTTTAATACATCATTCAGAATAAAACAATTTGAAATACTATATAATAAGTGTAATATTATTCATATTTTAATATTTAACGTATTTTTACGCAAATTTTTTTATTATCAAATGATAAATTATATTTTCGCTTTATTTAATCTAAATTGTGAGACTTCAAATAGTTTTACCTGTATTCGGAGGTGCTATATTTCATATATAAATAAGTGTTAATCTTACTTGATGTTATTGTTTTTACTATGTATTTTATTAATGTCATGTTTTCTTAGGATTTTTTTTTGCCTAAAACTCATTTCTCTTAAGATTTTAGCTCAGTTTATGAGTTATGAATATCCTGATCTCTTAGGCCATGACTAGGCATATCACAAGGAGTATTATAATAAGTTATGATCCACTGCCTTTGAAAGCTCTAGAATTGTATAAGGAAATGATCTTGGAGTACAATAAAAACTTTTAAATATCTGGATTTTAGCATTAAATGAGGTGTCCTAGGTAACCAGCATTGGCCAAACAAGGTCATTTGAGCACTCACAATAAAACTAAGTACTTTTCCTCCCCATGCTGACCAAAACTCTTATTTGAACTCATTTGTTACTAATTAAGGACTAAAACTAGGACTAATAAGCCGCCCTAAAGACTTAGATTGCCTTTAATTTTGAGATCTTCGAAATCTCAAAAATTTTAAAAACAAATCTTTCTATAATCTTAAAGCATGTCCTAGATGAAAAATGAGACAGTTTGTGCTAGTCCTATAAGGATTCAATTATCATCAATACCTATAAAAAAAACTAAATAATAAGAAGATATATTTTTCCAGGCCTTGAAAGGTATTAAGATGAGAGACGACTTCTCTTTGACTCTTAAAACTCTTTTCAACCTTTTGAAAAATGAAAGGGATTTTCTTAACACCTTCTCTTTAAAGACCTTATCAGAAAATCTCAATCATCCAATGACTTCACCATGGCTTCTAAAGGACGCCTGAAGATTCTTATGATTAAAAAGCAATTTGCTTTGTAACTTATGATTTGTAGAGGCTATACCTTTTTATACCCTATTGTAAGAATATTATTAGTTGGGATTTTTACGTGCTCTAATAACACTTATTGGTAATTTAACAATATAAAATCCTAGTGCATGTAAAAGAATTTGTTTACAAGTAAACAAGAATATAAAAGGTCATACATAACAATAGAGACAATCAATTAAACACGCACAAAGACATAATAATTTATGTGGTTCGACAACTACCTACGTCCACGTTGGATCACGAGATCTTAACTTCTTTTATTAATCAGATTACAAAAATCTCTTATAAGAGATACAACAATAGACAAGCTCCTAAAAGGTCTATAAGCACTCTCTTACACACTCAGTGCTTAAGCACTCCTTATATAAAACTCTCTTATGTACTCAACACTCAAGTACTCTCTTGTGCACTCAGTGCTCCACGAGATCTATATTCACAACTCTTTTTTATGCTTCTTGATGTATGCCAAATCTAATGGCTTTACGAAAGTTTATATAAGCTCCAAAACATTCCTAAAATTCTATATCTTGTTGGAATAGGATACCACATATAAAAAAATTCAAACCCGACTCAAACTAATCAAACTCGGCTTAAATGATTTTTTTTTTAAAAGTTGGCTCCATAGGTCGGTACAGCTGCAGCATCAAGGTAGCATTATGACCATACCATACCTGGATTGTAGCGTCCAGGTTCTTCTCAAGCTAGCAATGCAGCCCTAAGGCGTATAAACGACTTTTTTTTTTGTCCCTTTCTTGTCTGTCTAATATGTACTTAAACACGTGTTGACTCGTCATTAGTTTTTAACTCAAAAGCATACTCAAATACGATTTTGAAATACAAAATTTTCAAGAAACCCCTATTTGATTCAAAATCACTAAAAAGCTTTTCAAGATCAATCTACTCCATACCACACGCTCAATTATTTAGCAGTGATTATATTTAATTCATTACCTAAACTTAACTACACTAAAGATCGTGACTTAGGTCTCTAAAAATTTTATTATACGCCATTTGTGGTAGCTTTGGTGTTGTAATCTCCCATGTCACTCTTGACACCACAACCACAATACCTCGGTGGCTGAAACAATTTCCTACTAACAACACCCTTATACAATCTCTTTAGACCTCTTTCACTGTGATGATTACTCTTTATTGCTGCCTCTTGGTCTGCATCCCTTCAACAATATATGTTAAATCACTCACAGTATTCCTATCAAGCACAAACAATCCATTATGCTTCTCAATTCTTATCCTTCATTATCTTTATAGACCCTTTAAATACCTTCAATATACCTTTATTTTTTTCATTCATCTTGGCCTTAGAATGATTATTCTTCACATCTTTATTTTTAGCCTTTCCTCTTGCAGTCAACACCGTTACATTATTAGGCCTTGATATTTTTTCTAATTCTATTACCTCATACATATAAGATACAATAGTCAAGTAACCTTAACTCCTATACCACTTATTGGGATTTTTACGTGCCTTGATACAACTTGTTGGTAATTTAGCACCGTAAAACCCTAGCACACATGAAAAACTTTGCTCACACGTAAACAAAAATAAAAAAGATCACACATAACAATAAAGATAATCAATCAAACACACATAAAGTACAATAATTTATGTGGTTCGGTAACTACTTAGATCCATAGTGGATTATAAGACCCTAACTTTTTTTTTATTATCAATATCACAAGATCTCTCACAATAGATTACCAAGAAATACAACAATATACAAGCTCTCTAAAAGGTCTATCAGCACTCTCTTATGCCCTTAATACTTAAGCGCTCTTTATACGGTACTCTCTTATACACTCAACACTCAAGCATTCCCATAGCACTCTTTTACACACTCAAGCGCTCCACGAGTTCTCTATCCAACACTTTCTTTGATACTTCTTGATGCATGCCAAATCTAATAATTTTACAAGGGTTTATAAAGACTCTAAAACGCCCCATATATTTTGTTGGAATAGGAGTTCACGTGTAAAAGAATTCAAAACTGACTCAAACTAATTAAACTTGGCTTAAAATTATAATTTCTCAAAAGTTGGCACCATGGCGCCCAGGTTCTGCCCAAGTCAGCATCGCGGCCCAAATATATCCTGAGATACCTTGAGGGTACAAATGATAAGTTTCTCAAATATGGAGAAAGTGCAAGTAAGAAAATGCACAGAGTTAGACTTTTAATTTGACCTAGATGATAGAAAGTTTACATCTGGATATGTACTCATTCTCATTAGTATTGAGTGAGTTAAAATTGCACCAAACTGGGATTCATTGCAGATTTATTTTGGAAGCAGCGGAAAAGGCAATGTGGATTCGTAGGTTTATCGCTGGGCTTGGAATAGTTCTAAGATAGATGGATCATATTGTTGGAGTTGGTGCTCACGTGTCATTCCAATATTGTATGAATATTAATTGTTAATATTTATACAATAAACATTTCGAATAAAGATTGTTAAAATCATATCATATGGTAGAATGCTTGTAACATTATAGACATTATTTGATCTGAAAGAGTTCAGATCTGATCTAAAGGAGTTTATACTAGAACTAATAGTTATTAAAGCTGAGAGTTATAAATGCTACGAGTTAGCACTGTTAAGAGTTAGCAGGTTATAAGAGTCAGTGAGGTTTAAAGAGTTAGAAACTTGTTTATAATGGGACAAATACTTGAGAGTATACTTGTAATGATATAATTGCAAAGAGTTGCAATGATTGTTAAGAAATATCATTATGTAAATATGTCTCAAAGATAATATTCTTGATCTATAATCACCAATGCTGGTCTATCGGTGATTCACTTTATATAGATTAGTGTATGTCTATTTCTGACTGGTTCGGATGGTTGTTCTTAGCTGACCATGAGCTTAAAGCTTGTATAGGTATGCGGGTATCCAGTCAGGACTGGATACTGAACAGACTTATGAGGACCCCAATAGATATCCTATGACACCGTCAAAAGGAAGGTCCTCTCGAGTTGAGTAGTATTCGTGGTCCTTTGACCTGAGCGCCACGGTGGTCTTGTGAGTGATCCATCATGCTTTGGTTCCACATATGTCAGAGACCTTTCATGGTCTGGCCGCTATGTGTTGCTGGGTATGATCCGATGCTCATAGAGTCCGGTGTGTGTAGATACGAAATCCATTAGCTTACGTAGGTAAGTTGTATATCCGATGCTCTGAGATTGTATTTCATAAAGTCTTGTGGCCACAAGCATAAACCCAGAAAAAGAGCTTCCCATAGGATTAAACAATATAGTAAAAGTGTTTGCGTATATTGTTTATCGAGATACGAATCTGGAGATAAGATTATTGATGAGCAAATGAGGATTTGACGGTTCTGATCTATATCCCCACACATCTAGGGTATAAATGATGGAAGGATTATACGTATACGTTATGACCTCAACTTATATGGTCTGACACGCTGATTTGTAATATTCGTAACGTGTGCGTGGGGCATCGATTATGGATTAATGGAATAGTTCCATTTGACAAATCGGGTGTGGACCTAGAAAGTCCCAATATGAAATGTACTCTTTGAGCACTTGTGCAGTGTACCGTATTGAATTGTTCAATACAGTATAATTCAGCAATTACTAAGGTTACGTTAACTAAAGTATATGGTTAAATTGGTGGGACCCACTTTAGGTTAACTTGGTAACCAAGTAAGGATATAATAGTCATTTTACTTTATGATTATTTAATTGTTAAATAAAAAGAATAAATATTTATTTATTTAATTGTTAAATAAATAATTTAATTTAACTATGATTAAAGGTTAATCATATAGTTAATTTAGTTAACTTTACTTAATGGTTAAGTAAAGGTTAACTTAACCAAGGTTAAGTTAGTTAATTATGGTTAGAATAATTAAATATTTATTAACTTAAAGGTTAAGTTAAAATAATCTAACTAAGGTTAAATGTTAACTAAGGTTAGGTTAAACCAAATGAAATGCAAATAAAATTCAAACTACTTTGGAATTTATGCATTAGTATATAAAGTGAAATGAAATTCAAAATTCATAAGTTTTTAGTCTATAAGTTTTGCATTTTTGGGAGCCATTTCAATTTGAGAAATCAGAATTCTTTGTTTTGTGTTTTAAGTGTTAAAACAACAAAACAAATTGAATTAATAGTTACTAAATGTAATAACTAAAAACAAGATTTATTTTATTTATTCAAGAGTTGAATAAAAGGAAAAACAAAATTGATTAAGTTAAAGAGTTTAACTTTAAATTATGTTTAAGAGTTAAACACATATGCTGGATTAAGATGCTGTCATTCTAGACAATCAAACTCACCCTTGTTGATTGCTAGGATTGATCAAAGATTCATTTCATGGTGAACTTCAAAGAAAATTAATCCAAAGGCTTCATTGGTGATATTTTCTCAATCTCGAATTTTCAGTTTATCAAATATGTATTTTCTGTGTTCATTGTATTTAATCTTCCGCTGTGCATATGTATGTATGAGATATGTATATTGTTTGTATGATGAACACAACTCACATGCAAGCACCCTAGTTAATTTGTACAACACACCCAACACATATCCCGTAATTTTGCGATAAAACTAAGCCATTGTATATAGGCTAAGGTGCCAAGAGGACACCAGTACTCTAACTATGTTAAGAGGAGTCTCACATGACTAAAGAGATCTTGGCCTAGGGAGATGTGATTATTTGTAGAAATATTTTATACATAATTTAGTAGACCTACTTTTTAATGCCATACCTCCAAAAGTGTTTATAAAACATGTGAAGTCGATGTGTATAAGATACCATCAGGAATGACACTAGAGCAAGTGGGAGATTGTTAGGGTTGGTGCTTACGTGTCATCCTTGAATGTACATATACTTATTATTTATATAATTGTACATTCTTATTAAATTGCTAATGCCTATTTAAATGATATTATGCAATGTAACATTATAGACATTGTATAATCTGAAAGAGTTCAGATCTGATCTAAATGAGTTTAGATAAAGGCCCGTAGTTGGTCACGCTGATAAATATAAATACTAAGTATTAGCACAACTAATTATTAGCTAGTTATAATACTCAATAAAGATCCAGCAGTTGAAGCCTTGCCTATAATGGGACATAGACCTGGGAATATACTAGTAACTGCATAGTTACAAGAGTTGCAATCAGGTGCCAGGAAATGTCAATTGCGCAAGTATGTTCTCGAATATTATCCCTGATCTATTTTCTACGATATAGGTCTGTCAATGGATATCTTTATATAAATCAGCATATGTTGTACCTATATAGTATAGATAGTTGTTCCTAGTCGACCGTGAGCTTGGAGCTCATATTGACATATGATAATCCAGTTAGAACTGGATATAGGACGAACTCACGATGGCCTACGATAGACACCCTATGTAAGCCGTCAACGGAGGGTCCTCTCAAGTTTAGTAGTATACGTAGTCCTTTGTCTAAGTGCCACAGTGGACTTGTAAGTGATCCATCATACTTTGATTTCACGTATGTCACAGACCTTTTATGGTATAATTGCTGGGTGTTATTAGGTATGGTCTGATGCTTATGGAGTCTCGTGTGTATAGATATAGGATCAGCTCGCATAGGGAGTTAGATATCTAGATGTTTCGAGACTGTATCTTAAAAAGTCTTGTGGCTACAAGCACTAATCCCGGGAAAGAGTTTTCATCAAGGTGTAACAATATGGCAAGTGAGTTTGCACATATTATTCAGTGAAATACAAGTCTAGGGATATGATCTAGATGAGCACATGAGGATTTGATAGTGATAATCTATATCACCGCACATCCAGGATATCATAACGAAATGACTATATATATGCGTTATGACCTCAGCTTGAATGGTCAATGCGCTGATTTGTATTTTCGTGGCGTATGCGTGGGGCAATGTTCACGAACTCATGCAATAGTTCCATTTGACGAATCAAGCGTAGACCTAAGGACTCCCACAATATAGAGTATACTCGTCGAGCACTAAAGCAACATACCGGATTGAATTGTTCAGTTCAGTAATAACTAACACTATCATAAGAAATACGTTCGTATCTGTATTTAAGCGTTAAATACAACAATTAGTTAATAATAATTATTTACTAATTATATAATAACACGTGGTGTATTGTAGACCATCGATACGATGGAATCCACTAAAAGGTATACTTGATATAAGCGGTAAAATAATAATTTCACATATTTATTATTTAATTATTAAATAATTATAAATATCTCATTATTATATATTATAATATATTATTTTATTATATAATATTATTACATTAAATAATGAAATTTAGTTGTAATCCATTTCTTTGTTTTGTATTATTATTAATTATAATCATATTATTTATCCAAAAAGGTGGTCATGTATAATATTTTAATATATAATAATATTATTTTATTATATTTGATATATGTACATGTGTGTGTGAAACCGTAGGGAGAGATGAGAGTTTTGCTTCATTTTTTAATTTATTTTCGGTTGTTATTTGGAAAACAAAAGCAATTGCAATTGGATTTATTGGTTTTAAAATGGTGGCCAGATAAATAAGTGAAGAAAAAATAGATTTGATCTCGGATATAATTTTAAGTGTTAAAATTAGTATATAAATTATTGACACTATTGATTACTAATTACAATAATTAAAAAATTATTTTATTGATCAAAAAGTTGATTAAAGAAAAAATAAATTTAAAATGATTTAAAAATTAAGTTCAATATTAAATTTGAAACTGATGTTTTAACTTACCAAATTCACCGAGTTAATAATTAAAACTATCAACAGGTTTGTTTTCAGGCGAATTTCTAAAATATATGTATAAAACGTTACAAGTAATTTTTTAACCCTTTAAAATATATTAATATAATTAATATATTATTTATTGTATTTATTATATAATTTAATTATTCTACAACACTAAATATATATGAAATATGTATTTTATGCAATAAATACTTACATATATTATATCCCAACAAATAGATGCAGGCTGTTATAAATTTGAGCCGTTATAATTCCTCTGTTTCACGTATATGTATGTTCATATTTCTGCAATATTCCATTAAATATGACGTATTTAGAACTTTCGTGCGTCCTGTGTCCAAAAAGTGGCTCAAACGTTGTTTACTCATTAAAATACAAATTCAACTTTATTGGCTTGGAATTGTTAAAAATTCGGAGTAACATTTCATTTTTATAAGTTATTTTATAATTTTAATTACTTTTAATGAAAAACAAATTAAGGATGAATTTTTTTTTTAAAAAAAAGGAGAAAACCCCAAAATTATGATACTAATATTAATTTTGATTGTATAAATTATTAAAAATTTCACAAATAGTCCTAAAATTTTATAAATATATTTTTTTAATCATCTTTTAATTGCCTATTTTTTATTAGTCAAATAAAATATAAATAAATATATTTTCTCTCGTATGAATAATATAATATTAAATAAAATATTTGAACTCAAATCTAACAAATTCAAACTTAGATGTAAGCTGATACATCTTCAAAAATATATTTTAATTTTTAAAATTAAAATAAGTAAATTTGAAGTGATTGAATCACTGAAAAAATTAAAAATTGAAAGTTGTATCACGGGGAACTATCGTGACCTCACAATGCCATGGTCGAGATGCTAACAATCGCATCTCAACTACAATCTAGGCCACGATATCATAATGTCATCTCGACGAGGCTTCTTGGGCTCTAGATGGCATGGCCGAGATGCACTAAACCCTTACGACGGTTGGCCACAACTTCAGCCGCCATTTAAGTTTGGTAAATAACCACAAATAAGTCATTTTTTATTAGATTTAAACTTTTTGTTTATCATTTTAACCTATTAATCTATATCACATGTTTCTAACTTAATATAATTTTTAACTTATTTTTAACAAATATCAAATTTTTTTTTAAAATTAATAAAAGTTACTAAGAATTTATCATTTTTAAAGTTTAAAGTAGAAAATATATTGTGCAAGACCTGATCTATATAATAGCAACGTTTAAATCTTTGATCAAATTGAATTTTTTTAAAAAAATTTTGAATTGAGAGAAAGAGAATTTTCAGTAGAGAGAGTGTTTTTTTTTTTTGTTTAAGGGTATAAAAACTCAAATCTTACATTTTTTGCTATTAAAAAATTTCAAATGTGGCTAAAATAGTAAATTTATATAATTTAAAATTTTCCCTAAATTATTTTGCATTGAGAGTTTGCCGGTGACATTTTTTTTAAGAACTTATTTAAAAAAATTATACGAAAACATCAAAAAATTGATTTAGAATGTCGAAAATTTTATACTGTAATATTATTAGCTTTCATGTTACAATTATCTAAATTGATTTGGTAACGTTATTTTTGTCAAATAGTCTTAAAAATATTTTATTAAATATTATGTCGATCAAAATAAAGTTTTTTATAATTTTTATTGAGAATTATTAATTTAAAAAATATTGAGATTATTAAACAAATTTTATTTTTATATAAAAAGTATATATGTTTTTTTATAAATTTAATCAGAACTGTTGGATGAGCCGAACGACGGAGATAAAATAAAAAGAGCCGGTATCGCAACGCGAAATTTTCCTTTCCTCAACGAAGCCGAAACGACGCCGTGGTGTTGGAGGAAGAAAAAAAAAAGTCAATACGACATCGTTTGAAGTCATCTTCAACCTTGGCTCTCCCATATTTAAACCACAATTCAGAGCACAAAAACCGATCCAAAACTTCTTTAAAAAAAATGCGAGCTCTTGAAGCGAGTAAGAGATTATCTCGCGCTCTCTTCTCTATCTCTTCATCTTCGTCGCGCTCGTTACCGAAATTGCGATTGTCACCCGACTGTCACCGCAGCAGCGACGGCAACGGCGACGCATGTGTACTACGTTCCCCGTGGTCCGCCGTTCAACACCGCGGCGTCAAAGTGAACGCTTCTCATGTAATAATTTTTGTTCAGTATTTTTTTTAAAACTTGCTTACTTTAAAAAAATTACGGCTTTTAAGTTTAAATTAATCGATTGATCTGAATAATTGCTGCAGATTAAGCCTGGAAATGTCATTGAAAAAACAGGTAAAATACTTGACCAGTGCCGTAGTAGTGCTTTTGTAGGAAGCGCTTCATAAGCAACTCCAAAAGCGTTTTCGCAAATCATTTATGGAATATAGCACGCCTTTCGCATGTTCTTGTAATGTTTAATTGAAATAAATACAGATGTTTTGTTGGAATTAGAAAGCACTTGGAGAGCTTTTTGGAGAAGCACTTGATAGTGTTCTCTTGTAAAACACTTATTTGTAAAGCATTTGAAGTGACTGAGAAAGTGTCACCGCGTCATCTGGATAATATACATTTATTTTGAAAACCGTTAAACAAGTTGGTAGGTACAATAAATGAAGATGACATCAAACAAGTTAGTAGTTACGAGTCCTAACATCACCCGATGGTGGTCTTGCCTACTATGTATCCTATGTATTCTAGACTATTTGTCAAAGTGCTTTTCTGAGAAACAGTTGCTATATGCTTTTCCAGAATGCCTTTCAAGTGATTTTAGAGAAGGCGCTTTTACGTATAAGCATTGAATATAAACACTCTCAAGCAAACCCCTAAAGCATTTTTCCCTTTTCCAGAAGAACATTTTTATATCTATGTTAAATAAATATTACAGCTTAAATGCAAAAGCATTTTTGATTAATTGACCAATGTCAAAAACATGTCCAATTGCAGATAAGCAAGCAAAGCTAGTTTACTAATATGAATTTCTTTGAAGTCATACAATTTGTACTTACAAGAGTTACCTTTTTACAATTTTTCGTGGATGATACCCGCCTACTTCAGGAAAGATATACCAGGTATGTGTTTTGTGTGCGTCTCTCTTAATTTCTTTTATCTAATCATGTTTGTGAAAAGTTATTGATCTAATGTCTTATGTTACTTTTATGACTTGGTTAAGGTCGTAGAAGCTGAGCATAAGCAGCGAGGAAGAGGAGGAGCCGCAATGCAGGTCTTTTATTCAACTCATCTTTGTTTGAACTCTAGGGTTTATTTGTTAGAAAAGGAATTTAAAATAAGCAGCTACTTCGAGTTGATCTTGGAATAAAAGGATATGTTATTTGTTGACTAATTTTATGGTAGTATTAGTTTATATTAAAACCAATGGAGAATTCATAGCCTGCCGGGTTGGTGGTCCTTACATTATGATTTAGATTATCTGTCTATTTGTTAAAGCAATTGTGCTATGCGGTGGAAACTTAATGGGGTTTTACTTTTATTATTTAAACCTTGAGTGTTGTCCAAATGATGCTCAAGATTGAATGAAAATGAGCAAAAAGGTTGTTCTTTTAGAAGAGAAATATCCATATTGAATAAGATGTTTGGATTATAACTTACACGGCTATATGGCTGCAAAGGAAAGAATATAAAACTTATCTACTGTATGTAATGTTTAATATATTTTAATTGTTTTGGAAACATAAGGGGCTCACTAGTTGAAAGGAATTTCGCGGTTACAAGATAACACATATATTCCCACTTGATAAGAAAATTTTGAGAATTTAACTAGAAAACCTTACTTAAAAATCAGTTTTATTAAAATTGAAGACACTTCTCAAGCTACATAGGCAAGTTTCTACGGATACCAAAACTGCCCTTGCAATAAAAACTTATTGCCTGCCCTGCTGGACCTTTATGCATTGGATCATATTTCGCTCTATCTTTGTTTTTTCCAAAATCTATTAAGGTCTACTCATTTGTCTCTTAAAAAAAAGGGTCTACTTAATTCTACAATTTCAATTGAAATATTCCATTGTTGCGCTAATTTAATGAAACCAAATGGTGTTAGCCATTAAAGTCTAGTGTCACGCCCCAAATATTCTCAAGCAATTACTCGAGTATTTGGCGCGCGACAGGACCACCAAGGGAGGACTTAGTCCATTTTGGGTTAAATGGGCTAGAGCTTCTAGAAGGCCCAATTGATTTGGGTTAATGCCACATGTGTGTGGTAGGTGGGGGAGTTTTCTAGAAAATGCATATTCTATGAGATATTCTTTTGGTAGTTGGCATCTTTGGAATATTCCTTAGCATATTCTCCTCTTTAGATTTGGACCATTGGATTAGAGTTAATCCTAGCCGTCCATTGTATATAGCTTTAGCTATAAATAGGTGGAGTTCTCATTTGAGAATCCATCCTCCAAATTATAGAAATACTCTTAGCTTGTAAGTGTATAGCTTTGTAATTCTCTCTTTAATAATAAAATACGAGAGCATTCTCTCAAGCACTTGGTGTGCTTCTTCTTCATCTCTTTCTTTGGTTAATTGGGGTCTTGTAGGCTGCTTAGCACTAGCAAGTGTCTAAGGCCGCACGGTTTCGAGAAATCGGGTCGTGACAAGTGGTATCAGAGCGGGTTCAAAGAAGATGGTGAAGGGAGTTGCTGGATCATCGGGAATTACTGAAGGGAAGGGTAGAGACCCCAAAGTTAGGAGACATGGGAGTATTTCGCCAGAAAAGTTCGTTGATCCGAACCATGATCTAGGGGACATGGTTATGAAGCTCGGTGGGGCTGTGAGCAAGGCGACGGACCGCCTTGGGGAGTTGGAGGAGCAAGTCCAGAATGTCGAGGTGGGCCTCGATACTCAAGGTGACGAGCTGCGCTCCCTAATCGAAAGCTCCATTGACGAGCATGCTGTCAAGCAACGGGACTGGATCAAGGCTTTTCAGGAGAAGGTTTACAACACCATGGACAAAGTTCAAGCCCAAGTAGAAGAGCTACGAAAGGGGTTTGAAGATGTCAAGGAGGATGTGGTGTTGTGCAAGCGAGCGGTCGCTAATGGCGTAGCTACTCAAACTGCGGTGGCTGCACCAAGGGTCGAGGCCCCTAAACCGAAGGAGTTTAGCGGCAGACGGGATGCCAAGGAGCTTGACAACTTCTTTTGGCAAATGGAGAGGTATTTCGGCGCTATGGGCGTGCGGGATGAACACAAGGTAAGTACCGCAACTTTATACCTTTCCGATCATGCAATTCTGTGGTGGCGTAGGAAAAGCGAGGAGATTCGCAAGGGTACCTGCACCATAGACACATGGGATGAATTGCAACGGGAGTTAAAACGCTAATTCTATCCGGAGAATGTGGCGCATGACGCTCGCAAGCGGTTGAAGGAGTTGAAACAAACGAAGTCCATTGGGGAGTACGTAGAGGAGTACTCTTTGTTGATGCTGCAAATCCGCAACATGACCGAGGAGGACTTGTTGTTCAATTTCCTGGACGGGTTACAATCCTGGGCAGCCAATGAGTTGAAGCGGCGTGGAGTGCAGAATATATCCGACGCCCTTACAATGGCGGAGACGCTCATGGATTACCGCAAAGGGGATTCGGGAAAGTCCAAGAATTCTCAACCTAATCACAGTAAGGGTGGGGAAGCCAAGGAGTTTCAGCCTCCGGAGAGCAAGGAGGAGAAAGGCAAACCGCCCAAGTGGAAGGAGCAGAAACGCAACGGCCATAGAGGTAATGGTCCGAAGTCTAACTGTTTTCTCTGCGATGGGGATCATTGGGTGAAGGACTGTCCGAAAAAGAAGGCTTTCAATGCAATGTATGAGGCACAATACGGGGGCGAACAGAGCCGTATGGGTTGTATGCAGCTGTTCAATTCCCTCAAAGCCAAGCGGCGTGCAGACGCGCCAATGGGGACGGCGCTCATGTACATTGAAGCCTATGTCAATTGCATCAAGACTCAAGTGTTAGTTGATACGGGGGCTACGCACAACTTCATTAGGCGTGCGGAAGCGGAACGCTTGGGCCTTTATGTGGAGAAAGGAGAGGGATACCTCAAGTCCGTGAATGCAAGAGCCAAGCCGCTAGATGGGGTGGTTCGTGGAGCTGAAATTCACATTGGCAAATGGCACGGTGAGGTAAATTTCTCGGTAGCACCTCTCGATGATTTTGATGTGGGTGCTAGGTATGGAGTTCTTACGGCAGTACAATGTGGTGTTACTTCCTCAACACAACTATATGTGTATTTTGGAAGGAGGGCCTCGAATGATACCGACGGTAGACATGCCCAAGGGTGGGCGATCCAAGCCAAACGCCAAGGTCCTTTCTGCAATGCAACTAAGGGTAGATGCTGGGCGCAAAGGAGGGTTACATTCAGCCTCAACAACGGGGGTGGATGATGCGGCAAATGGGGGCAAGGATGAAATACCGAAGGTTGTTGCAGAAGTGCTCGGGGAGCACAATGGGGTCAAGCCTACTGCCATACCGGAAGAACCGCCTTCAAGAGATGTAATTGAGGGCAAGTTGGAGCTTGAGATTACGCTTCCAACTATGGGGTCGACGCCTCCATCGGAGATGGGAGAGTTGCAGGGGCAGCTCGAGGAGTTGTTGGATGCGGGTGTCATCCAAAAGTCCAAGGTGTCACATGATGTGCAGTTTCAGCACAAGGAGTGGGTCGAAGACAAGCAGCGGCGTGTCAAGCATAGTGCAGGGGACTTGGTGATGGAGACGATACTTCCACCACAACGCAAGTCAGCACGCCCACTTCACAAGGGCCTTGATTGTGGGGACGAGGGGCCAAGGTTGATTGCCAAGAGAGTTGGCAACATCTCGCATAAGGTGGAGTTACCTTCGAGACAGCGGCAGTGGCGACATCAGGTGCATTCCGCAAGCTGTTGGAAGCAGTACCGTGGGGGTACGGGAGATGCAGAATTTGAGCCACACAACCGGGAACCTTTGGGGATTTCCACATGCCATGACAAAGGGGAGCAACTCAGGGCGAGCCTCGAGTACTTTGTCGAGTGGAAAGGGTTGCCGGATGGGAGAGCACGCTTGGGACACGAGAGCGCACTGCCAGAGTTTGCAGTATGGGGTGCGCAAGTTCCAGCGAAGACGCGACGAGGGCGTCGCGGGAATTTGGTGGGGGAGAATGTCACGCCCCAAATATTCTCAAGCAATTACTCGAGTATTTGGCGCGCGACAGGACCACCAAGGGAGGACTTAGTCCATTTTGGGTTAAATGGGCTAGAGCTTCTAGAAGGCCCAATGGATTTGGGTTAATGTCACATGTGTGTGGTAGGTGGGGGAGTTTTCTAGAAAATGCATATTCCATGAGATATTCTTTTGGTAGTTGGCATCTTTGGAATATTCCTTAGCATATTCTCCTCTTTAGATTTGGACCATTGGATTAGAGTTAATCCTAGCCGTCCATTGTATATAGCTTTAGCTATAAATAGGTGGAGTTCTCATTTGAGAATCCATCCTCCAAATTGTAGAAATACTCTTAGCTTGTAAGTGTATAGCTTTGTAATTCTCTCTTTAGTAATAAAATACGAGAGCATTCTCTCAAACACTTGGTGTGCTTCTTCTTCATCTCTTTCTTTGGTTAATTGGGGTCTTGTAGGCTGCTTAGCACTAGCAAGTGTCTAAGGCCGCACGGTTTCGAGAAATCGGGTCGTGACACTAGGCACGTAGCATGTTTCATGTGTTATCTTTGTTTTGCTGGGATGCCATTATTCAGATTTTACTCATTAGACCTTTGTGCCTTAATATGCATGATATATTTATTTTGCACCGATTTTTGTGATTTTTAACTGGAAACTTAACATTCCCCTCCTTCTCTCTATATTAGATGGAACTTCGTGATGTTGACACTGGGAATAAAGTAAGCTTACGGTTTGGTACGGAGGAGGCTGTTGAAAGTATGCATCTTAACTTGTTAATTCTTTCCCAATTGGCTGAGTCAAGTCAACATTGGTTGTTCCATTTGCTGATTGTTTATTTGGTGTTCGTTGTTGGTTCCCATGAAAGTTGGATACTGAGTTTCTTGATAAGGGCTTGGCAATGCATCCTCAATTATTACTTCTTGCTGTGATTTCTTGGTGCTAGGGTAATTTTTGATAGATGCATGACTGGCTCTTTGTAAATGGCTGTTGATGTTGGTTCTTGTTGCCTTTGTACAATTGAAGTTTCTTGAACAGGATTCAGATTTTGCATTTTTGTATGTTTGCTGGATGACTTTTTAAAAAAAAATGAAAATAGTTTGTTTACAAAAGCAATAACTGATTTTTTTTGTGTAAACATTTGTAAGAGTGGATATAATTGATTTGATGTAGCTGTGCATGCTACTGAATCTGCTGACATCAATTTGTTTCCAAAATCAATCGCTAGATCATTTTGCTTCCTTGTAGTAGCAAGTGTAACATGACTTACTCTCCATGTAGATATTGTTCAAGATGCTTCAATTTAGACTGAAGCTGACCACAGAATCTTGGAATGTTTAGGTTTTCTTTCTCTTCTTGAACTCCCATGAGTGCGCTTATTCTTGTTAGAGTCTTAATTTTGAACTGAAATAGAGTTTGAAGCTCCAAATGTTGGCAGAAATGTATTTGCTCTTCGTGTTAATGGGTTTCATAGACATCGGTAGCAAGTGAGAAACGTTATCCCAATAACCTGTGGCCAAACTGAATTATTTCTATAGAACTTGCATCTGCTTAGATTTTACACATTATACTTTTTTGAACCTGATCCAATTGGCCTTTAGTAGTTTGATCTTTAAATGCAGATGTATCCTCCTAGCTTGGTTTGTTGTATCCTATAACGTATTTAGGTAATCCTAAGTTAAATTACTAGCACTTTTACATGCCGGTGATCTTATTGAGCTACAAAGTTTAAACAATTTAGACACTTGTCATGTTCACCTATAAGGATTTATAAATTTTGTGTTAATAATGCTATATAATTTGCTGCAGGGGTATTTGTTCAGGACAAATCTTTCACATGTTTGTACACAGAACAAGAAACTGCATTCGTGATTGAGTGAGTTGCAATCTTTCCATACGTTCTCATCCTGTTCATATTATATGTTTCTTGGGTCAATAATTTGTATTTAACAATTTGGTGTTTTTTTTTATAATGGTTACCAGTTCTGATACATTTGAGCAACTAGAAGTGCCTTTGGACTTGTTTGGCAAGGCTGCTGCTTACCTTAAAGGTTGACACAAATAAGACTTAGCGTAATGTAGTTGTGCTCTCTTTTATGTTCTATGCTGTGATATACATCTGAATTCATATTGTATCTTCTAGGAAGCTCAATTTCTCAAATCAAGAATCACCATCATTGAAAGATATATATATGTTATTAAATTAATCATGCATTTTGACGTTTGTTCTGTTTCTTGTAATGCTGTAATAAGACTTCTTCTAATCCCATCTGTTATAGATATTTTCTTTAGTTTTTCTCCCTCGTGGTTAATGTTTTCTTTGCTATTTTTAGACATCATTCTGCATATTTAATTTTGACTTATCATTTTGAGCAGAAGGAATGAGAGTTACATTGCAGTTATTTGATGGAAGACCTTTGTCTGGATCGATTCCCAAACGCGTTGCATGCACTATTAAAGAAATACAAGCGAATACAAAGGGGCAAACTGTCACACCTCGGTATTTTTTAACAACTAGCAACATATGTTTACACATATTGATGTAAATTAAATACGTGTTAATATGTCGTTTACGAGGCTGGGCAGCATGAAACTATAGATGTTAACCTACTCTATAAGTATTCATAGTAGGGCACTAAATAACAAAATATTACATTGAATAGCACAAAAAGATATAAAACTATACGGTAAATTCTACCCAACTCCTTACATAAATAATTAGGAGGAATAATATAAAATAAGATTTCCATGTATAAAGATCCCTCACAATACACATTGATGACCCCTCCCTTCTCTTTAATTTACCCCTCTTTTCGCAAGATGAGTTGTTGTAGTGCTACTGTATCATATTAGATCAGTCTAGCTCACGGTCTTGAATACTGTTGACAAGTAGATGTAGGGATTCTGCTAGGTTTTTGTGGAACATGTGTTTCTCTACTCCATTTAACATTTTTTTAAGTGATGGCATGTGAATCTGCTCCACATATTTGACTCTAGAATATTGTGACTAAACTCTGTAATTTATCTTGATTTGCATAATGACATTAGTTTAGTTTGTGATATAACAGTTAATATGCTTAATTAAATATGTAAGTAACCACTAAATGGACGATATTATTTAAGCTCTAGCATGCCCCCATCACATGTTAAGTGGATGGTTCAAACACAATCAAAACTAGAGATGGCAAAAAAGTCCGGATTCAGATTAGGACCCGAAAAAACCCGAAACCCGGCCTGGAAAATTCTGGGTTTTTTTTTGGGATCCAAATTCGTTTTTTTTTTTTTTAATTTTTTAGTTTTAAAAAAATTCTAATTCTTAATCTTTGATATATATTAATCTAACAATTTTTTTACAAAATAAATGTCCTAAAAGTTTAAATTTAGCCTAAAAAATTGAAAAAAAAAGTTGTAACAAGGATAAAAAATATATTTTAAACTATAAATGCATATTATATATATACGTGTCACTTATACATATTAAACTATAAATGTAAATTATACAATGTAAACTATAAATACAAATTTAACAATTGTTGTATAAAATAAATACTCCAAAACTTTAAAATTTACCAAAACAACAAAAAAAATTTGAAAAAAATAAAAATAAAAAACTGGGCTTAACCCAGATCTAGCCTGGCCCGAAAAAACCCAGGTTTCGGATTCGGGAAAAAAATCCGAATTCGGATCCAGGTTGAGCAAAACCCAGATCCGAATCCGGGTTTTGCCCTCCCTAATCAAAACTACAACCACAACACAACAATAAGCACATAGAACTTGTAATTTAATTGCTACAGTAACGAGATTCAAATATTAGACGTCTTGGCCAATCTAGCTCTGATATCATGTTAAAAAACCACTGTCTACAAGCTTAAGCTTATGGTAAAGGCCTAACAATGATATTTGAGCTCTAACAATAGCATTTGACAGGCGCAGCATTTTTTGTGCCTTTGCTTATAACCTTATACATTTCTTCTAATGCAGGTATCAAAGGGCTCTACTGGACAATGGTGTCACTATTATGGTAAGTGAAATATGTAATGTCTGTTTCTATGTATAGTTCTTACCGGTTGAAATAGTTTTTTATAAATGAATCTTTTGCATTAAAATTGTTTCAGATTCATGCCTTCCAAAATTTATGTTATCAAGGGTTCTATGTTTTGATTATAGCATATTATGCGACCTTGGAAATACGGTAGAATATTCAAAATAATGAGCATCTGTATCATGGGGCAATTTATAATGTAAATTCTTCTTGTTGTTTTAACAAAGTACACATGTTCCTATAGCAATCAACCAAAACAAAATTTGCCACTGAGGAGCCTAGAGTTGTTTACAGAGAGTTCTGGGTAATATATATGGAGTAAAATGTGATGCAGGAAGTAGGAACTAAAGAAGAAAAGGGAGAAAAATTAGAGAGAAGGGGAGGAGAATAGAAGAAATTAGGCTATAGTTCTTGTTTTATCTTGGACTTGAACACTATAAGCAGTGCCTTAAATCATGTTCATTGAGAAGATTATTGATGGATTGTTTATTCTTCTTTTTTTGACCTTTCATTGAGTTTCCACATATAAGGTGTGCTGGTGGGTTCCTTCTTTTCTTTTGTTTTCTTCTTTTTTTTTTTCCCCTTTGGCAGTATGCTAATAAACTTTGTAAGATATTCTGGCTATTATGTCCTTTTAAATGTGAAGGTGATAGCAAACTCGAGATTTTAACAGTTCCATATTTTACTTGTTTTACAAATATTCCAGGTACCATCTTATCTTGAAATTGGCGAAGAAATATTTGTCAATCCTGAAGACGACTCTTACATTGGCAGGTGAATTTTGATTTATCAGTTTCTGATTTGCAAATTTGCTACCCCTTTTCTCTGCTAAAAGCCATGACTGTGCATCTGTAAGATATACACCTACCTTTTTTGTCCGGCACAAGTTTTCTTCTACTTTTATGTTGATTTAATCTTTTCAATAGCTGTAAAATATTTGTACTTGCCTTTGCCCAATGGCCTCTAGTTCATATTATCTAGGAAACTTATTCTGCAATATTATAAGGATGATGTATACTGACTATTGTAGCTTGATGTCTTCTACCATACATAATAACTTTGAGTGACTATCAAACTATGCAAGAAATGTTTTTCGTCATATTCTTGCTGTTGTGAGTGTCGGTATTTAGAAAGTTTTTTTTCTCATCAATAAGCAGCTCGCTCAGCTAATATCTTTTAATGATTTTATCTTCTCTTCTCAGGGCAAAGTAAAGCTTGAGTTCTGCAGTCTTTTTTGGCGATCATATAATCATTTTTGCACGCTATACTTTCTCAGCATTACCGCGGATGAGAATGCATTCAGTAAGTGTTTTTTAATTGTAATATATACTATTGTTTACTGTTTATACCTCCATCAGAGTTTGGGGGAAACAAATGAGATCTTATTTAAAATGATGAACGTTTTATGATATTGACTCGTATTGTTTACTTTATCAATGAATGGTTTTTGAAGTAGATCTCTATCGATCCATTTTCCATGAATAAAAAAGTCCAATGAATAAAATGAAGAACACTTGTACAAATCTTCCCAAGATTTGTTAGAAAATTGCTTATAATTTGGTAAGATTTCTCTTAGTGCAAAACTGCAATGTCATACTCGTTTGAATTGTAGATAGAACCCATTAGTAGGAGTCTTGGTGTGTTTGTACATAAAAGTGAACAAAACATTAATCTTGCATTAAGAAACTATCAGAAACATTCAAATATAATGCAGCGAGTTTTCATTTGATAATCGATAGATGCAAAATTTAAAAATGAAAAAATCTTGATGAAAATTATCAGTCTATGGAGTACAAACTTTAATTTTTGCTTCACATCTTTTCTTGTGGTCTTCGAAGAAGAACCTCTCTCAAATTCAAAAGGGTTGCCAAAAATTATCCAGCTTTAATGCACCCAAAAAATATAAATCGTAAGCATAGTATTTTGTAAGTCCTACATCAATGTGCCTTAAAAAGAATTCTGGTTTTATTTTTTATGGGGTGGAGTGCAAAAACCCGCCAGAAATACAAAAGGAAACATAAATTTATTTAAGACTAAGCTGTAACAGAAATCTTCCTCTCTCTCAAAAACTACAACCCAACTTTCTTCTCAAACTTTTGGATCTGGTTGAGGAATATCCATGTCATCTGCAAAAACAAGCATCTGGTGATCAAAAAACACAACCCTAATATAAACTTAGCTTGCGCTGCAAGGAAATGGCTCAAGGGGAAGAAAGTACCGAAGTCTTGGAGAATGAGAGAGAGAGAGATTACCATGACATGGGGTGCGATACGAACACAGTAAACAGGGAAGCCGGTGTAAAATTTGAATGGTCCTCCAGCCTTGAAGGTTTTCACAGCACAGTCCCAAGAGCCGGTATATGGATACTTTCCCTGAGCATCAGGTTGCATTTTCTGAATTTGGGTTTTGACATAATCAAAGGGCAAGCTGCAAGCTGATGCAAAGAAACCCGACACAGTACTTGCCCCTACGAACAAAAAGGATAAAGTAAGAAACTAGCTACATATAAAATATAAAAAAATCTTCTCAAGGATCTACACTCCACAGCTGCACCATCGCATGAAAATTTGAAAACAACTGCACATCCTTGACAAAGCAACTAGATTATAAAAACCAAATTGTCCGGGACAAACATGATTCGCTTCCAGAGATAAGGATGATGTACTTCTATCATAATGAACTACTAAATATTGGTTTCGTACTTCAGCATATATGTAGAATTCTACTTAGTTCTTATACTTCTAACAGTTGATAAACTAAACAACCCAGCTTCCAACTACACTATTAGCCAAAAAAGATATAATCACAAACCAGAACAATACAGAAAGAAAGATGAAAGATGGCATCAACACAGACAACAAATCAAGTCATTCACATCATAGCAGCAATGTTAATAGACAATATTCATTAATGTTAAGCAACCACTGAAACAATCGGATCTACAATATAAAGTCGTTAATGAACAATGTCCCAACTAAAAGAACTAACATGCATGGAACCACCAACCATGGACATACAGCAGTCAGCAGATGAGACCAACTAATGAACGTGAACTGATGATAAAAACATGAAATGAAGAATGGGAAAGAATCTTCAGTATTGGAGTTCAAAGCAACATGAATGCCAAGCTTGCTCTGTCAGACAAACTAATCAAACGAATCTCAATTTACTTATCTCAGAAAATGGTTAGTTTCAGATATAGAGTTCATATCACAAGAAAATATCAAATTGATAAATCAACTCTATGATACGTTATTGCAAAAATAAATGAAAAAGTACAAGCAATTTAGGCATGATCAATGTACTGACTTGACAAGATACTTACCAACGACTGTAGTAAATTCACCTAGACCACAAGAATCTCTAAAAAACTCAACACTTTGGTCATATGATGCAAGCATGCCCATGTTCAGTGCCATTGCCCTCACAACAGTAGGGCCTGCACCTTTCCAGAGTGCCAAAACACCCTCATCTGCGATGATACGATACAGTGCATGGAAGGCGTTTGTGTAATTTCGGCGTTGAGCAACAGGCAGAGTGGCATCTGCCTGCATACGGATAAGTGCTAAATCTGCTGGACTACCAACAGATGCTCCAATAGCGCCAGCAGTTAGCCCGCACAAGGCTTTCTGATATAAAGGTAGGGGCTTTCCATCATTGGCTTCAATGGCCTTGTTTGTCAAAATCCTAACAGAAACAGAATAACAAAATTCCAATAAATAACAAACATTTATAACATTACAAGCTAAATGGAAAAATGGAAAGAAACACTCACTTGAATGATCCAAGACGAGCAGTGGTGTATGTAGCTTGCCTGAGAAGTCCAGCAGATAGCCCCTGCCACATGTATGTGATTTAGACAAACTCAAACATACTCAGTTAACAATGCCTAACTGCATGTTTAAGTTTTGAAAACATGACCATACAAAATGGAGGTAAAATTCCCTTTCCAATATGAATGGCTCCCAGAAAGGTAGTTTCTGATTTACTTATTTCATATCACTTAAATGAAGTGACCAGTTAAACTTTTGATACTCTTTTTTCAAATCTGTGCTAACTGAAATCAACTAAAGATCCATCTCTAAATACAGATCTTATGTCTACAAAACCTCAATTCAATAAATTGCCAAAACAAATAATTCAAAGCACAAACTTCAATCATTTTCATAGAACCAAACCTTGTAAAAAGCACCAACGCCCTCATTCTTAAGCATGTTCTTTGTCACGGCACTAGCAGATCCCTGGCCCAGCTGAATTCTCACCTGCGACAACATAGAACAAACAAACCCATCAAACTACAAATACCATTACACACGCTCAAAAATGACTACCCATAAAACCCCATCTAAAAATCTTTTCAAACAACTGAACTTCAACAAATCTTCCCAAAATGCCCATCAAAACACATCAAAAGAACCCACTTCCCACGCAATAAAGACCAAAACTTTAATACACCCACCAAATAAAAATCTGATCTTTCAAATCTACAACAACATACAAACACATATCTACAATCCCTAGGTGTATGAACATGTAAAAACTCATCAAAAGAACGCACTTCCACCTCATAAAGACCAAAACTTTAGCACACCCACCAAATAAAAATCTGATCTTTCACATCCACAATAACGTACAAACTCATACATACATCCCCCCAAGTGTATAAACTTCCATTACCTTGATCATATCGATGGGTTGAATGACACAGGTGGCAAGCATTCCAGAGGCGCCACCATTCACAAAGGGCTTCACAGTTGGCCATACACCAGCTGCTGGCTGTGCCTTCTTCTCCTCTCCCATGTCTTCTTTGGATCCAAGAAAGTTTGAGGCAGCTGAAGAGAGTGAGAAGAGCTTTTTGTGAAGAGGGTCAGTGGAGTCAGAGAGAGAGAGATAAAAGAAAGATAGAAGGCAATTTAAAGAATGAAGGCAAAAGCAACCAAAACAAAAACAAACCCTTTGCTTCTGCTCAACTAAAATATTTAATATTAAAATTTTCTTTTTGGCACCAACTTTATTTTTTTGGGGTTAAAATTCCATTCATTTATGCAATTTCTATTTTGTTTTGTTTTGTTAATTTTAGTTTTAAAATGTCCATCTTGTCCTTGAGTACTTTTTTTATTAGTTCATTTTCTTCTTTTAAAGGTCTTGTTTTTTATTTTCCTTTTTTATTGAGCATCTGTTAATTACCATTTCAATAAAATATGAGTTTTGATTCATTGAAGCTCGGGCGTATAGTTTAACAGATAAATCTAAACCTTAAAAACTTTAATCATTTTCACAAATTATTAGATATTATCAAAGTTATCCACTTAATTCTAAAAAATAAAATAAAAACCTATGTGATTTAAGTATTAATAGAATTTACATATAAAATAAATTATTAATAATTATCTTAATTATAGCATATAAAATACAAACATTATTAAAAACATTGCTAGTTTATGACATAGATAAATGAAATGTTCGAATTTAAATAAACAAATTTATGAATTTATTTTGAAATATAAAAAATTTAGATTGTATCGTTTATAAAATATTTTTTTTATAGTAGTTTATAGTATTTTAAGCTTTATATATATTTAAAATTAAAATAAAAAAATGGGTGATAATACAATGGATTAGCTTAATATAATAAAATAAATGATTCTGAGTATTTTTATTATTATTATTACATAATTTATTGGGTTGAAAGGCAAGTTCAAAAGCCACGCTTTATTTTAATTTAATTTATTTAAAAAAAATAAAGAGTAAAAGAGTAATTTTTTAAAACAATAGATTAAAAAAAAAGGCTCTTGGTTGTCATGTTGGGGATTTCTTATTCATACAAAAAAAACCAAAATGAACAATAAATTCATGGAGTTTAAAAAAAAATGGCTTTCAATGGAAGAAAAAGTGTCTGTAAGGGCAAAATGGTAAAATCAGGTTTGGAAATATTAATGTTGGCCGCTTCCCGATGACCGTTAGTCCTCCAAACGGATTCTAAGAAACTTTAATTACAAAAATTTCCTTATAGTTTTGTTAGAAATTACTTCCCCAATTTGAAATTGTCACCTAATATGCATTTTATTAATAAAAAAACATTATAAAATAAAATAATTAGCTAGCTTAGGTAATTAGATTTGATTAGTTCATACCAAAAACCAATGATTATAGAATAACAAATTAAGATATAAATTACACAAAATTTTGTTAAAGCAGCGATGAATCCAAAAATTTACTTTATAATAAATTAACGGGATTGATATTATGACTAATTAAACAAAAGATTAAAAATAAGTAATGTAATACACGTAAAAGAAATTCTTTAATCCCGATTAGTCTATTTGATTTGGTTACAATTTGTTATTTTATTAATAATAAAAATATATAGTATTTAATTAAAATTGATTAAACAAAGGCTTTTGAATTCACTATACTTCAACAAAATTTTCTATAAAATATGAAAAAAAAAGTATATAAAATTTAAATAATTTAACTCTAATTAATTAATCAAATATTTTTTCTTTTTCTTTTTTTAAGAGAGTTAGTTTGAAGTATGATTATGATATAGTGTCATACTCAATAAAATTAATACGAAATTACTGAAATTTGGATTTATTGATTTAATTAATCACTTAGATCAAATTTTTATTTGTTGGATTTTGACCCAAATTAAATATAATTACGATTAATTTGGAGTAGAAGTGCGACTAGTCACATGTTCTTCTTTGTCTTGATTAAATAAGTTATTTTTTATTATAAAAAAAAAATTGTAAATTTAATACAAAATAAATAATTTTCTATTTTATTTATAATTACTAAATATTTTTTTTATGAAAATAATAATAATAAAAGAAACTAGTGTTGGTCATGTAACGTGAGATAGTGGTACACATATGTTTGGAGCTAAGAGGCATGTGATATACTAATAGTGGCTGTGCTTTTATTTATTTAATTTTCTTTTATTTGTCAGATTCTTAGAATCTTCTCTAGCCAATGGGAGCCTACGGAGTTTTGGGCCCTTCGTCATTTTCAGATTTGCATTTGGGCTTTTGTGAAGCCCATAACAAGTTGGGTTTGTGAATTTTCTTGTGGGTCATTTTAGATACACCCCTATCACTTCTATTGAGACGCACTCTTTTGTAATGACCATTGATGGATTTTCAGTCCATTGAGACTTGAGAGATGGGGTTTGTCAGGATTTAGGTGGGGTGGATTTAGCAACTAATTATATAAATTTTGAACAATGAGCATTTAAAATGGATTTACATTAATAGAAGTCTTTAATTTAAATCTCTCCTTTTATGTTTAAAAAAAGAAAAGAGGACTCCGATGATTTTTAGTAGACCATTATCTCTCATTATTATTATCCCAATTATAATTGGTTAATTTGTTTTTAATTTTTTTTTAAAGAGGTTAATCAATTTTAAAATAAAAGTATATATATTAATTTTTTATTAATTTAATACAATATAGTATGCTTGTCCCATTTGAAACTTTTTTCTCTCATTCTTTGAGCATAATTATTGGGTTTCTTTTATAATTAAAACTGTGAGTGGTCCAAAGACCTTTTTTCTTAGAAGCACTTGATCTACTTTTTAAGATAATTGCTGCATTTTTTTTTTATTACAAGTGTTTTATTATGGTGTGATATATTTATATTCAATTTTGATACCTAATTTTCTTTAAATATATATAGATATTATTTAGTGCGGACATTTGAAAAAAAAATCGCGTAAATATCTTCAAAATAATATTATTTTAAATGCATTTTTCTTGAAATGATATTGTTTTCATTCAAAATGGTATTATTTTGATTTTGTCGCATTAAAAAATTGTTCAAACATCCAAATTAAATGGTGATTATATTTATTATTGTATAATAATAGCTACGACTAATATCAAAATCTTTAGTTCAAATATTTATCATCTAAAATAAAAAATAAAAAAAACAAAAATTTTAAACAATGTTTCATAAAATATTTATCTCCTAATAAATAGTCAAGTTAATTAGCCTCTTTCATAAATAAGAGGTTTAAGAATCGAGTCTCCTTGGTACTATTTTTTTATTTTTATAAAGGTATTCAATTTTTGTATGCGTATGGGGTGAGGCAAGCATGGAAAAAAAAATTGTTTTCGTGAAAGAATAGTAAAAATTAAAATTTTATCGTGTATAATATAACGAAAATGATGAATGAGAAGAAATATATATTTTTATTTAAAAATTTAATTAAAAAATAAACACTCTCAAATGTCTTAAAATGATATAATTACTCTTTTGTTTTTTTGGATAAAATTAAATATATTTTCAATAACGAAAAGAAAAAAGAGAATGATAGCACGCAAAATCTAAGAAAGGAAGATTAAAATGTTAAAAATAAAAGTAAAAATACATAGGATTAAACTTAATTGTATAATAATTTGAATGTCAAATAAAAATATTACAAAAGCCCAAATATTAAAAAAAAACTTACTTTTTAAAGAGTAAAATAACCACACAAAAAAAAAAAAATTATGGGTGTGTCGGGCCGTCGGGGGGCATGGGCCTCAGATATTGTTTAAGTCTGCCCCTCAGTACAGATGGACATTGTTTTTATTTATTCATGGAACTAATTATTGTATGGACATTAAATAATAATGTATGGGCATGCATGTGAATGACAACTTGATGAGAATTGAGAATGTATCATCATGATAAATTTAGTAACACAAAAGGAATATTTACAAATTTACAAACTTTGGATTTGAATGTTCCATGCATGGTGAGATTTGAGAAGAAATTTGTATTTTCATCAAACTTAAAAAAAAAAAAGAAAAAAAAAATGTAAACCAAACTCTATATTGGTCATGAACAAGCATTATGTAGTTTTATGATATATATATTTTAAAGAGTTATTAATAAAATATGTATCAAATTTATCAACGTTTGATGTTGTAAGCAAGATTTTAATCTATATATTATATATATGTATTTAAAATTTTATCTGTTAAATTAATTGACACGTGCATTAATTAATATTTTTATATATATATTTTTTATATGTTGAAAAAAAATTTAAACTCGAAATTTTTATTAAAATAAAGATAAAAGTATTATGTTAACACAAGTACATTAATGTCTATTTTTGTGAAGGTGATATTTTTCTTCTAATAATAGTATTGTACATTCTCTATGTCTAATCCACATGTGATGTGATAATTATGACTACATTAGATGATCCAAGAACACTCTTTTATGTCAAATTAATAAGCATACAAAAATAGAAGAGACAAAAAAAAAATAGGGGGTTTAGATTTTTTGTTCATGCAAGAATTAACCTAATAAATCCAATAAAGAGATGGGTTGAAAAATTTCCAAGAGTTCATAAATGGAAAGTTTGAATTTTTATGAAAACCATGACTTAAAAACGAAAAAAAAAAACAGAAATAAAATAAAATAAAATCAATGGGAAAATGTATGTATTGAAAGTGACCGACCTTCTTATGGGTTAGGGGCTATGGGCCCCCCAAGCTATAAATTGTTTTTTAAAATTAAAAATTAATTTTATTTTTTAAAATATTTTTTTTTATGATTTAATCCCTAAATTTTAAATTTAACGTTCTAATATAATTAAATGTTAATTTTAATATTTATCTCATTATCTTAAATTTTGATTCTATCCTATTATTAACGAGATTGATTATTTCATCAAATTTTTCTACTTAATTAATCAAACTCTATATTCCCCACTACAATCTAAACTTAAAAAAGAGGCAAACAAAAAAGAAAAGAAAAGAAAAGAAATCACTCACAATTATATATTTGATTTCTCTAAATAAGAAACTAAAAAATTTTTTTTACCAAAAAATGAATTTCATATTTTCTTATGAAAATATTTCAATAATAATAATAATAATAACAATAATAATAATAATAATAATAGTAATAAAACAACGAAGCAATGCATGGAATGAAATGAAGTGTGAACTAACGACAGCTCACTACTTCTTAAAGTACATTTTGTAGTTTTTTGCCGCGCACATGACCATTGCGGCCCACTATTTTTCACTTTCCAATTTTACCCCTATTTAATAAAAAATTTATTTTTATAAAAACAAAAATTAAACCAAAGAAAGTTTGTTAATTGACAACTGATTAAGGAAATTACAAATTTAATCTCTTAAATTTTATTGAATTACTCAGTTAATTTTATATATATATATTTTAAATATGTTAATTGAATTGCACATTTTAAAAAAATTAAAAAAATAAAATAATATATTTAATTATAATAAATGGTCCCATAGTTAATCAAATATATCTTATTAGCCTAAAAAATTATATATTTTATTTATTTATTAACAAGTAAAGACTAATTAAGGTCTTTAAAAATGATAAGAACTCACTAAATAATTCAACTAAACTTTAGGAATTAGTTAATTAATTTTTGTTTAAATTTTAATTAAATTGTAAGAGGAATTACTTAAATTATACTATTAAAAATGAAAACATGATCAACTCGAAACAATCTAAAAGAATTTGTATATATATATATATATATAAAAATTGTTCGATTTACAATCAATTTTATATGTAATTTGCTCATATTCATATGATTGTTAATAGTAATTTCTAAATCCAATAAAATAGAAAAATATAACAAACAAAAAGTACAATTTTTAATATTTATCCAAAATAAATCATATAACATTTTTTTTAAAAATCATATAAAAATCTATATTTTTAGAAGGTTAATATTGTAATTTTGACATAGTCGGCTGGTGGAGCGGGACCTAGTAAAGGCTGGCGCCAAATGGCATAATATCCGGACTCCAAATTCTTATTAAACCGAATTAATAAACACTATTGAGCGTCAAAAAGCAAGATCATTTTCGCTGTGTTTTGATTTTAACGAACAGAGCGGCTTTATAAGAGTGAAAAAAGAACCAGAAACAAGAGAAATTAGGGTTCTTGGGTTTGTGGATAATTTGAAAGAGAGGCGAAAAAAATGAGAGAAATAATAAGTATACACATTGGGCAAGCCGGGATTCAGGTGGGGAATTCGTGTTGGGAGCTTTATTGCCTTGAACATGGCATTCAGCCTGATGGGATGATGCCCAGGTAGATTTTGTACATAGCCTTTTTGTTTTTTGGTGTGGAAATGGTTAATGTGGATGTAGAGATCGACTCTTTGTGGCTCAATTTGGTGGGTTCATTGGGTTTGTAGTGAAAACTTTGAGTTCTTGTTGGGTTAAGATGCGTGTAAAATGTTGATTTTGATTATACCCTTTTCGTTTTGTTCGTGAAATGATTAATGAGATGTGAAGATCGAAACTTTGTGGCTGAATTTGGTGGGTTTTTGTTGAAAATGTTTTGAGATTTTTTTGGTTTTAGATGTGTGAAATTAGATTTTGATCACACCCTTTTGATTATGTTTCTGTATTTTTTCTAATAAGCGTGTAAAGATCAGAGCCTTTTCGCTGAATTTGGTAGGTTTGTTAGTGAAAAGTTTTGAGTTTATGGGTCTGGTGTGTAGAAATTGATTTTTTTATTATACCCTTTTGATTATGTGCATGTATTTTGTTTAATGAGCATGTAAAGATCAGAGCTTTGTGGATGAATTTGTTTGGGATGTGAATTTGATGGTGAAATCATGAGTTTTTTTGGTGGGTCTTTTACATTTATTGTAAAACGTTAAGTTTTCCGTGTGGACAATTGTTAAGTTGATTGCGATTGTGCATTTTCATGTGTTTGAAGATCAAAGCTTTGTGGCTGAATTTGTGGGGATCTGATGTTTGGATCATAAAATTTTTGGTGGGTTGTTGCATTTGATGTAATTTTTTTTTTGTGGTTTGATTTGTGTTTGTTCTATGGGTTTGGGTGAATGTAGAATTTGGTTCTGATTATTTCCTTCAATTTATGAGAATGTTTGTTTGAATGAGCTTATAAAGATCAAAGATCAATTTTTTGGAGTTTCCATTGCTTTTTTCTTTCAAATGTGTTTGTTATATGAGTTGGATGGGTGTGAAAGTTACCTGTAAGTAATTTTTTTAGAATGATTAATCAGAAGAACCCACAATTTTATTTTTGTAATTCTATGATCTAGAGGTTAATACAATAGGTTTTGTACTTTTTAGTATCTTAGCATCTATGATTTTCCCCCCCTTCATTTGTTTGATGAGAAATATAGAGCTACTCTAGAATTTTGGATTAATAAGGATGAATTACGATAATATAACTTGTTAAAATTTGGTTGAAAGTAATTTTTGTTGTGCAATTCAGTTATATAGTTGTACAATATGGTTTTTAGTTTAATATGTTTTCTCATATCTAGGTGAAGCATATGGTAACATTTACATTTTTTGGTGTGTGCAGTGACACGTCAGTGGGTGTTGGCCATGATGCCTTCAACACATTCTTCAGTGAAACTGGTGCTGGCAAGCATGTGCCAAGAGCTGTGTTTGTTGATCTTGAACCAACTGTCATCGATGAAGTTAGGACGGGTACTTATCGCCAACTTTTTCACCCAGAGCAGCTTATTTCTGGCAAGGAAGATGCAGCTAACAACTTTGCAAGAGGGCACTATACAGGTATTTGCAGTTGTCGATAAATTGGATGATGTAGCACTTGCAATGATTGTTTTGGTGCTTTAGATTGATTATGGTTTTGTTGTGCAGTTGGCAAGGAAATTGTGGATCTTTGCCTTGATAGAGTGAGGAAGTTAGCCGATAACTGTACTGGGTTGCAAGGGTTCTTGGTGTTTAATGCTGTTGGTGGTGGTACCGGTTCTGGTCTGGGATCACTGCTGTTAGAACGCTTATCTGTAGATTATGGAAAGAAGTCAAAGCTTGGCTTCACTATATATCCTTCTCCTCAGGTACCTATAATAGAATCTTTTATAGAGTTATCACACCCTACTCCAATTCCTTTCAGTTCATTCTTGATGTGATTCGTAAATGGTGACATGGATCAAGAAATGGTATGCTGTGAAAATGCTTGACCCTGCGCCATTTTAATTATGAAATCGAGAGTAGGAGCTCCATGGTTGTTATCAATCTGTATTCACCCTCTTGCTATTTTTTCTACATAAATATATATTGAAATATTAGCACATAGTTGACTTATACCAAATCATGTTTCAGGTGTCAACGGCAGTTGTGGAACCTTATAACAGTGTCCTTTCTACTCATTCCCTTCTTGAGCACACAGATGTTGCTGTGCTCTTGGACAATGAAGCTATATATGACATATGCCGGAGATCTCTAGACATTGAGAGGCCAACTTACACTAATTTGAATCGATTGATATCTCAAATCATATCATCTTTGACTACTTCATTGAGGTTTGACGGAGCAATAAATGTTGATATTACAGAGTTCCAGACGAATCTTGTACCTTATCCTCGTATCCATTTCATGCTCTCTTCATATGCCCCAGTCATCTCAGCTGAAAAAGCATATCATGAGCAGCTATCAGTTCCTGAGATTACAAATGCAGTGTTTGAGCCAGCAAGCATGATGGCCAAGTGTGATCCCAGGCACGGGAAGTACATGGCCTGCTGCTTGATGTACCGGGGAGATGTTGTTCCTAAGGATGTTAATGCTGCCGTTGCTACCATCAAAACCAAACGAACTGTGCAGTTTGTTGACTGGTAAGGAAACTTTCATATTAGTAGCTGGGAACTGAGAAATTTTGTGGAGATAGATGACAAATACAAATCCATGAGAATAACCTTTTATAAATGATGTTCGTTATTGATTATGAAATTTCCTTGCAAGTAAAACCATCCTGGATGTGATTTTTTTTTTAAAAACTTCTTTTGGCAATTGCTGAATGGTTCACGAAGTGGATCTTGGTGTTCAAATTATGTGTAAATGACTTAAAATTTTACATAACCTAATTTGTCGAAGAATGTGTCTAGACAACAATATATTTACTTTTCGACATCATTAATTTATGTTACTCATTTGATTTGCAATATGTAACCTCTCTAAATTTGCCGTCTCAAGATGACAATTGTTACTTTTCAGCTTCATAAATTTATGTTACTAGTTTGATTTGCAATATTGTAACTTCTCTAAATTTTCCTGTTTGGATCCATAGGTGCCCAACTGGCTTCAAATGTGGTATTAACTATCAGCCTCCAACTGTTGTACCTGGCGGTGACCTAGCCAAGGTGCAGAGAGCTGTTTGCATGATCAGCAACAACACAGCAGTGGCTGAAGTGTTCTCACGCATTGATCACAAATTCGATCTCATGTATGCCAAGAGGGCATTCGTGCACTGGTATGTCGGTGAAGGCATGGAGGAAGGAGAATTCTCAGAAGCGCGTGAAGATCTTGCTGCTTTGGAGAAAGATTATGAGGAAGTTGGTGCAGAAGGCGTTGATGATGAAGAGGAAGGTGAAGATTATTGATGTACTTTTGTTTTTAGCTGGGAAAGATGTACAATTTGCAAGGGCATTTATGTGGAAAATTGGTTCAGAAATTTGAGGGTCTGTACTCAACTCTTAGTCCCTTTTATATCATGTTTTTGTATCACTTGTGTAGACTATTATCTTTTGCTGTTAAATTTGTCAAAAATTGTGTTATTCTCCGATTCTATGTGCTGTTTATGGTATCAGTGAAGTGATATTTTAGAATTATGAGTTGTGCATTATTCTGTTAGAATGTTTCCCGTTACTGTCTCATTGAAAATATCTCTATTTTCTTTACCATTGTTACTTGATATCACAAATTTTTGTCCTGTTTTCTAGTGAAGGCTTTAAATGTAGCTGCAATTCTGGATGTGCATAACCTTTTAAAAATACTGTTATTATGTGTTGAAACATGCAAAATGGCAATTTGTCACTGAATTATTACAATATAACCGAACTCGCCAAGAAAAATCTGATTCATCATTCAGAATTTTTCCTCAGCACTATCATTTTGAGCGGTTTGGTTGTTTGGTCATGGTGTAGGAAAGAGACTACTATGTTCGTTTCAGCATGCAATGAGGTCGCTATGTGGGTTTAACTTTTAATCTTCCAACTATAGAAAATTCCCACATTCATTTATCCTTTATTTATTTTTATTGTTCTTGTTGAGAAGAGGCATAGTCCACATTCAGGAGAAGAAGCACTAACTATAGTGTTCCAAAGTTGAGCAGAAGCACCAAGGAACACTTCTATTGTTTTTATTTATCTTTATCTTCATGTTGCAAACTTTATGGTGAAACAAAAACTGAAGAGTCTTGGTTTGGTTTGCCTGTATTCTGTAAAATCCTGAATTAGTTGCAGAGTGCGAGCTCAAGTGTTGTGTCGTGCAGCCATTGGCAAACATGTCCTCTTTTTCTGTATGTACAACAGGATTGTTACCCGCAATTAGAAGCTTTTGCCTCATTAGGCTTGTTCACAATCTTTAAGTCCATAAAGTAAGTTTAGTCTTGATTGTTGTATGCAGTTCATTTCTTGAGTAGTCTTGTCCTTAAGCTCAAGAGGTAAGAGTTGAAGGTCAATTAAGAGAGGGTTTTATTTGGCATAGAATAGTTATGTAAACTATTGAATTATGAAGAGAACTCTCATGTCTGCAAAATGTTGAAAACGCTCTCTCTTAAGTTGCCTCAAAATCTAGGGAAAATAGACAATGCAGATTGTATCTTTTTGAGGAAAAATCTCTTATCATGAAAGGGTCATTATCTTTTACTGGCGTTGTGAATCTATCAGGCTTCTCTCTCTGCCTCAGATTCCAGTTCCAAATAATCTGAATTGGTGCCGCCTGCAGATGCTATGCTTTCAAAGCGGCTGGTCCTAGAAACAACTGAGAGAATTAGAAAAGAGGTATAACTTTAACAGAGTTCTGGAAAGATTTTATTAACTCGCCACTAGAGTTGTAAGAGATTTTCTTGTATCAGTTCAAGGTGCTCGTATGATCTGTTTTACTATTTCAATGCATTCAAGGCTCTTCATTACTTCACTAGGAACACAATACATTCTCAAGATGCTCAATCATTTCATTCATCAACACATAAATTTCTGTGTCTGTCTTTCTACCTTCATGCATTCAGAATTCATAACATCGGGAAGAAAAGACAGTTCTGTGACATTGTGGGGAGATCCCATACAGCATGAATAGGATCAAATGCATTTTCCAGGTACTCATTCACTCCATTCATAGCATATAGTGACGCTGATATCTGTCTTTCTACCTTCATGCGTTCGAACTCTGAGAACTCAAGATTAGTTTGGTCAGGAAACAACCCTACATGTTTATTAGGCAACTGCATCCCTTCTTGAACAAGCGGAAGGGGCTCAAACCCAGTTGGGAATGACCATGAATGATCAAACTGAGAAGTGCTGCTGGCTCCAAGTTCCCCTATGCTGCAGCTGCTCAAGTCTGGCCTATATGCATCATCAAAGATAAGGGCATCTTGTTTCATGCCACTATATAGAAAACTATCATAGCTACTGTTGGATAGAAAGCTATCATTGCTACTATTAGAACTACCAATACTGCTATTATTACTAACTATAGTGCTTGGTTTTATGGTGGCTTTTGTGTTGGTGGTAGTGGTGCTGCTTGGGGTTGAGGAAGAGCTCTGCTTTAAGCTCCTTTTGTGATTAAGAAGGTTTCTGATCTTCAAAGACAGGTGGGAATTCGTTAATACGGGAGTGGCGAAGTTCGTTCGAGTTTTTGATCCTCGGAGAAGGCAAGCAGCTTCATCATAAGCTTGCGCGGCTTCTTCAGCTGTCTCAAAGGTGCCAAGCCACATTCTTATCTTCTGTGTTGTGTCTTTAATCTCTGCTACCCATTTCCCAGATGGCCTTTGCCTCACCCCAACAAACTTGCTTTTGCTGCAACTTTTTATGCTTCTGCTTGTGTCCTTGAATTTGCTTTGTCTTTTGGCTGATGAGACACCACCCTTTGGCTGCAGCCTTTGAATTTTAATTTGGTGACCCATTTGAAAATGATTAACAGAAAAGCTACGAGTCAAATTGATTGAGAGAAAGTGCTTCTTATATAGGAGAAGCCAATGAGGGCTAATTGTTCCTAAGGTAGTGGGTAGCTCGTCTTATGTTCTTGTCAGCATGTCTTTTAAGTTTTATTCCTTTTTAAGCATGACTGACTTCTCAATGTTTAATTAGAACTAGGGCGTGTTTCGAAGTGATTTTAATATTATCGCATTCTAATTTACCATTAGAAAACCATTTGGAACCCTTTATTGAAATACACCTGTCTAACACTATTTGAAGAAATACCTTGCATATATTTTTTCAGAAACCAGTTTTAATTGCTCTTTTTTTTTAAAGCGATTTTCCATAAAAGCATTTCCATAACAGTTTACTTGATTATATCCCAAAAAGGGAAATGAGATAACATGCGTGCATTTGCTCTATTTCAGAGCAAGAGTCTATATATCCCAAAAGAAATAATACTTTGCAAAAATACATTTTTTTTTTGGAAAATGATTTGAAGCACTTTTATCGAAAGCACTTTTTTCAATAAAAACATTTCCAAAAAACCCTTTAACAATTTACTTGATAATATCCCAAAAAGGGTCATGAGATAACATGCTAGCCATTTTGCTATATTTGAGAGCAGGAGTCAACTCTTATGAGTTGTGATAAATCAAAAGGGATTTCTGATTTTTCTAATGGAGCCCAAGTTGCTGGCCTCTTTCTTATTCTTCTTCACTTGGTCAAATGATAAAACAAATTAACAAAAAAAGCCAAATTTGTGAGAGGCATTAAGGGATGACACTTGGAGAAATTAAGCTTCATGATTATGTAATCAAATTAGAGAAACAATTAAATTAAGAAGCTGGATTAGACATATTTCAAAAAAAAAGAAGAAGCTCGATTAGACCCATCAAAACTATTAAAAAAAAAAAGAAACAAATGAGAATCTCATCTCATGGTTCATGCTGCATTTGGGATCAACCTTCAAACTAAATGCCAAATTGAAACTTTATGGAGGAGTTGGAAGCACTTTTATAAATCACTACATAACAAATTAGAACTTTTTGGGCAGCTGAAAGAGTTATATCAAAGAAGTATTTTGTGATAAGAAAGTGTGAAAGTATTTTCTTAAGAACCTGATGATGTGTATTTTAAAAAATAAAAATAAAAATAGAAGCACCTATAAGCATTTTTATACTCTAAAAAGTTATTTTCTATCCTGAAAATTTTAGATTATATATTAGAAATAGGAACATTTTTTTAAAATATCTAAATGCCCTTTTGAGGATATATAATATTTAATATACTTTTAAATGAAAAGTTTTCTCTTTTTCAAAAAAAAAAAAAAACCCGAAAACAAATGTAGGAAAAAAGCACTTATCATTTCCCTTAGAAAGCACTTTAAGTTTTCTTTGAGATAAAATACATTTACTAAAAATTATATATATTGGTTGTTATTTTCGCCTTTGAGATACAATTAATATTTTAAATATATATGAATTATTGTTTCAAAATATTATTTTAGAAATTGCACTCGACATGTTATGGTATGCCATATTAGCATGATGAGTATATTTCAAAAAATTTAATTAATTTTTTTTTAAATTAATAAAATTAAAATGGGTCAAGGACTATCAATTTTTTAACTTTTAAATTAAAAAATTATTCTCATTGGAACGGGGACAATTACAAACAAAACAAAAAAAAAAAAGAAAAAAAAGAAGAGAAAGTTATGAAGAAATTTGACCCAAAAGGATCAAGTTGAATGGTGGACCGTTTAGTTCACACATTGCCCCACGAAATCATTCAGGTTGGGCTTCATTGGCCCATTAGAATCTACGCAAGCCCAACAAAAAGGGCCTTTATAGTTTATACAATTCTATCCTCGATGAAAAGACAATTATACCCTCACCAGTTTCATCCCCCAATCGACTATTCCGTCTGCACCCACCAAAAACCCTTATCGCACTCCTGATCTCCTCAGCAAATTGCCACGGCGGTGTCGGCGGCGGAAGATCGGAAGTGACACCGTTTCGCAGTCAATTACGAGCCATTCGTCCTCGTCTCTCCACATTTCACTCTTGAGTCGACGCAGAAGGTAAGATTTTCAACTCTAGCTCTGCTCTGCCCTGTTCAAAATTGCATTTTTTTTTCAAATTTCAAAATTCCATCATTTAGAGTAAAATTAGTTTTAATTGTATTGTGTCATCTGGGTTTGTTGTGAATTCGGTTTATAAGTAGCTTAGGATTTATTCCATGAATCTTTTGATGGTTTTAGGGTTTTATTATTCATTTTCTTCGAGATATTTTATATTAAATGATCAACAGACTTATCAAGCCGGAAGTATTTAAATTCACCCTTTTTTACTACAATTCATTTCACTGTCAAATCCAGTTCATTAATTACAAAATACTCGGAGATGGAAATGTGGGAATGTCTACAATACCTGGGTTTAATAAGATACAATTTGAAGGGTTTTGTAGCTTCATTGATCAGGGCTTAACAGAAGAACTTTATGAGTTTACAAAAATTGAAGATGAGATCAAGAATTTGAATTTGAATTATTTGTGGAAACATATCAATTGGTGGAACCCTTGTTGAAAGAAAAGATGTTGTACATGAATCACTCACGTATTCTTCTGAATTATATGTATCTGCAGGATTAATTTGGAAAAGCAGAGAAGATATGCAAGAACAAACAATTTTTCTTGGAAACATTCCTCTAATGAATTCTTTGGGAACTTCTATAGTAAATGGAATATATGGAATTGTGATCAATCAAATATTGCAAGAGTAAATAAAACTCATAAGAAGTTATAATATTTGCAACTGATATGTGTCTATATTTGTAGTGTTTGTTGTTGCTTGGTAGTATATATATCTCTTTATAGCCTGCTTTAAATATATATCCCCTATCAGTTTCATGACTTTCTAAAGGATAAGGTTTTAGGGTCAGGAAGTAGATTCTGTTTTTGAACATGGTTGCATGTGCAAGTGTTAGTAGCCTTTGCCTTGGATCAAGTAATGGGATGTGCGACTTCGGAACTACCCTTGAATTCAACCCAAGAAGGGGATTTGTTTGGATTTTTCCCACCTCTCCCTATTTCGTCAAACTTGTAACAGTAAATGATGAGGGCTCAATTTTGGAGAGAGCTCACTGATCTCACACTTTATAATGAAATTCTTGCTTGCCTTTCATTGATTATTCAAGACCTTTAAATACAACGTCCAGCAACCATAACTCCCTACTAATGAGGGGATAACAATATGATAATCCTATAAAAATCCTAAGCTTGACGATAATCCTATCACAAGGAAAGGTTTACATCAGAATTTATTATCTTCAAATGAAAATAAACAACTGGATAAAATAACAAAATTTATCTTCTGCTGGATGTTGATCATTTCTTGAACTTGCCATGGGAATATCTTTTGAAAGTTTTCTGAAATGGTGCCATGTACTGAGCCTTATCTCCTCTGTTATCTGGTATCTGCGTAACAGCAAGTGAGATTAAGTAGATTTGAGATGTGAAAGTAAAAAGCTTTCTGTGCATATGTGCTGTGAACTGATTTTGCTTAATAACCTACTAGGAGGATTTAGGAATGTATGTAATTTTCTAGGCAAAAAAGGAAAAAAAAACAATTGTATCCTAATGAACAGGAATGTGTACTTGTAGACGAAATTATTGCAATCAAGGGGCAGCTTTGACCAAAGTTGCAACAACTAGTAAATCTTATGAAATGCAAGTGCGTTTGACACAATTGCTTTGCATTACGTATTTCAGATTTGGAAGGTCTTAGTTGGGCTGAGCAATGGAGACAATAGTTGAAGATTTAATAATCTTTAAGCAGAGGGAAATGAATCCAAATTATCTCTTTTTCTTTTTACCTGAAAGTTTCCGATTTATCTACAAAGGATTGCAATATATTACTTTTGAGCAAAGTACATGCTTATTTAATGTTCAAAGAGATCTAGAATTCAAAATGATATATGAAAACAATGTCCCAAACTAGTTTAGCAATTCTCAAGCAAATTTGTTTTGTTTTTGCAGGTGAATTTTTTTTCTGAAGTATCCTTCCCGTGAGAGAACATATAGATCTTTCTGATAACTGAGTCTAGCATGAAATTGTGTTGACACAAGTTGGTTTGTCAATTCAAAAATAAATTGTAGTTGCTTCCAAAAACAATGCCAGGCATATCACCAATTTTGCCTCTTCCAGCACCTCCTTCTAATGGAGATCTTGGGCCTCTTCCCCCATCTCAAGTGTCAGAACAGAAGAAGGAATTGAAACCATCAAACGAGGAGCAGAGCAAAGCAAACTCTGCACCTGCATCGGTTGCAACCCACACGAGAACAATAGGAATTATACATCCTCCTCCAGATATCAGAAACATTGTTGACAAAACTGCTCAGTTTGTTGCTAAGAATGGACCTGAGTTTGAAAAAAGGATCAATGCCAGCAATGCCAATAATGTGAAGTTCAATTTTTTGAGTGGTTCTGATCCTTGTAATGCATATTATCATCACCGATTGTCTGAATTTCGTGCCCAGAATCAATTTTCTGCCCAGGAATCTCCTTCACAGCCTGCAGATTCTTCTGCTGCTGAGTCAGCTCCATCTGCTCCAGCTCCTGATGGTACTGAAGCAGCTGCAGAGCCTGATCCCACTGCTCAGTTTAAACCACCTGTACATGAGGTTCTTGATCCTTCAGAAGCTGAGCAGTACACTGTGTGGCTTCCTGAGGGGATTACTGGTGAAGAACTGGATATTATCAAGCTCACAGCTCAGTTTGTAGCTAGAAATGGAAAATCATTTTTGACAGGATTGACTAGTAGGGAGATTAACAACCCTCAGTTCCACTTTCTGAAGCTGACACACAATATGTTTACTTTTGTTTTACTCAACTTGTGGATGCATATTCGAAAGTGTGGATGCCACCAATGGGGTTGACAGAGAAATTAAAGAATAGTGTTGCTGACATTACCACTGTGCTTGAGTGGTGCTTGAATCGCCTAGAATGGGAACGTTCACAAGTGCAGGCTAGGCAAAAGGCTGAGGATGAGATCGAGCAGGAGAGATTGCAAATGGCTACGATCGATTGGCAATATTTTGTCGTTGTTTAGACAATAGACTTTGCAGATGACGAGGATGAGGACCTACCCCCGCCAATGACTCTTGAGGAGGTTATGGGGAGGAGCAAGATATCTTCTATTGAAAATGATGAAATTGTTGAACCTGGAAAAGAGGTAGAAATGGAAATGGACGAAGAAGAGTTGCAGCTTGTTGAAGAAGGCATGAGAATAGCTAGTCTTGAGGAGAATGATGGGGAAAAGGAGATGAAGGTAAATGAGGAACCAGAACCACCAATGAGAATTGTGAAGAACTGGAAGAGACCTGAGGAGAGGATTCCAGCTGAAAGAGACCCAACAAAGTTTGTTGTTTCCTCGACTACGGGTGAGCTAATTCCCATTAATGAGATGTCTGAGCACATGAGAATTTCTCTCATTGATCCCAAGTAGAAGAAGCAAAAAGAAAGGATGTTTGCTAAGATTCGAGAGAACTCTTGCTCAGGATGATGAGATCTCCAGAAATATTCTGGGACTTACAGGTACACGGCCTGATATATTTGGTACGACAGAGTAGGAAGTTTCTGATGCAGTCAAAGCTGAGATTGAGAAGAAGAAAGATGAGCAACCAAAGCAGGTTATATGGGATGGTCACTCCGCAAGCATTTGGGCGGACAGCAAACCAAGCCATGTCTCAAAATATCAATGGAGATGATCAAAATGATGCTGCAAGTGATTACATGAAGCTTCCTGGTCCTGCAGCTCCTTCTCCTCGAGCTGGTGTTCCTTCTTTGCGTCCCATTCCCCCACCTCCAGGGCTTGCCTTAAATCTTCCTCGTATGCATCCTAACACAGTCCAATATTCAGCACCAACTAGTGGCACAATCCCAGTTCCTCAACCTAGGCCATTCAATATGGAAGTGATCCCATCAATCCCCCCAAGCCCTCCAATGCCAATGACAGCAGGACAGCAAGCTAATATGGGAAGTCAACCACCTCCAATGCCCCTTTCGATTTTCTGTGAATCCATCCAATATGCATGTCCCTCCACCTCCTGGATCTCAGTTTACTCCCATGTCAGTACCACGACCTCTTGCCCAATTTCCCGTTCCTCCACTACCATCTTTGCCTATGATGCAGCTGCCACCTTTACCTCAAGGAATGCCTCCTCCACCTCCAACTGAAGCTCCTCCGCCACTTCCAGAAGAGTCAGAGCCAAAGAGGCAGAAGCTTGATGATTCTACACTTTTTCCTGAAGATCAATTTCTGGCCCAGCATCCGGCATGGATGGTCTTAACATTTCTTCTTTCCTGTACTGCTGTTCACTTTCCTTTTATGCTTCACTGAGGAATATCTACTTTAACTGATTGATGTTCTGCTTTTTTGTAGGGACCTGTTTGCATCACTGTGTCTGTTCCAAATGTTGACGAAGGAAATTTGGAGGGGCAGCTTCTGGAGATTACATTGCAGTCTGTATCTGAAACTGTTAGCAGTTTGAAAGAGAAAATTTCTGGGGAGATCCAGCTTCCTGCAAACAAACAGAAATTGAGTGGAAAAGCTGGTTTTCTGAAAGACAATATGTCGCTTGCATATTATAATGTCGGAACGGGAGAAACTCTTACCCTTTCTTTGAGAGAGCGTGGTGGTAGAAAGAGATAACAGGCTCCTTAACTGGGCTGTTCGCTAGGTAGGTTTTAGTTAGAACTCGTTGCCAAAAGAATTTTTTCCATTTTCCCATGTCTGATGACTGGAGTCTTTTACTCGATCTTCTTTGACGTTATGTATGGGATATTATAGTGATTTATAATTAGGATAACTATTTGAGATGCTATTATTGATGTCTTTGAACCAATGCTAGGTTTGACTTTTAGTACAGATCCAGCTTGTTGGCAACTATCTTAACTTCAATGGGAATTAGAGGAAATCCTTTTGCTTAGGCCACAAGTAATCTTCTTATAATTCTACTTATTGCATGATTTAGTGTTATGCAGTTTTTTTTTTCCTCTGGAGAATTTCCTTAACACATACTGTGGTTTCGCTACCCATCAGGAGTGTCTTGGTTTTGGAATATAGCCATTTAACTATTTCTTGGTTTTCTATTTTGATCTAGGCAGGTGTAGTGATTCAAGGGCTTCCTACATTTTTTTGCTAGAATTAAAGGTTTCGATTCTTATGGAGCATGCTTATGCATCTGGATGTATGAACACTTCCATAACCTTATATATTGCATTGAGGCTCACTGCTAGTTTCGTTTATTATCTTACTTCCATTTTTTTTCCTTTCAAACCATCAACTGGAAGTCACCGAGAGGACTTTATTATTCTGTTGCTTTTAGTTTTTACAGCAAAAAAGCTACTGTTAGGAAATTGTGAAATGGTCCATGCTTTTCAAGGACAGCTAATGCAGGTAGGCCTTGTTTCTTGTTCTGCATCTTAATTGTTATCTAGCATCCAGCATTCTTCTAAAATTCAGTAGTGTTTCTCTGGACCTGCCATTTTTGCCTTGGCAGCAATTATGTTATTGTTGTTGCAGGCTAGAGGCAGCGAATCGATCTCCATGTACTTTGTATTGTTCTATTGTGCATCACCAGATCGGTTAATGTATATTAGATCTGACCTAATTTCATTACTTTGCCCTTGATTCTTGTGTTACTTTCATCCAACTGTTGTTGGTTAATGGGAACTGTGTGCTAAATTACTTCAAACCATAAATCTGAAACGCTACAGAAACTAAAGGTAAGGTCATTGGCAAAATATAACTTACCACAATTATTGATAGGAAAACTCCATCAAGTCCAAGGCATAATTCTGTATTACCACAAAACTGACATTCCTTTTGTTGCCAATCAAAATTTGCATAATGAAAGAATCACCATCCAAAATTTCCAGTTTAAATATAATCACAATCACCAAGTTTCTGGTACGGAATTGCTAATAGAATCACAAATTGGATCAAAACTGCCATTCAAAATGCCTCGCAAACAACCCTCAAAAACCTCACGCATTGACTGACAAAACCCCTCACAAAGTCACGAAACACAAAACGCCTTTTCTTTTTCTTCTTCCAGATTAATATCAAATCGTGATTCAGTACTTGTAATATACACATTCCACGAGAAGGATTCATTTCATGCTTGAACTGATTCACTTCATGATGACTTTCATGCTCAAACCGAGGATGCTGGGATGCTGTCAAACCTCATGCAAGGACAATCGACAGGAACCATCTTATGGAAAAAGAATGGGTAATAGATATACTTTCAACACACTGGGCGTTGCATTTCAACCAAAAACCGACAAGATTCTCACTGTTTCCAAAAATAGTATCACAAGAGTATTGATTGCAGTGCAAGCTGTTGTTGGGGCTGCAAGGATGACCATGTTGAGGCCAAAGTAGCTGGCGGCAAAGTCTGCTGAAGTTGCCTCAGAATATTGACCATCCGGCCTAAAGTTTGCTCTGTTGCTAGATCTTTACCACAAAGAACCTACATAAACAAATCTCCTATAAGGATGCTTTTCAACTTTTTTGTAAAATATTTTTTAGTATCATCCATTCATTTCAGGGAGAGATATTTAGCACGACTGGTTCTTTGTAGCACCACTAAGATTCAGGCACATCAATGCCCCCAAGAATAGGTTAGGTAATGGACTCTGAAGATAAAGGACTAAAGTGACAAGGCGGCTTTGACAGAATCAATAACTTTCACATTTACACAACAAAGATTTCAATGTCTTCAAATTTAATAAAAGCCGGAATAGCTATGTTATAAAGCAGAAACTAACCTCAGCAAATACTGCAACTATTTTAGTAAGGTATTGATGATTTGAACCCAAAAGATCCCCGTCTGACCTGTTAATAGATAATAAGATGCACCTTATTAATGATGCTTGGCAAAAGTTAAAGAATAAATGAACTGTATAAGGAAATGGTGGTGATCAACCTACTCCTTACCTCTCAACCATTGCACAAAGCTGATCGTGAACTTTGGCCTCAATCAAATCACCTTTTATTGGCAAGCAGTTTAACCATGCAGGAACAACCTACCAACATTAAAACTGATTTACAAGGGCGGGAAAACAATAACTAGCAAAAAGTTACTCAAAGACTTCTACTCATAGTGTTTTCCACCAAAATTATAGATTAATGGATAGTGTCACAGCCAGGCACTTGTTATTGACTCACACTAACTTTTAGGTAATGGGACCTACCACCTATATGAATCTAATACCCACGCAATTTCCATCCTATATAGGATGAGACATTCTCACCCACACTATCACATGATGCCCTTGTCACGCTGGCCCATCCTTTTCAGCTAACATGGTCCATCCCCACTAACTTCGGGAGATCCACATCCTACATGGCAATCCATTATTGGGGGTCAAAGCACAAATTGTGGCTGACATGCAAATAAAAACTTGGGCTAGGCGCTTGCCATCAACCTAAAAACAAGCCTATTAGGTAATATTGCCTACCCACCCATATAAATCCAAAACTCGCCCAATTTTCATCCAATATCGGACGTGACGATAGGAACTCCTAATAAATATTTTTATCTATTAGTCGGGACAGTGATGCTATGTAATGATAGTTAAAAGCAGGCAGTAGCAAATGGAGACATGGTGGCTGCAATTGTGTAGAAGAATAATCGAAGTATTTGGGCAGCAGTTGCCATGCCACCAAAATGATATCAGGATAAGGCTACACTAAATAATCATAATCTTTCAACAAAAAGCATTATAGAACATCAATTGAGAAAATAATTAGGATCTAACTGTAACTTGATTAGATTACAATATCACTCATTCATAAGCAACTAAAGATCGTCGGAACTTGCTATATCTTATGACAGACTGAACAGGCCAACTTTCTGGTTCCGCAAGTATGAACCTCAGCACTATGTACTAATGGTTCAGACATTTTTTGTTCTTTTCTCTTTCATGACATATAAAACAAATCCATCCAAAAAGCGTGGTGTGAGGAGAATTCAAACCCCAAACCTCTTGTACCACCCAAGATGCTTTATCAGTTGAACCAACACTCACAACAATATCATTTTAATATGTAATCAATGAATCAAAAGAACAAAAGAGGGAATATTTAATTACCTGAGCTGCATCAATACTGTCACGATGAAACTGGCATATTTTTCCCAATGCAGAAACAGCATTATCATATGCCATAATATTCTCAGATTGCAATGCATTGGGATGCCGTATTACAACATTCAGCCTAGACAAAGCCTCTGAAGAAAGTTGTTGATAAATGTTAATATGACAGCATATGTGAACAATTCAAAGCCTTTAAAAATGCAATCAAAATTACCTCCAACAAGAGGTTTAAATACGGGTCTGCCAAACTCTGCACAAACACCAAGTCCATACACAGCTGCCTAAAAACAAACAAAGAATAGGATGAGAATAACAGTAACCTGAGACCATATTAAATACAAAGGCTTATTGACTGTATGCATACCTGTCGGACATCTGGATTCTCATCATTGCAGGCCTCCAATAAGAAAGGAAGATATGTATCATAATATCTGTCCCACCGCATTACAAGAACTATTTTGATGAGTGCTCTCAATGATAAAAATCAAAGCAAAACAGAATAATAAAAAAACACCTACTTAAGAGCCGCCTCACGACACTGCTCTGCAATGTCGTCAAAAATGCAAATTGCAATTCTTCTCTCTTCAGCTGTCTTGTCCTTGCCCTGTATTTAAAACACATCAAGCCACCATAGACACACACGCCCAAAAAAATTAGGATACTTACACAAACAAAACAATTAAAAAATTTATGATCATTTAACTAAATTCTGAATCAAAAAACCTCGAATAGACGCTGATGTAGTCTAGTTCATGTATGCACAAACACAACATAAAGAGACAGACAATTATCACATTGCAATTGTAAACAAAAACAGATGTCAGAATGTGAAATATGCATAATTAAGACAACAGGACTAGAAAAAAATAAAGGACGTGAGGAAACAAAGGTCAATTAAGAGTTCCTAGTGTCACGGGCTGGGCGCTTGCCATTGACCCAAAAGACTAGCCTGTTAGGTAATGCTGCATACCTACCCATATATACCTAAGATTCACCCAATTTCTATTCGATGTGGGACGTGACATTCTCACCCACCCAATCACGTGACGCCCTCGTCACGGTACGACCCAAACTCAAGGACCAACCTGGCCCGTATTGCCCATCCCCCTGGGACTAGGGGACTCACTACCCACGTGACAATCTCCATTGGGGCTCAAGACAGGATTTTTTAGGGCCCACTTGGCCCGTATTGCCCATCCCCTGGAGGATAGGGGACCCACATCCTATGTGGCAATCTCTATTGGAGCGATTTTTGGGGCCCACATACGAATGAGAATTTGGGTCTGCTCTGATACCACTTGTCACGGGCTGGACGCTTGCCATTGACCCAAAAGACTAGCCTGTTAGGTAATGCTGCATACCTACCCATATATACCTAAGATTCACCCAATTTCTATTCGATGTGGGACGTGACACTAGCCTCTACAATCAGGTGAGTTGTTTTAATGTATTCAAGGTTGGAAAATAATCCTATATAAAGTCCAACACAAAATTATCAGAATGGTGAGCGATTTTGTGGGCATTAAATTATTGACAAGTCATTTGCTCTCCCCTTTACCATTATTTTCTCCCTCAACCAATTTTTGTACCCAATCTATCTTTTCCTTCCGAATTTAATGATTTCATAACCTGATTTTTGAACTATATCACCAAACCAGCAACATTGGCACATAGTCCAGCAATTGTCAACTGTTCAATAATAAGCGTAGATCATACCAAACAAATTATTTGACCAAACCTCAAAGAAACAGTGAGAAGGGAAGCAGAAAAATGAAAAGCTTAAAACAAATAAAGACACGGTATATCTTCGTGGCAGAACTTACCCACATAGGTGTCAGATATGAAGATAGCTCATCGAAGAATGGCAAGAAAGAGGCTTTAAATGTTTTAATCAAAGTTCCCAAGATTTCACCCACCTGGTGCAATAAATATGGCACAAGAAACAGAAATTTGAGAATTGTCAAAAGAAAAGACCAGAGCCAAAGTCAAATGTTAACTGAATTGCTAACGTAATTTATCCAATTCCACCCCCAACACAACAACCCAACCCCCCCCCCCCCCCCCCCCCTCTTTTTTTTTTTTGAGAAGGCTAGTTTGCTTTATACTTGTGAATGATATCTGAGTATTCGAGAATACTAACTTGATCAAAAACTTCTTCCTCTTGTTCATTCTCCTCTTTAATCAACTCTGACTCCTCAGCATCAAAGTCTTCAGCTTTGGTCCTCTCTGCTCGCTCTCTTTTTCTACTGGAGCTAGCTGTGATCACCTGTTTTATCTCATCTACAATGGACCTGACCTGGCCTTCATCCAGAAGAGGTCCAGAGATCTAATAGAAGAGGTACAAAATTTGCAAGATACAGTGACTAATTTCATGTAAAATACAACATAAATAGAAAACACAATAACTACTACTAAGAAATTCATATTAGAAACTGAAAATTCTCATTCAGAAGCAAACATCAAAAATCAGAAATCATATATTCCTCCCTCCCCTTTTCTCGGATATGTGAGCATGAAACATGGCATGGCACACAAAGGGGGCAAATAACTTATGTAAACAAAATCAACCACAATTGGACTGTTAGAAGAAAAAGTTTCTTTTTTAGAATATATCGTTGCTCCACTCCAAGTAATGCGGTGGCAATGAAATAGCACTATACACTTTTGCTTATAAAGGTAAATAAATCAAATGTATTGAGTCCCCAGGGAAGTTACAAATTAACAAAATTAAGATACCAACCTGTAAGCATTCATTCAATGAGTCCAGCATGCTAGCACAGATCTCGGTATCGGGTTCCTGCAAACAAATTGGAATTCAAGCACTTCACCACCCAAAATAAATGCAATATTACCAGTAAATTTAAATCTGCAGTATAAACGGTATTTCTGAACAAAAACAGATCTGAAAGACCTTATGTAGTGCTTCCACCAGAGCCGGAATGATATAATCAGACAATTGCTTTACATAGGACTCATTACGCCCTTGAGCTATGCCTTTCTCTATAGCCAATTTTGCAGAACGCAACAACTCCGGCATGGCTAAAGATAGAAATTAGAAGTTTTCAGTCAAGATTAGAAAAGGTCCTACACATGAATAAGTACTAGATAACAAAAAATTATATAGCAATTTTATACCTGAAACAGCTGCTTTCCTAACTTCTTCATGGAAATAAAATTTAAGAAGAGGAACTAGAGTTGGAGCAACCTGGCGACATATCCATCCTTGTTATTTAAAGAATAATATTCGAAATATGCAAAAATAAATTTCCAAAATGATGATTCAGACCTGATCAATCCATGGAAAGAATCCTTCCTTCAACTCATCAGCATAGCAACATAGCATGTTACATGCTGTAGCTTTTTCTTCCAAAACACTAGTCTTAATTCCAATTCTTTTATCCCCGAGTGTAATGGTCTCCATACTGTAAAAGATGCAGGCTTATTAGCAAGGGGGAAAAATCCATTTTGCAAGTGTGCAATGTATCCATGCTGCCACTATAAGTCACTGTTTGATTGCAGTTAAAGAGAAAAGGAGGAATATAAAGCCAACATATTTATGCAGGTGCAAGAGATGCAATAGTTTACACTCATGTCGATGTGCAAGAGAAAGGAAAGAAAAATAGAGGAGGATGAACTAAGAGAGTAGAAGTACTACCAAAAGACTTAGAGGGACATAAATAATGGAGACACTTTTAACTATTAGAATGATTAGGCAAAAAAAACTAATTATTTAATAAAGACAAATACACACAAATTAACATACATGCATACATGCAGTGAAATTCAGTATTAAATGAACTTCTATAAGAAAATACCTTTCATCATCAGAGCCTTCAATTTCATTGTCAGAATCCGCAGATGTAATGGTTACATCTGGCTTAAGCTGGGCAGATTGAAGCAAAGGAGGCATGACAACACTCATATAAGGAAGAAAATCTTGTCCCAAACACTTGCAGAGCCGGGCCCATGCCTATGACAATATAAACTAGTTATCATGTGAGGATAAAATAGCCAGATATTAACAATTTTCAGTACACAATTGGTAATAAACCATACTTGTAGCATGTAACTTGTTGTGGGGTCATCTGTCTCCATTTGAGATACTTGTAATGACATAAGCACTTCCATAACCTAGCACAAAGTAGACATTAAAAAAAGAGGTCATATCAAACATGATATTTGAACAACGAACCCAACTGAAAAGAAAGAGAAGCCAACCACCACCACAAAATTGCAGCACATTACAAAGACCATACTGTCTCAATGGACATTTACGAGTTCAAGTCTTTTAGAAAATCTTGTAAACCTTCTAATACATAACTATTAGATGCAACAAATCCATAATGAGATATCTACCTGCTTAGCATCATCCCTGAACTTGTCTTTCCCAACAGCCATTCCAACCAAACTAATGCACTCCATGGATTTGGCACGAAGCATGCGGTTGGACTTGTCAGTTGCATTCATCAAGATGGCTTTGAGGTAAGGCATAACTGCATCATAATATTTTTGGAAGTGCTCCTACAAAAACCATGCCATTAGACAGAGGTTTCAATAACAAATAACTTCTAATCAAAACCAATTTCCTAAAATACCTGGGATGAGTCAGCAACTGATGCCAAAGCAGTTAATGCTCCCTCTTGCACCATTTGTTTTCCATTCTGGCATAATATGTGATTTTTAGAAAAGAAAGAAAAACGTTTGTTCATTCAAGTGTAATGTTAATATTTGCATCTTAAACCAGGTGTTGATTACTCTGTCAATATACCTGCAGAAGTACAAGCAGTTTGCTCACTATACCATCCAAGTACGGGGTTAAAATTTCCGGAGTGCAGTTCTCACTGAAGTTGAGCACTGCTGAAGCAGCATGCGCCTGTTGATAAACAAATTATGTTACAAAACAAAATTAACCATCACAAAAAAATCCAATATCATCTCTATTATGCTATAATCCAGCAAACCAACCTGAAGAACAACAGATTATCTATGTCAAATGCACCACGATACCAGAGGTTCTTAAATCAGAAAGTATAAACAATAAAGATACATAATAGAGCAACAGATTAGCATATAAAACACAGACACCATGATAGGCCCAGTAAGTTTGCTTCATAAAGAACAGAAGCTAGCTGAACTCTAGGGTTACATATAAGTTAAGAATTTAATCAACCTATAAGCTTGGACTAATTTTTGAATTCATTCCATCATGCATTAAGATTTAAAGGGGACTTGTCCAATAAGTTATAAATGATATAATCTTCAAATCTTTGTTTACATATGAATCACTTCAAACACATTAAAAAGCACAAGTAAAAGACAGAATTTTGACCTCTTAACCCAATATAGCTAAGTATTATATCACAATCTGCTAACCTCAAAACCACTTGTTATAGATTGATTATCAGCTGAGTCTAAATCCCAAACTAATTGGGTTGGATAAAAATTTCCAGCCTATTCAGGGATCTTATGAAAAGCTGTTCAAAAACTACATCCTTCTCAACAAACTTTATCAATGTAATTTTGATCCACCATTGCCCACTCCTTCCCCACAACTTGACTCATTCCAACATATGAGAATTCAACCCATATTTGTGAGAGGGAAGTTGAGTAACTGGCAAGGGAGTTATGTCAAATTTTACTCGACCACATCAGAAACTAGCTACATTAATTTCAGAATTGCATAAATTATGGAAAACGGAGAGTAAACATTTTAAATTATAAATCAAAGTGAAGAACAAACAAATATCTCAAAATAAGATCCCTAAGTTGCTGCCACCTACAGCAAAACCTAAATGCATGTGTGAAAAGAATCCTTAACCCTTAGCTAAAGATGATGATAATACTAGCAACAACAAAAAGATCTACTAGCATTTTGCACACGCCAGAGAATCTGAAACAATTTGAAAAAACTCATATCTACTTAATCCAAAACATAATTCAAGCGTAAAGGAAAGACAAACCAAGGGACGGGAATTTAAACTCATCATCTCACTGTGCTTCAATTTGTTAATTAATATCACCAATTATTCTCTACTAATTTACCCTAAATTTAAGTGACATGACTATGTGAAAAGGAAATAAATGAAATGGAGCAGTGGAACAGTGGAGAGAAAATTATCATTGAAAACATCCAAGGCTACCAAGTTATTACAGATGCAAAAGGTTTCTGACGATAGAAAGTTGTGCAAGTATAGAAACCCTGGTCACCCGACCTCCTAGACTACCTTACCTAATTTACCACCCTAGGAAGCACTTTCTAGTAATTACTTAAGTAGATTTAAGAAGCCTCTGTGGCTATAAAAAGGAAAACATAATTTATTGGCATAGGCAGTATTAAGAACAACAGGTTAAGCAAGAGCTATTAACTCAGTAATAATAACAGCATCACATGAAGCAATAAGACATCAATGATCAATAAAAGCATATAAAACTTGTGTCTCTGTCTAACCTGTACTCGAGGATTCTGAAAATCGTCCATAGCAGCAACAAGTGCTGGAAGAACCCTTTGATGGAATTGATTTTGCAAGTCCGGACCCAAGTCCGTTGACAACTGCCCAATGGCATTAATGGCTGCCCACCTTACACGAGGATGGGGATCATGAAATGAGTTCAGGACCATTGACAACACTTGCTCCAAATTTTTTACCATTACCTGCCAAAAATCACAAATCATCAAATAGCTAAGCAAAATGTGATTTTGCAACCCAACAGAAACAAACTAACGACCAAAATAGCTTGCAAGAAAATCCTGTTTACCACCTTGCAGAAGAATAAAATCTCACACAAAGTCTACTCAAGTCTAAAATTCAAAACTGATAAATACCAACAGGTAAAATGACCCAAGACTATTAAAAATGCACTTATAAACAAAACATCATAGAGAACAAATTTATAAGAAAAGCCTTGAAAGTATATCTCAAGTGTCATTAATATATGATACAACAAATATCCAAGCAATGTGATTTAACTAACTACAAGTAACTGATTACAAGTAACTGCCAAATAATATTATTGTAACTAACTACTAACATGTTAAATGTTAGTAAACCCAAATGGAGTATAAAATTATACCTTAGCACAACCCTCAGCAATCTGAGCGAGGGCAATCAATGCAGCATGATGCTTTTGCCACTCAGGAGCAGCCAAGTAAGCCGGCAACTGCTCAGACGCCACTGGAACAATCGTATTACCACCCAAAGCAATAGCCAACCGGTCCAAACACTCCTGCCCAACACTATAATTACTTGTCTCACCCGCATCCTCATCCTCTGTCTCTGCAGTATGCCACGCAGGATCATCCTCAATATCCAATAACATCCCCATCAAAATCCCAAATAACCTGCTTATAAACTGTGGCAACTTCCTCATCATACCCGGCGCCCGTTCCCTTGCCTCCGCCAATGTAATCACAAACTCAATCGCCAAATGCCTTGTCCCTTCCTCCAAACTCGCTGCCTCCGCAATCTGCAACATGGCCCCAACCACATCCACCAGCTGCCTCCTCAAAAACCTTGGCTCCGTCCCCGCCAACTCGATCAACAACTCCAACGCCTCCTGCGCTGTTGCCTCGCTCCCATTATTCAACGCCTCGGTCAACGTCCTCACCATCGATGGCAACAGATCCTGAAACCTATCCCGATCCGCAGAACTACTCAAACACTGAATAAACCCAATCACTGCATTCAAAGCCGCGATCTTTACATCCGAATTACTCGAATTCGACAAGCAATTCAAAAACACAGCATGCAAATGCTTTATATGAGGCGTCAAAATATCTCCTATATACTGACTCAATTGAGCGAATATCAAAAACGCTGATTCCTGCAATTTTACCGAATCACTCGACACGCACTGGAACATAAACGGCAACAACTCAGGCCAGCCGTTTTCGGGCAAGATATTGGAAGCCAATTCCGAAACGGTGTCGCACAACTTTTTCGAAATCGACTTCGTGGTTTCGGACTGAATTGATTGTAAGAGGATCAATTTAAGGGAGGACTGGGTGTTTGGGGAGAGGCGGGGCCAGAGGAAGGAGTCGTCGCGCGTGAGGAGCTTCCGGAGGAGGACAGCAGACATGGCGCGTGCCTCGGGGTGCGGGGAGAGCTGGAGAAGATGTGCGAGCTTGAAGGTGAGGGAATCCGGATCATGTTGCTTGCAGAGGTTGAAGATGAGCTCGGCCTGGGATCGCTGCTCGTTTGAGGTGGACATCAGGTGGGAGATTAGGGTTTCGAAGGGGGCGGAATCCGGGCCGAGGATCGCCGCGAGCTGTTGTTGCTGGTGGAGGTGAGTTGACTCGGCGGCCATGGCGGCGAGTTAGGGTTTTGGGGTGGCGACGAAGAGAATTTTCAGTTTTTGTGCGCGAGTGTGAGTGAGGGTTTGGATTTGGGGAATTTTTTAAGAGAGAGAGTGAGCGAGTGTGTGGGGTAGGATTAGGGCTTAATGAAGTGATTTGATTGGCTGCAATTTGTTTAATCAATACTGATTAAAGCTTCGTCGTTTTGCTTTCTTTAATTTTTTTTTAGTAATATATAGTTTTTAATTATTTTTAATTGTTTACGGTTTTGGAGGGAAATGAAAATGCCAAAATTGGGGAAAAGAAAAATAAATATTATGTTTGTGGTTTATGGGGCCAGTTTGGTTGGTTTTGGTTATGGTTTGAAATTTTTTAATACAATTATTTAGTTAGGTATTTAAATTGGAAAAAATAGATCGTAATGTTTAAAAAAGCGTAAAGTTTAATGATTTTAAATTTTTTATTAATACTTTTGTTAAGTAACGATTTTAATGAAAAAAATAATATTCATACTTTTAAATTTTAAAAAAAAAATATGTAGACTTTTTTTATTATTAAAAAGATAAAATGCGTTATTTGACAAAGGTGTTGATGAGTTTTTAAAATCATTAAAATGTATGTCTCTTTTTTAAAATACTAAAATTCAAATGTCCTCTTTCCTTTTAAATTTTAATATTATTTTTTATTGTGATTAATCTATTTTGATTTTTGTAGATTTTATTTATTATAATTTTGACTAATATATATAATTTATATATTCTAAGGAAAATTAATTTCATTAATAAGGCCAATCATTTAGAATTCGTTGGATATCATAATTAAAAAAAATGAAAAATTAAATTTGTATTGTGTAGGAAAAATACAATGCAAAAATATATATTTGTTATGCAAACTAATGTGAAATTTAAAATAACCCAAAAATATTTTATAAATTTTTATATAGAAATATGATTTAGAAAACATATAGAAATTTTCTTTTTTTTTTAAACAAGCTTTATTTTTCTAAATAGCTATATTAAATCAAATATAAATATAAAAAGAAACTCATGTATTGCTTGAGAGATATAAAATTTAAATCCTTGTTATTGTTATACAAAATAATTCTTCATGTATTGTTTGACAACAACAAATAATATAAATGATTGCAATAAGAGAAATAGGTTAGTTGATATTATTAAATATATTAAAAAATAAAATTTTAGGACTAAATTATTGTTTATTTTCATGATAAAAATTCAAAGCTTTCCAAATAAATCTAATTAAATTAACATTTTAAATTTATAATATAGTCTAAAATTACTCGGATGAATTAATAATCACTCAAATTTAGTATCTATAAGATTAAACATTACTATTTTTTTATCGAAAACGAAGAATAAAATTTTAAATTTTAAATTATATATTAATTATCCAAGAAAGTTTATTGTTTATATTTTTTATTTTGGTTTATTTATAGTTTGGCTTTTTCTTGAATAGAAAAAGCTAATGTGAAAAGGGATATGGAATGAAAAAAGAAAAGGAACCTTTGCGGCAAACTTTATACAAATATCTAAATGTGCTGCGATGATTTGGTTTATATGCCACGAATATATACATATATTGTTGGGAAATTGGGCGAATGAACACAAATATATTGAATGTCGATGCGTGTTTAAGCATTGTCTTTAAAATTACTTTTATTTCATAATAATAATAATTAAAATATAAAAATATTTATAAAATAGTATAATTTTAAAATTTAATGATAAAATTAAAATTGCAATAGTGCACCGCACAATCAATTTCTTTAGACAACAAGTATAAACAATAAAATGAATATGATTTGTAGATAATTTATTTAAAGAAAAGAAAAGAAAAGTTTTTGATTAAATTCTTTTAAAATGATATGTACCTATAATATATGGAGAGGAAATATCTCTTTAGAAAGATATTATATTTTTTTAAAAGATCCTAACCATTTAGAGAAATTGATGGTCATTCTAAAGATCACATCTCTAACTTTTCAACGTTGCAGTGCTCAATAAGAGAGAATGGGATAAAATCCATTGGGCGCCGCAGTGCTCAAACTTGAGCACCTTTTGTTTTTTTCCTTCATTTCTCTCATTTTCTTCTTCATTAATTTTTTTTATCTATATTATACTTTTGAAATATTCTTACAAATTCCAATAATCTCCACGTATTTCAAATAAACCAAGTAATCAACTCAACTCAAAATTAAAGTATAATTTAACTTATATGAATGGGATAAAGACATATTTGTCTTTATAATTTGGCTCGTTACTCAATTTTGTCTCTCTTGTTTTAAATTACTTATATGTGTCCCTTCTTGTTAGTTTAGTTACCGTTAGATCTTATTGTTGAAAGACAAAATCGTAACTTAATAAGAAAATTTTATATATTGTGACATGTGTCAAATGATTATAAATTATTAAATAAAAAAAAATTCTATAATGGATCACCACCATCATAGCACACATCTGGCGGTAACGGTGGCCATTGAGCTCCAACGATAAAAATGATAAAAATTTATATCATTTAACTCTATTTTTTGCGATCTACACAATGATAAAAAAAAATTTTTTTACAAAAAAGACCAGAAGACAGTTAAATACGCAATGGGAGTCATGGGAAGCAGCGGGGTCGGTCTATCCAACGATGTTGATGGTGCACGTTACTGTTGTCTCGTTTGACGTGCATCACGGGTGGTTGCTGTCTCCCATGGCTCCCATTGCATATTTGGCCATGTTCTAGTCTTTTTTTTGGTCAAAAATGATCATACTATTATATAGATTAAGAAAAATATAGTCTAGTGATATAAATTTTGATCTTTTTTATCGCCAGAGTCTGATGTCCGGTGGTGGCGATGTTTGTGCCAATAGAGGATCTATTTTTTTAAATAATTTATTTTTAAAACTAAATTTAAAACTATTATTAAAATTGAACCTATCCAAATATGCCACGAGTTTTTTTTAAAAAAATTAATAACCAACCATTTATTAATATGTGAACACTTAAAATTATTTTTTGATGATGTGTCAGCCACTTTAAACATCACAACACATGCCCATAACCATCAGGGGTAAAATAGATATTATATCAAAATAACTGCATTTCTGTCAAACTTAACGACAATTGACTAACAGAGATGGATAAATCTAGATAATTTGAAACAAGATGGACAAAATTGAGTATCAGGCTAAATTAAAGGGACAAAGATGTCCTTATCCCTATATGAATTAGTGTTTTTCTAAGCTATAAATTAACCATTGAATAAGTAACTGTGTTTTACAAGAACTAGGTGAAATCAAGTTTCTATTAACTTTTATTCTTTGAGTATAAAATAAAGGGTTAAATGATCAAGTTAAACTCTTTAATAACTTATTTTTGTCCTGCGATTTGGCACTTTAATGACCCTGTGTCATCCTGGATTCATAAGTGCATTGAAATGCTTGTCGAGCTCTCATAGAAACCGACCCAATTCCACACTCACATAGGTAATACTCCATTAAGTGTGTTATGCAGGATAATACACCCTCATGTAATAAAGGACTATAGAGTTCATTAAGAGTATAACTCATCATTTCCCACTGCAAATGTGATACCTTGCCTATGGAGGGACTCATAATATATCATTGGTAGTACAACAAGACAATAAGTAATTTATTCTTATCCTTATGAACTTACTTCATAAGATCGTCAATCACATATGCAGGGTCACCATTACTCTTGCCTTATGATCTAGGCAGAAGTCTAACCCATCAACATCTTTTCTATTAATCTCTTATTTAGTAATTTAGTCAGAGGATCGACAAAAAAAAAATAATGAACACAAGCAAAGATTTTTTTTAAAGAAAAAAAAGACAATTAATACTCGATTATATATTTAGCAAAGTCTATAGAAAAAAAAGGTGTAAATATGATTTTAAAGGGATTCTGATATAATTAATAAGAGAAAAAATTCTTGTTAAATAATTAATAAACGAGAAATAACAAAGAAGAAAAATGTTCTAGTTATACCATGTTCGTGATTTTAATTGATAAATTAAAAGTATGTGTTAACAATGATTCTTGGTTATAGGCTAAGTCCTTGGTCATGATTTGTTATATGAAAATGGTCTTTTGGTATAAAACAGAGCTAACTTGGTTCTTTTTAGCTTTTTTCCAAGTTTGAGATTTATTATTATAGTTACAAACACTAGTTAAAGTTGCGTCAAGTGTTATCTTCGACAAAACCCCTTTGATACTTAAGTTAGAAATAGGGTCGATTAAAAAATATTTCGATCGTCGAAATAATATTTTTAGAGATTAGTTACTGTTTTTTAAGTTTCTTTGCCTTTTGAGTGTATATTTTCTTTAATTTTTTTTCTCTCCTTATATATGAGCTTTGGCTCTTCTTTATATAAACTTTTTGGATAGTTATCTTATGTTATGTGTTGTGCCGCATCTGTGATAGTGTGGGAAGCTCGAAATTTTAAGGATCATAGGTTAGTTGCCCAATGCTCTCGCATTTATATGAGAACATAGGTGACACATTCTGCTTTACCCAACTCCTCATAATAAAAGGCCTAATAGTGTTATTTATCTATTCTGTGCATATCATAAATAATCTTTAAATTAAGGTCGTTCTCAGTTTGAGAACTATCATCAGTCAATGATAATCATTGAGCTCACTCCCTAATATAGGGACTTGAAGTCAATAGGCCCTTCTTAAACCAAACTCTAATGTTTTGCGAAACTTGATACTAATAAAATGATCATAGGGTAATATGAATTGGTCATGGGTCAGGTTCAAACACTTTGAGAATTGGCAGGCTTGGGCCAAAAATCAAGGGCCATCAATATGTATATAGAATATGAGAACCAAACATTTATGCTTATTGGGTATTATAGGTGTATCTTTATTTTATATAGGGCAAATGATAGCTAGACCCTTAAGTTTTAGTTTAATGGACATCTAAACTCCTATAATTTTTTAAATACCCAACAAAACTCCTTCTATTACTTTCCATTCATTTTAATGGTTTGAAGGATAATAACTTGATAAGTACTATTGTACCCTTGTGAAAGAAGCAATGCAGATATAGACATGATTTTATACATTAAAAGGAATCACATTGAAAAGATTGAATAATTTAATTTCAAAAGTCAATACATTATATTATCTTTTTTTTTTTTCCTTTTTTTCTTAAAGAAGCTTTTTATTTCCTTTAATGCCTACACTAAAGTGGGGAGAATTATGAAAATATCTTTTAATACTATAACTTCTATAATATTGTCCAAGTCTTTATTTGTTTAATCAAAAATTGAACTTGTATAATTTTTATTAATTTAGGGACAAATATCGCTATTATTGCGTGCAACTTGATTTTATTTTTAGAATCTAATTTGAATGATTATAATTTAAATTTAGGGACAAGTACTCATCCACACAAAAATTTAACATTTAAAGAAGAAGGCAAATTAACGTTGTAGCAAAGGTTTATTTAAAAAAAAAATGGTGCAAACGCCAACTTGCAAATGTAGCAAAATTTATAAACTAGCATCCACAACAAAAAAACATCACAAAATGCCTCAACCATGGCAATATGTACTTGCAAACTTGATTTTTTTATAAAAAAAAAAACTTTAAGAATCCACATGAGCTTTACTCCAACAAGTTGATGGTGCTGCAAAGATAAGAAAATAAAATTTAAATATACTGAATGTAAATTAAGCAAAATAATAAATAAATTGAAAGCAAATGTAACTTATGATGTCTATTTTTTATAACACAAACTAACGCAAGTATACGTTATCACAACAAGTAATATATGATAAGTAGAGTGTTGATCCCACGAGGAATTGTTATTACTACTTGCTAAGTACTAAAATTATGTTCTCCTATTCTTATTCAAGTTATTGGCAATTCAATGATTTTTATATCTAAACTAACTAAACAAAAAGAATAATTACAAAAATTGAGCAAAGAGAACAAACGTGATAGCACAAATACTCAAATGCCTAGGATTACAATAATCCCTCAATATTTCACTTGAATTTAATTACTCCCCTTAGAACTATCAATATGAATATTAATCAAGAACTCTAATATCCTCACAAGCCTCTTCCAATGGTCAAGTGAGTATATCTCGTTTAATTAATTATCTATATTCCTATGATAATCAGATTGAAATAAGATTCATTATGTTCAAATTCTCTAAATGGTCATATATGTCATTTGAGTATATTTCTATCTCATATGGAACTCATGCTTTTATATAATGATCATACATCAATTTATCCATGGCCAACACAAAATTCCATTTTCCAAGTTCATTAAGGTTCCCAAATCAATCTAATACGTTGTCATGTAATTAAAAACATTAAGTATAGAACAAATTGAACAATTCAATACTAATATGAGAAATAAGGAAAAATAATCAATCCAAGCTATATATTAGTTTACATTGTAATCTTAGCAATAAACGTAGTTCATAATTTAAAACATAAGTTTAGAGCATCTAACAACATCATTAGACATGCTAGAATCAACAATTACGAAATTGAAGAGAAGAAGAAATTTTCCTTGATGCAATGATGACGTTCTTCCTCCAAAATGCAGAAGTTCTTCTTCTTCTTCTTGATTCTTGTTGTTGATTCTTGCATCCAATACCAAAATGAAGTATGTATTTTTCGTGCTCTCTACTGCCCCAAAATAATGTTTTTGTTACTATCAGAAACCCTAGGCGCGAAGGGCTTCAAATCCCCCAAATATGCGAGTTGAGAGGAGTATTTAAACATTTGTACGGGTGTCGCAGCGCTGGGTATGAGCATTAGGTATTCTCAAAGTTGATAAGCGCCGCGGCGCTCACTCGCTGATCTGGGCGCTGCAGCGCCTAGCCACCTGCTGCGTTATTTTCGTATTTTGAGCATAACTTCTTTGTTTGACGTCTGATTTGCCTCCCGTTTATTTTTATGTGTCACATTTTTTGTTATGCATCTATTTATGATCATAAAACACAATTAAATAGCCAAATATGTACGATTTGAAGTAGAAAACAAAAATTGAGTATAAATTATACTATTATTTTTACACCTCTATCAACCTTCACCTTAAGATTATTATGATATCTGATTTTGGTTACTTAAAGAGAGACCAATAGGTGTTGATATGATAGAACCTAGAAGCCTTGTATATCTGCATATTTTTTTGCAAGTGCAGTTTGTTGGGTGTGAATTTATTTAGGTTGTTTGCATATGAGTTATGTGTTTAACAACAAAATATACATATCTCATACATACATACATATATATATATACAACGGAAGCATAAAAATTTACAGTAAATACAATTATTACATATTAATCAAATTAACAAAAATAAAATTAAGAAATAGCCCATGAATCTTTTAGATCAAAATTGTTGAAGTTCATCGAAATGCAATCTTTGATAAATTTTAGTAATCAACAATAGTGAGATTGATTATCTAAAATGGCAATATTTGATCCAGTAAATGTTTAACAAATTAAACTTATGTTCTTGATTTTTTCTTTAATTAACATTTAATCAATTAATTAAAAACCTATTTTTCTTAATTGGTTTTATTTGCCTTATAAAAGAAAATTATGAATTCAAAATTAAGAAAACAATTTTTCTTTTTTCTCTTTATTATGGCTGACCAAGTTTTTAGCAAAAATGAAAATTAACAACTTATGATTTTAATTACATTTGGCTAATATATACAAATGAATTTAATTTTAATTTATTACACTTAATTTCAATTTACATTTAACTTAATTTAACCATAATTAACTCTTAACCCTAGTTAGGTTAAATGAACATTTAAATATTTTAACCATAGTTAACTAACTTAACCATAGTTAGGTTAACTTTTACTTAACCATCAAGTAAAGTTAACTTAACTTAACCATATGGTTAACTCTTAACCATAGTTAAATTAAATTATTTATTTAACTATTAAATAAATAAATATTTAATTGAATTATTTAACTATTAAATAATCATTAAGTAAAATTACATTTATGTCTTTACTAGGTTATCAAGTTAATCTAAAATGGGTCCCACTATTTAACCATATACTTTAGTTAACTTAACCTTAGTAAATTACAGGATTTTATTGTATTGAATTATTAAATACGGTACGCTGCCCAAGTGTCACGCCCCAGACCTAAAAGATCTGACACACGACATCACTTACATTCATTCAATAATACTTAAACATTCATTTTAATTTCTTTCAGAATTATAGCAATTGAATTATGACTGGGACAATTAGTAAACCGGAGATACGCAGAGTTTTCTCAGAGATTAACACTCCACTACGTCACCAGTAGCAACTTTGTTACCGGAAGCCCAGAATATATTCATTGCAAATTCTTACTTAAAATCAATCTATTACTACACTTGGTGAAACTTAAACTAAATCCAACCACACACAATAAAATAATACATAAGTATTTATTTAATAGGGACAAATCAAATATCTTATCCCACATGTCCCCAAATGAAACACTTAGCAACCTAACAACTTAGGGAACCCAAGGAACAGCAGAAGCCTTGCCAAATCCGCTAAGCACACATGTACCTTATTTACTTGAAATCACCATAAACTATAATGAGTATAAAACTCAGTAAGCATACTAGTTTTTCATATATCAAATACAAATACACATATGTACACAATGCATATGTATGATATGCTGTGATCAATCAAAATCATAATCTTATCAAATCACATATCATGTAAGCGCTTACACATTCTTTCAAAACATATAATAGGAATATCATCACTCAACTACTACTTAGTAGGACTTACATATCACATATCACATAATGAGCCAAATGTCACTCGTAGGTGACATACCGTATGAGAGGAATAGTACAAGTGAGGCCTTTAAATTACACATATATAATGCTTATGCCCGAAGGTAAAATTCAAACCCTCACCCTGATCATCGGTGAGTCCTCTCACATGCACCAATACGCCACCACACGAATGTGATGACTTACTCTTCCTTTAGATACCAATAGGATCCTCCCGACATACGGAACACATAACATATACCAATCCCGAAGGAAATGCCACACATAAAGGCTCCACAAATTACATAAAATGCCTACTAAGTTAACAGTGAGTTCAAGTACCCTCAAAACACAAAATATTTCTCATGGACATATTACACTTCAAAAGCTTTCTTTATTAAACGCATCTTATTTTGAAAGCTCACTTTCAAAAATACATGTATGTCCATACTCAATGTCAATACTCACATTCATAAATATATATTCACATTTTATATCAAAATATACTTTGACATAACATAAACATATTCTTAACCTCATTTGCAAAATCATACAAAACAATTACTATGTTTATTGTGATTTCAGTAAAAAGTCTAGTATACTTACCTCTTAACACTTTCAGCTACAAGGCTTAAATCTCCTTAACCTATCAATGGAGATTAATATTTTCATAAGCCTCACAATTCACACAAAATACTTTAAATAGCTTACAAAATTATCACATCAAATTGGTCTAAATACTTGGTTTCTCAAAACCTGTCATTCTGACCACTTACATTTAACAAAATTTTCTAATACATCAAATGATGTCCAATTACTCTGAAATCAGAATATACCATTCTTGACTCATATATATCCTTCTTATATATGAATATGATATCAAAATTCCTATACAATCCATTCCATACACACCATCGAATCCAAACTACTAACCTGACAGGATCAAGATACTTACTGAACAGTATTCAATCTCTCAATTTTATAAAATTATATACTAACTCAAAAATTATAAGACTACCACATAATTACTCTTGACACATATCTCAGTGCATGATAAATATTGCACTTCCAAATCACTGCCAAAAGTATTTTAAAACTATTTTATTCCATAACTTTAAAAATCTGTTAATCAAATACTGCAATGAGCTGATACATTTTAGAAAATCATAACATTTCAACCACATTGATCTAAATTCTCAATTCCAAGTATATCATATTAGACGTACAAACTTATCATATTCCATAAATTCGTAATTTTTAAAGATCATTCAATAGGTCAAAAATTATTTTCCACTGTAATATACTGTTTACATAGGAAAATTTCAAAATTTCAGGGTCATTTTGGTAAATTCACAAAAAATTCAATTTCTGGAATTTTGAATCGATTCAAATTCTCAGATGATCCTAAACATGTCTAATTTCATATAATCAAAATTTAAAACCATAATCGAATCACAACAATTTATAAAATTCTTGGATCAAGAGACTATCAAGTAGAAATTCTACAATCCATCATAATTTATCAAACTATCTTATAGATCATCATCAATTCTCAAAATATCATACGAAATACACATCAAATATTCAATTATACATATTTCCAGAAATTAAAACTTAAAGAAATTAACATAATTAACACCAATAAATTGAGAAATAGTTATGATATACCTCTTAAAATCCAAAATTTCAATTTCTTCTTCTTTTTCTTCTCCTTCTTCTCTTTCTCTCCCCTCTTTTTCTCTCTTCTCTCTCTCTAAAAGAGGTAGCTCGACCAAATGAGAGAATTAGGGTTTTAAAAGTGTATTTTTATACTAAGTGGCTAATTTTTAATATTTACGAATTTACCCCCAAAACTTTCAAAGTATTACAATTTGGTCCCTAAAATAAATCTAAAGTCTTGCAATTAAACCCAATGCTAATAGTATGACCTTAACCTATACAAACACTACTAATAACAATATATAAATCAAGTATCACCAACATACAAATAAAATACGTATATTTGTACATATATAAATACTTATTCTTACCAGTCGTGGATACTGGTTACTACACCAAGTGCTTAAATAGTACATTTATATTGGGACTCCGTAGGTCCATGCCTGATTTGTCAAATGGAACTATTTCATAAGTCCGTGATCGATGCCCCACGCACACGTCACAAATATTACAAATCAGGGCGTTAGACCATACATGTTAAGGTTACTACATATTCGTATAATCCTTCCGTCATTATATCCTGGATGAGCGGGATATAGATCATTATCGTCAAATCCCGATAATTTTATCCATGAACTTATCTCAAGATTCATATCTTAATGAACAATATACGCAAACACTTTTGCTATATTGTTCAAACCTGTAGAAAACTCTTTTCTCGGGTTCATTGCTTACGGCCATAAGACTTCATAAGATACAATCTCGGAGCATCAGATATGCAACCCACTTATGTGTCCTGGCGGATCTCATATCTACGCACACCGAACTCCATGAGCATCGGACCATACCCAACGACACATAACAGTCAGACTATGAAAGGTCTCTGACATATGTGGAACCAAAGTATGGTGGATCACTCACAAGCTCACCATGGAGCTCAGGTCAAAGGACCATAAATACTACTCAACTCGAGATGACCTTCTTTTGATAGATTTATAGGATATCTATTGGGGTCTTTGTAAGTCTGTTTAGTATCCAATACTAACTGAATACCTGTATGTCTATATGAACTTCCACCAAGCTCATGGTTAACTAAGAATAATCATTTGTATAATACAAATATAGACATACACTAATCTATATAATAGTGATTCATCGATAGACCTACATTGGTGAACATAGATCAGGAACTCTATATTTGAGAACATACTTACATAATGACATTTCTTAGCATCTATTGCAACTGAGTCATTACAAGTAGATTCTCAGATCTTTGTCACATTATAGATAAGGTTCTAACTCTTTAGATCTCGCTGACTCTTATAACCTGCTAACTCTTAATAGTGCTAACTTATAGCATTTATAACTATCAACATTGCTAACTTTTAGCCAGGGTCTAAATTTCTTTAAATCAGATCATACAATGTCTATAGTGTTACAAGCTTTATTACCATTTAATAAAGGTTATTAGCGATTTAATAAAATATTTATTATATAAATATTACAAAATAAATATTCATACAAACAAAGATGGCACGTAAGCACAAATCCTAACACAGTTGACCTTGAAAGTAATGATTCGGTTGAGCAAGTGTTTTTTTTCTTCAAAAAAATGGCATAGAAGTAGTTAAATTAACTAAACTCTATATTGACTAAACATTGTAACACTAAAATAAAAATGAAAATGAAAATAAGATATATCTTGGGTTTGTGCTTGAGATTGGAATGGAGATATTGACATTGCATGTCCTTCATCAGGTGCATTTTTACATTTCCTTTTATTATGCCCAAATAGCTTACAGTTGCTGCATCTCACAGTTTCTTTCTCCTTTTCCATTCACTTCATATGCCTTCTTTTTTCCAACCATCTCATTTGGCTATTTTCTTCTTGTCATTTTTGGCCTTCCAACTTATACTTTCTTGTTAGGAGAAAATATTTTAGGACCTTCAATTTTAAACCAAGATGTTTGAAAGAGAAAATAGTGTATCGGTCCAAAAGATGTGTTGAGATATGCTTCTACAGTCAGGTGTGGGTCTATATAGTCAACTGCATCCTCGTGCCTTGTTGTAATGTATGACATCGCATGCTTACAAGGTATGCCATACGATTTGGAATGCTTACAATCATAAGTTCTCATTTCCAAGTTTACTACATAAGTTTCATGGTTCTTATTGTCAACCACTTTAAACTTATAGTTACTAGTAATAAGAACCTTCACATACTTGCATTCATGTCTCACAATATCCAACCTTTTCTTGATATTTGAGGCTATTTATTTTTCCACTGATTCGCAATTGTTAGTCTTTTATACAACCATCTTATCACTTTTGTTCTTATAAATTCCATCAAACATAATACTGGTTTGGCGTTATAGTCCCTTAACCATCCATTCTATGACTTGGTCATATTATTTGTCACGTGGTCACACTTATGATATGTGTCAAATGCACACCTAGCTTATTGATTCTTCTCAATTTTTACCAAGTAATCATATGCAACCTCTTTTTTATATTTGATATTGTCCATGTTATTCTTCAAAACTGCTTCTTTTGTTGACCTTACTGCCCCTAGAATAAAGACCTACAACCTCTTCTAGCTATTTCTTTTGTAGGCTTACAAATATATGTCTGGCATAATATCTACGAATTGCACCAGGCCAATGATTTATTAAGCCAACAAGAATACTCTTTTGCCAATCTATCATAAATATGATAGACTTTTCGTCTTTTATATCAAGCCACTCACATAATATTTAAAGAAACCACTTCTATGATTCTACACACTACTCTTAACAATTGCTACAATAATGAGAAAAACTCCATAATTATCATCCAAAGATATTACTGACAATAATATATCACTATACATTTCCTTCAGATGACACTCATCTAGACCAATAAACTATATGCAACTCTTGGTTAATCCATCTTTGAGGCGCATCATAAATCTGTGGAATTTCATATGTTCATTACCAGCATTAACAATGCATTTCAACTTCACAAGGATACTTGGGTTTGTTTGCCTAAGCATGGTAGCATAATCTTTGAGCCTTTAATAAGATGTTGCATAATTCCCATTGTTCCATTCTTTTGCCTTCTTTGCTCTATTAATTTTTTTCTTGTGACAGTGCACCCCATATTTCTTTTTAAGCTTATAATTCATTGCTTTTGGGGGTTGTCCTGGGTTATACGTCAACCTATTTTGAAATATAGAGGCAATCCAAGGTGCAGTAGCTTCTTTGGGTTTAGAAATGCATTGGCATATTAATGATATCCCATATTTAAAAAAAGGTAATTAAATATATAAATATACATATGAAATATAAGCATATTCTCAATTACACTTCACCATGACAACTGCACTGAAACCATCTCTTTTTTTTTTTGTATATATACAGTTTAGTCTTTTTATTTTGTGGTTTTTTTAAAATTAGTTTGTATACTAGGCTTCAAAGTGCCTATGGTTTTGTTGTCTATATAAATTTGTTCGACAAATATTTTACTATCTGTATCAATTTGTTTAGCAAAACGTAATCATATAATAGGGTAAAATCTTTAAAAAATATTGACAATTACAAATAAACAATATTGTCTTTAAATCTTAATGAATAGAGAATGCCTAAACTATTGGCAGATCTAAAGCACGTGTGGGTGCATGCATGTGCAATTGTGTCTATTGCCTAACGTGGCGGAAGCGTATAAATTTTGCAATAAACACAATAAATAAATATATTAATCACATTAATATATTAAAAGGCTTGAGAACTCACCACAACGTGTAACGTTATACACGTATTTTCTTGGAGTCCACATAGAGACCAATTCATGTTCAGTTCTAGTCATCAACTCGGTGGGCTTGGTGAGCTAGAACAACAGCTTGATATTCAGCACGAGATTAATTCTTAATCCCCAAAATGGCTGGGTGTATGTTTATATCCTTTCTCTAAAAGGATAAGAAATGGAGAATATGAAACAATTTGCAATTGCTTCAATTGGAGACATAGAGGAAAAATGAAACAATTTCATTTTTTTTTTTTTCTTATCTTCTTCTTCTCCTCCCCCTTCTTCATTTCTTTTTCTTTCTCTCTCGGCCATTTTTGGGCCAAATTACACACCCCCCATCTTTCTTTCTTTCTTTATATATATATATATAATACATAATATATAATATAAATAATAATATAATATATAATAATATATTATATAATATAAAAAGAGAGATATTTGATTATTTAATAATTAAATAATTAAAATGAGAAATGATTATTTTGCCCCTCATAAATAGTTACCAAGTTTACCCTCTAATGGGTCCCACCAAATTTCACACTTAGGTAAACTCAAATAAGGGTCCACAATACATTACGTGTCATAATACAATTAGTAAATAATAATTATTAACTAATTGTTGTATTTAATACTTAAATACAGACAAGCACGCATTTTTATGGTATTATCGGATTAAACAATTTAATCCAGCATGCTGCTCCAGTGCACAACGAGTACACTCTATATCGCGGGACTCCTTAGGTCCTACGCCCGATTCGTCAAATGGAACTATTCTATGAGTCCATGAGCTATGCCCCACGCACACGTCGCGAATATACAAATCAGCGTGTTGAACCATACAAGTTGAGGTTAAAATGCATACGTATAGTCCTTCCATCATGATATCATAGATGTGCAGGGATATAGATTGTCACCGTCAAATCCCCTAGTGCTCATCTATATCTTATCTCCAGACTCGTATCTCACTAAACAATATGCGCAAACTTTTTTGCCATATTATTTTACCCTGATGGAGCTTTTTCCTGGGATTGATACTTGTGATCACAAGATTTTCTAAGATACAGTCTCAAAGCATTTGGATATCGAACTCCCTATACGAGTCGACAAATCCCATATCTGTACACACCTGACTCCATAAGCATCAAACCATACCCAGCGACACCCAGCGATCACACCATGAAAGGTCTGTGACATGCATGGAACCAAAACATGGTGGATCATTTACAAGCCCACCGTGGCACTCAGGTCAAAAGACCACGTATACTACTAAACTCGAGAGGACCCTCCATTGACGGCTTACATAGGGTGTCTATCGGAGGCCTTCATGAGTCTGTCCCATATCCAGTCCTAACTGGATACCTATATGTCAATACGAGCTCCAAGCTCATAATCGGCTATGCACGACCATTTATACCCTATAGGTACGACATATGTTGATCTATATATAAAGGTATCTACCGACAGACCCGCATCAGTAGAAATAGATCAGGAACAATTATTCGAGAACATACTTACGTAACTTGCATTTCTTAGCACCTGATTGCAACTCTTGCAACTATGCAGTTACTAATATATTCTCAGGTCTATGTCCCATTACAGATAAGGCTCTAACTCTTGAATCTACTGAGTATTATAACTAGCTAACACTTAGTTGTGCTAACATTTAGCATTTATATCTCTCAGCATGGCTAACTATGAGCCATTATCTAAACTCCTTTAGATCTGATCCGAACTCCTTTAGATCTACAATGTCTGCAACGTTACATGCATAATACCATATAAATGGGTATTAGCAATTTAATGAGAATGTACACTTGTATAAGTACACAAGTATATGTATATTTAGGGATGACACGTAAGCACCGACCCTAACATAAACATGTCAAACAAATCCACAAACAAACTTTGAAAACACAACCCATAAAATAAATTCACATAATATTAATTGTTCATTCTTTCAATAATTAACATTATTATTATTTTTTTTAATAAAAAAACCCTAAAAATCACAAAAAATATAAATATGAAATACAAAATAACCAAAAAATTAATACAAAGACAATGTTCTTTGGCATACCTTAATTGCCACACAAGGAAAATGATATTGTCACCAGCAATGAACGCCTCACAATCTTCATGGACTAGATTTGGTTTCTTGGTGACAAGTGAAATGGAAAGACTTTAGAGTTTAGGTAAGTTTGAAGTGAAGATGGCATGTGAAACGTCTTTCAATCCATTAGTATATTGTGTCATGCAATTCCTTATTCAATAATTTTTTTCCACATGTTATATGATTGAATGTCTTGTTAATTGTAATCATTTTGATAATGTTTCCACTGTTTTCAATTCTGAATCCCATTAAGAATTCAATATAAAAGTACGTGATTATCTTTCTAACCGTTAAAATGGATGAAAAATGCTAACATAAGAGGTTTGGTTGGATATTTAAAAAAAATCATTAAGAGGGTCTAAATATTCATTAAGCCCAAACTTAGGGGTCTAACTGTCCTTTTCCATTATATTTTTATATATATATATAATTGAAAACCAAAGATTTATATTACTCAAATAGTATTATAACGGTAAATAAACCAACTATACCAACTTAATTACTAATAATCCAATGAAATCTAATCTTATATTCTAATTCAATCATAGAAACACATACTAAAACATATATTAATATACAAATTACTTATATAAATCTACTAAATTAATGTGTACGAGTATAGTAGATGAATGAAAATAACAAATAAATAAAACTAGTTAAAATAGATTGTATAATGGTAATATTTTAATTTTGTTCAAAAAAAACTTTGTACAAATAATAATTTATACGTGTAATATTATTTCTAATTGAAATAGGTTGTGTATATGCATGTAATCCAGCAATAATTATAAGATTGTGATATTTTTGTATGAAAACGATTGTTTCCCAAAACATCATTTTACAATAATCTTATTATCTTGTCTATTAACACCATAATGATGGTAGAAATTGTATTTATTTCAATTTGGTATATAGGTAAAGTGAACCAAATGTTAGTTTTATCGTAATATTATAATACATACAAATTTTTATATAAATTATAATAGTTCCCACAAGAATTCAGGCTTAAGTCCAATCCTTATAAAACTTATTGTAGTTCATTAGAAGACTTATTACGTAGGCATTGAGATGTTGACTGATAAAATAAATGCTCTCGACCAAAAAGTCCTTGGTCTTGTAAGACCTTTAATAAGTCGACAACATAAGCCCTCAAAGAGGCCAAACATGCAAGTCCTCAAAGAGGCTGAACATATAAACTGTTAAGAGACCAACCACCCTAACAACGAGCAAGAAGGTGCTATTCACCACCGATTGAGGACTCGTACTAATTCATGAGAACCCTATAATTAAATATGTCCTAATTCCAACAAAAAATTTTCATCACCAGCACATTACATGGCATAATTCTAAAATGACTCTACGTATTTTGAATTCAGTTCTACAAGAACTCTACAACTTTAACTTATTAAAAGGATGTTAAATGCTAAAATAAGGGATCCTTTTTTGGTTTCTTCTTCTTAGATTCTTTATGAGATAAAAAAAAGGACTTATAGCCTCCATAGCTCCATTACAGCCCCTACGCCTCCATTACAGTCTGTAAAGGCTACATTAAAGCCCATATGACTTTATTACTAAAGGATATAGTTGTAATCATTTTGATTCCTTGTAATCTGGTTGTAAAAACAACATTTAATAGTACATTTGAGTAAGTTGAGCATACTCGGTGAATTGGATATAGGTTCACATTAAATCGAACCAGTATAATTTTGCCTTTGTTTTATTTTATTTTTGCTTAATCTTGAATAAAATTGAAGCTATGAAAGCCTAATAAACATTAAAGAGTGGTCATATTCGCCAAGTCATTTGAGTGATCCATTTGGTATTCCTAAGAATAAATAAATTCATCTCATTCACTTAAAACAACTCAAAATTCAAGGTCAATAATAGCATATAAATCAATGTACATTATTAAATAATTATTATGTATCTTATATTTACGAAAGAATAAAAGAAAACAAATAATACAAGATATGTGGCAATACATATATTTGTATAAATAAAATTTGTATAAAATATATATATTTATATAAATAAAATTTGTATAAAATATATATATTTATATGATACTAGTATAAAATTAAATGTAACTGTTTTTGAGTTTCTGGATTGATTGATATAAACAAGACAACCAATTTTTTCTTCTAATTTTAGGTTATTTTAATTCTTTTTTTTCCCGCAACATTCAAATTTTAAAGCAAATTTTATGATATGCATATATATTAGGGTTTTTCGTGTACACTTTAAGAAATCTTAAACATTTTGTGGACATGTTTCACTCACAAACAACCACGAATAACAAAGATCTAATCAAGAAGAGAAACAATCACACACCTAAAGAAAGCATAAATAATTTACGTGGTTTGACAGTAATCGTCTACATCTATGGTGGATCTCAGGATCTTAGCTTTTTTTATTAAATAATTTACAAAGAATATTGATCAGGCAACACCCAGATTTGAACTGGAAAAAAAGAATTTGCAGTCCCCTACCTTACCGCTAGGCCATTTCGCCAAAATAATAAAAAAATAGATGAAAATATTCCTCCATATGCTTGTTTTGTTTACAGGGTACTAAATGAACTCCTCACAAGAGATTACAAGGAATACCCGATAGTTTAAAACTCTAAAAAATCTATATCACACTATCTTGTGCACTTAAGTATACCCTAAGTTCTCTATTCTCTCTCTTGTTAATGCTTTTGATGCTTCAATGAATTCTAAAGGGTTATAAGGGTTTATATAGTGTTTAGAAAGTCCCTAGAAACCTTATTTATTATGGGGATAAGATTTGACTTGTTGTAGAAATCAAAAACTAATTTCATGACTCAATTTTATCCAAAAACAAATATTTCCCAATGGTGCTATGGTGCTAATGATACTGACTTTAATACTATGACACTGATTAAGGCTAGTGTCATGGTGCCTAGATCTGGGTAAGTCCCTTTATGTGTGTTCTAGTCCCTTCCTTGTTTTTGGCATTGTTTTTATTCCTTTCTCATTTGTCCAACATGTCTTTGACCTTGTGTCGACTCCTTATTGGTCTTTAACTCAAAATCAAAACTTATTTTTTTTTATTTTGAATCACCTAATCTAATAAACCTCTCTTTAATTCAAAATATTTCTAAAATTTTTTACCATGATCCATCCACTCATAACATTCTATTACCTAGCGTTTTTCTCTAGTTAAGTCTTTGTCCGAACTTAACTTTTTTGGGCTTATGACATTAGTCTCTAAAGATACGAATACATATTCATTTGGGTAGTCTTTGTATTATAATCTCCTATGTCATTCTTGACACCATCATAACATCCCCGTGGTTTAACCATACCAGCAGTAACCTTTTCATATATTCTCTTTTGACTTTTGCCATTTCAATGAGCTAATTCCCAATACTACCATTTAGTATGTATCCCCTTAACAACCCAGTTGAGCCATTTATAACATTCCCATTAAGCACATATAGCCCCTTGTGCTTCTCATCCTTGTTACCACTATAAATCTTTCCATCACATTCAATATTCATTTTTTACTTTATATGAATACCTCTCCTGATCTAGCACTCACAAGGATATCAAATTTCTCATAACTTTCGAAATATGCCTTACACTATGTAACCCCCTAATCTTTTCATTATACATCCTTATCCTTATGCTATCAATCCCTATAATTTTACAAGTCATATCATTCCCTATTAGTATTTTTCTACCCTTAATAGATTTATAATTGGTAAATAAAGACCTATTATGATACATATGATAACTATAACCAGAATTAAGTATCCATTCTCCAACATACTTCTCATCAGAAGCTACCAATGATTCTGCAATTTTCAAGTCTTCTTCACAGATTATTGCAGCTTTTCCACTACTCTTTTTCATAGATTATTATAGCTTCTTCACAAACTACCAGATTCATATTTTTTCCTTAATTATTTAGAGTTTAATGGGGCTTTTATATTAATTACCATTAAAATCTCTCTGCCATATATGAGTGTATCTATGAAGTACTCATAACTTGGAGGTAAAGAACATAATAAGATTTTTGCTCATCTTCATCGGTAATCTTGATGTCTATTATCTCAAGATCTATTATAGTCTTGTTTAAGGCGTTAATGTAGTCTTTTGTTGAAATTCCTTCAGCTATATACAATTGATACAATTTCTTCTTGATATACATATAATTCGTCAAGGATTTTGTTATGTAGAGGGCGCCAAGTTTCTTCTAAAGGCCTAATGTCGTCTTCTTTTCAACCACTCCCCTTAGAACTTCATCACTCAAAGACAGAATAATTGTGCTATGGGCCTTCTTATAAATGGTGTCCCTATTTAACTCAAATCTAGGTTTTCCTGGTATTTTCTCTTCTTAGGTTGTTATTTGAGATTTCTTAAGGGCTGAATCAAATCCTTGACTCACTAGTAGAGCCGTAACCTTTACCTGCCATATATTGAAATCATTATGTCCATTGAACTTCTTTATTTCATATTTGTGAGATGCTATTGTTTACCAACCAATGTTTTGATACTAATTTGTTAAGATTTTTAGCATGTACTCTAAGAAACCTTAAACGTTTTGCGAAAATCTTTCACTCACAAACAATCAAGAATTATGAAGTTCGCATAATTAAAAGATAAACAATTACACACTAAAGAAAGCACAAGTAATTTACGTGGTTCACCAATAACTGCCTATGTCTATGGTGGATCTCAGGATTTTAACTTCTTTTATTAATAATTTTACAAAGAACTCCATATAAGAGATTATAAGGAATACCTAATAGCTTAAAGCTCTCAAGGATCCATACTGCACTATCTCGTGCACTCAATGCACTCAAGTGTAACCTAAACTCTCTATTATCTCTCTTTTTAATACTTTTGAGGCTTCGATGAACTCGAAAAGGTTACAAGGGTTCATATAGTATTTACAAAGTCCATAAAAACTTTATTTCTAGTTAAAATAAGAATATATGAGTCATAAAACTGACTTTATGACGCAATTCTACGCAAAACAAATATTTTTTGAAATTGGGCGTCGCGGCTCTAGTGATACTAACTTCACTGTCACAGCACCGAGACCTAGGTAAGTCCCCTTATGCGTGTTCCGATCCCCTCCTCATTTTAAGCTTCCGTTTTCATTCTTTTTTCGTTCGTCTAACATATTTTTAACCTCATGTCGACTCGTCATTAGTCTCCAACTCAAAATCAAAACTCTCATTAATTTTGAATCACCAAATCTAATAACACATAAATAATAATATAAGTATTAATTAATTCAATTGATAAAGTCTTTTAAATAAACTAAAAAGTTTAAGGTTCAGATTATATTCAAGTTAGATGTGGGAAAGATATAGTTTATATTTTATATAATAAAATAAAATTTAAAAATTATACATAAAAATAAAATTTTAAAATTTTTACAACTAAAATAATAGCATAAAACCCGATTGTGTGTCGGTTTAAATTTTATGCAATAAAATAATTTAAAAATACATATAAATAATAAATATATAAATTTGTACAACTAAAATAATAGTATAAAACCATAATTTGAATAGGAAACAATAGAAATAGAATTTTAAACAACGACAACGTTTTATTCTGCGTATAAGACAGAGACCGCTATTTTATGTTTAATTACATGTTTGCCATTGGTTGCTACTGTAGTATGCTTGCGTGTTTCGTTCTTTTTCCGAAGCCCGCTCTCTCGTTTGCCCATAGCTTAGAATCAGAAACAGAGCCAAGTTTTTAAGCTAGTATTTGTATCATACTGAGGTACCCAGTTTCTTAAAATGTTTATGGCGCGGATTTGAGTAAATTCAATATGATTTTTCAACTGACATAATATTTAAGTTGGTGGATAATTTGAGTTTGTTTGTTGCATTAACAATGTTCGACGAAATGTCTCACTGAAATATTTTTGTGCAGTTTATTTGAAGCGGTTGAATATGTTTTAAAAAAAGAAAATAAAGATAAATTCCGGAACTGGGTTCACTAACGGAGAGTTTAGATCATAATTGGGTTAGCATTTTGATACGGTCTCTGTCATTTGGTGCTGTGAATGTTATTTTGTTCGACGAAACGTCTCAGTGAAATATTTATTTTCAGTTTATTTGAAGCGGTTGCTTTTTTATATTATTTTTTTAAAAAAAAAATCGGAAACCAATTCACAAATGGATAGATGAGATTATATTTGGTTGACATTTTGATATGCTATTGTCATTCGGTAGATTTGATTTGATTTTTATATATAATATAGATTGATTTTGGTTCTGTTTTGAAAATTGATTCTTGATTTGAATTGTTAAAGAAAATAAATTTCATTCATTGAAGAATTTAAGCAGTGAAATTACTGGATTGAGTTCCTGTTAAAACTCTGTTGATTCTTGGATAGAGAGTAACTAAACCCACATGCTCAATTACCTTAAATGTTTTATTGATTCTTTTTGGTTTTTTTATTTTCTTTCTAGCAATGGGGTAAAATTATTCAAAATTGTCAACGTAGGAGGTGAAATTGTGTCGCAAGCAAGTGGAAGTGGTGGACATTAGGCCAGATGCTTATTATTAACAGGTTTTCGAGGCGTTGTTTTTGCACTGCTGTCTCACGGCCGTGGCTTTTCGTGGGGTTGGGCAACCCTGGAGATAAATACAAAGGAACTAGACACAATGTACAATAATAATAATGATAACACATCTTTATAGGATGTTTCAAGTTTATAGTTTCAGCAGCTTCATTGAACTGTTAATTCAACTTCAAGGTTCCTTTGTATATTGGCTTTTGGCAGGTGGGGTTCGAGTTGATTGATGCGTTTGCTGAATCACAAGGGATTTCTATGAACATGGTTAATTGCAAAGCTATTGTTGGACAAGGTCTGTCTTCGGTCTCTTCACTATGTATGTTATGATATTCATTTTGGTTATTCAGTGAAATCAATAAAAATGCCTGATGTAATCTATCTCAGGTTTTGTTGGCGATGCCCCTGTACTCCTTGCAAAGCCGCAAACTTACATGAATTTGAGTGGTGAATCTGTATGCTCTTGAGACATATCCCTAATATCTGAAAACTCGCTTTATCCTTGTATTTGCTAGCAAGTATTTGTACTTGAGGTAGAGAATTTCATCCGTTCCCCCCTCCCCTCAGAAGAAAAGAAAGGAAATAAAATTTTCTTGCGAATTTCCATATAAAAAATTGGTGATAGAATTTCATTTATACAAAAGTCAGATATGTTGTTTTAATTTTCTGGTGTTTTTGGTTGTGTTGAGTTGTCTGATTCTTTTACTAGGAGTAAATTGAGGATTTTCAATTCTTATTACAACAGCATTTCTTGATTGTGTTGGTGACTATGTATACGCTTATGATATTTTACATTGGATTGTTGTATAATGTATTAACATGTGTTCTTTTCCTTCATATGCAGATTGGACCGCTTGCAGCTTATTATAAGTTACCTCTTAATCATGTTCTTGTGGTAATTCTGCTTTTTCTTGGTAATTAATTCTCTGCTAGGTTTTTTTTATAATTGATAGCATTTTATTAATTATTTTGTTGAACATTTTCCTGCTGCAGTTTCACGATGACATGGGCTTACCTTGTGGAGTGCTTCGACTTCAGGACAAAGGAGGTCACGGAGGCCATAATGGGTGTGTATAGAAGCCTTATTTACTCAATTCTAGGAAAACTATGTGCACAAAGTTATAATTAGTTATACTTTTTTTCTTACTGACTGAAAATGCTTTATTTTGGGAAAGAGAGAGTATATAGATGGTAAATGCATGATTGATCTAGCACAGAAAGAAAAAGAAGTGAAAAAACAAAGTGGACAAGCACACCATATCTCGAGAAGAAAGAAGTAGAAAAACAAAGTGGAGAAGCACAATGTATCTCAAGTTATATTGAGTTGGATATTAAGCCAAGATGTTACTTAAAAGCTGTTTGCTCCCTCTAGGTTGTTTAAATACCCAACCTTTGCCCTTGGTCCATTATCTGGCCTGTCTGGTTCCAGCTAATAGTGAGGTTACTGTGTCCAAAGTCACATTTTTAATCTCTAGAAAAAAGAGGCAGCTGTACAGCTGTACACTGGAACCCTGTTTAAGGATTTGTATAATTTCTATATTGAACAATGCCACTGGTGAGGTTTTTGTATCAATACAACCTTAGATTGCAATGACAAAAGCAATTATGTTGTATCCAAATGAAAATAATTGCTGTTATTGTCTAAACTAGTTCAATATCATGTCATATTTTTACTTTTCTTGATTTCACAACTACAAAATTTGCTTGAAGATTTGTGGTTGAGATTTGTTGTGATGATTTTGCTTCAAGTATGCAGTATGCTACTGACTCCAAATGCTAATTAATTTTGATTTTTTTTTTAATTCTACTAAACAAAGTATTATCTTAGTTCATAAATGTATAACCATTGGTAGCTTTAAAACTTTTCATCCCTACAGGATAGACTAGGATTCACTTTGAGTAACAAGATGTGCGTCAACAGGGTATACTAACAGAACATTCAGGCATATTAGACTATGTTGAATGTATTAAATAAGAATATTCTCATATATATGTCTACTACTTAAAATCTGAAAAATCAAAAGATTTGATGGGTTGGTCTTAGTTTGAGTATTGGTACGCCGATGAATCTTGTTAGTCAGTAAGACGTAAGTTGTTCATATCTAATCTCGTTATGAGATCTTGCCATTTTATTTTAGAATTGCTTTTGCAGACTTGTACTATTATTTATTTTATTGTATATTTTTCACAATTGGATTAGGCTGAAGAGTGTGACCTACCATTTTCGAGGGAACCGAGAGTTTGCTCGGCTAAGGATTGGTTAGTTTGAGACCCATATATACATATATAGGTTCATAGATTTCCAATGAGAAAATAACTTGTCATTTTGAATCTCTTGTTTAGGTATTGCTAGGCCTCCTGGTCAAATGGATCCTAAAGCTTTTTTGCTGCAGAAATTCAACGCAACAGCTCGAGAAAGGGTAAGTTTGTAGTTACCGATTAATTATGTTGGATACATTTAAGTTTGCTTCTCATTTTGAGTCATCCATAACATTCTCAGGAATCTTTCTTAAATCTGACAGTGGAAGCAAGGTTTACAAGTTCAGTAGCTTGCATATTTTACTAATAAAGCTCTCCATCCATATCTGATCCTTATGATTTTCAGAAATTCTCTGTTACCAAATTATGAACATTAATATCTTACTTTTGAAATCATACGAAATACTGACTGAATCTAATCATATATTGTACACACATTGAACATTAGATTGCCATCATTTTCATTTTTCTCAAGTGTATGAGATAATCATGGGCAAAGGCTGAATGGCATGTGAAGGAAAGCATAGGTTTAAGCTTATGAAATCTTTTTACCCTTTTGGTTGAAGTGTAGGTTAGGAGTCAGAATCACACATATACAGAGTGTATAGCCTTTATTTTCTGAAACATCTTTTGGCCGTTTCAAAATATTGAAATAATGAATAAATTTGGTTTGGACGACAACACCCCATTTCTTAAACTTTTGATACTGTAGTTACATAAGCTTGTCTTTTTGGTTGGAATCTCATTAGCAAAATCCCTTCAATCCATTGTTGTTGGGCCAACATTCACTCATCCTAATCTTTATTTCTTATTAAGATGAACTTTTCACAACATATGGCTATATGGCTATATATATATATATATATAGATATAGATATAGATATATCCAACTAGGCTGCTTATGCTTATGTTGAATAATTAGCAGGGTATCATTTTGTATTATATAATAATGTGCTACGCTTTCTTGCACTAGATTGATACTGCTTTACAAGAAGGGGTTGATGTATTGAAGCTGGTTTTATCTAAAGGCTTGACAGAGAGTGCTAGACGTTTCAACACTGAGCAGAAATACAAGCATATAAGATTGCAAACCATGCCTACATGAGCTGGAGGTACTCTGAATATCAACCATGAAACCATTACTGGTCCTCGGTACAATATGAGCAAATGTGTCGAAATGTTTAAGGAAGACAGGGAAAGCAATTCAAGTAACAATAGGGGGTTTTAACGCAGCTGAATTGCATTGTTTTTGCATTTTGCACAGTGTAGTACCACATTGAAATTTGTAGGGTAGAATGGTGTGCAGCAAATGGCAAATGGATACTTGATTGGATTGGCATTTTGTGCTTGTGGCTTTCCTATAATCTTCCTTCCTCTCAAGTTTGGGAGCACTTTCCTCGCTTTCATGGTCCTTTCAAATTGAGAGTCAGAGCAGTTTCCGAGGTAACCAATAAATTCTTGGTCAATTTAATCCATAGTTTTCAATGTTATGCCCAGAAGCATTGTGCTTTCTGCGAATTATGCCCACACTAAAATGCATACCAAATCCTAGAAATCCTAGATTGTGATTTACATTTTCTTTTTCCTTTTATTTTAATACATAGCACATACATGTAAAACCCCTTTAACAATCTTCTTGTAACCGGAATATAATTCCCGAATCTCTTGCATTTATTTTAAGAGATTTTACTGATTGAATCTATTCAACTAATACCTACTTACACTATTGGTTGAAAAATAGAGCACATAAATTCAATTTTGTATAGATTTTACTCAGTAATTAGAAACATTTGTGGATTAATACTTCTTTGTTATGGTATGGTAATTGTTAATTATACAGTAAAAGTTACTATTAATTCTAAACTTACTCCCATAAATGACATAATTAATTAGGATAATATTAGACATTTTAAATTGTATCATAAAAAATAATGTGTTAAACGATCATTAGATTGTGAAATGGTGTAATTGGTGATTTTGAAATTTACATCATTTTATTATTTAATAATTATTTTACATATCATTTTTTAAGATACAATTTAAAATATATAACGTTACTCAATTAAATATGTTATGTGCTCGAGATGATACAATTACTTGTACAAGTTAATAGGTATACCCTCTTTGTTTTTAATGGCTGACAAAGTATTTACTATATTTTAGGGATTTATTTATTTATTTTAGAGAACATTTTTCATTTAGTGAAAAGGTCTCTTCCTTTTTTTTATTTGTAAATATTTTTTTTTATAAATTCTAAATTAGGTTTATGATGAATCTTAACAATTGGAAGGGTTTTTCTTAAAAATTCTGAAAGTAAAAGATATGAAAAAAAATAGTGAAGAAGGTCTTTAAGATTACCTTTTATTTCAAAATAAGGGATATAAAGAAATTTGATTTAAAAAAATGTGTTTGGAATAATTTTCTTTTTTTATAAAAAAGTTCTCTGATATGTCAAAAATAGTTTAAAGATATTAAGCATATAATTCAAATTATGCAAAATATTTTTCAAATCAAAATTAGCATGGAATATTTTTTTGTCACATTTTTATTCTTGTAACAATACAAATTTAGTCATGTGTTGTAGAAGGTGTTGGATTAAAGGGTAATCGAGTCGAATAAAAAAAATTAATTCGATTTTATTTTGGATTTTTGTTTTTAAAATTGATTTTTTTTATATTTTTTTTGTTTAATTTAATAAAAAATTAATTGCAATAAAATTTAATATGTACGTATTGATCAGCATTGACGAGGAAGTTCAAAGTTAATTTATTTGCTTTGCTTGTTGAATGTTACCTAAGACACGGTCTGGTTCAATCTAGTTTTGATCGAAATCGAATCGGATATAATCAATTTTCTCTTATAAGAAAACTTGTTATAATTGTTTGGATTATAAGAATCAAATCGATTTTTTTCAATTCAGTCTAATTCAATTTTTGGTATTTATAGTTCAATTTAAAATCTATCTCAGTCCGATTTGATCTAATTTTGATTAGAATTGAACCGGATCAGTTATATTCAATTTTTTCTTATAAAATGACTGGTTATAGTTGTTTGGGTTATGAGAATTAAACCGATTTTTTTCAATTCAGTGTTTAATTTTTTATAGCTTAATTTTTTTTAAAAAAAATTTAACACATTTAACCACTTATGAGACTTGAGCCTCAAATCTCACGTTTTGAGTAAACTCATAATGTTAATTCAGCTACTGTTTGCTTTGAATTCAAAATAGATTTTAATTTCTTATATATAATATTTAAGATTAAGATATGAATAAAAAAAAATGTAATGAATTAGTTCGAAGCTGTAATCTAAAATTAACCTTATCTCGTTGAGCTGAAGCTCATTATTAATTAACACACATTTTATTTATTTTATCTTATATTTAAAATATTAATAACTAAAAAAAATACATTTAGAAATTCAAACTAGGACTTAAAGAAACAATTGTCTACTATCCACCAACTAGGTTAACTTTATAGATGTATTTTTTTTAAATTAAAGTACCATTTAGAAATTCGAACCTAATACTTAAAGAAACAATTGTCTCTCATTCACCAACTAAACTCAGGCTATCGATGCTTTTTTTAATAAAATTTTTTTATTGTAAGTTGTACCATACTAATAATTCATAAAAAAAAAATATATAACTTATTAGATTTAAACCCTAGATTTAAGGGATGATGAAGTTGACTTAACCAATTGAGTCGAAGCTTATTTTGAAATTAAGTATGTTTCAGTTAAATATATATTTAGGTTAAAAAATATTAACAATTTAAAACATAACTAGATCCGAACTCGGGATCTTGAAATTCAAATTCAAATTTTTAATCAATTGGGTTGAGACAACTTCCTATCTTAAATTACATTCTGTTTTTATATATTTATATTATATTAATAATTCAACAAATATTTTTTTTTAATTCGGTTCGGTTATGTGTATAATTGGACTGGAATCAGATAATTTTTTCAGTTATTCTAATTAGAAAAATCAAATGTTTCTTTTAGATAAAAAAATTAGACCGAACCAATATATTCAAGTTAAAGAATATTAACAATTAAAAATATAACCATATTTATACTCGGGACCTCAAAATTCATATTCAAACGTACTTTCCATTTTAAATTACATTATGCTTTTATATATTTATATTATAGTATATTAATAATTTAACAAATCAATTTTTTCAGTTTAGTTTGGTTTGATTTTGTGTATAATTGGATCGGAATTGACCAGTTTTTTTTATTATTCTAATTATAAAAATTGAAGGATTTTTTAAATAAAAAATCAATAATTCAGTTCGATTTTTTTGTTTTGGGTCTTTTTTAGTCATGTTAATTTTAAATTAAGGTCTGAAAGTAAGATTAATACTAATATTTTAAATTATATAAAAAAATAATGTATTAAATAATTATTAAATAGTATAAATTTTAAAATAATTTATTATATTATTTTATCATATAATAATTATTTAATATTAAAGAATGATTTAGGATGTCTTTCATTATTCTAAGACAAAGGTATGTTAAAATAAATATTTGAGGCAAGAGGTTTTTATCCTGTGTATGTAGCGCAGCGTTTTGTAGTGCACCAAGCAACGCATATTCTAAGGAATCGAAGCTAGGAGTCCGTGGATCTCATTTATCATCAGCCATTACAATCCCCCGTCAACATGATTTCGTCTTCTGCACGCGCACAAGGCGTGTAGACTCACTCTCTCTCTGTTAATGAAAGCAAATTCATCTCTCATTCCTTTTAAATAAAAAGAAAATTACATAGACAAAGAATTTTACACATAAACATTCTTGAGTTAATAAGTAATTACGTATGAAAATGTAATATTATTTTATAATAAAGATTAAGAACGAAAAAATAAGTTGGGTCGATAAATAGATACGAGGTTATATTAATTGAAAATATATATCATATATATATATATATACACTTTTAATTAATGACAAAAATTTTAGTAATTACATAATTCATTATATGATGAATTTTTGTATACGTGATATAATTCTGTAATATATTATAAATTATATAAAAATTATAAATTTATTAAACAATAATATATGATAGTGTTGCTTATTATATAATGAGTTATATAATTTAATAAATTATTTTTATTCAATTAATAGTATATATATAAAAGATATGGATGGAATGAAAAATTTCACTGATAAAATATAAAATTTAAATTTGTAACACTTTATTTTTATTCAATTTCGAGAGGTCGTGAATGCGCTAACTACATTCAAAAGGTGCAAGTTTTAATGTTTAAATTAATTGGATTAAGCATAAAAATAAATGCATGAGTCAAAAGATACAAGCATAAAAATTGCACGCATGTTATTGTTTTTAAGTGAAAAACTCAATAGGTTATAATCAAGAAGGATAGAGACAAAATTTTCCCCAAAAAAAGATAGGGAAAAAAAAATTAACAAGTGGGATTTGAATGAAATATAAGTGGAGATTTAGGGGTTTAAATCTAATATAAATGAAAATTTAAGTGAAATTTTACAGTGATATTTAAACAAATAAACTTTTTGGGCCATCGAGCTTAAGTCCCCACTAAACCCAAGAATGCTCCTCCCTTGATTATAATTCAATTTGAGCTGATTATAAATTTATAATTATTCTTTTTTATTTTACCTTTTTTATTATAATGATTTATACGAATTGAAAATATAAATGATTAATTTTTAAAATTTTTTTACAAATATCTTTCCTTATATTTTCGGGTCAAACTCAAACTTAAAAAATGCATAATTATTCTTTTAAAAAATCTTATTCAATCAAAAAGTTATTAAAAAAATTATTATTCCAAAACTATAGACATAATGAGAGAATCATTATCCCTTTAATCATAAAATTAATAAAAAAAATTAATATCTCTTAAATTAAGGGATTCAATACTTTAAAGAAGATTATGCTATTAAGTCCCGCAACACTTATAAAAAGAAACAATCTCAATGAATTTAGAGTATTTAATTTCTCTCTACAGTAATTGTGTGATTTTTCTCATCTTCTTCTTTATTATTTATTATTTGTAATGGTCATGATTTTTGATGTTATAAAATAATTATTAAATAATACATATGAGCTCATTAAATTTGATATAATAAATTAAGATAAATCACGATATATTTAGCGTGTTTTTCTCTCTTATTTTAATCTTAATAATCTCAATTAATAATTTTCTAATAAAAAACCAATTTAATTTGTTAGACTTAGTAATTGTTCAAAATTTTAAAGTCAATAACAAACTTGTTTTATAAAAAAAAAAAACTTAAATATATGAAATCATCTGAATTTCTTTAAACCAATTCAATATTATTTTATTTTGATAAACAATCTACATTTTGCTTCTACAATTGGTTTGGTTGAATGATAAAGCTTCCATATTCATACGTGGGAATACGAAATTTATAAAAGTGTCGTGGTCACCATAAATTCTCTACACTCTCTCATTCACTCATTATCAGCGCGTCACCTACACGCGCTAAACATTGAGCGTGGTGAGTCAATATCATTTCTGCAAAATATGGACACGCCTATACCTTCTTTGCAACACAAAAAATGAAAAAAAAAATATATAATAAAAACAAAACAAAAAAAATAAGAAACCAAATTTGAAAAAGGGATAATAACATCCAGATCCCTGATTTTTATTATTTTTTAAAGTAAGAATTTTTTTATTAATTTATAGTCAATTAAGTCACAACCTGTTGGAATTAACTGACTAGAATACTCTATGGTGTGTGTGTGTGTGTTTTTTTTACAAATTTTTTATTTTATTATAAAAAATATAAATCAAATCACATTTCAATTGATATAAGCTAGGTTTGAATGTTCGATCCTTGAACTATTCCAAAAAACTTTACCCATTAACTGGTGTTAAATTATATAATCTTACATTGTGGTAGTCAAAATTTATTATTATAAGGGTTAAGTAGTTATTTCAGCAAAGGTCAAGGACCTATTTGATACAAATGGAAGAATTATATTTCTATTTGAAAAAACTTCCAGCTAAAAAATTAAAAGAAAATTGACCAGTCATCATCCCCACATCTCTCGTCATCATCAATCTTAGTAAGTAAGTAAGCTTATTGAAAGAAAAGAAAAAAAAAAGAGAGCACAAAATCACCCTAAATATCATCTCGCACAGCACAAGATTGATTCATAATCCAAACACAAATTCAAAGGAGATCAGCAGAAGTTTCACTTTAGAGAGAGAGATAAAGAATAAGAAGAACAAGACATGAGGAACCCATCAGCATCAGCATCATCGGCAGCCGCAACCACAGCCAATAAGATTACGCCATGTTGCAGCAAAGTGGGACAGAAGAGAGGGCCGTGGACGCCGGAAGAGGACGAGATACTGGCTAACTACATCAAGAAAGAAGGCGAGGGTCGCTGGCGGACTCTGCCGAAGCGAGCCGGCTTGCTCCGCTGCGGCAAGAGTTGCCGGCTTCGTTGGGTGAACTATCTCAGACCATCCGTTAAGCGCGGACAGATCGCCCCTGACGAAGAGGATCTCATTCTCCGTCTTCATCGCCTGCTCGGTAACCGGTAATAATAAGCAATCAATGCCCTTAGGGTTTGGTTTGGTTGAACTGGTCGATCTTCATCATTTTAGCTCAAGTTTTTAGGGTTAGGGTTAGAATCTAGGGTTAATATGATATTTGATTGTGGGATCTTAACTGGGTTTGTTTTTGTTTTTGTGATAGTAAGCAATCAAAGCATTAGGATTTCGTTTAGCTTGTTTTTTTAGGGCTAGGATTAGAATCTAGGGTTAATGTGATTTTGTTTAAGGGATCTAAACTGGGTTTGTGTTTGTTTTTGTAGTTGGTCTTTGATAGCTGGGAGAATTCCAGGAAGAACAGATAATGAGATAAAGAATTACTGGAACACTCACCTGAGTAAGAAGTTGATCAGTCAAGGGATTGATCCGAGGACTCACAAGCCATTGAATCAAGCTGCGAATTCTTCTGCTGCTGACCATGCTGTTAATAATAATAATAATAACAAAGCTTCTTCTTCCAAAGCGAATCGAAACTCGAGCTCATCAAACCCTAATAAAAATCCCAAGATCGTCATTTCATCTGATTTACAGGAAAATAACAATACCTCTGGCGGCGGCCGCGGTAGTAGAATGATGTTCAAGGAAAATGGGTATTTGCCACCCAACAGTACTTTGGTTGAAGATGATCATGATCATGAGTACCTTCATCATCAAAATGGGATGATGGGATCTAATATCAGCTACACGAGCTTGTTGAACGTTGATGGTCATCATGATGATGCTACTGGGTTGGGTTTGGGGAGTAACATGAATATGAATGTGAATGAAGGGCTTAGCCATGAAGAAGATGAAGATATCAATTACTGCACCGACGATGTTTTTTCTTCGTTTCTCAATTCGTTAATCAATGAAGATGCTTTTGCTAGTCAGCACCAACTGCAGCAGCAGCAGCCAAATGGGAACGTTGCACTGCCGGGGAGTGGCTCATCCGATCCCTCGGCTTCGATTGCTGCATCAACTGTCGGACTCGGAGCCAGCTGGGAATCTGCAATCACGTCTTCCTCATCAGCTAATTTTAACCAAAATGAGCCCAAGATAGCGAATGAACAAGTTGAATAGCTAGCTCATCATCAAGATCATCAATCATCAATCCTTGCACTGGAGATGAAATTACTGTTGTTATTTCAATTATCAGAATAATAGGGTTTGGTTTGTTATCCTACATGCATTTTTTTTCTGCTCTTGTTCTAGTACTTCATCGATCACCATCATCATCATATGTATTGTAATGCTGTTCCAGAAGTCGAACAATGTGTTGTATCAATCTACAAGTTTGTGATTGTGATTTTCAATACTTAATATATTGAATATGTCATGTAATTTCAAAGCCAACATCGAATTCCATGTCTCAATAATCTTTTAACTAGAATTTCAATTTATATAAAGCTTTTGCTTCTTGTATTCTTTACTTTCAAGTCTAAGACATTGATTGAAATTTGAATGAGTAAGAGATAATACAAGCTATAGTTACTAGTATAAATATTTGGAACAAGAAGGAAGGATGTTGAGGTGAGTATAATTTGAAAATAAATAAATAAATAAGATATATAGCATCATCCATGTACAAAATATAACAATCTTGCCAACTTATTCTTATAATGCAAGAGATATATTGAATTTATGGCTAGGGATGGGTGAAAGTTCTAAATGTTATAAATTTCTTGGTTAGTTCTCTGAAGATATATTGGCTAACAAATATGAGTTAATTGTGCCTATGTATCTTACGTTAAAGTGATAATCATGGCTACTTCCCAATACACATTTTTCACTAAAATAATTTTTGCCGCATGTATCTTTTGATCAATTGTAAAGAGATTAATATACACATTATATCAGGATTATCCAAAACTTTCTCGTGTATATATACTAATACCACAAGTGGAATAAACAAATCATCTACGTGAGAAAGCAGAAGAAGAACAAAAGCAAAAGCCTTCAATCATGTGTAGAAGATGATGCATTATGTGCATTAATCTCCGATGAGTCTAGCCATTCTTGGGTTCTTTCTTCTATAATTAATTTGCATGGTCTTGCTGAGAAATAAAAAGTTGAAAAATCTTAAATTGCTTCTATGTAACATATAGTACTGCTCGGGTTTCTAATAAAAATGCTCATTCTCTCGTCAAAACCAACAATATCGATCTGTTTCTTAGAGACTATATCCCTGGCATCTTGTTTGTGTCACTAAGAACTGTGCTAGCTAGCTTCAACGTAAACTTATATAACAAATTATCATTAGCATATCTCTTGTCTTTGTTTATTATAAATGCTTTTATCTCCTCTTTGAACATGCATATGCATGCAACGCGAGATTCACGCTTCAAAATGCATTGCATGTATAGTTTTCAACTTGAGGCCTGTGATGAGGGTGCCATTTGTCAAGACTTCATTTTGCAGAAACAAGGAAAATTAAGGTCATTTTTATTGATACAATTTTATGGGATCATGTATATATACATACACACACACTTTGATCGAATTATTCTATGTTGGGTTTACGACCTAAAAGCAAGCTAGGTTAATATAAGTAGTCTTTGATTCTTTTCTCTCTCTTTTTTTTTTTTTAAAAATAAAATAAAATATCACATGCTATTATAATGAACATTCATATTTTCCTCTAATAAAATCTTACTACATGTATATTATCTTTGAAATTAACTAACCATGCAGGCAAAAAGAGGAAAAAGATAATATTTTTGAATTAATTAGCGTACTTTTGGCCATTTTCTCCATCTATTTTCAATCATATACAAATATTAGATATCATTTAAAGTTTTTGTATTAATGTTGATTTTCTCTTATCAGATTCAACTGTACATTTATAATCATGATCTAACAGTTGAAGGCACCAAAAACGCATTCAAGTGAATGTTACATTAATTTAATGAAGTACCAGTGCTTTTTTTGAGTTAATTTACCAATGATTAAAACAGGAATGGACCTATAATGAGACCTAGGGGAGCCATGTCCCTCGAAAATATTTTAAAATTCAGTTATAAGTTATTGAGAAAGACTATTGATGCGGTAGATGAAGTGGGGCCTTGATGGTTAAGTTTGTTATTGCAAATGCAGTAATTGAAACAGGGTTATGTAACAGCTTATAAAATGCTGATTTTCAAGGTTTATGTTAACTCAAATTTCATAGTCATTTCTTGATCATTTTATATGATTCGAAAGGCTTTAAAAATCTTGTAAACTCCTCTATATAATTACTCCATTATTGATTAATAAAGATTCAAGCTTGAGGCTGCTTCAACTATAGATGTAGGTTATAAGTTGAACCGCATATTTTGAGTGTCTTGTGATTTTTGATTCTTAAGATTTTGCTTATTGATATTTGATTCTGTATTTGATGTGTAATTGAGGTTTGATTCGAAGTATTTTGTGGTCAATTTTCATCTTTGGTCCTAGATTAAAGTACTTACAAATTGATATCAGAGCAGTATTGTATGATGGGGTTTATTTCAAAGACTGAAGTCACCATCTTTAATGGTGATACTAACTTTCTTTGTGTGGAAGTTTAAGATGAAGGCAGTGTTAATCTCTCAAAGCCTTGAAGCTGTAATTGATGGATATCTAGATGATGAAAGAGATGATACTTCTAATGTTGGTGATGATCAGAAGCCTAGGACATCATTTTCTAAGTCAAAAGTTGTGAAAGATCCAAAAGAAGCTCTCAAGATCCAAAAAGAAAGAGATCAACTTGATAAAAAGGCTCACAGTGCAATTGTATTATGTCTTGAGCATAAAGTAATTTGAGAAGTTACAAAAAAGAGCACTGTCAAAGGTCTATGGGATAAGCTTAATGCATTGTTTATGACAAATCATTGGCCATTAAGCTACATATTAAAAGAAGCTTTATGCCTTATCAATGGAAGAAGGTGCTTTTGTTAAAGAGCACTTGGATCATTTCAATAGAATAATCATTGATCTTGAGAACTTTGGAGTTCAAATTGAAGAAGAAGATCAAGTTATAGCCCTAATAAATTCTTTACCTAATTCTTATAAGTATCTTGTAGACCATTTTGATGTATGGTAAGGAAACCTTTACTATAGAAGATGTCAAAGCTTCATTGAACTTTAAATAGATCTAGAAGAGGGGTTCAAAAAAATATTCAAGTGTTGGTGATGCTTTAATTGCAAGGAAAATATTAGATAAAATAGATTTGAAGAATAAGGGCAAGAAGAAAGAGAGATCACGGTTCAAAAGAAAGAAAAGAAATGTTTTAAGTGTTACAAAGAATGATACTTTATTAAAGATTGTCTAGAATAGAAAAAGAAACCAAAAGATAGATCTGAACAACAAGATGCAAATGAAGATGCTGTTGTAGCCGCAGATGGTAATGCCGACTCAATATATACCAATACTTCAGGGTATGAATCAGTAGACCTCATGACTACTACTAACAATATAATTGAACCTGAGTGGGTCTTGGACTTTAATTGCTCATTTTATATGTGTCTAAATTTACATATATTTGTATCTTTAAGCTACATTGATGGTGCAAATATTTTGTTGAGAAATAATCTTACTTGTAAGATTGTAGGCATTGAGAGTGTAAGGCTAAAATTGAGTGACGGAAAGATTAAGAAATTAGAACAAGTGAGAAATGTGCTTGAGTTAAAAAGAAATCTGATTTATTTAGGCATGTATGACAAGTTAGAATGTGCATTTAAGGGTAAGAAAGGGGTTTGAAAGTTATAAATGGCTTTATAGTACTATTGAAAGATGAAAAATGGTTTGTATATCTTGTAAGGAATTGCTCTTGTTGGTGAAGCACGAGTTGTGAATGGTTCAGAAGTAGATATAACCGAGCTATGGCATCTTAGAATATGACATACGAGTCTTAGAAGTATGAGTGAATTGAGCAAGTAAAACATACTTGAAAATGATAAAATTAGTTTCCTTGAATTTTGTGAACACTCTATTTTAGGCAAAACTAGTAGGTCGAGATTTACAAAATCAATGCCTAGAACAAAAGGCACTCTAGATTATATCCATTCAAATTTATAGGGACTAGTAGAGGTTTCATTTCATGGTGGAGTGAAATACTTTATAACCTTTATAAATGCCTATTCAAGAAATGTGTGTGTATATTTTAAAGATAAAAGATCAAGTTTTGCAAAGTTCAAAGTTGGGAAAAAACTCATTGAAAATCAGACTGATAAGAAAGTAAAGAGGCTGAGAACATATAATGGATTAGAGTTCTACAATGGAGATTTTGAGTCCTTTGTGAACAAAATGAGATTGCAAGATACAAGACTGTTAAACACACTTCTAGCAAAATAGTTTAGCTGAAAAGATGAATATAACCCTAATAGAAAGGGTAAGATGTATGTTGTTCAATGCTAAACTTCCAAAACAGTTATGGGCAGAAGTTATTGCCACAATAGCTTTTTTAAAGTAGAATCCCTTTACTTCTAATTAACTCTAAGACATTCGAAGAAAAATGGTCAGGTCATCCACCTAATTTGAGTTCCATAAGGATATTTGGCTACCCTGCTTATATACACATTAGGCAAGGTAAACTTGAACTTAGAGCATTAAAAGGGATCTTTATTGAATATCCTGATGGAGTTAAAGGCTATAAACTGTGGTGTAGTGATCTTAAACCTCCCAAATGCATTGTAAGTAGAGATGTAATCTTTAATTAATAAGCTCTAATGAAATATCAAGATAAACCAACCATTTTCACTCAAGACTTAATGAATAAGTCTAGAGATGAAACAATTCAGGAGAGATCAACTACTAGTTATTTGTTTACATTGCTTGGTAATACAGTCAGCTAGAAAGTAACCTTGTAATATGTAGTTGCACTCTCTACAATTGAAGTAGAATATATGGCAATAACTGAAGCTATTAAGGAAGTCACATGGTTAAAAGGTTAATTATAGAGTTGGGAATGCATCAAGAATATGTAAAATTTTACAATGATAGTCAAAGAGCTTTGTATTTATGTAAAAACCCTATGTGTTATAAGAGAATCACATTGATGTGAGGTTTCACTTTATAGAAGATGAATTAATAGAGGACCAGTTAGCTTGATGAAGGTTGATTCAAAAAAGAATCCATAAACATGCTCACAAAGAGTGTGACAGTTACCAAGTTCAAGCTTTGCTTAGATTTGGCAAGAGTAGATGATGAGAAATGGTTGAAGTTAATGGAACAATCTAAAAAGGCTTGGAATTGTGAAATAGGTGGAGATGTGTTTGAGAAAAATATTTCAAAATTCAGTTATAAGTTGTTGAGAAAGATTATTGACATGGCAAATGAAGTGGAGCCCTTGGTGGTTAAGTTTGTTATTGCAAATGCAGTAACTGAAACAGGGTCATGTCATAACTTATAAAAGGTTGATTTTCGGGGTTTTTGTTAACTTAAATTTCGTAGTCATTTCTTGTCATTTTATATGATTCGAAAGGCTTTAAAAAGCTTGTAAACTCCTCTATGTCCATTGTTGTTTAATAAAGATTCAAGTTTAAGATTGCTTTTTTTTTTTTTATAGATTTAGGCTATACATCAAATCACGTATTTTGAGTATTTATGTTTTTTGATTCTTAAGATTCTACTTATTAATCTTTGATTTTGTATTTGACATGTAATTGAAGTTTTGATTTGAAGCATTTTGTGGTCAATTTCCATCTTTGGTCTTAGATTAAACTGCTTACATAACCTCATAGAAAATTTTAATTTAATAACGATTTTGTAAAACTATTTTATCCCTTTATAAATAAGTATTTTTATACTTTAGCCCTTATAAGATATCGATTTAATACTACAATTTTCATATAATAATTAAAATTTAACTTTTATAATATTTTATAATTTTATTATTTTAACCCCATTTTTTAAATTCTGGGTCTGGCCTGAATTTAAAGTGGGGATTAAAAGCTCTAACTTCAATTCTAGAGTTTCAGTTTCTAATTAATATGTAGTTTCAGCTCATCATACTGTCATATATATAAGCTTAGGGGCCTCATAGTAATAAGCAGTTAAAACACAAGCATACAACTCAATTATCTTCTTAAAAGTTCGTGTGAATGTATTTATATATCAACCCACCTTTAACTCCTAAACCTACATTATTATGTATTTATTATCACAATATATGTAATCACTACATAGTTTTTGACATTATATATATATATATATAGGCTGAATGTCAGTATATTTTTAACATTATTTATAAACAATTAGATAAATGTGTACATTAAATGGTTGAGATGTAATTAAACATATATAATTAATACACTGTAAAAAAAATATTTAAAATTTAATTTAAATCATTAAATGTGCATTTATTTAACAATTTATAAATTTTGTCATAATATACAATTTTTTGTAAACAATTTTCGTAATTTTGGTTATGGGCGATGAATATCGCCTAAAGTATCAACTCACGGTCTAACACATACACATACACACATATATATGTGAACTAAATTTATATTTAATTTGTTCCTTCTGCGTTAATTTAAGTGGTCACTAAATTACATAACAGTCGTGCCCACTTGAGTTCGAGTAAAAAGAGGGAACAAGATTTGGTTAATTAAAGATATTTAACTTCTCACCAATTTTTTTAAAAAAATTAAAAAAAAAATCTATCTCTAATTCTAATATCAACGAGATTCAAACTTCAATCTTTTACCATTGTCAAAGATTTCACCAATTAAATAGCTAATTCGGCTACACATACATCTAATGTACACATTAATAAACATTAATTCTACCTTAGAAGAAAATAGTTTATAATGCATGTCTATGTCCATAAATAGATAAATGGGGAAGAAAATTACTCACTGTTGACAAAGTTGCAGACTTGACAATTTTTTGGAATCAAACTCCATTGATGAATGAAGGTTTGTCTTGAGTCACTTGTTTCTGAATCATCTGGTTGCATTTGATGGCCTAGTGTAGCAAATATAGAAAAAAGAAACTAAAACTTCTTGACCAAATTAAAAGCAATAACAAAAGGTACTGAAATAAAATTTAAATTAAAGAGAAAATAAAAATAAAACATGAGCAATGACATACATGCCCTTATATATGGTTTAAACAAAATTCCAATATTTATTTTAGGCTAATTAATTCCTAATTATGTCTTACAAAGGGTCAATTAGTTTTTAGAGCTTATAATATTACTAAATATTATGAAAATCGATGGGATATATCTAGCATATTTTGTGTAATTAATCAAATTCACAAATTAAGTATGATTTGATATTATATTGAAAAGTTAATAGAAAAATAATATATTGTTCCTAATCTTCAAGCCTAAGATGTATCTAATAAGTGAAAACCCAATTACTTTATTTAAATGGTACTACAATGAGATATGAGAGCGATACGAGATTTCAGATCACAACGCACCTCCAACTAAGATCATACTAATAACGTGTTGTAAATGACTGAATAGTTATTCTTTGCTATAGCACTTATGGGCCTTACGGTTTTGTTCTTGGACTCTAGGCCCAAATCATATATGTTAAGTGACGGCTTATTACTACGTTTAAACCACACTACAATGAGACATTAGAGTGATGTACAGCTTCAAGTTATAATGGATCTTCAAAACTCTTGTGCCGCATTTAAAAAAAGAAAATTATTTTGGGCTTGACGTGCTAACAATTTGGACCCATCTCAAGTAGATTGGGCCCAAATAGCAAGACGAAATCAACTAATCTTTCTTCTAGTAGACTTAAAAAATGAGCCTTGGCCTAGTTGTGTTTACCACTAAATCAAGTATGTTAAAAGCAATTTATATTTTAAAACAGAGATTTAAAACGCATCGGATTGAAACTACTAGGAATTTGTACTCTCAAGTTGGGCTAAAAGATGGCTTTGATCTAGACTAGACGAATCAAACTTGTTAAATTTTATTTTATTAGTATTAGTTAAATTGAAAGTTCATTAAATTGTTAGGTAATTACAATAAATATTAATATTAATATTAAAATAAAAAATTTTAACAATTAAAATAGTGAAAAAGGCACATTATAAGCATCACATCTAAATTTATATTAATCTTAATTCTCAAAGCACCTCATGAATAGAACTTTGCTAACAATTCTTCTAAACAAATAAAAATTGCTAGACTTTTTTTTTTAACAAAAAAAAAATGGTAAACTATTACTTAATTTATCTAAATTAACTTTCAAAATTTTGTTTTGCCAGAGCCTGGACCCATCTGAAGCCCAATGAACTGCATTTTCTGCAGTCCACTTTTGGCCCAAATAACGGTCTGTTCAAAGTTCCATCATTTCACATAAACGTGTTTTAAGTATTATGTCTTTTGTGTATAATTTATTTTTTAGTGAAGTGATTTGGTTTTTTTTTTCGAAGTTTAGATTTGCAGTCTGTGCTACAACGGTGCACAATGGATTGTAAATATCAATAGAAAATTTTATAAAAAATTAATTATTCTATTTTTTTTATTTTAATAGATAATTTGATTGTAAATATCAATAAATTAATTTAAAAAAATTTAAATATTCTATTTTTTAAATTTTAATTTTTTATTATAAATATAAATCAAACCCTCCTTGCTTTTGATGTGAATGTAGTTCGAATACAAACATCTAATTTTAATGTAAGAGATTTTATTAGTTAAACTAAATGACACGTACAATTATTTTATGAGATACATTACAATGCAATCACACATTAAAATTTTGAGAAAATTTTAAAGATAAAGATAATTTTATCTTAATAATTTTTTTAAATTAGTAACTTTACCCTAATTAAATTTGAAATACCTAATTTTACTATAATCTATTAATTTTTATCATCAATTTAGATGAAAATAATAATTTAACGTATAATTATCAGTTTATCCTCATTATTTGTCCTTTAACTTTAAATACGTGACACAATCTTATCTATTAATTTAATTTAGTATAATTAAAAATAAATTTTAATAAAAGGATATGTGTCATCATGTAATTGATTTATATTTTTTTATAAATATTTTAAAAAATAAATTAATAAATAATTTTAATAAAAAGACACGTGTCATTATGTAATTAGTTTATAATTTAATAAATATTTTTAATAAAAGAACATGTGTCATAATATGATTAGTTACAAATGATGTTTGTAATCATATAATTAGTTTTTAATTATAATAAATATTTTAAAAATAAATTAAATATAAAGTAATTAATTAAATGCAATCGCCAGAGTTTCGCTGAAAAAATGGCAGGCGACAGTTAGTTGGCTACCTTTTTCAACGACTGTATTTAATTTTTTATTATTTAATTTAATTTTAAAAATATAAATCAATTGTTCGATGACATGTGTCAATTGTAACTAATCATTGTTTCTCATGTGTTATTTTATTAAAATTTATTTTTTAAAATTATATTAAATTAAATGAATGGATGATATTGTACAACGTATTTAAATATAATGAGTAGGTAAGATTGTACCACGTATCTAAAATTTAATTTATTTCTATGATAAGATTATTATTTAATCTTTTCACCACTAAAATTAATGATAAAAATTAATAAATTAAGACAAAATTAAATATTTCAAATCTAATTAAGATAATTTTGTATTTTAAACAAAATATTAAAATAAAATAAATTGTCGTTATCCTAAAATTTTAAGTAGAGTAGTCTAAATGAGATTGATTTGATAAAAATATGTTAATTACAGTTGAACAATTCCAAAATAAAAATATACTCGCAGAATAATTCTTTTTTGTTTTTTTGTTTTTCTTTTGACCTAATTATATCAAAAGACTCTCAAGTCTCAAACTACCAGTCTTTCAAAGATAGCGTTGTGATTGGTTGTTGCAAACTAATTTAGTAGGTCCGGCTGTATCTTGTTTGACCATTTTGATTTTCCATTCTCTTATCCTAACGGTCAACTCACTTGTACATCGTACATTTTTTTAAGGTATAATGTGTATATATATACATAATCTACATATATATATATATACATACTATTTTTTTGACACAAAAAAGAGAGATTTGAATTTAAAATCTCTAATTTTAATAGAAGTTTAATACATTGTAAATATTTTACTACTAAGTCATTTAAAACGGTGCATATAGATATTAAAATGAAATAATTTAGCATAAAATTAAGCTTAAAAAAAATTAGCATAAAATTTCATAAATTATATATTTTTATTTATTAAATAAATTATATTTTTTTTCTTTTAATAAATTGCGACAAAGAAAATTCATTTGTATTTATAAAAATTTGGGTATATATTTTTTTATACAAGTATTATATCTCAAATTATAATTTTAAAATTTAAATTAACTAAACAACCCTCTTAAACAACTAGAGAAATTAAATCATTATCTTGATTTTTATTAGGGTTCGACCCTGTAACTTAGAGTTAATAGGTGTATGAACTTTATCATTGAGATAAGCAACTAGGTGTTGGGTACATTTTTTTTAAAGTTATCTAGATTGAATATAATTTCTATAAATAATGCTCTAATTAAAAACGTGTGATGAAATTGGTTTATGCTTTCTCTTCCAAACTACCCTTCTTCCAACCCTCCAATCTCTGAAGGCAAAATGGGTTATGGGAGAAGGAAAAATTACAAAAAAAAAAGAGAACAATTATATAAAAATAGTTGCAAGACTTACATTTTCATGCCTTGGTTGAAGTATTCTCCTCCAGTTTTTTTGCATTATAGGCCTTGTTGTGGTTATGTAGTGATCTTCTGTTTCATCTACTGGAAGCATTTAATAACATGAAAATAAAGTTAGTATTATATTTTATAAGAAATTGTAGCATAAACAAAAGGAAAAAAAAAACATTAATAATGGTACATAAATTTGACATACCCAGAAGCTTAATTTGCATGGATTATGGATATATGTTGGCTAAAGTTTCAAATATCAAATTATAACCACAAAACACCAAGCAAGGGCAAATTAAGAAAGCAAAATAAATGTTTCTTCACAAACCTGGAAACTTGTTCATGAAACTGCATATTAATTCTGCTAGCTCTTGTATGCACAAAATGCAGTTCCCATATGATGATGAAGAAACAAGATTTTGATGAAATGGGGTCATGAAGAAAATCTCTCGTATGGTTTATAAACTTAAGAAATGAAGTGGGACAAAAAGAAAATTAAAGTTTATGGCTTGTATAAAAGGAGGTGAAGAATTTTCTCTGTGACAAACCAGCAGAAGATTTTATGACTTTCTTCAAAGTTGAAGGACAGATGGAGGTTACATATTGATTGGTCCAATATTAATAAAAAGAAGTGAGAGATTTTTGATTGGATTTTGACTAGTAGATTTGTGAATGATTTATACAAAATAAAAGGTTATTACTTGTATAAGTTTAAAAACCAACCAAACATTCTAACCAAAAATTGGGTCATATGGGTATTCATATACAAAAATGTTAGACAGACCAACCTTTCAAATCCAATATTTGCAAAGTTCTTGCAATTTGGCCCCTTTAAGGTTCAACTCAACTGCCAATCAGCTCAGCTTCTGAGCATGAGGGGCCATTGCCCCATCATTTCCAAATTCTATGGAGTATAAATGCAACTCATTTTGCATATATATATATATATATTTATTATTTATGCAGAGGATTTTAAAATAAAATATGTGTGAGAGAGTAATATATTCACGAGGTTATTTATATTATAAACTTACAACGTTGTGTGATTAATTTATGACTTTAATATTACATATTTTAGTGGATGACGTTAATTATTTTGAAAATTATATAGTATTTTGTTCCTCGATCGCTTAAGACAAGGAGGGGCTATTTTAATTTTTCAAATAAATAATTACTTTGGAATTGTTATTTTTTAATTTTTTTTTAAAAAAAATTTGATAAAGAGTTTTTGATAGTTTAAATATAAAATAAGTTTTTTTTTTCATTTATATAAAGATAATTCAAAAATTTTTATGTGGCTTGGTCAGTGACTCAAAAAATACGCCTTTGAATTTGACATAATTATTAAATATTTTATAAATATAATTAAAATATTGAATTAATTGAATAAAATAATTATCTAACAATATCGCTTATCATACATTTACATAATCTATTAAATCATATATATCAAAGTTTTTAGGAACAAAAAAATTAAAATTTGTGCAAAATTTAAGACATAAAATTGCTCCAATCAAACTAATTCTTTTATGAAAATTTTTGGAAATGACCCAAATTTTAAGTTTATTATTTTTTTTAGTCATAAATCAAGTGATTTAATCTTTTCTAACCAAAATATTTAAAAATGAATGCAATTACCATTGTATTACATTTTTTCTCTATTCAAAATCATCTCCACATTATAAAAAAAAAACCCAAAATTAAAACTAAACACTTCAAATCACTGGCATCGAGAAAGGTTAGCTGATGACATTATAGATCAACGGCATTGAGATACGAGGGATACATTAAAAATGGCTAATACGTGATAAATTTTTGAAAATTTAATATATGATGCAATAATTTATTTTAAAAAATTTTAATGTGAGATTCTTATGTTAGATTTGAAAAAAAATATATCATTCATATTAAAAAAATAGCACCTATATAAGTAGAATGTGAAAAAAATGATTGTAAAATTTAAAAAATAGCTATCAACCAAAAATGAAATGTGTATTTTAAGAGTGATTTTAAAATACCAATTTTGAGATAGTTGATTCTAATGTTTTAGTTATATTTTATAAATAAGAGTAGTTTTATTCATTTACATTAGTTTTAGCTTATAAATATTAGAGCATTAGCTTGTGGTTAAAAAATATAATAAGCCTATAATTTTTCATTATTTTATCATCTAATATTTAAGTATATAGAAATATAGACAATTTTCAAACTCAACCTTCTAGGTTCATGATTTTTCTGATTTGTTAAAGAGTTTATTTATAAATTAAAGTGCATTATTTTTAACTTTTTTAAATAATAATTTTTTGGGGGTCCGTTTTAGATTCATAATTTTCTTTTAATATGAATTATTTCAAAGCAAAATATAAGGTTTATGATTGATGGCAATTGAATAAGAGTGTAAAAGTGATTAAATTTTAATAATACATTATCACTAATAAACACGTGAAACAAGACCTTTAAAAATCCTAATTCTCGATTATATTGTGCTTGGCTTAATAAAAAAAAGAAAAAGAAAAACACATTTTGAGTAAACACTTGAAAAGGGCTTGTAATTTACCTGACATTCCACCATCTAAAATGTGTACTCGGTGAAGCACTTAAGATGTAAGTGCTTTTTATTCGGAAGTGTTTCTCTTTTTTTTACTTTCAAAAGTAATATTTGCAAAGCAACTGACCAAGTAATGAAGAAGCTGCATGGCTGTGGAAAGCAAATTAATGAAAGAAGTCTTGTGTTTGATAGTTGCAAATCTACCATTCCACATCTAAAAATTGTACCTAAAATAAAATCACAATAAACACAACTTTCAACATATTTATGATTGTACCCCTATTAGTTATAGGTTTCGACAATGAAGTACACTAAATATATATATATTTATTTTAGTAATTTTTTTTAATATGATTTATATAGAGATAAGAAACCTCTGAACTATAAAAATATCAATTTTTACCTTTTATTTTTATTCGAATTTAAGTGGTTGCGGATGCTTTTAAATACTTATTTATAAATTGAAGTATGAAAAAATGACAATAAAAATGACACTATTTAATACAAACTAAATAGTTTAATAAATTAATTATAGTAAATACGTGTGACATGGATGTCGGTCTTAATGGCTTAGATTTCGGCCTGAAATTGGAGGAATAAATGTACAAGATTTAATGTATCTAGTGGGAGAAGTTGGTAAAATAATGTGGTTTTTTTTCTTATAAAGGAAAAATAATGGGTTATCATTAGAAAAAAAAAAAAAAGAAGAGTGACATGGCTTCAAGAAATTACAAATAATGCCATTGGAATACAAATTTTGAGTTGGGTTGTGTTGTGATCTTGGGATAGTTTTGTGATAATTTTTTTTTTCAAATAGAATAAATGTGAATTTTTATTTTTTTATATAGGGAGGGGAGATTTGAGTAAGTCAAACTAATACTTTAATAGAAGAATATATATTGCAGATGCAAATAAATGTGAGTTAATAATATTTTTATATTACATAATAATATTTTTTACCACTTTTGAACCGTAGACAAAAGAAAATAATTTAACTATCATAATTATATTTTTCACATTTTTTTTATATTCCTATACAAACTCTCAAAATAATATAAAGATTAGATTTTATACATAAGAAAATTGCCAGTTTCATCTCTATTTTATCTTAATATGCTCATTAGGTCCTAAGTTTTAAAAATACCTAACTATATAATTTTTTGTTACCATTTTCATTTTGATAAATGATCATTTTTGTCTCTAAAAGAGGTATTATAAATCAACACAAGGCTTCAAAATCATGCAAGAACAATTAATCAAACAACAAATATACATAGAGAATCAAGAATCGATGTATAGTGATTCAAATTCCAAAAATGAAGTATACATTCAATTTAAGCCCAGAATACAAAAACTCATCCACTATGAATCAAGATTACAACTCTAAAGAACACTATCAAAATACTCTCTTATTACCCTTCCAATATGGCAATTGATTATAGATAGAAAGAAAGAAGAATGAAGATAAACCCTAGCCCCCTTTCACAAAACACTCTCTTTTGATCTATCTAAAAAGCCAAAGAAACGAAATGATGTATTTTAGGGAAATTAACATGTATAATAGGTACCTATAAACAAAAATCCTTCCATTTTACTCAGTTATGTGAGTTTATAAATTTGCCCCTAAGCTTATAATGAATGACTTTTGAGATAAAAAAAACTGTAACAATCTTCATCTTGGCTCTAGGAGTCATTCCTTGATTCACCATGAATGAACTCTTTATTGTTACTCTTAGCTCGATTACTTGATCATCTTCAACCTTAGTCAATGTGAAGTAAATCCAAGCAATGCTTAAATTTATTTGTTGGTAAGACTTTTGTCCCCATGTCACCTGGATTTTCCTTTGTTGAAATCTTTTGCAATTGAACTTGTCTCTTAGCAATCAAATCCCTAATGAAATAGTATTTGATGTCTACATATTTTGTCCTCTCATAAAAAATTAAATTTTTGCTATGGTATGTATGTTGGGATATATGCTTATGTGCCATCTCTTTTATGTATTAATATTAATTTTATAATTATACAATTATTATTTCATTAAATCGCTAATTATATTTAATATATGGTAAGATGCTTGTAACGCTATAAACATTGTATGATTTGAAAGAGTTCAGATCTGGTCTAAAGGAGTTTAGATCAGTACTAAGAATTAGCAACACTGAGAATTATAAATGCTATGAGTTACCACTGATAAGAGTTAGTAGGTTATAACAGTCAGCAAAATCTAAGGAGTTAATGCAAAGATCTGAGAATATATTAGTAATGACGTAGTTGTAAATAGTGCTAGAAAATGTCATTATGCAGATATGTTCTCAAATACCATGTTCCTGATTTATCTTCACTGATGCGGGTCTGTTAGTGAAGATCTTATTAAATATAGATCAGTATATGTCTATATTTGTATGGTCTAAATGGTTAGTTTTAGTAGACCATGAGCTTAGTGAAAGCTCATATAAAGATACAAGTATTCAATAAAGACTGAGTACTAAACAGACTCACAAGAATCTCCAATGGACATCCCATAAAGTCATCAATAGAGAGTTTTATCGAGTTGAGTAGTATTCATGATCCTTTGACCTAAGCGTCACGGTGGGCTTGTTAGTGATCTACCATACTTTGATTTCACATATGTTAGAAAATTTTTATGGTCTGATCACTGGGTGTTGCTGGGAATAGTCCTATGCTCATGGAGTCTGGTGTGCGTAGATATGGGATCCATCAGCTTATTTGGGTGAGTAATATATTCTGATACTCCAAGATTATATTTTAGAAAGTCTTATAGCCATAAGTAGTAAAAACCAAATAAAGAGTTTTACCTAAGGATAAATAATATTGTAAAAGTGTTTGCGGATATTATTTATTGAAGTACGAATCTGGAGTTAAGTTTATGGTCGAACGTATGAAGATTTGATGTTATTGATCTATGTCTCCACTCTTTCAGGATATAAATGAATAAGAGATTATATATATATGTTATAACCTCAATTTTTTGGTCTAACGCGCACGCTTTGTAATATCTGTAATATGTGTGTGGGGTATTGTTCATGGACATATGAAGGAGTTTCATATGACAAACTTGGCATGGACGTAGAGAGTTTCACAATATGAAGTGTACTCGTTATGCACTAGGGTAGCATATTGGATTGAATAATTCAGTTATAGAAATTTCAGCAAACCAAAATTTGTTTTAGGGTTCCTCAAAATGTGCACTTGCAATACTTAAGTGTTAAATATATTAATTAATTAACAAATGATGTTAACCAATGATATAGTGACAAGTAGCATAATATAACCCATTTATTATTTTATTATTTATTTGATAAATTAATGGATTATATTATGAACGAGAGACATACATAATTAAGAAAGGGTCATGTTATGTTTTCAACTTTCGGTGGAATGTTTTCATCAAATAAATGGTGCATTATTTTGATTATTAAATGTTGCCACCAAAACTTATTTGTATGTATCAGAAACTTAATGATATGTGGTGGGGCACTTATGAGGTGGGTGAACCACAAAATATTGATGAATTCATTTCATTATCTAAGGTTAAAAAAATTGATTTGGAAGAGAGATTAAATGAGTTAGTGTTTTTGTAAGAAAAGGGTTAAAAAGAAAACAAAAGAAAAACCAAAATAATTCATCTCTTCTTCTTTTAAGAAACAAAAATTTGTAAATAAAAGTGTTTAAGTGTTCAACACCTGCTGCTGGAAATAATTAGTAGCTGCCATACTAGTTTTATAATCCCATCGGATTGTTGTGAACTAGTATTGTACAAGAATTCACTTGTGAGTTCTAAAATTTAAAATCTTCACCGAAGTTCATCAAAGGTAAGTTTATGTGATCTTAAGTTATTATGATTTAATTTATATGTGTATATATTAATTATATGTTTAATTTCGTTGAAAAATGTGTATGTGATACATATATTTAGTTTGTTCAACATGTACACTATCATATACATACACTCTACAATACGTTAACAAATGGTATTAGAGTATGTTTATTGTATTTTTGGATTGTTGAAGTATTGTATGAAGTGTTTAGAATGCCTGAAAACAGTGAACACTACATTTTGAAGTATTTTAAGTGAACGTTGCGAAGGTGTGAATAGAATGCTAGGGCGTTCATCGCTAAAGGTTAGGGCGTTCATCAATGAATGTTAGAGCGTTTATCGCTTAACGCTGGAGCATTCATACTAGGTTATGCATATGAGAATGTGGGGGGGGGGGGGGGGGGGGTGGTTCGTAAGCCAAAATGTTGTAGTGTTACTGTGTTTTAATGCCGGAGTGTTCATAAGGTTGATCATTGGGGCGTTCAAGTGTTGAACGCCGAATTGTTCATAAAGTAGAACACCAGAACGTTTTAGGTTGAAGACAAAACAAAAGATTAAATTTTTTTTTAGAGCATTATATAGAATAATGCTAGAACACTCAACTTACAGTGCTGGTCATTTTAAATGATACATTTCAATTTGTAATTTTTATGCATGTGAGGTTTATTTAATGCAATTAAAACTATTATATTATTGTATTATAAATTGTAAATATTTGTTTATGATGTTAACCACAATCAGAGCCCTATTGTTGGGGGTTAGTTGTGCTTGCGTAAATAAATATTCTAATTATAAATTAAATTCGTATGAGATGCAAAAATTTATTAAAATTATTAATAAAAAACTCTTCTAATTAAATTGAATAATATTTCATTATGAGATAATGTTATAATATGATTCGTCTTGTCAATATGGTGTTGGACAGGTCACTTCGATTTTTTCCAAGATTGCTAAAGTGTGAGAGATTGGTCGGTGTAACTTGAACTATGCCGGTTAAACATAAGATGAGGTAAATATATGCGAAAGTATTATCCTAGATTACTAGTGTGTAGGTAATATAGGTAGCATTTATTTAATAATTGACAAGTTAATCTGGAATACACTTATCATAGATATCTAAAGTTGCGGATAATGTGTATTTAGAATTAGTGGTAAGAGTTGCATGAGATGCAATTGACAAGAGTTGTCTAACTTTTGAGTTTATAAAAGCCAAGATCGTTAAAGTGTGTGGTTAAAGTAAAATGCCAATGGGGTCTACTTCTTATTGTATGGTTTAAAGTATTTAAACTATCACTTTCCTATTTAAGAGATTAAAAGAATTATATAAAACAGTGGGAGGACATTTTTAAATTAAAAAATATATAATTGTTATACTCATGATTTAAAACGTTAATTATTGGTGATTGAAATATCATGTTATCATTTTTTTTTCTTACTGTCTTGCAAAGATCAAATGGCCTCAAGCAACCCATTAGTTCGTATTCTTGATGTACACTAACTCAAAGGTGCATTAAATTATGCTGATTGACTTATGAATCTTAGAATAGTTTTGAATTTTGAGAAGTTTGGGTATGTAATTGATCAACACCCGCCTCGATCCATTTCTGATGATGCTTCTTCAAAAAAAAAAGTAGACATATCAAAATGGTTAGATGATGATTTGAAAGTCAAATTGTACATCCTCGGCTCAATGTCTATGGAGTTGCAAAGAGAGCATGTTCACATGGATAGTGCTGGCAGTATAATGCTCCACCTGAAGGAGTTATTTGGTGACTGACCTTAAGTTGAAATATACAAAGTTTTCAAATCTCTCTTTCAAGCTAGATTATCTAAAGAAAGTTCAGTGAGTTCCCATGTCCTTAAGATTATATCTCATATTGACAGATTGAAAACCATAAATATCTCACTGAATGATACATTGAAGAACAATTTGATTCTCCAATCACTTCCATGGTTATTTTGACAATTCATCATGAACTTCAACATACAAGAATTGACCCCTACTTATGCTAATCTACATAACATGTTGAAAACATCTCAAAAGAACATGAATAAATAAGGCATGTCCCTCTATGTTCAGGGTAATACATCTTGTACCCTGAGGGCTTTTAAGAAGTTCAAAAGGATGTAATTTACATGTGTATATGTTGATTATATGTTTAATTTCGCTGAAAAATGTATATGTGATACACATATTTAATTTATTCAACATGTACACTATCACATATATAGATCCTAAAACACGTTAACAGTATAGCACTTTGAATATGTGAAAATACCATCACAGGTTCTATGAGCATCTAAATCCCCTTTAACAGGCCTTGAAGCCAAACAACTTCCTTCATTGCCTAGTAATATCCACATATTCTGCTTTAGTACTGGATAATGCTATAATAAGCTATAATTAAAATTTTCAGCTCACACAAATATCACATATAGTGAATACATATGCAGTAATTAATCTTCTCTTATCTCTATCTCCAACAAAGTTAGAGTCTACATATCCAACTATACTCAATCTTTTCTCATGTTTTTCATATACCAATCCAAAATTTGAGATATTATTTAAATATCTCAACAACCATTTTATTCCCAACTAGTAAGCATTCCTAGGATTAGATAGATACCTTCTTTGATCTTAAAGATCCACTTACAATCAACTACCTTTTAATTTTTAGGCATTTGTACTAGGATCCATATTTTATTATTTTAGAGTGACTTCATTTTCTTAGACATTGCACTTTTCCCTTGCATGAAATATTTACTTTTTATTGTATCAATGTATGTTAATGGTTCTGATTCTTCAATCTCATGAGCTGAAAACAAAACAAATGCAATCAAGTTATAAGAGAAACATTTAGATGGAAATATTTCCTCTCTTCTGGTTCTGTATCTAGCAAGTTGATATTTGTTAGATAAGGATTAGAATAATCTACTTGTGATTTTTCACTATCTTCGTCTAATTATGGTTTATTTTTTACTTTTATTTGAGGATTCCAGTCCATTAATTTCATTCGGCTTAGTATACTTCACCTCAAACTGGATTTTGTCTGATTTAAGGCTGTCAGTTAGCTGTTGTTGCTAGATATCATGACCTGCACTTTCTTGATTTTTTCTTTAAATAAGGTAGTTCATTTTTATTTAATGTAACATCTTTGCTAATTATAATTTTGACACCCATGGTTTCTCTAATTCACAACCTATAGCTATTCACCTTATTAGGATACCCTAAAAAGATTTATTTTAGTAATCTAAGTTCTAATTTATCCCCCCTTTAGTAAGGGTGGGCCAAAAAAAAAAATAGACTTGTCCAAACCGAATTGATTTTTGTTATTTAAAAAAACCATTTAGTTCTTATGATTAAGAAAATTGAATAGTTTGGTCTGATTTCAGTTTGGTTATATATAAAACCATAATCAGACCGGAAAAAATTGATTTTTTAATTATTTATATTTTTAAATATGAATATAAAAAAATTAAATGTGCTTTACTTTAAAAATCAACTTTACCTCAGTTAGTAAAGTGAGACTTTTATCACCCCCAAGTCCTTAGTTTGAATCCAGCAAGTACCCGGTTGCTTTTTTTTAATTATTAATATTTCGTAATCGATATAAAAAATTTAAATGTGGTTCATTTTAAAATTAGTTGTAGCTCAGTTGGTAAAATGGAGCTATATTCCCCCTTATGTCCAGGATTCGATTCTAGCGAGTTTAATATTTTTTAGTTATTAATATCTTAATAAAATGCAATATGTTTTGAATTAATAATTTACCTTAGCTCAGTTGGCAAATTGGCGGTGATAAAGACCTTAATTTACAAGTTCGAATCCAGCATTCAACATATTTAATTTTCTTAATTATTAAAATATTAAAGTTTAAATATAAAGAAATAGAATATGTTTTAAGTTAATACTTACCCTTAGCACTGTTGGTAAAATGGAGAATTTTTCTTTCTTAAGTCAAGGGTTTGAGCCCGTAAGTTGTGTTCCTTCAATATTTTTTTTAAAATTGAGTCAAAAATTGAAACCAAACCAGAAAAAACTAGTTCAGTTCAATTTGGTTTTTATAATAATTTTGTTTTTTTTTTCAATTTTTCTTTATGAAAAAATCAAAAAATTGTGAGCCAATTTGATTCTGACCGAAACTAGATTGAACTGGCTTATGCCTACCCCTACCTTTTGGTGTGCATATGTTGCACAACCTTTCTGAGGTTTTTATAGTCTACCATTTTATTAGTCCATAATTCTTCAAGATATCTAATTTTATGGCATTAGAGAGACTCTTATTTATCAAATAGTATACTATTATAATAATCTCCCCCTTAGAAATATTTGCACGGGTTAGAACTAATTAGAAGATACCTAACTTGCTTTAATAAGGTCATATTTATCCTTTCAGCAACACAAATTTGCTGAAAGGGTATAGACAACTATTCTATGCATAAAGATTCCATTTAATTTACAAAAAATTTTAAATTCATGATTACAAAATTCAAGGCCGTTATCAGTTCTAAGTATTTACAACTTTTTTTTTACCAATTTGGCTCTTAATAAGATTCTTCCACTATTTGAATCTAATAGAGGTATCGTTTTTAGTTTTAAGTAAGTAAACCCAAACTTTCCTAGAATAATCATATATCAAATAAGGAAAATATTTGTTTCTACCATAAGTTGGTGTATTTGTAGGCCCCTAAAGGTTAACATGGACATATTCAAGGATCATTTTGACCTTATTGGATCCAAGTTTGAAACTAATCCTATGTTATTTTCTATTATACAATGTTCACAAAAAGTTATTTTAGTTAGTTTCTCATCCTCAACGAGTCTTAGTTTACTTAATACTAAAATGTTTTGTTCACCTATATGTCCTAATCTTTTATGAAAAAGTTCAAATTTATCCACGTCAATTTTGGATACATTAGCTGCTGTACCAGTTACTTCCAACAGTATATATAACCTATTTTGTTTCATACCCTTTATTACAACGAAGGATCCTTTCATGACCTTAAGATGTCTATTTTCAACCTTATACGTATATCACTTTTCATCTAAGATTCCTAGAGATATTAGATTTCGTTTAAATTTGGTACATATTTAACTTTATTAAAAACCTTTATTATACCATCATGCAATTTAATAGAAATTGAACCAACTCCCAATATCTTGTAGGCTTAGTTATTTTCTACGAGGACTCTACCCTTATCAATTTCATAAAATTTTTGAAACCATTTAATTTTAGGACACATGTAGTATGAACATTTTGAGTCTAATACCCACTTATTAGAGTTATCATTTAAAGATACTATTAAGGCTTTTGAGCTTTCATAGCTATCACGGCTATTGTTGCATTTCTATTTTCATTGCCTGAATTCTTTTTTTCTTTTTAATCTTTCATAATAGTTTCTCCTTAAATGTCATTCTTTACTATAGAAGTAGCATTTTCTAGAATCAATTTTAGACTTAGATCTTAATCTACCTTTAGTTTTATTTTTGCCATTTTCTTTCGTTTTAGGTCTACTTCTTCCATATAACTTTTTACCTTTTCCAAAACTTCCTTTTTTAGACTTAATTTCTAAGTCTCTGAATCTTATGATTTTTACAAAATCATCAAGGGTGAGGGTCTCTTTACCATATTTATGGTTGTCCTAACATCTCTGTAAGTCGATGGTAAAGAATTTAACAGGATTACTATCTCATTTTCATCCTCTATGGTCTCTCCAGCATTAGTTAAGTCGAGACAATTTTTTTAAAATAATTTAAGTTTTCTTCCAAGTTGCTAGCAATATCCATTGTAAAACCAAACAATCTTTCTTTCATATAAATTTTGATAGAAGGAGACTTTGTAAGATACATTTTTGTAAATTAATACAAGGCTTTAAAATCACACCAGAATAATTAATCAAACAAAAAACACACTCATAATATTAAGAATCAATGTATAATGGCTCAGTTTTAAAAAATGAAACCTACATCTACTTTGAGCTTATAATAAAAAAACTCATTCATTATGAATCAAAATTACAACCCGTAAAGAACATTATCAGAACACTCTTTTATCACCGTTACAAGATTACAACCGATTGCAGATACAGAGAAAAAAGAATGAAGACAGACCTTAGCCTTATTTTACGAAACACTCTCTCTCAATCTATTTAGAAAGCCAAAGAAAGGAAAGTATGTGTTTTAAATCAACTAACATGAACAATATATACTCAAACAAAAATATCACCGTTTAACTCGCTTAACATATGAGTTTACAGAATTGTCCCTAAACTTATAATGAATTATTTTAGGACCAAAAGTTTTAACAAGAGGTGATTGGTAGTTTTAGAAATATTAAAAATTAAATTAGATGTTTAATATTTATTTGAGACTAAAATGACAATTCTCCTTATATATAAATAAATTTTAAATTTATGTGATTTTAAACATAGTTTAAAAATAATTACACTTTTATGATAATGTTAGAAGTTTTGAATTTAAATCCTCTCTTTTCAAATTAAAAAAATAAACATAATTTGAAGAATCATATGGCGACGTCGTGTAAAAGATAAAACGAAAAAAAAATACTTTTTTTTGTTTATATTAAACACTTAACAAAAAAATAAAATAAAATAAATAAAAACATGACAACAAAAGATAACGTGAGAATCAGCAAATTGCATTGCAAGTGCTGTCTAATGTTTTTATGTCTACGTGGACAAACATATATACACAAGCAGATACTCCGGCTGTCTTTCAACTAATAATTAATCACCTCCAATTTATTTCCAAAAAAATAAAACTTGAAAAAAAAAAACTCACTTCAAGTTTAAAGTGCAATCTCTCGATCTCTCTGATAATCGACCTATATTGTTATGGCTAGTACCAGCACTTCTTCAACAATATTACCAGTTCATTCATTGCAACCAAGAAGAAGAAACAAGGAGATAATAGTCTCATCTTCATCATCATCAATCCATTTTAGCAGCAGCAGCAGCCATTTGAGTAATAAACTGAGGATTTCTCGTAAAGATTTGAGATTTTCAAGGTTTAGACCAGATGGGTTTGTTGTTTATTCTTCATCAGTTGAAGAGAGGAACAAGAGCAGTGAATTGGAACCTTCTCAAGTTAACAGCTGGTAAATTTTTTTAATTATGTGGGGGTTCTGTCTAATTATTTCCTGCTATTATTATTATTATTATCTATGTTCCTTTTATTTTATTCTTTTGTAATTATATAGTGGTCAAAATTGTTTAGGGATTATCAATGATGCTTGAATTGAATATACTGATATGTTTATTGATATGGGAAATAGGGTGCATTTCAGTTGGTTAATTTTGATGGATAGAAATACATAAAGTTTTTAACAAATTTGATGTAAATTAAGTTTGAATTTGAGATGATGGGAATTGGAACGGAAAAGAAAATTGGAAATATGGCATTGGAGTTTGGAACATTAATGAATCACTAGAAAAAAAAATAGTGGAAGTATTATCTTCATGAAATTAGATAAATCTTTCATATTTGGAAATGAAGATATAAGAACATGAAGTACAAATATTCTTTTAAGAAAGTAATTAGTCTTTGTCTATAGACCAATTTTGTGTTAAGGTCATTTATTGTCCACCAATTTCATGTATGTGTTAATGTTGCAGATGCTTTCACTGAAGGTGTAGTTTAATTTTAGTGAATTTCGCATTTCTTGACCATGATGCTATATTTCCTATCATGTAGTATGTGGAACTGGAGGGGTTATTCGATTCGCTATCAATATTGCGGAAGCAGTGGCCCTGCTCTAGTTCTGATCCATGGTTTCGGAGCAAACAGGTCAAGATCGTTGAAACTTCGCTTCTCATTAGCAGACAACTTATTGCTATAGGTATCAATTGCAGATTGCTCTACATTGTCGTGCTTGGCATATTCATTTTTGTATTCTATGCAGGCTTAGGACTTGTTCCATTATCTTTTTCCTTTAGTACCGTTTTTCTGGTTGCTTAAATTAGCATTGATGCAGCAGAAGGATGAATATTGTGCACTGTCATGACTAAAACGTTATCCCCAACCATGTGAAATTATATAGTTCAACTTCGGTAATAATCACTTTAAAAGTAAATGCTATTGTTAAAGTTTGTGAAGATTTTTAGAAGTTTGGAACCATGGATCTACTTGCTGAACTTATTATGGGGGAAATGCATCTCAGTGTGAATGGATTCTTTAAAATGTTTGGATTGGATTCTGCATGGAGAATGATGGCGTGTTTGACTATGGTTCTTTAGTATGGTTGTTAAGAGAATGGTATTTGTGTATTTGGTGAACTTGGTTTTTCCCGGTATAAATGAACTTGCTGCTTCCGAAGCCTTAGAATGCGAGTACTTATTGTTATAGTCGAGAAGGTTGTAAGCGATGAATACACTGTATTTAAGGACTAAAAAAATATTGAATACACAATGGTTGAGAGAGTACGTTTATGGCAAACTAACACTTAAACCATAGAATTTAATGCACCCGCTTAGAGATGAAAATTATCAGAAGGATTGATTATATACTCGTTTGAGAAACCAAATCTGTGCGTGTGAAAATCATGAAATTGCAGATATTGAATTAATGAATTAAATTTTCTTGAGCATCAAATGATAACCAGTAAAACTCCAAATCTTGAATAATGAAATTTACAGCTTAAAGTCATCCACTTGTCCTTATGGAACTTTTGAACAGGGCCGTTTCAGTCTGCTGGATTTTGTTGCCCTCTAAATGCTAGGGCTTTGCATATTGGTCGCTGCTTTGCTTGCGTTCTCTAATGAACCAATGCTTTATGCAAGTTTAATGACAAATATGTTGTCGATCTAACAAAAGCTTTTGTTCTCTTTCTTGCTGTTTCTGTACTAATGTGTATGCTTAAGTGATTTTGATTCCTTTACTTTTATTTACAGTGACCATTGGAGGAAGAATATTCCATTTCTTGCAAAATCACATAGGGTGTACTCAATTGATCTTATTGGTTATGGATACTCAGACAAGCCAAATCCTCGTGATTTCAGTGACAAACCATTTTATACATTTGAGACATGGGCCACCCAGCTGAATGAATTTTGTAAAGATGTCGTCAAAGATCAAGCATTCTTTATTTGCAATTCAATTGGAGGTCACCACCTTCTCAATGTTCTAATTTATTTGAGATCAACCTTTACTTACAAGTTTCGTTGCTTAATTGATCTTTAGTTAAGTGACTAAAAAAAGGAAAAAGAATAGGAAGCATAGCTAATTTTCAAAATCTCCGGTTAGCAATTTCACCTTTCTATATTTGGGTGCTTTTTTCTTCTTTATAAGTTAAGTTCAATGTGTTGTTACATGGTGTTGTTTAGTGGTATTTTGTTATCACGGCCTATGAATCTAGTGTTACAAGCGAATGATAAAATAGCCTAGCCTAGTGAAAATTTTTAATTAGATTATGACACTTTCATTAGGTTAAGTTATTACCATGACTTATTTTTCATACATGTTACTGTGTGACTCATTAAGCACTTTTTGTCATACTATTACGATACTTAACCGCTTAGTACACATTTTATATGCTCATCATGCAGGACTTGTTGGTCTTCAGGCAGCAGTTGCAGAGCCACAGATCTGTAAGGGCTTGATCTTATTGAACATATCTTTGCGTATGCTTCATATTAAAAAGCAGCCTTGGTATGGACGACCTTTGATCAGATCATTCCAGAGTTTGCTGAGGTAAAAGTGAGATGAGTTTCTTTGTGCTCATGTTGATGTTTTAAACTGCCATCATAGGACTTAAGTTGAACCTGCTTTTTTACTAGGAATACTGCTGTGGGGAAACTCTTTTTCAAATCGGTTGCCACGCCAGAGTCCGTCAGAAATATTCTTTGTCAGGTATTACACATAAGTGTTTTCCTATTCTTCCAACATTAGACTGTTAAATGAATTATAGAAAAATGAAAAAGGGAAAGCCATTAACTCCACATTGTTTCTGAAAGATAGAAAATGAGAGCTTCCCTGTTCTAGTTTTATTGACTGTTTGTGATGTATTTCATTTCAGTGCTATAACGACACCTCCCAAGTGACAGAGGAATTAGTGCAGACGATACTACAGCCAGGACTTGAGCCTGGTGCTGCAGATGTATTTCTCGAATTCATTTGTTACTCAGAAGGCCCTCTACCCGAGGAATTGCTTCCACAGGTGAAGGTTGGTTCTCCAAACTGAAATCCAAATTACGCCAATTACAAATTCCTTCTGGTAAAATGTAGCTATTGATGATTTAGATTTCCTCTCACAAATTCCTTCCGGTAAAATGTAGCTATTGGTGATTTAGATTTTCTCTTCGTGTTTACTTATTTTCCTCTTTTGCAGTGTCCTGTTTTGATAGGATGGGGGGATAAGGACCCATGGGAACCTATTGAGCTAGGAAGAGCCTATGGAAATTTTGATTCTGTAGAAGACTTCATTGTCCTCCCTAATGTTGGTCACTGCCCTCAGGTCTGTCTCTCTCTCTTGTGTGTGTGTGTTCACATGTGTGCTGCATGCATACACAGTCTCATTCTCACAAACGGGTATAAACTGTGATAGGTGTTAGTATATGGGGCATCATTGGGACATGTTAGGTGGAATTTTCCATTCATTTACAAACAACATTTACTCTGCAGCTTGTTTAGTGTGTGAAATTTATCGAAGATACATTCCCTTACTAGAGGTTTGACAACCTTTATATGGTCTGTTAAAGTTCTGCATAAACTTTGAAATCTGGTGCCAAAGAAACCAGTTTCTAGTCTCTCAAAATCAGTGTTAACTTAGAAACAATATCTTAGAACATGATTTTTAGAGCAGCATTAGTTAGAAGACATAGACATAGTCTGAATTTTGATGATGCTTTAGACAGTAAAATCTTCTAAAGAAATCTATTGCTGCTGTACATAATAGGATGAAGCACCCCATCTTGTCAACCCGCTTGTTGAATCATTTGTGGCACGTCATGCTACACCGCCAGCTACAGCTAGTGTTTCCACAGCTTCCTGATCTACTACCAAGTCCATTCTTCACTGCTGGTTTGTTCATCAAATGTGTTCATGTAGATCTTACATTTTACTCAAGATAAATGCTGCGGCTTGCTAATATTGCATTTTTTTTTTTTTTTGATTTGTTTTGCTGTAATTAAATGTGATAGACATCCATTGGCTTAAACTTTTAAGTCTTATCATTTTCCAGTTTTACTTTCATACGTTCATGGATGTGTGATAACTTTTATCTTTCCAAATCATCTCTTCTGAAAATGAAAACAGAAACAACTAAAACAGTTCAGCCCTTTTAGTACATATGCAAGAACAATTTTTGTTGTCATTTCCTTCTAACATATTAATTTTTTGATTAATCTATCCAAAAAAATCATATTAATTTTTTTAAGTAAAAAAATTAACACAAAAATCCGGGGTTTTGGTCCAGATGCATACGGGTTCACATAAATTTGCACCTAAAAAATGTAATTAAAAAAAAACTCGAACTTGGATTTTTTAACCTGTGCAGGTCAAGTTACCCTAGACCAGATTTTTCCATTTTTTTTTTTCAGATTCGGGTACAAATACTATCCTCATGTGTGATATATATAAAATGTTAGGAAATTGTTAATTACTCTCGTAGTTATGTGTTTTTATTATTTTTTTCCTCGATTGTTTAATAAGTATTAATATCTTTTTATTTTTGGTAAATTATTATTTTGGATGAGAAAAAAAATAATAAACACGTAAAAACATAATAAGATATAACCGACAAATTTTCTAAAATGATAAATGTTAGGTAGGGTTAAAGTACGAGTCACTTTTCACCTGCAATGGCAATTATTTATCAAGTTTGATGACACTTCAAACTTAACTGGCAATTGAAATTACTACTACTACAACAACTACTTCAAATGTTTGACATTTTTGACATATTATATAGTTTAATCTAACCTTAATGTAAACCGTTAATTTAATTAACATATAGATTAATTTGCATATGATATTATGAGTAATATCGACAAATAATCTCTTGTGGGGTGGGATTTGAAAGTCTTATGAATCACTGTGTTTTTGACTAATAATACAAAAGCAATTCTTAGATTTGTGAAAATGTCATTGTTTTTTTTTTTCTCTATCATGCATGACTTGCATGCAATTATTTGCGGGGTGAATTAAAATAGGAAGAAGAAAAAAAAAAAGATAAAGTTTGTTTAAATCCAAAGCTCAACCAAAATATATGTGAATGTCGGTTAGTTTAATTGGTAAATTTTTTTTTGGATAGAATCAAGAAGTTTGGTTTAAATCTCATTTTTACACAACGAGAAGGTTATTATTTAAACTTTATGTAATATATATATATTTTATATGGGAATATTATTTAAAGTTCATGTAGTGTATGTGTGTGTCTATATATATTAAAACAGTTAACATAAATATGATTAAAAGAAAGAATATTTTTTTTAACATGGAAGACGAAGGATTTGAATTTAAAACTTTTGTTAAAATAGAGATAAATGCATTATCAACTTTTTATCATCGAACTGTTAACACAAGTATGATTAGGAGTAAATCCTTAACCCTAAAACTAAAATATATTTGGTATAAGTGTTTTGTGGCCTTGAAACCATGATCTTTGTAGAATAAAAACATTAATTATGAAATGAAAGAAGAGAAGTATTTAATAAACACCTAGATGCAGAGTGAAAGTAGTATTTATCGACTACTTCAGCTAGCTTTTTATATTAAACAAACCCTAAATTAATTTAAAAAGTGAAAATTACGGAATGTGTATATACACCTAAAGTTCTTAAAGCAATTATGTCACATATGGATTGGTTAAATTATATTATAGGACAAATCATTATTGATGGGGGATGTTATAATTAGGTTATTGCATTGTTAAAAAAATTAAGAGTAGTCCAATTTATTAGAATCAACCCATGTGATGCGAAGCTAAAAAAGAATATAAGAAATTTATTTTGATAGCTTGAGTTGCATTTATTATAATAATTGTATTTACTATTGAATTTATTTCATTTTGATAGTAATTATAAGGGAAAAATGACTCTTTCTCCTCCGAGGTTTTAGCTAATTTTTATTTATCCTCTATGGTTTCAAAAAGTACTAAAATCCCCCTACAGTTACCACTATTTTGTTATTGTTCCGTTATCACTATTTCATTAATTTTAACTTTTTTAATGAATTAACAATTTTATCTTTAATAATATATAATTTGATAATTTTACCTATAAATAAATTAGAGAAAGAGCTTGAAGGAAATTGAACACTTGACCTCAAAAATAAAATCACTTGTTTTCACCACTAGACAAAATTAAAGATTACATAATATATTATAAAGATTAATATATATATACCATATAAATTAATAAGATGAATTGTTAATTTTAAATCAAATAAATTTTGGTACTAAATAATTATAAATGTAAAATATTTTAATAAACAATAAATTATGAGAATTCACCGAAAAAAATTTGTAAACAATAAATATTGAGAATTATAATCAACTCATAAAAATTAAAAAAATTACTACAAATAGTGCCAAATTCTTCTATGCTCTCAAATCAGCTATTAATAAAGAAAAAATGTTATATTAGAAAAATATTTTTAGATGATAATTAATGGCTACATATGAAAAATAAGTTTTGAGTTTTGTGGAAAATTATTTTTTATAATTAACATTTTTTATAGTCAACTATTTTTTTTATTTCTTTTCAATTAATTTAAGAATAATTAGAAAATAAAAAGATGTTTATAATGGGTTTTCAAAAAAAAAAAAAAACTCATTTTTGTAAGCTTATTTTAATTAAATGATATTTAAAATATTTTACACTGATTATTATTTATGATTTTTGAGTACTAAAATTTATTTAATTTAAATGTAACAATTCATCTTATTAATTTATAGAGTATATATTAATATTTATAAAATATTATGTAAGCTTTAGTTTGGTCTAATGGTAAAAATGAGTGATTTTATTTTTGAGGTCAATGGTTCAATTTCTTTCATGCTCTTTTTTTTTTCTAATTTATTTAAGGGTAAAATTATCAAACTACACATTTTTAAGAATAAAATTATCAATTCATTAAAAAAATTAAAATTAATAGAATAATGATAATGAAACAGTAATAGAATAATGAACAATGATAACAATAGAGGTTTCGGTACTTTTTGAAACTATAAAGGAGTAAGTGGTGATTAGATAAAACCTCAAGGGGGTGAAATTGTCAAATTATATATTATTAATGATAAAATTATTAATTCATCAAAAATTTAAAATTTATGAAATAGTGATAACAGAATAGTAACGAAATAATGAACAATGTTAATGGTATGAGATTTTAGTATTTATTAAAACTTTAGGAAATAAGTGATAATTAGCTAAAACCTCGAGGAGAAATGATTATTTTTCCTAATTATAAGTTTGAAAGTATTAGTTTGCATTAATTATTGCACTTTGAAAAATTGTAATAAATACCGGGCATCCTAAATAGTCTCTATAAATATTATAAAAGATGAAAGAAAAATAATAAGAGATGTTATTCAAAATATTTTGTCTTGAATTAGCCTTTTAATTAATCGTAATTTTTATTTTGTTAAACGGTATCATTTTCTTGAATAATATTGCAAGCTTATCAATATTTATTCTATTTTAAATGGTATCAAAGTTTTGTATTAAGATGATAGACCTTAATAATTTGAATGGAGATCATTTGAATATTTTAAAATAAAAAAAATAAATGTATAACAAATTTTTTTAGAGATATGCAAGAACACATGGCAACATTGACTGAATTTGGTTATGACTTTGAAAATTAATGATTTATTACAACAAGAACCAATACGGTAAGAAAAAGACAGGCAACTCATTAATGACTTTGAGAGCCATTATCTTTTTGTTTTCGATATTATTTTTATATTAAAAAAAATAATAAACAAGTAAAAACATAATAAGATAACCGACAAAATTTCTAAATGTTTAACGTTAGGTGGGTTAAACTACAAGTCACTTGTCACCGGCAATGGTAATTATTTATAAAGTTTGATTACACTTCAAACTTAACTGGCAACTGAAACAACAACTACTTTAAATGTTTGGCATTTTTGACATATTATATAGTTTAATCTTACCCTAATGTAAACCATTAATTTAATTAACCTATAGATTAATTTGCATATGATATTATGAGTAGTATCGACAAATAATCTCGTGTGTGGTGGGACTCGAGAGTCTTATGAATTAATAATATAAATAATTATTAGATAATAAAATTATATAAATTTTAAAATAATTTATTATATTATTTAATAATTATTTGACATATAAAATTTTAAATATAATTTTAAATATTTAATATTAAGAAAAGAAGAAGATCATATTCATCAAAGTAAAGTATGTTGGGTATAGAAGAGTTTTGTGACTTTAAAACCATGATCATTGTAAAATAAAAATATTAATTATAGAATGGGAGAAGAGAAGTATTTAATAACCATCTAAATTTGAAGTGAAAGTAGTATTTAATAAAATAATTTCCCAATCAGCTGTGGGATATAGTCTTTTTATTTTCTTTTCGTTATATACATGTCTCAAGTTTTTGGTTATTTATTTTAGCTTACGGGTTGTATTTTATTTTATTTTTTTAAAATTGAAATATCTAATAAAAGTTCTTAAAATATGTAACCAAAAAATATGGAAGATTACTTATCTAACAATTGAACTTTAAAATGACTCTTAAAGAGTTCAAAATGGAAAAAAAAAAGAAAAAAGAAACCGAGGGTTATCTTTTGGTATTTTTATGAGTTGTGGTATTAAATATGGGTGGGTAATGTCCATCTAGGGTCAATTATTTAGTTTAAAATTGATCATAAACCAAATTAATTAATTTTACTAAATTGATTTCATTGAGTGGAAATATGTAATAAAAAAATAGTTTAATTCTCGTCTTTTGTTAATTTTTTTTATTTGTTTAAATTTTATCTTTTTAATTTTGAATTGAATCGAAAAAAAAATTAATCAATCGATTTAAAAAATAAAAGCTAAAAAGTGAAATTAAATCGAACAAAAATTCAAATTGACCCAAAAAAAAAAAAATTCTATCATCCTTACTATAAAGTGGTTCGTGCATCTAAATAAGAAAATAAAGTTAAGAAAAAAAAATGGTAATCAATGAAAGATTAAGGGTGGACTTAAATAATTAAATGTGGCCCCTATATCATAATCATCATTAGCATCTTCATAATCATCATCTCTACGCATGATTGAACCCCATTTTAATTAATACATGCCCGAATGGGATTTGCTTTATCATAATTTATAAGTACACACAAACCAACACAGAGAAAAAAGAGCTAAACTTTATGAGATTTTGTTTAGAAATGGAGAATCTCATCACCCTCTTCTCCCTTCTAATCATCATATAATTCATTCATTATATAAATAATCTTTCTTATTAAGTTTCACCTTTGTAAGATATAATTATCAATTTTCATGTTCATCAAATCAATACAACTTTTGTAAAGACATGTGTTTTTATTATATTAATCTGATCTAGTCATCAAAAAACCTTTAACAAGAAAGTCTATAGTATTTTTAAGGGAGATTATCCTTACCTCTTTTTTTTTTAAATATGTATCACTTTTTTCAATAAAAAAATTTAAAAACTATTTATAACCTATTTATAGGAGAGTAATTGATAATTTTTAGTACAATTTTTTCTTTTTAAAATACTAAAAAATAATAATGAATAATTTAAAAAAATAATATATAAAAATTTTTAGGAGAACAATGTTAATTTTCTCCATATTAAAGGTGTCGCTAACTTTTCGTGAAAGTAAAACAAAATAATAAAGGTGGTTGATGTAATGTTAAAATGTCATTAAATTTGGGGTACTAACACTGCCACCTCTGAGGTTGACACAAATTATATTTTAACGTTGACTTTAATTTTAATTATATTATTATCTTTTTATTTAATTAAAAAAATAAAAATATTTTCACCATTTAAAAATATTTTATATAACAAAAAAAATATAATTATGAATGTATTTTCACCTTTTTAATTAAGTTGATGAGGTGATAATATAATTAAAATTAAAGTCATTATTAAAATATAATTTATGTCAATCTTGGGGGTGACAGTATTAATATTCCCATTAAATATAAAAAAGTTAAGATATATATATATATATAACATATGCAAATTAGTGATAAAAATAATAACATTAAATCTAACAAATGAAACAATAAGACTCAAATTTAGGATAATAAGTGCTTATAAATCAAAATTTAAGAAAAATTTTATACACTATTTAAAAAAGCAAGCCAAAGTTAGTAATAGAGAGTATTAATAGAAAACGGGTGGTATAAGTCACTGATATTATAATTAAATTATATAATTTAAATTTTTTTGATATTATAATTAGAATATATAATTAAAATTCTTTTGAGAATAATACATATATCTTTAAAGTACACTCTACTTGAATTACTCTACCGAATCATCAAAAGTAACATGTACACTTTTAAATACATTTCATTCAAACTAGAAGGTGGTATAAGTCGTTCATATTATAATCAAATTATATAACTGAGATTTTTTTATATTATAATCAAGGTATATAATGAAAACTTTTTTAGAAATAACACGTACATTTTTAAGGTATATCCAATTTGAACTACACTACTGAATCATAAAAAATAATAAGTACAACTTTTAACACATTTCATCCAAATTAGAAGGCGGTATAAGTTATTGATATTATAATCAAATTATATAATTGAGACTTTTTAATATTATAATCAAAATATATAATGAGACTTTTTTGGGAATAACACGTGCATTTTTAAAGTATACTCTACTTGAACTACGCTACCGAATCATCGAAAATAATAAATACAACTTTGAGTATATTTCATTTAGACTAGAAGATTCTTATAAGATAATACGTATAACTTTAAACACATTTCATCTAAACTAAAAAATTCTCATAAAATAGAAGGAATAAATCAACTGCATTAATATATACCAAAACTTAAACCTCTAACTTTAATTAGAAAGATATAAAAAATTTGCCATTAAAAAAAATTTGCAAGTGCTTCGTGTGCACAATATGAGTATAGTATTATACATTGTGTACAAAAAAAATTTTCACTGTACATTAGCTAGATCATAAAGTAATTTTTTAATTGTCTATTATTAACAAAATTTTGAGTTGTTTGATATATTTTACTTAATTATACTTTATATTAGGGATGGACAAAAAATTAAAAAATAGAATTGGACTCGAAAAATTGAATCGAATCGGCTGGTTCGATTTTTCTCTTGATCGATTCAGTTTTTGATTTTTTAATTCAAAAAACTTAAAAATTCGGTTCGGTTCTCAGTTCGGAAGGCCAAACCGAAAAATCAAATTTTGAAAAATTAATAATAAAAAAATTTAAAAAATCGAATCGAACTGAACCAAATTGAACAAAAAATAAACTTAAATTTAATCCTTTTGAGTCGAGCTAAATCGAACCAAAAAATTAAAAACCGAACCAAAAAATTAAAAATTAAACGAAAAAATTAAAAACCGAATTGAAAAATTGAAAACTAAACCAAATTTATAAACCGAACCAGTTCGATTCGGTTCTCTATAAATTTGATTTAGTTTTCAATTTTATTCTTTAAAAATTGACCTGTTCAATTTGATTTTTGATTTATACCAAAAATTAAATAGAACAGAATTTGCCCACCCCTACTTTATATTATATATCTTAATTTACATTGAAATCTCAAAAGCATATTGTTGAACCAACTTCAAAGGGTAAGATATAGCATTAACACCCATAAATTTGATATATATTTTGTGGGGGAGTAGAGATAGAGGGTGACTTTTATTTTTTTTTTTGAAAGGAAAAGACTTTAATTAATTAATGGTGACATAAATTAACTTAACCACCAAACAAAGATACCAAATTGGATTTCTCAACATGAGAGAGGAGATGAATCTCCCTCTAAAATCCAAGAAATTAAATAGTAAATATTCGTACTGGGTTGGGTGCACCCACCAAACAAATCGGATATATAAAATGCAAAGATTTTTTTTTTTTAAAAAAAAGAGAGCTTTGACCCAAAAATGCACTTTGCTTTTTCAAATCATATATCAAATATATAATTATATATAATATATTGTGTGCATGGCCATGAATAATCATGTCTCACGTGTCATTTTAAAATTCCTACCAACATTATTTGATTATTTGGCATCTTAATTAGTGATGTATATTTTTTTATTTAAAAAATTTAAATGAAGATAAGAAATTTTTCACTTACAAAATATTAATTTTTATTTCCTATTTTTATTTGAACTCAAATATCCGCAAATATTTTGTGCATTAACAGTCAATTGAACTACACTCAAGAACTATTAGTATTATCTATAAGGCAAGAAATTAGAGACTAGTCGAGACTTTCTTATTACTTGTCTCAATTATTTTTTTTATTATACGTCTTAAATTATAAGTTACATGCCCTATTTTTTTTTTTATGTTGTAACAATTGTTTTAGAAAAATATTATTATAAATAACAAAATTTTTGGAAGAGATAATAAAAAAATTAAAAGGCTTGAGTAGTTTTATAATAAAATGATAGAAAAATATCATTTTAGTATCTAATTTTATAGATACGTATTAACTTAGTTCTCACTTATTTAATATATATTATGTTAATCCCTGCAACAACGAAGATGGTAATTATTTAGAGATGAAAATAATAAAAAAAAATTATTAAAAAGTTCTTATAAGAACTAACATGATATATATTAAAAAAATAAAAATTAAATTAATACATATTCATAAAATCAGAAGTCAAAATAATATTTTCCGTAAAATGATTGAAGCATTATATGCATAGTGTAGATGACATTTCTTTTTTTTTTTTTAAAAAAAAAATTTACTTTTAACACAAATTATATGTAGAATTAATGTTCAACATAAAACTATTTTACATAGACTTACTATTAAGTTTGTCTTTAAAAAATTATAGACGTTAACATCTGAGAACGACTCTCTCTCTTTATAACTCTATATATATAGAGATTATCATAATATATATAATATGTGAAGAGCTTCTTGGAGGATTCCTTTAGCTTTCTTCTTCTTCGTTTTTTTTTCATTTTTTTTTTTATATATTTGAAGAGGGTGAAGAGAGAAACATTTTAATTAATTAAGATGGGAAAGTTCAAAAGGGTTTGTGTGTTTTGTGGAAGTAATTTAGGGAATAGAAATATTTTCAGTGAAGCAGCTCTTGATCTTGCTACACAACTGGTTTGTAAATTTGTTCTCTCTTTCTGATCTTAATTTCCTCTTTTATGTCAAAAGAATTTTGGTTTTTGAAGGACCTTTTTAATGGAGAAGAACTAAAATTATATTAAATTAAGCACTTAATTTGCAGGTTGAGAGGAAAATAGATTTGGTTTATGGAGGAGGGAGTGTTGGGTTGATGGGTTTGGTTTCTCAAACAGTTTATGATGGTGGGTGCCATGTTCTTGGGTAAGCAAATTAAATTACAAATAATACAAGTAATATATATTGAAAATTAAACAAAATTTATTTTATTATTATTTTTGTATATAGTTTTAATTAATGAAGTAGATTTAGATTTACCATTCTAATTCATATATATATATATATCATTCAACTTTCATTTGATACTTTATTTTTATTATCTATTACATGTTGTTGTTTATTCAAATTATGAGTAATAATGATCTCTAATTTATTTTTGCTTTGTGACTAGAATTATCCCAACAGCTCTTGTTCCCATTGAGGTAATATGATTAATATTAAGATTATGTATAAACATCTCTTCCTTCTCTTAAATTCTCTTCATTTCAAATTTAAAAACTCTCAATAATCGAGCAGTTGCTCCATCTCTGTGAAAAATGAAATAATTTTCAGATATCAGGGCATGCTGTGGGAGAAGTAGTAGTAGTATCTGACATGCATGAAAGAAAGGCAGAGATGGCTCGTCGAGCTGATGCTTTTATTGCACTTCCAGGCATGCATAATTATCGTATATGCTCATAATTTTAATTTTAATTTTAATTTTATGGGCACAAATAATATTAATATTTAATCAAGAATCTGTAAGTTTATTTATTTATTTTTTTTGTAAAAAAAAAAAGAAAAAAAATTTTACTCTCTGTATGTGTTTTGAATAATATTATTGAAGGAGGATATGGAACAATGGAAGAGTTGCTTGAGATGATAACATGGTCTCAGCTTGGCATCCATCACAAACCTGTAAGTTAATTTCTTCCTGCAATAATGAGTTTTTGAGAAACATAACAAGATAATTAGATCATAATTTATAATTAAATGTTAATACCAAAAATACTCTCTGATGTCAGTTTTATTTTTTTTATAAAATTTTTTGTTTATGGAATGATGAAAGAGAGTTTAATTTGTGTGAGACGGGACTATTACTTCTCTCGGTTTTGGGCCTCTAAAGACTGCTAATAGAATTTAGAGAAAATGCTATTTTGATTCATGATTTTATAAATCAATACGAATTTAGTTTTATTTTTTTTAATATATACTATGTTAATATTTGTAGGGATCTTCTGATAAATTTTTATTACCATTTTCATTCTTAAATAATGACCATTTTCGTCTATACAAGGACTAATATAATATTTATTAGATAATTCAGGACTAAATTTGTATATATTTATAAAATCAGCGATTAAAATGATATTTTTCTTAAAATTTAAGTGTTCGACTTAAAAAATTAGTCATTTATATAGAGTGACTCTTTTATTTATAAATCAAAGTTTTTTTTTAAAATTAATATGAGAAAATCAACTCATTAATTCTCCTTATATGAAACTTCTATTAAGGATGTTTAGTATCAACCCTTTCATTAAACAAATCATTTGTTAGATGACACTGAGCTTATAAGGTTTAGTATCAACCCTTTCATTAAACAAATCATTTGTTAGATGACACTGAGCTTATAAGGACGGCTTAAAACCAAGTGTTCAATACTAAAATTAAGCATATGGGTGAAATGATAATTTTACTTTATTTATACAATATTATCAAAATAATTTTATAAGATTGATTGTATTAGGAATTTGTAACATTACATATAGACAACATTTTTGAATTTGTCAAATATCAATTTTTTTATTAATAGTTATAATAATGATTAAAAGTAAATAAGAGATTTTTTTTATAAAAGAAAACATAGCATTATTATATTAAATAGATTCAAAATAACTTCCAAATTCAAGACTTTTCCCTTTTGATAATTTTTGCTTTAGAAAAAAACCTTATGAATGGACAGGCTCAAATGTGAAAACAATTATCTTCTAATGTAATCCTTAATTAAAAATTATGCAACTTAATTAAATTGTCTAATTAATTCTTAACCATTCAAAGTTTTTGGATAGGGATGGCCATGAAATTGACTTGTCACCCATTTATAGCTCCATTGTCAAACCCTAATGTTTGTCCACTTTATAATATCATACATTATATAGTTGTCAATTTATAATGTTTGATTGAAATAAACAATTTTTTTTGGTGCAACTTAAAAATTAATCATCTTTTATACATTTTTAAAATACGAAGTAATGCGTGACGATATGGGCATAAGAGTCTTTTTCATGTGTATACGTTTTTAAAATGTGAAGATCATTTAAAACTTTTTTTTATATGTTAAAATGATATTATTTTATTAAAATTAATTCTAAAATGATATCGTTTTAATTTAGATGGCATTTGCATTTCAAAAATATGGGATCTGCATTTGAGAATTTCTAAATTTCTAATATTGATCATAATATGCTTCCTTATGCATTTGCTTAAATATTCCAAAGAATTTGTAGTACATTTTTATATTAAAATGGAGGTCTCAACTTATTCACCCCTCTCCAAAATTAAAAAAAATAAAAAATTTCATATACATATTGATGTGTATATTTTGATCACTTGGGTAAATAAAAGAAGGATTGTGAAATGACTTTTGTGGAATATGTTTTGGCAACACATTCCTAAAAGCTTTTTTCTTACAATTTTGATTTCCAAAAAACAGGTAGGTGTGTTAAATGTTGATGGGTATTATGATTCTTTGCTCAAATTCTTTGACAAAGGTGTAGAGGAAGGATTCATCAAGTCTTGTGCTAGAAACATTGTCATTTCTGCAAAGAATGCTAGAGATCTTTTACAAGAAATGGAGGTACTAAAATTGATGGGATTCATCAAGTAAAAGCACTTCTAGTGTTTTCATTTGATGGGATTTCACATAAGTTGTCATATTAATGCTGAAAAGCACTTCTTGTGCTCCTGCAGGAATATAGACCTATGCATGATCAAGTGGCTCCAAGTCAAAGCTGGAGTGTGGAAGAAACTAACAGTGAAGAAGATTTATAACTAAGTTTGCTGCTTTTTTTGTGGTCAACCAAAACAAAATTGATTGTTTTTTTTTTGCTTTCAAGGGCAAGCAAAGAGTTAAGGATAATACACAATAACATTATGTGTCAAAATGGGTAACAGTAATACTTCTTTTAAGCAAAACTTATGAGCTAAATATAAACTGACTTCTGAAAGTTGTAATTGGGTACAAAAAGCAAGGTTCATTGTTATACTTTTATTTGAAACTAGCAACTTTTTATTTATCAGATTTAGAATAAATACAATTGTAGATAATCAATTAGATAAAAACTTTATAATGCGGATATTTGTACGTTTTTAAAATGATGCTGCCTAAATTATCTAATATAGGTCAAAACGATGCCATTTTATATAAAATAATATCGTTTTGATCTATATTAGACAATTTATTTAGTGTTCATATTTTTAAAATGTGCAAAAATTCGTACAAGGACTGTGAATGAGCTCATATTTACCTTGCTTCAGGGCTGCTCCAAGAAAGAATTCATTAGCTCAGTTAGCCAGGTTCAACAAAGAGGGCTAGACCCAGGAACACAACAATGATAAGAACCAAACTGAAGCATCAAGCTTCGACATGTGTGTGGAAATTTTCGAATTACGTGCAATCGAAATAGGTATGGAACACTTGCATCTAAGTGATTCAGAGATTTGATACAAATGAAATGAGCATAAAATTAGAGGCCAATCCAATTCCAAGCAGGCATAAAGGCAAAAGTAGAAGCCTCTCTAGCTCGAAGGGGAAAATATAAAGTACCTTATATTGCAAGCAATTCCAATGCTTGATTTAAGAGCATTAATAGAATGAAGGGAAGAACAAGCAAATGAAATAGGGAAGACCGAAACAAACTCAAAAGTTGTCATTTCTTGTGATTGAATCAACTTGTGCCTGAGTTGCAGGTATAAATTCCATCCTTGCAATCTCTGGTCAAGTCGTTAAATGTTTCCATGCGCGTCTCTGCCCTGTAAAAGATCTCAGAGTCCACAGTAACTCTCATGTAACCATCAAATTCAACTGGTTGTCCATTGTTCAAACGCGCGGTTTCAGTGTACCACTCACTTGTGTCACTCCACACCCTGCACTCAGACCTTAGCTGATCAAAGTAATGGTAAAACGGTTCATTGGTTGCGATATACACATCTCTCCAAGGGTGAATGACTTCTTGAAGCTTTGCAAGGATTGCATCCGGTGATGTATCATCATTCAAATGGGGCCAGAGCTCCTTGTTCTGTACTTTGTATCCTCTAATCACATGAACTGCATCAAAATCCCAATCCATTCGCCCACTGATCTCCATAACGACATTTATCAACCTCTTAGCCTTCCATAGAGCATGCAATGGTCTTTTAATGTACTTTTCAGGTTTCCCTTCGCAAACCCTATACCAATAATTTTCAGGCTCTGGACCATCAAAATGCCTCCATATAATTGTGCTGTTAACTTTCTTGTGCTTCTTTGGCGTCGTCTTGAAGCCAACAACTTTCTTAAAGCCACTCTTCTCTCATGAGACCACTCCCATTTCTTCCAATCCTTCAAAAACTCGTGTTGATCCAGAATTTCCACCACCTCCTTGAGATGTTCATAGTTGAAATAGTATCGAAATCCTTCCCCTCCTCATCCTTTTTTCTCTGGTTTTGACTTGTAGTAAAGCACACGTTCAAATCCATAACAAATGTCCTATTAAAATACATTGCTTCCCCTAAAGCACGCAACAAACTCCAGTAATACTGAATCATCCCTTTGCAATAGTCCCCTCCACATGAGTAGTACAACTACCTCCCTTCGCTAAAATTAGCCTTTGGCCCCAGCGTTGGAATCGTGCCATTGGCCTCATCAACGCGAATTGGCTCCTCAACTTGAGCCTTATCAACACTGCTGGTTATTCCATTGAAGCTATTCCAAAACGACCTCTTTGCACTGCTACCAGAATGCCAACCACTTGAATGCACTACTTTATAAGTTCAATTTTCGCCATATCCAAATGTAAACTTCCTATAATCCCTATACTTCCTGATTGACCTCTCTCTCATGTTCCTAAATCTCCATGCTACCTCACATTCATTCTCTTTTGATCCATTAACTGGACTTCAATACTCCAAGAACATAATTGACTTGTACACCTTCAGATTGAATATCTTAACGGCTAAGAGAACTCGCGGGTCAGAACAATTCACTGCCCTCAATTCATCATCACAACCAGATGGTTGTGCCATGATGCTCAAATTCTGCATCTGTTTGCTCATACACCTCAATAATATTTTCGGTGATGGCAGCAGGGTCAAGGGGCATGGACTGCAAAATTTCACCAGTTTTGAAGATGGAATTGTCATCTGCGAAGGATAAGGTTGCTTCTTCAGTTTTGCTTAAGAATTTAGTCAAGCTTCTGGCAGATTGATGCCGTGCATCTGGAGGCTGGTATGTGGTGGCAATTATTGTAAATATTATGACTGAGAACGCAAAAACTGAGAAGCATAGATTGGTTATCAGTTTTATTAAATTTTGGCCAATTGCCTTGGTTCTCTCATGGGTTTTGCATAATCTAAAATATCCAGTTCCCTAAATCTAATCAAAATCCTAAAAACTGACCTAAGTGGGGTGTTTGGCTAAAGAGAAAATGCAAGAAACGGAAAGAAAATTAACACAACCAACTTACTTACATTACATGAAACTCTTTAGATACTAGATGGGTTTTGCCCACTGATGATTACCCAAGTTTCGGATTGAAGTAATACGCGTTCATGAAATTTTTTGACAGTAAAGATTTATCACATACACAAACACATTGTGCATAGTTTTTTTCTTCTTCTGTTGTGATTGACAATGAACTAACACACACACAAGAAATTTTGTCAATGGAGAAGATCAAGCAAAACTAAGTGCAAGGAAAAATAGGCGAAGATTTGGTTCTTGTTTCTTTGCAAATTAAAGATTTACAAATAAAGAAAATTAACAAAATCTGTTTATGGCAAATAACAAGGTTCAGCTCTCAATCTCCTCTTCTCCATGCATCCATCAACAACAACAATGAATGTTATGTCCAACATTTTTATAATCACTTATAAGTCGTTTGAGAGTCCTATCTAAAATTTTAATAATTTTATTGAGACTGTTCCAGGTAATTGTTTGATCTGTAAATGCTTGCATGCAATTATTTGTTAACTAAAATTGAAATAGAGATAAGGAAAAAAAAAAAAACGATGTGATTTGTTTAAGTTTATAATTCTATTAAAGTAAGATAACATTTATATACGAAAGTCTTTCTATAAATTAAGTAATTCAGTGTTGAATGTTTGCATGTTTTCAAAATGTAAATTAATTTTAAATAATATTATATATTGATTTCTTTTCTTTTTTTTTTTTAACTCTTTTTGAGCTATACAACATAATTTAAAATTAACAAAAATTATTAAATGATGTCTGTATTTTAAAAATGTTCAAATGTCTCCATTAAAAAAATTTTTATTGTAATTTTAGCATAATATATGTCCTTTGAGGTAGATTTTATGATACTATTATTTTATATAATTTTTAAATTATTAAATTAATACATATTTAAAGATTGATATTAAATCTCATATTTAATTGCATCTCAACCATAAAAATATATTAATTTAATAACTTAAAATTTATATAAAAAAAATAATGCCATGAAACCTATCTCATATATTTTATATAAAATTTTGTATTAATAATTTAATATTATGTAATTGTATATTTTATTATTAAATTCAAAACCATCATAAATGTGTGTATATTTGATGAGGGAAAATAAATCTAGGACTAATGTTGCAGGGTAAGGGTTTGTCATTAAACCAAAAGGTTAATCTGTTAGGTAATGCCATCTACTTGTCTATATATATTTAAGATCCATCTAATTTTTATTTGATGTTGGACGTAATATTTTCTTTCACTCAATCATATGATACTCTTGTCACATTCTAGTTCAAATTTAAAGGCCTACCTAGCTTGCATTGCCCATATTGGTCCCCTGAGTTTAGGTTAGACCATGACGAAGGTGTCAAGTGATTGAGTGGGGGAGAGAATGTCACGTTCTACATTCTAAAGACTTGGGTAATATGGGTCAAGTGGGCACTAAAAATCTTATGTCTTAAACCCCAATAGAAATTGTCATGTGAGTAGTGGGTTTTATAGCTGCTGTTTGCCAATAGCCTTTGCATTAGTTAGATATAGAACAACCATCTGGTTTGTTACTAAAAAAGAGTCTGGTTCAGTATGTAAACTTCATCGCTCTTTGTATGGTTTAAAACATTCTCCTCGTGTCTAATTTAGTTGTTTCAGTACTGTTATTTAGAAGTTTGACATAATTAAAAGTAAGTCAGATCACTCTATTTTCTCTAAGCATAAATCATAAGGCTAATGTATATATTTGGTAGTCTACGTTGATGATATTGTCGTTATAGAAAATGATCAAAATAGTATTAAGCAATTAAAAAATCACATGTTCGATTGTTTTTAGACCAAAGATTTGAGATTGCTCAGATACTTCTTTGGTATAGAAGTAGCTCAGTCTAACTCTGGGATTGCTATCTCTAAAAAAAATGCTTTGGATATTAAAAAGAATCAGGGATGTTGGACTGCAGACCCATACACACTCTCATGGATTATAGCATTAAACTCACATGGATAATGGAAGCCTTTCACAGATCCTGAGAGATATCGAAGACTAATTAGTAAACTTAATTAACTCACCATCACACGATCTGATATTTCTTTTTCGGTTAATATTGTTAGTCAATTTCTATAATTTCAATGTGATAGTTATTGAGATGCAGTTATCTGAATTTTACGATATATCAAGGGTGCACCAGGTAAAGGTTTGCTATGTGAGAATAAGTCATACATAGGTTTTTGGATACTTAAATGCTAATTGGACAGATTCTCTATTAGACAGACATTCTACCATTGAGTATTGTATTTTTGTTAAAGGAAACCTTGTATCTTAAAAAAGTAAGAAGCAAGACATTGTTGCTAGGTCAAGTACAGAAGCTGAATATCGTGACATGGCTTTAACTGTTGTGTGATATGGTGTGTGATGTGTATAGATGTGTATAATTTCAAAAATTAAATACGCAACGGAAGTATTCATACATATTAAACAATATGTAACATATTCAATCATGTATGATCATTCAAGTACATATATATATATCTCATATATATATTTCATGCATGATATAAAATGAATAACAAATAAATAACCTACCCGGATATGAAGGTAGCTTTACAAATCTTCAAGAACTCCAAGCTTTAATTTTGTTGAGCTCACCTTGAAGTGTTCCCTTGCACAATTCTAGTTCACAACTAAATCCGGTGGGATTGTGAAGCTAGAATGACAGCCTTGAATTTCCAGCAAATGATTGTTTTAACACTTAAAACAATTTGTCCTTATGATTACTACCAAGAGATGAGAAGAATTGGATATTTTCTATAGTTCTTTACAACTCTATATGTTGTAGCTTGGTAAGCCTTTGCATTTTCTCTCAACACTTTGAGAAAAACACTTAGGAAAAGCTCTCAATTCTCTCTCTTTTCTCCTAGAACGAATTTCACTCTATCTTACACACATTGAACTCTTTCAATTCTTTCTTAAGTGTAAAGAATGATTTCTCTTAGTGCTCCACCACCACTTAACCATGTTTGCCATTACAAACATTAATCTATCATATTTTTCACTCACCAATTTGATTCAACCAATTGAATCAATTTCTAGAGAGTAAATGGCATTTAATCAATGTTAAGTGGTTTTACCACTTCCTTAGTGCATCATTTAAGAATTACAAAGTGGTAAACTTTCCTTATTATTAATAACAAGTGCAATCTCCATTAGTAAATGGTGTTTGCCACTTATTCCAATTAATAATAATAATTTGATTAATATATAAAATATTAATAATTCAAAACTATTTTGATTATTTACATTTACCATATATGTATTTACCAAGCAAGGTAAATAGGTAAATACATGGTAAATAATTTATGGAGTAAGATTATGTCACTTGTCAATTTCTTATTGGTTAACAACTCTTGTAAACCAATAATGTGTTTTACCTTCAATTATTGACAAGTGAATAATAAAAGGAACTTAGAAACATTTTTCATTTTGCTGAAAATTGTTGGATTAATTATTCAATCCAATTCGCCGCCCCAGTGCACAACGAGTACACTTCATATTGTGAGACTCTCTAGGTCCATGCCCGATTTGTCATATGAAACTATTTCACACGTCCGTGAACAATGTCCCACACACATGTTACAGATATTACAAAATGGCGCATTAGACCATACAAGTTGAGGTTATAACATATTCGTATAATCATTCCATCATAAATATCCTAGAAGAGCGGAGATATAGATCAACACTGTCAAGTCTCTATGTGCTCAACCATAAACTTATCTCTAGATTTGTATTTCAATAAATAATATCCGTAAACACTTTCACGATATTATTTTCCCAAGAAATTCTTGGATGTCTGCTTATGGCCATAAGAATTTCTGAAATACAATCTTAGAGTTACATGATATTTTACTCACCCAATTGAGTTGATGGATCCCATATCTGTACACACCGGACTCCATTAGCATCGGACCATACCTAGCGACACCCAGCGGTCAGACCATGAAAGGTATCTGACATATGTGGAACCAAAGTATGATGGATCACTCACAAGTCCACCGTGGCACTCAGGTCTAAGGACCACGAATACTACTCAACTCGAAAGATCCTTTATTGACGGCTTTATGGGATGTCTATTGGAGATCTTTGTGAGTCTGTTCAATATTCAGTCCTTACTGAATACTTGTATCTCTATACGAGTTTCCACTAAACTCATGGTCTGCTAAGACTAACCATCTGGACTATCTAGATATAGACATACACTGATCTATATATATATATTAAGATCTTCACTAGCAGACCCGCATTGTGAAGGTAGATCAGGAACATTAAATTTAAGAACATATTTGCATAACAACATTTCTTAGCACCATTTGCAACCTATTGCAACTATGTCATTATTAATATATTCTTAGGTCTTTGTCCCATTTCAGACAAGGCTCTAACTCTTTAGATTTTACTAACTCTTAGTTTTGATCTAAACTCCTTTAGATCAGATCTGAACTCGTTCAGATCATACAATGTCTAAAATGTTACAAGCATCTTACCATATTTATAAATAAAATAATTAGTGATATATTGAAATCATAAATATATAAACATAAAGCAAATATTTATACATAAAAGGGATGATACGTAAGCACAAATCCCAATAACTCCCACTTGCTTTAGTGCCATTCACGATGGTATCTTATACCCATTGACTCCACATGTCTTTCAAATATTTTTGGAGTTAAGGCCTTAGTAAGTGGGTCCGCTACATTATTCTTAGAGTCTACTCTACGAACTATCACATCTCCTCTAGCCAAGATTTCTCTTATGATATGGTATTTTCTTTCCACATGCTTAGACTTTTGGTGTGCTCTTGGCTCTTTTGCTTGTGCAATGGCTCCGTTGTTATCGCAGAACAATGGTATAGGATCTATTGAACTCGGAACTATTCCAAGTTCAGTGATAAACTTGCGTATCCAAACCGCTTCTTTTGCTGCTTCTGATGCTGCAATATATTCTGCCTCTGTTGTGGAATCAGCGGTTGATGACTGTTTGTTACTCTTCCAACTGACTGCAGCACCATTGAGAATGAATACATATCCAGATGTAGACTTTCTATCATCTAGATCAGATTGAAAATCTGAATCTGTGTATCCTCTCAACACTAGGTCATTTTCTCCATAAATCAAAAACTTGTCCTTAGTACCCTTAAGATATTTTAGGACATGTTTCACTGCCATCCAATGGCCTTCGCCTGAATCAGACTGATAGTGGCTTGTAACACTTACAACCATACTGATATCAGGTCTCGTACACATCATGGCATACATCAGACTTCTCACAGCTGATGCATAAGGTATACTAGACATTCTAACCTTTTCATCTTCACTCTGAGGACACATTTTCCTCGAAAGATGAATGCCATGTCTAAAAGGTATGTTAACTGTCTTACAGTTACTGAAACTATACCTTTCCAAGACATTATCTATGTACGATGATTGGGAGAGTCCTATAAGCCTCCTAGCTCTATCTTTATAAAGCTTTATACCTAGTATATAGGAAGCCTCTCCCAAATCCTTCATGGAGAAATTCTTGCTTAGGTAACTTTTGACTGATTGCAACATACCAATATCGTTTCCGATAATGAGTATGTCATCCACATATAGAACCAAAAAGACTACCATACTCCCACTGCTCTTTTTATACACACATGATTCTTCTTCGTTCTTGATAAAACCAGACCCTCTGATTACCTCATCAAAATGAAGATTCCAGCTTCGGGAAGCTTGCTTAAGTCCATAGATAGACTTCTTCAGTTTACATATTAGACCAGAAGTTTGGCTGGATGTAAAACCTTCGGGTTGTTCCATATAGATTTCTTCCTCAAGATATCCATTTAAGAACGCTGTTTTCACATCCATTTGCCAAATTTCATAGTCATAATATGCAGCAATTGCTAGTAAAATCCGAATTGACTTAAGCATCGCTACTGGTGAGAAGGTTTCCTCATAGTCGATCCCAGATCGTTGAGTATAACCTTTCGCCACCAATCGGGCTTTGAAAGTCTCCACTTTCCCATCGAGCCCACGCTTCCGCTTGTAGATCCATTTACAACCGATAGGAACAATTCCTTCAGGAAGCTCAACCAAGTCTCAGACTTGATTGTGATGCATAGAGTCAATTTCAAATTTCATGGCCTCTTGCCATTTTCCCGAATCGATGTCCAACATCGCCTTTTTGTAAGTTGAAGGATCATTTTCTTCAATCAAGAAAACATCAAGAGCACCTTTAGATATGGAACCATACCTTTCAGGTGGCCTTGATATCCTTTCTGACTTACGTGGAGGGTGTGTCAAAGGTATTCTGCTTGATTGAGCCTGAAGTTCCATTGTTGGTTCATTTTCATTCTGATTGAGTTCATCTAACTCAATCTTTCTACAATCTCCACGATTCAGGAGAAACTCTTTCTCTAGAAAAGTGGCATAACGAGATACAAACACGTTTCGTTCCTCTGGATCATAGAATTGGTATCCCATTGAATTCTTGGGATATCCAATGAACCTGTACTTGTAACCTTTAGGTGCAAGTTTATCCTGTTGCGTAACTTTTACGTAAGCAGGACAACCCCAAATCTTAACATATTTAAGACTTGGTTTCCTTCCAGTCCATATCTCATGTGGAGTGGATGGAATGGCTTTTGATGGAACTCTATTCAATAAATGAGCAGCAGTTTCTAGTGCATATCCACACAGATATTCAGGGAGATCAGTGAAGCTCATCATCGATCGAACCATATCCAATAAAGTCCGATTCCTCCTCTCCGAAACACCATTGTGTTGTGGAGTACCTGGAGGACTATACTGAGCGAGAATCCCATTCTCCTTTAAATAATCTGAAAATTCACTGCTCATGTATTCACCCCCTCGATCTGATCTAAGGCATTTGATATACATTCCGGTTTGTTTCTCTACTTCATTTCGAAACTCTTTGAACTTTTCAAAAGTTTCTGACTTGTGTTTGATAAGAAACACATATCTATATCGTGACAGATCATCGATAAAGATAACAAAGTATCGAAAATCACCCATAGCAGTGTGATTCATTGGACCACATACATCACTATGTATTAGTTCCAATAAATTAGTGGCACGGTGTCCAACACCAATAAATGGAGCCTTGGTCATTTTGCCTTGAATACAAGATTCACAAACTGGATATGATTCTATGGTCAGATCAGGTATCCGACCATCCTTAACCAGACGGGATAGGCGTCTTACCCCTATATGACCTAATCTCATATGCCACAATTCTGTATCATTTAAAGTTCCCACACTATTTTTAGCATTCACTTGTACATTCATGACATTTCCTGTTGTATCTAATATGTAATGCCCATTTATCAACTGACATTCAGCTAACAAAACATTATTCAAATCATACAAGCATAAGGAAATGATTCCTAACACACATATGATATCCTTCATTGTCCAATACAGGAATTGAAATAATTTGCCGGATAATGTTTGGCACATAATAACAATTATTCAATACAACAATTTTATTACATGGAAGCATCAAATTGAAACATCCAATAGCCTCGACCTGTAGGAAATCTCCATTTCCAACACGAAGCTGTACTTCTCCTGGTTGTAACTTTTTAACTTCCTTCAGACCTTGTAACACATTGCAGATGTGAAAAGGACAAGCGGTATCTAATACCCAACCAAAGCTAGCATCAAATGCTAAGGAAATATCAATAAAAGGCAAGTGTATACCTGATGGTGTCTTCTTAATCATGGCAAGGTACTTTGGGTAGTTTCGCTTCCAATGCCCATCCTCACTGCAATGGAAACATTTTCCACTTGCTTTGTTCTTTCGTGGGTGCTTGGATATGTATTGCTTTCGAGGACCCATTCTAGGTGCATGCATTACTTTCCGTTTATTCTTTCTTTTGGACTTCTTAGAAGTCCTTCGGGTAGATGATGAAGCACCCTGAACATAGAGGACCGAGCCCCCTTTGTTCATGTCCTCCTGAGCAGTTATTAGCATGCTATGCAGTTCAGCATAAGTAGGAGTCAATCCTTGCATATTGTAATTCATTATGAATGGTGCAAATGACCCTGGAAGTGATTGGAGAATCAAGCTATTCCCCAATCCATTGCTCAGTATGAGATCCATGGTCTCTAGTCTCTCAATGTATGAAATCATTTTGAGGACATGAGGACTTACTGGACTGCCCTCGGGTAGTTTAGCTTGAAAAAGCGATTTGGCAACCTTATACATTTCAAATTGAGGTCGGTCACCAAATAACTTTTTCAGGTGGAGCATGATACTCTCAGCATTGTCCATGTGGACATGCTCCCTTTGGAGCTCCGTAGACATAGACCCGAGAATGTACGATTTGACTTTCAAATCATCATCCAACCATTTCCGATATGTCTCCTTTTCTTCTGGGGAAGCATTATCAGAAATAGCTTATGGCATGCGCTGATCAATAACATATCCAAGCTTTTCAGAATCTAGAACTATTCTGAGATTCATAAGCCAATTAGCATAATTTTCTGCACCTTTTAGTTGGTGCGCATCAAGGATGCGAGCTAAAGTGTTGTTTGAAGCCATTTGATCTTCACAAGACAAAAGAAAAAGATGTTAGCGGAATATTTCAATCACTAATAAATAACGTTTTAGATCATGGTATAACAGTTATACAATTTTTAATCTAAAAATGCCCTCCCACTATTTTACGTAATCCCTTTAACCTCTCAAACAGGAAAACGATAGTTTAAGAATTCTTTAAACTATATAGTGAAAAGTGGATCCCTTTAGCATTTACTTCAGCCGTACACTATAGCGATCTAGGCCTTAGTAAACCCAAAAGGTAGACAACTCTTATCAATTGTATCTCATACAACTCTTAACACTTGATCCTAAACACATCTTATCCGCACACTTTAGCGATCTAGGATAAGTATATTCCAGATTTACTTATCAATCATTAAATATATGTTATTGTTATTAACCGCACACTTTAGCGATCTAGGGTAATACTTTAACATATATTTATCACATCTAATGTTTAAACGATATAGCCCAAGTCACACCAATCAATCCCTCACACTTTAGCGATCTTGGAAAAGAATCGAAGTGACTTGTCTAATACCGTATTGATAAGACGGATCATATTTAACATTACCTCATAATGAAAACATTACAATCTGATTAAGAGATTTTATTACATACTCATTTCATCCAAATGAATAATATAGATCATTTATATATAAAGAAATACGCAATCACAACTAACCCCCACCAATAGGGCTTCCATTGTGATTATCAGCGTATTTTAATAATCACATCATGTTATGAAAACTATTGAAGTACAATATAGCAATAAAATAAGTCAAAACATGATAAATAAATTAAAAAAAATTTCCAGAAACAGTGATGAACGCTGTGGCGCTGAAACACGGGCGCTGCAGCGTTCATAAAATTAATCCGGGCGCGGGGGCGCCCAGAAGTAAGCGCCGCGGCGCTGGCCAAATAACGGGCTGGCGCTGCAGCGCCATATATCTAGCGCTTCGGCGCTGGCCATAATATCAGCCGGCGCTGCAGCGCCCATATCCTAGCGCCTCAGCGCTCAATTCCAGTATGTGGGCGCCGCAGCGCTCATAGCCTGTCGCCGAGGCGCTGGCCAAAATTAGGCTGGTGCCGCAGCGACCTTAAGCTAGCGCCTCAGCGCTGAATTCTAGTATGTGGGCGCCGCAGCGCTCATAGATTATCGCCGGGGCGCTGGCCAAAATTAGGCTGGCGCCGCAGCGACCGTCAAATAGCGCCTCAGCGCTGGACACTGTTACTGTGTCCGGTGCACTAAAATCAATTTTCTTCTGTTCCAGCACCCAAATCAACCGATTTAAAACATGATCATATATCATATAAAAAATTTTAAATACCAACATATCCAAGAATTCATAAAATATCAACATGTTTAATCTTAAACATCAACATGCTTGAAATCAAACATCATCTTGTTGTTCATCAATAAAACATCAACATGTTAACTACAACAACATCAAACAGCAAACACCATATCAGCATGCTCTGATACCACTTGTTGTGTGATATGGTGTGTGATGTGTATAGATGTGTATAATTTCAAAAATTAAATACGCAACGGAAGTATTCATATATATTAAACAATATGTAACATATTCAATCATGTATGATCATTCAAATACATATATATATCTCATATATATATTTCATGCATGATATAAAATGAATAACAAATAAATAACCTACCCGGATATGAAGGTAGCTTTACAAATCTTCAAGAACTCCAAGCTTCAATTTTGTTGAGCTCACCTTGAAGTATTCCCTTGCACAATTCTAGTTCACAACTAAATCCGGTGGGATTGTGAAGCTAGAATGGCAGCCTTGAATTTCCAGCAAATGATTGTTTTAACACTTAAAACAATTTGTCCTTATGATTACTACCAAGAGATGAGAAGAATTGGGTATTTTCTATAGTTCTTTACAACTCTATATGTTGTAGCTTGGTAAGCCTTTGCATTTTCTCTCAACACTTTGAGAAAAACACTTAGGAAAAGCTCTCAATTCTCTCTCTTTTCTCCTAGAACGAATTTCACTCTATCTTACACACATTGAACTCTTTCAATTCTTTCTTAAGTGCAAAGAATGATTTCTCTTAGTGCTCCACCACCACTTAACCATGTTTGCCATTACAAACATTAATCTATCATATTTTTCACTCACCAATTTGATTCAACCAATTGAATCAATTTCTAGAGAGTAAATGGCATTTAATCAATGTTAAGTGGTTTTACCACTTCCTTAGTGCATCATTTAAGAATTACAAAGTGGTAAACTTTCCTTATTATTAATAACAAGTGCAATCTCCATTAGTAAATGGTGTTTGCCACTTATTCTAATTAATAATAATAATTTGATTAATATATAAAATATTAATAATTCAAAACTATTTTAATTATTTACATTTACCATATATGTATTTACCAAACAAGGTAAATAGGTAAATACATGGTAAATAATTTATGGAGCAAGATTATGTCACTTGTCAATTTCTTATTGGTTAACAACTCTTGTAAACCAATAATGTGTTTTACCTTCAATTATTGACAAGTGAATAATAAAAGGAACTTAGAAACATTTTTCATTTTGCTGAAAATTGTTGGATTAATTATTCAATCCAATTCGCCGCCCCAGTGCACAACGAGTACACTTTATATTGTGAGACTCTCTAGGTCCATGCCCGATTTGTCATATGAAACTATTTCACACGTCCGTGAACAATATCCCACACACATGTTACAGATATTACAAAACGGCGCATTAGATCATACAAGTTGAGGTTATAACATATTCGTATAATCATTCCATCATAAATATCCTAGAAGAGCGGAGATATAGATCAACACCGTCAAGTCTCCATGTGCTCAACCATAAACTTATATCTAGATTTGTATTTCAATAAATAATATCCGTAAACACTTTCACGATATTATTTTCCCGAGAAATTCTTGGATGTCTGCTTATGGCCATAAAACTTTCTGAAATACAATTTTAGAGTTACATGATATTTTACTCACCCAATTGAGTTGATGGATCCCATATCTGTACACACCGGACTCCATGAGCATCGGACCATACCCAGCGACACCCAGCGGTCAGACCATGAAAGATATCTGACATGTGTGGAACCAAAGTATGATGGATCACTCACAAGTCCACCGTGGCACTCAGGTCTAAGGACCACGAATACTACTCAACTCGAAAGATCCTCTATTGACGGCTTTATGGGATGTCTATTGGAGATCTTTGTGAGTCTGTTCAATATTCAGTCCTTACTGAATACTTGTATCTCTATACGAGTTTCCACTAAACTCATGGTCTGCTAAGACTAACCATCTGGACTATTTAGATATAGACATACACTGATCTATATATATATATTAAGATCTTCACTAGCAGACCCGCATTAGTGAAGGTAGATCAGGAACATTAAATTTAAGAACATATTTGCATAACAACATTTCTTAGCACCATTTGCAACCTATTGCAACTATGTCATTATTAATATATTCTTAGGTCTTTGTCCCATTTCAGACAAGGCTCTAACTCTTTAGATTTTACTAACTCTTAGTTTTGATCTAAACTCCTTTAGATCAGATCTGAACTCGTTCGGATCATACAATGTCTAAAACGTTACAAGCATCTTACCATATTTATAAATAAAATAATTAGTGATATATTGAAATCATAAATGTATAAACATAAAGCAAATATTTATACATAAAAGGGATGGCACGTAAGCACAAATCCCAACATTAACAACATGCGAGCTTATATAATTGAGACAGATGTTCGAAGAATTAAAATTTATAGATATATCACAGATGAAATTACTTTGTGATAATCAAGATACACTTCACATTTCATCTAACCCGATGTTTCATAAAAAGACTAAACATGTAGAAATTGATTGTCATTTAGAAGATATTGTTTGGTTTTATTTCCATCAGTTATGTTAGCCTAAATGACCAGCCAGCAGATATCCTTACTAAATATCTTAGAGGTCCTTGAATTAATTTAATTTTTAACAAATTTGGTGCATATGATTTATTTGCTCTAATTTAAGAGAGAGTGTTGAAATGTATATATGGTATATAGTTAATATTATAGAATAGAAAGACCTAGGTATCCTTCCATTTAGGATGTTGAAATGTATATATGGTATATGATATTTGTATATAGATGGTTAATAATATATAATAGGAAAACCTAAGTAGCATTCCATTTAGAATTAATAACCTTTCAATTAGAGTTGATAACATTCCCTATATAATCTTATATTTTCTTCAATGTTGAATATATAAAAGAATTATCTTTTCTTCTCTCTTAGTTCACAAGATTCTTAGACCAATTTTACCCGAAGTCATCATTCTTCTCATAAAGCTCTTTAAACTGGGTCATTAGATACATGAAGTTACTTGACAAATTTGACAACCTAAGTATCATGACTAACCATTCATATAAGCTATCATTAGTCTTTAAAGCAATTTTCCATTCATTTCTAGGGCGTATTCGGGTTTAGTGGTAGCTAGTCTTTAAGTCTATCTTGAAGTACACATTGAAACCACTCAATTGGTCAAGCAAATTATCAAGGTAAGAGATAAGAAAATGATACCTTACAGTAATCTTGTAGATGGCACGAATGTCCACACATATTGACAAACTCTTATTATTCTTTAGGATAAGTAGAGTAGGAATAGCATAAGGACCGATACTTCCTAATGTATCCCTTCATCAACAACTCTTTTATCGTCTCCCTCGAAATGTCATATTTTTGTGGGCTCATTCGATAATTTGGTATATTTTGGTAAGTTGGCAAGAATGAAATTAATGCAGTATTGGATATCCCGAATTAGTGGCAATGTAATGGGTTCGGCCATAGATTTTGGAAACTTGCCCACCAACCCTTGGACGTCATTTGGCAATGATTGTTCAAGCAATTTTTCTCATTTCATCACTAATTTGGTACACGTTCGTGTAACCTTAATCTTTTCCACGAACTTATCCTCTTTGTGGATCTTTGAAAATAAGGTATTTTCCTCCATTTTAAGGGCTTTCTTCTTGGTACCATTACTATCCACTTTCGGTTCCAAGTAAAAAAAATAAGTATTATCATTTTTCTTATGTACAGCATCCACATCATATTATTAAGGCCTGCCTAATAACACATGACAAGTATCCATTTCGACTACATCACACAAAACACTATATTTGTAGCTCTTACCAATAGAAAAAGGCAATTCGCATTGCTTTCTAATCTCAAAACTTAGCCTTTTCTAAATCTACCCTATGTTGTATAATGATGAATGCAGTTGCATTTGGAGTTTGAGACGATCAACCAAGCTTTAAGACACTAAGTTCTTACAACTAAAACTGTCAATTATAAGTTTACACACTATAATAGCAATTGAATATTTTTCTTCAAAGATTTTCTTTTGTTGGGTTTTGTTGGGTTGAACAGGTGTGTATATTAACCTTTACACTATACACACTGCATGTTCTCAATTATCTTCACCTATCTTTTTTATAATCATCATTATTTTTCTAGATTTAGCATTATTTGGATCCACTTTATCTTTTTCTCCTAAATCATCTACTAGAGGGGTAAAACGGTAAGGCCATCTTTGTGCAATCATTGCTCATCTTGCTTATTGTCTAACCTCAACTTTATCTTCGACTTCCTCTTTCAAATTAAAATTAAAGGGTGTAAAATGCGGCTGCGTGTGCAGTCTTTCTCCAACCATTAGTTTTTAGGTAGTGGATTATTAGTTCTTAAAGTCATAACTAGTTCATTCAATGCTTCCATACAGTCCTGTATATCTTTTCAAAAAATCTGTTATATGTTCATCCAAAACATTCAAACGATCTCTATTCAAGTCACTGGGGCTTACTATCTTAAGATAAGGCTCTGATAAACGCAGGATAAGCGTTGATGGGTTTATAATCTTTTTATAAAGACAAGGGTTGTTGATATCATTCAACAAGACGAAAGAAAAAATAACTCATAAATAAAAAATCTAAACTTAACTCTTAATAGAGAATTTTACTTTTTATTAATCATCAAAAGCTATTAAAAATACATATGCAATTTGTTTAAATATTAAATACTTGAAACAATCCTCCAAGTATAGTAAAACCCGAATTAAAAGTTCTAATACCACACAAATATCAAAACATATTAAATGTAACTAAGATTTTTAAACTTACAACTACTACCAAGATGAAATAAATTTAGTATTAAATAAATCTATTATAATAAATACAATTGCAAACTTCTAAAATATCTTTTTGTCTACTTATTGGACTTTTCATCACAAGAGCTGGTGTTGTCCCTTATCATTATGTGCTCAACGTATACAATATTTACAAAATACTTGGATGATTGTATGCCTAAAGCATACAATATCTACATCCAGCTAGTCTATTACAGACCTACAATTCAAATGGTAAACTACTTGGGTTAAGAATGTAAGGTTTAGCATCCTACTTCTATTAACTAGCCACATTGTTTCTATCAAAATAGGTATTATTGCATAAAACTCAACTAAACACTTTTAAGAACTGGATGACACCAGCGAGCCCATATAACAATAGCACGAAGACATCAAATCTAAGCATTAAGCTTTGACACATGCCGCATTTTCAATTATCCAAGACCAACTTAATATTGGACTTCTCATCTCTGTGATTCACAAATTTAAAACAACTATTTTACTCCATATATCAATAATTCACAAATTTGAAGAATAATTATGCAGTGAACAGATTTAAGGATGATCAATAACCCGAATTTTCATATGACTAACCGAAGTGGAAATAGATGCCATCAACATCTGGTTGAAATGATATCTAATGAGCATGTAGGATGGTCGATGCCCCAAATCATCCATGTTTGTGATTAGGTGAAAGTGTGAGGTTACAACTAGGGATGGAAAAATTCGAATTCAGATACGAGTTTTGTTTAACTCGGATCTAGATCTGAATTTTTTTTTGGACTCAAAACTCGGGTTTAGCCAGATTTTTTTGAATTGGGTCGGGCTGGATTCAGGTTAAGCCTAGTTTATTATAATTATTTTTTCAATTTTTGTTATTTTGGTAAATTTTAAACTTTTGGTGTATTTATTTTATAAAAAAATTATTAGATTTGTATTTATAGTTTATATTGTATAACTTATATTAATAATTTAATATGTAAAATTTTTATAAGTGACACATATAATTTGTATTCATAGTTTAAAATGTACTTTTTTTCTTGTTACAATTTTTTTCCTGATTTTTTAGATTAAATTTAAACTTTTAGAGTATTTATTTTATAAAATAATTGTTAAATTTTGTATTTATAATTTGTATTATATAATTTATATTTATAATGTAATATGTATAATTTGTATAAGTGACACATGTAATTTATATTTATAGTTTAAAATATATTTTTTTTATCATTGTTACAATTTTTTTTCTCAATTTTTTAGTTTAAATTTAAATTTTGAGGTATTTATTTTATAAAATAATTATTAGATTCATATATATCAAAGATTAAGAATTAATTTAGAATGTTTTTTAAATGAAAATTTTAAAAAAGTTAGATCTGAACCTAGACTTAAATTTCTCAAAAATTCAGAATTCAAATCTAAAATAATACCCAAATTTTTCTTAACCGAATTTCAAATTTTTTCGCATCCAAATTTTTTTACCATCCTTAATTACAACTGCATGAAACTTTTTCTAATAATGCCTGAGCCACCATGGAGCTCATGAATGCAAAAAAAAAAAAAAAAAAATTGAAATTGTACATGCCGACATGGGTTTTAAAAAACAGAGGGCTGATTTCATGTTCGAAGAAATATATAAAAGGGTTACATTTATGATTGTATATGCATTTTCATTAGTTTCATCTACAAAAAGGAAAAGAAAAAGAAATAATATATGCAAATTGAAAACTATTATAAAAAAAAAAGGAAAGAACAAATATATGCTCACCGTAAGTTATGTGACAATATCATAATCCAGGGAGATATAACTGCATTTTTGGCAACCAAGAGACTAATCTACCTTAAAACTTTTTATGTTTTGAATTAGCTGTTCCCTCTTGAGTATTGTCGTCACTAAGACTATCATTGCGTGTACAAGTCAGTGACATTGCATCCGCATGAAATAAAAGAGAGAAGAGAAGAACATTCAATCACTTGAAAAATAATCACAATCAAAACAAAATCAAAAGCATTATAAGTGAATATGATACAGGCTTTTCATGATCAACAGGAATTTGCCAATCATCAATAGAATTAAAGAACAATCAAATAAAATAAGAAGCCCGGAATAATCTCAAAACTCTGATCCCGTGACCGAATCAAAACACTGAAGACATAACAAGAGATGTGAAACAAGAGCCATCCCCAACCTGGTCAGCAGGTATTAATTCCATTCTTGCAGTCTTTGGTCAAATTATAAAACGTTTCCACACGTGTCTTTGCTCTGTAAAAGACCTCAGTGTCTACAGCAACTCTCATGTACCCATCAAACTCAACCGGTCGTCCGTTGTTCAAAAGTGAGGTTTCATTGTACCACTCACTAGTATTACCCCAGAGTTCCTTATAATCATCAAGCAAATGGACCTTGTACTGAGACCTCAATTTATCAAAGTAATTATAGAAGGGTTCATTGGTTGCAATATACAAATTTCTCCAAGGCTGAACCATTCCTTGAAGCTTAGCAAGGAGTGCATCAGGGGATGTATCAGAATCCAAATGGGGCCAGAGCTCCTTATTTCGCGACTTCTCTCCTCGAACCACATGAACTGCATCAAAATCCCAATCCATTCGCCCACTGATCTCCGAGACAATATTCATTAGCCTCTTAGATTTCCACAGCGCATGCCATGGCCTCTGAATGTATTTTGAGGCTTGCCCTTCACACACCCGGTACCAATAATTTTCCGGCTCCAGAGCATCAAACTGCCTCCATATAATTGTACTCTTATCTTTCTTAAGTTGCATTGGTGTTGCCTTATGGGTAACAACTTTCTTAACTGGAACTTTTCTCTTATGAGTCCGATCCCATTTCTTCCAATCCCTCAAAAATTCAACTTCCTCCACAATTGATGCCTCCTCCTTGAGATGCTCAAAATCAAAATAATATCGAAAATCCTTCCCCTCCTCATCCTTATTGCTAGGGTTATAAGTTGCTGCCAGGCACACACTCAAATCCATAACAAACGTCCTATTCAAGTACATAGCCTCCCCTAAACCGCACAAGAAACTCCACATATACTGATTCATCCCTTTGCAGTAATCCCCTCCGCGCGAGTAATACAAATATTTCCCTCTCCTGAAACTTGTCTCTGATCCCAATGTCGGAATTGTGTCATTGATCTCATCATCGCGAGCTGCCGGTGCAATTTTAGGATTCCCAAAACTCCTGGTCGCATTAACTCTACTCCTGAACATCCTCCTGGCATTAATACCTGAATGCCAACCACCAGCACGCACAACTTTATAAGTGCAATTTGCTCCATATCCAAACCTATACCTCCTAAAATCCCTATACTTCCTCCAAGATTTCTCTTTCTTGTTCCTAAATCTCCAAGCCACATCACACTCATTTGGTCTTGACCCATTAACCAGAGTTTGATACTCCAAAAACATAATTGACTTAAATAGCTTCAGATTGAACCTCTGAACAGCTATCAAAACTCGCGGGTCAGAACAATTTACTACCCTCAATTCATCACAATCAGATTGTTTCACGACGGTCAAATTTTTAACTTTCTCCTCAGATTTCTCAATCACTGTTTCAGTGATTGAACTAACAGGTGGCACAGAAGAGGCCATGGGTGCTAACTGCAAATCCTCACCAGTTTTGATGATAGAATTATCATCTTTAAAGGTTGCATTTTCGGTTTTTGTAAAGAATTTAGTTAAAGCTGGGGCGGATTCAAGCCATGGATCCGGAGGCTGATATGTGATGGCAATTACTGTAAATATGAGGACTGAGAGCACAAACACTGAGAAACATAGATTGCTTATCAATTTTATCAAATTTTGGCCAATTGGCTCAGTGCCTAGGTTTGATTCTTTCATGGGCTTTGCTTAATCTTCAAAACCCAATTCCCTACACTAATCAGATCTTAAAAATCTATGACAAAAATGGATGTTTGCCAACAGAGAAAAATGCAGGAAAGGGAAAGAAAATTAAATCGAACGGATTGGCTCAGGGCTTACTTACTTGAACTCTTAGATGGGTTTTGCTCACCGTTGAAGACCCAAGTTTCAGATTCAATTAGATCTTGCAATGGTATGGAGAAAATAAAGGAAAGTGCGAGAGAATTGATGGCTAAATACTAGTTATAATGGCTCAATCTCACTTCAATTCCTTGATGGGTTTTTCTCACTGTTGAAAACTCAGATTTTAGATATGACAAAATCTTGAAATTTATGAATAAAGAGGCGTCTGGTGGGCAAAAAATGAAAGGAAGTGGGAGAAATGCAAGAAAGAGGAGGACAAGAAAATAAAATGAAAAAAGAGGGAAAATTCGGACAATGAAGTGGAGATAAGTTTAGGGTTTGTATGAGAAAATCTGAACTTGGAAGTTTACTTGGAATCAAATCAAACCAAATTAAATAATTTTAAAAACTAAATTGTGTTGTTATTTTAAGCTTTCATTACAAGGCAAGTGTTGAGTAGATAGTATTACAGTGAGTTGGTGACAGTTCACTATAGTGAGCAAAGGAAGGTGCCACGTCAGCATCAACAGATTTAAAACATGGGCCGATCCCGATCTACTTTGATCATTTTTCAAGTAATAAAAGCAGATTACTCTTTTTTTTTTTTTTAACAATTTCGTATCATTTATTAAAAATCCTTAATATAAAATTATTAAATAACACAATACATGTATATTAACAATCACCCAAATTTAAATTATTCTTAAAAAAAAGAAAAAAAATTAGACCCCAACCAAAAACTTTACCTTAAATAAAAGTACACCGACCTTTTAAAATAAGGAACCAATTACTATAATGCAAGAAAATAAATTATTATCCTACGAGAAATAATACAAAATACCGTTATATTATTTATAACCTCTTTCAAAAGGAGTTAAAATTGATTGAAACCCTTGCCATTAGTTAACCTTAATGAACAATTAGCTTCTTAATCAATATTGATAAACAGTTTTATTATTATTATTAGTTATTATTATTATTATCTTCTTTTTTGAATTCAAAAACCATTAAGAAGGTACATCATGAATGAGGGGTTGAGGTGTAGTTGGTTTGTTACTTTCAAAGTTTGTTGAGGATGAAAATGACAACAAATTTGGCGGGACTTCAGCTTAAATATACACACAGGGGAGGTCAAGATCAAGAAACCTACCTACCTGCTTTTTGTGTCATTTTGATATGCATACAATATTATTTTCCTCCAAAATGAGAAATTTTATAAAAATTAAGGTCTCATATTTAAATCCTCACATCTCGGATTGACTCTACATTGATTTTGATTTCACTTGGTTTCATAGTAAGTCCTTGCAAGAAGAAACATGTTAAACTCGATTTAAATTTTTAATATTAAGTCTTCACTTAATAACTCGATTTTTTTTCAGCCAAGTGGTTAACCAATAAATGAAAAGGATAATAAGATAAAGAAAAAGTATGCAATTCGTATGTACAAATTTGCTTTCTTAGTTTCCTTCAAAGGTATATGCTTGTATACATGAAACAAGTGCTGGTTGCCCTTTACTATATACAAAAGAGGGCTATATCATATTCAGTCTGCAACATTGTATTTTTCAGATATGACAGTGTATAAAAACACTTGTTTTCATTGAACCAGGGCATGGTTGTAATCATGAAAATGGAAGTTCTTGTAGATGAAATTTGACAACCACCTTGATGCCGCGAAGCATACTATTGCCATGGAGACTAATCCGATCCTTGCAATTGTTGGCATTGTGGCCTGTTTGGTTGCTGCAACAAAACCTACTGATATAATGGAGATGACTTGCAGCACAACCTCAAGAACATTGAGAACTTTGTGTGCAGCATTACAACTTTGACAATTCACCACATGAGACCAGTACCTAAAACAAAAGACATGGGGAAATGTCAATATGCTTAGAAAAATTTCCCATTTGACAGCTCTTAAATTACAAGCCAGCTTTGTGGTCATCCAACTTTGTCTGCAGTTACTTGATGGAGCGTTGGCATTCTAAGGGCTACAAAACCAAAACTGTTGACAGGTTCTCGATGTATCAAAGGAAGGTTAAAAGTGACTTTTGAAGTTCATTAAAACCAATCTCTGCATTTCTTATTTGTGATGTATATGAAGATTTACCTATCCATTATCTGCTCTTTGGGAGGACTCGGAGGGAGGGCGTGACCGTACTTGTCTCCCCAATTAATTTGGCCACCTGAATACTTGTTTAGCCACTTTCTAAAAGCAACCACATTGGCATCTGACTTTGTTGGCACAAAAAATGCCCTTTGCCAATTGGAAGGTCCAACAGTCATTATTTTACGCTCCTATAAAGAAAACATCAGTAAAAATGCTAATGAGGAGATGATGAAATTTTTTAATGTCAAATTGGTTTGCAGCAAGCAGAAGCATAGAATAAATGTATATCTTGATCTCCCTAATTACTAGAGCACCAATTAAAATGGAAACTAATCCAAGGGACAACAATTTACACAAGTAATTAGTAGACATAATGGAAAGGAAAAATACTAAGATTATCTCTCAGACTGGAAATTATCAAACACATACACAAGCATAGTTTAGTATGCCAGTGTCTACAACTTAGTCTTTTTCTCACAAGAAAGGAATTCAGGAAAGGTACAAAGCATTATTCTTGGGTTCCTGTTTACACATAGTTAAACTGATTTAAGCATAGTCTATGCAGTTGTTCCCTAATATTATCATTACCTGTGTTGCCAAGTCTTTTTGAAATTTTATTATTTCTGATCATCGATCCCCTATTTTGAAACCTTACAAACGTTGGTTTATCTTCTAGCTTGGTTTATGTATGTGGAATTGATCCATACATCATATGGCCAAGATCACTTATACATAGAATCATCGGATAATTGTTTGGAAATTAAACCTTGCATAAAACAAAACAAAATGGGAATTACCTCCAAGTGAAGGAGATACATATCTGAATCGAGAACCAAATTTTGTTTTAAATGAAATATCCATCGTGGAACAATTTGGTCAATCCAAACTGCAAAATTTCTCGGAAATGTCCATATTACTCTGCTTTTACCTGGACTAACTGGAACACATATAAAGATTAGAGCCATCCTTCGTTTTGCCACATGGGATGAAGGCTCCTGAATAAAACAAATTAGATAAAGAAAGAAAAGGAGATAATAAGAATGCAGAAAAAAGGTCATTTAAGTGAAGAAATGGAAAATGTAATTACTGTTATGCACTTAATCTTAGGAAAAATTCAAGTATGCTGTCTTACCTGGCTGTTTCCTGTTGAGGACACTGATCCATTTTTTTGATCTGCTGCACTACTTTCATCCGATGCAAGTTCAAAAAAAGCATAATGAACACAAGGTGCCATAAATTTACTACCGCCCCATTCTCGCTTTGTAGTGAAACCATTTAATCCCAAGTTTTCTACACTCATTTCAATTGGTACACCTCCTTCCTTATCAGATTTATCTGTGAAAGAACTTAGTGTTGACATATGAACCTCAAAAGTAAAATGATACAGAACATGATTACTGAAACTAAGATTCATTTTGCAGTTCTTTATCTACCTTTGGGTTGTGGAGTTTGCAATATTTTATAATGTGCATACGGGACATGAGCAGGGTCCATTAGATTTTCGATTAAGACCTCATACCTGCGAATTTCAATTATAATAAATTGAATTCCTCGGCATGTACACTATTTGAAATCTAAAATATGGTTGAACATTTTCATCTTTACACACCCGTAAGGCAGATCTCTATTTCCAATCGTCTTGGTATATGATGGGTCATCCATTTCTGGGATGTAGGGAGGCTTCTTCTTTAGTATAATATCTTTGTATTGTGGTTCAGTGTTTGGCCAAAACCACACAATGCCATTTTGCACAGTGCTTGGATAAACTTTTGCACAAGCTTTCTTGAATGTGTGAACCTGCTTAATTGGAGAAAAGACCATATAAAATAACTCTTGGCTGAACATTCTTCCCAACATCCCAATTTCTTTAATGTTTTCAGCAACCAAACAGAGCCTAGTGAGTTTGAAAGAAAAACAAAATGACTACCTTTGACTGATATGTAACACATCATCCTCAAGATTAGAATTAGCACAACAATAACAAATTAAAGAAAGATAGCAGACTAATGTCCATGGTGAATATGAAATTTTTGCTAAGTTGCTGCTTGATCTAAAAGCTTAAGCTAGTAGATAAGGTCCAAATGTACTATTAAGCTTTAGCAGGCCCGCTCACCCGAAAGATGAAATCAAACAGAAACAATACAAATGAAGAGATAGACCTCAAAAATAAACAATAAGTGCAATTGCAATCAGGTGAGGGGGTTCAAACTTGTTACTGGAGGGCCATCTGGGGAGAAAATTTTTCAACAATGTAACTGAGCCTATGAAGTTCCAAAAGAAGAAGAAAATGACTAAATTGACTGATACCCAAAAAAAGATCATCTTCAAGATTAGAACGAAAACAAACAATAACAACCAGAAATTAAATCATAAAGATACTACAGACTAATATCCATGATGAATCAAAACATGAAGTTTTTGTTAAGTTATTGCTTGATCCAAAAGCTTAAGCTAGTAGATAAGATAAGGTCCAAATTATACTATTCTCTAAATACAAATATGAAATACAAATGCAATCGAACGAGAGGATTCGAAACTAATTACCGGAGGACCATCAGGGGGTGCCTGAGGAATGAATTGACAGTCACCAGAGCCATTGAAACACCAGCCATGGTACACACATTGCAGCCTCCCCCATTTATCAATCCTCCCTTCAGACAATGGAGCCAATCTGTGAGGACAAGCATCATCAAAAACTTTCCACGCACACTCATTCCTGTCCCACCAAACCACCACATCAATCCCCATCACTCTCTTTGCATGGGGCACTCTCTTGTCCAAATCACACACTGGCATTAGCGGATACCACTGCGAGAGCCAGTCAAATTTCTCCTCCTTGGTCTCAGTTTCAAGCTCGTCATCACCTGATGAAATTGAAATTGTCGGCGGTGATGACAAAGTTGAACAAACTTTGGACCTTGATGATATTGAGCCGAGCTGAGAAATATGCAACATGGGTTTGATGCGTAACTGAGTTTTGTGAAGTGAAGTTGGCATTGTTGGGATGTAACGAAGTGAAGGTGAAAAGGAAAAGGCCATGAGAGCTTCCATTTTTTTTTGTTTTTTCTCAGAAACAAAATCACTTCTGAAACAAGAAATTTAAAAGGGTATTTAGTGTTAACTGAATCATGAACGGATGAAAATGGATGAATGGCTATGCTTTTGTGGCTCGAAACACAGTAAGTGTCGCTTTCAGTGCATGTTTGTCATCAGTTTATGTTCGATTTTCTCTTTTTTTCTTCTAAAAAAAAAAAGTAAATGAGGTCATTTGAGTGATGATTTTCAAATTACATTACCAAAATTCTATTTTGAACTAGTCTTAGATCTAATAGATCTCCGCCTAGAAATGATTTTTTTTTTCAGAAAAAAAAAGAGAGTTTCTATTGTAATATAATTAACCATTGTTATTATATATGTATATTTATTCATGGGTTTTATTTATTATAACTACAAATATAAGCCACATATTTTAAAAGAACATAATGTAGGGATAAGTATTGATGGTTTGGCTAAATGTTTAAAATACCCTTTTATTTTTTAAAATATCTTAAAGAAATTCGTTCATTAATTTATTTTGTTAATTTTAATATAATCTTATTTAATTCGATAAAAGTTATTATTTTATTATTTATTATAGCGTGTGCATTAATTGATATATGTCATTTAATAAAAAAATATGTGTTATAAAATAATTAGTTACTTTGAACACGTATTAACATATCATTGATTTATATTTAAATAAAATAAATAAATAAATTAACAATTATTAAAAATAAATTTATTTATTAGTTTGACGTGTGTTATTTAATAAAATGACACGTGTCATAAAGTGATTAATTACTTTAGACACATGTCAACATGTTATTAATTTGTATTTAAATTAAATAATTAATAATTATTTAAAGTATATTTATTTATTAGTTTGACACATGTCATTTAATAAAAGGACACGTGTCACAATATAATTAATTATTTTAGACACATGTCAACATATTATTAGTTTATATTTAAATAAAATAAAATAGATAATAATTTAAAAACTTGCCACTGTCGCTGTAAAACAGTTGTCGGCAACAAAAATTATCATATTTTATATCATTAAACTCTATTTTTCTTTATCTACACAATGGTTGGCTCATTTATAAAAAAAAAGACCAAAAAAAAGAACATATATGATGGTGAAGGGCTACGATCCCGTCAAATAAAGGGCGGTGCAAGTATGGACAAATCGATTGCCGATCTGTCTATGGGTGGGGGCAGTGCAAGTCACAGCCCCAACCCCTGTTTGATGATGGACGCTGCCCCTCACCACCTTATTTGATTATTTTTTGTCTTTTTTTTTTATAAAAATGACCGACTATTATGTAGATAAAAAAAAAGAATTTAATAATATAAAATATGATCAATTTTATTATTAAAATGTCGCCAAAAAATGGTTGCCACTGTTTTTTGACTTCAGTAATAAATATTTTAATTATTATTTATTTTATTTAAATATAAATTAATAATATGTTAACACATGTTATTTTAAATGTCATATTTAATTAAAGTTATAACATATATATTAAATATTATTTTACAATTTTAGTTGTGTTACCTGTCCATCAGCTGTTCTGTTGGTGGAAGACTCCTGCCGAATTTCCCACTCCAATGGATTTGGCCACCGGCGTATTTGTTTAACCATCTCCTGAAACCAACTACAAGAGCGTCTGCTTTAGTTGGCACAAAACAAGCTTTCTGCCAATTAGCTGGGCCAATATCCATTATCTTACACTCCTACAACGAAAAACCCAGCACTCAGGTACTACCAAAGGAATTCAAAAGTATATATTGTCAAGGCAGAACATTTCGAGGATACCACTATATGATTATTTACAACCAGAATCAGCAAACGAAGGTGATTCAATTCTCTTATTGCTGAGGAGGAATATTCAAGAGAGCATTTGAGTGCTATTTATCAGGAAGAAAAATGAAAACATTACTCGGTGGCTGGCGCCATAATCATGTGGACTAACAGTAGGACTTAACAGCATTATAACCAGTATTTTCCACAAAGTTTAGATAAAGATGCAAAGGATATGTACATAAATCTTTCAAAAAGTTTCATAAACTAATTGAGATTGACTAAACCTGAAACCTAGTCACTGTGACATGAGGCGGAGTCACAAAAGCAGCCACTTAAACAATAGATTGAAGTTTTAGTGTAAGGACCATATCAAAAACAAGCTGACTGCCTTGGGTGAAATCATTTTTCTAGAGAAGGAGATAGGAATCACCTCAACATGAAGTAGATATAAATCTGAATCCAGAATTAGGATTTGTTCAATATGAAATATCCACCTCGGAACAATTTTATCAATCCAAAGTCCGAAGTTTCTTGGGAAGGCCCATATCAATCTGCTGTAACCTGGACTAACTGGAACACAAATAAAAATCGAAGCTGCTCTTTGTTGCTGCGACTTCTACACCATCAAAATGTATATGGGTTAAGAACGAATACCACGAAAAGAAAAGAATGAAGTTGAAAATTTTGCCAATTTGTCTAATAAAAGTGCATTGACCTTTACCTTGTGGGCTCCAGCCGAGGATGCAGATCCATTACCTTGATCCTCCACAGGATCATTATAAGCATAGAAGACACAAGGTGCAACAAATTTGCTACTACCCCACTCCTGCTTTCCAATGAAACAATTTATGTCTATTTTCTTGAATCTAATTACGAGTGGTCTGCCCTATCGAGCTTTTCTGCGAAACAAATTCTAAAAATTAGCCATACAGATTTTATATATGAAGACAACGGAATCGACTTGAAACAAGGTTTACACAGAATTCTTATTTACCTTTGCGTGGCTTATGTCACGATCCGATTTCTCGAAATCGTGCGGCCTTAAACACTTGCTAGTGCTAAGCAGCCTGCACACCGAGTATTTGAGAGAATGCTCTCGAATTTTATTACTAAAGAGAGATTACAAAGCTATACACTTACAAGCTAAGAGTATTTCTACAATTTGGAGGATTACTCTTAGCTTGTAAGTGTATAGCTTTGTAATCTCTCTTTAGTAATAAAATACGAGAGCATTCTCTCAAACACTTAGTGTGTTTCTTCTTCATCTCTTTCTTTGGTTAATTGGGGTCTTGTAGGCTGCTTAGCACTAGCAAGTGTCTAAGGCCGCACGGTTTCAAGAAATCGGGTCGTGACACTTAGTACGCATCAATCCATAATGTGCATAAGGAACATGGTAAGGGTCCATAAAATTTTCCACTAAGACCTCGTATCTGAAAAATGCAATTTTCTTAGAATCAGAAAGCCTGTTAATTTGCACTACCTAGTTGAAGTTATAATAGAGTAAATGCTCAATCATGATAATTAAGGCAGCGGATATTCTTTTCCAGAACAGCAATATATAATTCCAAGTACAAGCTTACTCGAGGAAAAAATTGGAAGACCAGATCATTGGATACCCATAAGCAATATCTCTATTTCCCACAATTTCGTAAATGATGGGTCATCCAGTTCCGGGATGTAAGGTGGTTTCTTAGTCTTGATAATATCTTTGTGCAGAGGAGCAGCATTTGGCCAAAACTGTTGAATCATTGAGAATTTCTTAGCAGATTTCATGGAAAAGCTGATATAGTTTATGATGTTGAATTTATGATTTAAATTTGAAATTAATTTGTTTACTTAGTCAATGCTACTTGATTCCTTAAATCAAGAATTTTGAGTAGCCAAATATCAGTAGTTAAGATTTTTATGCAGAAATCTCTCTCATTAGGATCTTTTCTCTTGTATTTAATCAACTTGATACAATGAAATTAATTATCTACAGAGTAAAAACTCAGTTTTTTTTTTGTTAAACATTTTTTTGCACTTTATGCTCTGTCATTATTTCTACAATTTGTATCAGAGCTCTTTTAAGGTTGTGAGTGTTATTCTTTTTTCTTTTTTTTAAGTGAATGGTGAGCTTAAACACTTGAGAGTTAAAAAGACTAGAGATTTTGTTTTTTATTTCTCAAATGGCATCAAGCAATGTTTTGACTCTTGCTCCTCTATTTATTGGAAAAAATTATCAGATATGAGCTATTAAGATGAAATCCTACTTAAGAGTCATGAGTTTAAGGGATGTCATTGAGAATGATGTTGAATTTGCTCCTCTACCACAAAATCCAACACTAGCATAGATCAAAAAACATAAAGAAGATTTGACTAAGAAACCTTGGACACTTACTTGCATAAACTCAACAGTAACAAATGCTATGTTCACAAGGATCATGGTTAATTTGAATCACCAAAGAGAGCTTGGGATAAACTGAATGAAGAATTTGAAGGTAGTACTAAAGTAAAGACAATAAAGATACCGACTTTGAGAAGAGAGTTTGAAATGTTACAAATGAAGGATGGTGAGATAGTAAATGAGTATTCTTCAAAACTTATATAACTAGTGAATCAAATAAGGCTTTATGGTGAGACATTTGAAGACTCAAAGGTGGTATAGAAAATCATGATCAGCTTGCCTAAAAAATTTGAATCTAAAATTTCAACAATTGAAGAGTCTTGTGATTTGAGACAACTGCAAAACTCATTAGTAAACTACAAGCATAAGAGCACAGGACCTCTCTCAGGTCAGATGAGAACATTGAAGGAGCTCTTGCAATGAAGCATAAAGGTAAGAAAAATAAAGGAAAAGATGGGAAGAAATTTGTTGGTAACAAGATGACCAAAGACAAAGCTCCAGTAGAAAAACTCAAAAGAGGTCCAAAAAAGGGGAGCAAGTTCCACTTTGTGGAACTTGTAAAAAGAACAAATCACATTGAGAAATATTGTTGGTACAAGGGTAAAACTTAATACCAGTGTAGATACTGCAAAAAAAAACATGGGCATATTAAAAAATTATGCAAATTAAAAATAGAGCAAGCAGAACTACACCTCACAAAAAATTCTCAACCACTTGAAGCCAACATTTGACTTATTGATAGTGGTTTTACAAGCCACGTGACCAATAATGTCAATATGTTCACTTTACTTGATAGATCCTACAAAATTAAGGTCAAACTGAAAAATAGAGAGCTTGTTCAAACTAAAGGCAAAGGCATTGTTTCTATTCATACCATTCAAGGTACTGAATTCATTTCAAATGTTCTATATGTTCCTTTTCTAGATCAAACTATGTTAAATGTGGCTAAAATAATAAGAAAAAAAATGGCTACTCTCTAAATTTTAAGGATAACATGTACACTATCTTTTATCCTCGTGGCTCTGAAATTGCAAATGTTGGAATGAAAGATGATTGTTTTTCTTTGGACTTCAATATGGCTAAACAATATGTCTATAGTTCCAAAACTAATCAAACTTGGTTATGGCATAGAAGATTTGGCCATTATAGTTAAAAGTCTTTAAAGTTTTTGAAAGATAATGATATGGTGATGGATATGTCTGATATTTATGTAAGTGATAATCTTTGTGAATGTTTTCAAAAAGGAAAAATGCATACAAAAGCCTTTCCTATCAACAAGACTTGGAGAGCAACTAATAAACTTGAATTAGTTCACACTGATGTCTATGGTCCAATGAGCATTACATCACTAAATAGAAGTAAATATTTTCTTTTATTCATTGATGATCTCACAAGCATGTTTGGGTTTATTTCTTGACTAACAAATCTAAAGACTTCTCTATGGTTAAGAAATTTAAAGCTTATGTAGAGAATCAAAGTAAATGTAGTATCAAAACTCTAAGGTATGAAGTACAAGTCAGAAGAATTTGTGAAATTTTGAAAAGCTGTACGCATTAATCATCAGTTTATAGTAGCTTACACGCCACAACAGAATGAAGTATCAAAAAGGAAAAATAAAACTGTGATGGAGATGGCTAGATGTATGATCATTTAAAGGAATTTTTCTAAGTATTTCTAGACTGAAGCTATAAATACAGTTGTTTATCTCATAAACAAATTCACTATAAGGTTTATTGAGGGAATGACACCTTATGAAGCATGGTTTGGTACAAAATCATCAGTCAAGCATCTGAAAGTCTTTTGGTTCAATGTGTTAGGTTCATATTCCAGCTATAAAAAGAAGTAAGCTTGATTAAAAGGAAAAATTGGGTATCTTTTTGGGCTATGCAGCTAATTCTAAAGGGTACAGAGTTTACAACATGAAGACAAAGAGGAGTTTAGTTTGCAAAGACCTAGAAGTAGATGAACTGGCTTTTTGGAATTGAAACAAAAATTCAGTTGTAAAACAACTTGAAATTTTGTATGGGACAGGCTCAAGAAAAGCAAATGGAGATTCAAAATATTTTATTGAAAGTGAAGATTATGATGATGATTCAGACTTGGATTCTCTAGTGCTGAAAACTAAGTTTCTCTCTGAATTTATGCAAGGTGTAACATACCTATTTCAAACCTTGCTGACTTTATTGAAGCCCTCAAATATGAAGAATGGCAAAAATCAATGAAATAAGAAATTAAAATGATAGAGAAGAATCATACATATGAGATCACCACAAGACCAAAAGGAAGGAATGTTATTGGTGTCAAATGGATTTATAGAACTAAATTAAACTTGATGGCTTAATTTTTAAGCATAATGCTAGATTAGATGTGAAGGGTTATACATGAATGGCTGGAGTAGACTATGGTGATACATTTGCACCAGTAACAAGACATGACACCATCACAATGTTACTAGCTTTTGCTGCCAAAAATGGATGGACTGTGTTTCATTTACATGTCAAGTTTGCTTTTCTAAATGACATTCTTAAGGAAGAGATTTATGTACACCAACCTCAAGGATTTAAAGTTGCAAGTCAAGAAGATAAAGTCTACAGACTAAGAAAGGTATTATATGGACTGAAGCAGGCCCCTAGGGCTTGGTATGCTAGAATTAACTCTCAGTTGATCCATTAAGGATTTAAAAGGGTGAAAATGAAGCCACACTATATGTTAGAGGTCTGAAAGATGGTGGAAAGCTTATTTTGTCCTTGTATGTGGATAATATATTGGTAACAGGAAGTAATTTTTAGCTTTTAAAGAGATTTAAGAAATAAATGAAACAAGAATTTGAGGTGTCAAATTTGGGGTTAATGAATTACTTCATAGGAATTGAGGTTTACCAAATGAAAAAAAAGTATTTTTCTTACTAAAAAAAATATGCTTGGGATGTTTTTAAGAAGTTTAATTTGGAACAAGAAAAATCAGTAGCAACACCTTTTATCCAAAATGAAAAACTAAGTCTAGATGATAGTGAAGACATGATGGATTCTACTCTTTATAGGAGCATGATTGGAAGCCTTCTCTATTTGACTACCACTTGACTTGATTTTATATTTTCAGCCAATCTTCTGTCAAGGTTTATGTACTCACCAAGTCAAACTCTCTATAATGTTGCTAAAAGGATATTGAGATATATTAAATGCACAATAGAATTTGGTGTGTGATATAAAAAGATAACTGATGATAGTTTGCAGGGTATATTGATAATGATTAGGCTAGAAGTATAGAGGATTCTAAAAGTACTTCAAAGTATTTGTTCTCATTTAGATCAAGTCATTTCTCATGGAACTAAAAAAAAAAAGGTGATGGTAGCTCAATCAACTGCTAAGGCTAAGTATATGTCTACTATTGCTACAGCAAATCAAGCTATTTGGCTTAGAAAATTGATGGTTGATATAGGAGAAGTATAAATAGAGCCTATTATAATTATGTGTGGTAATAAATCTATAATTGCTATTACAAATAACCCTATGCAACATGACAGAACTAAGTGCATTAAAATCAAATTCCACTCTATTAGAGAAGTAGAAAAGAATCAAGAGATTAAATTATTGCATTGTAAATCTAAGCAATAATCAACAAATATTCTAATAAAGTCGCTTTCTAAAGGTAAGTTTGAAGAATTAAAAAACAAGTTAGTAATTTCAAAGAAAAGTCTTAAAGAGAAGTTTTGAATCATTGAAACTTTCCTTAGCAGATTTCATGAAAAAGTTTATATAGTTTATGATTTTGAATTTATGGTTGGAATTTGAAGTTATTTTATTTACTTAATCAATACTAATTGATTTCTTAAATCAAGAAATTTCAATAGCGAAATAAAAATATAATTAGTTAAAAATTTTATACAAAAATCTCTCCCATTAGGATATTTTCTCTTATATTCCGTTGAACATTTTTTTGCACTTTATGTTCTGTCATTATTTTTATAAAAAAAAAACCATACAATGTTATGATGCACAGTAGTTGAATAAATTGCTGCACACGCTTGCTCAAGTGTGTGCACCTCATAATTAGATAACAAGCCCAGTGAAAATTAAATTTTTTCCTCAAAAGAATAATTGTTCGCTGAAGATAAACTGGAATTTCCAAGAACACTGCAACACAAGAACATGAATAAAGCTTGACTTCAACTTGGAGAATATCAGCCTTAAGTTTCTTAAACGAGACATAACTAAAAGTATATTAGATTTTTGCATTGCTCATATGCAACGTGATGATAAGAGATGATTATAGCAATCTGCATATGGTATGACATGAAGCAAATGTAATGAACCAATTTATTTATGGTAAATTTAGCACTCCACGAAATTTCTTTTCCTTTTTTTTTTTCAGTTGTGCAGATAGCAGATAGACATGGACACAAAAACTTAAGATGCAATTAAGCAGATAATTGAACATTATTTTTATATTTACCATTCACTAATTTCCATTTTCATATTCTAGCAAACAATTCTTAGATAAATTTAATTGGGGTTCTTTGGAAAGTCAATGTTATATAATTTTAGACACCAATGTCAATTATACACATCTCTTTAACAATACCAAACAATACTTCATTCAATAACTCAATATCATTATAATTAGATGCTTTATAAAATAAAATATTGAATGATAAATTAGTATTAAAAAATGACTCGGATTGTTCATAATCCCAAGCATGCCCTTAAATAGGGTAGATAGGCCTTTATGAAGGTTTACTTATAGATAGAATTTGGTAGATGATGGAAACTGTAACTCAGATTTTTGGAGTAGATTCTTGGAAGAAAGTGACTTTGGGTTAGAAGAAGAATATCCTAACCATGGCAGGAGCTCAATGTTTTTATAGAATGTAGGTCACTCTTTAACTGCTTTCAAATTCCAAATGAATTTTGTACAATGTTTTTGCAACATTGCTCACTATTGCTTTTGTTTGTACATTTCCCAAATTCCACTAACATCAACTTAAGCTTCAATTCATACTTCATGAAGTTGTATTTCTGACCATTTTCCATGATGGATTATCCTCAGTTTCACCATTTTACACCTTCACAAAACTTCATAGAACCCATTTCACACAATTTTACACCAACGCAAGCCCCTGGCTCAAGTGATTGTAATGAAAGGCCTAAATGGAGGCCAGCCCAAGCCCAATAGAAGTGAGTTTCTTTTATGCATAATCAACAAAATTCAAAGGAGGTGTCTAATAGGTTTCAAATTACTTCCAAAAATGTGATTAATAATAATATTTAAAATTATTCACATTTTTTTAAAGAAAATTTCAATTTATTAAAAACTCAGCTTTGTGGTTCTACTAATTTTAGTAAAAAATGGAACTTCCATAATATATAATTAAAATAGGAAGACAAACATTATTCTATCAAAAAAAGCACAAAATGTATTAACATAGCTCTGCCTTGATGATTCTATATGACTTAATATTTTTTGGGCTCCTCGTTATATGCCTTGGGGAAAAATGTTTTGAAGAGATGGAAAAAAATAATAGGCTTGCAACTTTTCGAGAAGTTCAAGAGTGTGAACTAATTTTTTCCTCATGTTTTGATTGAGTTCCATCTTAGAGAATTATATATCAACAAATATTTTATTATGATTTAATCAATTTATCCAATGTTTTTAATTATGCAACTTAGACTCCGATGTACTGCTTGTTCCAATGCTTTCAATGAAACAACCGAAAAGGAGCTTGCCAAGGTTACTATATTGAGGATTGTTCGCCAAGATCTGATTATTGGCTGATGGCAACAAATTCGAGATGGCCTAATTTCTCTTTTTTCTTTTTTCAAAGCCTAAAAAAAGGTCATCTATTCATTGTATCAGAGTCGGCATCTATGCCATCGCGATCGATAAACTAGCACCTATGATCATAACGAGCAAAATCTACTAACCCACATTAGCTTTTCCCAAGGCCTATTCTAGGTGCCAATGATTAGGTGCATCTTTGGCTCCACGACTTATCTCTAGTCCTGACCTAACAAAGTATGCCTTCTCTAGGGTATGGCACTTCCTTTTCAAGGAGAACTAATGCTTGGTGGGTATATTGGTTTGACATCGTTTCACACCTAAAAAGAAACAAGTTTTTGTTTGAGGTGGTTCTCCAAAAGTGGATTGTTTGTGGATATTCGATCTGATTTCATAAGCAATAGAGTTGGGAACCTTTTAAGAAGCTTAAGCCTCTGATTCCATAAATCAATTTATATTTTTCGTTTCTCTTTCTTACTCTCCACTCGTTGTTTGTTACTTGTTAGTCCACCATACATTGGCATTCATCATAGATGGATAGCACTTTTTGAACGATTGAAGGCAAATATTACAATTTAAAATCCAAATTAAATTCATCATGATTGAAAGTTTTCACTGAAAATAAAAACTAAAACCCAATACTTGAACCTAGGAAAAATTTCGATTGTTTTATTCCTTGGTTGCATGCTATAGCCAACAACTTATTTAAAAAATTTATAAATATAACTTTAAAAAATAAATTTATTAAAATTAGTTAAATATAATATTTGTACACAATAAGATATGAAAGCATTAATATAAGAAAAAAATGAGTTGGATGAGATAAAAAAGAGAAATAAAATAAGAAACATATGATAATATATTATTATTATTACAACGGGTCCATTTATAGTTAAATAATTTTTAAAAATACAAGTACACCCTATTTTTAATCTTATCTCTTAAATAAAAAGTAATTTAATGGATAAAAAATTACGTTAAAAGCTGTGTTAAAAAAAGTGCCATAAATCATATCTCACATATATATAATCAATTAAAAATTAGAGATGAGTAGAATGAGATGAAATAAGAGTTGAATAGTGTCACTCTGCCAAGTGAGTATAATAGAAGACCCAAAATAATGGCAGCCAAAGCCTAACTAAATTAGGTTTCTTTTATAAATTAAAATTCAACAAGTAAGTTATAAACTAATAATAAAAAAATTAAGAATATGAGTAATAAAGCATTATAAGAACTGATTAAAAGTTAAAATCACTTTTATCAGTTTAGAAATAAAAAAATCAAATCAAATCAAAATAAAGTCATCGATATATCATTATTAATATTTTTTTCTTTTTAATAAAAAAAAGTATAATAATAAGGAAATGTGGCATGTTGGGCAATAAGGAGGAGAGGTAGTAGAAAACTGTCAACACAGAGGCAAAGAGGCACGTCAGACCAACAAGGAAAGAGAAGCAATAGAAAACTACGGATGTGCAGATAGCCCATGGTAAATGAGAAGAAGTTGTTGATTCTTAACTCAGTTCATCAGCGAGCAGAAGGCCTATTTTACAAAAGTAACATCCAAATTTACAACTTCCGCAACGTTTACCATGGAGAGTTAGAAAGATCGACATTGAAAATCACATGTTCAACTGGACCATTGGACCTTTTTTTAAATAAAAAAAAATAAACCATATATATGAATAATTAAAATCATATTAAGGGTAAAAAAAGAAAAATCTCACCAACAACATCCAAATAAAGTCATGTTGATAGTTTCTCAAATCAAGTGTTTTCCATCAAGACTGGGATGAGAAATGTAATCGGTTTTAGGTCCTTCCATTAAAATTAAGCCTCGTAGAAGAATGTAATGTTGTGAAATAGACTTAATTTTCACCAACATATATTTTTCAGTCCTGCCACCAGCCTCAAGTCGATTATGGCTATAGTATATTTATTGCAATATCAACAAAGTCTCTTTCAAAGCAAAGGAGAAGACCATCCACGAGAAAAACTTAAACACTTTCACTTGAATGAATGTACTCATCGAACAACCATAAAAACTTATAACACCGTAACGTGCAGTTAGGAGATTAAGTGGAGATATTATAAAGCCACCATTAACACTTATAGAACCCAAAGGTGATATAAGTTGGTAAAATCCTGACAATTGGTATACATGTTATAACCTTAAAAATCTTACCACTCGATCATGGCTTGCAAAGTTTTATTGGGCTATTTCCACCTATTCAAGGAAGGAACATCTTGATTTCTCCATTACATTCTAAGAGTTTTAGAGAAAATGAATTTATAAAATCCAACTATCAGTTTTATTATTATTTTTAATTTGTTCAAGTTCTCCACTACATTAATATATGTTGTTGATCAGAAAAAATGATTATTTAAGTTAACGAATTTTAAATTTATTTATTAATGAAAATTAGTTCTTAAGCATCGTCTTGATTAAGCTTGCTTGCATAAATTTGGATCTTCTTTTTCATCAGCTATAACAGGACCTGTAAAATATTAACACAATTATCGTGATAACCTTATTGGGATAGATTCCGACAAAAACTCTTCGATACTTAAGTCAAAAAGAGATCTTTAAGATAAGAATCCGATGAGACAATGAGTAAAAAATGTGTTTAAAATGAAAGAGCTAAAAAAAAAAAAAAAACCTTTCTTTACTATTTTATTCTTTTGTAGAGCGTTTTTACGGGTAACTTTTTCATCATCCTTCCTCTATGTTTTTCATTCTTTCTTATAGTACAAGTTTTTCAGACGGTACTTTAGGTATTCCGCCTCTACTGTGTTCTGTCATACGCCAAATATCATTCTGCAGATCTTTTATCTCACCTCTGACCCTACTTTTGATGTACTTTTGACATACTCTAAGTATCTTTCTAACATTCGTTTGGGCATATTATCGACATATTCCTTATACATATCTCCGTCGGTGGATCTAATTAAGTGAGGTTAAGAAGGATCTGCTTGAATCAGTCTTCTGACAATCAATTCTTATTCAACTTTGACGTGGTCCGAGGTCTTCCTAAGAGATCTTCTAGTGACTTGACTAAACTTGTTCGATAGATAGTCGTTCTGTCCTGGTGTCTGTGTTTGATTATATTCATCGAGATGAGCCAATCCGGTTAGTAAATGAAGAGCGATTTTGGTTACATTATTGATTGTCATGTCAAGCAGATGTTTTAGCTTGCCGACTAGGTTTTTTGATTCCAAACAGATTCTACATAGTCCAGCTATGCCAAGACTTAACCCATAGTTGTCACTGTAGGCTCATCTTCGAAGTGGGTCGTTCTGCGAAAAGTGGTGGGCTTAGGAAAAGACTGTTCCTCGAAAATTTTTCTTGGCTGGATCCTTGAGGGTTGAATTCTTCTTAGGCCTAGAGGCCTTGGGCCTAGAGGGGTTTTTCTGAGGGGAAATAAAGGTCCACCAATTTTTAGTTTTTGATTTATTCAGAACTGAAAACTCTATTTGATTCTGGCCAGTCCGAACCGTCTTTCTAATCTTCGCTGGTTTTCTTCTCTTCAGTTGGTTTGTCACTTTGTTCGAGCTGGTCTAAATGGATTTTTTGGGAGTGAACTGTCTTTAAGTGCTTTGGCCGTGGTTGGAGATGTCAGGGTTGCTCGGCTTGGTGTGATGATGTCATAACTATTCAGAGAGTCACTGCCATGTATTGCGTATCTATCTCACAACTCTTTGAATAATAATGACAAGTCTTTTCAAGCGTCAGCTTTGGTAAGTATGAGAAGTTTCTCGAATAAGTTACTGCTAGCCGCTAATCTGTCCTCGATCGTGTGGCTGTAATTATCCGAGACCTAAAGGCTACGCCTTTTCTATTCTCTAAGCGACGTTTAATTGGTCCAGGCAATTTGGACAGTCAATGTGCTAGATTCATCGGTCTGGATCACGATTTTTCAAAGAAGCGCACTAAATGCAACTGGAAACCCGAGGTGTTGCCCATTTTTCACAATAGGTGTCTTTCGGCTTTTTAACTAATCTTGTCCATTCGTTCAATCAGACAACTTAGATCTTTTTATTGTTGCATATAAATTATTGTTTTCTTCTTCATTTGATCCTTTACTCTACATTTTTCTCCCTTACCATTTTTCTGCTGCATTAGTGCCACTTCGTCTCCCTATGGGCGTTCTTTACTTGTTCAATCCGATTCTCAGTGGCTGTCACTATTGATTTTTTATTTCTGCGCTTCCTTTTGGTGAGTATGTGCTTATCTTGTCTTTCTCTGTTTCTGAAGATTGTTCTTCAATATTCTTGCATTCGTTGTGTTCATCATTACCTTTGTTTCATGGGTAATTTTGTAGTCTTTTAGGCCACTTTCTGTGCTTCCGTCACTGTTTCCTTACTTTGGTTGCCTTAGTATTTTCAGTTCTAATTTTTGTTGCCTGCTTTCATTATTTTGTGGGTGTGGTTGGTTTGTTTCTATCCTTACCTTATTGTCTTAGTAGCGTTTTTAGGAAACATTCTTTTGCTTCAATGACTTCTAGAGACAATTTAGGTTTTCCAGCCGTAAACATGGCTGAAGAGGAGAAGGAATTGACCCTTGAGATTCCAGTAGTCAGGAGGGGCAATAGAGCCAGATCTAGTGAGGAGGCATCCACCTTAATAGATGACATGCTGTCTTTGTCTGAAGTAGTCTTTAACAAGGCCAAGCTGGTCTCATATACCAAGGAATGGGAGGGTAATGACCCAATGGACCTTGAAAGGGTTAATGACGTAAAGGTGGTAGTGTTCGAGCTGGACATTAGATACCGTATTTTCTGCTTGAACGAGACCGACCTGGACCTTATTAAACATTCTTATGATATTCCTAAGTCGGTCACCCTTAGGCTGCTGACCGAAGAGGATTACCCGAGCAGCCCTATCAACGGTGAAGTGGCTATCCATGTAGAGTTCTTGAGGCTAGGCCTCAAGCTCCTCATGCAGCGTTACTTCGCTAAGATGCTGGCTCGCCTAGGGATAGCTCCGTCCCAGCTAAGGCCCAATTCCTAGAGAGTATTAGCTAGTCTGTTCATCATGTAGGTAAAGGCAAGGCAGTCTCCTTTCCATTTTTAGGAACTGTGCCACCTGTATCACTTTAGGAGCAACGCTAGAAACCAAAGGGGCTTCTACTATCTTTCTTTCTATGGTCTTTAAAATCTAGTCCCCAGTCAACCTACCTCCATGAAAGACTAAAATGGAGAGTGGTTCTTCGCTGGGGAGAGTGGGGTCAGAGAGTCCCCAAAAGAGAGGAGGGAGAGTGGGTCGTCCTCGCTGACTTTTCTTTCAATGCAAGTCCTTGTCTTTTTATAGTAAAAAAAAATATTTTTTATCTCGGCTGTCTTCTCTGACTCTTTCTTTGTTTTGCAATGACCTGGGCTATTAACGTTGAGGTATCTAAGCAAGCTCTAAATCAGATAACTAACACACTTCAGCATATTTGTTCGGTTTAATAGTTTCTGTTACCAGTTAGCCTTATTGGATCGGGCCTGATTACCTCCATGCCATCGCTACCCCATATTTGAAGTAAGGATTTATTTCTTTTCTTTGGACCAATCTTTTCTCGGCAGTTCTTGGGCTTACCTTTATGTATTATACAGGGATGTGCAAACAATGTGGTTAAAAGGAGAAAATAAAGTCGTACCTAAGGCTCCTCCTCAGGTGGTTTGGGTCTTTTGAACCCTAACAAAGTTGTGGGGATATTGCTCAGCCATGGCTCGAGAGAAAATCGAGCGAGGGGGCTATCCCATAGAAAGGGGTCACCTGATTAGATTGTTAGCAGGCAGGGTTGCGAAAAAAGAATCGCATGGAGTCCAACCGCTCAGGAGAGGGGACAAGTCCAGTACAATACTTCAGGGAGAGGGCGAGCCTCTACCCAGACTTCCTAGGAGCAAGATACCTCTACCTCTCAAACTCAAGGTAGGGGGAGGGGTTCACCAACTTGCCCCTTAACACAAATAACTCTAACCGGGTGAGCTGTGGTGATGCCCAGCTCCAAGATGAGGGAATTGGGAATCAGTTCTTAGGCCTCATCATGGTTTGACTTGTTTGCATGAGCTCGGATCTTCTTCGTCATCAACTATAGCAGGACCTGTAAAATACTAACACAACTATCATGATGACCTTGTTATGGTGGTTCTGGCAAAGACTCTTCAACGCTTAAATTAGAAATGGGTCTTTAAGGCATGAATCCAGTAAGATAATAAGTAAAAAATGTGTTCAGAATGAAAGACCAAAAATAAAGAAACCTTTCTTTGCTATTTCGTTGTTTTGTATAGCATTTTCACGGGAAGCTTTTTCATCATCCTTCCTCTGTGTCTTTCCTTCTTTCTTATAGTACAAGCTTTTTGGGGGGCACTTCGGGTATTGTCTCTGTTATGCTTTTATCATATGTAAAATAATTTTTTACAGATCTTCTATCTCCCCTTTAACCCTACTTTTGTTGTGCTTCTGACATAAGCCAAGTATCCTTCTAACATCTATTTATCCATACTCTTGGTATATTCCTTATACCTATCTCTATCGGTGAATTTGGTTAAATAAGGCTAAAAAGGATCTGATTGGATCAATCTTCTGAAAATCAATTCCTGTTCGACTCTAACATGGTCTAAGGTCTTTCTAAGAGATCTTATAGTGACTTGACTATACATGTTCGACAGATAGCCGTTCTGTCCTGGTGTTTGTATTTGATCATGTTCATCGAGATAAGCCAATCCAGTTAGTATACGAAGGGCAATTTTGGTTGTATTATTGCATGTCATGTCAAGCAGGTATTTCAGTTTGCCAACCAAATCTTCAGATTCCAAACAGATTCTACACAATCCAACTATGACAGGACTTAACCCGACGGCTGTCATTATCGGCTCATTCTTGGAATGGATCATTCTACGAAGAGTAGTGGGCTTCGAAAAAAAACTGTCTCTTGAGAAATTTTCTTGGCTGGATTCTTGGAGATCGAATTCTTCTTGAGCCTGAAGGCCTTGGACCCAGAGAGGTTTTTCTAGAGGGAACATCTGCAATTGATAACTCATTCTAACATTGAGTTGTAGATTACAAATAAAATAAATAATTTTTTTTGATTGCTTTTATTTAAAAGAAATTGGACAGTTCTAATTTTTTGGTAAGCAACGAAAAACTTTAAAAACTTTTTTTTAAAAAAAAGAATAATTAATGTGACATGTGTTTATTTTTAATTTGTTAGAACCAAAAATTATCTTACACTCTCCCACGCCTAATAATTTCGTTCTGGTTGTGATTTTCTCATTATATAATATACTTATTATGAATATAGTATACATATCATATTATATACATATAATGGCTACATTATATTATATTTTATACATATCATGTATACAGTATACGAAGTACTATAGGCTCTCCCTTAGTTTCAATTGTAACTCCACTAAGTTATTGAGTGTTATTTTATTTAAGTAATATTATTTGACTTGGTTTCTTCATCCATTGTTTTTTTAACCACATTGTTTTAAGTTGATTTGGCTAAATTTTCATTGACTTCTGTTGATAACATCTTGTTTTACATAAATGTCATTTTCTTTAACGTTTAAATTTTATTAGTTGATTATAAGACCAGTTTATGTATACAAGATAATAGAATGTTCCAATGTAAAAATTGAATTATAATTTTTTAATAAGATAATTTAAGGGGTGTTATCTTGAATACCATTAATGTATTACCTAATTTTAATAATACCCACGAGTTTGAAAAATTAAGAAATCTTTTGTTAAATTTAATAGATTTTATATCATAGCGCATGAAATGACTCAATTGTAACTTAACAATCATATCCTTTTACATGATAATATTTTTAAAAAAAATGCTTTAAATCATTAATATTAATAATCATCATAAGCATTGTTGTTATTATTGTAAGAGCAAACTTCTCCTTCTTCAAGCTTGGTTTTTTTCAGCTCTCCACTCTACCACTAAACCATAACTCTAACCTTAGCCCCTTATTAGCATCTCTATTTCCTACACTAATCATCTAATATAAAACCCCCACCTATCAAATCAAGCCCTAAACCTCGCCTCTACACTTTCTTGAACTCGAAACTCAACCCAGCCTATTTCACAGTTCCCAAAACCACTATAGATTTGTCGATTCGATTGAAAACAATCAGATCACAAATATGAAAATTTTGACACTGAAATGAAACTAAAAATTGTTTTATTTTTGAAAATAATGCTAATTTTTTACAAAGATCTTTAATAAAATTTGATTAAGATTTTGAATTTCAAGATTTTAGAATTGTTATAGCATAATCTTTTTAGCTAGAATCAATTATCATAGAGAGAAATCTAGAGTAGCTTGTAACTCCCAAAACCCTAGTTGGATTGGATGTTAACCGATTATTGTGGTATGTCTTCAAACCCTTCATCATTTGAAAGAAATAATGCTCGAGTGTTATTCTCGCTAAATGGTGTATTAGGTCAAGTCTCTCACTCTCAATCACTTTCTTTAAAAACAATAGCAGAAAGAACACTTTTTCTTTCTTGCTCGTTACCTAGTTCTTTGACCCATTTCTTTCTCCATACAAAGGAATCCACTTACTTGCTTGGTCATCACTATATCCAGCACTGCCACCTTTACTGCCCCACTTCCATATCCAACAGCTCCATCAGCACTTCCACCTCTACCACCACTACTATGTCTAATTGCACCACCATAGTTAGCGTCACCACTTTCTTTACCTCTAGTTCTGCCTTCCTATCTAACAACAACATGGTCCCTATAGCCCTATATCCACTACATCACCTCCATTTATGCCACCTTCACCATCAATCCTAAAACCAATTAAGTGCAATTTAAAAAAAAAATGAAAATTTTTTACAAGTAAAAAGGAAAGAATCAAACATGAGTAACTGAAATTATTAAAGTGAACTTTTTAGTTTAATCAAAATATAAGTATTTTAATGTCATTTATTTTTTATTATATTGTAATAGGAATTTATTGTAAATTATAAAACAAGCTAACAACGTAACATTTTTTTTATTCTAAGTTTTTCAAATTATAATATGGACTAAACTTTTTTTTAATGGGGGAGGGGAAATTGAATTCAAGATATCCACTTCAGTGAAGGAATGCACAGCAAACCCTTTATTACCAGACCATTTAAGTAATTATTAGACTAAACTATCTTTTATAATGCAAAATATAAAATTATAAATTCATAAGTTGTATGAAAACTATATTGAATGAAAATGTTATATAGAATTTTAAATTATTTTTTATTTTGTTTATTTTTTAATTTTCTTTTATTGTTGTAAGAGCGTGTTTTTATTTGCTCAAGGTGTTATACCAACTTAATAATGATTGAATTTGAATTTTTTTTATTTTTTTCTTAATATCTTAATATAAGTGTTGGCTTTTTTTAATTAAGAAAATTAAAAACTAAATATTTTTACATTTATACCCTTATAAATTATTAATGTTAAATTAGATTAAAAATATAATATAGAAATAAAATAATATTTAATTATACAAATTGTTCTACTTGGACTTCAATTTATAAGGCCTAGGGTCTTCAACCCATAAGGTATAATGACCTCGGCCCGCAAAAGTATAAAGAGGACCTCGACCCACAAGACCCACAAAAAGTCCTCAAACCAAAGGCACCCTTTTCGAGTTGGTCAAAACAATGGTCGAAGTCTGACTACATTTTCGGTCAAACTCCAAAAGAGAAAAAACAATTTCACACCCTTCAAAATGGTCAAAATAATAGTAAAAATCTGACTACCTTATTCAGTCAAACTCTCAAAGGAGACTATGCTATCTTTAAGCTGGTCAGAATAAAGTTGAAGCCTAGTTAGCCTACTCAATCAAATCCATCATTCCCAGAGCTAGTTAGAATAATGGCCATACACTAACTACTCTGTTCAACCAAGCTCCAAACGAGGAAAAATAACCTCTCATATAGAGCAGATGAAGGTCAATAAAACCACCAAGAAATATAAAAAAAAATATATTAAAAAGAACTTAACTTATTATAGATGTAGAAAGTTACGGATAAAGTCAAGTTTATAAAGAAAATTTTCTAAATTCAAAGGACATTCTTAAAAGTTGATATAAATCCTATTAAGACAAGTAAGATTCAGTGCAATTTAAAAAAAATTCTAATAGTAAAATTATAAAAAGAAATGTCTATGAGACTTCTATATTAAAAGAGATTCTATAAGTTATGATTAAAACTTATATTGTTACCCTATAAATAGAGGAGAAAATTAGTACAAGAGATCACGAAATATCATTGAATATATTTCTATTAAAACAGAAGCAATCAAATAAGTAATAAACCTAAAATATATAGCGTAACACCTAAACTATTAAGAAAATTATATAGAGAAAGTAGAAGAACAATACGCAGAATTTACGTGATTTGACAACCTACCTACGTCCACAGTGGATCAAGATCTCACTCTTTTATTATTGAATCACAAGGCACTCACAAAATATGCATTTTATAAGAAAAAAACTCACAAAGAACACAACTCTCTCTTATAACTAGGGGTTTCTCTCACTAAGAATTACAAAAATTTCTATGATCACAAAGATGTGTTTATAAGCCAATAGAGGACATTTATATAAGTTTTAGGACGATCTAAGTTAACACTAAAAGTGTAAAAGTCATTTTACAGAGTCCGGGTAGATTAGGATACTATTTAAAATGAAAAACCTATTTCCCGCACAAGCGTCGCGGCGCTGGCTTCCTAACACTGCAACGCTGGGTATCTGGCGTCGCAGTGCTATAGTCTCGGCCTGCAAGCGCCGTGATGCTGAATCCTGGCACCACGGCACTCAGGCTTGGGTAGTTGCACCTTCTCCATTTGCCTCTTTTTGCGTCTATCTTGCTTTCCTGCACATCTAATGTACCTAGCTTGTTCCCTAAATTATTTTACAATGATTTTTAATCAATTTTCTTAAAAATTCTCTCTTTGATTCAAATCATTCACAAAGTACTCTTGATCTCTCATATTCGTATCTTCGGTCACTTTCATATAGTAGTGACTCCGGTTAAGTTCTTGTATAAGATAACTTAACCAAGAACAGTGGCTTAGTCAACATATCAGCAAGTTTTCAAATGACACTATCTTTGTTAGACTAACTTCACTACTTTAGACAATATCTTAAATGTAATAGAGCCGTACATTAATGTATTTAGACCTTTCATAAAATACTTGATGCTTGCTTAGGTGTATAGTACTTTGGCTATCACAATATACACCGGTGTTTACATCTTCAATAGCCATTACTTCCACGCATATGCCTTTCAACCATACAGCCTCCCTTTAATAACTTCTTCAACAATTATGTACTCTACTTTTGTGATAGATAGTGGAACCATATATTGTAAAACTAATCTCTAATACGCACTACACCCAAACATTATAAATATATAGCCCGTTAACAATCTTCTTCTATCTAGATCACCTGCATAATCTGAGTCTATGTATCCTCTTACCATTATACTATTGTCTTCAGCCCTTTTATACATCAGTCTATAATCTGACGTCTCTTTGAGATATCTCAATATCCACTTCATTGTAAACTAGTAATCTTTTCCTGAATTCGCTATGTATCCACTTACCACATTTACAACTTGTGCTATATCTGGTCTTGTATAAACTATCGTATACATAATGCTCTCTACAATGCTTATATACAGTACTTTACTCATATGCAATTTTTCCTCTTCGGATGTCAGTAATCTTGCTGCTGAAAGTTTGAAATGTATGGCCAAATGAGTAGAGATAGCCTTTGCATTTGACATACCAAACCTCTCTAGAATCTTGAATATATTATTGTTGTGACATGAAGATAACATCCTTTTTTTCCCTCACAATATCCATACCCAATATCCTCTTTGCTACTCCCAAATCCTTCATCTCAAACTCGTCACTCAACTGATTTTTGAGTTTTTGTATTTCTTCCATATTCTTACATATGATCAATATATCATCGACTTATAAAAGCAAATATATCATCCCACTGCTCAAGCTCTTAAAGTACATGCATTTGTCATACTTGCTCCTACTAAATCCACAAACTATTATAAACTCATCAAATCTCCTATACCACTGTCTAAGTAATTGCTTTAACCTATACAATAACTTCTTCAAAAAATAAGCATGCTCCACTTTTGTGGGTTCTACAAACCTTTGTGGCTATGCCATGTAAATTATCTCTTCAAGGTCTCCATATAGAATAGTTATCTTTACATCTATCTACTCTAGATTTAAGTCAAAGTTTGCATATATGGCTAACAGAATCTTAATAGATGTGTGCTTGACAATTGGAGAAAATATCTCATGAAAGTCAACTCCCTCTCTCTGAGTAAAACCTTGTGCAACTAGTCGTGCCTTGAATCTTGTAGGCTCTACCCCCGATATCCTATCCTTAACCTTGTATACCCATTTGCATCTCACTAGTTTTTTTTAGGTCTCTTCACAAACTCTTAGATATTATTCTTCTTAAAAGAACTAATCTCTTTTTCCATAACCTGCTACTATTCATTTCTGTTTTCACTCTGCTTGTGTATACCTGGTTGGCAAGTTAATCATTCTCCTTGGCCTGTTTCTGGCTAGCTGGTACTCTTTAAGTTCCATCTCAAAAGTCTTAGTTTTTCTTTGGGTGCACTTAGAGAAACTCGCCAGTGTTCTTGGCTCATCTTCAAGGATCTTCTTATTAAAGTATTGATCTAGAGGCATGTCAAATCTACACTCAGGCTCCACTTCAACTTCTATTGACTCGAGCGCTGAGTCTTCCTTGAATACAGGTTCTTCTTTCTCATCTTCTTGGGAGACTTTCAACATTATCGCCTCACCAAACATCATGTCGCGGCTTATGATACTTCTTAGTGGTGTCACTCTTCACATCATACTTTGTATTCTTTTACACCTTTGGAATACCCTATGAATACTCACTTGATAGCTCTAGGTCTAATTTTTCCTCCTTAACATGAACAAAGGAGAGGTAATCAAAAATTTCTCTTCTAGTGTCTGGAAGTCTATCGCAAATGAGGGACTTCTATTAATTAAATAAGTTACAGTCACCACAGTTTTTCCTCAAAATGCCTTGACATCTTTGCATTTATAAGCATACATCTAACCCTTTTAAGTAGAGTCATATTCATTGTCTCAGCTACACTATTCTACTGTGGTGTTGATCTCACAGTTCTATGCCTTGTAATCGCATGCTTAGCATAAAATCTATCAAACTCTCTATTGTAAAACTTGAGGCCATTGTCAGTTCTTAGACTCTCAATCCATTTGCCAATCTGATTCTCAATAAAATCCTTTCAAGTCTTGAACATATCAAATACTTGATCCTTTCTCTTCAACACATAGACTCACAGCTTTCTTAAATGGTCATCAATAAAGCTAAGAAAATATCTAGCCTCACCATAAGTAGCTATCAGAGCTAGTCCCTAAAGATTTGAGAGTATATAATTAAGAGTCCCTTTAAACTTTGCTCGCTGGTACTAAACCTTACTCTATGTACTTTTCCAAGTACACAATGCTCACAAAACTCTAATGGTTGAAACTTATCCTCATCAAATGCCTTTTGACTAAATAACTCCTTCAGGTTTCTCTCACCTAGGTGTACTAGTCTAAAATGCCACAACTTGATTTGTATATTCTCATCATCTATAAAGAATAATGCATAACTAATTACAAACTCTCATTTCAATACATAAATGCCCTTGTGCTTATCACATTTTATTACCATCATAGAACCCTTTAATACTTTCAAAAGCCCTCCGTCGATCCTGATGGAACACCATTCTCACAACTCTCTTACTTACCAATATGCAATCTAAGTTTCATACTACCAATTCTCATCATCTAACAAGTAACGTCATTACCTATTAACACCTTACCACAACTAATTGGTTATAAATTTATAAAGCAAGACTTGTATGGACACATGTGAAAAGTATAACCAGAATCAAGAACTCATTGTTCAGTACTCTTAGCATCAGTAACGAGTAGAGTCTTTACACTATCGTAGCTATTATCATAAGCAAGCGCAACATCCGCTTTCTTTTTGTCTTATGCTTTTTTCTCCGGACAGTCTTTTTATGAAATACCCCTCTTTCTTGCAACAATAGTTTTTTTTCTTACCATCTCTATGTGAGGACCTTCCTCTTACAGATAAATTTTTTTTATTGCCTTCTATCTGCTTTCTCAATAGTTTTGAGTTTAATGATGATTTCACATCAATCATTGTTAAACTCTCTCTGCCTTAGAGTAACGTATCAAAAAAAATTTCATAACTCTCAAAGAGTGAACTCAGCAAGATAATTACCTTATCTTTATCTTATATCTTAATGTTTGTAGATTCAAGATTAATAATGATCTTATTGAAGGCATCTATATGATCATTCATTAGCGTCCCCTCTAACATAGACAACTGATATAGCTTCTTATTTATATGCAATCTATTGGCCAACGACTTCCGCATGTAAAGAGAGTCAAGCTTCTTTCGCATATAAAGAGAGTCAAGCTTCTTCCAAAAACTAATCATCATCGTCTCACCTGCTACTTCCCTCGGTACTTCATCGCTCAATGACAAAACGATTATACTGTGAACTCTTTCTTGAATGTCCTTTCTTTTTACTTCAGCCTTAGATGACTCCGATATCTTCTCTGCGTCATCAGATGAAGCTGCAGTCTCCTTTAATGCCGAGTCTAATCATTGGCTCACCAACAATGCCTTAACCTTCATCTTCTGCAGATTGAAGTCATTCTTCCCGTTGAATTTTTGTACTTCATACTTAGATGTGGCCATGTTTGCTTAAAACTTAGGCTCTGATACCAGTTTGTTGAAGTAAAAATAATCAAACAAGTAATAAACCCAAAATATATAGCTCAACACCCAAACTATTAAGAAAATTATAGAGAGAAAGTAGAAGAATAACACACAAAATTTACGTGGTTTAATAACTTGTTTACATTCACGGCAGATCAAGATTCCACTCTTTTATTATTGAATCATAAGGCACTCACAAGGTATACCTTTTATAAGAAAGAACTCAAAAAAGTCTCACAAGGAACTCAACTCTCTCTTGTAACTAAGGGTTCTCTTACTAAGAATCACAAAGAATTCTCTAATCACAAAGAAAAGTTTACAAGCAAATAAATGACCTTTATATAGGCTTTAAGATGACCTAAGTTAACCTTAAACATGTGGGAGTCATTTTAGAGAGTCTAAGTAGATTTAAGAGATTGTTCAAAACGGAAAATCTATTTTTCGCATTGGCGCTGCGGCTGGCTAGTATCGCACCTAGTGCCATGGCGCCGTAGTCTCAGCCTGTGAGTGTCATGGTGCTGAATCCTGGGGCCTAGGCTTGAGCAGTTGCACCTTCTCTATTTTCCTCATTAAGCATCCAATGTACCTGACTAATTCGCCAAATTATATTATAATAATTTTTAATCAATTTTCTTACAATTTCTTAGAGTCGCTAAACTAGTGCAAAAGAGTGAACCTTATAATCACTTACATGAGAACATAAAAAAGATGCCCAAGAACATATAATAAATGACCATCTTTACTCTTTTCTATTGTCTTGCCTTATTCTTTATTCGAATCCTTACTAACTTAAACATCAAAGTACCTACGCCAAAAATATTTTTGACGCGGCCTCGTTTTTTATCTTATTACAAGATTCTCGTCAGACGTCATATCAGTGGAGAAAGAGTAGTTCAACTAGTCTAATTTTTTATTGCATCTTTAAAGTCCAAACAAAGCTTTTTAAAGAAAATAAATTTAACCTATTGACTCTTACATTAAGAAATATTGGGATCAACACAATAAATTTGAAATATTATTAATATAAATTTTATTATAATTTTTTATAACGTATGTTTTTTTAAGTTGAAAAAAAAGAGATCACAAAAAAAATAACAAAAAACTAAGTACACAATTTTTATTAAAGAGGGTTAAGAATGTAAATATATCATATAAGTACGAGTATTATAAAAAAATAAGAAAATTAATTATTTAATTCAAAAAATTTATATTAATAAAAAGTAAAATATTTTACTTTTTAAATTAAGTTAAAATTTCGTAAGTAACTGAATAGGTTAAATTAACCTTATTTAAAAGTAAGTACAAAAAAAAAAAAATTAAAAACAGTGAATTTGGTCGCACCAAGTTGCTAGCCTATACACACAAAATGGCTTGAAAATAATATAAAATCAACGACCAAAGAGAAGCCTTATTTTGGGCACTTAAGCAAGAATACATCTATAAATAAGGACTCCAAAAAAAAAAATTGAATCCATTCTACACTTTCTCATGTGAGTATAATTCTATTTCCCTCCAATGCTCATTGTTTGCTCTCAAACCAAGAATAAAAGTAATTATTTTTAATCTTTTATTAACCCTTTATGAGTTCTCTTAAAATTGTTTTAATTTCAGTAAAATTATATATAAATTATTTTTAAATATTGGAGCAAATTAAATATATTTTAAGAGAGTGTTTGTTTCACAAAACATCACAAATAGCACTGATGGCCAGAATCATCAAATTGGAGCAAACTGGAGCGGTGATAGGAATAACAATGAGGAATGAAAAATTAATGTTTGCGAAACTAGTTGTATTTCATCAAATTTACATTGCGATAAACTTTAATAACAAAAAAAAAAATTCTATAATTATTTGCTTTCTTAAATCGTTCAGTGCTCGAACTTTTCATCATTTTGCCAAATGCACTAAGTTGAATAAATTGTGCAAATTGTGTAACACAAGCAATTTAATTGATAAAAAAGCATTTGTCATTGATATTTAGAACGGCCGAGACTCTATGCACCAAAACACCTGTGAACAACTCACTTCTTAATGTACATATTATTTGAAAATCAATCATCAAACAGAATTAGCTAGGATGGCAAGCGGGTAGGTTAGGATAGGAATTACAATTTTGAGTGGTGTGAGAATTTTTGTACTCACTTTATATTTGATATATGTAATTCAGATTTAGGATAGGAAATTCTCATAAGTACTCATATTTAATTTTTTTTTAATATTTTAAATAATTTTTTATTTGTATCAATTTAATTTGTAAATAGTCTTTTACTTCGTACAATCATAATATATAAAAAAAAATATATAAAAATCACATGAAAATTTAAATTACATTGAGTCTTCAACTACTAATTTTAAAAATTAATAACATGAATTAAAATTTAAAATTTATAAAAATTAATGGTTTCTTTGAACTTTGGCACCTATAACAGAAAGTAAAAAAAAAAAATTGAGTTAAATGAGTGATGACTAAAAAACTCAGAATGATAATAAAATTATTTTCCTCTTTTGTTTCTTTCTCTTCATCTTTTTTTTAAACAAATGAGTTAACTCTAATTTGAAAGCAAGTGACTAATATTAAATATAATTAAAAAATCAAGAAAGAAATTAAAATTTAAAAAATAAGAATAAAAATAAAAAAATTTAAAAATATAATGTAATTAAATTTTATACCTACGATTTTAGCACATAGCTAACATTGATTTTTTTTAATTTTATTTTAAATCGTGTATTTGGAATATGTTTAAGAAAATTAACTTATTCCCAAACCTAATCCGAATTTAATTCGGGTTTAAATTATTGTACTAAAACCCGTCTTATCCCAAAATATACCTAAAATATAATTCAAATTACTCTCCCATCTGGGGCAGATTCCCAACAAGCCCTAACTTCGTGGAAAATTCTACCACCCCTAGAATTATTGTGGTTAGACAACCACCAAAATTGACCAAGAAAGTTGAGTTTAAATTGAGTGCTTATCAAATGAATAGAACAACCTACAAAATGAATAAGACAATTTACCAAATGCATAAGACTGCTTACGAAAATGTTTAATCCTCATTTTTTTACATAGTAAAATTCTTCTATACTTGTCCATTGTTTTTATCTTAATTTATTTGAGGATTTTTCACGTAAATCTTTGTGTCATTTATTTTCTTCTAGTTTCTCATCTCTACTTCTTTTAATTAAAATACTTGTTCAACCTATAAATTCTCCATAATAAGTGGTATTAGAGCTATGGTTATTCGGATCCTAGATTCTATAAGGTTGTTCTAGTTGTATAACAGTATTTGAAGTATTGTTCATATATGGGGTACTATTCTTGCATTATCAGAGCTTCAGAGCTTTTAGGTGAAGGTATATCGTTCACGTGTACTATTTATAGACGTGTAAGTATTCACATATATAATACTATTCATATATATGATACTGTTCAAGTATACAGTACTGTTCACAATTAAATAGTGGGATCCGATTTGAGTAAGAAGCAAAATGTAGTCAATCAACATGACGACAAAATATGAGATAAAGAAGTTCAACAGGAATAATTTCTTGTTATGAAAGATGAGATTGATGCCAATCGAGGTATGCTGATGGAGTTCAGGGGTGTCACCTATGGAATCCACTGTCCACAAGGTATCTGTCAGCAGGTATGACCAATAAAAAATAGAAAGGTATAAATGGTGATCTTAAAAAAAATGCTCCAACTAGAAGGTTTTACAAAAACAGAAAAAGAGAACTTAGTTTGCAGGCTGAACAAATCTCCATACAGTCTCAAACAAGCACCGAAGTGTTAGTATAAGAGATTTGATTCCTTCATATTGAGCATTGGATACAACAAACTCAGTGCAAACCCTTATGCATATTTCAAGAGGTTTGGTGATAATGAGTTCATTATCTTCTTGTTGTTGTATGTTGATGACATGTTAATAACAGGCTCCAACAAAGATCAAGTAACAAAGTTAAAGGCTCAGATAGCTAAGAAATTTGACATAAAAGACTTGGGGCTAGTAAATAAAATTCTCAGATGCAAATTTACCGAGATAGAAATAGTATAAAGATATGGCTTTCATAGAAGAATTACTTGAAGAAGATCTTAGGACACTTCAATATACAAGATTGTAAGCCAATGTCGACCCCACTTCTTATTAATTTTAATTTATCCTCAAATGTTGTCCTAGCAATGAAGCAGATAGGATGTAGATGTCTCGAGTACTGAATGCATCAACAATGGGAAGCTTAATGTTTGTAATGATTTATATAAGGCCAGACATTTCACAAGTAATAGGATGTGGATATCTCGAGCACTGAATGCATCAACAATGGAAAGCTTAATGTTTGTAATGATTTATACAAGACCAGACATTTCACAAGTAGTAGGAGTGGTTAGAAGATTCATGAAAAATCCTGGTAAAAAGCATTGAAATATTGTAAAGAGGATCTTGAGATATATTAAGGGTACCTCAGATGTTGTATTATGAAGAATCAGATTAGTGTAAATCCTTATACGGCCTAACAGAAACATAAGCAACATGGAGATAGCAAGTTTAGGCGATGAAATGTGTAGACGCGATTATTCTAATCAAGTCTTCAAGTTGAAGAAATATTGTGGTTAAACAACCATCAAAATTAACCAAGGAAGTTTAGTTCAAACTGAGTGCCTATCAAATGCATAGTAGTGCCTACCAAATGAATAGGACAGCCTACTAAATGAATAGGACTATCTACCAAATGCATGGGGATGCAAACCAAATGAATAGTACAACCTACCAAATATATAGGACTGCCTACCATATGCATAGGAGAGCCCGCAAAATGAATAAGAGCTTTGACCTCTTATAAATAGAGGAGCTTATTCTCAGTTTTACTTATCCCATGTAATCTCAATCTTTTCTCAACTTAGAATTCAGAGAAAATGTTTTAATTTCTCTAGCTTTCAATTTCTTCTTATTTATTAAGAGAGAAAGTATTGAAGTTGAGGTGTATCTGCTATTTATAAGAGAGATGTAAAATTATTCTCTCCTTATAATTATAGATAAGGTTGTAATCTCCATTTTTGTACATAGTGAAATTCTTTTATACTTGCCCATGATTTTTATCTCAATTTATTTGAGAGTTTTTCACTTAAAATTTGTGTGCCATTTATCTTCTTTCAGTTTCTCATCTCTACTACTTTTAATTAAGATACTACTTCAACCTATAAATTTTCTATAACAAGAATTAGCTCACCTCTAGCTAAAGCAACATCATCACCATTTATCCGAATCCAGAACTATTGGTGTAACTAATAGTTCATTTGACATGAGGTGTAGTAATGAGAACAGCCATTAAATATTGCGCCACTTATTGAAGGCTAGATGTAACGACCCAATTCAGTAAGAAATCAACTCAATGTGAAGTAGCTACAAATCTGAATCCAGAGCCAGGTTTTGTCCAAGATGAAACATTCACAGTAGAACAATTTATTCAACCCAAGTTTCCCAACTTGTATATAATCTATTTTCCAATTGAATATTAATCACTGCGAAGGGCGTGATTGTAGTCATGATAATGAAAATTTTTATAGATGAAGTGAGACAGCCATTTTGAAGCTGCAAAGCAAACTACTGCAAATGAGACAGCAGAGGTTCTTGCAGCGGCTGAAATTGCACACTGCTTCGTTGCAGCAACAATTCCAATCGAAACAATTGAGATAACTTGTAGTATGACCTCAAGTGCTTGCAGCGGCTGAAATTGCACACTGCTTCGTTGCAGCAACAATTCCAATCGAAACAATTGAGATAACTTGTAGTATGACCTCAAGTGCATTGAGGCACTTATGTGCAGCACTGCAGCTGCAGCAATTCACCACATGTGACCAGTACCTGAAAATCAAAATATCCTTTGATTGAACTTCATAGCGTTTTCCAGGTTCATGGCATTGCATAAGAAAGTTATCGAAAAGATAAAACGAAATTCTTGGCTCCTAATGAAACAAAGAATTAAGTTCATTAAAACTGAAGCCTGGAAATATCATTTGCCATTTTTATTTTAGTTGTGTTGTGTTGTGTTATGTTATGTTACCTCTCCATCAACTGTTCTCTTGGAGGTGTTGATGAAAGAGTCCCAATGAATTTCCCTCTCCAATCTATTTCACCACCAGCATATTTGTTTAACCACCTCCTGAAAGAAATTACAAAGGTATCTGCTTTTGTTGGCACAAAACAAGCTTTGTGCCAATTAGCAGGGCCAGCGTCCATTATCTTACGCTCCTGCAATGAGAAACCGAAGACTCAGATCATACAAATGAAATGCAGAAACAACCCAACAAAGTTGATTTGGCTCTATTTTTGTAGAACAAAAGCATCCATAGGCCATGTTGATATCCCAATCATTCTAGAAAACAAGAGATCATTGAAAAATCCCAAGTTCGAGAAATTTACTCTCATTACACCTTAACTTCAATCCTGTTGGTATTCTTCATAAAATTTTAGATAAAATATGCAAAAGCTATTTATGCAAGTCTTGAAAAAGTTTCAACAAACTACTAGTTCGTGTAACATGAAGTGTGAGTAATGAGAGCAGCCACTTAATGCAAACAGATTGAAGGCTAAGCGTAAGGACCGAATCAATAAGCAATGAACTACCCAGATGGGAATTCATCTCTACAGAATTAGATGTAGGAATCACCTCAATGTGAAGCAGATATAAATCTGAATCCAGAACCAGGTTTTGTCCAAGATGAAACATCCACCGCGGAACAATTTTGTCGATCCAAGTTCCGAAGTTTCTTGGGAAGCTCCATATCAATCTGCTATTACCAGGACTGACTGGAACACAAATAAAAACCAAAGCCATCCTCCGTTGCTCCAACTTCTGGACAAACCAAAATGTATGAGGATTAAACACAAAATGCCCCAAACATAAAGAATAGAACTGAAACAACTAAACAAGTGCTAAATCCACGTTTATCAACTTAACATAATCAAATATATAGATCTTTACCTCTTTGGCTCCTGCTGATGATGCAGATCCATTACCTTGATCCACCACAGGATCAGTATAAGCATAAAAGATACAGGGTGCAATAAATTTGTCACTGCCCCACTCCTGCTTTCCAGTGAAACCATTGATGTCTAATTTCTTGACACTCAAGTCAAGTGGTTTCCTCCCTTCTTTATCGCCCTTTCCTGCAAGGCAAGTTTACCATTTGCCATATAAACTTCATGAACAAAAAAAGTCCTTAGAATTGAGTTACAACAAGGTTCATACAGAATCATTATCTACCTTTGGGTTGCATGGTACGCATCAAACCGTAATGTGCATATGGAACATGAGAAGGGTCCATAAGATTTTCGGCTAAGGTCTCATACCTGAAAATCAAATTTTACATACAAAGTCTGTTAAATCACAGCTACTCATTTCTTTTTATACATAAGCTCATATTATTCTCTTAAGGATTGTTGTGAAAAAGTAATAGAGAATTGCAACCATTTCAATTCAGGCAAGAAATGGGAATCTAGAAACAGAGCAATGATTTCAAGTAGAAGCTAAACACGAAAAAGGTAGAAGAAACAGAAAATTGCATTATGCCTACCCATAAGGAATGTCTCTATTTCCCATCAACTTTGTAAATGATGGGTTGTCGAGTTCTGGGATGTAAGGTGGTTTCTTAGTCATAATAATATCTTTATAGCAAGGATCAGCGTTTGGCCAAAACCAGACAATGTCATGCTGCACAACACTTGGATAAACTGCTGCACATGCTCTCTTGAATGTGTGTACCTGCACATGCTTATGGTTACCAACCGCAATGACGAAATCTTAACTTAAGTTGAATATTATCACCCTTAAGTTTCTTAAACGAGACACAATATACAATTACAAGTCTATATTAGAAGCTCATGATGTTCATCTGCCATGTGAAGTCAAGAGATCAGTCTAGTAAATCTATATTTGGTATGACATGAACAGAAATTCTGTCATTCAAAGTAAAAAAAAGTGGTCAAATTTAGTACTCTTGAAATATTTCTTATCCTTCACCGTTTCTTTTGAAAATATAGACATTGAAGAAATAGTTAAATTGCAATGAAGCAGAGAATTTTGATGTCTATTCTTGTTAAAAGATAAACTCCTCTTTGCTCTTAAAACTTAGCTAATCATCTTTACCCTTGACTAAACATAAAGAGTTAAAAGACCAATACATCTTTGCATATGAGAAAAAGCTAAAATGAGAGCTGGGGCAAGACCATTTCTTTTGTTTCAGGTTGCCTCAACAAAAGGCAGCCGATTAACAAAGTGATATGCCAGTAACATGGCCCTAATGTGTTACAGCTTAAACTCTAATCTTTCAATATTAAGAGCAACTGAAATAAAAATAACTAAAGAATAAAACAAAAGCGCACAAAATTTAGGTTCACTCTCGAATTGAAGACTATGTCCACTCTGTCACTATAATTTCTTTTCACTATGATAAAGAAGTGTTGAAGCGGAAGCACACAAACAAGTTAAACAATTCACCCAAGTAATATAATAATGCAGAACAAGTTATTAAGAAATAAAAGAGAGAAAGGTAGAAGAAGAACACACAAAGGATTACGTGGTTCGATAATTTGTCTACGTCCACGGCAGATCAAGATCACACTCTTCTCTTATTATGAATCACAAGGCAACCACAAAGTATGCCTATTACAAGAAAGATCACAAAGAAAACTCTCTAGGGATTTTCTCTCACAAATAACCACTAAGAATAATCACTAAGATTATTGTTGATCACCAAGATCTCTCTAAGATCACAAAGATCTCACTAACTTGATCACAAAGATTGTCAAGATCACAAAGTTATGTTTACAAGCCAATTGATAGCCTTTATATAGGCCTTGGGACGTCCTAGGTATTCCCTATACATGTGGGAGTCGTATTAGGGAGTCCTAGAGCAAGTGGGAGACGAAATTAGGAAGTTTCCTAATTTCGGGATACTGTTCTCACGTCCAGCGCTGCAGCGCTGGGATCTCGTCGCTCCAGCGCTAGCGCGCTTCTGCTGAGCGCTGCGGCACTGGCTTCCTAGCGCTCCGAGTGTTCTGTTCTGGCGCCGCGGCGACCACTCCTGGTCGCCGCGGCGCTGGTTGCATGGTGCGCCTTCTCATTTTTCGCCTCCTTTCGCGTTCGTCTTCGATCCGTGTGCACCCTACACACTTGGCTTGATCCCCAAATTATATTCCAATGATTTTTAATCAATATTCTCACAAATCCCCTCCTTGATTCAAAATTATTCACAAAGTAAATCGATCTCTCATTTCCGCATCTTCGGTCACCTTCACAAAGTAGTGACTCCGGTTAAGTCCTTGCATAGGACGAACTTAACCGAGGGTAGTGACTTAGTCAACATATCAGCAGGGTTTTTAGATGACGCTATCTTTGTCAAACTAACTTCACCACTTTGGACAATCTCACGAATGTAATGGAGCCTCACATCAATGTGTTTCGACCTCTCATGGAACACTTGATGCTTGCTTAGGTGTATGGCACTCTGGCTGTCACAGTATACACCGGTGTTTACATCTTTATGAGCCAATATCTCCGCGCATATACCTTTTAACCACACGGCGTCCTTTATAGCTTCACCAATAGCTATGTACTCTGCCTCTGTGGTAGAAAGTACAACAACATGTTGTAGAACTGATCTCCAACACACACTACACCCAAACACTGTGAATACGTAGCCCGTCAATGATCTTCTCTTGTCAAGATCACCTGCATAATCTGAGTCTACGTACCCTCTTACCATTTCATTGCTGTCCTCGTCCCTCTTATACACCAACCCATGATTCGACGTTCCCTTGAGATATCTCAGAATCCACTTTACTGCAAGCCAGTGATCTTTACTCGGATTCACCATGTATCTACTTACCACACTCACAGCCTGTGCTATGTCTGGTCTTGTGCAAACCATTGCATACATGATGCTCCCCACAGCATTTGCATAAGGTACTTTGCTCATCTGCAGTTTCTCATCCTCAAATGTCGGCGACTGCGCTGCTGACAGTCTGAAATGCATGGCCAAAGGAGTAGAGATAGCCTTCGTGTTTGATATACCGAACTTCTCCAGAATTTTAACTATATATCGCTGTTGAGACAAGAAGATAACATCTCTTCTTTCCCTCACAATGTCCATACCCAAAATTCTCTTCGCTGCTCCCAAATCCTTTATTTCAAACTCGCTATTTAACTGCTTCTTGAGCTTTTGTATTTCTTCCATATTCTTGCATGCGATCAACATATCATTGACGTATAGAAGCAAATACATCATCCCACAACTCATGTTCTTGAAGTACACGCATCCATCATACTTGCTTCTACTAAAGCCACAAGCCATCATAAACTCATCAAATCTCTTATACCACTGTCTAGGTGATTGTTTTAACTCGTATAATGACTTCTTTAGCAAACAAGCATGATCTTCTTTACCGGGCTCCTCGAACCCTTGCGGCTGTGCCATGTATATTGTTTCTTCAAGCTCTCCATATAGAAAAGCTGTCTTTACATCCATCTGCTCTAGATATAAATCAAGGTTTGCACACATAGCTAACAAAATCCTAATAGATGTGTGCTTGATAACTGGAGAGAATATCTCATGAAAATCAACTCTCTCTCTCTGAGTAAAACCTTGTGCTACTAACCTAGCCTTAAATCTCATAGACTCAATCCCCGGTATCCCCTCCTTCACCTTATACACCCACTTGCACCCGACTAGCTTCTTTTGAGGTCTCTCCACCAACTTCCAGGTATTGTTCTTCCTAAGAGAACAAATTTCTTCTTCCATGGCCTGCTGCCATTCTTTTTTGTTTTCACTCTTCATAGCCTCACTATATGTCCTAGGCTCATCATACTCAAGAGTGTAAGTAGAATTAAAAGCATGTGCAACTAAGTCTGCTTGTGCATACCTGACTGGTGGGTTAATCATTCTCCTTAGCCTGTCTCTAGCAAGCTGGTACTCTTTAAGTTCCAACTCAAGAGTTCTAGTCTTCTTTTGGGTGGACTTGGAGGAACACGTCAGTGTTCTTAGTTCATCTTCAAGGATTTCCTTGTTGAAGTGTTGATCTGGGGGCATATCAGATCCGTTTTCAGGCGCTACTTCAACTTCTATTAACTCGGGTGTTGAGTTTTCCTTGGTCACAGGTTCTTCTTTCTCATCTACTTGGGAGGTTTTCAACATCGTCATCTCATCGAACGTCACATCACGGCTTATGATACTCCTTGGTGGTGTTAAGTCTTTACACTACACCTTGTATCATTTTACTCCTTCGGGATATCCTATGAATACCCCTTTGATAGCTCTAGGTTCTAACTTCCCCTCCTTAACATGTACAAAGGCAGGACAACCAAATATTCTAAGATGGTCATACTTTGAAGGATTGCCAGACCATTTCTCTTCTAGCGTCTTGAAGTCAATTGATGATGAGGGACTTCTGTTTATCAAGTAAGCAGTAGTCACTACAGCTTCTCCCCAGAATGTCTTGGACATCTTCGCATTGGTAAGCATGCATTTAACCCTTTCAAGTAGGGTCCTGTTCATCCTCTCAGCTACCTCATTCTGCTGCGGTGTTGATCTTACTGTTCTGTGCCTTGCAATCCCATGCTTGGCACAAAACCCATCAAACTTTCTGTTGCAAAACTCAAGGCCGTTGTTAGTTCTCAACCTCTTCACTCTTTTGCCAGTTTGATTCTCAACAAGAGCCTTCCAAGTCTTGAACACATCAAATACTTGATCCTTACTCTTCAACATATAGACCCACAGCTTCCTCGAATAGTCATCAATCAAGCTGAGAAAATATCTAGCACCACCACGAGTAGCTGTCTGAGCTGGTCCCCAAAGATCCGAGTGTATGTAGTCAAGAGTCCCCTTAGTCTTATGCTCGCCGGTACTGAACCTTACTCTATGTGCTTTCCCTAGCACACAATGCTCACAAAACTCCAAGGGCTGGAACTTATCCTCACCAAACGCCTTTTGACTATATAACTCCTTTAGGTTTCTCTCGCCTAAGTGTGCCAGTCTAAGATGCCATAACTTAGTTTGCATACTCTCATCATCTACAGAGAATAGTGCAGAACCACTCACGACTTCACCCTTAAGCACATAAACACCTTTGTGCTTCTCTCCTCTCATCACCACCATAGAACCTCTCAAAACTCTTAAAATCCCTCCGTCGATCCTGATGGAACACCCATTCTGGTCTAAAGTCCCTAGTGAGATCAAGTTTCTCTTTAAGTCAGGAACATACCTAACATCTGTCAATTCTCTCACTCGCCCATCATGCAGCCTATGCTTAACATTACCAATTCCCATCATCTTACATGCAACGTCATTATCCATTAAGACCTTACCACCACTAATAGGCTGGAAATTTGTAAACCAGGACTTGTGCGGGCACATGTGAAAAGTACAACCAGAATTTAAAACCCATTGTTCAGAGTTTATACCATCAATAGCGACGAGTGTCTCTGCGCTGTCATAGCTATCATCATAGGCAAGCGCAGCATCCGCTTTCTTCTTGTTCTGTGCTTTCTTCTTGTTCTGTGCTTTCTTCTCAGGACAGTCCTTTATGAAGTGCCCCTCTTTCTTGCAGCAATAGCACTTCTTAGGAGTCCTAGACTTTGACCTTGAGCCTTTTTTCTTCTCATCTCTATATGAGGGCCTTCCTCTTATAGATAAACTTTCTGCATTGCCCTCAACCTGCTTTCCTAATAACTTTGAGTTTAATGATGATTTCACATCACTCATTATTAAACTCTCTCTGCCGTAGAGCAGCGTATCAACAAAACTCTCATAGCTCTTGGAGAGTGAACTCAGCAGAATAATTGCTCTATCTTCATCTTCTATCTTGATGTTGATAGACTCAAGATCAAGGATGATCTTATTGAAAGCGTCTATATGATCTTTCATCGGCGTCCCCTCTGACATGGATAGCTGATACAGCTTCTTCTTTATATGTAGTCTGTTGGCCAATGATTTTCTCATATAAAGAGAGTCAAGCTTCTTTCAAAGATATATTGCCGTCGTCTCACCTGCTACTTCCCTTAGTACTTCATCGCTCAATGACAGAACGATTGTGCTATGAGCTCTTTCTTGAATGTCCCTTCTTTCTGCTTCTGCTCTAGATGACTCTAGTGTCTTCTCTTCATCACTAGATGGAGCTGCAGTCTCCTCTAATGCCGAACTAAGTCTTTGGCTCACCAACAACGCCTTAACCTTCATCTTTCACAGATTGAAGTCATTCGTACCGTTGAATTTCTCTACCTCATACTTGGGTGTGGCCATGTTTGCTTAGAACCAAAGCTCTGATACTAGTTTGTTGAAGCGAAAGCACACAAACAAGCTAAACAATTCACCCAAGTAATATAATAATGCAGAACAAGTTATTAAGAAATAAAAGAGAGAAAGGTAGAAGAAGAACACACAAAGGATTACGTGGTTCGGCAACTTGCCTACGTCCACGGCGGATCAAGATCACACTCTTCTCTTATTATGAATCACAAGGCAACCACAAAGTATTTCTATTACAAAAAAGATCACAAAGAAAACTCTTTCTTACTCTCTAGGGATTTTCTCTCACAAAAAACCACTAAGAATAATCACTAAAATTATTGTTGATCACCAAGATCTCTCTAAGATCACAAAGATCTCACTAACTTGATCACAAAGATTGTCAAGATCACAAAGTTATGTTTACAAGCCAATTGATAGCCTTTATATAGGCCTTGAGACGTCCTAGGTATTTCCTATACGTGTGGAAGTCGTATTAGGGAGTCCTAGAGCAAGTGGGAGACGAAATTAGGAAGTTTTCTAATTTCGGGATACTGTTCCCGCGTCCAGCGCTGCAACGCTGGGATCTCGTCGCTCCAGCGCTAGCGCGCTTCTGCTGAGCGCTGCGACGCTGGCTTCCTGGCTCTGCGGCGCTGAGTGTTCTGTTGTGGCGCCGCAGCGCCCACTCCTGGTCGCTGCGGCGCTGGTCGCATGGTGCGCCTTCTCATTTTTCGCCTCCTTTTGCGTCCGTCTTCAATCCATGTGCACCCTACACACTTGGCTTGATCCCCTTCTCATATTCCAATAATTTTTAATCGGTATTCTCACAAGAAGAATTACAAAATACAAAATATTGCTCTCACACCTCTCTTTTATACACACAAATAGCCTTCCTAGTATCTTTTGCTTAAATGGAAACCAACTAAAACAATATTCTTTTTCTAATAAGATTATTCTTTTTCTAATAAGAAACAAATTAGGGCATTATCTTCCAACATAATGTATCTACGTTGCTAATTTCAATCTTTTCACTCTTTCCTACTCTTAAGAGTTTTCACTTTAAAACTGAAATAATGTCAAACAGTAGCAATAAAAACAACAAAAACATATAGGGGATGCAAAAATATACAAGAGTTGTTACCGGAGGATCAATGTCTGGTTTTGCCTGAGGAATGAATTCACAGTCAGCAGAGCCATTGAAGCACCAGCCATGGTAAACACACTGCAACCTTCCCCATTGATCAATTCTTCCTTCTGATAATGGAGCCAATCTGTGAGGACAAGCATCAGCAAAGACTCTCCACTCATTGGCATCACTGGATACCATTGTGAATACCAGTCAAACTTCTCTTGCTTTGCTCGATCAGCTTCAACATGCAGCTCTTTTTGGTTAGTGCTTTCAGCTGAAACTGACGATGATGAGGAAGAGGAGGAGGAGGAGGAGGAGGTTGATGAGGTGTTCAAAACTTTGCATGATTTCGATGTTTTTTCATTAGTTGATGAGAAATATGAACTGGGTTGCTTACTGAAATGAATAGGGAAGAACCTGGGATTGGTTATAAACTGAGTTTTGTAAAGTGTTTTTCGTATTGAAAGTGATGGAGATGATAAGGGTAATAGTCTAAGAGCTTCCATGGCTGGCTAGCTAGCTAGCTGCATGCATCTTCGATTCTACTGATCAAACCAGAGACAAGATTAAAATTAACATAAAGAGTCCAAGTATGAAATGGACGTAGAAGTTTGCAGCTCTAAATTATCAAAAAACTTGAGAGAGGAAGAAGATGATATAATGATGGCAAGTGTGAATGTGTGATTCAACGTGAAAAGGGTTGACTACAGATGCAATTTTCACATGGTGTTAATTTGAATAATTTTATAGTAATTAGGATTTAAATAAGAAATAGGATTATTATTTTATTGAGTTGGATTTGTTTCCTTTCTCGTCTGAATGCATACTGATTTGAAGTCTATATATTTTATACAAGTCGATGATTCATAAGGTTTTAAAATTTATTAAAATTTTCGGTGCCCATGAGAAGTTGGTGAAAGTCTCGTGGTTTGTTCACACCAAGTTAGCATTAGTGTGTATATATATATATATATATATACACTCTCGTGAGCTACGTAGCGAGTAACACTGCAACGTGGTTGGTGCTGTTTAATTAATTTATAATTTTTACATAATTTATAATATGTTATAAAATCTTAATGCATATTTAAGAGTGCTCTATATAATTAATTATGTAACTTATTAAATTATTTTTTTTATATATATTACTACTTAATTAGCATTTATATTTTCAAAATAATAAAGTATATTTTTAAAAAAATAATAAAATAAATTAAATTAAATGTGAGATGATTTTGTAATTATTTGATATCAATTTATTTTGTTGACAATTTTTTTTAAAGATATTAAAATTTTTAAATTTATTTATTTATTTATTAGATTCAATGTGATTTACCAAAAAAACTTTGTCATAAATTTTAGTAAATTTTATTATAATTTTATCAAAAAAAGTCTTAAAACTAAAATTAAATTCCTACTGAAAATAAGAATATCAAGAGTCTATTTTAAATTTAAAATAAAACCACTACTTAGAATTATTTTGCATGTTCCAATAGTATCTACATGTGACTGTATATTGTTTTAAGAATAGATGCTTTGCTCACTTTCTACTAGTTTCCTTAGGTTTTGTATACCTTGTAAGAAATTTAAAATATGAATTGTAGAATCAGAATTAATCCATCATGTGTTATAAATGACATCAACCATATTAGACTCATAACAAACAATTGAGATTATATTACCTTTCTTCTTAAGCCATTTTTGAAATTTTGTACAATCCTCCTTCATGTATCCTTTCTTTTTGCGAAAAAAAAATACTTTGATTCTTTTTTGAGTTCACCTTAGGGTGGTATTTTACCTTTCTCCATTTGTTTGGCTTCTTTCTGGTTCTTTGCTTGTATTGCCATTAATGCACTCTTACCTAATTCTATTATTAGCCTTTCTTTCTCTTGAACACACGTGATCAATAGTTCATTAATTGATCATTTACCTTTATGTGTATTGTAGGATATTTTAAAGGGTTCATATTATTGTGGTAGGGTATTCAATATATAGTGCACAAGGAAAGGTTCAAACAACATAACCTCATGTATTTTTAATTAAGCTGCAATATCCCTCGTTTGCATAATGTGCTCATACACACCTCTCACACTAGTAAACTTAAGAATAAAAATTTTATAATTAAGGTACTAGCAAGTGCCTTATCTGAAGTCTCATATTATTCATCAATAACCTCTAGTAATGCCCAAACATTGTTATGTTGTTTGATTAAACTACGAATACCAATAGAGATCTTAATCTTTATAAACATTACACTAAGGTGATTAGATCACTTCCATCATTCATAAAAAATAATTTCTTATGGAGTGTTGGTCTCGGTGATAGATGGTTCATCTTTTCTAATAGGATAATCAATATCCATACACCTTAAATGAAGGAGAATCCTTTCTTTCTATATTTTGTAGTTATCACCCTATAATTTAGGAATTTCGCATCTTATATTATAGAAGTTCTCATGTTGCATGACTGCATAAAATTTTGAGACTTATAGTTGTATATCATAGTTGACCAATGTAAATCATGATCTAAAAATTATGAATCTAATGACATAAAACTTATTTGTGAGTTAAAGTTAAATTCAATTAGATTCCTTTATAACTTTATAATAAAACATAAATGATGTTTTACCAATTTAAATCATGATTCAAAATTATGAATCTACTGATATAGAATTTACCTATAGGCTAAAGTTCTAATTTAATTAGATTTATTTATATCTTTATTATAAAGCCATTAAATTATATTTCCTTTCTTAATTCCTGTGGGTAAATTAAGAAATATAGTTTAACACTTTATTCTAATTAATCATATAACTATAATAAAATTTTCTATGGGATAAATTTATTATAATAGGTATGATTAATCACAATTAATATCTTTTTTATATGTGATCCTAAAATTCTTAATATATAATTTTTCATAATTATAGATGTTGTGGTTAATCCTGAATTAATTAAAATTATATAGATCACTAGACATTTTTTTTACAAAATTGTCCATATTAATTACATGCAATAGTAGCATCATTTATAAATATGAACAAAATCTAAAATTTGTGTATTAAAATATTTATTCAAATTATATGCATAATAATTACATAAAATAAATTATAAATAAAAAAATTAATGTAATTTAAGCACATAAATATCTAAAATTTCAATAAGTAAATCCTTTCAAAATTGCCAAATTAGGACTTATTTGAAAAACTTTCAAAGTTTCATGGCCAAAATTGTAATTACTTAAAATATGAGGGGTTGAATGAAAATATATAATACTATTGGGCCTATTTGTTAAATTTTGAAATTTTTTGGTCAACACTATAATTTCTTAAAATTTTGGGAGTTAAATGAAAGTATTTGATTAAGTGGGGCCTAAATGTAAAACTCTAAAAAATTTGTAACCAAAATATTATTTTCCCAAAAGATGAGAGCCTGCGTACAAATCTAATTATTTAGGGGTTTGTCTATAAATTTCTTACAATTATGAGGCCAAAACATAATTTATAATAATATGGAGGGTCTAAATAAAAACTTTTAACAAATATGTCATCCATTCTAGAGGCAATTGGATGACATGTCGTTCATTATATTGGCTTAATGAAGCCAGACGACATATCGTTCTTCTAACGGATACTAAATGACATATCGTCTAGCATTATCTTTAACCTCCAGCCAAGTTGTATGATCCGATTACAGACCCGCGACTTATTTTTTTGACCTATTTTCAAACTTTGATAGTTTTTAAACCATCTGAACACTAAATTCAATATTTCAAGTGTCAAAATACTCGAAATTCAAATTTTTAATAATATATAACTTTAGTTTTTATCAAATACTCCTAAACAACAAACTAGAAATTAAAATTTGAATTCAGCCATTAATAAAGTTTTCTAGAATTTTCAAATTAGGCAAAGGTTATACAATCAACTCTAATACCACATGTTAATTCTAAATACAATCTAATCATTCTTTAATGTGAAATGAAAATAAAATTATAAATGGACATAACTCTTGTAATTAGTAACTCTATTAATTCGGAATCGAATTTGAATTTGTTTAGGAGTTTTTAAACCTTAAATAATCTTAGAATGATGGTGTATAATATTGAAAACAAAATTGAATGGTTTAGAGACCTATATCACAATTATTGTATTTATTTTCTATAATTTGTATTCTCTCATATTAATAGTGCACTTTATTTATAATTGACATATTTTTTATCATAAAAAATAAGATTATTCTTATCCTATTAAAAGATAAATATGAATCACTTTTAATTAAATTAAAATTCTTAAATGATTGAATATGTATAAAATTCTAAATTTTAGATGATCACTCTTAAATAGAATTCTAATATATTTTTTTCACACAATTTAATATCATATTTTTTTTGGTTTTGATATTTTTTCAAGAATGTAAATTTTCATTTATTTTGAAAATCAACAAAAATACATTGACCCAATCCACGAGGCACGGAGTGAATCCACACCGATGACTTTATTTGGGTAATATGTTTGTGTGTTTCTGAACTCATATAAGTGATTTGACTTTTTGATCCGTACATATAATGCTTTGCTACTCCTTTTACAAATTTCACTACCTTATAATTTACTCAATGAAGTTAGTTTATAAAAAGAAACCCCTTTATCCGATCCCATTCCTATGTTTTGAATGATTATATTTTAAAAATTATCTACTTTTTTTAATATATCACATTCAATTCTATTATTTCCCTTATTATTATTATTATTATCATTGTTATTATTATTATTATTATTTATCACTTTTGGAAGAAATTTAAAAACCCATCACACGTAATTTACTGCTTAGAAGTTCGTTGATCATGCAAAAAAGAAACCACTTCATTTGGGCTTGGACCGGCCTCATTTTGGGCTTCCATTACACTCACTTAGGCCAGGGCTTGGGTTGGTTTAAATTGGGTTCGCTGAAGTTTTGTGAAGGTGTAAAATGGTGAAACTGAGGATAATCCATCAGGTAAAATGATCACAAATACAACTTCATGAAGTATGAATTTAAGCTAAGTTGATGTTACTTTGCATTTGGGAAATGTACAAACAAGTAGCTGTGAGCAACCTTGTAAAAAACATTGTACAAAATTCATTTGGAATTTGGAAGCAGTTAAAGAGTGCCCTACATTCTACAAAAACTCATTCATACATTTCCAGGACTCAATCTTGCAAAAACATTGAGCTCCTGCATTAAAAAAACATTGGTTAGTACATTCCTCTAACCCAAAGTCAGTTTCTTCTAAGATCTACTTCAAAAATCTGAGTTGCAGTTTCTCATCATCTTCCTGATTCTGTCTATAAGTAAATGTTGATGGGGGCCTATCTACCGACAATGTTCCTTCCAATACCTTAACCACTTCACCAATGGAAGGTCGTAAAAATGGCTGGGTTTGCATACACCACAAAGCTATTCTCACAGCTCTTTCTACTCCTTCGGATTCCTTGCTGCCCTCCAAATTCAGTTCTTCATTCATCTTGTTAACTAAATTGAACAGATCGCTGCCTACAATGTCCCTCTTGCATGTCACGATTTGTAGCAACATTTCCCCGAACATATAAATATCCATCTCCGACGGAGACTCTGAAGAAGAAGCTGCCTCCTTTCCAACTAAGCTCCTAAGTCCAAAATCCGTCACCTTAGGAACCAACTTTTCGTCCAGTAAGACGTTTTGAAGCTTCAAATTGCCATGAGCAACAAATGCTTGGCACTCCATGTGTAAATAAGCAAGGGCTCTTGCAACTCCAAGAGCAATATCAAGCCTCTGCTGCCAATTCCCTTCCTTCTGAGCCTGCTTTGTGTTGAATAACCAGTTGTCAAGGGAGCCATTTGGGACATACTCATATAACAGAATAACGCATTCAGGCTCGAAACAGAAACCCTTTATGGACACAAGATTCCGGTGGTGCATTGCTCCCAAGTTAGAAACTGCCATTCTGAAATCTTTCTCAGTTGCTGCAGCATTCAGCACCTTGACAATAACTGGCAGTTTGTTGGGAAGTAAACCTTTATAGATAGAGGAGCCAAGTTGATTACTAAAGTTGGCAGTCAACTCTCTCACCTCTTCATAGGATAATCTGATGAGAACACTGTAATGTGGGTTCATTTTAGCATCTTTCCCAAATGGGATCCTTGTTTGAGCCTTAATTTTCCGTCTCCGGTATACAAACCAAAACACAAGCATCTCAACACTCAAAAAACCAGAGACAGTCACCAAAACTATCAAGGCAATAGCTCCCACGAAAGTTTTACTATCACCTCTGTCTTCAATTAATCCTTTAGATGATATAGAAATTGGCTGGCCATCATTATGAGAATTAGCTCCACGAGCAGAAACTGCCTGAGGAACCAAACACACCTTCAAGAAGGAAGTTGCAGGAATAGATGGGTTCCTATATCCACTAATAAAGCTGGTTCGTTTGATTGTGCAAAGTCCTGAACCATCATTTTTTGAAGTTACTGCAATGCAAGTAGAGTCATTTGAGCAGTACTCTTTACAGGATTCCTCACTTAGCATCAAATCAACATCCATAGGAGGATAAAGGCCGTAAAGAACGGTCTGCTTCAATACCATCACGCTTGTGTTCATCCTACAGTTCCCCAAATCCACCATTTTCCTACACCCAAAACTAGTCATATCTGCTGCAGGAAGGTCATTTCCCCAGCGTACAGAAGTCTCATACAGACAATCACAAATAGGTCCCGTGGAATTGTACCCACATATGCTATATAAACCACAAGAACCAAACACATCACACTGGTTCTGAACTGCTTGCCACCCTACTCTCCACACATGAGCCCCTTTGTCCCACGAGTAAATTCTCAAATTCCCATCTGAATCAATTCTAAGATGCCTCAAAGTCACAGAAGGGTCTCCAATATCCTTACTTGAAATGGACCAAACTGTTCTATTACCAGCATCAAATAGCCCCAAAACACCACTAGAATCAAATCTTGCTTCCTTAACAAAACTTGCATAGGAGCTCAAATGAGTCCTCCAGTATGTCACATTGCTTTCCCACACAAGGGCAAGCTCCCCGGAACTCCGTATCACAAAATTGTAAAAACTAGAGATAGATTTGGTTGAAGAGGCTCTCAAGACTTGAGGAAAATGGAAAGACTGGCCAGGAAGGAGAGTGTTTGTAGGGCTATTAAAGCTCTCCCAAAGCACATTATCCTCACTACCCATTAACACTAGGTTCCCGCTGTTCAAAAGAGTAGCTTTTTGAACACCTAAACTAGAAGTATTACTACTCCAAACAATCAAACCACTAGGATTTTCAAACAAAATCAATCTACCATCCATATTAAGCCTAATTGTTGAGTTCTCAGAAACCCTGAGGCCACCACCAACAGTCCAAATAGGCAAATTTGCAACTTTATCTCCTAAGTTATACCCAATGCCCACAACATAACCATCGCTAACACCATCTTTTGAGCTAATATCTAAGAACCCAAATGCAAAGACTCCATTTTGAGACACCCAAGTTTTAGTTCTATCAAGCCCAGAAACCTCAAAACCAAGAGGAACCATAGAAAGCTCATCACACACACCACCAAATGCAAAATCCAGAAGCAGAATCACAGCTAAAACAGAACCAAACTTGTTAAAGCAGCAAACTGTACCAGTCTTACCATGACAATGCTTGACGGGCACCTCAGAATTCAGCTGAGTGAGCCAAATTTCACTCATTTCAGCAGCAAAAAATGTAGGTTCAAGAGAGTGAGCAGCAGCAGCAACACAACTAGTAGAAGATGAGGCGGGCAGAGAATATTTGAGGTGGATAAAAAGTCACGGGAATGAAGAAGAGAAAGAAAGACATGAAAGGAGTGCTTTATGGGTTCAACTTTTGATACAAAGTGAGTGAAATTTTTTGAATATTTGAGAACTACAACTAGAACTGAGAAGAGAGATAGAGAGAGAAATCTTGTGTCTTTTTTAGGGAACCGAGGTTCTTCCACCATTAAATACAGTTTATGGTTTTTTTTAAAGAGAAAAAAATAACTCCTCTTACTCTTTTAGAATTTTCTCTCTATGTTATTGTAAGAAAAATTTTAAAATACAAACATTTAAATCATGTAATATAATATTAATTTATGATATATAATGTAAACCTATAAGGAAAACATCTTTAGAGGTGAATAAATTCCATTTTGGGTCGATTTGATCTAAAATTAATCAAATTCATATATGTTAGAATTGATTGTAACCGATTCTTTAAATTGAATCAAATCAAATCAATTGATTCTTAATTTTTATTTGTTTTAATTTTATATTTTTTTAATTTTAAATTAAACTAAATCAAAAAAAAAAAAACCAGACCAATCAATTCTCGTACAACAAGAATTAAAATTAAATTAAATTGAGTCAATTCTATTTGATTAAAACACCCGCTTTTAAATATAATGCTACAAGGTACAGTTTATATGTATGATGTTATATGTTATCAATAAGAAATTTAATTATATAAAATTTGTATTCCAATAATGGAGTTGGTGTGTTGTAATTCTAATTATCACTTATTAGTAACAAGATTAGATTTTTTTTATATAAAAAAAATAAGAGAAAGAATAATTTAGAATGTTAAGGAGAAAAAAAAATGACATGGGTAATTTTTCAAATTTTCAATGATTTTATACGGATTATTATTAACTGGAATCAAATGATTATTTTAAATTATCAGTAATAATCCAAATGTCAACAGTTCAATTCTGTGATTGCAATAATTATATAATGTCTATCAGTCTATGAATCTCACAAAAGAATTGTCATATTTGGGGCCCAAAATCCCTAAGGAAAATAAAATCTTAGCCCAAAATGATATCAATCCATCTTGGTCCACAAGTTCTTCATAAATTCAACAATAAAATGATTTTTCATCCAAAAAAAAAAAACCACCACAAATTTATACTAAAGTTTGTTAGTTTTAAAGTTGAATCAAGTTACATGTGAAAAATAAAATTATAAATTTAATTTTTTTAATTTTATTTCAGCTCAACCTATCAATTTTAAATTTATTCCTGTGAGAAAACAAAAAAAATAAAAAAAAATAAAAGGGTATTGTGTTTACAAGTAGTAGGTTAAAAATAAATTATCTATTAAAAGTTTGAAAGTTTAGAACCAGAAAACAAATGGTAGTGGGTGAGGTGAGGCATCTTGTGCATTTGTTACCATGCCAAAAGACAAAGCTACTGCTACTAGGCAATGTTGTTCAACAATGTGACATGCACTTTCAAAAAACAAATAAAAAATAAAAAAGAGAATACAAATACCATAATGCCATTCTTGCATCTACTTCTTGTCTTTTAGCTCTTTGAATTTACTCCATTTATTGTTCATAAGATTATCCCAAGTTCTTTGTTCTTAATGTTGTAATTATTTCGTATTTGTATTAACAGTTTAATAATAAAAAAATTATTAATATATTTATATTTATTTTAATAGAAGTTTGAAATTTACACTTTTCTTTCTCGTGTTAAAAATTTTATTATTATAATTGTTCCTTTAATTTAATTTTTATTTCACATTTATACTTAATAAAATACAAGTTTTGTGTATATATTAGAGTACAGATTTATTTAATTTAGTAATATTATAAGTTTGAAGTCGTAATTATTATAAAATAAAAGTATTAGATGTAGAATGAAAGAAGGTTAGTATTTGATAAACACTTATACGCAAAGTAAAAATTATATTTATTAAACATTTTCGACTTTTGTGATTTAGAAGTAAAGCAAAAATACATCTATATCAAATGAATCGTAAATTTTTCATAACTTGTAATATAATTATTGACAATCATAAACAAAAAAACCCTTTCGTGGATAATTTAAAACAAAAAAAAAATCAAAAACAAAAAAGACCCTTTCGTTAGTGAGGCTTTGATGAGGCTTAGTGAGGCTTTAAAGAATAAATATCTTTCTTTTGTATCAAAAAGGACATCAAAACAACAACAAAAATTGTTTTTATTAACCTAAATAATCAAAATTAGGGGTTATTTTGAAATGTAACCCACTCCCAAGTCCTTCTACTTGGACCAAAGTACCCATGTAGTTTTTTAATATTAATCTATAAAATAAAATAAAATAAAAAAGAAAATTCAAGTTAGGCATTTGAGTATTTGTCTAAATAGTAAATTTTATACACCTCTTTAATTTTAGTTAGAGGTCCAAACTCTAATGAATGTTAGGATGTTGTTTTATTCTCTTTATGTATGGAGTAGTTATTAGAGACACTTATTTTTTGTATGTGGAGTTATTACTGAGGATAATTATTTCTTATATATAGAATTGTTATTCCTACGTTTGTGGAGATTATTTAATCATTTGTTCATATTTATGTGGTATTATGCTAATTATTGTAAAAATTTGTGTAACTTTAAAAAAAAAATCAAGAAAACTAAAAGTTTGTCAAATCTATGACAAAGATAAACTAAAAAAATTGTGACTGAAAGTATTAAAAAACAAATAGATTAATGCTCTTAAAGTGACTAATAAATTTTATTAAGTAATGATCTAAACCATCTTAAAATTACAACTAAGATAAATTAAATAAATAAATAATCTTATTTAAAATAACATTTACCCCTAATTATTATCTTACATCATTTAACAAATGTTAATGAAATTATACACTCATACTTTGTAGAACAAGAACTACATAATCAACAATTTTATTGCAGCTTTTTGCCTGCATAAGACTGTTAACAAGAGCTATTTGTGTTTTAACAATTCGATTAGTCTTGTATTGGCTAGTAAGAAATAACTGCCCTATAATCATTGAATTTTTTTAAAAAATGATTTGTATGACTCACTATTACGGTAAGGAAAAATCATTAACTCAAACATTTGAAGGCGACAATGGTGAGGAAACAAGGCCTAATAGTGAGGTAGCTATGGCGAGGTGTGACAGTGAGGCAGCAACCTTGAGGCATGACGACGAGGCAACAAAGGCGAACCGCAACGTGGCGATGGAGACGGTGATGATAAGATGTGACAGTGGGTGGCAACGTCAACATTAGATGAGGACATGACAAAAAGAGTTAGAGATGTGAACTTTTGAAATAAGAGAGCCTTTTTTTTTTGAAATAAGAGAGTTGAGTGTTAAGAGATGTGGTGAGAGAGGGATAGGTTTTAATTCTTTTGAAATTAAAGTTAGGTTTTTTTAATTTAAAATTTTACATAAGAATTATTTTGTGTGAGTAAACTCATTTAAGACTTAAGTTTGGTCATTAATTTAATGACACGTGGCAAAAATAGTAAATTTATTTTTTTAAAAACCGATATTCTAATTTGGTTTTAGGTTATAATGCAACCGAATCGAAATCGAACCGGACCATTCAATTTTTGTCTATAAAAAATCGAATGGTTTTTGTCTATAAAAAATCGAATGGTTTTTTTCTATAAAAAATCAAATTGAATCGGTCGATTCGATTCAATTTTTTTATTATCGATTAATTTTGTCCACCATTAATTTGAACTATTCCAAAGCTTGGGAGTTAAGATACGTTATAGAAAAATGTGTGAGGATCAGAGTCAAAAATTAATTAAAGAGCTCAAAGTCATTAAATGAAACTTCCTCGAAAGACTGGGCAACAAGCTGACTTAGTGAATCTTGCTGGATATGCAATTAAAATGTGTTCAAATAAGAAAAATCGTTGATTACCTAAACATTGAGGACCAAATCAATTGGGCCAAGGGTTAAGGGCACATCAACCCACACCTTGAGGTATGGAACCTTAACCTAGAAGGAGAAATGAAGCCCTTGGCCTAGATCGATCACATATGGACTAAGAACCGAAGGCCCATCTATGTCCCTTATAAAATTTTTCTCCTTATTGATGATTTAATCTCGATGAGGTCATCCTTACATTTTTTAATATAATAAACTCTGAAGAGCTTAAAGATTTAAATTAATACCTTAATCTCGAGGCGTGATTTAATGGTCCTTGTTAATCATCATCCAACAAAAAAAATGTTAAGTGAATGTGTGATGGATTGAATGTATGTATAATTTTAAAATTTATGACAAGCAGTGAAAGTATCATATACAAATTACACTCAATCTGACATAATCATATACATATATCACATATATGTCTAAGTATATCAATTATACTCATTTGTAAGTTAAGGAATACTTACTAAAATTGATGGTAGCTTTCAATTCTTTAGGAATTTAAATCTCCAATTGTAAAGCTCACCTTGAAATATAATATTGAACAATTCTAGTTCACAGCAATCTAGTGGGATTGTGAAGTTAGAATGGTAACTTTAAAATATTCCAGCGACAAGTGTTAACACTTAAACACTTTGATTCTAATAGTGTTTGTTTCCACGAGAGATGAGATGAATGGCTTATTTTTCTCTTCTTGTTCTCTTACAACTTATGCACAGAACACTTTCACAATTCTCTCTTATCTCTTCCTTAGCACAAAAATGTGTGAATCAATGAGCATTTCTTTTTATTTTTGTTTTGTTCACTTGAAAAATAAATACATATGCTCCACCACCTCAATTAATGGTTGGCTCATTTCTCAACAAATTATTTGACACAATGGCCAACATATGCCCCTTATTAGGTAAATAAGGTAATTGTCATCTTATTCTTTTATTAATGGTAAACAAAAAGACATTTCTACATTATGTAAATTTGGTTCATTGCCATAAAAGCATATACCCCATTTATCATAATATTATCTAATAATATTTAATTTAATTATTCAAAACAATTTTGAATAATTACTTTTACCTTACTTATTTTTACTAGCAGGGTTAATTAGTTAATTCAAGGTAAAAATAATTCATTGACCAAATTATGCCACTTGTCAACATCTCATTGGTTGACAACTCTTGTTAACTAATTAAGTGATGCACTTAATACTTAAATCTTGACAAGTGCACATCCTGAGGAACCATGAAATAAACTTTTGATTTGCTGAATTTTCTTATATAGAACTATTCAATCTAATATGTTACCCCCCGTGCACATAGAGTACACTTCAAATTTTAAAACTCTCTAGATCCATGTCCGTTTTGTCATATAGAACTCCTCTATACGTCCGTGAATAATGCATACATACATGTTACAGATATTACAAAGTAGTGCATTAGACCATACAAGTTGAGATTATAGCATATTCGTATAATCTTTCTGCCATTTATATCCTAGAAGAGCAGAGACGTAGATTATCGTCAAATATCTATCTGTTCAACCTTAAACTTATCTCTAGATTTGTATTTCAATAAACAATATCCGCAAACACTTTTACAATATTATTTATCCCTAAAGAAAAAATCTTTTTCGAGTATAATTACTTATGGCAATAAGACTTTTTGAAATACAATCTCAAAGCATCAGGATATACAATTAACTCAAATGAGCTGACGGATTCAATATCTAGGCACACCGGACTCCATAAGCATCAGACTATGCCTAATAATATCTAGCGGTCAAACCATGAAAGATTTCTGACATATATAGAACTAAAGTATGGTGGATCACTCACAAGCCCACCATGGCACTCAGATCAAAGAATCACAAATACTACTAAACTTAAGAAGAACCTCAATTGATAACTTTATGGGATGTTTATTAGAGGTCCTTATTAGTCTGTTTAGTATCTAGTCCTCACTGAATACCCATATGTCTATACGAACTTCCACTAAGCTCATGGTCTACTAAGATTAACCATCTGAACAATCTAGATATAGACATACACTAATCTTAGATTAATAGTTTCACCGATAAACCTGCATCGATAAATTAGATCAGGAACATAATGTTTGAGAACATATTTGTATAATGACATTTCCTAACATCATTTACAAATCTTTGCAACTATGTCATTACTAATATATATTCTCAAGTCTTTGTCCTAATTTAAAATAGGTTCTAACTTCTTAGTGTCGGAGATCTAATATATGTGGGTGTATGCATGTGCAATAATGTTTATTGCATAAAATATGTATCTCATACATATTTAACGCTACAGAATAATTAAATCATGTAATAAACATAATAAATAATATATTAATCACATTAATATATTCAAAGGGTTGAGAAACCACCAAAACGTGTAACGTTATACACGTGTATCCTAGGAGTCTACATGAAAACCAACTCGTTGGCAATTCTAGTCACTAACTCGGTGGGCTTGGTAAACTAGAACAACAGCTCTAAATCCAGCACGAGATTAACCCTTAACTCCTTAAAATGGAAGGTTGTGTTTATTTTTTCTTTTTTCTAAAAAGAAACGAAATAAAAATTAAAATAATTCACAATTACTTCTCTTGGCACCAAAAGAAAAAAAAATGAAACAATTTCACTTTTTGTTTCCCTTTAAATACTTTTCACAGCACCTTAAAAGAAAATGAACCAATTTCATTTTCATTTTCGCGGCACACACACACTTCACACATAACTGTATATCTCTCACATTTATTAAAATAATAATATTATATATTATAATATTAAAACAAGGCTACCTTGTAACAAAATAATATTATTATAATAAATAATGGATGACAACTATGTCATCATAATATAATAATGAGATATTTTGATTATTTAATAATTAAATATTCAATATATAAAATAATAATTTTATCCCTCATGAATAGTTACCAAGTCTACCCTTTAGTGAGTCCCACCATACCTGCACTTGAATAAACTCAACCGAGGGACCACAATACGCCACATGTCATTATATAATTAGTAAATAGTAATTATTAACTAATTGTTATATTTAACACTTAAATACAAATACACACGTATTCTCGTGATTGTGCTGCATATTACTCGATTAAATAATTTAATCTGATACGCTGCCCTAGTGCACAACGAGTACACTCTATATTGCGGGACTCCCTAGGTCCACACCTAATTCATCAAATGGAACTATTTCATGAGTCCGTGAACATTGCCTCACGTACACGTCACGAAAAAACAAATCAGCGCGTCGACCATCCAAGCTGAGGTCACAATGCATACATTTAGCCTTTCCATCATGATATCCTAGATGTGTGGAGATATAGATTATCACCCTCAAATACCATGTCATATCCCCAGACTTGTATCTCACTGAACAATATGTGCAAACTCCTTTGCCATATTGTTATACCCTGGCGAAACTCTTTCCTGAGATTAATGCTTGTGACCACAAGATTTTTTTAGATACAATCTTGGAGCATCTGGATATATAACTCCCTATGCGAGCTGACAGATCCCATATCTGTACACATCGATCTCCATAACCATCGAACCATACCCAGCGATACCTAGCGGTCACACTATGAAAGATCTGTGACATGCGTGGAACCAAAGTATGATGGATTACTTACAAGCTCACCGTGGCACTCAGGTCAAAGAATCACGTATATTACTCATCTCAAAATTACCCTCCGTTGATGGCTTACATAGAGTGTCAATCGGAGGTCCTCGTGAGTCTATCCTATATCCAGTCCTAATTGGATATCCATATGTCAATACGATCTCCATGCTCACAGTTGGCTAGGAACGACCATCTATACCATATAGGTACGACATATGTTGATTTATATAAAAGTATCCACCAATAGACCTGTATCGACAGAAATAGATTATGGACAATATTCGAGAACATACTTGGACAATATTCGAGAACATACTTGCGCAACTGACATTTTCTGGCACTTGATTACAACTCTTGCAACTATACAGTTACTAGTATATTTCCAGGTCTATGTCCCATTACAGACAAGATTCCAACTCTTGGATCTTCGTTGAGTATTATAACTAACTAACAATTAGTTATGCTAACACTTAGTATTTATATCTCTCAACGTGCCAACTGTGGGCCTTTATCTAAACTCTTTTAGATTAAATCTGAACTCCTTCAGATCATACAATGTCTGTAATGTTACATTGTATAGTACCATTTAAATAAGTATTAGTGATTTAATGAAAATGTACACATGTATTTGTACATTCAGGGATGGCACGTAAGCATCAACCCTAATACTTAGAATTTGCTAACTTTTATAACTTACTAACTCTTAGTACTGTTAACTCTTAACATTTATAACTTTTAGTGTTGCTAACTCTTAGCATCAATTTAAACTCTTTTAGATCATATAATATCCGAAATGTAACAAGTATCTTACTATATATTAAAAATAAATAGTGATTTAATGAAATGATGATTGTATAAATACAAAATAAATATTCATACATAAAAGGAATTGCACGTAGCACAAATCCCAATAAAAAAGCCCCGAAAATTTCAAGATGAGAACCAATCTTGTCAACCTTTAGTCCACTGTAAATTATAATGAAGGTGAAGTCTAGATTTCTTAAGATGAAATAGTAAGGACCGGTTATAAGAAGATAAAGCCACAATAGCTGAAAGCTAATGAAAAATTCCCACACCTATACCTTTTAATCTTATTTTCTCTCAACCATAATCAACAACCATTGACTTAAGTATCGGAAGGTTTTTACCAAAATGATCATCAGAGAGACCTACCTTGCCATTATTTTCTATTGCAAGTATGTTGGAACCACCAAGTGAGGCCCATCTCAGTATAGCAGCCCAATTTCGTTTTCTCTTAATAAATAAATTTAAAACTCATTAATTCAAAAAACTAATTTTTCAAGTCAACAAACAAGAAAATAAAACTCAAAAGGAGGATATTAGTACTTATTAAAAAATCATCGAAGAATCTGGGTGAACTCCCTTAAAATGACAACATTGCAAACCGTCTCTCATTTATGGTTTATAGCAGTATCCCAATTCTTGTTCTTAACATTGTAGTGACTCTTTAATCTAATCTTCGCATTTTCCCCTTTATGCCATCAAATGAAAGTTATGAACATATACTAAGAGTAATTTCTCATGAAGTTTGATCTAATTATAGGCAAACTTCAATGATTTGGATAATAGGTAGAGACCTTATTGATTGAGAGGCTTCTAATAAATTTTATGAAGGGAGTTTGTTTGTTACTAATTTCGTTCTAAATTTTTAATAAGTATCATTACTATTATCATCTTTTAAGAATGTAATTGGTCACTTTTAGGGGGAAAAAACATTAAAAATTATAAGAAAACTAATAAAAATACCCAACAACGAAACTGGTAATTTCACTTATGTGAAATTTGAGAAAAGTTTGTTATGAACCTTAAAAACTTTAAGATTTCAAGTTGTGAAGAATAGTAATTAAAAATCATATGGAAAATATTTTTGAGTCAAGCCAATAAGAAGAAAACACATAACGGAGGTACGAAAATGCGTGCAGCATCGAAATGTAAAGGTGAAGCAATACCTTAGCGCTAGAGCGCTGAAAATTCCAATGTATAGGCACAAAAAAATAGCGCCACGAAAAAAGACTAAAGAAATTAGGTCGACACTGCAGCACCAACTTTTTGCCCAAATAGTATTCATAGCAGTGCCAAAAGTGGTTCTTTTGCGAGTTTTCCTATTTTAAAAGGTTTTAACTTCATTTCTAAATGTAACTCAGACTAGGGTGTACTTAGCACATATAAGGTTAATAAGTCTTTATTTTACCTTGAGAAAAATCACCAAATAAGAGAGTATTAATTTGTAATCTATTGAGAGAGATCTTTGTGATCATTGATTTAATAAAAGAGACTAGAATTTAATCTACCATGAACGTAGGTAATTGCCAAACTATTAAATACTTGTGTTGTAGTTTGGTTCTTATTTTTTATTTCTTTTTTGATCTTTTACATTTCACATTCTTCATTATTTGTGTGTGATAAATTCCAACGAATGATATCAAAGTTAAAGTTATGGAAACTCATAAGTATGAAGTTAAGAAGTTTAATGGGCAGAATGACTTCAACCTATGAAAGGTCAAGGTTATGGCTTTTCTTGTGAGTCAAGAGCTTGAATCTGCCCTTAAAGAGACTCAAGTTACAACCAGCGAGGAAAAGAACCTTGAGACATCTAAACTCGATCCAAATCGTGAATCCATTTAGAAAAAGGCCTATAGCACAATAATTCTTTTGTTAAGTGATGAGGTTTTGAAGAGGGTTATTGGATAGAATATAGCAAAGGCTTTTAGAAAAAGCTTAATGACTTATATATGAGAAAGTCTGTGGTGAATTATCTGCACATCAAGAATAAGTTTTACCAATTATTCATGGCTACGGGAACATAAATGAAAGATCATATTTGTGAGGATACGCACCCAGTTAGCCTGACAAGCCGGGCCATACCGGTCCCAGTGGGCCATCACTGGTCCAGGCCTCCCAAGTGGCCTCCATTCACTCAATCAGCATACCCCCAAGGAATCGAACCCGGGTGGGTTATACCACCTCATGTGCCTAACGAGTATCGTCCTTGTACCACTAGAGCTGGCCAGCTCAAGTGGTACAAGGACGATACTCGTTAGGCACATGAGGTGGTATAACCCACCCGGGTTCGATTCCTTGGGGGTATGCTGATTGAGTGAATGGAGGCCACTTGGGAGGCCTGGACCAGTGATGGCCCACTGGGACCGGTATGGCCCGGCTTGTCAGGCTAACTGGGTGCGTATCCTCACATAAAAGGTGCCTTTTATGTGAGGATACGCACCCAGTTAGCCTGACAAGCCGGGCCATACCGGTCCCAGTGGGCCATCACTGGTCCAGGCCTCCCAAGTGGCCTCCATTCACTCAATCAGCATACCCCCAAGGAATCAAACCCGGGTGGGTTATACCACCTCATGTGCCTAACGAGTATCGTCCTTGTACCACTTGAGCTGGCCAGCTCTAGTGGTACAAGGACGATACTCGTTAGGCACATGAGGTGGTATAACCCACCCGGGGTCGATTCCTTGGGGGTATGCTGATTGAGTGAATGGAGGCCACTTGGGAGGCCTGGACCAGTGATGGCCCACTGGGACCGGTATGGCCCGGCTTGTCAGGCTAACTGGGTGCGTATCCTCACAATATTATTTCATTCAACAAGATTATCATTGATCTTGAGATAATTGATGTCAAGATAGAAAATGAGGATAAAATCATAATTTTATTGAGTTCTGTGCCATCAAGTTATGAATACTTTGATGATACTCTCCTATTTGGTAGGGAGTCATTAACAATGATAGATGCCAAAGTCTTTCTGAACTTAAAAGAATTAGAAAAATTATTAAAGTCTAATATTGCAGATGGATTGACTGCAAGAGGAATGTCTGATAATAGAGTAGGAAAGCATAAGAAAACTTCAAGATCAAAGTCAAGGAGCAAACCTAGGAAGTGCTATTACTATAAGAAAGATAAGCACTTTATTAAGGATTGTCAAGAGAAGTCCAAGATAAAAAAAAAAAAAAAAAGTGATGTTGCAGTAGCCTATAAGGGAAACTACGACAGTGTAGAGATATTGTTTGCCTCAATTGGGAAAAACATTGGTGAATGAATACATAACTTTGTTGCACTTATTATATGTGTCCAAATAAATCAGCCCATTAATGATGAAAAAGTATTAATAAGTAATGACATGGAATGTCAAATAATTGAAATTGGTAGTTAGGTTGAGATTACATGATAGTAAGGTGAGAAAGCCGTTGAATGTGAGACATTTTTTTTAATTTAAAATGGAACTTATTATCATGCTAGATCAAGTTGGTTGTTCATTCAAAGTAGAAAATAAGATACTTATAGTGATTAAGGATCATGGAAATATGAGAAACGAAATGGGTTATATATGTTACTTGAAGAAGTTGTCGTTGTTTTATATCCATTATTGCTGATGTTAAGAATATGCAGACTAAGTTATGGCATATAAGGTTAACACACTTGATTGAGAAATGTCACAAGGAATTTTATGATTGACGTGTTCTTGGCATGGAAAAAATTTAGCCATTAAGGTTTTGTAAGGATTGTATACTTAAGAAAGCTCATAAAGTCGAGTTCAACACTAGCACAAAACCAAAGGTACGCTAAATTATATAAATTCATATTTTTAGGGGACCTACACAAACTGTAACTCATGGTGAAGCTAAGTACTTTCTGAAACTCATTGATAACTTTTCAAAAACGTTGTGGGTACATATATTAAAAAGTAAGGAACAAGTGTTTGAGACTTTCAAATCTTAGAAAGCACTTGTGGAGAATCAAACTAGTAAGAGAGTCAAGAAACTTAAAATAGATAATGGTCTTGAGTTTTGCAACACTAAATTTGATAGCTTTGTGCCAAGCATGGCATTTTAAGGTATAAAATAGTGAGATCAACACCACAGCATAATGGGCTTACAAAAAGGTTGAATAAAACATTACTTGAGAAGGTAAGATGTATGTTAAGCAATGCCAGTTTGTTTAAAGCATTATAGGGTGAAGTGGTAACCATAACAACCTACCTGAACAATAGAAGTCCCTCTTCAATAATTGGCTTTATGACACTATAAGAGAAATGGTCAAGAAACACTCTAGAGTGTATGATCACTTTAGGGTATTTGGATGCCTTACATTTATACACATAAAACAAGGCAAATTAAAATTATGGGTCATAAAAGGAATATTCGTAAGATATCTAGAAGCAGTAAAAGGATACAAAGTTTTATGCAAATAACTGAAACCATCAAAATGTATCATAAACAAAAACGTGACATTTAATGAATTAGTTGTAATAAAGATCAATCAGAAGATATAAGTGGAGAAGATAAAGTGCCAAAAATAGTTTCAACTCTAAAAACTGTAAAGGTTGAAGTGGAACATGAAAAGAGACTTGATGTAAACTTAGGTTAACACTATAGAGAAACAACACTAGGAGATAAACTATAAACACTCAAAATTACCTCAAAGAGCACCTAAAGACAAATTAAAACTCTAATTTTAAAACTTAAAGAATACTAGTTAACCAAAGACAAGTTAAGAAGAACGATTAAGCCATTAATCAAGTATGTTAATGCAAACTAAATAGCTCATGCCTTTAATGTAGCCTATTCTATTAAATATGATCAGTCTAAGACATATAAGAAAGCTATGAAATGTGTTAATAGTGATAAGTTATAGCACGCTTTGGAGGAATATATTAGTTCTCTTAGGAATAATAAGACATAGGAGTTAGTGGCTAAACATAAAGGTAAGAAGTTAGTTGGGTGTAATGTGTTTACAAATTCAATGAGGGGATGCCAGATGGAGAGCCTACAAAGTTTAAGGTTATATTAGTGGCACAAGGCTTAACTCAAAGAGAATGAATTGATTTTCATGAGATTTTCTCTCATGTAGTTAAACACACATCAATTAAGATCCTATTGACCATATGTGTGAATTTAAATTTTTATCTGGTGCAAATGGGTGTTAAGACTAGTAAGGAAGATTATACTTGCTTGTTAAAGAAGTCGTTATATAGGCTGAAACAATCTCCTAGGCAATAATATAAGAGAATTTACGATTTCATGCTTCAGTATAGCTTTACTAGAAGTAAGTATGATGGATGTGTGTACTTTAAAGCATTGAGAAATAGTTTGTATATAAATCTATTACTTTATATGGATGATATATTGATTGCATGTTAAGATAACGGGGATATACTAAAGTTAAAAGAATAGTTAAATTATGAATTTGAAATGAAAGACTTAAGGTAAGCCAAGAGGATTTTAAGTATGGTTATCATTAGAAACAATGCTGATGTTATATTTTTGTCTCAACAGATGTACATATTAAAGGTTATTGATAGATTCAAAATATCTAATATGAAGGTTGTGTTGACTCTATTGGCTATGCATTTTAAGTTGTCAGTAGCATAATCACCAAAAACTGAGGATAAAAAATTGGAAAAGCATAAGGTACCATATGCGAGTATTGTGGGGTGCATCATGTATGCATTAATATGTACAATACCTGATATAACTCAAGTAGTGAGCGTGGTGATTAGATATATGGCTAATCTAGGTAAGAAGAATTGGCTTTTTGTTAAGTCAATAATAAAGTACTTGAAAGGAATGTTAAAGCATGGTCTGCTATATAAAAGGGCAAGTGCAGATGGTAAAATTATAATTGAGTTTGTAAACTCATATTATGCATGTGACCTTAAAAGAAGCAGATTGTTGACTAGGTTTATATTCAAGGTGCTTAGATATTATGTATATTAAAAATCAATTTTGCAGCATTTGGTGACACTATCAACTACAGAGGCAGAATATATAGCTTTTGAAGAAGCTATTAAAGAAGTCATATAATTGAAAGATATATGTTTAAAGCTATTAGCAATAAAGGAAGTGAAAACTTATGTGCATTGTGATAAGTAGAGTGTCATACATCTAAGCAAACATCAAGTGTTTCATGAGAGATTAAAACACATTGATGTAAGGCTTCATTTCATTAGATATGTTGTACAAAGTAGTAAAGTTAGTCTAATGAAGATATTGATATCATAAAATTCTACAGATATGTTAACTAAGCCACTGCCTTAATTAATTTTATTAGTGCAAAGACTTAACTAGAATCACCGTTGTGTAGTTGAGCGTGTGATGTGGAAAGGATGGATCCAAAGGAAGCCTTTGAAAGATTTTGAATCAATGAGTGAATTGTGAAGAATGGTGATTAAAAATCATGTGGAATATAGTTTTGAGACAAGCTAATGAAGAGAAAATATGTGGCGAAAGTGTAAAGAAGCATGGAGCATCAAAATGTAAAGTTGAAGCAATATCTTGACACTATGGTGCAGAAAGAGAGGTCATAACACCGAAAATTCTAGTGTATGGGCACTGGCGCATAGGAGAATGGCACCACGGTACCATGAAGAAAGACTATAGAACGCAACACCAACTTTTTCCCCAAATAGCATTCACAGCAATGTCGTGGCGCTAAAAGCAATTCCTTCCGAGTTTTTCTATTTTAAGAGGTTTTAACTTTCTTTGTAAGTGTAACTCAAATAGGGTTTACTTAGGACATATAAGACTATAAATAAACCTTTATTTTGGTTTGAGAAACATCAAATAAGAGAGCATCCATTGTAATCAATTGAAAGAGATCTTTATGATCATTGATTCAATAAAAAATGAGAGGATCTTAATCCACCGTATACGTAGGTAATTGTCGAACCACGTAAATACTTGTGTCATACTTTTGATTCTTGTTTTTTTATTTCTTCTTTGATCTCTTATATTTCATATTCTCAATTATTTGTGTGAAGAATCCGAACACAAGTGTAACTAATTATTTGCAAATTCTGAAATGAATATCTAAAAAAACTCCATAGTGTATATGGAATGAGAGTTCACAACATAAGAAAGAATGAATATCCTCTTGTGTATTGAAAACGGCATCGAAGCCACAAAATTTTACAGCTTTTTTTCTTGTACTGTATAATTTGAAGAAATGAAAAACAAAACAAAAATGTGTACATGAATTTAACTTAAAAAGAATGAAAAGAATTCCTACCATCTTCTCTATTCACACAAAAGAATTGGCATAGTAGGACATAATTCTACGGATTCTAGTCGTGTTCTACACTCTAATGGGGTGGACTGAGTTCGAGAAAGGTGAATGGTTCTCAGTAACAAGTTTCTGCTGTCAGGTACTGGTAAACTTACAGTTGCTTCCATTTTCATACCAAGACATGGTGGTGAGGGCATCAGTGGGTTATAGCTGCTGATGGTGTGAGGAGAAGATCTTGATCTAGGATGGCCGGCGCTTGTTGGAGACAAGCTCAGCTGCTCCAACGCTCGGAATTGGAGCTGACAGGGATAGTCCCTTACGCATCCAATACGGGGTCCTGCTCCTGTTGTCCATTTACAAGACAACTGCTTCCCCAATTGATATGACTTCATTCCTTTCCGTGAATTTATCCTTTTGAGAATAGCTTCCTCAGGAATGGCTTCATTCTCTTCCTGCTCTTCATCTGATAAGTCTTGCTTTGCAGATACTCCATTTACAGAATCGCATACATCCACAGGAGTTTCTGCTGATGCTTTGTGACAATATGGCTCAACGGCTGGACTTTCACTCTCCGGTCTTTCAAAAAATTCAATCCTTTTTGGTATTTTAAGATTAGACAATTTCCTACTGAAATCGTGGAACCTGCCAGGATTGGGATGATCCGATAAAGCATTAGTTTCATGTTCTGATGAATCAGTTTTCTCTAGACTTGAGTCTTCAACATTGTTTTCATCAGTCTCTAATCCTTCAAGTGCCTGCGTCAGGTCCTCATCGGATGAATTGTTCCTAATATGCATACTGTAACTTTGTTTACCATCTGAGGCTTCTCCTTCATCTACTGGACTCATCTGAGCAAGACAGAAAGATGACATTATCAGAATAAGCTCTAGAGGAAATTTTATAGCATTACAAAAGAATCCAAGCCTTTCTAATTTTACCTGAACATCTGTGAGATCAACATTGTTCTCTTTAAGGTATGAGATAAAGTCCTGAAAGTTTTGTTCCGTTGGGCGATAATGACCACTGTGAGGCCAAACTGCCTGTTGAAAAGGGCAAAATCAATCATCATAAGAAACCACATTGATATAAAAGATATAAAAAGTACAGGAAACATAAGAAAAAATGAAACCGTAAACTGTAATAGTTATGGCTATACCTTAAGCTCACCGTTTTCTGCAACTAATCTCCCTGCAGCCGTTGTGGCTCCTCCAGCCAAGAAGCTGGAATGCTGAAATGTTCCTTTCTTCTTTTTGCTGACATACAAGGTCTTTGATGTGCTAAGGACAAAAATCCACTTAGCATCAATATCAACACTTGTGTTCAGGAGCTCCCCTGCCTGCTTGTAGTAGAATTTTCCATCCTTCACAATAACTTCATAGGCCTTCCTTTCCATCTGTGGATCAAAAACAATTTATCAGTGAGGTTTTAAGATATTCAAAATTAGGATAAAGGACGACCAAGAAAAGAAGTAGAGGCTTACCGGACCAAGATACTTGATGCATTGCTGCTGAAGCTTCCATCGGGGGCATTTCTCAAGATTCACTTCCCTTCCTTCCCCTATATCCAGCCTGCATTTACCATTAGATTTACTATCAGTTTAAAATTCTTCACTTGTGGAACTATAATTCTAATCATTGAAGCAAAAAGCTTTTGGTTAAAGAGTGTTACCAGTAAAAGAAGGGTTCTCTACTATGACAATGAAGCCACTTTTCATAATAAAAGTGTAGATTATGTCCATAACGATGCCGCGGATCAATCTGTTGAACATGAATAATAATGAATTGACATCAGTGAGTCAATGTAAAAAAAGATAATTACCAAATGGCATACAAAGTTCACATGGATCCAAATGACTTACTGCTTCAAGCCAGTGTTGTAAAGCAAGTTTTTGAGCTTTGTCATTCTTTGATAAACCTTTTCCAACCTGTCAATCAAAAAATGGGAAAAGTTAGATGCTAGAGACAAATATTGGTTTTGATATAAAGTCGCATAAACAACTTTGACATAAACTTGCTGATCTTATCTATTTGAAATTTACCTTGGCTGCTCTGGTCCTTGCTCTCGACCAACGTGAAATGGCAGTTTCATGCTTCTCTATATCAAAGAATGATATAGAACTTCTCTTGAGTTCGGCGAAATCTAAGAGCTTCCACCTATAACAATACAAGTTACATTAGAACAAGTTAAAAACATATAATATTTTTTGAAAAAAGATTATTTATACGAACCAGCTCTGCTCAACAAGAACTGCACAATCTGCCAGCTTTCTTCTGGTTCTGAAGCTTTTGTACACTTTCTGCAATTTAATTGCAGCTTCATGTTTGGGCTTGCTGGGATCCAAAACTGAGAACCGGATTGTGTCAGCGGAACTATTTGATCTTGGAGATTGATTATCCATTTCGCTAACCTTTATGCTGACTGATCTAACGGGCTCATCCTTTTCTTTGTCCAACAACGAAGTTGTACGGGGTACCATTAGCTCCAAAGAATTATCTGATCTTGGAGAATGATTATCCATTTCGCTAAGCTTTATTCTGATTGATCTAATTGACTCATCCTTCTCTTTTTCCGATAAAGAAGATGTCCGAGAGATCATTGCCCCCAATTCACTTTCTTTAAAGCTAACAGATCCTTCTTTTACCATCTGTCCAGAACCCATGGATTTCAATATTGTGGGTTCCGAATCTCGGCTATTGAAACTCACGGATCGAACCGGAGTCTTCACTTCCTCATCTCCAAAACTTATGGATTTTACTATGACTGATTCTAAGCCATTTTCCACATCACTGTATTCAGCAAACGGGCAGGAAAAAGAAACCCCCATCTGCACTTATCTTCTTTAGATTCCTGTCGAAACATAAAAGGTTAATAACATAAAACCAACAATACCTCTTATGAACCAACACACCAATGAACCAAGTGAAGCCAAAAAGGGAAACTATCAAAGCTATATCAAGAACTAGATCAATTTTCATGAGACAAATCCATCCAAGGAACAAACATAAAATCCTCAAAGCCTATCTGATCGTCAAAATGTGGAAAACTAGAATGTTTTAATGCAACTAGAATCAATTACACAAATCCTCAAACATTCATTTTCTCTTGATAGCATTATGCAAAATGATAGTGATGTAAATATGACAAAGTGAAACAAGCCAACCACTGCCACTGAACAAACCAATGGATCTACAAAAACTTCTTCTTTAGATAAAAAGAAAATAAATAAATAAACATAATTTTTTATAAAAGAAAAAAAAAACCTTGAAAAGTTCATGTAAGCATTACCAAATGCAGAATAATTTGATCAAACAAACCCATCAACACATCATCCTGGTTCTCCAGGACCCATTAATAAAAAAAAAACCAATCTTTATTTAAAGAACAAATGAATCACCACAAAACCACCAACGAAGAACACACAGAACCAAGATGACCCTTTTCACAAAACAGCACAAAACTAACCAAATATAAACAACAATGCAACAATGCCCCAAAAAAAAAAGAACAAAGAAAGCAGAATCTACCATTTGCAGCTGTCAATGAAAGTACAACACACACACACACAACAAAACAAACAATGACCAAAACAAAAACCAAAAAGGGGGGGGGGGGGGGGGGGGGGGGGGGGGGGGGGGTGAGCATTTTGCATTATTACCTTGATTTGAGGATTCTAGTTTTCTTAAAAATGGAATTCCGGGTCTATAGGTGAAGATTCTGAACTCTTTCTTTCTCTTTCTGGCTATAAACAGAAGCTTTGAGTTTGAGCTTCTTCTTTTTTCCAAGCTTCGTTAAAAAGCTACCGTTGCTAACCTCGTCCAAAAGGCTAAAGCTATAATCGATGCTGAGAGAGTTATGCATGTATATGTTATTATATATAGGGACATAAACTCGCATTAAGTGATGGGAGTTTCAGTTCAGACAAAGAGAGAGAAAAGAGAAAAGTGTGTTTTTTTTTTCAAACCACGTGGATTCAACATTTGGACTCTGTAATAACATCTGAATATTTTTTTACCACAAATTCATTTTTTTTTCCTGTTTACTTTATTTATGAGAAAATTGATCTCTTTTTGGTGATGTGTTGCAACTATGAGTAGGAAAAAATTATTAGTTAATTGTTATTGGTTTTTTTTTTAAATATACATAGAGAGATCTATCAAAAAAATATCTTATGATGAATATCATTTTCTGAATATTTTGCCTTTAAGATCTCATTAATTTTTTTTTAAGAGAGAATTTAAATTAAATACAACATTAAATAATGTGAGACAAACTCTAAACTTAGATATTTCATATTTAATTTTATGATTTCTGTGATTTTTTTTTTTTTTTGTAAAATCTATGTCGATATTACTGAAAACGGATTAGAATTTTCTATTTAATTAATTGAAAAAAGAGTGATTTTAATGGTAAATAAAAAATGTACTGTGGCTGAAATGTAATGTACTTGTGGGTTTCTTTTTTTGTCTCATTTTAAGTAAATATCAAGTAATATATGGCAAAATTTCTTGGAAAGTTATTGTATTTTCTTGTAGAGCAATAGTTGAATTTTTCACTGAAAAGTCATTGGTCAACTTTCGATTAACAAAGTGAGATTAGTTGACTTAATCTTAATAGCAAGGGCTTATGTCACAATGATATCTATAGTAATGTCTCCAAGTAAACGGTAAGCTATCTTAACTCTGAAGCTTTTGATCTTAATCTTAATTAATATTAGTATTAGTTACCTTAAATAAAATTTAAATAAATTTTGAGTATATATGAGAGGGTATACAATATTATTTAATAAGTTTATCTTTTAAGTTAATAGTAAGTGTCAGCCCATGATAAATAGTATTTAAGTATATTTAAATTCTCATTTATACGTAGGCTACTAAAATTGTTCTAATAAAAATCTTTATGTGAGATGTAAATTTTTCAAAAATAATAAAAATAGACATTATAAATTTAGGTCTTAAAATCTTATATCTTGAGTTTCAATAAAAATTATCATATGAAATGTAAGTCTACTAAAAATAATGAAGATTGACAATATAAAGCAAGTTAGCTCTTAAATTTAGGTCAAACGTGACGAGATCATTATGTAATTAAGCGAATAAAAATATCAAATTTTAAATTAAATAAAAATTATGTGAATTTTTTATATATAAAAAATATACATTATTACCTAATAAACTAAAGTTTTAAGTCAATAACAAAAACGAAACAATTGGTACTGTCGTTGTATTGAACAAATCCTCGTTGACCGAATAATAATGCATCTATGGTCTACGTTAATAGTGGAGGTTCGAGTCTTTTGTGTATGTATATAAAAGTAGATTTTTGAATTCGGCTATAAATGATGTTAATCTAAATAAGTATTGGTCAATTTCATATCACATAATAGATTAACGATCTTATTGGAGTTGATTAGAAGATTTAAAATAAGGGTTTAATAATTAATTAATTTGATTAAGTTAAATTGTGTTTGATGATGTGGAATGATTTGAATGGATATGTTGATCATATAAATTTGTATTTTTTTTTATAAAAAAAGAGGACTTAAAGCCATTGAAACTTCCATGCATTCTTCAGGAAAGACCCAAAAGCTGACTTTAAAAAGTATTTTACAGATTGATAATGAGCTTTGTTTGGGTTTATTTAATAAGTCAAAAATCTTGTCTCTTGTTAAATCTTAGAGACACTTATTTTTAGTTTATTTTAGGAATTTAATACAAAAATATTATCTGTCTAAGGACTATATATATTTTAATTACAGGAATATTGTTGTGTTTGATATTTGGTGGATTATGTGCATGCATTTTTTGGTGTAGCTACTAGCTAACACACTGTTTGTGGTACATTTGGTAGGTTTTATAATCAATATAAATATAATTTATATCTATATTCTTTTTTTTTCAATTAATGATCCATAATTCACTTATATTATTATGTGTTTAAGCATTTATTGGACTGCCCTACCATAGGTTTATAATTTTTCTTCTATTTTTTTGGAAAAAAAATTAGACCCAAAAAGGAAAATAAATAGGTAGGGCATTAAAATCAAAAGGGTTTTTTTTTTCTTTTCATGAACATAATCTAAATCAAGTTTTAAATTATACATCTAGAGTTTGAGTTTTAATCTACATCATATTAATAATTATCATGGCGGTTTAATTATTATTATTTTTTACAAGAGGCTTTAAACTCATAATTTTTACTGTAAATATTAAGTGCACTATAAACCCTTTATTATTAGACGAAAATCACAAGAGTTATAACAGTTTAATTAATTAACCATAGATGAGTTATTTCATTATGTGTTGGCATTAAACATCAAATTATATATGATTAAGACTTGTTAATCTTAATCACCCATGCACTCAAATAATTACCTTTAGTGAATTCAGCCAAATCAATTCGTTGAAAAAAATTATAAACAACCTAAGTACCTATACAGTCGGTTTTTGTCTCAGCATAACATGCACAAATCTGCTTACTTTCTTAATTAAAAAAATAAAAATAAAAACCCATTTGCTCAAAAATACAAACAAAAAAAATATGGTTCATGCACATAATTTGATCATCAAATTGATCAAAATTATGTGTGAACAATGTGTCACATTTTAGCCTTTACACTTCATATTGGTAGACAATGTGGATTAAATTAAATTTTGCTACTACATATATACGTGTATAAAGTAATGTACATTCTACGCGTAAGTAAAAAAAACGAATAATTTAATTTATTAAGAAGAGGGAAGAGTATAAAATAATGTATGTGTTGGAAAGTAGTATATACAACAAAAAGCATATGATTTTTTTAAATTGTTTTTGCTTACTTCATTAGATTCTTGATAGAGAAAGGTTAAACAAAAGGGTTGTTTGTGACGAGGGAAAAAAAGCAAAAAAAGAAGAAGTTATTTTACATTTTATTCAATTAATGATGAGATAAGATGATGATAATTATAATATTTGTACAAATTTTTTCACTTTACACTTGGGTCTTTTTTTAATTATTATTTTTTATTGTCGTTTTAGTGGTTTTATGTGGGACAATAATTAGAGATTTCAAACTTAATTGTGTTACTTTTGCAATAAAATTGACAACCGATCATAAAATTCTAATGAGATATAGCAATCTCAAAAAGATATTGAGATCAAAAATCCTTTAGGCATCAATGATTTAGAATATAATGTAGAGATTTAGAAAGAATAAAAAATATTGTATTGTATTATTATTAATAAATATTTGAGATTATAAAAAAAATGATAAATTTAAAATAGAAATAAATTTTAATAGGATTTAAAAAGTTAATTATTACTAAGATACAGATTTATTTAAAAAAAATTATTTTAAACTAAATAAATTAATTAAAATCTTGATTTATCTTAATTCGGTATCATATAACACACTTATAAACTAATAAGAAGCATCATATATTTAAAAATGACAATAATAATTTAATGAGTAAAACGACTTAGCTATAATTTCATACTATTATCAGTACGTTTACATTCTGTTCACGATGCATATTAACATATTGGTTAAATATTTATCATTACAAATTCGATTATATTTGTATTTAAAAATTTCTTAATGCAAGGTTAAACTCTAAGAAAAATTATAATATAAATTATTATAGACCTAATTTAGAGAAAACCACATTATTTTATCAATATTAGAGTTTTGAAATTAAAAACTCTCTCTTAAAATAAAATATTGTTGAAATTTGTGATTTAACAATTATGTATTGATATGAATTGAGATAGATATCATTAAATGAGTATGCAATGGGCGTACAAAAAAGAAGCCAAATGAAAAGTTTGAAGCAAAGAGAGAGGTGAAGAAAAATCGAGGAACCAATTTCAAGCCATGGTGCCGCGATGACAGTCAAGTAATGCTGTAATGGTGCGACGAGTTTGCATCGATGCTGCAACGTCAGCCAAGGAGCACTGCAACGGTGCGACTTCAGAAAAATTTATTTTTAATTCGAGTTTTAATTCTTTGAGGGGGTTTTAAACTCTTATTTCAATTAAGTTTAAGGTTTTTATAAACTTTGTAAACACTATATAAATTTTTGTAACCTCTTATAATAACTTAAGCATATTAAAACACATCAAAATGTAAACATAAGAAAGAATAAATGAGTTAAGTAGGCACTGAGTGCGCGGTACACTAGGGTGTAATTTTTTTAAGATGTCTTTGCTCTTTTATGAATAAAAAGAGCACCATATTTATCCTTTTGAGAGGGCTTGAGCGATCCTTATATTCATTAGTTAAATCTCTTATGAGGTTTGAGAGATATTAAGAGGTTTGTAAGATCATGGTGATCTAAAAGATACTTAAAAATCTACAAGTTGAGATAATAAAATATTTTAAGTCATAGTAATTTAGGAGATACTTAATAATCTGATTAATAAATGAAGTTGAATCATTGACCCCCGTAAACGCAAGCATTTGGTCGAATCACATATTTCGTGTGTCTTGTAGTTTATTTATTTATTTTTTATTAGCTTATTAATCTCTTTAAATTTTTAATTATCTGTAAGTTAAGTATTACGCATGCGTATAGAATTTATTTAGAATGCACGTCAAAAAAAATTTCAATAAAAGGGTATCAACGCAAAAATTAATTGCTACGAGAAATTAGTACTAAGACTGATTTCTCGCAATAAATATATGTATATATATGTATATATATACACATATGAATATAACTAATGCAACTTATACTTGATGATGATATAAATAATGTAATCAAACCATTATGCCATTTGAATTCGAAGACAACTAAACTAACAATAGAATAAGGTAAAATCTTGATCATATTTTGACCATAATCTACAATGCCAACACATCTATAATGCCAGCACCATAAAATATAAATTATGATGTTTTTTTGGTTTATTTTTCTTATTTTATCTTAGGGTAAAGAATAATATCTTTTCATTCAAGATATTACCAATAAAATTAAAAAAAACTCCCATTTGTGATCTCACTTTTGCCAAATGTAAAACCTTAAAGAGTCCTAATAATCAAGTAATCTATTTTGTTTTAATTGAATTGAAAACCTATTAAAGTCTAGATAGGAATTTTTTTTAGGTTTTTTTTTAAATATTTTATTAAAAAATAAAATCAAAATCAATGAGACAAAACCTTATCACTAACAACTGTCAATTTCAGATCTCCATGCGTGCAAATGCAATTATATGAATAAGATGAGATGGGTACTTTGTATTGTACCGTACGTACAACTATTTGTAGAAGGAGAAGATGATGACGTACACGTGTCAAGTTTTTATTCAACCACGTTGTGTTGCCTGGTACGTGCAATACAAATACGTACCTCACACACAGACAATCAAATCCCTTGAAAGAAGCTGACATTGATCTTTTTTATTAAAAAAAATAATTAGAGTTCTTTAAGATTAGATGCCATAGCTTATAATGGAAGCTTAAACTTATTATTATCATTATTGAGGATTATTATAAAGATTTGAAAAATTATAATATTTTGTTAATGGGTACTTTAAAAATATTTATTATTGAAGAAAATTTTTAAGTAAAAAGTTTTTAAATACAAAAAAATTACTTTCAACGTTAAAATTGTTCGATAAATCTTCTTAAAATATGTTAAAATTAATATTGTCAAAAGGAGAATCGTTAAATAAGAAAGAAATATAAAATTAATCAATTTAATTGATTATGAGTGCTAATCAATTTAATTAATAAATTTTTTTAAGTTGGTATAAAAAGTATGAAAAATTATTGTTCACATTAGGGTTAGAGAATAATTTTATTTTGTATTTAATATATTAAAAAATTAAGTTATTAATAAATTTTAATATAAAGCTATAAAAACTTTTCAAAAAAATAATAATCAAATTTGGCGACCCCTAGCAAATTTTCGACATCATTAGAGACACTCTTTAAGACATTATGATTTGGTTATTCAAAAAAGATTCAATTACAGCCAAACGACAAGTCGTATAGAATAATACTCAAGGTCCAAAAGTGATGTGCAGTGATAGAAATAGCATAACCGCCGCCGCAGAGCTGGAGAGCACGAGGGCGAATTAAATAATGCCAGCTGTAGTGTGCGCTTTTTTACTGCGACACAAACGAAATCTCAGAAACCAAAACAAAAATCCCAAAAATACGCGCTTTGTATTTGCTTTTGCAGTTGCGGCAGCACCGACGGCAGGGAAGTGCATGTGCACAGTAAGACGGTGCTGTTGCGTTGCACGGTATTCCATGCGCTAGCGAAAAATGAGAAGATAAAGTCAGCGATAATTATTGACTTTTTGACTGTTGTCGGTTGAATATTTTTTTTAATATTCCATTGTTATTCATATTTGGTTGGTACACATTACACTTACACCAAACACCTACTCTTTTTTTCTTTTTTTTTTCTCTTTATTCATTATTGTTTTTTTTTTTAAATCTTTAAAATATTTTAAATAGAGTAAAAAATTTCCTTTATTAAAATACCCAATTCTTTCTTAGGGTAATCGGATGGCTCGACTTACTTATTTGCTTCTCGAACGTTAGGATTTAAGAAATAGAGAATAAAATCCTTTAAATTTTGATCCACTCTTATCTTTTTTAAAATAATAATAATAATATTTTTTATTTTTAAATTTACTCAAAAATTGAGTGATCGCATGCATTATACCTTAGCAACTGCTTGAGCTATGTCCTAAAAATAAATTTATTTTTACTATTTGTTTAACTTAATGTTAATTGTCTAAGACCTAAAATTGCAATCATATTATATTATGTAATATAAATAAGTTTATATGATTTAATTTGTATATATAGTATATGTTGAAAAATGAGTTGTTTGAATAGAATAAGACTTAGCACATAGCTATTTTAGAAATACAATTCGCTCACTTTTTATTATTATATATTCTAAGTTTTTTCGTTCATGTATAAAATTTTTGTTATAATTTTTAATTTATAAATCATGTTTTAAAAATTGTACGAGTATGAATGTATAACAAAGGAATTGGAAACTACAGCGAAAAAATAAAATAAAAAAAGATTCCATTTAATTATTAAGTATTTTGAAATCTAAATAATTTTAATATTGACAAACATATTGAATAGAAAATAAAATATTATTTTTAATATAAGTATTTGTATAAATTACAAATGATATTAAATATGAATATATATTTTTTAGATTTTATGAAAAAAAATATACCTTTTTTTTAAAGATTATGCAATTTTTTTTGGGATTGCGTAAATTTTTTATATTATAAATAAAGTGAGATTTAAACTTAAAACCTCTATTAAAATAAAAGTAGATGTATTATCGACATTTTATCACTAGGCTTTTAACATAAATATATTAATAAAAAATTAATAACCTAAGATTTAGATTGCTATTCATATAAAAATAATTAATTAAGTATAATTATTCGCAATTGCACATATAAAGCATTTTAACAATAAAATATCAATTTCCCAATATTAGTTTAAGTAAAAAAGAAGAAGTATTGATATCTATCATGTCTATTAATTAGGTTGGCTCATATCTTTGAACTAAATATTAATGGGGGCCTCACAAAAATATATTTCCACCCTAGTTTTGATTATTATTTTTCATTGTTACCAATCTTAGCTTTCCCAAATTTATTTTTTTAAGGATATTTAAGCCTTATTTTCAACCCATAATGGCAATAAAAACAAAGAAAAATGTTTTTTTTTATGGGGTCAACGATGATAATGAAGTTGTTGAGACTTGAGATCACTCTTAGAGCATGGATTGTGATTTGAATTTTTCTTCATTCATTTATTATTATTATTATTATTATTTTACAGTATATATGACTCATAAAGTGAGATATAAATCCATGGCATTGAGAGGATAATTAATAATAAAAAAGAATAAAAAATAAAGTTAAAATATAAATTATCAAGTGATTATAGACATAGATTAATGATAATCACACTTCTCAATTATTATCAAAATTTAGAATTTTAAATATTTTTATTCTATTTTTAAAAAATAAATAAATATCAAACTCGTAATGCACAAAATATATGGCATATAATTTGTCAAAAAAATGCTATTAATATAAGTCGGGAGTCCTAAATCTAAATTTATGACTTAAAATTGTGATTTAAATTTTATTTATTGTTTCCATACAATTTAAAGATATAAAATTCACAATATTAAATGATAATTTTGAGTTTAAATTTACACTATTTGATTGCATGAAAATTATTAAATAAAAAATTAAGTTAATCGAATCCAAATTTATTAATACAATTTTTAATTTTATTCGAACAGATTGAATTGAATTTTATTAGGGTAATTTAAATTCACTGTGTGAAATAATTATTTAATGTTTTTCTATTACATATTCTAATTTCTTTAGTTTTTACATCCTAATTTGTTTGGTTATTTGTAATTGAAGGGTGATATAGATGAAACTTAATATTTAACGTGCAAACGAAGCAAAATCAAAATAAATATGGGCTAACTACGCAATATGACAAAGACTAACAGATGGTCCACCAAAAGTAGAAACGCCATCACCATCAAGAAAACCCAAACCCCCCGACCATCACCGCCGTCCGTTTGTTTCCCCAAGATGGGAGACGGACGGTGATTGATGCAATTTTTCAAACCCAAATTCTAATTTTTTTTTAAATAAAAAAGCAAACGTGGGGCCCAACTTTAAGCTAAAAATATTTGACCTCATCCATCTTAAAATAAAAGAATTAAAATAATAATAATAAAATAGTTGAATTTGTTTTTTTTAATAAATTGAATCGGCGTTGGGTTTGCGCGTAGAGAGGAGAGAGTCGGCGCATGGCAATGCATTTGACCTATTGATGCTTTTGCCTTTTGCTTCATATTCATCAACGTTGAAATTGAATCTCATTGAAGTTGATTGAGACCCTCCATAGGTTTTTCTAACCATAGAATATGTACCATGAAATTATAAATTTTGATGATATATGTTGTCTTGAATATTTTTTATATATATATATATATTGATATACGATACGATAATTTAAGTGGTTAAAACTTTGAGTGCATTTGTTTAATATTAAGATTTAAAATTTTTAATTGGGGTATTTTTTTTAATAATTGATTGTAATAGTTTTTTTAAAAATATTGTTTGAGCCAAATCTCAATGAGATAGTATATCAAATAAAATAATTGAATTGGTAAAAATTAATATTTTTATTAAAAATAAATTTTAATAAGTCATATTAAGTGAAATGTAAACTCAATTTTAAGATATCGTAAGAGATCAAAATATCTCTATTAGAAAAATCGCTTAATTCAAAGTTTAAATTAATAAATAATAATTTAATATTAATATTAAATATGGGTCTTAAAAAACTCTTTTATGTGATATACAAATTTGATATAATTTTCAAATCTGATGAATCTTAAAAAATTGAAACAAAATCAATTTTTTTTTTAAATAAATAAGTGAAAATCTAATATTAATATAAAATATAAATTTTGAAGTAACTCTTTTAAAAAATATATCTATATATAAAAGAAATCATAGATATAGATGAAAGAAGAGATTTTTTAAAATAATTTTGAGATGAAGTCTCTTCCGAATTTTGAAATAAATAGATTTTGTTCTGTCTATATCTTATCATCAAACCCCAAGAGAATTAAATGGGATTTATCCCGTTAAAAAAAAAATACAAGAACATCCTTTAATTAAAAGCCACAAATATGGATTCTTAATAAAATAAAATAAAATGAAATAAAGAAAAAAAGCCTACAAGTAAGGATCCATGCACATTTATACCCAAAGCATATATTGCCAAAATTTCAGTTAGAATTTATTAATAATTATTTTTTATGATTTGCATGCATTTGATGTATCCATTAAAATAAATAAATTAAAAAAAATGGACCCCCAAAACTTTATTTTAAAACCTAGAAAATAGAATATGGACCAACCACCCATCCCATCTTTCATTGTCTTGGAACTTGTCAAGTAAGTTTATTCAAATTGGAATTCTCTCTCTCTTTCTCTCTCACACACACATCAAGTAAATTCAGCTTGTCAATGAAGCAAAGATATTGAGTCAATTAGCAAAACATGGACAAATAGTTCACAAGATGAAAAAGAAGAAGAAAAAGAGAAGTTTCTTTATAACTCAAACAAAGAAGTAGTCAACTATTGATTTTGTGTTATCCTTTTCAATGACAACCAAAATTACAAATGACAAATCATTCTAACCCCTTTTTTTCTTGGTATTTGGCGACATGATTATCAAATCTCAAAGTGGGTTTTATTTGTTGGTAATATAATGGGATTATAAGATTATTAACCAAGTATTTAAAAAATAAAAAATATTTCATAAACATCATCAAATAATACAAATTTTAGTTAAGACTTTATAACGTATTATACTCTCGATGACGATTCTTTACTCTAACAACATTTAAAGTTTTTCAAATAATATGGTAAGTCACACGGGTAAATTTTTAGCCTTTCTTTTTTTTCACTAAGACTACATAATTAAGAAAATAATAACATATGTAATAAAATGTTTGATATAATTGTAATTATACAAAAAAGAAAGTTTTTTTTTTGGGTATGAATTTCTCTTTGCATTTCTTTTCTTCTCTCTCTATGTATAAATCTCCTTTTGGGTTTAATAAGAGAATAGCAATAGAAATTTATCTTCAATTTCTTTGTATATTATTATAACAAAAACACACAAACACACAAGCTTTTGAATATTTCCATGCAAGTTCTCATTTTTGCTAGCCTTCTCCTACAAGCATTTGACATTCTCTTCTTGTACTAGTGTTTGTTGACATTTTACAAAACTTAAATAACACACAAAATAAATAAAATAAAAAATTAATGATTTTAAGATTCACTTTTTAATTAGCCAAAATGGGGGTTGACTTTGTTTGATTGTGAAAAGCTCAAGAAGTTTTAAGTGCATACCAAATGTGAAACATCGACAACAACTTGTTGCACAAAACATATTCAATGGTTCCAACATTTTGATCATATTATTTTGCCCATGGCACATGATATGTTTTATAATTATGTGTTTTGATGTTTTCTAAACCCAAATTTGCAGCATGAATAAAACAAAATTATTGCAAAATAATTTCTCAAACTATCAATTTTATTGTTTATAAAATTGTTCTATGAGTACTTCATATTTTAAACAAAAGAGAGACATGTTTAGTACTTATTCAATTAATAATTTAAAAAATGCTAATTATGTTTGTAATATATTTAGATTTTAAATCCTTATTATTGGGATCTAAGAAAACACCACCAGCTTATTCATCAGAAAATAATGGAAAATTAATCAAGGAAATGTGTATTATGAATATAGGGATATGGATATGCATGTGCTCTAAGCACATGATAGTTTTATGAATATATTTTTACTAATTAATTTTAATTTTTAAAAATTATGTTAATTTTAAGAGTTTTAAAAAATATTATAATTTAGTATCTTATTTAGTCATTGCCAATTTAAAATATCTCTTAATTTAGAATATATTTTATTTTATCAATTTTTGTATCGCAGTCGTATTTTTATATATTAATTCTTTCTATATAGGTTACATATTTAATATTTATATACAGGACACCTCTTGTGGTTATTATTCAGAGTGAAAATATAAAAACTCTGATTTTTTGATATATATTAGAGTTTTAATTCTTAATTATCTAACATGATATTAGAGCTTCAATTTTGAATTTAACTAATAAAAATGATGAAAAAAAATTGGTTATCAGCTTTTGTTTTTATTAATAGCTTTTCAATTTAAAAATAATTTTAATGTAAAATTTTAAAATACACTTATTAATTTACAATTTTAAAATCTCAAAGAATTATAATAACAGCCTGTCAATAACTAAATAACTACAATACTGCCACTGCATAACTTCCAATAAAATTAAATAACTGCCTCCTAATAATAGAAAAATGACATGCTTAAACTTTACCGCTTGAACAAGCATCTGAGTGCAATATTAAAATACAAGTTAAGAAAGACTTTTAGAATTAGAAATTTTGTTTAAAAAAAAAAAATTATATTTATATTGCATACTTATTAAATTTTCTTCTCTTTTTTCACTCTTTAATTTTTTTTAAGATTTTATCTTAATATTTGATTTTATTGAATTTATTAATTATATATACCCAAAAAATTAAGGGGTTTTTCTAATGCAAATTTGGTGGGAAAAATAAATAGATTGGCAGTTGAAATGTTTAGCAAGAAATTATATATATATATATATATATATATATGATTCAACTCAACACTCAATATGAGTGATGACATACAAATAGATAAAACCATACCTACCAATTGAGAAAGCTGGCATCTACTTGTTTTTATATAAATCAAAATTTTAATACCCACCAACAAATCTTCTTCTCCAAATGGATAGCAATAGCATTAACACTTAGAATTTGTTTTTTTGGGGGCACTTTTAAATTAATTTTATAATGTACATATGGTTGATTTTCCATTTCCAGAGCTTGAAGGATGCTTCCTGAGTTGGTTGCTCAAATTCTCTATCTCTCTCTTTGTGTTTGTGTCTTTGCTTTTTGTGTGCCATGAAATAATTTTCAATTCTCAATCCCATATGTATTAAAATCTAGGGATAACAATTTGACCATAAGCACAAATATTCATTTTGGGTATCCCTACTCACTTTAAATTATTTCATTTAATTACATGATATAAGAAGAAAAGTTATTTCTAATGAAATTTTATGCACGTGTGTAGATATAGATATTTATTCACATATGTATACAAATAATGTGGATACAAATTGAATAAATCGATAAGAGTTTGGAACGTTCGAATTTAGGTTTTTTAATTTTTTTTTTCTAAATTCAAATTTGAAATAGGGACATTGAAATTAATTACGCAAGATTATGATCATAATTGTGGACATAAAGTAACACAATTTTTGTGATTTTATAGGTAGAATGTTACAAGTTAAAAAATCAAAACAAACAACTTAATACTTAACAACTTGAGTACTTAGATGCTTGCTCCAATGGCAAAATTTATGCACCACCTAACTTAGATTAGAGAGTTCAAACTCTAATCCTTTCAAGTGTTTGAGCTAACTTAAATTAGGGTTCGAGCTCTAACCCTTTCATGTGTTTGAGCAAGTTGTTTAGTTCCTCAATTGTCTAGGAAAAGGTTAATTTAATTTCTTTAATTATTTAAAAAGAGTTATATAATTGATTGTATTGAATGATAATATTATAATTATTTAAAATTTGATACGTGATATTGTAATAATTTAAGATCACCCATTTATTAAAAATCTCGGCCTTGTTTCTCAAACCAGTACTAAGTAAAAAATCTTCATAAATTGTACTTTGTATATTTAATGAGCTTGAGCCCATGTGAACATTTCAACAACAAAATGAAAAATAAACAAATAAATAAAATAAAAACAAAAATAAGCCAAATAAAAGAATCGTGCTGTCTTTAATTTGACAGGATGTCTTTCTTGGATTCTGTGATCAAAATTCACAAAACCAAGTTGACTGTAGCAGCAGCAGCTGAGAAGTTGGAAGAAATTTCTTGCATACACACCAAGCAAAAGCAAAAGATAATGATGAAATTGAGGAGCAAAAGCATATGATGGTGGTGGTACTAAGGAAGATCAGATCTGGCAAATTTAATTTCTATAATAATTCATTAGATTTTCCAGCATGTACATCAAACTGTATTAGCTGTCCAATCCAAAAGACCCATCTGCTAAAAACCATGTTGTATCACTAGCAAACACAATACTAAATTGGACACTTCTTTTGCTGACCCAGAAATCCTAGAAAATTTGGAGCTTTGAAGATTCAAGCCCAATTTGGAACAATTTCCAGCCCAATTGGAACACTTCTTTCTCCATCTCTAGGGTTTGTAGTGATGCAAATGCTTATGTATCCTTCTGGGTATGTATGCAGATAATGCAATGATGCTGCTCTTAAAGTATGCATGGGATATCAGAGGTGTAAAACAGACTAGGCTAGCCACGACCAAAGCCCGCTACTGTAACACACAGCACGAGCACAGCTCGCTACTCAAGTGTGTGCTGGGCCTAGTTTTAAAAAACACAACCATCATTGGTGCTTGGACTCAGCTTTATAAGCCAGCTTGTTTGAGCTTCAAAATTTTCAGGTTGTCGCATGTTTTTACACCTCTATATACAACCAAATAGTTTTCAAATTGAGATAGCACACTTCGTCCCCACAACTACTATATCTAACAGCTTTAATTTTCAAACTAGCTAATGGAGCCTAATGCTCTAAGAGATCATGGTGAGAGGAAAAAAAAAAAGAAAAAATAGAGAGATGGAAAGAATGAAAGCCCTGATTAAGCCTAAACATATTGTTTTTATAAAGCTACATAGTAGAAGTGATACTATACAACGACAAGAAACAGCAGGAAAGAGCTAAAGCCAGAACTCTGCATACTAATCTCAAAGTCCAGATAGATGAACGAGGAAGGAAACTAGTAATTTGATACCAACCCAGCGACAAATTTGTTGTCTTGAGTTATGAATGAGATTACCAATTACATTGAATCATCAGACTCATCAGAGTCACTTCTTTCAGGTGCCCCAGTGTTAGCTTTTGCTTCAGCAATATCAGGCTGCTTTGGTGCAGGTGAAGGTGCATCCTTTTTACTTGCACCAATTGCATTTCCATCACCATCTTCCTCTTGCTCATTCACTTCAGGATGTAAAAGCCATTAAGTCAAGGAATACTAATACCATAAACATGTAAAAAGATTCAGTCAAGCAGATTATTTTTAGTGATATAATTTCAATTTTCATCAAAATGACATGCTACCGACTTGGTTGTTCTTAAATATCTAGAAAAGAAAGCAAAAAGGAAAGTGATACGCCTTAACCAAAAACTACATAAGCATTATGCCCAATTAAGCAATGACAAATTTATTATTCCACCCTTTTTATAAATTACTTCATGAAAATCAAACACGTTTAGTCAATATCGGAGATGGTATCTAATTCAGCCATTGCATTTATATTATAAATTCATTGCATATCTGGGGTTTCAGAAATCTAAGAACTGCTTGAAAAAAAAGGATGTAAGGATATCTGCATTTTCAACTGTTCCACGGATCATGATGTTCACCAAATCTTTCTCAACACGCTGTACAAGTTCAGGCTGCAAAAGGAAACAACACCAAAATCAGTAACACATTTAGGTAGAAAATAAAAGAAACAAAAATCAATGCTGCATTGTAGCCACAAGCTTTGATGTCAGCTATATTGTTTACCAAGCTGGGGACAATTTTATTTTCATTTTCATTGTTTTGACATAAGAACGCTATAAAACAATTTTATTTTCATTTTCATTGTTTTGACATAAGAATGCTATAAAACAATTTTTTTTTGGAAAGATACTGAGATATCTGTACATTTAGATCTGGCTCTCTCCTAAATCTTCGTTTCCGAGCATCCCTCATAGGAGGGGTGAGACCATGTCTGTACTCCCCCACATCTGTTGCAGTGTCACTAGGCTCTCTAACCATTATCATCTGGGCAGCAACACCAGTTCATAAATTGCATTAAAATTGATGCAATCATGTGTATGACTATATCAAATCGAAGATCACCACGAGGCGCTTTACCTGACCAATGTCTGTAGTTTTAACTAGAGCACTGTCATCATAAGTTTTGAACGACTCCACAGCACAAGGAAGATCCAAGAGAGATACAGAAAAATGATCATTGCCTATGACAAACATCCCACTCTTCCCATCCTCTGGAAAAGATTTTAAGTTAACAAATATGCCAAGACATGGAGCTATATTAAGTTCTAACATTGTATGTCTACAAAGTACATAAAAAGCACAAAGCAAAATAATCAAAGAGGTAATTTAGTCAAAGCAAAGAAAACTTTCTCATCATGAAATGTCTAGACCGCATAACCAATAAAAATTTATGCCAACTAACAATTAAGAAATACAAAAGATTCATCTCAAACAAATAAAACAAAAAGCAGGCAGGAAGCATTTTAATCCTCGTATCATAACAGTGGTAGAACACTTACTATCTGTTCTATTCATCCTTACATATAAAATTCATTTCCCCTTTTCTAGTACTAAAGTATACTCTGTTGTTATCATTTAAACATTTACAAGGAAAAAAAGTGTTCTTACCAGAAAAAGACAAATCCAATGACTTGTCTTCAGAAGAAGACTCATTTTCGCTCAAAAGGCGATCTAACTGCTCTGCAACAGATGGCGGAACTCTCAGTATGAACTGCTCTTCCATCAATGACTACAAAATTAATCCCTCAATCAATCAAACTAAAATCATGTAAACAAATATTTTCCTTGATATCTATCTCTATATACCTAAGAGGGTCCTCTTAGGCATTTTATCAAGCAGCTTATTGAGACATCCAAATTTGTCAATATATATATATATATATATATATATATAAAATTCTTGCTCAAGCTATGAACAAATAATATTTATTTATTATTACATATCTTAATTATCGATTTACTAAACATTAAATTAAAATTAACAAATGGGTTTGCGAAATTTGATATTTTATTAAAATGAAAAGCTACATGGGCATTTTACCGAACAGCTTAACTGCAAAATCAAAGCAAACCCATGAAGCTAATTCATGTTTAAAACCCGAATAAAGAAATTTTTTTTTAAAAAAACTTCTTAATCAGATTATGAGAAAGTGAAATTAACGACTGAATTTAAACGGTTTTATGCATTAAATTTTTGAGCAATTGAGGAATAACTTAATGAAGCATGCGGAAATTGTAGCTTAAAAAAAAAAATTGAAATTAAATTACAGCATAAAATAATGAATGTTTAAAAATTGGGATTACCAGATTAAATTTGTTGCGGAGAATTTTGGTGCGGATTGGAGAAGAAAGAGATTTGGTCTATATACGTTTTTATCTATGGTGACGTGGCAAATCGTGGACGTGGTCCTTTGAAATATTAAAATTTTTTTGGAAATCTTTCTTTTAAAAAATTATATTTTTAAAGTCAATTAAATATATAATTAAGAATGTTTTTTTAATGTTTATTTGGTCTTATTATTCAAAGATTTTAATTAAAATTTATTTGAATGAAATTTTATGAAATTGAAGAATACTTTATTTATATATTTAAATAAGGGTATTTTTTATAATATCATAAAAATTACGATAATAATATTTAAATAAATATAAAATGTCAAATAAAAATTTATAGTTTATGATATTAAAATATATCCTTTAATCTAACGACGGTTAATAACTATGATATGAATATTATAATTTATATTACAATTTATTATTTTTTTAAAAAAATAATATGAACAATAAACATACAAATAAATTATATAAATTTATTCATAAAAATTATGGAATATAATTTTATCAATAATTTTTTTTTATTTTCTTACTAAATTTTATTAATTTGTTACAAATAATCCCTGAATTCCTTTTTTCATTTTTTATAAATGAATGATAAGAATAACAAAATTATCAAAATTTCAATAAAAAAATTCTACAAAATATTGTGTAACTTGATAAAGTAAATGAATAATATTTCAAATATTTTTGAGTTTTTTGGTCAATATTTTTTTAATCAAAATGCTCATTTTCTTTTCCTTTTTATTAGAATAAAATTTTATTAGAAATATTTCTACATTAATAAAAAAAAAAAAATTTCACAGATCAAATAAAAAAAATTACTAATGACAATAACCACTTAATACTATTTTATATATTTACTTGAATAATATTTACATATACAATATTTAAAAAAAAAACTATATATACAAATATTCTTTTAAAAGTAGTAATCTATATAAATAGTGTTAGCATCATCTTTTGTATCCTTTTAATTCAATTTTATTTTTTAAATGTTAAATCAATTATTTAAAATTTTAGTTGCCTACTACCACTTGATCAAGCCGTGCGTAGTTTTAACTTAGAGGTCAAGGTTCGAGTCCTCTCTTATTTATAAATAAAAGTAATTTTTTTTAATTTTTTATAAAGTAAATTTGATATTTATTTAGTTCTAAATATATTTATTGGGTCTAAATTGACAGACCAAATATATTTAACCTTTAACGAGTCTAGGTAAATTTATTAAGTCTAAATTTGAGGGCTAATGGACTAGGCTTTTTGATTGTAAATACTAGTAAATTGGTAATATTAAAAAAAAAATTTATACTTTTAGTTTGTATATATAATATTTTCTTTTTTATTTATGTGATACTATTATTATTATTATTATTTTCTTCTTTATTTATGTGAATATTATATATATATTTTTTAAAAAAGAGAATAAGCACCTCGTTTACTTGTAGTATAACAAGAGGCGCGAGTCACTAACCCTAGCGGCCAGTCAGTCTCTTCATTATTCGTAACAAAGCAAAACCCAGAAGCCCCAAAGCACCGCCGTTTAATAAGTTCCCTCAATTAACCCTAACCCTAACCCAGAAAAAGAAGATTCATCTCATTTCGTCTCTTCGTCAAATTACAGGTAAAAAGACTTCATTTTTAGCTTTTTGTTTTATTGTTATATATATATATTTTCTAAAAATAATTTATAATGATATTTTATGTTCTTTTGTGACTGTATCAAATTTCCAATTTTATTTGAATTTTAACAGATTGGGGAATTTTCTGTTTGCACGGGTGTAAATGAGAGGAAGGAGTTACTCTCCGTCGCCGCCGAGGGGGGGCGGCGGCGGTGGATATGGCCGCAGAGGAAGGAGCCCGAGTCCGAGAGGTGGCGGCCGTTACGGTGGTGGTGGTGGTCGTGGTGGTAGAGATCTGCCCACTAGCCTTCTTGTTCGTAATCTTCGCCATGATTGCAGGTAAATGGAATGACGGTCTTTGTGTTTTGTTTGGTAGTTACTTGGGGAAAATATACGAATTTTCTTTTAGGGTGTTTTAGAAATAAAGGATTGTGTTTTGGGGTTGAGTGTTATGGGTTTTATTTTAATGTGTAAGGGTGATAATTGAAGAAAATAGGTTTTGGAAGAAATTTTCTGCAAAACAGTTGAAAAGAGTTTTTGGAAATGCACTTAGCTAGTGCTTCTTTGAAAGGCAGTTTAAGTGCTTTTATTACTTAAGAACTCGTTTCACCCACTATGTGCTTGCTTGAGGCATGTAGTTTGTTGCTGTTGTTACCAAATGGTACTTGCAAAAATGCAAAACCAAGTACCTGTGTCATCATGAGAAGCATCGACTGCATAAGTGGCAATTGACGCTAGCAGTTCTCTTTCTAACAGACATTAAAGTAGGCATAAACGTGGCCTCTCAATCAAACAAGTTTTGAGTTAATAAAACGAACTGAACATAGTGTTTGTACCAAGGTTTCATTGTCAAGCTTCATTTAAGAGCTTGATATATCATTCCTAGAAAACACTAAACTGCTTGTCTAAAAGTTGTTTTTCTAAGCCATTTTAACAGAAAAATGAGAAGCGTCAAATTCATGTTTGAACAGCATGAATACATGGCTTTCTTTCCCCCTCTCTCTCTCTCTCTTTGATAATGAAAGATTGGTACAACAATAAAACTAGGATGTTTCCAAGATAAAATCTTTTGTAAAATTTGAAGAGATTGGATGCATATTTATATCTATTGTACAACATTCATATTCTGTTACTCTATACCATATAACATAAGTAACTACTATATGAGATTTCGGGTAGAAATATAGGAGGTGGGGAGTAGTATTTGTTAAAGAGAGACGTTTTGTCAAAACTTATGTTAAGAAGGCCATAAAAAACTTATTTGCTGCTCATAAATAGGTTCTTTATTATGTATATCTAGATATAAGGGTTCCATCACATCTTATTCACTTATATGTCTCCCTCTGTTTTGCTTTATTTAATGCAATTTTCTTTGTTTCTTATTTGATAAAAAAAGAAAAAATGGGGCTATTAAAACTTACCCCATACATAAAAAAATATTCAATACAATGATAAACAAAATTGGCGAGCCATGTCTCAGCTGCTTGCATAAACTTAATATTTAATACAATAATTCAAATCTTTGGTCGATGGGTATTAGGAACCGGAGATTGAAACTTATAGAAAATCAGATGCTGGGATGAGGGATGGTTGTGCGTATGTACGCATATATATTCATGCAACACTTTTTCTATTTAGGAACCTGCGTTTTGTATATAATTAGAATATGTTCCCTGAACCCCCAACTTAAGATTCAAAAAGTGCAAGTGATCATTGAATGAAAAGTTGTGACATTAAATGCTTCTCATGTTTTATATTAATCATGTATAAAAAAAAATGCATGGGAGCATTTAATGCATTTCTTTTCATCCCATTATTAATTATCTCTCCTACTTCTGGAACCTTAACATGTGCCATTTGGGAATTAGGTGATCACCTATATATGTATGTATGTATTAGTTCTCAGGTGTGGATATTCAGATATTTTCATTTATTTGAATGTCCGTTCCAAAAGCTTTTTGTTTTCTATTAAAAATGTAGCTTTAATTATTAGTTTCTATCTCATGAAAAAGGTTTACAACTTGATCCAAAAGTCGAAGAACACTATCTCTGTCACCCATTTCTTAAAACTGTTGGTCCAATTGTCATTAAAGAAAAGTAAAAAACCAACACCCAATCTCTTCTCCATGTTCATCAAAATTCACTCTCTTTAATCCTTTTTCAATCTTCTAAATCATCATCTCCTCCTCTTTCCATTCTTTCTCAGCATCATCTCTGTCCTCTGTTTATTAGTTTTTCTGCATCACCTCTTCATCTTATGCTTCATACAAGAAATCCAGGTAAAAACATGTTTTCCTGTTTTTTGTGTTGTTTGTTGTTTGGTTAGGACTGACTTTTAAAGTTCCATATTATCTGCTGTTGGTTAAAACAAAACAACAAGCAATATGAAAGGAAAGAAAAAAAACACAATTTGTTTCTTGGATTGTTTGTTTGAAGTGTGAGATAAAAGAGATGACGTAGGGATACACCAGAAAGGAGATAAGATGCAGAGGAAGTATGGAAGAAGGATGAGATGATAATCTTAGGGCTTTGAGAAAGATGAGAGAGAAATGTGCCCTGGCTGCTGATTAGAGTCAGTTTTCCAAATGGTTTCTGTTAGTCATCTCATTTTCTTTTTGAACTTGTGCTGTTTGCAGGCAGGAAGATCTTCGTAGGCCATTTGAGCAGTTTGGAGCACTCAAGGACATTTACTTGCCAAGGGATTATCATACCGGGTGAGCAGATATCTACAGCCTAGGAATTTTCAAGTAGTTTGGATAACATTTCTTTTTTTCTTTGCTTAAAACTCCTCAACTTTATTTTATCTGGAATCTTACTTCTTGTGTGGGTTTCATGAAGTTGAGGACATGCTTGTTAACATTTTTGAAATTATTCTTGGTTTCAATAAGAAATCAAAATATGATGTCAGTTTTTTTTCTGGCTCTTTATCTCTGGAATTTCCTTTTTTCTGTCTTCGGTGTTTCTGAAAATGTGCCTTTTTTTGGTAATTGTCATAATTTTGTTTTCCGTGGTTCGCTTCCTTCACTTTTGGTAAAATCATCATCTTTAAGACCATCTTTTAAAATTTGTATTGTTGTATTCTTAAGAGATTTTCACAAAGGTGAAGACACTGTTTGAAAGCATGCTTTTTGAGTTGTTGCCCAACAGGCCTTACCAAGCACCTGCCTCTTCGTAAATCCATAACGTGGCATTCTCTTCATGATATAGTCTTTTGTAATCATAAGTTGGGTTCGTTAATTGAAGTTGCTGAGATTTAACAGTGGAATTAAAGTTTTGAAGACATTTATCGAGTAATTAGAGTTCTTTTGAAGATGATGTTAATGGTAGTGAAGATTTGAAGGAAGTTGGGTTTGAATACATTGTGAAGATGTTCCAAGTCTTGAAGAATTTCAAGTCATCTTTAAACTGACACTTGCAAGGTCAGCAGGCAAGTGCTTGCTTTTCGTGCTTATCATGACCTTCCATATTGCTGGGGATTATTTTGGCTACTTTCAATTAGTAAAGGTTTCTGGTGTGCACAGCACCTATCACATTTTCTTTAGCTATAGGCCCTGTCATGACAGTTTTTCCCCCTTTGTTTTACCATTTAAATTTTGCAGGGAACCTCGTGGTTTTGGTTTTGTCCAATTTGTAGATCCTGCTGATGCTGCAGAGGCCAAACGCCACATGGATGGACGTGTTCTTCTTGGTCGGGAGTTAACTGTTGTGTTTGCAGAAGAGAATAGGAAGAAGCCAGCTGATATGAGGGCAAGGGAACGAGGAAGGTAAATGTTGAGCATTTGCTACAAATTTGCTTTCACTTTCACTGTCATGGTGTTTCTTTGAAACATTTCTCTCTAAAAGTTCTAAGGTTTTTTTTTGTTGTGATTATGCTATTGGAGGTGTCTGTTGCTGAACATTGTCTCCTGACTTATAAATAATCTTGTTGATCACAAGCTTGATGGCCTCATTTCAAATAATGTTCAGTATATATCTGGTGACAACGCCTCATTTCAAATAATGTTCAGTATATATCTGGTGACAACGCCTCATTTCAAATAATGTTAGTATATATCTGGTGACAACAATTTAGCTGGCCATATGTTGGGATTTGGAGATTATTTGGACTAGATATAGATTTGACTTAATTAATTATACTTCAGTTCTTCACAAAAGATAAAAAGAAAGACACTAACAATTTGCCAAAGAATGTGCTGAACGGTACTTGATAACTCCTTATTTTGAATTGATGCATGGTTTCCATTTGTTGTTGCATACTTGCTTTCAGTAGTTAACCTTTACTATCTTTTTTGTATTTTGTTTAGGATAATAACATGAAGTTGCTGTCTGTTTTCACTGTTGCAGGGGTCGCTTTCGTAGACGATCTCCTCCTCGCTATTCTCGTTCTCCACCTCGTAATTCTCGTTCCCCGCCTCCACGTTATGCAAGATCTCCCTCCCACAGTCGTGATTATTCTCCTCCCCCTAAACACAGGCAGTACTCAAGGTACAGGATATATTACCTTGTTTTTTATATTTCAAGTTTGGTTGTGTTTCACTGAATTGGGTCTTATAGCATTAATGAAGTGCAAAGTGCGATCACCTCTCCATATCCAAAAGTTGGATTTGGGAATTAACACCATAGCTTGTAAACGTTTGCAAAGGAACAAATTGTTCTTATATATCTGCTCTCTGAAACAATTTGTTCATAAAGGGCAGCCAAATGATGCCTTCTCTCTGTTTGTGTTTGAATCTATGTTGATCTTTTTGCCCTTTTCCATCATTGTTTATTTTTTTTTTCAAACATTTCAAAACCTGCTATTTGACTCATTTTGTTTGATGTCTTACTTATGGAAGCGTTCTCTATATTTTTGCTTATGAAATTTGTACTTCTAACATATTCATTTGGCTGCTCATCCTGAGGTAGATCTGTTTCACCCCATGATCACAAGTATGGTCAAGAGAAATCGTATTCACGTTCTCCAGCTTATAACGGGTCAAGGGGCTGCAGTATAAGTCCTGGTGGGGGCAGAGGTCAGGGCCGAAGCAGAAGTCGCACTCCAAGACGTACCCGGAGCCCTAGCAGAAGCAGGAGCCGAAGCAAGAGTCCGAGGCGCAAACAGTACTCTGGAGAACCCAATGGAGACAGGTCCCCCAGTCGTTGAGCTGCTGCTACTAGGAGATGATTGTTAATCCTACCTCCATCAGTTCAGATTTTGTTTGAAGTTTATTATATTTCTGAAGTGGGTGATGTATCATGGACACGGAATGAATCGGATCTAGGTCTCGTTCGATGTTTTAGATTAAACTCTGTAATATACTTCATTGTTGTTGCAGTTTAATATGGGGGTATGCAAATAGTTTCAAAAGTAAATTGAATATTTTTCAAAATTCTCTGGCTTCACTCGTTACCTTCCCACTTCAGCAATGATGCATTGCAATAAGAGTTCTTTTGACACTGCCCATTTTTAAATATGTGGGGCTGAGGTGTCTGCAGGGGTAGGGACCGCATTTGTTGAAAAAGGGCATTTGACATATAAAGTGTAGAAAAAGGATGGGCCTTTTGACGTTTGTTCCCACCGCAATTTCCACTTTACAACCAAGCAAGGAGGAGGATTTCTGATTATATAGAAACACAGGGTTTGGTTTCAGGTTTTTGGAATTTTTTGAAATCCGAGTTATTTTTGCCTTGTACTCTAGCAACATTTTGTCCAAATCTGACCCACCAATATAAGAAGTTTTTGTTAGAAAACTTGAGAAAAAAAAAGATAATATAAAGACCCTTGTTTTTACAATGGTAGAATTATGTGCAAGTGAATTCTATGTACTCTTTTCATGCCAAGTCCACTGTTGAAAAAAGTACCTATAAATAAACAATAGAAAGTTGCATATGCATTTTGCTCTTGATCTTTCTGTGTAATAGCTAAAAAAATTAGGATTTGGGAGATGGTATTTTAATAATCATTTAATTCTGTTTATCAGAATCACTTTTAGTCTTTTTAAAAATTATAAAAAAATGTTTTTTTTAGCAACAAATGAAAAAAGTAAAAAGAAATATGCCATATGCTATACATAAAGAATTAGAAATTGAGAATCCTCAATATTACATTATGTAAGAGCCAACCTGGAGACTCACACACAAAAACCCTAATTATGCCCCCTTTTCAATTCTCGTTAGTCATTAATTTAGAACCGTTTCTCTTTGACTTTTCAAGAAAGATAATTGAATACTTGATGTTCAGTTTGGGAGGGAAACAAAACAACATCATAAAATCACCATGAAGAGCTTTCTCTTTTGCATGCCTCAATATTTTTCTAATAAAATAATAACAACCCAATTAATAAAAAAAAAAAACAAAATATAAATTCATGTGCGCTATAAAATTTTATTAGTTAAACGTACCGGACGTGATATCTCTCACTCCACCTTAATTTTTCAGACACATGTTATGTTATGGCAGTGAAAGATTGCAAAAAGGGACAAACAACGAGCAACAAAATTTTGCAGGGACTAGTATCTTCTGGGTTCATCAGTAGAGTTAAAAAATAAATATATTGTCATATATTGTACCGTGTGACGTGGGGCATGGAAAGTACAGTGAGCATTATTATTATTATTATGAGGAATAATGTTCAGAACATGGTTACAGAACAAGTGTGTTTTTGTGCTGTTTTAGGTACCCAAAGCCAAAGTGTTTAATAAGTTTAAGCTTGGCTTGACTTTTGGGGTGTTGTTCTTAAATTCTTCTCAGATTTCTTTGTACTGGGGGAGTCAGTTACTTAGCTTTGTGTCTGAAAACACACGCTTGGGGTTGTGGTCTTAGGTGGGTTCTTATCTTTTTATGAGGGTTTGCTGTTTCATATTGGAAAATTTAGTACAGGGTTGGATTTTCAGGGGTTTTTGAGCCTTTCGTGTCTGAAAACACACATTTGTGACTTTGTCTGAAGTGGCTACTAGCTTTTATGAGGTTTTCCTGATTCGTTTTGAGGGAGTTCAATACACGGGTGGCATTTTCAGGTGTCTTTGAGCTGGGAGCAACTTGGATCAGGTACTTTTAAATTTTTTTTTTTTCATTTCTTTTCTTTGTTCCCTGATTTGGGTTCTTTGCTTTTTGATTCTCTTCTGAGGTTTTAGCATCTGGTACTTGCTTATGTGATGCTTTCTGGTGTTTTGGCTTCTGGGTTTTTGTGAAATTGGGATCTTAACTCTTGTTCTAGTCTTCATATTGGGGGTGTAATGGTTTTTTCATGATATGAAAGAGTGGCTTTGATTCTTGATAATGAGCTTGACATGTTCAGAAATTAGTTCCTCAGTTAGTTCTTAGAATTACTCTCTTTGTTGTTGTTTATTGAGCTGCTTTGCAAATTTCTGGCTCTTGAATGTTTTTAATTATGCTGCATTGTAAATAACTTATGCTTAAGAATTTAAGGGTTTTCAAACTTGGCCTCTCTGCGGTTTTGTTTGCTTGCAACTTTGTATCTACGCAATGTTAACATATGCTTCTCTTGTTGATTCAAGTATTCACTAGTTCTTAAACTATAATTTGCATGGGAAATGACAGTTTAGAGTATATCTAAAACAAAAAAAGTACTTTTTACTAAATATCTTTTCTACAGCTGCCAGGAGTAAATTCCTCTCAGCATTGGTGATTTTTCTGTCATTATCATTGTTAATGGTGATTTTCCTTGGAATACTCAAGTGTTTTGAGAGATTTTTTTTTCTCTTTCTCCTTCTGATACTCATCATAAATATACTTTTTGGTCTATGAAAATTGCCGCGGGCTATGGGTTGCCCATGGCTGCTTCAGTTGTTTACTTATATGCTTCTTTTGGAGAGTTTCAAATTGATGAATTAGGAGTTTTGAACCATCTGAGCCGATATGTTTTTGAAAACTGAAGAGAGACAGAAATTATATTTATCTGGTTTCACCAAATATGTGGGGATTTGAATGCATGTAGTCAAAAATCTCTTGTAATGTTGCACTGCATTAGGCCAGCAGGAATACTATTGTGTGTAACTTCTTACTTCCATTTAGATAATGATGGTCGGATGCATTTTTCTGCATTTTTACGCCTGTAATGATCTTGCACTATACAGCACATGTTTATGTTGTTATTCTAATGACTCCTTTTTCTCAGCCTAAGCAGGAACTTGCTATCAGCTTGTTATCAAATTCCATTTTGTGTCTCTGTGGAAGCTTTGGCAGTCTAAGCTTCACCTCGGACTAATTGGCACAGGACTGAAGGTGTAGACTAAAGTTTCCTGGACAGATGATGCGTGCAAAATGGATTGGAAGTGTAGTTTTTCTTGTAATTGGCTTCTTTAGCAATGGGTTAGGTAATTTAGTGAACTTATTCTGGAATTTAATTTTATTGTACTGACTACATCTCACTTCAACGTATGATTAATCTGGAAATAGAATTATGAGCTCCATGTGCTTTGAAAACTTTAAACATTTCAAGAATTAGAAGGATGATAATCTTAAAGGACTTCCGTAGTTTCTCAATATTTTGCATTGAATAGTTTCTGTTTGTTAAACTCTTGGCTTCTGGCTCCTGTCCTGCCCAAACGGAAAATAAATTATCAAGGTTTATGTCAGAATATTATGGTCTGCTAGGTACTATGGCAAAGATGTGGAGGTGAGGATCCCAAGATTATGGATCTAGGGAAAATTGAGGCGAAGTAAAGGAGACTGAAACTAATTAGTAATTTCTAACTAATTTGTTAAGCAATTTAGTAATTTTCCTTGATCTTTTGTATATACAAACAAAATCTGAAGTGATTGCCTGTGTTATCACCCAAAGGATACCTGCTGCCAAGCATGGAGGGATATCCTTATGAGGGGCCTTTTGGATATGGTCGGTTATTTTGGGAGTCCACTTCTTTCTTACTAGTTGTTACTTTCTTGAACTTGTAGGTGCATATATTGGCATAAACATTGGAACTTCTGTTTCCAACATGCCTTCAGCTTCGGGGGTCGTAGCGATACTTAAAGCCAATCAAATCACTCATGTACGCCTTTATGACGCTGACAGCCACATGCTAAAAGCCCTTTCAAACAGTGGAATTGAAGTAATGGTTGGTGTGTTGAACGAGGAAGTTCTGGGTATTGGGGAATCTCCAGCAACAGCAGCAACTTGGATAAATAAAAATGTTGCTGCATATTTGCCTTCAACTAATATTTCAGCCATAGCAGTCGGCAGTCAGGTTCTTACCTCAATCCCTAATGCTGCCTCAGTTTTGGTGTCGGCCTTGAATAACCTTCATAAAGCCCTAGTTGCCTCTGATCTAAATTTCCAAGTCAAAATTTCAACCCCTCATTCTATGGATATTATCCCAAAGCCATTTCCCCCTTCCACTGCGACCTTTAATTCAGCATGGAACTCCACTATCTATCAAATCCTTCAGTTTTTGAAGAATACTAACTCATTTTACATGTTAAATGCCTATCCTTATTATGGTTACACTAATGGAAATGGCATTTTTCCAATTGATTATGCTCTTTTCCGACCAATGCCCTCAGTCAAGCAAATTGTTGACCCAAACACTCTTTTTCACTATAACAGCATGTTTGATGCTATGGTGGATGCTACCTATTATTCTATAGAAGCGTTCAATCTTTCAGGAATCCCAATTGTTGTCACAGAATCTGGCTGGCCTTGGCTTGGTGGAGCTAATGAAACTGATGCCACTTTGGAGAATGCCCAGACCTACAATAATAATATGGTCCGAAGGGTCCTAAATGATTCAGGTCCACCTAGTAAGCCTGATATGCCCATCCACACATACATATATGAGCTGTTCAATGAAGACAAGAGGCCTGGATCCATTTCTGAAAAAAACTGGGGTGTGTTTTTTACTAATGGAACTGCTGTTTATCCTCTAAGTTTTGGTGGCTCAAGTCAAATTACAGGAAATTCTTCTGCAGTCTTCTGTGTGGCAAAAGAAGATGCAGATACTGATAAGTTGCAAAACGGGCTGAACTGGGCTTGTGGGCAAGGCCAGGCTAACTGCGCTGCTATCCAACCAGGGAAACCATGTTATCAGCCCAACACTGTCAACAGTCATGCTTCTTATGCTTATAATGATTATTATCAAAAGATGCATAGTGCTGGTGGAACATGCAACTTTGATGGTACTGCAACAACAACTACTGTTGATCCGAGTGAGTTTCCGCTATCTTTTCTTGTCATTCTTGAAGCTATTGTTGTTCTTCAATGCAATTTTTCTTTTAAAATCTTATATCAGATTTTAATATCTTAAAGCAAAGACTTGCACAGAATTTACTTGGGTGCCTTAGAAAGTTTTGTTTCTTGCACCATTTTACCATCTGAACAAAATCAAGTCTCTGGCAGTTATTGTAGGGATTAAAAATCTAATTAACATCCAAAAAAGAGAAAGGTCTTTTGCTTCTTTCTTGAACTATCTGACAAGAGAAACATGTTATGTAAAACTGCAGGACTAAAGAATTCATTTTTTTCATATGTATTCAGATGCAATGCAGGGTTGCATTTTTCTGATTGTGTTGATACCTTGCAATAAATCTGCAGTGGTTAAAGTCTGAATCTTGTTGCCAATGTTTGGATTATTAATACATCATAGAATTTCCTTCTTCTCTTGTATCCGATGGTTTTCATGTTGTGTTGATACCATTCAATATATACATCATAGAATTTGCTGATATCTAACTATTATCAGTTTCTCTCTTGCAGGTTATGGATCCTGTATATATGCAGGAAGGTGAGAATCTGAATTTGTTTACAAGAAAACTGTCCTGAATTAGAAAACAGAACTTCTATTTCTATTTCTATTTTGGGCAGCTCTAAACGTTCGTTATTTTGCAACAGTTCAAATTCGAGCACAAATGGGAGTATTTCGCCTACTGTGGCATTCGGACCTGTAAGTCCCTTTGGAGGGAGCATCAACCTGCCGGTTTCCAGAATTCATTTTCTGATATCAGCAGCATTCTTTGCCCTCGTCTTGCTTTGACATTCCATCCAATCAATTTTGCACCAATTTGGCAAGTTAAAAGCGGCATTCAAGATAGCAATGGACAGAATCATGGAAATGCAAAGTCTGAATGACAATTCATCAAGTCATAGGTAACGGTACAAGCTTGAAAATAGTCAATTTGGTGGTTGTGTTCTTGAATGTATTTTTCTTACCTTTTACCAATTTTTGCTTCTGCTTAAAAGGGTTTATCTTTTTTCTTTTTCCGAATTTCATCTTTGTCTCTATATCTTCTCTAGCATTTTATTTTGGTTCATTTGGTCTTCATTGTAACAGACAGTCTTGAATGTGATTACTAGGCCTCCATTTTTCCGGTACATCCAAATGATCAGAGACCTTGATTTTGTTCCATTAACAGTTTGAAATTTGATTTAGCTTTTATAAAGATCTATTTTCTTTTCCTTTTGTTGCTGAAGTGATTCTGTGATTCATAAGGATACTTAAATGCTCCTGAATTTCTGATTCATGATTTTCAATTGGATTTTTGCTTTGTTTCTTTTGACAACTTTTAAGAAGTGGACAGTGGATGCTCCTTGATGCACATGTCATTATATAAAAATTCAGAAGCATCAATCGGGCGGGTTGGGCTCAGCGAATTGAGTTCAAGCCCATGGTAGGCCCAATCTGTCCGTTGGGCCAGGCTTGGCAGCTTTTGATGGATTAATCCACTAAATGCACTAAAATTAATATAATATTTTTCATATAAAAATTTAAAAATTCTTCAATCTTTTTTTATTTATTTATAATTATTATCCTTATCTTTAGGAAAGAAAAGAAACTAATCATTTACATGCTTAATTACGAAGCACAAAAATTAAATTTATAATGGTAAATTTAACTTATTATTTATTTTGATGACAAATTTTGGTTGGTAATTAATGAGTATTATTTGTTGGGCTTTAGAACATAGGTTTTATTTAACCAACCAACAAGTCAAGTTGGGCTGAACTTGTATAAAAAGCGACCCAAGCTGGCTCATTTGTGTATTTTTTTTTGGATTTGGCCCATTTGGCACGAATATTTAAATATTTAAGGAAAAAATGCCGAATAAAATCAGCTGACTACAAATAAAATTCACATCTCTATACCTCTTGGGTGAATGGTAGGTCGTTTTGACTTTTAATCTGAGATCAAGGTTCGAGTCTCCTGCCGTGTTTAGATAGGGTAGATTTTTTTTTTTCAATTTTAGTAGAAGATTAGATTTGACTAATCTTAAGTTTAAATTTACAGGCTATGTTCCAACAACGAATATTATCTCCATAGATTCTAATAGAGATTTGATTCTAAATATTAATAGATTTATTGTAATATTCAAAAAGGAAATATCTCTATAAATAAAATCAATCAATAGATGTGAGCAATATTGAACTGAACCGATCAAATTTGATTGGTTTGATCTTGTGTATTAATTTGGTTATATTTTAGTTTTTTATTTTATTTTTTTATAATCAATTGGTTTGGTTTAATTTTTGATTTATTAATCGAAAATCAAATTGAACTATTTGATAATATTGATGGAATCAATTTCAATTGTAGGAATAGGTCGATTTTAGTTCTAAGTCAATTTTAAACCGAATTGAGTTGAAACTGACAATTTCACTCAATAAAAGAGATGGATACTGTCTATATATGATGCAAAAAGAACTCATATAAATTTATAATTGGCGAAGACAAAATGAAAATAAATTAAGATGGTACATTGAAATGAATTATAAAGATAAAAGATTATTAGTAAATCGTTGTATTCGAAAAAATTAAAATAGACTTTGTCAGTAAATATTCACCTAAGATCAATCATGAATCATGCTGCTCTTTACACTCATTAGGCATGTAAAAGAATAAATTTTGCTGTGATAAATTTGGCCACTGTTCAACAATTGATAAGACTCTTGGATATTGAGCAATTCTTCTCAAAATTTCAAAAGATATTGAGTTAGAATTTTATTATAATTAAGACTCTTGTGGTTCCATAGGATCTAGCTATAAAAGAATCAGTAAAGAAAATTATTTTTACTCTTAGTTTTTAGTTTTAAGAATGTTGATTTTAAGAATGAGTGATTACTCATTCTTTGACCATTGATTTTAAGAATGAATAATTGTCTTTCTTCAATCTTTACTGCTTAATTTGGGAGTGAACAGTTAATACATATCATTTATTGAGCGAAATTTTATAATCGGTCCTCGACCCTTGGATATCAAAGGCATCATTGGGGTAATCTCATAGTTCTTGTAGGGTGAAGATGATGGGGTCAATCCATAAATTTTTTTTCCTTTAGTCACATTTCGCTCAAAAGATTAAAGAGAGATAGTGCATCAAGTTGTTTGCAAGGGCCAACTTGATCGTCTTCTCCGAAGATCCCATATGTTGGAACCTTATCTGGAGAATAAACATTGGCTAACTTTGTGCCAATAGTCTCAGTAATAGTCAGGTGATGGAAACTATCAAGCTGAAGTATGGTAGGGGTAAAGATTTCTAGTGGAGCAGTGAAATGCATAGAGATTAAAAAGAACATCAATGACGAAAAGCACTCTATTGGGATGATACTGACAATGAGAGACGAAAACTAGGGAAAAGAATGGGATTAGATACTTACTCCCCAATCCTTAAAGTTTTTAAAAGTTTAATAATGAATTTTTATAAATTTTATTCTCTAAAAATATATGTTTTTATGATTTGTCCCTCTCAAAATTTTAAGTTCGACATTAAAATTTTAATATAATTAAATTTTAATTTAACATAATTTTTAACTTCAACATTTCGTTCCCTTTCATCTAAAATTTTAGTTTCGCTCTTGAATAAATATAATAATAATAATATACATGACTTAAAATATTTTTAATAAAAAATTAAATAAATTTAAATTAAAAGGAGATCCTAGTTGTATTTTAAATTTATAAAATACATAACACAAGATTTATATGTGCCAACTTTCTTTCTTTTTCAATAAGACTTATGCTCACGTCTAATATTTGTTTCAATCAATTTTTTTTGATAGTTTTTATTCTTATCTCAATTTACTTTTAAACACGTAATTTATTTTTAAACACATAATGCATCTTATTTATTTAAAAAAATATTTATTTTTTTTTCTCTCTCATTTATCTTTCTATCTTTAAATAAAATTAATTATTTTTTAAAAATAAAAAGTCTTTGTCACCATTGTTGGCAAGCAATTGCCATCGGCCACAGGTCTCGGACGATGGTTACAGTCATGAAAATCATCTAAATTTACATTATTAAAATATTCATAAGCTTCAAAACTAAGATAAAATGGCTACAGGCAGACAAGTCTCCTCCTATAAAGGTTACTTTTTCAGGTTTAATATCACGAGCTTTCATGACTTCAAAAAGTTTAATGGCTTATTCACCATTTTCATGTTGGGCTAAACCCACCAGCATGGCATTCCACAAAGCAATGTTTCAAACATTCATTTGTTTAAATAAAATATATGCATCATCTATTTTTCCACACTTAACATACATGTCAACAAGAAAAGTCCCAATAAAAGAGTCTGAAGCATAATCTTACAACTACATCCAAATTAAAAACTGATTTTAAAGTTGTATCATGAATCTGTTGGCCCAAATCTAAATTATCAAAGCCTGCAATTTCAATGCATAAGCTTGAACTTAACTTGCTCCTTGTGCCTCTTCATTGTACCAAAACAAACATAAAAAATCACGCTTAACACATATTACATACTCATATCATCAAGTGACAGCACACTCTTATGAAAATCTGCAAATAGACGAAATGTTTCTTTTTCAAAGCCCTTGTTTACATGTGCTCTTAACATAAAATTGCACAATATAGCATCTCTTTCTGACATGTCATCAAACAAAATCTTGGCCTCTCTAATTTTTCCAAATTTGACGTAAATATTAACGAGAGTCCCTGAAACAAACTCATCCCACCCCACACCAATTTCTTGAAACCGTGAAAAAGTGTGTACCACATAATTGCATGTTAGTTTATATCACCAATTTTAAAGTTTTAAGTTGAGTTTTAATTTTACCTTTTCAGTGTTAAAATAAACGAAATTCTGCTTGTGAGAAATATAATAAACTGTTTATTTTACTGTAAAGGAATAATGTACAAAATTAACCTTTATATAGGTTTAAAATATATATAAAATAGAAAACTTAGAACAATAAAAAGTAAGAAATATTTACATTAATAACAATATATATTTGGTAAGAATATTAGGGGAATATTATAGAATTATTAAAAAATATTAAATTGATTCCAGAATAATTCCTTAATACCACCCTCAAATTCAAGATGACGGAGTAGAAGGAAGCTTGAGTTTGGAGACAAGAGTATGAAAGCGATTAGGAAGTATAGATTTAGTAAAGATATCAACAAGTTGTTTATCAGATATAATAGAGTGGAGCATAACAGTACCCTGAGAAATGTGTTGCCAAACAAAATGATAATTTGTCTCAATATGCATAGTCTGCTCATGAAAAATATCATTGTGGGCGATTTGGATAGCACTTTGATTGTTACAATAAAGAGGTGTAGCGTCAGAGTGACTAATACCCATATCTCCAAGAAGCCATCGAAGCCAAACAATCACTTATGTAGTATCAGCAAGGGTATGATACTCAGCCTCAATACTAGAATGTGCAGTGGTTATCTGCTTTTTGGTTTTTCATGAAAAAAGAGAATCTCCAAAGAAAAGACAAAATTCAGTAATTGATCATTGATTTATAGGATCACCTGCTTAATCTACATTGGCATAAGCTTGTAACACAAGGGAAGAGTGAGCTGAAAAATAGAGACCATGAAAAAGTGCACATTCAAGATAATGTAGAATATGAAGAACTACTGTAAAATGAGAGGTACGTGGAGTAGTCATAAACTGACTGACAATATGAACAACATAGGCAATATCTGGTCAAGTGACAATGAGATATACCAAACTACCAACTAAATGGCAATAAAGAGTGGCATCATTGAGGAGAGTACCATTAGAAGACTGAAGTTTGGTATTAGGCTCTACGGAAGTAGAGACAACTTTACTATTTGTCAAGTCAGCTCTAGCAAGTAGTTTCGATGCATATTTAGCTTGTGATAGATAATATTTAATAGAATCAGACAGTACTTCATGTCCAAGGAAATAACTGAGGGTACCAAGATATCTCATTTTAAAGTGTTGCTAAAGAAAGGTCTTGAGAGTGAAAATACCAAGAAGATCATCACTTGTGATAATCATGTCATCAACATAGAGAAGAAGTAAAACATAATCTTGTGCTATCTTACGAACAAAGAGAACTGAGTCATAGGGAATAGACTGAAAACCATGCTTAAGAATAGTCCTACTAAACTTTGCAAATCATGCACGGGGAGCTTGTTTAAGACCGTATAAAGTACGACGAAGTTTACAGACTTTGCCTGGAGGATGTGGATAACTAGGAGGAGGCTTCATATATACTTCTTCAATGAGATCACAATTAAGGAAAGTATTCTTAATATCCATATGAAATAATGTCCAACTATGAACTGCAGCAACAACTAATAAACTTTGAACAGAAGTAAGTCTAGCAAACTGGAGCCAATGTTTCTCCATAATCAATTTCATTTTCTTGAGTAAAGCCTTTAACAACAAGATGAGCTTTATAACATTCAATAAATCCATCAGATTTAGTCTTAATCTTTTACACTCATTTGCATCTAATGGCAGTCTTATTAGGTGGACGAGTAACAAAATCTCAAGTATATGACTTTTCAAGGGCCTGCAATTCTTCTGTCATTACTTGCTGCCAAATAGGATTAAAATTAGCCTCGAAATGAGGTTAATGCTCATATAAAGAAAGAGTAGTAGAGAAACAATGATAATCATTAAGTTTAACAAGAAGTTCTCTTACCTGAGATGAACGACGAAAAAAGGGTGTAGAGGAAGCCTCAGGGATGTCGACAATGGATCCTTTAGACAAGATAGGAGGCTAAGAAGCATGCATCGTATTAGTAGATTCACTTGTATGAAAATCATAAGAAGTGTTTGTAGGTAAAGTATTGGAAAAAAAATCAATAGAATTATTTATAAAAAATTTTGAAATAAGAGAAGACACAGATTTAAAGTTATATATAGAGGAAAACATTTTGTGCTTGAGAATTACTACATAACGAGAAACGTGAAGGCAGTTAGATATGGGATCCCAACACCTATAACCTTTATATTCTATCCCGTATCCCAAGAAAGAACAAAATCAAGTACGTGGCTTGATTTTGGTGTGCTTATATTTTTGAAGTAGGACAAAGCAGATACAATCAAATACTTTGAAGAGACTATAATTAGGTAAAGTTCTATAATGACGCTCATAAGATGACTTGTTCTCTATAATAGAAAAAAGAACACGATTAATGGTAAATACAGTAGTCAAGGCAGCTTCTCTCTAAAAATATTCTGGATAAGAGGAAAATATAAGAAGAGCACGAGTGGTGTCTAAAATATATCCGTGTTTATATTCGGCTCTCTTATTTTGCTGAGATATACTAGGACAAGACCTTTTATATATAGTACCATATTCATGTAGAAGATTTAAAAAGTCAAAATCTCTATACTCTATGGCATTATCAGTACGAAAAACTTTAATAGGACACGAGAACTGAATTTTAACCATCTGAGCAAAATCTCAATAAATTTTAGTAAATTCTGATCATTGTTTCATAAGAAACAATCAAGTATATTGAGAAAGTCATCAACGAAGATGACAAAATATTTAGATCCTCAAATTGCGGCATTTGGAGAAGGATCTTATATATCAGAATGTATAAGATCAAATGGAACATGAGAGATAGTAGTACTATCATCAAAAGATAAAGCTGGTTGTTTAGCTAAAAGACATGTGACACAATCATCTTTATTATAAAAAACCATGCCTAAATGATCATTAGATACCAAAGATCAGATGTGATTGACTGACATATGATCTAAACGAGATTGCCAAAGATGTAATGAAGGCACTGAAGAGGTAAATGCTACAGACGAAGGATATAGAGAGGATAAATCTAAAGAGATGAGTTCATACAGACGTTTAACCTTACGACCTATCTCGAGCGTCCAACCTATCTTCGGATCTTACACACAACAACTAGAAGCAGTAAACAAGACTTTTAAGACAAAGTCGCATAATTAACCAATAGATAAAAGATTTAACGTGAGGATAGGAATAAAGAAAGTGACATATACAAAGTGATTAGGGCAAGTCACTTGACCAACATGATTAATTTTTATAAAAGAACCATTGACCATTTAAATAGAGGGTAAATAAGAATTATGAGTTTTAGAAGAGAAAACTGTAGAATAAGAAGTTATGTGATTGCAACTTGCAGAGTCAAAATATCGAAGAATTACCTGAAATACTAGAAGAAGTAGAAATTAAGGGTTTATTAGAATTACAGAGGAGTAGACAGAGTAAAGGTTCAAGATTACTAGTCAAGTTAGAAGAGAGACTCGCACTATCCTATGCAGCAGTAATACCAGGTCCTGTAAAAGTAGCACCTTAAGACAATTTATATTGTGGCATGGCTTAGGTAGAGTAGAACCAGTAGAAAATTAATACTGAGAAGTATCAAACTTATCCATAAATCCCAAAATGTCATTCAACTAATTATAAATTAGCCCTTAAATTTTTAATAATTATAATTTAACATTAGAATATTTAATAATTATAAAATGACCCATAAAATTTTTTTAAGTGTAAAATAACTCTAAAACTTTTGTAAACTATAAATTTACCCTAAAAGTATAGAAGATTATGATCTGACAATTAGAATATTAAAAATATTATAAATAAACCCTTATTATAGACAGTAAACTTTAGCCGGTAAGTACGGTGTGTTCTGGTCTTTGATCGACGTATTTTTGGTGGCATTTGAACAGTCGAAGACAACTGATTCTCTTGGATTGGGTGATGTAGGTCATGGTGCTGAAGTACGGCTGAGATCTAAAATGGCAGTGAGCGACAGCAAGTGGCTTTAGGCGGTGCGTAAGGGTGGCTTCGATCTCCGATCAACACGTTTTAGGTGGCGTTGAAAAGGTAGGCGATGTTTGAGTGTCCTAGGGTAGGTGGTATTAATTCAGCAAACTTTCAACGACTTCTGGCAAACTTTCGATAACTTTTCGATGAAACTCTATAAACTTCCATTGAGTTTTCGAAAAAATTCTAGACAATCTCCCACTAAGAGAAAAGACAAAAAAAAAATCGATGCTTTAATACTATGTGAGAAATATAATGAACTCTATATTTCATTGTAAAGAAATAATGAGGTTTAAGATATATACAAAATAGAAAACTTAGAACAATAAAAAATAAGAAATATTTATGTGAATAACAATATATATAGTAAGAATATTAGGAGAATATTAGATTGATTCAGAAATAATTTTTTAATAATACTAATAGATTAGGATAAAATTAATTTTTTAAAAGTCATGGAACAAAATTAAAAATTAATCCAAACTCTAAAACAAAAATGTTATTTTCTTTTAAAAAAATAAAAGAAAAGTAATATATATATATATATATAATGATTTTCCTTAATTTTGTAAATTTCTTAGTTAAGAAAGTCATTATTTCTTCCATTAGAAGAAGTTGGAAATTTTACTTTATAAGATTTCAAAATTCAAAGATCCTTTTAACATGATTTTTTTAATTAATAATTAATTGACAGTCAAGAATTTAAAATATAATATATAATCGACAGTGCAAAGAAATTAAACTGACTTGGTAAAGCTTTCATTTAATATTAACAAATTTAGTTTTTTCAAACTTTGACTTGAAATCTCCAAGATACTTAACGTATCTAAGAGGACACTTTTTTCTAAGGAAGAACTGAACGGCCCTATTTTGGTAAAACTTTTTTAAATTGTCGAAAGGTTTCCTTCATGACTAGGAATTCCTTTATTTATTTATTTTTTTAGTTCTTAATTAAATTTTTTATTTTATTCTTTCTCTTAGAATTCAAGATTCTTTTATTAGAATTTATAATTTCTTAGTCGAACAAACTTGAAAGTACGAGGGGTAGATAATTGTTTTTATAGGTAAATCTATTAAGAAATATGGTGGAGTCTCTCTAACTTTTTTTTTATTTATATAATTAGTTTACAAAATTTTTTTTTGCATCTAAACTCTACCCTAAATACTTGTGTTATTTCTCTAATTAAAGACCAACATTAATATTTACACCGTAACAATAATATTTAAGGTAGTCATTTTTGTTATTTTTAAAGAAAAAATACAACTAATTTTTATCAGAAATTGAACGCCATATTTTTAAAAAGTGGGGTGAAGGTATCTAAAGCAGGTTCTGAATTCTAAGTAGAATGTAATGATGTTGGGATTCATATGTAAACAATTAAGAGGGTTTGTGCTTAAAGTAACAGTTTTTTTAATGTAGATATCAATATGTTAAAACTTTGTAAGTTTGAAGCTATATATATATATATATATATATATATATATAATATAGCATTAAAATAGTATTGTATAGCTTTAAATATGAAATTCTTAAATATGTAGGCATTTACATTGGAGAATTACTCACATTTAAAGTAAAAAAAAATGAAAAGTTAAAATGTTAGAATTTGAATATAGAATTTTTATATAGCATCATTTTATGAAATTATTTACTTTTAAAGTTTATGTAGAAACCCAACATATAACCCTTCTATAAAGATCTTAATTTGAGTGTTGTTTTTTTTTAAAAAAAAATTCTTTTTACCTAAAAAATCAAGTTTATTTTTTATAGAAATTAAAATTCTCATTTTTATGCACTAAAATGTTTGCCCTATCAATAAAGTCTGTACGCCTCTAAATCTAAATTAAAGAATTTAAATTTTGATAAAAGTTATGAAATTTTTATTCACTTAGTTATTAACAGATAATCATTGGTTGCCGCCAATTGCGAAAAATTATTGACAATTATTTTAATTCTTTATTGTAATTCATTGAGATTTGAATTGCAATGTAATACTCATATAAAAATATATATATTTTATTATTTAACTATAGAGATTTGCGCCCTAATTTGAGTTTTTAACTTAAAAAGAAAAAAATTAATTAATGAAATTAATCTTTTGTAAGCATTATGAATTAAGAATCCGATGATACATTAGATAGAAAAAAAAAATATTATACATATAAAATTAGAATTTATAAAATAATTGTATTCGATTAACACGACATTTGAACCTCATTATATAAATAATAGTCAAAATATTTTGGAAAAAAACAATTGAAGTTAGAGAATTTACAGCGAAGGGATTATATATTCAAAAGTCTAAATATAAATTTGTTAAAATATACATTCATCAATGACTTGGGAGTTTAAGCAACAAGAACTGTGAATTTTCCTCAAAGCCAAGTTGAATTGAAGTCTCGTTGAATTTTGTGTTAAAATGTATTCAAAATTTAAAGAATGACACCATGACTAAATTAAAAAAAAAACCCTAATTTTTTTTTGTCCCATTTTAATTAACTGTTGTTTATAGTCTTGAATTACAAGACTACAATTTTTTTTATATAAATATTATATTTTAAATTACAATCTCATATCTTAAATAATTATAATATTGTAGTTCAAATATCAAGATTATTAGATAAGTTGAAAGAGAGACTTACACTATCTTATGCAATAATAACAACAAATCTTATAAAAGTAACATATTGAAACAATCTAGATATGTGACATGACTTCGATAGAGCAGAACTAATAGAGAAATAATACTGAAAAATATTATACTTATTTATGAATTTCAAAATATCTTTTAATTAATTACAAATTAACCTTTAAATTTTTAATATTTATAATTTAACCAATAAATATTTAATAATTATAAAATGACTCTGAATATTTTTTAAATTACAAATTAACCCCTAAAATTTGTTAATTATAAAATGACCCTGAGAAAATTTAATAATTACAAAATAACCCTAAATTTTTGTAAATTATAAAATTATCTAAAGTGTAGAATTTATGTTATGACCTCAGAATATTAAAAATATTCCAAATAAACCCTTATTGTAGACAATATACTTTAGTCGGCGCGTACAATGTACTCCGGTCTCTGATTGACATGTTTCTAGAGGCATTCGAATGGTCGGAGACTACTGATTCTCTTAGACCAGGCGGTGTTGGTCATGGTGTTATAGAATGGTCAAGATCTGAAATGACAATGAGCGCCAGTAGGTGGCTTTAGGCGGCGCGTGAGGGTGGTTCTGATCTTCGATTGACATATTTCTAGTGGCGTTGAAACATTCAGTGGTGTCAATCACGAAAATTTTTTGACGAACTTTTGGTGACTTCTGGCGAACTTTTGGCGACTTTTTGCGAACTTCTGGCGGCTTTCTAGTGAAATTCCATTGAACTTTTGTTGAGTTTCCGAAAAAATTCCGACTAGTTTCTGACTAAGTAAAGAGACAGTAAAAAAATCAATACTCTAATACTATGTGAGAAATATAATGAATTATATATTTCACTATAAAGAAATAATGTATAAAATTGGCCTTTATATAGGCTTAAGACATATACAAAATAAAAAATTTAAAACAATAAAAAATAAAAAATATTTATTTTAATAACAATATATATGGTAAGAATATTAGTGAAATATTATAGAATTATGAAGAAATATTAGATTGATTCTAGAATAATTCTTTAATATTATTAATAAATTAGGATAAAAATTAATTTTTTTAAAAGTCGTAGAACAAAATTAAAAATTAGTTGAAACTCTAAAACAAAGATGTCATTTTCTTTTAAAAAACTCAAAAGAAAAAGTAATATATATATATATATATAAATAACTAATGATGATTTTCCTTATTTTGTATTATACACGCTAATATAGGAAGACTTTTGAAATTGTCAAAATTGTTTCTTTAAAACATGAATTTTTTTTTTGTAAATTTCTTAGTTAAGAAAGTCATTATTTCTTCCATTAGAAGAAGTTGGAAATTTTACTTTATAAAGACTTCAAAATTCAAAGATCCTTTTAACATAATTTTTTTAATTAATAATTAATTGACAGTCCAAAGAAATTAAAATATAATATATAATTGACAGTCCAAAGAAATTAAACTGATTTGGTAAAACTTTCAATTAATATTAACAAATTTTACTTTTTTCAAACTTTGACTTGAAATCTCCAAGATACTTAACGTATCCAAGAGGACACATTTTTCTACGGAAGAAGTGACTTATGGTCTATTTTGGTAAAAAAATTTGAATTGTCGAAAGGGTTTCCTTCAAGGCTAGGAATTCTTTTTTTTTTTTTTTCCTTAGTTCTTAATTAAAATTTTTATTTTATTTTTTCTCTTAGAAATCAAGATTCTTTTATTAGAATTTATAATTTGTTAGTCAAACAAACTTGAAAGTATGAGGGGTAGATAATTTGTTTTTATAGGTAAATCTTTTAGGAAATATGGTACAGTATCTGTAACTTATTTTTTTTATAATAAGTTAAAAAAAATAATTTTGCATCTAAACTCTACCCTAAATACTTGTGTTACTTCTCTAATTAAAGACCAACGTTGATATTTACACCGTAACATTAATATTTAAGGTAGTCATTTTCGTTATTTTTAAAGGAAAAATACATCCGATTTTTATCAGAAATTGAACATTTTATTTTTAAAAAGTAGAGTGGAGGTGCCTAAAGCAAGTTCTGAATTCTAAATAAGAAGTTGACACTGTAAACATTCAATAAGAAGGTTTGTGCTTAAAGTAACAGTTTTTTTTTTTTTAATGTAGATATCAATATGTAAAAACTTTGTAAGTTTGAAGCTATATATAATATAGCTTTAAAATAGTATTGTATAGCTTTAAATTTGAAATTTTTTAATAGGTAGGTAAGAGAATTATTCACATCTAAAGTAAATTTGAAAAGTTAAAATGTTAGAGTTTGAATATAGAATTTTTATATAGCATCATATTATGAAAGTATTTAGTTCTAAAGTTAATGTAGAAAACCAACATATAACCCTTCTATAAAGATCATAATTTGAGTGTTGTTTTAAAATTTTTTTTTTTTACATAAAAATCAAATCTATCTTTTGTCAGGAATTAAATTTCTCAATTTTGTGCACCAAGATGCTTGCCATAGTGATAAAGTTTGTGCACCTTCGAATTTAAGTTAAGGTTTCGAATCTTGGTAAAGGCTAAATTTTTTTTTTATTTTAATTATTAAAAGGTAGTTATTGGTTGTTGATAGTTGCGAGAAAATATTGACAATTATTTTAATTATTTATTGTAAATCATTGAGATTTGAAATTTGTAATATAATATTGGTATAGAAACATGTATATTTTATTATTTAACTAAAGAGATTTGTGCCTTAATTTGAGTTTTTAACTTAAAAAGAAAATAATTAATTAGTAAAATTAATCGTGTGTAAGCATTATCATTTAAGAAGCCGATGATATATTAGATAGCAAAAAATGAGAATAATATTGTACATGTAAAATTAGAATTTATAAAATTCGTATTCGATTAACATGACATTTGACCCGCAGTATATAAAAAATAGTCAAAATATTTTGGAAAAAAGCAATTGAAGGTAGAGAATTTACAGCAAAGGGATTATATATTCAAAAGTCTAAATAGAAATTTGTTAAAATATACATTCGTCAATGAGTTGGGAGTTTAAGCAACAAGAATTGTGAATTTTCCTCAAAGCCAAGTTGAATTGAAGTCTTGTTGAATTTTGAGTTAAAATGTATTCAAAAGTTAAAGAATGACACCACTACTTGACAAAATAAATAAAAAACCCTAAATTGTTTGTCCCATTTTAATTAACTGTTGTTTATAGTCTTGAATTACGAGACTACTTCAATTTTTTATATAAATATTATATTTCAAATTACAATCTCAAATCTTAAATAATTATAATATTGTAGTTCAAATATCAATTAAATATAAATATAATCAACTAAATAATTCTTATAAACAATAGGAGAGATTAAAACTGACTTCTTAATAATTGAAGAAATTATACAATTATCTTAAACTTTGTAAGAGTTTAAACCCTTAACCTACGTAGAGGTATACAAAATTTATCATTAAAATAAGCAATTGAGTAACTACTTCGAAGTTAAATTTCAAAATTAAATTTGTCATGTTAGGCAATTTTTATATTTTTTTTCTTGGGGTTTTTGTTTTATTTTATTTTATATAAAAAAGCATTTTCAAGAATTGAAACATTAAAGGTTTTGTAATTATATTCAAGCAAGTTTTCATTCAAATTAATTATTATTGTACCAGTCCTGCATAATATTAATTATTTAATTTCATTAAAACAATGTTACTAAGCATTATCTGTACGTATGAGGAGTAAAATATTAAAGTAAAGTTGAACAAATGAGATTGATGATTGCTAAAGATAAGAATTACGATTCTCTTTTGATTGGAGCTTTACTTATTTTTTTTTAAAAATATTTTAATATGCATACAATATTATTTTTTTTAATAAATAAAAGTTTAAATTATTAAGTGAAGTTCTATTATTAATATTAAGAATAAGTTTTAACATTTTCTTTTATATAAAATATGAATTCAATTTTAAAAATAACTTTTTAATCGGATCTCTCACATAAAATGTAGATCTAATTTTAAGATCTAAGATAAGTAGATTTCAAAAAACTGAAACGAAGACAAGATAAAATTAAGAAAATAAATAAAAAATTAATAAAAAAATAAACGGGAGAGTTCAAATACTCTAATAACTATATTAGGTTAAATAATTTCTCCAATATTAATATTAAGAATGAATCTTATTATTATATTTTTTTATCAATTATTAATTATATTTTTATATTTATTTAAATAAAAATTCAGATCAAAAGAGGATTTTAATTAAAATAAATAAATAAACGAGTCAAAATATATACATTATTATCATTATTATTATTTTTTTTGTTGTGCATATATACCTAACAAATTAGGAGAAGCCGCAATGAATCTTGCTTCTTCAACTGAATGCCCCATGTAACAAGATAATAATAATGATAAAATAATAGTAATCTTTGTCAGGAAAATCAATCATTTAATATACTTAGTCATAGGAAAATAATAATAAAAATAAAAACTAAGCATATTCAATTCTGCATTTTAATAAGCCAATAATAATGTGGTAGGTTTACAAACACATTCCACATGTAATTGCCTTAAATTAAGTACTTTGACATGTTGGCTTAGCAGAAAAATTTGACTGCCATTGTGTATATTATCATAAAAAATTCAATCATACATTCTCAAATACTTTGAAACCATAACTATTGTTAATTAAATATAGTTGTTGTCAAACAAATTCAATGAGTGTTTAGTAAATATAAATTTTGAAATAAATAGATTGAACTTTTAATCTTTCATATAAATTTATTATCAAACAGTTTGGAGAAAAATAAAACTCGATTTAACTTTGAAAATAAATTTAAATAAAATCGATTTAACTTTGAAAATAAGCTTATGCATTACTATATCAACTTCTAAAAACTCATATCCATTTTTTTTGGGTCAATAATTGTGTGTTAATCGGTTTACAACATATGAGATGAGATTTTATTTATGTTTTAATATATTTCTATGAACATGAATCATCCTTGCTTACCTACCACTAAAACAATAATCAAAGCCATGTAACTTTTGGATGGCTAAGAGATAGCAATTAGGTTTAGCCACAAATGATTTTTGACTTCAAACGCATAATAATTTTATATATCTACGAGGAGTGGAATCAATATAGTAAATGATCATCAACGTGATTGCTGCTTCGTAGCAAAGTCCAAAACTGCATGCAAGTGGCAACCCTTTTACAGTAATTGCACTATAAATATCCTGGCCCTGTGGCTTGTTAATTGCACCATAACATCAGCTTTAGCATTTTGTCTTCCAATTCCAGTTTCCAAGCTTTGCTTCTTTGTCAGTTTTAAGTTTAAAAGCAATGGCACCGACAGCTCTGTCATTCACCGACTCCTTTGATCTCACTGAATTTGTTATAAACCAAGGGAATGGGGTGAAGGGTCTCTCCGAAATGGGACTCAAAGCTCTTCCTAAGCCATATATCCAACCCTTGGAGGAGAGGTTCAGTGGGAAAAAAATTGTGCCCCAAGAGTCCATTCCTGTCATTGATATGGCCAAATGGGATGATACTGAGGTTGGAAAATCGATTTGTGATGCGGCTGAGAAGTGGGGTTTCTTCCAGGTTGTTAATCATTGTGTGCCACTTGAAGTGCTGGACAGAGTCAAGGTGGCGACTCACCGATTTTTTGGGTTATCGGCGGAGGAGAAGAGGAAGTACTCGAAGGAGCTTTCACAATCTAACAATGTGAGGTTTGGGACAAGCTTTAATACTCAAGCAGAAAAGGCTTTGGAATGGAAGGATTATCTTAGCCTGTTTTATGTTTCTGATGATGAAGCTGAAGCTTTGTGGCCTCCTGCTTGCAAGTAAGGAAACTAATTAACCTCTTTATTGCATAAAATTCAATTAAAAACTTGCGCATACGTGTGAATCACATAAGTCATAACATGCCTGAAAATGTATTAACGTAACATGGACTCAACTTCTGTTTGTTTGTAGGGATGGAGTTTTGGAATACATGAAGAGTTCAGAAGTTCTTATCAAACAGCTATTGCAAGTGTTGATGAAGGGGCTCAACGTGAACCAAATTGATGAAACAAAAGAGAAACTCCTCATGGGTTCAGTGAGAACTAACATTAACTACTATCCCATTTGCCCAAATCCTGAACTCACAGTAGGAGTAGGCTGCCACTCCGATGTTTCAACACTCACTGTGCTCCTTCAAGATCACATCGGAGGGCTCTACGTGAGAGAAAATGGTGGCGAAAGCTGGATTCATGTCCCTCCGATTAATGACTCTCTCGTTATCAACATTGGCGATGCATTACAAATATTGAGCAATGGTAAATACAAGAGTGTGGAGCACTGTGTGATTGCCAATGGAAGCAACAACAGAATTTCAGTCCCCATTTTCATTAACCCCAGACCTGAAGACATAATCGGTCCTTTGCCAGAAGTGCTTGCAAGTGGGGAGAAGCCAGTGTATAAACAAGTTTTGTACTCGGATTATGTGAAGCACTTCTTCAGGAAGGCACATGATGGCAAGAAAACAGTTGATTTTGCTAAGATGAGCAGTTTTTAATAATTATTATTTTTTCTTACATGGGGAGGGAATTTGAACTCTCCATTAAGGTAAAAATATATTGTCAATCATTTACTATTAAATGGTTAATTTAAGTACAACTTTTAATTAGTTTTACTATAAACAAGTTTTGTTTTGTTGTAAAATGTTTTTAGGGAGAGCAAAGACCAGTTCTTGACTCTTATATTCGGTGTATAATTAGTTAATAAATGCATCCTGTGTTTCTCGATATTTTTATTAGTTTTTTTAAAAACATTTTTAAAGTGTTAATAGCTTTTTTTAGTATTATTTTTCTATCTAAAAATAACTAATTAATCCTCTTAAAATAGTAAACAACGATACTTATTAAAAAATTTTTAAAAATAATATAAATGGCAAATGACAGGAGTATCTAGCAAATTCCTTAACTCCAAAAAAAAAAAAAAAATACAAATTAAATCAATAGGATGTGACTCTTACCTTATACCTACTAGTTGCGAAGAAGGGTTTGTAGTATCGTTCAGTGTGAGCAGAATTTGAACTGTAAACTTCTTATATTATTATAAAAAATCATACCAATTGAATCAATTGATAGAGACATACTTATTAACTTAATTTTTTTTAAAATTTAAATGAAAATGGAACATATTTATTAGCTTAAGTTATCAATGGGGATTTACTAATAAAAAATCTTACATGTCACTCATCGACTTAAGCTATATAAATTTATTTATATACATTAATGTGCCATAATTTATTGGGTCATTGTATGATATTAGAATTAAAGTCTTATTATGATACCGAAACTAATTTAAATTATTGGATCAAATTAAAAAATTAAAGGTGATGATGTTAACTATTAATTTAATGAATAGAAATAATTCCACTATCAATACTGTTAAAAACATTCCTAACATTATAAAATTATCATAATTTATTAGATGAGTAAAATGAAAAAGTTAATGGAATAAATAAAAATGGATAGTCCGTCAATTAAATTATAATATATCAATTTATCAAATTAATTTGTATACATAATATCACTGTTTTATTTTCTGCTCTAAAAATTAGGCCTAAAAAAGCATATGTCAATATGCTACTGCTATGGGACAATGGAAAGTTTTTGCCGTTCTTAATTTCTCAAAATTTTTTCCCAACTCTTTTACGTCCATGAAATGGAGAAAAAATTATTGAAAAAAAGAAAGTAAAGAGAGAAAACACTTAGTTAAGGACATAAGAAGACTTCATATAAGCTTATAATTTATTTAATGTATGAGGAGTAAAATATAACAAGTAAAGTTGACAAGATGAGTGAGACAACCGCTCCGTAATATTCTATAAATTTTGGGTGATCTTTATATATTATCCTGTGACGTGTATACTTTTATTATATAAGGAATTGTATCGAAATTTTTGTAGATTTTTTTCTATTTTTGAAACATACTTAAACTTGCAATTCAAAAAATCAATATTTTTATATGCTTTATGCTTGCATTTGTACTTTTCAACTTTTCATATTTTATTCATAATTGTTGACGGAAATGTTTCATACACAAGTATGATATTGTAATAATCAAAAAAGTAAAAAAGAATAAAGCAAGTAAAGCAAAAGAAAGCATAACGATTTACATGATTCGATAATTGCTTATATTCACAATAGATTAAGATAACATTTCTTTTATTGAATCGATGAAAGCTCATAAAGAACTCTCTATAAAGAACTCATAAAGAATTCTTTCTCTCTCTAGAAGAGATCACTATAATTGCTCTTACGTGGTGATCTGTGTTATAATTAGTTATTCAAGTCAAAATAAGCCTCTTTATATAGCTACATACATCTTAAGTTAATCCTAATACGAGTTGGAATCAAATAAGGTATTTTAACTAACTTAATAATTTTTTTATTTTTGGAACAGATGGCATTAACGTTGAGAACGTTGCGGTTTTGCTTCAAAACGTAGGGGCATTGGCCAAAACGACGAGGGACTGTCTCAGAACGCAGGGGCTTTTTCTTAGACAACTTATATCACTTACTGGAATTTGCGCAACAATGTTCTATCTTGGACACTATAGCATTCACTCGATTCAAATATCTTCACATTTCCACTTTGCGCCCGCTTTGCATTGGCTTAATTCTAAATCATTTCAAACACGATTTTTAATCATCTTCTCACAATAACACAAAATTTATTATCAATTATATCTATGTAACTCATCCATCTACAAATTTTAGGATTCTAAAGAAACATTAACAATATTTATAATATCATAATCTAAATAGTATAATATAATCCAAAATCAAATACTCTCGTACAAATGTACCACCTAAAAAATAAATGACTTCTCACCCTATCACTTGACTTATGTTTTAATATTAACTCTATTGAATTAATTAATTCTTAAAGTCTCCTAGAAGAGGGGGATATAATAAAATCGGGGTGAATCATGTGATTGAGTGAGTGGTTGTAGTTTTAAATTTAAAAATAATCTCTAAAGTTAATATACACACAAATATTTAATCATAAATATGCACTTCTCTTATTATTATTATTTTTTTTAACAAAAAGGTCATAAACTAATCTTTAAACGTATAAAGTCACTATGTACAATAACTTATCATAAAAATGCATTTATAAATCTCTATGTATCAATAATAACTGAATCACAAATGATATTAGCTATCATAAAATAGTGTACTTGAGTATAAATATCTAAATCTGTTGCATATCTCTTCTAACTGATTATGGTAAAACATATAAATATTTAAAATGTCACATGTCCATACTTATACTAAAAATTATGCTAAACTAGTACTTAGGAAAAACCTCATCATATGCAGAATACTCTTCGAGTAAAGCATTGGATATATACATAACTCACTAATCATATTCTTGTCTTATGCAAACACAAAGTAAAAGGGCTTCCAAAGAGTAAAGTGCTTATAAATAGTGTCCAAAGCCTTTACGTGTGTATAGAGACCTGAATCTCATCTCTCTATCTAAAATGGGGAGGGTATAATTTAGTAGTTTCAAAATAATTTCTTTTATACAATATATGAACTTATAACACATCATTACATCATATTTTATACTCTTTAATCTTAAACCATTTAAAAATCATTACTACTGTTATAGGACAAATACAATCTCAAGATACATATTTTAAGAGCCAAAACCATAATATGAATGCTTTCTTTATAACATAAGACAAATCATTTCATGAAGTAAAGTATAATTTAAGAGAAGTGAACATTAGGAAAAAATATATATTATTAGTTATAAAACCATTCTCATAATGCTTTAAAATATATATTTTTAAAATCATTAAGTAGAAATCATAAATAGAATTTAAGTATCTACTCATAAAACTCTACAAGCATTAATCTGGTTTAATACGAACTATCTCTTCTATAATAGGGTTTCGACTTGTGCTTAGTTTGCGTTCTTTGAGCTAAATCATAAAGCCTATCCCCTTGGAGTCTTAAAATGATGATAATTAACAATTTAAACTCATAAAGTAATAAAGTTCTAAATTTAGTCATAATTTAAAATTTAGGATTTCTTAAAATCTTTTAATTTTGACCACTATTATCCCACTGATTTTATTTATGCATCAAACAAGGTCAATTTACCGCAGAATCAAAATATATTACTTTTGAGACATAAGTCATTATCAAATCAAGTAAATAAGATTTTATTTCCTTCAAAATCCAAGTCATAATTATTCTTAAAATTAAGTTCTTAATTTGATCAAATCAAAACATCTATTTAGCAACCTTTAGTATCTGAATTTCATAAAATCACATACTTATTAAAACAATATGAAACTGTTAAGGGAAGAAACGTCATTCTCCATTTTGAGATTAGGTTGAAGCGAAGAACCTTGAGTTCAACCTAGAACCCTAACTTCTTTGTGCAGCGGAGTAACCTATTTATCAAGTAAAATAACAAGAATTCAAAGTAGAATATAAAAGAGCACAACACAATCTTGCGTGATTCGGCCAATTGCCTACATCCACGGTGGATCCAAGGATCCTAGCCTCTCTTATTAACTCTCTAGAGATTTTATAAGGAAAACCCAATGAAGAATCTTTAAAAGGACCTAATATTTAGTGAACCCTTACTCTACCACGAGCAATGAATACCCAAATGACGGTTACACCTTAGCGCACACAAGCACTTATTGTCTACTCAATTTTTTCTTTCTCTTAAAGTCTCTCTTAATGCTTAATTCTCAACTAAACAGTTTACAAGTGTTTATATAGAGTTTATTTCGTACCTACTAACCCTATTCCTTGTTGGAGTAAGAGTCCACTTGTTTTGAAAGTCCAAAACTTCTCAAAACTCGAAATCTGGATCAAAACGGACTTTCTATCGCTTCTGGCGCTGCGACGCTCAGCCCTGATCGCCCATACGCACGTTTTCTTCGTTTCTTTCACGTCTTCAAGTCCCGTTTCATTTTTTTCTTCGTGTCCCACATGTCTTAGGCTTCTCCATTCATGTCCCATATGTTCTAGACTTCTTGTCACTCTTCTTTTTGGTATTCATCTCAATTCTTGTCCATTCAAGATTATTGAATCACCAAATCTCCAACAGAAACAATCTCAAAATTATTCATGGCACATATCTTAGTTTATAATAAATCATTCAAGACTAAATTCATTGAGAAAATTATTTAAAATAATTTTATTTCAAAACTTTCAAAATTTGTTAAACAAAATTTTGCACTATGACTAATCTCTTTAAAAAATTATAACAATTCAAAACCAACGAATTAAATGCCCAAATTTGAATATGATATATTAGGCATGTAAAATTATTAGTTTTCATAAACCCACAAGTTTTTAAGATCATTTGATAGATTAAACTTAGTTCGTCATTTAATGATACTGCAGAAACAAGGGATTCTCATAATTTTTTGATCGTTTTGAAAACATTCTCAAAAATCAAATTTATAAAATTTCAGATGTCTCAAAGTTGAAATGACTCTCAAAATGTCTAATTTTAGAATATAAAATCTCAGAACCAATATCAAATTACAAAAAATTTATAAAATATTTGGGCCAAAATACTGTCATAAAGAAAACTCGCAATTATTTACGATTCTTTCTCTAAATTAAAGGAAACCCGCAATTATTGTCAATTATATCTACCAAATCCTCAAATTAAATTAGTTTTCAAAAATCTAAATTAATAGAAATCCCATAAAAAATATAAAAAATTAAAGAAAGGGCTATAATATAGTTCTTAAATACTTAAAAACTCAAATTTTCTTCTCTCTTCCTTTATTCCTCTCTTTTTTTAGGAAAAAATAAGGGCTTTGGGTTAGAAATTAGATATTTTTACACTATTAGGCTGATTTTTATTATTCTCAAATTAGGCCATAATCTTTTTAAAGTATTTTAATTTGGGTCTTAAAATAAATTTAAAATCATACAAATTAATTCAATACCAAAACATTAACTCATAACCCATAAATGTATAACATTCATCGTAAAATACAAATATAAAAATTTTCACATACTACAATCAGGTGTCCTATTATTATTATTTTTTTACACCAAATTAGGATACGCAATATACCCGATTTAGTAAGATTCAAATAAAAATAGTGTTATTGTGAGGAGTAATTAATCAACTATTATGCTCAGTCTTGTCACATCCAATCTTCCAATGATAGAGAAAATGTTTGAATTGACAAAAGTAAATATTAATTTTTGACTTCGAATTTTGAGCATTATTAGATTACTTGACAACTTGAAATTTAATTTGATTGATTATAGTTTACAAAATGATAAAGAAATTAAGCAATATGATATGAATGAAAGAGAGGTAAATGGCTAATAAAAAAAATCATTGCAAGATATACTTTATAAATGGAAACTGAATTACAAACTTTTATTAATTACAACAATAGTTTAGGAGTCAAGAACTTTGTCTTTGCTCTTCTGGTAACACTCTTAATTAATAATTTTTACACCAAGTGGGCTATATAAATATATTTATATTAACAAGAACAAGCTACCCTCTTGATTAAACGTTGCTTAATTTAGCAAAGTCGACCGTTTTCTTGCCATCATGTGCCTTCCTGAAGAAGTACTTTACATAGTCCGAGTACAAAACTTGTTTATACACTGGCTTCTCCCCACTTGCAAGCACTTCTGGCAAAGGACCGATTATGTCTTGAGGTCTAGGGTTGATAAAAATGGGGACTGAAATTCTGTTGTTGCGTCCATTGGCAATCACACAATGCTCCACACTCTTGTATTTACCATTGCTCAATATTTGTAATGCATCGCCAATGTTGATCACGAGGGAGCCATTAATTGGAGGGACATGAATCCAGCTTTCGCCATCGTTTCCTCTCACGTAGAGCCCTCCGATGTGATCTTGAAGGAGCACAGTGAGGGTTGAAACATCAGAGTGGCGGCCTACTCCTACTGTGAGTTCAGGATTTGGGCAAATGGGATAGTAGTTAATGTTAGTTCTCACTGAACCCATGAGGAGTTTCTCTTTTGTTTCATCAATTTGGTTCACGTTGAGCCCCTTCATCAACACTTGCAATAGCTGTTTGATAAGAACTTCTGAACTCTTCATGTATTCCAAAACTCCATCCCTACAAGCAAACAGAAGTTGGTCCATGTTACGTTAATACATTTTCAGGCATGTTATGACTTATGTGATTCACACGTATGCGCAAGTTTTTAATTGAATTTTATGCAATAACTAATTAACCTCTTTATGACTTATGTGATTCACACGTATGCGCAAGTTTTTAATTGAATTTTATGCAATAAAGAGGTTAATTAGTTTCCTTACTTGCAAGCAGTAGGCCACAAAGCTTCAGCTTCATCATCAGAAGTATAAAACAGGCTAAGATAATCCTTCCACTCCAAAGCCTTTTCTGCCTGAGTATTAAAGCTTGTCCCAAACCTCACATTGTTAGATAGTGAAAGCTCCTTTGAGTATTTCCTCTTCTCCTCTGCCGACAACCCAAAAAACCGGTGAGTGGCCGCCTTGACTCTGTCCAAAACTTCAAGTGGCAAACAATGATTAACAACCTGGAAGAATCCCCACTTCTCAGCCGCATCACAAATTGATTTTGCAACCTCAGGATCATCCCATTTGGCCATATCAATGACAGGAATGGACGCCTGTGGCAGAATATCAGCCTCATCAATTCTCTCTTCCAAGGGATGGATGTACTGCTTTGGGAGGGTTTTGAGACCCATTTCAGAGAGACCCTTCACTCCATTCCCATGGTTTATGACAAAATCAGTGAGAACTGAGTCGTCAGTGAGTGATACAGCTGTTGGTGCCATTGCTTTAGACTTAACTGAGAAAGAAATAAAGCTTGGAAATTGGAACTGGAATTGGAGAGAAAAGCTATATAGTTTTGCAAAGTAAAGCAGCTAGTGTTGGTGCAATTAACGAGCCCCAGCCAAGGCTATTTATAGTGCATGTTCCAGGTTTACACTTGTACAAGAAAAGGGCAAATTGCATGCCTATTGGACTTTGCTACGAAGTTGCATCCACGTCTGATGCTCCTACTCTTGATTTCACTCGAACATAATATATATATATATATATATATATATATAAGTTTTAAGTCAATGATTATACGGCATCCAATTGCTCTGCATATATCTCTAGATCTCTAACCATTCAAAGGTCTATGGCCTTGATTGTGGTAGGTGAGTGTGGAAGAATCATGTTTCTTCAGATACATACGTATTAAAAACAATATAGGTTTTATAATCTATTCAAAGGTCGTCTATGACTACGTTTGGCCTTGATTGTGGTAGGTGAGTTAGGAAGATTCATGTTTTTTTTAGATTATTAGGCGTTACAAACTCATAAACAAATTAAAAATTATTGACAATCATGTCTGTTTGTATTTAAGCTCATAATTTGTGTTACTACTATTTTTATTTTTATTTTTTTTGTGAAGAGAAAGTCTCAAATAGGATGGACACACCATGTTATTTGTGCACCTGTTCAGTGATTTTAAATAAAAAAAAATCATGCATACATGTATTTATAGCAAAATGAACTACTAATAATAACAAATTAACGCCCATCAAAATTTTACTTTATAATTTTGCAGAACTATTCTGCAACCTTTTCTACTTCATGAAAGATATAGATGATGTAGGATATAGTTAGTGATTATTGCATTTACACTTATGAGTTTTCTTTGAGTATTTATATTTACTGATTACAACACAACTCTACTGATGGAAATATGCTTATTACATATTTAATCCACACAAATGGAGGACTCAATCTAGTACCTTGACGTGCTAAAACTAAATCTTCTCTTTATATACCATTTATACATTTGGAGAAATTTGAGCACAGCATTTTGAGTTGCGGAAACTAAATATAATCTTTACGATAATTTTTTTTAAAAAAAATTGAGCTTAGCATTTTAGCATTTTAATATTAGAAGTACTGAAAGAAACCATTTTATCAATGAATAATCGACTGTCGCAATTGTACTCGTGATTTTTATTACCAGTGCTTTTGTTGGGTGGAACGTGCACGGTTTAAAAGACGTAGTTAGGGATTGTTGCATTTACACGGTGGTTTTTGTTACCACTACTTTTTCTTTTTCTTTGTGGAAATTTCAGTGCATTGAAAGTTGCTTAAACCCTAACCTTCATAGCATCATCATTATTGGGAACCCACCAAATTTGGAGTAATATATATAAGGCAAGATGTTGTATATGTCAACCTATGACATCAGACAACAATGGATTATTGAAGATGCTTGTTCCTAATTTTGTAGCAGGTTTATGTAAATATATTTATTCAACAAGAAGACGCATGATTGATGATTAGTTATTTACACTTGTTTATATTCGTCTTCTGAACTTAGAACAAATCCAACTAATAAAATAAAACAAAGACAAAAAGAGAAGTTCCATTATCATGTTCATGAATCGCTCAAAGACTATCAGGTTCTAGCTGTGAACACTTGGGTCTTGGTTAAGAATTCATAATTTTATTATTAGAAAAAAGTTATTTTGGTCTCTAATTTTATGAATATATATCAATTTAATTTTTTATTTTTTTAAATATATATCATGTTAATTTTTTAGAGATGAAAATGAAAATTGTTCAAAAACAAAAAATAAAAAATAACTAAAAAATCACTACAAAGATTAATATGATATATATTAAGAAAATAAAAACTAAATTAATATATATGATAACATTCCCTTGCCAATCAATCATCAAGATAGACGGCAATTAAGTCAATTGGACAATAAAGAGCTTGCTGAAAATAAAAGAAACATTTTCTTGCCAATCAATCATCAAGATACACGGCAATCAAGTCAAATGAAAAATAAAGAGCTTGTTGAAATAAAAGAAAAAATTAGTAAGATACAAGGCAAACAAATCAGTTGAAAAATAAACAGCTTGCCAAAAATAAAAGAAGAAGAATGAGCCTAAATCAAGCTAACACAACCGCCACTTGCCAAGCTTAAAACATTGACAAAAATGACACTTCAATCAACAATGGTTCCTTACCATAACCATAGAAAGAATTCTACAAATAGAATACTTTCCTTCTTGTAATAGAATAGCAATATATATATATATATATATATATATATATATAGGTCTTGACGGAATGTAATATACATACAGCAATACAAAAGGAATTACTTTAACATTTCTTTATGGTATTAGAGCTATACATAGCTTCAAGTTCAAGTTCGAACTTACAAAAAGAGCCAATCTTTTCTCTTCAAACTTTTCACCAAAGTGCAAGTTTGATCTCTTTCAAACTCACATCAAACAATTTTCTTCCATGGAAATCTCAAATTCTTTCTCTCCTACAAAGCCTTAATATTCAACACCATTTGGAAGATGTTGAGATTCCATCACAAATAATAACACAAGAAGGAAAAAAGGAAATCAATCCTGAATATATTTCATGGAAAACAAACGATGGACTTCTTATGTCTTGGATGAGAAATATGATGGCTGAAGAAGTACAAAGCATAACCATCGGCTTACAAACGGCACGAGAGGTTTGGCTCACCATCGAAGAACATATACTGCCAGCCACAAAAGAAAGGGAAAGTTAGCTAAAGGATAACTTCTATTTTCTAAAAGAGGGAACTAGAAAACTTGAGGACTTCCTCAAGCAAATCAAAGACATTTGCAACCAATTAGCAGCCATTGGAAAACCAATTTCTGAGGAAGATCAGATGTTCCAAATAGCAAGGGCCTTAGGACCAAAATATTCAGATTTTAAGACAGCTATGCTAACAAAGCTACCCATTCCTATGTTGAAACAATTCCTTTATACCTTGCAAAATCATGAAAATTCTGTCATTTTACCAGTAGAAGAAGAAGAACGATTGAATGTTCATCAAGCCATTTTTAGCCAAAGAGGCTGCGGCAAAATTCAAAGAGGAGGCCGTCAAAATAATTATGGAAGAGATCCATCTTCAGGCAGTCAAACAAGGGATTATATAACCCAAAATTAATAGAATTACCGTGGCTACTCTCAGCAATACAACTAGCAGAATCACCGTGAACATAATCAGCAAAATAATCAACATTATAACCAGAATTCTCAAGGTTTCAACCAGCAACATAATCAGCAGATATATAACCATAACAAGCAACAAACACCATTGCACCAAAACAATGCATTGAATAAGAAAATGAAGAAAAAGAACATGTGATCTGTCAAATATGCCATAGACAAAAACACACAGCAAGGGAATGCTAGTTCAGGTATGATTTAGCAGAAGAAGATGCACCTCAAGCATTGGCAGCAGAACAAAATGCAGTAGATGACCAGTTTTATGTTGATTCGGGTGTCTCCTCTCACATGGTGAAGAATCCAGGTAAACTCAATAGTATTATACCTTATAAAAGAGCTGACCGAGTTTTTGTGGGTAATGGACAAGGATTACAAATCTCTCATATAGAAAATACCACACTAAAAACAACTCATGAAAATTTGAAATTAAATAAAATTCTTGTTATACCAAAATTACAAAAGAACTTATTATCCGTCAGCCAACTTATTGATGATAATTTGTGTTCTTTTGAGTTCAATACTAATGGCTTTGTTATTAAGAATGAACGAAATTAGGTCCTAGTTAAGGAATGTAGGCATGGGAACTGTTCACTCTTGAAGAAGGACAAGAAATCGCATTGGCAACAATAAAAAAAAATCGAAAGGTTTTAATATTTGGCATAAGAGACTTGAACATGCCAATATTGGAATGATTCAAACTCTAAGAAATAAATATCTAAGAAATTATTCTAGTTGGACAAAAAATACAAATATTTGTGTTGCTTGTCAACTAGGAAAAAGCTGTAAAAGACCTTTTTCAACATCTAATAAAATTTATGAGTTTTCTCTTGAGAAAATTCATTGCGATCTTTGGGGATCGTCTTCCATAAACTCAATGCAGAATTTTCGATTCTATGTCATATTTATTGATGATTTTTCTCATTCTGTTTGGATATTTCCTTTGAAACAAAAGTCTGACTTTTTTGAGTGTTTTATGAAGTTTCAGAAACAGGTTGAGAATCAATTCGCTCGTAAAATAAAAAAATTTCAGAGCAATGGAGGCACTGAGTTTATGTCAAATGTTTTTGTTAAAAATTTAGAGCAATGTGAAATTCAACGGCAATTATCATGTCTATACACACCTGGACAGAATGGTGTGGCAGAACGAAAACATTGACACATCATAGAAACGACTCTTACAATGATGTTTCAAGCCTCACTACCAATGAGGCTCTGGGTTGATGTCTTTCTAACAACTGTTTACATTATTAATCGCTTGCCACTAATTACCATTAATACAAGTCCTTACCAAAAACTTTATAATAAAATACCAGACTATCAATATTTAAGGGTAATCGGATGTAGGTGCTTTCCTTACCTTCGTAGTTACAACAAAAATAAATTTGAAACAAAAACCTACTCTTATGTCTTTATTGGATATAGCCAAATTCACAAAGGCTATCGATCTTTACAGCCACAAACTAATAAAGTATACATATCACGGCATGTAGTATTTGATGAAAATATTTTTTCATTCTAAAATTTAACAAAATCTCGTTGTATGCAGGAAAATAGCGAGTGTGCACATTTTCCATCATACGAAGATTGGACTCAAAATTCATCGGAACCACACACTCAAAATTCAAACAAAGATCAACCAATCTTTCATGGCTCAACTACCATTGATAATTCTCCTCCATAGGTTACACAACCCTTGGACCAAATGACCTTACCAAATTTAAAAACTCTTCATCAGGAACCACTAAATACTGAAACAAATTCTAGACAACTAGAACGTGTTGACACCAATCCCAATCCTTAAGATACCATTCCCATCAACAACTCTCATGCCAACTTACCTACTGAAACTCCCTTACATGATGTAAACACTCCCAACACACCACAAGAATTATTATCCATTCACCCTGCATCACTCGAAACACTACCCACTCATATCTTATCACCCGAACCATTATGATGTCTAGAATTACCTCATTCTCCCAACACAAACAATGACATCACCAACCAGTTGATAATTGAATTTCCTATTCAACCAACAAATCCAGAACCCAATGCTCAACCAATCACAACAACTACCTTAGAATCACAAAATATTCATCCAATGATCACAAGACATAAATTGAAGAATAACTATCACTTTTGTCTAAACACCACATATACCTAAGAGCCAAAAACTCTCAAGGCAGCTTTAAGAAACCCTACTTAGGTCAAGGCAATACAAGAGGAGATTCAAGCACTTCAAAATAATCAAACATGGACTCTCGTTCTATGACCGTCCCACAACAACGTCATTGGCTCCAAATAGATTTATAAAATCAAATACAAAGAAGATGAATTAGTGGATCGATTTAAAGCACGATTGGTGGCAAAAGGTTTTAATCAAATTCAAGGGGTTGAATTTGATGAAACTTTCAGCTCCATCATTAAGCCTACAACCATCAGACTTGTCTTGACTATTGCCATTACCAAAGGATGGACATACGCCAATTTGATGTCCGAAATGCCTTCTTCTATGGTATATTAAAAGAAACCGTATACTTAGAACAACCACCACGATTCAAAGATCCAATGCAGCCTCACTTTGTGTGCAAGCTCCATAAGTCTCTATACGGCTTAAAACAAGCTCCAAGAGCTTGGTTTGAATGTCTTTCATATGTTTTAGTGGCCCTTGGATTCACAAGCAGCAAAGCAGATAAATCTCTCTTTGTTTTCAACAATGGTTCTATCATATTATTACTTCTTATTTACGTTGATGATGTAATTCTTACAGGTAACAACCACCAAGCTGTCACGACTCTTTTCCACAAACTCAGCACAAAGTTTTCCCTCAAAGACCTTGGACCTTTTCATTATTTCCTTGGCATTGAAGTCCACCAACTCTCCAATAGGATTTTTTTATCACAAGCCAAGTACATACGAAATGTACTTCACAAAGCCAATATGTCTACATGCTCTCCTATACCCACTCCTATAGCAGTCAAAGAAACAACAAACCTAGACGATAATGAGCCCATTGATCCTACACAATTTTGAACCCTTGTTGGCAGCCTCCAGTATCTCACTTTTACTAGACCAGATATCACTCACACTGTCAATAAAGTGTGTCAACACTTTCAATCTCCTAACAAGATAAATTTACGAGCTGTAAAAAGAATCCTTCGATACTTACAAGGAACCCTCCATCACGGTATTCGTCTTGTATCTCAATCCTTACTAACGCTTTTATGGTTTTTCTAATTTTGATTGGGCAGGTTGCTCAAGCACAAGATGTAGTACATTCAGCTTTTGCATTTACCTTGGAGCAAACTATATTTCATGGAGTTCAGAGAAACAGTCCACTGTAGCATGTTCAAGTGCCAAAGTCAAATATCGTTCCCTTGCTTCTACTACTGCAGAAATTATATGGATCACATATCTATTGCAGGACATTGGGATTCAATTACCTAAACCACCTTTATTGATCTGTGACAATATGAGTGCTCTACATATGACTCGTAATCCAATTTTTCATGCTCGCACCAAGCACATAGAAATTGATGTTCATTTCGTTCGAAAAAAAGTTTGTGAAAGGCTTATTCGAACCAAATACATTCCTACCTCTAAACAAGTAGCTGACATCCTCACCAAGCCACTTCCCAAGATATCTTTTGATTTGTTCTGCACCAAGCTTGGCGTTCAACGTCCTCCACTGCCAAGCTTTAGGGGGGCTGATAACATTCCCTTGCCAATCAATCATCAAGATATGCAGCAATCAAGTCAATTGGACAATAAAGAGATTGCTGAAAATAAAAGAAACATTTCTTTGCCAAGCAATCATCAAGATACACGGCAATCAAGTTAAATGAAAAATAAAGAGTTTGTTGAAAAAAAAAATCAACAAGATACAAAGCAAACAAATCAATTGAAAAATAAAGAACTTGCCAAAAATAAAAGAAAATAAAAGAAGAAGAATGAGCTTAAATCAAGTTAACACAACAACCACTTGCCAAGCTTGGAATATTGAGAAAAATGACACTTCAATCAACAATGGCTCCTTACTATAATCATAAAAAGAATTATACATATAAAATACTTTCCTTCTTGTAATAGAATAATAATATTTATATATATATATGTCTTGACAAAATGTAATATACATATAGCAATACAAAAAGAATTACTCTAACATTTCTTTAATATATTTATAAATTTAAAGATCAAAATAATATTTTTGCTTCGTTATTATTAGGTGGATGTTGCTTAAAAGATGTTGTTACTTAATATTATTATCTCTCTCCAATGATATTGTGCACATGCCGAACCCAATGTCATGATGTCAACATACTTAAAAGCACTATGTACGACATATGTCAGCAACCAACTATATAACATAATAAAATGTAATTCTCCTTAAAAAAAGAAATGAAGACAGATTCAATATTTTTTTTTTCTGAAATTATATATATGTTAGAAATTTTTTCACTTAATTTTGTTTTTTACTCAAATCAGTTTTTATCTATTAATTTCAAACAATTTATAATAAATATTTAAAAATTAAAAGATTTAATGTTCCTAACTCATCCACCTTATTACTTATTAAAATTTTAAATCTCAACAAACTGAGAGGAACTTTTATCAAATAAGAAGAAGAGTCAATACAGAAATTCTCAATCAATGAATCATCACATAGAACAAATTTACTAGCAAAGAATTTATTTGCATTACAATTAAAAAAAAAAAACCTATATGGGATCAGAGATTGATTTAGTGTAGGTAAAAATGTTACACTAAAAATGTTTAAATAGAAAATGTCAGGAGTCCAACAAACCACACATATCTCCACATTGGTATGATATTGTCCACTTTGGGCTTAAGCCCTCATGGTTTTACTCTTGGGCTCTACCCAAAAGGCCTCATACCAATGGAGATATGGTTTACTCCTTATAAATCCATGATCCTCTCCATTTCTAGCCAATGTGGGACTTTGTTTGCCTTAACAATCCTCTCCTCGAACAAAGGATCACTTAGCCTCCTCTCAAACGATATTCCATCCGCTCTCCCAACAGTCTGCTACTCATCTTCACTGCGTTGACCGCTCACGTCTTATGTGAAGCACCAGAGTACCGCCTACTATTGAGAGCCCGCTCTATCAGGTCAACTTCGCATCACTGCGTTAGCTATACACGCCTTACGTGAAGCCCGAAGCACAACAGCGCCTGTCCATAGAGCACTACACGAATCTATCGCAAACAATGGAGTACCAGGCTCACTACCTTCTCATTCGGCACTGAGGATTTCCACCACATGGCAACACCGGGGCATGGCTTTGATACCACTGTCAGGAGTCCAACAAACCACACATATCTCCACATTGGTATGATATTGTCCACTTTGGGCCTAAGCCCTCATGGTTTTACTCTTGGGCTCTACCCAAAAGGCCTCATACCAATGAAGATATGGTTTACTCCTTATAAACTCATGATCCTCTCCATTTCTAGCCAACGTGGGACTTTGTTTGCCTTAACAGAAAAGTAATTTTTTCTCATTTTTGAATAAGGCCAAAAGAAATAAATTTTTTATGTGACATTTTTTTTGGTCTAAAAGATTGAATAAATAGAAATTTACACCCTCTTCAATTAAGCTTTAAATGATATTTGATCTCTAAAAAATTTGAATAGTTAAGCTAACTAGCAATCACAACTTGAATATTAAAAATTTTCTTAGTCCACTTCTTCAATTTTTATTTTTTTTCTCTAATTTTATTTTATTTTTCTTCCTTTTCAATCTTCTCCCGAATGTTTTGGCATAGCTAGATTAGGTTGACATGTGCATTGATCCCTTTTTAGATACAAAATTGGGTTCCGAGAGAGTCCATCATTAATTGAATATGACTTGTAATTATCGAGGAGACACTTAAGTTGAAGCTAAATGAATGAGATGCTTAGCCACCTTACCAAATATATATTATCGGCAGCTATTTTAGTTTCTGAAAATCCAAAAAGGCATAAAACAAAATATAAAAAAATCTATTATTGGGTTGTTGTGTTAATTGTTCATAAAAATGGGTCATTCAATGAATGATGTGTATTAATTGGTATAAGATATGAATTAGTTTCGTTTAATATTTTATTGCTTTTCGTGGGATCAACAATATTTATCTTCGTTAAGCAGAACAGGATATAATGTTTGGTATTCTTTTATATATAGATGAAGACTTTCAAAGCATATTCACCAACTCTTAAAGTCATCAATCCATTGAAATGGTCAAAATAGATGGTCATGGCGGCCACATGAATATTTTTTGCAAAAGTACATGGAAAATTTGTGCAGTCAATGAATGGAACCAAAAAGTGAAGGAGCATCAACAATTTTAATGCACCTTCGACGCAAATTCAAAAAGGTGCACATATGCAAATTATTGCGAGTTTTGAAACCCTGCATTAAGTCTAAACAATGCAATATAAATAGCCTGGCGCAGAGGACAAGTTATTGCACCTAGCTTCTCTATTCTTCACTTCATTAAGCACTTTCCCAATTTATTCAATTTCTTTCAAAGCTCTCTTGCCAAGTTAAGTCTAAGCAATGGCACCGGCAATCTCATTTGCTGACTCTTCAGGTCTCGCTGATTTTGTGATTAACAAAGGGAATGGAGTGAAGGGTCTCTCTGAAATGGGACTCAAAGCCCTCCCCAAACAATATATCCATCCCCTGGAAGAGAGAATCGACAAGGCCGATGTCCTGCCCCAAGCATCCATCCCTGTCATCGATATGTACAAATGGGATGATTCAGAAGTTGCAAAATCGATTTGTGATGCAGCTGAGAAGTGGGGATTCTTCCAGGTTGTTAATCACTGTGTGCCACTTGGAGTACTGGACAGAGTCAAGGAGGCGACTCACCGCTTCTTCGGGTTATCGGCGGAGGAGAAGAAGAAGTATTCGAAGGAGCTTTCACAATCTAGCAATGTGAGGTTTGGGACAAGCTTTAACACCCAGGCTGAAAAGGCTCTGGAGTGGAAGGATTATCTTAGCCTGTTTTATGTTTCTGATGATGAAGCTTCTGCTTTGTGGCCTTGTGCTTGCAAGTAAGGAAACTAAACTCTTTATAAACTAAATTTCACGTAAAAAAACTTAAGACATATGTGAGTCAGAATATGCTTGAACATGCACTATATATATTAATATCATGGGCTGAACATTCTTTTTTTCTTGTAGGGATGAAGTGTTGGAATACATGAAGAGTTCCGAAGTTCTTATCAAGCAGCTTTTGCAAGTATTGATGAAGGGCTTGAATGTAAATGAAATTGATGAAGCAAAAGAAGCTCTCCTAATGGGTTCAGTGAGAACTAACCTAAACTACTATCCCATTTGTCCGAATCCTGAACTCACAGTAGGAGTAGGCCGTCACTCGGATGTTTCTACACTCACTATCCTTTTCCAGGACGATATCGGGGGACTTTACGTCCGAGGAAGCGATGGAGAGAGCTGGATTCATGTGCCTCCAATTGATGGTTCGTTTGTGATCAACATTGGTGATGCATTACAAATACTCAGCAATGGTAAATACAAGAGTGTAGAGCATTGCGTGATTGCCAATGGAAGCAAGAATAGGGTCTCAGTCCCCATTTTCGTCAATCCGAGGCCTCAAGATATAATCAGTCCATTGCCTGAAGTGCTTGCAAGTGGGGAAAATCCAATCTACAAGCAAGTTTTGTACTCGGATTATGTGAAGCATTTCTTCAGAAAAGCACATGATGGCAAAAAAACAGTTGATTTCGCAAAGATGAGCAAATAAGAAATATTTTTGGCTTGTTCTTTTCATCGATGAAATAAAATTCAAGGTGTAAAAGTAAGGAATTCTTTTTTTTTTTTTTATAAAAAAAATTAGTAGTGCATTGACCACTTCTAATAAAGAGCTGTTAATTTTCTTTGATTCCGAACATCCGTAGTAGGATTGTAACTTGGAATGACTCAATATGAATATATTTTCAGTTCATTATTTTTCTTGTAAATTATGAAGTAACCGACATATTTGAGAATACCTTTATGTCACCAAGATTTATATTCCTATTCGTGTATATATTTCAACTAACTGCAGTTATTTAACTAAGTTTCTATGGATCTAGAACTGGATTTGGGATTAAAAACATTAATGCTCAATGTTTCGCAAATTGTCACTTTACTTGACAGATTTGATGTATTAGCCACAAAAGTCCCTCATCATCCTAAAATCTTTGAGAATGTAACGGCTATTATTTATCCAAAAAGGATTGTTATAATTATGTGCATCCAGTTTTTTTTTTTTTTTGTTGATATTGTAAGAAATTAAAAGTGCTTCTTGCATAATCTTTAAGAACAGTCATTCGTCTAAGATAACAATATGAAATTATCTAGGACTAAAATTGTTTATATCTTTCTTTTTTCTAATATAATTAGTTAATTGAGAAACATATTTACAACAATTCAAAAAAAAAAAAAAAAGAATGCTTTAGAGGTACTCAAGTTTTAATCTAGAATAACACAAGAAAAGCACTGATAAAACTTGTATCATTTGGGTACTTGAGTGCTTATTCCAACGATAAGCATTTAGTTTGTGCACTTCGCCTAATTGAGATGGGAGTTTAAGTTTTTGTGAATGTTAGAATAATATAATAATTCTCTTTTATCGTGAAGAGTGTTTTGGAGCGCGTTTAAGTATGAAAATGATGTATTATCTGTGTAGTTCTTTAGTTGTTATACTAATAGAAAGTAAGGAAAATTATTTATTAAATTTTGACCTGAGTCAAACAATTTAAAATATATTAACTAAAAATATATCCATTTTGCCCCTTTTATATTTTCTTCACCGTTTCTCAAACTCTCCAAAACTCTCTCCTTTCTTCCTTTGGACATTGCATCATTTTGTTCCAAAATTTATACATCAGCTTTAAATATTATACGTTTTGAAGATTTAAACTAAAATAATCAATTGAAGAATTGAAAAAACTAAAAGTGGTCGAAAATTAGTGAGTTTGATTCTAAATTTAGATTTGTTATGTTTTTGTGTTATTTTTGTAGTGTAGTTGTTCAAATGTATAGATTTAGTGTTAATAAATTGTAAAATAAGTGTAACTAACCAAAAATGACTGAAAATGGAGGATACCAATCATTTTTATAGTCTAGTTCATAATGCAGGCGCCGGTGCATACGTTACACGTTGGAATTGTTCCTCACCTGCCCAACGAGTGTCTTCATGTGCTGGGCATGAAGACACGTGCCGCGTGAGCTTTAGTGGCCAAAGCGCCTGCATTAACCCACTAAAGCACGCACGTCAGTCCACCAACGTGTGCGTTAAAGTTGCCACGTAGCCACATTTTCTAATTTATTTTATATTTAATTTAATTTATTTTTAATTAAAAATATTAAAATTGTGGATAAATTATTTTATTTTAGTCATTATTTTAAATTTTTATTAGTTAAAAAAGTTTTAATATTTTTTTACTAATAATTATTTTTAAATTTTAGTAATTATGTCAATTATGTTATGTAATTGGTTATATACTAATAAGAATTATTGATGGAATATAAAATTGCAAAAAATGAATTCTATCGATCGATGGTAACTACTTAGTTAAAGTTGTGGGCTATCGATAGAATAAAAATTAAATTGCTTCAAATCAGATCTAATTATTTAGAATCACATGTTTTGAACTTTTTTGGATGTACAGGAGTTTGCATTCTCAAGTATATTAGTACATGAGATTTTATTAAGACAAGTACATATCAAAAAATTACTTAAGGAATTGTGGTTCTATATAAGTAACAAGTATATTAGATTCTATTATCTATAATTTTATTTGATTATTAGTTTGAGAATATAGGATAATACCTTAGTAAGGGACTTAGATGATGGACTGTGACATAAATATTTTAGACTTATAAAGATTTAGATTCGTGGTTCAACAACATTAGGTTTGACGATGACATAAATACTGTGAAAATGTGTCTATTTTATTTATTTTATAAATTGTTGATACCACGTGATCCTTGTAGAGTCGTCCAATATTTTGTGCTTCCCCTCGTAAATGATTTAGATGAGTTTAATACCTATCCTTGGGGTACGATTGCATGGACTACGCTTCATTATAGCTTAAGCACAATGGTAATTTAAAAGTTAATGAAGGTAAAAAAAAGGAGGTGCTCTAGAGAGAGAAGTATACAACCTATACGCATTTGGTCAGGCATTCTTATTGAGTAATTCTTTTCTTTTTGATTCATTATTATATTAATATTGTTATATATTTTTTTTTATTATCTCAGGTATGGATCTACGAGGTGATCCCGATATATGGCTAGATGTTTACGCATAAGGATGGTGACATTGCACATTCAATCAGAAAAATAGGGAGAGGCTCTGAAGTTGGAACATGTTGCGATTTCGAACACCTGATTCATTGATCGTGAGGTTAATATAGATGTTTAGCATGGGTATGAATTCTAAGCTTCGCCAGTGTTTGAAGCAACGGTATACTAATTTATTTATTTCTTTAAATTCATTACTATATATTGTTGATGAGTATTACATTGTGAAGATTGATTATGTTTACTTATGTATAGTTTAAGTTGGGCATGTAATTGCATTATCATGTTCTGGAGAAGAAGATTGATGATTTTGAAGCAGAGCTAACTAAAAGGATTGATACGGTTGGCTCAAAGCTTCAAACAACGCTAACCAAAAGGATTGATACGGTTAGCTCAAAGCTTCAATCAGAGATAATGAGAAAGCTCGACAAGGATAAAGAAGAAATGTTGCAGCATATGACTTTTATGATGGAGCACTTCAAGTCATCTAGGATCTCTGAGGATGCAGATCAGAATATGGTACGTTTTAAGCATAAATTTCATTGGGTACAAAGTTAACAAGTCAATACATTGATTGATCTTGTTTGTTTTAGGGGAGAGAATTCATGGCCGTTGACTTTCAGGCTTTCATTCTTGTGATTGAGTCTTAGAATCAACCAATGCTAGACATAAAGCATGTAACTGAGAGCCCTACAAGTATACAAATTACACCTGCTTGTGTTGCAGATAAGATGAGCAGGTATGAGCACCATTACAAGAAGACGCAAGCTCAAAGCAGTCCTTATACCAATCCATTTCGAAAGCGGCCGAAAAGAAAAGTTGTGCAATTAGAAGTAGAAGTTACAATTAACATACACGGACAACTGCTTCCTATAAATAAAGCAAAACTTAAGAAACTTATGAATTGGATAAATAATAATAGCACAACACAATGTGTTACTTTACATGGGCTTGATGCTGACAAAAAGTAGTTCAACGATCTCTTGCATAATTGGCTTGATGATGCCGTAAAGATTTTTTATATTATATATTTTTTTAATGTGAGTTTTTTGACAATATAAAAACTTATGTACATGTTATCACAATTTTGCGGCATATAAATAAGTATCTCAAGGTTTTGCATACACGACAACATACATTTCGTGATCTATACTAACAAGATTACATATTTGATGTATATTTTTACATGAGTAATTTTTACATGTATGTTGTGTACATTACATCATAAAACCGTTGGTTACATTTAATGAGTTTAATGTCATATATATTTATTTTTAAGAATACATTAGATAAATATGGTTCACGCCTTAAAGTTCGGATGATGATGTTCAATGAGTCACAGTGTTGTTGGAGTGTGCGAATGGAACAAATGAGGACTTACTTGGTGTTAGAATGTGGGCTTTTGTTAATAAGGTAGTGGAAGTACAATAATACATTTTTATTGTTATTAATACAATAAATTTAAAGTAATACAACAATAGTTTATGCAGGTATATATTCCATTGAATGTCAAACAATAACATTGGCAGAGGTCGATTTTACTGAGAGGAGGGTTACGCTATATGATTCTAGCGTGATTGGGCACTCCGGCGAACAAATTCAAAGATTTATAGAGCCTCTGAGTGTTTTCCATGTCATATTATCTATGAAAATGTAAAATTTACCAATTAAGGGGAGGATTGAATACATATATGTCACCTTTACCAGTCATTCATTTGAAGGACAGCGTATCTTAATAGGTGTTTTCCATGTCATATTATCTATGAAAATGTAAAATTTAACAATTAAGGGGAGACTTGAATACATATATGTCGCCTTTACCAGTCATTTATTTGAAGGATAATGTACCACTCTGGGGATTGTGGTTCATTTACCTGTATGTTTATTAAGCATATTATGCTAAGTCGACCATTTAATTTTTACCCTAAGATTTGTAGTTTTTATAAACATAAAATGGTCGTAGATTTGTGGACAACTGCAAACAACAATGTATAGATGTGTAATATATTTTATATATGTGTATTTATATTTGATAGATGTCATTATGTTTGGTGGATGTGATAAAATGAGAAAATTTTCCTATAATTGTATGGAAATGTTATTTCTCCAATATGTGGGTTTTGGGAATGTCCATAAAATAAGGAAAATTAGACCAAAATTTTGTTAAATGAAAAATATATCTATAATCAACAATGTGATATATGTTATAATAGTTAAGCGCAACGGTTTTACCTTTCATAATCAATAATGTGTTGCCCGACTCCCGTAATTTAGTTAAATTAGCCTTATATTATAGTAAAATTAAAAATTAAATATCAATTTTAGTTTTATAAACAAACATACATCACTTGCTATGTAAAGAAATAGGATTTCGATACGTTTGTTAGTTATGTCCATGTTGTCTATAACGACTACAAATATTCTTCGATGGTTCCTTCCCTTGAGATGGAATTCGATTTGTTCGATGCCTGCCTGTCTAACGACGTGCTATCGGAAACTAGATGTCCATATTTCTCAAATTCTCTGGGATAATATAATCTGATAGATGGCCAATTGGAACTACTGAATCACTATAGGCATGAAATAAAGTCTCTATGTGTAATAAGTCAAACAAAGACTCTTATGCGAGAATCTAATGTATCTATATATAGCGAGTGCATGGGGACAAGCCAGTTACCGAAAGTTAAACTTCCTACTACAATTATATGTTCTATCGGGAATGTCCACTATTTTCTCTTTGCTATTGCCCTTGGCTACAAAGCATGAAACATCGACTTGGTAAATTGACATTTGACTTACTTTATCATTATGTTCATCATTTTGCGATGTGCCTAATTTGTCAACATGATCGTCATATTTTATGCCTCCATACATCTATGGTAAAACTAGAGCTGCGTTAGCTCTCCTATCCACTCTACCAAATTGGTCACATGAAGCTTTCTTACTTCTTTTGTAATTGTATTAATGCTTTCTGTGATATTAGTGGTCATGATGTTGTACCTTCTAAAAGCACCAGCTAATCGAGCCTATCTTCCCGTACCAACATTCTCTTTTAAATACTTAGTTACATCGGGTCTCATTTCTTACATCTTATTTATGTGGTGTTAAAATTTAGAGACATTATACGCCTTGACAGCAAGAAAATAGGCAGACAAATATACCTATTTTTAAGACTTATCCGTTGTTAACTTATATTTTGTCACCAAATTCTCATTCAAGTGAAAGATATAAAACTCATGATATGCATTAGGAAACACACTCCGTATAACCCTCTCAATACTAGCACATCGAGCAAATATAAGAATAAGATTCTGAAGGTCACCAATTACTTCTTACAGTTTGACTATAAACCACTCTCAAGAAGTATCATTTTCTGAGTCAATCCCAGATGCGATATTTCTATATCATAAAATTAAGTGCAAGTATACACTATCGTATGCAAGTAATAAAGAGACTAAATAAGTCGGATGTCGAACCCACATGGATAATTTCTTCCTTTAAACTAATTACTAAATTATGTCTTTCTAATAATTATTCAGAAAATTAAAAATCTAAGAATGAATGTAGAAAATATAAAAGTAAAAACACAATGCAAAGAGAATATGGTGATGGCAACGTAGAGAATACCTAGGATTAATACTATCTTTCAATATGCTTTCTAATGATTAATCTTCTAATATTTAACTCCCTTAGTCTTTGTTATTGATCAAGACACTAATGTATTCACAAGCCTCTTCTAAGGTCATGCAAGTATACCTTAATTTACCAAATACCTATATTCCTATAGTACTTGTAATAAATTAAGATTCATTAAGATTAGGTCTTATTGATCATACATGCCAATTAGGTATATTCCTATCCTAAATTAAAACTTGCATATGCAATATTGAATGTTACTCTACAATCATGCATCAAATTGCCTAGGTCTAAATATAATGATTCCTCTTTCGAGTTTATTAAAATATTACCAATTCATTCATCATATATTGGCCAGATATATTGAAGCATTAAACACAAGTAATTTAAATAATAAATGACTAAGTTTATTAAATATTAAAAAGATATGGCAATTAAGCGCACATATTGAGTTTAAATATTAACCCTAAAAAATAAGTTTAGTTCATAGCTACTAGAGAATCACAGCAATAAAAATAAAAATAAAACATGATACAATCAATTACAAATCGATGTAGACGTCGAATTGCTCTTGATTGATGTTGCTCTAGATTCTTCGTGCTCTTGAACTGCTATAAGTTATCTTTAGGTTGATCTAGGTTCTTCTCTGGTCTCTTTGGATGCTTCTTGAAGGCTGGGAACGAGTGACCTTTTATAGAGATTGATATGAGCTTGCAAATTTCAATTCTCGTTGGATTAGGACTCGCGCTACCGCTGGGGCGCTATGCAGTTGTCGCTGGGGCGATGCGTGAAAAAGGCATCACCGCTGGAGTGGTAGGTTTATGGCGCTGGGGCTCTGTATTGTCGCTGGCACGGTAAAGGTATGGCACTGGAGCGCCAGATGCGACTTCAACAGGTCATTTTTCTTATTTCGATCACTATTCTAGCACTGGGGCTATAATTCTTGCGGCGCTGGGGCGAAAGACTCATACTTTGAAAACTTTGCATTGTAGTGGATGGAACATTCTTTAAATTTCATTCAAGTCCCTATAAATAACAATAATGCACATAAATAGCCATCTATTCTCATAAAATCATAAAATATCAATAATAAAAATATGAGAAAATATATGACAAATTTGCCCTTATCAATCCCCCATGCCAATAAACATATCTGATCATTTCCATCTTTACAAATGACCACAAACATAATACCAAGATAGTGACCTTTTAAAAATGTTCCATCCACTACAATCACTAATCAGATGGATGAATTTAAATCTTTGATGTAAGGTCTTTGCGCTAAAAGAAATACTTGAAGTAATTATCGGCATCAGTTTCCAAGTGAGTAACTGTACCCAAATATTTCTGTTGCAACATATAGTTGTATGCAGAAAGCAATCTGAATGAGTCCTCTAGAGAACCTCTTATAAATCTTAATGCACGCTCCTTAACTCGCCAAGCTATAGTATATGTTAGTTGAATATCGAATTCATCACATATGTCTGCTTGAATTTCTTTTAGCCTAATGTTTATTGACCGATGCAAACTTATTTTTAATTACTATAACAATAATACGACTCTTAGCTTGCTGGTGACCATCCTGCAATTGACCTAAAGCATAAGTGTGCTTTGCATCTATTTACCTCATAATGAAAAAATGTCTCCCTTCCATCGACACTGTCCATAATCTCTATTTACATATGTCATCATCGCATTCAACTCAAAACGATCTTTGATAAACTTGTAAACTCTAAAGTAGGGGTGGGCATTTTTAGGTTTGAGAATTCTTGAACCCTACCCGAACCTGATCGGGACGGAGAAATGTGTTCCGTTCGGGAGACATTTTGGGTTGGGACAATTTCCGAGCCGAATTGGTTTGAGACGGGTCAAGTCGGAAATTTTTTATTTTTTTAAAAAATTATTTTGAAACGGTGCCGTTTCGAATTCGAGATGGGTCAGTTCAGGACTTTTCAGGTTGGGTTCAGGACGGGACGGTTCAGAACTTTTCGGGTCGGGTTCGGGACTGGTTGAAAATTTATTAATGTTAAATTCAAATTGAAGTATTCTAAATTCAATAGTTATTATAATATTTAACAAATTTATTAATGTTATTATTCTAAATTCAATATGAATATAAATTACCTGAAGTAGAAATATTATAATTTGATTACTTTTGAAATCGATTTGTTTCAATTAAAATTCAATAGCATAAATTATTGTTATTGTCATTTTGAGATCAATTCATTCCAAATCCAATTATTTAAAATATTGTCATTATAAATTCAATTTCAAGTTGAAATACATTAAATATTTTAATTTAAAATATTATTTCGATTTCAATTACGTTAAATATCATGGATTTGAATTGCGATAAATGCTATTATTTGAAATTAAATTACGTGAAGTAGAAATATTATAATTTGATTACTTTTGAAATCGATTTGTTTCAATTAAAATTCAATGGCTTAAAATATTGTTATTGTCATTTTGAGATCGATTCATTCTAAATCTAATTATTTAAAATATTATCATTGTAAATTCAATTTTAAGTTGAAATACGTTAAATATTTTAATTTGAAATGTTATTTCAATTTCAATTACATTAAATATTATAGATTTGAATAGCATTAAATGTTATTATTTAAAATTAAATTATGTGAAGTAGAAATATTATAATTTGATTACTTTGAAATCGATTCGTTTTAATTAAAATTCAATGGCGTAAAATATTGTTATTGTCATTTTGAGATTGATTCATTCCAAATTCAACTATTTAAAATATTGTCATTGTAAATTCAATTTCAAGTTGAAATACGTTAAATATTTTAATTTGAAATGTTATTTCGATTTCAATTATGTTAAATATTATAGATTTGAATTGCGTTAAATGTTATAATTTGATTACTTTTGAAATCAATTCATTTATTTATTTATTTTTAAGAAAATTTTGACAGAATCTCCCTTTATTTTTGGACATTCCATTGATTGAATATAATAACCTGCTAAATTCACATTCACATATCATAACTAACTACAATACAACATAATAATTAACAACATTACAGAAAGTAATACAAATAAAATAAAATAAGTCCAAAATTTAATAATTTATGAAGCATTAATCCTTGGCCGATGAATCATTAACTTACAAACAAAATCAAACCAAATCAGTAGTGAAAACAATAGTTAAACTCTAAAACTCATCGGGAAACCTCCACATAAAAAAGATATCTCCAAGCATACAACGAATAAATATGAATAACATGATTTATTGCTGATGTAGTGCTAGTGCCCGTGGATGCTCTTGCATTGACAAATAAGCAAACTCTACACGAAAAAAAAAACAAGTAAAAATGTACATACATAAGTATAAATATTTGAATTTTATTATAATAATTCACATTATTTTACCTATTTCAAGTTGGTTATAATATTCAACATCTGTAAGCAATCCTTCTTCTCGCTTCGGTTTATCCACCAAAAGTGAAAATCGTATCCAATTTTGTCCACATATCAAGCTCTCAACTACTTTCAAAGTTAACGAACTCTGAAATGAATCAAGAATACGACCTCCGGTACTGAAAGCTGACTCAGAGGCCATAATAAATACAAGTATAGCAAGTACATCTTTAGCTATGTGTGACAAAATCGGACATCTCTCAGCATTCAACCTCCACCACTGTCAAACATAAAAATATTTATCCATGAAGTATTTTTTCACCTCATGCATTTCTTCCAAATTATTATCGTCCTCTGCAAGCCCAATGTATTCACTCCAAAGGTCATCGCGCCGTATAACATCTGCAATTAATGGATCTGCTGCGATATTTACGAGAAATGGTTCCATGGAAAATGCGTAAAGATTACACCCGCAAAGGCCGAGCATATTAAGTAGTACAAATGTCCCAGTTGCAGTAACAAGAGAGCTAGAGTTTAAGATTAGTTATGAAGTTAGAGTCCCCAAGAACAATTAAACAAAGCTGATGAGGTTTAGAACTTTTTCTAATTACAATTTGAGAGTAAAACAGAGTCAGTTACCTGTTTTAGTTAATGAATTTGCAACTTGTGGTTCCTTTTCTGTTTAATATTCTTTGGAATTGTGTTTTCAAATTAGTTGTTGGCATTTAGAAATACAAATGTTGGTGCAGTTTTCTTGTTTCATCTTGAATGCTTCTTGTGATTGTCAAAATTTGGATGCTCCATGGACGAGTTTAGAAAGAGCAAGCTGTTTTATTTTCCTTCTTAGCTCAACTTCTGTCTTTGAAATGATACACACCAACTCAGGCAGAGTCAATGATTCTTGCTTTAGGGCTTGAAATAACGAATACCTTATGAAGCATCTTATATACCTAGAAAGAATAGCAATTCTTGAGTTAAACTCACCACAACATGCTCTTAATTTTTGGTTTAAAACTAAACTCTCTACATTTAGCAAGTGATTGTAACACGAAGTAATAGTTTCAAGAGGCTTTCTGGCTTGTGTCAGGCAATGTAAGACCATTTCTATAGGCACTGCCTAAGTTTGGATCCGTAAGTGGGTGCAGTACAAACTCTTATTAATGTGGTATAAATATGATTTGCAGTCTTGTAATTGATGATTTGATATTGGTCATTGTCACACTATTTTCACATCTCTACGCATGAAAACCTTTATATGGGCTCTCAGATTATATCCGAGTGCCGTGGCCTCACTGGATAGTTTCACAACTTCACACTTGTATTTAATACGATTATTTTTATAAATACTCGGGAGGAATACAACTATAGTATGTTCCTTGATATTGACAACTGTTTTAATCCTAGGGCATTCACATACGCATACTATACATGCTTTAATCCATGCTCAGGTAATGTATTTCAATCAAATAACTAACGAAAAACTAAATGCGAGCAAACCAAAAAAACTAAATGCTTCAAAAAAAATAAACTCACCATGGTCAGATGTCGGCGATTACCTTCGGCTTCGGAGGACTCACGGCTGTCGACGGCAATCATCCAAATACTGCCCACCCCGAGACTGAAAAGTGAGACCAAGGCTGTATGAGGGACTGTGACTGGCTCGGTGGCGTCCATCTTGTATAGGTGGGGGCTGTGTCGGCGAGATTTTGAGAGAGAGAAGAGGAACGAGAAATCAGAAACTGAGAAAAGAACAAGTTGAGAAAGAGAATTGATTTCATTTTCATTTTTTCTTTACCAAAATGACACCGTTTAAAGCCTCATGAAATGGTGCCGTTTTAAGATTGCTATTTACAAAACAAATGTCAAAAATTCTCAAACGGGTTTGGAAGTTCTGAAATTTTCGAACCCGTTTAGGAATTTCTGAACGGGTTTGAAAGTTCGGGAATTCCCGAACCTATTCAAAAATTTTAGAATTCCCAAATGGGATCGAAAATTTCCCGAACCTGACCCGGCCCATTCGGGATAGAAAATTCTATCCCGAACTCATTCCCGTTCTCGAACCAAAAATTTGCCCACCTCTACTCTAAAGCTCCATTTGCCCTTAAATGCAACCATGCTTATAATCTTATGAATTTTATATTTATTGTTATACAACTTTCCTATAAACACATCTCCAATTCTAGGACAATATACCTTTTCTAATATGTTTATGTCAAATTGTAGTATTTCAAGCTGGAACTAAAATGAGTTTTCTACCTTAACCCTTTCTCTTTTGGCATTATTATTATTATTATCATCACCATTGTTGTCATCATCATCATTTCCATCCGTAGTCATTTCTTCATAGTCAGCATCTTCGTTACCATCATCATCATTTCCACCATCATTACCAACATTATAACCACAATCATCATTATCATAATCTTCGTCATTTCCATTATTATTATCGATATTATAACCAATATTATGACCAATATCAGAACTAAGATCAATGTCAATATCTTCATATATCTAACTATCATAATATGTGTAGGCTGGTTGTTCGTTGAAAATTAAGGAGAATAATGATAATCCTCTAGAGGATTTGAAATATACACAGTGGTTACGGATGTGAATTAATTAGCGTAGCCTTTATTTTGCTCCATGAGTGCTTCTGCATTATTTTCATATTCAGGAACTCGAACATCCATTGTTACATATAGAGGTGTAACACTTTTCTTCTACAGGCTCAATCAAAATATCACATCGTCATCATTTTTAAGTGGAATAGGTCTCAACTTTACAGTACTTGAAGGAACCTCAAACTTAAGAGTCACTTTTATACTACACTTGATCAACTCCAAGAAGATGATAAACTCTTCTCAACAACGTTTCATATTTAATATTTTTTTGAACTACCATGTGCATATTTTGAAATTTAGTGTATCTTTTAACACCATCACTAGAACTCTCTCATCTTCACTTAAAGCATACAATGGTCGAAATTTGCACCATGATAATATCTACAACACCTAAAAAAACTCTAAAATAATTATTATTTTAGTATAATTTTTATAGTGACGACCTCCCCGTTTACTTACTTCATAGATAGGTGGTACATAAAGACAATAGCTCAGGTCACCATTAAGAATGGCTGACCTAAGATCACATTGTAAGCACTTGGTTAATCTATAATAAAAAAATCGATTATATAGACTGTGGAGTTTAGAGTACTACCAATAGAGACATGAAGGGTGATGGATCTGACGGGCATAACACTTTCCCCTGTGAATCCCACTGACGAAGTGGAGATATGTGACAGCTTAGGAGACTCAATCCCCATCCTATCCAGCATATCCTTATAGATACCTCTACTGAGCTCATAGTGTCTACCATTACACGAGAAACCCATTGATGCCTAATTTTAGGGTAACTATAAGGGCATCATCATAGAGGAACATAACTCTTTGGTGAACACAATCAGAATGTATAGGAGAACCAATTCAAGAGAGGCAAAGGTAGCAATATGTAAATGAATTCCTTATACAATATCTCTTACTATTTCTCGAGCATAATTCTTTACTACCCTCTTAGAGGTTTCAGATCTAGTAAGGCCTCTTAAGATTACATTTACCTTAGTGTCATTCTTCAATGTAGGGCTTTTAGGTACACCTCATTTGCCCCCAAGCTTGTCCTTCTACTTAATGCCCGACTCGTGCTAAGCATTCTTCACCTTATTAAGGAATTCCTCCAGTAAACTAATCATAATCAGGGCTTTAATCTATTCAGCTCAAAGCATTTAGCAATGTTGTGACTATACCCTTCGTGAAAATTATTGGGATTTGTGCTTACGTGTCATCCCATTATGTATAAATATTTAATGATAGTATTTATATAAGTATCATTTCTAATAAAATCGTTAATATTATTTATAATAAATGGTAAGATGCTTGTAACGTTTCAAACATTATATGATCTGAAACAGTTCAAATATGGTCTAAAGGAGTTTAGATCAGTATTAAGAGTTAGCAATGCTAAGTACTAAGAGTTAGTGGTGTTAAGAGTTAGCAGATTAATAGATTTAGCGAAATCTAAACAGTTAGAGCCTTGTCTGAAATAGAACAATGACCTTAGAATATATTAATAATGACATAGCTGCAAAGAGTTGCAGATTGTGCTAAGAAATGTCATTATGCAAGTATGTTCTCAAATATGATGTTCATGTTCTAATTTCATCGATACGGGTCTATCGGTAGAACCTATTAATATAGATTAGTGTATGTCTATATCTGGATGGTCTAGATGGTTAGTTTTAACAAACTATGAGCTTAGTGGAAACTCGTATAGACATACAGGTATTCAGTGAGGACTGGTTATTGAATAGACTCATAAAGACCTCCAATAGACATATCATAAAGCCGTCAATGAAAGGTCTTCTGAGTTGAGTAGTATTTGTGGTCCTTTGACCTGAGCGTCATGGTGGGCTTGTGAGTGATCCACTATACTTTGATTCCACATATGTCAGAGACCTTTCATGGTCTGACTGCTGTGTGTCGCTGGGTATAATTTTATACTCATGGAGTACGGTGTGCGTAGATATGAGATCCATCAGCTCATATGAGTGGGTTGTATATCTTGATACTCTGAGATTGCATTTCAAAAAGTCTTATGGCCATAAGCATAAACCTCAAAAAATATATTCCGAAGGGATAAACAATATCACAAAAGTGTTGGTGGATATTATTTAAGGAAATATAAATCTGGAGCTAAGTTGATGGTTGAGCAAATAGAGATTTAACGGTGATGGTCTATATCTCCACTTTTCTAGGATATATATAATTGAGGGATTATACAAATATGCAATAACCTCAACTTGCATGGTCTAACACACTGATTTGTAATATCCATAACGTGTGTGTATGGAATCGTTCACGGACGTATGGAGGAGCTTCATATGACAAATTAAGTGTAGACGTAGAGAGTCTTACAATATGAAGTGTACTCGTTGAGCACTGGGGTAGCAGATTGGATTGAATAATTCGATCCAATAAATTCCAGCAAAAATAGAATAATTATTTTAAGATCTATTGGGATGTGCATTTGTCAAGACTTAATTGTTAAGTACATCATTGAATTAATTAATAAGAGTTATTAATTAATAGGATATTGACAAGTGGGAAAATTTGTTCCAAGATTTGATTTTACCTTAGTTTTACCATTTAACCTTGGTAGTAAAAATTAGTGAGGTAAAAAGTAATTATTTAAAATTATTTTGAATAATTAAATTAGATATTATTATATTATTAGACAATATGATAATATATTAATCACGGTCTTTGTATTTTAATACAATGAGGGGCCTAGATGTTGACCATTTATTTACCTAATATAACTAAAATAATTATATTTGTTAGGTAATGATTTATTTAGGTGGCCATTATTATAGTACTTAATACATTAATCCTAAGTGGGAGACCAACAATAAAATTGGTAGAGCACTTATTTTTGTTTTATCAAAAAGTGTTGAATAACAAAAATAAACTTTGGCTAACAATTGAATATTTTATTGTAATAAATTGAAACAAAACAATCGAATTAATTCATTCAATTTGGAGAGAAAAATTTGGCCAAGTAATTGAGAGGTAAGAGAAAATTTTATTTTTATTCCTTCAAGTGTTGGAAAACAAGAAAACCTCTATTCTTCTTCTTCTCTCATAGATAGCTCAAAATAAATGAAAATAAATGAAAAAAAAATAATTATTTTAAACAAGAGTTGTTCAAAATAATTATCTTATGAAAATTATTTCTAAGAAATATATAAGAGTTGTATGTAAAATATTTCTAATTAATACAAGAGTTGTATGTAAAATATTTACCATTTTCATTTTAGAAATAAATTATTGTATTCAAAGAGTTTGAATACATGATGCTGAAAATTCAAAAACAAAGCTACTATTCTAGTTCCATAATCCCACCAAACCGTTATGGATTAGAATTGTTCAACAATATACTTCAAGGTAAGTTCTTCACATGGATTGTTGAAGGACTTGAAGAATTTGTAAAGTTACCTTCATTAGGTAAGTATTCTTTACATTTTGTTTTAAGTAATACAATTGTTTATCATGTAAAGGTTGTTGTATAATAGTTATACTTGAACATATATATGATATATGTGGTTAAATTTGTTAAATTGGATGTATTTGTTAACATGCTTCCATTGCGTATAATAATTTTTGAAATTATGTATACACTCAGTTTCCAACAGAAATAATAATACTTCCACTTGCTTCTCCGATATAGGTTGCTGAAGCCATCTTTCATTTTATTTGGTTAAAAAGATATTCTCATGAAAGGCATTTAATAGACTGTAGAACGAAAGCTATGATACCTCCATGGCCTATTGTAGGCTCATCTTGCTGAAATTAAGCAGTAAGAGAGGTAACCTCAGGGGAGCTTAATTCTCTCGTTAACAGGGTTTCTCAAGTAAAGGCAGCGATGTCAAGGTTGGTTCAACTCTCATTGGTTTCTCCTTAAGCTGAGAGCTATCTCTTCTATCCTCTTGTCATTTCATTAAGGACTTCTTATTTATCTCAATTTGCTTTATGGCCCGAGTATGGGCCTCCCCATAAGGTTTGACTCTAACTACTAGAAAGTAAACCACAACTTTCCAAGCTTGATGTTTTTCTAAAAGTTGATAAGTATTTTCTTAGTACTGAAAACACTTTAAGAGACTCGAACTCTCCATGTTTAACATACATTAGGGTCAAAGTGTCTTTAGGCCTATCATACACATACTGGAACTAGAAGATAAATGCCTCAGATAATTGGTTGAAGCTATATATTGACTTAAGCTCTAAGCTTCATAATCAGAATCGACCATCCAATATAGAGTGTGTGGGAATATGTGATATTTTGCATCCTTTTTCACACCCTGGATCAAAATATAGTCTTTATAAAGCTCCAAGTGAGCTCTTGAGTTGGTCCTACCTTTATAGTTCACGAGCTGAGGCATCCTGAACTTGGGAGGCAGAGGTGCATTCTTGATGTCTTCGGTGAATGGAGATTTAGTTTCCACCATAGGGAAGGGACTTGCTACAATGTCCTTTGCTCGATAAATGTCCTCAAGATCTTATTAAAGCTTGTTAACTTTCTTTAGGAGCTTAGTTGTGGTGTTGTCTACCTCGATGTCCTTTATCTCTTAGCGGGCTTAACGTTTAGCATTAAGTGAGTCTCAAAGGTTCCACTTGAATGGTTTCTTCAACTTTCTCTCTTTGGTGTTCCCTGACTTACACTTAGCAGTAAATCAGAGCTCTCTATTAGGTAAGGAAGAAGATATACTCTTGTTGGCTTGTGTCACGCCCCAGACCCAAAAGATCTGACACATGACATCACTTACATTCATTCAATAATACTTAAACATTCATTTTAATTTCTTTCAGAATTATAGCAATTGAATTATGACTGGGACAATTAGTAAACCGGAGATACGCAGAGTTTTCTCAGAGATTAACACTCTACTACGTCACCAATAGCAACTTTGTTACCGGAAGCCCAGAATATATTCATTGCAAATTCTTACTTAAAATCAATCCATTACTACACTTGGTGAAACTTAAACTAAATCCAACCACACACAATAAAATAATACATAAGTATTTATTCACTAGGGACAAATCAAATATCTTATCCCACGTGTCCCCAAATGAAACACTTAGCAACCTAACAACTTAGGGAACCCAAGGAACAGCAGAAGCCTTGCCAAATCCGCTAAGCACACATGTACCTTATTTACCTGAAATCACCATAAACTATAATGAGTATAAAACTCAGTAAGCATACTAGTTTTTCATATATCAAATACAAATACATATATGTACACAATGCATATGTATGATATGCTGTGATCAATCAAAATCATAATCTTATCAAATCACATATCATGTAAGCGCTTACACATTCTTTCAAAACACATAATAGGAATACCATCACTCAACTACTACTTAGTAGGACTTACATATCACATAATGAGCCAAATGTCACTCGTAGGTGACATACCGTATGAGAGGAATAGTACAAGTGAGGCCTTTAAATTACACATATATAATGCTCATGCCCGAAGGTAAAAGCCAAACCCTCACCCTGATCATCGGTGAGTCCTCTCACATGCACCAATACGCCACCACACGAATGTGATGACTCACACTTCCTTTAGGTACCAATAGGATCCTCCCTACATACGGAACACATAACATATACCAATCCCGAAGGAAAGGCCACACATAAAGGCTCCACAAATCACATAAAATGCCTACTAAGTTAACAGTGAGTTCAAGTACCCTCAAAACACAAAATATTTCTCATGGACATATTACACTTCAAAAGCTTTCTTTGTTAAACATATCTTATTTTGAAAGCTCACTTTCAAAAAACACATGTATGCCCATGCTCAATGTTAATGCTCACGTTTATAAACATATATTTACATTTCATATCAAAATATACTTTGACACATAAACATATTCTTAACCACATTTACAAAATCATTCATAACACTTACTATGTTTATTGTGATTCCAGTAAAAAGTCTAGTATACTTACCTCTTAACACTTTCAGCTACAAGGCTTAAATCTCCTTAACCTATCAATGGAGATTAATCTTTTCACAAGCCTCACAATTCACACAAAATACTTTAAATAGCTTACAAAATTATACACAATGTATTTATCATATCAAATTGGTCTAAATATTTGGTTTCTCAAAATCTGTCATTCTGACCACTTACACTTAACAAAAATTTCTAATACATCAAATGATGTCCAATTACTCCAAAATCAGAATATACCATTCTTGACTCATATATCCTTCTTATATATGAATATTATATCAAATTTCCTACACAATCCATTCCATACACACCATCGAATCCAAACTACAAACCTGACAGGATCAAGATACTTACTGAACAGTATTCAATCTCCCAATTTTATAAAATCATATACTAACTCAAAAATTATAAAACTACCACATAATTACTCTTAACACATATCTCAGTCCATGATAAATATTTCACTTCCAAATCACTGCCAAAAGTATTTTAAAACTATTTTATTCTATAACTTTAAAAATCTGTTAATCAAATATTGCAATGAGCTGATACATTTTAGAAATTCATAACACTTCAACCACATTGATCTAAATTCTCAATTTCGAGTATATCATATTAGACATATAAAATTATCATATTCCATAAATTCATAATTTTTGAAGATCATTCAGTAGGACAAACATTGTTCGTCACTGTATTATACTGTTCACATAGGAAATTTCCAGAATTTCAGGGTCATTTTGGTAAATTCACAACAAATTCAATTTCTGGAATTTTGAATCGATTCAAAGTCTCAGATGATACTAAACATGTCTAATTTCATATACTCAAAATTCAAAACCAGAATCGAATCACAACAATTTATAAAATTCTTGGATCAAGAGACTATCAAGCAGAAATTCTACAATCCATCATGATTTATCAAACTATCTTATAGATCATCATCAATTCTCAAAATATCATACGAAATACACATCAAATCCTCAATTATACATATTTTCAGAAATCAAAACTTAAAGAAATTAACATAATTAACACCAATAAATTGAGAAATAGTTGTGATATACCTCTTAAAATCCAAAATTCCAATTTCTTCTTCTTTTTCTTCTCCTTCTTCTCTTTCTCTCCCCTTTTTTCTCTCTTCTCTCTCTCTAAAAGAGGTAGCTCGACCAAAATGAGAGAATTAGGGTTTTAAAAGTGTATTTTTATACTAAGTGGCTAATTTTTGGTATTTACGAATTTACCCCCAAAACTTTCAAAGTATTACAATTTGGTCCCTAAAATAAATCTAAAGTCTTGCAATTAAACCCAATGCTAATAGTATCACCTTAACCTATACAAACACTACTAATAACAATATATAAATCAAGTATCATCAACATACAAATAAAATACGTATATTTATACATATATAAATACTTATTCTTACCAGTCGTGGATACTGGTTACTACAATTCTCCCCTCCTTATAAGAATTTCGTCCTCGAAATTCATGACTTGAGCAAATATATGAGGATACTTAAATCTCATTTCTTATTCTCATTCCCAAGTTACCTTTTCAACAGTATGGTTTATTCATAAAACATTTATAAAGCAATCTTTTTGGTATATAAGATTTGCTCATAACTTAGTCTGTGAGAGAAGTACGAAACATTCATCCATAAAATAAACACATGACACACATTATGGACTTATAAAATTATACACACATATTTTTATTCTTTTTTTTTCCATTCGTTCAATATTTAATGGGCATCTATACACTTCACCTTTTATTCATTAAAGAATAATATAGATGTAGAATGCCCATACTAATCTCTTACATAAAATTCTTAACTCCTCTAAAAATTTTAATCCCTTCAACATATACTCATACGTCATAATATCATTCACTACCTTGATATCATTCAAAAAAATATATATATATAGCATTTCTACGCAACTAAGTTGTCATTCAAATCAGAATATTGAAGGCATTATCTTAAACGATCAAAAATCAACTTCAATAAAAAGACCTTTAGTTCAATTGATTCTTAAACTATAGATCTTAACATTATATCTCTTACTTTAACTCTTTAAAAAAATAGTCCACCTTATTGGACATCATTTTCTCATTGAGATTGACATGTCTGCTTTTTTTTTTTTTTTTTTCTAATATGCTCAGTTTCAAACAGAAAAGATTCCACTAGCACAATTACTGCGATGGCAAATATAGTTTTTCAACTATTCCTTTAATGTCATCCACGTAAAAGAAAAGGACAAAACGATTATTGATTTTCTTTCACAAAACTCTATAAATAGCCTAAACCTCATAATCACTTTTCTAGCAATAAAGAAAGCCAACCCTCTTACCATCTTCATAATGAATCCCATTATCATAACTCCTCCTGTTCTTTTTACTCCACCACAATTTCCAGACCTAATCAGAACCAGAACACTCCATTCCCGTGCCAAAGAATTCATCAGACACTACGCCATCTTGGCAGTCCAGGAACACGGCCTCACAGTTCTTGGTGGCCCTTCGTTCAACTTGGAATACCCTTTCTTTCACCTGCACTATTTTTTCCCATTTTCCCAATGGTCCAAACTTGTCCTTTACTTGTTATGGTACCTATTGGATCTGTACACAATCGCCATGGAATTCCCATTACTTAGAACCGTCCAAAAATTAGAAAACTGTGATGAAGATCATCCAGCCCTGATTTTTCTCCAATGGTTTTACCCAAAGACATGGTGGATAACTAAATTTCAACACATGATTGCAAACAACACAAATGCTGCAGTCCCTAGACAACATCTTTGGTCTGTTTTACTTCTCTAACGAAAGGGTATGATTGTTTCAGATCATGAAATTCATTATTACCCCACTGTCAAGGATTACCTCACCTTTACCCTTTCACTAAAGGGATCAATTAAGCTCTGGCCTGAAGAAGTAATCCAACAAAAGAGAGAACTTGAAAGAATTCTTGCTCAGGAAAATCAGATAATTCCTCCGTCTGTTTGGATCTCCCCAAAAGATGCTGCACCTTGGGAACAGGTTGAAGATGACTTTGCAGAAGAATTAAATTCTGCCAATCTACACAAATTCCGACAAAGACAAAAACATCATCTTTCTCATCATAGAAATACAGATTACTCTACCCACCATCACCATATCCCAAACATGACTTATTATGCCAGATACAGACAAGAAATGGATAACCTTCACCAATGGCCTCAGCCAGCTGTCTCGACAGAACCTATCCAATCTCAGCCAGTTGTCCCGACAGAACCTGACCAACACCAACCCAATCTTGACTTATCCCTCTTTCAAGACTCCCAACCTTATCCAACCGACACCCAAATCCAAGAGGAAGCCAGCACATCCCTCATCCAGACCAGTTCACATGCAGAAGATCAAGATATGGTAGACCCACATTCCACTCAGCCAGAGCCCTCATTCAATATATGGGAACAACAACTCCATAAGTTCCTCTCTCACGGATACGACACAGATGAAAGCGACCAGGGAGACTCATTTTGATCTACCTTGCTCTTTCTATTTTTCACAGAAACTAGATCCGTGCCGCTTTATCACATCAAAGAGAGACTGACTACTGCTTTATCTTTATGTCAAGTGTGCTTTATCTTTCTTCATATCTGCTTTTAATCTATCGGCCAAAAATCAATGTTAAGACCACAAAAATCTTTGTAATTAATAAAGTTAATTTGGCCTCATGTCCAAAGTCCAATTGTTAGCTCAAAAAGTCTTCAAGTCATAGATGCATTGTCGGCCATTAATGCCAAAACGGCAAAGTCCCTAAATTCATAAAATAGGCCTTTATTGACTTTTCTTAATTATCTTACCTAACTCATCACGCTTCCGACACAATTTTTATCACACTTACATATCAACATATATTTATTCAAGATTTTGCGGTCTATTGTCCCTTATAAAATGATAAAGTAAAACTCATTCTTTTCTTTTTTTTTTTTTTTGCCTCACAAGAATCGAGAAAAATATATACTTGAACATACTTACGCATATGCTCCACAGCTATTATCAATTTGTTTCTCTATAAATACATTATTTGTGCATCCTTATACAAACTCAAAAACATTCAAAGATTAGGGTGAGCATAACAATGGAGAAAATTTTTCAAATTGTCTCATGGGCACAATTACAAATCCACCAAAAACCCATTGGTTTGTTAAATGCTAATGGTTTTTACGACGGGTTGATATCTTTTCTTGACTATGCAGCGGGAACACAATTCATCCCACTTCTAGCACGACGAATTCTTATTTCAGCTCCAACTGTTGATCAACTGATTGATCAATTGCAGTCTTTTATTCCTCTGTCTAATCCAACATTGCATCAGTTAGATTGGTCTACTCATGACAGTCAGAAGAAGCGCAAAATAGACTTAAATCTCACTCCATAGCCTCTATTGTATTTTTGTTGCTGCTATTGTTGTTGTGTTGTTGTTTTCTTTTTCAATAAAAGTTGTTTCAATTGATGTCTTCAATACTCTACTTCTCTATATTTTGTCATTGAGAAAATTATCTCAATTTGCTCTATCACATGCAAATTATCATTATAAGATATTCAACATCACTCTTACTAAGCATATTAGTCATAACTTAAAAGAAAATCTAAATGGTAACATTAAGATCCATAAGGTATCATTATCCACAACAACAACAATCTTAGCAGCTCTTGGATACTGTGTCATCTTCACAAAATCACACAAAATTTAAGGAATATGTCAAACTTTTACACAACAAAGCTACAAATACAATCCTAAGGATTTGGCATCTGCTCGGTTCCCTTGACTCGACACTTAAAAGTCTACAGAATCATATCTTAGCTCTGATACCAATAAAAGCTGTCACGCCCCAGACCCAAAAGATCTGACACACGACATCACTTACATTCATTCAATAATACTTAAACATTCATTTTAATTTCTTTCAGAATTATAGCAATTGAATTATGACTGGGACAATTAGTAAACCGGAGATACGCAGAGTTTTCTCAGAGATTAACACTCTACTACGTCACCAATAGCAACTTTGTTACCGGAAGCCCAGAATATATTCATTGCAAATTCTTACTTAAAATCAATCCATTACTACACTTGGTGAAACTTAAACTAAATCCAACCACACACAATAAAATAATACATAAGTATTTATTCACTAGGGACAAATCAAATATCTTATCCCACGTGTCCCCAAATGAAACACTTAGCAACCTAACAACTTAGGGAACCCAAGGAACAGCAGAAGCCTTGCCAAATCCGCTAAGCACACATGTACCTTATTTACCTGAAATCACCATAAACTATAATGAGTATAAAACTCAGTAAGCATACTAGTTTTTCATATATCAAATACAAATACATATATGTACACAATGCATATGTATGATATGCTGTGATCAATCAAAATCATAATCTTATCAAATCACATATCATGTAAGCGCTTACACATTCTTTCAAAACACATAATAGGAATACCATCACTCAACTACTACTTAGTAGGACTTACATATCACATAATGAGCCAAATGTCACTCGTAGGTGACATACCGTATGAGAGGAATAGTACAAGTGAGGCCTTTAAATTACACATATATAATGCTCATGCCCGAAGGTAAAAGCCAAACCCTCACCCTGATCATCGGTGAGTCCTCTCACATGCACCAATACGCCACCACACGAATGTGATGACTCACACTTCCTTTAGGTACCAATAGGATCCTCCCTACATACGGAACACATAACATATACCAATCCCGAAGGAAAGGCCACACATAAAGGCTCCACAAATCACATAAAATGCCTACTAAGTTAACAGTGAGTTCAAGTACCCTCAAAACACAAAATATTTCTCATGGACATATTACACTTCAAAAGCTTTCTTTGTTAAACATATCTTATTTTGAAAGCTCACTTTCAAAAAACACATGTATGCCCATGCTCAATGTTAATGCTCACGTTTATAAACATATATTTACATTTCATATCAAAATATACTTTGACATAACATAAACATATTCTTAACCACATTTACAAAATCATTCATAACACTTACTATGTTTATTGTGATTCCAGTAAAAAGTCTAGTATACTTACCTCTTAACACTTTCAGCTACAAGGCTTAAATCTCCTTAACCTATCAATGGAGATTAATCTTTTCACAAGCCTCACAATTCACACAAAATACTTTAAATAGCTTACAAAATTATACACAATGTATTTATCATATCAAATTGGTCTAAATATTTGGTTTCTCAAAATCTGTCATTCTGACCACTTACACTTAACAAAAATTTCTAATACATCAAATGATGTCCAATTACTCCAAAATCAGAATATACCATTCTTGACTCATATATCCTTCTTATATATGAATATTATATCAAATTTCCTACACAATCCATTCCATACACACCATCGAATCCAAACTACAAACCTGACAGGATCAAGATACTTACTGAACAGTATTCAATCTCCCAATTTTATAAAATCATATACTAACTCAAAAATTATAAAACTACCACATAATTACTCTTAACACATATCTCAGTCCATGATAAATATTTCACTTCCAAATCACTGCCAAAAGTATTTTAAAACTATTTTATTCTATAACTTTAAAAATCTGTTAATCAAATATTGCAATGAGCTGATACATTTTAGAAATTCATAACACTTCAACCACATTGATCTAAATTCTCAATTTCGAGTATATCATATTAGACATATAAAATTATCATATTCCATAAATTCATAATTTTTGAAGATCATTCAGTAGGACAAACATTGTTCGTCACTGTATTATACTGTTCACATAGGAAATTTCCAGAATTTCAGGGTCATTTTGGTAAATTCACAACAAATTCAATTTCTGGAATTTTGAATCGATTCAAAGTCTCAGATGATACTAAACATGTCTAATTTCATATACTCAAAATTCAAAACCAGAATCGAATCACAACAATTTATAAAATTCTTGGATCAAGAGACTATCAAGCAGAAATTCTACAATCCATCATGATTTATCAAACTATCTTATAGATCATCATCAATTCTCAAAATATCATACGAAATACACATCAAATCCTCAATTATACATATTTTCAGAAATCAAAACTTAAAGAAATTAACATAATTAACACCAATAAATTGAGAAATAGTTGTGATATACCTCTTAAAATCCAAAATTCCAATTTCTTCTTCTTTTTCTTCTCCTTCTTCTCTTTCTCTCCCCTTTTTTCTCTCTTCTCTCTCTCTAAAAGAGGTAGCTCGACCAAAATGAGAGAATTAGGGTTTTAAAAGTGTATTTTTATACTAAGTGGCTAATTTTTGGTATTTACGAATTTACCCCCAAAACTTTCAAAGTATTACAATTTGGTCCCTAAAATAAATCTAAAGTCTTGCAATTAAACCCAATGCTAATAGTATCACCTTAACCTATACAAACACTACTAATAACAATATATAAATCAAGTATCATCAACATACAAATAAAATACGTATATTTATACATATATAAATACTTATTCTTACCAGTCGTGGATACTGGTTACTACAATTCTCCCCTCCTTATAAGAATTTCGTCCTCGAAATTCATGACTTGAGCAAATATATGAGGACACTGCGGCGCTTAGCCATGGGCGCTGCGACGATGAGCCCTGTATACCAATCCGTATTTTCTTACTTCATTCACGTCTTTAAGTCTTGTTTTACTTCCTCTTTCGTATTCCACACGTCCTAGACTTCTCCATACGTATCCCACACGTTCTAGACTTCTTGTAACTCTTTACTTTGGTATTCGTCTTAATTCTTGTCCAACCAAGATTGTTGAATCACCAATTTTTCAACAAACCCTTCCTTGATTCAAAATCTTCCACATAAGAAGGCTTCAGGATCTGATCCACACCAAAACTCTATCACCTAAAGTTGAGTCCAGTTAAGTCTCCACAAAGACTTAACTTTCTCTGAGCTAGTGACTTCGGCCTCTAAAGGCATTCATGCACCTTGCATAGGGTATGGATGCGTTGCACTCCTTTCCTACCCTCATCACTTCGGTGAGCACGGTTTGGATGTCGCCTAGTGGTCTGCATTGCCCCAACACCCCGCGTTGGGCCACTCATGGCCATCCCAGTAAGCACATAGAGCCCCCTATTGTGCTTCTCACCCTCAACTCTATAGGTCCTTTCTCTACCCTTAGTTTTTGTTTTTTTCGCTCTAACCGAATACCCTACCTCATCGAGCTTGCTTAGGGATATCAAGTTCCTTCTCAATTTAGGAACATACCTTACACCATATAATTCCCTAGTTTCTCCACCTTGCATCCTCAGCCTTATGCCACCAACTTCGATGATCTCATAAGTCATGTCATTCCCCATTAGAGATTTACCTCTCTTGGCTTTATAGTTGGTAAACATCGATCTGTCGGGACACATATGCATGCTGCACCCCGAATCTAGTATCCATTTGCCATCGTACTTTCCCCTTGAGGCTACCAATGTGTCTACAACTTCGGTATCTTCCTTAGTACCGATTGCAGCCCACCCTCCTTGGCCTTTTGATTTTGAACAATCCTTCACAAAATGCCCTTCCTTTTTACAAAGGAAACACCTCTTGGATCTCCTCCTTGATTGGTTGTTTTTCCTTCCTTGTACAAGCAATGCTGCTCTACTCTCGGACTCAGATCTCTTTGTCAACACTTTTGAGTTCAATGATGCCTTGACGTCATTCATTGTTAAAGACTCCTTTCCATATAGTAGCGTATCCACAAAACTCTCATAGGTCTTCGGCAACGAACTTAACAAGATAATGGCCTTGTCTTCATCCTCAGTCTTGATGCCCAGTTGCTCAAGACTTATGATGATCTTATTGAACTCGTCAATGTGAGCTCTCAATAAAGTTTCCTCATGCATTGTTAGTTGATGTAGTTTCTTTTTCACAAGAAGTCTATTTGCAAGAGACTTCTTTATGTACAATGCCTCGAGTCTTTTCCATAGCCCAAAAATGGTTTATTCATCACCAACTTTCCTTAATACTTCGTCGCTCAATACCAAGAATAAGGTACTGTGAGCCTTTTTCTGAATCGTGTCCCAATCTTTATGCCCAGACTTTGAGGTTGTCGCCTCATCGCTAGTTGAGTAGCTAGCTTCCTCCAAAGTTGAGTCTAGCCCTTCCTTCACTAGTAGAGCCTTAACCGTCTTCCTCCAAAGATTGAAGTCATTCATCCCATTGAACTTCTCTATTTCTTACTTGATTGTAGCCATGGTTTAAATACCCCAAATATGTATTATCGAACCTCTAGCTCTGATACCAGTTTGTTGAGGAAGGAAATGCCCTTCTTCCTCTTGAGGTTATGTTGAAGCGAAGAACTCAAGATTCATCCTAGAACCTTAACCTCCTTGTGCAGCAAAATAACCTGTCAATCAAGCAAACACAACAAGAATCCAAAGCAGAAAACAAAAGAGCACAACACAATCTTACGTGGTTCGGCCAATTGCCTACGTCCACGGTGGATCCAAGGATCCTAACCTTTCTTATTATAACTCTTTAGAGATTTTATAAGAAAAACCCAATGAAGAACCCTCAAAAGGACCTAAATGTTTAGTGAACCCTTGCTCTACCACGAACAATGATCACTCAAACAATGGTTCCACCCTAGCGCACACAAGCACTTAGTGTCTACCTAGTTCTTCCCCTCTCTTAGAGTCTCTCTCAATACTTAATCTGAAATCAAGGGTTTACAAGTGTTTATATAGGGTGTATTTTGTGCCTGCTAATCCTATTCCTTGTTGGAGTAAGAGTCCACTTGTTTTGGAAGTCTAAAACTTCCCAAAATTAGAAATTCCGGACTAAAACAGACTTTTCCACTTGTTCTAGCGCTACGGCGCTCGTCCTTGGGCGCTGGACAAAATTGCGTCCAGTGCTGCGGCGCTGAGTTACTATCCTAGGTGCTGTGATGCTGAGCCCTGTATACCAATCCACGTTTTCTTGCTTCCTTCGTGTCTTTGAGTCCCGTTTTGCTTCTCTTTTCATGTCTCACACATCCTAAACTTCTTTATACGTGTCTCACACGTTCTAGACTTTTTGTAACTCTTCACTTTGGTATTCATCTTAATTCTTGTCCAACCAAAATTGTTGAATCACCAATTTTCTAACAAATATGATAATATTGTTGTCAGAAAATGGTTTGCAAAAAAAAATTTTCAATTTTTTAAAATCTAATTTTTTTTTGGTAAATAAAAAATAATAATATTAACGAGGAAGTAAAATAATAGTAACAAAACTAATATCTTATAAAAATATAATAAAATTATATAACTGAATATTTTTATTAAACAATTAACAAATAGTATAAATAAAATAATTCATATATTCAATCAATTATTAACAATTAAATAATTAATAATTATTCTAAAATAAATAAAATAATAAGCATATAACAAAATTAACAAATAAAATAAATATTAAAATAATTTAATAAATATAAAATCAATTAATATTTAAAAAAGTTTAAAAAAACAAAATTAAAAAAAATTAATCAAGGTCATGCGTATGGTGCATGACGTCGTGCCACCAGTCGCCAAGGGTGAGTTGAAGCCGCCACCTATTCCGGCTTCTTCATACATTTTTTTGCAACATAACTATATATGTTTTTCTATATTTTCCGTCCACTTAACACCACATTTTCATAATACACCATTCTACAATTTTAACATTCATTAAGTAAAAAGTGTTCACACCTAATTATTTTATGAAATTTTTTGTAAGTTTATAAACGATATTTCACGCACACGTTATGAAAATAATAATACGGCACGTTAAACTGATAATCTCATTATATGAAATGTATTCGTTATGTGTTGAGATATCGCACCAAAACAAATAGTTTAATTTAAAAAATTCTCAATAAGTTAGAATTATTTTAAAGTTTTTCTATGAATTGTCAAAATTTAAGTTTTAAGTTTAGAATATTGACTAGTGAGACTTGCTATGTGTCATGCCATTAATTTGTAATGGCATGATATATGATATAATATTAATAGCTTATTTAATTTTCAATTGGTGGCATGAGAGGCCAATATTCGATCAAAATGACTTCCAAACTTATCACATTTTTGTAATTGTCGCTATTATATCTATCGTAATATAGAGAAAATGTGTTTAAGATTTGAGAAAATTTTGAGCTAAGGGAGTGAGAAAATAAATTTGAAGATATTTATGTCTCATTTTTAAGTTTTTGTAGCAACAAAAGTTATAAATTTTCATTTTTATACTATTAGAAAATAGCTCCAAACTTTTAGTTATTTATGAAAATTTTCTCTTTTTTTGGTGCTTATTTGAAAATTATACATAATTAGGTGGGACGTTATTTAATAAAATCATAACATATATTTTTAATATAAAAAATCAATTATAACAATGATTATTATGAAGAAAACATTTGAAATATGCGACATAATTTTATTAGATGAACCTATTGAGATCATTTAAGGCCACAAAAATTTTAATTAATTTGTGCATAATTATAATTTTAACACTTTATCATAGATATTTTAATATTTTAGCCTCTTTTCAATTTAAATATTTGCACTGAAATATATCATTGGAGATAGAGATATCATTGGTGATAGAGATAATAATATTAAGTAATAATTTTAAGGAGTCCACGAACTACACATATTTCTATATTAGTATGATATTGTCTACTTTGAACCGAAACCCTCATGATTTTGTTATTAGACTCTACCCAAAAGATCTCATACCAATGAAGATATAGTTCACTCTTTATATACTAACGATTTTTTCAATTTTTTGCCAATGTGAGACTTTATTTGCTTCCTTAACAATCTTCCCCTTGAATAAAGGACCACTAAGCCTCCATTCAAACGATATTTTCCTTTTGTCTATTATTTCACATAGGAAGATCTCACTCTCTTTTTGGTACTCATCTTCTACTTATCTTCACTGCGTGAACTTGCTCTATCACTGCATTGGCGGACATACCTTACGTGAAGCCTACATCACTACGTTGAGAGGACATGGCTTACGTGACGCCCGGAAGCACACCACCGTCTGTCCATAAAGCTTAACCACGGATTTCATTGCAAACTAAGGCTTATCAGGTTCACCACCTTATTCAGCACCAAAGATTTCTTTAACATGGCTAACTTTAGGGTATGACTCTGATACCACTTGTAAGGAGTCCACGAACCACACATATCTCCACATTGATATGATATTGTCTATTTTAGGCTTATGCCCTCATGGGTTTACTCTTGGACTCTACTCAAAAGTGTTGGAGCCGGTGCGTACGTATCATTCTAATATTGTATAAATATTAATTGTTATTATTTATACAATAAACATTGAATAAAAATTGTTAATATCATAATTATATGGTATAATGCTTGTAACATTATAGATATTGTTTGATCTAAAAGAGTTTAGACCAGAACTAATATTTAGTAAAGTTGATAGTTATAAATGCTAAAAGTTAGCAAGTTATAAGAGTCAGCGAGCTCTAAAGAGTTAGAACATTGTCTATAATGGGACAAAGACTTGAGAGTATACTTGTAATGACATAGTTGCAAAGAGTTGCAATAGGTGCTAAGAAATATCATTATGTAAGTATGTCTCAAACATAATGTTCTTGATCTATGATCACCAATGTAGGTCTATCGGTGAATTCACATTATATAGATTAGTGTATGTTTATATTTGACTGGTTCAGATGGTTGTTCTTAGCTGACCATGAGCTTAGAGCTTGTATAGGCATGCAGGTATCTAGTCAGGATTGGATGCTGAATAGACTCACGAAGACCCCAATAGATATCCTATGAAGCCGTCAAAGGAAGGTCCTCTTAAGTTGATTAGTATTCGTGGTCCTTTGACCTGAGCGCCACGGTGGTCTTGTAAGTAATCTATCATGCTTTGGTTCCACATATGTCAGAGACATTTCATGATCTGACCGTTATGTGTCGCTGGGTATGGTCCGATGTGTTAGAAGTATGTGGGGTCTACCAACTCTTTGGTCCACTAGCTGGGTGACACCTCAGAGCCACTAGCACACCCATATATCCTCCGCAGGTAACCTGCACCCCCAAGGAATTGAACCCCCGCCCCCATCTCCATGGAGGCCTTATAGGCCTTTAGAGGTTCGTCCTTGTACCCACTGAGCTGGCCAGCTCAATGGGTACAAGGACGAACCTCTAAAGGCCTATAAGGCCTCCATGGAGATGGGGGCGGGGGTTCGATTCCTTGGGGGTGCAGGTTACCTGCGGAGGATATGTGGGTGTGCTAGTGGCTCTAAGATGTCACCCAGCTAGTGGACCAAAGAGTTGGTGGACCCCACATACTTCTAACAAAAAGATCGGCCTTTTTGTAAGAGTGTATGGGACCCACCAACACCTTGGTCCACCAGCTGGATGATACCTCAGAGCCACTGGCGTCCCACCACACAATAATCAGGTTACCTGCGCCCCCAACCAATGTTGAACCTGGGATCTCATCCCTTATAAGCCTTTAAGGTTCAATGGTTGTACCCATTGGGCTGGCCAGCTGGTGGACCAAGGTGTTGGTGGGTCCCATACACTCTTACATGCCATTCCAATATATTATGAATATTAATTGTTAATATTTATACAATAAATATTTCGAATAAAGATTGTTAATATCATATTAATATGGTATAATGCTTGTAACATTAGAGACATTGTTTGATCTGAAAGAGTTCAGATCTGATCTAAAGGAGTTTAGATCAGAACTAATAGTTAGCAAAGCTGAGAGTTATAAATGCTACGAGTTAGCACTGTTAAGAGTTAGCAGGTTATAAAAGTCAGCGAGGTCTAAAGAGTTAGAACCTTGTTTATAATGGGACAAAGACCTAAGAGTATACTTGTAATGATATAGTTGCAAAGAGTTGCAATAGGAGTTAAGAAATATCATTATGTAAGTATGTCTCAAAAATAATGTTCCTGGTGGACCCCACTGTCGAGTACAGAAAGGGATATTATTTGTCTGATGATACTGGGTACAAAATAACAATTATTTAATACAACATATTTATTACATGGGAGAAGTAAATCCAAATGTCCTACAGCTTCAACCTGCAGGAAATCTCCGTTTCCAGCTCGAAGCTTTACCTCTCCTGGCTGTAGCAATCTAACTTCCCTCAGACCCTATAACATATTACAAATGTGAGAAGGACATGCTGTATCTAATACCCAGCCTGCATTAGCATCAAATGCTAAAGAAATGTTAATGATAGGAAAGCAAATACCTGAGGGAGCCTTCTTCAAGCTTGCAAGATACTTAGGGCAGTTACGTTTCCAATGCCCTTCCTCGCTGCAAAAGAAACATTTTCCTTTTGCCTTGCTCTTCTCTAGTGGTTTGGATATCGGTCGCTTCTGAGGACCAATTCGGGGTATCTGCTTCATCTTCTGTTTCTTCTTCCCTTTGGACTTCCCAGAAGCCTTCGGGGTAGAAGATGAAGCACCCTGAATGAGGAGAGCAGAGCCTCCTTTATGAATATCCTCATATGCTGTCCTCAACATGTTATGAAGTTCAGCATATGTAGGGGTCAATTCTTGCATATTAAAGTTCATGATGAATTGCGAAAATGACCCCGGAAGCGACTGGAGAATCAAACTATTCCCCAAACTATTGTTTAAAGAAATTTCCATAGTCTCAAGCCTCTCAATATATCTGATAATTTTAAGGACATGAGGACTCACTGGACTACTCTAAGGAAGTCTAGCCTGAAAAAGTGCCTGAAAAAGTTCGAACCTGTAGGAAACTCCTTTCCCAGGTAGATTGCTTACGGCCATAAGACTTTACAAGATACAATCTCAAAGTTCAGATATACAACCCATCTATGTGAGCTGGCGGATTCCATATCTACGCACACCGAACTCTATGAGCATCGGACCATACCCAGCGACACGCAGCGGTCAGACCATGAAAGGTCTCTGACATACGTGGAACCAAAGTATGATGGATCTCCCACAAGTTCACCGTGGCGCTCAGGTCGTAGGACCACAAATACTACTCAACTCGAGAGGACCTTCCTTTGACGGTCTCATAGGATATCTATTGGGGTCCTCTTGAGTCTGTTCAGTATTCAGTCCTAACTGAATACCTGTATGTCTATATGAACTTCAACCAAGCTCATGGTTAACTAAGAATAACCATCTGTACAATACAGCTATAGACATACACTAATCTATGTGTATCACCGATAGACCCACATTGGTGAACGTAGATCAGGAACTCTTTATTTGAGAAGATACTTCCATAATGACATTTCTTAGTGTGTATTACAACTTATTGCAACTTTGTCATTACTAGTAGATTCTCAGGTCTTTGTTACATTATAGATTAGGTTCTAACTTTTTAGATCCCGCTGGCTATTATAACCTGCTAACACTTAGCATTTATAACTATCAGCTTTGCTAACTCTTAGCCATGGTCTAAACTTCTTTAAACCAGATATGAACTCATTTAGATCATATCATGTTTATAATGTTACAAGCTTAACTACCATTTAATAAAAGTTATCAGCGATTTAATAAAATATGCATTGTATAAATATTACAAACTAAATATTCATACAAACTGGGATGGCGCGTAAGCACATACCCTAACAAACTCCCACTTGCTCTAGTGCCATACATACTGGTATCTTATACCCATAGCCTCCACGTGTTTCTCAAATACCTTTGGAGTTAGGGCTTTAGTAAGTGGATCCGCTACATTATTTATAGAATCTACTCTACAAATTATTATATCACCCCTAGCCAAGATCTCTCTAATTATGTGGTATTTCCTCTCCACATGTTTAGATCTCTGATGTGCTCTTGGCTCTTTTGCTTGTGCAATGGCTCCATTATTGTCGCAAAATAATGGGATAGGATCTTTCGAACTTGGAACTATTCCGAGTTCTGCGACAAACTTACGTATCCATACTGCTTCCTTTGCAGCTTCTGAAGCGGCAATGTATTCTGCCTCAGTGGTAGAATCAGCTGTGGATCCCTGTTTGGTGCTTTTCCAACTCACTGCAGCACCGTTGAGAATGAACACATACCCAGATGTAGACTTTCTATCATCTAGGTCAGACTGAAAGTCTGAATCTGCGTATCCTCTCACCTGCAAGTCACCATCTCCATAAACAAGAAACTTGTCCTTCGTACCCTTAAGGTATTTCAGGACATGTTTGACTGCCATCCAATGGCTGTCACCTGGATCAGACTGGTATCGGCTAGTAACACTTACAGCCATACTGATATCAGGTCTTATGCACATCATAGCATACATCAAGCTTCCAACAGCTGATATATATAGCATGTTAGACATTCTAACTCTTTCATCTTCTGTTTGAGGAGACATTTTCCTTGAAAGATGAATGTCATGTCTAAAAGGTACACTAGTTGTCTTACAATTAGCAAAATTGTACCTTTCTAAGACACTATCAATATACAATGATTGGGAGAGTCCTATCAGCTTCCTCGCTCTATCTCTATAGAGTTTTATACCTAGTATAAAGGAAGCCTCTCCCATATCTTTCATGGAGAAGTTCTTACTCAGATAGCTCTTGACTGATTGCAACATACCAATATCATTCCTAATGATAAGTATGTCGTCTACATAGAGAACTAAGAAAACTATCATGCTCCCACTGACCTTTCTATACACACAAGCTTCCTCTTCATTTTTGATGAAACCAGACCCTCTGATTACTTCATCAAAACGAAGATTCCAGCTTCGGGATGCCTGCTTAAGTCTATAAATGGACTTCTTCAGTTTGCATATTAGACCAGAGGTTAAGCCAGATGTAAAACCTTCAGGCTGTTCCATGCATATCTCTTCATCGAGATATCCATTCAGGAACGCCGTCTTCACATCCATCTGCCATATCTCATAATCATAATATGCTGCAAATGCCAATAATATACGAATTGACTTAAGCATCGCTACTGGTGCAAAAGTTTCCTCATAATCGATCCCAGATCGCTGAGTATAACCTTTGGCAACCAGTCTGGCTTTAAAGGTTTCAATCTTTCCATCAAGCCCACGCTTCCGTTTATAAATCCATTTACAACCGATAGGAACTATTCCTTCAGGAAGCTGAACCAAGTCCCAGACTTGATTCTGATGCATAGAGTCAATTTCGGATTTCATGGCATCTTGTCATTTTCCCGAGTCAATGTCCAACATCGACTCTCTATAGGTCAAAGGATCATTTTCTTCAATTAAGAAAACTCCAAGCGCACCTTCAGGTATCTGACCATACCTAGCAGGTGGCCTAGACATCCTTTGTGACCTACGAGAAGGGTGTGTTAAAGGTATTTCACTCGATTGAGCCTGAGTATCCATCAGTGGTTCATCAGTGTTCTGATTGACTTCATCAAGTTCAATCTTTTTACAATCCCCACAATCCATAAGAAACTGTTTCTCAAGAAAAGTGGCATTACGAGCAACGAACACATTTCGTTGTTCAGGATCATAAAATTGGTATCCCATTGAATTCTTAGGATACCCGATGAACCGATACTTATACCCCCTGGGTGCAAGTTTATCCTGTTGTGTAACATTTACATAAGCAGGACAGCCCCAAATTTTAAAATATTTAAGGCTTGGTTTCCTTCCAGTCAATATCTGATATGGAGTGGAAGAAACAGCTTTAGATGGAACTCTGTTCAATATGTGAGTTGGAGTTTCTAGAGCATGACCCCACAGATATTCAGGAAGATTGGTAAAGCTCATCATCGATCGGACCATATCCAATAAAGTCCGATTCCTCCTCTCCGATACACCATTGTGTTGCGGAGTACCTGGAGGACTATATTGAGCTAGAATCCCATTCTCTTTTAAATAATCCAAAAATTCACCGCTCATGTATTCACCGCCTCGATCTGATCGAAGGCACTTGATGTACATTCCGGTTTGTTTCTCTACTTCAAGTCGGAATTCTTTGAACTTTTCAAAGGTTTCTGACTTATGTTTCAAAAGAAACATATACCCGTATCGTGACAAGTCATCGATAAAAAGTACAAAGTATCGAAATCCACCCATAGCAGTATGATTCATTGGACCGCATACATCTGTATGTACAAGTTCCAATAAATCTGAGGCACGGTGTCCAACACCTACAAATGGAGATTTGGTCAACTTTCCCTGAATGCATGATTCACAAACTGGATAAGGCTGTATGGTCAAATCAGGTATCTGTCCATCCTTAACCAGACGGGTGAGGCGTCTCACACCTATATGACCTAATCTCATATGCCATATTTTCGTTTCATTTAAAGTTTCCAAATTTCTACTAGTACTAGCTTGCATACTCATGACACTGCTTGTTGTATCTAATATATAATGCCCATTCACTAACCGACAATCAGCTAATAAAACATCATACATATCATATAATAATAAGGAACAGTTTCGAATATTCATATGATACCCTTCACTGTCGAGTACAGAAAGGGATATTATTTGTCTGATGATACTGGGTACAAAATAACAATTATTTAATACAACATATTTATTACATGGGAGAAGTAAATCCAAATGTCCTACAGCTTCAACCTGCAGGAAATCTCCATTTTCAGCTCGAAGCTTTACCTCTCCTGGCTGTAGCAATCTAACTTCCCTCAGACCCTGTAACATATTACAGATGTGAGAAGGACATGCTGTATCTAATACCCAGCCTGCATTAGCATCAAATGCTAAAGAAATGTCAATGATAGGAAAGCAAATACCTGAGGGAGCCTTCTTCAAGCTTGCAAGATACTTAGGGCAGTTACGTTTCCAATGCCCTTCCTCGCTGCAAAAGAAACATTTTCCTTTTGCCTTGCTCTTCTCTAGTGGTTTGGATATCGGTCGCTTCTGAGGACCAATTCGGGGTATCTGCTTCATCTTCTGTTTCTTCTTCCCTTCGGACTTCCCAGAAGCCTTCGGGGTAGAAGATGAAGCACCCTGAATGAGGAGAGCAGAGCCTCCTTTATGAATATCCTCATATGCTGTCCTCAACATGTTATGAAGTTCAGCATATGTAGGGGTCAATTCTTGCATATTAAAGTTCATGATGAATTGCGAAAATGACCCCGGAAGCGACTGGAGAATCAAACTATTCCCCAAACTATTGTTTAAAGAAATTTCCATAGTCTCAAGCCTCTCAATATATCTGATAATTTTAAGGACATGAGGACTCACTGGACTACCCTCAGGAAGTCTAGCCTGAAAAAGTGCTTTGGCGACACGATATATCTCAATCTGAGGTCTATCACCAAAGAGCTCCTTCAGGTGGAGCATGATGCTACCAGCATTCTCCATATGGAGATGCTCTCTCTGTAGGTCATGAGACATCGAGGCAAGGATGTAAGATTTAACTTTTAAATCTTCATCCAACCATTTCTGATATGTCACCCTTTCTTCTGGGGTGGCATTAACAGAAACTCCTGAGGGCATTTTCTGATCAACAATATACCCAAGCCTTTCAGAATTCAGAACAATTCTGAGATTAGTCATCTATTCTGAATAGTTATCAGCACCCTTGAGTTGGTTGGCATCTAGAATGCGCATCAGAGGGTTGTTTGAAGCCATATTAATCTTCACAAGACAAAATAAAATAGATATGTATCAGCGGATTATTAATTAATCAAATCGCTAATTAAAACGTTTTAAATCATGGGTATAACAATTATACTATTTTTAATTTTAAAACGCCCTCCCACTGCTTTACATAATCCCTTTAATCTCTCTAACGAGATAACGATAGTTTAAGAATATTTTAAACTATACAGTGAGAAGTAGACCCCATTGGCATTTTACCCCAGCCTCACGCTAAAGCAATATTGGCCTTTGTAAACCTAATAGGTAGACAACTCTTGTCAATTGCAACTCTTGCAACTCTTACAACTGATCCTAAATACACCTTATCCTCACGCTAAAGCAATATTGGGTAAGTGTATTTCAGATTAACTTGCCAATCATCAAATATATGTTACTGACATTATCCTCACGCTAAAGCAATATTGGATAACATGTTCGCATATATTTGACTCATCTCATGTTTTACCGGTATTAGATTAAATCACACTGACCAAATCCCTCACGCTAAAGCAATATTGGGAAAGACCATAGTGACCTATTTAATACCGTATTGACAAGACGGATCATTAAATTATTAACACATAACACAATAATTTTTAATCTGATTAAGATAGATTTTAAATACAGGCACTCATCTCATGAGAAGGTTATTATCAATCAATTATTCAATCATGTGCAAACACAACTAACCCCCATCAGTGGGGTTCCCTTGTGATTACCAACATGAAAAAAAAATAATATTTTTGGTTTATCATGTAAACTAATAACTCTTATTATTACAACTCATAAACCCCCACATGCATAAAAAAAAAATTAAAAAATTACTTTTTTTTTTTTTTTATAAACGCTGCCGCGCTATCCTTTCAGCGCTGCAGCGCTAGGGCTTCAAAAGCCTCAGCGCTGAGGCGCTCGTTTACCACCGCTGGGGCGCTGCAAAGCAGTGCTTCCAGCGCTGGCGCGCCATGTACTCAGCGCCCCTGCGATATCCATCGCTGGCGCGTTATACACGTAGCGCCCCAGCGTTCATATGAACGCAGCCGCGCTGAACATGAGCGCTGCGGCGTTCCAGGGACAGTTTTTCCAGTTTTGCATTTTCAACACTTGAATTGTATCCGAACATCCCCAGAACTTGTCATACTACTTAACTAACATTTAGCCAACATTAAAAACACCCAAAACAACACAAAATTGCTCTGATGTGGCTTACTGAATACCTGTATGTCTATATGAACTTCAACCAAGCTCATGGTTAACTAAGAATAACCATCTGTACAATACAGCTATAGACATACACTAATCTATGTGTATCACCGATAGACCCACATTGATGAACGTAGATCAAGAACTCTTTATTTGAGAAGATACTTCCATAATGACATTTCTTAGTGTGTATTACAACTTATTGCAACTTTGTCATTACTAGTAGATTCTTAGGTCTTTGTTACATTATAGATTAGGTTCTAACTTTTTAGATCCCGCTGGCTATTATAACCTGCTAACACTTAGCATTTATAACTATCAGCTTTGCTAACTCTTAGCCATGGTCTAAACTTCTTTAAACCAGATATGAACTCATTTAGATCATATCATGTTTATAATGTTACAAGCTTAACTACCATTTAATAAAAGTTATCAACGATTTAATAAAATATGCATTGTATAAATATTACAAACTAAATATTCATACAAACTGGTTAGGCGCGTAAGCACATACCCTAACACGATGCTCATAGAGTCCGGTGTGCGTAGATACGGGATCCATCAGCTTACGTAGGTAAGTTGTATATCAGATGCTCCAAGATTATATTTCATGAATTCTTGTGGCCACAGGCATAAACAAAAAAAAAAAGAGTTTTGCACAGGGTTAAACAATATAGCAAAAGTGTTTGCGTATATTATTTATCGAGATACGAATTTAGAGATAAGATTAAGGATGTGCTTACGGAGATTTGACGGTGCTTATCTATATACCCGCACATCCAGGGTATAAATGATGGAAGGATTATACGTATACGTTATGACCTCAACTTGTATGGTCTATCATGCTGATTTGTAATATTCGTAACGTGTGCGTGGGGCATCGATTACGGATTCATAGAATAGTTTCATTTGACAAATCGGGTATAGACCTAGAGAGTCCCAATATGAAATGTACTCTTTGAGCACTTGGGCAATTTATCGTATTGAATGGTTCAATACAGTATAATTCAGCAAATTATTAAGGTTAAGTTAACTAAAGTATATAGTTAAATGGTGGGATCCATTTTAGGTTAACTTGGTAACCTAGTAAGGATATAAATATAATTTCACTTTATGATTATTTAATTATTAAATAATCAGAATAAATATTTATTTATTTATTTAATCAAAATTGTTAAATAATCAAAATAAATATTTATTTATTTAATTGTTAAATAAATGATTTAACTTAATTATGGTTAAAAGTTAACCATATGGTTAAGTTAAGTTAACCTTACTTAATGGTTAAGTAAAGGTTAACCTAACTATGATTAAGTTAGTTAATTATGGTTAGAATATTTAAATATTTATTAACTTAAGGGATAAGTTAAACTAATTTAACTAAGGTTAAATATTAACTAAGATTATGTTAAGTTAAATTAAATGCAAATGAAATTCAAATTAGTTTGAAATTTATGCATTAGTATATAAAGTGAAATGAAATTTAAAATTTAGAAGTTTTAGATTATATAATTTTGGTAACTATTTCAATTTGAGAAATTGAAATTCTTTATTTTGTGTTTTAATTGTTAGAACAACAAAACAAATATATAATTGGTTACTAAATGTAATAACTAAAATAAATTTGTTTTAATTGTTCAAGAGTTGAATAAAAGATAAAACAAATTAATTTAATTTGATTAAAACAAATGTTAAGTGTTTTTGGTTAGTTAGAAAATTAAGAGAAAAATTGAGAACGAAAATTGAAATGTTTCAAGAGTTGAAATCATTTTCTATTCATCATCTTCTCCAATTAATTTAGCAATTAAAACATGAATTAAATTTATTTTTATTCAAGAGTTGAATAAAAGGAAAAACAAATTTAACTAAATTAAAGAGTTTAACTTTGAATCAAGTTTAAAAGTTAAACTAAATGTTGGATTAACATACTGCTATTGTATACAATCAAACTCACTCTTGTTGATTGCTAGGATTGATCAAAGTTTCATTTCACGGTAGACTTCAAGCAAATTAATCCAAAGGCTTCATAGGTTAAATTTTTAAATCTCGTTTTTCATTTGATAAATATATATTACATGTGTTTATTGTATTATTTTTAATCTTCCGTTGTGCATATATATGTATGAGATATGTATATTTTTTGTATGATGAACACATCTCATATACAAGTACCCTAAAATAATTAACACCCAACAAAAAGGCCTCATACTAATAAAGATATGATTAACTCTTTATAAACCCACGATTCTCCCTTTATCTAGCCAATGTAGGACATTTGTTCACTTTTCCTTAACAATCTTACCCTCGATTTAAATTTTCTCCTTTTTCTTAGTTTTCTACTCTGGCTATGCCTTCTCACTCTAAATGCTTTTACTGACTCATCTCTATATTCTCTCTGATCCCTTCTGCAGATTTCATAGTTTGTTAAAGGAGAACAAACTTCTTCAAACGATAATTTATCCTTCCCATGAATGAGAGTAATACATAAATGATCTAATTCATTCAAAAGAGAACCAATCAATTAAAGGTTTTCTCTAAGTTTAATAAATCTGTAATTAACTTATTAAAATAATCAATATGAGAATTGATACTCGTATTTAGTCTCAACTGAAGATGAAACAATCTCTTCAATAGATACAGCTGGTTCTCGTTGGTTTTCTTCATATATTTGTTCTCTAGGGCCTTTTATAATGCATTGACATATTTTTCTTTGATGAACGAATACTTTTGCTCTTTATACAAATAAGAACGAATCAACTCATAAGCTTTTAAATTAAGCCTGTTCTAGTCTATCTCTTTGATATCTTCTAGTTTTGTTTCTTTCAGAACTATATCCAAATCTTGCTGACACAATCCACTCAACACCTCACTCTACTATAAGTCAAAATTATTCCGACCATCAAATTTTTCCACATCTATTTTTGCACTAAGCACTGTCATTGTCTTTATCGATGTAAATTATGATGATGTCATAACTACTTCACACAAATGAGCTCGATACATAATATCACAAATAACCAAACTCTACCAAACAATTTTATCCAATAACTAGCAATCCAAATCCACAACAACCCAGAATAGTAGTAAGTGTTCAACAAAAAATAGTCACTCATTGTCATAAACCTGAAACTCTATACCACTTATAAGGAGTTCACGAACCACACATATCTCCACATTTGTATGATATTTTCTACTTTGGGCTAAAGTCTTAATAGTTTTGCTCTTGGGCTCTACCTAAAAGACTTCATACCAATAGATATATAGTACACTCCTTATATACCCATGATATTTTCTATTTCTTACTAATGTGAGGCTTTATTTGTTTCCTTAATAATAATATATTCTCTGTGAGTAATACTAAGATCTAATAATGAAAATATGAGAATTTAGTTAAGTGCATATTTGGTTGAGTTATTTTACTAGTTAAAAGAATTTTTTAATGCTAAAAGTTCATTTCAATTTTTTTTTATGATGTTTGGTTGCAATTAAAAAAGAGTTTTTGAAGATTAAAAATATCATTTTACCTCTATTTATAAAAACTCAAAATTTGAATTTTTACGAGTACAATTTTTTTAACTCTTTTTATATTTGTGTATTAACTTATATACCATAATAATATTTTCTTAATTTCATAGCATACTCTTAATAAAAATAAACCCTATTCAACTAATATATTTTAATATTTTTATTAAAAGTTATCATATCTTCATATCTTTGTAACCATCATATCTCTACAAGGCTCTACTTTTTTTGTCATAGGTACGTAGTATTTTATTTTTAATTTTTATATTAAACACAATAATTTATTTTATTTATTTATCTCTATGTATTAAGTATCTTTTTTGGTAATTTAATAACAGACAAATTTTTTTAACAATGTGTAACCAAATAATCTTCTACTTAAAAAGGATTTTTTTTAATTGATAACCAAATAATCAATAAATATTTCTAAGAAAATTTACTTTCAAAAACTCTATTTTCAAAAAATCCTATTTAAAAAACTCAACTAAATGAGTTCTAGGAGTAGTGGTGGAACTGTAACAGGGCCTAGGGGGCCATGGCCCCCCATACCTGCCACAGTTCTCATTAAATTTGTGTGTGTGTGTGTATGTGTAAGTTTTTAGTATTAAAACATATATTTTGGCCCTCTCAAATTCTTTTAAAATTTTTATACTTAGTGAGTTAAATTGTCAGTTTAAAAAGTGGTTCATACTAACATTAAAAACTTACATTTTAATACATTATTTAATGTTCAAATAATATTCCATATTTCTCTACTTTAACGTCTTTGTCTAATAAAAAAATAATTTTTAATTCATAAGTGACCCTTATTTTTACATTTCTCTACTTTATTCTCTTATCTTAATAAAATAATTTTATATTTATAAGTATTTCTTAATACAAAAGAATTTTATACTTATAACTTTTTTCCTAGATAAAATACATATTTTTTTTAATACAAAGAAATTTTATATTTATAATTCTTTTTTTACATGAAAAACAAATTTTTTCAATTTAACTTATATAAATAGACTCACAATTATGAAATGTTATATATTAATGGTTTATCTTCTCTTTAAATCTAGATCAAATTTTTCTTCCTAACTCAAAAGTTAAGAAAAAAAAAATCTTCAAAAAATAAAAAAGTTAAAATATTTTAAATTTTAATAATTTTATTTATATATTAATTAATTTTTTAATATCTTACTATTTATATGTATTTTTTTTTTTATGAATCTTGATCTTTATTCTTTTGCATTAAGTTTTTAATTTTAAGACATATTTGTGGACTCATGACCATGATAATGGAGCCTTTTTCTTTCTTTCTTCTTTTTTCCAGGTTCAGCAGAAGAAATATGGAAAAGGGTCAATAATTAACCATCAATCATGCACCTTGTTGAATAAATATGGTTTTACATGTTCTAATTAGGAGACATTTCGATTATGGTTGTCAATTTTAATGGTAGGGTCATCCTCTCGTGCTTATAAACATGATCGAAATTAAATTATTCACCATTTGAAGTACAAATTCATCAAAACAACATCACACTCTATAACCCAATAAGATACAATGAATGAGATAAGAGTAATATTAGTTTTACAATATTTTTATCATCCATTTTCTCCAAGTTATACCTTCAAAACAACCTGCCAAATTCCACTAATGTTACATCCCTTGGCAACAAAAACTCTGCCTGTAAACAGACCAAGTTTTTTTTTTTTGAACAATTGCTTCATCAGTGGATATTCGCCTGTCTTCAAATTCGGTATCGATGAGAACTCAAAGTCAATTAAAACGTATACTCTTATTATTCACAAAGGACGGCAATTCATCATCAAGGCCGTTGGTGTGCACTTCCCTAAGTGGCAAATAAAAGGGATCAAAATCCCTAAAAAAATTAATTCTCTGAATATCAAAGAATTGACCAATATAAGTGGGTTTGAATGTCTCTGTTTGACATTCCATCACCTTTAATTTTATCATTTTTAAAGCTCTTAGTTTTGAATAAGATGATATTATTATTGAAAAATTTAGAAATCAAGTTCTTTTTGTTAATAAATAAATAAATAAATAATAATAATAATAATAATAAAACTATTATCTCATAAAAATATAATAAAATTATGTAACTGAATATTCAAAATTAAATTAAACAATTAACAATAGGATAAATAAAATAATTCATATATTCAATCAATTATTAACAAATAAATAATTAATAATTATTTTATAATAAATAACATAATAAACATATATGACAATTATCAAATGACATAAATATTAAAATAAATTAATATATAAAAAAGTTTAAAAAATATATAATTAAGGTCACACGTGCAGTGCGAGGCCCTTACGATGTCAGCCACAAGGGCGATTTGAAGCCGCCACCCATTCCAGCTTTTTTTTTTACATTTTTCGACGATATCAATATTGTTTTCTACATTTTCCGTCCATTTTACACCATATTTTTAAAATACATTATTCAACATTCATTAAAAACTTAAGTAAAAAGTTAAACTTTCAAACTTATCATATTTTTGTAACTACCGCCACCATCTAGGCCGCCGAAATAGAGAAACTGTGTCTAGAGTTCGAGATAAATTTTATTCTAAGAGAGTTGTAAAATGGTTTTGAAAGTATTTGTGTCTAATTTTTAAGTTTTTGGCAACCAAAGTTACAAATTTTTATTTTTGACTAAATTAGAAAATAGTTCCAAACTTATAAAGATTTATGAAAATTTCTCTTTCTTTTAATGCTTATTTGAAAATAATACATTTTTAGGTGGGATGCTATTTAATAAAATCTTAACATACAATCTTTAACATTTGCACATTACACCAAGAAAAAAAAGTAGTGTTAATGAAAATTACTGAGTATAAATGCAATCGTCGTTAATTATTTATTACAATAATATATACTTACATTCTAATTTCATACAACAAATGGAATTTTTACTATTTAATAATTTTAATGTCTGTTAACATTTGCACATTCTATCGCAAAAAAAGTAGTGCTAACAAAAATCACGAATATAAGTGTAACAATTATTGATTATGTGCTATAATCTTTAACTATTTAATATTACTTATTATGATAACGTGTATTTAAATTTTAATTTTAATTTAATTCTAATTTCAGAGGTTTTCACTATCCGATAATTTTAATGTCTTTTTAGTATTTTTACATTCAAGAAAAATTAGTACTGATAAAAATCACAAGTGTAAATGCAATGATAGTTGACTATGTCTTATAATCTTTAACGGTCAATATTACAGAATGCACTTTCATTTTGATTCCACACAATAGATCCGTTTCTCATGGTCTAATAATTTTAATATCCTTTTAACATTTGCACATTCCACTAAACGAAAATCATAAATGTAAATGCAACAGTCATTGACTGTCTTACCATCTTTAATATATTTTTTAAATGCATGTTTATATCAATTTTTCGTGGATGTAAATGCATGGGCGGTGAATGTTCCTGGGATTTTGTTTTTTTATTTAAATTTATTAATTTACAGATGTTCTGAGATTTTTTTTATAACAAAAATAGGAAGTGAGTGTAATTTATTTTTCACTTAAATAAAATTTTATCTAAAAAATAGTCTATCAAATACAACGTTTTTAATTATTTTTTTAACTTTTAAATAATCTCAAAATTTTCAAATATTTATCGAAGGCAACAGATAAAACATGTCCCTGTTGCACAGTTGTCACAAATTTCAATTTGTTAATCTTATATATAAACTTTTACATAATGTACACAGTAAAAAATTACACCATAAATTAAAAAAAATTAAAAAATATCTATCTCTCCTCATTCATAAAAAGAGATTTAGAACCTTAATCCTTAAATTGAAAGACAAGACTATCCACCACTCGTCTAAAAGATATGCCTGATAATTAATATTTTTATTACACAACAATTGTGGTCTTAAAATCACAATACTAAATACTAAACAGACCTTAAATTTAAATAAATTTAAAAAAAAATTCAAGCTAATAATCAAGATTAATTTATAATCCAAAGAATTTAATTTCTCTTTATATGTTTCTCTTTTTCACTCGTGTCTATACCCATGAAAATATACATGGTGTGTGGTTTCAAGTGTTGTGCTTGTAATTAACTTTAAAAAACATAACTAAAATTTGATAACAAATCATTTTTATTTGATAATTAATATTCATTAATAATCCCGCAATTTATATTTGAGATTAGTGATACCATTTCAATTAACTTAAGACTTTTAAAAAAATATGTACAAGATAATAATCTTTTATTGAAATCGTATAAATAAAAATAGAATGGCTTGTTAATTTTTGTACGAGCATAATTCAAACTACAAAGCTTTTGTACCATTTCAAATATCTTACATGTGAATCAATCTCATCAACTATTTTTTGGTTTGTGGAGCCAAAACAAAAAGATGTATAAGAATTAATTATTTTTTTAATAAGTTTACACTTTACAGCAAGGCACCAATGAGTATTTTTTGCTTTTGGATAACAATTATTCTCAAATTTTGAGAAATATTTCTCCTACAAAAATTATTAATTTAATTTTTTAAAATTGTTTCAATGTGATGGCTTCTGTGGGCTGTGTTCAGTGTTCACGTGTTAGAATTAGAAAAGAGATTTTTTTATTTCCGCAGCCAACTTCTGCTCTTTCAAAAGCAGCTTCTCATGTTACAATAAGCAGCTTCTTGAGACCTGAGTTAATCCAACTTTTATCATAGTTTCAGCAGCAACTTGCAGTCTCAGCTGTATAGTGACTAAAAAAAGAAAACTTTAACTGGGATAGATGCATATCAAATTTTTTTTTCTTTTCCGGATAGTTTGTATTTTGTTAAAATTCAGACAGGTTTTTCTGTTAAGAAATTTTCTTAAAAAATAAAAAGATTTCTTCATTTCCCTTTCAGAATTTTACATTTTATACATAGAATTACATAATCAATGCATTGATATTCACAATTGTTTTTTGAGTTGTTCGATAGCACTTTTAATGAAAAAGTGGAAGTCCAAATTAAAAAAAATGAAAAACAAGTATTAGTGTAAGATTTTTTTAAAGTTCATTTATCTTAGCTACGATCAATTAATAGGATTTGTCACTGGTGCATTTATTTTAAAGTTAATGAGTTATATTTGTGATAATAATAATCAGAGAAAAAAAACTTAAAAATACTACTATTAAATAGTCTCGTTGAAATTGTCCACTTAAATTTTTTTCCTGCAACTATAATGGCTGTACTGTGAATTTGTAAGTCGAACTAATTGAGTATAAATCTGCAGGAAATTAATGCAGAATTAACCAACCATGGAGATGGAGATCATCCAATTGTGGTCAATAAAAGATGATCTAGGAACATTCACCAACTATATTCATATACATCCAACAAACAATGTACTGTTATCCAATTGCATTTCAAGATTATTAAAGAGCTTGTTGGTTGACGGCTGACCCCAGAGACTTTTTTTGACTTCAGAAGAGTATTTTATATTGATTCTGAAATCAGGAGTAAAGAACACGAGCATAAATATTGCATGCAGCTTCCAAGCAAATTTTGGAAGGACACAAGTAAATTGCAAGTTGGAATTTTCCAGGAAGCTTCGGTCCAAGACAAGTCAGTATAAATAGCAAGGAATACGTGACAAGTTATTGCACCACCAACAGCTTCTCTACTCATCAAAGCTTTTTTCCAGTTCCAATTACCAAAACCTAGTTTGTTGATCAGTTAATTTCAAACAATGGCACCGGCAGCTGTATCATTCACTGACTCCTCAGATCTCACTGATTTTTTTATTAACAAAGGGAATGGAGTGAAGGGTCTCTCTGAAATAGGACTCAAAGTCCTCCCCAAACAATATATCCATCCCCTGGAAGAGAGAATCGACGAGGCCGATATCCTGCCCCAAGCATCCATTCCTGTCATCGAGATGTCCAAATGGGATGATTCAGAAGTTGCAAAATCGATTTGCGATGCGGCTGAGGAGTGGGGATTCTTCCAGGTTGTTAACCACTGTGTGCCACTTGAAGTACTTGACAGAGTCAAGGCGGCGACTCACTGGTTCTTCGGGTTATCGGCAGAGGAGAAGAAGAAGTATTCAAAGGAGCTTTCACCATCTAACAATGTGAGGTTTGGGACAAGCTTTAACACTCAGGCTGAAAAGGCTCTGGAGTGGAAGGATTATCTTAGCCTGTTTTATGTTTCTGATGGTGAAGCTTCTGCTTTGTGGCCTTCTGCTTGCAAGTACGGAAACTTAACTCTTTATAAACTAAATTTCACGTAAAAAACCTGTACATATGGGAGTCAGAATATGCCTGAACATGTACTGTATATATTAATATCATGGGCTAAACATTCTTTTTTTCTTATAGGGATGAAGTGTTGGAATATATGAAGAGTTCTGAAGTTCTTATCAAGCAGCTTTTACAAGTATTGATGAAGGGCTTGAATGTAAATGAAATTGATGAAGCAAAAGAAGCTCTCCTGATGGGCTCAGTAAGAACTAACCTCAACTACTATCCCATTTGTCCGAATCCTGAACTCACAGTAGGAGTAGGTCGTCACTCGGATGTTTCAACACTCACCATCCTCCTCCGGGATCAAATAGGAGGGCTTTACGTGCGAGGAAATGATGGTGATAGCTGGATTCATGTTCCTCCAATTGATGGTTCGTTTGTGATCAACATTGGTGATGCATTACAAATACTCAGCAATGGTAAATACAAGTGTATAGCATTGCGTGATTGCCAATGGTAGCAAGAACAGGATCTCAGTCCCCATTTTCGTCAACCCGAGGCCTCAAGACATAATCAGTTCATTGCCTGAAGTGCTTGCAAGTGGGGAAAATCCAATCTACAAGCAAGTTTTGTACTTGGATTATGTGAAGCATTTCTTCAGAAAAGCACATGATGGCAAGAAAACAGTTGATTTCGCAAAGCTGAGCAAATAATTTTTAAGATATGATCAATAATGATAGATGTAGATTAATTGTTTTTTCAATTTATCAGGTAAAATAATGTACAAGGTGTAAAAGTACTATATAAATAATTTTTTAAAATTACCAGGTAGGCAAATTACCACAAACTCCTAGATCAGTAATGAAAAAAAGTACTTTTTTTTTTTTATTTGCACTTGCATAAAGATATGCCCAAGTTTTGTAACTTTTCGTCTTCATATATATATATATATATATATATATATCGATATATTAATCTCCAAATTGCTACTGGCAGTAGATAAGTGCTTTTTGGTAAAGCATTTTCATGGATGACCTTCATGGGATGGAAGCACTTAATTAGCAAAAGAAAAACAGATAAAAAAAATTAAAAGTTCTAGAGTAAAAAGATCATTAACAATAAGAATATATGAGATCACAAACTAGAATGAATGAAAATCTTTTATACCCAAGTACTCAAATTTATCAAAATAGGCAAGCTATATAAACATATATACAACAAAAAATACAATAAAATAAAGAAAAACTGGTACTTAAATCTGAATTCTCAACAAAAACATAAAAATTTTACAAGTTTATCAAAAATAGATAAACAACTTATAACTGGACATGAGCCTTCAAAACAATCTGATATATTCAAAATTTTAGAACTTGGTAGAAACAGGAGACATGAACGGAGCTATTAAAGGATGATGAAGGAAACTGCCCCCAACTATTAATTTTTATTTCTCTTAAATTTCTAGATGTTTTCTTTTGTTTTCTTTTAATTAATAAACGTCTCTGCCTCTATCCTCCATTGAATTTCGACAGCTTTCTCCTTCAACTTCACTTAAAACACTCTAGTTGCTTGCTTTTGATCTCTTCAATCAAAGATGTGTAGGTTAAAGCCTAACAACTTTTACTTGTGTTAATATATAATTTTTTTATGAAATATTAACATTTGGATCCCTAATTTTTTAAATATATTTATGAAGGGACATAATTTGTTTATTTATATCAAATAAATCTCTAATCCCTCTTGAAATGATAAAAAATTCTTTCTACAAATTCGATGTATCAATCAAAGGCATTTCTAATTATATAACATAATCCTAAAATCAGATTATAGATATATATATTTTATAAATAATTCTATACATCTTAAATTTGTATCTCAAGTTATATATCAAATAATGATGTGTCAAATAATCATTGAGTGTAATAAGTAATTTTAAAATTTACACCATTTCATCACTTAATGATTATTTGACACATTATCATTTAAAATACAATTCAAAATGTAATTTAAAATATATAGCATTACTTTATATATATATAATAATAATAATAATAATAATATAATATAACTCGTAAATTTACATCATAATAATAAGGGACTAATTTATCCTCTATACAAATAGAGGGGTTTGAACCAGTACCACAGATGGATATTTAAAATATCTAATAAATCTATATTTTTATTTTTACCAATTTTTTTTTTTTTTTTTTGTGAAAGTCATTTCCTTCAAATGTACCTTCAAACACGTATTTATACAACCCTAAGTTAATTATAGAACCGAAATAACAAAACGCGTTAATACCAAATATTTGTTACAGCTCTAGATTATATTAATTTAATAGTAAAGTTCCAAAAAAAAATTATAAGTTGCAGCAAATCGAGAATTTAACCAACCATGAAGTAGTCATCCCAATTATGGTCAGTGATTGTGTCTTTATTTGTTATAATACAGGATACAAACCATGAACTAAAAGCAATATTAAAAGTTGATCCAATAGCATTCACCAACCACATCAATAGAATCGAGGGTCATCCACTTGTTCCTCGAGATGATAAAAGAGCCTTACTGACGGCTGACCACATGATTTTTTGACTTGTGGCAAATATTATTTTTGAATTGACTCTGATGAAATCAATTAGAGCAAGAAACGTGAACATATGAATGCAGCTTCCAAGCAAATTCTCGAAGAGCAAGCAAATTGCGAATTGGCAATTTCCAGGGCAGCGAAGAGCTTAGACAATTCAGCATAAATAGCCAGGCATGCGGGACAAGTTATTGCACCACAAACAGCTTCTTTCTCAGCTCTCCAAAGCAATTTACTAAATTTTTTTTTTGGTCAGTTAACTTCAAACAATGGCACCGGCAGCTGTATCATTCACTGACTCCTCAGATCTCACTGATTTTGTCGTAAACAAAGGGAATGGAGTGAAGGGTCTCTCTGAAATGGGACTCAACGCCCTGCCCAAGCAATATATCCATCCCTTGGAGGAGAGAATTGACGAGGCCAATGTCCTTTCCCAGGCATCCATTCCTGTCATTGATATGTCGAAATGGGATGATTCAGAAGTTGCAAAATCAATTTGTGATGCTGCTGAAAAGTGGGGATTTTTCCAGGTTGTTAACCATTGTGTCCCCCTTGAAGTAATGGACAGAGTCAAGGCGGCGACTCACAGGTTTTTTGGATCGTCGGCAGAGGAGAAGAGGAAGTATTCGAAAGAGCTTTCACCATCTAACAATGTGAGGTTTGGGACAAGCTTTAACACTCAGGTAGAAAAGGCTCTTGAGTGGAAGGATTATCTTAGTCTGTTTTATGTTTCTGATGATGAAGCTGATGCTTTATGGCCTTCTGCTTGCAAGTAAGGAATTATTAAGCTCTATATGCATGCATTAACATGCATTTAAATGTAACATCATAAACCCATCAACTTGCAATTTTAATTAGTTCAATTGGAAAAAATTCTTGCAATAGAAAAGCAGTTTATATTAAGGTTGAAGAGAGATTTGGGTTTTACATTTTTTCTAAAAAAATATATATATAAACTAATGAACTTCTTTTCGCTTGTAGGGATGAAGTGTTGGAATACATGAAGAGCTCCGAATTTCTCATCAAACAGTTACTTCAAGTGTTGATGAAGGGGTTGAATGTAAATGAAATTGATGAAGCAAAAGAAAAACTCCTGATGGGTTCTGTGAGAACTAATCTCAACTACTATCCAATTTGTCCGAATCCTGAACTCACAGTAGGAGTAGGCCGTCACTCGGATGTTTCAACACTCACTATCCTTTTCCAGGACGATATTGGGGGACTTTATGTCCGAGGAAGCGATGGAGAGAGCTGGATTCATGTGCCTCCAATTGATGGTTCATTTGTGATAAACATTGGAGATGCCTTACAAATACTAAGCAATGGTAAATACAAGAGTGTAGAGCATTGTGTGATTGCCAATGGAAGCAAGAACAGGATCTCAGTCCCCATTTTCGTCAACCCGAGACCTCAAGACATAATCTGCCCCTTGCCTGAAGTGCTTGAAAGTGGGGAAAATCCAATCTACAAGCAAGTTTTATACTCGGATTATGTGAAGCATTTCTTCAGGAAGGCACATGATGGCAAGAAAACGGTCGACTTTGCAAAGAGAAGCAGCTCTTAATATATAATCTTGTTAATTTGATTGATAAAAGAAAGCACAGGTTGTAAAGCATGCAAAGATTTCTTCTTCTTTTTTCAATTTATGAGGATAAAATAAGTTCAAGGTGCAAAAGTATTATGTAAAGAATTTTTAAAATTGACAGGAGTACTGCAGACCATACCCAAGTGTGCAATACAATGTAATAAATTGTTTTACTTAATTTGTAGTTTCCACTAGCATAAGATATACCCAAGTTTGCATAACTTTATGTCTTCATATCTAGTAAATTGTTTTGACCAAAGTGCTTCTAATTCTAGGTAAATGCTTCTTAGCAAATCACTCTAATCAATGGCCTTCTTGGAAGCACTTCACCTCTAACCTTTTCATAGTTAATTTTTATTAACCAAGGCCGCATTATTTGGGAATTAGATGGAGATTGGAGAAATAGTTGGATCACAAATGAAATAGATCAGCTGAAAAAGATTTTACAAGGAAGATTGCAAAGGATAAACGTGAGGAAGAAATTAAACTGCATGTAATGAAAATAAAAAATTTCACTCTTATTGATATTAACATTACGAAGGCTCGATTTATAAAAAAGAAAAAAAATGCCATTATTATATATAATAATAAATTTTGGAAATATTTGATCGATTATAACTGAAGTAGCACAATTAATTGTGTTTACCACATTTGTTCAGTTAATCACTCTTGAAAATTTGCTAAAATCTTATTTGGTCTGTAAAATAAGTCACCTTGCTGAGATTAATCACCTATGAAGATCATTATTCCATCATTTATGAATGTCAGTCATAAATTTATCACAGTTTCAGCTTTTTCAGTAACTCTTACATACATAGAGAACACAAACTCATTCCGAAGATCATTATAGTGTGCTTACCCAATATCTTCTATAAGCTGTTTTATAAGACTCCCAACCTTTTCGTGCTCGTTGACAAACTATACCCTAAATGAACAATTTACGGTAGAAATTAAATATCAACAAAAAATAATTGTCATAGAAAATATTGAGAACTCTAGCGGTATGTTTAGCATAAGATTGTAATTAATGGACTAATTTTTTAGTTATAATTAGATTATATTAGAGTGAATTATATACTATTAGCGGAAGAGTTTTACACAAGTATAAATAATGCAACAAACAAAAGATAAACTATAATAAAGATAAAAATAATAGAAGAAAGAACACAAATAATTTACATGATTCGGCATTTGTAATAAGGGATTGCCAATATTTACTCTCTTAATTTCTCTCTTTTGTGATCGATTTTTAAGATAAAATAAAACCCTTATATAGCCTACATACATTCTAAGTTAATCATAATCTGAGTTAGAATAAAATATGATGTTTGAGACAACTTAAAAATCTTAATAAGTGTATAAGGCAAACCGGTGGCGCCAGCTCTTAGGCGTTGCAACGCTGAGTATACTGCTTGTAGCACCGCAGTGCCCCAGCATTGAACCTTGAAAAATCAAGCGTTGCCCTGTTACAAATCTTTTGAGTTTTTCGCGTCTCCACGCCTTCTCCACATGCTTGACTCTAAATATTTTCAAAAGTGACTTTTAATCATCTTCTCACATATACAATACAATATAGTGTTTAGTGTAACATCAAACTAGACGAAGTTGAAATTATTAGAAGTTAAAAAAAATCATTGTTTAAATACTCATTTCAATTCAACTACCATTAATTTATACAACATATTAATACTTAGTCATTTTTATTTATTAATAATTATTGATTTATTAATTTTAATATATTAGTTCAAATATATATTTATTAATTTATCTATATTAATTATATTTCTTCAAATATATTACCTGAAAACTATTCTTTCAGAATAGTATTAAATTATTAATTATATTTCTTAAACATAGGACTAATTATCCCATGAATAACTATAGGATAGCTAATCCTATTGATTTAGGACAATTATAAGAAAAAGAGAACTGTTCTTAATCCTAAAATGTATCTAGACATAGGATTAGAAATTAGTTCAGCCTAATTCCTCTCACAATCTTGTCTCTCAAACATATGATAAAACACTTGCTTAGAAAGAAACATTATGAAAAAGTGTTTACATTAAATTTTATTAGTTAAATATTATAAAATAATATTATATTTACATAATTGAGATATAAAGTTTGTATTTAAATTAACATGTCATCTAATGTACCAATTGTTAATTGATATTATATAATTACTACATAAATAAGTAAACAATCAATAATACTTAACAAGTAATAATCACTTGTGATATATCAGTTGAAATATAAAATTTATATTTTAACAATGTAACTATAGCGCTAACCAAACATTATATACTAATTATTGAAGTGGAAGCACACAAACAAATAATATCACTTAAACAAATAGTGCAGAATAAGTAATTAAAGGAATTAAAGAGAAAAAATGATAGAAGAATAATACACAGAAATTCACGTGATTTGGTAACTTGCCTACGTCCACGGTGGACCAAGATCACATACTCTTATTATTGAATCACAAGGTACTCACAAAATATACCTTTTACAAGAAAGATCATAAAGAAAAACTTTATCTTAAAATCTAGAGATTTTCTCTCATTAAGAGCCACAAAAAATGTTTAATCACTAAGATTTCTTCAATGATCACTAAGATATGTTTACACGCCAATAGAGAGTCTTTATATAGGCTTTAGGATTTCTTAGGTTTACTATATGCGTGTGAGAGTCGTATTAGGGAGTCCTGAAGAAAGTGAGAGACAAAATAAAGAAGTCTTCAATTCAGAAAATTATTCTCGCATCCAGCGCCGCGATGCTCAGTGCCTATTGTCGCGGCACTGGTGCACTCGCTTGGGCATTGCGGCTCTGATCACCTGGCGTTGCAGCGCTTAGGTTCTGGTTTTGGCACCGCAGGGCCCATGCCTGGTATTACCCTCTTCGTTTTTTGCCTTATTTCGCGTCTATCTTCGATCCTTGTGCACCTTATGCACTTGACTTGTTCTCCAAATCATATCTTGATAATTTTCAATCAATATTCTCACAAATCTCCTCCTTGATTTAAAATCATCCACAAATCCCCTAACAAAGTAGTGACTCTGGTTAAGTCATTGCATAGGATGAACTTAACTGAGGGTAGTGGCTTAGTTAACATATCAGTAGGGTTTTTAGATGACGTTATCTTCGTTAAACTAACTTCACCACTTTGGACAATCTCTCGAATGTAATGGAGCCTCACATCAATGTGTTTCGAAATCTCGTAGAACACTTGATGCTTGCTTAGGTGTATGGCACTCTGACTATTACAATATACACTGGTGTTCATATCTTCACTAGTTAATACGTCTGAGCATATGCCTTTCAACCACACGGCCTCTTTAATAACTTCACTAACAACTATGTACTCCGCCTTTGTGGTAGATAGTGCAACCACATGTTGTAGAATTGATCTCCAACATACACTACACCAAAACACTATGAATACATATCCCGTCAATGATATTTTCTTATCTAGATCACCTGCATAATTTGAGTCTACGTGTCCTCTTATCATTTTACTATTGTCCTCATCTCTCTTATACATCAACCCGTGATTTGACGTCCCCTTAAGATATCTCAGAATCTACTTCACTGCAAGCTAGTGATTCTTACCCGAATTTGCCATGTATCTACTCACCATACTCACAATCTGTGCTATGTCTGATCTTGTGAAACTATGTACTCTGCCTTTGTGGTAGATAATGCAACCACATGTTGTAGAATTATCTCCAACATACACTACACCTAAATAGTGAATATGTAGCCCGTCAATGATCTTTTCTTGTCTAAATCACCTGCATAATCTGAGTCTACGTATTCTCTTATCATTTCACTGTTGTCCTCATCCCTCTTATACATCAACCCGTGATTTGACGTTCCCTTGAGATATCTCAGAATCCACTTCACTACAAGCCAATGATCTTTACCCGAATTTGTCATGTATCTACTCACCACACTCACAGCATGTGCTATGTCTGATCTTGTGCAAACTATTGCATACATGCTGCTCCCCACATCACTTACATATGGTACTTTACTCATCTGTTGTTTCTCCTCTTCGAATGTCAGTGACTATGCTGCTAAAATTCTGAAATGCATAGCCAAATGAATAGAGATAGCCTTTACATTTGATATACCAAACTTCTCTAAAATTTTGAGTATATATCGTTGTTGGGACAAGAAGATAACATCTCTTCTTTACCTCACAATATCCATACCCAATATTATCTTTGCTACTCCCAAATCTTTTGTCTCAAACTCCTCACTCAACTGCTTCTTGAGCTTCTATATTTCTTCCATGTTCTTACATACGATCAACCTATCATCGATGTATAGAAGCAAATACATCATCCCACAACTTATGTCCTTGAAGTACACACGTCTATTATACTTGCTCCTACTAAAGCCACAAGCCATCATAAACTCATCAAATCTCTTATACCACCATTTAGATGATTGCTTTAACCCATATAATGACTTCTTTAACAAACAAGCATGATCTTCTTTTCTGGGCTTCTCGAACCCTTGCGGCTGTGCCATATATATCGTCTCTTCAAGCTCCTAATGCAGAAAAGCTATCTTTACATCCATCTGCTCTATATGTAAATCAAAGTTTGCACACATGGTTAACAAAATCCTAATAGATGTGTGCTTCATGACTGGAGAGAATATCTAATAAAAATCAACTCCCTCTCTCAGAGTAAAACTTTGTGCAACTAACCTGGCCTTGAATCTTGTAGGCTCTATCTCCGGTATCCCCTCCTTCATTTTATACACCTATTTACACCCAATTAGCTTCTTTTGAGGTCTCTCCACCAACTTCTAGGTATTGTTCTTCCTAAGAGAACTAATCTCTTCTTCCATGGCCTGCTGCCATTCTTTCTTGTTTTCACTCTTCATAACCTCACCATATATCCTAGGCTCATCATACTCAAGAGTGTAAGCAAAATTAAAAGCATGAGCAACTAGATCCGCATGTGCATACCTGACCGATGGATTAATCGTTCTCCTTAGCCTATCTCTGGCTAGCTGGTACTCTTTAAGTTTCATCTCAAGAGTCCTAATCTTTCTTTGGATGGACTTGGAGGAACTCAATAGTGTTCTTGGTTCATCTTCAAGGATCTCCTTGTTGAAGTGCTGATCTGGGGGCATATCAGATCTACTCTCAGGTTCTACTTCAACTTCTATTGACTCAGTTGCTGAGTCTTCCTTGGGCACGGGTTCTTCTTTCTTATCTTCTTGGGAGGTTTTCAGCATCGTTGTCTCATCAAACATCACGTCACTATTTACGATACTCCTTGGTAGTGTCAAGTCTTTACACCACAACTTGTATCCTTTCACTCCATCGTGATGTCAAATGAATACTCATTTGATAGCTCTAGGTTCTAACTTTTCCTCCTTAACATGTATAAAGGCAGGGCAACCAAATATTCTGAGGTGGTCATACTTAGGAGGATTGCCAGACTATTTTTCTTCTGGCATCTTGAAGTCTATTGCTAATAAGGGATTTTTATTAATCAAATAAGCTGTTGTCACTACAACTTCTCCCCAAAATGCCTTAGACATATTTTCATTAGTAAGCATGCATCTAACTCTTTCAAGTATGGTCATATTCATTCTCTCAGTTACGCCATTCTACTATGGTGTTGATCTCACTATTTTATGCCTCACAATCCCATGCTTGGAACAAAATCCATCAAACTCTCTATTGCAAAATTCGAGGCCGTTGTCAGTTCTCAACCTCTTTACTCTTTTACCAATCTAATTCTCAACAATAGCCTTCTAAGTCTTGAACACATTAAATGCTTGATCCTTACTCTTTAACACATAGATCTACAGCTTCTTTGAATAGCCTTCTAATTCTAATTCTCAAGCTCTTCACCCTTTTACCAATCAAATTCTCAATAAGAGCATTCTAAGTCTTGAACACATCAAATGCTTGATCCTTACTCTTTAACATATAGACCTACAGCTTCTTTGAATAGTCATCAATTAGACTGAGAAAATACCTGGCACTACCACGAGTAGTTGTTTGAGCTGGTCCCCAAAGATCCGAGTGTATGTAGTTAAGAGTCCTTTTAGTCTTGTGTTCGCCGGTACTAAACCTCACTCTATGTACTTTCCCAAGCACACAATACTCACAAAACTCCAAGGGCTAGAATTTATCCTCACTAAATGCCTTTTGACTAAATAACTCATTCGGGTTTCTCTCACCTAAGTGTGCCAGTCTAAGATGCCACAACTTGGTTTGTATACTTTCATTATCTATAAAGAATAATACAAAACCATTCACGACTTCACCCTTAAGGACATAAACGCCTTTATGCTTCTCTCATCTCATTACCACTATAGAACCCTTCAACACTCTCAAAATTCCTCCGTCGATCCTGATGGATCACTCATTCTAGTCTAAAGTCCCTAGTGAGATCAAGTTCCTCTTTAGGTCAGAAACATACCTAACATCTGTCAACTCTCTCACTCAACCATCATGCAACCTAAGTTTAACACTACTAATTTTTATCATCTAACATGCAACGTCATTACCCATTAACACCTCGTCATCACTAATGGGCTGGAAATTTACAAAACAAGACTTGTGCTAGCAAATGTGAAAAGTACAACCAGAATCAAGAACCCATTATTCAGTGTTCTTACAATTAGTAGCGACGAGTGTCTCTACGCTATTATAGCTATCATCATAGGCAAGCGTAGCATTCACTTTCTTCTTGTCCTGTGCTCTATTCTCAGGACAGTCTTTTTGTGAAGTGCCTATTTTTCTTGCAGTAATAGTGTAGTAACCAGTATCCATAACCGGTAAGAATATGTATATTTATATATATAAATATACGTATTTTATTTGTATATGGGTGATCCTTGATTTATATATTGTTATTAGTAGTGTTTTTATAGGTTAAGGATATACTATTAGTATTGGGTTTATTTGCAAGACTTTGGAATTATTTTAGGGACCAAATTGCTATACTTTGAAAGTTTTGGGGGTGAATTCGTAAATACCAAAAATTAACCACTTAGTATAAAAATACACTTTTAAAAACCCTAATTCTCTCATTTTGGTCGAGCTACCCATTTTTAGAGAGAGAAGAGAAATAAAGGAGAGAGAAAGAGAAGAAGAAGAAGAAAAAGAAGAAGAAATTGGAATTTTGGATCTTTAGAGGTATATCACAACTAATTATCAATTTATTGGTGTTAATTAAGTTAATTTCTTTAAGTTTTGATTTCTAGAAATATGTATAATTAAGTATTTGATGTGTATTTCGTTTGATGTTATGAGAATTGATGATGATCTATAAGATAGTTTGATAAATCATGATGAATTATGGAATTTCTGCTGGATAACCTCTTGATCTAGGAATTTTATAAATTGTTGTGATTCGATTCTGGTTTTGAATTTTGAGTATATGAAATTAGGCATGTTTAGGATCATCTGAGACTTTGAATCGACTGAAAATCTCGGAAATTGAATTTGTAGTGAATTTACCAAAATGACCCTGGAATTCTGGAAATTTCCTGTGTAAACAGTATGATACAGTGGAAAATAATTTTTGACCTACTGAATGATCTTTAAAAATTACAAATTTGTGGAATATGATAAGTTTATATGTCTAATATGATATACTCGGAATTGAGAATTTAGATCAATGTGGTTGAAATGTTATGATTTTCTAAAGTATATCCGCTCATTACAGTATTTGATTAACAGATTTTTAAAGCTATGGAATAAAATAGTTTTAAAATATTTTTGGCAGTGATTTGGAAGAGAAATATTTATCATGGACTGAGATATGTGTTAAGAGTAATTATGTGGTAGTTTTATAATTTTTGAGTTAGTATATGATTTTATAAAATTGGGAGATTGAATACTGTTCAGTAAGTATCTTGATCCTGTCAGGTTTGTAGTTTGGATTCGATGGTGTGTATGGAATGGATTGTGTAGGAAATTTGATATAATATTCATATATAAGAAGGATATATGAGTCAAGAATGGTATATTCTGATTTTGGAGTAATTGGACATCATTTGATGTATTAGAAATTTTTGTTAAGTGTAAGTGGTCAGAATGACAGGTTTTGAGAAACCAAATATTTAGACCAATTTGATGTGATAAATGCATTGTGTATAATTTTATAAGCTATTTAAAGTATTTTGTGTGAATTGTGAGGCTTATGAAAGGATTAATCTCCATTGATAGGTTAAGGAGATTTAAGCCTTGTAGCTGAAAGTGTTAAGAGGTAAGTATACTAGACTTACTACTGGAATCACAATAAACATAATAATTGTTTTGTATGATTTTGTAAATGGGGTTAAGAATATGTTTATGATATGTCAAAGTATATTTTGATATGAAATGTGAATATATGTTTATGAATGTGAGCATTGACATTGAGCATGGACATACATGTGTTTTTGAAAGTGAGCTTTCCAAAATAAGATGCGTTTAACAAAGAAAGCTTTTGAAGTGTAATATGTCCATGAGAAATATTTTGTGATTTGAGGGTACTTGAACTCACTGTTAACTTAGTAGGCATTTTATGTGATTTGTGGAGCCTTTATGTGTGGCCTTTCCTTCGGGATTGGTATATGTTATGTGTTCCGTATGTAGGGAGGATCCTATTGGTACCTAAAGGAAGTGTGAGTCATCACATTCGTGTGGTGGCGTAAGTATTGGTACATGTGAGAGGACTCACCGATGATCAGGGTGAGGGTTTGGCTTTTACCTTCGGGCATAAGTGTTATATATGTGTGATTTAAAGACCTCACTTGTACTATTCCTCTCATACGGTATGTCACCTACGAGTGACATTTGGCTCATTATGTGATATGTGATATGTAAGTCCTACTAAGTAGTAGTCGAGTGATGGTATTCCTATTATGTGTTTTGAAAGAATGTGTAAGCACTTACATGATATGTGATTTGATAAGATTATGATTTTGATTGATAACAACATATCATACATATGCATTGTGTACATATATGTATTTGTATTTGATATATGAAAAACTAGTATGCTTACTGAGTTTTATACTCATTATAGTTTATGGTGATTTCAGGTAAATAAGGTACATGTGTGCTTAGCGGATTTGGCAAGGCTTCTGCTGTTCCTTGGGTTCCCTAAGTTGCTAGGTTGTTGTGTGTTTCATTTGGGGACACGTGGGATAGGATATTTGGTTTGTCCCTATTGAATAAATACTTATGTATTATTTCATTGTGTGTGGATTGGATTTGGTTTAAGTTTTATAAAGTGTGGTTATTGGATGATTTTAAGTAAGAATTTGCAATGGATATATTCTGGGCTCCCGGTAACAAAGTTGCTACTGGTGACGTAGTAGAGTGTTAATCTCTGAGAAAACTCTGCGTATCTCCGGTTTAATAATTGTCCCAGTCATAATTCAATTGCTATAATTCTGAAAGAAATTGAAATGAATGTTTAAATATTGTCAAGAGAAGTTTATATTTATATGTTAGGTTATGGTTGATTTTAGTGTTGAACTTACTAGCAACTTGCTAAGGATTTCTGTGTTGAATGAAAGTTGAAAATTTTGTGTCATATTATTTATGAGTGCACATGCAGTGAATGAATGTAAGTGATGTCGTGTGTCGGATCTTTTGGGTCTGGGGCGTGACAAATAGCACTTCCTAGGAGTCCTACACTTCGATCTTGAGCCATTTTTCCTTTTATCTCTATATGAGGGCCTTCTTTTACAAATAAACTTTTTGCATTGCCCTTAATCTGCTTCTCTAATAACTTTGTGTTTAATGATAATTTCACATCGCTCATCGTTAAACTCTATCTGCCGTAGATTAGCGTATCAACAAAACTCTCATAACTCTTGGAGAGTGAACTCAGCAAGATAATTGCTCTATCTTCATCTTTTATCTTGATGTTGATAGATTCAAGACCAAGAATAATCTTATTGAAGGCATATATATGATCTTTCATCAGCGTCCCCTCTGACATGGACAGTTGATACAACTTCTTCTTTATATGCAATTTATTGGCCAACGACTTTCGCATATAAAGAGAGTCAAGCTTCTTCCAAAGACCTATCGCCCTCGTCTCACCTGCTACTTTCCTTAGTACTTCATCGCGTAATAATAGAACGATTGTGCTATGAGCTCTTTCTTGAATGTCTCTTCTTTCTGCTTCAGTTTTAGATGACTCTGGCATCTTCTCTTCATCACTAGATAGAGCTGCAGTCTCTTCTAATGCCAAGCCTAGCTTTTGGCTAACCAACAACGCCTTTACCTTCATCTTCCACAGATTGAAGTCATTCGTACCGTTAAATTTCTCTATCTCATACTTGGGTGTGGCCATGTCTGCTTAGAACTAAGCTCTGATACCAGTTTGTTGAAGTAGAAGCATACAAACAAACAATATCACCTAAGTAAATAGTGCAAAACAAGTAATTAAAGGAATTAAAGAGCAAAAAGGGTAGAAGAAGAACACACAAAAATTTACGTGATTCGACAACTTGCCTACGTCCACGGTGGATCAAGATCACACACTCTTATTATTAAATCACAAGGCACTCACAAAGTTTGACTTTTACAAGAAAGATCAGAAAGAAAAACTCTCTCTTGCAATTTAGGAATTTTCTCTCACTAAAAACTATAAACAAAGTTTAATCACTAAGATTTCTTCAATGATCACGAAGATATGTTTACAAACTAATAGATAGCCTTTATATAGGTTTTAGGACGTCCTAAGTTTACCCTATACGTGTAGAAGTCGTATTAGAGAGTCCTGAAGCAAGTGAGAGACAAAATAAGAAAGTCTTCAATTCGAAAAACTGTTCCCGCGTCCAGCGCTGCGGCACTGATCACCTGGTCACCGCAACACTCATGCCTGGCATCACTTTATTCGTTTTTCATCTCTTTTCGTGCCCATTTTTTATCATTATACACCCTAAATATTTAGCTTATTTTTTAAATTATATTTTAATAATTTTTAATTAATATTCTCACATTAATTAATGTTTTTTTTATCATTGAACTGATTTGATTAATTTTAACCTTATCAAGGGAAAAATAAAAAAATTGAATATGATTAAAGAGAGCTATGGAGTGAGAGAGTAGTTCTTGAAAGAGTAAAAATATGTACGATAAGTTTTATGAACTCGAAAAGTGAAAGGTAGTTCTGACCAGTTTTCAGATACCTTATTAGCAAAAATCTATCAAACACTTTTTTTCTGTTCTTTTTTTTTTTAATTGAATTTGGGTGTAGAAAATAACAAATAACACTTCTGAAGAAATAATATCGAACAACCCATTACAGTTCTTTTAGTATTATTTTTTGTTTTTGTTTTTTGAAAACTTTTATTAATGATATGAATACTTTTTCCATACGTGCATGTTTAACACGTTAAAAGGTGCATATCCTTAACACGATTGTTTATTATAACACGTAAGCTATAGATATAGTTTTTAGGTGAAAAGAGAAAGTCGAAAGATTCAAAATAAAAAAATTATAAAAGCTAACTTTGCCATTGTATTTATAAATAAAAAATTCAATTCAAAACCTCTAAGCTAAGGTATGTTGAATAGTTTCCTAGGGATAAGCAGTTAATGTGGATATTCACCAACCACGGAAGTCATCATCCAGTTTTGGTCAAAAATGATGTACACACACTTTCAATGTTTCTCATAATTTGCATATAAAAAAAGTTGGTAAAAGTGTAGTGATCCAGGAAAATTCATCAAACTATCAATTCTATGCATACCCACCAAACAGCACGAAGTTATCTATCCATCAAACTGATGATCAGAGAAAGAAACTATAACCGCGTGATAATTGACTTTTTATGGATATTGTATTTTAAATCTTGAGTAGGAAGCATGAACATGGATAAATATACAGCTTCGAAGCAAATTCCAAATGGGAAATCTAGTTGCAAAGTTGATAATTGCCAGGGCTGCTTCGAGCCCAGATAATGTAGTATAAATAGCCATGCATTTGGACATGTTAATCTCGTCAACACAAGCTAGTTGATATACTCTCTCTTCTTGATCTCTTTCAAGCTCTTTATTTTTCCATTTATAAATTCCAATCAATTATATTCCTAGCTTAATTCCAAGTCCAAGTAACTATGGCACCAACAGCTGTATCATTCACAGATGATTCAGTTCTCACTGATTTTGTGATAAACCAAGGGAATGGAGTAAAGGGTCTCTCTGAAATGGGACTCAAGACCCTCCCCAAGCAATATATCCATCCCTTGGAAGAGAGAATTGACAAGGCCGATGTCCTGCCCCAGGCATCCATTCCTGTCATTGATATATCAAAATGGGATGATTCAGAAGTTGCAAAATCAATTTGTGATGCTGCTGAAAAGTGGGGATTCTTCCAGGTTGTTAACCATTGTGTCCCCCTTGAAGTAATGGACAGGGTCAAGGCGGCGACTCACAGGTTTTTTGGCTTGTCAGCAGAGGAGAAGAGGAAGTACTCAAAAGAGCTTTCAACATCTAACAATGTGAGGTTTGGGACAAGTTTTAACACTCAGGCAGAAAAGGCTCTGGAGTGGAAGGATTATCTTAGCTTGTTTTATGTTTCTGATGATGAAGCTGATGCTTTATGGCCTTCTGCTTGCAAGTAAGGAATTACTAAGCTCTATATGCATGCATTAACATGCATTTAAATGTAACATCATAAACCCATCAACTTGCAATAGAAAAGCAGTTTATATTAAGGTTGAAGAGAGATTTGGGTTTTACATTTTTTCTAAAAAAATATATATAAACTAATGAACTTCTTTTCGCTTGTAGGGATGAAGTGTTGGAATACATGAAGAGCTCCGAAGTTCTCATCAAACAGTTACTTCAAGTGTTGATGAAGGGATTGAATGTAAATGAAATTGATGAAGCAAAAGAAAAACTCCTGATGGGTTCAGTGAGAACTAACCTCAACTACTATCCAATTTGTCCGAATCCTGAACTCACAGTAGGAGTAGGCCGTCACTCGGATGTTTCAACACTCACTATCCTTTTCCAGGACGATATTGGGGGACTTTACGTCCGAGGAAGCGATGGAGAGAGCTGGATTCATGTGCCCCCAATTGAGGGTTCGTTTGTGATCAACATTGGAGATGCATTACAAATACTCAGCAACGGTAAATACAAGAGTGTGGAGCATTGTGTAATTGCCAATGGAAGCAAGAACAGGATCTCAGTCCCCATTTTCGTCAACCCGAGGCCTCAAGACATAATCAGTCCATTGCCTGAAGTGCTTGCAAGTGGGGAAAAGCCAGTCTACAAGCCGGTTCTATATTCGGATTATGTGAAGCATTTCTTCAGGAAGGCACATGATGGCAAGAAAACAGTTGATTTCGCCAAAAATTGAGCAACTGTTAAGATGTGTAGATTGTTCTTTAGATCGATGGAAAATAAAGCAGAAGATGTAAAAGTAATGTTGAGTTATTGAATTGTTTCAATTCTTCAGGAGTGCAGACTCCTATAGTAATAATGGATTAAAGAGTTTCACTTTATCAGTAACCATGCTTGCATTAAGTCTTAACCTCTTCATTATATATTTGTAAAAATCGTCCGATTTTAAAATACAGACGTTTAACTCGTTTTACGAAAAATTAATTATTTGTATAGAAAATTTAAAATGTATGAACATTCTTACCAGAAAAAAAAAGTATATATATCTCTCAATTTTGTGGTTCATTATAATTCAGTTTCTCAAACTGGAAAAGTAAGAGATAGATTAATCAAATTTGAAAATGGACTGAGTGGATGCATATATTATGACCAAACAACATATTTTTCACCATATAGAAAGATTGTCGGGATAAGATAATAATAAGGGAATTTTCGTACATAGCCTCAAACATATTAAAATATCATTTTTGACCACCCAAAAACATTTGTATCTTATTTAGCCAAAAACCCAATTTTCAGACATTTTTACCCTCATCCCCTAAAAATTGAAATTTTTTTTTTCTCAAAATGCACCAAACTCTCTCAAATTCATTCCATCTAACCAAAAACTTGTAGATTGGATTGGAAATCATCATATCTTATAGATTGAAAGCTAAATAGACAATTGTGAAGTTAAAAAATTACAAAATATGAAATGGACTATTTTTATTTCATAGGGGCCAGAGAATACGAAAGCCTATTAAGCAACTCATTTTTCTCTTTTGTATTTAGTCAACGAGGACTTATTAGTAAACAAACAAAAAAAAGAGACATTTTCTTTTAGGGTGCTGTTTTCCCAAGAGAAGAAATGTAAGTTTCCCATGGCTCTTGCATTTAATTTCTTCATTTTTCTTATTAACTCATGGATGATTTTAAGTTATTAGGTTGTGAATAATACTTTAAATATGAATTTAGACTTCTTAGTATTAGGAATTTTTTAATTAACAAGAGATTTAGACATTTAAGATTTTAAAGAGAGAAAGTTAGTGTGAAGAAGAATATTCAAACTTTTGGAAGCATGATTATCATTTTAATTTATAATTTTTATTGATATATATATATATACATATTGGAGAGTAGGATTTCATAGAAATAGTGGGATTTGAGTTTTGATAAAACCCTAACACTTAAATTTAGAGGTAATTTCATAATTTATAAAATTAGTAGTTTAAATTATTATTTTTCTTCATTTTAGGACCTGTAGAGAATATACAGAACCAGTTGGACCTTGTATTGCAAGGATTGCATTGGTTTAACGAGTTGATAAATGTATAACTCGTTATGTTATAATTTTGTGTAATAGATTTTTATTTAGAATTGTCAATTCAAGTATTCATTCCCTTCTCGTTGAATAATCATGCACTTTGTCTCTTTTAGGAGAGTTTTCGAACGTGACGTGTCCCAATAACGCGTTTCCGATAAGCGTTATCACTTTTTGTGAGTGAGATTTATATTATATATGTATTTGTATAGTTTTGTTCTCATATTAAAGATTTTATTTATTATACACGATTTTATAAAGTCTATAAAATAGGAAGAATATTTAATTTTTAGTTAAATTATTTGTTTTACGTTATTAATTTAAATTGTTGAACATATTTAAATCAAATATTTATTTTACGTTATGAAAAACTCATTTATATTATGTTTTAATTCCTCAAACATTAGTAAGTAATGTTATAGATTATTTTTATTGATAGAAATATGTTAAAATAATTTATTTATTAAATTATAAAGTATGAGATGAGATTTAATGAGTTTATAATTGTATAAATAGAAGTAGTTTTCAAACCACTAGGCAATAACCCTCCTTTTTTTAGATATAGATGAGATTCAGGCCTTTAAGGCCATCTGTATACACACATAGATTTTGAGCCGTGTGTATAGGCGTTTTGTTCTTTAGGAGTTAATTTGTTATGCACATGCGTAAGACGAGGATTTGAGATGATATAGAGATGAGTACGTCCAACGCTCTTCCTGAGGGATATTCTAGGTACGACGAGGTTTCTTCCTAGGTATTACTTTAGTGTAAGGTTTTTGAAAATTTAAAATATTTAAATTCTATGACATATATTACATGTGATCCGATTTATGAGAATTATTTATAAGATCATATCAGATTTGTAGAACTTTCATTTGTTGCATGAATAAAATGAGATTTGATGATTCTTATGATATTTTAAAAGATTTATACCCTTTATGTTAAGATTGACACTTATAGTATAAAAGTTTATTATTATAATTATTATTATTATTATTATTATTATCATTATTATTATTATCATTATCATTATCATGTTTCTTATTTTATTTTAAAATTATTCCATTCACTTAGTTCATGAAAACTCATCCCCTTCACTTTTTTTCATCTCAGGAGATAATGGACGTCATCAGCTGAGTAACTAGTTTAGGTGGGTCTCGTGGTGGTACTTTAGGTCATTTTGTGAGCCATATAGGATATATGGACTCTCTTTTTTCTTTTGGGCCTATAGGAATTTGTTGTATTGAACTTGATAACTTTGTGTTATGTATTATGCTATTTTTTTGAACATTTGATGCCACAATCTTGTTAACTCTATCTCAGATACTTAGAATATATTGACCTGAGTTATAGGTATACTAAATTTTATTTGATGTTATGAGTTGCGAATAAGTTATAAGGGGTTTAGAAGTATGGTTAATGGTGTTATGTTCATAGAAGTGCTATACATTAAATTGCAAGTTTGAGAATGTCCATGAAATAGGAAAAATTATGTCGAAATTTCAGTAGAATTCTTACTGTAGTGAGCATTCATGAATATTTATAAGATAACAATCAAGATCCGTTCTAAAGCTTATTGAAAACTGTAGGGCAAGTTGTTTCAGTTAGTATCAGAGCAAAGGTTATAGATTCTGTAGACTTTCTTGTCTTTTAATAATTTTAGTGTCGTAGTTAATATAGTTGGGATGAATATTTTTGTAAGCACCATTATACCATTGCGTCGTACTAGACCCATCACTAAGCTAAACCCTCATCTTAGGTGTCGTGAGGGAAACAAGCTGATAAATGAAGATGTAATAGAATTTAATGCAGCTCCACTTGTTCAGCAAATGCTTGTGACCTCGCCCATGATTTATATGCTTGCTCAGCTTATGACTGCAGTTGTACAAAATCAGGCTCAAACACGGGCTAGCATTAACACCATTGAGCGAGTCAAGAATCTTAGGGTAAGAAATTTTGATGGTTCGGGAAATCCTTCAGAGGTTGAGTCTCAAATGAGGAGAAATTATCCTTTACCACATTTTTGCTTGAGAGAGATGCACTCCATTGGTAGAGATTAGTACAAGAGCATTATCAGACCCTTGAAGAGATTACATGGATAGTGTTCTGAAATGAATTTTATGACCACTTCTTTCCTACTGTGTATCAAAAGGGTAAACAGAAAGACTTTCTTTACCTAACTCAAGGTTTTATATCTGTTGAGTATTATTAGAGAAAGCTCTTAGATTTTTCACATTTTGCTACTGCGGTAATGTCTACAGAGAATGAGAAATGTACTAAATTTGAGGGTGGTTTGCACAGTGAGATTCGTACAACTGTGACAATATTTGGCTTTAGTGAATTTGGGAAGCTAATGGAGACTGCAATAAGGGTAGAATTGAATATCAACGAGTCACATAAAATTTCAGCTACAAGACAAAAACACAATCAGAATTGAATGGACGGTAGCTTTAGTGGTAGGCCACCTAAGAGAAGAGCCAGCCATGCGACTAGTTCAGATGGCTTTTAGAGAAGCCAGAGTTCAGGGTACAGAGGAGAAGAGGGATAGAGTTTTAGTCAAGCTCAGTACAATAACCCACAAGGAACAAAAACTAGGGATCTAGTGGTTGAGGTAGCAAAGGCTACCATGATGACCGCTCAACGAGCTCTAGACACATACAGTGTAGAACTTATAGCAAGAACCATCAGGGACATTTTCGGTTAGGAGCAATACTTGCTACCATTGTGTTCAGACTTGACATATTAAGAGATATTGTCTAACTTTAGCTCAGGATGATAACTCTGCTCAGAGGTCTACCTCACAACACTTCTAGAGAGACTTTAGTCAGACTCAAGGTCAGATTGGTGTACATATATGAGGTTCCACATCAATTAGTAGGAATTGGACTTCTACTTCAGGCTAGAGAGGCTAACCTGGTCAGCCCCATACTTAAGGTTGAGTTTTTTCCTTGACACAACAAGAGGCAAAGGCTACATCAGATGTTGTTCTGGGTACGCTATTTATTTTTAGTCGTAAGGCTCATATTCTCATTGACCAAGGATCTACGCATTCTTTTATTTCTTGTACTTTTTTGTGTATTTCGATAAAGAGTTGAAACCCTTAGAGTATGGCTTAGTTGTTGCCACACCCATTGGAAATTCATTACTTGCTGAGAGTGTGTTTCAGAATTGCAAAGTTAGAATGGGTGAGCATAATTTTGAGGTAGAATTGATACCCCTTGATATTAAAGACTTTGATGCTATATTTGGTATGGATTGGCTTGCCAATCATTATACTTCTGTTGATTATTTTAGAAAATAGGTAATGGTTAAGAAGCCAGGGAAGTCAAAGGTTAGATTTTATAGAGAACGAAAGCTTTTCTCTTCATGTATTATATCTGACATTTGTGCTAGGCGATTACTTAAAAAATGGTGTTCAGTTTACTTAGCCCATGTGGTGGATATTAGAGTGGATGAAATAAGGTTAGAGGATATTCCAATGGTGCAAGATTTCTCGGATGTTTTTTCGGATGATTTACCAAGATTACCACCAGACAAAGAGGTCGAGTTCACGATAGATTTGATCCCTGGAACAACACTTATCTCAATAGCACCATATAGAATGGCTCTAGTAGAATTGAATGAACTTAAGGTTCAGTTACAAGAGTTGGTGGATAAGGGGTTTATTAGACCTAGTATATCTCCATGAGGAACTCCAGTCTTATTTGTTAAGAAGAATGATGGAACATTCAAACTTTACATTCATTATCGACAATTAAACAAGGTCTCAATATGTAACAAGTACTCACTCCCATGTATTGATGATTTATTTGATCAACTCTAAGGAGCTAAGGTCTTCTCTAAAATAGATCTACGCTTGGGTTATCATCAGCTTAGGATCAAGAAAGCTAATATTCTTAAGACTGCTTTTAGAACCCGTTATGGACACTATAATTTTTTGGTGATGCCATTCGGGTTGACGAATGCCCCAGCAGCCTTTATGGACTTGCTGAATAAGGTGTTTCATCCCTACCTTTATCATTTGTAATTGTGTTTATTAATAATATCTCATTATATTCTCAAAGTGAAGAGGAGCATACCGAGCATTTAAGGCTTATCTTACAAACCTTGAGGGATAAACAGCTTTATGCCAAGTTCAACAAATGTCAATTTTGGCTTAACAGAGTTGTATTTTTTGGCCATGTAATATCAGCTGAAGGTTTTTATGTAGATCCCCAGAAGATTGAGGCAATGGTGAATTGGGAACGACTTACTAATGTAACTGAGGTTAGAATTTTTCTTAGCTTGACTGGTTATTATCGTAGATTCGTAGAAAGGTTCTCTAAGATAGCTAGCCCACTGACATAGTTAACTCGAAAGGATGTTAAGTTTGTATGGAATGAAGATCATGAAAAGAGCTTTTAGGAACTTAAGGCACTTACTCTTCCATCTAGTAATGAGGAGTTTGTGGTATATAGCGATACTTCTAGACAAGAGCTAAGTTATGTGTTGATGCAACATGGTAAGATAATGGCTAATACTTCTAGGCAACTTAAGAAGTATGAGTTAAACTACCCAACACATGATTTGGAGCTTGTAGCAGTGATATTTGCACTTAAATCTTGGAGGCATTACTTATATAGAGTGACTTGTCAAATTTTTACTAATCACAAAAGTCTTAAGTACCTACCTATTCAAAAGGACTTGAACTTAAGACATGAGACATGGATTGAGTTGATCAAGGATTATGAGTGTACCATTAACTACCACCCCGGGCAATGTAAACGTGGTAGCTGATGCACTTAGTAGAAAATCCTACAATTTTATTGCTCATTTGAGAGCACGCAAATGCCCTTATTGATTGAGTTGAGATCTCTAGGAGTTGAGCTAACAGTTTCTTATTCTAAAACCTTGATGGCTAGTTTTCGGGTCAGGCCTACCAAAATTGATAAAGTTCAAGAAATGCAAGTTTATGACCCACAGTCAGTGAAGTTGATTGATGATGTGAAAAGGGGCTTGCGAGCTGATTTTATGGTAATAGATGATGAGACCTTAACCATGGGTAATAAACTTTGTGTACCCAATATAAAAGATTTGAAAAATGAAATCATGAAAGAAGCTCATTGATTAGTCTATGCCATGCATCCAGGTAGTATGAAGATGTATTGTACATTGAGAGATCATTATTGATGGCATGGTATGAAGAGAGAGATTGTTGAGTTTTTTTCGAGTGCTTAGTTTGTCAACAGATCAAGGCCGAGTACTAGAGGCCTGCAGGACTTTTCCAATCTCTTTCTATTCCTAAGTGAAAATGAAAGCATATTACTATGGACTTTGTGATAGGGCTTCCATATACTCAAATAGGTTATGACAATGTGTGGGTGATTGTCGATTGACTCACGAATTCTACTCACTTCTTACCTATCAAAGTTACTTATTCACTTATTAAGTTAGCTAGTATTTATGTGGCTAAGATAGTTAGTCTTTATAGTGCACCTGTATCCATAGTGTTTGATCAAGTTCCCTATTTTACATCTAAATTCTAGCCCAACTTATAGAAAGCATTAGGCATAAGGTTGAATTTTAGTACTGTTTTTCATCCCCAAATAGATGGACAATCAGAGTGTACTATACAAACCTTGGAAACATGCTACGAGCTTGTGTGATTGATTTTAAAGGTAGTTGGGATGCTTACTTACCTTTGATAGAGTTTGCCTATAATAATAGTTACCAAGCTAGTATTGAAATAGCTCTATATGAGGCTTTATATGGAAGAAAATGTAGAACTCTAGTATGTTGGGATGAAGTGGGCGAAAGAAGATTATTGGGTCCAGAATTAGTGCAAAATGTTAATGAGAAAATAAAGATTATTCAAGAGAAGATGAAAATAACTTAAAATAGACAAAAAAAGTTATGTTGACAAACGCGTGAGATATCTAAAATTTAATGTTAGAGATTAAGTGTTTCTACAAATCTCTCCTTGGAAAGGTATCTTCACTTTGGGAAGCGTGGTAAGCTAAGCCCATGGTATATTGGTCAATATGAGATCATAGAACGTGTTGGCCCAGTTGCCTATCGTTTAGCTTTACCACCAGAGCTATCAAGAATTCACAATGTATTTTATGTCTCAATGCTTTGAAAGTACATGTATGACCCGAGTCACATGTTAAGGCAACAATTTGTTCAATTAAGGATAGATTTGACATATGAGGAAGAACTGTGGAAGATATCGGAAAGAAAGCAACAAGTCTTATGTTCAAAAATCTTTTCCCTAGTAAAGGTTAGGTGAAAGAATCATACAAATGAAGAGGCTACTTAGGAGCACGAGGACTTAATACGAGCACAATATCCACATTGTTTTCCCTTTAGTATGTTAAATTTCGATGACGAAATTTTTATAAGGGGGAAGAATTGAAATGGGCTATTATTTTTTCATAGGGCACAGAGAATATGAAAGCCCATTAAGCAACCCCATTTTCTTTCTTTTATTTAGTCAATGAGGGCTTATTAGTAAACAAACACAAAAAAAGAGACATTTTTCTTTAGGGTGTTGTCTTCCCGAGAGAAGAAAAGTAAGTTTCCTATGACGCTTGCATTTAATTTCTTCATTTTCCTTGTTAACTCATGGATGATTATACGGTATTAGGTTATGGGTAATGCTTTAAACATTAATTTAGACCTCTTAGTGTTAGGATTTCTCTAATTAGAGAGATTTAGACATTTAAGGTTTTAAAGAAAGAAAGCTAGTGTGAGAAAGAGTATCCAAGCTTATGGGAGTATGATTATCACTTTAATCTATGATATTTATTGATATATATATATATATATATATATGTTGAAGAGTAGGATTTCATAGAAATAGTAGGATTTGGGTTTTGATAAAACCCTAACACTTGAATTTGGAGGTAATTTTGTAATTTATGAAATTAGTAGTTTAAATTATTATTTTTCTTCATTTTAGGACCTATAGAGGATATATAAAACCAGTTGGACCCTGTACCGCAAGGTTCGCATTGGTTTAACAAGTTGGTAAGTATATAACTCATTACATTATGGTTTTGTGTAATAAATTTTTGTTTAGAATTGTCAATTCGGGTATTAATTCCCTTCTCATTGAATAATCACGCACTTTATCTCTTTAGGAGAGTTTCCGAATGTGACGTGACCGAATAACGCATTTTCGATCAGCGTCATCATTTTTTTGTGAGTGAAATTTATATTATATAAATTTGTATAATTTGTTTCTCATATTAAAGATTTCATTTATTATACATAATTTTATAAAGTTTATCAAACATGAAGAATATTTAATTTTTAGTTATTTATTTTACGTTATTAATTTAAATTCTTGGACATATTTAAATCAAGTATTTATTTTAAGTTATGAAAAACATATTTATATTATGTTTTGACTTCTCAAACATTTGTAAGTAATGTTATAGATCATTTATCTTAATAGAAATATGTTTAAATGGTTTATTTGTTAAATTATAAAGTATCAGATGAGATTCAATAAGTTTATAATTGTATAAATAGTAGTTTTCAAACCACTAGCTAGTACTCTCCCCCTTTTAGATAGAGATATGAGATTTAAGTCTTTGGGACCCGTTTGTACACACATATAGGATTTAGGCTATGTGTATGGGCGCTTTACTTTTTGGAAGCCAGTTTGCTCTGCCATGCGTAAGACAAGAATTTGAGATGATATAAAGATGAGTACGTCCAATGCTCTGCTCGAGGGATATTCCAGGTACGACAATATTTTACCCTAAGTACTAGTTTAGTGTAAGGTTTTTGAAAATTTAAAATATTTAAATTCTATAACATATATTACATATGATCCGATTTATGAAAATTATTTATAAGATCATATCAGATTTTGTAGAACTTTCATTTGTTGTATAAATAAAATGAGATTTGATGATTCTTATGATATTTTGAAATATTTACACCCTTTACGTTAAGATTGATACTTATAGTATAAAAGTTTAATATTATTATTATTATGTTTCTTATTTTATTTTGAAATTATTCCACTTATTGAATTCGTGAAACTCATCCCCCTCACTTTTTTTTTATCTTAGGAGATAGTAGACGTCTTAAACTCAACAACTAGTTAAGGTGGGTCTCATGGTGCTGCTTTTGGTCATTTTGTGAGCCATATAGGATATATGGACTTTCTTTTTTTTAGGCCTATAGGAATTTGTTGTATTAAGCTTGATAACTTTGGGTTATGTATTATGCTATTTTTTTTTTTTTTGGCATTTAATGCCACAATCTTGTTAACTCTATCTTAGATACTTAGAATATGTTGACGTACGAGTTAAAAGTGTACTAAATTTTATTTGATGTTGATGTTATGAGTTGCGGATGAGATATGAGAGGTTTGAAAGTATGGTTAATGGTATTATGTTCATAGAAGTGCTATACTTTAAATTGCAAGTTTAAAAATGTCCATAAGGAAAATTCGGCCGAAATTTCGATAAAATTCCTACTGTAGTAAGCGTTCATAATGTTTACAGGATAACAATCAAGATCCATTCTAAAGTTTATAGAAAACTGCGGGGCGGGTCGTTTCAAAATAGGTGAAAATTGGTGAAGGTTTAATTTTGGTATTAGTTTTATTGTATTTTTTAATGTGATTAGTTTAAATAGTTAGATTTAGAATTAAAATGTTAGAATAATAGTGAAAATTAGTTAAAAATAGTGAAAGATGACGTTAAATTTTCAAAAATGAATAAAAATGGTCGAAAATGATCGAAAATCTAGCCAAACTAGTGTTACCCAAGGCTCATGCATCGGTGCGTGTGCATCGGGCAGGACACAACGCACCCATGCGCAACATCCCTGCTACACATGCCTTGAGTGTGCAAGTGCCACATGGCAATAAAAGTTTTTTAAATATATATTTTTTAATTATTAAATTAATATATTTAAAAATTATATAATTAATTTTTTAAATAAAATAAATTTTTTATTAAATTTTATTTAATTTCGTAGTTAAAATAGTTAATTAAGTTAAAGAATAATTACTATTAAATTAACTACTTTTTATTAACATTAAAAATTAAATTAAATGATATTATTAAAATTAATTAAAAATTAATACATTAAATAGTATAATTTTTATCTAAAAAATATACTTTGATATGGATTTAATTGTTTATAAATTTTTGGCTAAAAAATATACCTATATATGTTTAAATCTTTAATTTATTTATATACGGAATTGTTATTTACTATAGGTAATTGTTTGTTATTAATTAGTTTAAATTTAATTTAATTATTTTCTCATGCACTAATAACTTTTTTTTAAGAAGCAAAATGTTTCGAGGCCATATATAATTCCACAAATTGAGTTCTACCGATCATAGATTGCAACTTACTCTAAGATACGGGCTTTAAACTCCATAAAAAAAATGTTAACGCCAAGGCAAATAGAATTATTTAGGACCGTGTGTTTTGGTCATTTCTTAGATATATATGATATTCTTTTCTCAAGTGTATTAGTATATGAAATTTTATTAAGACAAATACGTACTTAAAATTTAATGAAGAAATATGAATTTTCCTCTACTAGAAGTATATTAAATTCTTTCATTTAGAGTTTTATTTTATTACATATTTAAGGATGAGATATTATCCCTCAGTAAAAGAGTTGAACAAAAAACTCGAAAATATTTTATGGGATAAATATTTTAGAAATAAAAAAGAGTTAACTTATTAGAATTTAGATACATGGTTCAATGCAGTTAATTTTAACGATGATGATGACACAAATGTTGTAAAAATGTGTCTGTTTTATTATTTCATAAATTATTGGTGCCACATAATTAGAATAGAGAAGTCTAATATTTTGTACTTCGCCTCGTTGACGATTTGGGTGATTTCAGTGCCCTACCCATGAGGCACAATCACATTGAGTGTGTTCTACAAAAACTTAAGCACAATGCTAGTAAAAAGATTAAAAAAGATCATAAGAGATGGTATTCATAAGAAAGAAGTATATAACATGTATTCTTTTGCTTATGCATTCCTGATAAGTAAACATAGTTATTTTTTATTGCATTCAAGAAGAATATAAAATGATGTTATTTGAAATTGTTATAATTTATTATCTCGAGGTTTGATCTACAAGACGATCTTAATATATGGATCAGTGTTTGCACATAAGGTGGGTGATAATTTTTCTCGCCTCCTAAATTGGTATAGCAGGGGCACCCTAACATATGCAGACGTTAAAAATATTCTCTTCGCAAAGGATGAAGATTTGATTAGTTTTACACAATGTAAATATATCTATATTTTGTAGGAAATTTTATTTTCCTTTTAATAGTTAACAAATTCTAAAATTTTGTGTAAGTTTTAAAGGTATATAGGAAGTTGGTGGCTAAAAAACATGAGAAGAATTAGGATTGTCACATGACAGTAAAATTAGGTAATCCATCGGGAACAGGGGGAGGGGTTCTGAAACTCAAGCATATTGTAAAGTCAAACATCCAATTCACCGATCTTGTAGATGATATAAATGTTTAACGTGTCTATAACTCTGAAGCCCCGCCAATCTCTAAACTAATGGTATAATAATTTAATTTTTTTTTTTTGAGTCATTGCATGATTTTGATGATTATTATATTGTGAAATTGATTATAATTACTTATATATAGGTTGAGTCGGGTACGTCATCATATTATAACCCTTTTGATAAGAAGATCGATGATTTGGTAGAGAAGATAACTTCTAAGATGAATAAAGACAAAGCAGAGATCTTGCAAGTATTGGCAAACATTGGTACGAAGATGGATAAAGACATAAAAAAAAATCTTACATCAAATAAGGCTCATAATAGAGTCTTTTAAGGCATCCAAGATGTTCCAGGACATAGATCAATCAATGGTATTTTTTGTACATAAAGATGTTGTGTTAGTACATCATAACAACTCAGTATATTCATTAATATTGTTTTGTTTTAGAAGGGAGAATGCATGACTAATGATGTAGGTACATAGACTCATGTGGCTAAATATCAACATCAGTAGAAGTTGTCCATGTATTTTATAATTAAAAGCCTAGTAAATATTAAAATTATAGCCGATGCTACTAGACAATATATGAGTAAATATGAGGTCTAATATAACGATACATGATTAAACACACGCCTTATACCAATCCAGTCTAAAACAAGGTCAAAATAAGAGGTGATGAATTAAAAGTACAAGCTTTTAGTTGACGTGTGTGAGTGCTGATACCTATAGATAAAGTAAAACGTACAATACTTCTAGTGGTGAAGAGCAATGTATTTTTTTACATGGACTTGATGCTAATGAGAGATGGTTTAAAGAGATTATAAATTATTGGCTTGAAAATTTTGTAAGGACACTTTTTTTTTTATAAAGTTAATGAATAGTGTCAACGTTAATATACATTATGTGGGGTTTTGTAGCATATAAATGAGTATCTAAAATTAGTCTGTCTATGACAGGACAACTATTAGCAAGTGTACTCATAACATTATACAGTTACAGATGTATTTTTCTTTGTAAGTTTTTTTCTCTGAATATTGTTCATTTTAGGCACAAATGTTTTTTTTTGTTGGTTAACTTATGATAATTTGATGTCATGTATATTTTTAGGAGTACATTAGACATGTTCACAAAGTGCAGGCCCATACGCTAGATAATATTCAATGGGACCGACATTATTGGTCCAAAATAAAAGTGTGCTCTGAATTTCCTCTCCTCGCAATAAAGAACTATCGCCCTTCTGTCAACACTCCGTGTAATCTCCACTTGCATCTTTCATCATCGCATTTTGCCTCAAAATGATCTTTAGTAGACCTATGAACTTTGAAAGTCCAATTGCCCTTAAGTGCTAGTATGCTTATAGTCTCATGAATTTCAACTTTGGTATTATACAACTTTCTCACAAACACATCGCTAATTCCATTTATAATATCTTATCTGATACATTCAAGTCTGATAGTGATATCAAATGCATAAACTAAATGGGGCTTTTTACTTGAACCCTATCTTCTCTTACATGTGAATCATACTCACTGTGCAGCCCATAAAGAGAAGTATTAGAAACATAACGTGGTCCGCCCTCTGATATGTCATTCAATCTATCGGCATCTATTCCATAATGATCATTTTTATAGTCATCATCATTCCCATCATCGTTATCAACATCATTTTGCCTTAATGTTTGGGTACAAGAATTTCCCTAATAATAAAGTAGGTAAGTCTCTAGACCAATATTGTTAGCAAAGAAGGGGGAAAAAAGAGTATATTCCCCCATTTTTAAAAGTTTGGGTACCTTTATGGCTTTGGTAAGAGGTTTGAGTTCTTACAATATTAGGACAATGTATTTTATTCTTCTTTTTTGTGGAGGCAATTATTTTTTGTGTGGGGTTGTTATTCTCTCATTTGTGAGGTTAGTTATTGTTGTTGGGATCTAATATATGTGGGTGTATGCATGTGTAATTATATCTATTGCCTAAAATATGTATCATATACAAATTCGTACGCGGCGGAGCGTGAAATATATAATAATCACAATAAATAATATATATTAATTACATTATATATTAGAAGGTTTGAGAACTCACCTCAACATGTAACGTTATACACGTATTTTCTAAAAGTCTGCATGAAGACTAACTCGCGAGCAGTTCTAGTCACCAACACGGTGAGCTTGGTGAGCTAGAACAACAGCTCTATATCCAGCACTGGGTTTAACTCCTAAACCTAAAAATAGTTAGGTGTGTGTTTTTATCATTTTCTCTAAAAGGATAAGAAATTGACAATTTAAAACAATCTACCATTACTTCAATTGAAAGTATAGAGAAAAACAAAACAGTTTCATTTTTCCCTTCTTTTTTTTTTCCTTTCCTTCTTCTTCTTTCTCCATTTCTTTCTTTCTTTTCTTTCTCAACCACCACTTAACACACACTTAATTTTTTTCATCTCTCTCTTTATATATATATATATATAATATATATTATTTAATATAAAAATACATAATGGGTGCCAACTATTTGGCACCCAAAATAAAATATTAATATTATATAATACTATATAATAATGAGAGAATGATTATTTAACAATTAAATAGTCATTGTATAAAATGACTATTTTGCCCCTCGTTAATAGTTACCAAGTTTACCCTTAGTGGGTCTCACTAAATTTCACACTCAGGTAAATTCAACCGAGGATCCACAATGTGCCACGTGTCATTATACAATTAGTAAATAATAATTATTGACTAATTGTTATATTTAACACTTAAATACAGACACTCACGCATTCTCGTAGTTGTGCTGAATATTGCTGGATTAAACACTTTAATCTTGCACGCTGCCCCAGTGCACAACAAGTACACTCCATATCACGAGACTCCCTAGGTTCTACGCCCGATTCGTCAAATGAAACTATTTTATACGTCCGTGAGCAATGCCCCACGCACACATCACGGATATACAAATCAGCGTATTGAACCATGCAAGTTGAGGCTACAACGCATATGTATAGTCCTTCCGTCATAATACCCTGGATGTGCAGGGATATAGATTATCACCGTCAAATCCCCAGTGCTCATCTATATCTTATCTTCAGACTAGTATCTCAGTGAACAATATGTGCAAACTTCTTTGCCATATTGTCACATATTATTTTACCCTGACGGAACTCTTTTCTAGGATTAATACTTATGGCTACAAGATTTTTCGAGATACAATCGAAGCATCTGGATATCAAACTCCCTATGCGAGCTGACGGATCTCATATATGTTCACACCGAACTCCATAAGCATCGGACCATACCAAGCAGTCACACTATGAAAGGTCTATGACATGTGTGGAACCAAAGTATGGTGGATCACTTACAAGCCCACTGTTGCACTCAGGTCAAATGACCACGTATACTACTCAACTCGAGAGGACCCTCCGTTAACGGCTTACATAGGATGTCTATTGAAAGCCTTCGTGAGTCTGTCCCATATCTAGTCCTAACTAGATACCCATATGCCAATATGAGCTCCAAGCTCACAGTCGGCTAGGAACGACCATCTATACCTTATAGGTACAACATATGCTGATCTATATAGAAAGGTATCCACCGACAGACCTGCATCGATAGAAATAGGTTAAGGATAATAATTCAAGAACATATTTGTGTAACTAGCATTTTCTGGCACCCGATTGTAACTATGCAGTTACTGGTATATTCCTAGGTCTATGTCCCATTACAGACAAGACTCCAACTCTTGGATCTGCTGTGTATTATAACCAGCTAACACTTAGTTATGCTAACATTTAGTATTTATATCTCTTAGCGTGGCTAACTATGAGCCTTTAGCTAAACTCCTTTAGATTTGATCTGAACTCTTTCAGATCGTATAATGTCTGTACCGTTATATTGCATGATACCATATTAATAGGTATTAGTGATTTAATAGAAATGTACACTTATATAAATACACAAGTATATGTACATTTAAAGATAACACGTAAGCATCGACCTTAACAGTTATTATTAATGTAGGAGTTGTTATTTTTTTATTTATAAAATTATTTAATCTAAATATTTATTAGTATGTAATGTAATATAATCCCAATTATTATACAAATTGACGTACCTTAAAAAAAACATTATGTGGCAACCAAAGATGATTTAGCTTCTTGCATACTAAAATAGTTTTTTAGGGTAAATTTCGTCATGCCCATCATTTTTCAACAAAACATCAAATCCTCCTCATGTTTTCTCTTAAGTCTATAACATGCACTCAATGCTATTAAAATTAATTAAATTCAAAAGCAAATTTTAATTATATAAAGCAAATTATTAGAAAAAATGAATAAGTTCATCTTTATTTGTCAAGAAATAAATAATTGAACAATTATATTTTTAATTTATATTTTCTCTCTCGATCAATTTGAGCTCTTTTTTTAAAAAAAAAACTCTAAAATTAGATTGTAAAAATAGTTAAATTATGAGTAAAATAATTAAAAAATAGGTAAATTGTGTTGTGGAAAAAAAACATTTTCATCCTTGTAATTTGAAGAAAAGGAAATGCATACTCATAATTTTAAAAATCTTATTTACACCTCAATTGAGTGATAAAAACTTTTAACTTTAACAAAAAAAACTGTTAAAACTAGTGAAATTATATTATGCCCTCCTATATATCTAAAAAAAATTAAATTCAAATGCTTAAAGTGGAATTCCTATATATCTAAAAAAAAATTAAATTCAAATGCTTAAAGTGGAATTCAAACATTTGATCTTCAATATAATAGTAAATATTTTAACCAATTAAATTATTTTAAGTTTTTATTTCTGTGATTAAAGATTTATTAAAAATATTATTCTTAACTAACTATTCAAGAAAAGGTATTAACCGATGTTGATTAGTATTAACCACCTCATTGATTGTGATAGTTGACCAATGATTATTCAGTAGTTGTTGACCAACCGTTGATAGGCATTGATTGACTTTTCATCAAATGAGAATAATTTTTTATTTTTACCTTTTTGGACACTAACTTTAATAATTTTTATCATCTAATAAAAGTGCAAACAAAAATTTTAAAATTATGTCGATCTGTATATTTTTTTTTTTTAAATTACGGAGATTCAGATGTCCTTTCTTATGTTGTGATAAACTTGTAAAAAAAAATAAGATGAGTGAATGAAAATCTAAAAAAAATCTAAAAAAATTGAAAATTAGTATAACAAAGAAAACTTTCTCGGGAACATTTCTTAAATGTGAGAAATTTTGCGAGACCTTTCTCACGCAAAAGGATTTAGTTTGTTGTACGGGCAAGATACATTTATTCGTCGAGAAGTGATCATATGAACACAACAGCATCCCAGAATATGCACCTCTTCAACAATGGTGCTACAAGAAGATAACAAGATCGTGGAGAATGCCGCCGTTGAACTCGTAGTACATTATTTTTGAAACCATATGAAGTAACTAACAATTGCTTGCTTCCCGCCTCATCATATCACAAGGACAAATTGTATGACATATAAATGAGTTGAAATCCGATGCACAAATAACTGTGTTGCTTCTAAATTCTACTCCGAACAGAGAGCTCGTGCTTCGCTTGGTCTCTTAAAACTCTCCTTAGTAACTTGTTAGAAGCAGTTCGGGGAAACTCCGGGACAATCTTAACCAAGCTCACCTGATAATTAGTCAGAAAGTGAGGAAAAGATTATCACATCAGAATAGAATGATCAGTTATTAATTGATCCCATAATTACATGGACTAGTAAAGGAATGCAAGGGTCCTTTGCACCAAACCTTAAATAAAGGGTTGAGATTTTTTTGGATGGCTTTCGAGAATATCCTCTTCAGTTTGTCTGGTTGGGTCGTAAATCCTTTTTTTAATACCACAAATATAACCAACAGTTCTGGACCACCACCTACCGGTGGAACACTGATTGCAGCTGTCTCCAGGATGCTTTCATCAGCGCGGTCACACACCCGCTCAATTTCAACAGAACTTGTCTGCATATCAGAAACATATGATGTTTTATGCATTAAAAAGTAGTCTAAGCATGGATATTAAACAAAAGAGACTACATAAGTTCAAGCCTAGGAGAATAGAACCACTCATGTACGTGCAAAGAGTTAATTTAGCAAAGTAAGAAAGTCAAAGAAAAGAGGAGAATGCAACACCTTTATGCCACCAAGATTCATGGTGTCATCAGCCCTGCCCTGCATGATGATGTAGCCCCCAACAGTCCGCTTGATGATGTCTCCATGCCTTCTAAGTTGCTGCCAATACATTTGTGAAGTTACAGAAGTACTTAATGACAATTCTTAGATGACTCTATGGCTGCTATTGGTTATGAGGAGGGATGTAAGTGAAAGCAAATAGAAAATTTTAATTTTAACCATGCCCTTATCCACAGCTACATGTGGAATTGAATGGATTAATGCTCCTACAATCTAGCATTAGTTGCGTCTTGCCCTTGATCCAGCAGCACAAGCAAGTGAAGCAACGGAACTTCAGAATAGCAAAGTGACTCACCAATGATCAATCTCACAGGTAATTGAACACACGCTGACTCAATCAAATAAAAGAGTTTTTTGAGCCTCTATCTTCTAGCATAACTAACTTGAGAAATATAAAAGTAGGGCCACTAACATTTTTATGGAAAAAAAGAGAGTAATTCTCTTAGATGCCAAATATACATGCAAGTCCTATAGATATTAGTATGTGGATGCTCCAATCTGAGCCCCAAGTGAATCCGTGCCAGTTAACGCAACTGGAAGTAAATTTATATGGGTAGTAATCTGGATTCAGTTGCAAAACGTGGTGTGAGACCAACACCCACCTATAATTCAACATGCTGCTTTCAGAGATTAAAACAACTTAACACATATTGATTGAATCATTGATAAAACCTAACACACACATGTGCGTCTTCATGTGGCATTTAAAAAAGGCAGATCTAAGCATACCATTCCTTTATAAATTGGCATTCTGCGGAAGTAAACTTCCTCATGATCAGCATTAAGCAATCTGTCAGTAGCTCCAAGGTATAGAGGGAATAAACCCACTTCACCAACACAAACTTGATCGTCTGGCTGCCACATAGTTCAGAAAGATTAAATTGTACCCATATACAATATAAACTAGAATATTAATTGATCAATCTGGATCCAGATTCGTTCATTATATTTTGACAACCATAGCAATTGCCCTCCTGTCACATGTTAATGCAACTAGAGGAGATGTACTAGCATGATGTATCTGATAACAATTCGATTTACAAGATTTGTAAAAAGAATTTGATTTCAGTCAGATCAAGAAAAGATCCTCACGTAAGGAACTCCATGGTCGTCAAGAATGACAAAGCCAGTCGTCATTGTTGCACTACTAAATGCTCCAAAAGCTTGTGGCTGCAGCAGATTTCCTTGGATGTAGGATGAGGCAAGCTCTGTACCTCCACAACTTTCAATAATAGGCTTGTAGTAAGCTTTGGAAGAAAGCCAAAGGTCATCATCAATGTTGGAGGTTTCTCCAGTGGAGGCAAAGGCTCTACACATATAGTTCAACTCAATTTTATTCTGACTTACAAGAAGGCATTTATGTAGGAACTTGGAAACAGCACACTACCTTATCTTTGTCCAGTCTAGGCCTTCCAGACAGTTTGTGTTCTTCCAAGCTTTTACTAAGCTTGGAACTGTACCCAAAATAGTTACTCCGGCATCCTGAAAATGTCTCAGAAAATAAATAAAGGTATAGGACTGCATAATCTCACAATTCCCAGTACTCAAATTTATATCAGTGCACTAAAAGAAGTGATGCCAACCAGCCATTAGAGAGGGTGCTGTCTGTACTGTTACTTCTATGATTGTACTAAAACACAAAACTTTCATTATAACCAGTTATAAGAATCCTCTAAAAAGCAGTCTAGTCTTAATCGACACCCTTAACCATATGGTGGGATGTTGAACTTTTAGTAACCGGTAGTGGATTGTATCTTATGAATTTAGTGGTGTACTGACACGATCCAATCAACAGAGCTGAAGGAAGCTTTGTCTGCATAAGGGTGTGTTCTTAGAAAATGAATGGTTGTTAGTGTAATCACCTCTTGGTAGAATTCTCATGCACCTGAACAAAATAGGCAATAAGTTCTTCTATAAATGAAAAAGAGAAAAAACAAGCATAAAATTATCACCTGAACAAACTTCCCAAAACTGCGTTCGAGAGGAGATCCATGATAGAGAGCAAGAGTTGCACCATTAAGAAAGGCTGAGAATAGTAAAATTGGTCCCATCACCCATCCTAAATTGGTAGGCCAGCAAAAAACATCTCCAACTTTGACATCAACAGAAGCCCATGCCTCAGCAGCACATCGAATGGGTGAAAGTTGCGTCCATGGGATAGCTTTTGGTTCTCCTGATGAAGGCCAACAGATAAAAAAATATCATTTGATAAATGCAATGTCAAATAATGGCCAAACTACATATACATTAAAGATATCTCTACCTGTGGTTCCAGATGAAAAGAGCACATTAATCACAGAGTCCACTGGTTGATAAACTGGAGAGTAATAATTTAGACTGCGACCACGAGAACATTACCATTGATTAAATTTTAAGACATAATTGGAGAAACAATAATATTATTTTGGGATATTGCATTAAGCGGTATCAATGATACAAAATGAACACTTCCTTGCTTCTTTCAGTGAACAAACAGAGGACTATAGATACCTTGGATGGTGATTGACTCTGGAAAGAAAATCTTTCCATGGCAGATCTTGTTCTCTAAGTTGAATGCCTACATCATTTCCAATCACAGGGAGCACAATAGCTTTGAGAGGAGCAGCGTCTACAACTTTACTGTACAAGAAAGACAAATAGCCATTATACTTAAAAACATGTCACATCCCCAATGTATAGAATAATAATTCAAGAGTGGAATTAGCACATTAGTTAGTTTTCAATCTTTCAAGATAAGGCCTTCATGAAAGCACTAGGAAAAATCGTTATATGGAATTGCACCAAAAGTAGAATTCGTGCAAATACATTTCAAATTTTGCCAAACAACTCATGCCTCTTAAGAAAATGACAGCAGTTTTTAGTTTGAGAAAACTGACTCAGTGCTTCCTGAAAAAGTAATTCCAGAACCAGTAGTCGTTTAAAATCACAATTCTGTATCTCTTATACAAATTGCAAAGGACATTCCATTTTGCTTAATTTGTGAATGATTTCAACTGAATTATGTGAGCAGGTAAGTATTTCATGATATACAAATATATTCATAATCATGCAGTGTATAATGGTGAAATAAACATGACCACGATGGCATATACAAATAAGCAATTCCTCTCGTATATGGAGATATAATTAAACTTCAGTAGTCAAAAGATTTTCTTCAATTTCAAGTGTAGCTAATAAGTTATGGTGGTAAAGGCATCTGAATTTTGGCACTTGACAAAGGTGATGCTAGTCTCAAATAAATGTTTTCCACCATCAAAATTGGTAAGAAATTGCAACCTCTAATATAGACGCTAAAAAGTTAATCCCTTACCTGTATAAAGGAAACTTTCTACCTCCTCTGAGTATAAAATCCTGAATGCAAATTGAAGGCCGATATCAATTTCCAAACCAAGGGAATAATGCAAACATATAATACATAGATTCCCATAGAACATATGAGAATGTGGTCATAGTTATCCAGAAAAGCCACCCCACTACTTGAAAATTGAAAGCCAAAGGAAATATGACAAACAGGCAACAAGGAAAACAGAAACAAAAAGTGATACATAAGAGTCAGGGAACAATGATATCTGAGGATGAAAATCTAAACAGGTACATGCCATGTCTTCCACACATCTTAAATCTGAAGTCAGTAACAGGGGTAAGCACAAACAATTGGTCAAGCAGACTTTTTTCCGTCACAACTGGTACATATAAGAGATCTATAAGGGAAAATACATGGCTCAATGCAGTTCATATCTTTCAGAAATATTAATCCTTTGTATTATTAGATGATCCATAGTAATGGAAGATCACCTGAGTAAAGATACCCTTCGCATTAGACACTCGCAAACGAGTTGCAATCTCCCTTGCTGCAAAGCTGTCAGCTATTGATACTACAACATATCCTGCAAGTACAATTGCCAAATATACGATAACTGCATGGACTGTCATCGGCATGTCAATTGCAATTGCATCACCCTTTGAAAACATTGTATCCAGTGCATTAGCCACTAGCCTGTAACTCAAGTAGCAGACATAATAAAGGATAAAATAAATGAAAGCAATATTAAAACTAAACAATAAGAAAATGATGATACCAATAAAGAAGAGTTGAGAGGAATAAAGAACATGTGACAAGTTATGTCCTTAGATAATTTGTTGGTAATAATAGTTCCTTCATATATTAGGCATATGAAAATGTTTGTGAACAACAACAAAGAGAGTAATACTTTCCATCAGAAATAATGTCTAGGTATAACAAGTGAAGATCTAGTCACATTCTATATTATGTAAGAAAATGAAACTTGGTCTTTTCTTGAAACAATTATGTTGTTGACAAGAATAATCAATAACATGCACATATATAGATCAATTACTATTCAAGCTTAGGCTATAACATAAGAGACCCGCATTCGTCACAACTTTCAAGCATTAACCTCCATTGGTTTCTTCATAAGTTGTTTGGCAAAGAACCATATTGTATGAAACTGTGATAGCAGATAGAAATAAAAACGACACAATTGTTATATTCAACTTTACTCTAAACGAACCTAAACACAAAGGAACTCATTAGAATAAGATACAAACGCTGAAAATTGTGGATGAGAGCCTACATTACTTGTTCCCGAAGTTCTTTGTATGTCATACGGCTAACAGGAGATTCATCACATCTATCATCTCTCCACACAACAGCGACACTGTTGTCCTCTTTTCTCGGATGATTGCTGGGTAGCAAACAGCATTCGGCGATATTCAAAATTGAACCAGGAAGCCATGTTCCACCATGTTTTGATTTATCAGTTCTATCTATAATACATTTTGGGGCTTCACGAAAGACAACTGATATCTCGTTGAGAACAATTTGCCAAAAAGCCTGAAAAGCCATACCCAGATAGAAAAATCAGAAGAGAATCAAGTCCCAAAACTTATAAACAAAAAGGGGAAACAAACGCATTTATGTTTAGCATTTAAATGAAAAAATAAATGAATGCACGCATAAAGTACTTACCTCTGGATGTTCAACAGTTAATTTCTGAAAGAGGTTAAAACTTGTTATGGGGTCTTTGTACACAGCCCCTAATAGCTTTGGCCCATGAATTTCCATTGCACGTCCTATGTTGGTATGTTTAGATTGATCTCTGACATTTGGAAAGCACAAGGTTCAACTTTGATGCTTGTTTACAATCACAAAGGCTAGAGTAAAACAAATTAATCTAGGCAACAATGATACAAAACGAACATACCGACAAGATAGCAAAACAAGTGAGTTCACACACAAAAGTGATAGAACAGTGTAAAAATCCCACATTGAATCACATATCAAAACCACCAGAATTATACAAAAATTATCCAAATAATTACTCCCAATCACAAAGATGTCAAACTCAAGGAATTTTTATGTGCAAAGACAAAAATGGCATGAACAAACAGGCAACAAAATAAGAGAGAAATAAGTAGAGGGATAGAAAGCTTAAGAACATTACAGAGAAGGGAACCAGTAGAGAGGTGGGCCATTGGTGGAGACATCCCAGTCATTATACACACTGTAATAAACAAGTTGATGCAACCCATGTGGGTGCCATGGCTTCAGCACTTCTCCAGCCACCAGCTCTCTCCAAATCTCTCTTGGGTCAAACCCTTCGCTTCCTCTAACCACTTCTTTCAAAATCTTTTCAAATTCCTCGGCCTCCTTCACGTTTAAACCCACCCTCACCAAGTCTTCAACTCCCACTTCCCTGATGTTCTTTCTCATCTCTCTCTCCCTTTCTCAGTGCAAAGTTTTAGCATTTTTTCACGTACATAATCGCCGTCTCTTAATAGCTAACAGCCTGAGACAAATAATTAATAAACGTAGTAGGTAGCAAAAGATAGTGGAAGTTGAACCACGTGGGATAACTAAACAAATGTTTTGTAATAACAACAACAACAGCAACCAGTTTGTTTCATGGGCAATGCTAAATGCTGCCCAAGCAACAAAACTGCGAGACACGACATTATTAGCAAAAATGAGGGGCGTGAAGAGCGCCACGTGTGAGGCTAGCCCCTATTTTTGTGACCGGTTCCGGTTGAAGTGGGCGTGCGTAAATAAGATGAATTAATGGTTACGGTTTCCTAGTTTTTTTTTTTTTTTTTTAAGAGTGAATAAGAAGTGGGGTTAGGTAACCAAAGAATTTAGGAATTATTACGTAAAAGAATTAATTATTGTGGTGAAAAGTTTATCGTGTAGAGTAAGTGAATGTAGTGAAATAAGTAACTAAGGCACAGTATTAGTACAAGTAACTCGCTGTTTTTGCAAAAATTATTAAGTGATCAACAACAATCGAGCATGAGGACTCCTCCGAGTTAGTTGGATATCTCTAAGTTTTATATTTTTATTTGAGTTCGATTCTTCTTCTTTTTTAATATGGTGCGTATAATAGTAAATATATATGTATCTCTAAAAAAAAGTGATTAATAATAACCAAGGCTGTTTAAGCAAGAAATTAACATTATAGAAAGATGAAGATTAACAATCAGAAAGATTAACTCTATTAGAGAAAGTAATTGAAGTCAATAAGTTATAAAGATTAAGAATCATTAAGTATCATCACAAAGTGTTTGTGGAAGCAAAGAAGAATTATATAGTGAATGACAAGTGCAAAAAAGAACAACGAATAACTTAGAGTGGATAAGTGCAAGAAAGTAATTAAAGTTAATAAACTATAAATATTAAGAATCATTATTAAAAAAATTTATGTAAAAATTTTCACCTATAAATATTTAAGAATTGTAAAAAATTATACAATTAAAATAAAAATAACTATCAAATACACATAAAAATTATGTAATTCAACAAATTACTTACGTTTATAGTAGATTAAAGAATTCTAACTTTTTTTATTAATTTATAATTACTAACGAATTACTCAATGATCACACAAGATATTATAAGAAATACTCAATAGAACAAATTCTTCAAAAACTTATACGAGTACTTTCTTACATACTCAGTACTCAAATGCTCTTTAAGCTCTCTATTCTCACTCTCTTGATGCCTCTATGATGCTTGCCACCATAATGACTTTACAAAATTTTATATAGATTCCAAAAATTCCTTAAAAATATTATATCAAATTGAAATAGAAGTCCACATATATAGGAACCTAAATACAAATCAAATAAGTCGATGCTATTTAAAAATATATTATGCCAGCATTTAGGGATGTGGCCTTACCAAAAAAGGCCTTAAGGCCATATTGCTCAACCTCTACCAGGTCAAGGCCACAGCCTTGACTATGTGTCATCACTTTATTAGTGTCAGACTCAAAATTATACTCAAACACAATTTTGAATAATTAAATTCTAACATATCATAACAAACTATTTATAGAATCGAAGAAGAAATATATAATAAGAGTCATGTGTCACGTGCCACATCGATAAAAATTTAGTAGATCTTAGATATATATGAGTGAGTATGTAGTATTATCTAAGATAATAGTCTTTTGAGTCAATAGAAAGCACTTGGCCCGTGACAAGTAGTATCAAAGTAAAATTCACATTCGCATGTAAACCCCCAAAATTACTTTAATAGAGATTGCCACATATGTAGTAAGTCCCCAAGAGTATTGAGGATGTGCATTATAAGCCAAATAGGCTCTAAAAATAATGTGTCTTGAGTCTTAATAAAAATTATCATTTGAGTAATAGGTCCTCTCATAAATAGTGAGGTTGGACAATACGGGTTAAGTAAGCATTTGAGTTTGGGTCGGATTGTGATGAAGGTGTCATGTGATTGAGTAGGGTAGATGTAGCAAATAGGTCATGTCATGTTGGGTCGCGATATACAGCCCATCACAAGCTTGGTAAGACACAACCGGTGGGTCGTGCCTATTTCTTAAATTTTGTAAATATTAATAATTATTTTTTCTTACAAATATTTTAAATCTTATACATATTTTAAATTGTTAATTCAAATTATTTTAAAATTAATAATTGTAATAAGAAATAAGATTATAATTTGCATTGGATTGAAAATTTGAAATATGTTTATAAATACAATTTTATATGATCATAAATACAAAAATAAATTATAAAAAATCAATGTAAATTTATTGAAATTTATTTTGAGGATTAATAATTAATTTATGTTATCTTATTATATTTTTAGATATTTAATTTTCTTAAGATATATTAAATATTTTTTTAAAAGTTTTAATTTTTGCAATTGTAAATATTATGATGAAAAAAGACCAGTGAAAGTACCCAACAAGAAATTTCAACCATTAGCCAACCACCAAGTTGAACTCTTACCTTACTCTACTTATCCAACCTCATCTGGTTCCTACAATCCCCAACTTGAGAACTTTTACCCCATCTTGATGGACTAGGAGAGATGAGGTATGAGTTCTCAAGCAGGGGATAGGGTTAGGGTTCGATTGGTGAGCGATGGTTTGTGGTTGACTAAAATTTTTTAAGAATATTCACCGGTATTTTTTTATTACAATATTTATAATTGTAAAAATTAAAAAAATTAAAAAAATTAAAAAATATTTAAAATATCTAAAGAAAATTAAATTTTTAATAATAAAATAAGATAATATAAATTAATTACTAAACCTCAACATAAATTGTTTTTGACAATTCTCCTTACACTTAGTGGTATGCCGACGGAGGTGCACTAAGCTAAAATAATTAGAATAGGTCAAAGTTCGGTTACAGGTATTACAACACAATATTATAATATGATTATTTTTTATTTGTGTTAAACCTCTACCTGTAAAAGATGTGAAATGAACTTTCTTATGTTGTTACGTCGTAATTACAATGCATCTTTATCGTCAATATCTTGATGAGGTTGAGAATGAATGTTATTGTTGTCATTTTAGAGAGGTTGAGAGTTTATTTTATAATGATCTGCAATTTAGAAATTATAATTGGATAAATAAAAATTAAAAAATAAATAAATTGAGAGAATATAATTTTTAAAAAAAGTTAAAATAATTTAAAAAAAACTTGGAGAGATTTGAGTTGAGTTAAGACTTAAAAGAAGATTGAGAAGGCATCGAAAAGAGAGGAGAGGAGAAGACATTGAGCATGAGTAAGAATGGGTTGGGGGGACTTTTATAAATATACCAAACTGAACCAAAAAGTTTAAAATTTTTACTTTTAGAATTGAACTATATCGAATCAGGCATTAGAATTTAATTATACCAAATTGATTTGATATGATTCAGTTCGATTCAGTCTTTTAAAATTTTTTTAAAAGATTAATATCATATGTGTAAAAAATAAAATTTATATAAATAATAACGAAAAAAATATACATCAATTTTAAACTCCAAATTAATAAAATATTTATAAACTAAACAAATTTAAAAAATATTAAAAATTAAAACTTATCAAAACAAATAAACTATTCATTAATTTAAAGCATTGAATTAGTTGAAAATTCTATGAACTAAATAAATTTAAAAAAATTAAAATTAAAATTTTTCTAAATAAATAAAGTTACTATCAACTTTTAAGTACTAAATTAATTAAAGTCTACAAACTAAATAAGTTGAAAAACTATTAAAATTGAAATCTATTAAATAAATTATATGAAAATTTTGTATAAAATTTTGTTTATGCCATTCAATTTGGTTCGGTATTTTCAAGGACCGAAATAAAAATATCGAATTGAATCGAATTTATTCGAGGACCAAATTAAAAAAATCGATCAATTAAATTTTATACTCTAATATCGAACTGAATCAATAGGTTCATTTTGGTTTGATTCAATATTTTCGATTCAAATACTTATTTGTTCATCTCTAATAATAATTTTTTTTTTAAATCTTAAAAAAGGACCCATAGGCCAACCGCACTAGCACGGCATGGTTTCGTGCCGTGCTAAGCTGGAGCCTCTTCAAATAATGTCAACTCAAGGGTGAAAATTCGTTTAGACCTAATTTTCGTAAATCATGCTAATCCAGCACAACTTATTTGCCATTTTTATAATATAAAAAAATTCACATTTTATATTAAAAAAAATTTAATAGATCTTTATTATATATAAATAAATATATAATATTACCTAACAGCCTTATTTTTGAGTTAATGATAACCACTCACCTATGACACATAATATCCACATTCTTCTCTTTTATGAAAGGAAGAGTTGAGTCAAAGTTATTCTTTGGTGAGATAGTATTATTGCAAATTGTACAGTGTTGGTAAGGCATATATTAACGTGTGCAACTCATTATTTATAATTTATTTATGTTGTCTGCACATGTCTGCAGTCATCCTAAACCCGTCATATAGACAGAGCCAAGAGGAGTGGTACCAAAGCTTTGTTATCGGTGGTTTCACAGTTGGAGTAGACAACGTCATCGGATTGAAATGGCAAACGAGCATTGTCAGCAGTCAAGTTATTCAAAGAGCACATTAACAAATAGGAATCAACAGTAAGAAGCAGAACATCCATACAAATCTGGGAAAGAGGTTGAATCAAATTGTTCATACAAAAATAAAATATTTGTTGGGATCGAAAGTGGTCTAGAAGTTTAAATTTATTGCTATATTAATTTAAGAACGCTAAGAGTTGGTGTGAATTAATGTATTTGGAAAGTTGGTGAAAAGTAAATTTAATAAGGCTATTATTTATAGGTAAAAGATGCATGAACATTACAACCCGTGCATTTTGTGGTCATCTAGAAGTCAATTTGGCGCAGCTACGATCAGACTTAGAGGATTATATTTCAAGAAAGCACGAGAAGGTGATATGTGCAATGAAAAAGTTTATTAAAGAAGTATGTGATCATAAATCATCGATGCAGGTACATGGTGAGAGAGAACTGATTTTGTTCCTGAAGACAGTTGGTAGGAAGAGAGAAAGGCATGACAATACAGTGCATCCACGTAAGGAGTGTAGTTAGCAAATATTATACTTGTTCGACGTCAACCCATGATGATCTCAAGCATGTCATGAAACATGTTGAAGGCGAAGGAGAGTCCATTTGTTTAGGAAAATCATGTGCTTTGAGGCATGACATGTGTTATTAGGCCTCTGTTGAAAATTGGTTAAAATTTTGTGCATACATCTGTTTTGGGATTTGTCTCATTCGATACAAGGCAAATCATAATTGATATAGCAAGATTATCTCTTGATTTTGTTAACAAAGAAAGAAATATTATTCTCAATGAATTGGGAATTTTAATGCTGCAACAACTGGCAAAAACTAATTGTGGTCAACCCATGTGTTGGTTACATAAGGAGAAGTTTTGGGAAAGGTGAATGCTGTGTTTGGATTGTGAATGGTAAGTGGGAAATGGGAATCAACAGCGCGAAGGTGGTAATGAAAAAACCTTGAAAAGAAAAATTCCCTTAAAGTTTCAGCTTTTCTATGTTATGATTCCTGACCTGCAACTGCAAGTTGTATCTAAAAAATTAAATGAAATAAATTTACATGCGTTAGGTCAGGTAAGATGTTACTTTTAAGTCAGTATCATTTGTTAAATGATGAAAGAAAGTGCTTAATTTTTGCTTTGGGTATCTCAATATCAATATTCTGAACACTAAAATATTAATTTAGATTTCTTTTATTAGGATGCAATTCACTATACTCTCTTTTTTAACACTAAGGCCTGATAAAAAATGTTCACTGAGATCCCACAAGACAAATACAAATTTAGAAGAAAATTATCCTTACAAAACTGTCAGGGTGTGGCATCTAACAAATCATATGAGATCACCAAACAAGCATTTGTAAATACTACCTATCAGATTGTGCACCAAAACTGAAAGCAAGACAAACTCATTTCTTAACAAACAATATCGATTTACAGGAATCAATTTACTGTCAGGCAAGATACATTTATTTATCAAGAGCTAGTCATATGAACAACTACAACAACCCAGATTATGTATATGCACCTCTTCAACAATGGTGTAAACAAGAAGAATAGAGAATGTGGCATTTGACACTCTGTGACTACAGATTTCGTCTTTTTCATTTCATCTAATCACAAGGACATATTGCAAGCAGTATAAATGGTGGGTTCAAATCTGATGCATCAGAACTGATGTTACATCTAAATTCTACTCCGAACAGATAGCTCATGTTTCACTTGGTCTCTCAAAACTATCCGTAGTAACTTGTTAGAAGCAGTTCGGGGAAACTCCGGGACAATCTTAACTAAGCTCACCTGGTGTTTAATCAAAAAATTTGAGGCGAAAATTATCACATCAGAAATTATTGGTAATTAATCCACTAACTACAAGGAGTTAGTAAAAAAAATAGGAAGGCCCTCAGCATCAAACCTTAAACAAAGGGTTGAGGTTACTTTGGATGGCTTTTGAGAATATCATCTTCAATTTGTCTTGTTGTCCGGTAAATCCTTTCTTGAATACCACAAATATAACCAACAATTCTGGACCACCAACTACTGGTGGCACACTGATTGCAGCAGTCTCCGGGATACTTTCATCAGTGTTGTCACACACACGCTCAATTTCAACAGAACTTGTCTACATATCAGGATTCATGATATGTTACGTATCAAAAGTGTCTTAAAGCACCAAATGTTAAAAATGAAGAGATGAAATAAGTTCAAGCTCTGGAGAAGGGAACCAAGCATGTACGTGATAAAGAGCAAATTTGGCGAAGATAAGAAAGGAGGGAGGAGAACGTAACACCTTTATGCCACCAAGATTCATGGTGTCATCAGCCCTGCCCTGCATGATGATATAGCCCCCAACAGTCCGCTTGATGATGTGTCCATGTCTCCTAAGGTGCTGCCAATACGCGGAAAGTTACAGAATAGAACTTTCATGGCTACTTTTAAGTTGCTGCTTGATAGGATTCAACTAGTGACTAGTGATGATTCTTTAATAACTCTCTGGCAGAAATTGAATGATGAGTGATGGAAGTGCACACAAACAGAATATTTTAGTTTTAGACAAGTCTTTCGCCACAGCTATAGGTGGAATTGAATGGATTATTGCTTCTACAATCTAGTAATGGTTGCATCTTGCCTTCGATGCAGCAGCAAAAGAAATAGAAGCAGCAGAACTTCATAATAGCAAAGAAGCTCAGCAATGCCAATCCCAAAGGTAAATTGAGCATGCATAGCTCAAAATCAAACTATAGAGTTTTTTGAGCCTCTATCTTCTAGCATAATTAACTCCACAAATATCAAACTAAGATCCAATAATATTTTCATGAGAAAAAAAGAGTAATTTTATCGACCCCAAAATACACGTATAAGTCCAATAAATATTAGCATCTGGATAAGCTCCAACTTGACCAAGCGAATCTATGCCAATTAACTCAACCAGGAGCAAACTTATAATCTGGGGATCAGTTGCAAAACACAGTATGAGACTGACACCCACACCCAATTCAGAATGCTGCTTTTTAGATATTAAATAAGTAATACATATTGAATTATTGATACAAGTTAACACACAAAAAAGAATCTCTCTATGCAAGTACTTAAGAAAGGCAGATTTAACTATTACCATTCCTTTATATATCAGCATTCCCTGGAAATAAACTTCCTCATGATCAGCGTTTAGCAATCTTCCAGTTGCTCCAATTTATCGAGGGAATAAACCCACTTCACCAACACAAGCTTGATCATCTGGATGTCAGTTCAAAAAGATCAAGTTTACATATATACATTATAAAATAGAACATTAATGGGTCTTTTGATAATGACATGAGAGAATCCCAGTGATTGAAACCGTCACATTTTAATGCAATCTCAGAATATGTTCACTAGCATAACATGCTCTGATGACAGTTTGACTTGCAAGATTTGTAAAATGACATTAAATCTAGTCAGATCAAGAAGTTCTTACATAAGGCACTCCATGGTCATCAAGAATGACAGCCTGTTGTCATTGTTGCAGAGCTGAGGCGAGCTCTGTTTCCTCCACAAGTTTCAATAATGGGCTTGTAGTAAGCTTCCAACGAAAGCCAAAGGTCATCATCAACAGTGGAGGTTTCACCAGTGGAGCCAAGGGTTCTAGACATATATTTCAAGTCAACTTTATTCTGAATTATAAGAAGGCATTTATTTTTGAAGTAGGAAAGAGGAGACTACCTTATCTTTGTCCAATCTAGGCCTTCCAAACAATTTGTGTTCTTCCAGGATTTTACTAAGCTCGGAACCGTGCCCAAAATAGTTACTCCAGCATCCTGAAAAAGTCTCAAAAAATAAATAAAGTACAGGAGCAAAATCTCACAATTACCAGCACTCAAAGTTATGTCTACACAATTGAAGAACTGATGCCAAACAATTATTACCGTTAGTGTTGTCTGTTTCTTCTATGGTTGAACCAAAAGCCATAAATTTCTTATAACCAGGGAGTTTTTTCTATCTCCGTATATCCTATAACCATTAATGATCCTCAAAAGCTCAAGTTCCTCTCTTTCCAAGCCAAGCGAAGTTGTCTACAATTATTCTACTCCATTAATGATATATAATGTTAAAATGTTTGTAAACAGTAATGGAATTGTATCTTATTAATTAGTGACATATATACACATGATCTGCAGGGTTTAAGGAAGCTTTGTTTTGATAGGGATATCATCTATTAGAAAAAAGGTGGTTGGTAGTCCAATCACCCCTTGGTACCTGGGAAAAAATCAGATAACCCCTCCTAGAACCCCTGTTCAACTGGACACAATAGGATCAGAAATACACAATAAGTTTTTATGCTAAGGGAAAAACAAGTATAGAAGTGTCACCTGAACAAACTTTCCAAAACTGCATTCGAGAGGAGATCCATGATAGAGAGCAAGAGTTGCACCAGTAAGAAAGGCTGAGAACAGTAGAATTGATCCCATCACCCATCCTAAATTGGTAGGCCAGCAATAAATGTCTCCAGCTTTGACATCAATATGAGCCCATCCCTCAGTAGCACATCGAAGATGCGACAGTTGTGTCCATGGAATAGCTTTTGGTTCTCCTGATAAAAGTCAATAGATAAACAAGATACTATTTGATAAAGAGAATGTCAAAATATGGCCAACAGTACATCTGCATTTAAGAAATTTCTCTACCTGTGGTTCCAGATGAAAAGAGTATGTTAATCACAGAGTCCATCGGTTGATAAACTGGAGAAAAACATTTTTGACTGCCACCATGAGGATGCTGTCATATGTTAAAACGGTATAACACATACTAATTGAAGAAACACTAAAACGCTGTTGGAATATTGCATTGAGTTGTACTGATTACAAATATGGCCCTTTCCTTGCCAAACAAAATTGTTTTAGTGGCAAACGTATGACTATAGATACCTTGGTTGGTGATCAACACTGGAAAGAATGATAGATCTTGTTCTCTTAGTTGAATGCCTATATCATTTCCAATCCCAGGGAGCACAATTGCTTTGAGAGGAGCAGCTTCTACAACTTTACTGTAAAAGAAAGAAGAATAGCCATTATGTTTTTGGTGACAAGTCCCTAACGTATATCATAATTTCAGACAAAGAAGAGTGGAATTAACATGCTAGTTGAGATATTAATCCTAATGTTAGAACTTCATACTAAAGCACTCTCATGAACGGCCTTCATGGAAGCACTTGCAAAATATTCATTACTTGCAATTCACTTTTGTCCAAAAAGTGGCATTTGTGCAAATACATTTCAAATTTGTGCAAAAGGCATCTTGAGAAAATTAAAGAACTTTTTGGTTTGAGTAAACTGATATCCAAATCGCCAAGATCACCTGAGTAATTGAGAAACCGATTTCATATAAATCACAGCTCTCTCTCCCTTCTACAAATTGTGAAGGACATTTTTTTAGACTTAATTTTAAGAAAAATCCATGTGAATGATTTCACTCACTCATGTGAACAGGTAAGCTTCATGATACACAAATGACAAAATTGTCATTTTGAATCAATTGTTATGGGCAGCATAGATATCAACATGACCGTACACATAAGCAAATCCTGCTGTATATACAGATGTGATTAAAATTCAGTTGTCAAATGATTTGCATAATTTCAGGCAAGTATGCAAATTAAGTTAAGGTGGTAAAGGCATCAGAATTTTGGCACTCAATAAATGGTTTTTGGCATCAAAACTGATACTTTCTTACCCAAGATAAGAACACAGAGCTTCTAGTTTAGACAGTAAAAGGTTTACCTGGATAGAGAAAATTTTTTACCCCCTCTAAGTATAAAATCCTGAATACAAATTGAAGGGAGATATCAATTTCCAGACCAAAAAAAAGATATACAAACTGGATGATATAGCTTGTGTGTAAACATAAAATACATAGAATCCCTTAGAACATATAATAATGAAATCATAGTTCAGAAATGCCACACCATAATTACTAGTGCAAAATTGAACAGCCAAATGCAATACAGCAAATGGAATCGGAAATAGTGATACATAAAAGAGTAAGGGAAACATGATATCTGAGGATGAAAAATCTAAACAGTACAAGCCAGTCTTCGCACTTCTGAAATCTGAAGTCAGTAACAGGGGTAAGCACAAACAATTGGTCAAGCAGACTTTTGTCCCTTACAACTGATGTATACAGTTCAGAGAAAGAAGAGATATAAAGGGGAAAACGCATGGTGCAATGAAGTTCAAATCTTTCAGACATTCTAATCCTTCATATATAAGATGATGTATAGTAATGAAAGGTCACCTGAATAAAGATGCCCTTCGTATTAGACACTCGCAAATGAGTTGCAATCTCCCTTGCTGCAAAACTGTCAGCTATTGATACTACAACATATCCTGCCAGTACAACTGCCAAATATATGATAACTGCATGGACTGTTATCGGCATGTCAATTGCAATTGCATCACCCTTTGAAAGCATTGTATCCAGTGCATTAGCCACTAGCCTGTAGCTCACATAGAAGACACATTAATAAAAGAAAAATAGGAGAAAATAAAATTAAAACTGATGGGAGCAATAAAGAAGATTTAGAAGGAATAAAGAACATTGTAAGTTATTTTAAGTGACCATTTGTTATTAATAAAAGGTCTTCATTTATAGGCACATAAAAATTTTTATGACAACAAAGTAGGTAGTGGTTTCCATGAGAAGGTCTCAAATTTTCACAATAGATAGTACTTCCTTCTAATAGGGATGAGCTTACATTCACATCAACATTCTATATCTATTTTGACATCTGAAAGTCTCTATCATAATGTCAGGGCATAGCTAAGGCAAGATTTAGTCACGTTCTATATTGTTGTAATGAAAAGAAAATTTGGTCTTTTCTTGAAACAGATATGTTGTTGACAAGAACAACCAAGAAGGTGCATTATATAAAGCAATTATTATTCAAGCTTAGGCTTTAACATTAGAGACTCTCACTCCTCACAACTTTTGAGCATTAACCTCATTTGGTTCTTTGGTAAGTTGTTTTGGAAAATAACCATATTCTGTGAAATTATTATAGCAGTTTAAAATAAAAACGACCCAATTGAATTTGATGAGAAAGAAAATCTTGGTTGTATTCAAATATTACTCTAGGATAACCTAAAGACAAAAGAACTCATTACAAGAAGATACAAATACTGAAAATTATGCATGAGAGCATACATTACTTGCTCTTGAAGTTCTTTGTATGTCATATGTATAACAGGAGAGTCATCACATCTATCATCTCTCCACACAACAGCCACACTATTGTCCTCTTTTCTTGGATGATTGTTGGGTAGCAAACAGCATTTGGCAATATTCAAAACTGCACCTGGAAGCCATGTTCCACCATGTTTTGATTTATCACTTTTATCAAAGATACACTTTGGGGCTTCATGAAAAGCAACCGATATCTCTCTGAGAACAATTGACCAATAAGCCTGAAAACCATACCCAGGTTACAAAAATTCAGAAAAGAAACAAATCATATAACTAGTAAACATAAAAATGCATCAAAGCTTAGCATTTAAACAAAGAAACTAACAAGTACATATAAAAATAAATTTTTTTACTTACCTCTGGATGTTCAACAGTGAATTTCTGGAAGAGGCTAAAACTTGTCATAGGGTCTTTGTACATAGCCCATAATAGCCTTGGACCATGAATTTTCATTGCATGTCCCAAGTTAGTGTGTTTAGATTCATCTCTGACAAATTGAAAAGCATAGGAGTCAGGAGAAATGATTAAAACTTTAATGTGATGAGATAAATTAACATCATTTCCTTCATAAAGCTACAATTAAACAAATTAATCCAGGCAACAAGGACACAAAAAAGTACACGCCCATAAGATAGCAAAATAAGTGAGTTCACATACAAAAGTGATAGAACAGTATAAAGATCCCACATTGAATCACACATCAAACACACCACAATTATCCAAAACCTCAGCAGACAATTACTCAATCACAAAAATGACATAAACAAAACAGAAACAGGCAACAAGATAAGAGAAAATAAGCAGAGCGAGAGATAAATTTATGAACATTACAGAGAAGGAAACCAGTAAAGAGGTGGGCCATTGGTGGAGACATCCCAGTCATTATACACACTGTAATAAAGAAGTTGATGCAGTCCATGTGGGTGCCATGGCTTCAGCACTTTTCTAGATACCAGCTCCCTCCAAATCTCTCTTGGGTCAAACCCTTTGCTCCCTCTTATCACTTCTTTCAAAATCTTATCAAATTCCTCAGCCTCCTTCACATTCAAACCCACCTTCACAAAATCTTCAACTCCCACTTCACTTATGTTTTTCCCCATCTCTCTCTCTCTTTTGTCTCAACTTTTTGGTCTTGTTTGAGGTACACACAGTCACTCCCTCTTCTACTTGAGTTTGTAGTAGGTAAGACAAAAGAGAGTGGAAGTTACACCACGTGGGCAATATCTAATTTTGTTGTAACAACAACCACTTCTAGGCTAATTGTACTTCCCCTCGTGGGCTGACACCCTTTTTTATCTTAGTGAATTAAGTTATAATATCCCCGAACTGCAAGTACAAAACTCACAAGTCCCTCCAAGTTGTATTTGAAGAATTAAATAAATATAAATATGTTAGCTAAGGTTTTTGACACCAATCTATTAAATTTCACAGACAAAATTATTTTACAGATTATGTTTTTAAATAATTTTCACCCATTAAATTTAGTAGCGTCACGCAATATAACATAAAGAACATTATTTACTATATGATTACTTTGTTAGGTAATATGTTATTTTAACTCTTATTCTTATTTTTTTCTTTACTTTTTTGTTTAATGATGAAAGAAACTTAGGTCTGTTATTGACTTTAAATGAAATATATCTCTAAGTAACACTACAACAATTTTTATGATTTGAAACCAACTATTTTGTGACCATCCAAGATTGGTTGCTAAACAATACCATTCACGACTACATTGATTAGTGGCAGCAATTGATAAAAGATATGTCTATTGACTAACAAAACACTTTTGTTGGCAAAAAAATACTAACCTATAGACCAATAAATGGTGGCAAAAAAAAAAATTTATATCCAACTAAAAATGATTGTTGAAAGTTATTTAAAAAAAAACATGAAAGTTATCCCAAAACATATTGCGACTTGTTAAGATTGGTCATTAAATGATACAATTTATGACTAAATTGACTTGTAATTGCAATTAATAAAATATATATCCATAAATTATAAAACACTTATTTTGTCAAAAATGTTAACATATTGCAACCAATAAATAGTGGTAAAAAAATTTTTTTGCATCAACTAAAAATGGTCGCAGAAAAAGTTATTTACAAAAAATAAAGGCTACAGTAAAAATTTTGAGAATTCAAAAATGTCACATTAATATTCTCTGCTATATTAACTCCAAAAATGTCACAGTAATATTCACTCTCAATACTACAATAACTCTAGAAAATCTCTATTTTTTATTCAAATAAACACATTGTCAAATAGTTATACTTTAAATAAAATACAGTTGAAAACTATATAATAAAATTGAAAGATAACTTTGTTAGTGTGAGATGTAGGATTGTTTTGAAGGGCATGAGTTTAAGTTCTTGTGTTGGTAAATAATATTTCTTTTTTATTTTTTATTCAAATAAACACATTATCTAATTATCAGAATATAAATTAGTCAGAAATTAACAAATAAAAATAAATAAATACATTATCAAAGAAAAAATTAGCCAAAAATTTACAAACAAAAATAAAAAAAAATTATGGTTCTACATTTTTTTTAACCAAATTATTCTATCCAATTTATTCAATTGAATTAATTGATCTATTACATAAATATCAATTAATTTAAATTGAATTATTGTACATAAAATTATAATATTTAACGTAATTAAAAATGAAATTGGATTAAAATTATAACATTCAATATAATTAAAATTAAAATTGGATTTGAAATTACAATATTTAACGTAATTGAAATTAGAATTGAAATCAGAATTATAACATTTAAAGTAATTAAAATTGAAATCGAAATTATAACATTTAAAGTAATTAAAATTGAATTTAGAATTATAACATTTAATGTAATTAAAATTAAAATTAAAATCAAGATTGTAATATTTAACGTAATTGAAATTGAAAGTGAAATTATGTGTAATTGTTCACATGAGAATTTGGTTACGCTGATGGAGTCCAAAGGATGGGATTGTGTATACGATATATGAGTTGCAAGAGGAGTGTGATAACAAAATAATCTCATTGAATCAATTTTTTTTTTATAAATATGTTGAATCAAAATTATAACCTTAATTTAATTGAAAATTCATAAAATATAGCAACTAAAATAATATCAATTATAATTTTAAATTTAAATTTAATTGTGTTATATGTTATAATTTTAATTTTAATTACATTAAATGATATAATTTCAAATTTAATTTCAAATTTAATTACATTAAATGTTATATTTCTGATCATAATTTTAATTTTAATTATGTTAAATATTTTAATTTTGATTCCAAATTTGATTTCAATTACGTTAAATGTTATAATTTCAAATCTAATTTCGATTTCAATTACTTTAAATATTATAACTCTAAATTTAATTTTGATTTTAATTACATTAAATGTTATAATTATAATTCCAATTTCGATATCAATTACATTTAATATTATAATTCTAATTCCAGTTTTGATTTCAATTATATTAAAATATTATTATTCCAATTCCAACTTCGATTTCAATTAAGTTAAATGTTTATAATTTCAATTCCAATTTTAATTTCAATTATGTTAAATAATTAAATTTTAATTTTAATTTCGATTTCAATTACTTTAAATGTTCCAATTCTAAATTTAATTTTGATTTTAATTACTTTAAATATTATAACTCAAAATCTAATTTTGATTTCAATTATGTTAAATATTATAATTATAATTCCAATTTTGATTTCAACATATTAAAATATTATAATTTCAATTCTAATTTTGATTTCAATTACGTTAAATGTTATAATTTTAAATCCAATTTCGATTTCAATTATGTTAAATGTTATAATTCTAAATCTACTTTCAATTACGTTAAATATTTTAATTCTGATTCTAATTCTAATTTTATTTACGTTAAATGTTATAATTCTAAATCTAATTTCAATTTCAATTACATTAAATGTTATAATTTCAAATTCAATTTTAATTTCAATTGTATATTAAACTCACTTCAAACCTTACCAAAAATTTCAAATGTGAGGGAATTTTATCGGATAATTTTTTCATCCCTAATTAAGTTTAGTGGCCTTCTTGGATTTGCTTAATGGGCGACGACTTTTTTTTTTATATAGAATAATAAATAGAAGTTTATAATAATATTTAAATAATGAAGAAAAAAGTCCAAAAATAACCTAATTTGTAAGTAAAAATTTATTTTAACCTAACATTAAAATGGTAATCTTTGTAAACCAAACAAAATATTTCGGAGTACTTTACCCTTAACATAAAAATTTCTTTTTTCTTTAAAATTTCATAGAAAAATCATTAAAATATCAAGAAATTGACCTAAAGATAAGTAGATTGGTAGTTTTTTTAATGAAATTGTAAAGATTTAAAACTAAAATATCGATTTGATCGATAGAAATTTAAAAAATGGCTCAAAATTGGTGAGTTTTTTTTTAATTTATTGATATTTTTGTTAGAATGTTGTTATTGTCCAAATAAATTTGAAAAAAATATTCTATAGATTGAGAACACAAAATTTTGTGAATCAATCTACAAAAAAAATATGAAAAATAAAGAAATCAAAGACAAAAATGATGGAAAAAAAATTAGAATTTCTTGCACCTCGCGAGAGGTGTGGGGTGGGGTCTTGCACCGCGCGTTGGGTTCGAAGTGTGGCGCGAGACCCCAATCTGCATCACGCCTCATACGTGGGGCATGTTGCAAGACGCTAACTTACACAACGCCTTGTGCAAGGGACATGGCGCGAGTTGAACAAGAGGAAGGAGTAAGGCCTGTACTTCAACTTTCTTTTCTGATATTTTTTGTTAGATTTTACTTATTTTTTACAAATTTTCAATCAATGTCAATTAAATTTATTAATTTTTAACCTATTCTATTTTATATTTACTCATTTTAATTAATTTCAAAGTGTATTTTGAATCAAATTTTCAAATGACTTATAAGAGAGAGATGCAAAATGTTTCAGAGGTAAAATAGTGTATAAAAATTAAATGTATAACTAATAAAATTCATGATTTTTTATAATTAAATTAAATTTTTACTTTAAAAAAAGAAGTTATTTTTAGACATTTCCCAATAATGAATATCTTTGCATGGGAGAAAATATGTGATTTCAATTTGTGTAGCAACACTGCAATATGTCCTTTCAATTTTATACTTTGATTTACTAATTAATGAAAGAGAGCCCCACATATCTTGTCTTTGCCATTTTTATATTTTATTAATAAGTGATAAAGGCACATTTAGTTTATTAAAGAAAAAAAGTAGCAACTTTTTTAACTTGCTTTAATTATTTACTTTAATTAAAATAATAGAAAGCTTAAAGTGTTAGCCAAATTGACTAGCACCTCAAAGTTCATTCCTCAATTTTGGAGTTTGATTTCTCCATCCGTCTAGATGGAATTTGTGTGTATATAAATATATATATAAAAAAATTAAAACAGTAGAGAAGGAAAAAAAATCGTGGGTAAGAAAAAAAGAGAGAAAGAGAAATAGAAGAGGAAGAATTGAAAGAAAAAGAAAAAGAGAAACCGAGAGAGAAGGAAAGAAGAGAAAGAGAAAAAGAAGGAAAAATAAAGAGAAAAATGAAAAGAAAGAGAAGAATGGAAATTTTCTAGAGGTTACTAAGCTCGGTTCTATAATTTGTGAGTGGCTTCTTTCTTAAATTTGCTTAACATATTTAGATTCATTTTTATTTGTGGATGATGAGAGAGATAACATATTTATTTATTTGTGTATTTTTATAAATATTTCATTTGATAATGTAATTAGATTATTAAATCAATTCAAACATATCAATGTCAAATTTCTAACCAAAAATGAAATGGGATTATTAACGTCAAATCTTGTAGATTATTTTTAAGTTTTAGAGAATCCACTTAGGTTTATATATTTGAGTTTTAATTTTACATTATGCGTGTTTGATGGAATGTCTGAATAATATTAATTAATTTAAATACCAATTACTCTTGAGAAATTTTTTAAAATAGCCAAAATTGAAGGGTTTTAATATTTTTAGTCACTATTTCAATTTTTTTAACTTTTTTAGTTATAACTAAATGAGTAGACAAAAATACCTATTTATTACTTCAACAATACTAATAAACAGTACCCCTTACATTGGACAATACCTACCACAATAATTTTTAATTCAAAAATAATATTTTTTGTTTATTAAAAGTATGTTTATTATATATTATTTATTTATTTATTTTAATCATATTACTATAAAATTTACATAAGTAATATAAATATTTAATATAGTTAAATTAAACTAAATAAATACAATAAATAAAAAATAATTTTTATAAACAAATGCAAACTTAATTTATATTTTTTTATTAAAATTATATTTATTGACAATTATATAAAATAAATAAATTTTAAATAAATATATTTAATTTATTTGTGAATAATATAAATTAATCATGTCATATATAATAAAATAAAATTATAAAATATATAAATTAAAATATTGAGACCAAAAAAAATAAGAACTTATCTCACCCTTATGTTCTTATCGCGCATTTTTGTGGGTGCGATAAAAAATGTAGACCCTTCTTTTTCTTTTTTAATTTTATTATTTATTATAATATGTTTATATTTTTTTACTTATTATTACTTATAATAAATATTTTATTTTATTTTTTATTAGTATTATATTTAGTTTATAATGTATAATATAACTAATTTATATTATTTATTAAAAATTATATTTATATTTATCTAAATTTAAGTTTATATTTTTTTATTAATAATATATTTATTTAGTTTAGTTTAACTACATTATTTATTTAAATTTTGTAATAACATGATTAAATTAAATAATTAACAAATAATATAATTAAATAATAAAATATAATTTTAATAAATAAATACAAAATTAAATTTGAATAAATATAATTTTAAGTAAATAATACAAATTAAATACGTCACACATAGTATAATGAAATTGTAAATTAATTAATTATAAAATAAAAAAATTAATTTAAAAAAATTACTATATTGGGTATTGTTCATTGTAGGGGTACTGTTCATCAATACTGTTAAATAGTAAAAACAATTGTTATCCATTCACTAAGTTTATAGGTTAAAAAAAGTTTTAAAAAAATTGAAATTGTGACTAAATAATTTAAGTTAAGGCCATTAATTTTGGCTATTTTAAAAAAAATTTATTACACTTTTACTTATTTTTCTTCTTTTTGCTCTATGCTATTCTCTACACCACTATATGTGGCTAAAGAAGAATTCGAATTACAAATTTAACTATACCCTGTTTGATTTTGTGTTTTTACTATTGCGGATATTAAGTCATTCTCTTCAGTTTGACACCTCTATAGTTTCAACTAAATTATAGCCTTGATATCTTTTTTTATTCTATGCACAACGGAAGACATAACTCACACCACAAGTAAAAATACATAAGATCAACACACCAATAAAGATAAAGAAAACAAAATTAATCAACAAGACACAAGATATATATGGTTCTGCTCAAAATACCTATGTCCATGGAGGATCCATGATTCAGTCACTAAGTATCTTCTTACATCATCAATGATGCCATAATACCCATATTATCTCCATAGACCTATCTCCCATAGATCACCTTAGTATTTTCATAGAAAACTCTAAGTATCTACCGTTGATCACCATTAATTCTTCAAAACCACTTAGTATCTTCTGATAAGAAATTTCTACAAAGAATATAAGAATAAACCGAGCATTTAAGCCAAAATAATATGTGGTGTTTTTTTTATTCACTCAAGAACCAAAAGAAAACACTCCCCAAACGTTACACTCTAGTGTACCATACACTTAGTGCTTACCTAGTTCTTCTATTCCCTCTTATAGTCTACATCTTGAAACTTTAAATATTTGGTTTTCTCTTGTATTTAGAAGGATTTATATAGTGAATAAAATATTCTTAGAAACCTTAAACCTAATTAGAATGCGAGTCCTTACTTTTAGGAGTCCTAATCCCACTTAAAGAAGTCAATTGAAAAAAAAAACAGAAAATACTCATAAGTTGCTGTGTAAACAGTACACCTACGTGAACAGTGCTTATGAATAGTAAATGTATGAATAGTACCCTATTCTTCTGGCTTTTCATTTTGCTCATCCCTTGTACACCAAATGCGTACTTGACTTCATAATGACTTTTCTCTTAATATTCATCTCAATTCTTTCATATATAAAATTGTTGAATCATTAATTTCTAACAAATTTCCTTATTGATTCAAAATCTCTCTCTACGAAGTTAATCATCATCACCTCTCTTTGACTAATGCTCACTAGCATTGTCTTTAAGTGAAGTTCTAGACTTAACTAAGGCTTTTGTTGTTGAGTTTAGTGTGTGATTTACGAGCGTACATGTAATTTTAAAGGTTTACAATTCGCAGTAGAAGCATGTCAACAAAATACACTTAATTATTACAATTAAATACATATATCACATATGTGCATATGTATAATCAATATATAAATTGTAAATAATGAACACTTATGCTAAAATAATATGTAAAGAATACTTACTTAATGAAGGTAACTTTACAAAACTTCAAGTCTTTCAATTTTTTAAGTGAATAGCTCACCTTGAAGTGTATTCTTGAATAATTCTAGTCCATAACAGTTTGGTGGAATTATGGAGATAGAATAATAATTTTGATTTAAAATTTTTAAGAATATGTATTCAAACTCTTTAAGTACAAATATTTGTTTCCTAAAAAATAAAGCATTTGTGCAACTAATGCATAAGTCTTGGAAATAATTTTCATAAAAAAATTAATTTGAACAACTCTTATTCAAAATCAAATTTTCCTTCTTCATTTTCTTTTATCCAAGTTAGGTCACCTATGAGAGAAGAAGAAAAGAGATTTTTTTTACTATTACAACACTTACAAAAACGTAAAGAAAAACTAAAACTCTCTTTCTAACCTTCACTTGGCTGAATCCTTTAGTGTAGAAAATGAATATGCATTCTTGTTAATTTTTTAATTTTTTACAATTTCTTATTCAAGTGCTTTTTTCATTTATTTAGTGGGTAGAATATTATGATTGCGTTAACAAGTACTCTCTCATTCAACATGGCCGGCCAACCTTCATATTGAAATGATAATTATATAATTTCAATATCTTATAATGCTAGTGCTCATATGACATTTAATTTATTTTTAAATGGCAAACATAATTCCTATGTCACGATGTATAGGCTATAATAATTAATGTTTATACCTCATTGACATTTATAATAAAATTATTATATATTATATTTAATTTAATGATTCAAACAATTTTGAATAATTATTTTATCTTACTTGTTTTTTATTAGCAATGTTAATTAGTGAATTTAACATAAAAATAATTCATGGACCAAATTGTGCCACTTTATCAACATCTCATTGGTTAACAACTCTTATTAACTAATTAAGTAATGTACTTAACACTTAAGTCTTAATCAATGCACATCTTAAAGGATCCCGAAGCCATTATCCAAATTTTACTGGAATTTTTTGAATTGAATTATTCAATCCAATCCACTATTCTAGTGTGCAACGAGTACATTTCATATTGTGAAGCTCTCTAGTCCACGTCCGGTTTGTCATATGAAGCTCCTCTATACGTCCATGAATGATGCCCCATACACACGTTACAGATATTACAAAACAACGCGTTAAACCATATAAGTTGAGGTTATAGCATATTCATTTAATCCTTCCATCATTTATATCCTAGAAGAGCAGAGACATAGATCATCACTGCCAAATCTCTATTTGCTCAATCATGAACTTATATTCATATTTATATTTGTAAAAATAATATCCACAACACTTTTGTGATATTGTTTATCTTAACGAAATTCTATTTTTGGGGTTTATACTTATGATCACAAGACTTTTTGAAATACAATCTCAAGCATCATGACATACAAACTCACTTATATGAGTTGACGGATCCCATATCTACGCACACTGAACTCCATAAGTATAAGATTATACCTAGTGACACTTAGTAGTCAGACTATAAAAGATTTCTGACATGTGTAGAACTAAAGTATGGTGGATCACTCACAAGCACACCGTGTCACTCAGGTCAAAAGATCATAATTACTATTTAACTCAGAAGACCTTCCATTGACGATTTTATGAGATGTCTATTAGAAGTCCTCGTGAGTCTGTTCAGTACTCAGTCCTCACTGAATACCTGCATCTTTATACTAGCTTTTACTAAACTCTTAGTTTACTAAGACTAACCATATGGACCGTTCAAATATAGACATACACTAATCTTTATTAATAGGTTTCACCGATAGACCCGCATCAATAAAATTAAATCAGGAACATAGTATTTGAGAAAATACTTACATAATAATATTTTCGAGCACTATCTGAGAACATACTTACATAATAATATTTTCTAGCACTATCTGCAATTCTTTGTAACTACGTCATTACTAATATATTCTCAGGTCCTTATTCCATTTCAACAAGGCTTTAATTTCTTAGATTTCGCTAACTCTTATCACATACTAATTCTCAGCACTTACAACTTTTAGCCCTGCCAACTTTTAGCACTAATCTAAACTCTTTTAGACTAAATCTGAACTCTTTCAAATTTATAATATCTGAAACGTTACAAGCATCTTACCATTTAATAATTAATAATATTAACGATTTTATTAGAAATGATAATTATATAAATACTATAATTACATATTTATACATAATGGAATGACACGTAAGTACAAATCCCGACACTTGTGATTACGATCTCTAAAGATTTAGAAATGTTGATGTCTAAAGTACTGCAATGTTGCAATCTCTTATGTCCCGAAGACACCATAGCTACAATCCCATAATAGTGAAGCACATTCTTGTCATTACTAAATTTTTCATACATTCTTTATCAACCCCTGCCACAATATGATATGATTTCAAAAGTTACTTTTATGGTCTGTTTTAAATCAACAACACAACATTAAATTTATTTAAATATTTTTCTTCAAGCACATAATTTCTCTCTGTACTTCTTACTTGATCTTTCTGAATTTAAAATTATAATATTTAATTTAATTTTAATTAAAATTGAATTTATAATTAACTTGAGATTTTTTTTTAATTTTTTTAATTTTTTAATAAATAATTTAAGAAGGACTAACTTGATATTTGTTATTGCAGATTAAAGTATTCTTCTATAAAAGGCTAGGTACCTCCCCGGCTGACATTTCTTTATTTATATTAAATAATTGACTCAACATCTTCCTTCCTTTGTAAATCTTTCAAAGATTTGTTTGCTCGAGTGAATAGGTTATAATATCCCCCGAACTGAAAGTTAAAAACTCACAAGTCTCTCCAAATTGTATTTGAAGAAATTAAATAAATAAATATAAATATGTTAGCTAAGGATTTTGACACCAAGCTATTAAATTTCACAGACAAAATTATTTTACAGCTTATGTTTTTAGATAATTTTCACTGATTAAATTTAGTAGCGTCACGCAATATAACATAGAGAACATTATTTACTATATGATTACTTTGTTAGGTAATGTGTTATTTTAAATCTTATTCTTCTTTTTTCTTTAATATTTTGTTTAATGATGAAAGAAACTTGGGTCCGTTAATGACTTTAAATGAAATATATCACTAAGCAATTATAAATACAAGTGATAAGAAGTTATTGGTTAGATTTTTTTTTTTTTTGAATATTACAACAATCTGCTAATATATACAATCAAAATATTACAACAATTTACTATTGTAGTTTACAAATTTAGACCCAAGAAAAACTAAATCTACATCATTAAAAATTAGAAAAATCTATCCCTACCTATATAGAGAGCATATTCAAACTTTAACCCCTAATTCAAACTTTAACCCCTAAGTTAGAAACTAAGATAACAAATTTAAACTCAAGAAAAGTTAAATTAATACCATTAAAAATTGAAAAAAATCTATTTTTACTTATGTATAAAAGAAGATTTAAATTTTAACTTAAGTCAATGCGACAATTCTAGATTCAAAAAAAATTAAATCTACACCATAAAAATTAAAAAATTTATATTTAAATATGTATGAGAGGAGACTCGAATCATAATCTTCAAATTACAAATCAAAACTAACTACCACTCTATCAGGTGGGCAAATAGTTTTAACCTTTAAAATTTCTCTCTGTAGGTATTTACAAAATGAATCTTGATGTGCGTGCTTGGGTTATCCCTCCTCAGTAAAATGAAACAAATGTGATAAAATGTGCTGAAGTTGCAATTTCATATCAATATTTTAAGGGTGGCAATTGTTGATGAATCTCTTTCACTGACAAGAAACTTGAAAATATATTTGATAAGGTTGGCAAAGCTACAAATGCACTAAAAAGGAAACTAAAGTTAGTTCTTTATACCCACTGCTCCAACTTCTTTATGCCTTCATTGCTAATTTTCTTGAGGAAATGGTTATTAGAAGATGAAAGATTCTCAATAACTCTTTTTTTAAAGTTGAACAAAATTGTTTGCAGTCAACTTTAACACAAAGAGTTGCATGTCAGGAATTTTTTAAAAGGTACAAAACTTCCTGCTGAAAGACTTGAAGTCCTTTGGCATAGAGGGGTTAAAACTTAATTTTAAAAGCACAACAGTTAAAAAGATAAACACTAATTTTACCCGCCACAACTATATAATTATCAAACAACCACCTTTTATTACAGTTAGTACTTTCACTCCCTTGTAGTTGTTGCACCGTACACCAAATCACAATACCTCTACACCAAACGAATCCTTAATAGTGTAAACCTTTGACATAGCACAGGCAAAAATCACATGTAAAATTCGAAAGAATCCTTCCACATTAACTTAAGGAGAGCATTGATATTGCAGCAAGTGAATCAAACAATGATATTGTTGGGACAATTCAACTTCCCAACAGGATTTAAAGCAACTTCCTCATACACACCAAGAAAAAAAAAAGAAAAAAAAACAGTCTTGATGATTTAAGAGTTCGATATAGGAGGTGAGACATTTTAACAAGCTTGATTTCTCCTGGTTGCTGTGCGCATTTAGCTCCAAGGATAACTTTGCACTTCATGTTTCAAAGCATTGCAGATGTCTTTGGCCATTATCATAAACTTTGAGTTGAGCACAATCTGAGACTACTATCAACAGGCTGCTGAGGAATTCCCAATGAAGTTGCGATGTTAAGTGTCCACTTTGATCAGATTCATTATTTGGCAAATCGCATGGTCCACTCTGCAGCTAGTTGATCATGTTTAGCTTTATCTGCTAAGTACAAATGAGCAATGCCAGGAACAATTGGATTATCTGCTACAAGAAAATTTTTAGAAGTCTTCATGAAGTTATGCATTTAACTCAAAACTCTTAATATCTAAAATTAAGGTAGTCAAACATCTCCACACGTTCTGAAAATGAAAATCAATATAGAGGGAGTTATCAGATAGGTATTTATTCAGTGATGTTCAGTTCATGTATTGTAACAGTTGCATTATAGTTAATTGAAGGTTTCCTCTTAATATTTACCACTATAATTGATGAGGGTAATGAGATACTCCTTCGAAAATAAGTGGCAAAATTTCACTCTTACTTTCCTTCAGCAAAACCAATAGTTACAACAACATAAAAAAAGTCTGCGATTTACACACCTAGGCAGTGAAGCAAAAGCCAAATTGATGTAGAACGAGTTGGGTTAGTTTTCATATCTTTTTTATTTTCTTCTTGTAGTTGGACTAGGGTTTTATTTATCTATTGGGGCGAATTTTAATTATTTTTGTTTGGTAATTTTATTTATCTTAGTTGATGATATGACAGACTTTTACCTATTTCAATTAGAGTTTTGGCCACTATAAATAGGGCCTTTTCTCATAAGGTTTAAACATACTTGATTTGATGAATTGAATAAAATTTATTGTTTCTCCCCTATTTTCTTCTTGATTTTCTCCTCTTTCTATCTATTTTCTCCCCTTTCTGTTCTCTATTTTGGTACTCTATCACAACAACCAGGTGACAAACAAGGATGCCCAAGAGAATCTAGTGCAAGAACTTACGCATGCTGGGGTTCGTGAACATTGATCTGATTGCGAGTAGTACCTTCGTAATTGTTAGAGCTGGACTCCAACTGTCATCTAAGATGTCCAAACTAACATTGCCAGCAGAATCAACATTGCAGTGATAGATTCGAGTTAAAAAAACCACCTGCAAACCTGTACTTATTATTAAAGAACAAATAAATGAAAACCACATCGAGGTATATTGTGCACTAATCATTTCTACAATAAGACTAGAAGGGAGTTGCATATCCATGAATTCAATAACTAATAGAGTTGATTGAAATGAATCTATTGACATGGGTGAAATCCATAAACCTATCCAGATTGTATGGCAATGCAACACCATTCATAAAACGATCCTTCCAGGTTGGATGCATGTTCAATTGCTAATTTCATCACCATGACAGAATCTTAGAATTACAAACAAACTCAGAAAATGAACAAAAGACTCCAAAAGAAGGAAATTCCATTTATCAAAGAATGTACCATTTTTCTCAGGTCCCTATGGTTGCAAGTACACTATGTTCATTATTCTTGAGCAACATATCAAATGTAAAATACAGTTGACTTCTAACTCAATCTGTTTTCCCAAGTGTCAACTCTATTTTACATGGTAATATTGTCATATATGCATTAGAAACAATATTTACAAGGGGAATTAAGCATACCTTTGGAGGTTTGAATGGATAATCACTTGGAAATGTTATGTCAAGAAAAAATATACCACCTTGGTACGGTGTTCCTACAACATGAAATGCGAATTTAGTCAAAACTGCAAAGCAAAACATGCCAACAAGACAAGTCAACACAGTTGCCAGATTTTTTAAGTTTCTCAAACAGAAAACAGGCAATTCAAAAGGAAAACAAATATTCAAAATGATCAATGCAATTATTTATAAGGAACATGTTTAAGAGACAACAATGCATAAACAATAAGGGCTTTAGTATTAGAATATCCATCAAAGAACGTCGAGCATCAAAACAAGTATTCAACAAGCGAACTCATAAATAAAGAATGTAGAGCATCAAAACAAGAATTCAGTGAGCAAACATAAAATGAAAACAACAAGCATCAATAATTGAGCAATAAAACTTGGTAGAACTAATTCTCAAACCAACTCTAGCAACAGCGGTAGGCCAACATGCAGCATTATAATTCAACTAATACAAACCTCAAAACAAGGCATGTAGCATGAAACAAACAAATGAATGGCACCCTATCATCAGCACTAACAAAGATTTAAACTTTTCCATCAAAAACAACCTCCTATTTCTGAAAGATGATCAAAATTGAACCGTCATCATAAAAAAACAATGAAAACAAAAACAACCTACTACTGAAAACTAATCAAAGATTGAAACTTTATCATCAAACACAATAAAACAACGAGAGCCCACTACTCGAAACTAATAAAGATTGAAACTTTATCATCAAACACAAGAAAACAACAACAACCCATCACTCAAAAATGATAAGAAAAAAGAAAGTGTTAAAATAGAATCAGAAAGCGAACTCAGACCAGCTGGGCCAATGATGGTAGCGACCCAGTTGTAAAGATTGTCACTCTTGGGCCCGGCCGAGCAATCCGGAGGCGGGTCCATGTTCAGCTCCGCTATTTCTCTCTGAATTCTCTTGCCTGATGCTGAAACCGACGTCGTCGAGACCCATGATGTTGATGCTCCTCCGCCGCCAACTCCGCTTCCTCCAGTGCCGCTGTTCATCTCCACTACAATACGCACCATTTTAGGCCACCTTTTGTGTGCTTCTAAATTCTAGTTTTGTGAAGGTTCGAGGACCACGTTGCGTCGCATAAAACCAAAGAATTATTTTGTTGCTTTGGGTGAATTCCGGTTTTAATTTAGAGTAGCGCTATATTGTATTTTAATATTAATTCGTTATTAATGATTATTATTTATTTATTTTTAGTTATATAATAATACTAATTAATAATTGACACATTAAATAATATATCATTTTTTAAAATTAATATCATATCATTTAATATACAGTTTTTATATCTTAATTATACAAGCATAATATTATTATCTAATTTATTATTTTAAAGCTAAAAAATTAGTGATTTTTAAAAGCATAATATTACTCTTTAATTTATTGGTTATAAAACTCAAAAATTAATAATTTTTAAAGTTAATCTTAAAACTTTTTAAAAATTCTATAAATAATAATGTTATACATTTTAAATTTAGATCTCAAAATTTAAATGTTAAATGAGGTGTTAAATAATAATTGAATAGTTAATTTTTATAAATTTTAAAATTATTTATTATATTATTTTTTCACCCAATAATTTTTTGACACCTCGTTTAAAATTTAAAATTTAAAAAGTATAGTACTACACTTCTATAAATTGAAGTGACAATTCTTTGAAAGTTTTTAGAATCTCTATTTATAAATGAGATAAGTAATCTTGTATGAAAATGTTAGTTGGACTTGTGATTATCTAATAATTACCTTTAAATCAATTGTCTTTTTTTTATATAAAAAAAGCTTGTTTTAATTAAAATAATTATGATAAATATAAAGTATCCAAACACAATAATGTAAATGACATAAAAATCAACTATGAAGACAATCGCAACCCACACTAAAAATATATTTAGCAGTATTAAAACCTAATCCGTAGCTAATGAACATATATTTCTTTAATTATTGTCAAAGTAAATTGGTTTTCATGGATCATATATTGGTGAAGTTTTAGTTTTAGAAAAAATAAAAAATTGGTGAAGTGTTTTAGATTGTGTCATTAAAATTTTGTTTCAAATTTATCTTAAACAAATTTTTAATTTTATTGTGTAAATTTTTAGCCCATTATTAAAAAAATTTAAATTTGTGTGGTGTATTGGTTAATTAAAATAATTAAATTTGTAAAAACAAATTATAGTACTTTTTTTTAGGACAATGAGAGTGCTTAAAAAAAGAGTATGTTGTAGAAAGTGCTTTTTAATTTTTTTCTTAAAAAAAACTTAAAATGAATCAATTAATCTTGTATTAATAAACACCAATCTTGAAAGATTTTTAATTGCAATACAAGTAGACTGCAATGTAACACTTCAAAGAAAAAGAAGATTAAATAAAGCAAATATTTATGAACAATATAATTATTAAAAAAATAAAGTAACTATTGTAGATTATATTAGTAATTTTACTACTAATATGTTAAATATAAATATATACACATATATATAATATATAAAATATTTGATATTTGATATGCTAGGAAGTTGATTATCATTTTCTTGGTTTTTTTTTTAATTTATTAAACATTATAGATTATTCTAAAAAAAATTTGATTATATAATTAAATTATAATATTAGTAATATAATTGATATAGCATTGTAATATAATTAATATTGTTTTAAAAAATATATTATAATTATTTTAAAAAATTATAATTTTAAAAATTTAATAAAAGATATTATTATACATAGAGAGAGAATTTTTCGGAAATTGATCTAAAATTTAAGTCATTAATTTTTTTTTTTTTTTGCCGCAAATATAAATGTTAATTTTTTTTGTAGTTAAAGAATTTAGATTTTGACAATTATACCCCCGAACTAATATGTGTGCAACTTGCGGCGGTATTTTCTCAATTCTCCGTTGGATTTTTGACTTGGTTGTTACCTGGGATCGGATAAGGCAAATGAGAATCGAACACGTGGCTTGACAGTGACGTACAGGTGGGTGCGCGCCGAAACGAGAGTCGGCGTTTCGGTGATGTGATGAATCAGATTGAAACTGAGGCCGACACGTGGAGTTTTGGTGATTGACTTCCTCTTTTGGGCTGACTAGGACTTCAGTTGTTATCCTTATAAGGATTGGACCAAATTTATGATGAGATTGGATCGTGTAATATTTTGCTATTTATTATTAGTTTGTGGGGGCCGCAAATGGATGAGTATTGTGGAGGGCATTAACACTGTCACCCTACGAAGTTTACATAAATTACATTTTAATTACGGTTTTTTTTTTGTTTTAACTATACTACTAATCCTTTATTTAATTTGAAATACAAAAATATCCATACCCTTTAACGGTGATAAAATAAATATAATTCTAAGGGTATTTTTGTGCTCTAAATTAAGTAGGAGGGTGATAATATAATTAAAATCAAAATTTTTATAAAAAATATATTTTGTATAAATCTGAGAGGGTTACAATGTTAATGTCCTAAGTATTATTATAAGTATTGTTATGTTAAATAAAAATTAAGTGAATTTTAAAAATATATAAATAGATAGATAATATTATTTAATAATTTAATTATTTAAATTAATAACAAACGTTCAATTTATGACATTAAGAATGGCTATATAAAGTTGTTGAAAAAAATTAGATAAAGTTTTAAGTGGTTTTAGAATAAATTTATTTAACAAAGTTTAACTTATTATGGGTTTGGGATGCTCGCATATTTAGGTAAAAATAATCAAAACACACATTCAGCGTATTTAAGTAATAAAATCTTAAATCAACAATGAGGTTGAGAATAATTTTCATTGTATCTTTGAAGTGGATGCAAATATAAGTTTAGGAGTATTAATATATTTTGTTATTCCTATTTATAATTGTGAAAATTTTCGTGATTTAAAATTAAGAATAATTTTATTTTGAGTTAGAAGAATAAGGGAGAGTCGGATACATGATCGGGGACGTAATAAATGGACAAAAGAAGGGTCAAATAGGAAGGTGAAAGTGAAGAAAGGCGAGAAACACAAGTGGAATGAGCCCCCTTCGAGCTGCAGTGTTGGGTCGAGATTGCATTAGCGCACAGTGCCACCTATTTGGAAAAGTTTTGTTTTGGTTTAAATTGCGTATTTAAATCAATTTTGAACTTCATAAGTACATTGACTCTTATTCTAATTAGGTTTAAGTTCTTAGAATTAGTATTAATATTATATAAACTCTTATAATCTTTTGAAATTGAAAAAGACATCAAATTAATACAAAAGAAAAAAAAAGAACTTATGTCACACTTGAGTGTTTTGAGTACACAAGATAATATGGTATAAATTTTTGATAATTTTTTGGTATTCAAATATTTTTTATAACTCTTGTGTAGTTCTTTGGATACAAAAAGAATTGAAATAAAAAATAGTTAGAATCCTCAAATTGACTATGAACGTAGATAAATTTGCTAAATTACATAATTTAGATTGTGTTTTCTTTGCTTTCTTAATTATTTATTTTTTTATTGTGTGATTTTTCTTTGTAAATAATTTTGAGAGTGAGACTTCTACAAAGTGATAAAAGTATTTTAGAACAATTATTAGAAATCCCTCTAACAATAATATAATAGAGTCGTTATATAGTAGAGCCATTCCGTGAAAGAATAAACTATTTTTTTCATCACAATCTAACATTTTTTGTTACTAGCTTTAAGTTTCTTTTTATATATTCTAAGTTTTTGTTAGATATATATATATATATATATATATATATATTTAATTGCAATGCATACATTAAGATATGTAATTGCACATGACTTTCTTGATCGACTACGTGCAGCAAAAAGAACATAAATACAAATAATAAAAAAGTTAGAACAATTCTATCATAAAATTATTAAATGGTAGTTTTGTTTTTTTTATTAATCATAGTTAATTACTCTGCTGTCATTAATTACTTTATTAGCAGAGTCGTTGGCATTTAAGTTATATTTAGAGGGTAAAGTACCCAAAAATTGAGTTATATTTTAAATGTATAAAAAATGTATTTTAATTTTTTTTTGAAAAGTTAATTAATGAAATTCTTAGTTCCAAATCAATGAATTTATTTGAAATGATATTAAAAATATTTTTAAATATTTGAAAGAATTTGTCAACTTGAAATCAATTTCCAAAAGAAAAAATGGTCTGTGTTAATTAATTAATTAATTTCATGCGAGTTTTTAATATGATATAAGATATTTGAGATCTAATTTCCAAGAATTAAAGAGGAAAAATGTACATTGATATTGATTCATTTATTAAATTCTTAATCCAATAAATATTATTGACACATTTCTAAAAAAAAATGGCTGCTGGTTTAAGTATAACGAACATCTTTAAAAAAAACACCACCGATAAAATACTTATACAAACTATTAGGGCTTAGAATTATGTTTTAGGTGGGATGCTAAATTTTTTAATATGAGATAAGATATTTGAGGCTCTAGTGGATATGGTAATTTAATTGGCATTCAGAAAATATTCAGAAAATTTGTAACTTTTTTTTAAAATTTGAGTTTTATTTTATTTAGGTAATTTAAGATTTACAAAATTTAGTCAAGAACTCGGGTTTGGTCCTTTTTTTTGAAAAAATTCTAAATTAATTTGTAAAACCTTTAATCTTTAATATATATAATTTAATAATTATTTTATAAAATAGATATTCTAAAATTTCAAATTTATTATAAAAAATTAAAAAATATATATAAAAACAAGTTTAAATCCAAAATTAATTGCACAAATTCGGTAGGACACAAAAACTTTGAATAAAAAATTTAAATTTAAATACACGTGAACAAAATCGGATCTGATTCGAATTTTACCATCCCTAAGTACTAATCTCTCAAATCTCACCACATTTTTTAAGTCCACAAGTGTATGATTATGATTTTACTCTTTAATAATTGAAAATTTTATGCTTTAATTCCTTTTAGTTTCCAATTTTAACTGTTTAATCTCTTAGTATATAGATTTAAATCCCTTAAACTTTTCATTTTATACATTTTAGCCCCTACCTTGTTAATTTTAGATCTTCTCCTTCAAAGTAAGTGCAAGTCCATATTTTAACAAAGTGGACCAAGAACTACGAGCACAAAATAAAATCTACTAACAATTATTGTATTTTTTTAAAAAATACGTTTACAAGTATGAATATCCACAGCTAAAAGTAAATTCTATAACTATAATCATTTTTTATTTATTTCATTATCTATAGGCTCGTTTTACCCAAAATTCTTTTGCGGTTGATAACTTGTATTGATTTACATACACAATTGCATATTTGAGATTGTGGTAGATTTTTTAAAAAAAGTGCTTTGTTAAGAGTCTAATCTATTATCCAAAATATGTTTTAAAAAAATTTAATTTTTAATAAATTATTAATTTATTTATTCTTAGATTTTTTTTTACAAATATATTTTTGATTGTTAATTCTCAAAGAATCCACCACAGTCCTAACTGTATACTAAGTTCAACTCAAAATTGTATCATTATATTTCTAATGCTCTTCTCTTTTTTTTTTTTTTATCGTTATATGTCTAATGTTCTTCTTTACTTTTTTTTTATTATTGAAATGGAAAAGAGGAAATTTGAACTTAAATTTTTTATATAAATAAAAAAAATACATTACAAATCTTTTACCATTGAACTATTTAAGTAAGTATTTTTGCTTCTCTATTTGAATGAGGTGGCTGTTGTCTTATTTGTAATTAATTTTTTTGGGTGTAATATTATCTTTTTTTTCTTTTTAGCAGAAGGAAAATGCTAGCAACTTTCTATTTTGAATAAGAAAATTTTGTTGGCATTGTTGCCATCGATTTTTGCAGGAGAACAAGAAAACACTTTCAAAAATCAATATTTTCAGTAACAATGTCATGGAACTCAGCTCTTTTTCTTGTGTTGTCAATGAAGTTTATAACCATTTTTTTTTCATTTCATCTAGAATGTACAAAACTAAAACAATTTCCACAAGCTAATAAAAATAAGGGAAAAAGTGAGTATTTTTTTTATAGATATAATGAAACAACAAAAAAAATTTAGATAACTTAAAATTCAAGAAAGATATAAAATGATGGCTGCCCGAAAAATACTCACCCTAAAAAAATCAGAATAAACCTGATATAAGTAATCGTCATCATGCAATTATTGGAGAAAAAAAAATTAAAACCTTGTAAATATTTCATAAGTTGCATAATTTAAATATAACTTTTATATTGTAAGCTACAAATTATAAATTATTATTATTATATAGTAGTTATAATATATTAGCCATTAAATCTAGGTGAAATATGTGAGAGTTATAATATTTAAATATTATCATTTATGAGTTATATATATTAAATTAGTTGAGAAGTTATAAAACTTAATGTAAATAATAAAATTCTTTGAGTTATAAATTTTTAAAAATTCAAATTCATATTTAAAACTTATTTATAAGAGTTATAAATTTCAAACATAAATTATACATTAATAAATGAGTTACAAGATATTTAAATTATAATAATGCTAAATTAATATTAATATATTTAGTCTTATCTGTCACTATATAAAGAGTGTTAATCTTTCGTTAAAAAATATGTATGTGTAAGAGTGAAAAAAAAGAGAAAAAAAAAAGTGAAGTTATCCATACACACATTTTAAATTATATATTTTATGCATAAAGCTTTGAGCAATTATGACAAAAGAGACTTGGTATCACATTTCGGTGATCATATTCAAGGAGGGCACCTATGAGCATAGCATTGAATCTTAGAGTTATATAGATTTGTCACTGTCCGCACAAAAAAAAGACTATTTAATTTTAAGATAATATTTTCTAACATACCTTTTTATGTTCAAGACAAAGTTCTATCTTTCTGTACTCTTTATTTTTATTATATATATGTTGTTAATATGTTCTATATCTTTTATATATGATAATATATAACTTAATGTTTGATTGAAATTATTTGGGAGTTTTGTATATATTAAATTAGTTAAGAAGTTACAAAACTTAATGCAAATAATAAAAATATTTGAGTTGTAAATTTTTAAAAAATTTAAATTCATATTAATAAAATTATTTCTAAGAGTTACAAATTTCAAACATAAATTATGTTAAGGTATGTGTTTACGTGTCATTCCTATTTGTATGAATACTTATTTGATAATATTTATACAATATATATTTTATTAAATCACTAATACTCTTTATTAAATAGTAATGATGCTTGTCACATTACGGACATCGTATGATCCGAAAGAGTTCAAATCTGGTCTAAAGGAGTTTAAACTAGTGCTAAGAGTGAGTAAAGTTGAGGGTTATAAATGCTAACAGTTAGCACTGCTAAGAGTTAGTAGCTTATAAGAGTTAGCAAGATCTAATGAGTTAGAATCTTGTCTATAATTGGACAAAGACCTGATGGTACACTAGTAATAACATAGTTGTAAAGAGTTACAATAAGTGCTAGGAAATATCATTATGCAAGTGTATTCTCAAACACTGTGTTCTTAATCTATTTTCACCAATGCAGGTCTATGGGTGAATCCTTTTTTATATAGATCAGTGTATGTCTATATTTGCTAGATACATATGGTTGTTCTTAGCTGACCATGAGCTTAGAGCTTGCATAGGCATATAGGTATTTAATTAGAATTGAATATTGGATATACTTACGAGAACCTCAATAGATATCCTATGAAACCGTCAATGGTAAGTCCTTTGGAGTTGAGTAGTTATATGGTCCTTTGACCTAAGCATCATGGTAGACTTATGGGTTATCCACCATATTTTGGTTCTACGGATGTTAGAGACCTTTTATAGTCTGACTGTTACATATCCCTAGGTGTGGTCCGATGCTCATGGAGTTTGGTATGCATAGAAACGGGATCCGTCAGCTTACATAGGTGGGTTGTGTATCCGATACTTCAAGATTGTATCTCAGAAAGTCTTACTACCTGAACAATAAACTCAGAAAAAGAGTTTCTCATAAGGTTGAACAATATAATAAAAGTGTTTATTTATATTGTTCATCCAGATACGAATATGCAGATAAGATTATGGATGAGCAAATGGGGATTTGACGGTATTGATCTATATCCTCGCTTATCTAGAGTATAAGTGATGGAAGGATTATACGTATGTATTATGACTTCAACTTGTATGGGCTAACGTGCTGATTTGTAATATCTATTGCGTGTGCATGGGGCGTCGATCATAGACTCATAAAATAATTATATTTGACGAATCGGGCATGGATTTAGAGAGTCTCATAATATAAAGTATAATCGTTGTGCACTGAGGCAGCGTATCGAATTAAATAGTTTAATCTAATAAAACTCAACAAAACTAAATATTTGTTTGAAGAATTCTCGGGATGCGCGTGTGTCCATACTTAAGTGTTAACTACATTAATTAGTTAATAATTATTGTTGATTGATTAAATAGTGACACGTGGCACACATAGTGAGCATTTGGTTAAGTTAACTCAAGTGTAGGTTTAGTGAGACCCACTTTAGACTAAATGAGGGCTAAATGGTAATATCTTTTAATTAATTATTTAATTGTTAAATAATTAAAATATTTATTTATTTGATTGTTAAATAAATAATCAAAATAATTTATTTAATTGTTAAATTATTTATTAACTTAACAATGATTAATACTTAACCATTAGGTTAGATTAATTGGATATTTAAATGATTTAATAGTTAAATAATTTTAAACTTAACCTAGATTAAAAGTTAATTAAGATTAGGTTAACTTAAATATCTAACTAAACTTAAATGTTAAGTTTACTTAACTAAGCTTAAGTTAATTGTTAATTTTAGTTTAGTTAAAATTAATTAAGGTTAATTGAAACAAATATTATAATGCACAAAATTAATTCATTTGATATATATATATATATATATATATATGCATGTATGTAGCCGGCCATTGATTAAGGAAAGTGTGAGTTTATTGTTTTGTTTTAAGAGTTAAAACAAAATAAACATAAAATACAATTTTATCTGGCTATTTTGGGAAGAAAAGCAAAGAAATTATTTCTTGTTTTATATTTCAAGCGTTGATCTCAAAATAACTTCATCTTTATCGAGGCTTAGACCATTAAGAAAAATTAAGTATTTATTTTATTGTTCAAGCTGTTGGTTAAGGAAAAAAATAAATTAAGAGGATTTAAAGAGTTAAACTAAATTGTTGGATTCAAGCTGCTATCTAGCTGATCAAACCCACCTCATTGATCACTATAACTGTCTACGAGTTGCGCTTCGGGCCGATTCTCAATTTATTAGTCCAAAGGCTTCGAAGGTGAATTTCTCATTTATATTTTAATTTGATTAAAATGCATTTAAATTGTGTTCATAACATGTTTTATTACTTCCGTTGCATATTTGATGCATAGATGTATGTATGTAATGCGTATGTGTATTGTATGTACACAATACCACAAGTATACATCGTAGAATAATCGGCACTTTCAAATTACACATTAATAGAGTTAAAAAATATTTAAATTATAATAATATTAAATTAATATGGTATTAAAACCTTTGACCTTATTTACCATTATATAAAAGATGCTAAACCTGGTCTTGATCGTGAAACCATTCAAAAGAGAGCCTATGTATCATTATTCTATTGTTGAGTGATAAAGTATTGTGAAAAGTTGCTGGAGAGAAAACAACAATTGGTCTTTGGAATAAGCTTGATGTTTGTACATGACGAAGTCTTTGGTAAATCATTTGCACACAAAAAAAGTTAAATAAGTTATATGTAGCTGTGGGTACGTTGATTAAAGACCACATTGATATCTTCAACAAGATTATTATTGATCTTGAAATGATAGGTGTCAAGATAGTAGATGAAGATAAAGTCACATGTTGTTGATTTCTCTACTAAACAAGTATGAGCATTTCATGAACACATTTCTGTATGACAGAAAGACTTTAACAATGGCTAATGTTAAAGCATCATTGAACTTAAGGGAAAAAGATCATAGCCTAAAAATAATGTTGTGGTGTATACTACGAGGGGTAGGGTTAAGAATAGGGATGAGAGGAATAATCAATCAAAGAAAAAATTCAGAAAGTATTATGGTTATAAGAAAGAATGACACTTAATAAGGGATTATCCAGAGAGAAAATGCATGAAGAATGAAAAGAAAAAGAAAAATGATGCTGTAATAGTCTATTAGAACTATGATGTTGCAGAAACCTTGGTAGCTTATAAAGGAAAGTATGCTGGTGAGTGGATACTTGGTTCTAGCTATAGTTTTCATATGTGTCCTGATAATCCTTATTTACCAATAATCAATCCATTAATGGTGGTAAAGTGTTAACGAGTAATGATATAGCATGTGAATTCATATGGATTAGTAGTATAAGGGTGCTAATGCATGAATGAAAAATAAGTTAGTTACTTGGTGTAAAACATATTCTTAGAGTTAGAAGAACTTGGTATCCTTAGGGAAGCTAGATCAATCGGGATATTCTTTCAAGGCAGAAAAAACAATACTGAAAATGATGAAAGGGTCTATGATAATTATGAAGAGTGAGAAGTACAACGAGTTATATGTGTTAAGTGAAAATATTGTATGTGGTGCACCATATATTATTGAAGGGATACAAACCAAGAGGCAACATTAGAGTAGCTCACCAGAGTGAAAGAGGTTGAAATAAAATGTATGATAAATGAGCTGTTGGCAGAGATAAGTTTTAATCACCGAGAAATTGTGGACGTAAATCCAAGAATGACAAAAGAGATCACAACAAAGTTGTCCTGGATAAAATACATTTTGATCTTTAGAGACCTAAGTCATAATTTTTAGTGGAGTTAAGTATGTGCAAAAACTTAAATAGGATTACTGTTAAGTAAATGAGTGCGTGATGAGGAGTGAATGGATCTTGGAAAACTTCTAAGTAATGTTGAATTAAGGAAGGGTTTGTTGAAATTTAGTAATTCAAAATCGTATTTGAGTCTGATTTTAAGTTGAAAACTAATAAAGAAATGAAACAAGGTCGATAGAGCAATGAACAGACAAAATATAGAGTGAAATAGAGAGTTGGAAGCAAGAAGGGGCTCAGAATGCATAATGAGATATTTCTTGGGTCTTAAGGTTATAGTGCCGGCCTTGGTAGTAACTAGGCATCGGGCGCTAGGTTTCCTACTTTGAGACGTTTTCAACATCTTCAATAAATAATAAGTTATTTATTTATTTACTTAATAATTAAATAAATAAATTGTTTTTTATTATTTAATAATATTTTTATTAAAACAATTGATACATTATTTAATGAGTTGTTATTTATTTAAATTATTTATTTATAATTAAAAAAGAAAATAATAAGAAAACAAAAAAAAAAGAAGAAAATTTAAAAACAAATAAAATAAATTAAAAAAAGAATACACAATTACAAATCGCAGTTCCCATTTGCAGCCCACGAATGAAAATCGTGAATCTATTCCAAGATTTTCTTTTCTAATTCACTCTATTTCTCTTCAATTCATTTTATTTCTCTCCAATTCACCTTATATTCTCTCACTTTATCACATTACACTTCGATGCTCATATACTTACAAAACAAACACAAAAAAATTCAAGATTTTCAAATTCTTGAGATAAAACAGGTTCTAATATTTGGTTGAGATAGAAAATATAACTTAATGGTATTAGTTGTCCAATTGTCTATTTCTTGGCTAATAAAAATTAACTCATTTGTCATTAAAAAAGAATATTGCCTAAAAATATGGTTCATTTATGAAAAATTGTCTATTTATTATCCATACAATGACAAGTTTCAATACTTCAAATGAATTTGAAGAAATTTCTAATATGACCATAAATTTCTAATAGTCAATCTACTTTCACAACTAAAAATATTGGATGTATTAAAAAAAATAAAAAAAATGTTGAACATTAGATATTTAAAATTATTTTACATTAGAGACTCGTACAACTTTTAAAAAAATTAAAGAAAAAAGTGTCTGTAAATTTTGTTGTAAAGCTTTAGAAGACAAAAGTGGAGGTAGCACTAAGCATTTGAATCGACATGCTAAGGCATGCTTGCAGAGATATGGTTCAAAGGAGAAAATTGAACTTGTCTAAAGTATTCATGTAAAAAATACTTTTAGATTCCACTATAATCAGTAGTGCATGTGTACTAAATTAGCTAGATACATTGCAACTTGTGAATAACCTCTCTCATTCTCCAAAGATGAAAGATATGATAAATTTATGAAATGGTACGTTCAACCTAACTTCTCTCGTGTTCCAAGAAATACTATTAAAAATAATATTTTCAAACTAAACAAAAACTAATTGATGAAATCTCACAATTTAAATAAGTGTTCGCTGTTTCTCTTGATTGTTAAATGGGTGTCAATAATTTGAGGTATATTTGTGTTTCACTACATTATATTGATAATAAATGGTTTTTGCAAAAAAAGAATCATTACTCTTCGTGAATTTGAACATCCACACATAATTAATATTATTTGTAATTCTTTAATGAATAATTTTAGAGAATTTCAAATTGTTGAAAAACTTATTAGTATTACTTTTGATAATACAAGTGTAAATACTGTTGCTATAGATTTATTTTCAATTTAATTAACACCCGCATGAGGTTCAAGTTTTTGTTTTCTCCCATTTGAAATGTCTTTATCATATTCTTAATTTAATTGTTTAAGATGGTTTGAATATAACTAAATCAATAAAATATATTGCTTCATCATCTTTTAGACGACAAAAATTTAAAATTGTGTTGAATAATTGTAGAATGGATAGTAAAAGGTTCAAACTTAACGTGAAAACTAGTTGGAATGCTATATATATGATGGTGAAATTTTGTGTAGGTTTTAGTGGTTATATAACATTAGAGAAGTAATAAAATATATTGTTTCATCATTTTCTAGACAACAAGAATTTAAAGTTGTGTTGAATAATTATGAAAAAGATAGTAAAATGTTCAAACTTAATGTTCAAACTCGTTAAAATACCTACATATATGATAGAATGGTATACATTAGAATGAAAAATTATAGAAGCAATAAAATATATTGCTTCATTATTTTTTAGACGACAAGAATTTAAAGTTGTGTTGAATAATTGTGGAATGGATAGTAAAGGGTTCAAACATAATGTGAAAATTCGTTGGAATGCTATGTATATAATGGTGAAATCTTGTATGAATTTTAATGATTATATAACATATTATTATAATGATAAAATAAAAGAATCTATACTAACTAATGATAATTGAGAAATTGCATTTTACTATATGAATATTTTAGAAGTATTTAATTATGCCATGTTATCATATTTATGTTTGTATCAACCTTCATCTTATATTGCTTTGACTCATATGTTATATAGAGATAATATTTTTTAAAAAATTTGCTTTGTTAAGATTAAACTTTAAAAATATTGGAGGAGAATTCATATGTTATTTATTTGTACAACCATAATAGATCTCAAAATTAATTACTTTGGTGTAAAAGTTTTAATTGTTGGGATCTGAAAAAATTTAAACTCTTGACTTTCTTATGATTTTGACCAAATTTGTAATTTTATCACACAATTATTGTTTTTTATAAAAATAAATTTGGATCAACTCTAGCTATAGAAAAAACAAATGAGCAGCCTATTTATGATCAATCTACTTGGACTATTTTATTTAAAGGCAAAAGAAAGGTTAATTCTACTTCGCTATTTTTATTGCTTTTGAATTGAAAAATTTATTGATATAAACTATTCTTCTATGTTGAGTATATAATAATAAAGAAAATTTGATATTTTGTCATGATTGAAATTAAACGAAAGGATCCTGTGTTATTCATCGTGACTCGAGATTTACTTACACCTCTGATGTTTACTGTAACATTAAAATCTACTTTTAGCACAAGGAGCATGATATTAGATGAAAAGCAATCAAGATTAGCATAAAAAATCTTAAGGGTTTCTTTGTGTGTAAAAGATTGGGAAGATGTAGGGGACTAAAAGTAAAATTAGTAAGAACTCATGATCAGAGATTTTAGAACTTTGAGATTTGATAGTTAGAGTTTAAAAATAAAATTTGTAATTTATTAAAAAAAAGGTTGAATTTGTAAATAATAAATAGTTTGACAAAGTATCCAAAACTTTTACATCAAACCAATTGATTCTGTGATCTATTATGACTCTACAAATAAATAACATAAGAATTTTCCTCTAATATTTTTAAAATTTAATCTCCACAATAGTGCATATAAAAAAAATATAAGATTATCTATATAATTAACAAAATATAACTAATATTATATATATGAGTTAAAGCAATAAAAGATGAAGGGTAATTCTTACATGAACATATTAACGTGGCATCATTAAATATTTCTAAAAAATTCATAAAATAAATGCAATTTCTCAATAATCATTAGTTAGTATAGATTCTTTTATTTTATCATTATAATAATATATTATATAAACATTAAAACCTACACAAGATTTCACCTTCATATATATAGCATTTCAATGAGTTTTCACTTCAAGTTTGAACCTTATACTATTCATTTCACAATTATTTAATACAACTTTAAATTCTTATCATCTAAAAGATGATGAAGTAATATATTTTATTACTTCTCTAATTTTTTTTAATATGAGAATTAATTATTTTCAAACTATCTTGAACAATTAAATCAAGAATTTGACAAAAACACCTAAACAAATTTGAACCATGTGTAGGTGTTAATTGAATTGAAAATAAATTTATAGCAGCAATATTTTTAATTGCATTGTCAAAAGTAATACTAATAAGTTTTTCAACAATTTGAAAATCTTTAAAATTATTCATTAAGAATTAAAAATTAAACTAGCTATATGGATGTTCTAATTCACAAAAAATAATAATTCTTTTTTTTGCAAAATCTATTTATTATTAATATAATACAGCGTAATATAAATAAACATCAAATCATTAGCACTCGTCTAACAATTAGAAATAACATCAAACACTCTTTGAAATTGTGAGATTTCATCAATTAGTTTTTATTTAGTTTAATAATATTCAATGAAAATATCATTTTAATAGTATTTTTTTTAAACACAAGAGAAGTTAGATTGAACGTACTTTTAATAAATTTCTCATATCTTTCATTTTCAAAGAACAAGAGAGATTGTTCACTAGTTACAATATATCTAACCAATTCAGTACGCATATACTACTGATTATAGTAGAATTCAAATATTTATTGATACTGACTATTTTTTTATATCAAGTATATAACAGTAAAGAGAATTTAATTTTTTTATTATAGTGGAAAGTAAATAAAAAAATTTACCTTGTATTATCTATCATTGTTCGAGATCTACTAACACCTACGGTGTTATCTATAGCATCATAATCTACTTTTGGTGAAACGAGAAGGATATTAGATAAAAAGCGATCAAGATTGGCATTAAAAATTTTGAGGGCTTTAGTGTGTGTAAAAAATTAAAAAAATACATAAGACCAAAAGTAAAATCGACAAGAAGACAGGACCAAAGATTTTCAGAACTTTGAGATTTAATCATTAGAATTTAGAAATAGAAATTTGTAATTTATTAGAAAAAATAATTGAATTTGCAAATGATAGATAGCTCAATAAGTGTCAACCAATTGAGATGTATTATAACTATATTGATTTAAATTTGACCCTTTATTTTTTTTTTATATACAATAACTTCATATTTAAAAAAATATTAATAAATTTTTATTTTAATAGAATTGCAATTTCAATTATGAATTTATGATTATAACACAATTCCAATCCAATAAAATCTTAAATGTTAATACAATTAATAATTTTAATTGTTATTACAATATTTATATTTGTAATTAAAATACTATAAGAAAAATAATTATAAATATTAAAAAAATAATTAAAATATCTAAATCAAAATTAAATATTTGAAACAAATACCATGGGCCATTAGAGCCATGTCGTGCCAGTCCATTACACACTACAGAACGTGTGTAAGACTTAAGGGGTATCACTGCTAAGTAATTGAGTGTGTGATGAAGAGTGAATGGGTCTTGGAAAGATTCTTAGTAATTTTGAATCAAAGAGAGATTGTTTGAAATTTGGTGATTCAAAATTGTTTTTGAGTGCGATTTTGAGTCAAAGACTAATAAAGAGATGATACAAGATCAAGAACGAGGTGGACGAACGAAATTTGGAGTGAAATGCAGAGTCGGAAGCAAAGATGGGCTTAGAATGAGCAAGGAGATGTTTCTTAGACCTTGGGGCCGCAACGTAATAACCTAACCTTGGTGGTGCCGTGGCACCAGCTCAAAGCCACAGCGGCACCGGCCCATATCGCTGTGGTGCCAAGTTTCCTATTTTGAGACGTTTTCAAGTTTTCTACTTTAAGTCAATTTTAGATCTTTTCATGCGTAGACTTCTATACCAACTAGATATAGAATTTTTAGAAATGTTTTAGAGTTTATATTAATCTTTTTAAAATCATTTGGGTGGCAAGCATCAAAGAAATATCAAGAGAGAGAGAATAAAGAGCTTAAGGAGCAATTGAGTACTGAGTGTACTAGAGAGTGCTATGTGAACCTTTAAAGAGCTCTGTCTATTGGGTATTTATTATAATTTCTTGAGTGATCTTTGTGATTGTTGAGTTACTCTTGATAATTATAGGTTAATAAAAAAAAGTTAAGATTCCGTGTATACTATAAACGTAGATAATTTATCGAATCATGTATATTTTTGTGAGTGATTGATTGATTTCTCTATTATTTTATAGAATCTTTTCTATTCTCTTATAAGTAAAAACTTTTGCATAAAAAATCTTAACACAAATATTTAATAATGTATATTACAATATATGATTGAATAATGTTTAAAATAAATATAGCCTACAACAATAACTTTTCTCCAACATAATTATTGAACTCAAACCACATCTTTGATTGGCACAACTTCATGAAGAAGTACCATAAAATCGCAAAAAATGTCAGCAAAGCACTCACCAAATAAACTGTTTTAGTGGCCATAGTGATCACATAGACCAAGAACCCAGATGGCACCAAGCACATAATTATCAAGCCAGGAATCGTCATTGGCACTCTATATGGCCTCTTCATTGTGGGAATTTTTTTCCTTAGCCATAAAAATGATGCAAATTCCAATAACATCCCCAAACTATACAAAAAATTAACACAAAAAATTATGTCTGCAAAGTTCATGTAACTAACAGTTAGTGCAATCAATGTTGAGACCAAAATTCCAACCCAAGGTGTATGGAACCAACTTGATCTTACCCCAAAAGATTTTGGCAAAAATCCTAAATCTGTCATGCCCAAAATTTGATATGCACAACTACTTAATTGAGCTTCATAGAGGCCTACAATTGATAAACATGCACCAATTTCTATGCAGATTTTAAGCCATTTCCCTGCTATAAGTTCAGCTACATCAGCAAAGTAACCATCGACCCAATTCTCTTGATCTAGAGGTATAGCTCCAGTGGCGGCCAAAAGTGGGATCAAATAAGCTAAACAAGTGAGCAACCAACATGAGAAAAGTGCTTTTGGGTAAGTCCTTTGTGGTTGCTCAACTTCACCAGCTAAAGTGCTAGCATTGTCCCAAGAATTCAAGTTCCAGAAAAGGGTGTTGAAAAACAATGTCCAGTCTTTTTGCACTCCACTTTGGCCTAGGCTGATCCATCTTCCAGGGTCAATCTTGGGAATTGCAAGTAAAGTCAAAAGCACAAATGGTAAAAGTGAAACGACACCTAGAGTTACTGCAGTATATCCAACTATAGCCAGCCCGGTATAATTCAAAAACGATAAAACTAAAGTGGAAACGAAAATAGCAAGGTAGTGAAAAAAACCAGAAGCAAAAATCGGGAAGACCAACTTGAGGTAGTCCAAGCACAGAACAGAATACGAGGCCAAGTTGATTACACCGCTCAGGAATTTCCAGGAGCCCATAAGTGACCCCCCAAAGGGTCCGAAAGCTTGGTGAGCCCAAATGACATAGCCACCATTTCCAGGGAAAGTGGTGGCAAGTTCTGCGGTGACCAGGGCCTCAGGAATGCTCCAAACGAAGGGGAAAATGAGGAAGCCCAAGATGGCGTAAAGCGAACCCGCGGCACCCACGGCAGCCTCCTCGCCGTAGGGGCCGCCGCCTACCTCAAAGTAAATGAGGAAGATGAGAGGGAGAAGGGCTAGTTTCTTGGAGGTTTTGGTAGTGGTTGGTGCTTGTGCATGCTGTTGCTGATTTTCAAGAAGGTGAAGTTGAGAGCTTGTTTCTTCCATCTTTTTTCTTTTTTTTTTTTTGAATGTTTGTTGGATATTTTCTCTTGCTATTTTTCTATTTCCTTTTGGAGCTGATGTGATTGCGAATTTGTGGCGTTGGTTTTGTATGAGTTATTGATGGTAATAATGGTTTTTGGTTGCGGTTGTGGCCAATAATGGAGGGCTCTGGAATCGTCCTCAAGGAAGTTGACAAATACAATAATTAAGTGTTGTCAGATTGAACCATGGATGCATATATAGTGAATATCTAGTGAATTTAATTAAAGTATTAGCTCCGGTGGCAGCTAATAATAGACCATGTATTGTACGAAAGCAATAGTCATTTTTTAAATATAAAATTTACGTTAAAAAAATTCACTTGTATGTAAAATGAATATTTAGTAATGTAGCATACTTGTGTAACACATTACGAATAATATTAAAATTATAAACTAATTAATTTGTCACGCAACAATGTTAGTTATGATATAATGAGTTATAGTGTTCAGTAAATTATTTTGAACATGTGTAATATATATTGTTTATCTTACAACCTAAAATCAGCATTGCATTGATTATAGAAAAGAAAATATGGAAGTTTGTAATTCAGGTCACAATTACAGTAATATAAAATCATTCAAATATATAGTTTGGCAAATGTTTTAGAAATTTTTTTAGAAATAATTCTTTAAATTTATAAATACATTTTTTTAGTCACATTTTAATTAGTTATTTTTTATTAGTTAAATATCAGAAATTTGGACTATTATATCCCCTTAAGTTAAAAAATACACTCTCTCTCACTCAATTCAAAATCATCTTAATAAAAATTTGAAATTAAAGATTTAGAGCTGGCATTGTATAAATCAGGTCTTACACAATATATTTATTACTTGAAATTTTGAAAATGACCAATTTTTAGTAAATTTTTTTGAATTTAAAATAAAAATTGATTGTTTTAGAAATAAGTTAAAAATTACATTTTGAATTAGAAATATGTGAAATATATGAATTAATTGTTAAAAAAAAAAAGGTTGGAATGGTGAAAAAAAGTAAAAATCGGCCCAAAAATAACTTTTTTTTAGGGAGAATATTCAATGCAGGTGGCAGGTGGAGCAATGGTAGCCCACTGTCTACGTTTTGTACTTTTACCGAGGTTGTTTGGAGCCCCGTGAAAGTTCTTTGAGATACAATGGTAGGGGCCTTTCTTGAGTCGTAAAAGACCCCTAAGAAAGATTGAGATGCCCTCTGCAAAATTTGCAATACGCCCACTGGGGGTACGCAGCTCTACGTAGCAGATCTGTGGTCTGCGATGTGGTACTATGTGCACGACGTGGCGTACACAATAATTTTAAAAAAAATTAAGGAAAAATTTAAATTTAAAAAATATTTAATTTTAAGATTTTTTATTTTTTAAAAATAAATTAATTATTAATTAAATATAATAATTTCATAATAATTTGATTAATATTGTTTGTTAGTTAATTTAATATTTATGCTTGTTATTTATTAATAATTATTTTAATTGTATTTTTTGGTATATTTATGCAGGACAAATAACGTCTACAAAGAATATAGAATTTTGTAAAAAGTATTCTTTTACGCATCGATTACATATTATTAAAAAATGTGAGCTCTGAATTCTATAAGGAAAAAATTGATGTCTAATCAAACGGAATTGTTTAGGTGGACTTGTATGAGCATTTTTTAAATATGCACAATATTTAAATCTCTAATATTTTGGTGCATAAGAATATTATTACGTGAGATACAGACCCCCAATTTTTACGAGGAGAGGTGGTTTTGCATTGGTAAAAAATGCATCCGGTTCACATGAAAAGAGTTTGTATTAATTACTAGACTAAAGATGAGAGATTATCCTGCCTGCCTTGGAGTTAAAGAGAAAATTAGGTAATCGGTTGTGAGAGAAGTACTTTTATGACTGAAGAAAGTTGACATATACCTTTATTGATAATTGGTATAGATATCTTAAATTATCACCAATAAATGATGAAGACGTAATAAAGTTGAGTTTATTTTATTTTATTCATCGTGTTATGATCCTGCGCGATGAACATTTTGAAATTTAAAATTTTCTTCTAAGTATAATGGATGACCTTGATATATTCAATAAGTATCCATTAGGGCAACATTATATAAAACATACTTCATTGCTCACTCAGCAAGGCCGCATTCTAGAAGTTGGATAAAATAGAAAAAAACTCTTGTAAAAAGTGGGATTGAGAGTTATAATGTGTATGGATTTACGCATGTATTTTTGATACGTAATAATTTTTGGTATTCAATATTTGCCAATAATTTGAAACTTCGCCTATCCATGATTATCGCGTAACCGGTCTAATTGGCATATGTGATCTGCATCAATTCTGCATACAATGAAATGTTTACTTGCATCTATCGACACCACGTAATTGCCATTTATATCTATCATTATCACATATTGCCTTAAAATGATTTTTTGTTGACCTTGAGACCTTGAAGCTCTTATTACCTTTAAGTGTTAGCACATTAATAGCTTGATGAAGTTAATCTTTGCTATCAAATAACTTTCCTATAAGTGTTAGCACATGACCAATGTTTCCAACAACATCACAATCCCCTTCCATATTACTAACATTTCCAACACTATTTCAATCCCCATATGTCCCAATATTATAGTGTATAAGTTCGGTCTTAGTTGAATGTTATAAGGGAAAAATGATGATAGTCATTTATTGTGTTTGATGGAGCCCTTATTGGTATTGTTGGAGCTGTGTGGCTCACTTGGTTGCTACCACTAAACGACATGAAATGAGTATGATTAAGTGGTAGATTCTAACTGAAGGCTGGGGGGGCATCCTTTTCATAAATAGGAGCTTTAGGATCCATTATTATACATAAGGGACAGAACGATCTTCTATTGGCCCCTAAAAATGATAATAGTCATTTATTGTGTTTGATGGAGCCCTTATTGGTATTGTTATAGCTGTGTGGCTCACTTGGTTGCTACTACTAAACGACATGAAATGAGTATGATTAAGTGGTAGATTCTAACTGAAGGCTGGGGGGGCATCCTTTTCATAAATAGGAGCTTTAGGATCCATTATTATACATAAGGGACAGAACGATCTTCTATTGGCCCCTAAAAAGAATCGAACATCGCTATCATTTCTAATCTTAATAGGTTTCAACTTATACCTTATTACATCAATTTTAATTTTAGAGTCACGTTATACTCTACATTGTCAACTCTAATGGCATTAACACATAGTATTTAAAAGATCTTGAAATTTAATGTCTTTGGAATTAAAATTTTAAAGTTATTATAGTCAATATAACTCTCTTTTCCATCACTAGAACTCTTCCATATTCTCTTAAAATAAATAAAATTGAATTATACTCCATATGGGACATAAAATAAAAATAAATAAAAAACCTTTCAAAAAATTTAGAAATCATTATTTAAAAAAACTCTGCAAAATTGCAAGTCATTGTGACATAAGACACGCGAGTCCCTAGGTGGCCGTGTCGCAACAACTTTTATAGTCACCCGAGACACATGACGTAGACGTCGCGATAACTTTCACAACCACTTGAGACACGTGATGTAGACATTACGACCAACATTCACAAACACGCAATTGTGTGCCATGATTAAATTCCTGGCCACTTTTGCAGACTTGTGAAAGTTTCCCACGACAGTTGCCTACAAATCAACTCACAGTCCATTTCGTTTCCATAAATTTACCTTTTTCTCACCTCATTTCTCTTCCATTCAACTCATTTCACTCTAGAACTTCACCATTGTATACTCGGACTATATTTCTATGCATACATTTCAAAATAAACACAAATTCAAACAAATCTATAATTTTTACTTATATATATGATAAAATATATATTACATTTGAACATGAAAACATGTCTTAATTTTGTAGATGTTTTACAACTTCAAAACTACAAATTTTGAATATTGAAGTGTGTTTTTGGAGATGAATTTGCTCAAATCTAGTTCGATTTATATTTTAGGCATTAAAATATTTTGTTTTCACTATACTTTACATGATTATTAAAGATAATTGATTAAAATAAGGGGTTAATTATGAAAGTTTTCTAATTTCTTATTATATTTATTATGTGTTGCCACTCACGTCGACTTATTTCATTAATTGAAAGTTTGAAATCTTATCTTAGATTCCTTTAGAATCCCAATGTGATTTTGGTCACATTAAAAAAAATTAATAATAATAATCTCGATCATATGAACTTCAACTTCAGTCTACGCTATACTTTTTTAATTTTCAAAATTAACAAATGGTGGTTGCTATAAAAAAAATAAAAAGAAATTATGAGATTGGTAATTAAAAATAATAGTTTAATATAATTTTGGGTTAGGACCAATAAAGAAAAGATACGTAGTAGAAGTGTAAAGTTGCACGGAATGTCATAATCAAGTTAAGGTAAAACTTAGGTGCCGTAGCTTATTAGAACCAGGCTGCAACACCACGATGTCAGAACTTGGGCGCTATTGCACTAGCACATGGGCGCACCAGCGCCACGTGTAGTACCAATATATATAACTCTATTTTTTTAGAGTTTCGTGTATGCTAAATAAAAACCCTTTAGTTTTGATTGTATGGTTGTATTTTTTCTTGTAATCCTTAGAGTGATTCTCGATTCTCTATAATCACTGATCAATCAACGAAGTGAGAAATTTGATCCTCCATAGATGTAGATAATTACTGAGCCACATAAATTCTTGTACTTTGTGTGATTTATTCTATTTTTTTATATTCTTTTCTTGATCTTTTAATTCTATAATTTCATTATCTTGTAGGTGGATTCTTTAACAAACTAGTATTAAAAGCAAGGTTGATCCAATCATGACATCTCACACGTATAAAGTTGATAAATTTAATAGTAGAATGATTTTAATTTATGGAAGGTGAATGTAATGACTTTATTTGTGAGTTAAAGGCTTTTCTCTACTATTAAGGAAACTCTAGCTATATAACCAGTGATGAGAAGAAGCTTGAGACATCAAGATTTAGCCCAGATCATGAATCCATTCAAAAGAAAGCCCACAATACAATTGTGTTGTCATTTGATGATGAGGTTTAAGAGAAGTTGCTAGAGACAAGACTATAATTAGTTTTTGAAAGAAATTTGATGATTTGTATATGACCAAGTCCTTTACAAAATAGTTGTATATCAAGAAGAAACTATATCAATTGTCTATGGCTGAAAGCTCTTCGATTAAAGACCATATTAATATTTTTAATAAGATTATAATTGATCTAGAGATGATTGATGTTAAGATTGATGATGAACACAAGGTTATAATCTTGTTGAGTTCTCTACCAACAAGCTATAAATCTTCATTGATACATTTATCTATAGCAAAGAGTCATTAATGATGATTGATGTTAATGCCTCCTTAAGTTAAAAGGAATTAAGAAAAAGATCATAGCCCAATACTACAGAAGGTTTAATTATAAGAGGAATGGTTGAGAATAGAAAAGAAAAATAGAAGAGAAATTTAATATCAAAGTCAAAGGGCAAATTCAAGAAGTGTTATTATTATAAGAAAGAATGACATTTCATAAGAGATTATCTAGAAAATAAGAACAAGACGAATGACAATATGTCAAAGGAAGACGATGCTATAATATCTTATTAAGAGGACTATGAAAGGGCATAAACCTTGGTAGCTTCAAATGAAAAAAATATTGATGAGTGGATACTTGATTCTGATTGTACTTACTATACATGTCTTAATAAAACTTTATATACCAACTATCAGTTTTTTAATGGTAAAAAAGTATTAATGAGTAATAATATGGCTTATCAAGTCATTGGAATTGATAGTATAAGGTTAAAATTGCATTGTGAAAAAGTTTGGGAGTTACTGAATGTTAGACATGTTCCTAATCTTAAAAGGAACTTAGTTTCTCTAAGTATCCTAAATCAAGTTAATTGTTCATTCAGAGCTAAAAATAAAATACTTAAAGTGATTAAGGAATCTATGATGGTAATAAAGAGTGAGAAGTACAATGGGTTATATGTGTTACTTGGAGAGGCTGTTGTTGATTTTGCATTCGCTTCCGTTGATTCTAAGGATATGTAAATCAAGCTATAGCATATAAGGTAAGCTCATCAAAGTGATAGAGGTCTGCAGGAATTATATGATCAGTGTTCTTTTGGCAAGGAAAAGATTCAGCCAATGAGATTTTAAGAGCACTGTGTACTTGAGAAAGCTCATAGAGTCAAGTTTAGCACTATGGAACAAAAAATTAAAGCTACTCTAGATTATATACATTCAAATCTTTGGAGGCATACTCAAACTGTCACTCATAATGGTGCTAAGTACTTTTTGATATTTATAGATGACTATTCAAGGAAGTTGTGAGTTTATTTGTTGAAGAGAAAAGAACAGTTGTTTAAGATGTTCAAACCTGAAAAGCACTTGTTAAGAATCATACCAATAAAAGAATTAAAAGACTTAAGATGCATAATTTTCTTGAGTTCTGTAATATTAAGTTTAATAGATTTTGTACTAAACATGGTATTGCGATGCATAAAATAATGAGATCAACACCACAACAAAATAGTCTTGTAGAAATGATGAACAAGACCTTACTTGATATAGTAATATGTATGCTAGCTAATGCAAGGTTGTCTAGAGCATTTTGGAGTGAGGTGGTAATTACAACAACTTACTTGATCAACATAAGTCTCTCTTTAACTATCAGTTTTATGATGCCACAAGAAAAATAGTCAGGCACCAGTCCGAAGTATGATCACCTGAGTGTATTTGATTACCCTGCATTTATACACATCAAAAAAGGGAAATTATAATATAAATCCCTAAAAGGGATATTTATTGGATATCTAAAAGGTGTCAATAGATAAAAAGTTTGATGTACAAAATCGAATTCAAAGTTTGATATACAGAACTAAAGTTACCAAAGAGTATCATTTGTAAAGATATAATGTTTAATAAGTCTACTTTGTTGGAAATCAATCCAAAATTAGAAGTGAAGAAGTTAGAGTTTATGCTAACAACAATCTAGCAGCAGAAATTATATAGATTAAAATGGAATGTAATTTGAGATATGATATGCACCCAGATCAATGCTTTAAAGAGACGACACTTGAAAATGGACAACAAACATCAATGTGTACCTCAAAGACCACATAAAATATACTAGAACTCCTAAGATAGAACTTGAAGAGTACTAGCTAGTCAGAGACAGGCTAAGGAGGACGGTTAAACCACTTATCATGTATGCACATGCAAATTTCATAGCTCATACTTTTAACATTGTTTTACACTATTGAGTATGATGAGCCTAAGACATATAAAGAGGCTAGGAGAAGTGTAAATAGTAATAAACTCTAGATGATGAGATTAGTATTGGGGTCGGTGCTTACGTGCTATCCCTGAATGTATATATACTTATATGTTTATATAAGTGTACATTCTCATTAAATCGCTAATACTCATTAATATGATACTATGCAATGTAACATTACAGACATTATACGATCTGAAGAAGCTCGGGTCAGATCTAAAGAAGTTTAGATAAGGGCTCATTATTAGCCACGTTGAGAGATATAAATGCTAAATGTTAACACAGTTAAGTGTTAGTTAGTTATAATACTCAGCAGATCCAAGAGTTGGAGCCTTGTTTGTAATGGGACATAGACCTGGGAATATACCAGTAACTGCATAGTTGCAAGAGTTGTAACCGAGTGCCAGAAAATACTAGTTACGCAAGTATGTTCTCGAATAATTGTCCATGATCTATTTCTACCGATGCCGGTTTGTCAGTGGATACTTTTTATATAGATCAGCATATATCGTACCTATAGGTTATAGATGGTCGTTCCTAACCAACTGCGAGCTTAGAGCTTGTATTGACATATGGGTATCTAGTTAAGACTGGATATGGGACAGACTCACGAGGGCCTTCGATAAACACCCTATATAAGCCGTCAATGGAGGGTCCTCTCGAGTTGAGTAGTATACGTGGTCCTTTGACTTGAGTGCCACGATGCGTTTATAAGTAATCCACCATACTTTGGTTCCACACATGTCATAAACCTTTTATGATGTGACCGCTGGGTGTCGTTGAGTATGGTCTGATGCTTATGGAGTCTGGTGTGTACAAATATGGGATCCGTCAACTTGCATAGGGAGTTTGATATCTAGATGCTTTGAGACTATATCTTAAAAAGTCTTGTGGCCACACTTTGGTTCCACACATGTCACAAACCTTTTATGATGTGACCGTTGGGTGTCGTTAGGTATGGTCTGATGCTTATGGAGTCTGGTGTGTACAAATATGGGATCCGTCAACTTGCATAGGGAGTTTGATATCTAGATGCTTTGAGACTATATCTTGAAAAGTTTTGTGGCCACAAGCATTAATCCCGGGAAAGAGTTCCGTTAGGGTAGAACAATATAGAAAATGAGTTTGCACATATTGTTTATTGAGATACTAGTTTGAAGATAAGACATGGATGAGTACTAGGGGATTTGACGGTGATAATCTATATCCCCGCACATCCAGGATATCATGACAGAAGGATTATACGTATGCGTTGTAATCTCAACTTGCATTGTTTAACGTGCTGATTTGTATATCCATGACGTGTGCGTGGGGCATTGTTCACGGACTCATAGAATAGTTCCATTTGATGAATCGGGTGTAGGACTTAAGGAGTCCCGCGATATGGAGTGTACTCGTTATGCACCGGGGCAGCGTGCCAGATTAAATTGTTTAATCTAGCAATATTCAGTACTACCACAGGAATACGTACGTGTCTGTATTTAAGTGTAAAATACAATAATTAGTTAATAATTATTATTTACTAATTGTATAATAACATGTGACGCATTGTAGACTCTCGGTTGAGTTTAACAAAGTGTGAAATTTAGTGAGACCCACTAAGGGGTAGACTTGATAATTATTTATGAGGGACAAAATGGTTATTTCACACTTTGATTATTTAATAGTTAAATAATCAAAATATCTCTCATTATAATATATTATTATATTATATATATTAGTATTTTATTTGGGTGCCAAATAGTTGGCACCCATTATGATTATTTTATTATTTTTTATATTATATAATATACTATATTAATATTTTAATATATATATATATAGACACACACACACACACGAGAGAGAGAGATGTGTTTTGAATTGGAATTGAAGTGTTGTGTGTTTTTTCGAGAGAATGAAAGAAATGGAGAAAGAGAGAAAGAAGGAAAAATGGCCGAAGGAAGAAGGAAGAAAGAAAGAAAAAAATGAGAAAAATAAAATTATTTCATTTTTCTCTATGGTTCCAATTGAAGTAATGATGAATTGCTTTAAATTCTCCATTTCTTATCTTTTTAGAGAAAAAGATAAAAACACACACCCCGCCATTTTAGGGATTAAGAGTTAATCTCATGCTAGCTATAGGGCTGATGTTCTAGTTCACCAAGCTCACTGTGTTGGTGACTAGAATTGCCAACGAGTTGATCTGCATGCGGACTCTGAGGAAATATGTGTATAACGTTACACGTTGAGGTGAGTTCTCTACCCTATTAATATATTAATGTGATTAATATATATATTTATTGTATTTATTATTTAATTTACACTCTTCCGCCGCGTATAATTCATATATGATACGTATTTTAGGCAATAGACATAATTTCATATGTATACACCCATATATATTAGATCATCGACAATTAGTTCTCTAAAAAATAATCAAACATGTGAGTTGGTGGTTAAACCTGAAAATAAAAACTAATTGGGTGTAAATAGGTTTATAAGGATAGAAAAGAGTCCTAAGTATTGAATCTTCAAGGTTTAAAGATAGGTTTGTTGTAAAAGGTTTCATGCAGCAAGAGGGGAATGATTTTAATGAGATTTTCTCTCATGTAGTAAAGCACTCATTAATAAGGATTTTATTGGGCGTGTGTGTAAATTTAAATTTGCATTTAGAAAAAATTGATGTTATAACTGCATTTCCTCATGGAGAGGTTGAAGAAAAGATATATATCACAACTACAAGGTTTTGAAAAAACTTGTGATAAAAGATCATGTTTGCTTGTTAACAATGTCTTTATATGGACTGAAACAGTCTCCAAGGCAATGATATATGAGATTTGATAATTTTATACTTCATTGTACCTTTACCAAGAGTAAGTATGATGGATATATGTACTTCAAAGCATCAAACAACAACATACAAATGTATCTGCTTCTTTATATTGATGATATGTTGATAGTATATCAAGATATGAGAGAGATATATGAGCTAAAAAAGTTGTTTGGTGGTGAATTTGAAATGAAATATTTGAGGCCAATTAAAAATATTTTGGGTATAGATATCATAAGGGATAGATTTGATGTTATATTCTTGTCTCAGGAGAGGTATATACTCAAGATTGGTGAAAGATTCAACATATCTTATGCAAAGACTATTTCGACTCCGTTAGCCATGCATTTTAAGCTATCAACATCATAATCACTAAAACTTGAGGATGAGAAAATTTACATGCTTAAAGAACCAAATGCTAACATTATGGGTGCATCATGTATACAATGATATGCACAATGCCTGATATAGCTTTAGTTATGGGAAAATTCCACTTTTGGTTCAGTTTAATTTTTATTTTTAAATTTTTTTTATTTATTTAAGTGTTTTTTTTTTTAAGAAAAACCGAACAAAAATTGAATTGGAACCAAATTGATCGGTCCTAAATAAATAGAATTGAACTCTTAATCAAATGAAATTGAAAATGTTTGGTTCAATTTTTTGTTCAACCAAATCGATGCCTACCCCTATATAGCTCAAGTTGTGAGTATGGTGAATAGATATATGTCTAATCCTAGAAATGAGCATTGGCTTGTTGTTAAATGGATAATAAGGTACTTGAAACGAATGTTGCGTCATAGTTTATTGAATAAAAAAACAACACAACTAGTGAAATAGTTAAGGGATAAGTGGACTCAAATTATACAGGTAACCTTGATATAATACTGGGTATATATTCATAGTGTTTAGATGTAGTGTATGTTAAAAATTAGTTTTGCAACATGTAGTTGCATTATCAACTACTGAGGCAGAGTACATAGTTGTTGCAGAAACTATTAAAGAAGCCGTATAGTTGAAAGAAATATGTGCGAGCTATTTGTCATGCCCCAAACCGAAAAGATTTGACACACGACATAACTTACACTCATTCAATAATGTGCACTCATAATTAATATTGTATAAAATGTTAAACTTAAATTCTACATAGGAATCCTTAGTAAGTTGCTAGTAGGTTCACCACAAAAATCAACCTATGACCATACTTGATGAAACATAAACCAAATACAACCACACTTAATAAAATAATACATAAGTATTTGTTCAATATGGACAAATCACATATCTTAAATATTGTGTCCACAAATGAAACACTTAGCAATCTAGGAACTTAGGAAACCTAAGGGATAGCACAAGTCTTGCCAAATTCGTTAAGTACACATGTACCTTATTTACCTGAAATCACTATAAACTATAATAAGTATAAAATTCAGTAAGCATACTAGTTTTTCCTATATCAAAAAATATATATATATATATATATATATATATACACACACATAATGCATATGTATGATATGTCGTGATAAATCAAAATCAAAATCTTATTAAATCACTGTTGGAGGTTGATTATTCAAGGGTGTTTACATGTGGGTTTTGTATTTAACAACAATATATACATATCTCATACATATAATCATGCAGCGAAAGCTTAAAACATTGCAGTAAACACAATCATTACTAATTAAATGAATTAATAGAAACGAAATTGAGAAATAACCCTTGAAGCTTTTGGATGAAAATTGTTGAAGTCCACCGAAATGTTATCTTTGATCAATTCTAGTAATCAACAATGGTAAGTTTGATTATCTAGAATGTCAGTTTTTGATCCAGCAGAAGTTTAACAACTTAAATTTATGTTCTTGATTTTTTCTTTTGATTAACACTTAATCAATTAATCAAAACCTATTTTGCTAAATTGATTTTATTGCCTTATAAAAGAAAATTATGAATTCAACAACTTGAATCCAATAATCAGAAAACAATTTCTCTTTTCTCTCTTTGTAATGGCTGACCAAATTTTCAGCAAAATAAAATTTAACAAAACTTATGAATTTCATTACATTTGTCTTATTTATACAAATGAATTTAATTTCATTTATTACACTTAATTTCACTTAATTTTAAATTGCATTTAACCTAACTTAATCATAGTTAACTCTTAACTCTAGTTAGGTTAAATGAACATTTTAATATTCTAACTATAGTTAACACTTAACTCTAGTTAGGTAAAAGAACATTTAAATATTTTAATCATAGTTAACTAACTTAACCATAGTTAGGTTAACTTTTACTTAACCATTAAGTAAGGTTAACTTAACTTAACTAAATGGTTAACTCTTAACCATAGTTAAACTAAATTATTTATTTAACAATTAAATAAATAAATATTTATTTAAATTATTTAACAATTAAATAATCATTAAGTAAAATTATATTTATGTCCTTACTAGGTTATCAAGTCAACTAAAGTGGGTTCCACCATTTAACCATATACTTTAGTTAACTTAACCTTAGTAAATTGCTGGATTTTACTATATTAAACTATTCAATACGGTACGCTGCCCAAGTGCTCAAAGAGTACATTTCATATTGGAACTCCTTAGGTCCACGCTCGATTTATCAAATAGAACTATTCATAAGTCCGTGATCAATGCCTCACGCACACGTTACAGATATTACAAATTAGCGCGTTAAACCATACATGTTGAGGTTACTACATATTCGTATAATCCTTCTGTCATTATATCCTGGATGAGTGGGATATAGATCATTACCGTCAAATCCTGATAATTTCATCCGTTACTTTATCTCTAGATTCGTATCTTAATGAATAATATACGCAAACACTTTTGCTATAATGTTCAAACCTGTAGGAAACTCTTTTCCCAGGTTGATTGCTTATGACTATAAGACTTTACAAGATACAAGCTCGAAGTTTCGGATATACAACCCATTTATGTGAGCTGACGGATCCCATATCTACTCACACCGAACTCCATGAGCATCGGACCATACCCAGCGACACGTAACAGTCAGACTATAAAAGGTTTTTGACATACGTGGAATCAAAGTATGGTGGATCTCCCACAAGCCCACCATGGCGCTCAGATCGAAGGACCACAAATATTACTCAACTCGAGAGGACCTTCCTTTAATGATGTTATAAGATATCTATTGGGGTCCTCATGAGTCTATTCAGTATCCAGTCCTAACTAAATACATGTATATCTATATGAGCTTCAACCAAGCTCATGGTTAACTAAGAATAATCATCTATACAATATAGATATAGACATACACTAATCTATATTATTGTGTTTCACTAATAAACCCTCATTGGTGAACGTAGATCAGGAACTCTATATTTGAGAAGATACTTACATAATGACATTTCTTAGTATCTATTGCAACTATGTCATTACTAGTAGATTTTCAGGTCTTTGTCATATTATAGATATGGTTCTAACTATTTAGATCTCACTGGCTATTATAACCTGCTAATTCTTAGTAGTGCTAACTTTTAGCATTTATAACTATTAGTATTGCTAACTCTTAGCGCTGGTCTAAACTCTTTAAACCAGATCTGAACTTATTCAGATCTTACAATGTCTATAATGTTACAAGCTTAATTACCATTTAATAAAGGTTATTAGCGATTTAATAAAATATTCATTGTATAAATATTATAAAATAAATATTCATACAAACAGGGATGACATGTAAGCACAAACCCTAACAATCACATATCAGGTAAGCGCTTACACATTCTTTCAAAACATATAATAGGAATACCATCACTCAACTACTACTCAGTAGGACTTCCATATCACATATTACATAATGAGCCAAATTTCATCTGTCAATGATATACCATATGAGAGAAATACCACAATTGAGGTTTAAATTACACATATATAATTCTCATGCCCGAAGGTAAGAGCCAAACCCTCACCCTGATCATCGATGAATCCTCTTATATGCACCAATACGCCACCACACAAATGTGATGACTCACTTTTCCTTTAGGTACCAATAGACCCTACATATAGAACATATAACATATACCAATCCAGAAGGAAAGGCTACACATAAAGGCTCCACAAATCACATAAGGTGCCTACTAAGTAAATAGTGAGTTCAAACATTCTTAAAATATAAAACGTATCTCATGGACATTTTTCACTTCAAAAGCTTTCTTTGTTAAACACATTTTATTTTGAAAGCTCACTTTCATAAACACATATATGTCCATGCTCACATTCATAAACATATGTCTTTCACATTTCATATCAAATATACTTTGGCATAACATAAACATATTTCTAAGTACATTTACAAAATCATACATAGATAATTACTATACTTATTTGATTTCAGTAAAAGTCTAGTATACTTATCTCTTAGCACTTTCGGCTACAAGGTTTAATTCTCCTTAGCATATCAATAGATATTAATCCTTTCATAAGCCTCAACATTCACAAAAAAAATACTTTAAATAGCTTACAAAATTATACATATTGCACTTATCACATCGAATTGGTCTAATTACATTATTTCTACAAACTTGTCATTTTGATCACTTACACTTAATAAAATTTTCTTATACATCAATGATGTCCAATTGCTCCAAAATCAGAATATATCTTTATTGACTTATATATACTTCTTATGTATGAATATTATATCATAATTCCTACACAATCCATTTCATAAACACCATCAAATCCAAACTATTATCCTGATAAGATCAAGATATTTACTGAACAGTATTCAGTCTCCCAATTTTATAAAATCATATACTAACTCAAAAATTATAAAACTATCACAAAATTAGTTTTGACACATATCTTAATCCATGATAAACGTTTTACTTCAAAATTTCTGTCAAAAGTATTTTAAAACTATTTTATTCCATAGCTTTAAAAATCTATTAATCAAATATTGCAATGAGCTGGTACACTTTAGAAAATCATAACCATTTATCCACATTGATCTAAAATTTGAATTATGATTATATCATATTAGACATAGAAATGTATCATATTCTAGAAATTCGTAATTTTTTAAGATCATTCAGCAGATAAAAAATTATTTGTCACTGTAACATACCGTTAACACAGGAAATTTTTAAAATTTCAGGGTTATTTTTGTAAATTTACTAAAAATTAAATTTCTTGAATTTTTAATCGATTCAAAGTCTCAAATAATTCTAGACATGTCTAGTTTCATATTTTTAAAATCCAAAATCAGAATCGAGATACAAAAATTTATAAAATTCTCAGATCAAGAAACTATCAAGTAGAAATTCTGCAAATTCATCATGATTTATCAAGTTATCTATATAATCATCATTAATTCTCAATATATCTTACAAAATCCACATCAAGTCCTCAATTTTACATATTTTCAAAAATTAAAAATTAAAGAAATTAACTTAATTAACACCAATAAATTGAGAAAGAGTTATGATGTATCTCTTAAAGCTTAAAATTCTAATTTCTTTTTCTTTTTCTTCTTCTTCTCTTTCTCTCCCCTCTATTTCTCTCTTTTCTCTCTCTAAAAGGGGTAGCTCAACCAAAAATGAGTGAATTAGGGTTTAAAATGTGTATTTTTATATTAAGAGGCTAACTTTTAGTATTTACGAATTAACCCCTAAAACTTTCAAAGTATTACAATTTGGTCCCTAAAATAAATCTAAAGTCTTGCAAATAAACTCAATATTATTGGTAGGTCCTTAATCTATACAAAAAATACTAATAACAATACATAAATTAAGTATCATCCACATACAAATAAAATATGAATATTATATATATATATGTAAATACTTATTCTTATCGGTTGTGGATAAATGGTTACTACACTATTGGCAATAAAGAGAATAGAAACTTAGGTGCATTATGATAGCCAAAGTGTCATACATCTAAATAAACATCAAGTATTTCATGAATCTAAACACATTGATGTTAGGTTATGTTTCATTAAATAGATTGTATAGAGTGGTGAGATAAGTCTAATCAAGATTAGAATATCTAAAAATTATGTGAATATGTTAACTAAGCCCCTACTCTCAGTTAAGTTCTGTCTATGCAAGCACTTAATTGAAATCACTACTATGTAATTGAGCATGTGATGTGAAAATGATGAATCTAAAGAAAGCTTTTGAGTAATTTTGAATCAATGAAGGACTTTGTGAGATTAGTAATTAAAAATCATAGTTTAATATGATTTTGGGTTAGGACCAATAAGGAGAAAACACGTGGCAGAGGTGCAGAGTTACATAAAGTGTTGAAACCAAGTTAGGTCAGAACTTAGGCATTGTGACCTAACTGAACTAGGCCACAATGCCACGAAGTTAAAAGCTGGGCACCGTGACCTAATCAAGTGGTGGCATGGTGCTACAAGTTAATCGTGCCAACGCTATAGCGCCACGTGCAATAAAAATATATATAACCTTTTTTTGGGTTTTTATGTGCTAAATAAGGGCTTTTAGCTTGGTATAGTGTTGGTGATTATTTTGTGATGAAGTGGCTTGGTATAATATTGGTGATTATTTTATGATGAAGTGTAATGACAGATTTTATGAGGATTTTTGAATTTTGGAGATTAGAATTTGGATAATATTAGTATATATATATAAATATATGTTGTGATGAAGTATGTTATTGATTTTGTGATTTTTTATTTTGATTTTGGAGATCAAAATCCTAACAGTGTTGTTGGTGATATTATATATTACGATAGAAATTTTTTTATGAATGATTACCATGTAGAAAGGTATAATCATCAAATCAATTGTCTTATTAAGGGTAATTTTAACTTTTCACAAATTTAGTATGTTAGAAGTTAGTTTTAATAAATGATTACTTAACGGCTAGTCATTGGTGTCTATTTTTGAAATTAGTTATTTTTTTTAATATTAAATCTTATTTTAAGAGTATTGTTGATAATTTTTCTAAAATAAAAAAGAATTTACATTAATATATTAAATTGATACAATTTTTTTTATTATAATTATTAATTTTTTTAGATTTATTAATTTAAAATTAATAGTCACAACACAAACTTTCGTGCAAAAGACTTCACACGAAGAACACTACCAATATTTATGTACTTATTTTGAGTATTTTATCTTTAACTCTTATGATTCAGTTGCATAAATTGTAAGAAATTATGACAAAAAAAACTGAAGGTTATCAATTTGATGCTTCTAATCTAATAAGCAATAGAAATCTTTATAAATTTATATGTGGATTATACATCATAAAATGATCTATTTCGATGGATCATACGGACACCTAGTATTATAATATATTAAATTAAAAAGATTGATAGTTTAGTTCTTAATTTTTTTTTATTGCTTCTTAGATTTTTAAGTTTTTTAAAATATTCAAGAAAAAATAATATATAAAGTACACTTTTCAGGGATAGTAAGGTAAATTAAATGTCTAATCATAATAAATGGTCTTACAGTTAATCCAATTTATTTTATTATTATTAATGTGAGAAAAGATAAAATATAAAAAAAAAATAACAAAAATAAAAAAAAAAATTAAAGAACTTGAAAGACTACATTATTATTATAATATTATATATATTATAATATTACAGAAACAGTTTTTATATAGGCTTTAAGTTAACATAAATAAAGAAATATAAATACATAAAAAGAAATTAAATATAACCTATTAATTATAAAATATATATGGTAGGTGATTAATATATTGATATTCTATATTTTTAACATCCCTTTTTAAACTTAAGTAGAAGCTTAAGTTTGAAAAAGAATATTTTTTTTATTGTAATAGTGAGTATTGAGAAAATCAATCACTTGTAGATGCAGATGAAACTTGAAACCAACCGTTGCGAGTGCAAGTGCGTTGCCAACCACTGCGAGTGCAAACGCGTTGATAAAGAAACAGAAAATCAACCGTTGCGAGTGCAAGTGCGTTGTCAACCACTGCGAGTACAATCGCATTGATAGAGAAAAATCAACTGCTGCAAGTGCAAGTGTGTTAAAAGATTATTCCACCAATTTATTTGAAAATTGCAAAAATAAAAAATGAAATAAAAACTGATAAAAATAAAAAATTACGAAATGGCCCAAAACTTAAATAAACTGCAAACTGTCCATATAACTTTGAAAAGTTTGCAAAAAAATCCTTATTGTAAATTGGATCACTGAAATTTCAAAAGGAGACCTGGGACTGATAGATCCAGCGGAGGGAAGTTGAATGGAGCCGACGGTGAGAAGCAATTTGCCGAAAAACGACAGAGATCTAAGGTGGACGGTGGTGGACAGCAGCTCTGTTCAGAGGCGCGTGAGGGAGCGTGCGACTTCGAATCGACAAGATTTCGGTGCCGTTGGAATCGCCGGTTGATTCTGAGTGTAGCTGTCTGGGCAGTGCAGGCTAATGCACCGAAAATCAATCGAAATCTAAGGAGAACAGTAACGGCTACAATGAAGTGCCGGCGGCGCGTCCGGCAGTTTCCGACCTCGGATTGGCTCATCGTCGGCGGTACTGAACGGCCGGTGATGGAGGATTTGTTTGGTATGGGCGGTGTCGGGCATGTCACCGTAGAACGGCCGGGATCTGAAGTGACAGTGGGTGGCGACAGTGGTGTTCCGGTGGCGCGTCTGGCGGTTACCGACATCGGATCGGCTCGTCGTCGACGACGTTGAAACAGCCGGAGGATTCTGAGTAATTGGATATGGGTGGTGGCTAAAACGGCAAGATTTCAGAATTTTCTAGCGACTTTTTGAAAAACTCCGGTAAATTCTGTTAAGTTTTAAAAAAATTTCCTGCAAATCTCTAGTTATACAAAATAACAATGAAAAAAAAAAAAATTAAAACTCTGATACTATGTGAGAAAAGATAAAATATAAAAGAAAAAGATAACAAAAATAATAAAGAGAAATTAAAGAATTTGAAAGACTATATTGTTATTATAATATTGTGTGTATTACAATGTTACAGAGATAGCCTTTATATAGACTTTAGGTTAACATAAATAAAAAAAATATAAATATATAAAAAGAAATCAAATATAACTTATTAATTATAGAATATATATAATAGGTAATTAATATATTGATATTTTATATCTTTAATAATTAAAAGTATTAATATTATTTTTTTAATATAAAAGACTAAATTGGATATATATATATATATATATATTAATACTTAGGTTGCGATGCAATATTGACTAAACTAGCACATATTGATACTCAGATTGATTCATGAATTCAATTTGAACTAGCAATTTTTTTATTTTTTTATTACAGATTGTGCTATTGTAATGCAGACCCAAAAATAATAGTCTCTTGATTAAAATAGACCAAACTTACTTCGAATTTTCTGTGGAAATACCTACTCACTCTCCAAAAATAATTTTTTTCTTGATGATCTTGATTAAGTTCCAACTTATCTGTTATTAATCCAAATTTATCTCCTCCTTAAAAAAAAATTGAAAGTAAAAATATCTATTTTACAATTCCTTTTGATACAAATTTTGTACATTTCAAATTTCTGAGTTGAAATCTTATTTATATCTTGTTATTGAAATGATAAATAAAGTTAAAGGGTAATGCTTCACAGAGCTAAGAATAAAAACACAAAATTTGTAATCCAATGCATGTATCAGTATTTAACCTGTCATTCCATTAGTAAATAATACAAAACTGGTTACCATATTAATTATAAAAATTTAACAGCTACATTAATTTTTATAGAATCTGCAACAAAATCTGAAGAGCCTACCAGATTACATGAAGAGGAAAAAAAGAAAATAAAAAATAAAAAGCGAATGAAAGGGTACATCATTTGCTACTTTTCTTTTTCCTTTTTTCACATTTGCTTTAGCAAGTTGTGTAGTTCAAGTCCTATATGACTCAAAGCAAGAAGAATCTTGTGCAAGATTGCAGTGTTAGTTGACAAGACCTTTTTCTTTAGGCAAAGTGATTTGGAAAAGTGCTTTTCTTTTGCAAAGCCAATTGAATGAGCAATGACTAATCAAAATTGACTTTTGCTTGTTTCAAAAAATAAAAATTGACTTTTGCTAATTTCATTCTTCAATTCCACGAGCATCACTGAACTCGAACACATTCTTGGCCTTGCAAAACTTCATCAGAAAATACCATCCAATGGCTCCCACGGTCATCAAGCCACTCACCAAGTAGACAGTCTTCGTAGCAATGGCCAGAATCACTACCAAAAACCCAGATGGAATCAAGCACATAAGCACCAACCCAGGCAGTCTCATGGGAACTCTGTAAGGCCTCTTCAGTTGCGGCGATTTCCTTCTCAGCCAAAGAAATGAGGCGAATTCTAATAACATTCCCAAGCTGTACAGGAAATTTGCTGATGAGATGATGCTTGTGAAGTCCATGTATGAGACCCCAAGTGTGATCAAAGTTGATAACATTATGCCAACCCAAGGAGTGTCAAACCATTTGGACCTACGTGCAAAAAACTTTGGTAAAATGCCCAGATTTGCCATACCCAGGAGCTGATATGAGCAGCTGCTCAATTGAGCCTCAAACAACCCAATTGCTGACAGCACTGCTCCAATTTCAATCCAAAACTTCAGCCACTTCCCAGCAATCATTTCAGCAGCCACAGCATGGAAACCGGATTCCCATTGGCTCTGATCCACAGAAACGGCACCAGTGACAGCAAAAAGTGGGATCAGATAAGCCAGACAAGTGAAAATCACAGCCACAAACAAAGCCATAGGGAAAGTTTTCTGAGGCCTATCAACTTCACCAGCCAAAGTGCTAACATTGTCCCAAAAATTCAAGTTCCAAAAGAGGGTGTTGAAGAACAAGTTCCAATCCTTTTTCACACCCTTCTGGCCCAAATTCAGCCACCTGTGAGGACGAATCTTGGGGATGGCAATCAAGGACATGATAATAAAAGGAGAAAGGGACACAATCCCCAGTAGCACAGCCGCATAACCAACAATGGCCAATCCTGTGTAGTTCAGAAAAGATAGGAAACAAGTTGATACCATGATTGCAAGATTCCTAGGCAAGCCTGATTCCAGGGCGTGAATCACTTTCTTCAGATAATCAATACAAAGTACAGGAAAAGCAGCAATGTTAATGACTCCGCTCAGAAACTTCCAGGAACCCATCAGGGAACCAAAGAAAGGACCAAAGGCACGGTGAGCCCATATAACGAAGCCGCCGTCTCCGGGGAAGGCGGTGGAGAGTTCTGCTGTAATTAGGGCTTCAGGGACACTCCATATAAAGGGGAAGATGAGGAACCCAAGCAACGCAAAGAGGGGTCCGGCGGCCTGAACTGCCGGCTCTTCGCCAAACGGGCCGCCGGCAACCTCGAAATAGATGAGAAAGATAAGAGGGATAAGGGTTAGTTTTTTGGGGAAGGCGGCGGCGGGGGCTGCGGTGGTGATAGGGAGGAGATTTGGTGAGGAACCTGGTGGTGGGGTTTGCATGGCTTGTTCTCGGCTTCGGCTTTGCGCCTGTTTTGCTCTCTGGGTCTCGATCAAATCATCCGTAAAAGTTCCGAAAAAAAAAAATCAAACTAGAAGAAGATCCTGTAACTGTTTGGCCCGAAGCAGAAGCAAAACTGTACTGGCTTTGGTTGAGTGAGGGGAAAAGTGAGATTTTATAAGGGTGGTGATGATGACTGATGACTCCACGAATCCGTGGAGTAAGAAATTTAACTGAGAATCAGCTTACTGACAGAAACTGAATAGGAAAAAAAGAATAAAAAAAGAACTAAATTTTTTTGCCCGACTTGTAAGGAGGACTAAAAACGAGGAATTCATGGCCATTGCAAAAGCAGAAAAGGAGATGGATTCGTTTAAACAGAATAGAATTCCAGTTGTTTTGGGATTCGTTTAAACAGAATAGAATTCCAGTTGTTTTGGGATTCGTTTAATCACAATAAAATTTCAATTTTATTAATTGCAATTAATAAAATATTAAATAATAATAAATATCTAAATTGTATTAAAAAAAGTAGCCGTAATAATTTTTAAAATATAAATTTTAAAATTATTTATTATACTTAATAATTATTTAAAATATAATTTAAGATATAATTTAAAATAATTAAAATTATTCATAAATATTATATTATTTATTTGATTTCTTATTGAAATTAGTATTTTATTTTCTTCGAGTCTTATCAGGATTTCTTTCTTGTTTTTGTAACCTAATTCGTGACGGTGAAAGATCAAAATAGTCTAATCAATTTTGCTAATTTTATCATAAAAAAAATAAAAAATAAAAAATAAAAATATAACTCTCTCTTAACATAATTAGTGTTCGGCAGAGTAGGCAACGTAAATTATGTTATGTACAAAATTTTCATACAAATTTTATGTAAATATTAATTAGATAACACATAAAAATAAAGTAAAATAAATTACGTCGATTGATATCAGTTTATATAGAATAATTTATATACGTAATTTTATTTTATCATTTTACCATGTGATTTGTGATACACTAAAATATAATATATTAACATTTAACACGAGCAAATGGTAATCCTCAAAAGAAATAGCAGCTTTAGTTAGATTTTAAAAGGGTTGTTAGAGAAGTAGTCAACATTCAATAGTGAGCAAGTTTTTCCTTACTAGTTTTATGGCCATTTCTTCCATTTTTTTTTTTAAAAACATTTGCTTTATGGCCTTTTCAATTGGATAAAAAATTGATCTACACGACAAGTGGGTCGATGAAAAGCTACACCTAATATTTAATTAATTCTTCCACCACATGTTATATATAGAGAGAGGGGGTAGACTTCCCTTAAGTTAATTCTTTTTTAATTAAATTTTCAATCATTAATTTTATGCAGTATAATGATATAGATTTCAAATAAAAAGTAGTGTTTATTATTGTCAATTCTATTTAATTTTCAAAAGTTTTGAGGTGGGATTGAAAAACCTTAACTATTAAAATACTCAATTCTATACTATCAAATATTATTCAAATTTAAATTGTCACTAGTGCACTGCACCTCGACAACAGCTTAAACTACATCTTGAGAACCTTGTTGTCAACTCTAAACTGTTGACTTTGCATAAAATTAATTAATAAAAATTCAAGATACAATTTAAATCAAAAATTTAATTTAAAGGAACTTTACCTATATATATATATAAATGTTTCCTTTGGATTTCAACTTACAGGTTCAAGATTTTAGCCCACAAAGACTTTGGCCTCTAAAATTTTAATGAGGACCTCAATTTACTTGATCAAATAAGAAAATGTCAATTTACAAAAAAAATTTAAATTAAGAAAATATTTTTCGAGTTGGTCAAAATAATAGTCGAAATTTGGTTATTCTATTCGGATATACTCCAAAAAAGAAAAAAAAACTTTTATACCCTTTGAGTTAATTAGAACAATGGTTGAAATCCAGTTACTCTGTCCGATTAAACTCTCAAAGGAGAATTATGCTCTCTTCAAGTTGGTCAGATTAATGTTCGAAACCCAGCTATCCTTAAGGCTAGTTAGAATAATAATCCAACATCAGCTACCTTCTTTGACCAAGTTCTAAATGAAGAGAAATTATCTTTGCCTATATTAAGCAAATGAGGGTCAAAATATGTTGTCTCAAAATATTAAAAGAAATTCTTAAAAAAAAAAAAATTTAACTTATAAGAGACATAGAGAGTTATAGATAAAGTTAAGCTTATCAAGAAATTTTTTTAAATATTAGAGATATTTCTAAAAGTACGATATAAATTCTATTAAGACAAATAAGATCCAGTACAATTTTAAGAAAATTCTGATAGTCAAATTTTAAAAGAGTTCGTGAGGCTTCCAAAGTAAAAAGAATTCTAAAAGGTACAGATAAAACCTACATTCTCACTTTACAAATAGAGGAGAAAATTAGTATAAACGGGGATTCGAACTAAGAAATAGAGATAGAGAAAATATAAAGTATATATCAAAAAAAAAAAATTAAGAGCCCATTACAAAAGAGCCATCCTATTTCTTCTTTTATCTTACATTATTTTTTTCTTTTTTTTTAGACCCTTACTAATTTAAGTATTAGAGTACCTATATCAATAAAATTTTGGTACGGTCTTATATCTTCTTTGATTGTAAAATTCTCATCAACACTATATTGAGAAGGAAAAGAGCAGTTTATCAATTAAGTTTTTGATCACATTTTTGCCGCTCAAGCCAAACTTTTTTAGATAAATAAATTTAATTCGTTGATTGCCGAGTTATCAAAATTAGGGTCAAGTGGTCAATAATAAATAATGTTACTTTGATTTTAAATTTACACTATTTGATTGTATGAAATTAATAGATGAATATTTAGAAATGGTCATTGGTGAGAGAAAAAGAAGAGGAATGCCAATACATTGCAGGCAGGCAGAGTGATAGTTATAATATGGCCAAGTAGGGTTAGAAACTTTGATGCTCGTAGAAAAGCTTAGAAGGGTTTGCATAGAAATAAATAAATTAAAAAAAGAAAACAATCCAGAAGAAAAAGACAATGAATCTGATAACTATAATAAATTAAACATTGCCATATTGAATGAATGATTGAGTATTATCTATCTATATATATTGAGATACGATATGTAATTGCCAACAAGTTCATGATCCAGAGGATTTGTTTTGTGACAATTTTCATTACTTTCGAAGCAACAAGTTCATGGATCATTGCAATTTACAGAATGAGACTTCTCAATATTTGCTATTTTGCATTTTCAATGATGATTAAAAAAAATGCATTTTTTTTTCTGACACAATGGAAAATAATGGTGGCATTTTTACCTGGATATAGATTTAAAAGAAATTCAAAAAATTTGAGTTAGGTTAATTTAACTTACACGAAACAGTATTTTTTGTTTTTTTGGTTTAATTTAACATGACAATTCAAATTTGCAAACAGGGTATATTCAAGTTCACATAAATCCCCATTTAAAAAATAAAACAAATACAAATCAAATCTAATTATATTTATTTAATTAAAAAATAAATTTAACTATATTCAGGTTGCGGGTATCAAACCTGAATTTATATTTTAAAAAAATTTAAATTAGACTAAATTCAAGAATATAATTTAAAATTTAAATTCAAATTCAGACTCAAATTTTATTATTTTATAACAGAACTCTTCGTATAAGAAAAAGGAAATTGCATGAAAGAAATTATGTTAAATATTTTAATATTTTCTTTGACAATTGGACAATAATATTTTGATGAGAGGAAAAAATTTATTGGCACAAGTCCTATCCTAAGATAAATTACAAAACTGATATTTTGCTACCATAAATTAGGCTTGTGTTTTATTGTTTTTGTGTAAGATAGAGGACCAGTATAAAAATGACAGAAATGTGAGTCTTCATCTACTTCGAATTCTTTTTTAAAAAGCCAATAAATCGGAAGGACTTTAAGCAAAGAGAGAAAGGAAAATAAGATGTTTTTCCATGTGGCCACTACATAGTTCATATAAAGCTTTAAAATTGTCTCAAAGGAGAATTTCTTTCTCAATAATGATGCTTTGTTTCTTCGTATTATAACTTGTGATTAAAATTAACAAAAATGTATGGATATTAAAATGTCTAACTCATTTATATTCCTTTTTATGAAGAATGAGCTTAAACCTTGAATAATTTTATATTTTTAAAATAATATCTTAAATTAACGTATTAAATTATTATTGAGTAATAAAATATTATAATTTTTAAAATTATTTATTAAAATATTTTACTATTTAATAATTATTTGACACATTATTTAAAGTTAAAAAATAAAATATTATTAAAAAAATATAACATTATTCTTAAATATTGATATATTATAAGACATTTTTTCTTAAATAATTGTGGAGAGAGTTTAAACTTCTATAAACCTTCGACTGGATATTTGGTGGGTCAATCAGTCAATAGTGCACTACCAAAATTATATGTCTACTAACAAAATTTTGAATTATTGGTAGATTTGTGATTAAGGATGTCAATGTTCAAGAAAAAAAAAAAAAATGCAAGAGACATTACAAAGAGAAGTAACTCAATGAGTTTTAGATATCTTTTTATCCCAAATCAAATCAATGTTATGTCATCAAAATTTTCCTAAATGGTCGTATGCTCTTGATATAACATACACTTTCAATCAAATTAACACTTATGCAATGTTGGGACTAAATTCAATTAGTACGATAGGAGTATGCCAACTATTCACTCTTTTAAATTAAGGAATTATCACAAAATAAGACCTTGGATAACATGTCAATTGAATTGCTGACTTGAAAGATGGAACTAATGAGATCGGTCGAAAAGCTAAAGAAGAATTTGGAGGAAGACTGCTCTTTTCCTTCAAATTTAACTTATAAAAAGAAAAAAGTTTTCTCATTTTAAGAATTCAAATGTTTTTTGAATGATTACTCAATCAATCACTCACATATAAAACGCACACATTTTTTCTAAGCACAATTGACATTTCCTTCAACATTCATTTAAGATTATCTTTTAATCTATTTCAAATCATTTAAACATTGACTTGAATATAGAAAGTATTTTTTACAGAGATACTTGGGAGATTATTCTTGACAACTAGAAGGTAAAGGGAAAAGAAACGGAAGATCAATATCGACAATTCACTCTTTGAAGTTAATTCGAGCAATTTTGTCCCACAATTTATTTGAAGGCAATTTACATTAAACAATAGAAGAAATTTTGGCTTTGCTAGTGCCAATAATAATGGTAAAAATTTGATTTTAAGCTTATGCAAGGAAAAAAAATAAAAAAAAAAATATATATTTTTATACCAATTTTTTTTAATATTTATGAAAAAAATAATAATCATAGTCAATCTCTAATAGGAATGACAATTTTTAGATTCGGATTCAAATTTTAGTAAACTTAAATCAAAATTTAAGTATTTTGCATTATACTAAATTCTGAGTTGTAGTCAGGCTTTTCTAGGTGCAGATTAGGTCCGGGTTTAAATTTGGGTTAAATTTGGATAATTCAGCCCAAATCTAAATTCTTTTTTTTTTCTTTCTCTTTTAAGGTAAAACAAGCAGATTTCAATCTTTGATTTACTACCCAATTTTTTCAATTAAAAGAATCGTTCTATGAAAAGTCATAAAAAAATAAAGTTGTAGGGCTATCTCCTCTCACCACCAAAAATAAAGCAATAACTGTTATTTCTCTAGTAACAGTTATTGCTGATTTCTTCGGATCCGTTTCTGGAATTTTTGGATGGTAAGTCTCCAATTTTCGAAAAAAAAAAAAACTTCTCTTTTTTTTTTTTGGGCCATATGTAACTTTCAATTGAATCAAGCATAGAATGCATCAATAGCGTAAAGCTCGCCAATCATGTAAAGCATTAATCAATCTGGTAATTAGCAGACCAACAAAACTAATTAGTTAACCTAATTTTTCTAATTTTTTTCTAGGTTTGAGTTTTTTCAGATTTCTAATTTTTTTCGGATCTAGTTTTTTTATCATCCCTAATCTCTAAGCTGACAATCCAGTAAAACCTATTGAGTTGTTTCTTTCTGGAGTTCTATACAAAGTTTTTTTAGATGTGTTTTTGAAAATTCCTTTATCATTTCGTTCAGGAAGAGTAATTCCTCAAATTCTATGAATTTTTTTAAAATATTTTTTTGGAGAAAAAATATTATTATTTAAATAGTAGAGTAATAAGTGACAACTTAAACTTTAGTATTTGAATTTGCGGTGTAGCATGTCCTCTATTTGATGTTCCGTCACGTAAAATTATAACAAGAGATGTAGTAGAATTATTTGTTAAAGAGAAAGCTATATTAAAGAATCTATTTAGTGTAGTTGGGCAACGAGTGAGCTTGACAACTGATCTTTTGAACTTCTGTTTATAATCAAATCTATATGGTTATTACTGCCCACTTTATAGATTCGGATTAGAAGTTGCATAGAAAAATTTTAAGTTTTTCTCCAATGTCATCCCATAAAGAGGATGACATCAGCAAGCAACTTGAATATTACTTGTTGGATTGGGATATAAAGAAAGTGTTTATCGTTACAGTTGATAATGCAAGTGTCACGCCCCAAACTCAAAAGATCTGACACACGACATTACTTACATTCATTCAATAATACTTAAATATTCATTTTAATTTCTTTCAGAATTATAGCAATTGAATTATGACTGGGACAATTAGTAAACCAGAGATAAGCAGAGTTTTCTCAGAGATTAACACTCTACTACGTCACCAGTAGCAACTTTGTTACCGGAAGCCCAGAATATATTCATTGTAATTCTTACTTAAAATCAATCCATTACTACACTTGGTGAAACTTAAACTAAGTCCAACCACACACAATAAAATAATACATAGGTATTTATTCACTAGGGACAAATCAAATATTCCCCAAATGAAACACTTAGCAACCTAACAACTTCGGGAACCCAAGGAACAGCAGAAGCCTTGCCAAATCCGCTAAGCACACATGTACCTTATTTACCTGAAATCACCATAAACTATAATGAGTATAAAACTCAATAAGCATACTAGTTTTTCATATATCAAATACAAATACATATATGTACACAATGCATATGTATGATATGCTGTGATCAATCCAAATCATAATTTTATCAAATCACATATCATGTAAGCGCTTACACATTCTTTCAAAACACATAATAGGAATACCATCACTCGACTACTACTTAGTAGGACTTACATATCACATATCACATAATGAGCCAAATGTCACTCGTAGGTGACATACCGTATGAGAGGAATAGTACAAGTGAGGCCTTTAAATTACACATATATAATGCTCATGCCCGAAGGTAAAAGCCAAACCCTCACCCTGATCATCGGTGAGTCCTCTCACATGCACCAATACGCCACCACACGAATGTAATGACTCACTCTTCCTTTAGGTACCAATAGGATCCTCCCTACATACGGAACACATAACATATACCAATCCCGAAGGAAAGGCCACACATAAAGGCTCCACAAATCACATAAAATGCCTACTAAGTTAACAGTGAGTTCAAGTACCCTCAAAATACAAAATATTTTTCATGGACATATTACACTTCAAAAGCTTTCTTTGATAAACATATCTTATTTTGAAAGCTCACTTTCAAAAACACATGTATGTCATGTATGTCCATGCTCACATTCATAAATACATATCTTTACATTTCATATCAAAATATACTTTGACATAACATAAACATATTCCTAACCACATTTACAAAATCATACAAAATAATTACTACGTTTATTGTGATTTCAATAAAAAGTCTAGTATACTTACCTCTTAACACTTTCAGCTACAAGGCTTAAATCTCTTTAACCTATCAATGGAGATTAATCCTTTCATAAGCCTCACAATTCACACAAAATACTTTAAATAGCTTACAAAATTATACACAATGCATTTATCACATCAAATTGGTCTAAATACTTGGTTTCTCAAAACCTGCCATTCTGATCACTTACACTTAACAAAATTTTCTAATAGATCAAATGATGTCCAATTACTCCAAAATCAGAATATATCATTTTTGACTCATATATCCTTCTTATATATGAATATTATATCAAAATTCCTACACAATCCATTCCATACATACCATCGAATCCAAACTACTAACCTGACAAGATCAAGATACTTACTGAACAGTATTCAATCTCCCAATTTTATAAAATCATATACTAACTCAAAAATTATAAAACTACCACATAATTACTCTTAACACATATCTCAGTCCATGATAAATATTTCACTTCCAAATCACTGTCAAAAATATTTTAAAACTATTTTATTCCATAGCTTTAAAAATCTGTTAATCAAATACTGTAATGAGCGGATATACTTTAGAAAATCATAACATTTCAACCACATTGATCTAAATTCTCAATTCCGAGTATATCATATTAGACATATAAACTTATCATATTCCATAAATTCGTAATTTTTGAAGATAATTCAGTAGGACAAACATTGTTTGTCACTGTATTATACTGTTCACATAGGAAATTTCTAGAATTTCAGGGTCATTTTAGTAAATTCATAACAAATTCAATTTCTGGAATTTTGAATCGATTCAAAGTCTCAGATGATCCTAAACATGTCTAATTTCATATACTCAAAATTTAAAACCAGAATCGAATCACAACAATTTATAAAATTCTTGGATCAAGAGACTATCAAGCAGAAATTCTACAATCCATCATGATTTATCAAACTATCTTATAGATCATCATCAATTCTCAAAATATCATACGAAATACACATCAAATCCTCAATTATACATATTTTCAGAAATCAAAACTTAAAGAAATTAACATAATTAACACCAATAAATTGAGAAATAGTTGTGATATACCTCTTAAAATCCAAAATTCCAATTTCTTCTTCTTTTTCTTCTCCTTCTTCTCTTTCTCTCCCCTCTTTTCTCTCTCTAAAAGAGGTAGCTCGACCAAAATGAGACAATTAGGGTTTTAAAAGTGTATTTTTATACTAAGTGGTTAATTTTTGGTATTTACGAATTTACCCCCAAAACTTTTAAAGTATTACAATTTGGTCCCTAAAATAAATCTAAAGTCTTGCAATTAAACCCAATGCTAATAGTATCACCTTAACCTATACAAACACTACTAATAACAATATATAAATCAAGTATCACCAATATACAAATAAAATACGTATATTTATACATATATAAATACTTATTTTTACCAGTCGTGGATACTGGTTACTACAATTTTTTTGTGAGGATACGCACCCAGTTATCCTGATAAGCCGGGACATACCGGTCCCAGTGGGCCATCACTGGTCCAGGCCTCCCAAGTGGCCTCCATTCACTCAAAGCATACCCCAAAGGAATCGAACCCGGGTAGGTTATACCACCTCAAGTTGCCTAACGAATCCGTCCTTGTACTACTTGAGCTGGCCAGCCCAAGTGGTACAAGGACGGATTCGTTAGGCATCTTGAGGTGGTATAACCCACCCGGGTTCGATTCCTTGGGGGTGATCGTTTGTGTGAATGGAGGCCACTGTGAGGTCTGGACCAATGATGGCCCACTGGGACCGGTATGTCCCGGCTTGTCAGACTAAACGGTGCGTATCCTCACATTAAAAGGCACCTTTTTTTTGTGAGGATACGCACCCAGTTATCCTGATAAGCCGGGATATACTGGTCCTAGTGGGCCATCACTGGTCCAGGCCTCCCAAGTGGCCTCCATTCACTCAAAGCATACCCCCAAGGAATCGAACCCGGGTAGGTTATACCACCTCAAGTTGCCTAACGAATCCGTCCTTGTACCACTTGAGCTGGCCAGCTCAAGTGGTACAAGGACGGATTCGTTAGGCATCTTGAGGTGGTATAACCCACCCGGGTTCGATTCCTTGGGGGTGATCGTTTGTGTGAATGGAGGCCACTGTGAGGTCTGGACCAGTGATGGCCCACTGGGACCGGTATGTCCCAGCTTGTTAGACTAAACGGTGCGTATCCTCACAGCAAGTGCCAATGACATTGTCGTCAATTATTTTAAGAAGAGACTGAAGAGTTGGAAAGATGAAGCACTAATATTGGATGGTGAGTTTATGCATGTGCGCTGTTGTGAGTATATTTTGAATTTAATTGTGACCGATAAGTTAAAGGATTTGCATGAGAGTATTATTTCTATGCGTAATGCTGTGAAATATATGAGATCTTCAACAGTAAGAGTTTAAAGTTTTAAAAGTTTTGTGGGGAGAGAAAGAATTAATTATAAAGGGAGTGTGGTCTTAGTGTGCCAACGAGATGGAATTTCACTTATTTGATGTTTACAACTGCATTAAAAATTGCAAAGGTGTTTGATCGAATGACAGAAGAGAATGAGTCATATAAGAGTTATTTTCTAGAGGATTAAAATGGAAAGAAGAGATGTGAGCCACTAATTATTGCAGATTAAGAGAATGTTGAAAGATTTGTGAAGTTTCTAAAAACTTTTTATGATATCACATTAAAATTTAGTGCTTTATTGTCTGTGACATCTAATATTTGTTTCAGCGAGATTTATAAGATTATTTTCAATTTAGTTAAATTAAGTCGAAGTGAACATGTCTCTTTACGCGTCATGGCTAGCAAGATGTAGGCAAAAAATGATAAATATTGGAAATTTATGGAGAAAATAAATAAATTGTTGATACTTGCTACAGTGTTTGATCCAAGACGCAAGATGTAATTTGCTGAATTTTGTTTTGGGTTTTTATATAGTAATGACAGTGCCAAAGTCGAAAACATGAAGAGAATAAGTAAAGAATTATTATATAAGATTTACGAAGCCTATAATACATCGTATTGTTGAGTGGTTGGTGGGCCAAGTAGTAATGCTAGTAGTGTTGGTAGGTATGGGAGTGGAGTTGGGAGTAGCACTAGCATGTATGGGTCACAGTCACAGCAGTCTAGTCTATCAAGTTTATATTCAGACATAATACAATTTGATGTGGGGGATGATGACCATTGGGTAAAATTCGTGGAGTGTGTAGATGACGAAATAGATTTGGCTGATCCAATGAAGTGGATAAATACTTGATGGAGAAAGTTGAGAATCCTAAAAAGTAACGTTTTGATATTTTGAGTTGGTAGAAGATAAATTCTTCGAGGTATCTAATGCTGGCACAAATAATAGAGATATACTTGCTATTTATGTATCTACTGTGGCCTTTGAGTCGGCTTTTAGTACTAGAGGATGTATTTTAGATTCATTCTGCAACTTATTAACTCTAAAGATGGTTAAGAGTTTGATATGCACACAAAATTGGATTAGAGTTTTACTTTTGCTAAATAGATTGAAGAAAGAAAAATTTTTAGAAGATATTAAATTTTATAATAAAGTCGAAGTAGGTAAAAAAATATTATTCTACTATTTTATTATTTCTCTTTTTAATTTTTTTTTATTATTTTTTTTATGTAGAATTTGCACATGTTATGCAACCGCCACCTCTATATCATTAAATTTACCAAGAGGTTACTTACGTTACTTGTAGGTAATTCAAGTTCAAGGTAATTATTTAATAGTTCAATTAAATCACTAAATATGAGTAATTAAGTTTTGTATTATAATTTATAATATTTAATATTTATTATACTTTTGTTTTATAGATTAATGAAGAATATAAATTTTGATGACATTTTTGTATTGTAATTTATTATATTTAATGTTTGTTATACTTATGAACTTAATGTATTTATTACCTAAATGTTACACTTTAATTTTATTTTGTGAAGATGTTGGCAACTTGGCTTCGTTTATTTATATATATTAGCCATTGAAATTATTTTAAATTTATTGGTTTGGTTGACAATAGGTCATTGTGAAAGGCATTATGGATGAATTGATTAGATATAGTGAATATTGAAGTGACAATTTTGTGCAGGTATATGTTTATGGGAATGTCCAATTTTTAGGAGAGGTTCTACCGAAATTTTTTATTCGAATAATGAAAGTTAACATAATTAAAATTGAAATTAAACTTAAATTTAGATTTAAAATTATAATACTTAAACAATTGATGTCACTATCTGTGTCACATTAGGATTTGTTAAATAAAAATTATAATATTTGTGATTTAACGCAATAGACGTTAAAATTGAAATTATAACGTAATATACGTTAAATTTTATTAGAATTAAAATTATTAATTATATTAATGATAGGAAATTAAGTTAATAAATTTTTTTATTAAAGCCTAAAAGAATACAAAATTACATTTTTTAAGTTAAAAATACAAATTTGTAACCGTTAAGATCATGAATTACAAAATAACCCAAAATATTTAAGTAAATTTATAAAATTTAAATAAAATTTATAAATTTTAAATAAATTAAGGACATGGGTGAAATTTGCCCATGTCCTGGTCGGACCGTGTCCCGACCAGAACCAGTTTAGGTCAAGACATGGCCCGGCCTAAAAATATTCCCATTCGGGTCGGTCCCAAATTCGACCCGATTCTGGGTTGCCCACTATGTCAACATGAAATTTTTTTTTTTTTTTTTTGAATGTCACTATGTCAACATGAAATTGAATGTAAAAGATATATCAAAATTAATAAGCATATATTTATTAATCTTTTAAAAAAACATATATTTATTAATTTTGATATATCTTGTCAACATGAAATTGAATGTAAAAGATATATCAAAATTAATAAATATATGTTTTTTTAAAAGATTAATAAATATATGCTTATTAATAATAACAATAAACAATAACTATAACGTTTTAACTAAAAGTAATTGAATTTTTTTGAAAGGGATTTCTTTTAAATTCCTAAAAAGATATTTGACAAATACTTTTACCATAAAAATTAAAAAAACTTTAATATTGTGTTCACAAATTAAAAAAAAAAAATCCCCACTATCATAATTTACCAAAATAAAATATTAGTATTACCACACAAAATAAAAAAAATCTGAGCAACTCTCTCTTTCTCGAACTCAAGCTCAAATGGGGTCGCTGTCTCTAAAGCAAGTAATCTCTGCAACAAATCGAAGAAATCCAATAAACCCACTTCGTTTTTTCACAAGAAAGCCAAGACTTCACTTGCAAAATCGGAGCTTTCGCTTTACTCCCATTCGTTCAAAGCAATCTGATTTTCAAGGTACTTTAAAAAAGCTTTAATGGGGTTTCTCAATATTTTTGAAAAAATGAAATATTCAGTAGCAGTAACTTCATTTCTTAGCTGAAACTACTTGTTTATACAAGAGGGTTTTGATAATAATGAGATAAAAGGATTGTTTTTGCTGCCAAAGGTACCGTTTTTATATTGTAATGACATGGATATTAAGCAACGAGTCCAAGCTTGTCTTTTTGGTTTGGATGATTATCAATTATGGTGTTAAATAAGGCTGCTTTTATGTAATTTATGTGTTAAGTTGGGTCATTACTACTATTATTATTATTACTTCTTTTAAAGGAGGTTTAATATTTGATGCAGCTTGAGTTTTGATGTTTTTATTTTGTTACCTCCCATGCTTAGTAGATGGTAGTCTCTCATGTTCGAATTGGCCTTGCAATCTTTGAATCAATTATGTACTTGGCTTAACAGTAAGTTTAATGATGATCCTTTAAGTTGGGTGCTAACCAATGTCAGATTTAACGCACTAGACCATGTACAGATGAAACAGTTTTCTCCATTGGTATAGGCCCTCATTTCTTTTTTTGTTATTATTAGACCTTCAACTTGGATGTTTTCATGGAATAAGAGAGGCATAATTCAGCATTGAAGCCAGAAATTTATACAAGTCTGGACTAATGTTAAATGCAAAATGGCAATTGGGCTACGTTATGCATGATAAAGAAGGAACATTTCATAGATGCAATAATTCTGTATGAAAACTAGCCAAGCTATAGCCTACTTGAGCCAACTCTTTGCTGCAATCCTGTCATAATCTCAGAGACATTCTTGATGCGGGACCTTGGCTTATTTAGGCATAGCTTCAAAGTTCTGTGCCACATGAAGAGTGCAATGATGTATCTGTCTACATAGTCGCACTAAACCTTTAGTGTCATACATCTTTGCTTCTTGATGTCCACATATATGCTTTTTGCATATGATTTAACCATTCTCTTGATTGCCGAACCATAATTTCAAAGCATTATTAAGTGAATTTATAATTTTCTGCTTCAGATTTTCAGGGCTATGCAAAACCTTCTCGTCTGTTGCCGGCTACAGAAGTGAAAGTGTGTACTGAAACCTCACTAAAAAGGACTTTTTCATCTTTCAGTGTTGGTGAATCACAGTCGTTGTTTAAGGTTAAGATACAGACAAGTAACATCTATGGCTCAAGTCTGAGTGATTTGAAAGCTGGTATACTCTTGTGCTTGATAGACGAAAATGGTGACTCAATATTGCAGAGAATACCTGCAAGTTTGACGACTCGTCATTCTGTTGATCCTGATATAGTCCACTTCCAAAGGGGGTCTTCTGATGAATTCATCTTTGAGGGACCTAAACTGGGAAAAATTCAAGCTCTTTGGGTCAGTCTTGAATCAGGTTAGCCTACAGATAGTGGTTTCTAGCAATGATATATATAAATATCTGAAAAGATGCACTTAGAAATTGCTGATATTTAATCCTGAAATAATTTTGATTGACATTTAGTCCTTAAACCACTAATGTGTTACCTATAACCCTACAATTTATAAGTAATTGAAGGATTCTAGAACTTTTCAATAATGGGCTTCCTCTCCTTTTCTTTTCTAAGGTCAGGTCAGTGGAGATTAGGAGGTGCAACCCTGACAATCATTAATGCTTGTCAACCTTCAGTGGAAGAAGACGATGCAGAATATATCAACTATATTGGTTACTGTTATGATTTTGAAGTTGATGATATCTTGGTTGGGGAGGGAACCACCGCAGCAATGGTTGAACTTAGACCTTCCTGTGTAACTGAATTATCTGGGGTTGATCCATTCACCTTATTGGCTAAAAGTGTTTCGGAGTCAACCTCAGTTTTGAGTGCTCAGATATCAAAAGAGGAAAGCATGAAGGAATATGCAGATTTGAAATTCTCGTTATTACTTTATGATGCCATTTTGATATTAGTTGGTACTTCAGTTGCATCCTTCTTGGTCAGTGAAAGCTCCACATTGGCATTCTTGATAGGTGGGTTTGCTGGCTTTTTGTATCTGTTGCTACTGCAAAGATCCATCGATGGATTGCCAGCCCCAGAATCAGTTTCCAGGAACCGGGAAGGGAATTCAGACGGAGTGCCTGGTGGAGTTAAGGTTCCATTGTTGAGTCTTGCATTGGCTGTAGGGGTTTCACTTTTAGCTCTCAAGTATAGCTCATGGGATGATGTTCTGTTCATGCTGACTCCCAAAGAACTGGTGGTCGGAATGCTGGGATTTCTTGCATGTAAAGTTGCCGTGGTGTTGGCTGCCTTTAAACCCATTTCAGTAAGTCCAAGGGATAACGAGTGATACGTTCTCATTTTATGCCCATACTTGGAAAGGAATAGAGAGATCAGACATTATAAGATTGTTTTGGAGAAATAATAGGAAGACATCTACATGTATATAGTTAGGGAATCATCTGTAAATGCTATGCATACAGCATACTGCATTACCTATAGCAAAGAAACAATGACCTCGCCCAGGTAACAGATGTATTGTTGCTTCTCTTAGAGCAGAAAAAGAAGTCATTGTTCAGAACATAAATCCCTTTTCTCCTCCTTGATAAATCATTAGGAAAATTATGAACCCATGTGATTTATGGTCTCAAAGAGTGCCTGAATTATTAGCTGAACTGAGCTCTATTTAGCAACTTAAGTTTATTTCAAAACAATTTCATCTCTTTCTAAAAGATACATAAATTAAAAGTGCTTGTTAAAAGCATCAGATCAATCAAAATGTTTCTGGAAACGGTATTTTAAGTAATTGTTTTCGAATTAGAGCATTTGCGAGGTGGAGAATTTGTTTTAAACTATTAATTCGAAATAGAAAGAATCGGTCCATTTAAAGATTCCCCTTAAGAACAATTCCTTGAATTTAGTTTTCTTTAAACACAGCAGATTGGTGAATGAAAAAGCTAAGGAAGTTCCTTAATGGTTTAAAAAGTTTGGAAACTCAAATGTAAATATATAAGAAATATGTAAAAAGCAAGTTAAATCTTAGCCGTGCAATCTTGTATTTGCAGCATTGCTCTGTTATTAAAAGTGAAATATTTGTTAAAAGCTAATTAACTATAAAAAAATATTTGTAAATATGACGTGCATTTCATTAAGAAAAGAAAAATAATAGGCAAGAGCACCAAGACTCTTATCAAAGAACTCTTGACATGTGAACAAGAGTTTGAGACATTTTTTCTTCTAAAAAAAAAAGTTAAGGGGGTGTGCCGGTTTTTTTATTCCCTAACTTTTACCGGTCAAATTTAGGAGGCAACATGGCACAAAGGCCTAATAACTACTAAACCACGCTCCTGATTTGTGACATAATAACATATTTCTCCTCTCTTTTCGCTCAGAAAAGGAACAAAGCTACTCTGTTTTTCTTTGTTCATTTTAAACAAAGTCAAAAGCAAGGGCATAAACTTGAGCTTTTAGATGTGTGAGCCAGATGGGATGCATTGTTGGCTTCCACCAGAAGAAGGTCTGTTTCAAGCAAACTTTGACCCTGTCCTAGTTAATGAAAGACATCGGGTTGGTTTGGTGTGGTGATCTGAGATTATGAAGGGTGGTGTGGTAAGTCATGACAAAAATATTAAGGGGAAATTACTCATCATTTTCAACTGAATGTTTAGCGGTTCTACATGGCTTACATTTGGCAGCTAAAAATAAATTTTTAATAAATATTGTGGAAGTTGATTGTATCAACATTGTATACCTTCTTCAGAAACGTTCAATCTCAAGTGTCGACGGTGGCATTCTTTTATTTATTTCGAACTATTTAGATGGTATGATAAATGTCTCTTGTTCTTTTGTTAAAAGGAGTGGGAACTCAGTTGCCCACTTGGCTAAAATTGCTGTCTTTAATGATGTTGATGAGAAATAGATCCGGTCCATGCCTTATTGGCTCAGTAGATGTATGAATTCTGTCTCACAGACTTAATAAATAAACATTCTTGTTTAAAAAAAACAAAAAAAAACTTGAGCTTTTAGATTTTTCCATTGTTTTATTATTATTTTTAAATCTTTTATGTTGCAAAAAGTAGGGGCATAAATTAATATATCTTTTTAAACAGCCAGAAGCCAAAAAAAAAAAAAAAAAGGCTTTATGCATGTGATGCGTGTTGTGTATATTTCCCGAAACACCTCAATGATCAGTTAGTTGGTCACAGAAGGAAAAGAAACAGAAACAAAGGTGGAGAGAAAAAAGAGAGATGGTTCATATTCAACACCTTGTCCACAAGGATCATCAACTAACTCCTTGTGAGAGTGACGATGGAGTGGACTCTTCCGCTTCTGCCTTGTGTAATGGATTTTTTTTTTTAGAATTGTGCAACTTCAAATGCGTTGTGCGTTAAACAGTTGAGAAAATTATATAAAAAAGAGAAGAGACGCACATAAACTGTTTGAAAAAATGCTCTCTATATTGTTAAAGAGAAAACACAAGTTATGAGATTATTGTGTTGTTTTGTGTGCTTTGTTCAACTGAGGATCTTCATTTTATATACTAATAGTTCTATATAATTGACGGTTGAGATCTAAATGATATAAGAATGTATATACAAGATGGAATAATATGTCATAGAATATTCTTAAATGCCATCACATAGGTTATGAAATATTCTCCTTTCAAATCGGGGTTAAAAACTTTAATAAGTCGCGGGTTTGGCTTAATTTTTTCATTTCAGCGAATTTTCTAGAAGTTCCGGCCTGTGAACCATTCTAGCAGCCTATATAGCTTCTAGGAGGCTTTGTCACACACCAAGTGTTCGAGTAAATGCTTGTGAATACTTGGGGTGTGACATTCTCCCCCACTAAATTCACACCACGCCCTCGTCGAGTCTTCGCTGGAAACTGCGCACCTCGTTCTTCAATCTGCCGCTGTACACTCTCGTATTTTCGGCATGCACCAATATCGGGTACCCCTTTCCACTTGACAAAGTGCTCACACTTTGGAGGTGGATTTCTTCTCTGCATTCTCCGTCCATTACAGGTGAGCCTCGCTCCTTTTTCGTCTCATGTGAAAATCTCTAAAGGTCTTTGTTTCTGCTCCGTGTTTTCCATACCCCTTCGATATAGCTTCAAACAGCTTTCAGGAAATATTGGATGTAACTGCTGTCTCGAAGGTATCCCCATCTTATGTGAAACGTTGCCAACCTTATTGGCAAGAGAAAATGACCCCTTATCCCTATGATCAAGGCTTTTGTGAAGTGGGAGTGCTGTCTTGCGCTGTGGTGGAAGTATTATCTCCATCACCAAGTTCTCCCGCATGATACTTGACATGTCGCTGCTTGTCTCGACCCTACTTCTTGTGCTGAAAGCTCACATCATGTGACGCTATGAGTTGCTAAGTGATACCCACACTCAACAATCCTTGAGCTGCCCCTGCAACTTCTCTAATTTTGATTGAGGCGTCTGCACTGTAGTTGGTAGCGTGAACCCGAGCTTTAACTTTTCCCCTTGCTCAGTACCATCATAATGTGGTTGCACTTGTGGTGTGATAGTTGGCATGACCCCTTGTGCTCCCAGAGCACTTTCGCAACCCTTGTTGACAGTTTATCCCCACCTCTTGTTGCCCTATCTTCCATCTCCCTCACTGTGGCTGGATGTGATTTTTCTTTGTACCTAACAACTCCCATTAGTTGAATGGTGGAAAGGATCTTAGTGTTGGCTTTCAACTGGGATTGCCCTCCCTTGGGCTTGTCTACCATCAGTATCATGTAGACTCTCCTTCCATGATGCACACATAATCGTGTCAAGAAAGCGACACCATATTATATTGTATCAAGAACTTCATACCTAACACCACATCAAAATCATCAAGAGGTGCTACAGAGAAATTTACCTCTTCGTGCCATTTACCTAGATGGATATCGACCCCTGGAACCACCTTATCTAGTGGCTTGTCTGCAAGATTTACCGATTTGAGGAATCCCTCCTCTTTTTCCATATAAAGTCCCAAGCACTTTGCCTCTGCACGTTTAATGAAGTTGTGTATTGCGCCCGTATCTTTCAGCACTTGGGTCTTTATGCAGTTGATGTAGGCTTCAATATACATGAGCACCTTTCCCGTTGGTGCGCTGATACGCTGCTTGGCTTTCATTGTGTTGAGCAGCTGCAAACACCCTATTTGACCCTGCTCATAAGCCTAGTGTGTTGTAACCATTGCGTTTAAAGCCTTTTTCTTCGAACAGTCCTTAACCCAATGATCCTTATCGCAAAGAAAGCAGCTTGTCTTCGGTCCATTCCCTCTATAGCTATTGGGCTTCTGTTTTTTCAATTTGGACGGCTTACTTTTCTCCTTTTCATCCTCTGGAGGATGAAACTCCTTGCGCCCCTACCTTTGCTGTGGTTGGGTCTCGAATGCTTGGTGTAGTAACCACTTATCCAACACCGAAAAGAATAAATATTTATATATATGTATAATATTCATATTTTATTTGTATATGGATGATACTTAATTTATGTATTTTTTATTAGTATTGTTTGTATAGATTAAAGACATACTATTAGTATTGGGTTTATTTGCAAGACTTTAAATTTATTTTAGGGACCAAATTATAATACTTTAAAAGTTTTGGGGGTAAATTTATAAATATTAAAAATTAGCTCTTAATATAAAAATACACTTTTAAAACCCTAATTCACTCATTTTGGTCGAGCTACCTCTTTTAGAGTGAGAAAAGAGAGAAAGAAAGAGGAAAGAAAGAGAAGAAGAAAGTTGAAATTTAAGTTTTAAGAGATATATTATAACCCTAATTAGTTAATTCCTTTAAGTTTTGATTTCTGAAAATATGTACAATTGAGGATTTGATGTGTATTTCGTAAGATATTGTAAGAATTGATGATGATCTATATAGATAGCTTGATAAATCATGATGAATTGCAGAATTTGTACTTGATAGTCTATTGATCCGGGAATTTTATAAATTGTTGTGCTTCAATTCTGGTTTTTAATTTTAAGTACATGAAACTAGACATGTCTAGAATCATTTGAGACTTTGAATCGATTAAAAATTATAAAAAATAAATTTGTAGTGAATTTATCAAAATGACCTTAAAAGTTTAGAAATTTCCTATGTTAACAATATGATACAGTGACAAATAATTTTTGGTCCGCTTAATGATCTTTAAAAATTACGAATTTATGAAATATGATAAATTTATATGTATAATATGATATACTCATAATTGAGAATTTATATCAATGTAGTTAAATTGTTATGATTTTTTAAAGAGTGTCAGCTCATTACAGTATTTGATTAACAGATTTTTAAAGCTATAGAATAAAATAGTTTTAAAATACTTTTGGCAGTGATTTTGAAGTTAAATATTTATCATGGATTGAGATACGTGTCAAGAGTAATTCTGTAGTAGTTTTATAATTTTTAAGTTATTATATGATTTATAAAATTGAGAGATTGAATACTGTTCAGTAAATATCTTGATCTTGTCAGGATAATAGTTTGGATTTGATGGTGTTATAGAATTGATTATGTAGGAATTATGATATAATATTCATACATAAGAAGGATATATGAGTCAAGAATGATATATTCTGATTTTGGTGTAATTGGATATCATTTGATGTATAAAAAAATTTCGTTAAGTGTAAGTGGTCAGAATGACAGGTTTTGAGAAACCAAGTAATTAGACCATTTTGATGTGATAAGTGCAATATGTGTAATTTTATAAGCTATTTAAAATATTTTGTGTGAATGTTGAGGCTCATGAAAGGATTAATCTCCATTGATAGGTTAAAAAAATTTAAGCCTTATAGTCGAAAGTGCTAAGAGGTAAGTATACTAGACTTTTACTGAAATCACAATAAGCATATTAATTGTCTATGTATGATTTTGTAAAGTGCTCAGAAATATATTTATGTTATGCCAAAATATATTTTACATGAAATATGAAAGACATATGTTTATGAATGTGAGCAATGACATTGAGCATGGACATACATATGTTTTTGAAAGTGAGCTTTCAAAATGAAACGTGTTTAACAAAGAAAGCTTTTGAAGTGTAATATGTCCATGAGAAACACTTTGTGTTTTGAGGATGCTTGAACTCATTGTTGACTTAGTAGACATTTTATGTGATTTGTAGAGCCTTTATGTGTGGCATTTCTTTCAGGATTGGTATATGTTATATGTTCTGTATGTAGGGAGGATCCTATTGGTACCTAAAGGAAAATTGAGTCATCACATTCATATGGTGGTGTATTGGTGCATGTGAGAGGACTCACCGATGATCAGGGTGAGAGTTTGGCTCTGACCTTCGGGCTTGAGCATTATATATGTGTAATTTAAACCTCACTTATACTATTCCTCTTATATAGTATGTCACCTACGAGTGATATTTGGCTTATTATGTGATATGTGATATGAAAGTCCTACTAAGTAGTAGTTGAGTGATGGTATTCCTATTATATATTTTGAAAGCGCTTACCTAACATATGATTTGATAAGATTATGAATTTTGATTTATCACAGCATATCATACACATGCATCGTGTTTATATATGTATTTGTAATTTGATATATGAAAAATTAGTATGCTAACTGAGTTTTATACTCATTATAGTTTATGGTGATTTCAGGTAAATAAGGTACATGTGTACTTAGCAGATTTGGAAAGGCTTTTGCTATCCCTTGGGTTCCCTGTGTTGCTAGGTTGCTAAGTGCTTCATTTGTGGACATGTAGTTTAAGATATTTGATTTGTTCCTACTAAATAAATACTTATGTATTATTTTATTAGGTGTGGTTGTATTTGGTTTATGTTTCACCATGTATGGTCATGAGTGAAACTTTGTGTTGAACTTACTAGCAACTTACTAAGGAGCTTATGTTGAATTTAAGTTTGAAATTTTATGCAATATTAATTATGAGTACACATTATTAAATGAGTGTAAGTTATGTCGTGTGTCAAACCTTTTGGGTCTGGGACGTGATAGTTGGACTTTTCCGAGTCACCCTTGCAGTAATCCATAAGTATTTCTGTCAATGTCAGAGCGTAAGATATTTACGTCACCCCAAGCCGCTTTAGTTCATTGGACGCCTATGTTTGTAACCCGTCTAAGAAATTAAACAATAAGTCCCCATCACTCATGTTGGGGATTTGGAGCATTAACAGGGAATACTCCTCCACGTACTCGCTAATGGACTTGGTTTGCTTCAATTCCTTTAACTGCTTTTGAGCGTCGTGCGCCACATTCTCTAGATAGAACTGGCGCTTTAGTTCCCGTTGCAATTCTACCTAGATGTTGATTGTGTAGGTACCCTTATGTATCTCTTCATTTTTTCTGTGCCACCATAGAATTGCATGATCGAAAAGCTATAAGATTGCGGTATTTACCTTGTCTTTGTCCGGCACGCCTATGGCGTCGAAGTATCTTTCTATTTTTCAAAAGTAATTATCGAGCTCTTTGGCGTTTTGCTTGCCGCTGAACTCCTTTGGTTTAGGCCTCAACTCTTGGCGCCCCTTGGGCAGCAACATACCCATTCGCCACTGCTCACTTGCACAACACCACGTCCTCCTTGACAGTGTCAAACCCTATATGCAACTCTTTTACTTGAGCTTGAACTTTGTCAATGGTGGCGTATACATCTCTTGAAAAGCCTTGACCCAGTCACGCTGCTGATCAGCATAACTTTCAATGGATGTGTTGATGAGGGAGCGTAACTCATCCTCTTGAGTGTCGAGTCCCACCTTGAGCTTCTCTACTTACTGCTCCAACTCCCCAAGATAATCCGTCACTTTTCCCACAATGCCACCGAGTGTTTTCACCGTGTTCTCCAACTCATGGCCTAGATTGACAAATTTGTCGCGAGGTACACTGTCGTGCCTCTTAGCTTTGGGGTCCCTACCCTTCTCTTCAGTCAAATTCGACGCTGCGATGTCTTTTCCTATTTTCTTTGAACCTGCTCTGATACCAAATGTCACGGACCTTTCAAGAACCGTGTGGTGCTTGAGAAAATGCTCTCTATATTGCTGAAGAGAAAATACAAGCTATAACATGATTGTGTTGTGTTGTGTATTTTGTACAACTGAGGGTCTCCCATTTATATACTAACATCCCTATACAATCGACGGTTGAGATCTAAATGATCTAACGGTGTATATACTAGATGGAATAATATGCCCTAGAATATTCTTAGATGCCATCACATATGCTATGGAATATTTTTCTTTCAAATTGGGGTTAACAACTCTAATAAGTCGGGGGCTTGGCTCGATTCTTCACCCATGTCAATAGGTCTTTGAGAAGCTCCGGTCCGCGAACCATTCCAATAGCTCATATAGCCTCTAAGAGACTTTGTTGCACACTAAGTGTTCAAGTAAATGCTTGAGAATACTTGGGGCGTGACATTTGGCTATGCTGATTTATTTTTCGGTGAATCTTACAATTGCAATAACTACAAATTTCAAGCCAAAAGATGCTTTTCTTGCGATGAATGTGGTAAGAGTTTCTATATCTACAAGCTCTGCTGGCTTAATCCTCTTCTCTTCCATAAATCATATGTTGATGATATACTTGAGGAGATTCAAATCACCTATGGCCCACACTGCACCTTCAATTTTGAACAAGGATCTACTAATTCAAGATATGTTTTTCATGTGTTGTGAAGCTCATCAAATATTATGAAGGTCAAGAGTATTGGAAATTTACAGTTACTGGCACCCCTCCGAACCCTTTTGTTATTAAAGGTGGTGGAGACTTAGAAAATCAGTTATGCATATTCTCCAAGAAAGTGATAGAAAGTGCAGAGAAAATAATTTTATTGTAATCTTGAATCATTACAAAATGAAATAGGTACAACTTATAAAAAGGACAAATTACATCTAGAAACATCTAATTAGGAAAACCAGCTACAACAACTTTTAAATATCTTCTTTATCAAACTTTGTTTTTCAAGCCCGACTTATTTCCACATCAGCTATTCATTTTGATATGGTTTTCATCCTCTCTCAAACTCAAGGGTCGAGAAGAAAATTTGAGTTTGCTGACTAAGAACTTGAACCTAGAAACTAGAAGAGTTTTGGTAAACAAGTCTATAACTTGTTTTGATGTATGAATATTTGACTTTAGCTTCTTTATTTAAAATTTTGTCATGTACAAAGTGTATATCAACCTCTATATGCTTTGTACGATTTTGAAAGACAGAATTAGCAACTAATACTCCTTAGTTATCATACTAGATAACAAAAGTTCTAAAGAGCTGAATGTTAAGTTCATAAAATAAGAATTGAATCCATTAAATTTCAGCAGTGCTCTAAGCTAAAGCTCGATATTCAAATTCTATTCTTGGCCTTGACGCAACTTTTTGCTTCCTAAAACTCTAAAAAATCAAATTTCTGGCAAGAAAATTACAATATCCTCTTATTGACCTTCTACTAAATTCATCATACACCCAATTTGAATCTTTAAAGGCTATCAGATCAAAATGTTTGCCAGGTTTAAATATTAAACCAACATCTTTTGAACCTTAAAAACCTAAGAATCTTTGTACAATAGGTCCAAGTGGGAGAGGATAGGAACTGACTTAACTTATTGATAGCAAAAGATATATCATGCTTGGTAAGTGTTACATATTGAAGTGCCCTAATAACACTTATATCTAGAGTAATGTAAAAAAATGCCTTATTTGTTTTATGATAAAGCTTGATACCAGTACTCGTTGGAGTAGGACAATCATTTACATTAAACATGCTTGTTTTCTTCAATAAGTCAGTAATGTACTTGTGCTGAGACAGATGCAAAATTGGGCCTATCTTAGAAACCTCAACACCAAGGAAGAATTAAGCTCACCAAGTTCTTTTAAAGCAAATACCTCGTTAAATTGGCCAATGAAGTACTACAATAAAGCTGAATCATCATTAATTATAATAATATCATCAACATATATCAGCATTATGATAATATGTTCAGTATCTCTTTTGATAAAGATAGAAATATTAGATTTCAGATTATAAAATTGCCACATCAACAATGCTGATCTTAATTTATCAACAATGCAGACATGATTTGCTTTACCAGGATGAACAAAACTAGTTGGTTGGGTCATAAAGACAACTTCATTCAAGTCTTTATTCTAAAAATATTATTCACATCCACTTGTCTTAATTTTCATGTTTTTGTGATTATCAAACTTAGTATAATTCTAATGGTACTAGCTTTGACAACTGGATTAAATGTCTCAGTATAATCAATATCGGGGGTTTGTGCTAATTGTTGTGTGTTTTCTATAACACAAATTAACGCAAGTGCACGTTGTCGCAACAAGTAATATATGATGAGAAAAGTGTCGATCCCACAGAGAATGATTTGTCTTTTCTAGTTTAAGTACTGAAATGGTGTCTTTCTACTATTATCCAGAAAATGATTTAATGTTTGAGATTAAACTACTCAAGTAAAAGAATAACTTAATTATGCTAAGTGATAAACTAAATTGCCAACAAGTTAAATTCAATATGAGAAATCCTAGGATTACAAACTATCCTCCATTATGCAAATAAATTCAGCAAAATCTCTTTTAGATCTATTGGTTCTCAACTTGATATATTGACCAAAACACTTAACACATCACAAGCCTCTTTTGCAGGTCAAACGAATATATTCTATCCAATCAAATATCTATATGTCTATGATAAATAAATTGAACAAAATTCATTAAGCACAAGTTTTATGAGCCATACATGCCTTATGAGTATATGTCTATCTCATATGAAACTCAAGTGTACTACACTATGATCATGCATCAATATGCTTAAGGCTGAATACCTAAATGCCTTTGTCAAGTTTATTTAAGTATTTTTAGATCAATTTAACTATTGGCCAAGTAATCAAATAGCATTAAACACAAGCACAGTGAATATATCAAAAGCTGAATTAATACCATAAAAGAGAGAGCTAAAATCAATCACATAATGAGTTCAAGGATGTAATCCTAGATAAATGAAATTAGCTCATTATTAAACTACACAATCTTGAAGCTAATTCCATCAATACATGCAAACTAAACATCTTACAACAAGTAAAGAATCAAAGCGAAGAAGACATCCCTGTCAAATGTCTTTGATGTTGAATCTTGCTTTCCTCCTCTTTGATTTCTCCAAACTTAGAAGTTAGGTGTTTCTTTTGTGTTTCCAGCTGCTGTCCCAGCTGGAGTCTCTCTCCAAAATGTAAGTTTTGTGCAAATATATAGGTAAGAGCACGGAATTAGGGTGCACTTAGGGTTGCTTTTGGATTTCCTGATTTTTAGCATCCTGTCAACTTTTGCTGTCCAGGTCCCAGTGCCGCGGCATTGGGATTCAATGCCGCAGCGCTCACTTTCTGTAATTGGCGCCGCGGCATTGAATCCCAATGCTGCGGCGCTACACTGTAGCAAATAGTGGCACTGTAGCAAACAGTACCTCCATTTGTATTTTTATCTCTAATGCTCCCATTTGCGTCCGTTTTTCGGTATTTTTACTCTGATAATGCTTAAACTTATAAAACAACAATAATATGCATAAATAGCCAAATTATTGAGATAAATTGAACAAATATCAAGTTAGGAAGATAAAATAGTTTATACAATTACACCTTATCACTAATAATCTGGCTTTGTACCTTACTATACTCATATCTGAATTATTTTTAATTCTAAAAACCTTTTTATATCCTATTACTTTTAGATCTAAAGTGTGTTTTTTTTTTCTTTATTAATGTATCATATTCCTAAATTATGGCTTGCTTTTATGTTGGTAACCTTAATGCTTCTTTTGCTATTTCTAGTACAAACTTCTTATTCTTTTGAAGCTTTGTAGAATAAATCGTACGCTTAAAATTCTTCGCCTTAGATCTAATCTACATTTGATGTAAGTTTTAAACCTGTCTTTCCGCACTTTAGACTTTATAACAATGTTAGATGTTGTTTGTGGTGCAAGGGTGATTGAGTTATGTAAAGTATTTTGTTGATTAGAACATATACCAATGGTATTATTTTCAAGTATTTCATTATTGTCAAAAGATGTTTGAGTGTTTGTGGTATGTTGCTCATTTACAGAAGATGCTATCAGAATTGTATTAGCAAAATCAAGAGGAAAAAGTGTTTTAGGTGAATAAGATATGGTAATGGTTTGAAAAGGGATAAAGGTATTAGAATGATTAAGAGTTGTTAAGCTCTATATCATTTTCAAAAAGAAAATCTATTTCATCAAAGTTGACATGTCTATAAATGAACACTCTACCTTTAGAATTCATATATAAATAGCCTTTATGTTGGCTGTTATAACCAATAAAAAAAATATTTTTCTGTGCAAAAGCTTACTTTGTGTTTTTGGTAAGATTTGAGATAAGGAAACAAGTACTTTTAAAAACTCTTATAAAGCTATAATCATGTTTGTGTTTGAATAGCAACTCAAATGGGGAATTAAAATTCAAAAAAGATAATGACATTCTATTAACAAAAAGGTTGCTGTTTAAAAACTTCCCACCAAAATTTTGAAGGCATCTTACCTTTTAGTTAATAAGCTTAATCCAATGTCTACAATATGCCTATATTTTCCTTCAACTCTTTCATTTTAGTGATGAGTGTAGGGGCAAGATAGTCTATGTTTAATACCTAGTTAGAATTTTTTGGTTAAGTTTCAGAATTCACCCTCCAAATCAGATTGAAACACTTTAATCTTTTTATTCAACAATCTTTCTACATGTTTTTGGAAATATTGAAACATTTATATGACTTAGACTTTTGAGCTAAGGGATTAATACATACAAACCTAGTACAGTTATCAAGAACACTAACATGGTTTTTGTAACCAGCCCTTGACAAAAGTAAAGCTGAACCCAAACATCAAAATGGATCAAATCTAAGGCAACATTTATTCTTGTTTTAATTGGCCAAAATGATGCAAATGATTCTTTCCCATTTGAAAAGCTTTACATAGTTTAGGAAAGATACTTTTATTGATTTTTGTATAAAAGTTACAAACTAAAACATTCTCTTTAATGTTTACAGATTTGGATGTCCAAATTTGTTATGTAGCACACTAGTGTTTACATTTATTTGTGAAGAACACATAAAGTTTTGTACATTGATAGCGTTTTTATTTGGAATACAAGAAAGTGTTTCAGGTTTGTTGAGTAAATTTATTTAGGACTTAGAAAGAGTTTTATTTATTTTATATTAAGCAAAAAGTGATGTAGCAGAACTAAACTTGACATTTAGATTTGCAAAGTGATTTGATTGATATTTTGATAGACAAATAAGTTGATACAAGCCTCAATTAGCAAGTCCTTGGCATATAACTCTCTCATTCAAATCCTTGATAACAAAAACATTTATTTCAAAATCAACTTTCAAATTATTCTCATAGGTTAGTTTAGAGATACTAATCAAGTTTTTTTTGTTATGCTATTTACATATAAGACATTATTCAACACTAATAGTTTTTGTTTGTCTAAAGTGTGCAAAGGGCAAGTGCTTGTGTGGAATTTTTAAGAATTGACCATTACCAACAACTATATGTTCATTACCTCTATAGTATAACCTTGTAGCCATGCTGTTGACATTGCTAGTCACATGATTTATTTTCCCATTGTCTAAATACCAAGTGTGATCCTCAGTCTCTTCTTATGCTAGTGCAGGTGCAGCTATGAAGGCTTCTACTTGTTGATTATTTACTTGTTTTGGTAGCTCAAAATCCTTATTGAAATAATTCCAATATTTGAGAGTATTATGATCAGTCTTGAAGCAAATCTAGCAAACAACATCTGATTCAACTTTGTTCTAAAAACCATATGGTCTTCCTTTCTCTTTATTATAATTATTCTGATTCTATGGATTATTACTTCCACCAAAACCTTTACAGTAATTAAAACCTCATTGACCTTCTTTGAACTTGTCTTTAAAACTAGCTTGTACCATATGAACACTCATGAATCCTCTATTAATAGAGTTTGTCATCTCTATTCTGCTTTCTTGATTGATGAATATTGTATATACCTCAGCCAAGGATAATTCCTCAGACTTAACATAAACTAAAATAGCAAGATCATATTCATATCCTAGGCTAGCAAAGAGATAAGTGATTAAATCTTGATCATGTACAAGTTTTCCAACTATTGCCAAATTATCTCATATGTTTTTCAGTTTTACATAATAGTCATTAACCGACATTGTTCCTTTTCTCAAGGTCTGCAACTGAACCCTAAGTTAAGCTAGCCTTGCAATTAACTAGCTACCAAACATTTCTCTAAATGCTTCCAAATTTTTAAGAGGATTTGTTGTGTATTACTGAGTGCATTACTATCTCACTCATTGCATAGAAGAGCTAGCTCATCAAAAGAGCATCCTATTTCTTCTAGATATGATATTTTGGATTTATACCAATCAAATATTCATAACTGGCTCAAGTTTGTGTTATGAATCAATCTAGACAAGGTCTTGCTCCAATAAAGAGATCTTCAAGATTATTTCCTTGCTAAAGCTAAGATCTAAAATTTCCAGAGCAAGAAGTTATTGTGATTTAATTTAATCGGAGTTGAAAAACTAAAAGAGTTGGTTTGTATAATTGCAAGGTTATTGAATTGTGATCTATAAATTGAAGATCTTAGATGATCTGAAATTGCAAAGGTGTTTGCCATTGAAAGGAGCTCTGATACCAACTTAAAAAATCAGTTCTATAGATTTTCCAGAAAAATGATAAAAAGTGCAAGAAAATGAAAAAAAAATAATTTTTTGGTTTTATTTTTTTGTAACCTCAAATCATTACAAAATGAGATATATTGTCACGCCTCAGACCCAAAAAATCTTAAACATGACATAACTTACACTAATTCAATAATGTGCACTCATAATTAATATTGCATAAAATTTCAAACTTAAATTTAATATAGAAATCCTTAACAGGTTGCTAGTAAGCTTAATACAAAGATCAACCCATAATCACACTTAGTGAAACATAAACCAAATACAACCACACCTAATAAAATAATATATAAGTATTTATTCAATAGGGACAAATTAAATATCTTAAACTACGTGTCCACAAATAAAACTTTGGACTACAACTATCGTTAACATCTGAAAATGCTGTCAAAGTGATGTACGTCTAGAAAATAGTTTAAGACCATGTGGAGGGGTTGACTATAAATACCTCAATATTCATTTGCAAGCTTGCCAAGGCTTAACAGTTGGATTAGCCAAAAATTGGCCTAATTTATGGATTGCAAAAGATGTTTTAGGTCTAGTAAGTAGTACATATTGAAATACCCTACTAAACTTCTTTACGATAATGGATTTTCAAATAATTTGTCATCATTTTTGAGTAACTTCTACCCTGTACTTATAGGCTTTGTATAGTCTTTATAATTTTAAATATTTGTTTTCTTTAATAAATCTGCAATATATTTGGTTTGAGAAAGGTGTAAACCAGTTACAATTGTTGTCACTTTTATGTTAAGAAAATAATTAAAGTCACCAAGATCTTTAAGAGCAAAAATTTGAGCCAAGCTGGCTTATGATTCCTTCCAAGTATTTTGACACATGACCGATTATAATAATATCATCAACATAGATCAAAACCAGAATTAGTTGCCCAAATGAATGCTTGATAAAGAGTGAAGAATTAGACCTTGAGTTTTGAAATCCTTATTGCAATAAAGCAATTATAAGTTTGTTATACCAGGCTCCAAGAGCCATTTTTTTTTTTAATTTGTAGACATAATCTAGTTTATCAACATTTATAAAAACTTCTAGCTATGACATGTACATTGCTTCTATCAAGTCTTTATTAAGAAAGGTATTATTAATGTCTATCTACCTTATTGGCCATTTATTCATGATTGCTAGGCTAAGAACAATCTTCATAGTTGAGGTTTTGACAACTGAGCTAAATGTTTTAGAATAGTCAATCCTTGGTGTTTTAGGAAAGCTTTTTACAATTAATCTAGCTTTGTATTTAAAAATAATCCCATCAAAATTATATTTAACTTTAAACACCCACTTATTACTTATCATCTTGGCTACTTCTATACAAAGAACAAGAGACCATGTTTGATTCTTTATAAGAGATTTTTACCCTTCTATCATGGCCTATTTTCATTTAGAATTGTTCAAGGCTTTAACTATTCTAAGTTCAAGAAAATTCTCAGAGGCTTGACTAAAATACTTTTGATTTAAAGGTACCATTTTTGGGTTTGGTTTTCATTTGATGAGTTGTAGTTGTTGTACTATATAAGTACACGCTGTTTCTGAAGAAAGGAACTACTAAGAATTTGATTTGAAGTTGTATTATTGGAAAGAGAAATGGTTGGAGATGTTAATGGTATTGGGGATTGTATATTTAGGATTTGATTATCAAGTTGATTTATTGAGGTTTCTTCTGCTGTGACAGGAAGTGAGCCAACTATTGAGATTTCTCTACTGCTGCCATTAAATGTATGAAAATGTTTGAAGAAAAAGGAACTTGCAAAGGAATGGATGACTAAGAATTGAATTTATCAGTAATAATAGTTGGTGGGAAATCGAATAACTCAAAATTAGGAAACAAATGTTCATTGAATGTAACATATCTTGCAACATACATTTTTTTATATGGATGCATCCATTTATACTCTTTGTGCATAGGATTATAGCTTATAAAAATATATTTTTTAATATAAAAATTAAACTTATGTTTGTTATAAGGCCTTAACAAAAAAAAATAGGACATTTAAAAGGTTTGAAAAATTTATAATCTAATAATGTTTTGTGGAGATTTTGATGAGGAGAGTAATAGTTTAAGATTGGTGTTAGAAGTCTGTTAATAAGATAAGTTGTTATATGAAAAGTTTCCCATAAAAAATAGAGATAAATTTTGGATTGAACTAGAAGGGTAATATCAATCTCAATAATCTCTATACTTTCTTTTCACCGCTTCATTTTGGTGACGAGTATGTGAACAGAATAATTTAAATTATATACCTTTTTGCTTTAAATACTCAATAAAATGTCTGAATTCTCCCCCTAATCTGATTTTATGGCTAGGATGTGAGTATTTAATGATTTTTCAATCTGTTTCTGGAAAAGTATAAAGATGTTTAAGTCTTCTGCCTTTATTTTCAATAGAAAAATCCAGCTATGCTTATTAATGTGATTATCAACAAAGTTTATATAATTCTTTAAACTGTCTAATGATTGATGTGGAGCAGGCACCATACATCTGTATCTACTAATTCTAATAGCTTTTTTGGTCTTGGAAGTGATTGAAGGAAAGTGAAATTTATGCATCTTAATTACCCAACAGACATGCATCACAAAATGGGTTATTTATAGGTTACGCGTGTGAAGTGGCTTCTATGAGAAATTATATTTTGTGGGTGTAAATGATTTAAGTTCTAAAACCTGAAACTTATAACTTAGCTTTGTCCCCTATTTATTCTTGAATTAACCATTAAGAATACAACGTGGATCACATGATTCACCCACAAATGCAAGCCACATTATTTTACCCAGCTCTAATTCTTTTTTTTTTTTAAATATTTAAGCGATTCTTTTTTATCTCCTTCTAAGAGTCCATGGAATCAAATAAAGTGCTTTGTGAAAAGCATCAGATCAATTAACGCGTTTCTGCAAACAATACTTTAGGTATATTTGTCATAATGGAGCTTTTGCAAGATGAAGAATTTGTTTTACACTATTAATTGGATTCCCAATGAATTAGTGATCAATCTAAATATTTCACTTAAGAACAGATTTTAAATTTAGTTCCCTTAAATTAGAGAGGAGATTGTTGAATGAAAAAGTTCTGGAAGTTCTTTAAGGGTTTAAACCAGAACCATGAGTATGATAAGGTTAAAAATAAATAATAAAAAAAGTAAAAAGCAAGTTAAATCTTAACAGTGCAATCTTGTATTTTCCATGTGTCTTAGGATTTGCAGAAACTTAAAATATTAAAAATTGGAGAAGAATACTAATCTTTATTGCAAGCATTCTCGAAAAAAAAAGGAGTAAATTCATTCGCTTCATTGCAAGCACTCTTAAAAAAGAAAAAAAAAAAAAGATAAGAATACTAATTTATTCATGTGCTCTTATTTGCTGTAGGAGATATTTTTATTTCTTTTGTGAAATGTCAAGAAAATTCGATTGCTCATTTACTTGCTAAATGGACAGTTATCAGTGTTGTATCTAATGTATGGATTGAGGCTTTAACTCGATTCATTACCGACTGTATTAGGTAATAATTTCATGGCTCTATTGAATTAAATATCTCTTAATTTTTTTTTTAAAAGGAAAAAAATTTAGAATTCTTTCAAAATAATACTCTATTTTTCATTAACTATATATGTATACTATGTGTAAATTAATCAACCATCAAAAGTATTTTGTAAATATACATGTATTTAATAAAATAAAAAATAAAACAATGCTAAAAATACCCAAGACTCTCTCGGGAAGCAAGGAGCTTTTGATATATGAACAAATGTTTTTATTACAAATAAAGCAATTCTCTCCATTTTTCTTTTAAATAAACTGGTTTTTTTTTTTAATGTTACAATAAATCTGCTTATATTTACAACCAGCTATTTATTGAAATCTACCGAGATAGTATATATTGTGGCACAACCATAGATCTAAATTAAAAAAAATCCAAATTACTAAGTTAAAATTCAGAAAAATTTACTATAAAAAAAAGAAACCAAATCCACTTTTTTAAAACTTCGGACAAATCTTCCCCAACAATCCAGTTAGTTAAGATTTTAACCAAAAGAAAAGTAAAGAATGAAGGAGCAATTACCAGGCTGTCAAACAGCCAAAAGCAAAGGCATAAACTTGAGCTTTTGCTTTTTCATTTTTTTTTATCTTTTTATATTCCTACTGCTTTATGCATGTGATATACGTATGTATATGTTTCCTGATAATCAATTTCGAAACATTTCCCCGATCAATTTGTTAGTCACAGAGAAAAGAAACAGAGAGAGAGAGATAGATGGTTCTCATTCACCACTATCTCCACAAGCATCCTCTTGCATTTTGTGAGAGTGATGATGGCGAGCTCGCCCGTTACTCCAACAAATGCACTGCTTGCGGCGAAAAACCCTCGGGGAGTTTCTATATCTGCAGGCTCTGCGCGCCACCATCTCCCTTCTTCCACAAATCATGTGTTGAGGATATATCTCGACAGATTGAAATCAACTATCGCCCACATTGCACCTTCCGCTTTAAAGGAGGATTTAGTAGTTCAAATTTGCCAGATTGCGATTTCTGCAACCAGCCACACGCGGGCTACAGATTCTGTTGTGACGTGTGCGATTTCCAGATCGGTTTTGGATGCGTTGCGAAGCTCATCAAATACCATAAAGCTGGAGACTACGTAGAACATTTCGGTCACCGGCACCCCTTGAACCGTTTGTCGGAGATGGTGGAGAAATTGATGATATGTTCTTTGTGCTACGAAAACATTGAAGGTCCATCCTACGGTTGTGTCCCATGTAAGTTCTATCTCCATGATGCATGTCGTCAATTTCCGCGAGAAATTCGACATTCTTTTCACCCAGCCCATTATTTGACACTCTTCAATGCTCTTCAGAGCAATTATGGAATCCGGTGTGCTGCTTGTCGCTTGTCTATTGAAGGTCGTTTGAGATATCAATGTTCGGTTTGTGAATTTAACTTACATCCTGAATGTACGTTACTCAAGGAAAACAAGAAGTACAGTGGTCATGGTCATCCTCTTACCTTATTCAAGAATATGTCCATCAAAAGCAAATGCCAAGCATGCGGTTTTGAAATTCAAGGTGATTCCTTTCTTCGTTGTGTGCAGTGTCGTCTTGATTTTCATGTCCAGTGCGACTCTCTCCAACTGCCATCCACTATAGTGCGCCTTGAAAAGAGTGAATTGCCGCCAGAGATTCAACATCCCTTTCATCCGAAGCATTCTTTGCAACTTCGGAAATTTGAAGATAAATATACGTGTAAAACTTGTCACTCGGAAGGTCAAGGTATCAGGTACCAGTGTGACATTTGTCACTTTCACTTGCATCCTGAATGTATGTTGCCATTGCCAAACATAAGGTACACAGGTCATCAAGAGCATCTTCTTAAATTAGTGGAGAACATATCCTACAAAAGCCAATGTAAAGAGTGTGGTTTAGAAATTCAAGGCACTTTCTTTTTGCGTTGTGTGGAGTGTGACATGGATTTTCATGTTCAATGTGGCTCTCTCCCGTTCCCACCAACTGTTGTGTACGAAAAACACGAGCATCCTCTTGCTCTCAGTACTAAAGCACATGTCAAATATAATTCTGATCGACTTTTTTGCAGTGTTTGCCAAGAAGAGAGAAACATTGAGCACCCTGTCTACTTTTGTGATACATGCAAGTATTATGCTCATGTACGTTGTGCCATCTCTGAGATACAAGTCGATGAAAGAGAGAAATTGAGACATTTTAGCCACAATCATTTGTTGTTTCTCCTTAGAAACAAGAGAAATGATGGTACTGTTTGTTCTGCATGCAAGAGAGATATCCAAACCGATTCAGCATATGGTTGTGATACTTGTGAATTTTATCTTCACAAATCTTGTGCCGAGCTACCGAGGGAAAGGCAACATCCCTTCCACCGACATGTCCTCACTCTCCCACAACCTTATGCTAGAAAGCAGACCAAATGCAATGCTTGTCATAAAGATTTTGGTGGTTTCATTTATTCATGCCCAGGTTGCCAATTCCATTTGGATTTGGACTGTTCTTTATTACTCCCTTCAATACAATTTGAAAGTCATGAACATCCTCTTACTTACTTCAAGACCTTGCCTGACACTACGGTATGTAAAAGTTGCATGTCCAACAGTCCAGATAAGTTTAACCCCGTCTCCTACTTTCGTTGTGTGAAATGTGATTTCAATGTTCATCTTTTGTGTTCTTCATTGCCACAAATCATTAAATATGGCCGTCACCGACATTCTCTCACCCTCATGGATAATTTTGTTGATCTTGCTGATCATTGTTATGATGACGACTGCTACTATTGTGATGTTTGTGAGAACAAAAGAGACGCCAGAGAATGTGTTTATTATTGCGCAAAATGCAGCTTTGTAGTTGATGTTGATTGCGTGATTACTGAGGTATACTTATTATATATATGGCTAACCATAAGGTGTATTAATCTCATGAACTAATATTTAGATTACATGATTAATATTTTTGTTGCTTGGTAGGTACTATGTTCTCTCAAAGAAAAGCGCGGAGATGTCCTGTTGAGAAGTGTCAGACAAAAAGGCTCAAAATATAAAGATATAATGGAATCCCTCACTGAAGAGGAAAAGAAGTCGATGGAGCGCCTTAAACAGGAAATAGATGAGGAATTGAAACAGATTAAGGAGACTGGCAATGAAGCTAATGAAAGATTTTTAAAATTGTTTTCTGATTTGGACAAGAACTTGGTACAGTCTATGGTAAGTAAATCTAAGATTATGTCAGTAGAACGATTAGATGCGGGTTTTAAGGATGATCAGGTCGTCAAAGTTAAAGAGTATACCATTATTCCCAAGTTTTCCGAACTTCTCCAAAAGTTACTTGACAAATATGGAGACATCGGTGCAAGTTCCACCTTGACTCAACGGCTAAAGACTATTTTACTTGTCATTTTCGGTGAGACTGTGAATAGCATGAGCAACACCAACGTTATCGACATCGATGGCGACTTGATAATTAAGTGGTGGGCCTACTTGGAACTTGTTCACAAAGCAGGGTTTAGTATTGATTTTTCATTCGACCATTTGAAAAAAGTGGCGCTTGCCCGTTTTGTACGTTGCGATGTAATATCTGACAGCAGAAGCAGCCTCCTTTACGAGCTGCACGAACAAAAAAACCAGCTTCAGCAAGAGATTGATGAACGAAGGCTGGAAGTTTTCAACCTGCGGAAGCAAGAAGACCAGCTTTCTAAAGAGATTGAGGAACGAATGGAAAGAGTTGAAAACCTGAAGAAGCAAGTACAAAGCACAATAGCCGGTCGTGCTACTGACCGATCGAGATCACAGGCAAAGCTCTTGAGTGACGCTCTGGAATTATGGTGGAAGAATATCCCATTGGAGTGACAGACATGGAAATTGTATATAACTTTTCAACATTGTTTTCAAGTAATTCCCATTTGTTTTCTGTAAGTTTACACTAACCGCCAGGATCATCATCTTTATCAAAATTGTAGTCATGTGCTTCGTTGCCTTTGGTTTTCAAATACATTTATTCACTGAGATTAACTCTCTCTCCTACAGATTATATCTACTTTAATTGATGAATCACCTATGGAGTTTTATTATTAGTATTATTTTATTTTTCAACAATGTGAATAATCTGCTTGGATTATCTTCTACTAAGCCTTCACCTATAATGCTGCTTCTCTAAGGAGCGGTCTGAGCTTCACTCAGGCACTTGGCTATAGTGGGTACTATTCTAAGAAATTTATCAATTTGGCCAGGTATGAAATTCGGGTACTTCTCTAACTCTAAGCTTTATTTTCTTTGTAATTGCTTAAGGTGTGTTACTAGTTTAAGTATGAAAGCATAGGGTCTGGAATTGATGACGGTGGTGGCTGTTGGCTAGGATGCCATGTGGGATCCGGTTGTTATAAAAGTTGTTACAAAGTTTATTTATTATTAAGAGAATGCTAACAAACTTCTTTTCTTGCTTTCAATTAGTTTGTAACAAACTGTGCGACTTGCACATGCAGTTGTGATTTACGTTTTCTAGAAGATAGTAGTATATAAACATGTACAGAATCAGCATTTGTATCAATTCATTTTTCTCAATACAGAGTACTTCTTCACAGATCTTATTTGGCTCTGTTTCTTGAAGTTTTCTTATATTTTCTCAGAAAATCTCAAACAATCAAAATCTCAGTAAGTATAGCTCAAAATATGATGATGTTCCCCCGATTAACTCTTAGTCGGAATGCTGGGATTTCTTGCATGTAAAGTTGTCGGGGTTTTGGTGATTGCCTTGAAGCCTGTGCCAGTGAATCCAAAGTAGAACAAGTGACATATTGTCGGTTTTAGTGCCTATTTAAAAGGGATTGAGAGATCCAACATGATGCAATAATATTTTCAAAACATTAATACAGAAACATCTAGATGTATATATTTAGGGAAACATTTATAAACTCTTTGCATTGCTCCAACTATATTGAGATCTGTTTATTCTCCTTTTTATGGCCTATCGAGTGGGCTAAATAGATTCAACTCAATGTAACAGTAATTTACATTCTCATTTTTATGGCTATTCAAGAGGGATACAGTGTTTGGTTGCCTCGAAACTCATGCCAATAATACGAAGACACACACACACACACATATATATATATATATATAGTTAAAGAAACATTTATAAATGCTTTGCATTACCCTAGTTGGGTTGAGATTGAGCTCTATTTTTTTACTAGTTCTAATTTTTTAAAATTGTTTGTATTATCATGTGAGAAATAAAAGAGATGCATTTGAAAAAAAAAAAGATGGTAAAAAATATAATGTGTTTGTCGGGAGTCAAACCCGAGTCTATTGCTTGGAAGGTTATTATCTTAACTATTAGACTATAAACATTTTTATTTACTTGTTTCGTAAAATTTAAGATTGTTAGGGTTTTTAATGTGTACTTTAAGTACGTGCGAAAAACTTCATCTACAAGTAAAGTAAGAATAAGAAAAGATCAAGATAAAGAGAGACAATCACACAAAAAAGTTACATGGTTCGATAATAAATGTCTACGTCTATTGTAAATCACAGGATCCTAGACTCTTTTTACAAGTTCACAAAAAACTCAAATCCCAAAGATCTCTTATAAGAGATAATCAAGAAATATAATCAATAGAAAATATTTCAAAGATCTATCAGTGCTTTCTTGATCACTTATATTTTAAGTACTCCTATGACACTCTTTTACGCACTCAGTACTCAAGGCTCTCTAACTCTCTATTCTCTCTTTTGGAGTTTTTTCTAATGCTTGAATAATTCTAAAGAGTTACAAGAGTTTATAAAGTATTTAGAATGTCTCTAAAAATCTTATTTCTAGTTGAAATAAGAGTCCATGTGTATAGGAGACCAAAAACTACTTAAAGAAGTCAATCTAAGCTTAAAATGAAAGTTTTTCAAAACTAAGTGCTGTAGAACTACTCTTCTAGCACCGCAGTACTAGTGCGATCTTTTTCTAGCACCACGACACTATATTTCTAGCACTGCAATGTTGAGGGTCCTAACTTCGGCACTGCAACAGTGAGGATTCTAACTTCAGCATTGCGACGCTCACACTTAGGAATGTCTCTACTTATGCTTTCGCACCTCTCCTAGTTTTTGACTTTTCGCTTCGCTCTCTTTCTTGTACGCTCGATGCGTACTTGTTCTTGTATTAATTCCTTATTGGTTTTCAAATCAAAGTAATGCTCAAACATAATTTTGAATCAACAAATTTCAATAAAAATAATATGTGTGTTTTTCGAACCAAGATTAAAAGAAAAACGAAGTATGAAATGTCTACAAATTAGTTGAACAAGAGTTTTCTTTCCATTTGTATCTTAGAGAACATTCTTAGATTATTTTTTTGTTATGTAATATATGTTGTCTAGCAAGTAGCTTTTATGGAATCAAAATCTCTTTGTCAACCTAAATGAGACAACACATGGAATAATCTTGAATATCTTTAACACATTTTTTTTTTAATTTTATCTATTTCCTTGCTGTGTTTTATGTGATACATATATTCTTATAATCTTCACATCAACAATATTAATATTGTTGGAATTTGTGATGAAAACGAAAAGTTGGAAGTAAGATACTATTTATGCATTACTATTTATGCCGAGGTACGGTTCTTACAGTGACTTTTAGGTGTTTCTTGTTTTAGCTCAATTTGATTTCTTTGAGTAGGATTGGATTCCTACACGCATAAACTCCTATTCTAACTAAGTTTAAAGTCTTTAAAGACATTCTAAATACTATATAAACTTTTTATAATTTTGTAAAATAGATAATTCATCAACAAGAGATATAATAGATGGCTAGGGCAACTCTTACTCTAGGCATAAGCATGGAAGAGTGCCATAGAGTGCTTAAGTACTGGGCATAAGTGCAAGATAGCATTAGATAAATCATTTAGAAGTTTTCTATATTATTGTATTCTTTGAGTTTCTCTTGTGAGAGATTTTTTATGTAAAAAAGAATGGACTAAAAAAAGTTAGGATATTGAAATTCACTATGGACGTAGGCACTTATTTTTGAACCACGTATATTATTATGTCTTGTGTATGTGATTATTTTCTCTATTGTATAGTTGATATTATTTATTCTTATTTTACTTGTGAGTATAGTCTTCTGCAAAGTGCTTAGGGTATTATGGTGCTAAATATAGGGTCAAGAGGTATTAGGGTACGTATACCCTAACGAATAGAATCACTAATGCTAATTACTAAGTGACTGCTAAGGTTAATTTCTCGCAACAAATATTTATGTCCATTTTGTTATCACTATTTATATATATATAGTCACTTTCTCCAACATATTTCCTATATTTTCAACCTAGGTTTAGTTCAGGCTTTGGATTTATTTTATTCATTTTTAGCTTTATTCTCATTTTCACCATATAGATATAAAATGTTATTTTTCATCTTTTTTAATATATGGTAATTGTTAAAATTTAGTGATTAAATATCAAGGTTGAGTTTGACTTTGAGTTGGAAACTAAAGAAGACTTGGACATAAAATAAAGTACATGTGGGATGAACAAGAAATAAATGAAGGAACAATATGGAAATAAGGTATTGTTCATATAAACTGTTCACCCCAAGGTACTATTCACACAACAACTTGCATGTGTTTTCTATTTTAGCTCAGTTCAACTCCTTCGAGTGGAATTTGGACTTCTACATGCATGAATTCTTATTCTAACTAAAAATAGAATTTATAGGGACTTTTTGAAGCCTATATAAACTATTGTAATTCATTATAATAGACAATGCATCAACAAGAGAGAGAATAGAGGGCTAAGGTAGCTTTGGCACTGAGCATAACTTTGAAAGAGTGTCATAGAGTACTCGAGCGTTATGCATAAGTGCAAGATAACACTAGATAGATCTTTTAAAAGCTCGTCTATTGTTATATTCCTTAGTTTTTTTCTTAAGAGGAAGAGGATTCTTTGTATACAAAAAAATTGAATAAAAGAAGTGAGGATCCTAAGATCCACCGTAGAGGTAGGCATTTATTATCGAACCACGTATATTATTGTGCCTTATGTGTGTTATTCTTTTCTCTATTATGTGGTTGATCCTTTTCATTCTTATTTTACTTGTGAGTTAAGTCTTCTATAAAGTGTATAGGTTGTTATAGTACTAAATATCGAGTCAAGAAGTATCATGACACAAATACCCTAATGAATGAGATCGATTATAATACTAATTACTAAGTAAGATTAGTGATATGGCTGATTTCGTGCAATAAACTTATATTAGGGATGTGGTTAAGTTGATGCCTAAACGGTGTGAGATTTAAGAGCCTAGTTTGGTACTGCAACAAACTGGTATCAAAATTGAGAGTAGAGACTTATTGCCTCAACAAACTAGTATTAGAGCTAGGTTGGGATCCATAGTCAGGTTAGAATTAGAGATCTATGGTTAATTTCAATGGTCGAGCATAGGTTGTTCAACCGTAAAAATTCAAAAGTATGAAGGCTGAAGAATAAAGGGAAAAGATCAAGAGCCTAGGAGTGTGGCGGCTTGACTGCAAGGAAAAGGGCTGTAGAATAGAGATTGAAGAAGCAATCCAAGAGGAATGTAAAAAAAGATAGAGGTGCTACAATTAGTCTATGAATGAGACTTAATGTTGCAGAACCCTTAAAGGCTTCTTATAGAAGGAATACAAAATATATTTAAAGGATCTATGGGTGAGAAATATAGTAGAGGCTATGTACTTGAGGAGAATATTGTGCATAGCTCAGCATTGGTTATTAAGGTAATATTAAAAATTATCTCATCAGTGTAATAAGGATCAAAGAAGAATATGTGATAAGGGTGGTGATGCTAGTGATAAAATCTAGCTATGTAGATACTATTACAGTGTTAAGATTATAATAAGAAGGTGTTGGAATTGGTGATTGAACAATCATGTTTGAGCATGAATTTGAGATTGATTACAATGAAGAGCCAACAAGAATTCTAGCACGCGAAGGTCATACGAGGAAGGAATAAAACATAAAGCTAAAAGCAATGAGGGGCTTCAAAACACAATGAAGGTTGTATAAGTCTGAATACCCCAACGTTGGAAGATAGAATGCTCTGTACAGATTTCAGATAACCGAATGCCCCAGTATTGCCTAAGAATGTCGCAGTAATATGACAAGGTCGCACCAACGTCCAGCCTTTGTCACTAAACACTGCAGCATCGGAATAGTCTCATTAATGCTCTAGTGTAGAATGTTGAACGCCACAACATTGCTTGTTTAGAAAAATCATTTTTTGGTTCAAATTGACTTCTTTGAGTGAGTTTTGAACTCTCACATGCAAGGACTCTTATTCTAAATAGGTTTAAGGTTTCTTAGGCATTTTTAAACATTATATAAACACTTGTAACCCCATAGGATTCATTAAGCATTAAGAGAGACTCCAATAAAGAATAGAAAACTAGGTAAACATAAAGTGTTTGGATACACTAGGGTGGAACCATAATGAGTGTCTTTGTTCTATGTGAACAAAAAGAGCATTAATAGATCTTTGAGGGTTATTTACATTACATTCCTTGATATTCTCTTAAGAGATATCATGGTGATTTATAATTCTTTTGTGAACTTTAATAAAAGAGACTGGAATCCCTTGATCCATCGTGGACGTAGGCATTGTGCTGAACCACATAATCGATTGTGTGTGTTCTTTATTGACCTTGTTCTTATTCTTACTCTATTTTTTTTTTGTTGTGATTTAACACTTCCACAACAAGGGGATATTAGGGCAAAGGCTAATCTCTAAATGGGATTAGTGATAAGTCTAATTTCCTTCAACAAACTGGGTATTAGTGCTAAGGCTAATTCTTAAATGGGATTAATGCTAAAGGTTGATAACACCAACAAATTGCTATCAGAGTTAAGGTTAGAGTAATACCTAAATGGTATTAACCATGGCGACTCTCAATCAAGATATAAAGAATTTCAATTGGATGATTACTTCAATTTATGAAAGGTAAATGTTATTACTTTACTAGTGAGTTAAGGGTTAGACTTAGCCTTAGAGGAAACCTAAGTAACTATTAGCGAAGAGATGAAAAATGTGAAGCCTGGCGAGTTAGATTGGGACACCATTTAAAAGATGATCTACAACGTCATAGTGTTATCGTTAAGTGACAATGTATTATGAGAGATGGCTAGAGAAAAGATGACAAAAAAAGAAAAAGCTCGATATATATGATGAAGTTTTTGGCGAATCGTCTGTATGTGAAAAAAAGTTGTATTAGTTGTCTATGTTTGAAGCAACTTCAATAAGAGATCATATTGACGCCTTCAATAAGATCATTATAGATTTTGAGACAACAGACATCAAGATCTAAGATGAAGACAATGTCATCATCTTTTTTTGTTTGTTACCACTGAGTTATGAGCATTTTATAGATACGCTCATGTATGGTAGGGAGACTCTAACCATGAAGGATGTCAAAGTCTCATTAAACTCAAAAGAATTTAAGAATAAATCTGAATTTGATAATGCAACAGTTATAGTTGCAAGAAAAAAGAATAACAATCAATCTATGGGGAGATCCAAGAAGTATTTTCTTTATAAGCAAAAAGAGCAATTTATAAAGGATTGTCCAAAAATAAATGGAATAGATAAAGATGCTGGAATAATATGTCATGAATATGATTTGAATGTTGTAAAACCCCTAGTAATCTCTGATGGGAAGTACGCTGGCGAATAAATACTAGATTCTAGTTGTGTTGTCTATATAAATCCTAACAGATTGTTGTTCACCAACAATAAAGTCATTAGAGGTAAAGTACTAATGGCAAATGACATGGCTTGTAAGGTCATAAGGGTTAGAGACATAAGATAATGATACATAATGGAAAGCTTGGGGACTTACTTGGTGTAAGAAATATTTCTAAATTGAGAAGGAATTTTATATCCTTGGAAAAGCTAGATGAAAATGGGTATTTGATTTGAGTAAAAAAAAAATACTGAAGGTAAAAATAAGATCTATAATGATGAAAGGTGAAAAGCATAAAGATGGGCTCTATGTGCTTAATAGAATGGCCATAGATGACTCAATATGGGTTGTTAAGGGAATACAGACTATAAGGCGAAACCAAAATTAGCTCACCGAAGTAATGAAGGTCAAAAGGGAATGCGTGACATTAATACCCTGTGCAAGAAATATTCATAACTTTGGAGACCAAAGTCACAAACCCAAGATGAGTTAAATCTAGACAAAGATTTAACTGTAATTAGCTCTAAGTAATAGAGCATTGGCGTGGATGGATCCTAGAATTATTCTAATAGAGATATTTTGAATCAATGAGGGGTTTATTAAAATTGTTGATTCAATAAACATATTTGAGCATGAATTTTAGATAGATATCAATGAAGAGTCAATAAGAAGTCTAATACGCGAAAGTTGTATGATGAAGGAATAAAATGTAGAGGTGAAAGCAAAGAGGGGCTTAGAAATACAATGAAGGTAATATAGGTGTGAATGCCTCAGCATTGGAAGAAGGAATGCCCCCACAAGATTCTAGAGAGCCTAATGCCCGAGTATTGCCTAAGAATGTCGTTGTGGTGCGACAAGGTCACACCAACATCCTTGTGTGCTCTTTGCCAAACATCGTAGCATCAGAATAATCACATAAATGCCCCAACGTAGGATGTTGAATGTCTCAACGTTGCTTGTTCTGAAAAATCCTTTTTTAAAAATTCAAATTGACTTCTTTGAATGATTTTAGACTTCTACACGTAAGAATTCTTATTCCAAATAAGTTATAATTTCTTAGGTCTTCGTAAACACTATATAAACCCTTGGAACCCTTTAAGATTCATTAAACATTAAGCAAGAATTCAAGAAGGAATAGAGAACTAGATAGATACAAAGTGTTTGGGTATACTAAGGTGGAATTATAGAGAGTGTCTTTGTTCTATATGAATAAAAAGAGAACTAATAGATCTTTTGAGAATTCTCTATATTGTATTCTTTGATAATATTTTGAGAGAGATCGTGGGGATCTATAGTTCTTTTGTGAATTTTAATAAGAGAGGTTATGATCCATTGATCCATTATAAACGTAGACATTGTATCAAACCACATAATTGATTGTGTGTGTTCTTTATTGGTCTAATTCTTATTCTTGCTCTTTTTCTTTTGCTTGTAATTTAATGCTTCTGTAACAAGGTGATATTAGGGCAAAGACTAATCTCTAAGTAGGATTAGTGCTATCTAACTGTTTTCAACAAACTAGTATTAGTGATAAGGCTAATTCTTATGTGTACTTAGTGTTGAAAGTTGATAACCCCAACAGAGGACTACCCAAGGAGAGATACATTTGTATCTTTAGAGACCAAAGTTACAAACCTTTGTTAAGTATGGGCATAATATTTAACTAGAGTCATCGCCTAAAGCATTGGTTGATTAAGGAATGATCTTGCATAGCTTCTTGAAAGAGTTTTGAATCAATAGAAGGTTTATTGGAATTTAGTGATTCAAAATTAAGGTTGAGTTTAATTTTGAGTTGAAAACCAAAGAGGAGTCGAACATGAGGTAAAGTACGTGTGGGATGAATGAGAAATGGACAAAAATAAAAGCCAAAGTAAGGTACTGTTCATGTAGAATTGTTTATCCAATATTGTTTACGCGGTGACTTGCAGATGTTTCTTATTTTCACTCAATTCAATTTTTTCGAGTGGAATTTGAACTCCTACATGCGTGTACTCTTATTCTAACTAGAAATAGGGTTTGTAAGGATATATAATGAATCAATAAGAGAGAGAATACAGGTTTATGGCAGTTCTGGCACTTGGTAAAAGTATGGAAGAGTGTTTGAGCGCTGGGTGTAAGTGTAAGATAATACTAGGTAGATCTTTTAAGAGCTTATTTTGTCGTATTTTTGGGTTTCTCTTGTGGAGATTCTTTGTGTACAAAAGAATTGAATAAAAGAAGCGAGGATCCTGATATCCACAATGAATGTAGGCATTATTTTTATTAAATCACGTATAATCTTGTGTCTTGTGTGTGTGATTGTTTTCTCTATTATATGATTAATCTTGTTATTCATTTTTTTTACTTGTAAATAAAGTTTTCCGCAAAGCACATAAGGTGTTATAATGCTACATACCAGATCAAGAGGTATTAGGACACAAATACCCCTGATGAATGGGATCAGTGCTAATGTTAATTACTAAGTGGCATTAATGATAAGGCTGATTTTTCGTAGCAAACTAGTATCAAAATTTTAGTTTAGTTGATGGCTAAGGTATCAAATTGAATAGCGTAGTCTGATACCATAACAAACCGATATCAATACCGAAAGCAGAGGCTTGATACCGCATTAACAACATTAGTGAATTATAAAACTTATTTTTATTTATTTTGTCTCTTGGATTTTCTTAGATTATTTTTCAAGCCAAATAGCCACCTCTATCAAATTCTACCAAAACAAAATAGCTGTAAAAGTGCCAAAGAAAACTATTTGGCAGCCACTGAAAGTGAGAAAAAATGTAAGACAACTTTAAATATTTTGAACAATTTTTTCCATCTACTGCCTTACTGTGTTTTACATGATATTATGTTCTTGTAATCTTTAGATCAACAAAAAATTATGTCTATTTTAATCACCATTTAGCTGCATTTATTCCTTATCTCCAACATGTTTCCTATATTTTTTTAAAATAGGTTAATTTATGCTTTGGCTTTTACTCATTTTAAACTTTCTTCTCAATCCGGCGACCATGGTTTTACTTTATTGAATCCAAGAATATTGATTGAGCCACAAGAATCTTGGCCTTGGACAGGCTGTAGATTGAACTGCACCAACGCCAAATAGAGCCTCCAAGAACAAGATTGAGCCTAGCAGGGTTATAAGATTGAAACTAGATGTTGATTATCAATATTGTTCATTTTGGGCATATAGAGTAAATAAATATCATGTAAGCAGAATCGTTTTTGGTCGTAAAGCTCAAGGAAAAAACTATTTCAAACTATGTACTCAAAGCGAACAATATTTATATTGTATTAGAATATACAAATATGCTTATAGTTTTTGCTTGATTTATGATTATTGTTGGTTTTGAATCAATTCAATTCCATAACAATAAAATTGTAGAAACATTCATAAGAGAGAAAACACATTATTTTTTACTACTATACCAACATTTCTCTTTCATTTGATATTTATATCAAAATACATAAAGATGCCATGAAACATAATCATAACTTGACACAACATATTCCCTTATAATTTAGATAACCATAATACTATAACAAACATATTAAAAAATAAAACAATACAAAATGATGAGTTCCATTTAGCACTCACTACAATGATTATTCCTAACACACACCACTAGCACACATGACACACCATTATTACATCCATTTGCACACACTATAGCACACACCACATAATCATCACATCCATTAGCTCACACTTTTGATTAAAAAAATTTCATATATCAACACTCTTTCTTGAAACTTTTCTTAAAGACTCATAACTTACTTCTTAGCAAATTCAATTTGCCACAAGCTTTCACATAAAGAGTAGAATCATTTTTATTCCTCCTAAAATTATTTTGGATAAAGTGTACATTAATTCTACTATATCATGCTCTGAGAGCCTATTTCAGCATACACAAGGCTTTATGAAGCCTATAGACTTCATCTTTATGACCTGCAACAATAATTCATTAGGTTACTCAACATAAATTTCTTCTTGCATAAACTCATTTAAAAAAGCTGAGTTGACATTTAAATGAAAGATTTTCATATTAAGCTGATAGAGCAACAAGTAATTTGATAGTTTTATGCCTAGCAACAAAGGCAAATGTATCACCATAATCAACTTTAGCTATTTGAGAATATCTTTTCATAATAAGTCTGGCTTTATGTTTATGAATGGAACCGTCAAAGTTTAATTTTGTCATATAACCTATTTGACACCAATCACATGTTTGTCTTTTGACTTTGAAGTGAGTTTCCAGGTGCCATTTTTGTTCATCATAGTAAGTTCCTAATCCATTGCATCATTCCATTCTGTCAGCATCGAAGCTTCTTTAAAGTAAGAAGGCTCATTGACAGCAAAATTGCATTTTACATAAATTTTAGCCAAAGACTTAGTCTTCAATACTAGAGAGTCATCTTCTTGATCTTTAATATCATTTACAACTTTATTTTGGTTATCAGTTGTAACTGGAATGACAGTCAACTATATTGGCTTTACACTTCTTTGAACTTGATTATTTTCTCAATCCTAATATACAACCTCATCAATTTGAAGGTCTCTGCTAATCACAATCGTCTTTAACTTTATGTTGTACTCTCTATAACCCTTAGATCTTGCTAAATAGCCTAAGAAAATTCCCATCTCAACTTTGTCATCTAATTTAGATCTCTTGACATCTGCAATGTAAGTATAGCAAATTGATCCAAAAGTCTTCAAGTGTTTAACAGTAGGCTTCATTCATGACCAAGCATCAATTAATGTTTTTTCTTGAGCAGCTTTAGTTGATAGCCTAGTCAGGAGATACATTGCTGTATAAACAACTTTATCCTAAAAGCTTTTTGGTAACTTCTATTAGAAATCGTGCTTACGTGCCATTTAAATTACTGTATGAATGTTTATTTATTTAATATTTATACAATAAACATTTCTTTTATTTAAATATTATTATTTATATGGTAAGAAGCTTGTAACTTTTCAGACATTGTAAATCTAAAAGAGTTTAGACCTGATCTAAAAGAGTTTAGGTCAGAGGTAAGAGTTAGCAATTCTAAAGAGTTTGTAATGATGTAGTTGCAAAAAGTTATAAATGGTGCTAAGAAATGTCATTGTACAATATGTTCTCGAAAATATCATTCATGATCCATGGTTACCCACGTGGGTCGATTGATATTCCTTTTAAGATAGTGTATGTCTATATCTAAATTATCCAAATGGTTAATTTTAGCAGACTATGGGCTTAGTGGAAGTCTGTATTAGTATGCAAATATTCAGTAAAGACTGGATACTGAATAAACTCATAAGGACCTCCAATAGACATCCTATAAAGTCGTCAATAGAGGGTCTTCTTGAGTTCAGTAGTATTCGTGATCCTTTGACCTGAGTGCCATGGTGGGCTTGTGAGTTATCCATCATACTTTGGTTTCATGCATGTTAGAGATCTTTAATAATCTTACCGCTGAGTATTGTTGGGTATGGTCTGATGCTCATAGAGTCCGGTGTACGTAGATATAGGATCTGTCAGCTCATATAGGTGAGTTGTATATCTACATACTCTAAGAATGTATTTCAGAAAGTTTTATAGCCATAAGCAAAAAGTCCTAGAAAATATTTTTTTATAGGGTTAAACAATATCACAAAAAAATTTGTGGATATTGTTTATAAAAATACAAATCTGGAGATAAGTTCACGGTCAAGAATATAGAGATTTTACGATTATAATCTATATTTCTGCTCTTCCAATATATATATATATGTGACGAAGAAATTATACGGATATGATTAACCTTAACTTGTATGGTTCAATGCTTCGTTCTGTAATATCCATAACGTATGTGTGGGGCATTATTTATGGACTTGCGGAAGTGTTTCGTAAGACAAATAGAGGTGAACCTAAGGAGTCTCACAGTATGAAAAGTACTCATCGAGCACTAGGGTAGCAAGACGGATCAAACAGTTTAATCTGAAATGATTTCGAAAAGTAGGATACGTTTTAGGACCTCTCTGAAAATGAAAAACATACTTTTTAAATGTTGCAAAGAGATCCCTATTGCATGGCAAAGGGACTTTTGACACATGTCCACTTGTATGATAAGTGGCACATAGGGGCTTTGCATGATTGATACTTGACAGCATATATAGGATGCATGAGTGACAAGTGTTAACCATGCAAAGTGTGAAGTGGCTAAAACTTTACAAGTGCTGCATTTAGCCCCTCACTTTTACTAAGTATAAAATCAAGGTTTGAACTTGTTTCACATAAGTCCCTATTCTGCTCTTAACAAACAAGCTCACATTTAAGAGAAATTCGAGTTTCATCTTACTAGAAATTGATCAAAAAAGCTATCATTTTACCTCTTGTAATCCAACGGATCTTTATGAACTAGAATTGATAACGAGTGAACTTCTGTGTGAGTTTCGGAGGATGATTCTTCACTGAAGTTCTTCAAAGGTAAGTTTTTGTAACCTTAAGTTGTTTTTGGTTTAGAATGCTTATGTATATGTTGATTATGTGTTTAATTCCGCTACAAATCATGTTGTGAGACATGCATTTAATTATTTCAACATGTACACAATCCACATGCATCCACCATAAAATATGTTAATAATGGTATCAGAGCATTTTTTTTATTTCTGGGCTGTTGGAGTGTTGTTTGAAGTAATGGGGATGCCCAAAAGTAGTGAGAGTTGTGTTTTGGTGCATTTTATAAGTGTTTTGAGTGCAAAAAAATGGCTACTGCCCAGAGAATGCCACGGCGCAGCTATGCGCACGCTAGGGAGTTCATAAGTGGTTATGAATACTACAGCATTCAGCGTTTAACACTGAGGTGTTCAACCTAGGTTCTACATTTGAGAACTGATAAGGGCGTAAAAATACTAATATGATTTGTACCCAACTTTTATATTTTCTCCAAATCATAAATATTTGTCTATTTAATTGTATTTTCTGATCATAAATAGATGCACAACGGAAAATATGATGCATAGGAACAAACGGAAGGCGAATCAAACATTAAACGAAGAAAATACACTCAAAATACGAAAGTGATGCCAGGGCTGGGCGCTACAGCGCCCAGGTCAGTAGCTGAACGCCACGGCACACGTTGTGGTGAACAGTAATTTGTGAACAGTAATTTGTAAATAGTATTTTGATACAGAAACTGTTGGGTGTGTTGTACAAATTAACTAGGGTGCTTGCATGTGAGTTGTGTTCATCATATAAACAATATACATATCTCATACATACATGTGCACAGCGGAAGATTAAATACAATGAACACAGAAAATACATATTTGATTAAACTAAAATTCGAGATTGAGAAATATCACCAATGAAGCCTTTGGATTAATTTTCTTTGAAGTTCACTATGAAATGAATCTTTGATCAATCCTAGCAATCAACAAGGGTGGGTTTGATTGCCTAGAATGGCAGCATGTTAATCCAGCATATGTTTTTAACTCTTAAACATTTTTCAAAGTTAAACTATTTAACTTAATTAAATTTGTTTTTCCTTTTATTCAACTCTTGAATAAATAAAACAAATCTTATTTTTAGTTATTACATTTAGTAACCATTTATCTAATTTGTTTTGTTGTTCTAACACTTAAAACACAAAACAAACAATTTTAATTTCTCAAATTGAATTGGCTCCCAAAATGCAAAACCTAAAATCTTAAAAACCTTAATGATTTTCAATTTCATTTCACTTTATATACTAATGCATAAATTTCAAACTAATTTGAATTTCATTTGCATTTCATTTGTCTTAACCTAACCTTAGTTAACATTTAACTATAGTTAGATTATTTTAACTTAACCTTTAAGTTAATAAATATTCAATTATTCTAACCATAATTAACTAACTTAACCTTAGTTAGGTTAACCTTTACTTAATCATTAAGTAAAGTTAACTAAATTAACTATATGATTAACCTTTAATCATAGTTAAATTAAATCATTTATTTAATAATTAAATAAATAAATATTTATTCTTATTATTTAACAATTAAATAATCATAAAGTAAAATTACTATTATATCCTTACTCGGTTACCAAATTAACCTAAAGTGAGTCCCACCATTTAACTATATACTTTAGTTAACGTAACCTTAGTAATTGCTGAATTATACTGTATTGAACAATTCAATACGGTACACTGCCCAAGTGTTCAAAGAGTACATTTCATATTGGGACTCTCTAGGTCCACACCCAATTTGTCAAATGGAACTATTCCATTAATCCGTAATCGATGCCCCACGCACATGTTACGAATATTACAAATCAGCGTGTCAGACCATACAAGTTGAGGTCATAACATATACGTATAATTCTTCCATCATTTATACCCTGGATGTGCGGGGATATAGATCAGCACCGTCAAATCCCCATTTGCTCATCCATAATCTTATCTCCAGATTCGTATCTCGATAAACAATATACGCAAACACTTTTGCTATATTGTTTAACCCTGTGGGAAACTCTTTTCCCGGGTTTATGCTTGTGGCTACAAGACTTTATGAAATACAATCTCGGAGCATCGGATATATAACTTACCTACGTAAGCTAACGGATCCTGTATCTACTCACACCGGACTCCATGAGCATCGGACCATACCCAGCGACACATAGCGGTCAGACCATGAAAGGTCTCTGACATATGTAGAACCAAAGCATAATGGATCACTCACAAGACCACCGTGGCGCTCAGGTCAAAGGATCACGAATACTACTCAACTCGAGAGGACCTTCCTTTGACGGTCTCATAGGATATCTATTGGGGTCTTTATAAGTCTGTTCAGTATCCAGTCCTGACTGGATACCTGCATGCCTATACAAGCTCTAAGCTCATGGTTAGCTAAGAACAACTATCTGAACCAGTCAGATATAGACATACACTAATCTATATAAAGTGAATCACCGTTAGACCCGCATTGGTGATTATAGATCAGGAACATTATCTTTGAGACACACTTACATAATGATATTTCTTAACACCTATTGCAACTCTTTGCAACTATATCATTACAAGTATATTCTCAGGTCTTTATCTCATTATAGACAAGGTTCTAACTCTTTAGACCTCGCTGACTCTTATAACCTGCTAACTCTTAACAGTGCTAACTCTTAAAATTTATAACTCTCAGCTTTGATAACTATTAGTTCTGATCTAAACTCTTTTAGATCAGATCTGAACTCTTTCAGATCAAACAATGTCTCTAATGTTACAAGTATTATACCATATTAATATGATATTAACAATCTTTATTCGAAATGTTTATTGTATAAATATTAACAATTAATATTCATACAATATTGGAATGGCACGTGAGTACCAGCTCTAACAGAAACTAGTTAACAGTAATTTGAAGATATAAACTTATAAATAGAATGCCAAAAACTCTAACTAGAAAGAAGAGAAGAAATGAGGCCAAAACCTAGATCAGAAATTTACAATACAAAATCAAAGATCAAAGCTAAAAATTGAAGAACCAAGATCAAGATTCAAGCTTCAAGTCAAGATTGAGGGAAAACCACATCAAGGAGTCACTTTGATTAGTTTTTATTCTCTTTCTTTATCATTATGTTCTTGTTCTTGTTGATCTTTATGAATTGGTTTAATACTTTTGGTTTTGTGATGGGTTAAATTATTCATTTAGGGTTAGACTATGTGAACCTAGTATGGATTTAGATTATGTTACTTTTTAGTTTATAAACTTGATGCATTCAATTGATTAATTTTATCTTGTGTTTAATGCTTTCATTATACTTGATCAATATTTTTAATTATTAAGGAACCATGATGAACTCAACGGAGGGATTCCTGTGTTTAGCTTAGGATAGTTTGATGCATGATCATATGGTAACAACTATGAGTTCCATCTAAGATAGAAATATATCTAGGTGGCATGTATGGTATAATTTAGACTTGATCTTAATGAATTACATTCTAATTTGATTACCATAAACATATAGGTGATTGTTAGAATGTGTAATATAGTCACTTGACCATCGATAGAGGCTTGTGATGAGATTAGTGTCTAAGCCAATCAATTGGTATTAAGGGATTAACTAAGTAGTTAATGAGTCCAATGAAATATTATGGGACGAGTCAAAACCCTAGGTTATCTTTATTTGTGAATTCTACTATTTGATTTTGTTTAGTTTAATTGATAGAGTTAAATTAGTTAAATAAATTCAAGATTTTAGTTTTCTGAATAAAAGTTAAGTAGGTACAATTTTAGTATTTGATTTATAGAATTAGATCATATAGTCCCTGTAGGATCAATATCTGAACTTAAAATCTTATATTACTTGGTACGATAGCGTGCACTTGCGCTTAGCTATTAAAGTAGACATCAAGTTTTTGGCACCGTTGCCAGGGACCAGTTTTATCTATTCTTTATATCAATATTAATACTAAGCTACTTACTTTTAATTCAAATTTTTATTTTTATTTTATCTTCTTCTTTTTACTTTGATTTTCTTTTTATTTTGCTTTGACAGTTCATTCTATGGAGGGAAACAATGATCATATCAATAACCCAGTGTTTGAGCCCGTGATACCACAGAGAGCTTTGAAAGAATATATTATCCCGTCTACAAATGGTGTTCAGTCTAGTATTCGGCGACCAACCATCAACACTAATAACTTTGAGATTAAGCTGAATATTATTCAGATGTTGAAAAAAACTGTACAGTTCAGCGGAGCTCTCAATGACGATCCTAACATGCATATCATAAATTTTTTAAAAATTTATAATACCTTCAAATACAACGGTGTCTCCGATGATGCCATCAGATTGAGATTATTCCATTTTTTCTTAAAAGATAGAGTTAATAGTTGGTTGATGTCATTGCCTTCAGGATCCATATCGACGTGGGAAGATTTAGCACAAAAGTTCTCAGCCAAGTTCTTTCCACTAATAAAGACAGCAAAGATTAGGAATAACATCATTTCATTCATTCAGATTGATGGAGAGTCATTGTATGAGGCATGGGAGCGCTTCAAGGATATATTAAGAAAATGTCATCATCATGGAGTCCCTAGATGGCTATTAGTCCAAACATTCTACAATGGATTAATAGGCCATTTGAGGACTATTAAAGATGTTGCTGCTGGAGAAGCTTTAATGAATAAGTCTACAGATGAGGCTTATGATCTATTAAAAGATATGGCGTCAAACAATTACCAATCGCCAGCAGAGAGAGTTACACCCAAAAGAGTTGCTGGTATATATGAAATTAACGCATTCAATGCATTGATAGCTCAAATTAATACATTATCTAAGAAGTTTGATGCATTAAATGACATCAAAATTCGACAAGTGACATGCAACTTTTGCGGTGATAATCACATAAATGGACGGTGCATGGAAGTAATGAATTATATAGGCAATTTCAATTGTCAACAACCTAACCCACAATCAAATTCCTACAATCCAGGGTGGAGAGATCATCTAAACTTCTCTTGGCGTTACAACCAAGAGGAGCTACCTAGACCAATGAATCCCCTAAGATTCCCGCCACCACAAAAAAAGAAGCTAACATTGGAAGACATGTTTATACAATAAATGAAGTTCAATGATGCCATCCTACAGAATCATTAGCATCTTTGAAGAATTTAGAGGTTCAAATGGAACAACTTGCTGCTGTAATTAATAAGAGACCTCAAGGCACTCTACTAAGTGATACTGAGATAAATCCAAAAAAGAATATAGAGCAATGTCAAGCCATCAACTTGAGAAGTGGTGAGATCTTACAAGAAAATACATCTACACCACCACCATCAAGTATAAAGGAAAAGGAAGTACAAAACAATAAAGTACAACCATATAGACCACTTATCCTTTTCTTCAAAGGCTACAGAGATGTCAAACAAGTGTTAAAATAGAAAATCAACAGTATACTGGTCTAGAAAATAGTGTAGAATCTCAAAAAAGTGCAGAATTTTTAACAATGGAATGTGCAAAAACTGGTTTTAAAGTGCAGCAACATTCTAAGGTGTAGAAAAGTGACAATACACTAGAAAATACCAGTAACAAAGAGCAGAATCAACCCATGTGCACTATATTACTTGACTGTTGCAGCATTAATATAGTGCCATCAAACACCAAACAGCTTAAAGACATGGAGATGTTGAATCCTCACATAAAAAATAAGGCGTTAAGACATAAAAAAAGATGAAAGAAGAAGAAGGAGAAGAAGAAGTACGATGACAGGATCAAAGAGAAGGGCACAAAATAAACACTTCACCGGTCTAAGATTCAAGTCTTTCTGGAGAAACATGACGAGAAAAGGCATAAGTTGCTGCCCAAGATCTAATAAAAAAAATGTAGAAGCCAAAATAAAGGAAGCCTAACAAGCTCACATATAAAGATGCTTCCACCATTGACTTTGATCCTCTATAAGAGTAGAAAGAGCTTCGCCAATCTGACGGCATTAAATCAAGTACTTATTAAGAGGCAACCCAAGTAAAATTTTTATTTTTATTAGCTTATTTTTAATTTTAGTTATGTTAGTTTCTTTTCTTTGTAGGAATAAATCAACAATTCAAGCATTCAATGAAGCAACATGAGCAAGTGCAAGCGTTGGAAGCAAAGAAAACCGCAGTCACATTCATCATAACACAACGCTACACTGCTTCAACTTCAGTTACCAAGGGAGTTTTTCTTACTTTTAAATTTATTTTTAGACATTGAGGATAATGTCTAATTTAAGTTTGGGGGTGGAAAACACACTTTGTTATGTTTATTTTGCTGCTTATATTGGTTGGTTGTCTTATAGAGTAATTCTTTTTTTAGGTTGTCTAATTTTGGTTGAGAAGATGATCATTAGTCCATGATATGAAATAAAATATTGGCTGAATTTATTTTCACAAGTCTTTAAGAAATAATAGATGCTTGAGATAACTCTTATATCATGATTCTTGGATTTTTAGTTGAATTTTTTGCTTAGAGATACTTTTTGCTTAAGTAGTACATCATAGTCTCGAAGACTAATACTCTAGAACTTACTTGATTACTATTTGAGGCGAAATCCTAGAATTCACATACTTAAGAAAATGACATTAGGCTATCTTAGGACCGTTTAAGCCTTTTCTAGCCTACCTTATATGTATATTTATCTCTAATCACCTCATTTAAGCTTAATTATCCTTTTGTTTTTGTTTTACCCCATTACAAGCCTAAAGACTTTGAATTTACTTATCTTAAAATCTACTGGTAGCACTATAATCCTTGAGTTTACTTAAAAATATTCTTAAAATGAAAAAGGTTGTGGATGTATGAAAGAAGGGTACTCCAATGAAAAGCAATAAGTCTTTAAGGTGCATATCAATCTAAGTTTGGGGGTACATAAAAAAAATTAAAGAAAAAAAAATTTAGAAGCATAATATCCTCAGCTTAAGAAAAATAAGAAATTCTTTGCAAAAATGTGATTAAAAGAAAATTGAGAATAGCATAAGTTTGGGGAAAGAGATGAATAATCAAGGAGGAAAAGGAATCAAGAGGTTTCTAAAAAAAGTCTAAATATTAATGGTGGGATTTGTTCTTTATATATATATATATATATATATCTTTATAATCCCCATTTACCTTAGCCTTATATTACAAGCTAATTAAAGTCCTAAATAGATCCCTAGACATGTGTATTTCTACATTAGTGGAGAGTAGTACGAAAAGCAAGCCTATGGTAGTGTTATAATTAAAAATATGCCGAGATATCATATTCATATATTTCTTAAGTATTGAGTAAATCTATGTTCTATTTAGCTAATTACTTGCTTATTACACACACACACACAAGTGATCATTTATAAGGATGAATGAAGTACTTGATAAAGGGTATAAGGATTGTTGAAAGTTGTTTGTCCATTTTTAAAAAATCTTGTGCCCTATAGTTAATAGCCTTAATTTGAGACTATGATGATGATTGTTTAATTAACCGAAGCTTATTTTTAATTTTTAAATTTTATTTTGAGTCATGAATAAGTTGTGAATCTTTTTTTTATTTTTCTCGAAGACGAGCAAAGTCTTAAGTTTGGGGATATTTGATAAGGGCGTAAAAGCACTAGTATGATTTGTACCGAACTTTTATATTTTGTTCTAAATCATAAATATTTGGCTATTTAATTGTGTTTTCTGATCATAAATAGATGCATGACAGAAAATGTGATGCATAGGAATAAACGAGAGGCGAATCGGACGTTAAATGAAGAAGTTAAGCTCAAAATACCTGAGCGCCGTAGTGCCCATGATTGAGCGTCGCGGCGCGCGTTACTGTAAACAGTAATTTGTAAACATTATTTTGCTATAGTAACTCGTAAACAGTAATTTAAAGACATAAACCTATAAATAGAATGCCAAAAACCCTAATTAGAAATAAGAGAAGAAAGGAGGCAAAAACCTAGAGAAGGAATTCACAACACAAAATCAAAGGTCAAGGTTAAGGTTAAGGTCAAAGTCAAAGATTGAATAACCAAGATCAAAATTCAAGCTTCAATTCAAGATTGAGGGAGAAGCACATCAAGTAGTCATTTTGATTAGTTTTTCTTCTCTTTCTTTATCATTATGTTCTTGTTCTTGTTGATCTTTATGAATTGGTTTAATACTTTTAGTTTTGTGATAGGTTAAATTATTCATTTAGGGTTAGACTATGTGAACCTAGTATGGATTTAGATTATGTTACTTTTTAGTTTATAAACTTGATGCATTCAATTGATTCATTTTATCTTGTGTTTAATGCTTTCATTATACCTGATCAATATTTTGAATTATTAAGGGACCATGATTAACTAGACGGATGGATTCATGTGTTTAGCCTAGGATAGTTTGATGCATGATTATATGGAAACAACTATGAGTTCCATCTAAGATAGACATATACCTAGGTGGCATGTATGGTATAATTTAGACTTGATCTTAATGAATTACATTCTAATTTGATTACCATAGATATATAGGTGATTATTAAAATGTGTAATATAGTCACTTGACCATCGACATAGGCTTGTGATGATATTAGTATCTAAGCCAATCAATTGGTATTAAGGGATTAACTAAGTAGTTAATGAGTCCAATGAAATATTAGGGGACGAATCAAAACCCTAGGTTATCTTTATTTGTGAATTCAACTTTTTGATTTTATTTAGTTTAATTGATAGAGTTAAATTAGTTAAATAAATTCAAGATTTTAGTTTTTTGAATAAAAGTTAAATAGGTATAATTTTAGTATTTGATTTATAGAATTAAATCATATAGTCCCTGTGGGATCGATATCTAGACTTAAAATCTTACATTACTTGATACAATAGCGTGCACTTGCACTTAACTATTAAAGCAAACATCAAGAACGCCACAACATTCAAGTATTGAATGTTGGGGCATTCCCTAAGGTAAAACGTGGGGGCATTCAAGTGTTGAACGCTGGGGCACTCCTTAAAGTATAATGCAGGGGCGTTCAAATATTGAATATTGAAGCATTCAAAGCAACTCAACATTGAGGCGTTATAGAGTATAACACCGAAGCGTTGGTGAGTTACTTATTGACATGTTCAAGTGTTGAACATAAAAGTGTTATAGGATTGAACACCAGGGCATAAAAAAAAGAGTACAATTGTTTTTTTAGAACATTATTTTGTATAATACCAAGTTTAATTTTTCGCGCTGATCGTTCCAAACTATACACTTCAATTTACATTTTTGCATGTGAAAGATTTATATTTTTTTAATGCAAATATAATTATTATATTGTTGTATTATAAACTGCAAACATTTGTTTATGCTGTTAACCATAATGTGAGCCCTATTGGTGAGGGTTAGTTTTGCTTGCATAAAACAAACGAGTGATTATGAATCACATCATCATGAGATGCAAATAAATTATGAAATTGATAAATCTCTCTTAATTAAATTGAAATGTATTTTATTATGAGATAATATTATACATAATTTGCCTTGTTAACACAATGTTAGACGGGTCATCTTGACCTTTTTTCAATATTGCTAAAGTTTGAGAGACTGGTAGGTATGATTTGGACTATACCGAGTTAAACATAAGATGAGGCAAATATAAGCGAAAGTATTATCCAATATTTCTAAAGTGTAAATGTAGTATTAGTAACTTATATTTGATCATTGACAAGTTAATATGGAATACATTTACCCAATATTGATAAAGCATGAGAATAAAGTGTGTTTAAGATCAGTAGTAAGAGTTGCATGAGTTACAATTGACAAGAGTTATCTACCTACAAAGGTCAATATTGCTAAAGCATAAAGCCCGAGTAGAATGTCAATCGGATATACTTTTTAATGTAAAATTTAAAATGTTTAAATTTTTATTTTCCTATTTAAGAGATTTATATAAATATGTAAAGTAGTGATATGTCGCTTTTAGATTAAAAAAAATATATACTAGTTATATCCATGATCTAAAGAGTTAGTAATTGACAATTTTAAAATGTCTCATTAACATCTCTTATTTTGTCTTATGAAGATAAAATGGCTTCAAGCAACCCATTGGTACACATACTTAATGCTAATCCACTCAAGAGTACCGACAACTACTCAGACTAGCTAATAAATCTTAAAATTGTTCTAAATTCAGAAAAGCTTAGATACATAATAGATCAGAGAATTCCTAAAGGTGTTTTTAAAGTTGCCACTGACGAAGAGGTTCTAACTTATAAGAAATAAGTCAATGACGATTCGAAAGTCAAGTCGTACATTCTTGCCTCAATGTCAAATGAGCTTCGAAGGAAACACGCGCAGATGGATAGTGCAAGTAGTATTATGCTCCATCTGAAAGATTTATTTAGAGATAGACCACATGTAGAATTGTATAGGATCTCCAAAGAAATTTTTCAACTTAAGTTGGTTGAAGGCAATCCGTAAGTCCCCACGTACTTAAGATGATTTCCTACATCAAAAGGTTATAAACTATAGACATTTTGTTTAACAACTTAGGGAATAACTTGGTTCTCCAGTCTCTGCCGCAGTCTTTTGCATAGTTCATTATAAAGTTTAACATGCAAGAACTGACTTTAACTTATGCTGAGTAGCATAACTTGTTACAGACAGTTGATGAGGACATTAAAAGAGAGGTACAACCTTTATAGTTCAGACTGGTACTTCATCTTCTGTCCCAAAGGCTTTTAGGAAGTCTAAAGGGAAGAAGACACCATATTTAGGTCATCAGAGACAGATTGTATCCAAGCAAAAAAATTAGAAGAAGAACAAGGGAAAGTATTTCCATTGCGACGATAATAGAACTGTCTGAAGTACATTGCCACAATCAAGAAGAACCCATTGGGTATTTATTTACCTATTATTGACATTTCATTATCATATTATGCTTCTAGTGGCTGGGTATTAGATAGCGCATATCCTTCTTACATTTGCAATATGTTGTAAGGTTTAAAGGAAATGGGACAGTTACAGCAAAGAAAAGTCCAACTTCGTGTTGAAAATGGTGATTTTTTACAAGTCGAAGCAATTGAAAATTTTGAATTGATTCTCCTACGTAATCAAACTTTAATGTTAAATAATTGTTATTAGGTACCGAAAATTATCAGATAGATTATATCTCTCCCTGTGTTAGACACTGAGGGCTATCATGTATTTTTTTGAAACTGTTCCTTGTATTTATGTGATGCGGATAATATTTTATTAACTAAATGTCAGTTGGTGAATGGTCATTATACTTTGAATACAACAGAAAATATCTTAAATGCACAGGTTAACACAAGTAGTAGTTCAGGAGCTTTGAATAACATAGAATTGTGGTATATAAGGTTAAGTCATATAAACGTGAGACGTTTGACCTGTTTGGTTAAGGATGGTCAGATACCTGATCTTACCATAAAATCCTTACCAGTTTGTGAATCTTGTATTTAATGGAAGATGACTAAATCTCTTTTTATAAGTGTTGGACATTGAGCCACTAATTTATTGGAACTAGTACATAGTGATGTATGTGGTCCAATAAATCACACTGTTGTGGGTGGTTTTTGATACTTCGTCATCTTTATTGATGATTTTCTATGATAAAAAAATGTGTATCTTATGAAACCCAAGTAGAAAACCTTTTAAATGTTTAAAGAATTTTTACATGAAGTAAAGAAATAAACATGTATGTATATCAAATGTCTTCAATTAGATCGATGTGGTGAATATATGAGCAATGAATTCATAGCTTATTTGAAAGAAAATGGGATTCTTGCTTAATACAGTCCTCTAAATACTCCTCAACACAATAGTGTTTTGGAGAAGAGGAATCGAACTTTATTAGATATGGTTCGATCAATGATGAGTTTCACCGATTTTTTAGAATATCTATAGGGTTATGCTCTAGAAATTATTGCTCACTTGTTGAACAGAGTTCCATTGAAAGCCATTCCTACTACTCCATATGACATATAGACTAGGAGAAAATTGAGTCTTAAGTATGTTAAGATTTGGGGTTGTCCTGCTTATGTAAAAGTTATACAATATGATAAACTTACACCCAATGAATACAAGTACAGTTCATTGGATATCTTAAACACTCTATGGGATATCTATTCTATAATCTTGAAGAATGAAATGTGTTCGTTGCTCCTAATGCCACATTCCTAGAGAAATAGGTTCTCATGGGTTATGGGAATTATAGAAGGAGTGAACTTTTTAAAGTTGATCTAGAAATTAATAAACCAACAATGGAACCACAAACTCAATTGAGTGATATACCTTTAACATACCCTTCACGTAGGTCGAAAAGGATGTCAAGAACACATATAAGGTATGGAATTATGCCTGAAGGTGTCTTTGATGTTTTCTTAGTTGAAGAAAAAGATCCTATAACCTATAGAGATGCGATGTTGGACATCAATTCAGAAAAATAGCAAGAAACTATGAAATCCAAAATTGACTCTATGCATGTCAATCAAGTCTGGGACTTGGCTGAGCTTCCTAAAAAAATTGTTCCTATTGGTTGTAAATGGATTTATATGCGAAAGTATGGGGCCGATGAAAAAGTAGTGACCTTTAAAGCCCGACTGTGATTGATTATGAGAACAGTTTTTTACCAGTTACCATGCTAAAGTCAATTCATATTCTATTGGTTATTGCTGCATACTTTGATTTTGAGATCTAGCAGATGGATGTAAAGATAGCTTTTTTGAATAAAAATCTCGAGGAAGAGATTTACATGGAGTAGCTTAAAGGTTTTACATCCAGCCTAACTTCTAATTATGTAAACTAAAGAAGTCTATTTTTGGACTTAAACAGGCTTCCTGAAGCTGGAATCTTCATTTTGATAAAATAATCAGAGGGTCTAGTTTTGTCAAAAACGAAGATGAAGCGTGTGTATACAAAAAGGTCAGTAGGAGCTTAATTATTTTTCTTGTTCTTGATGTAAATGACATACTCATTATTAAAATGATATTGGTATATTACAATTAGTCTAGAGTTATTTAAGTACGAACTTTTCTATGAAAGATTTGGGAGAAGTTTCTTGTATACTTAGTATAAAGCTTTATAGAGATAGAGTATAAGGCTGATAGGACTTTCTCAATCTTCGTATATAGAAAAAATTCTTGAATGTATAACTTTGCTAACTATAAGACAGTTAACGTACCTTTCAAATATGACATTCATCTTTCTAGGAGAATGTCTCTTAAAATAGAAGATGAAAGGGTTAAAATATTTAACATACCATATGCATCAGCAATAGGTAGCTTAATGTATGTTATGTTATGTACGAGACCTAACATTAATATTGCTGTAAGTGTTATAAGTCAATATCAGTCTAATTCAGGCAATGACCATTGGATGGCCATGAAAGATATCTTGAAATACCTTAAGAGTACAAAAGTTAAATTTCTAATTTATAGAGAAAGTGACTTACAAGTGAAAGAATATACTGACTCAGACTTTCAGTCTGATCTAGATGATAGAAAGTCTACATCTGGATATGTGTTTCTTTTTAATGGTGCTGCAGTTAGTTGCAAAAGTGTCAAGCAAGCATCCATAGTTGATTCTACTATAAAAGTAGAATACATTGCAGCTTCAGAAGCTACAAATGAAACAATGTGGATACGTAAGTTTTTCGCAGAGCTTAGAGTAGTCGTACGTTTAGTGGATCCTATCCCATTATTTTATGACAACAATAAGGCAATAGCTCAAGCAAAAGCCAAGGGCACGCAAAAAGTCTAAACATGTGAAGAGGAAATACCACATAATTAGAGAAATCTTGGCTAGAGGAGATGTAATAGTTTTTAGAGTAGATTTTATAGATAATGTAGCGGACCCGCTTACTAAGGCCTTAACTCCTAGTGTTTGAGAAACACGTGAACACGATGGGTATTAGATATCATCGTGAATGACACTAGAGCAAATGAGAGTTGTTGGGAATGGTGCTTACGTGTCATTCAAATTATTGTATGAATATTTATTTATTTAATATTTATACAATAAACATTTCTTTTATTTGTCAATTATTATTATTTATATGGTAAGAAGCTTGTAACATTTTAGACAGATTTGATCTAAAAGAGTTTAAGTCATAGTTAAGAGTTAGCAATTCTAAAGAGTTACAACTTTGTCTGAAATAGGGACAAAAACCTGAGAATATTATAGTAATAGCGTAATTACAAAGAGTTGCAAATGGTGCTAAGAAATGTCATTGCGCAATATGTTCTAAAAAATATCATTCTTGATACATGGTTACTGACACGGGTCAATTGGTATTCATTTTAAATTACTGTATGTCCATATCTGAATTGTCCAGATGGTTAGTCTTAACAGACCATAGGCTTAGTGAAAGTTCGTCTGGGCATGCAAGTATTCAATAAGGACTGGGTACAATAAATATTTCTATATAAGTATGAGTGACAAGTGTCAACCATGCAAAGTGTAAGGTGGCTAAAACTTTGCAAGTGTTGCATTTAACCTCCACTTTTACTAAGTATAAAAACAAGTTTTGAACTTGCTTCACATAAGTCCCCATTTTATTATTAACAAACAAGCACATTTGAGAGAAATTCGAGTTTCATCTTGCTAAAAATTGATTAAAGAAGCTATCATTCTAGCTCCTGTAATACCACGAATCCTTACGGACTAGAATTGATCACGAGCGGACTTGCATGTGAGCTCCAGAGAACAATTCTTCACTAAAGTTCTTCAAGGGTAAGTTTTTGTAACTTTAAGTTGGTTTTGGTTCAGAATGCTTGTGTATATGTTGATTATGTGTTTAATTCCTCGACAAATTATGTATGTAAGATATACATTTAGTTATTTCAACATGTACACAATCTACATACATGCACCCTAAAACACGTTAACAATTTCTTCTCTGCAATCAAACATCTTGCCATCTCTACAACTGTTCTATTTTGCTCAAGAGTGTAGCTAATAGTCAATTGATGAGTAATTCTCATATCTTCACAAAACACATTAAATTCATTTGAGGTGTGTTCATTTCTATTATCTGATCTCAACATTTTAATTTTACAACCACTTTCAAACTCTACCACAGTCTAAACTTTTAAAAAAAAATTAAAAGTTGAGCTTTACTTGATAAAAAATACACCCATACCATTCTAGTCAGATTATCAATAAACAAGATAAAATATTTGTTCTGGTTTAGAGAGGGAACACTCATAGGACCACAGAAGTCAGTATGAATAAGCTCTAACTTATTCTTTACCCTTGTAACATTATTTGATGAGAAAGACTTTTTATGCATTTTTCTCAATTGACAGGCATCATATAAATCATCAATACAATTGATTGCAGGCATGTTTCTAACTATATCATGAGATTGCAAATACTTCAATGCATTCATGTTGAAATGACTATATCTTTTTGTGCCATAATATAGAATCATCATGTTTGGAAACAAGTGCTAAGTGATTCACTTGATTCCAACATACTGGAAAGTTATTATCACACATTTAAACTTTAATAACTTTATAATCATTTGAACCAATATAGTGCAGCCATAATTTTTAAATGAAAATAAATATCCCCTTTTTAATAATTGTGCAACATTGAGCAAATTCTAATCTAAATCAGGAATCAACAACACATCATGAATTAATTTTAGACCTCTGCTAGTGTGAACAAATACCATAACTCTTCTTGTAGCCTAAACCATCTCTCTATTTTCAAGCTTGACTTTGTTTCTGTCAATTCTATCTAAAGAAGTGAATAGGTTTAAGTCTCTCGCCATGTGGCTAGTACAACCACTATCCACGTACCATACATCTTTTGAAGTTGAATAACAAGCTTGAGTAGCCATGAATAGATGATCTTCAGCTTAGAGCTGCTCATTAGTGAAGTTAGTCTGTTGTGCAGGTTATGGTTGAGTTTGGTTTTGCTTGGATCTACAAAACTTTTCTCTATATCTCTACTTCTTGCAATAGTTACACTAAATTTGTGGCTTCCCCTTATACCAGTAATTTTTTGACATATGGTTTGTTCTTTTACAAATTGAGCAAGAAGGAAACTTGTCCTTTACTACATATTCGATTGAACTCCCATCCATCTTGTCTTTTTCCTTTTTGATCACCTCTTTCTTTTTTATAATTTTGCTTCTTTTGATCCCTTTGAAAAGATTGGTTCCTTTTGTGCCTTGCTTGAAATGCACCTTCAGTCACATCCTCCATTCTTATAGAAATTTTTGTTCTTGAGCCTGCAATTTACTAATCATCTCAAAAATAATCAATTTCTTGATGTCACATGACTTCTCAATGGCAGAAATTTTGGCTTTCAATTTTTCAAGCAACCTAATCAACATTTTTTCAACTACTTTAGTTTCTTGCATAACCTCACCATAGAGCCTCATCTGATTCACCAATGCTTATAACTTTGAAGAATAATCTTTGATAGATTCATTCTCCTTCATTTTCAACATTTCAAACTCTCTTTTAAGATTTAACAATTTGACAGATCTTACTTTTTCACTGCCCTCGTGTAATTTTTTAACTCATCTCATATCTCTTTGACAGTTTCAAGATGCATGATACTTGTAAACACATCATTTATCAAGGCTAAATGTAGACAAGTAACAACTTTATCCCTCTTCAATTTCTTCTTCTCATGTTGCTTCATTTGAGCTATTGTAGGATTAGCTCTTAATGCCAAAACTTGCTTATCTTGATCAACAATCTCCTATAAACCCAAAAACTTCAAATATGACTTCATTTTAACAATTCATATTTGATCATTTTTCCCATAAAATTAAGAGATAACAGAAGCAGTATTACTTTCTAAAGCCATTTAATCACTCTAGGTATTTAGTCACTCATGTACAAGTGTTTAAACTCTCAAAATTCTCAAATATTTTTTTTTTATTTAAACCTTACAGCCCATAAGAACAATGCTCTGATACCAATGTTGGTTTTGAATCAATTCAATTCCATAACAATGAAATTTCCTTAACATCCATAAGAAAGAAAACACTTTATTTTTCACTACTACACTAACATTTCTCTTTTATTTGATATTTGTATCAAAATACATAAAGATGCCGTGAAACATAATCATGACTTGACACAACATATTCTCTTATAATTCGGATGACCACATTACTACGACAAACATATTAAAAAATGAAGCAATATAAAATTATTACTCCTATTTAGCACTCACAGCAATAATTACTCTTAACATACACCACTGACACACATGACACATCATTATTACATCCATGTGCACACACTCTAGCACACACCACAATAATCACATCCATTAATTCACGTTTTTAATTAGAAAAGTTTCACATGTCAACAATTATAATATTCAACCCCAAGACAGAAGAATGGAGAATAACACTAACATTAAAATATTCATTCATTAGTATATTTCTTATTTAGTCATTTGGGATCCATTTGGCAACCATAAGTAATATTCTAGTTCTAGAGATGATCATTAGAGGAAAAAAAGCAACAGAAATGGAAACAAAAGTGTCTTTAAGGAGGTAGCAAATGATATCAAGATTCTCATTCTAGTAGCATAACAAGACATAAATACTTTGCTGCAATATCTTGGCTAAGTAGCTCTTCTACTAGACAAAATTTAGCATCTTTGTGGAACTCATCTATCATCTTTACAAACAAACTATTTTAAAAGTTGTAACATCTGTTTCTTAAAGTGGGAAAAATCACTGTGTTAATTACTTATTAGCCTAATTAGAAAGGCTTTCATATTAATTTAAAAACAAAATTCATTGGTTACAATATTGTTTGATTCCTCTAGTGCTTTTTATCACCAATCGATGTTATCCCACTTTATTGTTTCTCTTTGATGTAACAATGCAGGAAACATTTGATAAGAAGCTGCATAACATCAATATAAAACATTCTAGATAGAGGCATAATCCAATTTACTATTGCTTGAGAGGTGTCAATATTTGTATATAATACAAGCTTTCCCTTTAGTTTCAGCTGAGTGAAAGAACTAATTCATTTTTGAGTCATTTGATCATTCTTCTATTCTGCTGAATCTTTAGATGGGAGAAAAAAAAAGATTTGAAGGTCCCAAATGTGTTCCACAATTTCGCTTGCATCTAAGCCTTGCACAGGACTTGGAAATGGCAAAATCTTGTGCCGAAAAACTAGAGTTGCAGCAATAAGAGCTGGAGTGACTATAGCCCCTAAACAGAGAAGCTCACAGATTTTCCCTGGGTAATCAATACAAGGCATTCCTCACACTGATCTGCATGTAAATGAAGCCGTAAAAAGGCAGTCTCAGGGTAATAACTTGGCCAAGGAATACACTTGTAGAAGAAAGCCGCAATTGCGCCCTATGTTCCTTGAAGAGGCTTATGAAAGATGCAGAAAAATTTGTGCACAATACACAAAGACATTTTTGAGCTAGGTTCAATTTCCTTTCCTTTGCTGTCATCTGTTTGTGAAGATTCTCCAAAAATTTTATTGAGTCTGAAAATATATGCGTCTACAATCTATTAGCAATGCTTTATTACTTTTAATTCTTTCAATATTTTTGTCATGCTGTTTCTGTAACGTGAAGTTCTCGAGGTTAGGATTAATTTTTATGATGATTTCTTCATGCAGGAACTTTGTTAATGACAGAGGAGAGACAGAAAGCCACATGGGCAATTTATGCAAGGACAAACTGCTAAATTTGTGATTTGAAAATGAGACTAAATGACCTGTTGACACAAAAATGTGCATAAAAATGGACCTTTTATATGACAAGATCAATCATGACTTCAAGAAATGACATTCAGGACAGTTTCTGGGAAGTAGTTTACTTTAAGGACTAAATCTAAACTTTTTCTATGGAAGCTAAAGAAGTTATTTCAATCTATTAAGTTGATTGCCTCATTTAGACTCTACAATTAACCAATCAAGAGTCAGAAGCACTGAAAATCAGCAATTATGTAGCATTAAGGTGACTAAAATTTGGTCAACAGTTTGGTGCACGAGAACTGATGTGCTGGTAAATGGCCCCAATGCCACTCATATGAGCTCTACTGTACTTGATAGATGGGAAGAAAGACTGCAAGACATCTTCGATGGGCGCCCGTAAGACATGCTTGATGCTGCTCTTACTGATACAGTTTTCAAGTTCCCTTCAGATTTCAGTGTACTTAAAATATTTGTTTTCAGAATCTTTTGCTTCAGTATGCCAAGTCTCCAATATGTTCACAAGTCTAATTTCTCTAAAAAGTAAGCATAACATGTAATGATGTAATAGGCTTTTACTTTTTTTATGATAGCCTTTCAGGGACATGATTGAGGGAATGAGAATGGATACAAAGAAATGTAGGTATGAGAATTTTCAAGAGCTCTATCTTTACTGCGACTATGTGGCTGGAACTGTAGGCCTAACGAGTGTTCCGACAATGGGAATTGCACTAGAATCTTCAGCTTCAGCCCAAAGTGTATACAGTGGATCTCTCTACTTAGGTATCGAAATCAATTGACAAACATTCTTAGAGATATTGGAGAGGAGTAAGTTCATTTTCAGATGCCCTTTCTTAAACTTCTCTCCTCCGATTTCTTCAACTTATATGAGTTAATATCTTTTAATGCTTCAAGAGAAAGAGTATATCTTCCTCAAGATGAGCATGCACAATTTGGATTATGGGATAAGGATGTTTTCTCTAGACAAATCACTGATAGATGGAGAGCGTTCATGAAAGAGCAAATTACAAGGGCAAGGTATTTCCATCACCTGGCCGAGGAAGGAGCTTCACAGCTTGACAAGGCCAGCCGTTGGTCAGTAAGTACTTGAACACATTTTGGAATCCGATATGAAAGTAAAACTTTTGGATTAATTAATGAGCATTCACTGCATATGCAAATCATCTATGTTGAAGCAGAAGCACACAAACAAGCTAAATAATTCACCCAAGTAATATAATAATGCAAAACAAGTTATTAAGAAATAAAAGAGAGAAAGGGTAGAAGAAGAACACACAAAGAATTACGTGGTTCGGCAACTTGCCTACATTCACGGCGGATCAAGATCACACTCTTCTCTTATTATGAATCACAAGGCAACCACAAAGTATGCCTATTATAAGAAAGATCACAAAGAAAACTCTCTCTTTCTCTCAAGGGATTTTCTCTCACAAAGAACCATTAAGAATAATCACTAAGATTATTGTTGATCACCAAGATCTCTCTAAGATCACAAAGATCTCACTAACTTGATCACAAAGGTTGTCAAGATCACTAAGTTGTGTTTACAAGCCAATTGATAGCCTTTATATAGGCCTTGGGACGTCCTAGGTATTCCCTATACGTGTGAGAGTCGTATTAGGGAGTCCTAGAGCAAGTGGGAGACGAAATTAGGAAGTTTCCTAATTTCGGGATACTATTCCCGCATCCAGCGCTGGGATCTCGTCGCTCCAGCGCTGGCGCGCTTCTGTTGAGCACTGCGGTGCTGCCTTTCTGGCGCTACGGCGCTGAGTGTTCTATTCTGGCACCGTGGCGCCCACTCCTGGTCACCGCGGCGCTGGTCGCATGGTGCGCCTTCTCATTTTTCACCTCATTTCGCGTCCGTCTTCGATCCGTGTGCACCCTACACACTTGGCTTGATCCCCAAATCATATTCCAATGATTTTTAATCAATATTCTCACAAATCCCCTCCTTGATTCAAAATCATTCACAAAGTAAATCGATCTCTCATTTTCGCATCTTCGGTCACCCTTACAAAGTAGTGACTCCGGTTAAGTCCTTGCATAGGACGAACTTAACCGAGGGCAGTGGCTTAGTCAACATATCAGCAGGGTTTTAGATGACGCTATCTTTGTCAGACTAACTTTACCACTTTGAACAATCTCACAAATGTAATGAAGCCTCACATCAATGTGTTTCGACCTCTCATGGAACACTTGATGCTTGCTTAGGTGTATAGCACTTTGGCTGTCACAGTATACACCGGTGTTTACATCTTTATGAGCCAATATCTCCGCGCATATGCCTTTTAACCACACGGCCTCCTTTATAGCTTCACCAACAGCTATGTACTCTGCCTCTGTGGTAGAAAGTGCAACCACATGTTGTAGAACTGATCTCCAACACACACTACACCCAAACACTGTGAATACGTAGCCCGTCAACGATCTTCTCTTATCACGATCACCTGCATAATCTGAGTCTACGTACCCTCTTACCATTTCATTGCTGTCCTCGTCCCTCTTATACAGCAACCCGTGATTCGACGTTCCTTTGAGATATCTCAGAATCCACTTTACTGTAAGCCAGTGATCTTTACCCGGATTCGCCATGTATCTACTCACCACACTCACAGCCTGTGCTATGTCTGGTTTTGTGCAAACCATTGTATATATGATGCTCCCCACAGCCCTTGCATACGGTACGTTGCTCATCTGCAGTTTCTCATCCTCGGATGTCGGCGACTGTGCTGCTGACAGTCTGAAATGCATAGCCAAAGGAGTAGAGACAGCCTTCGCGTTTGGCATACCGAACTTCTCCAGAATTTTGACTATATATCGCTGTTAGGACAAGAAGATAACATCTCTTCTTTCCCTCACAATGTCCATACCCAAATTCTCTTCGCTGCTCCCAAATCCTTCATTTCAAACTCGCCACTTAACTGCTTCTTGAGCTTTTGTATTTCTTTCATATTCTTGCATACAATCAACATATCATCAACGTATAGAAGCAAATACATCATCCCACAACTCATGTTCTTGAAGTACACGCATCCATCATACTTGCTCCTATTAAAGCCACAAGCCATCATAAACTCATCAAATCTCATATATCACTGTCTAGGTGATTGCTTTAACCCGTATAATGACTTCTTTAGCAAACAAGCATGATCTTCTTTACCGGGCTCCTCGAACCCTTGCGGCTGTGCCATGTATATTGTTTCTTCAAGCTCTCCATGTAGAAAAGTTGTCTTTACATCCATTTGCTCTAGATGTAAATCAAGGTTTGCACACATAGCTAACAAAATCCTAATAGATGTGTGCTTAACAACTAGAGAGAATATCTCATGAAAATCGACTCCCTCTCTCTGAGTAAAACCTTGTGCTACTAACCTAGCCTTAAATCTCGTAGGCTCAATCCCCGGTATCCCCTCCTTCACCTTATACACCCACTTGCACCCGACTAACTTCTTTTGAGGTCTTTCCACCAACTTCCAGGTATTGTTCTTCCTAAGAGAACAAATTTCTTCTTCCATGGCCTGCTGCCATTCTTTTTTTGTTTTCACTCTTCATAGCCTCACCATATGTCCTAGGCTCATCATACTCAAGAGTGTAAGCAGAATTAAAAGCATGAGCAACTAAGTCTGCTTGTGCATACCTGACTGGTGGGTTAATCGTTCTCCCTAGCCTGTCTCTAGCAAGCTGGTACTCTTCAAGTTTCAACTCAGGAGTTCTAGTTTTCTTTTGGGTGGACTTGGAGGAACACGCCGGTGTTCTTGTTTCATCTTCAAGGATTTTCTTGTTGAAGTGTTGATCTGGGGGCATATCAGATCCGTTTTCAGGCGCTACTTTAACTTCTATTGACTCGGGTGCTGAGTTTTTCTTGGTCACAGGTTCTTCTTTCTCATCTACTTGGGAGGTTTTCAACATCGTCATCTCATCGAACCTCACATCACGGCTTATGATACTCCTTGGTGGTGTTAAGTCTTTACACCACACCTTGTATCCTTTTACTCCTTCGGGATATCCTATGAATACCCCTTTGATAGCTCTAGGTTCCAATTTCCCCTCCTTAACATGTACAAAGGCAGGGCAACCAAATATTCTAAGATGGTCATACTTTAGAGGATTGCCAGACCATTTCTCTTCTGGCGTCTTGAAGTCAATTGATGAGGAGAGACTTCTATTTATCAAGTAAGCAACAGTCACTATAGCTTCTCCCCAGAATGTCTTGGACATCTTCGCATTGATAAGCATGCATCTAACCCTTTTAAGTAGGGTCCTGTTCATCCTCTCAGCTACCCCATTCTGCTACGGTGTTGATCTTACTGTTCTGTGCCTTGCAATCCCATGCTTGGCACAAAACCCATCAAACTCTCTGTTGCAAAACTCGAGGCCGTTGTCAGTTCTCAACTTCTTCACTCTTTTGCTAGTTTGATTCTCAACAAGAGCCTTCCAAGTCTTGAACACATCAAATACTTGATCCTTGCTCTTCAACACATAGACTCACAGCTTCCTCGAATAGTCATCAATCAAGCTGAGAAAATATCTAGCACCACCACGAGTAGCTGTCTGAGCTGGTCCCCAAAGATCCAAGTGTATGTAGTCAAGAGTCCCCTTAGTCTTATGCTCGCCGATACTGAACCTCACTCTATGTGCTTTCCCTAGCACACAATGCTCATAAAACTCCAAGGGCTGGAACTTATCCTCACCAAACGCCTTTTGACTATATAACTCCTTTAGGTTTCTCTCGCCTAAGTGTGCCAGTTTAAGATGCCATAACTTAGTTTGCATACTCTCATCATCTACAGAGAATAGTGCAGAACCACTCATGACTTCACCCTTAAGCACATAAACACCTTTGTGCTTCTCTCCTCTCATCACCGCCATGGAACCTCTCAAAACTTTTAAAATCCCTCCGTCGATCCTGATGGAACACCCATTCTGGTCTAAAGTCCCTAGTGAGATCAAGTTTCTCTTTAAGTCAGGAACATACCTAACATCTGTCAACTCTCTCACTCGCCCATCATGCAGCCTAAGCTTAACACTACCAATTCTCATCATCTGACATGCAACGTCATTACCCATTAAGACCTTACCACCACTAATAAGCTGGAAATTTGTAAACCAAGACTTGTGCGGGCACATTTGAAAAGTACAACCAGAATCTAAAACCCATTGTTCAGAGTTTATACCATCAGTAGCAACGAGTGTCTCTGCGCTGTCATATCTATCATCATAGGCAAGCGCAGCATCCGCTTTCTTCTTGTCCTGTGCTTTCTTCTCAGGACAATCCTTTATGAAGTGTCCATCTTTCTTGCAGCAATAGCACTTCCTAGGAGTCCTAGACTTTGACCTTGAGCCTTTTTTCTTCCCATCTCTATATGAGGGCCTTCTTCTTACAAATAAACTTTCTGCATTGCCCTCAGCCTACTTTCTTAATAACTTTGAGTTTAATGATGATTTCACATCACTCATCGTTAAACTCTCTCTGCCGTAGAGTAGCGTATCAACAAAACTCTCATAGCTCTTGGGGAGTAAACTCAGCAGAATAATTTCTCTATCTTCATCTTCTATCTTGATGTTGATAGACTCAAGATCAAGGATTATCTTATTGAATGCGTCTATATGATCTTTCATCGGCGTCCCCTCTGACATGGACAGCTGATATAGCTTCTTCTTTATATGTAGTCTGTTGGCCAAAGATTTTCTCATATAAAGAGAGTCAAGCTTCTTCCAAAGATCTATTGCCGTCGTCTCACCTGCTACTTCCCTTAGTACTTCATCGCTCAATGATAGAACGATTGTGCTATGAGCTCTTTCTTGAATGTCCCTTCTTTCTGCTTCTGCTCTAAATGACTCTGGCATCTTCTCTTCATCACTAGATGGAGCTATAGTCACCTCTAATGCTGAACCAAGTCTTTGGGTCACCAACAACGCCTTAACCTTCATCTTCCACAGATTGAAGTCATTCGTACCGTTGAATTTCTCTACCTCATACTTGGGTGTGGCCATGTTTGCTTAGAACCTGGCTCTGATACCAGTTTGTTGAAGCGGAAGTACACAATCAAGCTAAACAATTCATCTAAGTAATATAATAATGCAGAACAAGTTATTAAGAAATAAAAGAGAGAAATGGTAGAAGAAGAACACACAAAGAATTACGTGGTTCGGCAACTTGCCTACATCCACGGCGGATCAAGATCACACTCTTCTCTTATTATAAATCACAAGGCAACCACAAAGTATGCCTATTATAAGAAAGATCACAAAGAAAACTCTCTCTTTCTCTCAAGGGATTTTCTCTCACAAAGAACCACTAAGAATAATCACTAAGATTATTGTTGATCACCAAGATCTCTCTAAGATCACAAAGATCTCACTAACTTGATCACAAAGGTTGTCAAGATCACTAAGTTGTGTTTACAAGCCAATTGATAGCCTTTATATAGGCCTTGGGACGTCCTAGGTATTCCCTATACGTGTGAGAGTCGTATTAGGGAGTCCTAGAGCAAGTGGGAGACGAAATTAGGAAGTTTTCTAATTTCGGGATACTGTTCCCGCATCCAGCGCTGCAGCGCTGGGATCTCGTCGCTCCAGCGCTGGCGCGCTTCTGTTGAGCACTGCGGTGCTGCCTTTCTGGCGCTACGGCGCTGAGTGTTCTATTCTGGCACCGTGGCGCCCACTCCTGGTCGCCGCGGCACTGGTTGCATGGTGCGCCTTCTCATTTTTCACCTCCTTTCACGTCCGTCTTCGATCCGTGTGCACCCTACACACTTGGCTTGATCCCTAAATCATATTCCAATAATTTTTAATCAATATTCTCACAGTCTACATTAAAATAACTTCGAGATTTCAATCAGTAACAATCAAAGAATCTGTCCTCCTAAAAGTCATTTTCTTAGGCCATGTTTTTTGTAGATGTTGACAGGGTGATTACTCTTAAACTTGCAGACATGGTCATCCTTAATATTGTATCGAGAAATCTTGGATGCTATCAAGGACAATGACTATAACAACTTTAAAAAAAAAACCTTTTGTTGGAAAGATTAAAAAGCTTCTCACGTTACCCCTGGCTTGTATCAAAGTCCAGTCAACTGCTAGCTTGATGCTTCCATACTGATAATCGATTCCCAACATTCATAAGGAAGATCAACAACAAATCGCATTCGATAGACAACAAGTTGCATGTAGTGATTGTCAAGCCTTGTGAATGTATTTGGTAAGGGAGACTGAAAATATTATAATGTGAGAAAAATAAGCAATGATTCAAGCAAGATTCATACATAAATCAAAGAAAGATCATGTTAGAGAATCTATTGAATAATATATAGTCATGCAGAAGCACTTCGATATTTTATAAAGTGCTTTAAATCTTTTGTCTTTGCCTCTTTGCACCTTCCAATAGCCCCAAAAGACAATATTTTTAGCTAAAAAATAAAGCTATGATGATCAATACTTTCATTACTTAAATGTGAAAAGAAAAATGATGACATTAGCCTAGTTTAATCATGAGATTTTTCTCTAGTTAATGGCAGTCAAAGCAACCAAAAAGCAACAAGATTTTTAGTTTTAAAAATCACTTTTGAACAGAGCACAACTAAGTGAAACATAAAGTCCAGCCAGCAAACAACTTTAATCTATGTCAACATCATCTTTACAATATACAATTTTAAAGTTGCATCAACAGTGTAAACTTCCATATTTTTTAATCAAATATATGTTAGATTAATCCCTCTTCTCATCGATTATGACCCTTTTCTTAGAATAAAAATTTGTTGTTTTTCCAGGAAACTTTTGTCAAGTAACTGTTTAATTAACATGAGAAACATGTGAATATAAATAAGTCAAGATGGAGATACTGATGAGTCAATATAGTAATATTGTTTTAATATAATTCAGGCCTTCATCTTATCATCTTCTTTCTATGCAAAAATCATCTGAGTAGAAAGGAAACAAAGAGAGGAAATGAGAGAAAAGTTGAAGATGAAAAATGTGTTCAACACTTTCACTTGCAGCTCAGCCTTGCAATACTGGATTGAGCAGAGGAAAAATCTTGTGTCAAAAACTTGAAGTTGCAGCAGCAAAATTTGGAGTGAACATAGACTCCAAATGGAAAAGCTCGTCCATTTTACCTGGCTTATCAACGCAATCTTCAGGCTGATATACATGTACGCAAAATAGTTGGACAATCATAGGCTATTGTTGGCTTAAAGGATAAGATTATTAAAAGAACAAAGTTGAAAGTTGAAGGGATTAATTTTTGTTGAGGGAGGAATCGCCCTTCTTCATCTTAAAGTTAGGTTAAAGCAAAGAAATTTAAGTTCAACCTTAAACCCTAATCTCTTTGCGTAGTAAAATAACTTATATATCAAACAAAATAGTAAGAATTCAAAGCAAAAAATAAAATATCACAATACAATCTTACGTAGTTCAGCTAATTGCCTACGTCCATGGTGGATCCAAGGATCCTAACCTCTCTTATTAACTCCTTAGAGATTTTACAAGGAAAACCCAATGAAGAACCCTCAAAAGGACCTAATGTTTAGTATACCCTTACTCTACCACGAACAATGAATACCCAAACAATGGTTCCACCCTAGCGCACACAAGCACTTAGTGTCTACCTCGTTCTTCCCTCTCTTAGAGTCTCTCTTAATGTTTAATCTAAAATAAAGGGTTTACAAGTGTTTATATAGGGGGTTATTTCGTGCCTACTAACCCTATTTCTTGTTAGAGTAAGAGTTCTCTTATTTTGAAAGTCTTAAACTTTCCAAAACTCGAAATCCTGCAAAAAACAAAAAAAATTCTACTATAGCGCCGCGGTTCTGAGCTTAATCGCCCCCAACGCTGCAGCGCTGAGCTTCTGGTCTAGCCTCCTCGGCTCTCAGCCCTGGTGCATCCTCTGCGCGTTTTCTTCACTTCTTTCACATCTTCGAGTCCCGTTTCGCTTCCCCTTTCGTGTCTCACACATCTTAAACTTCTTTATACGTGTCCCACACGTTCTAGACTTCTTGTGACTCTCCTCTTTGGTATTCATCTCAGTTCTTGTCTATACAAGATTTTTGAATCACCAAATCTCCAATAAACCCTTCCTTAATTCAAAATCTTTCAAATAAGAAGGCTTCTGGATCCGATCTGCACCAATACACTATCACCTAGAGTTGAGTCCATTTAAGTCTCCACTAAGACTTAACTTTCTCTGGACTTGTGACTTTGGTCTCCAAAGACATTCGTGCACCTTGCATAGGGTATAGATGCGTTGCACTCCTTTTCGACCCTCATCACCTCGGTGAGCACAATTTGGATGTCGTCTAATAGTCTGCATTACCCCAACACCCTGTGTTGGGCCATTCATGGCCATCCCAGTAAGCATATACAGCCCTTTATTATGCTTCTTACCCTCAAATCTTATAGGTCCTTTCTCTACCCTTAGTTTTTCTTTTTTCACTTTAACCGAATACCCTTCCTCATCAAGTTTACCTAGGGATATCAAGTTCCTCTTCAGTTTATGAACATGCCTTACACCATATAAGTCTCTAGTTTCTCCATCTTGCATCATCAGCCTTATATTACCAACTCTCATGATCTCACAAATCATGTCATTCCTCATTAGAGCTTTACCTCTCTTGGCTTTGTAGTTGGTAAATATCAATCTGCCAAGACACATATAGACGTTGCACCCCGAATCTGGTATTCATTTGCCAACGTACTTTCCCCTTGAGGCTACCAATGTGTCTACAACTTTGGTATCTTCCTCAGTACCGATTGTAGCCCACCCTCCTTGGCCTTTTGATTTTGGACAATCCTTCACAAAGTGCCCTTCTTTATTACAAAGGAAACACTTCTTGGATCTCCTCTTTAATTGGTTGTTCTTCCTTCCTTGTGCAAGTAATGCTGCTCTACTCTCGGACTCAGATCTCTTTGTTAATTCTTTTGAGTTCAATGATGCCTTGATGTCATTCATTGTTAAAGACTCCTTACCATGCAGCAGCGTATCCATAAAGCTCTAATAGCTCTTTGGCAATGAACTTAATAGGATTATGGCATTGTCTTCATCCTCAGTCTTGATGCCCAATTACTTAAGACTTATGATGATCAATCTTCATGCCCAATTTCTCAAGACTTATGATGATCTCATTGAACTCATCAATGTGAGCTCTCAATAAAGATCCATCGTACATTGTTAGCTGATGCAGTTTCTTTTTTACAAGAAATCTATTTACAATAAACTTCTTCATGTATTATGTCTCGAGTCTCTTTCACAGCCCCAAAGCAATTTTTTCATCACCAACTTCTCTTAATACTTTTTCGCTCGACGCTAGAATTATAGTGCTGTGAGCCTTTTTCTGAATCGTGTCCCAATCTTTTTAACTAGACTTTGAGGTTATTATCCCTTCGCTAGTTGAGAAGCTGAATTCCTCCAAGGTTGAGTCTAGCTCTTTCTTCACTAGTAGAGCCCTAACTTTTTTTCCTCCAAAGTTTAAAGTCATTTATCCCATTGAACTTATCTATTTCTTACTTGATTATAGTCAGAGTTTAAATACCCCAGGTGTGTATTATCGAATCTTTAACTTTGATACCAGTTTGTTGAGGGAGGAATCGCCCTCCTCCCTCTTGAGGTTAGGTTAAACCGAAGAAACTCAAGTTCAACCTTAAACCCTAACCTTTTTGCACATCGGAATAACCTGTATATCAAGCAAAATAGAAAGAATCCAAAACAGAAAATAAAATATCATAACACAATCTTACGTAGTTTGGCTAATTGCCTACGTTTATGGTGGATCCAAGGATCCTAACCTCTCTTATTAACTCCCTAGAGATTTTACAAGAAAACTCTAATAAAGAACCCTTAAAATGACCTAATGTTTAGTATACCCTTACTCTACCACGAACAATGAACACCTAAACAATGGTTCCACCCTAGCGCACACAAGCACTTAGTGTCTACCTCGTTCTTCTCCTCTCTTAGAGTCTCTCTTAATACTTAATCTAAAATAAAGAGTTTACAAGTGTTTATATATGGGTTATTTCTTACCTACTAACCTTATTCCTTATTGGAGTAAGAGTCCTCTTATTTTGAAAGTCTTAAACTTCCCAAACTCAAAATCTTACACAAAAACAAAAATTTCCCTACTCTGGTGCTGCGATGCTAAGGTCCTGACGCCGCAGCATTGAGCTTAATCGTACTCAATGCCGCAGCGCTGGGTCTTATCTGGGTGCTACAGTGCTCAGCCCTGTTGCCTTCTCTGCGCATTTTCTTCACCTTCTTTGCATCTTCGAGTCTCATTTCGCTTCCCTTTTCGTGTCCCATATGTCCTAGACTTCTCCATATGTGTCCTACACATTCTATACTTCTTGTGACTCTCCTCTTTGTTATTCATCTCAATTCTTGTCCATACAAGATTGTTGAATCACCAAATCTCAAACAATTTTTATTGTTATAGGTTCTAAATTTTTACAGAAAAAGAAACAAACAAATCTGTTTAATATCTTTAACAGATTTTAGATAACATTGCAAAATCGAATTCAAAACTTTTAAATTTAAAAATGTTGTTCCTATAAGATTGTAGGATATCTTTGAATGTTGAATACCAGGTTTTTGGTTTTATTTTGCTCTTCAATTCTGCAGCAAGTATAACAATTGTCATCACTCCTCCTTGCTAAATTTGCTGCAAACCTCAATCTTTTTCCTTAATAATTCAAATCTTGATTTTGACAATCCTTTTATCAAAATGTCAACTACCTGAGCTTCTGTCTTGCAATGCACTAGGTTTACGTCATCATTCTTCTAGACTTCTCTAACAAAGAAATACCTAATCTTAAAATATTTTGTCTTGCCATAAAACATTGGATTATTAGATATTACTACAGTAGCTTGATTATCAACAAAAATTATAGTTGGCTTATCTTGTACAAACTTCAAATCTGTCATAAGCTTTCTCAGCCATAAGGCTTGGTTGACTGTAGTAACAACTGCGACATATTCTGTCTCATTAGTAAACTGAGCTACAATTTCTTATTTTTTTGAATTTTAACAAAAGTAACCTAATCCAAAACTAAACAAGTAGCCTAATGAACTTCTCATGTCATCACATGATCCTATTAAATCATTGTCAACAAAACTATGTAAATCTAGCTTATTTCCTTTTTCAAATTTTATTCCTAGTTCTAGAGTCTTTTTTACATACCTAAGCACTCTCTTAGCAACCTTATAGTGTAACTCACTTGTACAATATATGTATTTGGATAATACATTTATATAGAACACTATATCAAGTCTTGTTGTTGTCAAATATATTAAGCAACCTATAATACTCCTGTATAATTCCTCATCAACTTTCTCAGCACTATCATCTTTACTAAATTTCTCCTTTTGAGCCAAAGGAGTACATATTAACTTACAGTCCTCTATGTTGAATTTCTTCAGCACTTTCTTGGTATATTTCTATTGTCCAACAAAAATTCCTTGTTGCAATTGTTGAATCTCCATTTTTAGAAAGAATATCATCTCTCATAATCATTTATTTCAAATGCATCCAACATTTGTTCTTTAAATTTCTTCACCATTTTTGCATTGCTTCCCATGACAAGCAAATCATCAACATATAGTGAAACAACTATCAGATCATCATCAACAACTTTGATATACAAAGTTGATTCACTCATGCTCTTATTGAAGTCTATCCTTTACAAATGCCTATTAATCCTGTTGTACCAAGTTCTTAGAGCTTGCTTCAATCCACACAAAACCTTGTACAACAAATATACCTTTTTTATATCTGCAACAAAACCTTTAAGTTGTTCAACAAAAAATTCTTCCTCTAAATAGCCATTTAGGAATACAAATTTTATATCAAGTTGGTAGATCCTCTATTAATTTTGTCTTGCTAGCGCTAAAGGCAATCTAATGGCATCCAGCCTTACTACAGGTGCAAATGTCTCAAAGAAATCTACACCATATAGTTAAGCATACCCCTTTACAATCAACCTTGTCTTGTATTTTGTTACAGAACCATAAGCATTAAGTTTGGTTCTATAAACCTATTTTACACTAATGGCTTTCTTATGTAGAGGTTTGTCTACCAATTCCCATGTTTGACTTTTTTTTAATCTTTTAGATCTCATCTTCTATTGCTACAACCAATTTTGGATCCTTAGTTGACTCATTATATCCTGCAGTTCAAATACAACCATATTGCACCTTTGATTAATTTTTGTAAGTAGCCTTGTACCTCTCGTAGGCTCATTATCAATCCTAATTTCTTAACTTGTTTTGGTCTAACCTTATCCTAATTCCATTTTGTATCTTTATCAAATTTAACATCTTTGCTTACTATTATTCTTTTTGTTAAAGGTTGATAAATTTCATAACTTTTGGTGAGATTGCTATATCTAACCAAGATTCCATATTCTCTGCTTTTTGATCCAACTTCTCCTTTTTTTTGCATCTAGAACATGAGTAAAACACAAATAACTAAAAATTAAGTTGTTAGTAAAAGGTTTAAAACTATACCAGGCTTTAAAAGATGTTTTTTCCTTTAATTGTATTTTAAAAATAAAATATGTGTAATTGGTCACTCAATTGAAGTAATGTTGTTCTCTGTGAAAATGAATAGCAAAAGTTTTAGTCTAAATTAGAATAATGTTGAGTCCAATGCATATTCATGTACTTTGGATAAGGAAAAATGGTACAAGAGGATAAGACATTTTTACTATTCTACACTTGTTAGGGGAATGACCTTTAATGGAGAAGAAGCAGCAGCGTGTGGAGTTTGTCAACTTGAAAAACAAGTCGGACTACCATTTTCTAACAAAAAGGCATAGAGAGCAGTTGAGAAGCTTTAATTGATTCACACTGATATGTATGGACCTATAAGGACTACATCCTTAAGTGGTAATAGGTATTTTATGGTCCTTATTGATGACTTTAGCAGAATGTATTGGGTTTACTTTCTCAAATAAAGTTTGAAGTTGCTGGTGTATTTTAGAAGTTCAAAATATGGATTGAAAATTAAAGTGACTATAAAATTAAAGTGATTAGATCTAATAATAGGATTGAGTTCAATGCTAACAAATTTAATAAGTTTTGTAAAGCTATAAAGATTGGATATCAGCTTACTACAACTTATACTTCTTAACAAAATAGAGTCAGTGAGAGGAAAAATAGGACAATCATGGAGATGGTTAGATGTTAATTATTTGAAAAGGAAATGCCAAAAACGTTTTAGGCTGAGGCTGTTTATACTGTTATATTTTTGTTGAACAAGTTAGCAATACCTTTTTTCAAGAAATTGTCTCACATTTAGCAGATTTTGATCAATTTTAGGAACTAGTAAAATATCATAAATTAATTTTATACATGTTGATCCTTTTATTGCAACAATCCCTTTACAATTTCACCTTAAGGTACTGCCTATTGCCAATTCTAACTCTTAACACCTCTGACTTGTTCACTTCTTTGAAAAGAGATTCATCAAAGGTCACATGATTTGTGCAAGTGCAACCACTGTCTATAAGCTAGTCATCACTTGAACTGCTACTTGAAAAACATAATGCAATAAAAAAAATTATCCTCTTGGTTTTGATCCACTACTTGAGCTTGGTGTTCTTGTTGTTTGTTTTTACACACCCTCTCTATATGTCCCATTTGTTTTCATGCCTTACATTGAATATCATGTCTAAACCAATAATTTTTCTACAAGTGAAAATTTTTCTTACAGTAAGGACATAGAGGATGTTTGACATTACTGCCTCTATTGTCATTATTTTCCCCTTTCTTATAATTCTTTTTACTCCACTGTTTCTTTCCTTTGTTGCCTCATTGACCAACCTTTTCCACTTGAAATGCTCCCTTAACTGTCTCCTCATTTCTATAAACTCTTTTTTGCTCTTAAGCTTGTAATGTATTGATGAGTTCTGCCAAAGTTATTTTTTACAAATACTAAAACTCTTCAAGTGAATAGATTTTTTATTCAAATCTCTCATGCAAGGTTACCAAAATCTCTCTACTGTCCTTGTATCATAGAGTTCTTCCCCTAGCATTTTAATCTTGTGTTTCCCCGATATTCTTGTTTTAAAAGATCCCATGCTTGTTTTGTAGTTTCACATGCCATGAAATTTGTAAATATTGCATCTTAAACTGCAGAGTGAATGCAGCTCTTGAGTTTATATCTCCTTTTTCTTTCTTCTCCATTATTCTTGATTTGAGCTAAAGTTAAATCCTCAAGTTTGCCTCCACCAAATCCCATAAATCACAAGCTTGCATGTAAGACTCCATTTTGACAGCCTACATTTGATAATTACTCTTGTGAAAACTGGAGGTATAGACAAGAAGCTATTTCCTAACATGCTTTAGTTTTAAAATGAAGGCTAAGTGTTTAATTTGCTATGGTTGATATCTCAATGAATTCACTCACACACTTCACAAGTTCCGTAAGAAAAAGAAAGCTATGATACCACTTCGTTGGCTTAAAAAATAAGAATATGTTAAAGCGGAAGCAATCAAACGAGCAAAATAACCCAAGTAATATAATACAGAAACAAGCAATCAAGAATCTAAAAGAGAAATGTAGAAGAAAAATACACAAAATTTACGTGGTTGGGCAACTTGCCTATGTCCATGCCGGATCAAGGGGTTTTCTCAAGGCATTCTCCATGGTAGAAGAAAAACACACTCTCCTATTATTGAATCTCAAGGCACTTACAAAGTATGTCTTTTACAAGAAAAACTCACAAAGTAATTGCTCTCTCTTACAATTAATGGGTTTTCTCTCACTGAGAATCACAAAGTATGCTTTGATTACTAAGATCTCACAAAGATCACAAAGATTTCACTAAGATATATTTATAAGCCAATAGAAAGTTTTTATATAAGTTTTTGGATGACCTAAGTTAACTCTAAACATATGAAAGTCATTTTAGGGTGTCCTGAAACAAGTGGGAGCCGAAATAAACTGGATCAAAAATGAAAAACTTATTCCCGCTCTGGGCGCTATGGCGCTGGGACACCCGTCTGGGTGCCGCAGCCCTGGTCACCTGGCGCTGCGGCACTCAGGTTCTGTCTTAGGCACCGCCTCTTGCGTTTTCACTTTTTTTCGTGTCCGTTTTTTATCATTCTATATCCAACGTACTTGACTTTCTGTTCAAATCATATTTCGATGATTTTTAATCAACATTCCTATAATATTAAAGAACAAAACAGAAAGTTGAGGGGATTAATTTTTACTGCTATAGTTTCTGAATTTATACAGAAAAAGAAACAAACAAACCTGTTTAATTTCTTTTAACAGATTTTAGATAACACTGCTAAGTCAAATTCAAAACTTTTAAATTTAAAAAAGCTGTTCCTGTAAGATGCACATATCTTTGACAGCTGAATACCAGGTTTCTGTTTTTCTTTTGCTCTTCAATTCTACAGCAAATATAACAATTGTCATCGCTAATAATTTAGCTTGGCAAGATCAAAACGCCTTGAGAAGAAAGCCACAGCTTGATCCTATGATTCTTGAAAAGGCTTATGAAAGATGCAGGAAAATTTGTGCATATTCAATTTGTGCAGAATATGCAAAGACTTATGACTTAGGTGCACTTTCATTTCCCATTCTTTTCGCCAATTTTAGCAGGCTGCCCAAAATTTTTATGCAGTCTGTGAATTCATCTGACAGGAGTCCACAGCATGAACTTATTCCTCGTGATCTTGTAAATTTGTCGTGATTTTTTCCTAAGTCCACGAGGTTGAGATAAATGTTTCAGACGCTTTCTTGATGCAGGAACTTTGTTGCTGACAAAGGAGAGACAAAAAGCCGTATGGGCAATTTATGGTGAATATATCTTCCTCACGATGAGCTCACGCAATTTGGATTAAGCGACAAGGATTTTTTTCTCGACAAAGCTCACTGACAAATGGAAAGCATTCATGAAAGAGCAGATTATCAGGGCAAGATATTACTACAAGCTAGCAGAGGATGTAGCTTCACAGCTTGACAAGGCTTGCCAACGGCCGGTAAATCCTCAGCAAGAACATCAGACAACCCCATCAGAATATATAAAAACTATGAATTCATTTGATTGTGAATTGCAATGAACTTCACTTTGATATACTATGATGTTGCAGGTATGGTTAGTCTTGCTGTTGTATCAAGAGGTCTTGGATGCTACTGAGGGAAATGACTGGTAACTTGACAAAGAGAGCTTATGTTGGAAGGATTAAATAGCTAAGCATGCTGCCGCTGGCACACACTAGAGCTCAATCAACAGCAGGTAGTAAGAAGAATCAACCACAATCCATGAATCACATTTTATGGAGAAAATTATGTTGTATTGGCTGCCCAGGGTTATGAATGTCTTATAAATGGTTATCAACAATACATAGATCACCTCTCCGCCCATAATGTGAGCAAAATTCAAATTCTAAACTTCTTATACCACAAGTTTGTCATTTGCATTTCTGCTCAAAACATCTTACACCACAAGTTTTATATTCCAAGTACTGTACCAACTGATTATACTGTTAACAGATTGACATCAATAGATTTCTAATAACCCACAACTACTCTGCTTTCAAAGATATAATTGTTTATTTACCCATGGATTTACTGCTATCAGCTATTTTGGGTTTAAAGAAGACAGTAATTTGAAGAATAAGCTTGGCACCTACTTAAGAAAAACAACAAAGACTTAAGGGGGAAAAATTATAGAAACACCCATTAAAAAGAAAAAGTTTTAACTCATCATCCCTCTACATATACCCAACCGCCAAAATCCATCCTTCTACAGAAGAAAGAACCAAAAATGGGAAAAGTAACAAAAATCAACAGCAAGATGAAAAACAAAATGCCATATTATTTCTGGGAAATGGTACATTATGCCACTTAAAGCCATGCCAGCTCCACTGCTGCTTCCTCTTTTTGAAACTCCATGCATAATTCCAAGGAAACAACCAAATCAAAGAAGCCTCACCTGTTCATTTTACACGATTTTTCCGTCTGTCCATCCATCGACCACCATTGTCAAAGTATTAAATCTTAAATTTGAAAAAAGCCCAGAACACATAAACCCCAGTTGCTAGGCACTGGCTGCTGGGAATAGACAACTTTAGGCCAGCTTGCATTATAGGAAGTAATCAGGTGTTCTCCTGGTAACATCTGGCTCTCCCCTTCTAGGAGCAGGCTCGAACTGCAAACATAGAAATTTCATAAGTTTCTAGGCAAATGAAACATGACAGTTGCATGCTTTCCTGCATTTTGAATGTGTCTGACTGTCACACAGCATGTGCCTGAGTGTGCATCTGCATCTCTGCGCATTCGTTTGAGAGAGAGAGAGAGAGAAACCTGAATGAAAGTGTGACCCTTGCAATCATCAACTTCCAGGATAGATGCCATGTTTCCACAACGATAGCAATAATTGGGTGCACTAAATATGGTAACCACTTTTTGTTCCTGTCAAAGATACACCCAGTTAACACAAATTTTACCAACCCAAAGAGAAGAATGCCAAAGAAGCCTCAAAATAGGAAGTATTTACATGACCCCAGTTATATCCTTCCATAACCAGTTGGTGAGCCCTAGCAATCAGCTTTAAATTATTTGTATGATTAAATTGCTCTGATATATCCTGCAAAAATAAAACAAGCAACCAAAAAATTTAGTTTTGGGTGGGGTACATGGCAAAGAATAAATGAAAGGGCAAAGTATATATGTACTTGGCCAAAGGTATATCCAGCACCCCTTGGTGAGATACCCCAACCACAACGATCATCAGGATCAGACCACAAAAGATCACACATGGGACCCTCATGGGGAACTTCTTGAACTCGATCAAAATTACGTATGTTGTCAAGAGTTTCAATGGATGGAGACAATCCACCATGGAGACAAAATATTTCTGATTCAACCTTCAAAGGATGAAATAATTAATAAATGTCAATAACAAAACCCACAACTACTAACATTAACAAAAGTAACAGCGGACAATGAAAATATTTTATTCCCACTTCTCACACGTGGGCATCAGCAAAAATAAGATTCATCAAGTAAAGATGATAAACAACCCGACCAAGTTATCATTCTCACCACTCATTAAACAAGAAAGGAAAATGGGAGATATTGGTAACAGAATTGACTGAGCTTCAGCTTGGTGTAGAGGTTGTACTGGCAGTGCCAGTGGAGACAGACAGTTGAGAGGTTTTCAGTTTCTAAAGCCATAGACCATATGATGGCACTGATGATTACTGGGGGGTTGTGATTGCAGCAGTTCTATCAGTTGCCTGTGGTGAATAATAGTATATGCATGGTCACTATTCACACTTGAGAACTCACACTTGACTGGTTCAGGTAAATAAGATGATTAAAAGTGCCATGACAACTTCAACTGCAATGGCTTCGCTGACATCATTACAAGTGGAAGTAAGTTGATGAAGATCCACATTAATGTTGATGTTCTAGTCTGACACTTGTAATGACACAAGAAAAGGATATTATTTCTTTCAAGCAAACTCTGAAAAATCAAATTTCCACACCACAAACAAAGGTACTGACAGAAAATGTACCAACTCATATCGATAATCATTTATCACAAATTTAGAGGTTGAAACTATAACCCCATCTGAAATAGCTACAACTCTTTAAAAGGTCATTCCATTCTCTTCTTTTCTTGTGTTTTTTTCTTCTTTTCTTTCTTGCCCAGAGAACCCAAATGTTTTTCATTTAAGATGTTAACAAATAAAGAAGTAAAGAAATAAAAGTCATACTAACCAATGCAGTCAATGGAAAATAGTCAAATAGATCTGTAAATATCTTCCAAACATTTGCATTGCCATACCTACAATATAAGCAAGAACAAATATCTTAACTCACTAGAGAGTGGAATAAATTTAAGTCATTGAAACAAGAAAAAGCGGAAAACATAATAGAAGCAGATCTTTTAGTTCCAACATCACCCAAAGAATTTTAGGAGTATGTTGCAAAATAACCATAAACCAAGTTCCATGTTTATCAAAGTTTCAATTTATTTCAAACAGTAATGCCTATATCTAGAAACCATAGATGTTATATTTGCATGTTCTGGGGAATTTTGAACCAATCACTACAGCCAATCTTTAACATATATTTTTTGTCCTTCCAGATTCATTTGAAATGGTAGCTTCCACCAGCTAACTTATATAAGCTGCACATACCAATGTCCACGCTTCACACATTTAAACATTTCCTATGAAATCACATTGACTAACTAGCCAGAAGCCTTCCATCAAACTAATTACATTTACACCAATCTGAGAACAGATAAAGCCCATAATTAAGAGAACACCTTGAATAGAAGGGAGCAGTCTGAGAGTTAGATTGTACTTAAGATCAAAATGTTTACACACAAAGCTATTAATCTTTGTTCCAACATAAAAAATAAAAACAAAGAAGTCCAGGAAACTCACTTCCTAAGGCACTCATCATAGAACCCATAAACTTGAGTTATCTGCAGTATAAACATAATTCCACAATTAGCATATAAAGAAATTTATTGCTGATAAATATTTTTTGGAAAAACAGAAAAAGTGAGAATTATATTAAGGTTCAACTGCAAGTGGGCATCATAACCTATAAGCGCTAGAAGGAAGAAAAACCTTGCTTAAATAAAATCACTAACTATAGGTCTTTAATTACCCATATTATTTTAAACAATCTGAAATCACAAAAAGAAAACAATTATATGAACAACAACAAAACAATTCAGGAATGCATGTCTAATACACCATAGGAAGCATACCTGACGACTTTCGTGATTCCCCCTAAGAATAGTAATCCTTTGAGGATAACGCACTTTCAGAGCTACCAATAGCTGGAGATAAAAGATTGAAAAAAAAAAATACACCATTCAAAAGATTGCAGTAAATCGCCAACCATATACCAAAAACTTTAAAGAAATCCTAAACAATTAATAATTTCACAAAATGAGAAGCTTCAAATCACTCAAACCGCACTCACTCTTCCATATATAGTAATCTTTCAACTAAATCCAAACATCTTCATTAAATGCATGATAAAATGAAATAAAAGATTGCACGTCATACATACCGTCACAGTTTCAACTGAATAGTAACCACGGTCTACATAGTCTCCCATGAACAAGTAATTTGTATCTGGACACTGATAAAAACAATTGCATCCAAACGAACATTATAATTGTGAAATTTGATATATCAATATATCCAAATAGGGAAATGAAAATGATGATACTTAATGAAAGACAACAAAAAGAAGCTTAGTCAAGCAGATGAAGCAATACACCACACTTGAAATGAAATACTCGATCCAAAAAGATTTAGGCTAGACTAAGTCACCCTTCAAGCACAATTGGACTAGGAATAAAGAGAGATTCTGCCCAGGATCCCAGCTTCCAGGGGTTACCAATAAACTCTTTTATTCTAAATTTAAGGCATTAAAATTTAGAAAAAGAATTAACTTGTAAAAAAGAAATGCAAGTGAGACATCGCACATGGAGCACCTAAGCTACTAGAATGTAACAGCCCAACTATTCAATATATGCAGAGGACTTCACTCACCATCATCATATTTACAGTAAAGCAGGATGGGATTATACTACAATTAGCATGAGTTAATAAACCTCAAATAATTAATTAATCACTGTTTCTTTAGCAAATACAATAGTCCATTAAGAACAAGTACCTTCCCCCCAATGCGAAAAAGCTCTGCCAGATCATGAAATTGCCCGTGAATATCACCACAGATTGTGACTGGACTTTTTACAGGCTGCAATTACAGAAATCAAAGAAGATTAATGAGAATTATCAGCATTCAACCCCTGGTAAGCACAGACCACTGAACCAGTAAGGAACGATGCAACAAGATGCAATAGTCTATATCACTCAGGTTCAGTAAGCACCAAAAATACTAGCAGACTCCTGAAAACTATAGTCACAAGAAAAGCACTATTGAATGCAAATATAAAGCACAGATCACTAAACCAGTAAGGAATGATGCAACAAAATGCAATAGTCTACATCACTTGGGTTCAGTAAGCACCAAAAATACTAGCAGACTCCTGGAAAGTAAGGATGGTCACTGTCATTATCTCTAACACCCTTCAATGGCAAATCCAGAATCTACTAAGTTAACATTGAAAAGCATGATAATGAGAAAGAAAGACAAAAAACTGTAAATAAAGCAAGATTCATGTTTCTGGATAATAAAAAGGCAATATTTAATAATAGGCAAAGAAACACACTTGAACATTGCTTTCTTCCATCAATATCTCCTTAGCCTTTTCGCATAACCCCCTAACCTGAATCATGAAAAGAAATGTCATGGAGAAAAACTCCAACAATATTGTCAGAAATTGTCTTCCTACCCCAAAAAGAATATAAACAAAATACATTGAGACAAGAACATAAGTAAAAAAACAATGAAGAAAACTAACATAAACTATGAACTACACTTAATTAAGGGTGCAAAATTTCAAAGTATAAGCTGCCAATAAACTAAGGCAAAATGCTAAAAGTGCTTCAATTCATTAGATGCTCAATAAATAAAAAACCATGAATGTCCACTATAGACAGAATTTCCGAAAACTACGGCAAAGAATTCCCTGACGTCTCTTCCAAGGCTTTTGGTCGTGGTTTATGCCATCATTATAATAACTATTCTCCTTAAGCCATCTATCATGAAAACAGGAACTCAAAAGCATTTTATAAGCGAGTTGTCATTATAAAATGGGTTAGAAAATGCGAATGGCTTTGCCCTTCTTTAGAAGTAAGTTCTGTTATATGCCTACAACCTAAAAACATTTCCAGAAATTTTTCAGAAATTCTTTTATCAGCGGATATCACATTGATGTTCTCATGTAAAGAATTATAGACTCAAATGCTCCCCTTTTCCCAATTCCAAAAAGAAAATTTAAAAAGGACCAAAAACGAAAACATAAAAATAACACAACATTTCCCATCCTAGGTCAAGCACTAACTCAAGACCACCAACCAAATCATTGGTACCGTTTTCACCTTACCATTTTCACCTATGAAGCATTGAGAAGGTGAAAACGTAGAAGATAATAACTGTGAGAGAATAAAGAAAGAATCCCCAAATCATAGTCTCATATAATGATAATGGACCTGGATTCAACATTATCATATCAAGAACATAGATAAAATTGAACATTAACATATGCCAAGATCTGCTAAACTAACATTAACAACTACTAAGACCGTGTTACCAAAATTGGCAATCAAGAACACTGAAATCACCAAGATATCAGCAGCACTCAAAGCAATATCAAATCTGAAGAGACCCCACTTCATTTATGGCAATCCAATGAATTCAATGCAAAAAATGCAGATTAAATTATCTTTCTCTCTCGTTCTATTTGATCCACTAGTGCCACGATATATATAACAGAAAAGGTCTCAAAATTTAACAAAAAGGTCCGGCATTTACAAACCCAAAATGCGATTCAAAACCATATTATCAAACAGATCTGATTCAATCCCTGATAATACCCTCAAAACCCAATCCTAGATGGGTCCAAAAAAAACGAATTGTAAAATTCTCACAGATCACCCTCCCAAAATCTCCAAATTCACCGATCTAGCTTTCAAACAATACCGTTACTCATAAAACAACAAAAATACTACAAATCAGACAAAAATCCCCCCAAGAGCCCCAAAATTTCCAATAAATAAATAACAAAGATCTTTTTTTTTCGAAGTACCTCTTGTTCGGATAAGGGCTTGCACTGCATGAGCTGAGATATCTGCTCGTCGAGGTTGCCATGTGTGTTTGAAGGGATCGAATCCAAGCTCATTTTCTTGTTCTTCTTCTTCTAATTCTTCAATTACAGATTCAGATCCCTTCAATTGTTATTCACAACCAAATCCTAAGATTTCAATTTCAATTAACGAAAGAACAACGAATAAACAAACAAACCCTAATTTCTTTCGAAACCCTAAATGAAAAAAAAAAATCAATTTCTTGAGAAAAATAAAATAAAATTGAAAAATGAAAACGTTCAGTTAAGAGTGTGTGTGTGTGTGTGTGTGTGTGTGTGTGTGTGTGTGTGTGTGTGTGTGTGTGTGTGTGTGTGTGTGTGTGTGTGAGAGAGAGAGAGAGAGAGAGAGAGAGAGAGAGAGAAATATTCAATTTCTAAAAAGAAATGAAAGTGTTCGCAAAAGTGACCGGCGGTGGGGAGACCAATAATAATAATAATAATAATAACTCTTTTTTAATCATTTAATTTTGGTTTATTATCACTTACCCCCTTGTATATTTTCAAATTTTATATTTACCCTTATTTCCTTTATCATACCCAGTTGCCCCCATTTTGTGATCACGGGTCACCTTAAAAGAAAGGTTTGGATGAGATTTTGTAAGAGCATATTAATTAATTCATTATTTGTATTTGTTTGAAAGTAATTAATTGTGTTTTTTATAATAATAATAAGAAGATAAAAAAATATAATAAATTTTTATTTTTATTAAATATTCTTATTGAAATTATTTTATTTAAATTTTTTTACTAATAAAAAAAAGGTATTAGTAGAGGTTTAGTGAGTAATATAAAAATTGTAGGGTAATGGTTGGGATTTTGAAAATCCATAGGGAGTTAAAGGCATTTTTATATTTTCCAACCTGTTCTGTTCGCTTTTTTAAAATTGCCTTTGGAATTTGAAATGCGGGAAGCTCGGGGATGGAGCGTGAAAGACACGTGTGCCATTGAGATGAGGGAGGTGGTGAGATGAAAGGGGTAATTAGGCGGAAGTTGGGAATAAAGAGGAGGCGCGTAGGAAGTGGGTGGATGTGAGGTTGTGGACGGGATTAGCTGATGTTAAAGAGAGAAATATGTGTGTGTGAGAGACATCCATGCAGTGTTGTTTTTCGGTTTTTTTTAAAGAAAGCAATAAATGTATTAGAGTTTGTTTGGTTTGTTTTTTAAATAAAATATTTGGTAGTATAAATTTTTAAAATATAATTTTAAAATTAAAATTTTTTAAAAAAATTATTAATTATTTAGTTATTAATTAAAAAAATTTAAATACTAAATCGTTTAATTATATATTATTAAAAGTATTTATTTGTTATTAAATTATTAAAAAAGACACTTAATAAAATTTATATTTAAATTTTAAATAATTTAATATTTTTTATATATAGTTTAAATTTATCATATATTTTCTTAAATTAATTTTTTAAAATACAATAATTAAGTAAAATTAATGCATAATAATTAAATAACCAATATAAATTATTATACTTAGTACGAAAATTAAAAATAAAATAATCAATTATAAATTTTAGTAGATTGTTATAAAAATATGATAGTTGTAGAGATATGAAATTTTTGAAATATTATGAGTTTTAAAAAAATATTAAAAATATGTTACTTGAATAAGATTCATTTTTATTAAGGGTACTCTATGAAAATAAAAAAAATTATTAAGGTATATATGACATTATACATATATTAAAAAAGTTAAAAAAATTATACTTCTAAAATTTTAAAATTTAAACTTTTACAAGTAAAGACAAAATAACTTTTTTAATCTCTAAAAGTTATTTTCTAATTGTAACCAAACATTATTAAAAAAAATTGAAAATAACTTTTGGCATTAAAAAAGTTTTTTTTGGCCATAAAGATACCCAAGTAAATAAGCACTTCATCAGATAACTTGAAGACAATCCTTTATTACAATAAGAATTAGAGTGTCTAGAATAGCACGAAACTAAGAAGCTTTAAAGTTAGCAACTAAAGCTAATTTGATTAAGCCATGAGTTACCTTATTTGAGTCTCTAATAGCAAAGGAAATTTTGAAAGAATTAAAAGATTCAAAAAGTTTCTAATATCATGGATGATGATACAGACATCACATAAGATTACGCAAGGAGTTCATTAACCACCACTTGCGCATCTGATTCAACTTCCAATTCTAAGATTCTAAGCTACGACTGAGCTGCCAAAATACCCTTCAAGATCGACATTGCCTCGGGCGAAGCAACCTGATAGATAATATTAATTCTTTCAATCCCAAATTCAACCACACTTCTATCAAAGTGCCTTAGCATAAAGCCAACCCTCGTTAAGCTGAGAATATGGTCAACAGAAGCATCAGAATTCATCTTTATCGCATCACCACTTGGGAGCAGCCAACAACTTAGATGTTTAGACTGACCAACCTTTAGATGCATATGAGTAGCCTGAAACTCTTCTAAAAAGTTTTTAGACTAGTTGATAACTAAGTTAGAATCAAGGGACTTTTTATCATGAGTATTAGTTTACCACTCAACCCAAAAGCTTAAGCTAACAAGTCTCTAACAATCCCCCTCGTGTGAAACGTGGATCCGGTAAGTCTGAACCAGGCAAATCTTTCGTCTCGTAGATAGAAAGTTAAGAAGCCAAGAAACTAAAAAATTAATTGAAAATAAAGACATGGGGGTTTGAACTCAAGACCTTGATTCTGATAACATATTAGTTTATCATTCAACCCAAAAGTTTAAGCTGATAAGTGAAGACTCAATATTAGTATTAAAGATAAGTCTCTAACATTGAGCATTTTGATTTTGGATAATCCACAAACGCTAAAGAAGAATCATTTTTGCCTAAAATGTTCATGCAGGTGGCCAAAAAAAAAACTTTAGCTGATGTTTGGTGATTAACTGAAACCGACTCCATAAATTCACAACTTGTTATGACCTATTTTCAAGCCTTACAAAGCTAAAATGCATGTAGAGTGTGACTTCTGCTCCCTTACCACACGACCCTTCATTTATAAAGATATAGTGCCTTTTTAAAATTCGATTTCGTTAGAAGCCAATTATAAGTTGCACACCAGAAAAATAATTTCACCTTCGAAGGGATCACTAACTTTTATAACTTGAGCCACCAAACTTCAATAGAAAATAAACAACATGCTCCTCATTTGGCTGAAGTAGCTAACCAATAGCCACTTCTTACTATATATTTTCCAAGCTTATCAAAGTGCCATAGAAGCCGATCATAACATTCAACAGGTCTTCTTGAAAGAAAAGACTTAAGATTAGGTTTACCTCTTCATCCGAAAAAAAAAACTCTAATCAGGTTTTTGTTCCATTGCCCCAATGCGTTTATAAGGTTAGACACTCTAGCATTCTCCCAACTCGATGCGATAATCGAGACTTAAGATCAGTTCTTTTGCTAGATGCTTCAAAAATCATGGATTTTTAATTTTTTTACTAATTTATTTAAATAAGAAAAAATAAACAAATAATGTGATTTATAGGTGAAAAATATGTACGTTATGTAATGTTTTATTATGTAAAAATTAAGAGTATAAATGAAAATAAATAGGTAGGTTTGGGATGCTAAAGGGAATGCTAAGTGTCATGTTCTATTTTTTAGAACCGTGTGGCCTTAAACGTTTTACGTGCTAAGCAGCTAGAAAATATCACATGAAGAAAAGATGAGAAACACGAATACCATTATTTGAGAAAAAGCTTCTTTATTATAAATGAATAGAAGCTAAGATGTGAATTGATGATGTTCCCTTGTATATTACTAGCCCTATTGAATCAACGATTAAGATCTAAACGATCTAACAGTGTATATATAATATGGAAAAAAAATACTAAAAAATATATCAATGTGTCACCACATATTCCATGAAATATTCTCTTTCCAAATAAGGTGTACACCCCTTATGAGTCATAGGCTTGATTCAGATCTCCACCCATATTAGTAGGTCTTTTAGAAGCCCAGCCTATAAACCGCACCATATACTCATATAGCCTTTAGGAGTTTTTGTCGCATACCAAGTGTTCAAAGAAATAGGCAATATAGGCCAAGTAGTTCTGAAAATCTTGTATCTTGACCCCTAATTGAGATTATCACATAAGTAATAGGTCCTCATGTCCCTAAAAGGATGGCCAGTACAGACTAGATTGGCTCTTGAGTTTGAGCTAGATCATGATGAGGGCATCACATGATTGAGTAGAGGAGAATGTTACGTCCTACATAGAATAGAAATTGGGTAGATCATGAATATATATGGGCGGGCAGACAACATTACCTAATAGTCTAATCTTTGAAAAATTTCTCAAGTTGACCAAAAATTTGAATTCAAGATTTATTTTGACCGAGTCAAAAGAATTTAAATTATAATAATCAAATTGATTTATTTTTACTATTTTACCTTTACCCCTAATTGATTTTTTTTACCATTTTTACTCAAAAACAAAAACAATACACAACACTCTCTACCGACACTCCCTCTCTCTCACGTTTAACAAATTTCCTTCAAATAATTTTAAATAATTTGTTAGACCCACTAAAAAATTTGAAGATTCAAGTTAAATTATTTAGTGTGAAGTTGAAAAAATCGAAAATGGGAGAAAATTGGTAAGTTTATTTTTAAAATTTAGTTTGTTATAATATCAAGTGGCTTTTATACTTAATTGTTAGAAATGTATAAATGTAGAATGAAAAATAAGTTAAAAATGTGTGTGAAATTAAAAAAGGCTGAAAATGACAAATTCTGACCTTTTTGTGTTACACGCATCGGCGTGTGCTTATACGCACTTCACGCGGCAAGTGCATAGAAGCACACACCACCAGTATTAGGTTCACGCCATCGAACACACCCATATAACGTAGTTGGGCGCGCACTGTGGCCCATTACACGGCCCGCGCTTAACGACGGGTCGCCGGTTGCCACGTGGCACTAAGACAAAGCGCCACGTGGCTATTTTAAATTTTTTTTGATTAATTTAAAAATATATGTTTTGGTTTATTAATAATTATTTAATTTTATAATTTTAAATTGTTTAATAATTATATAAATATTTTTTTATTGTTTTGTTAATATTAATATAGGTTAGTTGTAATAAAAATAATGATTTAATAGTTAATATGTTGATAATTTTATTGTGAATATTATATGTTAATAATTTTCTTAATTTTTTCAGGAAGGAGAATGTCTCAAAAGACTACATAATTGCCAAAAATATTTTCTATCGAGCGAACGTATATACTTAACATTATGGGTTATATGAAACATAAAAAATAATTTGACTTCGAGATAGATAGAAATATTTAGAATCATATGTTTTAATTACTTTTTGGATGTATCAGATATTCTATTCTCAGGTATTTGAGCACATAAAATTTTATTAAGATGCGTACATACCAAAATTTTATATGTAGAATTATAGTTCTATATAAGTAAAAGACATATTAAATTCTCTCGTCAAGAATTTTATTTGATTATTGGTTTGAGGATGAGAGACTATCCTGTAGTAAGTAGGTTAGGTGATAGATTATGGCAGAAATATTTTTCGAGTAGAAGTGAGTTGACTTACAAGGATTTGGATCCGTGATTCATGAGCATTATATTTGATGATGATGTAGATGCGGTAAAAATGTATCTATTTTATGTATTTCATAAATTATTAATGCCACGTGAATAGAACCATACAATATTTTGTACTTCATCTCGTAGATAATTTAGATGAATTTAATGTTTATCCTTGGGGCACGATTGCATGGACTGTACTCTATAGTATTTTATGCACAACTCCAATTAAAAAGTTAGCGAATATCAAAAAAGCGGGCGCTCTGGATAAGGAATCATACAACTTGTACTCATTTAATCAAGCATTTTGGTGAGCAATTCTATTTTTTTGATTCATTATCATATTGGGATACAGAAAATTTTATTTTGTTGACATTATAATATTTTAATTTGTTATGTGGATCTACGAGGTGATCGCGAGGTGTAAGGAGCTATTTGCCTACAGGATTGGAGATTATTTTTCGTGTATTCTAAATTAGGCTGGTACGGGCACCCCATTATATGAAAGCGTTGTAAACGTCCTCTTCGATGGTGCTGGGGTATGCTTCTATATTCAACAAAAAAAAAATAGATATAATTTTCTTATAACTTTTGTTATTTTTTCTAATAATGATTAATAAATCTAAAATATTATAAAGGCTTTTGAGGTTCATAAAAATGTGGTGCCCCACAAACATGAAAAGAGTGCGGACTATCACTTGACGGTAAACCTGCGCATTCTATCAGGAAAATGGGAAAGAGTCTTAAGTTGAAAAAAGTTGATATACAGGATACCCAATTCATCGATGATCTTCAGCATGACTACGAATTTCAAGCCTCGCCAGCGACTGAATCAATGGTATAATATTTTAATTTTTTTTCTTGAATTATAATTATTTATGTTATTGATGAGCATTAGCTTGTGAAAATTGATTATAATTACTTATGTATAGTTTGAGTCCGGCCTGTCATCATCACAGTATCATGTCTTGGAGAAGAGGATGGGTGATATTGAAAAAAAATTATATTTACCATGATTGATAAGGTTAACTCAGAGCTTTTCACCTAGATTGATAAGGCCGAAGAAAATATCTTACATCAGATATCTCTCTTGATGCAACCGTTTAAGCCAGCCAAGATCTTTAAAGATGCATGGAAGAATATGGTACGTTTTAAACTTAAATTACATTAGGTACAAAGTTTAACAAGTCAATACATTAACTTGTATTGTTTAATTTTATAGGCTACCGAATTCATGGTTGTTGAGCAGATCTGGGTGCTTTGGAAGTCAATACATTTACAGTATATAGCTAATAGCTTTGGAAGTGTAAAAAATATACCTGCTTCATTGGGTGAAAATATGAGCAGGTATGGGCCCCTTCGCAAGAAGGCAGCAGACCAAGTCAGTCCACATACCAATCCATTAAAAAAACCCATAAAGAAGAAACTTGTGGAATTACAAGTATCACCTATAATTGACGTAAACGGGCAACTGATTTCTATTGATCAGGTTAAACTTACTGAGCTTCTGGATTGGATAAAAACAATGACCTAACACAGCAGGTTCATTTAGACGGACTCGATCCCAACTATACATGACTTAATGAGTTACTACAAGATTGACTTGACGATTCGGCGATGACTTATTTTTGCTTTTTTTATTTTGTGGGTTGTCTAATAGTACCGAAACTTATACATATTCTTTATTTTGCAGCACATAAATGAATATTTTAAAGTTTTGCATTTATGTCAAAGAACATTTTCTGACATGTACTCATAGGATTGCATAATTGTAAATGCATATTTTTACGTGAGCTATTTTGTTACCCGTTTATTGTGTATATAACATTATCATACCGTTATTATATTAACTATTAACGAGTATCTTTTATTTGGCTTTAGAAGTATATTCGATAAATGTGGCGAATATCCTTCACCGTCAATCCTCCAGACAATGGCTCGAACCATTGTTAGCTTAAGCACTCGAAACAAAGCCTGAGTTACTTGGTGCTAAATCATGGGCATTGGTCAATAAAGTACTTTTAAGAACAGTAATGACTTTTTACTGTGAATGTAACAATATTAAGTTTAAAATAATACAATAATTATTTTTGTAGGTATATATCCCTGTGAATATCAATCAACAACATTGGTTTGTAGCAGAGCTCGACCTTGTTCAGATGGCAATTATTCTTTATGATTTCAGCGTCAATGGCCATTCAGACGAGTCTATCATGAAATTTATGGAGCCTCTGCATGTTGCAGTGCTTTTGTACCTTCAAAGGTGTAAATTTTATAGTTTGAGGGCATACAATGCCCAAATTTGTTTCTTTGATCGGTGATTCGTATACGGGAGAATGTGCCACAATAAGAGGTCGGGAGTAAGGACTGTGGCGTCTTCGTCTCTATGTATATTGAATATCTTATGTTAGGTCGGCCATTGATTTATGACTCATTTCCTAACGTTGGTACCTTTTATAGACAAAAGATGATCGTTGAGTTGTATACCGTTGCTTCATAGATGTTTAGTATTATAATTTTTTTATATGTATTTATGTCATATTATTTATTTTGCGACCGTTAATTTGTGTGTATGTGTGCAAAGATGAGATATAATTAAATAAAAGTGTGTTTTTTCAATATAATAGGTTTAGGAACATCCATATAATATGAGAGATTCTACTAAAATTTCGTAAAAATTATCAACATCAATACTAAAGACAAATGCATTAAAATAAGTAAGTATGTAATACAAAGTACAAGTGCATTGCGAAATAAGTGCACAAACATTACGAAGCTCGACTCTCATACGTCACTAAGTCTCATGGTACAGCTCATTTTTTATATGTTTCCATATTTTTTAGATCCGTCTGAAATAAAAAAATTTAAATATTAGCCTTATATTATAGTGAAATTAAATATCAATAAGGTAGATTTTATAAATGATTATACATCACCTGCTCTGTAAAGTACAAGGTTTCGACACGTTTGTCGATTATGTCTATGTTGTTTACAACGACTATATATATTCTTTGATGGTTCCTCTCTTTAAGGAAGAATCTAATTCATTCGATATCTGCCTGATTGACGACGTGGTATCGGAGGTTGAATGTTCATATTTTTCAAATACTCTGGGACTATCCAATCTGAAAATTGGCTAACCGAAAGTACTGGTTCGCTATAGGCACGGAATAAAGTCTCAGATGTATAATAAGTCGAACAAAGACTCCTGTGCCATAATATGATGTATCTGCATACAGCAAGTGCATGGGAATAAGACAGTTGTCGATAATCAAACTTTCGACAGCTACATGTTCTTTCACAAATGTCTACTATCTAGTTCATGCCACCATCCATAACTATAAATCGTAAATCATCAATAGGAGAAATTGTCATTCGACTTACGTCATTGTTATGTTTCATGACTTTATGATGTGCCCAGTTCGTCAAGACATTCGACATATTTTGTGCTACCAATCATCTATGGTAAAACCACAATTGCGTTAGCTCTCGCATCAACTCTACCAAATTAGTCACTAAAAGTTTTCTTGCTTCTTTTGCAACTATATTAATGCTCTTAGCGATATTAGTAGTCATAATATCATACCTTCTGAAAGCATCAGATGATCGAGCCTATCTCACCGTACCAATATCCTCTTTCAAATACTTCGTTACATCGAGTCTAATTTGTCACATCTTATTTATTTGATATTGAAAATCAGGGACATGATAAGCCTTAGCAACAATGAAGTAGGCAAATAGGTATACCATTTTTTTAGACTTTTCTGATGGTAACTTATATTTTGTCATCAAATTTTCTTTCAAATGATAGATGTAGAACCTATGATATGCATGAGAAAACACATCTCGTATAACCCTCTCAATACTAGCGTGTCAATCAGATATAAAGACAAGATTCTGATGATCTACAATTACTCCCCGCAGTTTAACCATAAACTACTCTAAAAAAATATCATTTTCTAAGTTTGCAATTCCCCAAGCCAATGAAAAAATCTAATTGTTTCTATCTTTACAAACGCCCACAAACATTGTATCAAGATAGAAACCTTTCAAAAATATTTCATCCACTGTAATCACCAGTTGGATTGATGAATTAAAACCTCTGATGCAGGGTCCTAATGCCAAAAAGAAATACTTGAAGTGATTATCCACATCAGTTTCCAAATTAGTAACCGTACTCTGGTTATTTTGTTGCAACATATAGTTATATGCAAGAAGCAATCTGAACAAATCCTCTAGAGCACCTCTTATCAATCTTAATGCATGCTCTCTAGCGCGCCAAGATGTAGTATATATTATCTAAATACTGAATTCTTTACGTATGTTTGCTTGAATGTCTTTCAGCTTATAGTTTTTATTGACCGATGTAAACTTATTTTTTATTATTTTAGCAATAATTCGGCTCTTTGCTTGCCGATGACCATCTTGTAATTGACTCAAAAAATAAATGTGCTATGTATCTACTTGCCTTACGATAAAAAATGTCGCCCTTCTGTCGACACTATTCATAATCTCCACTTACAACTGTCATCATCGCATTTTAACTTGAAACGATCTTTGGTGAATTTGTAAACTCTAAAGCTCCATTTTTCCTTCAGTGCAACCATCCTTATAACTTCATGAATTTTACCTTTATTGTTATACAATTTTCTTACAAATACATCATTAATCCCAGTACAAGATATTTTTTTTGATATATTCATGTCAAATGCTGGTATTTCAGACAGAAACTAAAAATGAATTTTCTACCTTAACCAATTCTTCTCCACCATAATCTTTATTATCATCATCATCATTATCATCCTCACCATCATCATTATAATTATGCTCATAATTATCATCACTAGCATCATTATTTTCATCCCCAGTCTCTTCATAATCATCATCATCATCAACCTTGTAACCATGATTATTATTCTCATAATGTTCCTCATTTTTCCCTTATTACTTATATTATATCCAACATCTTGACCAATATCACTGCCTAGATCAACGCCAACATCTCTATATATCTGACTATTATAATATGTGTAGCCTCGTTGTTCGTTGAACATCGGAAGAGAATAATGATAATCCTTCGAGGGATTTGGAATATACACCGGAGTTACCGATGTGAATTGCTTACCATAACCTTGTTTTTTGCTCTATGGGTGCTTCTGTATTACTTTTAGGTCCTCGAGCATCTACTATTATACAAAGAGGTGTAGCCATATTATTTTGTAAGCTCAACCATAATATTGTATCGTCGTCATTTTCAAGTGGAATGGGTCTCAACTTTATAGTACTTGAAGGAACCTCAAACTTGAGAGTTACTTTATAATACACCTGATCAACTCCTAGAAGATGACAAATTCTTCTCGACAACGCTTTATATCTAATATTTTTTGGAACATGTGCATATTTTGATATCCGATGTATCTTTAAAATCATCACTACAACTCTCCCATCTTCCTCCAAAATATATAATGGTCAAAATTTGCAACATGATCAACGGCACCTAAAAAAAATAACGTAATTTTAGTTTAATTATATATACAACTAAATTAAAAATAAAATTGAATATATAAACATTTATATATATATATATATATACAAATATATATTTAATATAAATATATAAAATAAATTGCTGATGGTGCCACGGTGGTGTGATAAACCCTTGAATTACATATTTAATAAGGGTTTTATATCATTATTTTGTATTACTAATGTTTTTAACCCCTCCTAACTTTATTATTTTTATAATATTGTACCTAATTAGCTTTTAACTATTTTGTGGTAAGTTCGGTACAATGGGAATAACTTTCTACCTAAGAAATCAATTGGAGTGATTCTTAATCCCATAAAGGGCTGACTCAATGGGCTAATATATTGTTTTCACAAGGCATTTGAAATTCGACTGTTTAGAGGGTGAAAATGGCCTAGAACAGATATGATCTGCAATACAAGCCCAATCCAAACAGTCATTAGTATTTGGCCTATAACTATAGAAATACTTATCTAATACGTATGAGACAATTCAATTTGAAAATATAAGAGACTTATCTACAACTTTGATGTTCTGAGTGATAGCTAATTCGGAACACATTAATTTTAAATTAGATAATCAAGTAGGTGCATTAATGATAATTAATGTAAATTATTTGTCACCATTCTTGACTTTTATCATCCAAGTGGTTCTCTCTTTATTTGTCTCGATTTATTCAAGTTTTTCTATAAATAGGTAGCATGTTTATGCCCAAAGAATGTAATTAAAGAGTTAGATTTTAATTTAAAATACTTATCTTTTGTATTATTTCTTTGTAATATTATTTTTCTTATTTACTATTTTAAAGTCATGTTATCTTTTATGTTATTTCTTTTCTTTTTCTTTAATTTTATTATATTTAAGTAATTTTTTTTATGCTAAAGTGAAAGGGTGAAACTCTTGGCAAGGTAATAAGATATGTTTAACTCTTATTCATGAATTTAATATTTCATTCTTATGTTATGCAAATTTATATATAATGTATTTATTTTATTTGTAATATTAATACAATTTTTTCTAAAGTGGTGTATCTTAATTTATTATAGATAATTTTTATAGTTGGCACAATGAATTCTTGAAATCATTTATAAGATTTTGAGTATATACCCTTTCTTATAAAGTGAGAGTATTGATTTATTGTAGACAAATATAAAGATTGGCATAATAAATACTTGAACCCATTTATAAGATTTAGTTATAATAATTGAAAGAAATAAATACTAGTTAATATATAAATTGTAATGAACTTTAATTATTATATCTTTTGATTGGAACCTCCTTTGTGTGAAGATTTCAATTGAGTTATAAAAAGAGTTGAATATATTCTTATCTCATATGCTAAAAGTGGAGCCCCCTAACCTTAGCTTTTATTTCAATTGGTTAATTGAATTATTATTTGTAAACATCTTATATTATTTTAATTGTCCTTAAAGTATATAGTTTGTAATTTTAATTCAACTTCTTTGTGGATGAACCTCGTTCTCACCAGGTTATTTATTACTTCGATAATCTTGCACTTGGGAATAAACTCATATATTCTGAACATGTAATGGTGCGCAACATGTGTACGAGTGCCTCTTGCGCGCACGAGGCGGCACCTCAGTAACAATTGCACGTGCAGCCATACGCCTTCCACGCATTGTCCATGGTAATCATAACAGGAGTTTAACCATCTATTACATTTCTCATCTATTACACTCATTTTCAATATAAATATAGACATTACTACTAATTAAAAAATAAATAAAATGAACTTATTAGTTTTCAACTTCAGCTAATTTTTTAAATCTTCAAAATATCGTCGTATCTAAGAAATATCTTCAAAATTATAAATAGATCTAAGATCTCTTCTAAGAGAGATAAGTTTGCGTCGAGAGAGAAAGCTTTTAAGACGAAGAATTTTTAAGATGAGGATATTATTTGTGAGGGGTAAAATAAGAAGAAAAAAAATTAACTTGGTTTATATTAATTACCTATTTAAATAAAATAAAATAAAAAGGGTAAAAGCTTTCGGGCGCATGCGTCGAGTGCGCACCTGACGCATACGCCCAAAGCAAAGTCTTGCGGGGTGCATGCCTTAAGCGCGCACCCAATGCATGTGCCTCAAAACTTTACTTTTTTTATTTTTTATTTTATTTTAACTTTTTTTAAAATTAATTATTTTAATTAATTTATAAAAAATAAAATGTTATTTAATTAAATAATTTATACTATTTAATTACAATATAATTGTTTTTTATTTTTTATTTTTTACTATTATTTTATTTTATTTTAAATAAAAATTATATTTTTTAAATTTATTTAAAAAAAAAAAACCAAAGCTTGGCCCAAAGCTTGTTGGGTGTGCATGCCTTGGCGTGCGCTCAGCTTTGCTTTTTTTTTTTGTTTTAAAATTTTATATTTTAACTTATTTTTAATTAATTTATAAGAAAATAAAAAGTTAAATAGCTTATAATATTATTTTTTAAAATTATTATTGTTATTTTATATGAAAATTTTCATAATTATTTAAAAAATTGATTATTTATAATTTTATGTTTTTAATTAATTTATAAAAATGAAAAATGAAAATAAAAGATAAAATAAGAAAAAAAATTATTAAAATTACAATAAGAATAAAATTGTCAAGGAAAGATATATTTGGTTAATAAAACCTAAAAATATTTACTTTGGTCAAAAAAATTTATCTTAAATTATTGGACAACTTCAAAAAAATTTCCTAATCTTTTGGGTCATATCTAACCTTATGATATAAGACAGTGTAATATTTTTTCTTTTTTACTTCCTTTGTGAAATCTACCTCTGAGCGTGTGTTAGTGTGAAAATAAAGTTTTATCTCAATTATTTTTTAATTATTGTACTAATAATTATTTTTATATAATATCAGTAATTTAATTTTTTTTTTAAAGTGAAAGGTATTAAATTTTACATTTGCACAATGTAATATATTTGATAAATTAAGAACAAATAAATAAATTGAGATACTAAAGTTATATGTTACTTCATCGAAGAGATCTTACACATTAATAGTTTACATCTCACTCACCTTACACATTAATAGTTTTCATCTCACTCAACTTACACATTTAAAAAAAAAAGAGTAATACTATACATACAAACTCATTCATACAAATCATTTTATCTTAAATATAATTAAATGAGTAAACCAAACAACTCAATTCAAAAAAATAAATTTAAAATCACTCATTCAATTATATTATACCACATCAATTTATAGCAGATGAAACTGTATAATAATTTGTAGGTGTAATATTAATCTTTAAAAGATTTTAAAAAATATATATATTCGAAATTGAAGGACTATTGAGATCAATAAATATTTAATTTATTATAGTGCAAACCACAAAAATTAGGATAAGAAATTATTTTATTTGTAAAAAGTAAGGGATGTGAATCAGATGTAATCGTGGTTATTAATGATTTACTAGCTTGGACAATTGCTCTCTAAAAATTAACTTAATTCTTAATGACAAGCTAGTTTTCTCAGAGTCATTTAGAAATTACAAAATTTTCTATGTTTCTAGATGTGCTAATAGAATACTGCATGAATTAGCAAAACTGGCTCTTCATTCTGAAATAATTGGTACTTGAATTACAATATACAGTTTAATTATTATGTAATTAGGTGCTAAATAATATTAGAATTTAGAACTTTTGTAAAAAACAAAATTGGGAAAAGATAATAGTATTTGAATCAAACTTACTTTATAATGTAGAATAACATAACCTTAGATTATGATATGATAATCAGGATCCTAGATTCAAAATTTTTTAGACAATAAAACAAAATGAGTTAGATAAAAATAAAATATTTAAAGTCTTGCATCACCTTTTAATAAGTCCTTTTTTCAAATTGGATAATAATATTATTAAATTTAGGTTAAATGTTACATACTTTCAATAATTTATAAAGTTATAAGTAAAAACTAATGTGTTTGTTCTTTCACTTAAATAAAAATACGTTTGAATTTAATAAAGATTTAAATATATTTTAATTTATTTGAATGACATGTTTAAACTTAGATACTTGCATTAGTAGTAAATTTGTACACCCTTTAATTTAAGTTAGGAGTTCGAATCTTGACTCTCCCGTATTTAAAAGGCAATAGTTGCAATTATTATTTGATAATTTAAAAAGCAATTATTGAGTTTTCATTCTTTCAATATTTAGAAGACAGTTGTAGTTATTATTTGATAGTTTAAAAGGCATTTCTTTAATGTTTAAAAGGCAATTGTAGTTATTATTTGATAGTTTGAAAGACAAATATTGTTCAATTGTAATTATTGATAATTATTGTAATTCTATGAGATTTGAAACTTATATTATAATACTTGTACTTGTGTTAAAAAAATGGCTTTTTTTTTTATAAATTTTCTACTTTATAAATAAATATTTGAAACTAGCATTTAAACATCTATGTTGTGTTAAATATAATATTATAAAAGTAATTTTTTTTAAAAGAAAATCACGAAAGCATTTAGATTTTTTAATTTACCTTTAAGTGAAGTTTTTTAACTTAATTTTGCTCAACTATAATTGATATACTTTTAGTTCACTTGCAAAAAAAAAAATTTCACAGCAACTAAATCACTAAAAATAAGTAATTCAACATTCAACCAAGGGAAAAAAAACAAACAAACACTAAATAATTTAAAAAGTAAACACATTATGTTTGTTTTAAATGTTTTATAAACCTTAATCACGACGTAATTTAAAGTTTTTTTAGATAACTAATTGAAAACGTATTCTCTTTTTATTTATTTTTCAATTGATAATTCTTTTATTATGACTTTTTGTTATGTGAAATGTGATTAAGTACCAATGATTTTTGTAATTTGATGAATAATATTTCCTCAAAATTTTATTAAAAAAACTAATTATTATAGAGCATATCATCATTATATTTTTTAAAGTTGTAAACTTCGTTGGTTGATGGTTACGGGCCTTTAGGTTTTGCCACATATCTTGAGATAAACTAAACTAGTTTATATATATATCTTTCCAAGCAACTTTTCAAGCTCTTATATTCATTATAATAATAAATAAAATTTAGCGGCAACAATTGGTTAAATATTTTAGAATTAAGAAAACAATTCATCAGACCCAAGGATGTAGAATAAATTAAAGAGTCATACTGCATTATTGAGATAATAATTTCAATAGCGATATTGAAATATTTTATTTTAATAACATATGCGATTAAATTTGTATCATATTACACCCTATTTGTGATATTTAATATGAATTTATAACATTGTTTAGGTTATCGTTTATGATTTAACCATCATAAATTGTAAGAAAATAAAAAAATAATTTCTTTGTTTTTTAGTATGTTTGTATTTATGGATTGGTTTTATGTGGTATTTTATGGAAATACCCTAATTGTGGATTAATATATAGAAATACTCTCATTATGGATTAGTTTATAGAAATACTCTCATTGTGGTTAACATATTCTGAAAGTTGTTACAGGATGTGGGTAGGCGATAAATTATGTAATCTTAACCCAATCTTTGAAATTTCCAAAGTTTGAGAGACAACTAAATTATATATCACCATGTGTGCAAAAAATGTACCTTTCAATAATCGCCACGTTTCAACTCCCTTCAATTAATGGGCAGGGAGATTTTTAAAGGACCTATCTCTTGAGCAACCTTTCCTAGATGATTGTTTATTTATAGTAGGTCAGCCATTGCAATGGCGTCCGCCCTGTGGTTTTTGTCGTGGCTTCTTTCTCATCTAGAATGCAACGTCCCAAACTTGCCCATAAAAGTCTCACAGTAGGCCATCTTGTATGGATAATCCGAAACCTTCCACCCCACCTGAGTGATGACATTTGTCACCGAGTCATTAACTTACATAACCATCCATCTGCTCTCACAAACCCAGTCTGGAGACTTTATCGAGCATTGTGGCCTTAATTTCTCGCTGCATTCTCTGTTGATTGTAGATTGAATTGAAGAGGTGCATTAGATCAAGGCTATTTGAAGATAGCAATTGACAAATTTAGGATAAGCAACTTTAAACCAATTAACTTAGCTCAAGTAGCATATTTTAAATTTTTTGTAATACAATATCCTTCATTTGATATTAAAAAAGAATATTTCTTAAAGGTACCATATTCAAATATTGTGAGATCAATTATGTATATAATAATTTGTACAAGATTAAATTTAATTTATTTAATTAGTGTCTTGAACAGATATATGATAAATTCAAAAAAATAACATTTGTTGAAAATTAAATAGATCTTAAAATACTTGACAAGTACACTAGAATAAAGACTGATATTTGGACATGATATAAAAGCATTCAATTGATTAAATATGTTAATTCAAATTTTGTTAAGAATAAAGACAAAAAGAGATCACACACCTCATATTATTTTACATTATATGACAGTGAAAATTGTATAAGTTAAAAAGTACGATTGTAACTCATAATAGCTCTGTCTAGTAAAAACATAATACATAGGTACAAAAGCTTGCAAAGAAAAAATATGGCTTCAAGGATTAATTAAATAAATTAATTTTCTTTAAAAAACTATTAGGATCTATTGAGACAACTAGTCAATTATCTATTTGAGCAAGAATCTTACATTTTATAATAGAATTTAGCATGTAGACATTGTGTATAACTTTAATAGAGATTTAATTTCAAGTAAGAATGTGGTAATTAAAAATATTAATATTGATGAAAACCTAGTAGGTTTGGGAGCTAAGATTTTGTTAGTAAGTTATTTCAAGTTATGCTTAAGTTTACTGTACATAAATAAGAGATGAGCAACAAAAATAGAATTTAAGTTGAAGAAGAAGTATTATACTAATACATGAATTAAAATGCATTATAATCAAAGAGGTGGATATGTAAAGTTTGTTATGTCAAAATGAATTTTAGAAAAGACAGGGGTGGAAAATGAAATTTTCAAAAAACAAAGTTAAAGACAAAACGAACTATTTAAATAATGGCGTATTCCATAATTTCTTCAAAAAGGCAGAATGGCTTTGTTTTGGGATTGAATTGTTCTCCTGCCAAAGGCCTTCTTCCATATGATATTTGCAATCTTCTCTTCCTATTCATATCTGATTTACTATAGATTTTTGTATGGATTTCAGACTTTCAAATAGAGTCAAAGTTGTCCTTTTCGCGGATTGAAAGGGACTAATCTTTGTCGTACTTTCGTGCTAAAAATCAAATTTTATAAAAAAAAAAACCAAGTTGAAAACAGAAAAAAGAAAGGAAATTTGATCAGCTCAAATTCGGGACTTCACTATTCATCACGATTATTGTACAAAGAAAGAATGCGTAGAGAGAAGAGAGCTTCGGAGAGAGAAATAGGTAGTGTAGAGAATGAAAAAAAGAGAATGTGCTAAAACGTTTTTATAATTCTAATTTTGGTATAATTTTAAGAAATGGTGCAATACTAAATATATTGATCAATTCAAAATATGAATATAAGTTTATTAGAATCGAATTAACTTATATTTATACACACCAAATTTTATAAATATCAAATCATATCTAATAACATTCAATAGTATTTTTAATATTTTATTTTGATTTTATTTTTTACTACTTTGTTAATATTCATTCTCAGATTTGAGTTTTAGGTTGGTATGTATAACCAACAAGCATTTATATGTTAACATTTCTTTAAAGCCTCACTAAACAGTAGCTTTTCACATATAAATAATTGCTTTTACTCATGTAAAGCTCATGATTTTCACGCTGTGAGATGCTTATAAATATTAGGTTGGTGATATTTTGTTGTCATCACTCAAAAGGTAAATCTTGCATATATTTACTTGGCTTTCTTTCTCAAAGCTAGAAACTTAGCATTGTAAAAAAAAACCACAATGGCGAAGAACTTAACAACCAAGCTACTTGAATAAAGCATCACATGAATGTTTCTAGGCATCATAGCCATGAGATGAATGACAACGAGAAAGGATATACAAAGAGAAATGAAAAAACAACAAGGCAGCTTATTAGAGAGGAGAGAAGAAAGACACCAATAACTTAGTTGATGCTTTACATTAAGAAAGAACGCCAAAGACTATACATAAGGTTCCACAATACAAAGACAGAGTCAGCCTCTCAAACCAAATTGACAAAGATTTATAAGTATATGCTCTCTCTCTCTCTCATCATGAATGAAAAGAAATAGCCTCACAATTTTATCCATGAAATCAACAATTTTTACTTTCCAAAGCCTCATTAGAGCATTAAGCAAAACAATTTGAACAAGTGAAATATCTCAATTAGCAATCACCATTGATGTTGTTGAAGGATATTAATCTTAGCACTAATCTCTCTTAATCATAAGTTTCTTTTCTTCGCTAGTAGTTGTTTGGGTTTTCTCAAAAGCTGAGCCTAACCCTCGACTCACTAGTAGAGCCATAACATTTACCTTTCATATATTGAAGTTATTCATTCCATTGAACTTCTCTATATCTTACTTGAGAATTATCATAGTTAATACCATTTAGGTATATTCCTTAACCTTGGCCTTGATACCAGTTTGTTAAAGGATATTAGTCTTAGCACTAATCTCTTTTAATGATTAGCCTTCACTCTAATACCTAATTATTACGAAAGCATTCAATCACAAGTATAAAAGTAAGAATAAGAACAAGATCATAAAAGAATACACACGATCAATTACATAGTTTAGCACAACGCCTACGTCCACGGTGAATCAAGGAATCTTAACCTTTCTTATTAAAGTTCACAAAAAAGTAACAATAATCTTTAAATGTTTGTTTTTGTTTTTATTGAGGATGAGAAAAGTCTTAAGTTTAGAGATATTTACTATAAGATTATATAGACTATTCTTTTCATCCTCTTGAACTTAGATTTTGCTCTAAATTGATGAATATTGGCTATTTATTTAAGGTTATTAATCAAATGTAGGTTTTCAACCCACAATGTGAAAATAATGGGAAATCAAACACAAAACGAAGAATTTGAGATTTTTGACCAATACGCAACGCCTAAATCAAAGAGTACAGTGCCGCGGTGCCCATCATCCAACATTGCACTGCCCAGCCAGAAGATCATCACCACCTTTTCCTAGGTCTGAGCGTCACGGTACCCATCAACCAAAACCACGGCTCTCATGCGACTAAAGAAATCTTATCTTTTTTAAGTCCTAATACCATTTGTACTTAAAGCTATAAGGCCCTAGGGTTACAAACACCTATAAAAAGGCCTTTTTTTCACAGCCAAACATAAAAGGCAACATAGAAAATAATAGAGCAAACACAAAACATCTTTCAATGGATATTAAAACAAGAAGATTGAAGATTGAAAGTAAGGATTGCACAACAAGCAAAGGGAAAGAAGAAATAATTCCAAGGGCATCAACTTGTGTTATTATTTTCATTTTCTCTGCTTGATGTCTTTGTTAATCATATTTTTAATTTATTATTTTGGTACTCTCAGATACATTATAAACTAATTTTTCTTGATATAGAGTTAGACTTTTGAACCTAATATGTAGTTTGATATTATTAATTCTCTTAGTTTATGAACTTAATAAAATTAGGTTGATTTATTTTATCTTGTATTTAATGCTTCTTTATAGCTGGCTAATATTGATTGTTCAAAGAATTATAATGAACTCGACCGATGAATTTATGTATTTAGCTTAAGATAGTCTGATATATGATTATAGGGTAACAACTATGAGTTTCATGTAAGATAGACATATACCTATATGACATATATGATATTATTAGACATGTTCATAATGAATTTTATACTAATTTGATTACCATAGACATATAGATAATTGTTATCATGAAATATAATTATTTGACCATCAACAAAGACTTATAATGATATTAATGTTATAGCCAATAATTTATTATTAAATAATTAACTAAAAGATTAATAGGTTTAATAAAATATTGGGGGATAAGTTAAAATCTTAGATTCTTTTTTATTTGTAAATTTAAACTCTTGTTTGCTTATTGACTGAGATTAGGTTTACTTTTTTAAATTTAGATTAATTAGAGAATATTTATATTTAGATTTTGTTTGAATAAAAGTGAAGTAAAATTAATTTTAGTACTCGATTAAAAGACTTAGATGTAATTAAGTTAAGAAGATACATGACTGTTTCTAAGGCATAACCCCAGAACGAGATGGGTAAAGTTGAATAACTCATCATTGACCTCACCATTTCAAGAAGAGTTCTATTTCTCCTTTCTGCTACACCATTTTACTGGGGTGACTCTGGTGCAGTTACCTGGGATAATATCTCATTATCTAACAAATAGGTCCTGAACTCACTATAGAGGTATTCACCACCTCGATCAGATCGAAGTGCCTTTATGTGTTTTCCTAATTACCTTTCCACTTCTGCCTGAAACTCTTTGAATTTATCAAACGCCTCAGACTTGTGATGTATTAGGTACACATAACTGAATTTAGAATAATCGTCAATGAAAATGATGAAATATTCATAATCTCCCCTAGCTTGTGTGCTCATGGGCCCACACACAACAGAGTGCACTAATTCTAACATTTCAATAGCTCTATTACCTTTAGCATTAAAGGGTATTCTAGTTATTTTACCTTCTATACAGAATTCGCAGACTGGTAATGGTTCAATATCTAATGAACTCAAAGGTCCATCTTTGACCAGTCTTTGGATCCTATCTAGATTAATATGATCAAGGCGTAGATGCCATAGATACGTTTGATTAGTGAGAGTCACTTTAATCCTCTTATGGTGATTAGATTCATTATTCAATTCTGTGTTATGCAGTGAGTTGATTTTAGGATATATGCAGTATAGATTGTTAACTAATATACCGAAACATATAAACGACTTATTTCTTTTGATCGCCACAATTGAGTCAAAAATAACATAATAACCAAATTTATTCAAATAACTAACTAAAATCAAATTACGTTTGAGTTCCGGTACCAACAAATAATCATCTAATACTAATGTCCTAAAATCATCAAAATAAAGTTCAACAACTCCCACTGCCTTGGCTGTAACAGTTGCGCCATTTCCTAGCCTAAGACTGATCTCCCCTTCATTGAGTTGTCTGATTTCCTGGAACCCTTGCAATGAATTGCAAATATGATTAGTGGTTCTAGAATCTACTATCCAGGAATCAGTAGAATCAACCACTAAGCATGTCTCAATGAAAAGAATTTTACCAGAAGGTGAAGCTGTCCTTTTAGTTATTGAAAACTTAACTAAAGGACAGTTTCTCTTCCTATCCTCTTTAATGCCACATTGGAAATAATTTCCTTTAGGCCTTACTACTTTTTTTATGAATTTGCACAAACTCTGAATTAGATGCTTCATTTGGCTTATTATTCTTCTTCTTACTACTCTTTCCTTTAGGATTGAGACCAAAAGATGAAGATGGGCCCTTAGTCAATTGACTATTATAAGCATCTATTTCATCTTGGGGTACATTTTCATTAGGTATATGAGTGCATTTATCAGTCAGAACATATTTGTGCTTTTCAACTGTGAGTTCAATATCTAAGTTCCTTTCCTAATCCATATAATTATTTTCGGTTAACTTGTCTTGGTTAAGGATGGATGCAAGTGGACTGAATAAAGACATGATTCTGAAAAATAAATTCATACATGAGCATACATTTTCTGAAAAGCGTGTGTTACGTTTACATGAATACAAGAAATGCATTTATGTAGAACTCTTTAACTACATTATACATCAGTAATCTAATTTTCATTCAGAATATGCCTCCGTAGGGTGGTCATATCCGTTATAAATCAAACAAATACTATACTAATTTATTATTATTATTATCTAGATATCTCATATCAAATAATAATAAACTACCGATTCTTTAACTCTTAAATTTAATTGACATAAACTCTGTAGGGAGGATATCAATCAACCTAAGTTGAGTGTATAACCATTATTTCAATCCTTTATATTTTTCAAATAAAAAAGCCACCGTAGGGTAGTCAGTTTCGCATGAGTCCTATATTGGATCTTATCCTTTAGGAAAGTCCTATCTAGTAACCAATTCTGATTAATACCCTCCGTAGGGAGCACAAAATTTGAGGCAAGACATTAATCTACCTTACTATAGACCAATAATGAAGGCCACGGGCTTTATGCCTAAAGCCCTCTCTCACTTAATATTTTAATTCTTAAAATTTTTAATTAATTTATAAAATGACGTTCTACTCATAAATATCTAATTTTATTTTCATAAAATAATTAATAAAGCCACGTCAAATAATAAATTAATATAATATCAAAATTATGACAATAATCTTATCCTAATCTCATTAGAATATTAATGTCATACAATATGATATATTTTATGCATGGATATGTGAATGTGGCACCCTTAATATATATGACATGTTATTCATCCAATTAATTAACTAGATAAATAAATAACTCATAATTTATGACTTTTTCTATGAAGAAAAATATTAGAACTAAATTTAAAATTTTCAAAGTCTTCCTTAAAGTTAACTTGGGCTCTTCCATAATGTTATCTCCTCTTACTTATCTTCTTTTATGGGTTTAGATTTTGGGCCTCTTAATTTTCTTTGGTTTACTTATTTTAAAAAAAATTGAAATTATTTTGAGTTTTAAAATTTCTTTAGGCCTTCAAAAAAATTTAAATAAAAATATTTTTAGACCCAAAATTTTTTTTTATAAAATTTGACCAAGATTAAAAAGAATTTGGACCAACTTTAAATTTACAAATACCCAAAATAAATTTAGGTTAAATTTAAGACTTATCTGTAAATATCTAAAAGTCATCTGGTCAAACTTTATTTACCCAACATCTTAGGGGGTCGAGTGAAAATAAAATAATCCTGTTAGGGCCTATTTACATAATTTATAAACTTATTGACCTAAAACAGAATTATTTATAACAAGGAGGGCCCTGTAAAATATTGTCCAATGGAAACACAATATTCACCCGCGCCGCTCACACTCTCTCGTTCCCAGCCACCGCCGCTCAACAGTCCGGCCGCCGTTCATGCCGGAAAGGGGACCGTTGCTGTTTCCGCGACTTGCCTCCGATTTCTGTCAACGCCGACCGTCTCTCTGCCGCGGTGAAAAACCCGCGGCACCTAGAGTCGCCATCTATCGTGAGGAGACCGCCAGCCGCCCGAAGGAAGCCGACCACCTCACGAGCTGAAAGCGCCGCTCCTTGTCGCCGCCGATTGCAGACGTCGCTGTCCGACTCTCCGCCGCTGTGAAGACTGCGACCAACGCTCGCCATCAAAGCCACGAAGAGCCCAGCCGCCACGAAGCCGTCCGCCATTTCGTCGCCGGTAGCACGAAGGAGACTGATCGTGGTTGCTTCGCCAAGCTGCCGCTGGTGCCGAGCGACCATGCACGCCGCTGCCATAAACAGTGGCTGCGTGCATGGCTTTGCATGTTTCTTTTTGTTCGTGTTTCTCCATTTTTTTTTTTGTTTTACGTTTTCTTCCCTTTTTTTTTTAATTACAACAAAATTAATTTTAAAAAAAATGTAATCTAACCAAAAGGAAAAATTATGATATTATTTCATTATTTTTTATTATAATTTTTTAAAAAAAATATAAATAAATATTTAACCATAAATTATTGGGCATAATCATTCATCACATAATTAATAAAAATAACAATATAGATTAATATGTAATTAGTGCCACAATAAACAATTATTATTATTCACAAAATAAATTATACATGTAATATGAAATAAAATAGCTTTAATACCAGTTGTTGGTTATGTAAATAAAAATTTTATGTTTATAAAAATAAACGCAGCGAAAATCAGATCGTCTTATTTATAATTACGTATATAGAGATAGAAAATTACCTCAATTTTTTGCTATGGCAGATCTTGAATTGAATGACTGCAATCTTCTCTACTATCTTCAATCATCAAACTCAACGCGTATGAGCACATGGATCTTTCTTAATCTCTAGAACCACTAATACCCAATCTTAATCTCTAGAACCACTAATACTCAAATCTGAGAGAATGGTATTAACTAAAATTCTTTTTCCACGTAAGAATACGTAAAAGAATTTTTCTCTTTATAGTTATGGTCACTTTTTCTTATTATATATCTCCTATATATATAGGGATCTCCCTATTTAAAATTTGATTAGGATTAGAAAATTAGAGTTTGATTAGGATTTGAGCTAGTAGAGAAACTGCAAGACTCATGAGCTTCCTAGCTCCGACTTAAAAGGCCCAGTCCTTATTATCTCATAATACACCAATTCTTCTAAGTTAACCCCAGGCTATTTCACTAAAAGTCATGGGTTGTACTCTAGTAACTCATGTTATAAAATAAAAGCTCATTTAATTAAAACTCAGTTTAATTGAATTGGGTTTGGTCTTTAGACCAATAATAACCACTTAATTGACCCTCTAATTGATGTTTATAATTAAAGTTAGGCCCAAAAAAATATCTTGCCTCTTTAATTACTTATTTACCCTTAAGTCACTGAATGCTCTAATGATCACTTTTTAATATATCTATATTTGTAAACAAATTTACAAATAAATATTATTATTTAATAAATAATTTATTGAATAAACTGTGGCCACAGATTCTAATGATCAAGTACTGCAAACATCTTAAGTGGACATTAATTATTAGATTTCATCTTATAAATATATATTCCTACGACCCATGAAATTATATCTCCAAGCTATTGAGGTTTTAACCGTTTATATAGATTTCACTCCGTGATAAATCAAAAAATACAATGCATGAATGTAAGTTCATTACCTGCTCAGGATTAAGATCAATCAAGCTTATTAAAACTTTTGTGAATTAAGATCTACAACATTTAGTTAACCAGATCGAAATTCACTGTAGTCAATGTATCATATACATTAGTTTCTCTACTTGAAGTCTCTACTTCGATGATCAAGGTAAATCATCCACTATAAGAAAAAGAAAAACTACAACCTTACATAATAAAATGTCATTTTTCATTAATGGTTGTGAACATGATTTAATTTATAAAGAACTTGTGAGCTATACTCTCCGTATTAGCATCATATGCTTAATACATAGATCACATACTTTATAAATATGAGCTCATAAATGTATACTCAATTATATGTATGAATAAATTTTATTAATCTAATAAAATATTATTACACATACTTTAAGAGTATAAAATAACATAAATTATCTAACAGTCGCAACGCCACGACGTCTTCTGGGGCGTTAGTCTCTTTAGAATCAATATATGAGCATTCTATCTTTCAACGTTAAGACATTCAAAATTTATACGGCCTTCTTTGTGTTTCTAAGTGTTTCTTTGCTTTTGATTTTATGTTTTATTTCTTTTTTGTATGTCCTTTGCATATTAAATTTCTTGTTAAGTGTTTATTAATATCTATATCAAATTCATACCTAAATATAATTATTGAATCACAAATTCTAACAAATATATTGCATCTTTTTTCAACATTGTGATGTGTTACAAAAACATTGAATAGAACTTAACTCACCTTCAAAACTAGCTATTAAGGAGAGAGTGTCTGAGTACTATAAACCCATATGGCAAGTCTCGAGTACTTAATAGACTAAATTAGGCCGTCTTTGGGATGAGCATGATTATTTAATTATTAGAGTGAATTGAAAACAAATGCTCTTTTGCATGAATTTAATTTCTGTCCATCCTCCAGCGAACCCAACCAAAAACAAAAAAAAAAGGAAAAATGAAAATTTATGTATGTATGCAATCCATGATATATGTATCATAATTGATTTTAAGTTTCTATAGTAGCAGCTGCTGCAATTTTATGTAACACACCATTTTTTTTTACAAAAGAAATTTTTTATTAATAGAAAGATTTGATACAAAAATTAGTATATTTTTCATTATAATTATTCATTTTTATTATAATTGAAACTACCGAATTAATTTTACTGATGTACAATAAAAAAATTTATACACACAAAATTACAACTATTGTATGTAACATTTCCTGAAATCAATATCTATGTGATTGTGAAGTGGGAACTTCATTTACTCTAATACCTTCCATGTTGTAATGGTAGTTTCAAAGTCTGGCCTAGAGCTCGTCCTGATACAATTTATTTTAGGTTTTAGTTATTTACCATTTTTCAGGTAAGTGGAAATTGACCAATTTCTTTCTCTCTTTTTTTTTTGGTTTTTTGAACACACTTTTTGTATTGTTGTTAGATACCTATCAAATAAAAGAACTTTTGAAATACACTATTGTATAGATATTTGAAATTTAAAAAAAAAATTGTACAAATGGAAATAATGTCTTTTGAGCAATCCTCAAAGAAATACAACATAGCTGTGAACCAAACCAAATGAGTTTAGTAAAAGAAAAGCCCCCACATGAGAGATGGTGTCAAAAAAGAGGACTTGTTTGGATTCTCAAAAATTTTTCAGAAAGTTAAAGAATAACGAGATCAATTTTTGAGATTTTAAAATCCGGAAACTTTACATATCAAATAAAAGAACTTTTGAAATACACTATTATATAGAGATTTGAAGGTTAAAAAAAAAAAATTGGCCAAATGAAACAAACCTGTGAACCAAGCCAAATGATATAGTAAAAGAAAAATAGGAGTTAAAAAAAAAAACTCGCCACATGAAGATTTTTCCAGGAGAGAAGTTGTTCTGATTCTAATTTGCTTCCAAACAATTAGAGAAGTTTTATACAAAGTGTTTATCCCCTAGAAAGAGAAAAGCACTTTAGGGCGTTGACACATGAAGATTTCTTATGCTAACTCTTTGACACATATAAGGCAAAAGGGCAAAGTACAATTTCAGTCTTGACCATATGATATGGATGACATGACCCTCCCTAATAAAAATTAAATTCTGAGGATAAAGAGGTGTATTTGAACAAGTTGGATGTCCCCCATACATGATCGTAGATAATTTTATTATATTATAGTCAATAACTACTTTTCAATTTCATTATAACATATTGGTTTTTTTGTTAGTTCATTTTACTGTCGAGTTAAATTACTGTTTTTTTTTAAAGATTATATGAAATTATAATGTTAATACTACATCAAATTATATTATTAATATTAGATTTTTAAAAATAACATATATAATTTTGATGTACATTTCACTCAAATTATATTATTAAGATTATCGGGAGTACATCTCATTCGGATTATATTAAAATTTTTTAAAATAACATATACAATTTTAATGTACATCTTACTTGAACTATACTACCAAGATTATTAGAAGCACATCTCACTTGGATTATATTAGATTTTTTAGAAATAATACATACAACTTTAATGCATATCTGACTCAAACTATACTACCATAATCATCGGGAGCGATGCACATCTCACTCGAATTATATTATCAAGATCATTGAGAACCCATCCCACTTGGATTACATTAGATTTTTCAAAAATAATACAAGGAATTATATATATAATTTTGATGTACATCACACTTAAATTGTACTACCATGATCATCGAGAGCATGTCCCACTCGAATTATATTAGATTTTTTGACAATAATATATACAACTTTAATACATATCTCACTTAAACTATATTACTAAAATCATCAGGAGTACATCTCACTCAAATTAAAAGACTCTCACAAAATAAGAGTCTTAAATCAAAAATTTCGACATTTGTTAAGACTCAAGCCCCCAACTTAATAGGAGAGGTGCATTTTTTTATGAAAGGGTGCTTGTCTTGAGTGCCACTCATATTACTAACTAGAAACTAAAAAGAATATATAAAAAAAGGGACATCATAGATATTTATGAACATATAATTTTAGAAGGATTTTTTTCAGTAATATTATATTTTTTAAATGATACTTTAATTATTTTAAATTGATGTATTACATAATTATTTAATAGTAAAATTATATAAATTTTAAAATCTATTTTATCATCAAATATTTTATTCATATATCATTTAAAATAAAAAAATGAGATATCATTTAAAAAAATATAGCATTAATTATTTTTAATAAGAGTGAAATTGTAAAATTATGAAATTCATGTTTATAATGACTTAACACAAAAAAAAAAATCATTGGAATAAATTCATTCGTTTCCGATAACAATCACACAATGAGCGTTGTCTTAGCATAAATATTCACCTAACAATTAGAATTAAACAATTTTATTTTTTAGAGGTTTCGAGTTTATCTCTGAAATAAATTCATGGCCTAGAACAATAGTAAATAAATATTAAATTTCATATCCTTAATATTGTGTTACAAAATTAAATTACCAAAAAATATTTTTGATATATTGGAGAAAACCAAATTATCATCAATTATTAAAATATACATATACATATTTAATATTCATTTCAATTATATCAATTTGTATAGCATTATAACAATAGAATTTATCAAATAACTACTTTTGAATCTCATAATACTTTTAAAAACATAAGTTACCAAACACCTAACTGCTTCTCTTCACAGTTGATTATTTCTCCAATACAATTAATAGTAATTATTTTAAAAGTTACAACAATTTTAAACTGGTACTAAATATCTCAACTACGACATAATTTTTTTATAAAACCAATGATTGATAAAAAAGATATAGGATGCCATAAAATTGTAATTATCAAACGTTTTTCAATGATCAATGTTAATGATAAATTGAATTATTATGTTAAATTTAAGGTAAGTTATAAACTTAATATATGTTTCAGTTCCAATTCATGCAATGCATAAAAAGGTCCAAATATAATCGATGATGAAATTTGACTTTGATCTCTAATAAATTGAGCTTATCAATATATAAACAAACAAGAAACTGTCTTGAATATTTAAAGAAGTTATTTATAAACCAAGTATTAATTGACCTCATAGTAATTAAAAACCAAGATTTTAGCTCAGAAATAATACCTGTTAATTGCAGATAATTTTTTTTAAAAAATATTATATATATATTATTGTAAGTTTGACGAAACGATGGTAATGGGTCATGACTCTTTCAAGCCCTACAATTTTTTTTAAAAAAATAAATAAATTGATATTCATAATTTTATGCTTAAAGATACCTATTTTAAACTTTAATCCCTCTAAAATTTTTAATTTTAACATCAATGTCCTCCTATAATATAAATTTGAACCCATAAAAATTTTTATTTGAACAATTTGATCTCCCTCTTAATTCAATTCTTGCTCCACCCCTAGTTATAAGTTCTCATTTTTTATTTGCATATTTTAAGTTTTTCATAGATCAAGTTTTTTTTTTTTTGTTTTTTTAAAATACAACTTGTAAATTATTACATATAACCAAAACAAATTCTACACTAACAAAGATGAACTCAATTTTGGATCTAATGGCTATTTTGCAATTCTCTCTTTCTCTCTTTTGATATGAGAAATGGAAAATTTAAACTCAGAATTTTTATTTTATTAGAGAAAAGTTTACTACAAGTTCTTAATCACTTAACTATTAAAATAAGTGCTTGTTGTAGCATTTCTGCGAATGAAAAATGCTTTGACATCAAATTATATTTGTGGTTGTGATCTCATTTACTTTGATACCTTGCTTGTTGTAAAGGCAATTTCATTGTCTAGAGTAGAGCTTGTCTTGATCAAATTTAATTACTTTGGGCTTATCTTTATGCCATTTCATTTTCAAAGAAATGGAAATTTTACTCAAATTTTTAGTTTTTTTTTTTTAAATACTTGTTTATACTGTTGTTAGATGTCTATCAAACTGTTCTTATGGAAGCACTTTTGCAATTCACTATTATATAGAGATTTGAAATTAAAAATTTGTACAAATGGAAAATGATATCTTTAGCAATCTAAAAGAACTAAAGAAGTTTATGAACAAATTGCTTATTTTCAAGAAAGAGAGAAGCACTTCTGGGTTTTGACATATGTAGATTTCTTGTGCTATCTCTGTGGCATGTGCATATAGGCCAAAGGGGCAAGTACATTTAAGTCTTGACTTAATGATATGACCCTAATAAAAATTAAATTCTTCTTTTTTTAGTATATGATAATTTTTATAGGGGTGTGTTTAATAAATAGGATGTGTCCCTATACATGGTCTTAGATAAGCTTAACATATAATTGATGAAGTCAATGATTACTTTCAATTTGTATATTTGATTGTGATATGTATACGTATGACCATAACTTAGTAAAACCATTTTAATGGAAGTAGATGATGGAATTTCAGTATATATTATGATCATTGATGGAATTGAAACAAAAATTAAAAGACATTCAAAACCCTAATAAATTAGAAAGAGGATATTATAATGAAATGTTGATGACTATAATATTATTTTTTTTTTTCACTTAGTGCTTGTCTCAATAATAAGTCTGTGTATTTTTTTGATGAGGTTCAAAATTTGATAAATGTTAAAGTAGTATAATTTTTTTTTTTTTTGCGTGGAGGTTTTATAGTTCGATGGAGTGTGCATAAAGATGTAAAATAATATTCTTGATGATCCGATTGTATAGTCCAAAATAATATAATTATTCATCTTTTTTTATAAAGACTTTTATAATTTATACGGAGTGTACATAAAAAATGTAAAGTTATACTCTCAATGATCTGATTATAAAAGTTTTATAATCCTGTTAAAATATGCGTAAAGTAAATAATATAAAGTAATATTTTTTATTCTAATTATATGGTTTTATAAAATATTGCAGTATAATTATTTCTCCAATTTTTTTAGAGACTTTATAATTTAAATGAGGTGTATTAAAAAATGTAAAGTGATATTATCAATTATATAGTCTGATGACATATGCAGTGTAACTATTTATTCCTTTTTATTAGACTTTATTATTTAGATGGAGTATGTTTAAAAAATGTAAAGTGATATTCTTAATTATATAGTCCGATGACATATGTAGTGTAGTTATTCATTCATTTGTGTTAGATTTTATTGTTCCTTAAAAATGCAAAGTGATGTTTTTGATTATCTCAATTATATAACCTAATAAACTATTTAATAATATAATCTGACGTAACATTTACAATAATGGATATATAAATATATATATATATCTTTTTGCTATTTTATAATTTCTAACAGACACACAAAATTGTCTAAATTTTTTTATAAAAAAGTATGTATGTAAACTAATATTTGTAACAAAATTAAAATTTCCTTGATGTTGTTAAATATTTTCACAAATATATATATATTTATAAAAAATAATTATACTATATCGCTAATAGCTTGAAGGAAATGGTGATTATATACGTTGTTTAATGGTAATCACATTTATCGATTAAAATTGAGACTTCATATTTTTTTAATTAAAAACAAAAAAAAAAGCTTGTGAAGGATAACATATATTCTTATAAAATAAAAATAAAAATACTAAATATATAAAAAAATTAAATGAAAATAATTTTATATAATAATGTATGTATAAATATATGAAAATGATGTTTTAATTGATCCACAAAATTCCAGTCCAATAAAACCAACTTTATTTCTTTTTCTCTTTCTTCATTTAAAGTTGGGGTTTGACCCAAAAATTGTAAACAATGAATAAATGTCACAAGCCCTCTTTATTTAAATCTTCTTTGTTCTCTAACAAAGAGTTAAAAAGGCAAAACAAAATAATAATAAAAAATAAATTAATATTAAATAAGTATAAAAATACAAAAAAAATCAAATTAAAATTAATTTAATGCTAACCAAAGAAAAATTTAAAGAAGTTAGTGAAACCCATTACATTAAAATAAATAAATAAATAAAGTCCAGCTGTTGCAGTCTTTCAACCGGAGAGTTTTAAGACATGTAGACAAAAACTCTAAAAAAACATTAACTTTGAGTTCTAGAGAGAGAGAGAGAGACAAGAGTCTCTTCTTCAGTTAAGTTTTGTTATTGTGTCTGTAACTCACCTTTTTGGTATTTCTTTGTTTGCATTTGCAGAGGGTTAAATTGAAAAAGGGGCACAATATTTTTTTCAGTATAAACAACAAAAAAGTGAAGCTTTTAATATCTTTTTGTTGGATCAAATCTCTTTTTTCTTGATCTGAGGTTCAAGATAGGAGCTTTTTTGAGCTTGGTTTTGTGTTCTGGCTGTCTATGAATTTTTGTTTGTGAGATGGAACAACAACAGCAACAGTCATCAAATGCTCTAAGGGGGTTTCGGGTTCAAGCCCCATTGGTAAGCTCTACGTGATCTTTTGCTTCTGTTTCAGCCAATTTTGTTGCTAATTTTGTGAATTTTAGGAAATTTTTGGATGCCAAGTTGCTTAATTTATTGTTAACGTGAAGTCTCTTTTTGAGGGAATTCGGAGGGTTTGGATATGCTTTGGTGGTTAAGTGTTGGTTGGTTTTTTATTTCTTACATTTTTTTAAAAAAAATTTTGGTCGCTCTTGGGTTTTCGTTTTTGTGAGTTTTTGGAGATACCCAGATGGGAAAATAGTAGTCAAATTGTGTAATTGGAGGACAATTTTGAAGCCTTGATGAGGATATTAGAATGGGAATTGGTTAGGTTTGTAGTTTTATGGGCCTGTAGTTGTCCAAATTCTGGTCAAAGTAACCATTTGCTGGGAAGAATTTGGAAATTTGACGAATGCATATGTATGCCATTGAGTTTGGTTTTGAGTGCTTGATTTAGTACTGTAGACTTCTTGTTTCAGCATTTGTAGTGCTGCATTTTATTGGTGTACTTTTTAAAGTTAGGATTTTTGTATAAAGAGCACACTAGTTACTGTTCAAAGACATGCAATTGGAATGGGGTTCTATTCTGTTTGTTTTATAGCTTTCCTCTTCATTGGTTATGTTTTTATGTTCATAAAGGATTTGGTCCGTGATACCAAATCCTATAAAATCACCCATTTCCCTTGCTATCGCTTATGCTTTTGTAGGTCAATTATTTATCAAAATGAGTATGGAAAAATGGAATAAGTGCATGTCCCATTCTACAAATGGAATCTTAACACTGTTACTTTATGCTAATTGATAGAGTAAGAGCATCCAAGCCTCTTAAGATCTGAAAGGGAAAGTTCCTACGGTTAAGACAGTAGTAGGAAGATATTTCATTTATTTGTAAGTCAGTTTTGTTTCATTCATCTTTTGATCTTACTGAACTCAACAATGACGAGAGACGACTTGCACTTTAGTGGTTATTATTTGCACAAGTCTCTGTAAAATATAAACCGACAAGTGTGATTCTGTTGACTTGTACACTTGTTAGGTGACAATGACATCATAAGTTCCATGATTTAGCACTAGGAATTGAAAATGTTCTTAATAATATTTCTTCTCCGCTTTTTCCTTAATTGAATTCTTGGGATTTTGTGCGAGGATGCTCTTTGAAGCAATATTGATGCCCTAAATTTTTGCTAAGCTTCTTGTTTTTTGTGTGTTTCTTGCTTGTCTTTATGATTAGTTTGGTTTGTAACTCGTGTAATTTTTTGCTTAAAATGAATGATTTTGCAGGTTGATTCTATATCATGCTATTGCAAAGTAGATTCTGGACTAAAAACTGTTGCTGAAGCAAGGAAATTTGTGCCAGGATCAAAACTTTGTATCCAGCCTGATATCAACCCTAATGCGCACAAAAGCAAAAACTCACGTAGGGAGAGGAGTAGAGTCCAGCCGCCACTCCTCCCCGGCCTTCCTGATGATCTAGCCATTGCATGTTTAATTCGAGTTCCTCGTGCTGAACATCGGAAACTTCGTCTTGTTTGTAAGAGATGGTACCACCTCCTAGCTGGAAACTTCATTTTTTCTCGTAGAAAAAGTCTAGGCATGGCCGAAGAGTGGGTTTATGTTTTCAAGAGAGATCGTGATGGAAAGATCTCATGGAATGCGTTTGATCCTGTTTATCAGCTCTGGCAACCGCTTCCACCGGTTCCCAAAGAATATTCTGAGGCCCTCGGTTTTGGTTGTGCTGTACTAAGTGGTTGCCACCTGTACTTATTTGGAGGAAAGGACCCACTGAGGGGGTCTATGAGACGAGTCATTTTCTATAGTGCCCGAACAAATAAATGGCATAGGGCACCTGATATGCTCCGAAAACGTCATTTCTTTGGTTCTTGTGTCATAAATAACTGTCTTTATGTGGCTGGTGGGGAATGTGAAGGAATTCAAAGGACTCTCCGCTCTGCTGAAGTTTATGACCCTAACAAAAATAGATGGAGCTTTATTACAGACATGAGCACAGCTATGGTGCCCTTCATAGGAGTCGTTTACGATGGAAAGTGGTTTCTAAAAGGGCTAGGGTCCCACCGTGAGGTCATGAGTGAAGCCTATGATCCTGAAACTAATACCTGGACTGCAATTAATGATGGTATGGTTGCAGGTTGGCGTAACCCTAGCATCTCTTTAAATGGTAGGCTTTATGCTTTGGATTGCCGGGATGGCTGCAAGATTCGGGTTTATGACGAAGCCACTGATTCATGGAACAAATTTATGGATAGCAAGCTTCATCTAGGGAACTCCCGTGCATTGGAGGCTGCTGCAATTGTTCCCCTGAATGGAAAGCTTTGCATCATTCGTAACAACATGAGCATTAGTCTAGTTGATGTTTCTAGTCCTAATAAACATGTGGAGAGTAACCCTCATATATGGGAAAATATTGCTGGGAAAGGTCATTTCAGGACTCTTGTCACAAATTTTTTGTCTAGCATAGCAGGCCGAAGCGGTTTGAAAAGTCATATTGTGCACTGTCAGGTGCTTCAAGCGTGAGGGCAGGAATTGATTTTGCATATGCTTACTATAGCAGTTCCTGCATTTCCTTCACTTTGTTGTGGTGGGTTGTCATATTTGCATTTCACCTACATGGGATTTCTGCATTTTGTGGATCAGAAAGCTGCATGTACTCTCTATTCGTGCTCTGTTCTTACTGTTTTGCGGAGATTGAAAATCCATAGTGATATGCCTTGCAAGTTGATTGGAAGTTCACTTGTCAAATCGTTTTGCTCCTTGTGAGGCGCAGGAAAGTAACAATGACGAGTGCTTTTGTAAATGTTCGTTAGAAGTGGACAAGAATGTGGATCAGTGAAATTCTGCTCAACTTTGTCATGTGAAAGCTGGTAACTGGTTGCACTTATGAGGCAAGGCATATTCACTGTTGATTTCAGCAATAGAGTATGAGGCCATTTCTTAACATTCATGAAGAGAGAGTCGATACTTGTAAATCTTTGTCAATTTGGTTCTAGGGGAATCTGTCTTGTAACGTGGAACCTTATCTTAGCTGTATGTAGTCTTTGAGATGCTTTATCAATGTACATGGGTTACTTCGGATGAGTCAATATATACTTAGATTACATCTCATTGGCTGTAAAATGTGACTCCATTGTTTGTCTGTAAGATTCTTCTACTAAGCAGCACAGGTATCTACATTCATACTATTTTTCATTCAAATCTTTAATAGATGACAACTGAAGATGAAAATAGACAGACAAGCTTTTGATGTCACTACTAACATCACCTTTGCCCTGTTGTGAAGTTGAAAAAAAGTCGTGAAAAAAGAACTTGAAGTTCCAATAACTTCTGCAAACAACCAGTCCTTGATTGTATGACATCAAGCCTGCCCAAATTTTGATCCTTAAAGTTGCCTGTTGCGTAGGAAATATATTTTACCTTTTCTCTGCTGTGATGCACATATTTTCCTGGAAAGGCTGCAAATCGAAACTGCTATTGCATTGTCAGCAAAATAGACTGGGTTAATCATATAATTTTCGTAGTTAACATCAGTTTGCTCCTGTAAGTCAAAAACAGAACTCTCAAATTGTCATTCCTTTCAAGGTTGCTGTATTTTATGCTTATGATCGGGACAAATAAACTGACTTTTAGTTTAGATATTCTAAGAGTTTTCAACTTGAATTAAGATTGATGTTATGGTAAGATAAATGTTTTAGTTGCATTTGAATTCTATTTTTAGTATTTAAATTCATGTAATCTTTGTTAATTTGATATAAGAAACCGAGAACAACATTTTGAGTTATTAACAAAGAATTGTTTTCTTTCTCTTAAATACTACACTTTCTTATCCTTCTCAAACACAATATTGGTATTAGAGCTCGATCTTTTTAAGGGACCGTGAGTTTATTTTTTAAAATTAAAAATAAAAAGAGCAAGTTGCTGTAATGGCTGGAAACAATTACGTGGTTATGTCACCAATACTTTTAGGAGATAACTATTAGACTTAAACTGTCAGAATAGAGGCATTTTTGCAAGCAAATGGCCTACAGGATTTGGTTGAAAAAGGTGAGATAACACATTTGCCAGAGGATCCCACAATTGCTCAAATTAGAAACTAGAGAGAAGAAAGAAGGAGGATGTTTAAAGCCAAGACTTGTATTTGCTCTACTGTCTCAGAAGTGATCTTTACCAAGATCATGACTTGTGAAATAGCAAAGCAAGCATGAGACCTGTTCAAACAGAAGTATCAAGGCAATGTCAAGTCAAAGAAAATGCAAGTACTAAACTCGATGAAGGAATTTGATATGCAAAGAATAAAAGAAGTAAAGAAATTTAAGGATTACTCTGACAAATTACTATAGATTGTTAATAACATCAGGCTGCTTAAAGAAGATATGCTAGACAAGAGAGTTATAAAGAAGATTCTTATGACTCTTCCTGAGAGGTTTGAGTCAAAAATATCTTACCTTAAAGAGTCAAGAGACTTGTCAACTATAACCCTGCCCGAGTTAATCAATGCCTTACAAGCACAACAGCAAAGAAGATCATACAAGATTGAGGAACCTGTGGAAGGAGTTCTGCGAGCAAGAGAGCATGATAAGCACCCTGGTGAGATTAAATGAAAGAATTCATGGTATAAGATAAATTAGAAGAAAGGAGAAGCAAGCTCAAATGTTGATTCCAAAACATATTTTCCACCTTGCCCTCACTGTAACAGAATAAACCATAAAGCTTCAAATTGCTGGCAAAATCCAGAAGTAGAGTGTAGATCTTACAAGCAGAAGGATCATATTGCTACATTCTATAAGAACAAATAGAAAGAATCTCAGCCTTTACAAACTCATATACAAGCAGCTCAACAACAGAATGAAGACTAACTATTTATGGTTACTTATTTTACAAAAAACAATCAGTCCAGTGATGCTTGGTTGATTGACAATAGTTGTACAAACCACATGACCTTTGATTAATCAATCTTCCAAGAATTTGACAGGTTAGTAATATCAAACGTTAAGATGAGAAATGGAAAGTTAATTGCAGTAAGAGATAAGGCCAATGCCAGGATTAAATGCTCAGGTAAGACAAAGCTGATACATGATGTATTGTTTATTCCTGAAATTGATCAAAACTTGTTAAGTGTCGGATAGCTACTTGAGAAAGGTTACTCAGTAGTTTTTAAGCATTGTTCACTATTAGAATAAAAGGCAAAAAATTTTGCTCAGAAGAGACTAGAAATAATGCTTTTCCTTGTGCCTTGAAGCAAGCAGATCTTTGGCACAAAAGAATGGGCCATTTTCATAAGTCAGCTTTAGACTATAATGAGAAAATTGTCTAGGAATGAATTATTCAGAAATCGAAACACTGGTCTGTGATGCCTACCAGCTTGGGAAATTAATAAGAAGACCTTTTTCCTGTGAACAAAGCTTGTAGAGCATCTAATAAATTATAGCTAGTAAGCACTGATGTGTAAAGACCAATGACAATTGAATCTCGGAATGGCAGCAAGTACTTTATACTTTTTTATTGATGATTTTAGTAGGATGAGTTGGGTTTATTTCTTAAAATCGAAGTTAGAAGTACATATATTTTTTAGAAATTCAAAAGTTTTGCAGAAAGCATGTGCAAAATAAAGGCCATAAGGTCAAATAATGGGATAGAATACACTATTAGAAAATTCACCAAATACTTTGAAGATGCAAGTATTCAGCACCAGTTCACAATTCTTTATACTCCTCAGTAGAATGGAGTATATGGGAGAAAGAATAGAACATGCATGGAGATGTCTAGATGCTTGCTATTTGAAAAGCATATGGCTAGAAGTTTTTGGGCAGAAGCTGTAAACACAGCTGTTTATACTTTGAACAGATTTACAACAAAGACAGTGTAAGAGAAGACTTTATATAAAGTTTTGCATGGATCCAAGCCAAGTGTAGCCAATTTCAGAGTATTTGGAAGTCTATGCTTTACCTTTATTCCAAAAATCAAGAGAGGGAAGCTTGATGAGAAAGCTGAGGCAAAAGTTTTAGTATGGTACAGTAATTTCAACAAAGGATACATGGTTTATCAACCTTTGACAGGGAAGATCATCATTAGCAGGGATATAGCCTTTGATGAAGAAAGGAAATAGAATTGGGACAAGTCTATACCCAAAAGTATCCCTTCAGTAGATCAGAAGCCAGTGCAGCTAAGAGAGGGTGACATTGATGAAAATCCTATATGAGGAACCAGAACTCTTACTGATATTTGCCAAAATTGCAGTATGACAGTTTTGGAACTAGCTGAGTATGCAAAAGTTATTAAGGATGAAAGATGGCTGGTTGCAATGCAGAAGGAGATCAATATAATCAACAAAAACAGAACTTGGGAATTAGTTGAAAGACCAACTCACAAGAAGGTCATAGGGGTGAAATGGGTATTCAAGACTAAACTAAAGTCTGATAGATCAATCAATAGGTTTAAGGCAAGATTAATGATGAAATGTTATACACAAAAATTTGGTGTAGATGTTTTTGAGACCTTTGCACCAGTAGCTAGTTTGGAACAATTAGATTGATCCTTGCTATTGCAGCTCAACAATAATAGAAAATTTATCAATTAGATGTCAAATTTGCATTCTTAAATGGTACTCTACAGGAGGAGATTTTTGTAGAGCAACCAGAGAGATTTATCAAGGAACTTGAAAAGGTTAATTTGTTAAACAAAACACTTTATGGCCTGAGACAAGCTCCAAGGGTGTGGTAGAACAGAATTGATGAGTAGGCATATATTAAAAAAGTTTTAAATGAATAGTTATAAGGCTATAGACACACCTTTAGCCTTAAATAAAAAATTTTGTCCAAAAGAAGAAGCTAATACAGTGGATGAAAGATATTATAGAAGCATTATAGGCTGCCTAATGTACTTTGACATCAATAAGACCAAACTGAGCATTTGTAGTAAATGTGTTGTCAAGATATCTCAAAGTTAAATTTCATTTTCTAAGGGAGGTGCAAAAGAGTAGTGAGATAAAACTTGTTCATTGTAGCAGTGAAGAATAAATTGTTGACATTCTTACTAAGGGATTGTCTAAATCAAGATTTGAATGTCTTGTTGAAGTTGGTACTTACGTGCCATTCTAATATTGTATGAATGTTAATTATTTAATATTTATACAATAAATATTTCGAATAAAATTTGTTAATTTTGTAATCATACGGTATAATGCTTGTAACACTATAAACATTGTATGATCTGAAGGATTTCAGATCTGGTCTAAAGGAGTTTAGACTAAGGATAAGAGTTAGTAATGCTGAGAGTTATAAACGCTAAGAGTTAGCAGGTTATAAGAGTTAGAAGCCTTGTCTAAAATGAGATAAAGACTTAAGAGTATACTAGTAATGACATAGTTACAAATAGTTGTAATAGGTGATAGAAAATGTCATTGTGTAAGTATGTCTCAAATATTATGTTCTTGATCTATGTTCAATAATGCGAGTCTATCAGTGAATCACTATAATATAGATCAGTGTATATTTATATCTGCATAGTACAGATGACTGTTCTTAACTGACCATGAGCTTAGAGCTTGTATAGGCATGCGAGTATCCAGTCAGGACTTAATACTTAATAGACTCACGAGAACTCTTATAGATATCCTATGAAGCCGTCAAAGAAAGGTCCTCTCAAGTTGAGTAGCATTCGTGATCCTTTGACTTGAGCACCACAGTGAGCTTGTAAGTAATTCACCATACTTTGGTTTCATAACCGTCAGAGACCTTTTATGGTCTAACCATTATGTGTCGCTAGGTATGGTCCTATGCTCATGGAGTCCGATGTGCGTAGATACGAGATACAGGATCCGTCAGCTTACATAGGTAAGTTATATATCCAATGCTCCGAGATATTATTTCATAAAGTCTTATAGCCACAAATATAAACTCGAGAAATGATTTTTTCACAGGGTTAAAAATATCGTAAAAGTGTTTGTGTATATTGTTTATCGAGATACAAATCTGGAGACAAGTTCATGGATGAGCTTATGGGAATTTGACGATACTGATCTATATCTTCGCACATTCAGGATATAAATGATGGAAGGATTATACGTATGCATTGTGACCTCAACTTGTATGGTCTAACGCGCTAATTTATAATATCCATGACGTATACGTAGGGCATCGATCACAAACTTATGGAATAGTTTCATTTGACGAATCGAGCGCAGATCTAGGGAGTCCTAATATGAAATGTACTCTTTGTGTACTTGGGCAACGTACTGTATTGAATAGTTCAATACAGTAAAATTCAGTAATTTACTATAGTTAAGTTAATTAAAGTATATGGTTAAATAGTGGGGCCTACTTTAGGTTAACTTGGTAACCTGGCAAGGACATAAAAGTAATTTCACTTAATGATTATTTAATTATTAAATAATTAAAATAAATATTTATTTATTTAATAGTTAAATAAATAATTTAACTTAACTATAGTTAAAAGTTAACCATGTGGTTAAGTTAATATTAACCTTACTTAATGGTTAAGTAAAGATTAACCTAACCATGGTTAAGTTAGTTAATTAGGGTTAATTTTTTTAAATATTTATTTAACTTAAGGATTAAGTTAAACTAATCTAATCAGGGTTAAATGTTAACTGTAATTTGATTAAGTTAAATATAAATTCAAATTAAGTGAAATTAAAATGAAATGAAATTAATTTGTATAAATGTATGCAAAATAAAATTAAATTAGGTTAAGTTAATTTTTGCTAAGAAATTTGACCAGCCATCAAAGAGACAAAAAGAAATTTTTTTTCTTATTTTAATTCAATTGTTGAATTTATAATTAAGTTTTCTTTTTTATTAGGCTTAAAACCAATAAAGCAAAAATAAGTATTTAATTTATTAATTAAGTGTTAATTAAAGGAAAATCAAATATTTAAGTTGAATTTGTTAAACAATTTACTGGATTAACATACTGCTATTCTAAATAATCAGTCTCTCTTGTTGATTATTATGATTTATAAAATTTGCTTTTCAAGTGGACTTTAAGCAATTTTAATTCAAAAATTTCATGGGTTAAATTTTTAATTTCGTTATTAATTTAATTAATATGTAAAATTGTGTTCATTGTAAATTTTTATAATTCTACTGTACACATATATGTATGAGATATGTATATTTTGTATGATAAACACATTTTATATGTATGCACCCTTATATAAATCAACACCCAACATGTTTTAAAAAGAAAAGGGGAGTTTATAGCAAACACAGGAGGAGTGTTCGGGACAAATAAATTGATATATTCCAAGAGTTTTAAATTTGAATTATGATTGATGTTATGATAAGATAAGTGTTTTAGTTGCATTTGAATTCTATTTTTTGTATTTAAATTCAAGTAATCTTTGTTAATTTGATATGAGAAACTAAGAATAACGTTTTGAGTTGTCAACAAAGAGTTGTTTTCTTTCCCTTAAACACTACACTTCCTTATCCTTCTCAAACAAAACAATTCCTGGAGAACTTGACAGTAGAAAAAAGAATCTTCATTGTTTAAAGACATTAGGGAGAACCATCAAGTACATATATAGAGTTATCTCATTCTAGAACTAGAAATTGCGTGGTTCAAAGTTCAAACTCTTCTAGCCACCATCTCTTGATAACATTTGAAGGACTCTTGCTGCTGAATACTTAACCGGTTGCGGAATTTCTTAATGTAAGCATCAGCTAGTTCGTTGATCTCTTTCTTCGCGTCCTCTCCAATCAGCGGCCTCCTTATCTTTTCATTTCTCTTTGTATCACCCTTCGTCTTGCCATTCAACTCATTGCTACCATACATAGAAACATCTCTGTGATGCTCTATCGAAGCAGCATGGTTGGTCAAGTTCTTCACCATTGTGGTTTCTTGATCTGAGTTTCTAGCTTCGAGAAAGATTGACCCAAATGAAATATAAGCAAGATTTGCCTTTGGTGATAACAACAAAACATCACAATGCAGTATTTATAGGTCCCTCTCAAAATGAAAATCATGAGTTTTGCATGTGTAAAAGCAAAGTAGACAGCAAAAAGTTATTGGAGTGCTAAGAATTGCTTGTTTATAGGTGAAAAGCCACTTCTGATAGTGAGGCTTTAGAGAAATGTTAACAGAAAGTCTTGAATCTATTGGCAGCTTGTTGAAAAGGTACTTTTCTTTCTTAAACAAAAGATTTTTCTCATCATGTATAAAAAATTATTCTATTCTGGGTAAAATATTTAGATTCCTCCTTGATGATAAACATGTTAATTGTGATCCCATCCTCATCTTATTGGCCAAATGGGAATGATTTATAGCAAACCATTATTTATTCTTAATGGATATGATATATATGCAACTGGTTATCAACTTAATGTTCCCAGGAAGTTTGCACCTTAGAATTATCCCTGATTCAGTTGATATTCTTTGCTTAAACATAATGGCCTTTTGTTTATATGCTGATTATATTATATAAATCAATAATAAACAAAATTGTTGATAATCATGAAATCCTGATTGAATACAAACACTTCATAGTAATATTGCATTCAAATTTTTGGAGAAGGATGATGGAAGATAAACTGAAAAGGAAAGCAACTGAGATGAAAATTTTCATGATCTTTCGAGTTGTTGTGGAGGCACAAACATCTTTTGCTAGTTGTAAGCTGGATTTAGAGCATGTTTAAAAAGTTTTAAAAGGTTTATTCCAAAAACATATAAGTAGTTATTTAATATTTATGCCTTTGATACAAATGGATACAACAAATGAGCTCTAAAAATCACATTTTACCTATGACATGATCATTTTGTTTTTGAAAATTTTTACTCACTACTAAGACCTTTGATCCTTCAATTATTATTACTTTTGATGTTGTGTTTCTTTTTGGTTTCACTTTTTGCAGACGTGTTAATTGAATAAGCATATATCTACAGTTTTGACAAAAACAAAACAAAATGGGATTAATTGCATTTGTTTTGATGAAATCATTGCCAAGAGTTTGAAGTATCATGCAATTAACAGCATGGTGGGCATTCAGTAACCAGAAACCACTAGATGAATGAAAAGTGGGAGATTTGATTTCATTATTAACATTATATTTCTCCTAATTCATCATAATTTTTTTTTCCTCGAAATGGAGAAACAAAAATCAAGGTGTACATAGCATACAGATACTTTGTGTCTGTTATTCATATGAATGCATCACACAATTTCAATCTGAATACATGTACATGATACCAAAGTTCAAACTCCTCTGATAATCATCTCCTGATAGTGATTCAAAGACTCTTCCGGTTGAATCCTTAACCGATCATGGAAGTTCTTAATGAAAGCATCAGCTTGTTCATTGATGTCTCCTCTGCCATCCCATGCAATCAACCACCGCCTCGGCATCTTTTCATTTCTACTTGTATTACCCTTTTGCTTCTGATTTATTTCATGGTTACCACCATAGATGGAAGACTCTTCATGCTGCTTCATATTACCAGCTTGCTTGCTCATGTTTTTGCCCATTACGGTTTGTTTGATGCTGAGTTTCTAGCTTTGAGAGAGAACAAGAATGGGATGTAACTTCAGAATTTGGCTTTGTGATGGCAACAAAACATCACAAACTTGGATTTATAGTCTATGTAGTTTCAACAAAGAAGCATGATTTTGGCATGTGTTAAAGCAAAAGAGACAGCATAAAATGTTATTGGAGTGCTAAGATTTGCTTGTTTATGGCCGCAAATGATAGCAGAATCTCTTTATTTTGACAACTTGTATATTGCCCGTTATGTATGTTTAATAGAATATTAATGAAACTGCCAAGTATAATATTTTGATTCCATCATCATCATGACAAAGGCATAATTTAATAGTGATCCCATAACTATCTTAGTTTTCAAATGGGATAATTTAGACTAAAAAATTTTCATTTAGAACAATAGTTTTTTTTACTTAAAAGGTGTAGGGGCTTTGCAGCTCTCACTTATTCTCTTAATAATCATATGAATACTACTCTTTACTTTTATGAGTAATCAAATGGGATGAGCACAGTGGCCTTCTTTTTATGCTGATATGAGTGGAGAGGATGAATACATAATGGCTTTTACTTTATGCTGATTATAATCTGCTGAACATGATACCAAAATTTTCCCCGCATAGAATAATAGAAGGCCCTGTGTAGATATCGTCTTTTGAATGCACAAGCCATCATGATTTTGCTTTTGGACTTTGCAAATCCGAATGTGTCTAAACTTTAAGGAGCTCACCGAATATTTAAACTAATCAGGATTGTTTACCGCTAGCTGTAAGAGTTATTACACCTGCAATATGCTTTCCTAACGTTTCCAAATTCCACATTTTTGCTGCCCGGAAAGCACTCCCAGGAAAAGCTATGTTTTTAGCATCTTAACCCAGAGGGATATTTCAACGAATCTAACAAAGATCTTGAATCCCAAATGATGATTTATCTAACATCTTGTACTTACCACACTAAATGCTGAGCAATGAATTTAGTCATTTATAATTTAGCCTCAAATGGAATTGCTTCTTTACTGTATTGCATGCTTGGAGTGGTAAAACAAGACGGCAGGTACATAATTTGTCTGCAATAGAAATGCATATTGCACATTAGATTCAAATATTTGGAGAAGATTGGCACAAGGTAAGCTGAAAAAGATACGAATTCAATGGAAAATTCATATAATCTTTTAAGTTCTTTTTTAGCCACCAGCATCTTGATGCATAAATAGTTAAACTTATATTTTACTTTGACACCCTCTAGTAGTTTAACATTGCATGATACAAAAGGATATAACAAAATGAACACTAAAATCATATTTCCTTTGAGAGATGATCACATTGCCAAAACTTAGAAAGTCCTATGCCAATAACAGCTTGATGCATTCAGAGACCAGAACCAATTGGTTAATGAAAATTGTCAGGGTTTTGATTTCACTATTGACATTATTAATGTATGCTCCTGGTAAAAAGAGAACTAAAAAATTGTAAAAGCTAGAAGTTCTTAGACTCCACCATTTCTCCCAAAAAGAGAAAGAAGAAATCTAGTACATGTAGACAAATTCTCAATCTAAACACACACGGTTAGAATTTCAAGCTCCGCGAGCAATCATCTCCTGATAACGTTTGAAGGACTCTTAGCGTTGAATCCTTAGCTGATTGTGGAAGTTCTTAATGAAAGCTTCAGCTAGTTCATTGATGTCTCCCCTCTCATCCTCCACAAACAGCCGCCTTGTCATCTTTTCATTTCTCCTTGCATCACCCTTCTTCCTGTCATTCATCTCATGGCTAGCATACATAGAACTCTCTCTCTGATGCTTCATATAATAGGCAACTTGGTTGCTCAAGTTTTTGGCCATTATGGTTTCTTGATGCTGAGACAAAGAGACAAAGAGAGGAAATGTACTTAAGAATTGGCTTTGTGTTTGTGATGCTTACATAACATGACAAGCTTGTATTTATAGTTATGCTTCAGGATAGAAGCATGATTTTGGCATGAGTAAAAGCAAATTAAGGAGACAGCTAAAAAGCTATTGGTGTTGCTAACTTTTGCTTGTTTATAGCTGAAGAAAAAACCTTGTGATAGTGAAGCTTACAAGAAATGTAAACAGAATCTCTTTAACTTTTCAGCAACTTCTTTTATTCTAAACTATTCTTTCTTTAACCAATCCTGTTGTGATCATCTCTCATAGAAAATTGCTCAAATCACTGAGTAAAATATTTTGATTCCAACATGATGATTTTAATATTAGTAGTTATTCCATTACTATCTTTTTTACTCAAATTGAATGGTGTCTAGGACCCTGATTTCTTTAGTAGATTTCAGTGAATGTAACAAAACTTTTGTTATCCCAAATGGCTTATTGCCCAACATCTGAGGCTTCCATTCTATATTCTCATAAAAAAGGTTGTCATTTCCACACAGCTTTAAGTAAGAAAATGGCATGAGCATGACGGTATCAATGTATCTATACAGAGTTCTAGCTTCTTCTTTTATTATTTCTAAACAGCAACTTCAGATCGTCACTTTGAGCCCGTGAATGTACCTACTTCTCCACTAATGAATGTTCTCGAATCAATTAAATTTCAAAGCATCAGAATAGAAGATGGCTAGGTTCCAATGGGAAATACACTGCATTAAGAAAAAAGATGAATTAGGTTCACAATTTCTGATGCAGACCAAGCAGAATTTGTCAAGTATATGTCTTATTTTAATTTGCTTTTTTTTTAGAGTTTATTAGTTTAATAATTATTTTATAAGTTATATTCCTAATTTAATAGTGAAACTCTTTGGTTGATTCTTTCTTTTTTGTTATATTTTTCGGTATTCACTGAACCAAGGAGTTCTAATATATTAAATTTTCGGTATTCACTGAATCAACAGAATATTGAATGTCGTTTACGCGCTGCATCATTATTACATTGAATATTTGGAAAATTTTGATGAAGGATGAGATGAAAAATCTACAATTTACATGAAAAATTATATCATAATTCAAGTTCCTATTAAGTGAAAAAAATAAATGGACATAACAAATGCAATCCAAAATCACATCAGTATTACACAGAATGATCACATTGATTTCAAAATATTTACCAACTGGTTGTCTTCAAATCGTATGACATAGAGAATTCAAAGTTTTTGATCTTTCAGTTGCTAGTTTAATGATCCAAATCAGATTGATAGAAAAATTCCTCTCTCTTCATTTGGTGTTTATGTATGCTTGTTTGATGCATGTACCTTTATGGATACCTGTGCATGATTAAATAAGGTTACTGCTAGAGTTTTGACAGCACCAGATAGGATTTCAATCATATTTGTCTTGATAAGTCTTGCCAAAATTTAGCAGTCATGCCGTTAACACTTGACAGAACATATATTCAATACCCAGAAAACGATTGATTAGATAAAATTTCCATGCTTTTTATTTCGTTTTTGACAGAATGTTTAAATTGAGAACTTCTGGAGACCTTGCATCAACTGGAACTCTTCGGCATTGCCATTAGTCTCAAAAAAGGAGGGACAAACAAGAACATCAAGTACAAGTGGATGTGTTGAATTGGTGACTTTAAATTAGGTGTTGATTGGCATTGAATCGAGGACCAATTCGGAGATAAATTTAAAGTTGAAATGAAGCCGAAAAAATAGCTAAAAGAGGTCGAAAACTTAATAGAATAGTGTTTGAAAAATACAAAAAGCAGGAGAAAATTCTCATGTGTGAGCGCTCCAGCATTGAAAGGCATTGCCAATGCCTTGGCCAATGCCCCGGTGCTGCCAATGCCCCGGCATTGGTCGGGGCATTACTTCTAGAATGGGCATAAGTTGCCTACGCCGCGGCATTAGTTTTGAGCGCCGGCCCATGCTATTCTATATATACCCTTTCTATTTTTAGGGTTTGAGAGAGAAAAGTGAGGGAAAAGAGAAAGGGTCGAAATACAAAGAAAATAGACTATTCAAGTGTGTATTTTGATCAATTGAGCTCCAAATCTTTCACTTGTAATCCTTGTAATCCCAAGAATCAATAAAAAGGCTCAGATCCTTGTTCCACCGTGGACGTAGGCGTAGGCGTATTTCGCCGAACCACGTATATTTTGTGTTGTAGTATGTTCGTATTTTTGCTATTTCTACTTATTATTTATGTGATTGATCTTCTAATTCGTTGGATTACTTCATATTTGTGGTATATTGTGGTGTATTGCAATATATTAGTATATTTGAGTGTTTAACTATCAAATTCGGTATTGGGGCTTAGTGTTTAATTTCAAATATGTATAATTTGAGTATTGCTTTCGCTTAAACAATCCGGTAGTTGTTATTGTGTTTGTAATTGTCTTTGTGCAATTAATAGCGGATTAATAGTACTAGAATTGTTTGTATTTAATGTTCTAAGTGAGAGTTTATACACCAACAGGATGCATATTGTATTCAACAATCATTTATTATAAAACAAATATGAATTTGCTACAATTTTGAAATCCAAAGATTCATGACGCCAAGAGTTCAAACTCCCCCGGAAATCATCTCCTGGTAGCTTTTAAAGGACTCTTCGCGCTGAATCCTCAGCTGATTGCGGAAGTTCTTAATGAAAGCGTCAGCTAGTTCATTGATATCTCCCCTCTTATCCTCCGAAACCAACCGCTTTGTCACCCTTTGTTTTCCTATAGCATTCTTCTTCTTCTTCTTCTTCTTGTCATTCATCTCTTGCCTAACATGAATATAGATCTCTCTGTTATGCTCCATATTAGCAGCTTCAATGATCAAGCTTTTTCACGAATATGGATTCTTGATGCTGAGTTTCTTGCTTCAGAGAAAGAATTGCCTTAGCGATAATAACAAGACATCGGAATCCTGTATGTATAGGAAGATAAGTTCCAAGTTCCTACTTAGAAGCATGAGTTTGGCAGGGGTAAAAGCAAAGGAAACAGCAAAGGAAGTAATTGGAGTGTCAAAAACTTGTTTATTTTAGGTGTGAAAGCAACTTTTTGATGGTGAAACACTAAACAAATCATAACAGAATGCTGCAATTTATTAGCCACTTGCTGAAAGGGAGCCTTTTTCCCCCTTAACTGAGGACTTTCTGTCACATTTCTGGAGATGTCATCATGGATTCATCATCTTTCCAGAGTAAAATATTTTGATTATGACATAGTGATAAGGATGTTAATAGTAATCATATCAGTATATTATTACTGAAACTGGATGTTTTAGGCAATAATTTGTGTTCCAAACAAGAGGAACATATTAGAATAATGAAAAAAAATACAGCTTGCATATGGTCATTAACTAAGGTTCAAAAGCAGTCATTGTTAGGGGTGGTAGAATTCCACGTGGGGATAGGACTCCTGAGAACCCACCTTAATTGGAGAATAATTTGAATTGTATTTTAAGTATTTTTTGGGATGGGATGAGTTTAGCTATAATATATTAAATCCGAATTAAATTCAGGCTGGATTTAGGGATAGGCTAATTCCCCATACCTTGTCCAAAATACCTAATTTATAAATAAATTTTTTTAAAAAAAAAAACCTAATATTATTAACCAAGACTTTCTTGTTTGCGAAGATCATTCGCCTCCTATCTCTTCTGCTAGACTCATTGTCGACAGAAAGGTGAAAACATCCACATATGTACAACCAAGCATGCAATTTTAATATAGGCAATAATGCACATGCTCCATCCCTAAATGATATCGAAATATATGTTGAGAGGAGGGAGAAACGCGGTTAGATTAGTGTATAATAGGAAAAATAAATCCTTATTTGGCATCAAAATCACAAGCTTGTTGCAGGCTAAGTTGACATAGATTTTGTTGAAAATGGTTACCATAAGAATGTAAGATTGCTTTTTGCTTTCAAAGTCACTCAATAAAAAATAAGGGTACTTGAATTAACAGTATAATGTATTCAGACCATAATGTTTAGCCTCTATATAGAAAGCCTTATTGCATGGGCAGTAACGGCAATTTTTCTGTATTTTGCAGATCTCATATCTTTCACACACACATGAACATACAAAAAGAAAATCACAAAAAAATGAGAAAGGAAGAAGGGATTGAAATGGCAAGAAACAATCAAAGACAGCAAACACCAGACCTGTTTTAGCGAAATTGCTTTATTACTCATAAAACAAAAAGGACTTGCGTATTTACAAGATAAAACAGAAATGTTATATGTATTCCATTATCGAGGTTTGTAGTCACAGAAACAATTACATCATTTGCAAGAATGGCAATCAACTAGTATTAAGAGATATTGTAAGTTTATACGCTTCAACTTTGCAATTGTACAGAATGAATACGGAAAGCTCCAAGGTAAATGAATCGAAGTATAAGAAACAGGTCCACTTCCACCTGCAAAGAATAAAGGCATCTTTATGAGTCCAGAAGAGTACCATAATAATTTAGCTTTAGCAGTTATAGTTCGTTCAACAGACACTTGTGCTTCAAATTGTACTCTAATTTAATTAAAGTATCCAACCACTTAAAAAGTATTTGCAGGAATCTTAATATACCAGTTCCACTACATAGGGATAGATTAAACGTTCGTCTTGCCAAAACTAGAACCTTCTGTTTTCCCTTTTGCCATGATTCCTCATAATTTGTAAAAGAACATCTTAAAAGTATTGCTCTAAAAATATGTAGCAGCCCTCATGCTTCAATCTGCAAAAGGTCCCTATTCAACTTGCCCAAGTTCTAGGTCTGCAGATGCTTCTTTAACAAATACCTCAGTGGCGCTGATTCAAGGGTAAGGGTATCTATTGTCTCTGCTGATATGGACTGAAGATCTTAATCTGAATCCTCTGGCTATCTATCATTTTATTATAAAAGTAATATAAGTGAGAAAAAACAAAATGTTTGAAACCATTATTTCTTTGTTGTTATGAACAATATCTACAAAGAATGGAAACATCTTTCAATTTTTCCAGCTCTAGTGCTCATTTAGGGACAGCAGTCAACAGGGAGTAATGCAACCATAAGTCTGCACTATCGCAACATAGAAAGCTCAAGGCAGCATTTGGCTACAATGGAGACCAAATAAATTTGTACATCAAGAAACAGCATTACATTAGATATTATAGCAATTCATTAATTAATCAAACTCAAACTTCAATATCTGAAAACATTTTTTGTTTTTTACCAAAGGCAAGTTGAGCCTAACTGATACTAATTAATATAGGTTCTGAAGCTCCTAGAAAGGAAGTGCTAATAAATTTATGTGTCTGCTAATTTCTTAATGGAAGCATGTTTAAGCAGGATGGGTCATCACTGAAAATATTCAAAATTTATGCTCCCAACTTCGTTGAACTGAGGAATTAAAGGGTGGTAAACAAGCCTAGATTCCAAAAAAGAAATTACTTTGTCTCTGTTAGGCATAGGCTACATGTTGGCTAATAAGATTTTAGTTTGAGGCATCTTAACAATATTAATTTTGTTTATTATAATGTCTAACAAGGACAGTCTAACTTTCGTTGGGTGATTCAGTCACTACTGTTTCACAAACAACGTCATAGTGCTTCATTCAACATGCGTGATCCTCAAGGTTTCTTTAATTCCCAATTCTTAACAACACAGGATTGGTAGTTGAGGATGCTTGAAACAAAAGCAAACCACACTTCAGCTCCCTGTAATCTATAAAAACACACACTACTTGGAGACAAAAGCTATCCCCAAATCATATCAAACAACTATAATAAAACTTTGACCCTTCAATTGCAAGTTTGATTATCCCAACAAACGACAACAATTAGTATATTTCTTGATGAACATATCAATCACACAAGTGTTCAGGCCCTCTCCACATCATATGATTAATCACACCAAAACTTTGGCACCAATTTTACAAGTCTAATTTCACCATTTATCATACCTCAAACTGTACACAGAAACCAATATCCTAAATCAAAACTAAAGACAACCCAAGTTTTTATTTTTTTTCACAAGAAAAAAGTAAATCAAACCCCTCCGCATCCCTCGAGTACGCGAGGTTTGAACCCCCAAGATCTTGGACCACTTAAAGGACACTACCAACTGAATTAATTGACACCTACAAATACAACCCAATAAAAGAAAATGAAGCTTCCATATCAAAAATTTAGTTGAAATCAATAAATATAACAACCATCCAATTAGCCAAGGAAACCAAACTTTAAAAAAATAGGGAAAAAAAGATAGAACAAGAACAAGATATTACCTCACATGGATGAAATGCTAGACCTTAGATCACAAGCCTTGTGCTTACATTCAGGTATCTCATCGAACTGCTCAGCAGGCAACTCCTCAGATAAAGCACCGACAAAGAACCTGACCAAGTCAGAGCCTTGAACCTTCTCAATCCCAGTAACAGGCAACCAAAGGAACCATTTTTTGGCTTGAATTCCAGATACTTCACGCACAGCTCCATAGCTCAACTTCCCTTGTATCTTCTTGTCATACCAAACAAGATCATCACCAAAGTGAACGTAACACGTGCTTGTAAGCTCAATGGAGAACCAGCCTGTGCCTTTATCAAGAGTGTAGGACTTGATGTTGTTTGGGATAAGACCCTTCGGCAGGCCATACAGAGGGAGCAGGTCATGGGCGTCTGTGATTGAGTTTAGTCGATGAGATGGACGGCTGTGATTAAGAGATGGGTTGGTAAGGGAGAGACTGAAGTGGGTATTTGATAAGAAGATGAGAAGGAGAAAGGAGAGGGAGATTGAGTGGAGAGAAAAGGAAGAGTAAGCCATTGATGATGGAGTTGTGTAAGAAGGGGAAGGGTGAGGTGGTGGTAATAAAGAGAGAAGGGGAAGGGTGAAATGGGAAGATAAATTTGTTTTGGCGAGATTCCTGAGATGTTTTTTTAGTTGACTTTTGAGTCTTTGAGCTGCGTTATGTCGTTGGATTCTTGGTTGGATAACGTAGTGTTTTGGTTAAGAATAACGTTATTATAAATGATATCATAAAATTTCTCGGATCTATATATAATATGATATTAATTATTAAATAATAAAATAATCTAAAAATATATTATATTTTATAAATAATATTTTAAATAATGTGTTAAGTAATTATTAAATAATGAGATAATATAATAAATAATTTTAAAAATTATATTATTTTATTATACAATAATTATTTGACATATTATTTAAAATTAAAATTTTAAAATACTATTTAAAAAATATAACGTTACCCAATAGTATAATAGGTGATATTAAAAATTATATTATTTTATCATTCCTAATAATTATTTACATTAATTTATAATGATATTTAAAAAATGTAGAATCACTTGTTTGTTTTTTATAATTTATAAAAGTTATGGGTATCAATTAATTTAATTAAAAAAAAATTTAAATAAAATAATAATTTGGAGAAGGTAATTTAAAAGATTATTAAAGGGTAAAATAGAAAAGAAAATTGAATTTAGTAAAAGTAAAACTAATATTTGGTAAATTAGTTTTTATTTTGTAAAACAAAATCTAGGAGAAGAACGTAAGTTACATAAGGTTGAGGATAATTCTACTATGTTAAAAAGGTTTTAACCGTTCTGACAATAGATTTATTTATATTAGTTAGATTAATAATTGAACATTATCACTTTTAATTTTTTAATTTGATTCAATGATCTAAAAAAAAATTTATATTAAGACTTTAATTTCAGTATCATAGAGTAACATTAAATTCGAAAGAAATTATTACAGCTAAATTTAGCGAAAAAAATGTTCAAAAATAGCACAATTTATAAGTAAAAATTTTATTTTGATCAATAGTAAAATGGTAATCTTTGTTAACCATACAAAATATTTTCGGATCACTTTATCTTTAACATAAAATTTCTTTTTCTTTAGAATTTCATTAAAAAAAATCATTAAAAAAACAAAGAAATCAACCTAAAAACAAGTAGATTGATAGTCTTTTTTTATAAAATTATAAAAATTTAAAGATAAAATGTCGATTAAATCGATAAAAATTTAAGAAATGGCTCAAAATTGGTGAGTGTTTCATTTTTTTAATTTAGTGATATTTTTATTAAAATATTTTTATTGTTCAAATAGATTTAAAAAAATATTGTATAAATTGAGAACAAACAATTTTGTGAATCAATTTACAAAAGAAAGTATGAGAAATGAAGAAATTAATGACAAAAATGGTGGAAAAAACTAAAAATTTCTCATACCTTGTGCGGTGCGGGGTGGGACCTCACGCTGCGCTTCGCTTGCAAGGCGTGGCGCGAGACCCCAACTCGTACCACCCCTCATGCGTGAGGCATAGCACGAGACTCCAACTAGCACAACACCTCGCTCGTAAGGCGTAACGTGAGTTAGGTGCGGGGAGGGTGCAAGACCATATTTCAACTTTCTTCTTCGATATGTTTTGTCAAATTTTACTCATTTTTCACAATTTTTTAGTCATTTTTAATCAAATTTACTAAATTTTAACCTATTTCATTTTATATTTACTAGTTTTAACTTATTTTAAAATATGTTTTAGATCAAAATTTCAAATAATTTGTAAAAGAGAAATGCAAAATACAGGTAAAATAGTACGAAAATCAAATGTGTGACTAATAAAGTTTATGATTTTTTTTTTAAGTTAAAATAAATTTTTGCTTTATAAAGTGACTATTTCTGGATATTTTCCAAATTTAACTTGTTTGGTTTTTTTTTTTTAGAATAAAAGAGTTTTTCTAATGTAAAAGTTCTATTGAATTTTTTTTTAAGTATTTAGTTATTTTGGAGCAACTTTTAAAATTAAAAAAGTTATTTTGTCATTATTAAAAGAACAAATTTTGCACTTGATTAAATGATCAAATGGTAAAAGAATTTACAATACATCTTAAAAATTCTAAGTTCAAATTTCTCTTTTTCTTGTATAAAAAAATAAAATAAAATAAGTCAAATTTTAAAATTTAAAAGTAAAGGTTAGAGAGTTGTTTTAAAATGTTAAATTATTTAAAATACTTTTATTTTATTTAAAAAATTTACTTCAATTCTTTTATAAAATAACTTTAAAAAATTATCTATTAAAATAATTACATAATTTTTCTTAAAAGTTATGAATGACAATGAAACGATTAATAATTTATTTTTAAAATCTTTATATATAAAAACTGGTGTAAATTCAACTCGAAGAAACTATACTTAGAAAGTTATATCAAACAAGGCGTATAATCATAAATAACTTTTCTTCAAAAAACAATATATTTCCATCGTATCAAGGATATTTGAATTACATTTTAAAATTTTAGTTTTATGTTAGGTCATAGATCAATAATTTTGTTTAATTTATTATTTAATTTTTATACGATAATAATTAATAAAATATTTAGTATTTAGCGGAATTTTTTTAAATAAAATAAAATAACATATTCAATTATTAATATCTCATTCCTCGAAATATTTTTATAAATTTAATTTGCAAATACATTTAATATATAATAAAGGTTGGACAATTTTGGATGAGGATGGGTCTGAGACAAGATCAGTAAGGTTCTATATCTTATCGAGACGCTGAAATTTTTTTTGATTGGGATAAATTTTAGGACGGGTCATGTCAATATTCAAATTGGGGTGAGTTGTGTCCTGACTCAAACTAAGATGAGATGGGTTCGGACAAATTCGAGATATTGGGTCATTTTTATCTATATTTTTAATAAGTTTACTTATATATTTTTGGCTTAAAAATTTGTGATCAATTTGTGGTTTATGTCTTTAATTATTTTAAATTTGTATTTTTGACTCAAAAATTTAATTTTGATTTTTTTTTAAATTTTAATATTTTTTATTATTAATTTTTTATTTTTGACCCAAATATGTTAAATATTATAATTATAATTTTAATTATGTTAATGTTATAATTTTTATTCTAATTTTAATATCATCTGCATTAATATTATAATTTATATTCTAATTTTAATTTTAATTACGTTAAATATTATATTTTCGACTCCAATTTTAATTTTAACTACCTTAAATGTTATAAACTAATTCCAATTCTAATTTCTACTATGTTAAACTTAAATGTTATAATTTTAAATCAACAAGTCCAATTTCAAAGTATTATAATTTTGATTCTAATTTTAATTTCACTTACATTAATGTTATCATTCCTATTTTAATTTTAATTTCAACCATGTAAATATTATAATTTCGATTCTAATTTTAATTTCACTTACGTTAATGTTATAATTCTTATTTCAATTTTAATTCAACTTACGTTAATATTATAATTTTAATTTTAATTTTAATTTTAACTATATTAAATTTTATAATTTTGATTATAATTTTAATTTCAACTACATTAAATGTTATAATCTCAATTTCAATTCTAATTTCTATTACGTTATACTTAAATGTTATAATTCTAAATTGACAAATCAAATTCAATTTTATTTATGTTAAGTGTTATAATTCTAATTCAAATTTTAATTTCACTTACTTTAATGTTATAATTCCTATTTCAATTTTAATTTCAACTACATTAAATATTATAATTTTGATTTTAATTCTAATTTTAATTACTTTAAATATTATAATTCTAAATCACAAATCTAATTTTAATTTTAATTAAGTTAAATGTTATAATTTTGATTCTAAATTTAACTTCAATTACGTTAAATGTTATAATCCAAACCCAATTTGATTTCAACTATATTAAATATTATAATTCTAAATCCAATTTCAATTTCTATTTTGTTAAATGTCATAATTTCAAATCGTAAATTAATTATGTTAAAAGTAATAATTTCAATTCTAATTTTAATTTCAATTATATTAAATATTATAATTTTGATTCCAATTCTAGTTTCAATTATGTTAAATGTTATAATTCCAAATCACAAATTCAATTTTAATTTCAATTATGTTAAATATTACAATTCTAATTTCAATTACGTTAAATGTTATAATCCAAATCCAATTTTATTTTTAACTATGTAGAATGTTATAATTTGATAATTTCTATTCCAATTCTAATTTTAAATTTGTTAAATGTTATAATCCAAATCCAATTATAATTTCAACTACATTAAATGTTATAATTTCAATTTCAATTTTAATTTAATTACGTTAACTATAGTTTCGAATCTAATTTTAATTTTAATTACATTAAATATTATAATTTTAAATCTAATTTAATATTGATAGTTTAATCAGTCTTCAATATCAATTTGTTTAAATAAAGTCATAGATACAAATTAAGATGAAATATTTTTTTAATTAAAAAATAAAGTTTATAACTTATTAGTTAACTTGTAAATTTATTGATATTACATTTAAATTAACTTATATTTTATTAATTAACTATGAAAATTCAGTCTTTAATTATTTTTTCTTAAAAAACTTTCAAATAAAAAAATTCAAGTTTGAGACGAGACCCGGTTTAGGATGGAAAATGTTCAGGACAGGACTAGGACATTCGGCTCTCTCATTTTTTGTCCTGAACATGTCCCGACTATTCATCCTGTCCTGTATAATTTACTAATTAATTAATAAAATTCGGTCTTGAATTATTTCTTTCTTAAAAAAAATTAGATAAAAAAAATTAAATTTGGGACGAGACTTGGACATTTTAGGTCCCTCATTTTTCATTCCAAACATGTCCTGACTGTCGCTCGTCCCATTCATCTTGAAAATTTTGAGATGGGACGAGAATTTTGCCCACCCATTTATACTTATTTTTAATTTTATTCCAAAATTTTCTTTCTTAACTTCTTATAAAGTTTGATAATAGATTATTTTAAAATTCATTAGTTAAGCCAAATATGAATTTTGTGACACATGTATAAAACAATATTATGCTAATCCATTAACAAATTAAGTAAATTTTATTTTCATGAAAATAGTATTTATCTTATTAAAAGATTTTATAATTTTTATACAATTATTACATTTCAATTTTAAATCAATCTCAAATGAATATAATATTACATCTCAAATATCAATTAAACAATCCAATATTACATCTTAAATATTAACTAAACGACCCAATAACTGAGGAACTTAAAATTACTCTAACCTCTACTAGAGCTTAAACCATTGATTTAAACTAGAGAATGCATGGACTTTACCACTCAAACCAGCATCTGGTGCAAGAATTTATAAGTTAAAAATAAAAGTTTTATAATGAGAAGTCGTAAAGGAGACTCGTTGTATACCTCTCATAACAAGATGGAAATCTAAAAACACTTTAGCTTAGCTTCTAAGCAAATTAAATCTTTGAATTGTTTTTAAAAAACAATGTCTATTGAAAATTTGATGGTAAAATTAACTTTTTTTTTCTTAAAAAGTAAATAAATAACTAATTATGAAATTAATGAAAATAAATAATTTAAAATAAAAAAATGGGTAAAATGAAACATAAATGTTGGTGTCAATTTTATAGTTTCAATGTAAATAGAATAGAGAAGGGCTACATTGATAAAAATTGGATGATCAAATTTATATCTAACTAATACACCTACTAGTAGATGCTATTTAATTGTACATTGTTGATCATTACATTACATTATATTACATGGTAGTTAATTTTTAAAATTTTCTCTTATAAATCACGTTATATTTTAATATTTTTATGTTATACTTCTAGATCTTAAATTAATATCTTTTTTTTTATATAACCCAATCAAATCCTAAATTAGTTTAATTTATATACAAGCCCCATTGTTCTCATATTTTTTTCAAAGTAAAAATATGATTTATTTATTTAGAAGGTCCTTAACCTAATTGAAATGATTGAAACACCCTTTAAGATGGTCAAACGAAAACTCAAATTTCAATAATTGTAAGGGTGCTTTCGTCATTTCAATATGAGATAGGGACTTTTTTTTTTATACAATTGAACAAGTTATTTCCTTATTCACGAAAACATTAAAAAAAACAGGGACCTGGATGTTATTTTCTTCCATACATGAACCCTAAATATAAAGGAAACGGAAACGAGTGCAAGTCGGTAGCCATTTGTTTCCAAGTGCCGTGGAGACTGGCCCATATAAAAAGGCCGAAAGTTGGCATTGCATGGTTTTTCAAGAAGAAAGAAACATGGCGGATGATAAGTTTACTAAAAGGGTTTCCGCCATCAGTGATTCTGAGATCAATAGTTATTTCAACACCAAGAAGGACATGATATACAAGAAGATCATATGGGATTTGACGAACAAGATCCAGAAACAAGAGCAACCCAGATACCAGAAGAGCAAGAACAAGAAAGCTGATGAGGCGGCGGCAAAAAAGAAGAGGGTTGATGATGATGATGATGAGATGGAGATTGAGAAGAATAAGAAGAAGCAGAGACTTAGTTCCAGGATCAACTTCGATGTGTTGGAGAAACAAAATGAAGAAGATGGAGGAGGAGAGGATAAAGAAGGTGGAAAAGAGGGTGAGAGTGAAGAGAGTTCTGGTTTTGATCTTGGTTATGGAGAGGAGAAGAATGAGGAGGACATTGTTGAAAGAGAAGAAAATAATGATTATGGGAATGCTTATTACGGAGAGGATGAAGATAGGGAGGAGGGATATAATTATGATGAGGATTGTGATTATGAGGAGTTCTGAAAAGAAATTTTTGTTTTGATGTTAATGATGTTTACAAACAAGGCAAATCTGTATTGGAAGAAACAATTGTGGAGTCTGCATTTGTTTTTCCCAATATACAGTGTCACAGATCGATTTGACCAATTTAAAGTCTGTTCAATGAAGTATGAATTACCACAATCACTTGAGCTGGTTATAACTGGCATTGTTGTATTTTAACATTTGCGTTCTGCATTTCGCATATAAGCTTTTTACCTGACCAAAATACAAACTTAACAATTTTGAGGTAATATCGGTTTACTATGGTAAACAAAGTTGGAAGAACAAAGCACAACACAATATATCAGTACCATAAGATTGTTCCAGTCTGATAATGTTTTCATTATGTGGTACAAACAGAGTCCACAGTGATTGATTCAGAACTAGAGCTAAATGTGTTTCCTAGCATGTACAATAGGGTAATATACAACAGTACAACTTGTTTATAAAGATTATCAGACTCCTGATTTGTGGGGTCTGAAATATGTATCTCTAAAGTGTGGATTCATTGGGTGACATTCTCTCAGTACCCTCATGTCCGGTAAAAAGCGCTTGACGGCATCTACTCTGTGATTAGCATCTCCACTTCATCATTGAGAGTTGGAAACTGCAAGTAGAAAGATTCCAAAAGTAAGTTGATAACATAAAACTTCAATTAGTTAGACAATACAAAAAAATGATTCTCTGAAGCATATAGATAAATCAAAGTTCAACAGATAAACTTAAAATATGAGGTAATCCAGGAAGAAAAAGTTCCAAAGAACTTTAGAACCACACACAGTAGTCCCATAATTAAATCCGAATAAATTGACTGTTTTGAGCAACTCTTGGCTTAAATTTGAATCTGATATGGTGAAACCAGTCCGAATCCAAAAGTATTCAGACAGACATGAAAAAGACTTCATGAGTGTTACAACAAAAAGGGCAGAACTCAAAGCACTCATCTTGTACCATTGCCTAACGAAGAAACCGACTTCAGGTGAGCAGGAAAAAGAGAAGTTCACAAGGAAAGAAGAGAGGTTTGGTATTTAATCAACATCAATCTATTTCTCAAAATATATGTTTAAAAAGGGGAGCTAATCAGAATATATTACAAATATACTAGCAATTATGATAAGAGACAGATGACAAAAAGTTTAGGAGAAAAGTGATAAAAAATAACTAATATCGACCTATTACAAAAGCATAAAAGTTGCAGTTGAGGAACTTCTCATGTGTAACATGATGCACACCAATCATTTAATCGTTCCCAATCCCTCTCACCTCCATTTTAAACATCCAAGAATTTAATGACGCATAATCAAGATAAATCTCCAATTTGAAATAAGTTCAGGACCTAACACAACAACATAATCTCCTAAGCTTTAAGGAATTAAAGCAGTTCATAGAACTACAAATATTCTAAGTATGTCCAAGTCAAACTAAGCCAAAAGTTACATAACTTAATATATTACTCAATACTTTATGAGCTTGAATCTTCAGTTTAATAATTCAATCAGTGTGTTAAATGTAAGCTGCTTTATCACCTAGGTGCTTGGGCAAGGTTAGGCAACACAAAATTACCTGAAGGTCTCAAGGTAAAGCATTCAATCAAGCGCTTGTCTTTAGCACAAGGCAACAAAAGCTAAAACATTTCTTCCTTTCAATTATCAAGATATAAACTTTGCTTATCTGCAAAATGCTGTCATTGCTCCGAATGCAATAAGCAAAAAATTTCTTATCTCTACACTGTCCACAATCCATGAAAGAAACTTTCTAACTCTTTCAATCCCCTCTTATACTCAAACTAATAGAAAATTCAGATTAAATACGTAAACTCAAATCGGAGATTGGCATATAATTTAACAGATATTTTATTAGATACGAACTGCGAGCTGAAATGCTATGTAATGTGTAAACTAAAAAGGACCTAATGTATCTTATAATTCTCCCTGCAAGCAACAAATAAGAACCCAATACAAACACATCCAATTACTTTGTCTAAGTCTAAGAGGGATTTCTATTTACTGTCTCTTAATGTTCAAGACAACCTGAAGCCATTAGAGTTGAACCAGAGAATGCCAGGAACAACTTTTTTCCAAAACACAATTAATCCCAACTCCACAAACCAAGGAACAGACAACTTCATATCAACACACCAAAAAAAACAGAACTTTACAAAGATTGCTTATAAATACGTCTCATTAGTTTCTAAAATCGTAAACCTCAAAATCCCCAGATACTATTCACTAAATCACCAAATTCCCATAACAGAAAAAAAAAATCAAAACTTCAAACAAAAAACAGAACTTAGACTCCAATACCTGAAGAACCCGCTTCCATGACCCGCAAGCCGACCCGGAAATCTTGTCATCACGGCAAGAATGGACGGACTCGAACTGACCTAAATCGAGCCGCTTGTTGATCAACCCCACTTGAAAATAAATCGATTCGGACGGCGGCAAGTCGACCTTGATCTCATCGACGCTGAACCAAATGAAGAATCTTTTGACCTGAATGCCCTTCAGTTCGGTAATGGAGCCGTAACCGAGCTTGCCCGTGATGGTCTTGTCGTAATAGACCAAGTACTCGAACTGGATGTAACAAGGGGCCGCCAAAACGACGACGAATCGTCCGTCGTCTTGGAGGGTGTAGTTGGTGACGGTGTCGGGCAAGAGGCCCGGCGGGAGGCCGTACTTGGGGAGGAGCTCGTAGACAGTCGGCGGTAGGTCAGAGGAGAGAGAAAAGGATGATCCAAGGGGAGAGAGTGATGTGGAGAAGAAGACGAAGAGAGTCGAGAGGATAAGATTCCGAGACATGGTGCAGAATTTTCTTCTTCTTTGTCAATGAAAATGATGAACTGCGAAGAAGAAACTCACGGGGGTTTTGTAATTTGTAATTGAGATTTCTGTTTTGGGGGTTTTTATCATTTAGGTTCCTAATGTTTTTTGTTTTTATAGTTTTTGTTTCATAATTTTGAAGTCACTAGCATTGTTGTTGTGAGGAAAAAAAATATTATTCATCAAATAAAGGTAAACGAGTCATTGATAACTTTTTAAGATTTCGTTTGAAATTATAGTGTTGTAATTTTGAAGTTACTAACATTGTTGTTACGAGATAAAAATATTATCCATCAAAAGTAAATAAAATTTGAAATGTTGAATATACTCTTTTTTTAAAATTATATTAAATATAATTGAGAATAAAATTAGCTTAATTTTGAACAAAAATTATTAATTTTTTCTACCACTTTTATTGTTGAATTTTTAAAATTAAATAAAATTAAAATAGTTTGAGTCTCTTCCACTTAACACTTTTTCATTCCTTGTTCACGAGATCATTTATATATATTTGGTTAAACTTTTCTATTATTTAAAAGAATTTTTTAAAAAAAATTTTGATAATTTTTTGTTATAACTAGAGAAGAGTTTTTGAATATTAAAAAAATTATTTTGTCTCTATTTGTAAAAGTTAAAAATTTAAATTTGTAACAGTTGAGTTTTTTGAATTTTTTTTTATATTTGTGTATTGATATATACTCTAATAATATTTTCTTAATTTCATAACATATTCTTAATAAAATAAATTTTATTTAACTAGTATATTTTTAATATTTTATTTTTAATATTTTATTAAAAGCTATCATATCTCTATTTTTTTGCAACTATCATATCTTTATAAGACTTTATTAATTTTTTTTATCATGGATACGTAATATTTTATTTTATAATTTTTATATCAAACACAATAATTTATTTCATTAATTAATTAATTTGTATTAATTCACTTGAATTCTTATAAATTTATATTTATTGATATTTAAGATTCTAATTATTTTGGTCTTTATTTCACAGTAATCACAAAATTAAATTTGAACACAAATTAATTTTTGTATTATCTATAAAAATGCATCAATAGATTTTAAATATTAAATTGTAAATTTAATTTTATATAAAAAAATTATTAAAATATTTAAAATTTGAATATAAATTTTATTAAGTGTTATTTTTTATAATTTAATAACAAATAAATATTTTTAATAATATATAACTAAATAATCTACTAATGTAAAAAATTATTTTTTAATTAATAACCAAACGATTAATAACTTTTTTCTTAAAAAAAAAGTTATACTTCTAGTCTTCTACTTTCAAAAATTTTATTTTCAAACATTCTATTTTAAAAAATCCAATCAAACAAACCCAAAGAGTTAAAATTAAAAATTTCAAGTCTTAGATTGAATTGAAAATAGTCTTACCAAAAGAGCAAAACTAAACATAATAGTAGGTATAAAGTAAATTAACCAATGTTTCTAAATTAGTCCAATTACGTACTTTCAAATAAATTTTTTAATAGGGACTTTTTAAATAAAATTTCCTAAAACTATATTAATAAAATAAAAATGTAAAGTCTAGGGACATAAATGTTAAGGTACAGTCTTGTTCTTGTTTTGGTGTGGAAAAATGATGGTGGTTTAGTTATAGTAGGTGAGGGGGTTGGAGAAATATGGGCCGTTAGATTGTTTGAAAAATCAACGGGTGAGATGGATCTGATGTGATCTTGTCGCTTTGAGTCTATATTTATTAACATTATCCATTTGGGTTGGCGATGGACTATATTTTTGGGAATTGGGAAGTCAAGATTTTCGTTTGATTCTTGATCTGAAAATAAATATTTTTTTAATGACGATTTTAAATCATTAATTTTATTTATATTTAAACTAAAATAGGTTTAATATTATAGTCCAAGTTGGTTTTAAAATTTTAAATTATTACTTATTTTATACACTTTAAGATTAATACTTATCAATCAACTAGTTTACAACCATAAAATTATTATTATTAATATTACATTCAACTCATTATTAACATTTACATCAAATTTTACTGTTAAGATAATCAAAAATAAAATATAACTGTTACGATTATCAAAAACATGTTAATTTGACGTATCATTTTTTATGATTCTAATAATATAATTTAATGTAAATATTAATATTAAATTTAATAATTTTGATAAATATATTCAATATTATACGTGTTATTTTTAATATTATATTCAACTCATTATTAACATTTACATCAAATTTTACTGTTAAGATAATCAAAAATAAAATATAACTGTTACGATTATCAAAAACATGTTAAATTATTAAAAATAACACGTATAATATTGAATATATTTATCAAAATTATTAAATTTAATATTTATATTTATATTAAATTATATTATTAGAATCATAAAAAATGATACGTCAAATTATTAAAAATAATACGTTCAACGTTGAGTATACTCATTTGACTTATAAGACTTTAAAAAAATGAAAAAAAAAATTTACACATCTCTAATATTTTTTAAAACTCAAACCTTTAATGTAGGTAAAAAAAATGCACCTTTAACCTAGTGTAACCCCTCAGGCATCTCGCCAAAAACTAACACCAAGTACATTGGCAATTATCTCGTTTATTTTTTAATAAATACTAATTAATTCAATGTCATATTGTAATTAATATAAGATTGAGATTGAATTTTGTTATAATAATTCATTTAAATTAGAGAAATGTTATTATTTTTTTAAATGTTATTTTAAATTTTTTATTTCTAATAATGTGTTAAACAATTATTATGTAATAAAATAAAATAATAATTAATTTTAAAAGTGCACAATTTTATCTCCCAATAATTACTTGGCACATTGCTTTAGGATATAAATTTTAAGATAATATTTGATAAATGTAGCATTACTCTTTAAATTAATATGCTATTTTAACCCAAAAAAAATTAATTAAGTCAATTTTATGTGAATCATTGCCTTATTTTCACATATTATATTCTTTAATTTCATTGACCACACTTTGCATTCATTCCTAATTCCCTATTAAAATAACAAAAATAATAAGAACTTATTTATAAATTAAAATTTTAACGATTTGTAATTATATCAACTATCAAATATTATAAACTAAATTAAGGTAGTCATTGTAGAAGCATAGTAATAATCACACCTCTTAATTTATGTCGAGATCTTAAATTAAAATCTACACTCCTTTAAAAATAATAATAATAATAATAGTATTTTAAATTATCATAAAATTCATAATAAAATTTACAATCATCTTCATAATATGTTAGCATGTGTATGTAAATACACTCAAGTGTTACATGTTGCCACATGATTAAAATAAAAAAAAAAAAAATTAGAAAAGCAACTAATAATCATTGGTTTAGAATTTATCAAATTGAAAATCCATCCAATATATTTAGAAACCAACCTTAACTAATTCAATTAGTTTACTTTTTTTCTAAAGGAAACTGCACTGACATATTAATTAGAAGAAACTGTTTAATGAAAGTTAGAACTGGGCCGACTAAAACATGTGACGTCAGAAGAAAATTGTAAAGCCAAATTAGTAGGCCGTGGAATATACAGAACTCTACGTTCATCGAAGAGGAAGTAATTAAATAAGTAATTATTTTAAATAATATAATATAAAAATAAGTAATTAAAAATTAAAAAAAAAAGAAATAATACATAAAATTTATATAATTTTACAATTTATTTATATTAATGGTAGATTAAAATTACACTCTTTTATTATTGAATTTTAAGTTATTCACAAAATATGTTTTTTATAAAATCAAATTTATAAAAAAAACACTCTCTTTCAAATAAATAGATTTTCTCACTAAAAATTACAAAGAAATATTTTATCATTAAAATGTGACTAAGATGTGTTTATAAGTTAATAGAGAGTTTTTATATAAACTTTAGAATGATTTAAGTTAACTCTAAACATGTGAGAGTCATTTTAGGGAATTTTAAAATAAGTGGGAGATGAAACTAATTTAGGAAACACTTTCCTATGCAGGTGCTGCGGCGCTGGAATATCTCGCCTGGGCGCTATGGAGTTGGGCCTCTAGCGCCGTGACGCCCACGCTTGGGCATCGCTACTTGCGTTTTTGTATCCTTTCGCGTCCGTCTTTGATCCTGGCGCACTCAACGCACTTGGCTTGCTCTTCAAATCATATTCTGATGATTTTTAATCAACTTTTCACAAATCTCCTCATTGATTCAAAATCCTTCACAAAGTATCTCGATCTCTCATCTTAGCATCTTCGGTCACCCTCACAAAATAGTGACTCTGATTAAGTCCTTATATAGGATGAACTTAACCAATGCTAGTGGCTTAGTCAACATATCAGCAGAATTTTCAGGCAACGCTATTTTTGTTAGACTAACTTCATCACTTTGGATAATCTCTCGAATGTAACAGAGCCGTACATAAATGTGTTTAGACCTCTTGTAAAACGCTTGATGCTTGCTTAAGTGTATGACACTCTGACTATCACAATACACACCAGTGTTCACATCTTCAATAACCATTACCTTTGCCCATATGCCTTTTAACCACACGGCCTCCTTAATAACTTCTCTAACAACTATGTACTTTGCCTCTGTAGTAGATAGTGCAACCACATGCTGTAGAACAGATCTTCAACACACATTACTCCCAAACGCTATGAATACGTAACTCGTCAATGATATTCTTTTGTCTAGATCATTTGCATAATCTGAGTTTACATATCCTCTTACCATTATGTTGTTGTCCTCATACCTTTTATATATTAACTTATGATTTGACGTCCCCTTGAGATATCTTAAAATTTACTTCACTGCAAAGCCAGTGATCCTTATTCGAATTCGTCATATATCTACTAACTACGCTCATAGCTTGTGCTATATCCGATTTTGTGCAAATCATTGCATACATGATGCTTTCTACAGCACTTGTATACGATACTTTACTCATCTGCAGTTTCTCCTCCTTGGATGTTGGCGACTGTGCTATTGAAATTTTGAAATACATAGCCAAATGAGTAGAGACAGCCTTTGAATTGGACATACCAAACTTTTTTAAGATCTTGAGTATATATCGCAATTGAGATAAAAAGATAACATCTCTTCTTTTTCTCAGAATATCTATACCTAATATCCTCTTCGTGCTCCCAAATCCTTCATCTCAAACTTGCTATTCAATTACTTATTGAGTTTATGTATTTCTTTTATGTTCTTACATGTGATCAACATATCATCGACATATATAAATAAATGCATCATCCTACAACTCAAGTTCTTAAAGTACAAACATTTATCATACTTGCTCTACTAAAGCCACAAGCCTTCCTAAACTCATCAAATCTCCTATATCATTATCTAGGTGATTGCTTTAACCCATATAACGACTTCTTTAGCAAACAAGCATGATCCTCTTTTCTAGGTTCTACAAACCATTGTGACTGTGCCATGTAAATCATCTCTTCAATTTCTCCATGTAGAAAAGCTGTCTTTACATCCATCTGTTCTACATGTAAATCAAGATTTGCACATATGGTTAACAAAATTCTAATGAATGTATGCTTGAAGACTGGAGAGAATATTTCATGAAAGTCTACTCCCTTTCTCTGAGTAAAACCTTGTGCAACTAATTTAGCCTTGAATCTTGTAGGCTCTATCCTTGGTATCACCTCCTTCACCTTATACACTCACTTGCACCCAACTAGTTTCTTTTGAGGTTTCTCTACTAATTTTCAGGTATTATTTTTCCTAAGAGAACTAATTTCTTTTTCTATGGTCTATTGTCATTCTTTTTTGTTTTCACTCTTCATAGCATTATCGTATGTTGTAGGCTTATCAAATTCAGGAGTGTAAGTAGAATTAAAAGTATGAGCAACTAAGTTTGCTTGTTCATACCTGATTGGTAGGTTAATCGTTCTCCTTAGCCTGTGTCTAACTAACTAATACTCTTCAAGTTCCATCTCAAGAGTTCTAGTCTTTTTTTAGGTGAACTTAGAGGAACTCGCTAGTGTTCTTGGTTCATCTTCAATCATCTCATTGTTAAAGTGCTGATTTAGGGGCATCAGATCTACTTTTAGGCTCCACTTCAATTTTTATTGAATTGGGTGCTGAGTCTTCCTTGGACACAGGTTCTTCTTTCTCATATTCTTGAGATGCTTTCAATATGGTCTTCTCATCGAACGTCAAGTCACAGCTTATGATACTCTTTGGTGGTTTACACCACACATTGTATCATTTCACTCCTTAATATGGACAAAGGCAAGACAACCAAAAATTCTGAGATGGTCATACTTAGGAGGGTTGTCATACCATTTCTTTTCTAGCGTCTTGAAATTAATTGCTGAGAAGGGACTTTTATTGATCAAATAAGTTGCAGTCACTACAGCTTTTCCCCAAAATATCTTAGATATCTTCGCATTGGTAAGCATGTATCTAACCCTTTCAAGTAGGGTCTTATACATCCTCTCAGCTATGTCATTTTACTGTAATGTTGATCTCATCGTCCTATGCCTTACAATCGCATGCTTGACACAAAAACTATCAAATACTTTATTGCAAAACTTGAGGCCATTGTCAGTTCTTAGCCTCTTCACCCTTTTACCAGTTTGATTCTCAACAAGAGCCTTTTAAGACTTGAATGTATCAAACATTTGATCCATTTTTTTCAACATATAAACTCACAGCTTGCTTGAATAGTCATCAATCAAACTGAGAAAATACCTAACACTACTACGAGTAGCTGTCTGAGCTGGTCCCTAAAGGTCCGAGTGTATGTAGTCAAGAATCTTCTTAGTCTTGTGCTCGTCGGTACTAAACCTCACTCTATTTACTTTTCCAAGCACACAATGTTCATAAAACTCTAATGGTTGGAACCTATGCTTACCGAACGCCTTTTGACTAAATAACTCCTTCAGGTTTCTCTCGCTTAAGTGTGCTAGTTTAAAATGCCACAACTTGGTTCGCATATTCTCATCATCTACAGAAAATAATGTAGAATCACTTACAACTTCACCGTTAAGCACATAGACACTTTTATGCTTCTCTCATCTCATTACCACCATGAAACCCTTCAAAATTCTCAAAACACCTCCATCAATCCTAATGGAACACTTATTCTAGTCTAAAGTCCCTAGTGAGATTAAATTTCTCTTGAGGTCAGGAATATATCTAACTTCTATCAACTCTCTCACTCGCCCATTATGTAGCATAAGTTTAATAATACTAATTCCTATCATCTGATAAATAATGCCATTACCCATTAACATATTGCCACCACTAATGAGCTGAAAATTTATAAATCAAAACTTATGCAAGCACGTGTAAATTGTACAACTAGAACAAAGAACCCATTTTTCAATATCTTACCATTAGTAATGACTATAGACTTTGTACTATCGTAGCTATCATCATAGGCAAGCAAAGCATCCGCTTTCTTCTTATTTTGTGCTTTTTTATCTGGATAGTACTTTATGAAGTGTCTCTCTTTCTTGCAGTAATAGCACTTTTTAGGAGTTGTGGACTTTGATCTTGAGCCATTTTTTTCCATCTCTATATAAGAACCTTCCTCTTATATATAGACTTTATGCATTGCCATCGATCTGTTTTCCTAATAACTTTAAGTTTAATGATGATTTCACATCGCTCATCGTTAAACTCTCTCGGTCATAGAGAAGTGTATCAACAAAACTCTCATAACTCTTAGAAAGTGCACTCAGTAGAATAATCGCATTATCTTCATCTTCTATCTTGATGTTGATGGACTCAAGATCAAGAATGATCTTATTGAAGGCATCTATATGATCTTTCATCGACGTCCCCTCTAACAAGGACAACTGATACAACTTCTTTATATGCAATCTGTTGACCGACGAATTCTGTATATAAAAATAGTTAAGCTTTTTCCAAAGACCAATCACCGTAAGCTCTTTCTTGAATGTCCAATCTTTTTGCTTTAACCTTAAATGACTCTAGCATCTTCTCTTCTTCATTAGATGGAGTTGCAGTCTCCTTGGATGCCAAGCCTAAATGTTGACTCACCAACAACGCTTTAACTTTCATTTTTCATAGATTGAAGTCATTCGTACCGTTGAATTTCTCTACCTCATACTTGGGTGTGACTATGTTTACTTAAAACTAAGCTTTGATATCAGTTTGTTGAAGTAGAAGCAATCAAACAAGCATTTATCCTAAGTAATATGATGCAGAAACAAGTAATTAAGAATCTAGATAAAAAAAGATAGAAGAAACAACACACAAAATTTACGTGGTTTGATAACTTGCCTATGTCCACAGTGGATCAAGATCACATTCTCTTATTATTGAATCTCAAGGCACTCATAAAGTATGCCTCTTACAAAAAAGACTCATAAAGAAAATTCTCTCTCTTACAAACAAGAGATTTCTCTCACTAAGAATCACAAAGAACATTAAGATTTATATTTAATAACTAAAATGCGTTTATAAGCCAATAGAGAGCCTTTATATAGGCTTTAGGATGACCTATGTTAACCCTAAACGTGTGAGAGTTATTTTAGGGAGTCTTGAAATAAGTAGAAGACGAAACTAATTTGGGAAACACTTTCCTGTGCTAGGCGCTGCGGCTCTCAGATTCTATTTGGAGCGCCGTGGTGCCCATAACCTAACATCACGGCACCTACGCTTGGACATCGCTACTTGCATTTTTGCCTTTTTTTTATATTCGTCTTCAATCCTCGCGCACCCAATGCACTTAACTTACTCTTTAAATTATATCCCGATGATTTTTAATCAACTTTCTCACAATGACTTTGAAAACATCTAAGACAAATAAGTATCTTTTATACGACGCATTCAAATACTTATCCTAACAGTACAGCTTGTATACCCCCTAACTTAAGTTAAGGGTTCAAGTCTTAAAGAAGCAGAGTATTTTAGTTATTATTCTTCAATAATTTCAAATGTATTGTTTGCAATTATTATAATGCTTTAAAAGTTGTAATGTGATATTAAAAGATTATCTTCTATATGATAAATCCAAGTTCAGAACATGAATTTGTCTCGGAAAGAATATCATTCACAACTGTGGCAGCATCAAATTCTACCTCAAATTTTTTCATAGCCAAGCATCTTAGCCCGGACTAAATCCTGTTATATTGCCGACGCCTCCAAAATTGAAACATAAATCTGATAGGGAAGTTTATTTCTCCGTCAAAAAGTTAAAATCTTATTTCAAACAAAGATTTTACATGTTCATAGCAATTAGACTTTGGACAATTTCATTATTACAGGTTTGAGTTTATCCACAAATCCAACATAAGATGTTTGAATTGAAAGCCCAAAATGTAAGAAGCAGATCCATTTTCAAGTTTTTAACATTGACTAGACGTAATCTAAGAGTACTCAAAAGAGAAATCCTCTTATTGATTACTGAATCTTCAAGTAATAAGCACTTTTAGGTTTTCAGTTTTGGGTTTTCCCCCTTAAAAGACTAAAATCTTGATTGCAACTTTTTTAAAACATCTGCCCCATTTCGTGTTTTGCCAAGTTTGCAAAATGTACATTTTTGAAGTTAGGGTTCCTTGCCTAACTTTGAAAGCATAGCATAATAGCCACTAAATATTTCTTCCAAAGCATATTAACTACTAAATATTTGCTGAAAACTCTTTTTCTCCTTTCAGTTCACAGCTATAGCTAATGCTTCCACTTCACAATAATTATAGCTTCAATGTCCGTAATATCAGAATGGACTCTTAACTAAATCAATAATCCATTCTAAGTTTTATAAAATTTGGAGCTACAAGGAATCTGGGTTCTTGTAACTTTTCTACCAGAAATTTCATGATTGAAGTAAATCAGGTGCATAGATTGAAATTATAATTGGCATGCTTGAGCAAGTTGTGAACAAAAGCTAATGCAATCATTATTGGTCCTCCTGGATTTCATATTCTTTGTCTTTTGAATTCTTTTGTTTTCAATTGGACAACATCATGAACACATAAAGAAGCTAATAAACATAAAAGTTGCAATCATGTCCCAAAAACCATGTAAGAAAATTGGGGTTTTCACAAGAGGGTCAAAGATAAAAACTTAAAAAGCTGCGTCAATCATGTTTCATAATTCAATAAGTCAAAGAAAGTAGAAAGTTCACATGCTTTGTTTGACAATTCAATTATGTTTCATAATTCAATCAAGTAAAAAAAAAAAAAACACTGAAAGAAGTGTCACATGCTTTGTTACTGAATCATCTAATTATACTTGAATGGTTAGGAAATTGACAAAGAGAAAGAGAGTTGGAACTAACCTTCTTCTAGGCTTGAGAATTGAGATATGACCCAACAAAATTGTAGTTGGAATTTAAGGAGGTGAATGTGATCAAAATCTGTCCTAGCAAATCCATTTAATTCATATGGGTCGCCTTTAATTTTTGAATCACAGTTGGCAAAATTAACAAGGACAAAATACAATCAATGTAAAAAGAGGAAAGAGAGAGAATAGATCACATCATGATGTTGTTTGATAAAATAAGATACAACATATTTAGGAGAAAAAAACTGATGGAAGTAGCAAGACAACATTAAGCTTGACATCAAATTCTAGCTTAAGTCATATTCAAGAAACTAAGTGTAATGTGAAGAAAAGGCAAGCCAAAACACCATAAATCATCTCGAACCCTAGCCATCTTCTTCCTCTTCCACCATCGCTCTTTTCATCAGCACTTGAGGATCCACTATTGGAGTTACCTTTGACTGAAAATCATACAAAATATTATCAATTTAAATATCCCAGTTCATAAAAACTAAAGAATATGAATGAAATAGCATATTTCTAAGTTGGTTTCTAGTAGATTTCTGAGTTTATTGGTAGATGTTCGATCAAAGATGTTTTTCAAAAAAAGAAAAAAGAAAAAAAAAGAAATAGTATATAAGATATCAAATTAACAATTACCACTAGCAGCTGGGTTGGTACTGTGCCCTTGAGTGAGGTTTGCAAATCCTTGAAATACCTTTGCATCTGGCGAATTTGGAGGCAAGTGAAGCAGAGCTGAATTTACACCAAATCAAATGGTTAAAACTTAGGAAGAATGAAAATTTTCATTTGGGATTATGATTTTGAATGTGCATATGTAAATGCAACATATGTTTATGTGTTACTTACTAATGCATTCTGATACATTAGCTGGTGAGTGGCAAGCACTAGGCAGAGTTGCAGCAAGTGTGGCGTTGATTTTAAGACCAAGGTTGGGGTCATCTCTATCTTTGATTAAAATGCACAGGCACTTCTTGCTCTTCTCAAGCAATTGTTTCAGCCCTGTGCAGCAATCAATGGTGGGGGTTTTGGCATCACCACCAACATAAGGAAGACACGCTGCGAGCGCGACAACTTGGTCTGCACATTCTGCCTTGTCTTGGTCTACGCTTGAGCTTGCAAACCCAATCATCATCATCAGCACCATTGTTGCAAGTTTAGATCCCATTTGTGAAGCCAAGAGAAGAAAAAAAAAACACAAAGAAGAAAGAAAGCACTTTGGCGGAGAGTAGTGACTAGTGAGTGAAGGGGTAAAGAAATTGGTGTTAGCTAAGGGGCCTTTTATGCTTTTGCTTATGCCTTTTTTCCCCTCATTGCTTGTGACTTTAATTTTTTATGACAAGAAACAAAAAAAGGAGATACAAAGTAGTGGGTGGTGGTGGACTTGAAATAATTGTGCTAATAGTTAATTATGAATTCTTACTTATCACTAGACTTCACATGTGAAGCTGTGTTTGTCTTTAAGTGGACAAAGCACTTATTTTAAAAGTACAAAAAAACTTGTCTAAGAATAAACAGAAATTTAGTTAGTGTTATCACTAACAAGTCCTTGAATTTCTATTTTTACTATAGGATACTGTTATGGATACAAAAAAATTTTGTACCCTAACCTAAAATTTACGATTTACGGTGATTGTATTCGTATGTTAATATAAGGTATTAATAAAATTTTATTATATTTATTTATGATTTATTTATTAAACGAATAGACACTTAAATATAGATTTAATTTATTTAATAAACGAATTAAACAATATGATACGATTAAATACATTCAAATAAATAAATTAAATTTAATTCTTTTATACGATTATACACAATTCGATTCGTTTACAACTATATTCATTTAAATGAATAATATTATATACTTCAATTCGTTTATATGAAATATTCGATTTGTTTAAGTCACAATTAATATAATTTATTTACATAAAAAAATTAAGTATTTAATGCATATAATACTAAGATTATTCTAACACAATTAAAAAAATAAAATTCATCTAATTTTTTTAATTGAATGAGGAGTCTTTAGAGTTTAGATACATTAGGGTTTTGATTTTATAATTTTATTTTATTTATAATTTAATTAAAGGTGATTTAAATAAATAAAAACATGAATAAACATGAATATAATTAATTTATTAGACTTGATTTAAACGAATTAGCGAATCATAAATTTTAAATACGTATTCGACACAATGAATAAATGGGTAACACGAATTTAATATATTTATTAATGGTGTCAATTTTTTCTACTCATATTCGTTTAAAGTGTATCAAATAATCGTGTCGTGACCCATTTTATCATCCTTACTACATCTTTTAATTATAAAAGTTACAAATCTTATGTTTTAGATTACAAAATTTTAGTTTTCAAATAATAAAATCTTAAAATTTGTAACAATATTTTACTTATAGTCGTTCTATAGTATATTCATTACACGATATAATTTTTTAAAAATTTTTATTGTATATAATAAGTTCTTCGGGAAAAAATAGTTAGACCCTAAAATTTAATTAAAGAGACATCTAAATTCTCACAATTTTAAAAATACTTAATATAATCTCATATTTTAATGAATTCTATTAATTTAGACGGTTTTATATACATATTCTTAACCATATTTATTTATTAACATTATTGAGATATAACATATAATAACAGAGTCAGATAATTATACATGATAAATTTTTTATTTAAAAAAAAAATGAAATTTTTTATTCAAATCGATTTTTATCTCTTATTCTACTACAATTTGGACGACCACAAATGCAAACTAACCAAACTACGCCCAAAGCATTATACATAATAAAGTTGTTGGGCACAATATAGTAAAATATTTGAATAATGTTATATTTTTTATTATTATATTAAATTTTTTTATTTTAAATTGATGTAATTAAATTAATAATAAAATAATATAATTTTTAAAATTATTCGTTATATTATTTTATTAATAATTCAAATATTTTAGGTATTAACTTTTAGAAAGTGTTCCTGAAAACTAGAAGCTGCTTTTAAGAGGTGGTCCAAAATTACAAAAAAATCAAGGACAAGGAGTTAATGAATCTTCAGATGAAACTGTCTATGCCATGTAAGAACAGCTAAGCTTTGAACTACCATTCGTTATTTTTGTGTTTTAAAAATTGTTCATTTTAGTCCCTCTAGACCTAAAAAAAGCCACACCTAATTAATTCATTTTAACAAAATTAAATAAATACAAACTAATCAACTCCTTTGTCTTCAGTATAAGCATCTCTTTTTTTATAAAAATTGTTTTCACAAACCCGTGATACTTTAACTTTATTTATTTGTTTAATAAATATTTATTGCGAATTTTGTGATATTTTGGTTGATTGAACCGTGATTAGTCAGAATTAATTAATTAATTAAGTAATCATATTAGTTGATCTGGGACCTAAAATTTTGTCTCTTTATAAGAACAAGAAGAAAAAAAAAATACAAAATCAACAAAAACATAAACGATTACTTTATTAAACATTTTTTATTTTGTTTTTTAGATGTGAACGTCCGTTTTTTTAACTAAAGTTTCACAATAAATTATTTTTAACTGAAGTATAATCCCATTAATAGTTTCAAAATCACATTTGTTTTCTAGTTGAGGTTACGGATCGAAGAAGTTTTTAACTTTAAACTTTAAACTTCTTCGGATAATTAGAATATCAATTCTCACGTCTCTTCTAAAGTGATTGTGATTTGTGAGACTTTGTGACTGAGTTTCTACAAAAACAAGATTGATATAACATAAATGTCTCACTTATCAAAAGTGTTTACATGTATAATTATATTATTATTCGTTCTTTTCGCCTTTTTAATATTGTTAGATAAGGGTGAGAAAAAAAAATTAAAAATTAAAAAATTGAATTGAATTATTTGGTTTAGTTTGGTTTGATTTTTTTATAAAAAAAATTATTTAATTTGTATTTTAAAAAAATTAATTGGTTCGGTTTGATTCCAGTTCGATTTTCTTTAAATAAAAATTGAATTGAAAAAATTAATTTTTTAATAAAATAATATTTATTTACCACATAGCGTTAATTTATTAGATAATTAAAAATATTAACATATATTTAATCACATATAATCCTTCTCAAATTTAAAAAATAAGAAAATTTTTAATTTTTAAAATCAAAAAAATCGAACCAGAAAAAACCTGTTCGATTTGATTCAATTTTCAACTATAAAAAAATCGATTCGATTTTTTTTTTTAAAGAAACGAACCAAACCATATCCACCCTTATTATTGGAGGCTTAGGCTTATACAGAAAAATTTAAGATTTGAGTGTTCAATTTAAAAAATTAACCTTGTAGGTCAAGTGACCATTTAATTTATAAATTCAAGTGTAAACCTTTTTCTAATCAACGTGGAACAACAAACTCATTGAACAATCCCCTCAAATGCATTTTCACTAATGATGACCAAACATTGCCTCTTTCATTTGATAATGAGTATGTTCTAACTATTATCGAACTTTGAAATTATTTGTTAGGAGGCCTTAAGTTTATAAGAAAAAAACTCAAAATTTAAGTATTCAACCTAAAAAATTAATTTTGTAAGTGAAGCGATAATTCTATTTATAAATTTAAGTATCAATTATTTTTTAACTAATTTGAAACAATTAACTCAATCAAAAATATATTTTCTGAATTTTTATGCTTTCATTTTTTTTAAAAGTTTTTATTATATAATATATGTTGTAAAATTTTAAAATATAAATCATAAATTAAAAAAATCAATACACTTGTTAATATTCTTTAATAGTGTAATTAAGATGTTTTTTTTTAAAAAAAAAAAAATGGCCCTTACGCTTGCTTAGCTCAACCAATTATGCATGTGTTTGTTTCGCCGCCACTCAAATTTAAATAAAAATAAAAGATAAAAGTTAATATTTAGTTGATAAAAATTTTCACGTTTTATATAAATATTTTAAATATATTTATAGATATATATTATTTAAATAAAGAAACTCAATACACTTACGTAGTCAATGTCCAATAATAGCTTTATCTTGCTTATCAGATTCTGTTTGAATTGCTCAGATTCAAAGTCATCTCACCAATAATGCAACATTGATTGATGACAAGAAAGTAGATAAAATTTGCTTGGCACACCCCCAAAAAAAATAAAAATTCACAGTGATATTATATATTAAACCTAGTGCTCTTAGTTTTCAAATAAATAAAAATTTTGATTGTAAACATGTGGTTTGTGTTATTTGATATGTTAGTATTAAATGGCATCAATGGGCATTTGGGCTTGATGAAAATGCTGCATAACCAAATATATGTTTTCAGAAATTTTAATGCATTTTGAGTTTCATTTTTACGATTAGGAGAGCTTACGGGGGCATGGGTCCTTTTCCTATCTCAAATAAAATGTTGCCACCAATTAAGGTACTCAAAGAAATTGACACATAACAAATTTTGGATGTCCATTTATTCAATAATTAATGCTACATTTCTATCCTAAATTAATATGTGAAATAATTATTAGATAATAAAATAATATAAATTTTAAAATAATATACTAAATTATTTTATAACATAATGATTGTTTGATATATTATTTAAGATGAAAAAATTATCTATTTAATTGCGCATGCATGATGAGATATGCAAAATTTTAAAATAATTTAATTTATATTTTTTTCTCTTAAGTTCATTATATTTCTATCCGATTTGTTGTATTTCTTTTTCACTTTATTACATTACATTTCGAAGCTCATTCATTTATAAAATAAACATAAATTTTTTTAATACTTTCATTTTCTTAAGAGATATAACTGGTCTGAATATTTGGCAGAGAAAAAAAATATAACTTAAAGGTATAATTGTCTAATGAGTAATCTTATACTTTTTAAATCATATTTTAAAATTTTAATCCCAAATAAGGTGTCAAGCTATCGAAGGGTAGAAAAAATGGTATAATAAATAATTTTAAAAATTATTAAAATTAATCATTTATTAGTTAGTTGACATATTATTTAAAATTCAAAATTTAAAGTCAAAATTTGAAATATATAATATTATTATTATTATCTAATTATCCATTTTTTTATTATAAAAAATTAACTAACTAAAAAAATATAATGCCTAAAAATATGGGCGTTTATAAAAAAAGCTCCTTTATTCGTATTCAATTAACCAAGATCATTATTTCATTGAGTCTCAATCGATGAACATGGAGGTGATGCCAACTGTGCCATGCCTAGTGCCTACAAGCTTATTGCACATTACTTTGGATAACGAAAGATCCTTTAAAAAAAAAAAACTATTCATTTATGGTCAAAATCTTTTTGTTTTTCCTAACTAGTTATTAATCATGTATTTATTATTTAGACAAAATTTATATGATCACAAAATTGCTATCTTATTATAAAAAATACTATTCATGATAATCATAAATTAACAATTTTTTTTTTTAAAGATCTCACTTAAAAGAGCTAAATAAAAAGAAACTTAATTTTTTTTATTTGAATCCTTTAATAGGTGTAAAAAGCTCCTTCAATATTTGAGAGTTAAATATTATTTTTAAGTTGAGTAATGTTACACTTCACAAATAATATCTCAAATTTTCTATCTCAAAATTAAGTTGTCAAGTAATCATTGGATGAAAAAAAAAAAAAAAATTATTCATTATATTATTTTACCATCTAATAATTATTTGTCAGAGATAAAAAAATTTAGATTACCATTTAAAATAAAAGATATTATCATCAATACTGTTGAGGTATAATATAATTATAATAATACCCACAAATTTAAAAAATTAATGTTTGTACTTAATTTTTTTTTGTCAAAATAGGCACTGATGCATAAACATTACTCTTTTACCGTTAACTTAAAGGTAAAACTAAAGCAGCATATGTCAAATTTAATTAGACATGTATCAGCATATTAATAACTTAACAAATTTAAATACAATAAAATAATAAAAAAAAATTTAAAAATAAAAAAATACAACTGACCACTTTAGCCAGCTATATTAGTGGCCAAAATGGCCGCTCCAAACAATAGCCATTTTGGCTGCCATAAACAACGAGCAAAGTGGTTGTTGATGATAACCATTTTAGTCGTTGCTTGGAGCTGCCGAAGTGCCTGCTACTTTGAGTGGTTGAAATGGCCGCCATAAGCAACCACTGTTTGTGGCGGCCATTTTGGTTGCAACTTTTTTATAAATTTTATTTATGATTAATTATTATTATTTTAAATTATTTTAATATTTTTTAAAGTTTTTATTATTTTTCTAATTTATTTTTAAATTTTTTAAAAATTTTATTTTATTTATATTATTTTATTTATTATTATTTTAATTATATTTAAAAATCAAATATTAAAATTTGTGTAAGTTAACTTCGTTAAACGTGTAAGAGACAAAATATCATTTAACATTAATTGATAGAAAATCTGTTAAATTTAATAGAATATTTTTAATATTTAAACATTAAAACCTATTTTAACCAAAAAAAAATTAAATACAAATATTAATTTTTTAAATTTTTTTGTACTGTTATAATTAAACTGTACTATAAAGATATTCATGATAATATCTTTTAGAATATATAGTATTATTCTTTTAAAATATAGGCGAAGATTCTCAAATTCGTTGTAATAGAAAGAAAAAAAAATCTAATTTATGATAAAAGTAATATAAATTTGATCATGTAAAGCCATACGATTTTTAATCAAAATTTTGGATTTATGGCTTTATGCCATGATGCTTCACTCTTTGTAAGTGCATGCATTATGCATATTGTGACAAATTTTAAGTCAAAATTTTGGAGTTATCATATGACTATACTCTATAAATATTATAGTAGTGATTACTATTTACTTAAGATTAGAATAAAGAGATTGATCGGGGACCTTCTATAAACTCTTGAAGGAAAGTACGAGCGATTCTACTAGTGTCGGCCCTAATTTTTCTCACCTCCTCTTTCTCTTTGTTCTATAAAAGAAAAATGAAGAAATTAATATAAAACAAGCTTTGTCCGTGCGTATACACATGTTGATTAGGCTTTGACAATAAATTTTTAATGGCAACACTATGAAAATATTTAAAATATAGTGCAATATTGTAATTCGATCAAATTACAATAATTTTATATTTGTATATTTATGTCTTTTTTGATTTTTTTATTTCCACACTTAATCTCTTAGGGTAATTATGATAGTTAAAAAGTGGGCTCATTCATCAAATTCAATAACAACTGTATTTGATTCCTACAATGGTTATGCTATTTGTTTATTTTTATTTTGTTTCAATAAATATGTTTTAATGTTCGTTGATTGTTTTAATCTAATTTTTATTGTAAATCTAATTTTTTTTTTTATATATTGTATCACTCAAATTTGGATTTAAAATAAGTGGTTTACTAGTTTTAATTTTTCTTAGAGTTATTAATTTTATTTTAAGAGATATGTCTACTCTATAATAAGGTAGAATAAGTTCACTTAAAATTTACTATATTGTAATAATTAATTATTTATGTTGTAATTTTTTACAATTTACTTAAGACAAATGATCGGAAAAAATTGATTGTTAAGACGGATGATTAAAAATAACTGAAGATTGAGTGCTCGAAATATATGCATGTATATGAATGGTATTTTTTACTCTCATGTATGAAAATTATTGTTGTAAATTATTAAAATTAAATTAATAAATCTAATTATGATAAAAACAAGTAATTTTAGTTAAAAATATATCAAAATTTATATTAATTTATTCTATTAATGAAATTTTTTTTGTGTAAAAAACAATGATTGATATATGGCACTTTTTAATTCAACTAACACAATAGTTGAGAGGGCTCTATTATTAAACAGTGAAATGCATTTCCTCTCTACTTAATGCTAAAATTTCAGATATTAAAAAAAATAGTCCTTAATATTCGTCAAAAAATTTAAATATAAAATTAAAACTTACTTAAGTTTTTTCTCTAGCACGGTGAAAGAAGACGTAGGAGGGCCTTCACTTTAAATTTTTATTGCATAAAATAGAAATTATAACTTACCTATTTCGATGTGAGCAAAGTTTGAACCCCATTCTTTTTAATTCAAAAAAAAAAAAATTAATCAATTCAACTGATCAACACCCACATTGTTGATTTAAGATTACATAATAAATAATACTCTTATTAAGTATTTCTCTTTTAGATTAATTATATGAGTTGCCAAAGAAAAAAATTTCTTACATTTTTTTTCTCTTACAATCATATGAGTTTCCAAAGAAAAGCACTTTCTACATAAATAGTTCTTCCTCTGTAAATTAAAAACACCCCCTTGTATAAGAGGCATGACTTCTTTATGTCCTTATTTTATTTTTTATAAAAAAAATCACTAGATAAATGTTTGAAACTAGAAGTAATGCATTGTTAGATAAAAAAAAAAAGAGTTTTTGAAATTGTTTGATGTGACGTAACTTTTGAATTTGTGCTATAATTAAGATATAAAATTTATATTTTAATTGATATATCACTAATAAATAATTATTATTTATTAAATAATTTTTAACTTTTTATTAATAATTATATACCAATTAATAATTGACACTTTAAATATTATATCAATTAAAATATAAATTTTTTATTTTAATTATATAAACATAATATTATTACTATAACTATATGACTCACCAAAGAAAAGCACTTCAGACATTTTTTTTTTGTTATAATCATATGAATTATTTTATAAAATAAAAAAGCAGTTCTTACACAAACACTTCTTTTTACAATTTAAGAACAAAATTTAAAAAATTCGTTAGACAAATAGCAAGACTCGAACCCGCATATTTTTTTATATGTAATAATAATAATAAACCACAGCAAAATAATAATAATAATAATAATTCAACACATCTAAGGTGAGTATTTTTCATTTTAATGCTATTTCGTCATTTTCAACTTATTAATTGCATCAGTTATTTTCACATTGAATTAAAGGCTTAATGAGTTATTATATTATCAATCATTGACTTTAGAGGTGTACAGTTACAGATCATTAGTTCTTTTCTTTTTTTTTTTAACCTCTAAATGTTATTATAAAAATAAAATAGCAACATCATCGCTAAATTTGCGGATAATAAATAATATATTAGAATTCTTTTAATTTAAAATGAGAGTCGAACTTTGTGAGAAAATGCACTCATTAAATTATTGGAAGGTATCAAGATTAAATATTTTCATAAGATTTGATTAAACTAATTTTAGTATTATACTAAAGTTTCAAGATCATAGAATAACCCTAAATTATTATATTAAAATGCACATTAATTAATTTGTTATACAACTAATTATTATTAATTACCATCATCTTGTCATAATAAATTGTAGAAATTTTTAACATGCACTTTAAGAAACTCTTAACACCTTGAAAAAATCTTACATTTATAAATAATTAAGAATAATAAAGATCACACAATTAATGATATAATCAATTACACATAAAAAAGAACACAAATAATATACATGGTTCGACAATAACCACCTATATTTATAGTAGATTTTTGAATTCTATTTTCTTTTGTACACAAAGAACCTCCACAAAAGATATAAGTAATACCCAAATACCGAAGAGCTTTTAATAATTTATATTACACTATCTTACGCACTCAAAGCACATAAGTGTAACATAAACTCTCTATTTTCTCTTTTGTTAATGATTTGATATTTAATTAATTATAAAGAGTTACAATGATTTATATAATATTAATACTGACCATATTAATCATAAACCTAATTAGAATAAAAGTTCTCATGCTTATGAAGTTCAAAATTGACTTAAACATACAATTAGAACTAAAATAGGATTTTCTTTTGAACAAGTAATGCTGTTGCGTTCAAGGTCTACCACTAAGGCGTTAATACAATTTCGACCCAATGATATGGCATTTCAAAGTCATCGTTGCGGCGTTGAACAACCAACACTGCGATGTTTATATCTGGGAATGTCTCCATTTATATTTTCATGTCCGTCCTCACATCCCACTTTTCGTTTCGCACCTCTTTCATCCAATCATTGCATTCTTGACCACGTATTAACTCTTCCTTTGTTTCCTCCTTTATCTCTAATTTAAAATTAAATTTATCATTAATTTTGAACCATTAAATTTTAACATAAATAAATTAAATGTGAACACACTTTTATCAATACATGATTAAATCGGATTTAAATATCTAGCATAAATTTCAGTACATTCAACTAATTTTAAAGAACAAAAAAATTCTAATTTTTGATAAATTTTATATTTTCAAGAGTAACATTATTTATACAAAATTAAGGTGAAAAATTTGTGATATTCAATAATTCATAACTCTTATTCTAAATTTTAAATAATCGATGATAACTTTTAACTAATGACACATCACATTAAATACAAATTTTTATTTCAAATTTTTTATAATTAGCATTGTTGAATTATAAAATTCATCGCATATAATGTAAAATATTAGTCGACAAAATAATCAACAACTTTATATGCCTTCTATTAGGGGTTAAAAAGTTATGTAATTAAATTTAAATTATATAAAAATTTTAATGTCAAAAATAAAATCTTACATAATCTAAAATGTAAAAATGTATATTTTAAAAAGATAAAAAATTGTTATTAAATTTAAAATTTTTGCAAAAATATGAAAGGAGTCATAATTCCCAGAAGGCCCTATTATAAGTCTAACCCTAAGCTTTAATAGGGCTTTTGTATTTGTTTGAAAACCTATCAAAATTTTTTTTTTAGGGTATTTGAAAAAGAGTATCTAACTTTATATGCATTGAACTCTTTAAACGAACTCTTTTATATAAGGGACCAATAATATTGGTGGACATTGAACAATACTTTCAATGTTGCCCCAACTTTAAATGGCATATATGACATATTAATGTTACTTAGGTCACATGCAATGATAATGATCACTAGTTATTATAGGAGATGGACCATTAGATATTTAGGGTATGTACTAAAATAATAATATAGATGGGGTATTAATTTGTCATACTTAATTATGCATACCGATTTGATTGTGCTATATGGTCACTAATTATTATATCTTTAATATATCCTTTTAGGTTTTTACTACTTTTACAATATAAAATAAATAAATGTTGATCTTATTTAAAACCTCAATTATATATCCCTTTTCTTTCTTTTTAAAGAGAGCTGCCTGCTATAAATTATTGTTCATGTATAATTTATACTAGATTTAACCAACCTCTTATACTTTTTTTTGATAATTTATTAATTAAAAAAGGAATTTCACTGAATAAGTATATCTATTTTAGAGACCCAATTTCAAATATTGCCTTAAAGGAACTAGTCAAAGACCCTGATCAATCACATGAAAATGCACTCTAAAGAAATTTTCAATCCAAGGAATAATATTTATAACGTTTTTAGTATTACCAAATTAATAGTAAAAATTGAGGGATTTATAATCCCCTTTAATTTTGGCCTATAAGGCCTAATCACTATGCATCCCTAGCCTGTCTGTTGTAGCTCACAAGGCTAGGTCAATAAGTACAGGCCTAATGGTTACAAGGGCATGCGAGTGTCGTCGGACTAGCTCATAGTTCTCCTCTTGCCAACACTATCCTTAGTCATCAGATACACTCTTAGATCTAACCAACCACTTTGATCGTGCTTAGATTGTTTCAGAAAGATTTAACCAGCACAAATTAAAGATAAGAAATACTTTCCATAAGTACAACACTTATAATCTTAATATAAGTGATGAAACACTTGTACAAAAATCGTAAAGTGAAATTGTGAATAGAGGCAAGTTATGAAGTAAAAACCCTAAATTACTAAATCTCTTTTTTGAAAATTGTAAAATGAAGCCAAAGTAGGAGAGTAAAGAGGCCATGTTTAAACATATGATTCTTAAGAAGTAATTCTAGTTGTCAATTCAAGATCTAAAGGTTGGAACACTTTTATAGGTGAAACGTCTTTGTAAACTGATGTATTTCTCCAAAAGTTGTACCTCAGCCTTTCGATCAACATTAGCTCTTCAGGATGGTGCAAGATTACCACAAATTAAAAAAAAAAGGCAAGTATTTGTCTAGCTGCTTGACAACGTGTATTTTTTAAAAAATTGCCAATATTAAATGTGCCTTTAATGCCAGATTTAAATAATAGTTCCATCGTTGTGATTTCAAGGGTTTGGGGACCATTAACAAAATAGAATTTCACTAATAAGTGCATCCATTCTTTCATATAAGATCCAATCTTAAGCACTGCTTCAGAGGAACAAGCTGAAGATGCTAGCCGATCACTTTAAAAGGCACTCTAAAGAAACCATAATTGAGGGAATAATATTTATATAGTTTTTAATATTAACAAATTAATATTAAAAATTGAGAGATCTCTGTTTCCCTTAGATTTAGGCCCATAAGGCCCAATCACTACGCATCCTCACTCCATTTGCTGTAGCTCACAAGGCTAGTTTCATAAACACGAGCCTAATCTTTACAAGGGTATGCGGGTGTCGTCGGGCTTACTTGTAGTCCTCCTCTCACCAACATTGTCGATTACTTAACATCTTAATTTGAGATTCAAAATTTATGATATGATTTAGGAAGTGTGACATTACTCAAATTAATTAGATGTGAACACACTTTTGTCAATGCATGATTAAATTTGATCGAAGTATCCAAACCAAGCATAAATTTCAGTACATTAAACTAATTTTGTAGAACAAAAAATTCTAATCTTTGATAAAGTTTATATTTTCAAGAGCAACATTATTTATACCTTTTTCGATTTTTGTCTTTTCGCACTTGACCTTTTGTGGTGATGTATGATAGTTAAAAAAGTGGGCTCATTTATCAAATTCAATAACAACTGTATTTGGTTTTTACAATGGGTAAGCTATTTGTTTATTTTTATTTTGTTTCAATAAATATGTTTTAATATTTGTTGATTTTTTTAATTTAGTTTTTATTGAAATTTTTTTTTATATATTGTGTCACTCAAATTTGGATGTAAAATAAGTGGTTTACTAGTTTTAATCTTTTTTAGAGTTGTTGATTTTATTTTAAAATATGCGTCTGCTCTATAATAAGGTAGAATAAGTTAATTATATTGTGATAGTTAATTATTTGTGTTGTAATTTTTTATAGTTTACTTAATGTAATCTTGATAAAAAAAAAATCGATTGTTAAAATAGATTAATTAGAGAGAACTGAAGATTGAGTGCTCAAAATATGTGCATGTATATAAATAGTATTTTTTACTTTCATGCATGAAGATTATTGTTGTGCATTAATAAAATTAAATTAATAAATTTAATTATGATAAAAACAAGTAATTTTAGTTAAAAATACATCAAAATTTATATTAATTTATTCTATTAATGAAACCTTTCTTTTGAAAAAAAAAACAATGATTGATATATGGCACTTTTTAATCATTAAATAGTGAAATGCATTTCCTCTCTACTTAATGCTAAAATTTCAGATATTAAAAAAAATAATCCTTAATATTCGTCAAAAAATTTAATATAAAATTAAAATTTACTTAAGTTTTTTCTCTAGCACACGGTGAAAAGAGACGTAGGAGGAGGGCCTTCACTTTAACAGAGAATAAGTGTAAAAATAAGGTTATTAACGGAAGTGCAAAAGAAAAAAAAAATAACACAGCACAAAATTTAAATAATTAAAACATTTTAAGAAAATAATATTTCAATAAAATTAAAAATTGATTTGTATAATAATTAATTTCTAATTAATGACCTAAGCTACAGATTAAGGCAACTTTCATAAATATGGCACAACGGTTCCCTTTTGCAAAAGTGAAAAGTTGCAATTAAATGCTTTTGAGTTGAGATAATTAACAGCATTTAAAAAAAATAAAAAATCACTTCTCAAGTGTTTCTTAAAATAAATTTTTATTGCATAAAATAGAAATTATAACCTACATAGATGTGAGCAGAGTTTGAACCCATTCTTTTTAATTCAAAAAAAAAAAAAAGTTAACCAATTCAACTGATCAACACCCACAATATTAATTTAAGATTAAATAATAAATAATACTCTTATTAAGTATTTCTCTTTGTAATTAATTATATGAGTTGCCATGGAAAAAAATTTCTTACATTTTTTTTTCTTATAATCATATGAGTTTCCAAAGAAAAGCACTTTCTACATAAATAGTTCTTCCTCTGTAAATTAAAAACACCCCCTTGTATAAGAGGCATGACTTCTTTATGTCCTTATTTTTTTATTATAAAAAAATCACTAAATAAATGTTTGAAACTGGAAGCTATGCATTGTTAGAAAAAAAATGAGTTTTTGAAGTTGTTTTATGGGATGTAACTTTTGAATTTGTGTGGATAATTAAGATATAAAATTTATATTTTAATTGACATATTATTAATAAAAAAATATTATTTTTTTAGATAATTTTTAATTTTTTATTAATAATTATATAATAATTAATAATTGACACTTTAAATATTATATTAATTAAAATATAAATTTTTTATTTTAATTACATAAACATAATATTACTACTATAACTATATGACTCACCAAAGAACAGCACTTTTGACATTTTTTTTTTGTTATAACCATATGAGTTATTTTATAAAAAAAAAAAGCAGTTCTAACACAAACACTTCTTTTTACAATTTAAGAACAAAATTTAAAAAATTCGTTAGACAAATAGCAAGACTCGAACCCGCATATATTTTTTATGTAATAATAATTCAACACATCTAAGGTGGATATTTTTCATTTTAATGCTATTTCGTCATTTTCAGCTTATTAATTGCATCAATTATTTTTATATTGAATTAAGGAAAATTCTTTGAGTTGATCGTTATTTTAATATTAATTTTTATTTTAAGTAAAGTTAAATATTTTAAATTATATTAATCAAATATACGTTATGTTTATTATTTTACCCTTATTATAATTTTAATAATTTTTATTGTTATTTAATTTTTTTATTTTATTTTATATAAATTATTGAAGAATATAAATTTATAAATAATTAAAATTAAAATTAATTATAAAAAGATTGTAAATTTATAATAATAATAATTAAAAATAATAACAATAAAAATTATAAAAACACAAAATGCTCGCTGGGCGCGCGCCCAGGCCTGCGCCTAGCGAGCATGCGCCTAGGCCTGCGTCCAGCGACCATTGTATCTGTATTTTTAAAAAATAAATTTTAAAATAAAATAAATAATTATATATTAAATTCCTTTTATTTTTTTATTTTATTTAAATATAAAAATCATTGTAATTTTATATATATATTTTTTATTACCCCCTCACAGTATCATCTCTCGTATTCGATTCTTAGATCTGGTGCGTTCTCAAAACTCACAGATCTGCTCTCAAAATTCATATCCCTCGATTCATTTTTACGCGAAGATCAAAGATTCAGAGAAGAAAAATAGCTGAAGTTTAAAATAATTAAGATTTTATTTATTTTAATTTAATTAATAGTATTATGTATATTTATTGAAATAAATGATTAAAGTGTTTGGATATATATATGTTATGATTGAGTTGTGGCTGCGCCATATATAATTGTTGCTGGTGGTCGATTGGTATGCGTCTGCGCGTGACTGCACATATAGTTGTTGTTGGCCGCCGTCATGCGCTCACCAATAATAACAAGGTGTTCTTGCGTACCACCGCAACGTTATAACACCACCACCACCAAATGGCTATCATTTTTTCTGAACCTGCATATTATTTATTTTATATATTTAAAATAAAAATATATTATATATATAAATAGTTATATATTTAATTATATTTTTTAAATTTAATTAATATAAAATTAAATTAAAATTATGTTATATTTTTTTTCAGGTATGTCACAAATTTCAACCATTGTATGTTTTAGGGGAAGATGGAAGAGCTGTAGCGATGATTTTGAAAGATACATTGGATATCAAAATATGCATATGGTTGTTCTGAAAAATATTAGATACAAAGCGTTGTTGAGAAGAATTTGTCATCTTTTAGGAGTTAATCAGGTGCATTATAAAATAACTTTGAAGTTTGAGGTTCCTTCAAGTACCATAAAGTTGAGACCCATTCTACTTGAAAATGACGATGATGCAATATTGTGGTTGAGCTTATAGAATAATATGGCTACACCGCTTTGTGTAATAGTAGATGCTCGAGGACCTGAAAGTAATGCAGAAGCATCAATGAAGCAAAAAGAAGGCTATGCTAAGCAATTCTCATCGACAACTCCTGTGTATATTCCAAATTTCCCAGAGGATTATCATTATTCTCCTTCGATGCTCAACGAACAACAAGGTTACACATATGACCATGGTCAGATATATGGAGATGTTGGCGTTGATCTTGGCTATGATATTGGTGAAAATGATGATCATGGTTACGAGGTTGATGATGATTGTAGAAATGATTATAATGATGATTATGAAAAGAATGAGAATGTAAATGATGATGGTGATGATGATGATGAGGATGATGATGATGAGGGTGATAATGATGATGATGATGACGACGACGACGACGACGATGATGATGAGGGTTATGGTAGAGAGGAAAGGGTTAAGGTAGAAAATCTATTTCAGTTTCAGCCTGAAATACCACCATTTGACTTGAATGTATCGAAAAAAATTTCTTGTAATGGGATTGGTGATGTATTTGTAAAAAAATTATATAACAGCAAAGATGAAATTCATAAAGCTATAAGTATGGTTGCACTGAAGGAAAAATAGAGTTTTAGAGTTTACAAATCCACCAAAGATCGTTCTGAGTTGAAATGCGATGATGACAGCTGCAAGTGGAGATTACGGGTAGTGTCGACAGAAGGGCGACATTTTGTTTGTTGTTAGGCGAGTACATACAGGGCACACTTGTATTTTGAGTCAATTAAGGGATGGTCACCGGCAAGCCAAGAGTCGAATTATTGCTAAAATAATAAAAAATAAGTTTACGTCGGTCAATAGAAACTATAGGCCGAAAGACATTCAAGCAGACATACATGAACAATTCGGTGTTCAGATAACCTATACTAATGTTTGGCGTAAGGAGCGTGCATTAAGATTGATAAGAGGTACTCCTGAGGATTCGTTTAGATTGCTTCCTGCATACAGTTATGTGTTGCAACAAAATAACCCAGGTACGGTTACTCATTTGGAAACTGACGCGGATAATCACTTCAAGTATTTCTTTATGGCGTTAGGACCCTACATCAGAGGTTTTAATTCATTAATTTGACCGATAGTTGCAGTGGACGGAACATTTTTGAAAGGTTCCTATCTGGTACAATGTTTGTGGCCGTTTGTAAAGATGAAAACAATCAGATTTATCCATTGGCTTGGGGAATTGCTAACTCAGAAAATAATACTTCTTGGGAGTGGTTTATGATTACACTGCGAGGAGTTATTGCAGATCATCAAAATCTTGTTTTTATATCTGATCGACATGCTAGTATTGAGAGGGCTATACAGGGTGTGTTTCATCATGCATATCATGGGTTCTACATATATCATTTGAAAGGAAATTTGATGACAAAATACAAGTTACCATTAGATAAGTCTAAAAAAGGGGTATACCTATCTACCTACTTCACTGCTGCCAAGGCTTATCTTATCCATGATTTTCAATACCAATTAAATAAGATGCGACAAATGAGACCTGACGTGATGAAGTATTTGGAGGAAGATGTTGGTATGGTGAGATGGGCATGATCATCTGGTACTTTCAAAAGGTATGACATTATGACTACTAATATCATTGAGAGCATTAATGCAGTTGCAAAAGAAGTAAGAAAACTTCCGGTGATTAATTTGGTGGAGTGGATGCGGGAACTAACGCAATTGTGGTTTTACCATAGACGATTGGCATCACAAAATATGACCAATGTCTTGACGAACTGGGCATATCATAAAGTCATGAAACATAACGATAAGGTAAGTCGAATGACCATTTCTCCTGTTGATGATTTACGATTTATAGTTATGAATGGTGGAGTAAACTGGATTGTAGACATTAGCGAAAGAACATGCAGCTGTCGAAAGTTTGATTATCGGCAACTGCCTTGTTCCCATGCACTCGCTACATGCAGATACATCAAATTATCGCACGAGAGTCTTTGTTCAATTTATTACACATCTGTGACTTTATTCCGTGCCTATAGCGAGCTAATACTTCCGGTTGGTCAAGTGTCAGATTGGATAGTCCCAGAGTATTTGAAAAATATGGACATTCAGCCTCCGATAGCACATCGTCAGTCAGGTAGACGTCGGATGAATCAGATTCCATCTCAAGGAGAGGAACCATCAAAGAATATATATAGTCGTTGTAGACAATATGGACATAACCGATAAACGTGTCGAAACCCTGTACCTTTATAGAGTAGGTGATGTATATTCATTTATAAACATTTACCTTATTGATATTTAATTATGTATAATATAAAGCTAATATTTAAATATTTTTTTATTTTAGACGAATCTGAAAAAATAAGAGAAAAAGTTATACCATGAGGCTTAATTATGTATGAGAGTCGAGTTTCGTCACTTTTGTAATTCAGTTATTTTGTAATGCACTTTTTTTGTAATTCACTTAATTTGTAATGCACTTATTTTGTAACGCACTTAATATAATGCACTTGTCTTTAGTATTAATGTTGATAATTTTCACAAATTTTTTGATAGAATCTCCTCTTTAATAAGGACAATCCTAAACCTTCCATATTGAATAAACACACTTTTATTAAACTGCAAAATCACTTTCGCATACATAAACCCAAATCAACGCCCACAAATAATTATACACCAAAATCAATGCATATTCATTAAATCACACTTCTATCAAACTGTAAAAATACTTCTACATACATACACCCAAAACAATTATGATATATCAATTATACACCCAAATTAATGCATATAAATAAATTATAGTACTAAATATCTATGCAGCTGTAGTCCACAAATCAACGACCATTTCTGTTTATAAAAGGTACCAATGTCAGGGAACGAGTCAAATGGCCGACCTAACATAAGATATTCAATATACATACAGGCGAAGACGCCACAGTCCCCGCTCCCGACCTTTTGTTGCATCATATTCTCCCGGATACGAGTCACCGGCCAAGGGAACAAATTTGGGCTTTCTATGCCCCTTAAACTATAAAATCTACACCTTTGAAGGTATAAAGGCATTGCAACACACAGAGGCTCTATAAATTTCATGATGGACTCGTCTGAATGGCCGTTCACGCTAGAATCATAAAGAACGATTGCAAACTAAGTAAGGTCGAGTTGTGCTACAATCCAATGTTCTTGATTCATATTTAGAGGAATATATACCTACAAAAATAATTATGGTATTATTTTTAACTTAATGTTGTTACACGCACAGTAAAAAGTCATTATTATTCTTAAAAAATACATTATTGACTGATGCCCATGGTTTAGAGCCAAGTAACTCGGTCTTTGTTTCGAGTGCATAAGCCAACAACATTTGAAGCCAGTCGTTGTTGTCTGGAGAGTGAAGGACATTTTCCACATTTGTCGAATGTACTCCTAAACACAAATAAAAGATACTCGTTAAAGTCGATAATAGTTAAAGTCAATAATATTATATGCACAATAAATGGGTAATATAATAACTTACGTAGAAATATGCATCTGCAGTTGTACAATCCTATAAGTACATGTCAGAAAACGTTCTTTGAAGCAAACGCAAAACCTTTAAATATTCATTTATATGCTGCAAAACACACAGAATATATATAAGTTTTGATATTATTAGACAAATCACAAAACAAAAAAAAGTTAAAATAAATTCTCACCGAATCGTCAAGCCAATTTTGTAGTATCTCATTAAACCATGTATTGTTCGGATCGAGTCCATGCAAATGAACCCGTTGTGTTAGGTCATTATTTTTTATCCAATCTAGAAACTCAACATATTTACTCTGATAAATAGGAATCAGCTGCCCATTTATGTTAACAGTAGATTCCACTTGCAATTCCATAAGTTTCTTTTTTGCGGGCTGTTTTAATAGATTGGTATATGGACTGACTTGGGCTGTTGCCTTCTTGCGAAGAGGCTCATACCTACTTATGTTTTCACCCAATGGAGCAGGTATAATTTTTAAGCTTGTAGGGCTATCAGCAACAGGAGCAAATCACTGATGCTAAAACTCGCTGGCAGGAGCAAATGTATAAAAGTCAGCAGCCATGAATTCGGCACCTTACAAAACCAAACAATATCGGTTAATGTATTGACTTGTTAAACTTTGTATTCAATATATTTTAGGTTTAAAACGTACCATACTCTGCCCTACATCCTCGGAGATATTGGGTGGTTTAAGCTGTTGTATCAAGAGAGATATTTGATGCAAGATATTTTCTTCAGCCTTATCAATCTTGGCTGAAAGCTCTGCGTTACCTTTATCAATCCTGGTAAATATCCTTTCTTCAAAATCATCCATCTTCTTCTCCAGGATTTCATACTGTGATGTTGACGTGCCAGATTGAAACTATACATAAGTTATTATAATCAATTTTCACAAGCTAATACTAACCAGTAACAAAAGCATAAGATAATTCAAGGAAAAAAAATTAAATTATTATACCATTGATTCAATCACTGGCGGGGCTTGAAATTTGTCGAGATGCTGCAGATGATCGGTGAATTGGGTGTCCGGGATATCAACTGTCTCCAACTTAAAATTCCCTCCCTATTTTCCCGATGGAGTGCAAAAGTTTACCGCCGCGCGATAGTCCGCAGTCTTCTCATGTTTACGGGGTACCAACTTCCTATAAACGTCCAAAACTTTTATAATATTTTAGATTTATTAATCATTATTAGAAAGTATAACACAAATTATAAGAAAGTTACATATTTTTTGTTGAACATAAAATCATACCCCAACATCATCGAAGAGGACATCTACGACGTTTTCGTATAATGGGGTGCTCGTGCAAGACCAATTTAGAATATGAGAAAAATAATATCCATTCCTATTGGCAAACAATTCCCCACACCTCAAGATCGCCTCGTAGATCCACACTTGAGATGATAATAAATTTAAATTACAATGCCAAAAAAATAAATTTTTCTCTATCATAATATCATAATGAATCAAAAAGATAGAATTACTTACCAAGAATGCGTGACAAAATGAGTATAAGTTGTATGATTCTATATCCTCAACGCCTATTTTTTTTACCTTCGCCAATTTTTTAATTACAGTCCATGCAATCGTGCCCCAAGGATAGACATTAAACTCATCTAAATTATCTACCAGACGAAGTACAAAATATTGTATGATTCTATTCCGATCACGTAGCATTATCAATTTATGAAATACATAAAATAGACACATTTTTACTGCATTTACATCATTGTCAAATGTAACGCTGCCGAACCACTGATCCAAATCCTTGTAAGTCAACTGACTTCTACCCGAAATTTTTTTATGACAAAGTCTATCACTTAACCCATTTACTACAGGACAATCCTCCATCCTCAAACTAGTAATCAAATAAAAATCTTGACGAAAAAATCTAATACGCCTTTTACCTATATAGAACCATAATTCTTCATATAAATTTTTGGTATGCACACTTCTTAATAAAATCTCATGTGCTAAAATACTTGAGAATGGAATATTTGATACATCCAATAAACTATCAACACATGTGGTTCTAAATATTTCTACCTGCTTCGAATTCAATTTATTTTTTATATTTTGTATAACCCATAACTTCAAGTACGTATGTACGTTTATTCGGTAAAATTTTTTTTCGACAATTACATATTTTTTTGTGACATTCTCCTTCCTTAAAAAATTAAAAAATTATTAATATTAACAAAAAAATAATCAACATAACATATAATCAAAATTTAATTTAATTATAACTAACAACCTAGACTATTTACATAATTATTAACCAAATTAAATTATTAAATTAAATAATTATAAATAAACATAAACAACATAAATTAATTACAAAAATAGAAATTTTTGGGGTAAGATGCGGTGGCGCGTGCGTCTACGCGTTGCTGGGGGCGGCGAGTAGACGCACGCGCTAACTGCGTTAGGCGCACGGCGTTTGGCGTGCGCCTAACGCAATTGGCCCGGGCAAGGCCGTCGGGGGCACGTGAAGCGGGCGTGCTCAACGTCCTGGCCCGGGCCAACTGCGTTAGGCATACGGTGCTTGGCACGTGCCAAGCGGCATGCGCCTAACGCAGTTGGCGCGTACGTCTACTCGCCGCCCCCAATAGCGCATAGATGCACACGCCGCCGCATCTTACCCCAAAAAATATGCCGCCGCCGCAATCTACACACATTTTTAATTTTCTACCATCTAAATCTACACATTTCTATGTATTTTTAACTAATATAAATTATAATACTCAAAAATAAAAAAAATTTAATTTATAAATACATACCAATTTTGTTCTGCCGCCATGAGAGAGAGAGAGAGAGGGAGGACCGCCATGAGAGGTAGAGCGACGTGAGAAAGAGAGTGACAATGAGAAAAATGTGAAAAGGAAATGGAAACTTGTTGGTGGAGATAAATGAAGAAAAATAAGAATTATTTATTTTTTTATTTTATTTAATATAAAAGAGTAAAATAGAAAAACAGTATTATAATTGATTAATAATATATAAGTTATTTTGACTCGGTCAAAATAACTTATACATTTCAATATACGGCCAAATCGGCCAATTTCCCTTGAATTAAAGGTTTAATGAATTATTATATGATTAATCATTGACTTTAGAGGTGCACAGTTACAGATCATTAATTCTTTTCCTTTTTTTTTTAATCTCTAAATGTTATTATAAAAATAAAATAGCAACATTATTGCTAAATTTGCGGATAATAAATAATATATTAGAATTCTTTTAATTTAAAATGAGAGTCGAACTTTGTGAGAAAATACACTTATTATATTATTGGAAGGTATCAAGATTAAATATTTTCGTAAGATTTGATTAAACTAATTTTAGTATTATACTAGAGTTTCAATATCATAGAATAACCCTAAATCATTATATTAAAATGCACATTAATTAATTTGTTATACAACTAATCATTATTAATTATCATCATCTTGTCATAATAAATTGTAGAAATTTTTAACATGCACTTTAAGAAACTCTTATCACCTTAAAAAAATCTTACATTTATAAATAATTAAAAATAATAAAGATCATACAATCAATGATATAATCAATTACACATAAAAAAGAACACAAATAATATACATGGTTTGACAATAACCACCTATATCTATAGTAAATTTTTAGATTCTGCTTTCTTTTATTCTGTTCTTTTGTACACAAAGAACTTTCACAAAAGATATAAGTAATACCCAAATACCCAAGAGCTTTTAATAATTTATACTACACTATCTTACGCACTCAAAGCACTTAAGTGTAACATAAACTTTCTATTTTCTCTTTTGTTAATGATTTGATGCTTAATAAATTACAATAGATTACAATGATTTATATAATGTTAATACTGACCATATTAATCATAAACTTAATTGGAATAAAAGTTCGCGTGCTTATGAAGTTCAAAATTGACTTAAACATATAATTAGAACTAAAATAAGATTTTCTTTTGAACAAGTAACGCTGTGGTGTTCAAGGTCTACCGCTAGGGCGTTAATACGATTTTGACCCAATATCGTGACGTTTCAAAGCATCGTTGCTGCGTTGAGCAGCCAACGCTGCGACGTTTATATCTAAAAATGTCCCCATTTGTATTTTTATGCTCGTCCTCACATCCCGCTTTTCGTTCCACACCTCTTTTATCCGATTATTACGTTCTTGATCACGTATTAACTCTTCCTTTGTCTCCAACTTAAAATCAAATTTATCATTAATTTTGAACTATCAAATTTTAACATAAATTAATTAGATGTGATCACACTTTTGTCGATGCATGATTAAATCTTATTTAAATATCTATACCAAGCATAAATTTCAGTACATTCAACTAATTTTAAAGAACAAAAAAATTCTAATTTTTGATAAATTTTATATTTTCAAGAGTAATATTATTTATACAAAAGGTGAAAAATTTGTGATATTCAATAATTCATAACTCTTATTTTAAAATTTAAATAATCGATGATAACTTTTAACTAATGACACGTCACATTAAATACAAATTTTTATTTCAAATTTTTTATAATTAGCATTATTGAATCATAAAATTCATCGCATATAATGTAAAATATTAGTCGACAAAACAATCAATAACTTTATATACCTTATATTAGGGGCAGATTCAAATCTAAAGAATGGGAGTTAAAATGTTAAAGTTAAAAGTTATGTAATTAAATTTAAATTTAAATTATATAAAAATTTTAATGTCAAAAATAAAATCTTACATAAACTAAAATGTAAGAATGACTATTTTCAAAAGATAAAATGATAAAAAAATTATTATTAAATTTAAAATTTTTGCAAAAATTTGAAAGGAGTCATAATTCCCAGAAGGCCCTATTATAGGTCTGACCCTAAGCTTCAATAAGGTTTTTGTATTTGTTTGAAAACCTACCAAATTTGTTTTTAGGGTATTTGAAAAAGAATATCTAACTTTACATGCATTAAACTCTTTAAACTCTTTTATATAAGGGACCAATAATATTGGTGGACATTGGACAATACTTTCAATGTTGCCCCAACTTTAAATGGCATATATGACATATTAATGTTACTTAGGTCACATGCAATGATAATGATCACTAGTTATTATAGCAGACGGACCATTAGATATATAGGGTATGTACTAAAACAATAATATAGATGGCGTATTAATTTGTCATACTTAATTATGCATACCGATTGATTGTGCAATATGGTCACTAGTTATTATATCTTTAATATATCCTTTTAGATTTTTACTACTTTTGATATATAAAATAAATAAATGTTGGTCTTATTTAAAACCTCAATTCTATATCCCTTTCTTTCCTTTTAAAGAAAGCCGCCTGCTATAAATTATTGTTCATGTATAATTTATACTAGATTTAACCAACCTCTTATACTTTTTTTAACAATTTACTAAAAAGGGAATTTCACTGAATAAGTATATCTATTTCTCCCACATGAGACCTCATTTCAAATATTGCCTTCAAGGAATAAGCCGAAAACCCTAGCTGATCACATGAAAAGGCACTTTGAAGAAATTTTCAATTGAAGGGATAATATTTATAAAATTTTTAGTATTAACAAATTAATACTAAAAATTAAGAGACTTATATTCCCCTTTAATTTTGGCCCATAAGGCCTAATCACTATACATCCCCAGCCTGTCTGTTGTAGCTCACAAGGCTAGGCTAATAAGTATAGGCCTAATGGTTACAAGAGCATGTGAGTGTCGTCGGACTGGCTCATAGTCCTCCTCTTGCCAACATTATCCTTAGTCATCAGATATACTCTTAGATCTAACCAACCACTTTGATCGTGCTTAGATTATTTCAGAAGGATTTAACCACCACAAATTAAAGATAAGAAATACTTTCTATAAGCACAGCTCTTATAATCTCGGTATAAGTGATGAAACACTTGTATAGAAATTGCAAAGTGAAATTGTGAATGGAGGCAAGTTATGAAGTAAACACCTTAAATTGCTAAATTTCTCTTTTGAAAACTGTAAAATGAAGCCAAAGTGGGAGAGTAAAGAGGCCATGTTTTAACATATGATTCTTAAGAAGTAATTCTAGTTGTTGATTCAAGATCTAAAGGTTAGAACACTCTTATAGGTGAAACGTCTTTGTAAAGTGATGTCTTTCTCCAAAAGGTGTACCTCAGCCTTTTGATCAACATTAACTCTTAAGGATGGTGCCAGATTACCACAAATAAAATAAAAAGGCAAGTATTTGTCTAGTTGCTTGACAACGTGTATTTTTTTAAAAAGTTGCCAATATTAAATGCGCTTTTAGCCCTAAATTTAAATAATAGTTTCATCGTTGTGATTACAAGGGCTTGGGGATAATTAACAAAATAGAATTTCATTGAATAAGTGCATCCATTCCTTCATATAAGACCCAATCTCGAGCACTGCTTTAGAGGAACAAGCTAAAGATGCTGGCCGATCACTTTAGAGGCACTCTAGAGAAACCATAATTGAGGGAATAATATTTATACAGTTTTTAGTATCAACAAGTTAATATTAAAAATTGAGAGATTTCTGTTTCCCTTAGATTTAGGCCCATAAAGCCAAATCACTACGCATCCTCACTCTATTTGATGTAGCTCACAAGGCTAGTTTCATAAGCACGAGCCTAATCTTTACAAGGGTATGCAGGTGTTGTCAGGCTGATTTGTAGTCCCCCTCTCACCAACATTATCGATTACTTAACATCTTAATTTGAGATTCAAAATTTATGATATAATTTAGGAAGTGTGACATTACTCAAATTAATTAGATGTGAACACACTTTTGTCAATGCATGATTAAATTTGATCGAAGTATCCAAACCAAGCATAAATTTCAGTACATTAAACTAATTTTGTAGAACAAAAAATTCTAATCTTTGATAAAGTTTATATTTTCAAGAGCAACATTATTTATACAAAATTAAGGTGAAAATTTTGTATCATAATTGATGTGGTATTCAACAATTGATGTTATTTCACAAACTCTTATTCTAAATTTTATTTCAAGTTTTGAATAATTAGCATGGTCAAATCATAAAATTCATAGCATGTAATGTAAAATATTAGTAAAAAAAACTATTAATAACTTTATATACCTTCTATTAGGGGCATATTTAAAATCTAAAATGCAGGAGTTAAAATGTTAAAATTAAAAAGTTATATGGTTAAACTTACATTACACGAGAATTTTAGTGTCAGAAATAAATTTTTACATAAACTAAAATATAAAAATGTTTATTTTTAAAAAGATAAAATAATAAAAAGAATTATTATTAAATTTAAAATTTTGCAAAAATTTTAAAGGAATCATAATCCTGTAAGCCTAATTATATATCTGACCCTGAGTTTTTATAGAGTTTATAATTTATATATTTGTTTGAAAGTATACCAAATATATATATATATATATATATTTAGGATATATGAAAAAATAGATCTAACTTTACATACATGCCTATTGAACTCTTTTATATAAGGAACTGATAATATTGGTGGACATTGGACAATATTTTCAATATTGCCACAAGTTTAAATGGGATATATGAAATGGGCCATTAGATATATAGGGTATGTACCAAAACTATAATATAGATGGTGCATTAATTTGTCATAATTGATGGACACCGATTGATTGTGCAATGTGGGCACTAGTTATTATATCTTTAATATTTCTTTCTAGGTTTATACTACTTTTGCAATATAATATAAATAGAAAATGTTAGTCTTATTCGAAACTCTAATTATAAATCCATTTTTAAGTGAAGGAATGCTTTAAATTAGTGTTCATGTATAATTCATATTAGATCTAATCAACCATTCATCCCACCTCTTATACGTTTTTAACAGCTTATTTTTGTCAACGTTGTTTATTGATAAAAATAGGTTGTGAAAACCTAATCCTTCATTTTTCTTGTTATGACATAAAGTCTCCCAAATACATTAGTGCATTTTTCTACTATCTTCATCACCTCCCCACCAGAATCTTACACACGCACTGTAAAACCCATTAAGAAGAGAGATAGAGAGGTATAATAAATTCATGGAATACACGGGTATGGATTGTATCAACCCGAGTATGGCCTAATTTTGGTGGTATTAAATCTCATTCTTTAGTAAGAGGAGCTTTCCACCATCTACTATGTCAAATTTGAAACCAAGCCAAGGTAAATTTTCCTTGGATATTGCTCCTTAGAATACTCTTAACCCCTTTGTGGGTTTATCATAGAGTTAAGACCAAATAAAGGAAGCTAATGCAGTAGTAGAGGTTACTAATATTTTCAAGGAAATTGAAGGCTCTCTCCATGAAGTCGAGATATTATAGACTTATTCTAATTTTAGACAGTCATAATAATTGTTGAGTGAGGAATCATCATTCTCTCAGTGAGATTAGGTTAAAGTGAAGAACTGCAAGTTCAACCTTAAACCCTAACTTCTTTATGCAGTGGAATAACCTGTATATCAAGTAAAATAACAAGAATTTAAAGTAGAAAATAAAAACACACAACACAATCACTTATATGGTTCGGCTAATTGCCTACATCCATGGTGGATCCAAGGATCTTAGCTTTTTTTATTAACTCCCTAGAGATTTTATAAGGAAAACCCAATGAAGAACCCTCAAAAGGACCTAATGTTTAGTGTACCATACTCTACCATGAACAATGAACACCCAAACAACGATTCCACCCTAACACACACAAGCACTCAGTGTCTACTCAGTTCTTCCATTCTCTTAAAGTCTTTCTTAATGCTTGATCTCAATTAGAAGGTTTATAAGTGTTTATATATGGGTTATTTCGTGCCTACTAATCTTATTTCTTATTGAAGTAGGAGTCCACTTGTTTTAGAAGTCTTAAACTTCTCAAAACTCAAAATCTGAATTAAAAATAGAATATCTCCCCGCTCTGGTGCCGCGGCGCTGCGGTGTTGAGCCTTTACACGTCCAGCGCTTTGGCACTAAGATCTTGGTGCTGCAGCTCTGGGCATGCCGATTCCAACACTGCAGTGCTCAGAACCTGGCACTGTGGCGTTGGAGTTCTGTTCTGAACGCGACGACAATCAGCCCTGGACATTGCAGCGCTGACATTTGTGTTAGAGTTTATGCTTACGCGCCATCTCTATTTGTATAAATATTTTTTTTATTTTTTTTACAATGAATATTTTATTAAATCGCTAATAACCTTTATTAAATGGTAATTAAGCTTGTAACATTATAGACATGATATGATCTGAATAAGTTCATATCTAGTTTAAAGAAGTTTAGACTAAGGCTAAGAGTTAGCAAAACTGATAGTTATAAATGCTAAGAGTTAGCAGGTTATAATAGCCAGCGAGATCTAAATAGTTAGAACCTTATCTATAATGTGACAAAGACCTGAGAATCTACTAGTAATGACATAGTTGTAAAGAGTTACAATAGAAACTAAGAAATGTCATTATGTAAGTATCTTCTCAAATAAAGAGTTCATGATCTACGTTCACCAATGAGGGTCTATCGGTGAAACACAATAATATAGATTAGTATATGTCTATATCTATATTGTACAGATGATTATTCTTAGTTAACCATGAGTTTAGTAGAAGCTCATATAGACATAAAGGTATTCAATTAGGACTGAATACTGAACAGACTCACGAGGACCCTAATAGATATCCTATGAAACCGTCAAAGAAAGGTCCTTTTAAGTTAAATAGTATTTGTGGTCCTTCGACCTGAGCGCCACGGTGGGCTTGTGGGAGATCCACCATACTTTGGTTCTATGTATGTCAGAGACCTTTCATGGTCTGACCACTACGTGTCGCTGGGTATGGTCCGATGCTCATGGAGATCGGTGTGCGTAGATATGAGATCCGCCAGCTCACATAGATGAGTTGTATATCCGAAACTTTCAGATTGTATATTGTAAAGTCTTATGGCCGTAAGCAATCAACCTGGGAAAAGAGTTTCCTACAGGTTCGAACATTATAGTAAAAGTGTTTGCGTATATTAGTCATTAAGATACGAATCTGAAGATAAAGTAATGGATGAAATTATCAGGATTTGACGGTAATGATCTATATCTCGCTCATCCAGGATATAATGACGGAAGGATTATACGAATATGTAGTAACCTTAACATGTATGATCTAACGCACTAATTTGTAATATCCTTAACGTGTGCGTGGGGCATCGATCACAGACTTATGGAATAGTTCCATTTGATGAATTAGGCGTGGACCTAGGGAGTCCCAATATGAAATGTACTCTTTGAGCACTTGGGTAGCGTACCGTATTAAATAGTTCAAATACAGTAAAATCCAATAATTTACTAAGGTTAAGTTAACTAAAGTATATGGTTAGATGGTGAGACCCACTTTAGGTTAACTTGGTAACCTTGTAAGGACATAAATGTAATTTCACTTAATGATTATTTAATTGTTAAATAATTCAAATAAATATTTATTTATTTAATTGTTAAATAAATAATTTTAGTTTAACTAAGGTTAAGAGTTAACCATTTGGTTAAGTTAGATTAACCTTACTGAATGGTTAAATAAAAGTTAACTTAATCATGGTTAAGTTAGTTAACTATGGTTAAAATATTTAAATGTTCTTTAACCTAACTAGAGTTAAGTGTTAACTATAGTTAGAATATTTAAATGTTCATTTAACCTAACTAGAGTTAAGAGTTAACTATGATTAGGTTAGGTTAAATTCAAATTGAAATTAAGTGAAATTAAGTGTTATAAATTGAAATTAAATTTATTTGTATAAATAAGACAAATGTAATTAAATTCAATAAGTTTGTTAAGTTTTTATTTTGCAAAAAATTGGCCAGCCGTTACAAAGAGAGAAAAGAGAAATTGTTTTCTAATTATTGGATTCAAGAGTTGAATTCATTATTTTTTTTTATAAGGCATAAAACCAAATTAGCAAAGTAGGTTTAGATTAATTGATTAAATGTTAATCAAAAGAAAAAATCAAGAACATAAGTTTAAGTTGTTAAACTTCTGCTGGATCAAAGACTGTCATTCTAGATAATCAAATCCACCATTATTGATTACTAGAATTGATCAAAGATTATATTTTGGTGGACTTCAACAACTTCCATCCAAAGGCTTCAAGGGTTATTTCTCAATTTCGTTTCTATTAATTCATTTAATATGTAATGATTGTGTTTACTGCAACTTTTAAGCTTCCGTTGCCTAATTATATGTATGAGATATGTATATATTGTTGTTAAACACAAGACCCACATGCAAACACCCATGAATAATCAACTCCCAACACTTTGTTCCAGCTCCGCCTTTTTCCTTACTTCTATCGCATCTTCGAGTCTCGTTTCGCTTCCCCCTTCGTGTCCCATATGTTATAAACTTCTTCATACGTGTTTCATACGTTCTAAACTTCTTGTGACTCTCCTATTTGATATTTATCTCAATTCTTGTCCAAATAAAATTAGTGAATTACAAAATCTCCAATAATAATAATGTGAGAACTAGGAATAAGGGAGGAAAGAAAGACTTAAAAATCGAAACAAAGCCACATCAACATTAAGGCTTGTGTAAAAATGTGCATCGGAGCCCAATTAAATTATCATGCAAAATGTCGATGGCTATTTCTTCCCTCAAATTCGACAGGGGAAAAAGTTAATTATCCGTGCTGAATTCCTTAATGATAAAAGATCTAGTAGTGGAGCAATTGGCCGACAAGCCTTGGATTTTGATTTTGATGGTGTAGAAACCCATCTGAGTCCTTTTAACATAGATTATGCTGATCATGATGACTGCCATTTGCCTATATCAATGACAGGTCCTACAGGGGTGTAGGGCTATCAATCACTATAAAAAATTTCTATTGGAATCTTTAGAAGGTTAGGCAATACTCGAAAATTTCAAATCTTATATTGTTTGGTACAAGAACATTGCCTAAAGTTGGTTTTCTTGATGAAAATAATTACCTATAATAAACAAATGAAAGATCTCTGTGTTAAGAGCTGAGGGTGCTAGCCAAATTGGCTTGCCCCTCTTGGTTGTTCATCCGAGTTCAGGGTTCGATCCTACTTATAACAGGATGGGGAAGAATGTATGTATGTTGTTAAGAGGGGAGGGGGGGGTTGTACATTCAAAAAAAAGAAAGAGATCTCCATGTTAACTTGGTTTCACGAGAAAAGTTACAACGGAATGAGTTGGCATCAATGGTGGTTTAGTTTTATTATGGATAAATAAGATAGATATTCACAGACTCTTTTATTCCCATTTTCGTATCTATATAAGTACTATTTCCCATGTAGATAAAATATAGTATTTTACTGGCTTTTACGGCCACCAAGGGACACCTTAAAGAATCCATACCTAAACTCTTCTTAGATGCTTTCATGCTTTATCCTCTCTACCTTGGCTTTGCATTTGTGATTTTAATGAAATTTTGGATATTAGAGAAAAAGATGGAAGTATGAACAAACCAACATACTTAATGGAGAATTTTTTTAATGCATTAGATGAAATTACAGCCTAATGGATATGGGATTTTTTGGATCGTCTTACACCTGGTGCAATGGTCTTCTACAAGGTAATTTCATTCAAGAGTATTTGGATAGAGCTATGTAAAATAGAAGATGAGCAGAGACTTTCCCGAACTCCATTGTCTATCATTTGAATTTTTGGAGTTCAAACCATAGACCCTAGTTGATTTATGTTTGATGATTTCGGGTTAACATTGTTGAGGGAGGAAACTCCCTTCTTCCTTTCGAGGTTACGTTGAAGTGAAGAACCCAAGATTCAACCTAGAACTCTAATCTCTTTGCGCAGTGGAATAACCTATCAATCAAGCAAACACAACAAGAATCCAAAGCAGAAAACAAAAGAGCACAACACAATCTTACGTGGTTCGGCCAATTGCCTACATCCATGGTGGATCCAAGGATCCTAGCCTCTCTTATTATAACTCCCTAGAGATTTTACAAGGAAAATCCAATGAAGAACCCTCAAAATGACCTAAACGTTTAATGAACCCTTACTCTACCACGAACAATGATCACCCAAACAACGGTTCCACCCTAGTGCACATAAGCACTTAGTGTCTACCCAGTTCTTCCCCTCTCTTAGAGTCTCTTTCAATGCTTAATCTAAAATCAAGGGTTTACAAGTGTTTATATAGGGTGTATTTCGTGCCTACTAACTTTATTCCTTGTTGGAGTAAGAGTCCACTTGTTTTGGAAGTTCAAAACTTTCCAAAACTCGAAGTCCCAAACCAAAACAGACTTTTCCACATGTTCTGGTGCTACGACGCTCGTCCCTGGGCGCTGGACAAAATCGTGTCTAGCACTGCGGCTCTAGGTTACTGTCTTGGGCGCCGCAGCGCTCAGCCATGGGCACCGCGACGCTGAGCCTGTATACTGATGAACACTTGAAATTACACATTTAATAAGAGTTTTACATGATTGTTTTGTATTACTAGTGTATTTAATTTTCTTAACTTAAGTATGTTTACAATATTGTACTTAATTATCTTATAACTATTTTGTGGTAGGTTCGGTAAAATGGACATAAATTTCTACCTAAAGATCCAATTGAGGTGATTCTTAATCCTGTGCAGAGCTGACTCAATGGGCTAACATATTGTATTTCACAAAGCATTGGAAATTCGAGTGTTTAGAGGGTGAAAATTGGCCTAGAACAGAATTGATCTGCAGTACAGGCCCAGTTTGAACAGTTATCAGTATTTGGCCCATAACTATAGAAATACGTATCTAATACGTATGAGATCACTTAATTTGGAAAGATAAGAGACTTATCTACAACTTTTATGTTTTGAGTGACAGCTAATTCGGATCACATCAATTCCAAATTGGATAATCAAGTGGGTGCCCAAGTGATAATGAATGCAAATTATTTTGCCACCATTCTTGACTTTCATCAACCAAATGGTTCCCTCCAAATTTGTCTCGATTTATCCATGTTTTTCTATAAATAGGTGATTTGTTTATGCCTAAAGAAGGTAATTAGAAAGTTAGAATTTAGTTCAAAATACTTTTCCTTTGTATCATTTTCCTTGTACTATTATTTCTCTTGTTTACTATTAAGTCATGTTATTTCTTCTTCCATTTCTTTTCTTTTCATTTAGTTTTATTATGTCCAAATAATTTTGTTTAAGCTAAGGTGAAAGGGTGAAGCTCTTGGCAAGGTAATAAGATATGTTTAATATTTATTCATGAATTTAATGCTTCATTTTTAAGTTATGCAAATTTATATATGATGTATTTATTTTGTTTGTAGAATTAATACCCTTTCTTCTAAAGTGGTGATTCTTGATTTATTATTGACAAACTTAATACTTGGCACAATAAATTCTTGAAACCATTTACAAGATTTAGTTTATATAACCTTTCTTGTAAAGTGAGAGTCTTGATTTATTGTAGACAAATATAAAGATTGACATAATAAATACTTGAACCCATTTATAAGATTTGGTGTATAATAATTGAAAGAAATAAATACTAATCAATATATAAATGATAATGAACTTTAATTGCTATATTTTTCGGTTGGAACCTCCTTTGTGTGAGGATTCCAATTGAGTTATAAAAAAATAAAAAGTTAAATATATTCTTACTTCTTATGCTAAGAGTGAATCCCCGTAACCTTAACTTTTTATTTGAATTGGTTAATTGAAATAATATTTGCAAACATCTTTATACTGCATTAATTATCTTTAAAGTGTTTATAATTTGTAATTTTAATTCTACTTCCCTGTGGATCGACTTCGTTCTTATCGGGTTATTTATTACTTCGACAATCCTGCACTTGGGAATAACTTCTATATTCTGGACGTGTCATATACCTATCTGCGTTTTCTTGCTTCCTTCACGTCTTTGAGTCCCGTTTCGCTTTCTCTCGTGTCCCACACGTCCTAAACTTCTCCATACATATCCCACACGTTCTAGACTTCTTGTAACTCTTCACTTTGATATTCATCTCAATTCTTATCTAATTAAGATTATTGAATCATCAATTTTTCAATGTGGCGTTGAAATCATTTTCATTTTGAAAAGGCATGGGCTAATAAAGGAGAGTGCCACAAGATCATTAAAAAGGGCTGGCATACCAAGTGCAACAATCTTACTTTGGAAAATTTAAATATTACTAAAGTTGGTGTTGTCTTGCCGGGTTGGAATAAGCAGACTTTCAAAAAGTTCACAACATATTTTTGAGAGAAATGACAACTCTTCGTGGATTTAAATTAGAATATCAATGCTTCAACATGGAAACAACTTCGACGAATCAAACGATCTCTTGATTCTCTCATGTACAAACATGAAATTTATTGGTGCTAATACGCTCGAACCTTATGGCTAAAACATGGAGACAATGGAAAAGTGAAGCAGATTTTACACACTTATTTTGCTGATATCTTTACCTCCTTAAAACTGTTGAAAGATGACCTCTGTGTGGTACTTGATGATCTGGAACCCTGTCTTTCTGAATAGAATAGAGTATGACTGGATGCATCCTTCTAGCACGATGAAATTCATCGTGTTGTCTTTTAAATGTGTCCTATAAATGCTCCTAGAAAAGATGAGATGTCGACTTTCTTTTATCAAAATTTTGGGACGTTGTAGGGCCTAATATCACAATGGCATGTCTTTAGTTTCTTAACAATGGAGGAAACCTCGACCAAGATCAACGAGACTTTGATTATGTTAATTCCTAAGTGTGACCGACTTGCGCGCCATTTGATTTCTGACATATCAGCCTCTGCAATGTCATCTACAAGATTATTTTAAAGGCGTTGAAAAATTGCCTTGGTAAAGTATTGGGTGAAGTAATTTTTGAAGTTTAAAGTGCATTTATCCTTGATGGGCTTTCACGAATAATGATATTATTGAGTTTGAGTGTACTATTGCAATTAAGTAAAAAATCATCTCATAAGGGCTTTATGGCTCTTAAATTAGAAATGTCCAAGCCATATGATTGAGTGATGTTTTCTGAAGGCCATGATGTGAAAATTAGGTTTCTCTGAGAAATAATGCCAAAATATTGTTCGTATTTCTTATATCTAATTCCATTTTGGTAAATGGTGAACCATAAACACTTGATACTAACCAGGGGACTTTGGAAGGGGGATCCCCTCACTCCATATCTATTTCTCCTGTGTGCAGACGGTCTGTCTTATTTGATTTTAAAAGTAGAACAAAAAGGTGAGCTTTAGATGTGGTTGAACAGGCCCTTAATATTGCCCCTATTCTTCACCGATGAAAATCTCATATTCTCAAAAGCACTCTATCTAATTGTCAAGCCATCAAGCAAATCCTGAAGCAGTATGAAAAAACCTTGGGCCAAATCATAAAGTTTGATAAGTTTGTTGTGTGTTTTAGAAACTTAGTTCAGGATGACATGGTCAATTAGGTTGTCTGCTGCCTTGATGTTAGACACGTAATTTGTCGTGAAAAGTGTTTAGGGTTATCAAATTTCAATGGAAAGAACAGGGAAAATTCTCTTTAACTACAACAAGGATAGGTTCTGGAACAAGTTAAGAGGCTAGAAAATAAAACTATTCTTAGCAGGTGGAAGGGAGGTTCTCTTCAAAGTTGTCATATAGTCGATCCTGGCTTATACAATGAACCTATTTAGACTCTCTAATACCCTTGTCAAAGAATTGCATAAACTCTGTGCCTAGTTTTGGTGGGAAGGCGATAAGAATCAATAGAAGATGCATTGATGTACATAGATGAACTTTGTCAAAGTAAAAAGAATGTAGGTTTAGGATTTCGAGATCTCTTTTTATTTGAAAAGGCCATGCTCACGAAGCAATGATGGCGAATTCTATGGAACCAAGAATTCTTTAATGGCTTGAGTGGTAAAAAACCTTTATTTTGACAACTCTTCTTTATTGCAGGCAAAGGTAAATTCTTCTGCCACTTTCCTTTGAAAAAGCATAATTTGAGGCAGGGAAACTATTTTTCAAGGGGTTGAAGAATTGGTAGCAACTTATTTGTCTCAGTATTTCATGACAATTGGATTCTAATGTTGCATACTTTCAAACCATAAAATGTTAGGGCATACAACTGTATTGGAACTTGAGACAAAAACTAGTTCTTACAATGTTAACCTAATTCACACTTCCTTCTCGATAAATTGTTACTGTGTTATATGTTTGAACTCTAAAATTTTATAAGATTTCATTTTTTTATTTTTTTGTTTTGAAATCCTCTTCGTGATTTCCAGTAAGTGACAAAGAAACAATAGTAGAAAGGAGTGTAGGATTGGTATGGGTCGTGCGTAGATTGCCACAGCTCCCAACTTATATGGAGAATGAATTGGCCCCCTGTGTTAATGATCTACTAGTGGATTCAAGATTTGGGTGATTCACCCCATTTAACTAGTGCTGAAAACGGTCCGGAATTTGAAATGACGGCACAATACAAGTCTACTTCGTCCGCATCGCCCAATGCGGCTATGAGTGCGAGCAGACCTATGCTTTCCTCCCCCTCCTTCCCACTTGCATTCCCCTATGGCTTTGTTTGTTTTCTTGCAGTTCTAGCACCATTGGTTGGCATTATTGGGTACAGAGCTGTGTTGGGATTGGCTGGTTATCTTGTAAGTAATGTGGCATTCTTGTTCGCTGCGGTATATTTTTACAGGTGAGATTTGGTGGAATTTGAGAATTGGGTTTGATTTGGAATTTTTTATTTGTCTATCTTTGTTGGTTGATTTCCGGCACAGGGACGCGAGAACCTGATGGAACGGAATGAATATTTAAGGCTATCGGTTATGATCTTTTAGGACCCTGATGCAGCTTTGCGTGCTTCAATTTTGTTTTGCTTCAATCCAGCTTCGATATTTTATTCGTCAATGTAATGTTCTCATTATTTCTTTCCAACTAAAATCTTATAAAAGAAGACGTTACTTGCTAGTGTTACTCATTTGTGGGATTTTAGCTGATCATACTGAAGAGCGGTTGTGGGATTGCTTGCGAAAAAATGATTAAAAAAGAGAAAGAAAGAAGGAAAAAAAAAAAAATGTTAAAGGATGAGTTAGAGTGAGTGACTTTCTTGCTTGTGCATGTGCAGATATTCAGAGAGCTTATATGCACCATTTTCAGTTGGGGGATTGTTCTACTTAATGTCTGGTGCATTCAATTTCGGTTTTTTGGCTTGCTACCTCTTGTTGTGCAAGGTCTAATGGAGCAATTAATGCTGGTTATTTTGGTTTTCAGACTATGCATCGGGCTTATGATGCTCTATTCTTGAAGAAACGTGTTTTTGTAAGTTTGTAATCTATTTTACTTGGCATGTTCTGTTTTTGCTCTATTATTTTTGCTTATTGGTAAGCAAAAGATGAGGGAAATAGGAAAGTTGTTGTTTGTTTGTTTTTTTGGAAAGACTGACAGTTATTGGAACCTAGGCATCAGATATCAGCACTTAATGTTGTCTGCCTTGTTATTTTATTCAATATAACTATGCATTTTTTCCCACTATCCTGGGTTATAAACATTGGGCATCCGATCCAAGGAGATGAAATTGCAATCCTTAGTGATCTTTATTCTATTGCAATTGGCAATGCGGTTTCTTGTATGTGGAGCATTACGTTGCATATGTATCATTGCTCCATTTATTGCTTTCCAAGTATATGGCTACTGGAATATTTGTCTTGTACATTCTCCAAATGAAATGAGGCCTTGGTGCAAAGCAAAAGTACCTCTTCAGTACAATTTTATTCAAAGCCATTATTGGTAAACTCATCTTTAACTATTCAAGATCATCTTTTTACCTCGTTGATCTCCTAATCACTTATGCAATGTTAATGGCTCTAGTACGAAGTTGTAGGTCATGTATTTGGTTGTTGGATTTCATGCTGGTATAGATAGGTAAATGAGCCAGTCAGTTTCTTATTCTTATATTTTTGGAACATAGTCGTTATTTGTTGTTTAATGGTTGATCTAGAGCATGCTTGGTTAGCTTTTTATTTGGTAATCTGGGAGTTGACTCTGATCCAAAATAGAATTAACGCTATTATCTGCTCAGTGTCAGTAATTTTTTATTTTTAGCTTTCATTACATTCTAGGAATTGCAAGCATGGATTCTGTTGTATCTTATTCAAGAAAAATTATAAATTTATAAAACAAGTAATCTTCAATCTTAAGTATTCTACTTACGTTGTGGTTTCCTTTGATGCCAGGGGAGTAGGTTTCTTGAAGTACTTCCAGTTCAAGCAATTGCCAAATTTTCTTCTTGCATCACCAATATTATCCTGAGCACTTTGTTCAATTATCCATTACGTGAAGTCACAGCGCATGCTTGTTTACTTAGTAGGTTTTCAAGCTTCCAATGACAGAAAAGATTTTCCTCCTTCGCCTTTTCCTTCGGGGACAGATCCAAAATCAAACAGTTCCTATTTTTCAGAAGAACCCTCTTCAGAGATACAAGGTATTACTTCTAAACATATGTTGGCTTGTTACCAATTGATGCATTTAGTGCGGTCTCTTCTAGGTGTAACATAGCACGTCAAATATTAAAATTTGAACATCAAGTCACTGGATGATAGTAATTCAACTCACCTTTTTATTTTCCACTTACCATAAAGACACCTTATCCACATCTCCCCATGCAAAACCCCAAATTAAACATATCCCCTCTCAGGTTGGTCTGAGGGTAATTCAATCCTTAGATCAACAATTAAAACCATGTTATACTAGTTGCTTACTTTCAAATTGGAAAGGTAATTATTTAGCTGGCTACCTGTTTTAACCGTCGCTTTTAACACATTCCTTTTGCTCCGTGGAACTCATTGTACTGTTTTTGTATTCTGGTCTGCTATAATGCAAATTCTTGGTGGTCAGTTGATATTGTTTTTCTCCCACTTCAATTGAAACATAATGAAACAATTTCAAGCACATATTTGGTTTGGGACAGCAAATCAAAATTTGAGACAGAGGAAGACAGTACATAAAGGAGGGGATTCTGCCGTGTTTCCAGTTGACTATGGATCATCAATGAAGTCGGGATACTTGACTCCCTCTGTGCTGCCATTTATCTTTCACTTGGGTTTTATGACAGCAACTGCGTTTTTCGTCATGCATGTGCAGGTTAGACTTGTCCATATTCTTCTATTGGCTTAGATTTCCCTCTATCTGGTGGGATTATAAAGTTCATGAACTTTAAGTGGTAAAAGTATTGACTGAGAATTTGTTGCCAACAGTAGCTTTTGTATTGGATCCATCTTTTTTTTAGAAAATATAAGGTAAGCTTTACTTTGATTCCTTGTTGAGCACATATTAAAATTTTCTTTTAAAGCATTAAAAGTACGAGAATATCATTCTCATCAAAGAATATATTTTCAGTCATTTGGTCAAAAGCTGTTGAATCTAATTATTTTAATGTCATTACTTCATATAGTCTCACGCCTTATGAAGAAGAAGCTTGTGAAAACATAATTCTACTTCTACCTAACTAGGGTTCAGAATAAGCATGGTGTTTTTTGGTTTTTCAGAATGAATGAATTCTGAAATCCCTAAAACAGTGAATTTGTTATCAAAAAATGGGTTTTCCTATTGCTATATAGTTTCTGTCTCTACAAATGTTGTGGCATATGTAATTTTCTTCCACGATGATAAACCAACTTGTCTGGACCAGTGGGAAGAGCAGCAGCTCATTGCTGTTCTTCTTTCAAATTAGGTGCTTGTTGCTCTAACCGAGATTATTGTCTGACAAATGTGATGCATGGTCAGTTCTGGTCAGCCAAAGATGACTCTTATGTATGACAAATTTCTGATGCTTCGCAACTGCCAGGTCTCAACTCGATTTTTTTCAGCGAGTCCTCCTCTTTACTGATTTGCTTCATATTTAATGGGGATATTTGATCTGGGCGTATTGTGCAGCTTACATCCTTCTTGGCAGTTTGCTCTTTTCAAACTTCTACCCTTATACTTGATTAAGCCTTTGTGCCAGATTAGAGCTTCTCAGCTCTCTCAAAAACAAGTTGCAGATTTCACCAGTTTGGGTTTGACTGCACTTACTGAACATGGAATCTGCCAGAAATCTTTGATCTTATTATGTTGTAATTACAAATGCAATTCCGGGAGTGCTCCGATGGTGATTTGAGTAAAACCAATGAGGAGGTGTGTTAAGCGGCTACTAGAGCAACAAGATGCTATCAAGAAGCTATGAGAATAACCAGTTTCAGTTTTGTTATTTAACTCTTTTTTATTTTTTATGTAACATACTATTGAGTCATTTTTGCCATTGAAACTTTTTAGGCCTAGATAGTGTGCATCAAAGTTGTTTTAAGAAGATTTTGTTGACTAATTCCACAGTTTGGCTATGTTGTAAGTGGGGATGAGTTGAGAGAGTTCATTTATATACCTTCTTTATTATTATTATTATTATTATTTTTTGTGTCCCTTCAATAAGCTATCTCAAGTAAAGCAGCAAGATGGAAATAAAAAAATACAAAACAAAACAAAATTTGCCCTTTGAGCCTGTTTATTTAGAGGCTGGAATTTCTCCACTAAAATGAAGGAGAGATGTACTTTGTTATTTAGTTACGGAGGTTATGTGTTTTATTTATAAGAGTAAAATGCATTCACTATATTAAATTTTTATTATCTCTTATATTAGATTAAAATACAAATTTTATTCTCTCATTTTTAATATACAAAAAATGATTTTGTAAATAGAATAATTTTGAGAAGATTGAGCTTGAAGATTGAGCACTGAATCCAATGCTGCTACCTTACGTGGTTAATAATAAGAAACCTTTAAGGAGATTTTCTATGGTCTTAATTCTTTTAGTATTACAGAATTTTTTATTTATTTTTTTTGGTTTTACGAGCTGCTAATGGAGTTGTTCATGCTCTAGCAAAATTTACTCTTGAGGATTTATACAATATTACGTGGATCGATTCGGTCTCTTGTATTATACAGCAAAAGATTCAATTTCTGCTTTTCATTAATGTGTAAATACCCTTTTTATCTAAACAAAATTAAATAAATAAAACGATCCAAAGACAATTCCTAAAGGCCCAATATTAAGCCCAATTATAATGTAACGAAATCCGGCCTAATTATAAGCCCAGACACCACACTTCAAAATCCCGAAATCCTCTCTCTCTCTCAATTCTCAAACAAACACGCCAGCCCTACTTACCTAACTCTCACACCCCAACAACACCCCCACCCCCACCCCCCCCCCCCCAACAAAAAAAAAAAAAAACGCAGCGTTTTACGTCGTTTCCCTCGCCACGGACACACACACTCCCAATCTCGGAAACCCTAATTTCTCTTTCCATTTGCAGTAAGCCAAACCTCATACAATAAGATGTCCACTGCAACGACAACGGCAAATACGGCGTCGACAGCACCGAGTGCAAACCCTAAGGTCTCTAAATTTGCCGTTAAATCCGGATTTGTGATACCGAAGAACAAGCTCTCGGGTTCTTTGGTTCCGGTTTTTAAAGGGGCGAAGAAGAACGATGCGATCAGGGAAGAAGAAAAAGTTAATAATAACAATGATAGTAATATTAATAATGATGATAAGGTTCAGAAGAAGACGAAATGGGGACGAGATCTTACGCAAGATGCTTCTGTCAGAAAGGGAAGAGCATTGGCCTATCAGGTATAGTGAAAGATTCATTTTTATGTATGTAAGGGCTCGTTGGCAGTGCTTTGGTTCAATCAGAATTAGCCAGAAGCGCTTTTTTGATAATTGGAAAAAAAAAAAAAACGTTTTTAAGGGTTTGAGAATTATTTGGAATTGCTTCCGAAAAAGGGCTTTGTTGGCAGTGCCTTAGCCCAATTAGAATAGCCAAAAGCGCTTTTGATAACAAATTAAAAACAAAAACTTTTTTAGGGTTTGAGAATTATTTGGAAGTGCTTCCTGAAAAAGTTTTTTCTTTCTTTTCATATCTTCTGGGGTTTGGTTGGATGAGTTAATTTTCTTTAAGAAACAATATATATATATATATATATATATGCACGTGGTAATGGAATCTTTAGTACCTTGGAGAAGTAGAAGAATTTGTGTTTTGAAATCCTATTTTCTGGAAACACATTGTTTGATAGTTTTTTTTCGTTGTTTTGGAGAATGAATTCTTCTAATACAATAGCAAATGATGGCAAAAAGTTTAGATTTATTAGGGATATATTTTTCCTATTGGTTTTGAGTATGGTGGGTGTATAGTGAGTTGGAGGCATTAAGAGGCCCGGATTGTGGGAGGAATTGTACACTGCTCAGTTGGTGGCAATTTAAGATTTCCCTTTTCCCAATTGGGTGCTAAAATGTCTTCCGTGTGAATGGTCTCACATGGAGACTTCCCATTCCAGGTGCCTATAAGTGATATTACTGCCTTGAGCAGACTCGGGTGGATCAAATTGCGCAACAGCTGAAATCGGGAAGTCTAGAGGTCAAGGACAATCCAGACTTGGAAGTAGCTGTTGAGAATGCTGATCACAGGTCCTCAAATCCTCAAGTTGACAGAGAGGTAGAGTTACAGTCCATTGCATTCCATATTTATTGCTTTGATTGTTGAGTTCTCGCTATTATCATTTCATTGATTTTATTGAGGTTCTCAGCACTTTCGGTATTATTTGTGAATGTAGAAGTTAGAACTTTTGGAACTTGAGAAGCGGGAAGCTATAGGTATTTTTGATGTTTTTTCCATATTATACTTTCCATTTCTTCTTTTTCCATAATATGTATGAATTGATTACGTTAATCTTGAATTTCCAGGTGAGATACTAAAGTTGAATCCGAGTTACAAAACCCCACCAGAGTATAAACTTCTGTTGAAAGAGGCTATAGTTCCTATCCCTGTAAGTCCGTGTGGATGCTTGAATTTTTCTGTGCTTATTCATTTAATCCTATCCTTAATTTCACCTTGCTGTGTCAAGTAATTTCAACTTCAAACTAACATATTAGCAATAATTTCTTTAGAGAAAGTGTGGAATGTGACTTTTCCTGGAAACTATTAAGAAACTATTATAGTTGATGAAAGCTGAAATTGAGAATTTAGGTTTAGTAGGATTTATCAGCATATGGTCAGAAGTTTTGAACTCAAGTTCGCAAAATAAAGTTTTCATCATTTACAGCTAAATTAACTTATGACCACATGCTGATAAATTTTGGAAAAAGATTGAAAAGTCAGAGATACCATTTACCTTCATTTATATAGGATTGTATGCATATATAAAATTTGCACCTTTAGTGTATGGTTGCTCTTTGGCACATTCAAATTTCATGTGCTTTTCAAGCCTCTTTATATTAGTGATAGCATTAGATGTTAATGAGAAGGCTGATTATTCATCCAGAAAAGACTGACATGCTGTATAACTGTGTATGTGTGTATTAAGTTGTTCCTAATAAAATATGTGCATGTTCCTATATTACATATATATAATATGTGCATGCATGTGTGTGTACACAAGTGATTAAGTAGTTGCATCTGATGCATAACATGTGGTTTATTGGCTTTTCAGATCAAAGAATATCCAGGATACAATTTCCTTGGCTTGATATTTGGGCCTGCTAGTGATACTCAGAGACGATTAGAAAAGGTAAATAGTTTGGCTCGTGCCATTATTTTTGCTTTAGTGAGGTATTTACCAGCAAAGTCATGGATTCTGCTTATGTGATATATTCTAAGATTTTAATGTTAAGTGACCTCTTTTTCTGAATTATCTATTTTTCTTTTTGCATCAGGAAACTGGAACCACAATAAAAGTTTGTGGGACTAAGGCAGATACAGGAGAGAAGGTAATTTAACAGCTTTGTATAAGATTATCACCATCTAAATTGAATACACACGATAATGATTGTGTTTTCTTGTTTGCCTAAGTACTTCTTAAATATTTGTTACTTCAAAAACATCTACATTTGAAATATGTGCATCCATATCTAACAAAATGTTAAAATAGAGCTGCACTGACTTCCACCTATCTCTATCTTTCTAATTCCAGGTTGAAATTTCTCCATCCGATGGGAATGCCCAGGATACTTATGAAGAATTATATATTAATATCTCAGCTGATACGTATGAGAAAGTTGATGTAGCAGTTGAGCTAATTGAATTGCTAGTCTCTTCAGTATCAGTGAGTTTATTACTTGGAAGAATAAAGCTGTTTTCAGTTAGATTTTAGAGCTTATTTTGGTTTCTTTTTGTTTATCTTTTGTATGTTGATATTGTTATTACTACTATTGTTTTTATCATAACTGTTATTAACTTGTTTGTAGGGAAGTTTAGCTGCCATTTCCGCTTCTACTTCAGTTTCTGGGGCAAATGTCAATGTTTGTAGTCAAAGCCAGGGTGAAGGCACCCCATTTGTGGTCCTTAATGCTGCTGTTAACCATGGATTAGCACAACCTGTGGTTGGATCCATGCAAACTCCTCCACAAGCACAGTTTCAACACCAAATTCCATGGTTCCCATTTGGCTCAACTCAAAATCCAATGCATCCTCTTAATTCTTCTGCACCAATTCTCACCAGTCCTGTGAACATGCCATCATTATTTGGGCCTCGACCTGGTACAGCAGCTGGAGTCTCTTCAATTCTTCAGACCCCAAATCTTGTTCCCCCTAGTTCACTGCCACAAATGCAAGTTCCACCACGTCCATATATGCCTCAGGTCCATTCTGGTCCACCAAGAAATTTTCCTATGCCAGCTCCACAGCTTTCATCAGCTCAATCTAACATGTCAGGCTTGCTTCCCTTTCCTGGCTTCCAAACCCAACCAACAGGACCGCATGTCTTTTGGAGACAATCAGTCTCATCATTGCCTCAAGCTGTGGCTAATATTCAGCCCAGACCACTATCTGACCGACCAGTGAATTCAGCAGGGAGCTCCACTGGATGGTCAGGAGCTCCTGCAAATGCTCCATCATCTTCGGGCTCAAGCAACATGGGGCAATTGGCTCAAACAATGGTTCCTTTCCAGGGTCCAGGGCCCGTAGTTTCACAACCAAGTCTTGCATCCATGGTACCTCCTTCAAATATGTCAGGAGCCAATATGGTTTCTCCTGCATCATTTCCATCTGCAGCATCCACTACAGCTATGAACCCACCCAGGGTCTTCCCCTGCATTTCCTTTACGTCCACCACAAGTTTCTGGTTCTGCACCTACACCCGTGCCATCCATATCACGACCAATAATGCAGGGAGGAATGTATGGTTCTGGTTCTGGAAGTGTAACAAATTTTTCTACTATAAATCCTTCGTCTGCAACAGCTCCAAGACCTCACCACCCAGGTTCTGGTGATTTTACTTTTCAACCTCACCAGCCACAAAATCCAGCCCCCCTAACAGTTCCCAGGCCAAGCGCAATGCTGAATATCCCTCACCCTAGGCCAATGGCACAATTGCCAGCACCTCAAGCTCCATCTTTCCACATGGCTGGTCCCAATGCAGGTCCTCGACCTATCATGCAAGCTCCTAGACCACAGGTTGGGAACCAGATGGGTCCACCTCAGGGTCATATACCTGCTATTCCATTTGCCAGAAACGAGAACCCACCTTTTGCGAATGTGAGTCCAGTTTCTCCTACAACTCCGTCTTCACAAATGGGACCTAGGAACTTTGGTCTGGGCCCACAAGTGCCCTATGCATCTGGTCCTTTCCCACCTAGACCATCAAATCCTTTGCCACAAAATTATCCAGCTCCAACAAATCGGCCTGGAAACAACATTGGCCTGACTCAACGTTTCGGTAGCTCTGGAGGACCACAGGTATATGATCCGTTCTCTCCTACTGTGTCTATTCCACCTCAACAGCAGGGTGCTAATCCAGCTAGGGCAAGAAGACCGGAGAATGATCCAGAGTACGAAGACTTGATGGCTTCAGTTGGAGTGAAATGATTTGGCATTACAAGGGCTGAATGAATTGGTAGGGAGACCCCAAATGAGGAAGTTGAATATGCTTTTATAGGGGGTGCTAGAAATTACTGACATGTTATTGAATTGTAGTTTCTAACAATAGAATCAAATGTTTCCTTTTTTGTTGGAAGAAAACCTTAGTTGCTTATTATCTTTTTATTGTTACTCTCACCTATGTTGATATTGAAATGATGAACTGGCTTTGGAGTTGCGGGGAATCCGTTAGTTTTTTACTATTGTACTTTTATTTAATTTCGAAAGCACAATTTAGCAACTAATGTTTCATATACTTGGGAGCTAGTAATTTCATTTCAAATAGGGCCTTAGCAAGTTTTGTTGTCAAGTTAGGAACCTAGATGACGAGAGATGCATGTTTTGTGTTTTGTACAAGGAATTGATGGCCTAAACTCGTGCATTTTAAAGCAAATATTTGCAGGGAAAACCCATGACTTTCATGTTGTTACCCTTGCAATTTTTAACTAGATGATTACAAGGAAATGTTGTTTTAACTTATTTAACTTCATTCGGAAAATAGGAGAAAATCAAAATGATGTATCAGAGAGTTTTTGAGGTGGTGTAAACACAAGTACTTTTGGCTTGGCTTTGATTTCATAAAAAAAAGAATAATTTTGAGAATTTTAAGTTTATTTTAAGATCACCAACTTGACGTCTTATTTTTACTTGAACTCAGACGACAAAATGCATTGTTTCATATTAATTTACATAATTATATATTTTTAATTTTTATGATTTTAATATAAAAATTTATAAAAGCAAAAATGTTAGTGTACACGAAAGAGTTGGGTCTAAAAGTAAAGCTTTATTCTGTATTCTAAAAAAAAAAAAAATTCTACTTGCCACTCTTTGCAGTTATTCTGTATTCTCATGTAATTGGTTACTATTGAAGCAGCAGCAAACCCAAAGTTTACCCAACAAAAGTAACAAAACAAGGATTGCTCTCACTTCAGCGTGGTCCGGTATACATAGCAGAAGCAAGAGATTGCTCCACAATGCTTTGTTTCATATTCTACACTTTGTACAAAATGCCCTTTTTGGTTACTTTGTATGGCCGTCTGATATCCCATAATCATAGAATGACAATTTTTCGTTTTGAGGAAGCACATGACATGCTTCTATCATCACAAATTGGTCATCGAAAATAAATTTCAAGTATTATATAGAATAGAGAACTACTTCTGTACCACAATATACTCATTCGCATGAGGATGAACCTAATTATGCGCTGCCGAAGCTTACAGCAGAAAAGATAAATGTAGCCTCAGTATGATGGAGTTAGGTTATGGTTATGAGGTGATGCATAGAGGAGATATATCCCCAACCATCAAGGTCAACGTACATAATTATACATCTAGGTGATGAATTTTACGTTTACCATCTAAAGCCTTCATCAATGGACATGCATTGAAGTTCAACTGTCAAAAGTATGAGAACAACAGCAGAAGTTTCTATTTCTGATTCTAATAATGTACAAACAGCACCAGATACATACAAAAGGCAAGCAACGATTTTTCGGCTAATTCAAATAGAAGGACCAGACCTGAGCACCTTCTCTAGTTTCTCAGCCTTGATGTAATCCTTTTCGGTCAGAGGTCCGGCTGGAAAAGGTGTGATTTCCACAACCAGGTGAGGAGTTGGGAGCTCATCAAACAGAGCCCTAACGTTATTGCAGCACACACTTTCACCATGAGCACTCTCCCTCCTGATTTGACAACCCTACAAACAACAAAAAGTATTCCTTATGATAGTGACCATCATCTGCAATTTGAAGTACCTTCTTCCAAATAGATTCATAAATTTTATCTGTTGTCTAAGGTTTTAGTACTTTGTGGGAAGTGGCATCTGTGAAGTGGTCATCATCAGATAGTAATGATGCAATGGCTTTGAGAAGGCGACGCCCTTCAGATTTGGAAGGCACTCTATAATTCCTTTTCAGCGTACCCTTTGTTGTAGGATGCCATTTACTCACCAATTTCCTCTTGTCAGCTGCTGCCTTGTCTGAGGAAACAAAACAACAGAATTACTCCATTTAAAAAGATTAATATAATTTCCAAATCAACTTTTACATGCCTAGAATGGTTGTAAAATAAAATTAAGCAGCACAATTTCACTTAGGAGGAAATGCTTGACCCGCAAAATTTGTAAATGACGTGAGATCTAATCTTTTGATATGAACTTAATTATCTAAATAAGGTTTCTATAGTATCTTTGTGATTGAACAGAGCAGAAGGCAAGAAAACAACAGGTACTTAATATCAGAAGCAACCCAAATAGTTGGCAAAACCACTAAATGAGATTGAGAGAACAGACAATAAATTCCAATGAAAATTCTGGAATTTGAAAATGCTTTTCATTGTTGATGACAGGCCAAAAAGACACAATAAACAAGCAAAATGAGAAGTGCTTAATTACATTGGATGATGCATCTAAAATACCAGCCATTCAGCTCAAGAAATATGAATACTTTATTCTTTAATGTGCAAGCCACTTGAAAAGCACACCTGAATTTTATCACTCTAAAAGCACTCTAAAAGGTTATTCAAAATTTTACAATCAGTTACAATAAACAAAAGCAGAACTTATATTACAATTACAATCAGTTACAGTAACTATAAGACTATATACTGATTCAACCTGTAAAATCAGTCCTCATAAGGATCTACTTTCCAATTTCAATGCCAGAGACTCTAGAATCCATGCGCAACAACAACGTTGGAGACCAGACCTTTATTTACCTCTTAAACATTACTAACACAGCCAATTACTTCATATCAATAATTACTTGGTTCTCATCTTAATAACTCAAGAAAGGCAGCAAGCTAAAACCAACAAACTTTTACATCTATAAGTTGATGAAATATGACTTTGCACAAACAACAACTTCCACTGTTCTTATTATTCTGGTAATATGAATTAAAAGTTCAAAAAAATATTATAATTAGTTACCATTCCAGCTAACAGCCAAAACCCAACAATGGAAATCTATAGAAGTGTATAACTTTATCAACAATGGGCAAGTAAATGCAAAAAAGGAAACCCAAAACCTGATAAAACAAGACTACTAAAATGCACAACTTTATTGACAATAAGCAAGTAAATGAATATTAAGGAAATAAAAAACTTGGCAAAATGGGACTCTACAATATTTAACAAACTTTACAGACGAGCAATATAAAAGCTTGCAACTTTATTGTTATATACAACAACTGAATGCAAAATAATACAAAGAGAAAATGAAACCCAGAAACAAACCTGGTTTCCCTTGTATGTTTTCTAACCATTTGGAGAAACCCAGATCACCAGCTTCACTAACACCACCACCACCAACACCACCACTTTCCAATTCTGACAACAACAAAAAAAAAGAAATAAACCCATCTCAGAAAATCAATAAAAATCACACCTTTAAAAATAAAACTAGAGGATCAATATAAAAAGAAAGAAAAGAAATAGAGAAAAGAAGTCAACCAGAGATAAATGGGTTAGCTTGAGATCCAGCCAAACCAGCTTTCAAGAGCACATAGTAAACGCAGAGTCTGCCGGCCCACAAAACCGGAGCCTCAAGCAAAGAAGCACTGATTGCAGAAGTTCCAGCAGCCAAAGAGACCTTCTTAGTTTTGGATTTGTGTGATGTTTTGCTCCTAAAAAGGAGCAATCTTTGAAGGGTCGTTGAGGGTTCAGAGAGAAAGAGTGATTTGGGTAAAAAAGAAGTAGATGTGAGATTGTTGAAGAAGAACAAATGGGTTTGGTATTGAAATGGTGAAGTTGTGAAATTTGTTGAGAGTTGCATTTCTTTTTTTGGATAGTGAAAATAAAAAGATAAGAAAAGGGCACTCAACTGAACAGAGTTAGTTAATCACAAGGATAGCGGTGAGGCTAATGCCATCATGGCTTCGCTTCTTGGATCTTGATGATCTAAACCTAAAACGACGTCGTTCTATGCGAATCCTCATCCCCTTTTTTTCTTTTATATTTCAATAATTTTCTCCGTACTCTCATTTTTCTACCGTAATATTATATTTTTTAAATTATATCACAAATTTTCAATTGGTGTCAAATAAATATTGAGTAAAAATTGATATAATAAATAATTTTTAAAAAGTAAAAAATTAATTATCCAATAATTGTATTGTTTTTATATTTTGTTTTATTTAAATAAGGATGATTACAATCTGTTGAAGTGTAACTAATAATCTCAAGTATATAATATAGTCACAAAGTAATTAAGAATAAATTAGAAAGAGAAAGTAGAAGAAAATATACAAAATTTACGTGGTTCGACAATTTGCCTACATCTACAACGAATCAAGAACTCACTCTTTTATTATTAAATCACACGACACTCACAAAATATGTATTTTACAAGAAATAACTCACAAAGAACCTCTAAATTACTCTCACTTGTAATTTATGATTTTTCTTTTACTAAGAATCACAAAAATCACTAAGATTTATTGTGATCACTAAGATATAACTAAGACTTCTTATGATGTATTTACAAACCAATTGAGACCATCTATATAGATATTGGATGTCTTAACTTATTCCCAAACCTAGTGAAATTTGGTATAGAAAGTTCTGTTTCACTTAGTATATAAATTAGTATACTAATTTATGAAATTCTATTTCACTTAGGATACTCACTTAGGATTAGGGATGATTTTTAACTAACTTTTTACAAATCCCCTTCTTGATTTAAAATCATCCACGAAGCATCTAAAATTTCTCATATTTGCACATTCGGTCACCCTTACATAGTAGTGACTTCGGTTAAGTTATGATATTAGGATTTGTACTTACTTATCATCCCATTATGTATAAATATTTAATTATAGTATTTATACAATTATCATTTCTAATAAAATTATTATATTATTAATTATTAAATAGTAAGATGCTTGTAACGTTTCAAATATTGTATGATTTGAAGGAGTTCAGATTTAATTTAAAAGGTTTAGATCATTGCAAAGAGTTGGCAACACTTAAAGTTATAATTACTAAAAATTAGTAGTGCTAATAATTAGCATATTATAAGAGTTAGCAAAATCTAAGGAGTTAGAGCCTTATCTGAAATGGGATAAAGACCTGAGAATATATTAGTAATAACATAGTTACAAAAAAATAGAAAATGTCATTATACAAATATGTTCTCAAACATTATGTTCATGATCTAATTTTACCGATGCAGATCTATTGGTGAAACCCATTTAACATAGATTAGTGTATATATATATTTGAATGGTCCAAAAGGTTAATTTTAGCAAACTATAATTTTAGCGGAAGCTCGTATAGGCATATAGATATTCAGTAAGGATTAGATACTGAACAGACTCACGAAGACCTCCGATAGACATCTCATAAAGCCATCAATGGAAGGTCTTCTCGAGTTAACTAGTATTCGTGGTCCTTTGACCTAAGCGCCACGATGAGCTTTATGAGTGATCCACTTTACTTTGATTCCACGAATGTTAGAAACCTTTCATGGTTTAGCCGCTACATGTCGCTGTGTATAATCTGATGCTCATGAAGTCTGGTGTGCATAGATATGAATTCGTCAGCTCATATAAGTGAGTTATATATCCTGATACTTCGAGATTTTATTTCAGAAAATATTGTGGCCATAAGTATAAACCCTAGCAAATAGTTTTCATAGGGTTAAATAATATCGCAAAAGTGTTTGCAGATATTATTTATGAAAATAAAAATCTAAAGCTAAGTTCACGATTGAGAAAATAGAGATTTGATGGTGATAATCTATATTTCTGTTCTTTTACGATATAAGTGATAAAAGGATTATACGTATATATTATAACCTCAACTTTTATGGTCTAACGTATCGCTTTGTAATATCCGTAATGTGTATGTGGAGCATCGTTCACAAACGTATAGAGGAGCTCCATATAATAATTCAGGTGTGGACCTATAAAGTCTTATAATATGAAGTTTACTCATTGTGCATTAGGGTAACGGACTTGATTGAATAATTCGATCTAAAAAATTTCAGCAAACTAGATATTTGTTTAAGAATCCAACAGAATATACATTTATCAAAACTTAAATGTTAAGTACATCACATAATTAGTTGATAAGAGTTATTAACCAATAAGATGTTAACAAGTGACATAATTTGGTTCATTGAATTATTTTTACCTTGAATTGACCGATTAACATTGTTAATAAAAACAAGTAAGGTAAAATAATTATTTTAAATTATTTTGAATAATTAATTAACTATTATATATAATAATTATTATTATAAATATTAATGAGATACAAACAATTACCACTATGACCTATTCATAATGGCATGACATTATGAATGGTGGAACACCATTGAAATAAAAATACAAAAATTTATAAAATTAAAAATATTTTAATTATATCAAGTAAGCAATTAATTTGCACTAACACAATATGAAAAAAAATTGTCACTTTCATTTTATTGTGTTAAAACATGTTCTTGCTAATTATTTGGAGAATTATTCAATGGATAAGCACTAGTAAAAAACAAAATCAACGGTGGCCACCAAATTAATTAGTAGGCTATTAATTTAGATGATAAGTGCTGGAACACTTAATGAAGTGGTTGAACCGCTAAAGAAAAGAATTGATTGATTCATTCTCTCTCAATTTAATCATTCGGCCATGCCAAAGAAAAACAAGAAAATAGAGAAGTAAAAATTAGTTTTTGGACAAGAGTAGAACAAAAACATATTTTTAATGAAAATTGTTTCAAATGTGCTATGCAAGAGTGACACGTGTATATGTTAATTATATATTTAATTCCGCTACAAATCATATATGTGAGACATGTATTTAGTATTTTCAACATGTACACAATCACATGCAAGTACCTTAAAACACGTTAACACTTGCATAGGATGAACATAACCAAAGGCAGTGGCTTAGTCAACATATCAACAGGATTTTCAAATGACGCAATCTTCATTAGATTAATTTCACCATTTTGGACAATCTCTCGAATGTAATGGAGCTATACATCAATGTGTTTAGACCTCTCATGAAACTCTTGATGCTTGTTTAGGTGTATGACACTTTGGCTATCACAATACACAATGGTGTTAACATCTTTAGTAGCCAATACCTCAGCGTATAAGACTTTCAACCACACAACCTCCTTAATAGCTTTTCCAACAGTTATGTACTCCGTCTCTGTGATAGATAGTGCAATCACATGTTGTAAAACTAATCTCCAATACACACTACACCCAAACACCATGAATACATAACTCGTTATTGATATTCTCCACATAATCTGAGTCAACGTATCCTCTTACCATTTCATTCTCATATTCAGCCTTCTTATAAAATAATCCATAATCCAATGTTCCCTTGAGATATTTCAAAATTCACTTTACTACAAACTAGTGATCTTTACCCAAATTTACTATATATCTACTCACCACACTCATAGCCTGTGCTATGTCGGGTTTCGTGTAAACTATTGTATACATGATGCTCCCTATAGTGCTTGTATATGATACTTTATTCATCTGCAGTTTCTCCTTTTCGGATGTCCGCAATTGTGCTACTGAAAGTTTGAAATACATGACCAAGGGTGTAGAAACAGTCTTTGCATTAGACATACCAAACTTCTCTAAGATCTTGAGTATATACCGCTATTGTGACAGAAAGATAATATCTATTCTTTTTCTCACAATATTCATACCTAATATCCTCTTTGTTGCTCCTAAATCCTTTATCTCAAACTCGCCATTCAACTGCTGCTTGAGTTTTTATATTTTTCTCTATATTTCTACATGCAATCAACATGTCATCTATATACAGAAGTAAATATATCATCCTACTACTCAATCTCTTAAAGTACACACATTTGTCATACTTGCTCCTGCTAAATCCACAAGTCATCATGAACTCATCGAATCTCTTATACCACTATCTAGGAGATTACTTCAACTCATACAATAATTTCTTCAACAAGCAAGCATGCTTTTCTTTCTCGAGCTCTATAAACCCTTGTGGCTGTGCTGTATATATCATCTCTTCAAGCCCTCCATACAAAAAAATTATCTTTACATCAATCTGCTCTAGATATAAATAAATGTTTACACATATGGCTGGTAGAATCTTAATAGATATGTGCTTGACGATTGGAGAGAAAATCTCATTAAAGTTTACTCTCTCTCTCTCTAAGTAATACCTTATACAACTAGTCTAACCTTGAATCTTGTAAGCTCTACCCCCAGTATCCATTCCTTTACCTTATATACCCACTTACACCCCACTAGTTTCTTTTAAGATCTCTCCACTAACTTCTAGGAATTACTCTTCCTAAGAGAATTAATCTCTTCTTTCATGGCCAGTTGCCATTTATCACTATAGTCACTCTTTATAGCCTCACCATATGTCATAGGTGTTAGGAGCTAGTGCTTATGCGTCATTTTAATATTATATAAATATTAATTATTTAATATTTATACAATAAAAATTTTGAATAAAAAATTATTATTTTTAAATGATATTATACTTGTAACGTTATAGACATTGTATAATCTGGAGAAGTTTAGATTTGGTGTAAAGAGTTTAGATTAGAGTTAAGAGTTAGCAATGTTAAAAGTTATAAGTGCTAGAATTAACACTGCTAAGAGTTAGCAAGTTATAAGAGTCAGCAAAATTCTAAAAGTTAGAAGCTTTGTATGAAATGGGGCAATGACTTGAAAATACACTAGTAATGACATAATTGTAAAAAGTTACAATAGGTGCTAGGAATTATGTAAGTATGTTCTTAAACATTAGTTTCTGATCTATTTTTACCGACGCGGGTCTATTAGTGAATTTCTTTCATATAGATTAGTGTATATTTACTTCTGCATGGTACATGACCATAAGATTACTGGAAGCTCATATAAGCATGCAGGTATTCAGTCAAGACTAGATACTGATTAGACTTACAAGACATCCTATTAGCGGTCAAATGAAGGTCTTCTCGAGTTGAGTAATATTTGTAGTCCTTTGACCTGAGTGCCACAGTAAACTTGTGAGTGATCCACCATACTTTGGTTCCACGGACGTCAAAGACCTTTTATAGTCTAACCAATACGTTTTGTTAGGTATGGTCTGATGCTCATAGAGTCTAGTGTGCGCAGATACAGGATCTATCAGCTTACATAGGTAAATTGTATATCTGATGCTCCATGATTGTATGTTAAAAAATATTATGACCATAAGTAATAAACTCGAGAAAGTAATTTTCCTCAGGATTAAACAATATCGTAAAACAATATCGTAAAAGTGTTTGCGTATATTGTTTATTGAGATACACATCTGGAGATAAGTTCACAGATAGGCTTATGTAGATTTAATGATGATGATCTATATCCCCGCACATCTAAGGTATTTATGATAAAAGGATTATATGTATATGTAATGACCTAAATTTGTATGGCTTAACACACTGATTTATAATATCCATGATGTATACATAAGACATCAATCATGAACTTATAGAGTAGTTTCATTTGACAAATCGAGCGTGGACCTAAGGAGTTCTATAATATAAAGTGTACTCGTTGTACACTAGGACAACGTACCTAATTGAATAGGTCAATCTAGTAAAATTTAGTAAAACCAAATATTTATTTCAAGATCCCTCGGGATATGCACGTGTCAAGAATTGCATTAAGTACATTGATTAGTTGACAATTGTTGTTAACCAATTAAATGTTTAACATGTGGTGCATAATGAGCCTTTGGTTAAGTTGACTCAAGTGTAGGGTTAATTGAGACCTACTTTGAGTTAATAAATGGATTAAGAGTAATTTTACTTAATTAATTAATTGTTAAATAATTAAAATATTTATTTATTTAATAGTTAAATAAATATCTAACTCAACTATAGTTAAAATTTAACTAAATAATTAAGTTAAAAGATATTTTAACCTTACTAAGGGTTAAGTTAAGGTTAATTTAACTATGGTTAATTTTTAACTAGAGTTAAATTAGTTAGATATTTCTTAACTTCAGAGTTAATTTAAGGTTAACCTAACTAAAGTTAAGTGTTAATTAAGGTTAGTTTAAATATCTAAATTAAAGTGAAATTAAATTCAAATTAAAATCAAATACATATTAAATTAAAAGTTAATTAAATGCATTTGGTTTATATTAGTAAAATAAAATAATTTTTTTTAGTGATTTTTTTGGCCAGCTAATTTAGAGAGAATTGAGAATGAGATTTTATAATATTTTTCAAGAGTTGAAAATATATTCTATTCATCATCTTCTCTAATTAAAGTTAGTCATTAAAACAACAAATGAAATTTGTTTTTGTTTAAAAGTTGAATAAAAGAATAACAAATTTAACTAAGTTAAAGAGTTTAACTTAGGATTATGTTTAAGTGCTTCATATGCATGAAAGCTGGACAACTAAAAATATTGATGTGATCATACTTGATAGAGCTATTAAACCATTTTTTTTCTGGTTTCTTAAAGTCTATTGCCGATTAGGGATTTCTATTGATCAAATAAGTTTATGTTATCACAGTTTCATCCTAAAATGCTTTGGACATCTTTGCATTGGTAAGCATGCATCTAACCTTTTCAAGTAGGGTCTTATTCATCCTCTCAGCTACACTATTCTGTTACGGTGTTGGTCTTTCAATTCTATACCTTATAATCTCATACCTGGCACAAAATTCATCAAACTCTTTATTGCAAAATTCAATGCCATTGTCAATTCTTAACCTCTTTACCCTTTTGCCAGTCTAATTCTTAGTAGGAGCCTTTAAAGTCTTGAACGTATCAAAGACTTGATCCTTACTCTTCAATACATAGACTCACTGCTTATTCAAATAGTCATCAATAAAACTGAAAAAATACCTAGCCCAACCATAAGTAGCTATCTGAGCTGGTCCCCAAAGATCCGAGTGTATGTAGTCAAGAGTCCTTTTAGTCTTGTGATCGCCAATACTAAACCTCACTCTATGTGTTTTTCCTAGCACATAATGCTCACAAAACTCCAATGGCTGAAACTTATCCTTACCAAATGCATTTTGACTAAATAACTCATTTAAGTTTCTCTCACCTAAGTGTACTAGTCTAAAATACCACAACTTAGTTTACATATTCTCATCATCTATAGAGAATAATACATAACCACTTACAACCTCTCCCTTCAACACATAAACACCTTTACGCTTCTTAACTCTTATTACAACCATGGACCCCTTTAAAACTCTCAAAATCCCTCTGTCAATCCTGATGAAACACTCATTTTGGTCTAAAATCGCTAATGAGATCAAGTTTCTCTTGAGGTCAGGAACATACCTAACTTTTGACAACTCTCTCACTCGTCTATCATGCAACCTAAGTTTGATACTACCAATTCCCATTACTTGACAATTGATGTGGTATTTCTATATTAAGCACAAGTGCACGCTATCGAAAACACATAATATAGAATGAATAGAGTGTCGATCCCACAGGAAATTTGTTGTATTTCTAACTAATTACTAAAATTGTATCTTCTCGCTTTTATCCAAAAGATTGATTATTAAGAATTGCTTGATAAAACTTTAAAATAAAAATTATCTATGTTATCAACTATAATTAACAATCAAATTCGACCACAGATCTAACAATATATGACGAAGATCTAGGATTATAGCTATCACTTAATATGATTTTTCAAACAATGACGCCTCGATTATTATTTTCTCAATTTAATTATTGGTCACAACATTAATCTCACCACGAGTCTCTTCCGATGGTCAAGTGATTATACCAAGATCTATTAATCTCCTATAGTCCTATGGTAATTAAATAGATCAAGATTCATTAAGCACTAGTTGTATTAACCATACATGTCATCTGGGTATATTCCTATCCTAAATCGAAACTCACAACTGCCACTTTGTGATCATGTATCAATTTGTCTCGGGCTTAACAATTAAATTTCTTTTTCAAGTTTATTTAATCATTACCAATTCATTCAATATATGACCAGTATATCAAAGGCATTAAGATCCAATAAATTAAACAAGAATTGAGTTCATAATAATCGTCTTCAATATATCAATCCATCATATTAAGGTCAAGGCTATAATCCTAGAAATTAAACTTAGATCAACATGATAATAACATCAAGATCAACAATAAATATAAACATGATATAAATAGATCAATTCGGATCAAACCAGTAAAGATTGAAGCAAAAGAAGTACAAGTTCAAGGATTGATCTCGAATTGACCCTCCAAAATGATCTTGATTTGGAAGATCTTGTGTAATCTCTCCACCAAATATTGTTTGATTGTTGTTTTAGAGTTTGATTATCAATTAAGGATCGTTTTTGGGTTAGGAAGGTGTTGGGGTTGAGAGAATTTTAGGTGTTTTTCGAAAGGGTCCAGAAAAAGTACTCCAGGGAGCAAAATGTAATGTTTTTATACTTGAACACTAACGCTGAGGCATTACACGAAGAAAGCTCCGACGTTAGTCAAACGCAGGGGCGCTATGGTTAGGCAACGCGGGGGCGTCTGTAGCGCTGCGGCGTTCCACTGTCAATGCTGGGGCATCGCGATCTAGATCCAAACTTTCGCCCCAGCGTTAATGTCATCCTCGCAGGGGCGTTCTTCATTGTTGCGTGAACGCTGGAGTGTTCATTAACGGATGCAGGGGCGTTCTTCATGATTGACGAATGCCGAGGCTTTGTAAAGCTTAACGCTGGGGTGTTCAACACGAGTTTTGCATTTTTGTCATTTCGGTCACCATTTTTCAGTGGCTTTCTTTTGCCTCCAATTTGTTCCCTATATCTTCCATTAGTTTCTATTCTCATCTCAATATGATCAAAACCTGTAAAATCAACAATCAAAGCATAAATAACTCTGAATTTACTTTAAAATGAACAATTATTAAGATAAAATGGGGTCATAATATGTATCAAAATTATACTCATCAACAATCAAAGTCATTACCTATTAACACCTTACCACCACTAATGGGCTGAAAATTAAAAAACTAGGATTTATGCAAACACATGTGAAAAGTACAACCAGAATCTAGAACTCAATGTTCAGTATTCTTACCATCAATAGCGATTAGAGTCTCAGCATTGTCATAGCTATCATCATAGGCAATAGAAACATCCACTTTCTTTTTGTTTATGCTTTCTTCTTTGGACAATTCTTTATGAAGTGCCCATCTTTCTTGCAGCAATAGCACTTCCTAGAAGTCATAGACTTCGATCTTGAGTCATTTTTCTTTTCATCTTTATTTGAGAACCTTCCATTTGCAGATAAACCTTTTAAATTGCCCTTAATTTGTTTTCCTAATAAGTTTAAATTTAATGATGATTTCACATCTTTTATCTTTAAACTCTCTTTACCATAGAGTAACGTATCAACAAAGCTCTCATAACTCTTAGAAAGTGAACTCGGCATAATGATCATCTTATCTTCATTCTCCATTTTGATGTTGATAGATTCAAGATTAATAATGATTTTGTTGAAGGCGTCTATATGGTCTTTCATCGGTGTCCCCTCTGATATGGACAACTAATACAGCTTCTTCTTTATATGCAATCTGTTGGCTAACGATTTTCTCAAATAAAGGGAATCAAGTTTCTTCCAAAAACCAATTGCCATCATCTCATCTGCTACTTTTCTTAATACTTCATCGTGATAGAACGATTGTACTGCAAGCCCTTTTTTAAATGTCTCTTTTTTTTGCTTCAGTTTTAAATGACTCTAGCATCTTCTCTTCTTACTAGATAGAGTTGTAGTCTCCTCTAATGCCGAGCCTAACCGTTGGCTCACCAATAGTGGCTTTACCTTTAACTTCTACAGATTGAAGTCATTCATCCGACTGAATTTCTCTATCTAATACTTGGGTGTGGCCATATTTGCTTAAAACCAAACTTTAATACTAGTTTGTTGAAGTAAAAGCAATAATCCCAAGTATCTAACACAGTCACAAAGCAATTAAAAATAAATTAGAGAAAGTAGAAGAAAGTACACAGAATTTATGTGATTCGGTAACTTGTCTACATCTATAGCGGATCAAGATCTCACTCTCTTATTATTGAATCACAAGGTATGCCTTTTATAAGAAAAAAACTCAAGAACTCACAAAGAACTCTCTAAATTTTTATAACTAGTAATCTAAGGTTTTTCTCTCACTAAGAATCACAAAGATTTTTTTGTTATCACTAAGAATTCTTATGATATATTTATAAGTTAGTTGAAACCCTTTATATAGGCCTTAGATGTCTTAGGTTATTCCTAAATCTAGTAGAATTTAGTTTAAAAAGTCGTATTTCACTTAAAATATAAATTAAAATACTAATTTATATAGTCTAATTTCATTTAAGATACAAAATCCTAATTCACTTGAGATCAAAGATAATTTTTAATCAACTTTTCACACCACCTATAGCCTCTATATTTGTCAAAATCATGTAAATGTCTTATACTTAAATCACCATTCAAATTAATATGAACATTATTTTACCATATTCAAAATATGTTGAATTTATTTACTCCCCTTTCCTTTTGCGCGGGTTTAATAATATTATCAGAAAATAGAAGCCATGAAAAACAAGGATAAATAATTTAGTGCACTAAAAGTGTCATCGTGTTAAATAATTCAACAAAATCATATTATATAAAAAAAAAATTTATTATGAAATAATTAAATGCTCATACCATCTAGGTCTTATTAAAATGTTTCTCGCCCGCCAATGCATTGCATTTGTAGCCTCACTTTTAGATATTATCCATCCACAACATTGATATATTAGACAATTGTATTTAGATATTTCATCTTTATCACATGGGTCAATCTTCCACCTTATCCAATACCAATCCAATGTAATAACGTCTTTTTCTAAGAAAAATATCAACACATTGGATTTTCAGTATCAATATCCAAAACAAATTTAGACTATTAGATTTATTAAAATAAAAATTAATTAATATTTAAGAAATTATCAAGTATTCAACTGGCTATAGTCTTTAAAAAAAAATGGTTGTAATGATAATTATCTACTCAAAGAATGAAATCGTCTTCCTTCAAAAATTCATAAACCGTCGAATATTGAAAAAAAAATCTTTGTATCCATTAAATACTATTAAATATGAGTTATAAAAGAAACAAATGAACACTATTTTTTTTAAAACATCTTTGTATCTATTTTTTTATATGATACCTTATGGCTTTTTAAAAGGTGCAAAAAAATTTCGTTGGCAAATAACAAAAATAAAAATAAAAATCCACCACTAGACTGTTGATGAGCATAGCTGTGTCAAGGATCAAAATAATATAGCTATAGAGTTCAACATAGCGTACACTATACCCAAGCTGTAAATTAGTGCGTTGCTAATCATACATTTTATAGTTCATTGACAGACCCACCAATCAAAATGACCCAAGCATGTCGTAGGCATTGAGAGTCTTGAGCCATAGTAAAATTAACTTGAGATTCTTAAGAATATGAAGTGAACTTCAAAAATAATTTCTATAAGATATCTGCAGACCAATAAGTTCTTTATATGATGTAGAATGATGTTTTATGCAATCAATCTTAAGGTTAATAATGGACTGGCCTTAAAATTTTTTAATTTCTACTATATTTAAACCACAACCTCGAGGATGTTTGCTAAAAAAAAATAAGAATTATGATGTGATAGCAGAGTTTTTTACAAGTTTAATATAGAAAATAATTCAAATGATTTTGTTGAAGCGGAAATAATTAAATAAATAATAAATTTAAAGTATATAATGTAAATTTAGTAAATAGAAAATTTAGAGAGAGGAAGTATAAGAACAATATATAAAATTTATGTGGTTCAGTAATTTATCTACGTTTATAGTAGATCAAGATCACTATATTTTATTATTGAATCACAAGATACTCACAAAATATACTATTTATAAGAAAAAACTCACTCTGTCTTGCAAACAAAGAGTTTCTCTTATTAAGAATCATAAAAAATGTTATGATCACAAAAATGAGTTTACAAGTTAATAGAGAGCATTTTTATAGGCTTTAAGATGATTTAGATTAATTCTAAATATGTGAGAGTTATTTTAGGGAGTTCTAAAACAAGTAGAGAATACGAAATTAACACTTCATTTGGGTCTTTGAAGCAAAAATCAACTTCAACAAGAAGAAATTCTGCATTTTGAAGAAAGAACATCACTATTGCATTAAGGAAAATTTCCTCTTCTCTTCAATTTCGTATTTATTGTTGATTCTAGTATGTATAATGATGTTGTTAAATGCTCTGAACTTATGTTTTTAATTATGAACTAAGTTTTATTGCTAGGATTACAATGTGAACTCAATATGTAGCTTGGATTGATTATTTTCCCTTATTTATCATATTGGTATTGAATTGTTCAATTTGTTCTATGCTTAATGCTTCTAATTACATGACAATGGATTAGATTGATTTGGGAACTTTAATAAACTTGGAAAAGAAAATTTTGTGTTGGCCATGAATAGATTGATGTATGATCATTGTGTAAAAGCATGAGTTTCATATGAGATAGGAATATATTTATATAGCATATATGACTATTTAGAGAGATTGAACTTAATGAATCATATTTCAATTTGATTATTATAGGAATATTGATGATTAATTGAATGATATATACTCACTTGACTATCGGAAGAGGCTTGTGAGGATATTAGAGTTCTTAGTTAACATTCATATTGATAGTTTTAAAGGGAGTAGTTGGATTCAAGTGAAGTATTGAGAGATTATTGTAATCCTAGGCATTTGAGTATTTGTGCTATTACGTTTGTTCTCTTTGCTCAATTCTTGTAATTATTCTTTTTGTTTAGTTAGTTTATATATCAAAACCATTGAATTGTCAATAGCTTAAATAAGAATAAGAGAACACAATTTTAGTACTTAACAAGTAGTAATAACAATTCCTCGTGGGATCGACACTCTACCCATCATATATTACTTGTTGCAATAACGTATACTTGCGTTAATTTGTGTTATACAAAATACACAACACACACTCAACGTACTTGGCTTGCTCTCCAAATTATTTTTAAATAATTTTTAATCAACTTTCTCATAAATTTTCCCATTGATTCAAAATCATTCATAAAGTATTATTGATCTCTCATATCCGCATCTTCGGTCACCCTCATATAGTAGTAACTTCAGTTAAGTCCTTACATAGGACAAACTTAACCGAAGGCAATGGCTTAGTCAACATATCAACAGAATTTTTCAAACAACATTATCTTTGTTAGACTAACTTCACCACTTTGGACAATCTCTCGAATGTAATGGAGCCATACATCAATGTGTTTAAACCTCTCGTGAAACACTTGATGCTTGCTTAGGTATATAGTACTCTGACTTCACAATACACACCGGTGTTCACATCTTCAGTAACCATTACCTCCGCACATATACCTTTCAACCACACGCATCCTTAATAGCTTCTCCAACAGCTATGTACTCCACCTCTGTGATAGATAATGCAACCATATGTTGTAGAACTGATCTCCAACATACACTACGCCCAAACACTGTGAATACGTAACCTATCAATGATCTTTTATTGTCTAGATCACCTATATAATTAAAGTCTACATATCCTCTTACCATTACACTGTTATCTTCAAACCTTTTATACATCAATTTATTATCTAATATTCCTTTGAGATATCTCAAAATTCACTTTACTACAAGCCAATGATTCTTACCCAGTTTTGCCATGTATCTATTCACCACACTCACAGCCTATGCTATATCTGGTCTCGTGCAAACTATTGCATACATGATGCTCCTCACAGTACTTGTATACGGTATTTTACTCATCTGCAGTTTCTCCTCTTTGAATGTTGGCGATTGTGCTCCTGATAATTTGAAATGCATGGCCAAAACTTTTGAATTGGACATTCTAAATTTCTCTAAGATTTTGAGTATATATCACTGTTGAGACAAGAAAATAATATCTCTTCTTTCCCTCATAATATTTGTAACCCAATATCTTCTACACTGCTCCTAAATCCTTCATCTCAAACTCGCCGGTCAACTGCTTCTTGAATTTTTGTATTTTTTTCATGTTTTTACATGCGATCAACATATCATTGACGTATATAAGTAAATACATCATCCCACTACTCAAGCTCTTAAAATACACGCAATCATCATACTTGCTTCTATTAAAGCCACAAGCCATCATAAATTCATTAAATCTCTTATACCACTGTCTAAGTGATTGCTTTAACCCATATAATGACTTCTTCAGTAAATAAGTATGATCCTATTTTATGAGCTCTCCAGCTAGAAAAGCTATCTTTACATCCATCTGCTCTAGATGTAAATGAAGGTTTGCATACATAGCTAATAAAATTCTAATGGATGTGTGCTTGATGACTGGTGAGAAAATCTCATAAAAGTCAACTCTCTCTCTTTGAGTAAAATCTTGTGCAACTAACCTAGCCTTAAAGCATGTAAGCTCTATCTCTGATATCTCCTCCTTAACCTTATATACCCACTTGCACCCTACTAGTTTCTTTTAAGGTCTCTCTACCAACTTTCAGATATTATTTTCCTAATATAACTAATCTCTTCTTCCATAGCATGCTGTCATTCATTCTTATTCTCACTTTTCATAACCTCACCATAAGTTCTAGGCTCATCAAATTCAAGAGCATAATCAGAGTTAAAGGCGTAAGCAACTAAATTTACTTGTACATACCTGATTAATGGGTTAATCGTTCTCCTTACCTTGTCTCTAGCTAGCTAGTACTCTTTAAGTTCCATCTCAGGAGTTCTAGTCTTTCCTTGGGTAGACTTGGAGGAATTCGTCGATGTTCTTGGTTCATCTTTAAGGATTTCCTTGTTGAAGTGCTGATCTGAAGGTATATCAGATCTACATTCAGACTCCACTTCAATTTCTATTAACTCGGATACTGAGTCTTCCTTAAACATAGTTTCTTCCTTCTCATTTTTTTGGGAGACTTTCAATATTATCATCTCATTTAATATCACGTCATGGCTTATGATACTTCTTGGTGGTGTTAACTCTCTAAACTATACCTTGTATCCTTTCACTCCTTTGGGATACCCTATAAATACCCATTTGATAGCTCTAAAATCCAACTTGCCCTCCTTAACATGAACAAAGACAAGGCAACCAAATATTCTGAGCTGATCATATTTATAAGAATTTTCAGACCATTTCTCTTTTGGCGTCTTGAAGTCTATTGCTGAAGAGGGACGTCTATTAATCACATAAGCTGCAGCCATCATAGCTTCTCCCTAGAAAGCTTTAGACATATTTACATTGGTAAGTGATAGGGGCATAAACGTACTAGTAGGATTTGTACTTAACTTTCATATTTTGCTCCAAATTATAAGTATTTGATTATTTAATTATATTTTCTGATCATAAACAAATGCAAGATGGAAAATATGATGTATAGGAACAAACGGGAGGCAAATCGGACGTTAAACGAAGAAGTTACGCTCAAAATACGAAAGTAGCGCAGCAGCAAGTGGCTGGGCACCGCAGCGCCCAAAACAGCGTGTGAACTCCGCGGCGCTCGTCGACGTCTTGGCAGACCTGTACTCGTTCCACGGCACCGGTACGAATATTTAAATACCCTTCTATACTCGCCTATTCAAGGGGGGATTCGAAGCTCCTCGTGCCTAGGGTTTCTCATAGCAATAAAAACACTCTTTTGAGGTAAAAATAGATAGACTTAGCAAGGAGAATAACACAAGAAACAAACACACATTCAAGCCAAGAGATCAAGGTGAAGTTATTGAAGATTGAAGATTGGGAAATTAACTCTTGAGCAATCAAGACAATAGAAAGAAGAACAACTCAGGGCATCATTTGTTTGGTTTTATTCCTTACTTTTAAAAGATGATTTCGTTCATTATATTTTCATACTTTTGCTTTGATATTCTTGTTTTGAATATGAGCTAATTTCTTTTGATCTAGGGTTAGACGTTATTGAACCTAGTATGTAATTGATTCTTTTAATCTCTTAGTTATGAACTTTTATCCCTTAATTGATTCAATCTATCTATGCTTAATGCTTTCATTATACTTAATCACTATTTTGATTGTTTAGGAACCATGATAACTTTGACAAAAGGAATCATGTGTTTAGCCTATGGTAGATTGATATATGATCATAGGGTAACATCTATGAGTTCCATCTAGGATAGACATATACCTAGGTGGCATGTATGGCTTGATTAAACTTAATCTTAATGAGTTGCATCTTATTCGGATTACCATAGACAAACATGTAATTGTTAGGGTGTGATATTATCGTTTGACTGTCGACAGAAGCTTATGGTGAAATCAGTGTCTACCCAATCAATTGATAAAAAGAGAAATAACTAAGGGGTTAACTGGTTCAGTGAACTACTAGGGGATGCATCGATACCCTAGATTACTTATTAATTTAGTGAATTCTATCCCTAAGTATTTATAATATTTTAATTAGGTTCAGTTCAATAGCAATAATTTAGTTAGTTAAACTCTATCCTTGAAGCTAGTCTGGATAAAGGTAAAGTAGAGTAATTTTAGTAATCGATTAAAGAAAATAGAAACAATAATCTCTGTGGGATCGATAATCTAGACTTAGTCATATATTACTTGATATAAAAAGCGTGCACTTGCATTAAGTCATTAAAATAGACATCAAGTTTTTGGTGCCGTTGCTGGGGACTATTTTATCTAATCTTAGATTGATACTAATACCATACTATCTTACTTTTACTTCAGATTTATTTTATTACATTATTATTATAGTTCTTTTTCCGTTCTAGTCACCATTTGTATTTTTCTTTTTTTGACAGTTCATGCGAAGAACCAAGAGTGAAAATTTAACGTCTTTTGATCCTGAGATTGAAAGCACATTCTGGAGACTTCGTCAAGAACAACATCAAAACAAAAATATGGCAGAGAATCATGACAACATCAATAATCCAGTGTTTGAGCCTATGAATCCGCAGAGATTGTTGAGGAATTATGCTGTTACTACAACAGAAGGCATTCAGTCTAGTATTAGGCGCCCCACTATTCATGCAAACAACTTTGAAATCAAGCCAAGTACTATTCAGATGCTTAAAGAGTCTGTGCAATTCAGTGGAGCTCCCAATGATGATCCCAACATGCATATCGTGAACTTCTTGGAGATTTGCGATACATTCAAGTTCAATGGGATTTCAGATGAAGCCATCAGGTTGTGACTATTCCCTTTCTCATTGAGAGATAAGGCCAAGAGCTGGTTGATGTCATTACCATCATAATCTATATCAACGTGGGATGACCTAGCACAGGAGTTCTTAGCGAAATTTTTCCCACCAGCGAAGACAGCTAAGATGAGGAATGACATCACCTCATTTATGCAGATTGAAGGCGAGTCATTATATGAAGCATGGGAACGATTCAAGGACATGTTGAGTAAATGTCCTTATCATAGAGTTCTAAAATGGTTATTAGTCTAAACGTTCTACAATGGGTTAATAGGTCATTTAAGGACAATTATCAATGCCGCTGCTGGAGGAGCTCTGATGAATAAGTCCATAGATGAAGCATATGAGCTATTAGAAGAGATGACATCTAATAGCTATCAATGGCCTGCTGAAAGAGTCACACCAAGGAAGGTTGTTGGAGTTCATGAGATTGATGCATTTAATGTATTGGCTGCGCAGATCAACATATTAACTAAGAGGTTTGATTCTATGAATGCTATCAAGACCCAGATTGTGACTTGTGACTTCTGTGATAACAATCATTTGAATGGACAATGCATGGAGTCAGCAAATTATGTGGGGAACCATAATAGACAGCAGAATAATCCACATTTAAATTACTATAATCCGGGGGTGGAGAAATCATCCAAATTTTTCTTGGGGTGGCAACCAAGGCCAGCAACTTAAACCAAACCCACCCGGATTTCATCCCCCACAGGAAAAGAAAGCATCATTGGAAGATATGTTTATGCAGTACATGAAGTCAAATAATGTTATTCTACAAAACTATTCTGCATCTTTGAAAAATTTAGAAACTCAAATGGGGCAACTTGTTGTAGCACTAAATAATCGACCTCAAGGGACTTTACCAAGCAACACTGAAGCTAATCCAAGAGAAAGTGTAGAGCAATGCCAAGCCGTCAATTTACGAAGTGGTAAGATCTTACATAATGACACACTACCAAAACCACTTCCAAAGATGAAGGAAAATGAGAGAGTTGATCAACAAAAAAACGTACAACCATATAGACCACTTATTCCTTTTCCTCAAAGGTTACAGAGGTGCAAAACAAGTGCTGAAACTGAAAAATTACAGCAAGGAAATCCTGAAAGTGTAGAAAAGAAAGATAAACAGCATACAAGTACAGAAAATGTACAGAAACAGCCCTGGCAGTCATTCACACCTCCTCCACCATTTCCACAGAGGCTGAAAATAAGAGATTAGATAAGCAATTCTCTAAATTTCTTGATGTTTTTAAGAAATTACATATTAATCTCCCTTTTGAAGATGCGCTTGAACAAATGCCTAGTTATGTCAAGTTCATGAAGAACATCCTTGCCAAGAAGATGAAACTGGAGGATTATGAGACAGTGGCATTGACAAAAGAGTGTAGCGCTATTCTTCAAAAAAAGCTACCTCATAAACTTAAAGATCCCGAGAGATTTATCATACCGTGCTCCATTGGCAATCATGATCTTGGTAGAGCGCTATGCGATCTAGGAGCGAGCATTAATCTCATGCCCCTTTCTGTCTACAACATGCTAGGTTTGAGAGAAGCAAAACTGGTCAATATCACACTTCAACTTGCTGATCGCTCTCTTGCCTACCCGAAGGGAATTATTGAAGACGTGCTAGTAAAGGTGGATAAATTCATCTTTCTCGCCGATTTCATTGTTCTAGACATGGAAGAAGCAAAGAGATCCCTATCATCCTTGGAAGACCCTTCTTAACTATAGGACATACGATCATTGATGTTCAAAAATGGGAGATGACCATGAGGATACAAGATGACACTGCAACATTTAAAATTTTCAAGGAAATTAAGTTGCCAGCTGAAGGTGAAGACTGTTGTAACATTGATGTGGTGCACCTAAACACTAAAGAACTCAAAGACATGGAGATATTAAACCCTCACATTAAAAAGAATGTGTTAAGGCATAGAAGGAGAAGAAAGAAGAAGAAGAAGTAGCAGTTTGATGAGAAGATAGAAGAAAATGCCATAAGAGAAACACTTTACCGATCTAAGATTCAAGTTTTTTTGGATAAGCACAAGAAAGAAGAACAAGTTGTTGCCCGAGGTCTAAGAGCAAGAATGTGGAAGCCAAATGAGTGGAAGCCTAACAAGTTTACATACAAAGATGCTTCTACTATTAATGATTATCCTTCATAAAGAGTAGAAAGAGTTCCGCCAAGTCGACGGCGTTAAATCAAGCGCTTATTGGGAGGTAACCCAAGTAAATTTTTATTTTTTATTAGCTCATTTTCAGTTTTAGTTATGTTAGTTTCTTTGTTTCTTTTAGGAATAAAATCAGCAAGTCAAACATTCAAGAAAGCAGCTCAAGCAATTTCAAGCGTTAGAAGTAAAGGAATACCACAGTCAAATCAATGGACAACAACGTTGCATTGCTTCAACTTCATCTACTAGGGGAGTTTTTCTTACTTTTAAGTTTATTTTTAGACATTGAGGACAATGTCTAATTTAAGTTTGGGGGTAGGAAACACACTTTCTTGTGTTTATTTTGTTGCTTATATTTATTGGTTGTCTTGTGAAGTAAATTTTTTTTTTAGGTTGTTAAGTTTTAGTTGAGATGATGATCATTAGTCCATGATAATAAGTAAAATATTAGCTGAATTTATTTTCACAAGCCTTTAGGAAATAATAGAGGCTTGAGATAATTCTTATATCATGATTCTTAAATTGAATTCAAGCTTATTTTTGATTACTTATTCTAGAGCACATTAAAATAAGCATGTATTAGTTGAATTTTTTGCTTAGAGTTATTCATACTTAAGTAGTACACCACAGTCTCGAAAACCAACACTCTAGAACTTGCTTGATTACTACTTGAGGCGAAATCTTAGAATTCACATGCTTAGGGAAATGACATTAGGCCATCTTTGGACCGTTTGAGCATTTTTGAGTCTACCTTATATGTATATTTATCCCTAGTCGCCCCGTTTGAGCCTAATTAACTATTTTTTCTATTTAATCACATTACAAGCTTAAAGACTTTGAGTTTACTTACCTTAAAATCTACCAGTAGCACCATAAACCTTGAGTTTATTTAGAAATATTCTTAAAATGAAGAAGGTTGTGGATGTATGAAAGAAGGGTACTACAATGAAAAATAATAAGTCTTGAATGTACATATCATTCTAAGTTTGGGGATATATAAAAAGAAAAAAAAAAAGAAATATTTAAATGCATAATACCCTTAGCTTAAGAAAAAGAAAAAATTCTTTGTAAAAGGGATTAAAAGAAAAATGGGAATAACATAAGTTGTGGGGAAGAGATGAATAATCAAGGAGGAGAAAGAATCAAGAGGTTTCTGAGTAACGTCTAAGTGTTAATGGTGTGATTTGCACTTTATATATATTTTTATAACCCAACTTTACCTTAGCCTTACATTACAAGCTAATAAAGTCCTAAATAGATCCCTAGACATGTGTATTTCTACATTAGTGGAGAGTAGTATGAAAAGCAAGCTTATGGTAGTGTTATAATTGAAACTATGCCGAGATATCATATTTATATACTTTCTTAAGTATTGAGTAAATTTATGTTCTATTTAGCTAATTATTTGCTTATTACACATACACACACACACACACACACAAAAGTGATCATTAATAAAGGGGAATGGAGTACTTGATCAATGGTATGAGGATTGTTGAAAGTTGTTTATTGATTTCTAAAGAGCCTTGTGCTATTTTTCACAGCTTTTGAGACAACGATATTGATCATCTAATCAACCTGAGCTTGTTTTTAGTTTTTAGTTTTTATTTTTTTAAGTCATGAATAAATTTTGAATGTTTTTCTTCATTTTGCTCGAGGACGATCAAAGTCTTAAGTTTGGGGGTATTTGATAGGGGCATAAAAGCACTAGTAGGATTTGTACTTAACTTTCATATTTTACTCCAAATTATAAGTATTTGACCATTTAATTGTGTTTTCTAATCATAAACAGATGCATGATGGAAAATTTGATGCATAGGAATAAACGAGAGTCCAATCGGACGTCAAACGAAGAAGTTACGCTCAAAATATGAAAATAGCGCAACAGCAGGTGGCTGAGCGCCGCAGCGCCCAGAACAGCTTGTGAGCGCCGCGGCGCTCAGCACCCAGCACCGTGGTGCTCGTTGACGTCTTGGCAGACCTGTACTCGTGCCCGGCGCTAGTGCGGATGTTTAAATACCCTTCTAAACTCGCCTATTCAATGGGGGATTCGAAGCTCTTCATGCCTAAGATTTCTTATAGCAACAAAAACACTCTTTTGAGGTAAAAATAGAGAGACTTAGCAAGGAGAATAACACAAGCAACAAACACACATTTAAGCCAAGAGATCAAGGTGAAGTTATTGCAGATTAAAGATTGGGGAATCAACTCTTAAGCAATCAAGACAATAGAAAGAAGAACAACTCAGGGCATCACTTGTTTGGTTTTATTCCTTACTTTTAAAAGATGATTTCGTTCATTATATTTTCATACTTTTGCTTTGATATTCTTGTTTTGAATATGAGCTAATTTCTTTTGATTTAGGGTTAGACGTTATTGAACCTAGTATGTAATTGATTCTTTTAATCTCTTAGTTATGAACTTTTATCCCTTAATTGATTCAATCTATCTATACTTAATGCTTTCATTATACTTAATCACTATTTTGATTGTTTAGGAACCATGATAACTTTGACAAAAGGAATCATGTGTTTAGCCTATGGTAGATTGATACATGATCATAGGATAACATCTATGAGTTCCATCTAGGATAGATATATACCTAGGTGACATGTATGGCTTGATTAGACTTAATCTTAATGAGTTGCATCTTATTCGAATTACCATAGACATATAAGTAATTGTTAGGGTGTGATATTATCATTTGATTGTCGACAGAAGCTTATGGTGAAATCAGTGTCTACCCAATCAATTGATAAAAAGGGAAATAACTAAGGAGTTAAAGGGTTTAGTGAACTACTAGGGTATGCATCGATACCCTAAATTACTTATCAATTTAGTGAATTCTATCCCTAAGTATTTACAATATTTTAATTAGGTTCAGTTTAATAGTAATAATTTAGTTAGTTAAACTCCATCCTTGAAGCTAGTTTGGATAAAGGTAAAGTAGAGTAATTTTAGTAATCGATTGAAGAAAATAGAAACAATAGTCTCTGTGGGATCGATAATCTGGACTTAGTCCTATATTACTTGATACAAAAATGGTGCACTTGCGCTAGGTCATTAAAATAGACATCAGTAAGCATGCATCTAACTCTTTCAAGCAGGGTCTTATTCATTCTCTCAACTATACCATTCTACTGTGGTGTTGATCTCATAGTTCTATGCCTTAAAATCTCATGCTTGGCACAAAACCCATCAAATTCTCTATTGCAAAACTCGAGGCCATTGTTAGTTCTTAGCCTCTTAACCTTTTCGCCAATCTGATTCTCAACCAAAGCTTTCCAAGTTTTGAACGTATCATACACTTGATCCTTATTTTTCAATACAAAGACCCATAGCTTCCTTGAATAAACATCAATCAAATTGAAAAAATATCTAGCACCTCAACAAGTAGTTGTCTGAGCTAGTCCCTAAAGATCTTAGCGTATGTAGTCAAAAATCCCCTTAGTTTTATGCTCACCATTACTAAACCTCACTTTATATACTTTTCCAAGCATACAATATTCACAAAACTCTAATGGCTAAAACTTATCCTCACCAAATATCTTTTAACTAAATAACTCACTTAGGTTTCTCTCACCTAGGTGTGCTAGTCTAAGATACCACAACTTAGTTTACATATTCTCATCATCTATAGAGAGTAATGCAAAATCACTTACAACTTCTCCCTTTAGCACATAAACACCTTTGTACTTATCTTCTCTTATTACCATTATGAAACCTTTTAACACTCTCAAAACCCCTCCGTCGATCTTGATGGAACATACATTCTGGTCTAAAGTCTCTAGTGAAATCAAGTTCCTCTTGAGGTCAAAAACATACCTCACTTCTGTCAACTCTTTCACTCGCTCATCATGCAACCTAGGTTTAATACTACTAATTCCTATCATTTAACAAGTAACATCATTACCCATTAATATCTTACTACCACTAATAGGTTAAAAATTTATAAACCAAGATTTATTCGGGTACATATAAAAAGTACAACCAGAATTAAAGACTCATTGTTTAGTACTCTTACTATCAGTAGCGACTAGAGTCTCTGTGCTATCGTAGCTATCATCATAGACAAACGCAGCATCCACTTTCTTCTTGTCTTGTGCCTTCTTCTTCGATTAGTTCTTTATGAAGTGCTCATCTTTTTTGCAGTAATAACACTTCCTATGAGTCTTGGACTTCGATCTTGAACCCTTTTTCTTCCCATCTCTATATGAGGACATTCCTCTTACAAATAAACTTTCTGTATTACCCTTAATTTGCTTTCTTAATAGCTTTGAGTTTAATGATGATTTCACATCGCTTATTGTTAAACTCTCTCTGTCGTAGAGCAACATATCAACAAAGCTCTCATAACTCTTGAAAAGTAAACTCAGCAGGATGATTACCTTATATTCATCTTCTATCTTGATGTTGATAGATTCAAGGTTAAGAATGATCTTATTGAAGGCATCTATATGATCTTTAATCGGCGTCCTCTCTAACATGGATAACTGATACAACTTCTTCTTTATATGTAATCTGTTGGCCAACGACTTCCGCATATAAAGAGAGTCAAACTTCTTCTAAAGACTAATTTTCATTACTACTTTCCTCAGTAATTCTTCGTTTAATGACAGAACGATTGTATTGTGAGCTCTTTCTTGAATGTCCCTTCTTTTTGCTTCAGCCTTAGATGACTCCGGTATTTTTTTCTTCTTCACTAGATAGAGCTGCAGTCTCCTTTAATATTGGGCCGAACCGTTGGCTCACTAACAACGCCTTAACTTTCATCTTCCACAAATTGAAGTCATTTGTTCTATTAAATTTCTCTACCTCATACTTAGGTGTGGCCATATCTGCTTAAAATCAAGCTTTGATATCAATTTGTTGAAGTCGAAGAAATCAAACAAGTAATAAACCCAAAGTATATAATGCAAACCAAGTAATTAAAAAATCTAGAAAGAAAAAGTAGGAGAACAACACACAGAATTTATGTGGCTAGGTAACTTACCTACGTCCATGACAGATCAAGATCACTCTCTCTTATTATTTAATCACAAGACACTCACAAAGTATGCATTTTACAATAAAGAACTCACTTGCTCTTGTAAATTAAGAGTTTCTCTAACTAAGAATCACAAAGAATGTTATGATTATAAAAATGTGTTTAAAAGCCAATAGAGGGCCTTTTATAGGCTTTAGGATGACCTAGATTAACCATAAATGTGTGGGAGTCATGGAACAAGTATAAGTCGAAACAAATCAGAACAAAATGGGAAACTGTTTCCCGCACTAGGCACTGCGACACTAGATGTCTCACTGCGGCACTGGGCACCTAGTGCCGCAGTGCCCACTCTTGTCTGGGGCGCTGCGCACGCATAGACACCAGACTTTGCATTTTTGCCTCCTTTTACGTTCGTCTTCGATCCTTACCCACCCAATGCACTTAACTTGTTCTTCAAATTATTTTTAAATAATTTTTAATCAACTTTTTCACAAATTTGAATTGAAGTTAAATCTTTCCCGTAACCAAATCTTATAAAAAAGACATATAATTCCTAACTTATAATTTTTGAAGAAATTCATACAATAGTAAATAATTCATAAAAATAGTTGGTAACTAACCTTATTGATTAATGTCTATGGCAAACATAACAATAGCAAGGAGAATACCAATTTTTTTTTAATAAAAAAAATCAATTCCAAACTTATGTAATTGAAACTTTTGTTATTTTGATCTCAATAACTTGTACCGATATAAGAATAAATATTATTTAGAAAATTGAATGTTGATAAATTGTTCATTTTTAAAGGTACTATAGGCAGTTAACTTCAAATTGATTTTAATATTGAAATTTAAAATTTAATAACTACTATTTTTATAATTTTACATAATTAAGGTTAGTTTAATTTTTGAACCTACTCAAATATTTTATATTATATATTATAAATAAACTATTAAGTAATATTTTTTAAATTAACCACTAAAATTACAATATTAGAAGTACAAAAAAATATTAATAAATATATTTTATAATATAGTTTTTAAATTAATTCTAATTATAAAACTAATATAAATACTGTTAACTTTGTAATGGTTGTAAATTCATTCTATATTAATTTAATTCTCAGTGGTTTATTTGTTTATTTATTCATAAGGATCATAAACGTTTATGTTCAAATACAATATAGGAATATTACACAAAGTACAAATGAAATTATACAAATACCCCTACATTAACATCTATTGAACACACTAAACCCCAGGCTAACTATCAACCACTCACACACAAACCAAAACAACCACAAAAATATTCCGATAAAGAGCCGATGGCGAAGCTTGTGGTGGCTGGAAAATAGAAAGTAGCATCTGGTCCAGAAATTGATAGGAGTAGACGTCGAACGACAAAAAAAAAAAAAAAAAAAAAATCGTTGAATTCTAACAAACACAGCACTGACAGAATTAAGCTTGGCATTCATGGGGGGAGGGCGGGGAGAAGGCGCACGTTTTGGCCTCATTCATCACTTGTCGGTGAAAGAGAAACCACGGCCGGCATAGAGACTTCGGCTTCACACAGTGGTTGCTGCGGTGGCCCATGGCAGAGACTATAATTTCGTGGCTGCCTAGGGGGATGATGGCAAGAGTTGCTCATGTTGTCGTAGTCAACCGTCGTCGAAGAAGAAATCTCACAACCAAAACCAAGTCCAACAATGTCTGAAAGAAACAAGAGAAAACAAAATTCAGAAAGAACATAAACGATTATAGCTATTAAAACATAAAAGAGAGAAAAGTGAATAAAGGAAGGGGGGGCCCACCGGAGAAGGGTTTTTTGGGCCCCTTCTCCGATGGCGAGTTAGAAATCATTGGTAGCGATCGCTTGCTTTTGGGAGAAAATGAGGGCTATGTTTTTTTTTTTTTTTTTTTTAATAGAGACAGCTTTTGTTGTTTTAGTAAATCTATATAAATTATAGAGTTTGTAAATTATGAATTACAAAAATTAATAATTTATGTGAACAACTAATAATTACGTAAACAATAATGTAACTATATATTAAAAGTAAATTTAATATAACATTTATAAGTTAATATCAAATTTATAAATTATTTTTTTATTTATAAATTAAATTAAATCTTATAAATATAATATAAAATTTATAAATTAATACTGAATTTGTATATTTATATAAATAAATAAATAATATATATATAACAAATAAATTATAAATATAATATAATATTTGTAAAAAAAATTTAAAATAATTAAAAAAATTATAAATCAACACAATATAAAAATAAACATAAATTTCGTAAATGATAGTGTAAATTTAATATAACATTTATAAATCAATATCAAATTTTATAAATAATATTTTTTTATTTGTAATTGCAAATTTTTAATTTGTCCGCATTACTTTGTTTTGTTAATGTGTAAATATTTACATTTTTATGCGGATTTATTTAATATAAATATAAATTTCATAAATGATACAAGTAACGTATAAATTTAATATAATATTTATAAATCAATATCGAATTTGTAAATAATATTTTTTTATTTGTAATTGCAAAATTCCAATTTGTCCGCATTACTTTGTTTCGTTAATGTGTAAATATTTACATTTTTACGCGGATTTATTGTCTTAGCTCATTATCAGTATAATTCAGGTTTTATTTCTACTTCAATCTTTTGAACCGTTGGTGTAGCTTCTAGAACTCGTCTAGTGGATTACCAAAAATAACAGGAATGAATTTTAAATGGAATTCTAGTTGTCAGCATGAGTTTATTGATGGAGCAGAGCAGTCTCAATACGGCCATTTGCGAAGTATATGTCTTTGAAAAGTTTCCTCCCTAGTCCTTATAACACATGTAATCCAAATAAAGGCTTATTTATATTTGTCATTGACAATATTTGATTTAACTGTTGTTTAGATCCTAAGAATGTTAGTTGATTCTTTTTTATATGTTTTTAGATGGAACATAGGAGGGACGTGAGTGATGACCAGCCCCAAACTCTTTTAAGATTTTTTTTTAATTTTTTATGTTTACAAGATTATTTATTTAATTTTGTTGACATTGATAAACAGTTTAATAAAATAAATAAGTTAAAAGTTTAATGCATAAATAAAATATTTCTAATAAAAATTTTAAGTGAGAAGAAGAAATTAACTTGTATTTATAAAGAATCAATAGTGAAAGATTAATACTACTTGATCAAAACGCTAATAACAAATACAATATTAATATTAATACCATAAAAATTTTTATGGTCTAGTAGAATAATCCCAACACAATATATGTTGATAAGGCATGAGATTAGGGTTAATATATAGCGAAAATTTCTTAAGGAGCTATGAAATTTTCTATTATTTTCTTTTTAAAAATACAGGACTAGCTGCATAGTTACAGGTAGAGATATTTTAAAAAAGAATTATACATATATATAATCTTATTTCTATTGCACAAGGAATGCTAACACTAATGAAAAGCACGCTGGGTGGTGGCGCTCCTGCAAAACTGACTGCGGAGCAAAAGTTAATGCCTTTACAAGCTAAATACAAAAAAAAAAAAACATGTCTCTCGCTCTTGTTCATATCTTTACAAAACGAACATCACCCTGACCAAATGCAGTTCCGCAACCGGGGCACTTCCGATGGCGTATCTCTAGATTCCTTTGAATACAAGGATTGCAAAACAGATGATAGCATTTCACTATTACCACCTGCGGAAGTTTAGAGACAGGAAAAAAAAAGGTTCATCAGTTTCAGAAGTTTTGAACGACTTAAACCAGTAAACCAGCTAAGTGCAAGTAAAATATGGGATGCATGCTATAACCTCCTTTGGGCGGTCGAAACACACGCCACACTTGAGAATGGCTTTGCAATCTTTTATTTCATCCTGAAGTTTCTGTATTGCTGCCTCGCCAGTTTGAGAAGTCAATTCAGCAACCTTGTTATTCATTTCCATGAGATCTTCATCAAGCTTCTTCCTTTCACTTCTGGTGCACACAACTTTGGTAAGCCAAAATTGAAAAAAAGAAAAAGATTTTTGAGCAAAATCTAAAGCAACGGTATGATAAGAACACATGAATAACTTTTTAAACAAGGGTTCTAACCCAGATCTCTCACATATCGTGGAAAATAGAGGAAAACGAGAACAGAACCACTAAAGATATACAACTAGAAATGGCATCAAAGAATTAAAGCATCACATAAATTTTCTTCCAAACTCAATTATTATATACAAGTGGAAATGTCATGCTTCATCCCACATGAGCAGAAGCTCCACATTACACCAGCACTAAATGAAACAACCCACCTGTCATCGTCTAATTCTTTCTGGATGTCATCCATCTTCCGCTGGATCTGTTCATATTCCTTCTCCGAAGAAGAAACAGTGGATTTCAGCCACTTCAACTCCTTCTCGGCATCTGCTAGTTCCCACTTTGCAGTTTCAAGGCTGATTGTGAGATATCTGTCTTCATGAGTAGATTTAACTGCCTCTGCCAGGCAAGCTTTCATCTGCAAGATTCAACAATAGTTAATAAACGGCAAACAAGAATAACCAAAGTGAAAATTTTGGTTGAATAGCATAAAGAAACTTTACCTGCTCTTCACTCTGGAGAATCCTCAATTTTAGAGATTCTACCAATGCATTAACTTGTTGAAGTTGCTTTGCTACTGCCTGCTTCTCAGAGAGTAGAAAGCTTTGAGCCTGTTTTGTCTTCACACTCTCAGAAACAAGCTGCAAGGCACAACAGATGGACAATGGCGGAATTAAACTAAAACAAATAGCTGAAAGATTAAAATGTAATAGAAACAAAGAACTAAGAATGTAGGGACTAATATTAATGACGCATATATTAGTCAGACCTTGATATTGTGGTCATCCCTCTCAGTAACCTGCAGCAACAAATGCTGGTTTTGCATCTGCATATCTTCGTACGCTTGACCAATGGTCTAAAAAAGACAAGAGAAGCCAGTCAGTGAACAGGACAAAGAAGTGAATTACTTGCCAAAAAGAAGTAAGAAAACATAAAGAAGATCAAATCTTGAAAGCTATAACCTCAATTTCAGAAATGTATGCTTCCGCTTCCCCTTTTTTGCTTTTAATAGCCTCTTCAAGCTCCATAACATCCCTGCAGCAGAAGGGACGACATAAGGTTGTGAAAAGAGTATTAAATGGCTCTACTATATCCACCAATTGTCTAAATCATGCAAGGATTCCATTTAGGTAATACTGAATCACACAAATAAAAAGAAACACATCAATCAATGCCATTCATACAAATTTGTTAAGAATTATTGGCATGCTGGCTTAGGGACAGACATGAAATGTTTAAAGATTAAAAACAAGTGAATATCGAAATATTTGTGTCAACCTGGTCATTATCGGATATTAAGAAGGATAAGGCACGATAAGATTTATGAGGCCAAAGATAAATTGCCAAGGAAAATGTAGTTATAGGTATCCATAAATCAGTTTGAGAGAACTAAATCAAGTGTTTACACTAGCATAGATGCAAGCAATCCCATGGACCGTGCAATGCTCCTAGACAGACAGGGTTACTGAACACCAAGCTACGAGATTCTCCCTAATTTGGTTTCCAACTTAAAAAATCCAGCTTGAGCCACCAGCGAGCCCTTACCTTGTTCTTTCACCAGTCTTACAAGTAGTAAGCATTTGTATGAAAAAAGAACTTGCGTGCATGACATCAGAGAAAAGTTTCAAAATCATAATACTAATATAACCATCACAGGGAACAGAATAATCATCTAGGATGAATTATAAAAACAAATTGAAACTTCAGTTGAAGTAAAAAATGACTTCCACCAGCTTAAATTGAGTTATTTTTATCATAATATTAGTTACTCTACAGTACCATTCAAAATCATGCATCCATATTTAAATTGTTAAGTAATGATGTCTAAATTTTTAAATTCATATCAATTATTATGGGGGTAGCAAAATCAATCTACACAAAATATGGCATGGCTCCAGTTGACTAAAGCTTTTCATCTCCCCAAAAATTAAAAGATGCAAAACATCTTAACAGACAAGCAAATAGTTTAGAAAATAATAATAATAAAAAAAAAAGAAAAAGAGGAAAGAAAGAAAGCAACTCCACTGCTTTCCCTCGTCAATCCAAATACCACCCCATCCTCACCCCCACCGCCCTCACCTCTTAAAAAAACTAAAAAAAGATTAATTGAAACAAATAAAAAAGTGTACTTTTTGAATTCCTACGAATTTGACAACAGAATAAGCACACAAGTTTCATTTTTCCTTCGCAATAAAGTTATAGTCATTGGACACCCAATAATAATTTATACAGATCACGAAATAAAAAGATGAACCTCTTAGAAGCATCCAGTTTGGCCCTTAGTTCAACTAGTTCAGCTTCAGCAGTGGAAAGCCTTTGTTGACAAGCAGCCTCAGCCTCGTTAGCAGCTTTCACCCTCAACTCAAGACTATGTTCATCTAAGGCATTTTTCAGGACTTCAGCTTGTGAAAGGGCTCTATGTTCTGATTCTTTTATCTCCATCACATCTCTGAAGTTCAAAATTCAAAACCTAAGTATATGATGTAGGTTAAAAGGCTCACATGGAGAACAAGGAAAAAGTTTGGACAATCGAAAACAAATTACTAAACTAAATTGGTCCATATAATTCAGTCCATCAAGCGTTTTAATAAGATTACATCCCAATTATAAGTATGGACAAGTAAACTGTCATATTGCATGTTGCACAAGTCTATCAGCTTTCTATTGTTTCACATATTTGGAACTTAGAAGACAAACTCTTGACAAATTGTTTTCTCTTTTACTCATCCTTTGTACTTCATTCTTTAGTTTTTATAGAATAGCATCCTTAAACCGACATACCTGTGATCATGACCTTCCTGGCCATACATGTCCAAGATAATTTGCAATTCCAGATTCTCCTTTTGCAACTCTTCGATCTGCAAGACCAAAGTTCCCTTCAGCTACCAATACTAATTTAATCATAATGACTGTGGCTTCAAAAGTGATGAGATTTCAGATGAAGTAGACACGGTTAGCCCCAAGTTCTAACATGCTTATCATAGATCTCAACGAGCTCTCAATTTTTAAATCCATAACCTTGTGATATGTCGATTTGTTACAGTCAGTCCACATTAGAGGGTTTTACCAAAATCTATTAATGGACAATACATTTTCAACAAATATACAATCATCAACATGCAAACCTGTTTCTTGACTATGTTTCTACCCAAAGCAACAAATTATATGAAAAAGGAGTGAGGAACCTAAGAAACTGCAAAGAAAAGAAGCAAAATAATCTGTGATACAATTAGACAAGACTAGATGATGCACAGTTGATATGAAACAAATGAATGAACATACTTTGGTCCAAGAAAATCTTGGACACTGTACTATGAGAAGTTACAAGACAGCAGTGGATATAGAAGCAATCTGCATAACAAACAGAATGAAAATTCCTATAATCAAATTAATGAAAGCAACCATGCACCCAATGCATTAGAAGTGATATAAGTAACATTAGAACAGGCAAACTCACTAGCATCTTCAGAGATTTGATTTCTTCCATCTGTCCCGCACATTTGTCTGCCAAGCACCTTTGTTCATTTATCTACGTCAAAAACCAAAAAAAAAAGGGTTTATATCAGTCCAGAAAAGATTTCATTCAACAGAAGCTCGTAAAGACGGAGATATACTTTTTGTAAACTTAAACAGAACAAACAGAAGCAGAAACATCACAAATTTTAATTTGCAGTCACTGAAAACAAGCAGCCCTTAATCAATCCATCTGTGTACAATCACACAATAATTCAACAAATCAAGTACCAATTTTTCAAACTTCAAATTCCTTTTCTTATGATATTTTCATAATTCAAACACTAGCAATCACTCAAATGAATCTAGAAGCCAAGATGGTTGGGGTGAGTGGTAAAGACCCTTGGTTTAGAACCCCTTGGGCCACCTACCTGAAATATTTTATATTCTACAAGTTTCTTGACTACAAAGGATATAGTGTCCAGATGTAACCAGTTTAAAACTTGGTCACACAGAAAGGTTGAGGGATTTCTGGACTAAAAAGAATAAATAAATAAACGGAACTATCAATTAATAATGCAATTAAATATGTGAGAAGTTTATCATATGTTGTGTGACCTGCAACAAGGAAATCAAAAACATTCAAGAAGTGGCCCTAACGAAAGTGCAACCCATAGAGGCCCATGCATTCTACTTTGGCACTGGAATAGGGGCTCAATTGTCTAAATTAGGCAAACCAAATAGTATCAAATACGATCAAGAATTTCTGATGGATGAGCAAGCTTTAGGAGAGAGATGAGGTTTGTGTTAAAATTTCTTTGACTTTATCTGATGAAGGACAACTAAGACTGGCATTTTCGAAGTAATAGAGCCTCATTTATTATTGTCAGTGCTTTTACCCATAAGATTAAACTTTCAGGTCCTGCGGCAACTTAAAGCTACAGGTAATAGAGCCAAGTTTTACCATGCGGTCTTGTTTTTGAATCCCTCCAATACATTAATTAAATTAAAATATAATTAGTCGTATTTGGGTTATGTTTGAGCCTGTTTAAGTACTGTAATTTAAAGCTTGAATACTAATGTTGGACCTTACCTAACAGTCTAAGCTATTAGGTGAAGCAACAACCTAGCCAGTATGACATAACAACAATGGCTATTAGTATGGGTACTCCATTTTGGCCAAAGCTAAATAATGGAATAGGTGTCAGAATTGCATTGAATGCAAACTACCATTTTAAAATAATGCCTCATGAGGGTCAAATAATAACTAATGACAGAAAGGACGGACATAATGATAAGAGAAAACCTTAGTACTTAAGGACACTCTTCGAGACTCTGCATTTTTATGCAGTGAAAGGGCTTCATCTGCAGTTTCCTTCCACCGATTCAACTGAGCTTTCATCATTACCATTTCCTTGGACAAAGCAGAAGCCATCACACGGAACTCTGCTTTAATATCCTTTCTTCCTGGAATGAGTAACAACATTACATACCAGAAGCTCCACCAGAGTGTGACTACAATAGAAATTTGCATGATAAACTAATTCACCTGAATCCTCAACAGCTTCTTCCATTTTAAGCTCAAGATCATTATTTTCAATCATATACTTCTGCAGCTGAAGCTCTAGCTGTTCAATCCTAGATTCAGAATCATCAATGGTGTTCCTTGCTGCATCTGCCGACTCTGCTCTTACATTCACTTCCTTTTCCCTTCTCACAACAAAAGACCTGTCAATCTGAAATCATACTTTTAAAAGAGACCAAAACAATACCAGTATGCAAAGACAGACAAAAAGGGAGAACATAGGAGTTTAACCTGCAAAGAATCTGTCAATGCCTTGTATCGTTCCACTTCAACATTCCAATGCTGGAGTTGATCATTTACTAAGTTATACAATCTTGATGAGAGTACATACTTGTCATCATTCAGCTCATTCTATGAAGAAACAATATCACAAGTAAGATTCTAAAATGCAACAAAATAAAACACCTATTTCTAAGACAAAATGAAATCAACAATCACATATGTATAATTTAGACTTCAACAAAATAAAAACACCTAATTTTAAGACAAAATGAAATCAACAGTAATATATAAATATTATAGATTTGCAAACCTGAAGATTTTGCAATTGTTTTGACAAGTTCATATTGCCTTGCTGTGCTTCTTCAAGTTCCGAAAGACGGTCTGCAGCCAGCATCTGCAACACTTAATCAATAACATTTCTTAATGGGTTAGACACAAGCAACCTATGAAACAGACATTATTACAAAGACAAAATAGAGATAACCATCCATAACGGATACCTGCACTTCGTCAATAGAATCCTCCAATTCCTGCAAATCCAGTGTCCTCTCAGCAGGCTTCTTCTTCGCTGACACGCTTCCATTTACTGTAACAGCACCTGGAACCACTGGATGAATTCCAGATGCTTTGTCTTTCTGCATCTTCAGACTGACCAGTTTTCTTCTACTTTCCTCAAGTTCAGCCATGCTCTCTTCAAGTTCACCTACAAGCATTAACAAAATAGGCACATGTTACATAGAAAACCACAAGGTGCCACCCCCAAGAAATATGTAACAGCCTTACAAATGAAGGACTTCATAATTTGGGTGTCTTAAAAAGACAACAAAAGAAGAATCAGAGTAAAACTGAATAATCAAACTCGCACACAGTAATTAGGAACAAATTCCCATTATTCATGGATGTACAAATTAGCAATTCTGGTACTGGCTAAATTATACACATGTGGCCAGCATTCTTCTGAATTTTGTAGGTGTCAATGTGATCTTTACAAATTTGCATGTTTGTGGCAAGCTATGCACTGATGTAAAAAATGTCTAACAAAATGCAGAAATATTTGGAATGAAACCAACTAACAGACCTGCAAGGCGATGAATCTGAGCTTGATCAACAGAACGGCTGCTTATATAAGTCTGAATCCGGTCAGCATATTCCTTTTGTTTCAAGTGGAGAATCTCAATCACCTCATGCAGATTTTTTGCCTCTTCTTTCATCATATCATCACTCTTGGACAACTGGATAATGCCATCTGAGAACCCCAAATATATGACAATCAATGCAAAGTTCCAGATGAAATACTATGTTGAAGATCAATGTCGAAAATGACTAACCTAATCACAGAAAATATAAACAACAAATGATGAATTAACAATTGGACCTGACATCAAGATATTTTCTGACCTTCTGCAGATAGCCTTCCATGCAAAGCTTGTGCTATGCTCTCAGTTTTCACTCTTTGAGCATCAATGACATCTTCCAGAAATTTCATCAACTCCCTTGTAGATGAGTGACGCGAGTCAAGGGCCTCTATGACACATTGAGATATTCCATCTTTCCCACTGCTCTTTATGGAATTCACTCGTAGTAGTCTACAGAGAAACATATCCTCCGAAGGACAAGATGGAATTGAATCTGCAGAATACCACAAGTCAATACAGTTAACAATGTCAGCAAAATTCAAGTCGAGTGACATAGAAGAATAAACTGAAATACAATCTTCTTATAAACAATAAGCTGCTAAAACACCTCGTGTCTGGTCTTCAGAATCCAATTTTTGTAAAACATTAGGTCCTCCCCCAGCTCGTACTCCGAGCATAATCAAATCACCAACCAACTACAAGGCAAAGCAACAGCAACATGCTCCATCAGACAATCTGAACCACTCAGGAATGTGAACCCAGAAAGGAATGCAGTAAATAAAAGGGAAATAACCAAAAAAAAAAGGAAATTGACATTTAACCTGGTTCCATAGTTGGTTAACTGTAATTAACACATCATCATAAGAAGTTTGCTTCTCTTTTAAGTCCTTAATTTTGGCTTCAAGACCATGCAACTCATGCTTCTGAGAATCTAGTTGCTGCACTAGCTTTTGATTCTGGTATTGGAGAACTGCTGCATCAACCTAGACAAATACATCATATTTATGATATTTTTCCTTCACTTAAACTAAAATGGGAATGACTAATGCATGCACATAAATTACATCAAGAAAATCCCAGTTTCACTTTACATTACAATTCTCTACATTTACAAATTTGTATTACAAACTATAAACCATTCACCAAATAACAAAAACCCAGCTGAAGCTTTCAGTGTCTGCTTTCACCTTTCTGCTTGTGTGTCCATACTTATACACATATATGAGAATGCGTCAAGAGTCCCCACATGCTTACACAAAAGCAAACTCAGTGAACTAATGCAAGAAATTACTAACTCTTTTCTAGTACAACCATTCAGTGATATTATGCCATGTGTATACTCACTATAACAACTAATTGTCTGACAATTTTCAAAATATGTGTACATGAACGAACTTTATTGGATTGTTCGACATGAATAATACTAGACATACAAACTATTTATTAAGATTCATTCATACACAGTAATGCAGCATGATATGATTGGATGATTTAAAATAATATCTTCTCTTTAAATTTATTAGATTTATTATTTATCTTTTGTTTCAATCTCTAATCATCTTATGCCTTGTCAGTTTGTATGAATGGATTTGTATAATATTACTCGTCTTACAAGTTCTAAACTTTCTTAACTAATGCTCACTGCTTAACACTGATGCCAACTTGATATTTTTTACCTTCCCATTAGATTTTTTTTGAAAAATAGAAAACTCTCTCCAACATCCAGTACTATCAAATCATATTAGTGTAATTTAGAATCACTATATTAGTGTAATCATATTAAGTGTATTTTAGAGTCACCATAATTTCCTTACAACAACGATTCATTGAAGTCTTCTTTTACATTTTTTTCTTCCAATTTTTAGCTCCTCTTCTGTGTTCTTTTCAAGCTCCAATCATTAACAGAAACAACAAAATTCAAGGAAATGTAACTCCAAATCAAAATTTCAAAAATAAAAAACCCTAAAATTCACTGTGTTCAAATATGCACACGACTCTGTTGCAAATGAACAAATAATAAAATAGAACACTTAATAATCGGTTTTTTTTGAAAAAAAAAAAGAGAATTTACGGATTTGTTGTTAGAAGGTGAAGTGGCGGAGTTGCGAGCCATGGCGGCAGCGGTGGCGGGAGATGGAGAGTGAGATTGAGAGTTCAAATGCGGCTTCTTCTTCTCTGGCTCTTTCAATTCTTCTTCGTTTTCCATTTACAACATCTCGTTTAGAGACCTCTGCAATTCGCAAACCCTAAACTGAAGGAGACGAAGCCAGACTTTGTGAGCCTCGCGAATGGTGATTTCACAAAATAATGCAAGGTTTGTTCAAATTTTGAACTATAGCAAGGTTATTGAGTAAAAAGACATAAATGCCCTAAGGATTACGAATTTTTTTGAATTGTAGGGAGATTTCAAAAGCCTGTCGTTTTAACCCGTGTTTGGCGTCCAAAACGCTTTTGCTAGCTTAATCAGAGAACGACGAAGCTACCTGCCGCCGGTTTCGGGGCAGCGATTCGCTTGCGACGGCGGAGCTGTTGGTTCGGTTTGCAGCGAAGTACGGAGAGTTGAGACTTTGAAGGCGAGTACAGTTGAAAGCGCATTGTAATTTAAAGTGAAACAAGACGACGTGGTTTCGAAGATTGAGCCGGGCCGGGATGAATCAATCCAGCTCGGTCACTGCTCCCAATTTAGTCCTAATTTAACCCAGTTGAGTACACTGGGGAGGAGCCCAGCGTCAGAGCCCTGATTTCTCTGAATTTAGGCCCAACTTCATCCCTGCAATTGATACTTTTTTTATAAAAAAATATCGAAAAAGAAGTACATACATTTAAAAAAAAAAAGCTTAAAAGGGTAATAGTGGTTTTTCTGTAATTTTGTGTAGCTTACATACTTTGAAAGTTAACCCGTTACGATTCTTAGAGAACCGGTTCAATTTAAAGTTTACGTAATTTAAAATTCAATTCATTATCATTATTAGAGAAATCATTTAATTTAAAATTCAATTCATTATCATTATTAGAGAAATTATTAAATATAAAAGTTTAAATTAGTAGGTGAAGATTCAAAATTTATGTTAGACAAATCTTAACAAATGATTTTACATGAAACATCGACTCAATTTTACGATTAATAATCAAGTGGACTCAAAGGGACCCGAAAAATAATATGAAAAAAGTTGAAAAATCATAAATCAAAAAAATAATTGAAATATAAATATACGGTTCAAATTCAAAATCTCTAATACAACACTAGAGAAATTATTATTAGATAAATATTAATAGTGGTATTAGAGGTGAAACTATTTTTAAGCTTGAAAAAATTTAAATTTATAATTATGATTATAAGTAGTTAAAATAAAATTTTAAGGGAATTTTTCAAAAGTGACCCTTTTTCATAAGCAAAAATCTATTTTAAAGTACAATTTTTATGAACTTTATTAGTTAAATATCTAATTTTCGGACTAGTTTATCATTGAAATATTTTTGCATCTCTTCCACAAGTTATTTGAAATTTTGATTCAAAATACACTTTGAAATTAGTTTAAATAAGTAGATTTGGAGTAATATAGATTAAAAATTAGTAAATTTAATTAAAAATAACTAAAAAATAATAAAAATAAATAAAATTTAACAAAAAATACTAAAAAAAAATATCAAAACTGTATCTCAATGATAAACCACATCTCAAGCAAGAAGGGCATGAAAATTTTTAGGCTATGTCTATTATTTTAGTCTCTGATTTCATTATTAACAAGAGTAATTTTATCAATTTATTATCTTTTGTTAATAAAAATTAACTAAATAATTTTTTACTATAAAATTTTCTGTCCTTTAAATAATAACTATTTTTAAACATTTTCCAAAATTTTATGCTTCGGTCTCTATTGTTGACTTTGGCATTTAACTCTCTATTATTTTTTAATTTTCTTAACTTGTCAATTTAAATCTTTTGGCCTTCCCCAATGTTGAATCCATTACTAGCAGGGTCTACATTTATGGGCACGAAAATTGAAATGACAATAAAATTATATGCCTATAAATTTTAATATAAAGGAAAAACGATTATTTTCTCCTTATTTACCTTCTTATATTTAAAAAGGACTAAAATTTTCTGTCGTTAAGATTTTTTTGTTAACTTTTAACTTTTTGTATGAGTTGATAATTTAATTTTCAATAATAAATAACTTGACAATTTTATTTCTTAAATAATTGAGAAATAAAAAAAATAAAAAATAAATTTAAAGAGATTTGAACTTTTGACTTTAAAAAAAAAAATTATTTCCTTCACCGATTAACCAAATTAATGGATAATATTATCTTACAAAGACTAATATATATATATATATATACTCTATAAATAAATTAGATAGATTAAATAAATTTTGATACTAAAAAATTATAAACAATGATAAATGTAAAGTATTTTAATAAATATTAAATTCAATTAAAGGTATACAACAAAAGATTGAAAGATTAAATTTTAAAAATTTATTATAAAAATGAATTATTTTATAATTTTTCTAAATTAATTTGAAAATAAATAAAAATACTAAAAATGAAATTATTTTGAAGCTCACAAATGAATTTTTATCATTTAATATCAAATAAAAAAATTTCATAAAAAAATTCTAAATTTAATTATATATGGGTATTCACAAAAAATAAAAATTAATTTCCAAAAAAACTCAATTTTTTTATAAACTTATTTGAATTAAATGTTATAAAATACTTTTAAACTTATTATTATTTATAATTTTGATTACCAACGTCTATTTAACTTATAACTAATAATTTATTTAATTTATATATATATATATATACACACACATTAGTCTTTATAATATATTGTTTAAATTTAAGTGTGGTCAAGTAATTAGATTGATTACTTTTATTTTTTTAATTAAGGGTTCAAATCTTTTTAGACTTTTTTTTTTAAAAAAATTTCAATAATAAAACTGTCAAATTATATATTATTAATAATAAAATTAGTAAATTATGTAAAAAAATTAAAAATAACAGAATATGCTTAACAACATAGGATTTTGGTTATGTTTGAAATCATAAGGGGGTTTTAATTTTAAATCTCTTTAAACTCATTCTTATTTTTTTTTGCTCTCAATTTAAGAATAAAAATATCAAACCACATGTTATTAAGAATAAAATTATTAAATTATGTAAAAAGTAAAATAATCAAACATGCTTAATGACAGGTTCTAGTTCTTTTTTTTTTTTTTTAAAATCACAAAGAGAATTTCGATCCTTTTTTTTTAAATCATAAAAGAGTGAGTAGAGATCGACCAATATCATAACGATAAAGGTCCTTTTCCCTTAACATACATATGAAACTTCGTTGCTATTACTATGAGAGTACTTTAATGGCTTGGTTCAATCAAACAGAATATTGGATCATTATTGTGTTGAAGAAAATATTGTAAGTCAATATATACATATAAAATGTTGTATCTTTCCAAGAAAGAGAGCTTGACATTGTGTCTTTAGTTATATTCCAAAGTTGCTTTACCTTGGAGCATGCAATTATTATTAATAACTATTGAAAAAAATTTGTATTTGACCATTAATCGAAGAAAAAAATGTTTTAACTTAAGTTAAATTTTTTAATTTTTGTTAACTAAATATAGTATATGCTAACTATTTTACCTTCAATTGTAATTTTATTATTTTTTTCTCTTATTTTTATTTTTTTCTTTTTTGATTCCCTTCTTCTCAACTAAGACTTTTTTATAACTCTCAACATCTCTTACAACTATATCTTTACCAATGCTAAATTGTTTTCTAAAATTCTCTTATAGATCGATTACAATTGAAGATTTTTTACGAAAATAATAAATTATAGAGTTAGAAAAATTAAAAATCGGTAAAAATTAATAAGTTTTTATCTTAAATTTAGTTGTATATATTTTTGTGTTGTTCTAAACTAGTAAATTTCCAACCCCACGCTCCGTCGAGTGCCACCACGTGTCGTTGTGTTGCAACCATGCACAGGCGTGTAGGTCAACGCGAGACTTGTTGCAACCCTAGGAGCCTGCAGCGCGCGCTACATGCCACATAGTAATGTGGCATTCTCAAAATTTATTTGTGTAAAGTTTATATATTTATTTATATATGTATTATTTTTAATTTAATTGTATATATAATTACATTAAAATAGCGTTAGTTTTTTTTTTTCAGGTGTTGCTGATATCATTATGTCGTAAATTTTGATAATTATATATTTTGAAAAAAGATGGGAGAATTAAGTGATGGTTTTAAAAGATACATTGGATATATAAAATATGTACATGGTAGTTTCAAAAAATATTAAATATGAAGCGTTGTTGAGAAGAGTTTGTCATCCTCTAGAAGTTGATCAGGTACATTATAAAGTGACTCTGAAGTTCGAGATTCCTTCAAGTACTATAAAGTTGAGATCTATTCCACTTGAAAATGATGAAGATGCGATATTGTGATTAAACTTACAGAATAATATGGCTACACCTCTTTGTGTAACAGTAGATGCTTGAGCTCCTAAATATGAAAGTAATGTAGAAGCACCCAAAAGCAAAAAAAAATGTTATGTTAATTAATTTGCATCGACAACTCTTGTGTATATTTTAAATCCCTCGGAGGATTATCATTATTCTCCTTCGATGTTTAACGAACAATCCGGCTACACATATTATAATTGTAAGATATATGGAGATGTTGGAGTTGATCTTGACTATTTATTGATCAAGATATTGGATATAATGTGAGAAATTAGGGGAAAAAATGAGAAACATTATGAGATTAATAATCGTGGTTACAGTGTTGGTTATGAGGTTGATGATGATAGTAAAAATGATGATAAGAATGATCATGATGATAATGAGGAGAATGATGATGATGAGACTGGGGATGAAAATGATGATGCTGGTGATGATGATGATAATAATGATTATGGAAGAGAAAAAAGGGTTAACATAGAAAATCTATTTTAGTTTCAACTTGAAATACCACCATTTAACTTGAACATATATAGAAAAAGATATCTTTTACTGGGATTGGTGATGTGTTTGTAGAAAAGTTGTATAACAATAAAGATGAAATTCATGAAGCTATAAGCATGGTTGCACTGAAGAAAAAATAGAGCTTCAGAGTTTACAAATCCACCAAAGATTGTTTCGAGTTGAAATGCAATGATGACAGATGCAAGTGGAGATTACAGACAGTATTGACTGAAAGGCGACATTTTTTCATTGTAAGACGAGTAGATATAGAGCATACTTGTGTTTTGAGTTAATTGCGGGATAGTCACGGCAAGCCAAGAGCTGAATTATTGCTAAAGTAATAAAAAATAAATTTATATCGGTCAATAAAAATCATAGGCTGAAAGATATTCAAGAAGACATATGTGAAAATTTTGGTGTTCAGAGACGTATACTACATTTTAGCGAGTTAGAAAGTGTGCATTAAGATTGATAAGAGATACTCTAGAGAATTCATTTAGATTACTTCCTGCATACAACTATGTGTTGCAACAAAATAACCTGGGTATAGTTACTCATTTAGAAACTGACGTGGATAATCACTTCAAGTTTTTCTTTTTGGTGTTAGGATCATGTATCAGATGTTTTAATTCATCAATTCAACTAGTGATTGCAGTAGATGGAATATTTTTAAAAAGCTCCTATCTTGGTACAATGTTTGTGGCTGTTTGAAAAGATGGAAACAATAAAAAATTTTCATTGTCCTAAGAATTGCTGACTTAGAAAATGATACTTTTTAGAAGTAGTTTATGGTTAAACTGCGGGAGAGTAATTACGGGCCATCAAAACTGGGAGGAGTAATATACGGGGTATGTTTCCTCATGCATATCATAGGTTCTACATCTATCATTTGAAGGAAAATTTAATGATAAAATACAAGTTACCATAAAAAAAGTCTAAAAAAAAGGGTATACTTGTCTGTCTACTTTATTGCTGCTAAAGCTTATCGTATTTCAGATTTTCAATACCAATTAAATAAAATGCAATAAATGAGAGCCGTTTTAATGAAGTATTTAGAAAAGGATGTTAGTATGATAAGATAGGCTCACTCAGTTAGTGCTTTTAAAAGGTATGATATTATGACTACTAATATGCTGAGAGCATTAATATAGTTGTAAAAAAAAAAACAAGAAAGCTTCTGGTGACCAATTTGGTGGAGTGGATGCGGAAGTTAATACAATTGTGATTTTATCATAAACGATTGACAGTACAAAATATGACGAATGTCCTGACTAACTGGGCACATCGAAAAGTCATGAAACATAGCGATGACATAAGTCGAATAAAAATTCTCTTGTTAATGATTTACGATTTATAGTTAAGGATGGTGGCATAAACTAAATAGTGGACATTGGTAAAAAAATATGTAGTTGTCGAAAGTTTGACTATTGGCAACCTTCTTATTCACATACACTCACCGTATGTAGATACATTAAATTATTGTACGAGAGCCTTTTTTTGACTTATTACACATCTGAGACTTTATTCCGTGCCTATAGCGAGACAATACTTCCTGTTAGCCAAGTGTCGGATTGGATGGTCCCAGAGAATCCAAAAAATATGGACATTCAACCTCTGATAGTACGTCGTCAGTCAGGCAGATGTCGAATGAATTAGATTCTATCTGAAAAGAAGGAACCATCGAAAAATATATTTAGTCGTTGTAGACAGCATGAGCATAATCAACAGACGTGTCGAAACCCTGTCCCTTTACAAAATAGGTGATGTAGGTTTGTTTATAAAACTACCTTGTTGATATTTAATTTCACTATAATGTAAGACTAATATTTATTTTTTTTTGTTTCAGATGGATTTGAAAAATATGGAAACGAGCTAGACCCTGAGGCTTAATTATGTATGAGTATCGAGTTTCGTAACTTCTCTACACTTATTTCGTAAAGCACTTATACTTTTTATTACATACTTAATTATTTCGTAATGCACTTGTTATTACATACTTAGTATTAATGTTGACAATTTTAACGAAATTTTGGCAGAATCTCCTTTATTATATAAACGTTCACAAACCTACCATATTGAAAAAACACACTTTTATCCAATTATATCTTATCTTCGCATACATCTACCCAATACGCAAACATTAAAATAAAATAATATGATATAAATGCATATATAAAAAATATAGTATTAAACATCTATGAAGCAAATCCTGCAGCAGTCCATGAATCAATAGCCATATTTTGTCTATAAAAGATACTAATCTGAGGGAAAGAATCAAATGACCGACCTAATATAAGATACTCAATATGCATATAGATGAAGGTGCCACAGTTCCTACTCTCTACCTCTTGTTACAGCACATTCTCCCTCAAATGAACCACTGACTAAGGAACACAAATTTGGGCATTGTATGCCATTCAAACTATAAAATTTATATTTTTGAAGGTACAAAAGCAAAGCAACACACAAAGGCTCCAAAAATTTCATGATGGTCTCGTAGAGTGGCCGCTCATACTGAAATCATAAAGAATAATCGTCATCTGAACAAAGTCAAGCTCTGCTACAAACCAATGTTCCTGATTAATATTCAAAGGGATCTATACCTACAAAAACTATATTGTATTATTTTAAACTTAATATTGTTATATATAATAAAAAGTTATTACTATTATTAAAAGTACCTTATTAACCAATGCCTACAGTTTATCACTAAGTAACTTGGTCTTTATTTTGAGTGCATAAGTCAACAATGGTTCAAGCAATTAGTTGTCATCTGGAGGATCGACGGTGATGGACGTTCACCATATTTATTGAATATACTCCTAAAGACAAATATATACAACGTTAACTCTTTAATAGTTAATATATACAATGGTATGATAATGTTAATGCAAAATAGATGGATACAAAATAGCTCATGTAAAAATATGCATCTACAATTGTGCTATCTTGTCCATACATATCAGATAACGTCTTTTGGTGTAAATGCAAAACTTTTAAGTACTCATTTATATGCTGCAAAACAAAGAATATATATAAGTTTCGATACTCTTAGACAACTAAAAAAATACAAATACAAGTCCTCACCAAATCGTCAAGCTAGTGTTGCAGTAAGTCATTACACTATAAACAGTTAGGATCAAGTCTGTCTAAACGAACCCATTGCGTTGGGTCATTTTTTTTTATCCATTCCAAAATCTCAATAAATTTAGCTTGATCAATAGGAGTTAGTTGTCCGTTTACATCAATTGTAGGTGTTACTTGCAATTCTACAATTTTTTTTTTCACAGACTTTTTCAACAGATTGGTATATGGACTAACTTAGGTTGTTACCTTCTTGTGAAAGCGCCCATACTTACTCATACTTTAACCCAACAAAGCAGATATAATTTTTACACTGGCAAGGCTATCAGCTACATGCTATATATCTATTACCATGGGCTGATGCTGAGACTCAATAGTAGGAGCATAGGCCTAAAAGTCAGTAGCCATGAATTCAATACCCTACAAAACCAAATAACATTAGGTAATGTATTGATTTGTTAAAATTTGTACCTAATGAAATTTAGGTTTAAAATGTACCATACTCTACTCTACATCCACAGAAATCTTAACTGGCTTAAACTGTTGTATTAAGAGAGATATCTGATGTAAGATATCTTCTTCGGCTTTAGCTACCCTACTTATTACTTTTGAGCTAACACGATCAATCTTGGTGAAAAACTCTGAGATAACCTTATCAATCCTGGTAAATAGCCTTCTTTTAAGATCATCCATCCTCTTCTCCACAACATGATACTGCGATGATGATGTGTCAGACTCAAACTATATATAAGTAATTATAATTAATTTTTACAATCTAATACTCATCAATAATATAAGTAATTATAATTCAAGAAAAAAAAATTAAATTATTGTACCATTGATTTAGTCGCTGGTGGGGCTTGAAATTTGTAGTTAGGTTGAACATCATTGGTGAATTAGGTGTTTGAAATCACAAATTTCTCCAACTTAAGACTCCTTCCCTATTTTTCTAATAGAATGTGCAAGTTTGTCACCATGCGACAATCTACATTCTTCTCATGTTTGTGGGGCACTAACTTCCTATGAACTTCTAAGGCCTTTATAATATTTTAATTATAAAAAAATTGCATATATTTTTTATTGAATGTAAAAGTATATCCTAACACCATCGAAGAGGACATTTATGACACTTTCATATAATAGGGTGCCCATACCAAATTAATTTAGAATATGCAAAAAATAGTCTCTATTTTTGTGAGCAAACAGCTCCCCACATCTCGGGATCGCCTCATAGATCCACACCTAAGATGATAATAAATTAAAGAAATAACAATGTCAACAAAATAATTTATTTGTATCCCAATATAATAATGAATCGAAAAAAATAGAATTACTCACCAAGAATGTTTGACTAAGTGAGTATAGGTTGTATGATTCCCTATCTGGAGCGCTCACTTTTCTGAGCTTCACTAACTTTTTAATTAGAGCCATGCATAAGCTATTATATAGTATAGTCTATGCAATCGTGCTCCAAAGATAGGCATTAAACCTATCAAGATTATCTATGAGGCGAAGCACAAAATATTACATGGCTCTATTCCAATCACGTGGCATTAACAATTTATAAAATATATAAAATAGACACATTTTTATTACATTTATATCATCATCAAATGTAACGCTCTTGAATCATGGATTCAAATCCTTGTAAGTCAACTCACTTCTACCCAAAAAGTATTTGTGTCACAGTCTATCACCTAACCCACTTACTATAGGATAATCCTCTATCCTCAAACTAGTAATTAAATAAAATTATAGACAGAAAAATCTAATACATCTTTTGCCTACATAAATGTTTACGTGTTTTACAATGTATGCATGTGATTATGTATATGTTGAAAAAATTAAATACATGTATCATATACACAAATTTTGCAGCGAAATTAAGTATGTAATTAACATATACACATGTAACTTAAATCATTAACAACTTAAGATGATGGAAACATACATTTGAAGACCTTTGGTGAAGATTTCAATTTCGGATTCTTTCTATCTCCAACCTTGAGTTTACCTTAAAGTGCACTATTGTTCAATTCTAGTTGACAACAATCTGGTAGGATTATGAAGCTAGAATAGCAGCAACTGAATTTCTAGCAACAAGGTTTTATTTCTTTGAAAGAAAAATAAGAAGAATTTCTTTTTCTTTCTCTCTAATTTCTCTCACAATTCTCAAAACCCTTTGTTCAAAGAAAAACTCTCTAAAACCAAACTCTCTATAATGCTCTCTCAACCCCTACGATTTTTACTTCACACTTGTTAATCAAAATAAATTCCTACCATTTTTGGTACTCTAAGCACTTCATAAGTGCTCCACCAAATTTTGGTTAAGTGACCATGTCACGCATCAGACCCAAAAAATCTGACACATGACATAACTTATATTCATTCAATAATGTGCACTCATAAATAATATTGCATAAAATTTCAAACTTTAATTTAACATAGGAATCCTTAGCAAGTTGCTAGTAAGTTCAACACTAAAATCAACCCATAACCTAAAATATAAACATAAACATTTATTGATAATATTTAAACATTCATTTTAATTTTTCAAAATTATAACAATTGAATTATGACTGGGGCAATAGTAAACCGGAGATACGCAGAGTTTTCTTAGAGATTAACACCCTACTACGTCACTAATAGCAACTTTGTTACCAGAAGCCCAGAATATATTTATTGCAAATTCTTACTTAAAATTGACCCATAACTACACTCAATAAAATAATACATAAGTATTTATTCAATAGAGACAAATCTAATATCTTAAACCACGTGTCCCTAAATGAAACACTCAACAACCTAGCAACTTACGAAACCCAAAGGATAGCAGAAGTCTTGCCAAATCAGCTAAGCACACATATACCTTTTTTACCTGAAATCACCATAAACTATAATGAGTATAAAACTTAGTAAGCATATTAGTTTTTCATATATCAAAATACAAATACATATATGTACACAATGCATGTGTATGATATGCTGTGATAAATCAAAATTATAATCTTATCAAATCACATATCAGGTAAGTGCTTATACATTCTTTCAAAATATATAATAAGAATACCATCACTCAACTACTACTTAATAGGACTTTTATATCACATATCACATAATAAGCTAAATGTCACTCATATGTGACATACTGTATAAGAGGAATAGTACAAGTGAGGTTTAAATTACACATATATAATACTCATGTCCAAAGATAAGAGCCAAACCCTTACCCTAATCATCTGTGTGTCCTCTCACATGCACCAATACGCCACCACACGAATGTGATGACTCAATCTTCCTTTAGGTACCAATAGGATCCTACCTACATACGGAACACATAACATATACCAATCCCGAAGAAAATGCTACACATAAAGACTCCACAAATCACATAAGGTGTCTAGTAAGTAAATAGTGAGTTCAAGCATCCTCAAAACACAAAACGTATTTCATGGATATTTTTCACTTTAAAAGCTTTCTTTGTTAAATACATTTCATTTTGAAAGCTCACTTTCATAAACACGTGTATGCCCATGCTCAATGTCAATGCCCACATTCATAAATATATATCTTTCACATTTCATATCAAATATACATTGACATAACATAAACATATTTTTAAGCACATTTACAAAATCATACATAAATAATTACTATGCTTATTGTGATTTCAATAAAAGTCTAGTATACTTACCTTTTAGCATTTTTGACTATAAGACTTAATTCTCCTTAACCTATCAATGGAGATTAATCCTTTCATAAACCTCAACATTCACACAAAACACTTTAAATAGCTTACAAAATTACACATATTGCACTTATCACATCGAATTGGTCTAATTACTTGGTTTCTTAAAACTTGTCATTCTAACCACTTATACTTAACAAAATTTTCTTATACATCAAATGATGTCCAATTACTCCAAAATCATAATATATCATTCTTGACTCATATATCCTTCTTATATATGAATATTATATCATAATTCCTACACAATCCATTCCTTAAACACCATCAAATCCAAACTATTAACCTGATAGGATCAAGATATTTATTGAACAATATTCAATCTCCTAATTTATAAAATCATAGACTAACTCAAAAATTATAAAACTACCACAAAATTACTCTTGACACATATCTCAATCCATGATAAATATTTCACTTCAAAATCACAAACAAATATATTTTAAAAATATTTTATTTCATAGCTTTAAAAATCTGTTAATTAAATATTACAATGAGTTGATATACTTTAGAAACTTATAACAATTTAACCACATTGATCTAAATTATTAATTTTGAGTATATAATATCAGACATATAAAATTATTATATTTCATAAATTTATAATTTTTTAAGATCATTCAGCAGATCAAAAATTATTTGTCATTGTATCATACTGTTAACACAGGAAATTTTTAGAATTTCAGGGTCATTTTGGTAAATTTACTACAAATTCAATTTTTGAAATTTTCAATCAATTCAAAGTCTCAAATGATTCTAGAATATCTAATTTCATATACTCAAAATTCAAAATCAGAATCGAAGCACAACAATTTATAAAAATTTTGAATCAAGAGACTATCAAGTAGAAATTCTGCAATTCATAATGATTTATCAAGCTATCTACATAAATTATCATCAATTCTCACAATATCTTACAAAATTCACATCAAATTATCAATTGTACATATTTTCAAAAATCACAACGTAAATAAATTAACTAAATTAACACCAAGAAACTAAGAAATGATTATAATATACCTCTTAAAGTTTAAAGTTTAACTTTCTTCTTCTTCTTCTCTTTCTCTCTTTTCTCACTCTAAAAGAGGTGGTTTGACCAAAATGAGTGAATTAGGGTTTCAAATGTGTATTTTTATACTAAGAGGCTAATTTTTAATATTTACAAATTAGTCCCCAAAACTTTCAAAATATTATAATTTGGTCCTTAAAATAAATATAAAGTCTTGCAAATAAACTCAATACTAATAGTAGGTCCTTAATCTATGCAAACACTACTAATAACAATACATAAATCAAGTATCACTCACATACAAATAAAATATGTATATTTATATATATATATATATATAAATATTTATTCTTACCAGTTGTGGATAAGTGGTTACTACAAATCAACTATCAAAAATAATTTTTGGTAGCAATTTTAATGGTCTAAAATAAATGGACCATTAACTATCGCAAATAGTGGTCCACTTAACTAGTATAAATATTAAACAAATATTTATACATAAAAGGGATGACACGTAAACACAAATTCCAACAACCCCTATTTGCTTTAGTGTCATTCACGATGGTATCAAATGCCTATTGACTCCATAAGTCTTTCAAATACTTTTAGAGTTAAGGCTTTAGTATATGGGTCTGCTACATTATTTATAGAGTCTGCTCTATAAACTACTACATCTCTTCTAGTCAAGATTTCTCTAATAATATAGTACTTTCTTTCTACATGCTTAGACTTTTGGTGTGCTCTCAGCTCTTTAGCTTATGCAATGGCTCCGTTGTTGTCACAAAATAATGGTATAAGATCCATTGCACTTAGAACTATTTCAAGTTCAGTAACAAATTTGCGTATCCACACCACTTTTTTTGCTACTTTTGAGGTTGTAATATATTCTGCCTCGATTGTGGAATCAGTGGCGGACGACTGTTTATTGCTCTTCCAACTAACTGCAGCACCATTGAGAATTAATACATACCCAAATGTAGACTTTCTATCATCTAGATCAGATTGAAAGTCTAAATCTGTGTATCCATTCACTTGTAAGTCACTTTCTCTGTATATTATAAACTTGTCCTTAGTACCCTTAAGATATTTGAGGACATGTTTCATAGCCATCCAATGGTCTTCTCCTGGATCAGACTAATACTGACTTGTAACACTTACAATCATATTGATGTCAGGTCTCGTACACATCATGACATACATTAAACTTTCTATAGTTGATGCATATAGTATGTTAGACATTCTAACTTTTTTATCTTCACTTTGAGGACACATCTTCCTCGAAAGATGAATGACATGTCTAAAAGATATATTAACTGTCTTATAGTTACTGAAATTGTACCTTTCCAAAACATTATCTATATACGATGATTGAGAGAGTCTTATAAGCCTCATAAATCTATCTTTATAGGCTTTATACCCAATATATAAGAAGCTTCTCCTAAATCTTTCATGAAAAAATTCTTACTAAGGTAGCTTTTAACTAACTGTAATATACCAATACCATTTTCAATGATGAATATATCATCTACATAAAGAACCAAGAAGACTACTATACTCTCACTGCTCTTTTCATATACACATGATTCTTCTTCGTTCTTGATGAAATCAGACCCTCTGATTACTTCATCAAAATAAAATTTTCAACTTCGAGAAGCCTGCTTACGTCCATAAATAGACTTCTTCAGTTTGCTTAGTAAACCAGAAGTTTGGCTAAATGTAAAACCTTCAAGTTGTTCTATATAGATCTCTTCATTAAGATATCCATTTAAGAACGTTGTTTTTACATCCATTTGCCAAATTTTATAATCGTAATATACAACAATTGCCAATAAATTTTGAATTGAATTAAGTACCACTGCTGGTGATAAGGTTTCCTCATAATCGATCACAGATCATTGAGTATAACCTTTCGCCACTAGACGGGCCTTGAAAGTCTCTATTTTCCATCGAGCCCATGCTTTCACTTTTAAATCTATTTACAACCGACAGGAATAATTTCTTCAGAAAGTTTAACCAAGTTCCAGACTTGATTGTGATGCATTGAGTCAATCTCAGATTTCATAGCCTCTTGCCATTTTTCTTAATTGATGTCTAACATCGCCTCTCAATAAGTCAAAGGATCCTTTTCTTTAATCAAGAAAACACCCAAAGTACCTTCAAGTATTGAACCATACCTATTAGGTAGCTTTGATATCCTTTCTGAACTACGCGGAGGATGTGTCAAAGGTATTCTGCTCAATTGAACTTAAGGTTCCATCGTTGGTTTATTTTCATCCTGATTGAGTTCATTTAATTTAATCTTTCTACTATCTCCATATTCTATGAGAAATTATTTCTTTAAAAAAGTGATATTTTGAGCAACGAACACATTTCGTTCCTCAGGATCATAAAGTTGGTATCCTATCGAATTCTTAGGATATCTAATGAACTGATACTTGTATCTTTTAGGTGTAAGTTTATCCTATTGCATAACTTTTACGTAAGTAAGACAGCCTCAAATCTTAATATATTTAAGACTCGATTTTCTTCTATTTCATATCTCATAAGGAGTAGAAGAAACAACTTTTGATAAAACTATGTTCAATATATGAGTTGCATTTTCTAGAGCATAGCCTCATTGTGTTGTGAAGTATCTAGAGGATTATACTGAGCAAGAATCACATTCTCTTTTAAATAATTTGAAAATTCATTACTTATGTATTCATCATCTCGATCTGATTGAAGGCATTTGATATATATTTCAATTTGTTTCTCTACTTCAATTCGAAACTCTCGAAACTCTTTAAACCTTTTAAAAGTTTCTTACTTGTGTTTTATAAGAAACACGTATCCAAATTGTGATAGATCATCGATAAAGATAATAAAGTATTGAAAGCCATCAATTGTAGTATAATTCATTGGACCACATACATCACTATGTATAAGTTCTAATAAATTATGAAGGCGGTGTCCAATACCAATAAATTTAGTTTTGGTAATTTTCTCTTGAATACAAGATTCACAAATTGGATAAGGTTTTATGGTCAGATCAGGTATCTGACCATCCTTACTAGACGAGTTATGCATCTCACACCTATATGACCTAATCTCATATGCCACAATTCCGTATTATTTAAAGTTTCTGAGTTATTATCATCATTTACCTGTACATTTATAACATTTTCTATTGTATCTAATATATAATGGCCATTAATCAATTGACATTTAGCTAATAAAATATTATCCAAATCATACAAATATAAAAAACAGTTCTAAACATACATATGATATCCCTCACTGTCTAATACAGGAATGGAAATAATTTGTCAAATAATATTTGACACATAATAACAATTATTCAATATAATAATTTTATTATATAGAAGAAGTAAATTAAAATGTCTCATAGCCTCGACCTGTAGGATATCTTAATTTCTAACAAAAAGATGTACTTCTCCTAGCTGTAACAGTCTAACTTCCTTTAAACCCTATAACACATTGCAGATATGAGAAGGACAAGCAGTATCTAATACCCAGCCACTACTAGCATCAAATGCTAAAGAAATGTCAACAATAGGCAAGTGCATACTTGAAGGGGTCTTCTTAATCGTGGTAGGTACTTTGGGCAGTTCCGCTTTCAATGCCCATCCTCACTACAATGGAAATATTTTTCTTTTGTTTTGTTCTTATATTGGGGCTTGGACATGTGTTACTTTTGAGGACCCATTTCGGGTGCATACTTTGCTTCTTTTTTATTCTTACCTTTGAACTTTTTAAAATTCTTTGGGACAGAAGATAAAACACCTTGAACATAGAGGGTCGTGCCCCCTTTGTTCATATCCTCTTAAGTTGTTTTCAGCATGTTATGTAGATCAGCATAAATAGGGTTTCAATCTTTGCATATTGAAGCTCATAATGAACTGTGCAAATAACCTTAAAAGTGATTGGAGAATCAAACTGTTCCCTAATGTATTACTCAATGAGATATCTATAGTTTCTAACCTCTTAATATGAGATATGATCTTGAGGACATGGGGACTCACTGGACTGTCCTTGAGTAGTTTAGCTTGAAAGAGAGATATGACAACCCTGTATATTTCAACTTGAGGTCAATCACCAAATAACTTTTTTAGGTAGGGCATTATACTTTCAACACTGTCTATGTGGACATGCTCCATTTGGAGCTCCATAGACATTGAGCCAAGGATATACGATTTAACTTTCAAATCGTTATCCAACCATTTTTGATATGTCTCATTTTCTTCTGGAAAAGCATCATCAGAAACAGTTTGAGGTAGGCGCTGATCAATTCCATAATATTTTGCACTTTTGAGTTGGTGTCCATCAAGGATACGAACTAATAGGTTGCTTAAAGCTATTTGATCTTGACAAGATAAAAAAAAAGATGTTAGCAGAATATTTCAATCGCTAATAAATAATGTTTTAGATCATGAGTATAACAGTTATACATTTTATAATTTAAAAATGCCTTCACACTGGTTTACATAATCCCTTTAATCTCTCAAATAAAAAACGATAGTTTTAGATTCTTTAAACTATATAGTGAGAAGTGGATCTCATTGGCATTTTATTCTAGCCTCATGTTGTAATAATATTGGCCTTTGCAAACCCAAGAGGTAGACAACTCTTATCAATTGCATCTTATGCAACTCTTACCACTGATTCTAAATACACCTTATCCTCATACTGTAGCAATATTAGATAAGTATATTCTAAATTAACTTGCTAATCATCAAATATATGCTACTTGTATAACCCTCACGCTATAGCAATATTGGGCAATACGTTCGCATATATTTTTCTCATCTCATGTTTAACTGGCATAGCCTAAATCACCCCGACCAATCCCTCACGCTGTAGCAATATTGGAAAAGATCGAAGTGAACCATCTAATACCGTATTGACAAGACGGACATTATATAATATTATCTCATAATACAATATTATCTAATATGATTTAGGTAGATTTTTTTTAATTTAATATTTTTATCTTTTTAAAGATTATTATAATTATTATTACCATTAATAATTATAATAAATTTTCGCATTTCATACGAATCTAATTCATCATTAAAATATTTGTTTATACAAGTACAACTAACCCCCACCAATATGGCTTTTATTGTGATTAATAAGCATAAACAAATATATATATATATATACAACATTTAATATAATAATATAACAATTATAATTGTATTAAATGAACCTCACATGCAAAAATTTTAAATTGGAGTGCATTATTCTGAATGATCAGCATTAAAAGTTCAATGTTGTAGCATTATACAATATAATGCTCCAAAAAATATTTTTACTCTTTTTTTTGTCTTTAACCTTAAGCGGCCTGGGTTTTTGACTTATGAATGCCCCGATGTTCAATATTTGAACGCCCTCGCGTTCATCATTAAAAATGCCCTAGTATTTAACACTTGAAACCCCTGACGTTCTGCTTTTTTAATGCCCCTATGTTAAGAACCTTAACACCCTAGCATTATATAACGAACGCCCCAAAGGTCATCGAAGAACACTTCTACATTCAATACTGAACACCGCCCAGTGTTCGGTTCCTAGCGCTGCGACGTTATTTCGACAGAAATTATTTTTCTACACTTTAAACACTTCAAAATACAATTTTTAAACATTCTAAACACTTCATATAACACTCCAATAACCTAGAAACACAATAACATGCTCTGATACCACTTGTTAATGCGTTTTAGGGTGTATGCATGTGATTGTGTACATGTTAAAAAAACTAAATGCATGTATTATATATACGAATTTTGCAGTGGATATAAACATGTAATCAACATATATACATGTAACTTAAATCATTAACAACTTAAGATTACAGAAACATACATTTGAAGACCTTTGGTGAAGATTTCAATTTCGAATTCTTCTTAGCTTCAACCTTAAGTTCACCTTGAAGTGTACTATTGTTCAATTCTAATTCACAATAATCCAGTGGGATTGTGAAGCTAGAATAGCAGCAACTAAATTTTTAGCAACAAGGTTTTATTTCTTTAAAAGAAAAATAAGAATAATTTATTTTTCTTTCTCTCTAATTTGTCTCACAACCCTTTATTCAAAGAAAAACTCTCCAAAATCAAACTCTCTACAGTGCTCTCTCAATCCCCACGATTTTTGCTTTACACTTGTTAATCAAAATAAATTCCTACCATTTTTGGTGCTCTAATCACTTCATAAGTGTTCCACCAAATTTATGTTAAGTGGCCAACTATGAAAAATATTTTTTGGTGGCAATTTTAATAGTTCAAAATAAATGGACCATTAACTACTACAAATGGTGTTCCACTTAATATAATTTATATTTTTCAAATTAAGTATGTTTTCTATTTAGGAATAAAATAATAAATAAATAAAAATCAGTAAATATTAATTATTTAAATATTTTTTGAATAATTAAATAAATAAAATGATATTTTATTTATTTAAATAATATTTATTTAATTATTCAAAAACCATTTGAATAATTAATATTTACCTTATTTGATATTACTAACATGGTTAATGAATAAATTCATGGTGAAACAATTTATGGAACAAAATTATGCTACTTGTTAATATCTAATTAGTTAACAACTCTTGTCAACTAATTAAGTGATGTACTTAATATTTAAGTCTAGACAAATGCACAACCCGAGAAACCCTGAAATATATTTTTGATTTGCTGAAATTTCTAGGATGGAATTGTTCAATCCATAATGTTGTCCAATGCACAACGAGTGATGCGATATTTCTATATCTTATAATTGAGAGCAAGTATACACTATCGTATGCAAGTAATAAATGGATAAAATAGTCAGATGTCGAACCCACAAGGGTAATTTCTACTTTTTAACCAAGTACTAAAATTATGTATTTTTAGTAATTATTTTAAAAAATAAAAATCTAATAATGAATTTAGAAAATATAAAAGTAATGACACAATGTAAAGAGATTTGAATGATAGCAATATAGAGAAAATTTAGGGTTAATACTATCCATCAATATGTTTTCTAATGATTAATCATGTAATATTTAATTTCCTTAGTTTTTGTTATTGATCAAGACACTAATATATTCACAAGTCTCTTCCAAGGTCATGCAAATATACCTTAATTTACCAATTACCTGTATTCTTATGATATTTGTAATAAATTAATATTCCTCTTCCAGCTCTGGCAGTGGATATTGGCTTTCCTTTGCTCAAAACCATGCCTCTTCCAGCTCTGACAGTGGTGTTACTAGTAACTGGTGGAAGGCTCTGTGGAGCCTAAAGATCCCTCAGAAAATTAAACATTTTGTTTGGAGAGTATCGCATAACTGGATCCCTACTTTCTATAACCTTAGAAGACATCATGTCCCTATTGATGACTCGTGTGGTCGTTGTGCTAAAGGAGCTGAAAACACCATTCATGCGATATGGCTTTGTGATGTTTTAAAGAAAGTACGACAATCATGCTCATTCTTACATGGTTTCTGTATCTCCCATAGTACATCCATGTTGGATTTTTTGATTGAATGTCAGGCGTGCCTATCACTTGAAACTGTTGAGTTCTTGCTTATTCTTTTTTGGAGACTTTGGTTTATCAGAAACCAATTCATCTTAGAGCAAAAGAAGGTCTTTTTGTCAGAGGTGCTGAGTTGGGTGCATGACTACAAGAATGAATTGATGACTATTCAGGCCAGCTATCCTAATATCTCAATATCAAGTCAAAACCTATGGCTAACCCCTAGTCTGGGCTCTATAAAGCTAAACACTGATGCAAGCCTTTCCTCAAAACACTTCAAGGCTGGACTAGGGGTGGTGCTACGCGACTACTCTAGGGCTGTTTTGGCCTCTTCATCCATTCCTTTTGCACTACCCCCGGTGGATGTTCTTGAAGCCTTGGCTCTGCTACGAGGACTTTACCTGGCTAGGTTGCTAGGCATCTCTGCCCTTGAGGTTGTTTCAGATGCTGCAAGTGTCATCCACGACATTAACAACCGCCCTACTTCGGTCTCGGAGTTGGGTTTAATACTTCACGACATTATGACAATTGCCTTATCATTCTCTCAGTGCTCTTTTAGATATACTTACCGCTCATCCAATCGGGTGGCCCATGAATTAGCACACTTTGCTCTTAATTCAAACTCTGAAACTATTTGGTATGGCAAGGTACCAATCCAAATTGAACATTTTGTAAATGAGGACATGTCCTCTTGTGCTCTTTGATAATTAATCCTTACAATAAAATAAATAAATTAATTAATATTCATTAAGATTAAGTCTTATTGATCATACATGTCAATTAGGTATATTTCTATCATAATTTAAAACTTGTATATGTAACATTGAATGTTACTCTACAATCATGCATCAAATTACCTAAGTCTAACTATAATGATTCCTCTTCTGAGTTATCAAAAATATTACCAATTCATTCACCATATATTGGCTAGATATATTGAAGCATTAAGAACAAGTAATTTGAATAACAAAGAACTAAGTTTATTAAATATTAAAAGATATGACAATTAAACATACATATTGAGTTCAAGTATTAACTTTAAAAAAAAAAATTTAGTTCATGGCTATAAGAGAACAATAAAAAAAAATGATAAGAAATCATGATAAAATCAATAACTAACCGATATAGAAGTTAAATTGCTCTTGATTGCACTGTTTAAGAAACTTTTGATGCTGAAGAACAACTTGAATCTCTCTCTATGACTGTTTCAATTAAGCTTCAATTGCTCTTTAAGACTTGTGTTGTGTGCTCTTGATGTTCTTGGATGATCTTTAAAGGTTGAGGACGAGTGACCTTTTATAGGGATTGATATGAGTTTGAAAATCTCAATTATTGTCGGATTAGGAATCGCACTACCACTGAGGGGTTATGTTGCTCATTTTCATTCAAATCCCTATAAATAAATAATAATGCATATAAATAGTCATTTATTCTCATAAAATAATAAAATAATAAAATATCAAAATAAAAATATGACAAATATACCCTTATTAACGAGTATACTTTATATTGTGAGATTCTCTAGGCCTATGCTCGAATTGTCATATGAATCTCCTTCATACGTCTGTGAACGATGCCTCATATACACATTACGAATATTACAAAGTAGTGCGTTAGACCATACAAGTTGAGTTATAACATAGTCATATAATTCCTCTATCAATTATATCCGGGTAAAGCGGAGATATAGATCAACACCGTCAAATCTTCACATGCCTTACTGTCAGCTTATCTTTAGAATTGTATTTTAATAAATAATATTTCCAAACAATTTTGTGATATTATTTATCTCTAGGGTTAAACTCTTTTCTCAGAAATCACTACTTATAACCATAAGACTTAAATACAATCTTAGAGTATTATAATATATTACTCACCCAAATAAGTTGATGAATCACATATCTATACACACCAGACTCCATGGGCATCGAATCATACCCAACGACACCCAGCGGTTAGACCATGAAAGGTTTCTCACATGTGTGAAACCAAAGTATGGTGGATTACTCACAAGCCCACCATCACACTCAGGTCAAAGGACCACAAATATTACTCAACTCGAAAGACCCTTCATTGGCGGCTTTATAGGATGTCTATTGAAGGTCTTTGTAAGTCTGTTCAGTAATTAGTCCTTACTAAATACATGTATCTCTATACGAGCTTATACTAAACTCATGGTCTACTAAGACTAACTAGCTGGACCATCCAGATATAAACATACACTGATCTATATATTTATTAAAGTATTCACTACCAGACCAACATCATTGAAGATAGATTAGGAACATAATATTTGAGAATATGTTTACATAATGACATTTCTTAGTACTATTTGTAACTCTTTACAACTATATTATTATTAATTTATTCTCAGGTCTTTGTCCCATTTCAGATAAGGCTCTAACTCTTTAGATATTGGTAACTCTTATAACCTGATAACTCTTATTAGTGTCAAATCTTAGCATTTATAACTTTTAGCGTTGCTAATTCTTGACACTAATCTAAACTCATTTAAACCAAATCTGAATTCTTTCAGATCATACAATGTCTGAAATGTTACAAGCATCTTACCATATATAAACTATAATTAGCGATTTAATGAAATGATAATACTAGTATAAATATTAAACAAATATTCATACATAAAGGGATTACACGTAAGCACAAATTTCAACAATAGAACCATAATTCTTTATATAAATTTTTTATATGTATCCGTCTTAATAAAATCTCATATGCTAAAATACCAAAAAATAGAATATTCAATACATCAAAAAAATAATCAAAATATGTGATTCTAAATATTTTGACCTAACTCGAAGTCAATTTATCTTTTATATTTTTCATAACCCCATAACTTTGAGTAAGTATGTACGATTGATCGGTAGAATTTATTTTCGACAATCACGTAGTCTTTTGAAACATTCTCCTTCCTAAAAAAAATTAAGCTAAAAAAATCATTAGCATATAGAATTGAAAATTTTATTATTAATATATAATTAACTATTACATAATTCGACAAAAACCTAATATTACAACCAAAAAATAATAATATAATAATTACAAAACAATTTAAAATTATAAAATTAAACACATTAAATTAAATAATTATTAATAAATAAATAAATTTACTATATATTTAAATTAATTAAAAAATAAAAATTACTGTATGGTGCCTTGCAATGAGCGCACCATGTCGTGGGATGCACGACCACACCGTGGGGCGCATACTGTTGTGGCCACAAGCTGGCCCGTGCGAGGGGGGCATAAACCCAAGCGCCGTGAGCGTGGAGCGCAGTTCCAGTGCATGTCTCACAGAAAATGCAGAATCCGTCATTTTTGGCCTTTTTTTGTTGTATTTTTGACATTTTACACATATTTTTAACATTTTCTTCCACATTACTAATACTACATATATACATTTCTAACAACTAAATTAAAACAACTCAAAAATATAATAAAATTAAATTTAAAATAAAAATATATTTTCACACTTGATTATTTTAGTTTAAATCTTCAAAATAACTAAGTTTATAGCTAATTTATGAATTATGAAATATTTAGGGACAAAATATAGAAGGTGATCGAGAGAGTGAGAGTGAGGGGAGTCTTTTGAGAGAAAATTTCAATTTTGAAGGTCAGAAATTTTGGTATTTAGTTAATATATATTAAGGACTTTGGTGAAAACAACTTTTTAATTTAGATTTTAGGTTAAAATGGAGAATTTCCCATAACTATTTGAGATTGAGACGTAGCCATGAAGTTATAATTAATTCATCAAATGTTTTTATATTTGATCAATTTGAATGTTGTTTTGTTCATTGTCTATGTTTTTTTTTTTTTGAAAAACATTTTGTTTATTCATTAAAAAATTAGATAATCAACTAAGTAATTTTTTATTGGAATGAAAGTGAATTATGATTTACTTCTTTGCAGTATTCGATAATTATAATTTTTTCCATATTATTTTTAAAAAATAAAAAATTCTCTTATTTATAACAAGATTCTCTATTAAAGAGAGAGAGAGAGAGAGAGAGAGAGAGAGAGATTTTAAGTCGTTAATGTCATAATAAATTAGGGGATTTTCAGTGTTTTTGAAACCATAGGGTAAAAAGTGATAATCATCAACTGTTACAGGGCTGTGAATGGTAATTTCTCGTTAATTAATTGATGACTAAAAGTATACATGAGCAATGTGATAATTACCCTAATTAGCAAGAAATTAATTTAATAGTTAATGCAATTCTTTTACTTCCCAAAATGTCAAAAGTGGATTACAAGTTTGACAAAGGGCGAAATGTTGAGCCTACGTCATATTGTTGTAAATGGAAAATCAACTTCAAATTAAGTCAATAAGATGTTTCAAATTTGGCATTACTTCGAAGGGTGATGTTCATAGTCAATTTCAAATACTTTTTTTTTTGTCCATAGTGAATTACTTAGCCAACAACCGAAAGTAGATAGCTGACAACGTGATAATTAATTTTGGTACATATATAAATGGTATGAGGATAATTTTGTCTATTGAATTTGGCCCAATACTTAAATTTTAATCCTAAAATTTTGAATGATCTAATTTTACCCCCCTTTATTAATCTGTTTCTATTACATTAGCCAATTAAAAAGTGAAACCGTAATTCAACAGAAAAATATTAATATATTTTAATACGTATCAAATAATTATTGATAATTAAATAAAAACAATTCTATTAATATTTATTAGAGGTAGGCTATCATTGGCGATCAAAATAATTAAAATTTATTTTTTTTAATTTACACAATAATAAAATTATTTTTGACAAAAAAAATTTAAAAAGTAACCAAATACGCAATGGAAGCAATAGAAGGGTGGCGACCACTAGTGATGCATGTCCTCCACCACAATACAGCGGTTAACATCAAATAAGGTGGCGATGATGTGCATAGTCGCCCCATTTGATGTGCATTGTCGGTGGCCGCACACCCTCTCATTGCTCTTATTGCGTATTTGGTTATTTTTTATATTTTTTGGTGAAAAATAATTTTATTATTGTATACATAAAAAAAAATAGAATTTAATAATATAAATTTTAATCATTTGTGTCGTTGGAGACCAATGCCAATTGCAGCCTGCTACCATCGAAGGTTTACCATCGACAAAGGCTTATATTATTTTTTAAAAATAAATATTAAAATTTGATCCTATCCGAATGCGTTATATGATTTTTTTTATTAAATGTTAATCATTTGTTGACACATGGACACAATAATTAACACATAAAATTTTTGCATGATAAAAAATGTTATTGTACAAAAAAAATGAACTTTAATGAAAATTAATTAACAGAAAAAAACAAAATTGGATATTATACCAAATTCAAGGGATAAAATTATCTTTATCCCTATATAAATAATAAAAATTATTAATTGTATTTGTGTTAACAACCTAATGATAAAGGACTGGCAATACATTTGTCTTTACTCAAATACAAATTTCTCTTTAGATAAAAAAATAAAAATAAAAATAGTCAGTTATTTTTTTGTAGAATTTTATAATAGTCAATTATCTTCTTTTTTTAATGAATTCAATTTTTTTTTAAGTTAAATTTTCACTTAACCTTTTATTAATACTAGATTGGTGAGAATTAATAATTATTAAAATAATAATAATAAATTTTAACTATTCATATCTAATATAAAATTCGTGTCAAAGAATTATTAAAATCTTAAGTAAAACTTAGCTTAGAAGAAAATCATTATTTTTTTTTAATACCTGTTATCCCCTATAAGATGATAATAGATCATGTTTTAAGAGAAAAAAAAAATAGTAACTTACAAGGAAATAACATGATATTAAAAAGAAAAGAAAAACAAGAAGGTAAGTAACTATTGTAAAAATCTCTAAAGAAGTAATTGACAAATCCCCTATATTAGTCAACCAAATACTCCATTCTACTCTAAGTAGCTGTGAACCTAAATGCACAATAAAGCAATGTGACTTCAATTTTTTTTTCCTATCTAAAACAAGCCTTTATATATATGTTAATATATGTATGTATGTAGTTCTTAATTTAGGAAATTATTCGATATGCACTTTAAAATGAGAATTATTTACTTTGATGTCAGTTAAATTCTATTTTTGATAAATAAATGTTATTCGTAAAATTAAGTTTGATATTGTTGTAGATATCAAGTCATACATTTTTATTGGACACTCTAATAGTATTAACTAAGCTACAACTTTGATATCCTATTTTACTTTATGCGCAGTGAAAAATCATAACTCACACTATAAGTAAGAACACATAAGATTAACACACCAATAAAGATAAAAAAAAAATAAACTAATCACAAGACATAATATATACGTGATTCGGCCCAAAATTGCCTACGTCTACGGAGAATCCATGATCCAGCTTCTTACTATTGAAATAGATCACTAAGTATCTTCTTACATCATCAATGATCCCGCAAGCCCCTTTAGTATCTCCCATAGAGACCTTTAAGCATCTACCATTGATCATCATAACTCCCTAAGACCTCTTAGTATCTTCTCATAAGAGATTTTTACAAGGAACACAAGAATAGTCCGAGCATCTAAGCTAAAAGGATTTATGATGTTTCTCTTTTATTCACTCAAAGAACCTAAAGAAAAAATACACCACAAAGGTTACACCCTAGTGCACCACGTACTTAGTGCCTACCTAGCTCCTCTATTCTCTCTTATGGTTACATCTTGAAACCTTAGATGCTTAATTTTAAACAAAGGGTTTACAAGTGTTTATATAGAGTGTATTTCGTGCCTACAAACCCTATTCCTTGTTGGAGTAAGAGTCCACTTATTTTGGAAGTCCAAAAATTCTCAAAAATCAAAATCCCAAACCAAAATGGACATCCTGACGCATCTGGGCGCCGCTGCGCTCATCCCTGGGCACTGGCCCTTCTCGCCCCCATCCCCGCGGCGCTGAGGACCTAGCGCTGCGGCACTGGTCTTCTGTGTTGAGACCCGCGACGCTCAGCCCTGGGCGCCGCGGCGCTAGCAGCTTCTCCTACGATTTCTTCGCGTCTTCGAGTCCCATTTAACTTCCCTCTTCGTGTCCCACACGTCCTAGACTTCTCCATACGTATCCCACACGTTCTTGACTTCTTGTAACTCTTCACTTTGGTATTCATCTCAATTCTTGTCCAACCAAGATTGTTGAATCACCAATTTTCTAACAAATCCCCTCATTGATTCAAAATCTCTCCCCATGAAGCTAATCACGTCACCCCTCCTTGACCAATGCTCACTAGCATGGTCTATAAGTCAAGTCCCCAACTTAACTAAGGCTCTTGCGACTACAGTCTCCAAAGATTCCTAAATGCTGATGTCTAGAGTAGTTCAATGTTATGATTTTCCATGTCTCGAAGACACCATGACCATAACCCTTAATGGTGAAAACCCATTCTTGCCATTGCTACTCTTTCTACACATTCTCTTTCGACCTCTGCCACAAAGTGATATATCAAAAGCTGCTTTATGGTCCGTTTCAAATCAACCCTATATTGATCCCATTCTAAGCACTTTTCTACAAGCACATAGCCCCCCTCTGTGCTTTATCACTACCTCGATCCTTTTATTTCCCTATTTAGTGTTCCTTCTGTATGCCTTCCATGAATCTCCCTATTTTGATCTATCAGTCCCGAGTCCTGTAGGCCTTTATGAGATGAGGAATGAAATCTCATACCCAGTCCCTCATTTGTCTTTTTCACTATGTAGTCTCAATCTTATCCTACCAATCCCCTTTAACTTACCATAAGCCATATTACTCCAATTGGTATATAACGATTCTCCATGACTCATATGAAAACACTACCCTAAATCCCAAAAATAGTTCGTTCATCAGACACTGATTCCTCCAGAAGCTCTCATGCAATCAAGGTCTTTGCCTAGTCATCCAATACACTTACAAATCCACATTCCTTCTATCTTTGTCTTCCTCTTAGGACTATCCCTTTGAGTGCCCTGGACATCTTTTGGATTTGCCCTTCAATCTTGATTGTTCTTCTTTTGCCATCTTTATTTTGTGTCCAATCTGAATGATTCTTCTAACTAGGACCTAGATGACGTCATCTTGTTGGTAGTCTTCCTCTTAAGAGTAAGCCTTACTCAAAAATAAAATTCCCCAGTAAGGCCATCGTCTTTTTCTCTTTTAGATAATCATCTTCCCTATTGTTCTTCTCTTATATTTATGAGTCTCTATGGCTGACAATCTTTTGCTCTGCAACCTGACACTGCTGCCTATGCTTTACAATCTAGACTTCAACCCATACTCTAATATCAGTTTGTACTTCACCCTAAGCTTTGATATCCATTTGTAGCTTCAACCTAACTTTGATACGAGTTTGTTGTGGATATCAAGCCATGCACTTCCATTGGACACCCCAATGACATCAACTAAGCCACAACCTTGATACCCCATTTTACTCTATGTGCAGCGAAAAATCATAACTCGCACCATAAGCAAGAACACATAAGATTAACACACCAATAAAGATAAAGAAAACAAACCAATCACAAGACACAAGATATACGTGGTTCGGCCCAAAATTGCCTACGTCCACAACGGATCCATGATCCAACTTCTTACTATTGAAATAGATCACTAAGTATCTTCTTACATCATCAATGATCCCGCAAGACTCCTTAATATCTCCTATAGAAACCTCTAAGCATCTACTATTGATCATCATGACTCCCTAAGACCTCTTAGTATCTCCTTATAAGAGATTTTTACAAGGAACACAAGAATAGCCCGAGCATCTAAGCCAAAAGGATCTATGGTGTTTCTTTTTATTCACTCAAAAAACCTAAAGAAAAAATACACCCCAAAGGTTACACCCTAATGCACCACGCACTTAGTGTCTACCTAACTCCTCTATTCTCTCTTATGGTTACATCTTGAAACCTCAGGTGCTTAATCTTAAACAAATGGTTTACAAGTGTTTATATAGGGTGTATTTCGTGCCTACAAACTCTATTCCTTGTTGGAGTAAGAGTCCACTTGTTTTAAAAGTCCAAAAATTCTCAAAACTCAAAATCCCGAACCAAAACGGACATCCTGACGCATCTGAGCGCTGCGGTGCTGGCCTTTCTCACGCCCATCGCCGCGGCGCTGGCCCTTCTCGCCCCCATTGTCGCGGTGTTGGCCCTTCTCGCCCCCATTGCCACAGCGCTGGAGGTCTCCAGCGCTGCGGCGCTAGTCTTCTGTGTTCAGTGCCGCGACGCTCAGCCCTGGGCACCGCGGCACTGGCAGCTTCTCTTGCGATTTCTTCGTTTCCTTCGCGTCTTCAAGTCCCGTTTCACTTCTCCCTTCATGTCCCATAAATCCTAGACTTCTTCATATGTGTCTCACACATTCTTGACTTTTTGTAACTCTCCACTTTGGTATTCATCTCAATTCTTATCTAACCAAAATTGTTGAATCACCAATTTTTCAACAGATACATTTAAGATTATAAAACTTCTCAAGTGTAAACATTTATATATTTTTAAAATGCAAATATATTAATTAGATTATTTGATATATAACTCAAAATGAACTTTATTTTTTTAAATAAATTTTAAAATAACAAATTTTGAACTATGCCAAATAATTTAGGTGGCGTCTACATTTTAAAAATGCGACTATGATCATATCTAAAGAGAACTCTTCTTAATGAATCAAACACATTCAAAAAGACAAGTAACACATCTAAAAAGAATTAATCGAATCATTTTTAGCAATGCAACAAAAGAAAAAATTGTTAGAGAAAAAAAAAAAAGATTTAACACTAATCTCACTTTGAAAATAATTTTTTGTCTTAGTATTTATATGTAGTAGAAATATATAATCACAAGTAAATATAAGAGTAAGAAGTAATACATATCAAATCAAGAACACATACAAAACTAATTTATGTGGTTCGACAAATGCCTACATTCACGGTAAATCAAATGATCCTAATATCTTTTATTAACTCTTTCAGAGATTACAAAGAAAACAGAATAAAAAACTCTCAAAAGAATCTATTTGGTATTTCTTTATTCACATAAGAACAATAAATACTCAACAATAGTTTCATCATAATGCATACAAGTACTTAGTACCTACCTAACTCTTTAATCTCTCTTAGAGTTTCTCTTTAATATTTTTTTGAATTTTAAAAATTTACAAGAGTTTATATAATATTTACAAAATTCCTATAAACCTTCAATCTAGTTAGAATAAAAGTTCATATGTGTAAGAGTCCGAAACTCCCTTAAAGAAATCAAATCTAAGTGAAAAATGAAAGTTTTCCTAAATCGCATTGCTGTTGTGCTATCTAGCTTTCGCTATAGCACTAGTGCACTTTGCCGCACCGCTACAGCGAAACTTATCTGCCATTGCGGCCCTAGAGTTTACACAAATCAATTGGTTTCATTAGGCTAGCTATACACTACGTATTATCAACGATTTCCACAGAAGGCGGTAAGACGATGTCTTGAGCAGTTATATATCTCGAACCTTTGACACAAATAAGTGCATCACGAGTTCCATTTTGATTACTTTTCAATACAATTTCTTTCAAATTCATTAAAATTTTATGGACTGATTCTTGAATACCTACTACGATAGAATATTCATGTGGAATTTTATCAAATTTTGCACATGTAATACATTTTTTAGAATTGGCATCGCAACATTGCAAAGCCAATGCTATAGAAGTCATGCTTGTAGTTGGTTCCTCAACTTTTCTTTACCTCCTTCTTTATTTTTAATACTTCATTTTGCTCATTTTTTGTATGTTCATTGCATACTCGACTTTATGATAATTCTCTATTAATATCCATCTCAAATTATACCCACACATAATTATTTAATCACTATTTTCAACAAATACTAACCATATAACCATGTGAATTAATACGAAGAAAACAACAAATTCCACCACTAATATTATCATTGTCTATCAAATCTGTATAACTCTTAAGTTCCTTGGCACATGACGATAAAACACATAAAGCCATGGGCATGGCGTGTGTGCTTAGATAAATTTATAATGCTTTAAGCTTAAGACAATATACAACAAAAGCAAAACAACACACAATTAAAAAACAAAAACAAGAAAAGCAGAACAAAGAAAGTAGATGTGAGCATATTGATTAAAAATTATTGGAATATAATTTGGGGTTCAAGCCAAGTGCGTAGGGTACGCACGGATTGAAGACGGACGCAAAAGGAGGCAAAAAACGAAGAAGGGCGCACCAGGCGCGGGCGCCGTGGCACCCAGAATAGAACCTGAAGGCCGCAGCGCCAGGATGCCAACGCCGCAGCGCTGAGCAGAAAGTGCGCCAGCGCCGCAGCGCTGGAGACGAGAACAGTGTCCCGAAATTAGGAAACTTCCTAATTTCTTCTCCCAGTTGCTCCAGGACTCCCTAATACGACTCCTACACGTATAGGGTAAACCTAAGACGTCCTAAAACTTATATAAAGGCTATCAATTGGCTTGTAAACATAATCTTGACAATCTTTGTGATAAACAAGAGATTTTAGTAGTTTTTTGTGAGAGAAAATCTCTAGAGTGAAAGAGAGAGTTTTCTTTGTGATTTTTCTTATAAAATGCATACTTTGTGAATGCTTTAAAATTCATAATAAGAAAAGAGTGTGATCTTGATCCGCTGTGGACGTAGATAAATTACCGAACCACGTAATTCTTTGTGTGTTCTTCTTCTACCCTTTTATTTATTTATTTTTTAATAATTTATTTTATATTATTATATTATTTGAGTGAATTATTCTATTTGTTTGTATACTTCTACTTCGACAATAAAAAATAGATACCCAATATCCAAAGAGTACAAGATTGTTGGACGAGTTAATAAAGATTTTGGCATTTGCATGTGCAAAAGCAGGCATGCGAAGGCAATTAAGGGGGCAGTGTTGAATTGAATTGCGTGAAGGAATATATTTTGTATTGGAAAAAGCAACTACGGTTGATTGATTATTAAGTTCAAGCAAGATTGTTGCGTTGTGTTGTGTTATGTCGGAAGCTTCATCTTTTGAAAAAAGATTGTGGTTATGTTTTTGGTCTTATTAATTACTTTTAAGATAGGAAATTTTTTTATTTTTATTCCTATATTTTTATTGAATTGTTTATTAAATTTCTAATATTTTAAAAAATTATCAATTATTTTTTTAAAAACGAAAATAGTCATATTTCAAATATAAAAATAATAAAAAATAACTAAAAACATCCTTAAAAAATATAATTAATCATTTTTAAAATATTAAAAATCATATAAATAATTCAATAAGAATGTATGAACTACTATACTGTTAATTTTCTATTAAAATATATATATATATATGAAGAAAAATAACACAAAGCTCCATGAAGTTGTGTGTTATATAATGATCATGATGTTTGATTGATTAATTAATTAATTAAATGAATTATTTTTTGAATGCATTTAAATGATATGTTTCACATGTGGATCCAAATCTTTGTGATTGATACACTTGGATATAACAGAGAGTACAAGCTAAATGATATATCTTGGATGAGTTGTAGGAGATTTGAGATTGTGGAATCACTTTTAGATTATTTTTTATTTAATAAAAAATTGTTTTTTTTTGTTTGTTATTTCATTTTAGCTTAGTGATTTAGAATTAATTAAGGGGATAAATTTTTCCCCCGAAGTTAGGGTTTTACTGACTTGCAAAGTGGGATAAATATCCTTTTTAACAATTTATTTAGTGTAAGAATACTACACTTTTTAAATATTATTCTAAAATTTTTATTTTAAATTGACGTCTAAAATAACTATTAGGTGATAAAATATTATAAATTTTAAATTCATCCATTACACTATTTTATTACCTAATAATAGTTTGATACATTATTCAAAATAAAAATTTTAAAATATTTCAAAAGCATAGCATTATTCTATTTAGTAACAAATACTCCTAAGAATTTGTTAGGGAATGTATTGAATTGGATTCAAAATCTCTAATTTATCATTATTCATTCATTCAATGAGGTAATTAATTACAGTTAGAATTTTTATGTATTAATTTACATAATTATACATTAGACACTACGTGTTTGTTTATCTTTTTTAGAATTAGAATTCTCTTTTAAGTTAAGTTTTACTTAAACTTTAAAAAAAAAATTAACACGTGTTATGTATTAGATATGGGTGGTCAAGATCTATTCTTTTATTAATTTTGTTTTTATCAATCAACAATCCCCACCAATTACATGCTAATAAAAAATTAGGTGAAAACTTAGGTTAAGAGAGAATTCGAATTCTTTTAATTGACCTAATATTAACTGATATGATTTGAGTTAGTCTATTCAGCCATTTAAAAAAAAAATTAATGAGAACTTTAAGTTAATTTAATTTAACTAAAAAAGTAAATTTTTTTTTTACCTTTTGACTTTATGTAAAAAGCCTAAATGATATAATAAATTTTATCCTAAAATATCTTTACCTATTTTAATATATTACATCTCTGTACATATAAAACTTATCTCTTTTATTTTTCATAAAATACCTACAATAATAAAATAACATAATTATCATTTTGATGGGTTTCACAAATTAATTTTCTTTAAGTTCTTTTAAAGTACTTAGAACTTTAAAAAAAAATATATAAGTCATAAAAAATGGTAATAAAAACTCATATAAATATTATTTCAATATTAATTTACATAATTAGTAATTAAATTATGTATATATTTTTCAATTTTTAATTAATTTAACATTAAAAATTTATAAGGACATAAATGTAAGAATATTAATTTCAATTAGTCTTTAATTGAAAAAAAAAAAGTAAACAACTTAACCCTCATATTTAAATATGTAAGTAAAAATAACAAAAGTTATTTAGATTCATAAATTCATACATTCGACTTTATTAATCATTCAGATCAATTCAGTACTATTTAAAATTTAGTCAAGACAAAAATAAAATAAAAAATTGTTGGCTGAAAAATAGAAGTTGAAAGTTCAGCGACTATAGTATATTAAGGATTAATTAGACTTTGTGCATCTAATAACTTAACAAATTACTAATGATAAGTTGGTATTTGTTACTAAATCAAATGTTAGGAGTATTATCCCCCTATAAAAGTGTGTAGAGAAAAATATACTTTAAACCTTAAGGGAGAAAGTATAATTCTCTAATAGAATTATACAGTATTTTTTTCAAAAAAATTATATAAATTTTTTTAAAGGTACATGAATTTATACATAACCGAGATAATATGACATTACACACTAACAAATATTTGAACTAATAACTCTCACATACGAAAAATAATTGTCCTTACAAAAGAAAAATAAATACATCACTCTAATATTCGCCAAGGCTCGAACTTCTAACCGAGGCCAAGAATGTACACAAGATTTACCATTGAAATAAACACTCATGTGCAAATTTTTTTTAAAAAAATTGTTAATAAGTTCTTTTATTGGAAATATTTTCAATCACTTAAATACGATTAAACACTTTGGAGTCTATATGCTTTTGGGAGTTTTGAGACTTTAAAAACAAGATTAAATTGAGAAACTTGCACTTCATTATAACATAACTTCTAAAAAATAATGTATGAAAATATTTTTAACTAAGAAGATACTCTTGGAAGAGAAACAATATTTTCTAGATTATTTAATTATATTAATTTTTTCTTAAAAAAACACTCTATATTTCAAAAAATATTTCTAGTGCTCTATTGAAAACAAAAATACTTTATAGATACTTTTTATAAAATGTTCTTTCATGTATTTTTATAAAATACTTTTTTTTATTTAAAAGAGAGTTTAAAAAATATTTTCAATGTTTTATTATTAAAAAAATTGAAAGTGATTTCAAGTGTTTTTATAAAATACTTCTTTATTCAAACGAGAGTTTAAAAAACATTTTTAATATTTTATTATTAAGAAAAAAACTTGAAAGTGCTTTCAAGTGTTTTTACAAAAATACATTTTTATTCAAAAGTACTTTTTTTACACTTCACAAAAACTTACCTTTATGATGCATTAAATTATTAATAGTAGTGTAGAAAACACTTCTGAATTTTTTTTCCCCAAACATTTTAAGAACTTTAAATATCAAAATACTTAACCTTAAAGCTCTCTGATCAATATTTTATCCTAAAATTTCTACTTTTTTTAAAAATAATAATAATAATAAAGTAGATTGAAAAAAAGGGTGCTCTTGTCTAACACTATCAAATATTGCACTTTTTAGGTCTAACACTTTTAGACTTCGGTGAGCTTTAAAATATGTATAAATTGAACTACGGTGAAACCAACCAAAGACTATGTGTATAAAAAGAGGGGGGGAAAGCTTTTGAAATTTTTCCTCTCCATTTTGAACATGTGTATGGATTGGAATTTGAATTAATATAATTATTATTTTTAATCTTAATCTCAATCTCAACTTTTGTTTTCTGTTAATCTACCTAATTTACTTTGTCAATTAAATTAATAAAACGGTTTTGATGCATGATTGACATTAACTTGTCACCTAATGATGCCCTTAGAGGGACAAAGAATTAGCATTTTGATCATAATTTGTGGCGATTAATATTAAATAAAAGAATTAGAAACGGGTGTAATTTTTAAGGAGAATTAATTGGGGGCGATTTCTCATAAATTTATTTTACAATTAGTATGTAGTTAATAAATGAATTAAGAATTAAAAATATGTCTTAATTAAGATTAAACAAAGGGCAATATTAAATTAAGGGGTAACCTCTCCTATAATGTTAAGTGGCCTAGTACATGCTCCAATGTAAATATGTTTACAAAAATTTGGTAATGAGTAATGCTACACATTTTAAGTTATATTTTAAATAATAATATGTCAAATAAACATTAAATAGTGAAATGGTGTAAATTTTAAAATTATTCATTACACTTAATAATTACTTAATACATAATTACTTGAAATATAAACTTAGGATGTGTAGTATTTTTTTTTTATAATAGGGATGAAAAAATGTCCCGTAAGAATGGAGATTAGTAGGATCTACTTTGAATTGGGTGGAGATAGGGTAATTTTTATAAAAATAAAATAAAATATGAAAAAAAAATTATTCATCGAATTATTAATAGGTGGAGATGTTTTTTTTTTCTTTACTCTATTTAATGCATATAATTAACAAGCTATCATAAAAAGATTAAATAAATGTTTAGAATGAATTTGTTTGATTTGCATTTTCTAATATATACAAAAGACACAAGATGTATGGAATATGTGGCATGGTCAATATTATGAACATTTGTATCTGCTTGTCTTTTGATAAGCCTAATGCATCTAACCTCCTTGTAAATTATGATTCAATATTTAAATGATGACAATATTATATATCTAAAATTATAAAAGTAATTTGACTAATCAAAAGCAATCAAAGATAATCAAGAAGTAACATCCATAAATTAATAATTAAATTAGATATTAAACAGCCCAATTTTAGCTGATGCTTACATAGATTCGAAATTTATGTCAATTAATCCATATTTAAAAAAAGAAAAAAATTGACTAGAAAACATTTGATTTTAAGATACATATAATATATGTATATTCCTAGTTTCTCTAGCTTATAGAATTTTGTTTTGTTTTGTTTTTTTTTTTTAAATAATAACTCTAGCTTAGAATTTTATTGACCATTAAATGGTCATTTCATCTAATTACAATGGGAATCTATGACCTTGCTAGTTATTGACAAGTATCAAATATAACGTGGCCTACATCAAATTTTGTTATCCTAATCTTGTGATCCTTAGAGCTCTTTGCACTCACTTTTCTTGACCAAATGGTAACATTTTTTCCACCATAATAAACAAACATTTTTCATAATTATGATTTTCTTAGTAATAATTATAATTATTATTGTTAATTATTGAATAATTGATTAGATAAATGGGGTATTACATACTCAGCAGTCAATGTCATTTTCAAGGTTGGAGAGATTGCTTATTAGAATATTCAGCCATAAATAGTTTTGAGTTTTAAGGCAAAGGTGGCAGAAACTCAGCAGCAGCCATATAATTTTTCTGCATTTACAAGGATTGTTTGTTTTTTTTTTGTGAAAGCTACTGGGCAGAAGTGTTTAATGAACTGAAAATTTGTGCACACAATTAATTGACATGTTCAAAATTTTGAAAACAAGTAAATTTTTAGGCCAAAACCATGTTCCAACAAAGCAAAACTGTGGCTAAATCTCCTGAAATGATAAAGAATTTGAAACCAAATCAAATGGAGATCTTTCACAGGGTGGTTTTGAGAGGCACTACAAATAAATTAATTACTGGTATTTGCTCTTATTGATGATTCTAACTTTGTCTACACACAATAAAACACAATTATCTCACCCCCGCAAAGCTAACACAAAACCAAACAAATTTCACACATTTTTTTTTTCTCCCTTAAAAGCATAATGCACTTTTGTTCCCCACAAGGCACAAGCTATTGCTTACTTTCAAGCCAACATTATTGAAGGCTTAAATATTAAAGTAATTATGTGGAATTCCACCATCCTCTATTTTGTACACAAACCTAAATCATCATATTTACTTCTTCTTCTTCTTCTTCTTCTTTTTTTTATCATCATCACTTCATCATATAGCTAGCTATCTTTCCATGTCAATGGTTGTAAAGGATTTTCCCATATCAAGAAAGCTCTTTGAGTCACCAAGTTTGTGTTTACTTTGTGACTCAACATCATCAGAATAATCATCTTCTTCTTCCTTGGTCAGTGATGAGTACTCAACCTTCTGATGATCACCATAAATTTTGTCCAAAACCAAGTACAAAGAGACTGAAAATATGGTGACCCCAACCAAGAACCAGCTGAATTGAAGGTTCACCAATGATTTTGCTCTGTGTAAAGCTTCTTCTCCATGGCATCTAACCACTTGGTGACCTTCTTCATCATTGATGTAGCAGCCTTTAGGTATAAATTCTGGGGTCCAAAGCATGTAGCCCATGAGCATAAGCCAAACACCTTGGAATAAAATACTTGCTGACCTAACAAAGCTGACCAAGAAGCTCTTGGGTAGACCAATCCCCATAAGGGTTGTGACTAAGCAAACAAGAACGACAATTTGTAAGAGCAAGTGGTATTGGCCTTCAACACCCATGTGATCAGCTGAGTGAAGGTGGAAGAGAAGAAGTTGCTGCCCAAAGGCTATGGCTGCAATAAATTGTGTTAGGCTAGTCTGAACTTTGGAACCAATTATGTCAATAACAATAGCAAAAGCTGCATAAGTGAAGAAAGTGAGAGAGATTGTGGCATGCTCAAAGTTGTGAAGATGGTTAGATGGGATGGTTCCATCTGTGTCAAAAGGTTGGTGTTTTTCGGGGCCGATGACAAGCTCCATGGCCATGGAGATAGAGCTTCCTATCATGATCAAGAAGAGCTCTATGTACCTTGTTTTTGAAGTGGGAAACCAAGGGGAAGAAGTGTAGGAATTTGGGTGAAGAGAGTGAAGCTTGATATGGTTCAAAAGATGCCATAAACCAAGTGCCAAGAAGGCAAACCCAGGTGCTACATGCCCAACTAAAGTGCCCATAATGTTTTTGCCCCAGGTCAAAAATCTCTTGTGTTTCTCTTGTTGTTGGTTTTGCTTCTTTTGTCCTTGAAGCAAGAAAGAGGCACTAAAAGATGGCTTTTTCTTTTGATATAAGCTTTGAGAAGAGAAAAGATAGAGGGAATGGTGAGGCAAATTTGTGAGGGAAGTGGGGGTATTTAAGGGAACATGATGTTGAAACATGCCAAGGAGTCTAGAGGCTTCTATGAGGCTTTGAATTTTTGAACTCATGTGGTTGGCTTGAAGAATAAGGTTGTTATTGTGAGCAGAGTTTGACCAATAAAACCCTTTATTAGGATTGAAATTTCTGAAAGATAGCTACCTAAATTGTACGTTTGTAGCATGATTTTCTAGAAACCAATATTTCATCATATTCAAACTCTTCACTTTATCCAAATTTAATTTCTCTCCATTGACAGAATTGACCCTTCATGTTCTTCTTTTCATTTTATCAAGTTTCATGAAATTTTTTTATTTAGAAATTAGGACATCTTTCTCTTAAAAGCTTGATTTAATTTTTAATTTTGTTTCATAAATTTTAAAAATATCAATTTTGTCTCATTTTATTAACAAGATTTCATTAATAATTTTCACAAAAAACCTAATTTTTCTATGTAATATTATTTTTACCTTTCATGATCATCATGAAATAATTATTATTCGTTTTAATTTTAAACAGATGACACAATCTTATCTATTTATTTAATATAATTTAATTAAATAAAATTATTTATATTTAATTATTATATTAAATAAAATAAATTATCGTTTCTCTCTCTCGTCTATCTTTCTCTCTTTTTTCCTAATTGTAAATTTTTAAATGGAATAGTTAATTAATAAATAAAATAACTTTTCACTTTATCCAAGTTTAATTTTCTCTCCAATGACAGAATTGCCCCTTCATGTTCTTCTTTTCATTTTCTCAAGTTCCATGAAACTTTTTTATTTAGGGATAAGGACATCTTTCTCTTAAGAGTTTAGCTTAATTTTTAATTTGTCTTACGAGTTTTAAAAATATTAATTTTATTCCAATCCATTAGTAGAATTCCATTAGATTTCACAAAAAAAACTAATTTTTCTATGCAATCTAATTTTTGTTTTTCTTAAGCTGACAGAATTGGATCATCGTGAAATAATCATTATCTATTTTAATTTTAAATATGTGACACAATCTCATCTATTTATTTAATATAATTTAATTAAATAAATAATTTATATTTTTTATTATATTAAATAAAATAAATTATCATTTCTCTCTCTTTTTCTAATTGTAAATTTTTTGAATGAAATGATTAATTAATAAATAAAATAACTTATTTTTTAAATTACTTAGTTTATTTATAAAATAAATCATTAAAAATAAATATTAAAATTAAAATTCATAAAAATATCTCACATGTCTATTTTATTTTATTTTTTAATTTTTATTAATGATCAATGGGTAATTAACATGTGTTTGTCACTTTGAATTTTTGTATTAAATTTCAAGTTTGTCTCTCTGATGAAAATCAAGGTGGCAACAATAGAAGCAATCATGATACGTTGCACATTAGGGATGGTCCAATCACGAGGGCTAAAGTTAAGAAGGTGCGTCAAATTTTGTAAGGGCTTATTGAATCTAGTTGGGCTAAGACACAAGGAGTTATATTTGCACAAGAAGAACAAGGCCTAGTAAATTTAATTCAAGCCGAAGATTGAAGAATATATTTGTACTAAATATTAGTGGGCTAATATTAGTAATAAAGCCTAATTATATTATTTAAGATATATTTGGGCGTGTCAATGCTATTTAAGGCTAGGGAAAAACTTTATTAAAGTTGTTTAATTTATTTCTTTTGAACTTGTCAAAACTACACAAATAAGAATTAGGGCTGAACTTTCCTTATTAATTCTAATCCTTATTTGGCAAGGAATAAGTATATTTCCTTCTGATTTTAGAGTTTTTAAGAGCTATAAATACCTTGTTAGAGCCTTAAAAATAGCAGACTTTGTTATTTAAAATTTGAGAGAGATTAAAAAATTATCCAGCTTTATTCTTTTGAGAACTTGTGATTCTTTTTATCCAATTCATCTTGTGGTGCATAAATCTTACTTATCACTCATCATATATAACCTTAATTCTTGGCTCTTAATTAGACAACGGGTTTTGGTTCTCTTTTTTAAATTTGATTTAACATTTTTAAATTTGTTAACAACATATTAGCGTTGAATTTCACCTTTTTAAGTGTAGTTCGCATCACTCTCCATCATAAAAATTAATAAAATCTCATTATCAAATTAAATAAAATTGACCTTTTTTAAATAAACCAAACTCTTTGAACAAAAATGTCATTCTTCCTTTTCCTTATTACAAGCATGTGCTGCATGGAAATATTTAATATTTACATGGCTGTGAAATTTGTGCTCAACTTTCCTTTAATGGTATGTTTACTTTTACAGTTCTGATATATATTGATCTGGGATATTTCTAAATGCTAATTACAGATGTAATGATTCAGAAATATATGCAAAAGGGTCATGATCTTAGCTTTTGAAAGTGCTTCAACACATAATTTTGCTCTTGAAATAATTGTTGTAGCATCCAGAAACCTATTCTTTTGTCACTGATAGCAATATTACTCTTACCCCCCATTTTCTTTTTTTCTTTTCCTGTAAATTTTGTTTGTGGAATTGAACTTTTATTTTAGACAAATTATTCAACCATTTTCTTCTTTTTCAAAAAAAAAATCAGTTGTAGTTTTTTTTTTTTTAATTTTCACATAAATATATAGGGATCATAAAATAAGATATGTTATTTAGTTTGTTCTCTCTTTTCTAAAAGCCACTTAGTTTGTTTAATTTAGCGTTTTTAATTGTAAATACTTGTTTCAGCAGTAAAGTTAATGTCCTCTCTAATTTAATTTTAGAGTTTGAACGTTAGTAAAGATTAAGACAATTTTATTTTCTCTAGTTATTGAGAGGCAAGTTGTTAAGCGATACAGTTATTGTAATTAATTGATATTTAAATTATAATATTAAATTTTGAATTTTTTTTAATATAATACTTGTATTAAAAATATATATATTTCAATACTTAACACTTAAGAATAATGTATGAAAAAAAAAAATTCTATTTGAGTACTTAACACTTAAGAAAATATATAGTAACTACTGTTTTTAAATGATAATTTATCTCTTCAAATGAAAAAGACCTCTGTTAATCAATCCTATGTGTCTTCATTAAGAAGATGATTATCTCTATTAATCATATTAAGTGCTCCAATCGCGACGGAGTTAAGAATTTCAAAATTAATAAATGAAAGCAAGAAAATTATAGAAATTAAACCAACCCTTTTGTTCATTTTTGGGTTGTCATTTTGCAAAAGTGATTAAATTAATAATTAATGAACCTTAATTTTTTAATGGTTTCCTAAATGTCAACTACTAAGCAAATTCCAACTTTGGTCATTTATATAGAATCAAATTTGCTTTTCTTCCACGCAATTCTATCCTCCATATTAAATAGTCAAGTTTATTAGTTGTTTTGATTCTTTGTGAACTAGAGGCATCAAATTAATATACGGGGTTTGCTTGGAATAAAGAGAAAAAAATTTCAAAAAAAAAAGAAGAAGAAGAACTTATATGATTTATACCTCAAAAAAAAAAAAACTTATATGATTTATACTCTAAATAACATTTTTTTTATTTCAAGATTAAATGACATAATTTTTTTAGAAATTTATCATTTATCCCCCTAATAAATTCTTTAACTACTATAAATTCTCTTAGTATTAGATAATATTTAAAAACTCTCATACTGTTATAATTATAATAGTATAAATTAATATAAAAAAATATAATAGTCATTTTATTTAAAAAGTTAACAATTAAATCTTTACAGTATTAAACAATAACAATATATTGTATAACAGTAAAATTAATACTGTGTAACATTTTTAAATAGTTAAATAGTAGTATAGTACTATGCAAACAGTAAATTTATATGATACTATAATTAATAAATTTTCTTTATTTATTAGATTAATATGACACCTTATATTAAATATTTTCATTTTAACAAAAATGTTGTAATGCTAGACTTCCGAAATGATATTTTAAAATTTGGATCCTAAATAAAGTGTTAAATTACCATTGGATGAATAATTGTTGTAATGAGTAATTTTAAAAATTACAAAAATTAATCATCTAATAGTTAATTGACACATTATTTGGGATCAAAATTTAATGTGTGTAGCATTATTGAATAATAATTCATAACATAATAAAGTTTTGTGTTATCTTTATTAATTACATGTATACTAACTTTATACGTATACTATCAAATTAAATAATAATTTAATAGTACAAGTATATTAATTTTATTATTTACACAGTGTATTTTTACTGTTTATATAGATGCAATTGTTAATTTTTTAAATAAAGATTATTAATTTATACTATCGCAGTTATAATGACAAGGGTTTTTTTTTTAAATATTGTTTGATGTAATGAACAACATGGCATTATCAAAGATAATCATATGATAAATAATTAATAATCCTCTCGTTTTATATATCTATTTAATGATTTTATATAAATGATAGGTTATTGGTTTATTAATTAAGATGCAAATTATGTATTTTAATTTTTAATATATAAAATAATTTTCATAAAGTGCTTTTTTTTTCTTTTGGAAATTAAAGATTATATTCTATTACAAAAGAAGAATTAGTTATGAGTTTTTTTTTTCAATGTGAAACATAGAACTCACTACCCAAAATGCAAAATTGGAAATATTTAGGATTTACTTATAATTGTTTTGCATTTTAATTTAATTTTGAAATAATAATACTTAAAATATTTTATAAATAATTTTAATGTTATTTTTAAAATTAATATGAGTTTTTTTTTTTAAGTATGAGTTTATTATGCAAATACCGATATACCTTTATTTGATAAGTAATAATTTCATTTCATAATAGGTTAACAAATAAATTTCAACTTCAAACAAACTCTTCTTAGTTATAATTTTTCATATTACAAATTTTAAGTTTCAAGTTATGAAAATTTTTGGAAAAAATATTGTTGCCCCTTAAATTTTTATTTTTCTATATACCACTTTTTTAAAAGATTTTATAATAATAAAAATTGTCACTTTAGTTCTCGTATTTTTATTGAATTACTAGCTAAGTCTTTACTATTTTAAAAATACCCAATTATGTCATTTAGGGACAAAATTAGCTACTTTATTTGGCTTATCATTTTCATCCCTAAGCATGGTCAATTTCGTCCTTAAATGACGTAATTAAATATTTTTAAAATATTAAAGATCTAATGAATAATTCAACAAAAAATTAGAGATTAAATTATCAATTTTTAAAAAAAAATTAAGCACTATCTATTTAAATTTTTTTAAGGCAAAATGATACTTCAAAATAACTAATTACCCTCCTAAAAAAAGGATAATGAGTAGTTTTAAAGAACTTATGAGACAAAATAATATATATATATATATATATATATATAAAAGAAAGAAAAATAACAGTAATTTTCATAAAATATTTTCTATAAATTAAACAATACACTATGTAACATGGTCAAACCCATTTAAAACATAATAATATTTTTAAAAATGAAATAGGTGTTTAATTTGTCATTTATGGATGTCATGCAGAGGTAACTCCAGATTTTAATTAAGCTGACATGCTGAGGGCCTAGAGGCTGCTTAATTTGTTTGATATCTAAAACCAATGCATAAGCAAAAGTGGGTGGCAGCCCATGGAAGAACTGTGCTTAAGAATTAATTATTTTGTTTAATCTTATATAAGATTGATTTAGAATTCAAAGTGACAAAGCTTAAGTGATTGGGATGCTAGATTTAGAATGCCATAAGGAACTTTTTCTTTTTAATACTGACTTTTTTTTTCTTTGATAACTCTTTTAGATTTCATAAATCGAGTATTTGTTATTGGCCTTAAATATTTATTTATTAATTAATATTATAATATATTTATATATATTTAAGATTAATTTAATTTGTATTTGATATGGAGCGTAATATTTTTTTTCGTCCAATTACGTGACGTTTTTATCACATTTAACTCATCTTTAAAAATTAATCAGTTCATATTATGCATTTTCATTATTTTTAAAAAATTATATTTTACGTGACAAACTCTTATTAAAACTTAAGATATAAAATTTTAAAACAAATATAACCGAACACTTACTTTTAGGCTTTACATGTTATGCTAAGAAACAACTTAATTGGAAGGTTTATTGTTAAATAGAATTGCTTACTTAACTAATCAATAAAATTATAATTAAGATTACTCACATTAAGATATGCATCAAATTGTTGTGCTAATAATCAAACAATTTTATAAAATTAATCATTCAATCTACTCTACTTTTAATTTTTAATTAAATAGAATTTAATCAAATTCAGACCAATCATGAAAGATGATCAATTAGCATATATTAAAAGTCCACTCCAATTACCATTTTTCTTTCCGAAGAAATCAAGCAGTTGGTTCAATTCAAACAAGTTTTCATCATGAGCCTATTGACTATTAATTACAGCAAAGAATTTAGTCTTCCAATAAATAATAATAATAATAATAATATCCCAATCCAACTCTTAAAATAGTTTAAAATCAATCCGTTCAGATTATTGGATTTCTATTAGTTAGACTAAAATAGATAAATCTGAAATGGGATAGTAACATTCGATTCTCTATATGTATGTTTTGTCAAATGAGATTATATATATATATTTATAAGGAAAATTTTACATACGAAATTTGATTTAATAAATAATTTTATTTTAATTAAATTTAAAATACTTAATTTTATCTCGATTAAATTTAAATTACTTAATTTTATTTAAATTCGTTATTTTTTAATTAATTTAAGCAAAATAAGAATATTTTAATCTAATTACATATAAAATTTAATCTAAACTAACTTTTTGAACATAAAATTTATGTATAATTAAACTAAAATGCCCTTATTTTATTTAAATTAACAGAAAAAATTAACGACTTGAGGTAAATTTAGGTATTTTGAATTTAATTTGAATAAAATTAAATATTTTAAATCTAATTAAAATAAAAATAAATATTTTAAATTTAATTAAAAAAAAATTGTCTATTAAACCAAACTCCAAAGATAAAATTGCATTTCTCTTTTTTTTTTTTTCATTTGTATCAAATATAGCTCCCTACTCTTATTGAAATCATCAAATCACCTTATAAATATCATTTAATTTTTTTTATACACTTTATAACTATTATTATATCAAGATTATACTACTAATATTATATCAATAAAATTACACTATTAATATTATATTATACTACATTATCAAAATCATCAAAAACAATATTAATAATTTTGAATATATTCCATCTAATTATAAAACTCCCACAATACAGAAGAAATAATATTATTTAATTTTGATAATCACAACATAAGAGTTTGTAATTTAACATAAAAATATATTTACCATTCAGTAGTAGTAAGGTGGTGGCTGAATCACGACATTTTTTTCCCTTAAATTTATGAGAAACGAGTTAATCTATCCTAAATAAAAAAAAATTGGACTGTGCCACATTAGACTTAATTCCTACAAATTTTGGGTAGCCTTTTGAAAAATTGCCGGTTTTCAGATTAAAAAGAAAAAAATAAATAAAAACCCAAATAAAAATAAAGTGTATCAAATATTTTAATAGGAGTTAAGTTAGGGACTCATTTAATACAAATGGACAAACTTAATCTTGTTTTTAGAAAGTGTAAAAAATTAGGGACATTGATGTTATTATCCCCAATTGATTCAATTTATTTACCTTTCAGGAAAGGTTCAGTTTCTTTATTATTGTGCTTTTATTTTTCAATTAAGTCAATAGTATTAATTGAAACCTTATCACATAATCACATAATTAATCAATTAATTTTTTTTTAAATCTCCATTAATTGTTGGACAAGAAAGCCCATGGAAGTTAAGTCACTGATGACATAACCAGAACACGCATGTATTATTTTAAAAAAATAAATATATGTACACGTCACTCTTTTAGATTACGTATCAAATTTTTTTTTGGCATGTGCTTAAACAATTTCCATATATTTGACACGATTCTTTGGGTCATAATTAATGTATGAAATAATTAAACTTTAGATAAAGTTTCAAAAGTTTCTAGATAATTAAATTAAGGAAAAATTTTAAAAATAATACTCTAATTTTATAAACATTCAACATATTTATTGACTATTTTTTATTAGTTAAATAAATTATAAATGAATATATTTATTGTCCTTGTATGCATAATATTGTATTAAATAAAATATTTGAATATCAAATTTAATAAATGCAAACTTAATTTGAGCCAATCTATTTATAAAAATATAGTTCAAAATTTAAAATAATTAAATTTAAAGTTGTAAAACATCTTAAGAAGATATATTTATGCCATGTTATATATTTTTCCATCATATATATTTGAAATATTAGATTTGTTAGACGCTATGGCTATTTTGAAATGGGTACATAGAAATACAATAATATTGTATAATGTTAAAGTTAAAAAAAAAAAGGAGGTTAAATGGAAGAACAATGAAGTGATAAGAGGAAACTGGAATTGAACTGCAAATTACATCGCATGCAACTGTCGCAAGTTTATGATTATTAACTAAGATACCCAACAAATGAGGTTATATCTCAGCCAACAATCTCAGGTCTGAGATGCGATGGTCGAGACCCAAGATGCCCAACAATTGCATCTCGGACCTGAAATACAATTGTTGGGCATCTTGGACTCGAGATGGGATTGTTGGGCATCTCGGTCATCTCATCTCGGGTCTTGGCCATTGCATCTTGAACCCGAGATTATGGGCCAAGATGCAACCTCATTTATTTGGCATCTCGGCCAACAAATGGGGACCTGCGATTGCAACTCGTAGTTCAGTTCTAATTTTCTTCTTTGTCACCTTATTTTTCTTTAATTCAACCTTATTTCTCTTTCAAAATTTATCATTATACACTATAATTGTATTTTCATATATTAATTATATTTTTAGAGATTGATTGGCTCAAATCAAATTTGCATTTGTTAAATTTAATGTTGGCTAACAAAGAATATTTATAAAATTATAGGGTTGTTTCTAAAAACTCCCCTTAAATTAATCAAATTCATAATTTAGTCTTTAGTTTATTCAAGGTTCAAAATTCTCTTTCTTTTGAATTGTTTTTGAGGTTCCATGCTTATATTTTGACAATTTCAACCTAACAAACATTGGGCTCAAATTCTGGTTTTACCTTAAAAAATTATCATAATTAATGAGCAAACTAAGTTTGGTCTCTCTTCATATTTATTTTCTCATCTATATTAATTATATATATATATATATTGGCTTTTTGATAAACTTGGTATTGAAATATAATTTGAACCTTAAATTTTGTTGAAATCAAAACAAGTTTTTAAGTTTCAATGTTTGATTAATTTGATCTTGCCAATTCTATATTTTTTTTCAATTTAAATTCACCTTGATTACAAGGCATCTAAGTCATCTAAAGAAACTCTTATTATGTTGGATTAGATTAAACTTTCTTCAACTAAAAAAATTAATAATCCAAAAAACAAAAAGAAATTCCTTTTAGTTTCATATCAATAAAACATAACATACTATTTAATGAACCTAATGAGTGTAATAGTTGTTGAATAACACATATTTTCTATCTTTAAAAAAATTTTATATCATGCCTTTAAAAATAAAAAAGTGTTATATTTATATAGTTGCAATACAAAGTTTATATCTTAATAATGTGTTACCAGTCGATGACTACCATTTGTCAAATAATTGTTGACTTTTTTATTTTTTATCAGTATAATAGTGATACAATACCAATTAATCATAGACATATCAAATGCTACGTCAATTAAAATACAAATTTTATATCTCAACTATATAAGTATAACATTACTCCTAAAAATAATATTATTGTATGATAAAATAGGATAATGTTATATTTACAAAATTAGGATACAAAGTTTATATCTCATCTAATATATTTCCAATCAATGACTATCTCTTGTCAGGTAGTTATTATGTTTTTAATTTTTATTAATGTGATAGTTATATAACACCAATTAATAACAAACACATTAGATGCCACATCATTTAGAATACAGACTTTGTATCTTAACTATGTAAATATAACTTAATTCTTAAACTTAACTTTATTAACAAAGAGTAATGTTATGCTTACATAGTTGTGATACAAAGTTTGTACTCTAATTGATATAGCATTTGATATGTCAATTGTTGATTAATATTATATAACTACCTTATTAATAATTATTAAAGATATTCAACAAATCACTTAGGATTTGGTTATTCTTCCACCTAATAAAACTGTTATTGGTTGCAAATAGGTATACAAGATCAAAACTAAGTATGATAGGTATATTGAGCGATATAAAGCTCGTCTTATTGTAAAAGATTTTACTAAAAAAATACGTAATTGATTATTGAGATACCTTTGCTCTAATTGCTCAACTTACTTTTGTTCGAAGTTTGCTAGTTGTTGCTGTAACTCGTGGTTAGATATTATTCCAAATGAAAATGAAGAATGCTTTTATTAATGAAGATATTGCTGAAGAAGTATATATGAAGCCTCCTTCTAGTTATCCACATCCCCCAGACAAATGTCTACAAACTTTGTCATGCTCTATATAATTTTAAACAAGCTCCTCCTCCCTGCCTTATAAAGTTTGGTGGTCTATTCTACAACATGATTTTCAGTCCAATCCCTATAACTTAGAGCTCTTTGTTTAAAAGACAGTTTGTGATTGTATGTTACTTATCTATATTGATGACATGATTATTACGGGTAATGATCTTATTGGTATTTTTACTCTAAAGGGTTTTCTTCAACAATACTTTGAAATGAAAGATCTTGATACTCTCAGTTATTTTTTTAGTCTTAAATTTCTATCTAATTCTATTGAGTATTATCTCTCACAAGCTAAATATGTATTAGATCTACTTGTTAAAGATGACTTGAAAAATATTAAGACTACCTCTACTCCCTTAAAGCCTAATACCAAACTCTAATCTTTTGATGGAACTCCTCTCAATGATGCCACTCTTTATCACCAATTGGCTGATAGTTTGGTGTATCTCACTGTTACTGACCAGATATTGTCTATATTTTTCACGTTGTCAGTTAATTTATGGTTGCTCCTCATACTTTTTATTTTATAACAATTCTTCATATCCTCCGCTATCTAACGGGTATACTTTTATGGTCTCCATTTTTTTTTTACTTACTTTTTTCTTGTTTTAAGAGCCTATATAGATGTTGATTGGGCTGGTGATTTTACCAATTGACGTTCAACTATTAGGATTTGTCATTTTTTTTAGATTCTCTTTTATCATAGAAAAGCAAAAATAGATAATTACTGCATGTTCCAGTACCGAGGTTGAATATTGTACTCTTGTTGACACTAAACAAGAGATTGTTTAACTCTGTTGGCGTCTTAAAGATATAAGTATCTCTCACTTTAGCGCTACACCTCTTTATTGTGACAATTAGAATGCAATTCAAATTACTCATAATGATGTCTTTTATAAGTGGACTAAGCATATTGAGATAAATTGTCACTTTGTTAAGCAATATGTTTCTCAAGGAACGATCATTATTCATTCTATATCTTTTGATGATTAACTTGCTCATATCTTCACTAAGATCTTTCTCCTCGGATGTTTTCAAGCTTTAGTATTTAAATGCAAACTTGCTTCTACTATACTATAATGAGTTTAAAAAAGATATTTACAATATTTCGCAAATCACTCCCTATCATAGATTTATACTTTCTATTTACACCTTGTAATTATTGCATTATATTTTATTTCCTTATATATATATATATATATTTATTTTCATATTTGTGTCAACCTAAGCCTATATAAAGGCTCACATTGTATTATTCTATTACAGTGAAATATATACAATTTTTACATTTCTCACAATGATAAATAAAAAGTCAACTACCACCTAACAAATGATAGTTATTGACTAGTAATACATCTGTTGGGATATAAACTTTATTTATAACAATGTAAGTATAGTACTAATTAACAAATCTCACAATAATTGATTGGCATTGCAGAGATTACTAATTTTTTTATTACATGAAAATAAATCAAAATATTCTTTAATTTTAGTATGAGTGGAATTTGAACTTCAAATCTTTTGTCTCACCCGAAGAGGTTTTACTAGTTAAAACAATTAATACCCATTCAAATTAATCAATATGAATCAACTGTTAAAAATTGCAACACCAACTTAAGGCTCATAACAAAATTCAATACTACAAAACTCAAGCCCAAGACATAGAGCATTCTAGAATCAAGATTTAAGCTCAAGATATAGAGAATTTTGGAACCAAAACCCAAGTCCAAGTTCTTAAAGCTTCCAAGGTAGGTGGAAGATATTAACTAAGTAGGTAGATGTTGGATAAGTATAAAAAAATTTGTATGGTTAATAAAATTTTAAAATATTTTATTATATGGTTTAGATTTAGTAACATTTAGTGTAAATACCCCTAATTCCCATTTGGTTTAGGCATCAAATTAGGAATCAAGTGTCCAATAACTTAATCAATTGATAAGAAGTGATCAAGTGTTGAAAGAACTTGATCTAGTGTTGCGTGTTGAGAGTTGATAAAGAGTTAAACAAGAGTAATAAGCTCAACAAAGAGAGTGTGAGTATTGTGTTGTAAGTGAAGAAGAGTAATATTTTTTGAAATTTGTATTGTAAATTTTATGTTTGATATATAAGAGTATTAATAAAAGTGTTCCATTTGTGCTCCATTATGTTCAACATTTGGTATCAAAACTGTGGGTGCTCGAATCTTCGAATCCAACATTTGGTATTAGAGCTATAGGTGCTAGAATCCTAGAGTTCAACATTTGGTATCAGAGTTGTGGATGCTCGAATCCTGAAGTTCAACATTTGGTATCAGAGTTTGGTGTAGTAGTATGAATTGTGCATGTTTCGAAAAGTTTTGTCCAAACGGCTAATATTGCCTAAGGAATCTAGATTTTAAGTGAGACCGTTAGTGATCATTAGCATTAGTCTCAGTGATGTTCACAGAATATGCAGTACAATATACTCTAGATTCTTTCTGTTAAAGATACCTCTGTCAAATCTCTTGGTTTGCTGTGTGATATAAGACCTTTAGATGGACTTATTCTAATAATGGAAACTATTAAACTGATTATATGCCTGGCCCACTGGTGTTCAATTGCCTCTGGATAAAAGAAATTTCCCTATACTGAGACACAGGCAATGGAAATCCTAGGCAGCAGAACAAGGGGCAATCACTAATATCAGGTTTGTTTTTGTCTTCTCAAATACAATAGTAAATGAATCATTCGAGAAGGTTGCGAGTTATGGGTTGACGCCGAATATGATATTTTACTTGATGAATGATGATCATATTGGAGCTGCAAATGGAGCAAGCCATTACATTTAAAAATGTTTTTTTTAGGTTCAAGCAATTAACTAAAGCTTACATGAATAGTCTTATGTGAAAAGAGATGATAATATTAGTCCTAGCTAGAAACTGCCTGGTGATGAATAATCCGAAAGATAAAGATTACATTAAATTTTTTTTTTTCCTAGTATTAGTGTTAGATATAATTATTGGGCCCTTATTACTTTACAATTTATTTGATCAAATGGTTACTGAATATAATATTAGAGATTAATATGACTCTATAATCTTATATCATAATATAAAAGTGAATAAGCTGCAATTAAGTTCCAACATGCATGTAGGATAGTAATTTCAAAGTCAAGATAATAAAATAGCTTAGCATAAACTTTCATATTTTCGTTGTTCAAAGCATCGAATGCTTAATGATAGCATTCAGAAATGTTTGTGTTTATTTGCATGATGCTAAATCATTGAAGTATTGGTATCATCGAATATTCAAGTATAGATATTTTGTGCCTTTTTATGTAAAGTTCTTTGTTATAGATTTTTGTTTTTGCTGTATAACAAGTCTTTTATCCTAAGTAATATTTGTCTTTTGGATTGTATGTGGTTATATGTCTTCAGTATTATGAATTTGGTTTCTGAAAAGTCACATAGCTAGTTTGCTATTTCCTTCTATCAATGTTAAGAAATGGTATGTGCCTTGACAATTTATTTGAACAAACATTTTTTAGTAATCAATCAAATATGTTTCATCGGGCTGCATTTAGGATTACAGCAACTGCAGTTGTGCTTGAGTTAAACCATGAAGCAAAGATAACGAAAATCAAACTGGTTGGCTTTCCCTGTAATGGCAATGGCTATTTTTCTTTACTAAATTTCTTTTTCCATGGCTGATTATAATTGATGATGTTTACTTGTTCGTGATTACTCTTAATGCAAATTAGAGATGAAACATGTCAAAAATTTTAAATGATTTCAATTGGTTTATATTATTAATTTAATATAATCCAATCATAATTGCTACATTTCCATGGGGTTAGAAGTAATGGGAAGGAAAATGTGAAGTGGCAAAAGCACTCAGACACGTCAAAACTCTTATCATATTTAATTGTTAGCATATTCTCTTTTTGAGTTTCCCTGTTTTCATGCCTATCTAAAGGATATTCATACTTATTTTGGAATAACAAAGGCCTCTGTGCTAGTGCTCAAGCCGAGTCTCCCCACTACACAATGTAATTACTGGTATTGGAGTAATAGCATTTACACAATGTAATAGCCCTTGGATATGGATAAGCATGAGAAGCTTTTATGGTAATTAATACTCAGGATGCTTTTCTTATTAATCTGAATTTTCTGTAGAAGTAGAAATTTGCATGAAAGCCCTCTTAATGATCTTCTTAGATAGATATTAATTATCCAAGATTTAGTTTTGAAGTTAATTTTTATGTCTAGAGAAGTTTAATTTCTTTCACACGTGTCTTCAACAAATAGTAGTTAAACTCATTTTTATAAGGGTAAATTGATAGTGGGTTTAGTATTTTGTGCAGAACAGTTTAAATAATTGAAAGGCTTGAGATTTATGAGAGTTTATGGTAGTCATGGCTTAGGAAATAACATTTTTTCTTTTTCACAGGTCAATTGATTGCAAGCACTTTTAACTTTGGTAATGGGAACTGCCCATTTGGAACTAGTTGTTTCTACAAGGTAATGTAACTGGCAATATTGAATGCTGCTACTTAGTTATGCATTTTTTCCTTTTCTCCACAGTAGTGTGGAGCTGGTTTATATATTTTGATAAATTCAAAAATTTATTGGGAATTAAAGGGCAAAAATGGCTTGGAATGCCTGTAGAAAGTGTTATCACAATAATCACATAATATACTTTTATTAGTGATACTCTGGTTTGTAAGTTTTCTTTTTTCAATTTCTTTTCTTTTTTTAATATACTTTTTGACTAAATGAAGGTTGTTTTCAGGCTGTTGGACTTTCTTAGTACTTTGCATATAAGGTATTCAGTACCGTCCATCTAGAAATATGCAATGTGCAATGATATCACCTATTCATATGCTGTCATGTTTATGAGAAGTCCATCTAATATGCAATGATATCACCTATTCATATGTTGCATTTTATGAGAAGTCTCCTGCTATATTGATCTATTATTTGTTGATATCCCATCTGTAAATGCAGAATAACTAATAATGTCAAGATATATCTACAACGTTGATGCGGAATTCCTCTTCTATTGCTAGTGTCATACACTAGTAGGTTGTGAGGTAAGGTGTTGTCTCAGAGATTGTGGTTTTCCTTTCTGCAATCCCTTAGCAGCTAGCTATAAATCAGAACAACATATTTTTATTCAATCTTTGAGATTGAAAGGGTAAGAGAGTTGTTCATGTTTGTGGGTTTAAGGTTTCTTGTGAATTTGCTAAGGAAAAACAAAGAAAAAAGAAAGAATTATGGGTGAGAATGTGATAAAAAAAAAACAATTCTTTGCTCAAGGATTTGAGACTTCAAATTGAAGGAGAAAATGAGTGTTTCACTTTATGTTTCTGGGTTTATCTCTTGAAACCCACTGCATTTTCTACTGCTACACTCGTTAACCAGGTTTTAACTAAACTGCCCCTTTTTGTATTCATGCCTTTTTTTTTTTGAGTTTTAAACTTAATTTTTGTTTTGGAAGAATACCCAATTTTCTTTTTCTGTTTTATAATCAACTTTTCCATTTATTTGGCAGTGGTTAGATTTTCTATATTTAGGTACCTAGTGGTGTTCTTAGGATTGCATGGGTTAGAATGTGATGCAAGATTGTTTGGTTTTGCGGTCAGGATATGGTAAATTTTCCATTTTTAAAGTATTTTAGCTCATTTTTTAGTAACCCAAGGTATTATTATTACTATTATTTTATTTCTCAGTAAGAAAATATGTTTCTGATGTGTGTTCTGTGATCTGATTTGTTATTTAGGGTACTTCCATGTTTTCGTTTAAAGTTTATTTTGCAAATGTAAGAAATTTGCTGTTTGTTTCATATGTGAGGGCATTTTAAGTCCACTAAGTTTTTGACTTTCTTTTGTTATTTGATGGGGTCTGGTTCTTTTATTGTTTGTTCATCCACTTGTTTCTTTGCAAAATTAAGAAATGTTTATTATTTTGTTGTCGTACGGTGTATTGAATGTGATTCATGGAAAGTTCTTTGGTTTTCATTATTCTTCTGAGTCATAATTTAAAATGCATTGTACAATAATGTTGTACCTATATCTGTTATTAGTTCTTGTTCTTCAAACATAGAAAAAGGTGGATTGAATTTTTTAACCTTGCAGATTGATACTGGTAGCATTGCCCCTTTTCTTGCGCTAAACGAGAAGAAAATCTCAAAGATTGAATAAAAATATGGCAAAAGGTGTTAATAAGATTATAGTTGAGCAGGCAATAATATTATATACAAAATATTGTCATTTGATGATTGTCAATAACATTATTTTTGTATTTTTTTTATGTTGTTTTTATTTTTAGATTTTGTATGATAATTTTAATTATTTAAATATTGTATAATTTATTTACGTAAAACATTATAAAAAAAATATATTGCTGCATATATTTTTTTTTGTTTTGAATAGACTCATTTGCGATGGTTATTTAACTATTGCAAAAGGGTAACTATATTTTTTTTGTTATTAGGTAGATTTTTTTGTGACGACTAAATAGTTATTGTAAAATTTTACAATGTCCATATTTGCGATAGTTATTTAGCTGTCGCAAAAGGCATTGTTTTTTTGTAGTGTTTCTTAAAACATAAATTTTATTTTGTAAAATAAAATATTATAAAAAAATTAAATTATATGTTAAATTTTGGTTATTCAAAATTAAGGATTAATTTAATTTTGAATTGGAGATTAAGAAAGAGTCAAAACATAGTCAAAAATGCAATAAACGGATAAAAAGTGTGAAATGAGAAGTTGAAAGCGAGAAGGGGCAAAAAATACTAGTGGAATAAAAAGCCTAGGTTTTGAGTGTCGCAATATTGGGATTTTAGTGTTGCGATGTCATAAGCAATGTGTCCAGTGCCGAGTCAAGCTTGCATTGGCAATGCAGTGCCAACTCCTTGGTGCTAGGTGCTGTCTATTTAATAAACTTTTATTTTGGTTATAATTGCATGTTTAAATTAATTTTAGACTTTCTAAGTATGTTGATTTTTATTCTAATTAGATTTAAAATTTTTAAGGTTGGTATTAACACTCTATAAACCATTATAATCTTTTTGTAATTGAGGAAGCATTAAATCATCAACGAGAGAATAAAGAGTTTAAACTATGCTTGAGTGCACAAAATAGTATGATATAAATCATTAATGTAGAGATTTAAAGAGAAAAAATATTATATTATTTGTTGTATTCTCATTAATAAATGTTTGAGTATTTATAGAGTTTATAATAAATTAAATACCTAATTACCAAATAAGAATAAACTAAAACATAAAAAATAAATCTAATAGAAATAAATTAAAATAGAAAAAAGATATACTTAAAAAGAGAAATAAATTTTATAGATTGAGAAACCAAAATAGTAATATCTAAAACAAATAAATTTAAATTGAATTAAATTTCTTCTTTATCACTTGAGAGCTATTGGATATTTTGATATTTCTTATATATTTGGGGGGGTTTTTGTATAAAAAAGAATAGAATAAAAGAAGTTAAGATTTTGAGATCTGCTTAGATATAAGCAATTATTATCGCATACATATATTGTTTATGTTCTTTTTTTGGTGTATGATTGTTTATTTTTTTAATTGTGTACATTGTTATTTTTAGTTATTTGTGTATAAATAATTTCTACAAGACAGTTAAATTTTTTTAAAATGCATATTAAAATTTCCAATATTACAATTCACGAATTAAAATTTACATATCAATTTCTCTTATTGATACTATATCAAATGATAAGCAAAGATAAATTTTATAACATCAAATATTATCGAGATTTTTACTAAAAAAAATAATAAATTCAAAAATGATAACGTCAAAATATAAATTCTAGAAAAAAAAATTAATAACTTTCGGTTTACTTTAAGATAAGAACAATCTTTTTTAAAAATTTAAATTTACATAAATCTTATCATTTTTTTAGAATGACATAAATTTTATCTTAAATAAATATGATAGCACTAGAATTTATTTTTTTAATATAAGTATTACATCTCAAATGATATAATATAATATTTTAAATTTTAAATAATTATAATATTTTTATTTAATACAATTAAATAAATAATTCAATTAAATAATTAGAGGGACTTTGTTTTTTTAAAAAAAAAATTTGAACTCCTAACTTAATTCGAAGAATGTACAAGCTCTATCTTTGAGACAAAAAATTTACTTTTTTTTTATTATTTTAGTTTTTGTTGACTTAAAAAAGTGGTTTCTCGAATTAATGAGTTTTAAATTTATTGACGGGGAATCAAACTTTGAGCTTCGTCTGGATTGGATCAATAAGTACAGGTTTGGGCTTCTTATTTTCTACGAACTGTGAAGAGGGGTCTGCAATGATAACATGCACACAAGCTCAAATGTGGTCTTGCTGAGGTGGGTTTCGCCGAAGACGTCCGATACTTAAGTCAGAAAAAGGGAGTTTTTTTGCTCTTTTAAAAAATATGGCAAATTGAGAATAGAAATGTTCTTCTTGTCGGGAATGCTCTTTTTTTTTTCCTTTTTTCTCTTTGTGTTCTTCGGAGATTTTTTTTTTATCATCCTCCTCCGCCATGTCTCCTTCTTTTTCCTTTTCTAATGATGGCTTTTTAGGGACTTTTTTAAGCTTTCCTCTACAGTATTTCTGTCTTGCACCGGATATTTTTTGTTGTACTTCTGACACACGCCAGATACTTTTGTACTGCCCCCCCTGACATACACGCCTAATATCTTTTTACAGATTTTCTGTTTACATTCTAATCTCATGTCAGATGTCATCTCTGATGTGTTAAGCATATTCTTTTGGTTTATTTTCGTCAGCCTTTTTGATTTAAGTGGGGCTTACTTTGATCGATTCAGGTCGGTACCTGCTCAGCCGTAATTGTGTTGGGATCAACATATATCAAACATGTTTTATTATCAACCGACTAAATTTCTCGCATCCGAATCGATTTTATTATTTTAACGGGTTTAGACTCATTGATCATTATTCTTAGGCCTATCTTAGTTTAATTTCAGATAATAAAAAAAGAAAGGAGAATTTTCAAGGGAGAACCGTTTTCATTCCTTTCCATTTGAAATTCGACAACCTCAAAAGTCAATCAACAAAGTTTTAATCGATATAAAATAATTGCTTTGTTAAAACATATATTTAATTATCAAAACGAAGTAGCCTAAAGTAAGAAAGAAAGCAAATCATGATTATTTTTCTGAATAATCTCCTTTAATAATTTGATTGTTTAAATTAGTCGTGTCTATTCTACTGAAAAAGAGGATGCATATGAACTTTGGTGCTCAAATTTTGAATGAGAAAAATGTTAGGTCTTAACACCTGGATTTTTATGTCCGTGACTGATTGTTATATTCTTTCTATCAACTAATTATTATGTTAACGATGTGAATTAGAAGGGCAGAGCAAATCGAGTTTAAGATGGATATCTTTATTAAATTTGTATATTATCAAAATGCTTATACCAAATGTATATTTTTTATTAAATTTATGTAGATATTTGTAAATTTTTAGCTAGTGCCTTTTTTTAAAAAAAATATTAGCTTATTTTGTATTTTTTTTTAAATTATTAAAATTACATCAGACATTTGTTAATGTAATGACTAAATAACTATCGAGATAATACATTATATTAAATACTGATACATGATCAAAACTTTCACGCTAGAAAGAAGAGAACAAAACTCCCACAAATTATTGGAGAGAAAATTTGCTCCAACTAAAACTCAAACGCTGATGGAGAGGGTACACTCTTAAATTAAGAAACTAATTAAAAATAAAGATTAAAGTTTAAACACAATCCTTGACTTTGATACCATTATCATTAAACCATTCTATAAATGACATATTCGTTATCAATTAACTCTTGATTTATATATATTGTAATTAATTAATGTATATTTAGTTTTCTTCTTTTATTTTCGCCTAACGTTTATTCTATACTATACAAAATATAGTCAAATATACAATTATTTTATTATTTTCATATGGTATCAAAGTCAAAATTTTGAGTTCAAACCCTCGAGTCTTCATTTTCAATTAATTTTTTGATTTATTTATATTTCGATCTCTAGAGATCTATTATGTCTTAGACTTTAAAATTAGATCTACGTTTTACATGAGAGAAATAATTAAGACTTGTCTTTAATATTAATATTAGATCTTTATGTAATAGTTAAAATTTTTGAGTTAAGTAGTAAACTAATATTGTTAAGACTAATTTTTAGTATTAATACTGAGCATTTACCTAATAACTTAAACTTTTAGGTTAAGAGATAAACAACATAGTATTAAAGCCCTTGTGTTTTCACTATCTCTCTATTTAGCCAAAGACTTGTCGAAATTTTGCAAAGTCTTGCAGAATTTGACCAAAAGTTTGTTAGAATCTTGTTTTCAATCTCAGATCAATCATACAAGTCTTGTCGGCTATCATTTTGACCAGACTAGTGTCTGTTTTCACACAAACCTGTCAAAAACTTCTTGGATAGTCGAATTGATCGCTTATCTCTCTAACCATTATGGTTGACACAGCCTAACCCAAATGGTTCAGACAATGTCGGCGATCCCAATGCCATTAGAATCGCGTCTATCCAAAGTGTGATAAAGTTGCACGCGCCTCTCAAATCCTATTGCCACCATCCAACCATCATAGCTAGCCATTCACCAGAGCGTTAGGTTTCATGGCCGGTACCAAAAGAATCAACGTGCATTAATTCGTTCCTTTACAGTGATCGTTTGTCCAATTGACTCACAAATTCTCTTAAAGGCTTTTTTTGAAAACAATTCAAAATTATAATTTTAAATTGTAATTTATTTAAAAATTTTAAGGTCATTTTATAATTTTTACTTTTATAGGGTCTGTATAATTTATAAAATTTATAGGGCTATTCTATAATTTTATAAAACTTTTGTGGTTAGATAGCAATTTTCTTAAAATATAGGGCTAAAATGCAAAATTTCAAAGTTATGTGGTTGAATTATAATTATTAATAATATTTCTAACTATAACTACCCATTTTTATTATAATCAGATTTATCGATTTAATTTTCCTGATGTATAATAAGAACTATTGTGCACATAAATCCACATAAAGAATACAATTTATTTATATGCATATACTTTGAGCACTTTATATTTGCCTTTTTTTAATACTTTGCTTTAAAAATCAACTTTTCGATCAAGATTACATTTGATAAATTTGTAGGGAAGTTCAACACAAATAATTAATTATTATAATAGAACGAATTCTAAGTAAATTTACTCTATCTTGTCATAAAGTAGACACGTATTAGAAAATAAAATTAACAACTCTAAAAAGGACTAAAACTAGTAAAACACTTACTTCAAATTTAGATCTAAGTAGCACAAAATAAAAAAATGAGATTTATAATTGTTAATGGATTATAACTCTATCACAATATGATAACTTTATCACATTATCACATTATGATAAGCTTATCATATTATGATTAAACTTCATCTTCTAAGTATCTAAATATAAATTAAACTGTATTATGTTATAATATAAGAAACATGCATTATACGTTTTATAGGGAGGGAAAAAAGTCATGAACACAATATAGTATTCATAAAGCATCAATACCCTCTTGCTTAAAACATTCTTACACACTGCACGCTTGTGATTGATCATACACTGACTTTGTCGTCGGAGTGTCTTTTTTTGTAAGAGGACGGTGCTCTTCTTTAATAAGTTTTTGACAATTAAAAGGGTTAAGCGGTAATTTTTGAATAGTTTCAAATTTGAAACTCTCAAGAATAAACAAAAAATTAAAATAATTGACAAATATTAAATAAATATTGAAATAAAATATGGATAAGAAAATAGTAAAACCATTATATAAGATGAATGTTGTTATTACAAATCTAATAGAGTTCCCTTTCTAATTGCCACACACCACAATCAAGCATGAATGTAAAAATTAAACGGGACATAAATTTATAAATCTAAAGTTATTATAATTTGATAAACCTATAGAATTGCAATATTGTGTCATATTCTAAATACTTCCATTATGTCGCCAATAAAGACTTATTATTGCAGCCTAGTCAACATGCTTATAAGCGTGGGCAACACTATGATTTATACTTTTTATATAAAAAAAATAAAAATAGGAAGAATTTGCTAGTTATTCTTAGGCGGTTTTACGTCTTTATCATTTTTTTTTGAGTTTTTTTTTAATTGATAATTAGTCATTTTAGAAAGAAAATATATAAAAAAGATAATATTTTGATTTATTAAAAAATCATTAAAAATAATAAAAATGCAAAGCCCATGAGAGTGACATGTAAGTTTTCTATTCAATCAAAATATTCTCTAATGGTAATGATCAATTCAATCTATGTCAAAATTTAGACCGATTTCTTACTACAAATTAAGCAATTTCAAATGACAAATTAATAATCTCATAAATTTAATTAAAATTTAAATGCTCCCTTAAATTGTTCCACAAGAAACTCACTAAGATTGGGTTGTTGATGAAATTAATTAATATATCCAACCTAAGATCAGCACATTGATTATCGAATAACATATTAACTATATATATGGAAAATAATTTATGACACCTCTTTTTTTTATACAAAATTTTAATTATTAGATCACTTTTTATTAAATGGTTAATATTACATTTGATGTGTAATTTTTATATTTTTTAAAAGTTATTTAACAACTAATGGATTCCATCATAAATATCATATTTAAAAAATTTATAAATTTAATTTACTTAAAAAAGTAAAATAACTATTAAAATTAGTTAAATGTGATATTTATACACAATAAAGAAGAAAAGTATTTATATATGAGAGAAAAAATGAATTGAATGAAATAAAAAATTAATATAAAAGATGATAGAGATAATATTATTATTATAATTATGATGGGGTCCTTTAGTAATTAAATAACTTTAAAAAAATAGTAATTACACATAACTTTTAATCTTAACTATTAAATAAAAAATGATCTAATGTTTAAAAATTTATGTCAAAAATTGTATAAAAAAACATATGTCGTAGATTCTACCCTTATATATATAACACCCAAATACTTACCTTAAAGAAAAAGCCTGGGTTTGAATCCTAATAAAAGTTGGAGCAGTCCATCTAGTTATCTAAGAGCAATCCATCCAATTATCTAAAAAGGTTATTTAGTTTCTTCGTTTGTTAGAGGCCAATTAATATAATTTAGTCCCTCCAATCATTTGGAAATTATTTAATTAATTGTAATAAATGATAATATAGTAATTATTTGAAATTTGAGATCTACTACTTTTATCAAAAATATATAAACATATATATAATCAATTTCATAACAATTACATTGTTAATTAAATATAGATTGTAGTTAATAGTAAATTGTATAAAAATAAATCTATAAGTAAATATTTTAATAAATTAATTATTTAATTATCAATTTCAAAGTTGCGACTCGTTTGTTTAGATTTAGAAAGCACTTTTGCAAATTAAATGGGGGTATCTCTTTACTTTCAATTTGCATATTTTCTTGTGAGGCCATTGTTAATTGACGTTGTTTTGAGAAATTTTTGGAAATAACTAAAATTAAAGGACTTTAACTTTTTTATCCATTAATTCAATTTTTTTAACTTTTTCGGTCAAAGACTTAATGAAGGGATAAAAATATTATTTTACTATTTTAACAATGTCCACTACAGTAATTTTTTAATTCAATTAAATATTTTTAATTTATTAAAATTATATTTATATTATATTATATTATTTATTTATTTATTTTAATTCTATTATTACAAAATTTACATAAATAATATAATTATTTAATATAATTACATTAACTAAATAAATACAATAAATAAAATATTGAGGTAAAAAAATATTGCGCCCATAGATAAAACTTATTGTGTTCAAATATGAGCGCAATAAAAAATGTAGTCCTTTTTTTATATTTTATTTTATTATTTATTATAATATTTTATTTTATTTTACTTATTATTATTTATAATAAATATTTTATTTTTATTTTTTATTAGTATTATATTTATTTTAGTGATATTATTATGAATACCTTAAGCTTTGACTTAATAGCATCGATATCCTCCACTTTAAAAAATAAGCATTAATGTTCAACTGTTAGAGAATATTTCGTTAATATTAACAAAATTGCATGAAATGACCAAATTACCTTTTTAAATTAAAAAGTAATGAAATAACATTACAAAACAAATGAGAAATACAATTCTCCATAACAAATTTAAATTTCAATAATAAATTAAAAATATTTTTTATTTCTTAATTTTTTAATTAATAATATAATTATTATATTAACATATAAAATAAAATAAAATAAAATAAAAAACATTGCTGATGCAGCGGTTATTTGTGGCTGCTGCAACTGCAACCAAATGTGATTGCAAGCAGTGGCCACTTTTGGCTACTTGCAACGGCATCTATTTGTGACCATTGTAATGGAAACTATCAATTTTTTTATTTTTTTTTAAATATTTTTTATTATTTATTACTTGTTACAAGAATAGAAAAGTGTTTGGTAATGGATAAAGATTATTTGGACAAAATAATAATGAATAAAAATTTTACCATTTTTTCAATTAATTTTAACATAAGATTTTCTAACGGTCGGGTATTATTGCCCATTTTTCAAAGTTGAAGGTATCAATACTATTTGGCCAAAGCTTAAAGGTATTCATGATAATATCCATTTATTTTATAATGTATAATATAATTAATTTATATTATTTATTAAAAATTATATTTATATTTATTTAAATTTAAGTTTATATTTGTTTATTAATATTATATTTATTTAGTTTAGTTTAGTTATATTGTTTATTTAAATTTTGTAATAACGTGATTAAATTAAATAATTAACAAATAATATAATAAAATAATATATATAATTTTAATAAATAAATTTAAATTTAAATAAATATAATTTTAAGTAAATAATACAAATTAATTATGTCACACATAGTAAATAAAATTATAAATGAATTAATTATTAATATTTATTTAAAAAAATATTATAGTAGATATTGTTCACTATAACGGATACTATTAAAATAATAAATGGGTATTTTTATCTATTCATTAAGTTGATAGTTAAAAAAGTTAAAAAATTAAAATGGTTGTTAAAAAAGTTAAAGCTCCTTTAATTTTAATTATTTTTAAAAAATTTCTTTGTTACGAAGGTTGTGTTTAAAAGCGTTTTTGTAAAAAGAGCTTTAAGAAAAACACTTTTTTCTCTCTTCACTTTCATGATATCCACACAATAATTTAAATAATTTTTTCCTTAAAAATTGATGTGAAGAGAAATTGATCCCTCGACCCTTTGCTTTCACCAAAAGAGATAAATTAATTGAGCTATCCCTTAGAAATTTATCAAGTTTGATTGATTAATTTTGAAGTTAAACATAAATAAAAACTTATTAAATTTAATATTAATTGAATTTGATATGACGTTGCTTAAAGATTTAGATAAAGCTTACCACTTTTTAATTGGAGTGGTGGGTAAGCTTAGTTTTTAACTTTGAGGAGGAAAGTTTGAATCCTCTCTCATATGAGTATGGATAGATTTTTTAAATTTTTAATAAAATAAATTTAATCCTTTTAAGTTTAGATTTAGAGATAGTGTTACGACGAATATTATTGTTGTATATTTTAATAAATTTATAATTATAAATATTAATAAATTATTATAATATTTTTTAAAAAGGGTCGACTTTAGATGTTGTCGATGAAATTTTTTTATCTCACATTACATAATGAAGAAAGTGAAAGGGTAGTATTTTTTCTGTCTTACATAATGAAGAAAGCGAAAGAGTAGTATTATATTATCTCTTGAAATGAGGTAAGTTAAATTTGATTATGAGTTGTGAAGTTGCCTCTCGAACATAACTTGGCTAATTGTAAATGCACTTTGTATCTGTAACCACCGAGTTCGAGAAAAAAAAAAATTAGTGTTTAATTGATAAAATATTTTATCCTCATCCAAACTTTTAGAGAGAAAAAAATTGTAAAAATAAATTAAATAAAACCGACTTATTAGTTATTTCAAAAAAGAGAATTATTATATTCTTTATTTATATTTTTTAAAAAAGATTGTTACAATATATATTTTTTCTATACTATCTAAATGAGATAGAGAATTAAACCCATGTAGAGAGTGAGTTTTGAAGGAACTCAACCAACTCAATTAAACCTCACGCTTAATTTTATATTATTTATTAGTTACAAATAAGTTATTAATTACAAATTACAATGTAAAGGTTCATTATTATTGCTATTGTCATTTTCTTTGGCATAATTCTTTAATTTACACATAATCCACATTTAGTAAAAACGAAATAATAATTTCGAAAAAAAAAAGAAAGAAACTGACAAAACAAGAATTTGGTGCTCGCTTAATCCATCCTTATTCAAAACCTAAACCTACACTCGAACCCAATATTTCCCTTTTCTCTGGACGGTCCATGGCCTGTAGACAAATCCAGCCAGATTCGAGGCCAAAAACGTAATTAAACTAAAGATAAGGGTCGTAATCGATAATAACGACAGTTATATCTTAAATCTTTTCGCTTAAACCCTAACCCTAATCTTAAGCCTTTTTATTTTCAAAAACCCTGCTTTGCTCTTTCTCCCATCAGCCCCCACGTCTTTCTGTCGGCCGCTATGTTTTCTATCTCCTATATTAACAAAGAGAAAAGCTTGTTTTGTTTTTCAATTAGAGTTTGATTTTGATTTCAATTGTAATTGAATGGAAGTGTGATTTGGTTGAGATTCATTTCAGATGATGGATTATGCATTTTTTGTTTCTAAAAAAAAAAAAAGAAACGAGAATCAATGATGATAACTGTGATAATCCCAGTTCATTATGAGGCCTTTTCTAGATCAGGGAATAGATTAGATTCGTAATTTCCAACATGTATCTGAGCCCCATATCTTAATTTTCATCATATTCGTAATATTTTTTTTGAGAGATTATGTTTTTGTTATTATTTAAGATTCGTATTGATTTGAAGCTCCGGAGAAAAGTTAACACAATGTGGGATTAATATGCGTTTGATTTCGTTTAATGCAAATTCCGTTTTTCAGGCATATCTGTTTGGTGCAACTCGCTCTTTGAATGACAGGTTTTGTTAATTTTATTCTTAAGGTACTTGGTTTTCTGGGTTATTTGTTCTTCAAAGGCCTAAATTATTTATTTGATTTTGTTTCAAAACAGTATTTTTTTTTAGTATTATATTGTCATAGTTTGTGTGATGGCAATTTGAGATATTTGATGTAAAAATGTAAAATTTGATTCAAGTTTTTGTTTTGCTGTCTACTTGATGGGAAAAAATATTTTAAGTTGCTATGTTTTGTGAATAATGACTGTAATTCAAGTTTGTTAACTTTTAACTTGATGTTCAATTAAGGGATTGGCTTTCATTTTATATGTTAAGTGAAAGGGGTTGTGGATTAATGTTACTGATGTTATTATTTGCATAATTAACAATTCTAATTGTGTGACAGGGGTTTCTACCCAGAAGTCCAATGCTTTTTCCGGGGCAAACCAGTTATGTTTGTATATCCCAAAGTAACTGTCACAAATAAATGCTCAGACGTTGATGGTCCTCCTTCACAGGAGTTCCTCTGTCTGTGGGCAGGTCTCATATTCCATCGCCTTGTGGAGTGGCGTTGCTGCCATTACCATTTGGGACTGGCCATGAGACATACATTTTCCATACTTGTAAAGTCTGCTCCCATATGTTTTGTGTTGTATTTGCAGGAATAGTTTATAATGTGATTGTATTGTTAGTTAAGTTCTTTGGTCCAAATTAATGATGTGACGAGGGTTTCTATAAAGAAGTCACATACTTGACTGGAGCAAACCAGTTATGTTTGTAGATTCTAAAGTAACCGTCACAAATAAATGATCTAATGTTGATGGTCCTCCTGTATGGGAGCTCCTCTGTTTTGGGCAGGTCTCATATTCCATTGCCTTGGGGAGCAGCGTTGCTGCCTTGACCATTTGGGACTGGCCATGAGACATACATTTTCCCATAATTTTGTTTGTTTATATTTTTTCCTCTATTATATGTCAAAGAACTGTGGCCTAGGATGATATCATTAACAAAATACCATCTTTCGGGACTGAAGGCTTGTTAAGCCTTGCTGTCATTCTGCAATTCTGAGGCTGTATTTTGTTTATCCTGCTTTTATGGTAGAAGATTTTTGAACTTGTATGAATTATTCGTTTGGTAAATACCCTGAGAATATTGATTTATAGAAGTGATTAATAGTTAAAAAGAAATTTTGTTTTTGCTTCTTTAATCTCACTGCAGATTTCATTCATAATAGAGCTGTATAATTTGATCTTTCAGATATTATTCATTATCTTTGCCCATGTGAAAAGGGTCGCTAAATGAGTGGTAAAGTTTGTGTTGGTTGATGAATTCCTTCTTTGGCCTCCGCTATAGATAATTGTGTCGGCGGACGATACATGCAATTGTACCAAACAGATTGTGAAGGGATTTCATTTGAACTGATTCATTTCTCTGAAGATCTAGGAAAGGAATAGTTCTAAAATTTATGCATCCTCTTCATCCAGTAGTCTATGGTTCTACCATGCCCCTCCACAGCATCAAATTTATACATTTTTTTGTTGTTGCCATCTAGTATAGAGAAAGTGGTAGAAACTGCAACACTAAAAGAACCCACAGCAGAATACCAAGCTGCTTGGCATTTCTCAACAGGAGATGAATTAATGATGAGCTGGAAATCATCGTTTCCAGATTCATCATTAATGTGAAGATGCCTCTTTCCTCTAAAGAAATTTTTTGATGCAACAATAAATTCATTTGGTAAACCATGTTTATCTGCAGTAGCTTATATATAGTTGAGAGAGCGGAAAATGCAATATCAAGGGAGGAAGCAAGACAAAGAAGAAAATGAGGCAGAAGAGAAAGACGATAAGGGTTTTGTGACAATCGTCCGATTCACAGAGACAGCTCTACTGACTTGGAAGCTATTACTAGTAGAACTATTGCCTGAAGAAGATGCATTTTGGCACTTGTTTTATGCATCTCCATACTTAGAAGTGTATCCGAATTGAGGAAGATGTGGATAGTTTGTTCATTAGGAGAATATTGAAGGAATCAAAACTTGGGATTTTAAGAGATTGCGGTTTTTTTACTTCATCCTTGATCCTTCCCCTACTCCTCCCTAACTTTACCATGCATTGAACCTCAGTACGGAACTGCTAAAGCAGTAGATGTCAGGGGGAGCAGTGTACATTGCTGACCAACTGGCACAATTATTTGCATGAAGAAGGGAGGCGGCGATAAATTGTATAAGAGAGTGATTATGACATGAATGTACATTGTTTTTGTATTTGTGTTTTCATACAGAAAGGGAAAAAGTTGAATGTAAGTTGCAGATCATCTTTCTCATTTCAGGAATCATATCATATGTCCTTGCCAATTCTCACGTCTCACTTTAGATAAAAATTTGGTGAATTTTTGATATATAGGAGTGAATATGTAATATTAACTAACAAATTTTTTTAAATCAATAATAAGTGTTCAATCTGTGATAAGTGGTATAAGAGTAGATTTAATTTTTATTTATATATAAACTTTCAAAATTGTCCAAATAAATATTGTTACGTAGGATGTAGGTTTCAGTGGAGATAAGCACTATAGGCTAAGTAGATTCGTATAAATTTTATAACTTGAGCTTCGATAAATGTTGTCACTTGGTTTGTAAGTCCTTTAAGAGTATTGAGAATAAATAGAACGAGGTTGGCTCTTGAATTTAGCTTAAATATGACGAGAACGTCATGTAATTAGATGGATGGAAATGTCATTCATATTAAATAGAAATTAAATAGATCTCGAGTATATACGAGCGGATATTTAATATTATCTAACATATTAATTTTTAAGTTAATAACAACCATTGGACTTGTGACACAATAAAATTATTATTATACCTTTGCTGGTGCATGTGATTTGTCTTTTTTAAAGATTGTTTAATTTCTAACATTAGATACCCAACAAATTAAGGCTTAATATAGTCGTTTTCTTTCTGCTTGGATCCAAAGAAATCAAAATAATTTCATTTGTGGGTACTGTTAATGATTTCTGCGTATGTAAGATAGCAGGGTAGGGTTTTTCATTGACCCATTCATCTTCAAGTTAAATCTATATGTGAATTTGGGAGTTATATGAGCCACTAATTCAAAGAATAATTGTTCACTTTGATGGAAAACTTAGTACGAGAGATTAGGAGTTAATCTCTAACATTAGATACCCGACAAATTAATGCTTAATTTAGTAGTTTTCTTTTTGCTTGGACCCAAAGAAATCAAAATAACTTCAGTCTTATTATTGGTACTGTTTGTTAATGATTTCTGTGTATGTATAATATCTGGGCAGGGTTTGTCATGGACCCATTCATTTTCAAGTTAAATCTATTTATGAATTTGGGAGTTATTTTAGCCACTAATTCAAAGAAAAATTGTTGACTTGATGGAAAACTTAGTACGAGAGAGTAGGAGTTAAGAGTCTCCTTCTTAAATTAACGTAGAAGTCCTAATTTTAATTTCCTCCTTCTTAAATTTAAAAAAAAAAATTAGTGAATACACAGGTTGGAGAATGTTCCCAACAAAGAGATGAGAAAAAAAAAAGAGAGGCTAAAAACAGACTTTCGAGAGCAAAGTGTACAATACATAAACCCAAAAAATTAGAGTTTATTTAGAAGTACAACAACTGAAGTATTTAGTAAATATAATTTTCACGTCACAATTAAATGTTTACTAAGTATTTCTTTCTTTTCTTTTCTTTTTAATTTCGAAACTAGTGTTTCACTCTATAACAATTGCAACTTTAAAATCACAACATCTTTTGACACCAAACAACTCTAATTAACAACCACAAAATTAAATCACTAGTAGAAGGAGAAGATCAATTTGAAGCTAGCCAGATAATAACTAACCAATCCATTCAAAGAGTCTTCCCTTGTCAACATTAAATATTAATGAGCATCAAATAGCATTAAAAAATATTAAATATTAATAAAAATATAAAATTAAATAATCAAGATATTCATCATTCTATCATAATATAAATATGTTATAATTTTTATTATTTTAAATATTTTAGTATTATTTTTAAAAATTAAATTAATAATTTATGAAAAAATAATAATGAAAGGGTAGAATAATGAAAAGACAATACAAGGAAGCTACCCCTATTCCTTACTTTCAGCGTAGTTTCTTCAATCTTTTTTTTTTTAGAATTTTGGCCTCACTACTTTAGAAGAGAGGAGAGAACTCCTTTGTCTTAGGCGGAGGAGGGGTTCGCTTTATATATGTTTATATATGAAAAAGAGTCACAATGAAAACTCAAAACACAATCAATAAAATTTATACGAAAAAGAACAAAAGCAAAATATTGAACCAGGCTTGATTAAATCAAGAATAAGGTTGAACGAGACTCTTCTTTCTTAACCAGAAGCCAATTCACAATCAATTTCGGTGTTAAGAGTAGAAAAGCATTCCTACGAGCCTTTGTCTCCAGGGCTAGTGAGCAAGTTGAATCCATCCTTCTCAAGCCGACTTTTGATAAATTTCGAATATCTAGGCCTAGAAAGGCGAAAAGGAGTGGTAATAAAACCACAATGAATTTTTGGCTAATATAAAACACCGGAGAGGTAAGTGGATAATTGGTCATAGCCCTTAATTGAACTTTTGGGAGTTACAAGTTTATGTTTCTTTTATGGCTCAATATCATTAGAATCATTTTCTTCCCTCTTTGATAGTGTTGAATATTCATTCTTTTCATCATAAAATTTATCCAAATACCCAGGTAGAATAGCAAAATTAGAATGGTAATTCCAACCAAGAGCCAGCTAAGTTGAAGATTCACCAAATGATTTAGCTATATGTAAAGCTTTTTTCCAAAACATCTAACCACTTAGCTCCCCTTGATCAATGTTGATGAAGCAGCCTCTAAGTATAATTTTGTAGAATAAATTAAGTACCTTGGAACTAGGGATGATAAAATTTGAATTTGAATTCAAGTTTTGCTTTACTCGAATTCGGATTCAAATATTTTGTATGAACTCAAAACTCAAATTTTACTTGAGATTTTTTAAATTGAATCTCTGGGTAATTCAAATTTGAGTTTAAACCTAGATTTTTTTTAGTTTTTTTCTTTTTTTTTTTAATTTTTTAGATTAAATTTGAACTTTTGAGGTATTTATTTTGTAAAGTGATTGTTAAATTTATATAAATTAAAGACTAAAAATTTTAGGAATTAATTTAGGATATTTCTTAAAAAAAATAAAATAAAATTCAGATCCAAGCCGCATTTTCCGAATTTTCAAAAAAATTTAGATCCAAATCTAAGAAAAAAATCCAATTTTTTTGAATTTATGCTGAATTTTCTAATTTTTTAAAATTCGAGCTAAATTGCCATCTCTACTTGAAATAAAATATACTCTTTGACCTAACAAAACTAACCAAAAAGCTTTTAGGACTAATTCCCATAATTGTTAGTTATAAAAGAAACAAGAGTGACAATTTGTAAAAGCAAGTTGTATTGGCCTTCAACACCCATGTGATTAGCTGAGTGAAGATGGAAAAAAAGAAGTTGATCTCCTAATGCTATTGCTCTAAGAAAGTGTGTTAGTGCATATTGAACTTTAGAACCTATCAAAATAAGAAGTGTAGCAAAAGCATTATGAGTGAAGAAATTGATTGATATTAATCTGGCATACTCATTTATTCTATGCACCTATTAGTAATTGTTGACCGAAAAATTAGTTTTATGAGTCAACAAGTTTTGAATTTATTTACTTTAAGAAACGATACTAGTCTCTAAATTGGGCTTATACAGTGCAGTTTCTAACTCTAGCTGCTTAGGTTTTTTCCTGCAAAAATAATAGAAAGCACGTTATGATCTCGCAGGTGGTGATTTCGACGATGACCCTTCGATGCTTATATTAGTATTCTGAATATATGGTATAGCTACAAGTATTTAAGTTTAGAGGAATGGTATTATGTATTACTGTTGTCTTCCTTCTCATTTTATAGTCTATTTCTTTTTATGTAAACCTTGAGATTCATGGGTGGAGGATCAAGCCATTACTCCTTTGATTATTAGGGTGGACATGGTAATTATGTATCGAATTAGGACTACTTTCTTAGGGGTAGTGTGTGCTAAAGATCATGATTACTTACCTTATGGAGATGTATTTTAACTTCTTTTTTTTCTTAATTCTCGATATTGTTTCCTTTATGAAGGGATATGATAGTTCAAGGTTCAATCTCATGCTACTTGGGTTTGAGGTTGTTCAGGCTTAACTAATCAAGTACCTCGTGATCGAATTTGATGCTGCTTGGGATTGTTTGATAAAGAAAGACCTTATGCAACCTTAAAATAAGACCAAGGGGACTTAACTCGGGGTCATCTTGGTGATACTTCAACTAACCAGGACCAGCATAGGATGATTTGTGCCCCTAACTTGGGGATGCATTTGGGCCCGTGGCCAGTCCATTTTTCAGGGGGAACAATAATATATATTATATACTATTATTCAATAAAGTTTACCTTCGAAAAAACTATTTTCTAACCCTCATTTTATTATTTTTGATCATTAAAAGACAATTGCTCATGCCAATATTTTCGACAAACTAACTACTATTAGTCATCGTAATATACCCACGAAATTAGTCTACTTTTGACAACTATATACTATTGGGGATAAAGCTTCTTTTGACTAATTGTAATTTATTTTCGAAGGCAACATCATATTGATTATATATTTATTTTTGACAATAAAAAGTTATTTACAACCTTCATTTCTCTTTTACTATTAATAAATTATCAATTACAATATACAATTAAAATTAAAATTATATTGATGATTGCATTACGTGGTCAAAAAATATGTATTTTTGATAGCCAAAATTAGTAAAAAAGAAAATGATCGTCTAATAACAACATTTATTTGATGCTTTTTTATAGTATTTGCGATGATATACATTAGCCATAATACATCGTATTTATGATGGCTAGTAAAAAAAAGATTATTTCTAACCAACTTTTCAACGACGACTAACTATTACTCATTTTAGTCGAAAAAATATATTTCTAACAACATTACTTATTTTTACCGTATTATGTAATTATATATGAGCATTTTTTTTATAGTGTTTCTTTACCTAACATGGATGTGTGCATGAGTTTTATTTATTTATCACCAATTTTATCATTATTTATTAAATGCTTACGGTTAAGATTAAGGAAATTTAACCCATTTATTATTTGGCATTTTCATAAGTATTTCTCTCAATTTTTCAATAACTATTATTATCCTATTTTTTAAGGAGAATAATTGATCCATTTTATAAACAAATAATACTGAAAAAAAAGAAATATGATACTTATTGGAAAATCAAGAAAAAATTAATGAAAATACTAACCAATAAGAGGATAACTTGCAATTTTCAAAGACTAATATTGTTATTGGTTATAACACTCATGATTTCTTCAACAATTTATAATCATCAAATATGAACTGGCAAAACCCCATATGTTGGTCTTTGGAGCACATTAAGTCACATTTATTTTCTTAATATGAGAAATATGTTGTATGAATTACATAATTTATTTTTTCGTTACTTTCAGATCAACTAAGTGCTAATATGATTAAATTTTCGGGGTCAAAATAATTGCAAACCTTCACATTAGGTTCCAAAATTTACTTTTCACTTTACTAAATAGCCAATATAAAGTTTGCCGCAGCCTCTCTTATAACATAAATGAAAAGAATTTGTCTTTCAAAGTAATTACTCAATTTTTTTCTAAAAACTATCAATGACAACCGAACAACTAATATTTTTTCTCTTCAAAGCTCTACCCTTGTAAGATCTACTAATGTAAACTTTGTCTGAAGAAGTTTTACTTAAAACATCATATTGAAAAGGTCCTTAATTTGTGTTTATGCATTTTCAAATACCTCATTTAATCTCGTCTTTAAAAAAATTTATATTTGAAGTGCACTTTTTTTTGTTTATAAAATAAATTTGACTAAATTATATGAGATTATTTATCATTATTAAGCATATCAATTATTTTACTTCTCTTAAAATTGCAATTTAGACATAATTTTTTCAACAATAATAACTAAATGAGGTATTTTAAAAAAAAAAACATAAAAATTGACTGAAATAATTCAATTAAACTTCAAGAACTAAATTATCCAATTCCTTTTTGTTAGTTTCTACATATAGCCATACACCCTTATTTAAAACCCAATATAAAATTTAAAATCCTCGGTTTTTGTTTTTGTTTTTATTTATTTTAATGTGTTGATCCTACAATTTAGTAAAATATAATTTCGATCCTTAAAATTTCATGCCAATATCAACTACTCTTCAAATATAAACCAGTTCCATTTAATATTCAAGTTCTAAAGCAATGCCTTTGTTATATTTCCTTTCTTTAAAAAAATGCCGTTGGTTGAAAGGAAAAAAGAAAATAAATTAAGATTTAATGAAATATAACGTTGCGTGCAGTTTTTGACTGCCACTCCATTACTCAAACACATTTAATCAGCTTTTGCCTCATCACACTGTGAGGCCATGAGCAATAACGAGGCTTCTTCTCTTGCCCTTCTCTCCCACACCATCTTTCAAAAATGCACATAATCATGAATGATTAACCCCACATTCTAAGCTAGCTAGGGTTTTCTTTTTCTTTTCTTTTTTTCTTCTTTGGTACTCCAATGAGACTATTGGATGGAGTCGAACCTATTGAAGTCAAATTTAATATCTTATGTGTGGGGAATTCAAGCCAATGAAATGCAGACAAGGATCTGTACTCATGAAATGAATGTTGACGATCACTGACCTTAGCTAGTTTTCTAGTTGTTATTAAAAAAAATGAAGAGTCTTTCTGCCTTGGCTTGAAAGAAACTTATAATCAAATGGGTATTACTCTTTTTTGAGAAACGTTTTGTGTAATAGCTTTGTTATAAAATACTTTTACTAATATCCAATATTTTATGCGGCTTCTAGAAGTTCTATACTCATAATCATAACAAAAAAATCAATTTTATATTTACAAAATTTGTCGTCCACAATTCGAAATTCTTGAAAGTTGTAATAATCTCTTAAATTTGTTACTTCTCAAAACCTTCGACATCAACTACGGAAAGATGAAGAAGATATGGCGAGCAACCCCTTTCTTATTTAACCATTGCGTAGCACTCTCAATCGCAATTTTCTTATCTAACCATTAACAATATTTTCATAAAAGCTTACACTGCACTACTTTATGTTATTTAGTATTTTTACTAATTTTTTCTTTAAATTTTTTTCATAAATAATAATATTTTTCATTTTTAGTTCTAATTTTTCCTTAAATTATCAATGATCGCCTAGAAAAGGATCATAGTATTTATTAAAATTTCATAGAGAAAATCGATAAAAACAATTGTTAAACTTATGAAGTTATGATATATACTTCGTATCTCAATTGATATGTCACCGATTAATAATTATCACTTATTAAGTAGTTATTGACTTTTTTTATTAATGTGATAGTTGAACAACACTGATTAACAATAAACATATTAAATGTCATATCAATTAAGATATAAAATATGTATTTTAACTATTTAAATATAATATTATTGTTAATAAAAAAAGATACCAAACAATAAAAGAGTAACCATTTTTCATTTATCATTCAATATTAATAATAAAAAATTCTAACGAAAAAGAGAAGCAAAGAAATAAAAATTAAAAAAAACATGCATATTCTTCAATTTTACATCTTTGCTTATACAATAACATGTGAAGAATAGTGACTAAAAATTATGTAGAAAATAGTTTTTGAGACAAAGCCAATGAGAAAGAGACATGTGATGAAGGTATAAAGCCATATGGAATGTGAGAACGCAAGCCAAGATAGTACCTAAAGGCTGGGGAGCAAATATTTAAAGCCGAGGCAAAGAAGTCAGAAACTTGGTGCTGTAGTGCAAGAAAATGGCCCCATGGTGCGCGAAACGGCACTAAGGCACCAAGTTTCTACCCAAATGGCCAGTGAACTGACGTTATAGTGCTAAAGATGTGGTGTTGTGGCTCCACAGTTTGAAGATCCGGCGCCTAGCACCAATACGATACCTTGTTTCGAGAACTCTTATTTTAATTGGTTTATATTTCTTATCCTTGTACAACTCAAACTATGATTTACTTAGATTTTAAAAACTATAAATAGATCTTTATTTTGGATTAAAAGACATCACCAAAAGAGAATGTATTCATTTTATTCCTAAGAGAGAGATATTTTGTGATCATTGAAGATGCTAGAATTTTGATCCACTATAGACGTAAACAATTACTACACTGTGTAATTCTTATGTTGTTTGCTTTGATTTGTGATTTCTTTTCTTCTTTGATCTTTTCAAATTTTACATTCTCAATTATTTATGTATAAAGAATCCTAATAAATAGTATCAAAGCTTTAGTTATAGCTACCTACAACTATGAAGTTAAGAAGTTTAATAGATAAAATAACTTCAACCTTGTAAGGTCAAGATTATGGCTTTATTAGTGAGTCAAAGACTTGACTCTACTCTTGAAGAGACTGCAACTTCAACCAGCAAAAAGAAGAAACCTGAACATTAAGGCCTATTTTAGATCATGATTCTATTCAGAAGAAGGCTATAGCACTATAGTTCTTTTATTGAGTGATAAAGTTTTGAGAAAAGTTACTAGAGAGAAGATGGCAATAGGTCTTTAAAGAAAGCTTGATGATCTTTATATGATGAAGTCTTTGGCGAATCGTCTACATATAAAGAAAAAGTTGTACTAGTTGTCTATAATTGATGGTACATCAATCAAAGACCATATTGATTCATTCAACAAGATAATCATCGATCTTGAAATAATTAACATCAAGATTGAAGATGAGGATAAAGTCATAATCTTGTTGAGTCTCTACCATCAAGTTATGAACTATTTATTTATACTCTCTTCTATGATAGAGATTCGTTAACAATGACGGATGTCAAAACCTCTTTGAACTCAAAGGAACTAGGAAAAATATCACAAACCAACACATTAGATGGACTGACTATAAGAGAAAGGTTTATAAAAGGGAAGGAAAAAAAAAACTATAGATCAAAGTTAAGGGGAAGACCTAAGACTTGCTTTTACTATAAGAAGAAAAGATACTTCATTAAGGATTGTCCAGAGAAGAAAGGAAAGATGAAGGATAAGAAGAAGAAAGGTAATATTGCAGTAGCTTTTGAGGAAGACTACGATACTGTATAGACCTTGGTTGCCTCTAAAGGAAGAAATGTTAGTGAATGGATACTTGACTCTAGTTAGACTTATCACATGTGTCCAAAAAAATCGTTGTTTATAAATTATTAGCCTATTAATAGAGAAAAAAAATGTTAATAGATAATGACATGATGTGACAAATTATTGGAAATGGTAGCACTAAATTGAGACTACATGATGGTAAGGTAAGAGAGTTGCTGAATGTGAGACGTGTTCCTAATTTGAAAAGGAACTTATTATCTTTAGGACAACTAGATCAAGTTGGTTGTTCATTTAAGGAAGATAATAAAATACTGAGGGCGATTAAAGGTTCTCTGATAGTGATGAAGGGTAAGAAACATAATACTTTATATGTGTTACTTAGAGAAGCTGTCATTGGTTCTGCATCAGTTGGTGCCAATGGTGAAAGCATACAGACCAAGTTTTGGTACATGAGGTTAGGTCACTTAAGTGAAAAAAGCCTTAAGAAATTGTATCATTGAGGTGATCTTAGCAAGGAAGAAATTTAGCCATTAGGGATTTGTGAGGATTGTGTGTATGGAAAAGTATATAGAGTCAAATTTAACAATGAAGAACACAAAACCATAGGCGCGCTAGATTATATACATTCAAATTTACAGGGACCTCTATAGACTACAACTTATGGTGGAGTTAAGTACTTTTTAGATGCTCATTGATGATTTTTCTAAGAAGTTATGAGTGTATGTGTTAAAGAGTAAGGAAGAAGTGTTTGAGAATGTCAAAGTCTAGAAAACATTTATGGAGAATCAAACCAATAAGAGAGTCTTGGATAATTAAGGGCCTTAAGTTTTACAATACTGAGTTTGATAATTTTTGTCATAATCATGGTATTACTAATGTGATTAAGGGTTCTATGGTAATAATGAAGAGTGAGAAACGTAATAATTTTATGTGTTGCTTAGAGACGTTATCATTAGTTCTGCAATAGTTTGTGCCAATAATAAGAGTATGCAGACTAAGTTATGGCATATGAGATTAGGCTACTTGAGTGAAAAACGTCTCAAGGAATTATATGATCGAGGTGCTCTTGGCAAGGAAAAATTTTAACAATTAAGATTTTGTGAGGATTGTGTGCTTGAGAAAGCACATAGAGTCAAATTTAACAATAAAGAACACAAAATGAAAGGTACATTAAATTATATACATATAGATTTATGGGGACCTGTACAGACTACAAATCATGGTAGAGCTAAGTACTTTTCGACGCTTATTAATGATTTTTTTAGGAAGTTATTGGTATATATGTTGGAGAGCAAGGGACAAGTGTTTGAGACTTTCAAAGTCTAGAAAGCACTTGTGGAGATTTAAACTAGTAAAAGAGTCAAGAAACTTAGGACAAACAATGGTCTTAAGTTTTGTAATACTGAGTTTGATAATTTTTGTGGCAAGTATGATACTGTAATGCATAAATCTGTAAGGTCAATACCACAACATAGTATGCTAATAGAAAGGATGAATATAACCTTACTTGAGAAGGTAAGATATATGTTGACTAATGCTAAATTGTCTAAAGCATTTTGGAGTGAATGAGTAGTCACAACAGACTACTTGAACAACAGAAGTTTCTCATCAACAACTGATTTTATAATACTAGAAGAGAGATAGTTGGGCAACATTCTAGAGTATGATCACTTAAGGATATTTGGATGTCTTACTTTTATACATGTCAAACAAGATAAGTTGGGCAAGAGCCTTAAAAGGGATAATTGTGAAATATCCAAAAGAAGTAAGTGGATACAAAGTTTGGTGCACAATGTTAAAATTACTATAGAGTATCATAAGCAAATATGTGATGTTCAATGAGTCAACTGTAATGAAGATCAATCTGAAGACAAAAGTGAAGGAGACAGACTTGTGCCTAAGACATTTTGAGCACTAAAAACTGTGAGAGTATAAGTAGAATATAAGTGAAGACTTGATATCCACTTAGGTCAATACTTTAGAGAAACAACACCGAAAGATGGACTACAAACCCCTACAAGTACCTCAAAATCCATCCAAACAAAAGGCTAGAAATTTATAGTGAGAATTTAAAAATTTTCAATTAGCTAAAGATAAGCTAAGAAATACAGTCAAACCTCCAATAAGATACGCTCATGAAAATTTAATTGTTCATGCCTTTAATGTAACCTATTCTATTAAATATGATGAGCCTAAGTCATATAAAGAGGCTATGAGAAGTATTAATAGTGAGAAGTATTAATAGTGAGAAGTGACAGCATGTTATGGAAGAAGAGATTAATTCTCTTAGGAAGAAGAGATTAATTCTCTTAGGAAGAATAAGACATATGAGTTAGCGACTAGATTTGAGAGTAAGAAGCTAGTTGGGTGTAAGAAGGTTTACAAATTCAAAAAGGTGATCCCTAATGTAGAGCTTATGAGATTTAAAGTTAGTTTAGTTACACAAGGCTTCATTCAGAGAGAAAGAGAATTGATTTTCATAAGATATTCTCTCATGTAGTCAAACACTCATCAATTAAGTTCCTATTAGCTATATGTGTGAATTTAAATTTTTATTTAAGTAAATAAATGTTAAGATTGCATTTCTTCATAGAGAAAATATATATCATAGTTGCAAGATTTTGAAGAACCTAGTAAGGAAGACCATACTTGCTTGTTAAAAAAGTCATTATATAGGCTGAAATAGTCTTCTATATAGTATTATAAGAGATTTGATGATTTCATGCTTCAATGTGGCTTTATTAGAAGTAAATATTATGGTTGTGTGTACTTTAAGGCATTGAGAGACAATTTATATATGTATATGCTACTTTATATGGATGATATGTTGATTGCATGTCAAGATAAATAAGAGATACAAAAGTTAAAAAAGAAGTTAAATAGTGAGTTTGAAATGAAAGTCTTGGGGTCAACCAAGAGGATTTTAAATAGGGATATCATTAGGGACAAGAGAGATGTTATATTCTTATCCGACCAAAGGTATATATTGAAGGTTTTTGATAGATTCAGAATATCTGATGCAAAAGTTATATCGACTCTATTAGCATGCATTTTAAGTTGTCAGTAACATAATCACCAGAAACTAAGGAAGAGAGACTGAAAATGTAAAAGGTGTCGTATGCGAGCATTGTGGGGTGCATATATCATATATGCGATGATATGCACAATGCCTAATATAGTTCAAGCAGTGAGCCTAGTGAGTAGATATATGGCTAATCCAGACAAGGAGTATTGACTTGCTTTTAAATGAATTATGAGGTACTTGAGAGGAACGTCAAAGCATAGTCTGCCATACAAAAGGGCAAGTACAAATAATGGAATATGTATACTCAAATTATGTTGGTGACCTTGATAGAATGAGGTCATTGACTATTTACAATGTTTAGATGTAGTGTGTACTAGAAATTAGTTTTACAACATGTGGTGACACTATCAACTACATATGTTAAATATATAACTGTTGAAAAAACTATTAAGGAGACCATACAGTTGAAAGAAATATGTTCAGAGCTAATAATAACAAAGGAAGTGAAATCTTATGTGCATTGTGATAGCTAGAGTACCATATATCTAAATAAACAAATGTTTCATGAGAGATCAAAATACATTGATGTAAAGTTATGTTTCATAAGAGACATTGTACAGAGTGGTAAAGTTGGTATATTAAAGATATCAACATTAGAAAATCTCATAGATATGTTGACCAAGTCATTACCTTTAGTTAAGTTCGGTTTGTACAAGAATTTAACTAGAATTATCGTTGATTAGATAAGTGAGTGATGTGGAGAGGATGAATCTAAGAAAAGCCTTAAAGATTTTGGATAAAGGAGAGGTTTGTGAAGAATGGTGATTAAAAACCATGTAGAAGATGATTTTTTAGACAAAGCCAATGAGAAAGAGACATATGGTGAAAGTACAGAGTTGCATGGAATGTCGGAACGCAAGCCAAGACAGTACCTAGAGGTTGTAGCGTGATTATTTGAGATTGCAGCGTAGGCAAGTTAGAAACTTAGCACTGTAGCATAAGAATATGGTGCCACGACGCCATGGTGCCCAAAGCAACGTCATAACCCCAGCTTCCTGCCAAAATGGGCAGTGAAGGGGCATCGCAATGCCAATGCAATACTCTATTTTAAAATTTTTTGTTTTAATTGGTTTATACTTTTAATTCTTGTACAACTTGAACTAGGATTTACTTAGGATGTTAAAAATTATAAATAGACCTTTATTTTAATTTGAAAGACATCACCAAAAGAGAGAGTAGTCATTGTATTTCTAAGAGAGAGATCTTTTGTGATTACTGAAGAGGTTAGGATTTTGATCCACTATGAATGTATGCAATAACTGAACCATTTAATTTTTGTGTTGTGTTTTTTAATTTGTAATTTGTAATTTTTTTTCTTTTTTAATTTTTATAATTTTGCATTCTTTTATGTGCGAAGATCTTAATATAACATGTCATAAATATTATTTTTTTTGTCTGGTTAAAATTATTATTAAAAGTCATGAGCTACTAGTTGCACTCATGTTTGTGGGTTCCATAATTGCAACTAAACAATTAAAATTTTCAAATGTTTGTGAGATGCGGGGAGGTGTTTTGCTTAAATTTAATGAAAGTCCCTTTTTCTAGATCTCCACTTGCTTCACTTCACTTCATTTCTACGCCAAAGTACAGTGTGAGCAAATTCTTCCAAGGAAATATGGAAACGCATGAGGAGCACTATCAAGTATAATGATGGAAGTTTGGTTCCAACAACCCCAACAATGTGCCACCTTTTTGACACACTGCTTTGCTCATGCCAACATATTTTAAAAATCAGTCCTTATTCAACAACCCACATCTCTAGAGTTGTAGAATTTTATGGTCATTCTAGCTACCAAAGTTCATTGTAAAGATAATACAGCAATAGCAATATTATCAAGAAGGTAAGATAAGATCATTAAGTTTGTGGGAAGGATAAAAAATACAGTAGAACACTCTATTTTTATATAGGACCGAAAATTGAAAGCTCATCTGACAAATAGGAAATTAATACACTTATTTCATTATAATAAGACAAGCATGTGCAAATTTGTTGTCCATTTAAATTTTCAGTTATTTTGTACATGTAATAATAACTACATAATTCATATATGATCGAGTTCTTCAGCTTCTTTTTTTTTCTCAACTATTATATCCACATCAAGATCATTTGTTAGGAATCTCTTGTATAGATAATACCTAAAAGACCAAACCAAGTCATCGATCCAAATATTTTAATTTTGCAACTGTATTATATAAAGAAATTGAACAAAAGTGAAGTGCTTTGATATATTTCTTATTATCTGTTGATGTAGGTAATCTTCTTTTGTTGACGATGTTTCTATTTTGTCTTTATAATTACATTTATATTAAGAAATTAAAAGTAAAATGAGTGTGAATGTGAAGGTGTCATGATTATACTAAATGAGCTACGGTGATGTAATATACCATTCCCGTGAAAGACTTTGTTGATGACTAGAGAAATATTCCTTGTCCCTAAAGTTGATATTGATAGGCTTGTAGGCTCAACTTACTCTCTATACATATAGACACCATTGTGAGTCTTGAGTGGTGATCAAACTAAATCAGAGAGGATCGATCCCATGGCTAAAATTCTCCCAACCTTTGCTACCCACTCCATCTTTCTTTTCATCCTCCTCCTCTCATCACCCTTTACAAAAATTCAAGTCATTGGAAAAGAGAGCCGCGGCTATGCCAGGAGATTGGACACAGAGCTAATGGGGCTGAAGAAAGAGAAGCTAACCCATTTCAAGGTCTATTGGCACGACATCCAAAGTGGCCAAAACCCTACTTCTGTCACAGTCGTTGCACCACCCAAGATCTCACAGACTAGTGGCTTTGGCATGGTGAATATGATCGACAATCCGATCACTGAAGGGCCAGAACTGAGCTCAAAATTGGTGGGGAAGGCACAAGGGTTTTATGCACTTGCTTCACAAGAAGAGATTGACTTGTTAATGGCCATGAACTTTGCTTTCATGGAAGGGAAATACAATGGCAGCGGAATCACTGTGCTTGGAAGAAACACAGTGTTTTCAAAAGTGAGAGAGATGCCCGTGATTGGAGGCAGTGGCCTCTTCAGATTTGCTAGAGGATACGTCCAGGCTAGAACTCACACGTTTGATCCCAAAACAGGAGATGCCGTGGTTGAGTACAATGTTTATGTGCTGCATTATTGATGATTTTGGGCTTTTGCTTTTGCTTAATTTGGTTTAATAAATTATTATTTAATTTTGCATTTAATTTGTGGTTGTTGAGAGGTTTAATCTCAATGATGTTGCTCGCCACATATTTCCAATGATTTTAAAGAAAGTGGGGTTGGTTTTTTCTTGCTGGCTCTTGTCCTTTATCTATTCTTCTGTCAATGAGTCATTCGCCATTTGATAAAAGGAAACTCTATGTTAAATTTCCGTTTGAATTTAATATCACCCAAAAAAAAGACTTTATATTATTTTATATTTTCTAAAGAACTTATTATTAATCATAACATTGATATCTTAAAATCACTTATAAAATTAAATTTTACTAGTATAAACAGTTTTTTTTTAAGTACTATAAAACAACCGAGAAATTTTTAAGTAATTTAATTAAAATTCAAAAAAGGTAACTTAACATGCAATTATTCAAAACTATACGAAAAGTTTGCCTAATTATGCTCCTCCTCTCCTTCAAAACTCAGATCTAAAAAACAAGAAATAAAAAAATGTTATGATTTCAACCATAATTCAGCAAGACTCAAAGATAACAAATGGATCAAATTCAAGAAAGCAGATTAAAGAACCATAACTAAAATAAAAAATAAAGGATTAACGTAGTTCAACATTGCCTACATCTACGATAAAGTAAGAGCTCATCTTTATTCAATCAATCTAAGAGACTTACAAAAAAATCAAATTTGAGAGTACAAGAAACAGTTTTTAGAAACAAGAATTACTTGAAATGATTCACTATTCACGCGCAAAGATGGCAATTTAGGAAACCCAGAAATTTTGTAACAGTTGTTAACCAACTTAACAACCTGTACACATGTCACACTCTGATTGATTTACTTGTAATCAATTAATGCCACGTCAGCAACACCATCAAGAACTGGTTTTAATCACTCAGTTTACAAAACAACAATTAGAGAACCACCATTTTGATGGCTTATAGTACATTTTGGTTGAAGGGGTGCTCATCTTTTGCAAGATTTGTTATATAAATGTACTTCTATTCTATAGATTGATATGCTAGAAAATGAATATGGGTGGTAGTGCCATTTTCTTTGGGGCTAAGGCTGGTGCCAAGACAAAGCTCATTATTTGATTTAATTGCGCAGTATTACTGATGGTCTGTTCAACATTCAATTGAGTCTACTTTACTACTTTGTTAATAGAAGTTTCAAAATTGGCACTTAAGAGTCGGATTAATCCTATTTGTTTTTCAAACTCTTAGTTAGTGATGATCAGAGTCACTACAAAAGTTATTAGGGCAAGTCAGATGCAATTTCCTTGGGTGACATCTCATACAAATTAGCCTAAACTTCCTAATTAGATGCAAATCTTGCAACAATTTTACACTGCAACTGCTAGAAAATCTTCAAAATTATCTCATTAAATAGAAAATAAGAGAATAAGAGTAGTAGCGTTAGTTGTGATTGTGTCTATTACTGCTTTTAAATGAATCAAGTTTTTATGTGTTGAAAAATTGGCGATTTAATAATTTTGGTTGGATAAGAATTGAGATGAATATCAAAGAAGAGAGTCACAAAAAATTTAAAATGTGTGGGACACGTATAGAGAAGTTTAGGACGTGTGAGACACAAAGAAAAAAGTAAAACAGGACTCAAAAACGCGAAGAAAACGCGGGAGGTGCTACCAGGGCTGAGCGCCGCGGTGCCCAGGGACGAGCACCGTAGTGCCAAATGTGCCAGAAGTTCGTTTTACATTCGGATTTCGAGTTTTTAAAAGTTTTGGACTTCCAAAACAAGTTGACTCTTACTCCAACAAGGAATAAAGTTAGTAGGCACGAAATACACCATATATAAACACTTGTATACCCTTTAGTTGAAATTAAGTATTAAGAGAAACTTTAAGAGAGGGGAAGAACTGGGTAGACACTAATTACTTGTGTGCGCTAGGGTGGAACCTTCGTTTGGGTGATTATTGTTCATGGTAGAGTAAAGGTTCACTAAACATTAGATCCTTTTGAGAGTTCTTCATATTTGATTTTTTTTGTAAAATCTCTAGGAAGTTAATAAGAGTGGCTAAGATCCTTGGATCCACCGTAAACGTAGACAATTGGCTGAATCACATAAGATTATGTTGTGCTATTTTATATTCTGTTTTGGATTCTTGTTATTTTTTGCTTGACTAACAAGTTATTTCGCTTATTAAGAATATTAGGGTTCTAGGTTGAACTTGAGGTTCTTCGCTTCAACATAACCTCAAAAGGGAGAAGGGTGTTTCCTTTATCAACACTATGTTATGATATTTAGTATCTGTTGAAGCGGAAGACAATATACAAGTAATAAATTCAAAGTATATAACACAGCAACTAAGCAATTAAAAAAATTATAAAGAAAAAGTAGAAGAACAATACACACAGAACTTACATAATTCGACAACTTGCTTATGTCAATGGCGGATTAAGATCTCACTCTTTTATTATTAAATCACAAGACACTCACAAAATATGCATTTTACAATAAAAAAAACTCAAGTAATCACAAAGAACATTCTTCTTTTTCGTAAACTAGAGTTTTATCTCACTAACAATTACAAAAAATGTTATGATTACAAAAATATCACAAAAATTACTAAGATATATTTATAATAAAGGGTCTTTATATAAGTTTTAAAACGATTTAAATTAATCCTAAAAATATAAGAATCATTTTAAAAGGACTTGAAACAATTAAAAAATAAACTCAAAACTCTTTTCTCACACTAACGCTGTGGTGCTATAAGCACTATCTTCAAGCATCGTAGCGCCCAAACTTAAACAATAATACCTTCTTTATTTATCTCATTTTACAATTGTCTTATTTCTCCGCATCTAACATACTTAATTTTTTTTTGAATTATATTATAATAATTTTTAATCAATTTTCTTACCGTATTTAACACAATCTTATTAATACAATATAAGTAAAGGAAAAGACAGACGTGATTGATTTAAAAGTGATAATTATATCAATTGCGATTGATGCTAACATTATTTGGTGGAATAAAAATCTTACATATGATTATTCTCATAAAACCATTCAATCGAACTACATTATTTATATTAACTTTCTCTTTTCATGTATTCGATCATAATCATGATGGATTAATTTCAAAATAAATGTATAAATGATAAAACTTCTTCAATATTGCAACAAATGACGTGATGAAAGCAATATCATATAACACTTTCAAAAAAAGTAAACATCTCAAATCAAGCCATTGCAAGCTTTCTAATGGCTCCTCTCTCATGTATATAAACCCTCAATACCATAACTCTCCATTTTTTTTTAATCATATATTATTCTAAATATTTTGTTAAATATTTTAATTTTTTATAAATATATATATATAACAAAATTTTAAAATATATAATAAATAAATTAGAGGGAAGTACGAATTAATTAGTGATCATCAACGTAGGACTTGATCATGGCTAATTGCCTAATTTTAGACAAAAAAATTCAAGAGGGTGAGACAAAGATAGATGAAGAAGTTTTGAATTATCAAAATGTTACTGAATTTACTCCAAACAAAACAAAGAAGATGAATATACACAAGATTCATTTTAAGTATATAATTTATACATTCAAGTAATTGTTGAATCCATTTTCAAATTAAGCACATCTCTCGATTTCACTTTTGATTTCATTACCTAGCTTCTTAAAGAAATTTTCTCATACAAATCCCTCATTAATGTTGGCCTCATCTTTTTTTTTTTTCAACGTCAATCAATTTATGAATTTTGAAACACCGTAGTCTCAATAAATAATGAGCATAGGAGCTCAGTCAAAATCTCACATCTTCACTTGAGTTCGATTTTATTTTTTTCAAGTGGTACAAAAATAATAATAATTATTATAATTTGTTTTTAAAAAAAATTAGATAAAATAAACAACGAATTCAACTTTAGAAAAATTAACAGTTTAATCTTTAATTTTCTTATATATTTTTTTTGTTTAAATACCTCATTTAATCTTTGCCTTTGAAAAAATAACGTATAAAGTCCACTTTATAAGAGTAATTAAATAAATCAAAATGTTTATAATTATGATAATTAATCTCATATTTAATTAAATTTATCTTATTACCTTAAAAATGCAATTCAAACATTGTTTTTTTTCTTCTTTTCGGGAGGTAGGAATTAACTGAGATATTTGAACCGTAATTTGAGTAATTCAATTAAACTAACAATTTTTCTAAAAATAAGTACTTCACTTCTCATTACTGATATCAAATCAATCATATTTTTTTTCTTATACATAAGTTTTACTGAATAGTCAAAATATTAAAAAGAAGATGAATATTATTGTTAATTGGTTTAATTGGTAAGACTTTTTAGCAAATCTATGAAGTTTGAAATTCAAACATTACTTTCATTAAACAGGAAATGTAATAAATTTGTTTTTTTTTTAAAAAAAAAATGTTTTTAGAAGATTCATTTCTAGAACCCTAAGTCAATTTGTGAACTCTGCCACCTGTTATTTATTTATCTGGCATGAGGGCATAAAAGTCCACCCACCCAATAACCATACAAATACAAGACCCACCCACCATGAAAATGATTTTTGAAGGTTCTGTGTTCCTTTTGACGAGAAAGTTAGGCCCAACAAACTAGTAAATCTTTTGTCATTGTCAATGGAAATGTGAAATAGCATCATAGCATAAGCAAGAGCTTTCCACAAAAATAATCTTGTTTTACCAAACCCTAGACACTTTTTCCAACATTGCCCAAGTGCTTTTCTATTGCTAGAGGGATTGTCAATGATGTATATGTTTGTTCAAAAATCTAGCATTTTAATACTAGTGCCTAAGTATGTTTGTTCAATTTTTTTTTAAAAATTAATAATTATTGTATTAAATTTATTTTTAATATTAATATTATATCTTTACTTAATAATTTTAAATATTTAAATTGAATAAATTTTTTTAATATATTATTAAAATTAAGATCCTAAATTTAAACCCTCACGTCACCGGAAGAGTCATTAAGACTTTTTAATTGATTTATGATTTTGTTTAATTTATGTGGTCTATTTCTTAATTTATAATTTTGTATGGTTTTATTTCATGTAAAAAGATATGTTAAGATTTGTTTTTAATATTAAATCTTTTTTTACTTAATAACTTAAAGTTTTTGGATTACTAATTTTCTAATAAATTATTTCTAACATACTCTTTAATGAATATAAAATCATAATAGATTTTATCTAAAAAGATTTAACTTTTATTGAATCTAAAAATCTCAATTAAGTGTAATCTACATACCAAATAATGTCTCGATAAAATCTTGGAAGATGCTCTTCTCATATTCAAAATTAACCTATGTGTTTTTTTTCTCAATTATTTACTATATATGTGGTAACTGGCAACTTCTAATTTCCAAATATCCCACTTGGTATATTGTGGGTTTGTTCGGTAACTACAATGACATCAAAATTTCTTTAATACTTCTCGCCAAACTTGAAAATATGGTGCACATTACACCCATATATAAATAGAGAAACAACCTAGCTAGGACTTCCAAATTATATACTTCTAGGAAACATACATACATACATAAATATATATAGACACAAACTATTATATTGCTACCCATGGCTAGAGCTCTTCCCATTTTATCTTTTGAGTTCATTACCCTTTTCATACTATCTTTCTCTTCCATAACTTTGATATCATCAGTAAAATATCATAGCTTTGCCAAAACCCTAGATAAGAAATATTTCGAGTTCTATCAAGAAAAATTCATTCATTTTCGTTTTTTTTGGCATGACATTATTTCTGGCACGAACCCTACTGCAGTCCAAGTTGTGCCACCGGTTGCAAACTCATCAACAGCCTTTGGTCTAATGAATATGATCGATGATCCCTTAACCGAAGGCCCTGAATTAAGCTCAAAGTTGATCGGGAGAGCTCAAGGATTTTATGCCGCGGCGTCGCAACAAGAAGTTGGGCTGTTGATGGCCATGAGTTTTGCATTTTTAGAAGGTGAATATAAGGATAGCACTATCACTGTGCTTGGGAGGAACACGGTGTTTTCGAAGCTGAGAGAGATGCCGGTGATCGGAGGAACGGGCATTTTTCGATTTGCTCGGGGATATATCCAAGTTAAAACTTACAAGTTTGATCCAAATTCAGGAGATGCCACGGTTGAGTACAATTGTTATGTGATGCATTATTGATATTTTGTTTAGGTTTTTTTTTTTCCTTCTATATTTGAACTTGACTTAGCTATTGTATTAGTCCCTCTTTTGAGATGATAGCTTACTAGTTCTAATAATATTGCCCACCTTAGTAATATGATATTTTAACTTTATTAGTATGATTTTGAGTTTCCTTTTACGTTATTATTAAAAGAAAAAACTATAGTTACTCCCTTTAAGTTTTTCTTTATGTATGTATATATATATCACTTTTTTTTTAAAAATTTTTAAAATTATTCATTACCCTCTTTTATGAGATTTTCAGAAAAAAAAAAATACTAAAAAATTATCAATCACTTCTCTAAAAAGAAAGATAATGAATAATTTTAAAAAATAAAATTAAGAAAGAGAGTGATGTATATGAAAATATCTTATGGGATAATTATGGTTTTTCTTATTAAAGAGTATATCTAAGTAATAATTTTATTTTATTTTTTGCTTTAAAAAATCATTTTATTTTTAATTCTTAAAGAAAATTAATATGTAAATTGATTGTAAGCATCTCTCATGCGATTGGCTAAAGGTCAGATTCGTGGTTTGCTCCCATGAGATTTGGAATTTATTTTTTCATGAGCACCTCTCTTTTAATTAGAAATTTTTTTCTCTTTAATGTGAGAGAAGAGCTCTCTTTATATAAAAATGATATTCAGATTAAATTATATTTGAAGTTTTATTGTACAAATTTTATGAAAAATTAATTGGTTATTTTATGTTTTTTTTTATAATGGCATAAAGATCTTTCCTTTTCTACAATAAAAAATACTTCGATAATTAAGCTAATAATCATAAAATAAGAGCATACGTGTGTGTGAGAAAATGATAAGAATGTACATGTGTGTGAGAAAATGAATTATAATGCATGGAACAAACAATGTTAATTATTTTTTATGTATTCTTTCTCTTATTCAAATCATGTCCAAAACAAATCAAAGCGCTCGATTATTTATTTATAAGTGTTAGGATGTGATTATAGTTATTATGAGATAATTGTGGTAATGTTATGAGACACATTTAATATAATTTATGTTGTCTAAATTTAAATTTTTATTAAATGCATATTCCAATCATTTTTTGTAAAAATATGTATTCAATATGTAATAATTAAAATAAATATCGAATTTTAGTGCATTTTTGCATTTCTATAATATTTATGACTCATTTGCGGTTCTCATGCGTTGGTAAGTCTAAATTATTTAGACTATTTTATTTAAGTTTTTTAAAAGAATAAATCTATTCTATCATGGGTTTGAGCACTTGACGCGAGCTGATTGAATCTAATGAAAATGGGCTTAGCAATAATAAATTTAATCTTTATTGATTTTTTTTATAAACTCAAATATGTGATACTCCAAAAAATAAATCCACAATCTGCTTAATTATAACATGCTAGGAATATGTATATCTATTCTCAAATTAATAATAAAACATGCTAAATCTTATAAAATATCATTCAAGGATTTTGCCATTCCAATTTCTCTGAGTTATGAACTTGTTATGAAGAACGTAAGGACAAAGAATGGACAGTCAATTTCCTGAAATTTATTAAATAGTTCATACTTGTAGGATGCTAGATTATTGTTACCAAAAAAAATGCAATATTTTTTTTTTTATTATTTATATTTTTCTGTCTTATCTTATTAAATTATTGAAATATCCTTGAATTCCAAAAAATTTTATGTACATGTACATTTTTAATTAATTTATATTGTCTCTTTTTCATCATAATGCAATGGTGATGTATTTTGGGCCTATATGGCCCATGATCTAACATGGACTGGGCCCTATCCAACAATGTGCCTTATAATGGGCTGGACCGGTTTCTTGCACCTAGGGATCTCATCCAATTTAGAAACAGTAAATGAGCAAACTGATTTTGAAATTTTGATCGATCTTACAAACTTTTAGGTGGAATGGCAAATAAATGTTGACGCTCAAAATTACAATAAAATTCACCAAATTCGCATAAGACCTTCGTGATTAGATGGCAAATTGGACCTTCTTTTTATTTAATTAGTGGTTGTTCGAGTCTCTTTTTGTGTATATAAGAGTAGCCTTTACGATTGTTGACTCCCCCTCCTATAAAAGTAGTTATTTGAGCAAGTTGAGCCCTTATTTTATAAGAGTAAATATCTAAATCGAGTTATAAGTAAATTTAGTAATAAAATTTATTAAATAAAATTAATTAAATCTTTACCTACTCAAAAAAAAAAAATTATATATATTTTTTTATAAAATTAAATATTTGAATCGAGTTATAATTATAATATGTTCAAAAAATTAATTTTATACTCCATACTTCTTCTCGCATTTAATTCTTTACTTTTATTTTTTTTTTATATATTCAATATGTACTCGATCTCATGTTTGATTCTTCTTTAAATTTTTAACTTAAAATTAAATTTAACTTATAATTTTTAAATCACTAAAATTTTAACATAATACTTTAAAAACCACATAACCCAGATGGATTTAACTTGTACCTACCCAAAAACATATGTACTTTGACATATAAAGTCATGGTCAAAGCAATGGTCAATAAAGTTTTTCTGTATATAAAAACCAGATAAAAAAACGATTAAAGTCATAATGTAAATTGATTGAAATGCGAGTTGTGCCGTTTTGAGGAAAGAAAATCAGAAAGTGGGTCATCAAAATCATGTTAGTTCCATGCTTTGCTAATAAGAGAACCCCAAATTAATTTATTATGAACAATTAAAAAAATAACTCTTCAAAAGCATATTTCGTGAGTTCATCATCATTCACGTAATCAATAGATCAGCTAAGGATTTTAAGTGGCCCAAATGTCCAACAATTTTGGTCATAATGATCTTTGCATTGATTCAAATCTAATTAAAAAAAATTTCATGATCATTTCTTCCATCTATCACTCACTATAATTATCTCTACTTTGTGATGGTAGATTAAGATATGTTGCTCAATTCATATACCAAATTGATATTTAGATAATTCACCTGAATAATATTCAGTAGTAAAAATTGAATTTAAGCTTCGTTTTGATATTGTTGTGTTTTTACTTAACTTTTAAGAATAATTATTTATTACAATTGTAATAAATTTACTTTAGATTATCTAATGTTTATTAAACTTTTGCATATTAATTTTTACTTCATATATAAATAAATAGTGTACATTTGCATTCTTTAACGCTTCTTTTGTTAGCACCACAATACTAAATGGACTTTAAGTATCCTAATTTTTTTATGTTATGCGATTTATATCTAGAGTTAAAATATTCTAATTTTTTTATGTTATGCGATTTATATCTAGAGTTAAAGTAAGTATTTTATTAGTTTTAATTATTCTTAAAGTTAGTTCTATTTTAGATATGTGTTTACTCTATAATACAGTAAAATAAGTTTATTTAAAATTTATTCTATTATAATAATTAATTATTTGTATCATAATTCTTTACAATTTATTTAATGTAATTTTAAACAGGAAAAGCTAACTATTAAAGCAACGGATTAAAAAAGGTAAAAATAAAGTATTCAAAATACATGCATATATATATATATATGAGTGATATTTTTTGTATAAATTACCGTGCATAAAAATTTTGGTTATACATTATAAAATTAAATCGATAGATCTATTTATGATTAACAATAAATAATTATAATTAAAAATACATCAACCTTTTATATCAATTTATTTTATTAAAAAAATTATTGATCCTCTTATATTCAAATCGCATGAGATGCCACAGATTGTTGTTTTTCCTTTTTCTATGCACATGCTCAGTTAACCTAAGATGTATTTATTTTATTATATTTTTTTTTAAAAAAAAAGGAATAAGAATATACATTTCCCTTTCATCTATTAGCTTCATTATTTGGTCATAAAATAGATAAAAGCTAAGCAAAAGTTACAAAAGGACCACCGTCTCTAGATACAACTTTTCCCAATAACAAATTATAAACCCTAGCTTTTTCTCTCTATTATTATCCTCTCTCTCAGCTTTACAAAATCTAGTCGTATAGTCGGTGGCACGTGGCGCGTCGGTATTGGCCGGTACCTTTACAGCTACAAATCTCAACCATTAAAAATTCTTTCTTTACCTTGGAAGTATCTTCATGCATCGTCCAAAAGGAGAATCCTATTTAAGCAATTAAAGAAAGAAAGCAAAGAAAGCTACACACATACTCATATATATTCCTTTAGTATTTAACCTTTTTTTTTTTTTTTGGTTTTTTTAATCAGAGTCTTAAACTATGATTAGAATTAATGGAATTGCTAATGTTACAATATAACATTCTCTTCTCCTATGGCATGCAATATTGTCATCATTGTAGCATTCTTTAAGGGCTAGAGAGAGTTTCTTAAGTGACAAAAATAAGGTGAATTTGTGATGTATTGGGTAAAATAAAGTGATCATAAAGGAGATTTTAGAGGATGTATTTTGAACTTATAGTGTATATTTTTGATATTGTCAAAAATATGTACAAAATTAAAATAAAAATTGTCATATTAATTCTTACATTTTTGTTAAATTGCTAGTTACATCCCTTTACATTTAAAAATTATCAATTGCATTTTTTAAAAATAAAAATTGTAGCAAAAAATATATTTTAGAGATTAAAATAATAATAAAAATATTTTAAAAGACGTAATTAATAATTTTTAAAATATTTAAAATTAAATAAATAATTTAACAAAAATATAACGACTAAACTGTTAATTTCCCACATTAAAATGAAATACGTAAGTGCTCTCCCTTGAATTAAATTAAAAAAACAAAAACATGGCCTAGCATCCCAATTATTAAAAATATATATATATATATTAAATCAATTTTTTTTTTAAAAAATATCATTATCTAGCTGACTAAGCTAACTCCCTATATAAACAAATGTTCCCAAAGTTCCTTTCCCCCCTAAAACAAAACCCAGTTCTTTCTAGAAAAAAGAAAAGCATTTCAACATATTCACACAAAACCCCCCACTTCATTCCAAAGCTTCTGCTAATCAAATTTTGATCAGCCATGGCTAGATACAACAACCCTTCATACTTAGACTACGTCTACTCCTTCTCACTTCCTCTTCATCTCTGCTTCTTCATGCTCATCCTCTTCTTTGTTTTGGGCTTGTCATGGTACATCAACTACGAGTCCGTGCTCGAAGACTTCATCAACCAAGTGAAGTTCGTCCTCATGCTGTCGCCTCTCCTTTTGCTGCTCCTCGTCCACGTCTTGTCCGGCGGGTTCTCCTTCTTCGTCCCGTTGCCGGCCGAGAAAGACTCTCTTCACAGAGCTGGAGGATCGCCATGGGGAGTTGCAGCCCTGCTCGTGTTCCTCATGTTCATGGTTTCTTATCAATCCTCTCTGCATGAACGTTGGTTCCCTTTGATTACTAAATAATTATCAATCACATCATGTGATGGTAAACAAAAATTTATGTTGTAGATTTATTTAGTTAATTAAGTGAGGGTGTTACTTGTAATGTTTGTTTGATTTTACCAACTTATTTTCAGAAGGAACATCTTGTAATTAATTATTATTAAATGTTCAATTCTCCAGGGTTTTATTTTTATAATTCTCTTTATATATATATATATTAATCTTTTACTTGTATTATAATTTTTGTTATTGTTTTAAGTGCTTTTAAAAGTGCTATTAGAAGAACAGTGGCGTTTTCCTATGAATTATAATAAAAATTTTGATGTAATTATTAAGAAGCATTTAGATGTTAAGGAAATTCTTTTTTTTAAAAAAATGGAATATGATAAAAACTTATGCAAAGCCTTGAGGATGAATATTCTTTACAAGAAAATGATCTAAATGGGTTGGGATAGACTCTGCCCATATAAATTAGAAGAGCAAGTTAAGGTATATTTTGCTAATTCATGAACAATCCGATTTATATATTGGGGGTAAAGAAATTTTAAAAATTTACATTAAAAATTCTTTGCAAATAAAAGATATTAAAGGGGTTTTTTACTTTTCAAACGAATTCTCTTACATCAATATATAAACGTTAATTTATTAAAAAATACACAAAAAAAATACTTCAAATTATTAATTCATGATCAGAGATGGCTTAAAATCAATAATTTATTATCGACACCGGCAACAAGTAAGGCAGCTTGTTAAGGAAATCCAATTTAAGAGGAGAAATATTTGCAATATTTTTTTAAATGCCTCTTCATGATTTTCATATATTAATATTTAAAAAACTTATCAGTTAAATATTCAAGTTTTGTATTTTTATCTTCTTTTTCTTCTAATTTTTCAATAAATATCCATAATCTTTTATTAATTTTTTCTATAAAAACGATCAACTACGTTTTTAAAGAGAAATATTAATACTTATTAAAAAAAATTAAGAAAAAATAATAAAAATACAAAACGACTAAAAAAGTAACTAGCAAACTCCTTATATTTTAATTATAACCTTCAACCGAAGTACTTATAGTAGTGTTCCTCTACAAAACGCTTTGTAAAAATAGAAATAATATTTTTAAATTATTTTTAGATTAATGCTCTCTATAAGTGCTGCTCTTTTAAATGTTATTGAAAAAAAAAATTTAACAGAACAAAATTGAGTAAAACATCCACATGTAAGTATAAAATTCATCTTCTATCTCTTTTTTTTCTGGGTATAAAAGATAGAGTGCCCCCTTGCTTTTCTGTGGTATATTATTTAAGTCCTTTACGGGGGGAAGGGGAAGAAGACAATGCCTACTCTCTATTCAAATTTTAATTGTGTTTGTTCTCTTTTACATATGTATTAGTTGATAATTATTCACTTGTATCCATAACTCTATAGGGGTGAAGACACACAATCTCTCTCTTCAAATATTTGGTAAAAGAAAAAGAAAAAGCAATTAATTTGTGTAGCTTGTATGTTGTATCAAAACAAAACCCTTGCCACGCACTTACATGTCATGAATAGTACTCGATCATATTGTATTGTCATCTAACTTCTTACTAGCAAAGCTAGCAGGCCAACTATATATATTAAAGTTATAAACCCTAAGTTATTAATATTGGATATGCATCAAGATTAAGGTGTTAGCCGAATTAGTTAGCACTTTAAAGTTTATCTTCTAACCATTAAGTTAGGGGTTTGATTCTTTCCTCTGCTTGAGTGTAGATTTGTGTGTCTATGTTGTAAATATATATTAAAAAAATATAAAATATATTATTAAAAATCGAGTGTATAAGATACGAGTATATACATAATTTTAAAAATTATTATACACAGCGGAATCATATTAACAAATACACCAAATTTAACTATATATATCACATATATACTCAAATATAACTATTATACAACAACTTATACATGATGAACAATTATGTATATAAAATTAAAATATAAAGAACACTTACCTAATGAATGTACCTTTACAAAATCTTCAAATCTTCCAACAATCCAATTGAAAAGCTCATTTTAAAATTTATTGTTGAACAATTTTAGTCCATAACGATTTGGTGGGATTATAGAACTAAAATGGTAGTTTAGTTTTATAATTTCTGACATATGTATTCAAACTCTTTGAACATAAATTATTTGATTCTTAAATGGAGATGGTAAACATTTATATATAACTCTTGTTTAAATGATGAAAACAATTTTTATAGATTAATTAATTTTAGCACAACTCTTGTTTGCAATTATTAATCTCTTTCTCCATTTTCTTTTATTCATTTTGAGTCATCCAAGAGAGAAGAAGATAAAGAGAAGTTTTTTTTTTTTTGTTTTCAACACTTAAATACAAAATTAAAACTCTCTCACTTAGATTGAATAAGTTTGACTGAATTCTTCTCTACAAATGAATAAATCAATTCAATTGTTATGAAAATTTTGTTTTAGTTATTCAGTACTTTGATTAAACAAAAACAAGTGATCCACTAATTTTATTATTGGTCTCCCACTCAAGATTAATTTATCAAGCACTAAATCAATGACTAATTAAATCAATCTAGCACTAGAATAATGACCACCTAATTAAATCTTTACCTAATAAATATAATTACTTTAATTATATTAGGTAAATAAATGGCCAATATCTAGGCCCTCCATTGTATTAAAAATACAATGGTCATGATTAATATATTATCATATTATCTAATAATATAATAATAATATCTAATTTAATTATTTAAAATAATTTTGAATAATTACTTTTTACCTTACTAATTTTTACTACCAAAATTAAATGATAAATTAAGGTAAAATCAAATCATTGACCAAATTGTGCCACTTGTCAACATCCTATTAATTAACAACTCTTGTTAATTAATTTAGTGATGTACTTAACAATTAAGTCTTGACAAATGTACATCCCGAGGGATTCCAAAATAATTATTCTATTTTATTGAAATTTATTGGATCGAATTATTCAATCCAATCCGCTACCCCAGTACGCAGCGAGTACACTTCATATTGTGAGACTCTCTAGGTCCACACCTGTTTTTTATATAGAGGTTCTTCATACGTCCGTGAATGATGCACTACACACACGTTACAGATATTAAAAATCAGCACATTAGACCATACAAGTTGAAGTTATTGCATATTTGTATAATCCCTTCATCATTTATATCCTAGAAGAGTAGAGATATAGATCACCACTGTCAAATCTCTATTTGCTCAACCATCAACTTATCTCCAGATTTATATTTTCTTAAACAATATCCACAAACACTTTTATGATATTGTTTATCCATTCGGAATATATTTTTCAAGGTTTATACTTGTGGCCACAAGACTTTCTGAAATACAATCTCGGAGCATCGGAAAATATAACTCACTTATTTGAGCTAATGGATCCCTATATCTACGCACACCGAACTCCATGAGCATTAGACCATACCCAACGACACACAAAGGTCAAACCATGAAAGGTCTCTGACATATGTAGAACTAAAGTATGGTGGATCACTCACAAGCCCACTATGACGTTCAAGTCAAAGGACTACAAATACTACTCAACTCGAAAGACTTTCCATTGATGGCTTTATGATATGTTTATTGGAGATCTTTGTGAGTCTGTTCAATATCCAGTCCTCATTGAATACCTGTATGTCTATACGAGCTTCCACTAGCTAATAATTTGCTAAGATTAACCATCTGAACCATCTAGATATAGACATACACTAATCTGTATTAATGAGTTCCATCGATAGATCCGCATCGATGAAATTAGATCAGGAACATCATGTTTGAGAACATACTTGCATAATGACATTTCTTAACACCATCTGCAACTCTTTGCAGTTATATCATTATTAATATATTCTGAGGTCATTGTCTCATTTCAGACAAGGCTCTAACTGTTTAGATTTCGCTAACTCTATTAACTGCTAACTCTTAGCACTACTAACTCTTAGTACTTTTAACTATTAGTGTTGCTACTCTTAGCACTGATCTAAACTCCTTTAGATCATATCTGAACCCCTTCAGATCATATAATGTCTGAAACGTTACAAGAATCGTACCATTTATTATAAATAATATTAACGATTTTATTAGAAATAATAATTATATAAATACAATCATTAAATATTTATACATAATGGGATGGCACGTAAGCACAAATTTCAATATATACATTATCCAAATTTTCTCTCTTAATAACTCTTTTGGTAAGAATCAACTTGTAAATTATATTTAAGAGTAACATCCATCATTCGAGCATTTAAAAAGAAAAAAGAAAATATAGGTTCTAGATGTTTGTCTTAGTAGTAAAGTTTATGTACCCCTTAACTTAGGTCAAGGGTTTGAACTCTAACAAATCTAGAGATTTTTCATTCCTTTAATTATTATGAGATAATCAGTTAGGCGTTCGAACTTTGGCATAAGTTAAAAAAGAAATTTCCTCCAATTAGTCGATGTGCAATTATGGTCTTCGGGATTAAAATTTTGACAGAAGTTAGAAAATTTTTCATTCCTCCAGCTAGTTGACATGCAATTATAGTCTCCAGTTATTAGAAAGCAGTCAATTATCAATTGCAATTATTGGCACTGGTAATTGCATGTTATTAGAAGGCAATCAGTTAAGGATTTAAACTTTAACAAAGGGTAAAAAATTTTGCATTCATCCAGTTAGTTGGCATGCAATTATGGTCTCCAATTATTAGGAGGCAACCAGTCAAAGGTTCGAACTCTTGTAGAAGCCAGAAAATTTTTTATTCATTCAAATAGTTGACATGCAATTATGGTCTCCAATTATTATAAGACAATCAATCAAGGGTTCGAACTCCAATTATTAAAAGGCAGGCAATTATTAACATTGGCAGTTACAATTATTTAGTTGACATGCAATTATGGTCTCCAATTATTAGGAGGCAGTCAGTTACCAATTGTAATTATTATCATTGACAGTTGCAGTTATCTAGTTGACATGTAGTTATAGTCAATTATCAGTTGTAGTAATCTAGTTAACATATAATTATTGTAATTTTCATAATTTTTTAAGATGTAAAATTTGTAATATAATATTTCTAAAAAAACAATATAAATTATACATCATTGACTCAAGTGAGAAAGAAAGAAAGAAATAAATAAATGTTATATAATCCTTAACTCTATTTTTTTAATTTAAAATTTTCTTAAATGTTGACATTGCAGAAACGTAACTAAGAATTTATTTTTCGATTGGGTTAATTATTTTTTAATGCAATTTCACAAATCTTAAAGGTATGAAAAGAATTTCACTTATAAAAAAAGGGGAAAATGCACATTATTAATAGGAAAGGCATAATAAACCCTACTTATTAAAAAAGAAATGTAGTAGTGATAAACCGTTGATGTTGTGCTTGATGATATCTCAAAACAAAAAAATTCATCTACTACCGATTATAAATTAAACCATTATATAATTTGCAAGAAATTTATATTCTATTTTGTTATTAAAGGATGTTCTATTTTTAACGTGCAAGTGGTTAGATAAATTAATTTGTAGAGAATTTTTTTTTTTTTTGTAATTCAAATAAACCTCGACTTAATAATTTGAGTATATTAAAATTAATTATTATGAGAAAATTCACTTTAAAACATACAAACATACACATAGAAATAATTCTAATAAAAGTAAATTTAAACTATTATTAAGCTTTATGAAAGAGTTCTAATGTTATAAAAAATTAATAAAAGAAAATAATTCTGATAAAAATAAATTTAAATTATTATTAACCGTTTATAAGAGTTCTAATAAACTTGTATAGTTTTAAGTCCTTCAAAATAAAAGATCAAATATAAATCAATTCCAAGTTCAAAAAATATATATATATATATATAAATCAATTCCTGTAACAAAAATTAATTTTTATATTATAAAAATAAGAAATATTAATTTATTAAAGTGTATTAATCTAAAAAAATAGAAATTGTTTTATCAAAAATACTAGCTCAAAAACTTTGAAATACTAAATAGTTAAAATAATTAACATTTTTTATTTTATATTAATTTTTTTCTTAAGCCCAACCGAGCCCCCTCTCTTTAAATAATATAACATAAATCCTAAATAACTTTGTATAAGTCAAAAATAATATCTTGTTGGCATTTTAAAATGTGCATACATTGATATTTTCTTGTTTTTATATTTCAAAAAATATGAACTAATTCTCAACCAAAAACCTTTTCAATTTGAACAATTTCGTAACTCTAGTTAAGTCGGATCCTTAAAATATGGGATATTAACACTGTCATTCCTTGAGATTTATATAAATTATATTTTGATGGTAATTTTAATTTTAATTACACTGTCATCCCTTTCATTTAATTTAAAAGATGAAAGATGAAAATAACCTCATCCTTTTAAAGATATTTGAGTCATTTAAATGATAAAAAAAATATAATTATAAAAATATTTTAATCTTTCAAATTAAATAGAAAAGTGACAGTGTAATTAAAATAAAAATTATTTTCAAAGTGTAATTTGTGTAAGCCTCGAGGGTAGTGTTAATACTTTATTATGGATGGGTATTAATATTGTTATCCCATAAGCTTGGCCCAAATTACACTTTAATAGTGACTTTGATTTTTATTACATTTTTACTTCCCCTATTTAATTAAAAATATAAAAGTATACTCAAAATTTGTTTTTACATAAATAATTAAACTATTTAAGTGGGGTATTTTTATCTTTTTAATTAAATAAAGGGATGATAATATAATTAAAATTAAAATTGTTATTAAATTATAATTTATGTCAACCTCAGGGGTAACGATGTTAATATCCCGTCTTGGGCTTTGTAAAACGGGCCTGGACCATCAATTCAAGTAACTTGAAAAACTAAATTAATAAATTTTAATACTCCTCGTCACTTCCAAAAGCCAATTCTTTTCTTTTTTTTTTGGGGATAAAGTCGGTTCGTACAGTGGCTGTCTTTAGTCTAAAGTACACGTGTCACGTGTTTACTGTCTTATGACACTTGTGTCGCACTTCACACGTGAAAAGCTGGCCACCGACCCTGCCACGTACGGATATCTCACTTGCTGACTTTTCAGTTTTTTTTGCAGTAATGTAGTGGCACTGTTGTAATAATAACGACAAAAATCAAACAAACGAGTTTCAGATCAATCATTACCGTTGAATTTTAATAAAACATGCTGACTTAATGATCGGACGGTTTTGTCAATGACATTGTATTTTTTTTTTTGGCCCTTTGATACGATGCAATCAATGGATGCCACGTATATCGTTAACTGATACAAGAGTCAGTTATAAATCTATTTATATTTATTCCTAAAATTACCGGAAAAAAATAACGCTATATATTTTAAATTGTAATTAAAAATTAATATATTAAATAATTTTTAAATAATAAAATAATATAATAAATAATTTTTAAATTTATATTATTTTATTATTTAATATATTTTTTAAAATATATTTTAAAATATATAACATTACTCGTTACTTGAAATTTTTTTTTTTTAAATAATTAGACTTAAAAAATTCAAAATAATTAGACTTTCACCAAATCACATTAACATAATAAAAACTTAAATAGCTTTAGAGTTTAATTTGTATATATTTTTGTATTAAATTGGTTTATTCTATCAATATTACTCACTCAATAATAAGTATTTAATCTTCTAAATCCAACCTAAATTACATCAAAATATTAAATTTGGATCAATATTTAGATTTATATAATTATAATTAATAATATGTTAATAGGTTAGCTTCGATATTATATTAAAAAGTCAATTCAAGGGTTTTTAATGAGTGTTGACGTCACAATTTTTAATATACGAATGAAAGATATATTAGTTAAAATTAAAAATATTATTATTATTGGCACTGATATTGCATTTTTTAAAATAGAGATTAAAGTTGTATACTTTTGTTTAGTTTTAAAATGAAGTTATTATTATTATTTGTAATTGTACATAGTGAATTTGCTCTCCCCACTTGGTGAGGGCTGATATCCGCATGTGTTAGTTTAAAAATAAAACATTTTTAGCAAATGTCATAACAATGTAATAATCTCTTTTTATATAGTATAAGTGCAATTCTCCTTTGATGAAGAATTTAGGCATATATCAGCGTAAAAGTAAAGTTTTGTTATAATTGTAATAGAGTTAAGTCATTGTACATTAATATAAAAATAAAGTCTTGTCTTAGTTCCCCTTCTGGTGGGGCTCGATATCTAGACACACCTTAGTATAAAGGTGAAATCTTATCATGGTTAATTGAAGGTAAAATCTTTTTCTAACTGAATGATGTTTAGACGCGCATCATCATAAAGTGAAGTTTTATCTTAATTGTAATAGAGTTTCGTGATTGCACATCAATGTAAAAATAAAAAGTCTTGTCCTAATTTTTCCTCTGGTGAGGTCGATGTCCGAGCATGCATTAGTGTAAAAGTAAAATTTTATTCTAATTGACTGAAATCTGAGACATCAATATAAAAATTAAGTATTGTCTCAGTTATAATAAAGTTTAGTTATTGCACATCAATGTAATTTTTTTTATTTATAAAAAAGGTATTGTCCCAATTGTAATAAAATTTAATTATTAGGTATCATTGTAAAATAAAATCTTGTCACAATCATAATAGAGTTTAATCATTGTATTAATAGGCGTAATTATGTAATGCTTGTAATTTAAATATATATATATATAATTAAATAACTTAAATTTTTAATTTAAAAACCAGCAAACCATTTGCACCTGATAATTTTTAATAATTTTCAAAATTATAAATTAGTAAACAAAAGTGTAAGAGGCATGTATATTTTCTTAAAATGTAGTTCAAGTATATTGCAATAATTTATATTTTTGAAAAATATTTCATGTATCATACCAATCTTGCCCTTTGCTTTTATTTACTATTGGATGGATGTATATTCTTGAGAGAATAAAGCTGAAAGATAAAACAGAATAATATTGTCACTTTTTTACAAGGAAAGTGGACTTTCATCTTTGAATCTTGACACTGGAAATAAAGAGACTTTTATAATCAAAGCCTTTGGTGTCAATTTTCTAGCTAGATTTTAGAGTGTGGTCTCTCCATTAATTGACTGTCATCTAGAGCCCAATGATATTGACCAAAATTTCACATTATTAGAAGCAGAATTTGGACCAGATAGCTAAGCTTGGTGGCAATCTATGCCAATGGCTTAGAACTTGAACTCTATTATGAAAAATGATAGGCATTAAGCAAATGTGCATTATTGGTGTCTTTAGGCCTTTGACATTGAGGCAATTAGAGTCTATAAATCTTTGTGCTTGCCAGAGGACACGCGCAGGAGCGAAATTATTGCAAGGCCATCTAAGTTCTAGAAAACTCTGTAAATTTATATTATAAATATAATTTAAAATGTCATTATTAATATTAAAATTTTATTTTTTAATACATTATTTAATAATATTTATTTTTTTATTTTAATATTTTTTTAATAAAAAATAATTTTTAATTTATAAATGATCCCTATTTTTATATTTTTTCAGCATCATTTTCTTATCTTAACATAAATAATGTTATATTTATAAGTGGCTTTATCTATACATCTTTTTTTAAATACAAACGAATTTTATATTAATAATTCTTTTTTTATATAAAAAATAATTTTTTAAATTTAATTTATTTAAGTAGACACACAATTATAGAATATCATACATTGATAATTTTTATCATCTCTGTAATTTACATTAAACTCTTCTTATTTATAAAATAATTATTCTTGTGCATAAAAAATATGAAAAAATATCGAACTATTTTTTGATATAAAATAATGTTAAAATTTCTAATAACATTTTTCTTTATAAAAATATTTTTTTATAATTTAGTTGAAATATTAATTTATTTTATTATATTAAATTTACCAATTTATGTTATAATTTGATCCTAAAGCTCAAATTTTAGTTCCGTCTCTGGATATACTCTGACTTATCATGCAACGCCGATTAAAGCATTATCAAAGTTGCAAGAAGAAAAAGAAACTGGAAAGAAAGAAAGGGTACTAGTTAGTTTAGCTGATAAGATTTGGGATTCGAATCTAGCTCACATCAGGGTTGAAAAGGGTTAAGTTTATGATTACGTACATCAAAATTTTCATGGTGCACTTGGAATCATGTTTACTAATCACTGATGATGAGTTGTGTGAACTAAATCTTACCAAGAACAGAGAAAAAATGAAAAGAGTAGCTTATCATTCCACATTACAAGCTAATATAAGCAGACCAAGATTACACTTCATTTTCCAGAGAAACAAACAAGAAGAGATAGGTGAATATACTAGAAGATAAGGTCATGCAAAGATGGCTGGTAAGATATGAGAAAGCAAAGCAGCAGCAGAACTAAGGCTACACCCCAAGGAGAGCCGCCAGCTCGGTGAATGGCACCAGGCTCAGACCCTGGAATTGGAAGGCTAAGTTGACTACCTGCAGAGAGCCAATGAACTGTGATAATCAAAAGCAGAGGAGAAATCACAAGTAGTCTCTGCAGCAGCTCAGATGCTGTGGCCATTATTGCATCATAAACTATGTAACCCAAGAACCCACAAACAAGTATTATAGCTGCCTTGAGAAGCCATTCCTCTGATATGCTGGAACTATGAGTTCTTGATCTGGGGGATGAAGCCATGAGTGGAAGAAAATGTGCTGAGGGAAGGAAAGGACTGAAGGACTTATAAATATGAAAGGGCACAAGCTTTTTTAGCGCTTTTTGGGTGTGTGTTTTTTGTGGTGGACTTGTGTGGCCAGGTAATGTTTCAATTGGTAAGAATTATTGAGACTCTGTTGTAACTTTTGTCCTGTAATGTTATTTTTTTAACAGAGGGAATCGTTTATCAAGTCCATAACAATTTGAAATTCAATTCTGCAATCTCATTACAAGGCACGTGATCATGGAGTAAATTATTGAGGCTGACAGTACGAGCTGCATATGTGTACATTCTGGAGCAGTTACTGAGATGAAATTTCAAGAAACAAGCTGGAACATAATGCATTATTTGAAGTATTTAGATATAAGCTGGGACACTCTTAAATTGCTGTACACTTATCACAAAAAGTCCTAAAAAGTTTCCAAGTACTGAAATTTGAAGTTTTATCATCGGATAAAGGACTTCTGATATGTTCGATACTGTAACTTACAAATGGAAATAATGATCAGATGCTCTGCTCTCGGGAATCAAGTCCCCCTCAGAATGGCCAAAAAAAAAAAAAAGGGAATTCGGATAAGTTCGGAAACTTCAAAAAAACCCGATTTTTAAAAAAAATCTAAAAAATTAATTCAAATTTTTTTTCGGATCTAAATTCCTTTTTTTTTTTTGAATTGTTTCCGAATTCGAGCTAGATCTGTAATTTTTCAGATTCGGAAAAATCCTGACTGTAAACCTGAAATTTTCTTTTAGTTTTTAATTCTAACTTAAATTAAAAAATCATTTGTGAAATTCCCAATTCGAAATTATTGAAATTGTGTCTTATTGTCAACAAACACTAATTAATTATTTGAATTTATTATTATTTATAGTAATATTTGTAGTAAAAAATATTATTATTTACATAAAAGAATTTCAATTATCGATTGGTAGACTTATTAATTTAAATTATTAGTATTACAAATTTATAATTAAATCAATAAATTTGTATTTAGTACATCATCGTGTTTCAACATCAATTCGCGGTGAATGCCTCACCATAGTGAACTATACATTATGTCGACTAGAAACACACGTTCGTTTTTCTTACACTTTTTTTTGAACCTTGCAACACTTAATTTGTTGTAATCATCCCGATTTAGCATTATCCAGGAGATTGCAAAAAAAAGTTGACACTAATTCAGTCTGAAATGTGAACTTAATTGACAGCATCCATCAACAATCCTTTCGCAGAAACACCATTCACTTCACCCAACTGCACCCTGGTACTTTCGTCAAGCCCTTTTGCTTCATGGCAACCATCAATTCAGCTGCTTCATTCCAGTTACCAGATAGAGTAGATACGCTAGCAGCAATTACGTAGTTCGCTCCCAGTTCTGGCTCTAGTTTAAGTAGAAGCTCCCTCAGGTTATCATCCAGACTAAGCACCTGCTCATGGTTTCTACAAGCCCCTAGGAAACTCCTTAATATAACTGCATTGGGCTCCATTGGCATGTTTCTGATAATAGAGTAAGCTTCTTCAATCAAACCGGCTCTTCCAAGCAAATCAACCATGCATCCATAGTGCTCCATTGTTGGTTTGATATCATATATCCTCACCATTTCATCAAAATAATGTTTTCCCTCATCAACAAGACCTAAATGGCTACAAGCTGACAAGATTGCCGAAAATGACATGCTGTCGGGTTTCAGGCCAGTTTGTTTCATCTTAATAAACAATAAAATAGCATCCTTCCCTCGGCTGTTATCTGCAAGACCAGAAATCATGATTGTCCAAGTCTGCAAATTCTTCTCGCGCATTGAATTGAAAACTGTTAAAGCTTTCTCAACATGCCCACACTTGGAATACATCTCAACCAGGGCTGTTCCTAGAGCAACATCCAATCCCATGCCATTGACGATAGCATATGAATGAATGGATTCTCCTGCCCTGACATTGATCAGACTGCTAGAAGCAGAAAGCAAGCTTACCAAGGTAACAGAATTTGGCTTTTCATTTGCTAGCTTCATTTGTTGAAAAATTTTCAATGCATCCAATGGACTATCACTGTAAGCAAACAAAAGTTAGTTATGTAAGGATATGGACCAGAATTTTCTCTTGTTACGAGTTTTAGGCATGTGTTTGATCTTGACCATACATGACTAAAACAAATTTACACGGGTAAAATTGAACGTAAAAATTGAAAAAAAAAAATTGAAGTCAAGAGCAGTGAATGATGAAGAATAAATTACTAATTATAAAAAACTTAAGAGATTAACCATTCATAACCATGTCGTATATATTTGCTACCTAAAATTTACTAACTCATTTAAGCGATGAACTTCCTGCAGCAATTATCCGGCGTTTATTTCCATAAAATTTTTGAAAATAATCAGCATAAGTAACAAGAGCCCATTTAGTAACCACACGAATCAAATCAAATTAAAGAAACATACCAAGCAACATAACCCGCAAGCATAGAACTCCAAGAGACCACATCTCTCACAGTCATTTCATCGAACACTTGTTTCGCAAGTCCAATTTCACTACAAGCAGCGTACATTCTTATAAGGGTATTTCCAATATATTTATCTGAATCCAAACCCGCCTTAAAAATCAACGAATGCACTGACTCACCGAATCTTATCCACGAACATTGGCCACACGCTTTTATAACAAAAGGGTACGTAAAATTATCGGGTTTACGCCCATTTTTGAGCATTTGATCAAACAAATTGATTGATTCAATTGAAAAAGGGGTTTTCGTGTATGCCCTTATGAGTAAATTGTAAGCAAAAAGAGGTGGCGAAAAGGGTAAGATGTCAAAAAAGGATCGTGAGAAGTTGAGTGAAATGGAAACTGAAGAGAGTATGAAGCGTGAGATGATGTCTGTGTTGTGATCAAGAGATGTTTTGAGGAATAGAGAGTGGAGTTGGTGAAGATGATTGGTGGTTTTTGACTGTTGGATTAGGGTTTGAATTTGGAGGGATGTCATGCCACCAAGACCTATTTTCCTATTCAAGTAGCTCGTAAAAACGATTTTGTTAGGCAAGAATAACCATTGTCGTTAAACAATAAGATAACATTAATATAAGGAAAATATATTAATAATGAGACAAATAAACAATGAACCAAATCACACATGACTTGTAAATGAGTCGTGGGATAAAATAGTACATTAATTACTAGCTAACTGGAAATTGCTTCAATATTCATCTGTGGGTGTAATTTTTTTCAAGTGCAATCAGCATACGGGAGGCCACGGCTTCAGCGGCTGCACAGGCTTGATGGAGTTTAAATTGGCAGAAACGTTGATATTATAATTGTCACTATCGTTTTTGGCATTTATCTGATTCTCATCTTTCCTTTTCATCTCGCACTTCAGACATGTACAACGGTGGGATCAGCATTTGGTTCTTGAGAGTACTTCCTGGAAGCAACCTGCTGCTCCATTGTCACAACCCTCTTCCTTGTCAAGACAGGTGGCACCCAAAAGCAACTTCTGAAGAAAGGATGTTGTAACGCGGCTGCAGCAGTTGGCCTCTTGCTTGGATTCCAGGAGCAAAGCCATGAAATTAAGCTGATTGCGTCCTCACTGGCGAATGGGATTAACTTTGACAGACCTAAACCAACTATCCGTGCGAATTTTCCAGCACTCCAAGAACCATCGGTTGGACTGCCTATAACTTTGCGTATTTTTATAGATTTGATCAACCGAAGAATTCCCTGGAAATAGAGGTTTTAAAATCAATAACTCCGCCATGATTGCTCCCATTGCCCATATGTCAACTTTAGGACCATAAATCCCTGCATGAAGCAGCACTTCGGGGGCTCGATAGTAGCGTGTCGTCACATAATCGGCTAATGGAAGATCCGAATTGATTTCTCTTGCCATACCAAAATCGCCAATTTTGATTATGTCTTTTGAAACCAGCAAATTATCTGGTTTCAGATCGCGATGAAAATAACCGTTGTTGTGCATGTGATCAAGACCATGAAGAATTTGAAAGCAACAATTTCTCACTCCATCTTCAGAGAAAATCTTATTGGTTTGTTTCATATGTCTTATAAGTTGGCCAAGATTGCAGTCCATGTACTCAAACACAAAGAATACATTGTCATATGGCTTGACAAGATCCTGAAGCTTGATGATATTCAAATGATCCATCTTCCTAAGCGACATCACTTCTGTGAGGTTCCTGCATTCATCTATCGAATGATATTTCCTTTTCAGCTTTTTGATAGCAACATGCTGACGTGATTTTTTATCAAATGCTAGCCAAACATTGCCATAAGACCCTGAACCAATTTCTTTAATTGGAATGTACTGCTCCATCTTCTTCTTCTTTTCCTTTTTTCAGCGCCAAGAGTAGTAATTATAAATTGAAACGAATAGCTTGAATAATACATGCACTATATATATAGCGATAACGTACTGCTCCATTTAGGATTTATTGTCCTAAAAAGAAAAGGATTTTTAACTCTTAACAAGTTTCCTAAAAGCTATAATGATATTCCAAATCGGACTAGCATATTGGTTTCACGAGAGAAAGTAATGCATATCCTGAAGTTTTTTTTCATGTGAGATTGCTTAAGTCACTGAAAATGGACTAGCGTTTTTGATGAGTTAACTTCAAACATACAAATAAATCACAGGTATAAAGATTTTATACACACAATAAAATTACACTAACAAAGCAATCACGGACATGAACGCGGATGATTTTGGCACCAATTCAAATATAATTGTTTCGAGCTTTCTCGACCACACCACGTACAATACTTGACACATTGGGGCTTGTGTTAGCAAGTGGGACTCTATTGAGCACAGCACTAGATGCCGCAATCGTTAAGGAAAATGGTTGTAATTGAAAACCGAAACATTTTTACAAGGAAACAAAAAGAAGGTGAAATTCCTACGAGGATTGAAAATGAGATGCCACTTACTCCGTGGGCAAAAGACCACATGCATTGGGCCCTTTGTATGGGAATAAGTATTTGGTGTTTACGTAATAGTTCAAAGCTCTCAATGGGATTGGGCACATGGATAGAAAATTCCTCTGTTTGCTTTAATTTTCTTCTCAATTAAATATATTCACGCGATGTATAGCCTTATCTGCATTTATTTAATGCAAGCAAATAGAAAAATTAGTTTGAATTTCGCAATTCGTTCAGCTTCTGTTTAGTTTCTACCATTTTGTTGGAAGTTATTATATGTATATTTAATCAACTATATCGCCGCACTTCCATAAGTCTTCTTTGTTGATTCAAAAGGATTTACATTTTCTCCTATTCTATATCTCATCTAAACTTAAAAGATCTTATATAATGCATGGTTATTAATGTATAGTCAAAATTTATAACTAATGAAAAATAGATGAACACAAATTCATGCCTATCAAGACACTTACTGAATCAATCAAAGAACTCAACAATTGATTCAACTAGTTGCAAGAACGATCAAATTTATATTTTTCATTAAATCATAGATTATTTAGCTATTTATTTAGTTTATTGATAAAATATAAGTTTTCAACTCACAGTATAAAGATTCTAGAAAATTAGATAAAAAAATAGAAAAAAATTAAAGAAAATAGCCCAGCAACAGTGCTATAGCGTTCGAGACAGATACTACAGCATTGCGGTGCCCTATACCCACCACTGCAACGCTTAAACAAAAGAACATGTGCAAGATTCCTAGGTCTCAGTGTCACGGTACTCAAAAGTCAGCGCTGAGGCGCCCATGCGACTAAAAAAAGAAATTTATTTTTTGTTCCTTATTACGATTTGGTCTCCATGTCACAAGCATTTAGGGTTACTAAGGTCTATAAAATAACCCTTTTGCAACCAATATCAGAACACAATAAATGTTAATTAAGAGCAAACACCAAACAAAAGAGATTGAAGAACAAGATTTAGGCAGAAAGTAAGAGAAAGAAAGAAAGAAGCAATTTGGAGCATCTACTTTGTTTAATTTCTTTTCTTTCTCTTATTATTATGGCCTTGTCAATCACGTCTTTTAATATTTGCTTTAGAACTCTCAATTTCATCATGAACTAATTTTATTTATCTAAAATTTAACTTTTAACCCAATATTTAGTTGAATTTTATTATTTTTCTTATTTCATGAACTCAATAAAAGATGAATTGTTCATTCTATCTTATGCTTAATTCTTTTATTATATCTGGCCAATATATTGATTGTATGAGGAATTATAATGAACTTGACAGAGAAATTTATGTGTTTAGCTTTGAATAGTTTGATATATGATCATAGGGTTATAACTATGAGTTTCATATAGGATAGAAATATACATATATGACATATATGTTATTAATAGACTTGTTCTTAATGAGTTTTATATTATTCTAATTACTATGAACATATAAGTACTTGTTAAGATGAAATATAGTTATTTGACCATCGACAAAAATTCATAAAAATATTAGAGTTCTAACCAACAATTCATTATTGAAGGATTAAATAAGAGAACAATAAGTTCAATGAAATAGTAGGGATAAGTTGAAACCCTAAATTCCTTTTTATATTTGTGAATTTAATTTAACTCTCGTTTGCTTATTGCTTAAGATTAGGTTTGTTTTAGTAAATTTAGATTAATTAAAGATTATTCAATTTTAACCTTGTTTGAATAAAAGTTAAGTATGATTAATTTTAATACTTGATTAGAAGAATTAGATTATATAAGTCTCTATAAGAACGATACTTGGACTCAATTTCTATATTATTTGATACAATAGCGTGCACTTGTACTCAATTAGAAATCGCACATCACTCAGAGGCTCCCTTCTCAACTATTTTCCTTATAAAATAGAACTTAATCTTTGCATGCTTGGTCCTATTATGAAACACTAATTTTTGCAAAGATATATTGCAATTCTGATTATTTGAGTACAATAATGCAGTGGCTTATAACCATCCAAGCTTATGAATAAAACTTTAAAACCAAATAGCATTCTTGACAACTGATAAGGGCAAATTTGTCATATATTTTATCATATTTTTATTATTGATATTTTATGATTTTATGAGAATAAATGGCTATTTATATGCATTATTGTTATTTATAGGGACTTGAACGAAATTTAAAGAAAGAACGCAAAAGGAGCGAAAACAGGGACTAAAATGCAAAGTTTTCAAAGTATGTGTCCATCGCCCCAGCGCTACAAGGATTTTTGCCCCAGCTCTGAAATAGTGATCGAAATAAGAACAACGACCTGCTTAAGTCGCGTATAGCACCCCAGCGCCAGACAGTCACCGCCCCAGCGACGAGACAGAGCCCCAGCGCCAAGATCCCACCGCTCCAGCGGTAATAGCTTTTTCACACGTCGCCCCAGCGACAGATGCATAGCGCGCCAGCGGTAGTGCGACTCCTAGTCCGACGAGAATTGAGATTTTCAAGCTCATATCAATCCCTATATAAAGCCACTCGTTCCCAACCTTCAAGAAGGAATCCAAGACGACCCAAGAGCACCAAGAATACAGAGCACGAGTCTTGGAGAGCAATAGGAGCTTAATTGAAGCAACTTTAGAGAGAGATACAAGACGTTCTTCGGCATCAAGAGTTCCTAGGCAGCGCAATTAAGAGCAATTCGACGTCTATATCGGTTTGCTAATAATTGTATCATGATTTATAATTATTTTTACTGCTGTTCTCTTATAGCCATGAGCTAACTTATTTTCTAGGGTTAATATTTGAACTCAATATGTGTGCTTAATTGCCATATCTTTTTAATATTTAATAAACTTAGTAATTTATTATTTAAATTACTTGTGTTTAATGCTTCAATATATCTGGCCAATATATGGTGAATGAATTGGTAATATTATTGATAAACTTGGAAGAGGAATCAATATATTTAGACCTAGGTAATTTGATGCATGATTGTAGAGTAATATTCAATATTACATATGCAAGTTTCAATTTAGGATAGGAATATACCTAATTGGCATGTATGATCAATAAGACCTAATCTTAATGAATCTTAATTTATTACAAGTACCATAGGAATATAGGTATTTGATAAACTAAGATATACTTGCATGACCTTGGAAGAGGCTTGTGAATACATTAGTGTCTTGATCAATAATAAAGACTAAGTGAGTTAAATATTAGAGGATTAATCATTAAAAAGCATATTGAGGGATAATATTAATCCTAGGTTTTCTCTACATTGCTATCTTTAAATCTCATTGCATTGTGTTTTTATTTTTATATTTTCTACATTCATTATTAGATTTTTATTTATCTGAATAATTATTAGAAAGACATAATTTTAGTAATTGGTTTAAAAAGAAAAAATTATCCCTGTGGGTTTGACATCCGACTTATTTAGTCTCTTTATTACTTGCATACGATAGTGTATACTTGCACTGAATTTTATGATATAGAAATATCGTATCAACAACTTCTATAATAGTAATATATTCAGCTTCTATGCTTGATAGAGCTACCATTGGTTATAGTTGAGATTTTCAATTTATACAACTTTTAAATAATGTGAAATAGTAAGTTGTTATTGACCTTGTTTTATCCCTATTACCAGCAACGTTAAAGTCCATGCATCCAATTAAATTGAATGTCTTTTGCTCATGTCCAAATACCAAACCACAATCAACTGTCCCAGCAATGTATCTTAAGATCCACTTTATCCTATTTCAATGTTCTTTCCCTAAATGTGACATTTATTAACTCATGACACTAATAAAATGTGCAAGGTCAAGTCTTATACAAATCATAACATACATAATTGATCCAAAACACTTTAATATGGTATCTTTTCCTTTTATTTTTTTCCTTTAGTGCTTGGGGATTATTGTGAGGAGATTTTGAAATGTGTAGCTTGTGGTAAGTTTACTAGCTTATATAAAACCATTCCAAACTTCTCTAACACTTTTTTTAAATACCTTCGTTGTCTTAATATGATATTATTATCCTTCTTATGCTTGATAATCTCAATCCATAGTATTTTCTTAACTTTCCCAGATATTTCATAGGAAACTCAAATTTCAAAGAGTCATTCATTGCTTCTTTTTCACTCACGTTTTAACTTATGAGCAAAACTATCATCTACATATAGCAAGAGATAGATGATATTCTCATTGACTGATTGTTTACAGTAGAAGCATGTGTTATACTTGCTTTTATTTTACTCGTTACTGATAACAAAAGAATCAAACATTTTGTACCATTGCCTATGTGCCTACTTTAATCTATACAATGACTTCTTGAGCTAACACACTAAATTTTCTACACTTCTGACTTCATACCCTTTAGGTTATTTTATGAAGATTATTTTTTAAAATTCTCAATAAAGAAATGCAATCTTCACATCAAACTAGTATATTTCCCAATTAGTTAAGCAACAAAAGACAATATTACTTTGGTGGTGTTATATTTATTCACTTGTGAAAAGATATCCTTCTAATATATTCCCGATCTTTGTGGGATTCTTTTTGCTAACAATCTAGCCTTGAATCTTAATGGATCAGCTTATGCGGTCCATTCTTTAATTTTGAAGATCCATTTACTATCAATCTGTTCTGATAGTGGTATATTAATGTTGTTTCAAGCTTGTCCCTTAGGCATAGCTCAGATGGTTATAACCACCCGAGTTCAAGTAAAACTAGAAGATATGAGTTGGTGTTTTATAAGTGAATATTCTCATTCTCATCCAAATCTTTTGTTCATAAAACTAACACACACAAATTATTAATTGCAAGTGCACGGGTTGTGAGCAAGTAATAAAGTAATGAAAAATATCATTCCCATGAGAATTGATCTTCTAAATTAATGCTAATTATTATGGTGTTAACAACCTAATTTTATCTAGGCTAATTTTAATTCTAAATTGATTAAGAAAATTAAAGATACTTAAACTAATAATTTAACAATTTAAGGAGGTGAGAAATCTATGAATAAAAGGTAATAGGGTCTTGATTTCACTCTACTTTTCCCTTATTCTTTTTGTTTAGTGATTGATAACTATTCTTGTGAATTCATTAATCAAGGGGTTCAATATTATTCTCATTCTCTCTCCTGAGCATCAAATGACATGTTGTGCATACATATCCAAGTTGATATCCCTATTTAACATGTTTATCTACACATTCATTAAGCAACCCTTACGTGATTATCCAAGTTTACTAGTTTTCTAACTTAATAAAAACTAAGGTCATGTTTTTTAAGTCCAACAAATGGATTAATCTTTTCTAAGCATAAAACTCATAAGTTTATATCATATAATCAATTTTTCAATCGAATTAGAAGTAATAAATCCAAAAAATCATAAATAAATAACACAAAAAATAGTCATTAATCAACTAAAACATCTAAACATAGTATATTGTAAAGCTACACCAAGCCCTTAAAACAAGAATTTTAGCCAACCGTATTTAAACACAAAATGACAATAATCCATCATTTATAAGAGTAAACATATTGAAGGCAACATAATCTACAATTATAAGCTATAAATCAAAATAAACAAGAAAGGGAAAAAAAAAAGAAAAAGAAAACTAAGTTTAGATGTCTCTTTGAGGACTTCAATCTTTAAGAATTTGAGCTCTCAAGTGTCATTCTCTCTCTAAAATCCTCTATTCCTCTTTTTGATTTCGTGCTTTCTCCTTCTTTCATCTCCTTTTTATAGGCTCCAAGATGAACTTTTTAAATTAGGACACGAAATTCAAAATTGATACACTGTTGGCAACGTTGCAGCCTGAGTTCATTGGGGCTACGGCACCACCCAAATTAGACTTAGAGTTGCGACTTCCAACATACTACCTAAATTAGGGCAACGCCCCCAATTAAATCCTTGCAATTCATTGCTTGTTTTTGGGGCCGCAGCTTAGACCTTATAAAATGACCTCTTTACCCTTTTTTTCTTCACTTTTTACTCTTTTTAATACTTCGATTTGTTAGAACCTACAAAATAATAATTTGTACACAAATAATCATATTTTAATATTCAAAACAAGTAATTATCAAATTATAAAAGATAAAATATCATATATAAAATACATTTTATCATCTTTTAAAATAAATGTTGTCATGAGCTTTAGGCTACTTTTTGGTGGCAAATAATCTTTATTCACTTACATAAGAAAATGGGTTCAAATCTCCTTATTTACATAATACGTTGCATTTTACATCTCATTATTGTGGAGGGAGATTTAGCCATTTATGAGAATTAGACCGGGCCTTATGTGATTCAAGATATCTGAGCCACGCCACCAAACTTTTATTTCGAGTTAATCTCAACAAATTTTCACACAATAGAGTTCATACCAAGAATGCCGATGAACTTAATAAGTAGTTCAAGAGAGGAAAAAAAGACTAGATTTTAAAATAAGGATGGTGGTGTTCTTATTAATTTGAGAATCCAATAGGTAATTCATGAGGGAAAATTAGACTTCAAACTAAGGATATTGGTGTTCCTATTAATTTAAGAACCCAATAAATAATTTAAAAAGAAAAAAATGAATAAACCATCTCTTAGATTTTTTTTTCCACTTTCATTAGCTTAATAAGAATGCAAAATTACAAAGATTTTTTTAATGAAAATCCGGGAATTAAAGAAATTCTATTGTTGCTAAAAGTCATAAAGTATAAATATAGAAGAAAAAAGGTAACACCAAAAGCCTAATGTCATTAGTTAAGGTGGAGTATATAAAAAGAGAGTAAGGTTAAATTTTATAAAATTAAAATAAAAAATTTATATTTTAAAAAATATGAAGGATTGCATGGTACTTATTGATTAGTACTATTTAACTACATATTAATAATAAAATCAAAAACTTTTTCATATATAACCATTACTGATAAGTGTCGCATTGAGCTAAAAATTTCAAAATGTGTATCTGTTGAGGGCAATTTCGTAACTTCCTTGCTCCCAAACGACAGTCGTGTAATTATTTTTAACGCCAGCACATTCTCACAAATAATGAGTTGTTTTGGGTACTGAACGGTGAACACACTTTTTTTATTTCCACTTCGAAGGAGAAGATATCGAAGAGAGCAAAGACTCTTTCAGAAACTTGAAATAGTGAAGGCAATGAAAGCTGCTACCGAGATGCCCATCAAATCCAACAACAGTAACACTATCAAAAATCAAAACCAAAACCAAAGCCAGATGAAAATTGAAAAGACCCAGAAACCTCATTTCAGGCCAGCTCAAGATGACACCAAGCCTCCTCTCCAAGACCCAGTAATTTAAATTTTGTTTCTCTCTTTCTGTTTCTCTTTTTCTATCTACCCTTCTATGATCTATCCATGTGTCTGATTTTTGTATTTGTTACTTGGGTTTTTTCTTTTTAATTATTTCTGGATGCTATGTGCTGAAAGTGTTTTCCTTTTTTTTTTTTTGGCTGCAGATACTGAGATCAGACCCCATAGAAACAGAGGAAGCAGTGCTGCGGTTGCCTCCTTTTTCTATCAACAGATAGAAAATTTCATGTAACCCTATGAGTTGATGGATTTTTCATGCCTTTTTGGTTTCTATTTGTAGCTTACATTGCTCATGGATATGGAATTATGAACTTAGTGTTCTGTTATTTTGTTGAAATATTTATGATTCTCTTTAATTTTAGTTGATTTTGAAATCACCCTTATAGTTAGCAATCCAATTTATTTTTTTATTTTAAGAAAACAAAAATTATGTCTTGGGGTTTATTTCGACTCTACTCAGTACTGCATAATTAAGTGTTGAAATTTGTTTTAAATGATAGTCGGATGCTGATGAATGGCAAAATAGACAGGGTGTTTGTAATGTTCCTTGATACTAAGCTTGTAGTGTTGAGCAGCAATCCCCTGTTTGAAATTCGATTCACATAAAATGGTCGAGGAAAGTTCTGGGTATGAAAAAAAATATATGATGTGTTTCAGAAAACCCTTTTTTCATCTTAACAAGAAATTCATTTCATTAAACAGAGAGCAAGTAAGATAAATATATATTGTTGACTTGAAAAATGATTTTTTGGACTAACGAGTTTGAATTTGTTGAAAGGGAATTAAACTTTGGGTCTTGTCTAGACTAAACCGCTAGGTACGGGTTTGAGTTTTTTGTTTTCCGTGAGTAGTGAAAGGTGGGTTTGCAACAAGAATACAAACACAAACTCAAAAGTGGTCTTATCGGGGTGAGTTCTGACAAATACGCTTCAATGCTTAAATTAGATAAAAGGGTTCTCTCTTTAAAATATGAAAAAATATGAATTAGATGTTATTTTTTGAGATAGAGGATACAATTTTTCTTTTTATTCTTTTTGTGTTTTATGGAGATTTTTTCATCATCTTTCGCTATATCTCCCTCTTTCTCTTTTTATATGGCATTTCAGAGACTTTTTTTGGCTTTCTTTTGCAGTATTTTTGTCTTACATCGAATATTTTTTGTTGTACTTCTGACACATGCCAGACGTCTTCATACTCCCCTCCTAACATACGTCGAATATCCTTTTACAAATTTTTTGACCCCGTTCTTATCCCACGTCAGGTGTCATGTCTAATGTGTTAAGCATATCCTCGGGTTTGTCTCCGCCAGTGTTTTTGGTTCAAGTGAAGCTTATTTTGTCGGTTCGGGTCAGATTTTGAACGACTCTCCCTTATTGGTTAGATATTGACATGGGACTTCTATAACGAAGTTGCGAAATGTAGTCAGTATTTACTCGGTCGTAATTGCATTTGGGTCAGCAAATGTCGAACAGGTTTTATCATTTGCCGACCAGATTCCCCGAGTTCAAGTTGATTCTCTCGTTTTGTCGAGTTTAGGCCCATTGGCCATTGCTCCTGCGCCTACCTTGGTTGAATTTTGGGCCCTCGGGCCTGATGGCAGAAAGAGGGAGATTTTCAGGGAAGGGAACAGGGGTCCGAAAATTTTATTCTGGTCTAGTCGGCCTATATTGCTCCTTGGGTCCCCCACATCATCTCTTTTTATTGTCTTTTTCATCCGAACCGATCAAATTTGTTCGCTCTAGGCAGCTTCGTGATCAGGTTTGATTTTGGGAAAATTAAAATGGGTGGAATTGTTGTAGTGACATCATGGTGACTTGAAAATTCGTTGCCACGTAGTGGCGGTTTCTCCCAAGATTTTTAAATTTAATGGTAGGTCTCTTCAAACATCGTCCTTGATTCTTGAACCAGTCTCTTCATTGTCAATCGTTGATCTTCTTTCAATCGTGTGATTGACAGTAGCTGTGACCCAAAATGTCGTGTCCTTCTCTTTTTTTAAGTGTCATTATCTGACTAGAGTCCCTCGAACCGTCTGATCTGTTTAAATCCAACGGCTTAGGTTGCAACCATTTAAAGAGACGAGCCTTTATTGCACTTGGGGACCCAAGGCGTTGCATCTTTGGCACCAAGCACCTTTTCTCCTTTCTCGCCGATCTCGTCCGTTCGTTTTCTTTTATTTGCTCAGTAAATTCATTTCTCCACAGTGCAATTCGCTAAGATAGCCGAACCGTTTATAAAACATTGATTTTCAAAACCACACCATCAGTGATAATTATTGTTTTCACTGACATTTCACAAATGATAACAGACTTGTAATAAAATAGGTTGACTATTTTTTCGAATAGCTTGTCAGGACCGAATAGCAGTCAATCGTTTTTAACTCACAGGTTGAACAGCTTTTCGTAATCGGCACGGTTGGGTGAATGCTTTCACTTGAACTGCAATCAGGAGTAATTTGAAATAAAACATACTTGGGGTGCCTTGTAGCGGTGCCCTATCCAATTGAGTAGCTGGGTTTCCCTTGGTGATACATCGATCGTTGGTGCAGTCCAAAGCGAGTAGCTCGAACTGTGTCAAGCGGGGGACCCTTCAATACTCTCGAGGGATCAGCTCGGTGTAATAACATTGATCAGCGTGTCATGGGTGTTGTGGAAAGGCCATAGTGACACCGTAGAAAAGTCACGATCAAACCCTCTTTAATGGGTGCCACGGTGTAACCCGTGGTAATGTTGTGGAAGTGCCATAACCCTCGCCCCACCAAGCCGTCCAGGTGTGATGCTGTAGGATAAGCGTAGAATCGATCACGGCGAGGTGCTCCACGAGCGTTGAGTCAGTGACAGTAAAAATAGAACGGAAGTCGAACCGGTCACAGTGAAATGCTCCGCGAGCGTCGAGCCGGTAATTGTGAAAATAGAACGAAAGTCAAACCGGTCACGGCGAAATGCTCTGCGAGTGTCGAGCCGGTGATGGTGAAAATAGAATGAACGTCGAGCCAGTAACAGTGAAAATAAAATGAAAGTCGAACCAGTCACGGCGAAGTGCTCCGCCAGCGCAAATGTCGCGCCGGTGACAGTGAAATGCTCCGCGAGCGCAAGCATCGAGCCGATGATGGTAAAATGCTCTGCGAGACATAGTGATGCCTTGTCAAAAAATGGGGATGTCTTTGCGATGATGGCATCGTGAAGACCCTAAGATAGGGCGCGGTATGCTATTTCAGGTGGTTCGATGCAAGCCCTCTTGCAAAATAATCCACAGGCCCTTGCGTTGGCCGCTCGTTCCGTGTTCTGGTCAATTTGCTGCTCGCAAATGTCAATGCAAAAGGAAGAAAAGAAATGAGAGTTTTCACGTCTTTGCGATGATGTGTCGTGAAGACTCTAAGATAGGGCGTGGTATGCTATTTTAGGCGGTTCGGTGCAAGCCTCCTTGCCAAATAATTCGAGGGCGCTTACGTTGGCTGCTCGTTCCATGTTCCGGTCAATTTGCTCATCACGAACGTCCATGCAAAAAAGAATAAAAGAAACGAGAGTTTTCATTTAAACACGACGTTTATACAGTGAAGGGTTACAAACAAAAGCTTAGAGATAGTTTCTTAGCAGCTCGGTGTTCCATGGTTTCCTGACGGCTCACCTGTCTATTCCTTCAAGTTCGTACGCCCCTCCTACGCTCCTGAGGATCTTGTATGACCCTTCTCAGATGGGACCTAGGATTCCGTTGCGGGGTTCTTCGTGTTGAGCACCACTCTTCGTAGCACTAGGTCCCCTCTTTGAAACTTCGGGTCCTGACCTTTCTGTTGTAGTATCTGATCACCTTTTGCTGGTAGGCTGCTACTCAAATCTGGGAGCGGTCTCGAAGCTATTAGATTGAGTTCAGCCCCCCTTTCATCAGGTCGTTGTTGACGGTTTTGGAAAAGTTTAGTACTTGGTGGGTCAGGGTTCCAATTTTTGTAGGGATCACTGCTTCACTTCCAAAGGCTAATGAGAACGGCGTCTCGCCGGTAGCTGTCTTACTAGTTGGTCGAAGCGCCTATAGTACTTCTGGTAGCTTTTTTACCTATACTCCCTTTCTTTCTGCCAAGAGGCTCTCCAACTTTCCTTCCAAACTGCGGACCTTGCTCTCAACGCCTAATTCACCTCGTTGGCTCTGTCACGGCTCTGTCGACAGCTCTCTTTCCGCTGATGGCCCCGGCCCTCTAGGCTCCGTCTCTCCCCTTTCGGAGGTCGCCTGGCTTGGTCTGTTTGTCTTAGTCAAATTTTGTGGAGTCTCAAGTCCTTCCCTTTGCTCCATCTGTCTTCAAATCTCCCCTCGAGATTCCCTCCCACGATTTCTTGCTCTCAATTGTTTGTCCTTAATCAACTCAGTCATGAGCTGCCATAGTTCCTCCATTTTCTCCCTCAGGGTTCTCAATTTTGCCTTTATTTCAGGGTGTAGAGAGCTTTCTATTCGAGGGAGAGGTCGGTTTGGGTTTGGGTTTCACTCTCCGGCAATGTGATTCCTGCTGGTGGATAATCGTTCAGCCATTCTGGAATGTTGTTTTTCCTAACAAATCTTTTTGCTCGATTCCCACAAACAGCGCCAAAAACTATTAACCTAAAAAATAGTTTCTTGAACCAACAAGTCTTGAATTTGTTGAGGGAGAATCAAACTTTAGGCCTCATCTAGACTGGACCGATAGGCATGGGCTTGGGTCTCATGTTTTTCGTGAGTAATGAAAAGGGGGCCTGCAATGAAAACACAAACACAAGCTCAAATGTGGTCTTGCTGGGGTGGGTTTCAACGAAGATGCTCTGATGCTTAAGTCAGATAATGAGGTTTTCTCTCTTCAAAATATGACAAAACATGAATTAAATGTTATTCTGAAGACGGGGGATACCCTTTTTCTTTTTCTTCTCTTTGTGTTTTATGAAGATTTTTTCATCATCTTCCGCCATGTCTCCCTCTTTCTCCTTTTATATGGCATTTCAGGGACTTTTTTGGGCTTTCCTCTGCAGTATTTCTGTCTTGCGCCGAATATTTTCTACTGTACTTCTTACACATGCCAAGCATCTTCATACCCCCCCCTGACATATGTCGAATATCCTTCTACAGATTTTTTGATCCCGTTCTTACCCCACATCAGGTGTCACATCTGATGTGTTAAACATATTCCTCAGGTTTATCTCCGTCGGCGTTTTTGGTTCAAGCGAGGCTTATTTTGGTCGGCTCAGGTCAGATTTCGAACGGCTCTCTCTTACTGGTTTGATATTGAAGCGGGACTCTTATAATGAAGTTGCGAAATGTAATCAGTACCTGCTCAACCGTAGTTGCATTTGGGTTAGCAAATGCCAAATAATTTTTATCATTTGCCAACCAGATTCCCTGAGTTTGAGCCGGTTCTGTTGTTCTACCAGGTTTAGGCCCATTGGTCATTGCTCTTGAGCCTGCCTTGGTTGATTTCTGGGCTTGAGGGCAGAAAGAGGGGAATTTTCAGAGGAGGGAACATATATCAAACCCAGCTGCTTTGTCCGCATGATAAGGTTTATGCATTTTTTAAGTTAAGGATTTGAGATTCAAGTTTCGATAACAATTCAAAAAATTATATATATTTTTCTTATTAAGATAGTTGATTCTCTAATTATAAAGATGTAAATCAAGTGTACTTAAATGTTAAATAATATATAATTTCAATAGAAAATATATGTTGCATAAAATATATATGATGTAATATTGGTGTTCAAAAAAGAAAGAATAATCAGCTCTAACATATTCCAACTAAATTACAAGATTTTAAGTAGTTAAAGGCAAGCTAGATTGGCCAATTTATGAGCCTGGTCATTACAAAACCTTAGGCATTACCCAAAAAAAGCTCCTTAGTTGGATGGTGCAACAGTTATGATTTCCCTCTAAGAATTTCTAATGACTCCCAATCCTGCTCTTTTTTCAACTTCAACCTTCAATTTGTATGTTACAAACACCCCTCTTTCCAAAAAGAGAACCACAATAACTCATCTATTAGAATCATTATATTGTACCCATTACTTATGTCACGCCACAAGTATTTTCAAACATTTTTTCAAACACTTGGTGTGCAACAAAGCCTCATGGAGGTTATATAGGCCGCTAGACCGGATCATGGGTCAGAGTTTCTAGAAGATTTGTTGACATGGGTGAAGATCTAGGCTAAGCCCGCAACTTATTAGGGTTGTAATCCCTATTTAAAAATAGAATATTTCATAGCATATGTGATGGCATCTAAAAAATATTCCGTGACATATTATTTCATCTTATATGTACACCATTATATTTTTCAGATCTCAATCATCGATTGTATAGGGCTGTTAGTATATAAGTAGGAGAACTTCAATTGTACAAAACATAATCTCATAGCTTATAATCTCTTCAGTAATAGAGAGAGCTTTTTCTCAAATACCTTTTGTGCGTGTTTTCTCATCTTTTTTTTGTGTGGTGTTTTCTAGGCTATTTAGTGCACAAAGCGTCTAAAGATACATGGTTCTTGAAAGGTCTGTGACATTTGGTATCAGAGCAAGTTCAAAGAAGATGAAGAAAAATACTGCAACGTCATTAGAGTTGACTGAAGATAGAGATAAGGACCCCAAAGTTAAAAAGCACGGTAGTGTACCTCACGACAAGACTGTTGATCCAGGCCATAAGTTAAGGAACATGGTAAAAACACTCGGTGGCGCTGTGGAAAAGACGACGAATAGTCTTGGGGAGTTGGAGCAGTAAATAGAGAAGCTTGAGGTGGGACTCGACACTCAAAAAGACAAGTTGCACTCTCTCATCAACACATCTAGCAAGAGTTACGCTGATCGGCAGCGTGACTAGGTCAAGACTTTTCAAGAGAAGGTATATACCACCATGGATAAAGTTCAAACCCAAGTGGAGAAGCTGTGTAGAGGGTTTGACGTTGTCAAAGAAGATGTGGTGTTGTGCAAGCTAGTGGTTGCGAATGGAGTTGTTGCTGCTCAAAATACGTCAAGATTGAGGCTTCTAAACTGAAGAAGTTCAACGACAAGCAAAACACTAAAGAGCTCGACAACTACTTTTGGTAAATAAAAAGATACTTCGACACCATAGGCATGCGAGACAAAGACAAGGTAAATACCGCAATCCTATATCTTTCCGATCATGTAATTTTGTGGTAATGTAGGAAAAGCAATGAGATACGTATGGGTACCTACACCATTAACACCTGGACAAAATTGCAATATAAATTAAAGAGCTAATTCTATCCAAAGAACGTAACACACAACACTCGAAAATGATTAAAGGAATTGAAGCAGACCAAATCTATTAGCAAATATGTGGAGGAGTACTATCAATTAATGCTCCAAATCTCCAACATGAGCGAAAATGATTTGTTGTTCAATTTCTTAAACAAGTTACAAACATGGGCATCCAATGAATTAAAGTAACCCAGGGTGACGAGAATATTTGAAGCTCTTACATTGGCTAAAACACTCATAGTTTACTACAAGAATGACACTAGAAAATCCAAGAATTCAAAACCCAATCACAACAAAAATAAGGGCACCAAAGAGTTTCATCCTCTAAAAGATTAAAAAAAGAAAAATAAGTCGCCCAAGTGAAAAAAAAACAAAAATGCTATAACCATAAAGACAATGAACCAAAGACAAACTGCTTCTTTGCGATAGAAATCACTAAGTCAAAAACTGTTTGAAAAAAAAGACTCTCAAAGCAATGATTACAACATACAACACTTATAAGCATAGTTAAATGAGGTATTTACAATTGCTCAACATGATGAAAACTAAGAAAAATATCCGCACACCAATAAGAAATGCACTTATATATATTAAAGCCTACATTAACTACATAAAAACTCAAGTGTTAATAAATACAAATACAACATACAACTTTATTAAACGTACAGGAGCAAAGAAATTACAACTTCATACACACACAAAGTGTTTTGAAAAAAAAACTCTCTATATTATTAAAAAAAATTACAAATTATGATATTATGCTTTATACAATTAAAATTCTCCTCTTTATATACTAACAACTCTATATAATAACTAAAATCTAAATAATCTAATAATATACATACAAAATAAAATAATATATCACAAAATATTTTTAAATGTCATTGCATATATTATAAAATACTCTCCTTCCAAATAAGAGTTTACAACTCTAATAAATTACAAACTTGACCCAAATCTTCTTTTATATCAATAAATCTTCTAAAACATGACACTTAAAAAAGGCCATGAGCTGCTGACCTTAGCATCAGAGATTAAAGAAAAGTATCTACTCGTGCAAAAGTAATGTGCATTAACTCAATCCATTCAACAAATAGAGCTTTAAGGCTCCAAAACCACAAAAGCAATAAAAGATCCTGAATGTGACAAAGCAATGCCCTTATTTGAAAAAAGAATAATCAACATTTCTTTATGCCTTACAAGTAATGTCACTTCTTCTCTACAAGCAATGGGCAACATTAGAAATGTTTTCAGACAACACTAATCCTGAGTGAGTTTCGCCTCAATTCATAATGAAACTCAATAAATAACTAACGTCTGAAGTTTCAGTTGATTAACAATGAGAAGAATGTAAGGTGAAGGACATGTGATACTATATGTACAATTGTCATGATAAAATCAGTGAGCCTGTTAAGAAAGTACTCAATATTGTTATAATGCAATAATCAAGCATCATCCTCAGACGACACCAGATCAAGCTGTTCCGATGTATTTGGAAATCCTTTGGGTAAGGTACACAAAGGTTCATCAGTTATGGATCCTTGAACAGCACGGCCTAATGCATATCCCAAGGCTCGAGCAACTGGCACTGCAACTGCGTTTCCAACTTGAATGTACCTGAAAATTTTGAGCAAATGGTGTTAAGAAACAACAAGCAAGTGAATTGATCAATCATAAGTGAAATAAATATAAATATATATATATATATATATATATCAATGTTTATGAGAATCTAACCCCTAGATCAAGTCCGACTATAATATAGCCTGGTTTTCCATGCCCATATAGGCTATGTCTGCTTCCAATATTGTGAGAAATCTGGATATTTACCGGAACATGGTCTCTAAATTGAGACTAGTTACAATATAGCCCAAATCGGCAGTGCCATACTTCTAGTATTAGAAAAAAAAATCTAGCCAAAAACAACTCAAAATAGTTCCTAGTTTGGATAATATAGGAGTTAAGGATAGCATGTTGAGGGAAGGACTAAAACTGTTGCATATATGCATCATACCTTTCTTTGACAGGACCAAGAAGCTTGTAATAATCTGGAAAACCTTGAAGTCTTGCATTTTCACGGATTGTTAGGACACGGTCTTGTTCAGGATGTAAAATAGCCTGGACCAAGAAACATCAATTTAATGATAACCACAAATGATTTGAGTATATGAATATAAATTTGCTTTAAAACCAAAATTATAGAATGAGGGAGAGAGGAAGAGAGTGTGTGACCTGGTTGTGAGGCTCTGCTCTAGTAACAACTGTTGGCACAGTTTCATCCCACCATAGACGTGCAAATGGTCTATGCAAATTCACAAAATAACAATGTCAAAATCTGCACAATAAAAGCCTAAGGACTTTGCTACAATAAAGGTTTGTGAGGTTACAAACTTAAATACTTCATCACAAGAATTGAAATTCAGTATAAAAAATTTAATATGAAAATTATAACCTAATATGAAATACATCAAACCAAGTACATGAGGTAGGGAATCCTAAATCAAAGCACCATGAAGAAAAATATAGAGCACTTACTTTGATGATGATCCACCTACAAAACTCATCGCATAATCTGGGACCTGTTTTCACGCACAACAAAGTAAGAACCGATAAGCAAAGAAAGACAAGATTTTTAAAAGAATTAATAGGAAAAAATAAATAGATAAAAGAGTAATCACCAAAGGCTTTCCAGACTCCAAGTAAACTCTGTCAACATCAGGATCCCACTCAACTTTGTTATCAGGACGGACACGAACACCAGGAAAATCTCTAAAATTTGCTCCCTAATAAATACAAAAATCAGCAAATTAACAAACATACAAATCCCAGGACTTCAATAAAAATTGCTTGATTATGTTAAATCATACATACACACATCCAATACCTTTCTTTTAGGAACGCGACAAACACGTTGATAATCATCCTTGTTCAACTCAAGTGGACGATGATCATAAAGTAGTCTCTCTTCTGGTTCTGCCATTGGTGAAGAACCCAGCATTTCTGCAAAATGCAAAAATAACTCAGTTATTTTCTCTTGGCAGATTTAACAAGCTACATTGACTTGACAAAATTTCTGTAATTAAAGAAACACAGTAAAAAGGAATTGTGTTCATAGACAGATAGATTAACAAACTGTAGACAAATGTATATTTCCATGACTAATGAATATGGGACAAGTATTAAGCAAACTTTTAATAGAATTGTACTAAAGAGTCAAATTAGATTCAAGATTAACAGCCACAATCACATAGCCAGGGGCATGGTAAAAAGTGATGTCATTTCACAGCAGCTATAAGCTAAAAGCAAAAAAACTTAGTCTTAAATGAACCCTAAATCAACATACAGAAGTATTGTCGACTGACTTCTATGTGCAACAAGCTAAAACTCTATTCTCCAAATGTTGCATTCAATTGCATAACCCAATTTGAGTAGAACTTGTCAAGTCAAACAAAGCAGACATAAATGTGAACACAAACACAATTTATTGTAGCAAAGTCCTTAGGCTTTATAACACATTTGAGTAAAAACAATTCAACATTCCATTCTCTCTCAAATTCCTGTTTCTTTCTTAAATGGCCCCTCCTTTTTCCTGTTTACTTTTAAGTTCCTCCATTTCTTTTGGCTTCTAACTTTCTACCAAAATCATATGATTAAAAAACTAACCAGAAATGGGAGAAGAGGGGAAAAGAAACTTTATGATCTTCACAGCAAAACCAAAAACAACAAAGGGGTATTTCTAGTAAAACAATCAGGATACATAAGAGATAATAGACATCTAGCAACAGATCATTCAATTTCCACAAGCAACTCAGAGGTAACCACAAATATAATTCCATGCACAATAAAACTGATTAAACAACTACAGCTTACCATCTTTACTTAATCTAATAAAACGTTGAAATGCTGTCTTGGGGTCTCTACCATAAGGCATTTCATCACGAGCCTCATAATTCCCAACCTAGTTTTTAACAATAAAGAAAAAGATATATCAGAAGATAGTTAAAATAAAAATCAACAAAACTGCAACAATAACAAGAAAAATTTTGAGCATACCTCTGGAAGATCAGAAATTGCATCCTGTAACAAAAGTTTTGTTTCCAAATCTACTTGCTGGCCTTCATCATAAGCAACAGTATTCCTCTGCATCAATCAAGTATGATTTCATATGATATCCTTGGTAAGTTAATAAAAAAATACAAACCTTAACAACCAGTACCTCAAACTCTGTAGGAATAACTCCTCTCAGAACAACATCATGTGTTGGAAGTGAGTATTGAGGCAATTTCTGGACAGATAAACACCCAGTTAGAAGAAAACTATGACTTGAAAACAGTACAAAGTGAATAATCTATAAAGTTACCTCAGTTGGTTGGGCTCCCCACAAGAAGAACCGCATCCGAAATTGGGCAAGCCCATATGCCCCTGCTGCCATCATTCCCATTCGAGCTTGGTAATTCATTTGAATGAGCCGACCCAAGGCATAACGCCCAAGGCATCCTTCAGCAAATTTCAAAATGTCTACAACATTCTCCATTAAAACAAACCTTGGCTTCAAAAACTCCACTATGTCCATAAAGACAATTAGCTGTTTATTTTTTTCATCAGCCAATGGGTTCTCTCTATTCCTAAAGCGATTAAATCCACTGATCCCTTGGCAAGGAGGTCCCCCACAAATCACATCAATATGACCCTAACAATAAAAAGAAGAACCAAACAAATGAAGAATTTGTTCTAAACAAGCTTGGAGGTTTTAGCTACCAAAAATTAACCTAGTACAAGTTTTTTTTTTAGAAAAAAAAAAGCTTACAGGCAATGGTAGAATCTTTGCTTTGTACCCACTTGTGACAAAGTCCTTTATTCTCTCCCGGCAATTCCTATTAAAAAAATAAAATTATTTTTATTCACAAGTTTATTGAGGTATAAAGTGTGCATGAGCACACAACTGAATCACTAGAGGCCTTAAAAGCTAGATGGCATACCTCAATCCTTCAATTGGCTCCCAAGAGTCTTCCTCAGGCCCATAATTTTTCCAGCTAACCTACAACATAAAAGTTGGGAAAACGCAAAGTTTAGAACTGACTGCAATCATAACAAGAAAGCTTGTTCATGGTTATTGGTGATGCCATAAACATTATCATAGCCTACAAAATGCTAAACCTGCTGCTTGTTTCTTGAATTGATTTTATCCAATACACAAAAATAGTTGACAAGATTTTGATGACGTAAAAATTTATTTTCATTCTTCAATATAGCTTTGGGTGTTTGATAATAACACAAACATTTGTTTCTCTTTCTTCAGTATCAACTAAAGCATGGAAAGAGATCAATTCATACCTTGTGAAACTGACTCAATATGATAAATCAAGCTTACATACCCTAACAAAATGAACAGATTGCATGTATATTTGTAGGAAGTATAATTAGCAAACACACGTGATGCTTTTCTACTAATCTTCTAAAGTTTTTCACTTTTGCCTGCTTCCTAAAAGCATTTCTTTACATTCAATTTTTTTTCCCTTTGCCAAAAAAATGAGAAGTATGTAATCACCTGCCAACTTCAAATTCCTATTCTATCCTGAATTTGCACAAGATTGAAATGACATCCACAATTCTTATAAAAAAAATATTTGAAAGCATTAACTATTTGATCAACTTTCTTAAAATAAACCTGGCATTGGATTTTAACACATCAGAAACATAAAGAAATAACCTGAATTTGTGGAAGATTGAAATGACATAAACAATTCTTATAAATAATACTAGAAAACATTAACCATTTGGTCAAATTTTTTTAAATTAAGTTTGACATTGGTTTTTAACACATTACAAACATAAAGAAATTATCCATCATGCATATGTAGCAATAAGACATAAAGTAGGAACCCTACTCCACATCATTCTCAATAACAAAAGCAATTGACTAATGCCTAGAAGTGGGCAAAAAAGTACTTAAATCAAAAATATCAAACCAAGCCAACCAATTTGGTTTAATATTAAAGTATAAAAATTAATAGATCAATTTTTTTATTTCAATCCCCAAATAAATACAATTCAATTTGTTTTTTATTTTGGTCCCCAAAAATACTAAATTAAACCAAAGAACATAAATAAAATTTTATACAAATTTTTCACATAATTCATTTTGTGGATTTTAATTTTAATAATTTTCTAACTTGTGTAATTCATAAACCTTTAATTAATTTAATGATTAAAAGTCAATTGTCACTTTATTTATTTAAACAAACTTTAATTTTAATATTTTTCAAACTTGTTTAATTCATAAATTTTTAACTAATTTGATGCTTAAAATTTATAGATATTTTATTTGTTTAGATAAACATTAATTTTTTAATTTATTTAGTTCATAAATTTTTTATTAATTTAGTGTTTAAAGTTAACATAAACTTTTTTTTATTTTTTTGTATAAATTTTATCTATTTCATTTATGATTTTAGTTTTTAAAAAATATTTAAGAGACCAACTGAACTGAATCAATTTAATACAGTTCGGTTCTCAAACATAATTTAAAACAATTCAATTCTAAAAATAAAAATATCAAATATTTCCAATTCAATTTGGTTTTAACAAATATCAAACCGGACTTTACCACACCCACCCCTACCAACGCCCAAAAACAAGCATGAAAATATACAAACCATAGAATAAAAAAATTAAATCCATAAAATATAGTTTTATTTATATAATTCATACCTTAAAGTGCAATCCACGTTCCCCTTTGTCCTTGGGATCACCATAGCATATTGCCAATACTTTTTCAACTTCAAAAATCTCTGGATCATTTTCACCATCAGACTCGATGTTGCCATCATCATCATCTTCTTCTTCTTCTTCACCTTCATCACCAAAATAATATGGTTGTGGTTGTGGATCTTTACTTGTTATCAAGGAAAAAGTAATGCATAGTTTTTCCCACTCTCTTAGCAATGAGAGAAAATCTTCAGCTGCCTCATTTCTCACCTGATTCATAAAATGATTTGATGAGAATCCTGTACAAATGCATGCAGTGACAAACCTAAGGTGAAAACTAAAATTGGTTGTTTCTACCTCTGTCTCTGGATGATTCAACTTGAGACTTTCACATGCATACTTATTGATGTCAACAGCCCATCTCTACAAAAAAAAAAATCAAAGTGATCCATTACGCTAGTAAAGAAAATTGAAAAAAGTTCCACATCCACACTTCACATGTTTAAATTACTTGAAGGATAAACTTACTGTAACAAGATTTAAGCCAGACAAATTTGCACCAAGGCATAGGCCAGTTGACATTGCACCACAACCTGAGTACAAATCCAGCAATGTCACCTCTGTGTTTTGATGCTCTCCAACTTTGCACTCATTTGCGTCATCATCACTAGAAATAGTAGAGGACGTCTCACTGCCAGCTCTCTTATTCCCTACACATTAATATAAATAAATAAATTCTAATATAATAATCATTAATCCCATACTCAATATATGTAAAACAGAAAAGAGCCAGTAACTTGATGGTTAGTTAAAAAGATGATGCATGAAGTGCATTTTATTTCAGACATTGCTTTTATCAACCGATGCTCAATAAATTAAAATAAATAAATAAAAAGGAAAAGCCTAACCTGATGGTAACTTGACAAATGTAGAGTATGGCAATAAATACAACATGTCGCAATAGTAATCACAAGCTGGGATGACTGACTTTTCTGCTTCTAAATCAATCTGGCAAGCCAGCTATAGTTATGAACAAATTATTCAAACACACGAGAAATTGTTAAACAGAGCAAACAATACAATACAATACAAACATACATTTAGGGGAACCCTAGCAATGTTCAACTTTTCAACCAAGCATTCCAATGGGTTGTCATTTTGAACTTCTGAAAAGAATACTCTTTTTTTATCAATAAGATTGGCTTTGCTTTGTATGACCTGGAAAAGGTAAGAGATAAAAACACTATTACATTAGGGGAGAAAAATAAAAGACAAGCTAAATCAAATTGTTACATTCTCCAAACTTATCTTACAGTATCATTGGCTCTGTAGTACCACTGGGCAGTAAAATGCAATTGCCCGTCAACTGCCTGGAACATCTCCACAATCTTACAAATGTAATTATCCTGCCCTACTTCAGCCTAAACATAAGAAACTCATTATAACCAAAACCAGCTCTAACATCCCATGTGCAAGCATGATAAAACTTAATAAAAAATTTAACTCATTAACAGCAAGACATAACATTGAATCTCTTCAATCAGAGGTCTGAAATCAAACCTCATAGTATATCATAAACCTCATGTACAATTAGAAAAAGGAAAAAGAAAACAAATAACAAATGAACTCACTTTTACATGAGCATCATCATAAAGATCATAGATGACATGCCCATCAACTTCTGCTTGAGTGTAGTGGCACCGTGCTTGAATGAGCTCTTCATCATCATCACTGAGTCAAAAAAAAAAATTTATATGATGCATCAATACATAATTATACAATTAAGGTTTAAAAAACCATGGACACAAAATAAAAACACAGTGTTCATAGACTTACTCCTTTGAATTCCTAGCATGATATTTTTGCTTCTGCTTCTGCAAAGCAGAAAAATGAATATGAAATTAAATTTATATGTTAAAACAACAAAATAAATTTCATTAGGAGAAGAAATATTAAGATTTCAGCCTTAGCCAATTAATAAACTTCAAATACTAGTTTAAAATCTAGTCTATGGGATATTCTATTCAGCTTTTCAAAAGGTTAATGCGAAATTCCATTCAAATTATATCCTAAATACCCTAATAATACACCAATTTTATAAAATAAATTTTTTAAACAAAACAAAACACCCACTTAAACAGCTTTGCAACCATATCGATCCAACTGAGACTACAAACAAAAACATAATCAAATGCTTCCATTTTTAATTAAAAACATAAAATTGCATAAATATACCTTTACTTCGTATCGCTTCGGCCACCGTCGCCTGGCCTCTTCGTCGGGAATTGGATCTCCAATAAACCGAGTTTCCAGCTCCTCATCGCCGCCGTCTTTCTCGTTTCGAACCGGTAACTTCGTACCAGAATCTGCCGGCTTTCTCGACCGGTTGTTCTCCTCCACCTCCACGCTGGGAACAGAAACGCCGCCGTCTTTCTCACCTTGAACCGGCAACTTCTCACAAGAATCAGCTGGTTTTCTAGACCTCGACCTGTTTTTCTCCTCCACCTCCCTGCTGGAAACAGATCCGTCGTCGTCTTTCTCGTCTCGAACCGGAAACTTCTTACCACAATCGGCTGGTTTTTTTCTCGACGTCAACCGGCTTTCCTTCACCTCTTCTTTGGTGGAACCAGAACCAGAGCCGTTAGCCGAAATCTCCACGCTCGCGTCGTCGATTGGGGCTTCTCCATTTTCCGGCTCGGTTTTGGGCCTCTTCGAATTCTCACACGACGCGTCCGTTTTCGAGGAGCTTCTCGTCTGGCGCTTGCTAGGCATGGTGAGTGAGAATGAGATCCGGAGACAAAGGTCGCAACGACGGCGTTTTTGTGGGGAAAAATTAAAAAAAAAAAAAAAGAGAGGGAGAGCGTGAGAGAGGGAAGGAATTTGTGTATTGGGGGAGTTTAAATAGTAATTCGGGGGAACGCGAAAATTTTGAAGAGGGTAAAAATGGGCGGGAAAGTGGTCATTTTTTTTAAAGGAGGGAAATCATTTTTTGTTTTACAAAAAAAAAAGTGAATTTGAAATTGGACTGAGGTCCGCTTTATTTTTTTTTTTATTTACAAATATATATATATATATATATATATAACATTAGGGTTAGACATGCAAAAAATTTTAAAATTACATGGTAATTCTTATATACTTGGTGAGTTGATATATTGAATTAGATTGGATTGGATATGATTGAATTAGTGAGTTAATATGATTAGAATGAATTTTCATTAAGGAGTACTATTATATTTTTCGAATGATATTTTTAATTTTTTTAATTTTAAATTAATATGTCAAGTAATTATTAAATAATAAAATTGTATAAATTTTAAAATTATTTGTTATGTCATTATTTAGGATTGTGTTGTATTTGGTGTACTACGAGATCGGATAAGATTACATATGTAATTTTTTATTAAAATATCAAGAAAATTAATGAACATATAATTATTTAATAATTGACATAATTAAATAATTTAAGATGAAAACTAAATAAATATTTAGTGAAAATTTAAATTTTATTATTACGTATATTTTATTTTATTTTATAAATTTATTTTATTATTTATAAAATATTTGTATTGTAATTATCCTTTTTATTGTTATTTTAATTGTTTAATAATTAATTTATAATTTTAAAAACTTAATGTTTTGTTTATATAGACAACTCATCTTGCCGTTTCAGGAGATAAATTACATATTATTAGCCCTTGCATTTTTCCCATATTTTTTTAAGTTGACAAATTAATCATCAAGTTTATCTCATATCATAATCTCTTAATTTATAGCTTACATTATTTATTTTATTAATTTTTTTTATTATTATTATTATTTCATATCAATTTATATATAATATTTATAGTAGTACTACATTTACATATTTGTAATACAAAATTTATATCAGAGTTAATGTGTTATTAATTTGGTGACCACCACTTATGGGTGGTTGTTGACTTTTCTACTTATTATTAATATAGTAATTATATAATAATTGACATATCCATTAAAATATAAATTTTATATTTTAATTATATAAAAAAATATTTTAAAATTCACTCAAAATTTAGAATCATTATCTTTTTTGGACCCATATGAAAATTTTAATTTTTTTGTAGCCAAACACTTTAAAATTGACAAAATTACCCTTATCAATATTTTTTCTCTTTTTAAACAAGCCACTTCAAAATTGTTCCCAACACTTGAAACAATTTGAAAACTTGAAGCAAAATACTCTAAATCGATGGCTTTGAGATAGTTGGTAGCATGACTAATACTTGGCAAGTTGTTTAAATTTAAAATATGGTGCAACAATGATAGATTTGTGCCCTAAATATGTGAAAACTGAAAAGTGATATAATATTAGAAGATTATGAGAAAAGTAGTATGATGTGAGTAAATTGTAAAAAAAAATAATAATAATAACCAAAATTTTGATAGATTTAAAAAAAAAATAAACATCAACAATAGAGTGGACGAGTTGAGGCTGTGCACGCCCTACACACAATGGGCTGCACACATACTCAAAAATAAATAATTTTTAATTTTATTTCTTATATTTGTATAATTACAGCTTGTGACATTAATTAACTAGTTAAATTGTTATTTAATTATATAGTTTGCTCATTTATATTTATTTAATTAGTGTATTTAATTTAGAAAAATTATTGTATTTAATCAATTTATTGAATAAAAATAGTATATCTAGTAATAAGTTGATTAGTTAGAGTATTTAAATTAATTATTGTATTTAATTAATTTGTTAAGCAAAAAAATATACATTGAATTAATTACTTGATTAATAAATTTTTTAATAATTTATATTTCTTTAGCTAATATATTGAATTTAAGTAATTATTATGTTTATTAAACTTTTTATTTTATTTTATTTATTGAATTAAATTTATTTATTGTGTTTTTATTTATTATTATATTGATTGTTTTAATTTGTTTTGTTATTTATTTTTATAAGCAGTATAACAAAAAAATAAATAGAATTCCGGCCAATGAATTATTCCAAACGTCAATTATGAGGGATATTATTTTATATTTGTTACTCTTTAATATCATTAGGTTAGAAGAGTGTGCTTTCACATATAACCCATAGTAGGAATCGTGGAGTGTTAGTTTGTATATTTATTAAGCATTTAATGTTTGGTCAATCACTAAATTTTAGACATGAGATTGGTCTTTGTTTTAGACAAAATATGGCCATAGATTTGTGAATTAATGCCTTAAAATAAATGTATGATATTCTTTATATCTTTTTTAGCTTAGGTACAGTGGCTGATTTAAATTTAAATATGATTTTTTTTTACTTTACAAATTAAATTTAAAGTCACAAATGAAAATAACATTCATTATAAATTTAATTATAAAATTTTAAAACAAGATAAAATAGTAACAAAATAACAAATAAAAATTAATAAATCACATTAAAATTAAATTTAAGTTATTGAAAGATAAATAACAATAAATAATAACAAAATACAACAAGCAACATTAGTTGCTACGTAAAGTTTCAAGGTTCCAACAAGTATGGCGGTTATATCTATGCTATTTGTGGCAATTGCACATATTTTTTGTCAATTCCCCCTATTGCGATAAAATTTGCCTATTTCAATGCCTCTATGATTATTGATATTTTATAACATTTCTTAACTATTTCGAAACTATATAATCTAACGAATGGCCAACTGAATTGATTGACTCATTTTATACATTAAATAAATAATTAAACGTATAATAAGGAGAATAAAAAAATTTGATACTGTAATATGGTGTATCTGTTGGGATTTGTGCTTACGTACCATCTTTTTTTGTATAAATATTTGTTTTATGTTTATATTATTATCATTTTATTATATCACTAATTATATTATGTATATGGTAAGATGCTTGTAACGTTTTTGACATTGTATGATCTGAAAGAGTTCAGATATGATCTAAACGAGTTTAGATTAGTGCTAAAAACTAGCGACGCTGAAATTCATAAATGTTAAAAGTTAGCATTGATAAAAGTTACCAGGTTATAAGAGTTAACAAAATCTAAAGAGTTAGAGCCTTATCTGAAATGGGATAAAGACCTAAAAATATATTAGTAATTGCATAGTTGCAAAAGAGTTGCAAATGGTGTTAGAAAACGTTGTTATGCAAGTATGTTCTTAAACTCTGTGTTCCTGATCTATCTTCACTGATGCAGGTCTGTCAGTGAAGACTTTATAATATATATAGATCAGTGTATATCTATATCTGGATAGTGCAGATGATTAGTCTTGGCAGACCATAAGTTTAGTAAAAGCTCGTATAAAGATACAAGTATTCAGTAAGGACTGAATATTGAACAGACTCACAAAAATCTCTAATAGACATCCCATAAAGCCGTCAATGGAGGGTCTTTCTAGTTGAGTAGTATTCGTAGTCCTTAGACCTGAGTACCGCGATGGACTTGTGAGTGATCCACTATACTTTGGTTCTACACATATCAGATACCTTTTATGGTCTGACCAATGGGTGTCGCTGGGTATGGTTCAATGCTCATAGAGTTTAGTGTGCATAGATATGGGATCCATCAGCTCATTTTGGAAAATAATATATCATGATGCTCTAATATTGTATTTTAGAAAGTCATATGACCATAAGCACAAATACCCGAAAAAATAGTTTTATCCTAGGAAAAAATAATATTGTAAAAGTATTTACGGATATTATTTATTGAAATATAAATTTGAAAATAAGTTTATGATTGAACGTATAGAGATTTGACGGTGTTGATCTATATTTCAGCTCTTCTATGATATCTATAATGGAAGGATTATACAAATATGTTATAATCTCAGCTTATATGGTCTAATGCGCCGTTTTGTAATATTTGTAACATGTGTGTGAGACATTGTTCACAGACGTATGGACAAGTTTCATATGAAAAACTGGACATGGACCTAGAGAGTCTCACAATATGAAGTGTACTCGTTGTGCACCGGGACAGCATATTTAATTGAACGGTTTAATTCAAGAAATTTCAGCAAAGTGAAACTATGTTTCAAGGTTTCTTATGATATGCATTTGTCAAAACCTAAATGTAAAATACATTATTAGTTGACAATAGTTGTTAATTAATAAGTATTTGACAAATGGCACAATCTTACTCCATGAATATTTTTATCGTGTATTCACCAATTTACCTTCTAGTAAATATTTATAAGGTAAAAGTTATTATTCAAAAATTAGTTCTTGAATAATTAATATATATATATATATATATATATCATACACTTTACATAAACATATTTAATTATTATTATTTTATGAAAGTATAGCTAGAACTTATATAATGTTATAAGTGATGTCTGTCATTAATCCTTTAATAATTTGATTAATTCTTAATGGTAGGATAATTGTAATAAGTGGCAATATCTTTTAGTAATGGACTAAGCCCTTATAATTGATAATTTGAATTGTTGGACACTTAGAAATGGTTGAGTGGTGCACTTGAGAAATGGTGTAACTATTTAACATTGTTTAATACACATTCATTCAATTGCTATTGATTTACACGGTTTGAATAAATTGTTAGGATGACCTATACTTGATTTTTTATTGAATGAAATGGCCAACAAGTGTGAGTAGTGGTGAAGAACTTTGATAAGCCATCATTTACACAAAATGAAATTGAAATGTTCAATTTTAGTGAGTGCAAGAACTACATGATTTGGCCAAGTAAAGAAAAGAGAGAGTAGAGAAAATTAGCAAAGAGCTTTTAAAGGGTTGAAAGAATTTGGCTAAGTCATATCAAAAGTTCTAAGTGAAGGGTTGTGAGGGAACAAAATCTAGATAGCTTAATTCTTCTCATCTCTTGTAAGAAATAAAACATAAGAACTGAAATTGTTTTAAGAGTTAAAACACCAATTGCTGCAAATTCGTGACTGCTATTCTAGTTTCATAATCCCATCTGTTTCAGTTGTGAACTAGAATTGTGCAACAAGATATTTCAAGGTGAGCTCAACAATTAAAGGTTGGAGTTCTTGAAGAATTGAAAAGCTACATTCAAAACCAGGTAGGTTATTTACTTGCAATTTATTTATATGATACATATGAATATATATGAGATATATATGTGTTTGAATGAACATATATGAGTATATGTGTTTAAGTATGTAATATTGTGTATAACATGTATGTTATACTTCTGTTACGTATTTATAATTTTAAAATTATACGTACCTCTATACATCACACACTAAATCCAACACTATCTACATATTGTAATAGTATGAGCACAATGTAGTTGTCGAAAGTTAAACTTCTGACAACTATATGTCTTCACGATGATGTCCACTATTATATTTATACTTCCATTCTTTGTAATAAATCATGAATTATCAATTGGGAAAATTATCATATTGTTAAATTTATCATTATACCTCAAGAGCTTGTAATTTGTCTAAGTTGTCATAAAAAATATCATACCTTTTGTAGTCTCTCATTTTTTTAAAAATTGATTTTGCATTAACTCTCATGTTCACTCAACCAAGGTAGTTACAATAAGGGATCATGCATTTTTTTACAACATTAATGCTCTTTACAATATTAGTGATCACGATGTTATATATTCTGAATGCTCATATTAATCAAGTCTATTTAGAAAAACTAGTGTCTCCTTTAAGTATTTTGTTGTCTTAAGTTTCATATCTAGCATCTTGTTAATTTGTTCTCAACAATTGAAAAAGTGATATGCCTTTACAATAATAAAATAGCATCTAGTTCCTTTTCTTTTCTGGTCTTGTATTATGTGACCAATTTTTTCTTTAAGTAATAGATGCAAACCTCATAATAGACACAAAGAAACACAATTTGAATGCCATTTTTAATACTAGTATGTTGATCGGATACAAATATAAGATCCTCAATGTCTCTAATAACTCCTTGTAGTTTATCCATAAAACTATATCTAATAAGCATTGTTTTTAAAATCAGCAATCCTTATGTCAATAAAAAATTTTAATTTTTTTTTCATATTTACATATGACTACAAACATTGTATCTAAATATGCACATTTTAAAAATATTCTATCAACTATAATACGTGCCAAATAGAGAACTAAAAACGAGCAATACAGGGTCCTAATGCCATAAAAAAAATACATGAATTATTTGTTTTAGTTAATTTCTAAATGTGTTACCGTATTGAGATTATGTTGTTCCAACACATATAAGTAGGCAAAAAGTAATCTAAACGAATTTACTAAAGTGCTTATTACCAACATCCATGCACGCTTCTTAGCTCGGCAAACAGTGGAATATGTTAACTCTATACCAAATTATTCACATATATTGTCTTGGATCTTTTTTGGTCTTGGTAAGTTAATAAAAATTTTTTGCATCAATTAGTAAATTTTGACTCATTAGGTTTTTGGTGACCATCACGCAATTGATCCAATTGACATATGTGATCTACATTTATTATGTGCACGATGAAGTGCTTCTCACATTCATTTACACTGCACGTACTGGTCATTTACATTTCTTATCATCACATTTTACCTCAAAATGATCTTTCGCAAACCTTAAAACTTTGAAAATCCAATTACCTTAAATGTTAGCAAACTAATAACCTGATAAAGTTTATTTTTATTATCATAACACTTCCACACATATACAACTCCAATTTTATAATTCTGATACTTTGTCTAATATGGTCAAGTCATGTGATGGTGTTGGAGGAAGAAATTAAAAAGAATTTTTTTTACTTCAACTTTATATTCTCTTTTATCTAAAACGTACACATCATACTCCCTATCAAGAGAACTATTAGAAATATAACATTATCCACCTTCTTGTACATCATCCAATTCATTAAGTTCTCTCATATTATCAACATCCTTATCTATCTGATTATCGTAGCGCATATAAGTTGTGTCTCCATTGAACATTATAAGAAAATAATGATAATCAATCATAATATATATGGGAAGCATAACCTTTGGTATTGTTGAGGTCGTGCAATTCACTTTGTTGTTATCGTTTGTTAATATGAAATGATTATGACAAGGTTGTTGGTTCTCATTAGGTGTCTTTGCATCATTTTCACATATGAGAACTCTAAGATCCACTATTAAATATAGATGACATAACGATATTTTATTAACTCACATAAAAAATTAAATATCATTATCATTTTCAATCTCATTTGTTATGAACTTAAACTTGATTGCATCAATAAAATTGTTAGATACAATTTATACTGCACATTGTCAACTCTAATTGCATGATACATAATATTAAAAAACTCCTTATATTTTATATTCTTCATAATTGAAATACCATAATTTTTGTATCCAATATATCTCTTATTACTATCATTGGAGCTCTCTCAACTTCCTTCTAAATATACAATAAATGACTCGTACTCTATGATGCTTATAAAAAAAAACTATTCAAATAAAATAATATCCAATAAAAACTTGCGACTTAAGCGAAGCTAGTCTGAGCGCCTCTTTGCACCTCAATCACATGAGCGAAGTGGCGCACATTTTGTGCAACTATGTCGCGGTTGCATCATGCGCCCATGCAAAACTCATAAGTTCTCAAATTTTTACTTTTTTTCTACATTTGTAACTCTAATTTGGTCAAATTTAAAATATATACCAAACAATTTACAATGCATAATAATATAAGTAATAGTATCTTTTTTTTTTTCAATTAGGAGATTGAAATCTCCTTAGTCTGAATTTGATTATGTTAAAGTGTGTATTTTGATTGATTTTAGAATGTCAATTTTGACACATTTAATTTTAAATATTTTAATTATATTTTATAAATAAAGAGAATTGTGTTCATATACCTTAATTTTAGCTAATAAAGATTATAACATTAATTTGTGACTAAAAAGGATAATAACCCATAATTTTAAGCCATTTTCAAAAAAAAAAAAATTCATTATGTAAGCACAACATTACTCATAATATTTGTATATAATGTTGTCTTAACAAATAGGCAACTTATTAAGTACAAATTATTAAGAAGTGAGAGTGTTTACATCATAAAATATACTTTAAACACCCTTTTTATTTGCACACCTATTTAATAAAAGTTTACAAATTAAATTTTATTTGATACACCCATTTAATAAAGTTTACAAATTAAGTCTTATTCCTTTCATTAGATATATTTTTTCCCATCAAAATACAAATCATCAATATACATAACAAATTGAGCTAATTTCTATTATTAAATAATCTATAATAAAATAAATTGAATCATGTTGATCAACATTCATAGGTTTTTATTTATGGATTATTTTGTTGTATGATAACAACATAAGGGCTAAGAGCAGGCAAAAATTTTGGACAAAATATTTTATCTTGATCGGATCCAAATTTGGTACCCATTCTCGAATCGACCCAATTAAAATTAGGCTAAGACTATATTCTTAATTCAGATATTAGGCTTGAATCTTGGGTGGGCTTGATTGTTGGGCTTCGAATTAAATTTTTTAATTTTTTGTATTTTAGATTTTTTTTAAGGATAATTTTAGGCCAAATTTTCTAGGTCATTTTTTAAAGAATTTTTAGGGATTTTTTTGGTTCTTTTGGAGTTAATTTTTTATGTTTTAGGTTTTACAACTTTATTATTATTATATTTTTTGGATTCAAAATTTAAAATCACGTAATAAAAACTAGGCATTTGTCTTTATTCAAAGTGTTAGACAAATACAAAATTATCAATTAAACTCGTGTAAATAATTTAGTACTTTTATGTTTCATAATAAATTATAAAAGTGTTGTTCCTCTATGGCAAAATATGTAATACCAAATGCTCAATGAATTTAAATCTAAAAAGAACTCTAAATACAATGAAGTGTACATTGACACATCTTAATATTAATTTACATTCATTATCAATCACTTAAAAGTAAATGCACGCACATATTATTATGTTTACAATTTTTGAGAAAATTTGATAGAATTTCCCCTAAAATTTGAAGTTTCCATGATATACTTGTAAAAATTTGAAACACTCTCATATATTTTTCACATCTTCGTTCTTAACTTTTGATTTTCTACCACCAAATCACTAATGAGTATATATTAAGTATCTTAAATTGTATTCTAAAAATAATATATTATTTTTTAAAAAACAATTTGAAATGTCTAATTTATAATTACACATCCACAATTATAGACCACAATATTAACAAATAATAAGTCAAATACTATACGCTTACAATACCTAAACAAATATAATATTAAGACTTACAAATAGGAGGATGGGGCTTTAGACTTGTGCACCATTTTAGTTTATTACTTAATAAATTTAGAAAAATTAATAAGTGCGCAATAAATGAACATAACTTTCTCATATTAAGTTCACAAGCTAAAATAAAAAATGCAAATTAAATATAAAACCTCCATATTAAGTCCAAATCTAAAATCATGCAAAAGTTACAATTTTCTAACTAACTAAATATTATATTACTATCCTCACTACTAAAATCATGCTAACTTTATATTCTCTATTTTGTGGAGGCTCCTCTATTGTCAATTGAAAATAAATATATTCATAAAAATTATATAATTGGATTAGCGAATAATAATTTTTAAAAAGTATAAATATTTTAAAAATATATAGTAGCCTTTTACTTTCTTCAACCTTGTCATAGAAATATGCCTTTTGAAGCAATATTTATTCTTTTTTCACTATATCCATTAAAAGCGAAGCTTATGACTAATTTTATGTACCTATGAATCTCTTGACAATCTTTAAAGTCAGCAAACTTTTAAATAAATTAATAATACGTCATTTAGTATTAAAAGTCAAATATTTGCTGTTATGTTGACTAATTGCTCATTTCCATTAATTAAGCTCTTCAACATGGCTTCTATTCAGCAAACAACTAAATTTTATTCTTGATAATGCTTCTACATAGCAGGATATCAAATTTAGAAATTGCTACATTGAAAAAATATAGAAAACCATCATTATTCACAAAACTAAATGACAATTTATCTATAACTACCACTGAGTGAGCTAATTAGGCTCGATAAAATAAATGTGAGCTTATATAAAACTGAATCACTATAATTTATCTTTTTATCTATTTATAATTTTTTTATTTTGACTGAATTAATAGCTTCTAAAAGCCCATATATGCATCAAGTCTAATACACTCTAATAAATGATCATCTTAGCTTAGCATATTAGTAGGCCCTATCACTTTTTTTCATAGGGATGTAAAATTAACTTGATTGTCAAAGACAACCTAAATTTCAATGCCAACAATATATAATATAAATAATACTATATGTACAAACTAAATCATACAAATTCATTTATTTTCTTTGATGTGGCATTATAAGTTTAATTACATTATTCTCACATTATCTATTTTATTTATTATTCTAAGTGTGTTATGTATTTATAAATATAAAGGAATATAACAAACAAATGTTTGTTAACTATACACCAACAATAATATGTATATATTAATAAAATTTAAATAAAAAATTAAATTAGTAGAAAATTATTTTTAAGAGATTGTTTGTTCGATCACAAAATTATAAAATCATAGACCTTGTAATTTGAAGCCAAGGTTTGAGTTTCTAAAGTGAGATGAGACTTAGAGTTTGTTTGAGATTACTGTTTTGGAGGCTAAAAGTGATTTTGAAAAGTTAAAAAAAAGGGATGGTTGAGAGGACAATAAAACTCAAAATGAGCATTCTTAATGCTTTGAGCGACAGATTTCTTCTTTTTCTTCTTCGACTTATTAGACTAACCAAACGCCCTCTCATACTTTTGAGGAACCATTGGTGATACCTTATTGTTAGAAGTTTGCTCGGAATGATTGTGACTATTTGCCCTCATAGCATTCCCTTATTGAGTAGGGCTCTCTACTTATAGAACGAGTTCTCAACCCTCTCAAGTACTCACATCAACTATATTCTGGACTAAACTACTCTCGACGCCAAAATTTTCCTAAAGCTATATAAATCTTGATTAGATACGTTTTAAGAACTACCAGTCGAATATATGATTTTATATCTAAACAAAGTTCATAATTCAAACCTATCAAGATCTTTCCATAAGAACTCACTAATAGACACTAAGGGGACAAAAACTCATAACAAGCACCAAGACAGAAATAATGCAAAAAAATAGTAAACTAAAAGATAAAAAAACCAAATAAGAAGACACTTATTGAAAAAGTGTGAGAAGCAAAAATTACTAAACCGTGAGGAAAGAAAAAAAAATTAATCGTAAAAGAATAATTTAACTTTAAAAAAATCAATAGAAAATTAAGAAAAGAAAGGGTCGCAAGATAATATATATAGTCAAACAAAAAGAAATCTCATTCGTTGATCTAAAGTTTGAAGAGATGGAAGCACTATTAAGAGACGCATCTCCTTGACCAAGGCACCTTAAAGGAGAAAATGTAATCCACACCCTCCGAGTTGGTTAGAACAATGGTTAAAATTTGACTACCTTATTCAGTCAGACTCCCAAATGAAACATGCACTTTTTTTAAGCTGGTTAGAGCATTGGTCAAAGCCTGACTACCTTGCTCAATCAAACTCACCACTTTTAGAGTTGGTCAAAACAATGGTCGTAACTCGGTTACCCTATTTAATCATACTCCTTACAAGGGGAAATAATCTCTGTTTGTATCCAGCATAAAAATGTTAGAATACGACTATCCTGAGAAATCAAAAGAAGTTATTAAAAAGGATTTAACTTACAAGAGACATAGATAGTTATGGATAAAGTCAAACTTAACAAGGAAAAATCTCTAAACGAGGAATGGTGAACACTTGAAATTACATATTTAATGAGGGTTTTACATTATTGTTTTGTATTAATAGTGTTTTTAACCCCTCCTAACTTAAGTATGTTTACAATATTGTACCTAATTAGCTTTTAACTATTTTGTGATAGGTTCGGTAAAATAGGCATAAATTTCTACCTAAAGATCTAATTGGAGTGATTCTTAATCCTGTGAAGAGCTAACTTAATGGGATAATATATTGTGTTTCACACCAAATTTGAAATTTGGACGTTTAGAGGATGAAAATTGCCTAGAACAGAACTGATCTGCAGTACAGGCCCAGTCCGAACAGTCATCAGTATTTGGTCCATAACTATAGTAATACGTATCTAATATGTATGAGATAACTTAATTTAGAAAGATAAAAGACTTATCTACAGCTTTGATGTTTTGAGTGACAGCTAATTCAGATCACATCAATTCCAAATTAGATAATCAAATGGGTGCCTTAATGATAATCAATGTAAATGATTTGCCACAATTCTTGACTTTTATCATCCAAGTGGTTCCTTCTTCATTTGTCTCAATTTATCCATGTTTTTCTATAAATAGGTAGCATGTTTATACCCAAAAAATGTAATTAGAGAGTTAGATTTTAGTTCAAAACACTTTTCTTTTGTATTATCTCTTTGTAATATTATTTATCTTGTTTACTATTGTAAAGTCATGTTATCTCTTCTTCCAATTCTTTTCTTTTTCTTTAGTTTTATTATGTCTAAGTAATTTTCTTTATGCTAAAGTGAAATGGTGAAACTCTTGGCAAGGTAATAAGATATACTTAACTCTTATTCATGAATTTAATCTTTCATTCTTAAGTTATGCAAATTTATATATGATGATGTATTTATTTTGTTTGTAATATTAATACTCTTTCATCTAAAGTGATGCCTCTTAATTTATTATAGACAATTTTAATACTTGTCATAATGAATTCTTGAAACATTTATAAGATTTAGCGTATATACCATTTCTTATAAAGTGGGAGTCTTGATTTATTGTAGACAAATATAAAGATTAACATAACAAATACTTGAACCTATTTATAAGATTTGGTGTATAATAATAAATACTTGTTAATATATAAACGACGATAAATTTTAATTGTTATTTTTTTTTATTGCAACCTCCTTTGTGTGAGGATTCCAATTGAGTTATAAAAAGAGTTGAATATATTTATATTTCATATGCCGATAGTGAATTCCCTTAACCTTAACTTTTATTGTAATTAGTTAATTAAATTAATATTTACAAACATCTTATACTGTATTAATCATCTTTAAAAAATTTATAGTTTGTAATTTTAATTCCACTTCTCTGTGGATCGACCCTGTTCTTACTGGATTATTTATTACTTCGACAATCCTGCACTTGAGAATAAACTCTTATATTCTGGACGTGTCAAGTTTTTGGCGCCGTTGCTGGGAAAGTGAAATTAACATTTTTTTTGTTTGTTTGTTTATTTTATTTTTATGGAAGGCCAAGTCTCCTAACTTGCTTTACTTAATTTATTATTCGTTTTTTATTTTTATGGAAGGTTAAGCCCATAACGTGCTTTACTTTATTTATTATTTGTTTTTTATTTTCATGGAAGGTTAAGCCTCCTAACTTACTTTAGTTTATTTATTATTCACTTTTTATTTTCATGGAAGGCTAAGCCTTATAACTTGCTTTATTTTATTTATTATTCGCTTTTTATTTTCATGTAAGGTTAAGCCTTCTACTCTTTATTTGTTAACTTTTTATTATATAATCTAACATTAACTAATCTAATATTACTAATCTAACTTTTAATTATTTATTTTTATTTTATTTTAATTTTATTTACTTGTGTTTAATATTTTATTTTATTTTCTCTTATTTGTATTATTTATTGTTACTGTATTTGTTTTATTTCTTTATATGAGTGGTTGGTTTCGATATCTTAATTTTCATCGTTTGGTGAAAGGTAAGTTCAAAACTTCCTTTGATAATTTGCTGAATTCTCCTTCATCTTCTCATTCTTTATCAATTAGCACCATGACCGAAAATCAAATTGAGGAACTCATAGACCCAGGGGACAATCTGATAGGACCCGATCCGAGCCCTCCTCGAGAATCGAGGCAGATCCTGCAATGACATGTGACTAACATACTCTTTACTTATACATATGATACAATAAGGCTACATGTCTCAATAAAAAGTGTACACATGTACTCCAATATATAAAACATATACAAATACACAAACTGAGACACTTATGCAACTATGCACGTTGGCCAACTTCAAAATGTGATGACTGTATCACACTGCACAATTCCTGTAACAACCTGAAAAAAAAATAGAAAAATAGGAAAAATGGTGAGCTTGTGGCTCAGTGAGTGGACATAATCTGAAAATATCATATACTTTATATGTATTGTACACGTATAAATCTGTATGATAAAATAATCATAAAACTGTATACTGAGTAATCAATAAACTTGTACTGAAAGTATGAACTGTCATAAAATCCGTGCTAAAACTAAAAGTATAACATCATACTAGGATCTAAAAATCTGAATGCGCAAACTATCATAAAATTTATTATCAAGCTGAATATATGTAATATAGCTCTGGAAACATGTACTACATATATACTAAAAACCACACCAAACTTGTACCCGGGGAAAATCTGGTCTAACCTGGCGGAGTAACTCACGCACAGGCAAAGCGGGGGATCTAAGCTGGTCTAATCCGGCGAAATACTGCATCGCTCGGGCAGAGCAAACTAAACTGATCTAACGCATGCGCAGAGCAACTACATTGAAGGGGAGGGTACGCATATAGTGGTTCAAAAACTACTACAATATAATATCATTACCATAATTATTCTGAAATAATTATTTCTGTACTGAACATAATTATAAATTGTACTATAATAAATTCTAAAATATTTCTGAATATACTAAATAATATAAATATTTTTCTTTCTAAAATAAATCATAATTAAATCTGATAACGCATAATTTAATCATAATCGACTGTATTAAAAATATATATAGTTATCCACTCACAAAAGTGCGCTAATCCTGAGCTGGGTCTGGATTCTGAGATCTACCCGCTATCGGCACACCTCCTATATCATAGGATATAAAAATACATCATTAATACCGATATGTATTATAAATATTAAAATCTAAATATTCTAATATCGTAAAACTATTACCCGCTAAACCACTGGGTATAAATCTGACTACCCAAACTAATTTCCTATTTATTTTTTTTCTTTTCTTTTTTTTTTCTTCTTTTTCTTTCTCTGTTTCTTTCTCCTTCCCGGTTCCTTCCTTCCGCTTTCTTTTTCTTCTTTTCTTTCTTTTTCTTTCTTCTTTTCTTTCTTTTCTCTGTTTCCTCTTTTGCTTCTTTTCCTCTCTGTTTCGATTGCTTCTTTTCAAATGAAGCAATACAAAACGACATATATATATATATGTCGGCCGCCTCTTCAATTCTTTTCTATTTTCTCTCTTTTTTTTTTTTTTAATTTCTGCCACCAAACTTTATATATATACAACACATGTATTACACAATCAGTCCCAACATAATGACTATAACCGACCTAGGACACTTAGAGACTACATGAACCCTATACGAACTGGTGCACCATTTAGCTTATTTTTTTCTCCGAGTGCAACACATTTTAAATTTAAGCCAAACATTATCCAAAATATACCCATTTTTCATGGCTTAGATGCAGAGAACCCTTATCTACATCTAAGAAAATTTGAAGAAGTGTGTAACATGTATAATGACCAAAATTGTAGCATGAACACAATTCGATTTAAGCTTTTCCCTTTTTCTTTAAAAGATAGAGCTAAAATATGACTACAAAACCTTAGGCCATGATCTATTTCTTTATGGGATGAGATGCAACAACAATTCCTGAAAAAAAAAATTTCTTTCCCATAGAACAAATTCTTTCAAAAGAAAAATTACCACTTTTGCCCAAAAATCAGGAGAGACCATTTACCAATGTTGGGAAAGGTATAAAGAATTACTTAATACTTGTCCTTATCATGGCTTTGAAACATGGAGACTAGTCTCAAATTTCTATGAGGGCTTAACACCCTAAGTTAGGCAAATAATAGAAATGATGTGTAATGGAGCATTTGAGGATAAAGACCCAGAAGAAGCAATGAACTATTTAGACTTACTAGCAGAAAATGCTCAAAATTAGAACACTGCTGGTACCTATGAGACACCTAGTAAAAATTAAACCACTACATCTAGTGGGGGTATTTATCATCTTAGGGAAGACTATGACCTTCAAGCCAAATTAGCATCCCTAGTTAAAAAAGTCAAAACCTTAGAAATGAAAAAGAGTGGTCAAATAAAATCTGTTTAAGAAATTGTGTGTCACATTTATGAAACATATGACCACTTTACCAATGATTGCCTAACTTTTCTTGCTTTTAGGGAATGTCTCCGTGAATAAACCAATGTTCTAAACACGTTCAAGCGGTCAAACAATAACCCATATTCACAAAACTACAATCCTGGATAAAGAAATTACCCAAATTTTAGTTTGAGGAATGACACTCAAGTACAGGCTTCACAACCACACTAAAATTTTCAAAACCATCAAGATTATGCACCATATATCCCACCTCCTAAGAAAAATTTTGAAAAAACTTTGCTTGCTTTCATTGAAAAACAAGAGTTTATTAATTCTCAAAATGCTCAAACATTTACTGATTTGAAAAATATCCTTGCTAAATTTGCATCCACACTGAACATTCATGAGAAAGAAAAATTTCATTCTCAACCACAATCAAATCCCAAAGGATAATATAACTCAAATCCACGTAGTTTAGAAAGCCAACACACGGATCAAGTTAAAACGGTTATCATTCTTCGGAATGGTAAAATTATTGAAAAATACATTTCTGAACCTCATGAGAACGATGAATCAATCTCTAAGGGTAAGGAAAGCGTTAAACCTACACCTAATAAAAAAAACACCAAACCTTCACCTCCACCCCCATTTTCTTATGCATTACGTAATGCTAAAAAGATGAATCACAATCCTAAAATTTTTGAAATCTTCAAATGGGTAAAAGTTAATATTCCTTTATTGGATACTATTAAATAGGTTCCCTCTTATGCAAATTTTTTAAAGGATTTATGCACAGTAAAAAGAAAACTGAATGTGAAAAATATAGCATTTTTAGTTGAATAAGTAAGTGTCATTCTTCAGAACAATAATGCTTTGAAATATAAAGACCCTGGTTGTCCTACAATTTTATGTATTATTGGAAGTCATAAAATTGAACAAGCCTTACTTGATCTTGGTGCTAGTGTGAATTTAATGTTGTATTCAATTTATCAGCAGCTCAATCTCGGTGAGTTAAAATCAACTTCTGTAACTCTTTTGCTTGCCGATAGATCAATAAAAGTACCAAGAGGGATAATGGAATATGTTTTAGTTCAGGTTGATAAATTCATATATCCTGTGAATTTTTTTGTCTTAGACAGAAAATCTATTAAATGATATAATCTGATACCTGTTATTTTGGGTTGACCATTTTTAACAACTTCTAATGCTTCGATTAATTGCAGGAATAGAGTAATGAAGCTTTTATTTGGAAACATGACACTTAAGCTCAATGTTTTCAATATGTGTAAGCAACCATACGAGGGGGAGGAGATCAAATTCATATATGAAAGAGGTAGTGAGAGCTGAAGTTCTTAAATTACTTGAAGTAGGCATCATTTATCCTATCTCAGATAGTAAATCGGTAAGTCTCACTCAGGTAGTACCAAAAAAAGTTAAAATTACAGTTATTGAAAATAAAAAATGCAAGTTAATACCAACTCGAGTTTCATTTAGTTGGAGGATATGCATAGATTATAAGAAGTTGAACTCGGCCATTAGAAAAAAAAATCATTTTTCTTTACCATTCATTGACCAAATTATAGAAAGAGTAGTAGAACATCCCTACTATTTCTTTCTAGACAGTTATTTTGACTATTATTCAATTTCTATAGCACTAGAGAACCAAGAAAAGACTACATTCACATGCCCGTTTAAGACCTTTACTTTTAAAAGAATGCCCTTTGGACTTTATAATGCCTCAGCAATATTTCAAAGATGTATATTAAGCATTTTAAGTGACATGGTTCAACATTATTTAGAAGTTTTCATGGATGATTTAACTGTGTTTGAAATTTTTTTTTATAATTGTCTTAAAAACTTAGAAAAGGTTTTAAAAAGATGTAAAGAAAAGAGTCTTGTGTTGAATTGGAAAAAATGTCATTACATGGTTACTTCTGGAATTATTTTGAGACATGTAGTATCTTTTAAGGAATTGAAGTGGATAAGGTAAAAGTCAAACTCATTATACATTTGCCTCCCCCCCAAAATAATTAGAGAAGTCCAATCCTTTTTAAGACATGCTGGATTCTATAGAAGGTTCATTAAAATTTTTAGTGCTATATTTAAACCTCTTTGTAATATCTTAGTAAAAGATGTATCATTTGAGTGGACTTAAGAGTGTCAAAATTCGTTCGAAAAATTAATTGACCTCTTAATATCTGCTCGTATCATACAATCTACTGACTGGTCTTTACCTTTTGAGCTCATATGTGATGCTAGTGACTATGTTGTTGGTGTTGTATTGGGACAAAAAAAGGAAAGTAAATCCTATATAATTTATTACGCAAGTAGAACTTTAAATAATGCATAAATGAATTACACAATAATTGAAAAAGAATTACTTGCTGTAATATTTACATTAGACAAATTTCGTTCTTACTTAATTAGTTCTTCAACTATTGTGTTTATTGACCATACTACTGTAAGGTACTTAATGTCAAAACATGATGCAAAACCAAGACTAATTCAATGAATTCTATTACTTCAAGAATTTATTATCACTATCAAAGATAATAAAGGAGCTGGGAATGTTGTTGCAGATCACTTATCAAGACTCGCACCAAATTCATCAACAGAAATAACACATATTAATGATTCTTTTCCCGACGAATTTTTATTTTCTACTGTTACAATGCCTTGGTATGCTAATATTGTTAATTTTCTTGTAATAGGATAAATGCCACCTCAATGGAATACTTTAGACAAAAATAAATTTTTAATTGAAGTAAAAAAAATTTATTGGGATGATCCTTATCTCTTCAAATATTTCAAAGATACATACCCGATAATGAGGTAAGTAAAGTTATTGAATTTTGTCATTCTGAAGTATATGAGGGACATTTCTCACAAAAGAAAACAACTGCAAAAATCTTACAGTATGAATTTTATTGGCCTACTTTATTTAAAGATACACATGCATTTTGTATAATGTGTAAAAATTGTCAAAAGTTGGGATCAATTTCAAAACGAAATATGATGCCTTTGAACCCTATTTTTGTTATTGAAATCTTTGATTGTTGAGGGATAGATTTTATAGGACTATTTTCACTATCATTTGGATTTACGTTTATCTTAGTCGTAGTAGATTATGTCTTAAAATGGATTGAGGCTATTTCATGTCGAAATAATGATCATAAAACAGTCATAAAATTTTTGAAAGAAAATATCTTAAGTCGATTTGGAATCCCTCGAGCCATCTTTTTATTCTCAAACAAGTAGACAAGTTGAATTAGCAAATAGAGAGATAAAATAAATTTTAGAAAAAATTGTAAACCCAAATCACAAAGATTGGTCTTTAAGACTAAATGATGGACCGTGGGCTTATAGAATTAATTTTAAAACTTTATTGGGTATGTCTCCTTATAGGATAGTTTATGAAAAACCTTGTCACTTACCTGTAGAACTTGAACATAAAGCCTACTGGGCCATTAAAACTTTTAATGATGCATATGTAAATTATAAATAAATGAACTTAAATAATTGAGAAATGATGCATATGAGAATTCAAAAATTCATAAAGCTAAGATCAAAGCTTTTTATGATCAAAAAATTCAGAGAAAAACATTTGACACAGGTCAAAAGGTTTTGCTTTATAATTCTCGACTTCACATATTCCCTGAAAAATTAAGATTAAGATGGAGTGACCATTTTATTGTGAAATATGTGTACCCTTATGGAACAATTGACATTGAAAATCCTAGAAATGAAAACGTGTATAAGGTAAATAGGCAAAGACTCAAGTTGTTTCTAAAAAATCAAGCTTTTAATAAAGAATTTGTGTCTCTGTCGGACCCTTATTATGAGACCAATTAATTTTTATTTTACATATTTATATATATTTATTCTTCTTCTAACTTTTTTTTTTACTTGTAGGTTAATTTAGTATTTTTTAAAGTTTTGTTTTGTACCTTGGTTAAGTGACGGATAACGGTACTTCGTGATATTTCAAGTTAGTTTTGTTAATTTCTCATAATTACTGATACCTTCTCTTCTTCCCCCTTTTTAAAAAAAAATGGATGATATTCTAAAGATTTTAAAAAAGCGTTTTCCCTCATTGCCTCAAAATTCCTTAAAGAAACTTTACCAAGCAAGATGTGAAAGATTAAGGTTATAAATGATTATGAATATACCTATTGATTTACGTTGGTTAATTGAAGTCAAAGTTTGATTGATAGGTGAATTTTCAAACTTGTTAATTTCTTACATACCTGGCTTAGGTTCTTTTGCAAAAAAATGAAGAATAAAATAATTAAGCGTTTGTTACAAGTATGCACGCATGACTTGCAACACGCGTTGCTGCACTTTAGGAATAATATCTATAAATCATGAAGATAAAATTAGGTTCATTAAGGATGGATTGAGTAAGGAGTCTTTAAATGACATCTTATCGACTCTTAAGATGTATCCTAATGGATATGTGCATATTGCAATTCATGAATTATGAGACATATTTTTAAAAGAACATAAGCGAAAAAGTCTCGGGAATCTGACTTGAAAAGACCTTGTTTGTCAATTTATAAGAAAATTAGATGAGAAGCCTATCCTTGACCCATAGAGGGCGTTTAAGCCGTTACTGGACGAAAAACCAAAGGAAGATGTGAGCCACAATCACAACTACTTGTACATATTTACTGTAGTAGTCTTTTTTAAATGTTTCATTTCAAACTCAAACATTTTTTCCAATAACCAACCGCCTATGTGACTTTTTCAACTAGCAATTTGAAAATTGGTAAAAAAGTGTTGAAAATTTTGTATTTTAAGCCAACAGCCCATGGGAGTTAACTTTATAACACCTTTTGGCTCTATAAAAGACATTCAATTATTTCTACATCTTTATACAAACTCAAAATCATTCAAGAGAGAGGGTAAGTGTAATAATAGAAGGAACATCAACTCGTAAATTCATAAAAATTAGTGTCTTTTATGGATCTAGCCTTAAAAAAACTAGAAAGTTTGTAGAAGCAACAGAAACCCTTGGTAAGGTGTCAGCTGAGCGAAATATTTATTTAGTAAATGGGGAAGGCAATCTTAAATTAATGAGATGTGTGGCAACAGTTGCACAAAATAAAGGTAGCCAAGCTTTGGGTATTATACCAAAAGCTCTAGCTGTTGAAAACACTGTAGGAAAAACAATTGGAGATGAGTTACAGGTATCATCAATGTATGAAAGAATGTCTTTTATGCTTCAAAATTCTGATGCTTTCATAGCTCTACCTGGAGGTTTTGAAACTTTGGAGGAAATTTTTCAAATTGTCTAATGGGCACAATTGCAAATCCATAAAAAAAAACCCATTGGTTGTTAAATGTTGATGGTTTTTTATAATGGGTTGTTATTTTTTCTTAACTATGCAGTGAAAAAATAATTCGTCTCATCTACAGCACGACAGATCCTCATTTCTGCTTCAACTGTTGATCAGTTACTCGATGAATTACAAGCTTTTACACCTCTATCTGATCCAATAATGAGTCTGATATATTGATGACAGTAAAAAGAAACGTAAGATAAATTTGATGCTTTGTCTATAGCCTATCTACTTTTATGTATTTTTAAGCATTTTGTATAGCTTGTTTTATTTTGTTTCAGGTTTAATTTTCAATAAAAGATGTTTCAGGTGATATCTTTTATACTTTACTTTTTTTATATTTTGACATTGAGGATAATGTCTTAATCTGGTTGGGGGGAGAATAGTTGATATATAATGTTAGTATTATTTATTTTTTTGTCATCACTTTGTTCTCTAAAAAAAATAATTCATCATGAATGGCGTGAGTAAAAGGTTTATTTATGCATTTTTGAGAAGTATTCTAGTTCTAGAATGGCAAAGTAAAGAGTACATTACTAAACTTTTGAAACACGTTCTAATTGATTTATTTTTTAATGCATTTTACGTATATTTAGTTGTTGCTTAAGTTTTTGGTAACTCTTGCGTAAATAAGTTTGCTTTACTATCGATGTATGATTTCAAAATTGTTTAATTTAAATCATTTTTTTCTATCTAGGTTACAAAAGAATAACTTCTAAAATTATTTCTTGAGCACAATACTAAGCCTTGTGGTAAGATGGATGATTCAATATATATAGTCAAGAGAATTTCCATGTTTAATTATACATATTATTTTCTAAACTCACATATCTTTTGTAAGTGAATGGAGAGATTTGAGATAATAGCTTACGAATTTTCATTGATATTTTGAAATAGTTAATTTTTATTTGAAATGACATTATTTGGGATAAGGAATGATTTGGTTGCTTAGCTGAAGAATAATAATAAAAAATTAAAAAAATATTATGTTGATAAATTACTCTTATTTTGTAATGATTCCTTATGTCTTTAAAAAAAACACAAAAAAAAGTAGTATAAAAAAAGAAGAAAAAGTCAATTCAGTTCAATAAAGTTGTCATTCAATTCTAGAAGAAAAAAGTCATTAGGAAGCAATTTTATCACCGGACTCTTTATTCGTAAGATTCGCATAAACCAATTAAAATTCTGAAGCTACCATGTAGCAAGAATGGTTTGACTCTAAACAATTGATTTTCTTATATTTGGATCAATGTTAGTTTGTCTATCTGTCCTTCAATGTAACCTTTTCTTGAGTGATTATCTGCTTTCCAACTCCATGAGTAAAATTCTAACCCGTTAAACAGTTATTCACCTGTAAGAATATGAAGTTGAGGCTTTACTTGGATATTTTTAAGGCTATATATGTTGTGATTTGTGGTAATAAGACTTTGGCTTAATTCAAATATCACAATTGCTATAAAGGTTATTTCAATCATAACTTCCAAAATTATGTGTGTGTCTGTGTATTGAACTGACGTTTTGTTTGAAATACTTAGGTAATGTTCAAAATTTATTTATGCTTGAATTGCTAGGATCTAGTAATAAGCTAGTTGGAGGGTGTGATAAACATTTGAAATTACACATTTAATAAGGGTTTTACATCATTATTTTGTATTACTAGTGTCTTTAACCCCTCATAACTTAAATATGTTTACAATATTGTACTTAATTAGATTTTAACTATTTTGTGACAGGTTTAGTAAAATGGGTATAACTTTCTACATAAAGATCCGATTAGAGTAATTCTTAATTCTGTGAAAAGCTGACTTAATGAGATAACATATTTTATTTCCTAAAGAATTTAAATTCGAGCGTTTAGAGGATGAAAATGGCTTAGAACAAAACTAATCTGCAGTATAGGCCCAGTCCAAATAGTCATAAGTATTTGGTCCATAACTATAGCAATACGTATATAATATGTATGAGATAACTCAATTTGAAAAGATAAAAGGCTTATCTACAACTTTGATGTTTTGAGTGACAGCTAATTCGGATCACATCAATTTCAAATTAAATAATCAATTGGGTGCCTTAATGATAATCAATGTAAATGATTTGCTACCATTCTTGACTTTTATCATCCAAGTGGTTCCCTCTTTATTTGTCTCAATTTATCCATTTATTTTTTATAAATATGTAGCATGTTTATGCCCAAAAAATGTAATTAGAGAGCTAGATTTTAGTTCAAAATACTTATCTTTTGTATTATCTCTTTGTAATATTATTTATTTTGTTTACTATTATAAAATCATGTTATCTCTTCTTCCATTTCTTTCTTTTTCTTTAGTTTTATTATGTCTAAGTAATTTTCTTTATGCTAAAGTGAAATGGTGAAACTCTTGACAAGGTAATAAGATATACTTAACTCTTATTCATGAATTTAATGCTTCATTCTTAAGTTATGCAAATTTATATATGATGTATTTATTTTGTTCGTAATATTAATACACTTTCATCTAAAGTGGTGCCTCTTGATTTATTTTAGACAATTTTAATACTTGTCACAATGAATTCTTAAAACCATTTACAAGATTTGACATATATACCCTTTCTTGTAAAGTGGGAGTCTTGATTTATTGTAAATAAATATAAAAATTGGCATAATAATTACTTGAACCCATTTATAAGATTAGGTGTATAATAATTGAAAGAAATAAATACTAGTTAATATATAAATGGTGATGAACTTTAATTGTTATATTTTTCGATTGGAACCTCCTTTGTGTGAGGATTCCAATTGAGTTATAAAAAGAGTTGAATATATTCATATTTCATATGCCAAGAGTGAATTCCCTTAACCTTAGCTTTTATTTTAATTGGTTAATTGAATTAATATTTGCAAACATCTTTATACTGCATTAATTATCTTTAAAGAATTTATAGTTTGTAATTTTAATTCCACTTCTCTGTGGATCGACCTCGTTCTCGCTGGGTTATTTATTACTTCAACAATCCTGCACTTGAGAATAAACTCTTATATTTTGGATGTGTCAAGAAACATTCCAAAAATTATAATATAAATCCTACTAAGACAAGAAAGATTAAGTGCAATTTTAGGAAAACTCTAATAGCATAATCCTAGAAGGGAATGTCCATAAGACTTTTATACTAAAAACTTATTATAGAGCTATATAAAACCTACATCCTCATCCTATAAATAGAGGAGAAAATTAACACAAAAGAATAAGGAGGATAACTTTTAGAATCAGTAAGTTAGTGCAAAAGAGCGGACCTTATTATCACTTACGTGAAAAATAAGGAAGACGCCCGAAACATATAGCAAAAAGTCATCTTATTTCTTTTTTATTATCTTTTGATACATTTTTTTTTTTGTTTTTTGAACCTTTATTGACTTAAGTATTAAAGTGCCTACACTAAAAAAAACTTTCGATATAGCCTCATATTCTTTTTTATTGTAAGATTTTCATCAGATGCCACATTCGTGGGGAGAAAATGTGGTCTATTCGGTTCAGTTTTGATCATATCTTTAATGTCCAAGTTAAGATTCCTTAGAGAAACAAATTTAACACATTGTTTCTTGAGTTACTAAATTTTAGAGTCAACAATCTTATTTTTAAATTCTTAAATTATAGCCCAAAAAATTTAGCATCAACTAGTTCAATGATTTCTTCTTATAAAATACCTAATCATTTAGAGTTGGAACCTGAGAATAAGCTTAATCCCCTAATAGAAAAATCGAAAAGCCATAACTCTTCATATGCCGACTTGACCTTGAACACGACTCCACCTTACTTATACCATGATTGAGAGCACTTGGATAACCTCTTTTAATTTAGGCCCGACCATATGGTTAGGACCTGAAAGGCCTAGCACCCTTAAACCTTTAAACCTTTACAAATGTATTAGAACAAAATTGTTAAAATTATATTTATATTAGGCAAAAATTAGGTTCAGTTCCAAGGAATTAGAACCGATCGATGGATGCCGTTCGAATCGAAATGGTTTGGTTCGGTTCGAATTCGGTTATCTAGTTCAATTTCTAGGTTTTGAGCTTTTTTTTTTTTAAAAAAAATTGGGCTAGGCTTTTGGACTTTTGGGTTTGGGCTTAATGTGAAATTTTAATTATTTTGGGCCTATAACTAATATTTTGGGGCATAAATTAATATTATTTTTGTTAATAATAATTTTTATATTTAATATTTAAATAAAAAATATGTAATTGTAATTTGTAAATTATAATTCTTAATTTAATTAATTAGTTCAATTGTATTTTTAATTGATTTATAATCATGATAAAATTATTAATTATTCAATTGAGTAAATTAAAGTTAAAATCTATGTATGCAAGATTCAATTATAATATTTATTAATTTGTATTTATATTAATGATAAAACATCAATTAATTCAATTAATCATGAGATAAATCAATTAATTTGTATGATTCGCGGAATAAATCAATTAATTGAATTAATTATGAATAAAAAAATTAATTTGTATGATTCAATTTCATGGGAACAATTTATTAATTCAATTAACTAAACTGAAATTAGAATTAAATTGTACAAGAACACCCATTCAATTGCCATTGATTTGTATTATGAATGGGATCAATTTATTAATTTAATTGACTGAATTAAAATTAGAATTCAATTGTATAAAGATTTGATTTCAGTTAGAATTAATTTATATTATTTAGGGGACCAATGTAATACTCAGTTTTCATGAATAATCAGATATCTAGAATTTCGATATTTAACAATTAGGGAACCATAGAAGTTTCAAATTTTGACCCTTCTCATAATATATTTTTTTAGTGTTTATGAGAGCCGTAATAGACCCAATTAGGTAATTTCATAGACAATTTGGGTATTGGGTGCTCATCAAATATTTTTAGAATTTTTCGGTTGACAAAATAGTAAAAATTCAATATTTGTACCAATAATTTTTGGTGTAAGCATCACATTCTAAGCAAGCCTTTTTTGTTGGATAAGGATGTGTATTTTAAGACATATGGACCAATCAAATTGAGACAATTGCATATATTAGTCTATTATATTATATTTTATTAATTATTAGTAATAATTATTAAATTATTGGCCACCAATTAAAGGCGTTTTAATTGGAGGATTAGGTAGCAATTAGGTATTTCTTGGAGGGCCATTATGCAATTTTTTGGACATATGTATAAAGGCCAAGTGTTTTAATTGCAAGGAAGTGTTAAATAAAAAAAGAAAACAAAAGAGAGAGAGAGATAAAAATTCGGCCTGAAGGGAGAAGAAGGTGAACAGTGAAACCCATGATATTTCTAAGCCAAATCAAGGAATCCACCTTGATTCAAGTTAGATTAAGGGTAAGCAAGATTCAAGGTTGGATTAAGGGTAAATTTGCTTTAAAATGTGAGAATTCCAAATCCTAGAATAGTAAATTAGGGTTTTTGTATAATTGAATTTCAATTGAATAATCAGAATGAATTTGGGGAGTAGATAAGACCATAGGTAAGAAGAATTTTGAAAATTGGTAAAAATCCCATTTGGGTCATTTTGGCTATTTTGGAATTTTTGGTGCTACAAGTGCAATTATCTAAAATTAAGGGTTAGGAATAAATTTTAGGACCCTTAAGATGAGTTTTGATGGGTGGAAATCAAAGTTAAGAAATGGGACATAATGGTCATTTATGACAAAGATTAGGAGTTATTATGTCCAAAGAATATTATAAGGGATTATGGACCCTTTTGACAAAAAATGGTAGTTTGTGCATTAATTGAGATTATTGGGGGCAAAAAAAAAAATTGTAAATTTAGAAAGGAATTTTGGTGGTGGAAGAAAATGTACCTAGGGGTATTTTAGTAATTTTGTCATTTTAGGGGGACTAAAGCGTAATTTATACTTTATAGGTGTCGAAGGTCGAAACCGGTGAAAGGACAAGCCCGAAAAAGAAACTTTAGCATAAGATAGTTGGTGAGTGGAAAAGCAATTAAATGCAATTTATTTTAAATTATTAGCATTTATGTGCTTTCTAATTTAAATATTATTGTTTCAGGTAATTTATTCAAGATACGTGATTTTTAAGAATTTTGAAAAGTATAGTGATATTTTATTTGATTTTTTTATATAATGAGAATTAAAAATATATCATTTAAAAATACAGCAAAATTTTAGAATTACAGTTCAGTATTTTCAACAGTTTAGATATTTATTTTTCAGTAATAAGAAACAGATTTGAGAAATTTATATATCAATTTTAAGAAACAATTTTTAAATATTATCAGTTTTCAAAAGCTAGTGGTATCCCATTTATCAATTATTAGCTATTAGATTCAGATCCCTATGGGGATAGTATAGACCCGGCCGGTACATCGCATATGCGTGGGTAGGTCAGTCAGTTGAGTTGAGTTTTACTAACTCTGTGGAGTCGGGGTGTCGAGTCAGTGAGTTGCTTATGCTACGGAGTGTTGTCTCGCTATATGTCTACGATGTATATTCTGCCACATAGACAGTGAGATGTCTCAAATTTATTAGTTTATCAGATTGGTCACAGTGATTATTGCTAGTGGAGACCGCCCTATGACCGACTTATTTTGTCGGCCACATCAACTAGTGGGTCCAGCATTAGGGTAGCCATTGGTGCTTTTCAGACAGATTAGAACCGAGCAGAAATTTTAGACAATTGTATGAGATATGTAGTTTTTTCAGAAAATAAAAATATTTGTTAATAATGTTTAATGATTTTAGCTATAGCTTATTAAGTTTTAAAAAACTTAAATAAAGAAAACTACTCGATAGAGTTTTACTAGTATTCGAGATTTAGAAACGATTTAGAATAGTTTTCAGTACTTTTTAGAATTTTTAGTATGTTTCCACAATTAGTCAAATTTCACACCCACTCATTGATTTTACAACTCACCTTTTGTTTTTGGTGTTTCTATGTTTTCCCCCAAGTACAGCCAGCAGCGTACAGCCTACAGTTTCTCTTGTAGATCAGTAGTAGGCTAGCCCTACGATGATCTCCTGTGCATGTACAGAGCTATATGTATACATTTAGTGCATATACATGTATCATGTTTAGTTTTGCGTTGTATATCATGCATAACAGATTTTGGAACTAAAATGAATATTTATGCTTTTTTGAAATTATTGGTTTTCCTGTTATGAATGTCTGTTGGAGTATGATCAAGAATGCATGTGTTGATTGATTTGGGAAGGGACATGAGGTCCCGTTTGCAGCTGAGAGATGTGAGAAATATTTAGAGTGTATTTTCTGCAGGTTTACAAAATATAGATTTTCAGAAAAACAGGGGAAACTCTGTCCATTTTAATCCAAGATTTCTAGAAAAATTAAAAATTTTCTGTGTTTATGAAAATATATCAGAAAGAAATTAAGAGAAATTTAGGGTTCGCCTAATGAAATTTTTTAGGGTTGATAGCGAACTTTGGGAAGCGTTCCATTGGGGTGTTAGCAAGGCCTACCTAAGTGTACATTGTAGGATTCTAGGTTGGGTTCTATCAATCAATAAGTTAATTCAATTGACTAAATTGAAAATAGAATTAAATTGTACAAGAACATCAATTCAATTGCGATTAATTTGCATTATGTATAGGATCAATCTATTAATTTAATTGACTAAATTGAAATTAGAGTTCAATTCAATTGTACAATGATAAGGGCATATTTGTCACATATTTTTTCATGTTTTTATTTTGATATTTTATTATTTATGAGAATAAATGACTATTTATGTGTATTATTGTTATTTATAGGCACTTGAACGAAATTTAAAGTAATGACGCAAAAGAGCAAAAACAAGGACTAAAATGTAAACTTTTCAAAATATGAACCTGTCGCCCCAGCGTTGGAACAATAATCAAAATAAGAAAATAGAAAAATATGTTTAAGTCATAGTTCAGCGCCCTAGCTCCAGCGATAACGCAACGCCCCAGTGACAGCAACATAGTGCCCCAATAGTAGTGTGATTCCTAATCCGACAAGAATTTGAATTTTTAAGCTCAAATCAATCTCTATAAAAGGCCACTCATTTCCAGCCTTTGGAGAGCATCTAAGAACATCCCAGAACATGAAGAATAAACAACACAAGTCTTAGAGAGCAATTAGAGCTTAATTAAGCAACCATAGAGAGAGATTCAAGGCGTTCTTCGATATTAAGAGTTTTTTAGGCAGCGCAATTAATAGCAATTCAACGTTTATATCAGTTTGCTATTGATTGTATCATATTTTCTTATTATTTTTGCTGCTGTTCTCTTATAGCCATGAACTAAAGTTTTTTTCTAAGGTTAATACTTGAACTCAATATGTGCATTTAATTGCTATATCTTTTTAATATTTAGTAAAGTTAGTTCTTGTTATTCATATTACTTGTTCTTAATGCTTCAATATATCTGACCAATATATGGTGAATGAATTCTTAATATTTTTGATAAACTCGAAAGAGGAATCATTATATTTAGACCTAGGTAATTTGATGTATAATTGTAGAGTAATACTCAATGTTGCACATGCAAGTTTCAAATTACGATAGGAATATATCTAATTGACATTTATGATCAATAAGACTTAATCTTAATGAATCTTAATTTATTACAAGTACCATAGGAACATAGGTATTTGGTAAATTAAAGTATACATGCATGACATTGGAAGGGGCTTATAAATACATTAGTGTCTTGATCAATAACAAAGACTAAGAGAGTTAAATATTATATAATTTATCATTAAAAAATATATTGAGGGATAGTATTAACTCTAGGTTTTCTCTATATTGTTATCATTCAAATTTCTTTACATTGTGTCATTACTTTTGTATTCTCTAAAGTCATTCTTAGATTTTAATTTTTATGAATAATTACTAGAAATACATAATTTTAGTATTTAGTTAAAAAGAATATATTATCTCTGTGAGTTCGACATCTAACTCTTTTGTCCCTTGATTACTTGCATACTTGCACTCAATTTTAAAATATAAAAATATCGTATCATACAAGAATTCAAATTCAATTATTTTATAACCATGGTATAAATTAAATATCTTAATTTATTAAAATTTTTTTGTCGCCCAAATAAAAAAATTCAGTAGAATCTCTCCCAAAATATGATGTTTATCATATTTATAAAACCTGCAAAATAATAAGATACTCTTAATTTCAATTTAAAAATCAACTCTATCATTCACAATCCATTTTGACAATTTTCATTCAGTAGAATCTCTCCCAAAATATGATGTTTATCATATTTATAAAACCTGCAAAATAATAAGATACTCTTAATTTCAATTTAAAAATCAACTCTATCATTCACAATCCATTTTGACAATTTTCATAACACATTTTAATTAACACTAAGTACAAATATAGAGAATAAATCCATCCAATAATCTATCATTCACAAAATATTACAAAAATAAATTCACATCAAAAGTCTACGAGTCTATCATCTCATTATCATCAACTTTCCATTTTCCAACTTCTAAGTTTCAACTTGGAACTTATAACTTCCAAGTCCACCAATAAACTTGTAAAATAACTTTGAATAATACAAAAAAAAAAATCCAAATAAGTTATAAATATCATAATAAAATTAAAAGGATTCAAATATTGTACTACAACTATAGATAACTTCAATATTCATGTTTGACTTTTAGGATTCGATAATGATTTACGATACTCTACATAACAATTTACAAAATATTAAATAAAATTAGAAATATACATTTAAAAAAAAATGTAAAAGCATAAAATTTGATCACTTATTACCTAAGGGTGAGCATAATTCAGTTTGATCGGGTTTTTGCTAGAACTAAACTAAACTGGTTATATTCATTTTTTTAATAAAAAGGGAACTGAACCAGACTGAGATGTGGGCCTTTTTTCTTAAAAAAAAAAATTAATGTGGACTTTTTAATTTTTTTGTCCAAAAAATTTATTGGATCATTTTTAGACCTAATTCATGAGCCTATTTCATATTGACATAATTATAATTTGCTTAATTTAAAATAAATTTAAACTTTTTATTTATTAATAATATACTAATTTGTTACAATATCCATAAAAATAAAATTCTCTTATTTTATGAAAATAAAAATATCCATCAAAATTAATTTGACCATTAAAATAAAATTATTCATAAATAAAAATTTAGGTTTTTTTTCTAATTAATTTTTTTAGCTTTTTTGTTTCAGTTCAGTTATTATTTAGGGAAAACCAATCGATTATGTTCAGTTCCAATTCGATTTTCACTAAATAATAACTGGACGGTTTTTTTTATAAATAAAATAACCAAATGAACTGACCGGTTTGGTTTAATTCGATTTTCCTGTGTTTGATTTTATTTTTCCACTCTTATTATTATCTGCTTCAAGTTTGTTATAATGTTATTCTTCAAGTATTATAGTTTCAATATGTTTGGCTTTATCCACGATAAGTGATGATCGTATCCAATTTTGTGTACATATTAAAGTCTCCATTATGGTAGAAGTCAACGAACTTCTAAATGTATCTAACACATATCATCTGGTATTAAACGCGGACTTAGTTGATACAATAGAGACTGGTACTGCAAATACATCTCGAGCTATATACAACAAAATTGGATACTTGATTGCATTCATTTTCCATCAAAGCAATATTTTAAATTAAAAGTTGCGAGCACTCTCACATTTGTCTATCAAATATCTACCCACCTCACTTATAACCTTTGTCTCAGCATCACACTAAAAAGCATGTCTCATTACCTTATTTTTTTGTCTGCCTTACCATATCAAACAAAGTTAATGATCCACTTCCACTAGATTGTTGAGAAGTCATACTACTAGTGGCACTGACACTATTACTTTCTTCTTCAACCAATTTTTCATACCACCTGTTATACTCATTGTACACCATGCATAACAAATCTTTGGTGACTTTTTTCATTTCATCTACCTTTGCATCTTTCTCCTTAAATAGCATCCCAAGATATAAACCAATAAACTTCATTTTGCATTATAGGTAAAGTAGGATAGCCAGAATCAACATCTTATTTATCTTCTCAATGGATTCCCAATATTGATCATATTTAAACTTCATATTCCAAGATTTGTCACCCAACAAATGATCATTATTGGAAGTCAAAAAGGCCAATGTAGAATTTGTTGTGTGTGGATCTAATACATATGAGTGTATTTATGTGCTATTGTGTCTTTGCTTAAAATACGTATCTTATACATATTCTACGCAGCGAAAGTATAAATCATGCAATAAACACAATAAATAAATATATTAATCATATTAATATATTAGTAAGGTTGAGAATTCACCTCAACGTATAACGTTATACACGTATTTTTTTCAGACTTTGAATGGAGACTAATTCGTAGGCAGTTCTAGTCACCAACAAGGTGGGCTTGGTGAGGTAGAACAGCAGCCCTATACACAGCACTGGGTTTAACTCTTAAACTCCAAAATGCGTAGGTGTGTATTTTCATCATTTTTTCTAAAATGATAAGAAATAGAGAGTTTGAAGTAATTCACAATTGCTCCAATTGGAACCATAGAGAAAAATGAAACAATTTCATTTTTTATTTTTTTTCTTCTTCTCATTCTCGGCTCGCCATTTCTCTTCTTTCTTTTCTATTTCCATTTTGTTCTCTCGGTTAACAAACACACACACTTTCACAATTTTAATCTCTCTCTTTATATATATATTATATAAATATAATATAATATAATATATTATATAATAATAATAATAATAATAATATAAATGGGTGCCAACTATATAGCACCCAAAATAAAATATTAAAATATATAATATCATATAACAAAATAATATAATATAATAACATATAATAATGAGAGATATTTTGATTATTTAACTATTAAATAATCAAAATGTAAAATAACAATTTTGCCTATTATAAATAGTTACCAAGTCTATATCTTAGTGGGTCCCACTAAACCCGCATTTGGATAAACTCAACCAAAGGTCCACAATGTGTCACGTATCATTATACAATTAGTAAATAATAATTATTGACTAATTATTGTATTTAACATTTAAATACAGATACGCACGTATTCCCGTGATTTTGCTGAATATTATTGGATTAAACACTTTAATTCAGCACGCTGCCCCAGTGTACAACGAGTACACTCCATATTGCAGGACTCCTTAAGTCTTATGTTCGATTTGTCAAATGAAACTATTTCATGAGTTTGTGAGCAATGCCCTATGCACATGTCACGAATATTACAAATCAGCGCGTTGAACCATGCAAGCTGAGGTTACAACGCATATGTATAATTCTTCCGTCATGATATCCTGAATGTGCAGGGATATAGATTATCACCGTCAAATCCCCTAATGCTCATCCATGTCTCATCTCCAGACTCGTATCTCACTGAACAATATGCGCAAACTCTTTTGCCATATTATTTTACTCTGGTGGAACTCTTTCTTGGGATTAATACTTATGATCACAAGATATATTTCCATCCATATCTGTACGTACCGGACTCTATAAGTATCGGACCATACCCAATGACACCCAGCGGTTACACCATGAAAGGTCCGTGATATGCGTGAAACCAAAGTATGATGGATCACTTACAAGCCCATCATGGCACTCAGGTCAAAGGACCATGGATACTACTCAACTCGAGAGGACCCTCCGTTGACGGCTTATATAGGGTGTCTATTAGAGGCTCTCATGATCCTATATCCAGTCCTAACTGGATACTCATATGTCAATACAAGCTCCAAGCTCACGATCGACTAGGAATAACCATCTATACCCTATAGGTACAATATATGCTGATCTATATATAAATATATCCACCGATATACCCGCATCGATAGAAATAGATTAGGGACAATTATTCGAGAACATATTTGCGCAACTAGCATTTTCTAGCATCTGATTGCAACTCTTGCAACTATGCAGTTACTAGTATATTCTCAGGCCTATGTCCCATTACAGACAAGGCTCTAACTCTTGGATCTGCTGAGTATTATAACCAGTTAACACTTATTTGTGCTAACATTTAGTATTTATATCTCTCTGTGTGGCTAACTTAAACCCTTATCTAAACTCCTTTAGATCTGATCTACTTCAGATCTACAATGTCTGTGATGTTACATTGCATAGTACCATATTAATTGGTATTAGTAATTTAATGAGAATGTACACTTATATAAATACACAAGTATATGTATATTCAGAGATGACACGTAAGCACCAACCCCAATAGAATTGACTTTACAAATCTCATTAAAAAAGTAATATTCTATTTCACACTTAAAAATGCACTGAATTTATTGGTTGTATCATAAAAAGTCTTTAAGAAGTTAATAAATTTCTCTGCATTATCCCAATCATCACCGAGGAGTGGCTTTAACCTTTTTTTCTCATTTTTCTCTTCTATAAAATATGCCTTCTAATGATTATCTTCATCAAACATGTGGTTAAGCGCTTTCTAAAACTTAAAAGTAGCTAGTAACATCAAATAGGTGGAATTTCACCTATTTGGCACATTTAAGATCACGTTGTCTTTACAATTAATCATTTTCTACTGCACACACCTTTGAAAGACTGTAATCAAGAAACTAAAGACCTCACATATAATGCTGATATACTATCCTTTAATTTCTTTAGCCCATCGCCTACAATTAAATTCAAAATATATGCACAAAAACACACATGTAAGAACTCACCATCCAATATTAAGGCATCAACCTTTCAACTCTAATGTTTTTATTTACGCTTAAAATGTAATGCGGCTATTGTAGTATAGATTGAAGTATCGATCCCACGAGAAAGCTTTTGACAAAATAGGTTGGTGAAGTACAATATTAAAGCAGTAGTAAAGGAGAAAATTAATTAATTGGTTTAAGTGGATGAGATGGAATTGTCTATAAATTGAGAAAAATGTCTTATGATGATTTAAATAAGGCTTCGAGAATCACAATTATGCTTTATAAATCTACTCTACACTTTGATTCAATATTTATAACTCAACTGACAGTTTTACATCTAAACAATCAATCGGAAGATATGTAAAATATAGCACATTTGATAACACATGCATTTGATATGACTAAATTCTTTTGCAAATATTAACACAAATCATGTTCATTTATACAAGTTATCTAAGATCGAAAATATATCATTTTGACAATATTGCAGTAAAAGATCAACTTGAATATCAAATATTTATTGTCTTTACATGTTATCCAAGATCGACAATATTGCAATAAAAGATTAACATATAAAACAATGCAACCAATAATAATTATAATTCAATAAGAATCACATAAGAAAAGTATGACTAAACATACATGAGACATGCGAATTATAACCTCTAGATTATAGAAAATAAAATAGATAAGAGTTTAATCAAAGCCAAACTTACAAACATTTGTAGCTCTTGACAACAAATCAAAGCATACAAGTAGATTTATTACACATAAAAGTTCATCTCTTAGCCTTGCCAAGAACTCTAGCCTAGATTACAATGCATGTTAATGAAAAGAAAATAAGAGAGAATTATCTAATGTTGAAAACGTCCTAAGAGTGTCCTTATATAGGCAATGAATGAAAATATGTCATGTGTGACATCAATCTTCAATAATTTTTAGGCCAACAACTCATTCTCTCACTTGTAGCACATTTTTAATAATGTTAGTGATCGATATAGTCTCCGTGGCTGACATAAAAGTTGTATCATTTTGTCTCTTCTTTCCATAGGCACCAGATTCATGCAAATTGGATGAGTATCCAATGAGATATGAGCAAAATTCTAAAGATACATCAGATTTTGGCCAACAACCCTTTTATCCATTTGCAAGACAATTTGGTCCATGATAACAACTGATTTGAACTTTACCATCAACATAAGAGTTGTTGATAATTAAGTTAGTATTTCACAGCTTTAAGAATTATATCAATTGGGTACTTATTTGGTGAGATACGGTCCAAATACTTGAGTTGGGTCAAGCTGAGCGGAAGTTGTAGCCCGATTCTATTGTATCTCAATTTTTGGCCCATAACATGTTGGATTTGGCTTTTTCACTATACATTAAGTTTGTGTAATATTGAGTCATGCTGCTCCAAGTTCAAGAATTTCTTCATTTTAATTTTTACATTGAGAGTTATATCCATTTTACCTAAACCTGTGCAAATAACATTCATTAATCACAATTTAAAGAGAACATTTTATTTCAAGCTAAAAGTACAAAAATGCTAAAATTAGTGACATTAACTAGTGACTGAATCTCTTAATAAATATACATTTTCATGTGTTCATCACAGCCCCCAACCAGCTTATTGCTAGTCTCTAGCAATTCAAGCGTAAATAGAATATGTAAAACTACCTAAGTATTTCAAACAAAAAGTCAATTCAAGATCACTGTTGCTATTATGGATTTTTCAATTATAACTTTAAAAAATTGTGTGTGTGTGTGTGTGTGTGTGAACTAAGCCGTAACCATCTTACCACAAATCACAACAGATATAGTCTTGAGAATTTCTCCAAGTAAAAGCCTTAACTCCATATCCTTATAGGTGTATGACTGTTTTAAAATGTTAGGATTTCTCTCATGGAGTTGGAAAATAGTTAAGCATTCAAGAAAAAGTCAATTTTAAGGACAGACATATAAACTAACATTGATCCAAAGATAAGAAAATTAATTGTTTAGAAATTAATTATTCTTAACATGTACTAGATTTAGGACTTCAATTGTCCTGTAAGAATAATACCAATATAGTTTGGTGAGAAAATTGCCTTATAAAAAAAAAATTATTGTCTTATAAAATTGAATGAAGACTTTATTAAACTGAATTGATTCTCAGTTTTTTTTCTTTCTATTTTTTTTTTGTATTTTTGAAGAATACAAGGAAGTATTATAAAAGTTTCTCACCAAAATATTTTATACATAAATGCAACCAATTTATTCCTTAATTCAACTAATATCAATCTAAACAAAAATTAACCAATTCAAAGGATTAATGAAGGTTCATAAGTTATTTTCTCAACCTTTTCACTTACTCACAAAAGATATGTGAGATTAGAAAAATATATACTTAAACATGAAAATTCTCTTGGCTATATAAATTGAATAATTCATCTTATCACAAAGCTTAGCATTGTGCTAAAAAATATTTTGAAAGTCATTTTTTAGTAACCTAAATAGAAACAGTGACTCAACCTAAACAATTTTGAAATCATACATAGGCAGAAAAGTAAATTTCTTTATACAAAAATTACCAAGACTACAAGCAATAAATAACAATACATGAAACATAAAACAAAACAATAAAAAGTTAGTTAAGATGTGTTTCAAAAGTTAGAACTAAAACTCATTACTCTGTCATTTTAATTTCACTTAGAATGTGTCTCAAAAGTTTAAGAATGAACTATTTACTCTGCCATTTTAATCAAATATTGGACTACAAATTATTTTATTTTATTTTTTGAATGCAAAATGCAACTTGTGTCTACTATCCTCCCCCAAACCAGATGAAACATTGTCTTCAATGTTTAAATAGAAATAGATAAAGTATGGAGACAATACCTGAAATGCCAGTTATTCGAAAGAAACAAACTTGAGAGACACTTAAGCAAATATAAACTAAAATGATGATGCTGATAAATAAATAAAACAAAGAAAAATTTACAAATGAAGTGTCATCCAATTTTTGCTTGTTAAGGCCCACTGACCAATCGATTCGAGTTATCGCTGGGTTAGGTTTGTAGGTAACTACCTGTAATTTGTCAATCAATTCATCCGCATTGGTGGCAGAAATGAAGATCTATCACGCCGATTGTGAAATAAAATTTTGTTCAATAGATTGATCAAGAAAACAAAGTAAGCAATCAAAATAGTTATTAACATTCAACAAACTTATGGATTTTTGGTGGATATTCAGTTGGGCCCAAGAGGCAATTTGAAAATTTTCTTCCAAGGTACCAAAACCACTTGATAAAGCAATAAAAGCGTATGCATTGTAAAGCATTTTACCTATATGTTCATGCATGGATTAGACTCGTAATTCTTCCTTTATTATTTTTCAGTCAGGTTTCCCACAGCTAAAGCTGTAAGAATAATACTTAAAACTTGAATTCCTCCTAAATGTGCAGCTGTTGACACACACCCCACTAACCCAAGGCTACCCCCTCCATAAATCAAATGAATTTTTCTTACAGCTAATGCTTTTCCTTAATTGTTTGCTGTTTCTACAAACACTTTATTTTTTCCAGGACTAGATCCACAAAATACACATATATTTCAGAATTGTTGAACTGAGGTTTCCTCCATATCTATACTCACCTTTATCTCAATATATGAAAATGAAGAAAATAAGGTACTGTATTTATAAAGTACTAAATGATAACAATAATTGTGGTAACCCGACAGTTTGTCAGAAGAGAGTTAAAAATAAAACACAAAAATTTAAACATAATGACCCACATGCATTATTGAACAAAAAGATTTGAATTTAAGACATCTACATAAGTAGTCATACTATTCATAAAATAAAACAAAATAAAATAAAATTTTGAATTTAAAAACATGTATTTACAAATAGTTGTGATTGTGGCTCACATCTTCCTCTGATTTTACGTCCAGTAATGGCTTAAACGCCTTCTATGGGTCGGGGATAGGCTTCCCATCCAATTTTCTTATAAATTGGCAAACAGGGTCTTTTAGAGTCAGATTTTTGAAATTATACCATTGATGTTCATTTTTGAATTTGTTCCATAAATCGAGAAGTTCACGTTACACGAGCCCACAGGGATGCGACTCAAGAGTCAATAAGATATCATCTAAAGACTTCTTACTCAGTCCATCCTTAATGAACTGAATTTTGTCTTCTCAATTTTTAGATGCAAATCTTAAAGAATGATAACTTCGGTTACAATTTTATCGAGCATATTTATGACAGACTTGTAACTTCTTTGCTCGTCGCTTTTTGGCATAAGAGCTTCTTCTAAGACTAGGCATATGAGAAACAAAATCATTTACAGACTTACCAGATAATCAAACCTTGGCTTCAATTAACCAACGAAGATCTATAAGGATATTACTCAACATCAATAGCCTTAGTCTTTCACACTGTGCTTTATAAATCTTAAGTAAAGCATTTTGAGACAATAAAGAAAAATATTTTTTAAGGTTAACAAGAATGCGGTCCATTTTAAAAGAAAGAAAAGAGATGAAAGCACAGTTTGAGGGACAGTTTTTAGGGAACTGAGAAACTAACTTTAATAGTCACGGAGTACCGTATCCGTCACTTGACTGAAAAATAAAATCGCACTAAAGAAAAAAAGAAAAAGAAGAAAATAAAGTAAAATAAAATGTGTAAGAAAATAAAAGCAAAAATAAAAAGTCAAAAGGTAAAATATAGACAAAATATAAATTATGATACAGATAGATTGAACCTGATCAAGTATGATAGACAGGATCCACAAGAGGGATCTCGTCTATGTATATAGAGTGGTCTATCTTTTTCACATAACTTTTCAGCCGCTGTCCATTCACTTTAAAAATTCGCCCATCAGTGGGGTCTTCGATTTCGACAGCACCATTAGAAAAAACGTGCCTTACCTTAAATGGACCAGTTCATTGAGATCTCAACTTTTCAGGGTATAAATATAATCGAGAATCATAAAGATAGACTCATTGATTTGGCTCAAAGTGTTTCCTTGAGATCTGTTTATCATGGGCTGCTTTCATTTTACCTTTGTAAATTCTGAAGTTTTGTCGTATGCGTTATTTCGTAGCTTTTCTATTTCTGACAATTGTAACTTTCTCTGAAGACCTGCAGCATTCAATTCAAAGTTAAGGGCTTTGACAACCCAATAAGCTTTATGCTCTAGCTTAACAGGTAAATGGCAAGCTTTCTCATAAATAAGTCGTTATAGAGACATTCCTAAGATGGTTTTGTATACAGTGTGATATGCCCATAATGCATCAGAAAAGCATAGAGACCAATCTTTGCGATTCGGGTTAACAGTCTTTTCCAAAATCTGTTTAACCTCTCTATTTGCTAGCTCGGCTTGTCCATTTGTCTGTGCATGGTATGCAGTGGAAACTTTATGAAGAACACCATACCTGCGCATCAAAGCTTCAAAAGAACGGTTACAGAAATGTGTTCCTTGGTCACTAATGATGACACGTGGTGTACCGTACCTAGATAACACATTTTTTTTAAAGAAATTTACCAATGTTTTATTATCATTAGTACGATAAGCTATAGCCTCCACTCATTGTGATACATAGTCAACAACTAGAAGGATGTAAAGGTAGCCAAAAGATGAGGGAAAAGGACCTATAAAATCGATATCCCAACAGTCACATATCTCGATAACAAGAATAGGGTTAAGATGCATTTTATGTCTTCGAGATATAGCACCTAAATTTTTACATCTTTCACAGAAACGACAAAAATTATTAGTATCTTTGAACAAAGTGGGCCAGTAAAGACCACACTGTAAAATTTTCACAACAATCTTCTTCATAGAAAAATGACCACCACAAGCAGCACTATGATAAAAATTTAACACACTAGAAACTTTACTTTTAGGAATGCAACGTCTCATAATTTGGTCATAACAGTATTTAAAAAGATATGGATCGTCCCAATAAAAATTATGTATTTCAACCAAGAACTTATGCTTATCTTGTGCACTTCAGTTAGATAGGAGTTTACCACAAACCAAATAATTTACGATATGTGCATACCAAGATATTTGGCTTATAGTAAAAAGATGTTTATCAGAAAAAATCATCTAGAATGGGTGGCAAATCAGTGGAGTCAGTGAACTCAAGGCGGGATAGATGACCAGCAACAACATTTTCAACGCTTTTTTTGTCTTTGATGGTTAGATCAAATTCCTGCAAAAGAAGAATCTACCTAATTAAATAGACTTTAACATCTTTCTTAGAAAGAAAGTACTTAAGGGCTGCGTGGTCAGTAAAAATAATAATAGGTGAACCAATCAAATAAGAACGAAATTTGTCTAAGGTAAAAACAATAGCTAGTAGTTTTTTTCAGTAGTAGTGTAATTTATTTGAGCATCATTCAAAGTCCTACTAGCATAATAAACAACAAAGGGTTTTCTCTCCCTACGTTGCCTAAGAACTACTCCTACAGCATAATTACTTGAATCACACATAATTTCAAATGAGAGATTCCAATCTGGTGATTGCATGATAGGAGTGGTGGTAAGTTTGGCAATGAGTGTTTGGAATGCCTTCTCACACTTATGTGTCCATGTAAATTCTGCCTCTTTAGCAAAAGGTTACACAATGGTCTAGATATGGCAGAAAAATTTTATATAAACCTTCTGTAAAAGCCAACGTGTCCAAGAAAAGATCGGACATTTTTTTACTGTTTTAGGTGTAAGTAATTTAGAGATTAATTCAATTTTGGCCTTGTTAACCTCTATCCTTCTTTTAGAAACAATGTGGCCTAAAACGATTCCTGAAGATACCATGAAATGACATTTCTCCCAATTTAGCATAAGTCATTTTTCTTCACATCTACTCAAAACAGCTTTTAAGTTAAGTAAGCATAAATCAAAAGAAATACCAAAAATAGTCAAATCATCCATAAAAACTTCCATGTATTTTTCAACCATATCAGAGAAAATACTCAACATATAACGTTGAAAAGTAGTTGGTGCATTACATAATCCAAATGGCATTCTACGAAAAGTATAAGTACCAAAAGAGCATGTAAAAATGGTTTTTTCTTGATCTTCTATAGCTATCTCAATGTGGTAATATCATAAATACCCATCAAGAAAGCAATAAAAAGGATGTCTAACTACACATTCTAAAATTTGGTCGATAAAAGGCAATGGAAAATAGTCTTTCTTAATGGCTGTGTTTAATTTTCTATAATCAATGCACATTCGCTAACCACTTACCACCCTAGTTGGAACAAGTATCCCATTTTTATTTTTTACAACAGTAATTCCAGATTTCTTAGGAACTACTTGAGTTAGACTTACCCATTAACTATAAGAAATTGGGTAGATTATACCCGCATCTAATAGTTTCAAGACCTTTTTCTTCACTAATTCTTTCATTGTTGGGTTAAGTCTTCTTTGTGGGTCTCTACGAGCTTGGGTACCTTCCTTTAAATAAATTCTATGGGAGCATATCAATGGAGAAATACCTTTAATATCAGCTATGGTCCAACCTAGTGTAAACTTATGTTCTTTTAACAATTTTATCAATTTTTTCTTTTGTTCAGCACTAAGTTCAAAAGAAATGATGATAGGAAAGGTATCACCTGGTCCCAAGAATGCGTGTTTCAAACCTTTGGGCAGTGGAGAAAGCTTAACTTGTGGTGTCTTGAGGTTTGACGATTTTGGTCTCTCTCTCTTGTGGCAACTCTTCAAAGCGTGGCTACCAAAATCGAGTCTCTTTATCTTGTGAGTCAAAAATACTAAACACATTAGTTGTTACATCAGGATAATACAATTCTTCAAAATCAAAATTGAGAAGGTTTTTCAAAGAATCAGAGCCATGATTTTTATAAGATTCTTCCGCTACAAGTGTGTCTATCATATATAAATGATAACATTCGTCTTTTTCTTGTAGTTGTTTGCCAATATTGAAAATGTTTACCTCAAGAGTCATATTCCCAAAAAATAATTTCATTAGACCATTTCTGCAATTAATAAGAGCGTTAGCAGTGGCAAGAAAAGGTCTTCCCAAAATAAGAAGAATTTTTGACTCCATGTTAACAACAAATAGGTATCTAAAATAAAAAAATCAACAGGGTAGTAAAATTTATCAATTTGTAACAAAACATCTTTTACTATTCCCTGTGGTTTCTTGCTTAATTGGTTAGCTAATTGTAGGACTACAGATATTGGTTTAAGACATTAAATTCTAATTACAAGTAAATAGAATAAGACATTAAATTTATACTTGCTCCTAAGTCCAACAAAGCTTGACCAAACTCATGTGTCCCAATTTAGTAGGAGATTGTGGGACATCCTGGGTCTTTATACTTGGGTGGTGTCTTTTGTTCAATCACTGCACTTACCTATTCTGTAAAAAATGCAGTTTTCTTTACATGGTGTTTTCTTTTGATAGTTCATAGATCCTTGATGACTTTGGCATAAGTTGGAATCTGCTTAATCAAATGTAACAAGGGAAGATTAATCTTAACTTGTTTCAAATGTTCCAAAATCTTATCTTGAATTTCTGAATTTTTTCCAACTAGTCAAAGAGTTTGAAGAAAAGGCACTAGGATTGAAAACTTATTTTCGAGCTCTTTTTTCACTATGGCCTCTTTTTTAAGGGGGGCGTCTTTACTACTCATAGATGTGTTAGTTTTAGAAGTATGCTTACTCATATTCTTGCCACTTCGAGAAGTAATGACATTGACTTCTTTGAGATTTTATGCATAAGAAGTAGAAGCTTATGCAATGAATTGTCCTTTTGGATTGGATTGAGGTTGAGATGAAAACTTACCTCGCTCTTGTACAGTTAAGGCACTGGTCAGCTTTGTTATTTGACTCTTGATTTCTTTGTTTTCATGTATCACCTGGCAAGAACTGTTTCAAATTTTTGATTAGTCTTACTTTGTGCCTCTATAAATACTTGTAATGTATCCTCTAAAGGACTCCTAGTTGGTCGTGCATTATATTGAGGTGTAACATAAGACTTGGGTGCTTGTTATTCTTGTTTCCAATAGTTGTTAGTTTGTTGGTTAGATTTCTAACTGAAGTTTGGGTGGTTTCTTCAGCTAGGATTATAGGTTTCAGAGTGGGGTGAATAAGGCTTCTTGTAAATCCCTAGGGCATTACATTGTTCCTCATATATCCCTCTTATCTCACTATTAGTGGGCCAATCCTGAGCTAAGTGTTCCGTTCCTCCATAGACAAAACAGACATCGTGTGACTCAACCTTAGCAACCGTGTGGGTGACCCTTCTATCTTTGGTTTTCAAGGCCTTTAACTCACTCGTTAAGACTTTTAATTGGCCATTGAGGTTGTCTTCTTTCCCAAGATGGAAAACTCCACTGGGTCGTGACCTATTTGTGCGTTTAGTAATGCTAGGTCCAGTCCATGTATGAGCTTTTTCGGCTAAGTCATTAAGGAATTCTATGGCTTCCTCAGGATCTTTGTGAAGGAACTCCCCATTACACATCATTTCAACAAATTGACGTTCTCTAATTGTGAGTCCCTCATAAAAATAGCTAATAAAGCACCAATTTTCATACCCATGGTGAGGGCATAGATTTAGTAACTCTTTAAACCTTTTCCACGCTTGATATAAGGTTTCACTATCTTTTTGAGAGAATGAAGAAATTTTTCTTTTCAGAACATTAGTTTTGTGTTATAGGAAGTATTTATTGAAAAATGCTTGGGTCATTTCTGCCCAAGTTCCTATAGACCTCGGCCTCAAAGAGTATAGCCAACTCTTTACTTTGTCTTTCAACGAAAAAGAAAAAAATTTAAACCTGACAGTGTCTATGGCCTTAAGTTGGCTATGAAATGTGGCAATTACCTCTTCAAATTTCCTAACATGTACATAAGAATTTTTACTATCTAAACCATGAAAAGTAGACAGAAGCTGAATTATTCCAGGTTTAAAATGCGAATGTGGTGTGTTAGGTGAAAATATAATGCATGATGGTGTGGCTGTGCGAGTAGGATGCAAGTAATCTTTTAGAGTCCTAATGGGGTTTTCCTCGTGTTGGCTCATTAAGTTAGAATTACAAAATGAACTAGATGATGAATTCTCTTTCCTTACAAATTGTAGTGGTAGTTCTACTTCTACTTCTCTCACAAATCTTCCTCGTTTGTCTCTAAGTCGATGCATACATCATAACAATTTTTTTTTGAAAAAAATGCTCAAGACAAATTACGAAGTAAAATAAAGCACAACAAGAAATAGAAATAAGTTCGGTGGTAAGACCAATTATGAAATATAAATACAATAAATGAACAAAAGATAAAAAATTGTAAAGTATGAAAAAATACAATAAATAAATTAAAAAAAGTACAATAAGTAAATAATAAAAAAATGTAATAAATAAAGGAAAATAAAATGTAAAGTACAATAAATAAATAAAAAAAGTACAATAAATAAATTTAAAAAATGGTACAATAAGTAAATAAATAAAAAGTTAGGCGGTAGAATTGACCATTAAAATAAAAATATAACATATTAATTAAAGAAAATAAAGTACAATAAATAAATAAATAAAGTACAATAAATAAATAAAAGAAAACAAAGTACAATAAATAAACTAAAATGCAATAAATAAATAAAGTGAAAAAAAATAAACTAAGTTAGGCGGTAGAACCAGTCATTAAAATAAAAATATAATAAATTATCTAAAGAAATAAAGTACAATAAATAAATAAAAGAAAATAACGTACGATAAATAAATAAAAGAAAATAAAGTGCGAAGCACAATAAATAAATAAAAAAAAATAAAGTGTGAAGCACAATAAATAAATAAAAGAAAATGAACTAAGTTAGGTGGTAAAATAAGCTATTAAAATAATATAAAATATAACAAATTAAGTAAAAAAATAAAATAAATTAGGTGATAGAACCAACTATGGACAATAAAATGAATTACAACAAAGGAAATAAAACTAAGATTTTACAAAGAAAAAAAAATGTACAAAGTTACCGCTTTGGTTTTGATAAACACAATTGACTTTCGCTTAGTGTGCCTCATCGGCAACGGCGCTAAATTTTATTTATGCTCAAAATGTAATGCAGTTATCGCAGTATAGATTAAGGTGTCGATCCTACGAGGAAGCTTTTGGAAAAATAGGTTGGTGAAGTACAATATTAAAGCAGTAGCAGATGAAAAAATTAATTAATTGGTTTAAATGAATGAGATAAAATTGTCTACGAATTGAGAAAAATATCTTATGATGATTTAAATAAGGCTTCGACAATCACAATTATACTTTTATAAATCTACTCTATACTTTGATTCAATATTCATAACTCAATTAACAGTTTTACATCTAAACAATCAACCGGAAGATTTGTAAAATATAACATATTTGATAACACATGCATTTGATATGACTAAATTCTTTTGCAAATATTAACACAAATCATGTTTATTTATATAAGTTATCTAAGATCGTCAATATATCATTTTGACAATATTGCAGTAAAAGATCAACTTGAATATCAAACATTTATTGTCTTTACATGTTATCTAAGATCAACAATATTGCAGTAAAATATTAACATATAAAATAATGTAACCAATAATAATTATAATTCAAAAGACATGAGAATTATAGCCTCTAGATTATAGAAAATAAAATAGATAAAATTTTAATCAAAATCAAACTTACAAACATTTATAACTCTTGACAACGAATCAAAGCATAGAAGTAGATTTATTATACATAAAAGTTTATCTCTTAGCCTTGTCAAGAACTCTAGCCTAGATTACAATGCATGTTAATGAGAAGAAAATAAGAGAGAATTATCTAATGTTGAAAACGTCCTAAGAGTGTCCTTATATAGGGAATGAAAGGAAATATGTAATGTGTGACATCAATCTTCAATAATTTTTGGGCCAATAACTCATTCACTCATTTGCAACATATTTTTAATAATGTAAATGACCGATGTAGCCTTTATGGCCAACATAAAAGTTGTATCATTTTGTCTTTTCTTTTCATAGGCACTAGATTCATGCAAATTAGATGAGTATCTAATGAGATATGAGCAAAATTCTAAAGATACATCAGATTTTGGCCAACAACCTTTTTACCCACTTGCAAGACAATTTGGTCCATGATAACAGCTGATTTGAACTTTACCATCAACATAAGAGTTGTTGATAATTAAGTCAGTATTTCACAGTTTTGAGAATTATACCAATCGGGTACTTATTTGGTGAGATACGGTCCAAATACTTGAGTTGGGTCAAGTTGAGCGAAAGTTGTAGCCCAATTCTATTGTATCTCAATTTTTGGCTCATAACATGTTGGATTTGACTTTTCCACTATTCTTCAAGTTTGTGTAATATTGAGTCATGTTGCTCAAAGTTCAAGAATTTCTTCATTTCGATTTCTACATTGAGAGTTATGTCCATTTTACCTAAACCTGTGCAAATAACATTCATTAATCACAATTTAAGGAGAACATTTTATTTCAAGCTAAAAATACAAAAATGCTAAAATTAGTGACATTAACTGGTGACTGGATCTCTTAATAAATATACATTTTTATGTGTTATCAATTCCCCTTCAAATACCTAATAACAACTTCGTTTAGACTAGTATTGTCAACTGTAACAATGAACGATCTCTTAATCCCTCAATTAAGCAAATATGACTCCATAATCTTCCCAATTTCCCTTTATGATTAGGCACTGAACTGAAACTTAGAATCCTTCTATGCAAACACTAGTCATTATCTATAAAATAGTTAGTGATAACCATATAATTAGTGTTATGAATAAATGTTTAAATGTTAATAGTCAAACAAACTCTGACTACTACTAAAGATACTCTTCAAGATAACCTTTTCTTTGTTCTATATGAGGAGACTTCAAATCTAAGGACTGTCACACTACAAAAATAACAAAACTCCTTATTCTCCACAACTAAAAAGGCAACTTATCCATAATAATTGTTTTCACAACTATTCTTCTATAAGTCTCTTGATTAAAATCCCTTATTCTCATCACAAGACTAGCATCTTCCCCCTTCACTTGACCACATTTTCTACTCATATTATTTTGATTTTTATCTTTAGCCATTTTGGTCTTCAAGTACTTGTTACACTTCTTCATGTATGTATTTATATTACTTGTCCCATAATTTGTGAAATTACATTGATACACCTTCCTACAATGCACTTTGTCTGATCTTGATTATCAATATATTTAATAAAACATTATCTAAATTTTGGATCTTTGTCTAGATGTTGCTACTGTTGTTGTTAATACTAAAGTTTTTACCCATTTTGGGAACTTGTGAAGGAGGTTACATCTTACTTTGTGTATTTCCTCAGTTCTTTCTCTTATTATAAAAAATTGTAGCACTTTTTCCTTTTTGATACCACTGATGAGAATAATGGTGTTTTCAATCTGAGCTCATTAGGTTTAGGTGAGCTCTTTGAACTCAAATCTTCACTTATCTAAAAATAAATACAAAAATTTGAATTATTAAAAAATTAAAATAAATTAAATAATATTATAATGGATTTACAATAAATAAATTGACATTATAGCAAATAAATAAAAAAATAATTAGTATTATAAAATTAAAACAATTATCAATTAACACATAAAATTAGCATTATAAATTAAATAATGCTATAATAAAATTAATCATTATAGCAAATAAATTAATTGCAATTAGCATTTAGCAATTAAAAGTCGATTACTTGCAATTTATTACCATTTAGCAATAGCAATTACTAATTAGCATGCACACTATTTAGCAATTATTAATTCATTAACCATATAGCAATTGCTAAAATTAAATCAATATTAATCATTAGTTCATTAAAAACATATAACAAAATCTCAATAATTATACAACAAATCAACAATGATACAATATAATATAATAATAAATTAATGTAATATCAACAATTCACAAGCCAGCAAAAATAATTAAAAAATAACAAGTTTACTAAGTACTAACGGTGGGCATTGGACAACAGTGGGCTAGCGGCGGCAGTCGTGACGGGCAACAACAGTGCCTTTGTTTTTTAATTTTCAAATTTGACTTTTTTTTTTTATTTCTTTTAAAAAAGTTAAAAAAATTATTTACCAAAATGTGGTATTTAGGGTTGTTCCAAAATGTCGCATTTTGACCAAATCGATTTGACATTCAATTTTCGATTTAGATTAATTTAAACCAAAAAAATTGAATAAACCGATTAATTTAATCAAAGTTGAACCGGTTGATTTACTTTCTTAAATCGAACTAAAATTTTCGGTTTAATTCTGTCAATAAACCGGTTCACGTGCCATGCTCTAATTATATTTTTTAATGCATTATAATTCAATCAATTTAACAGTATGCGATACGACACCGGAAATGTTATCCCGAGGTACTTTCACTTACACAACCCATGCCAGGCTACAAAAACGACGAGTCATGACTCGGCAGAACCATCAATTTGACGTTTGACCAGTTGCTCGTGCAAATGGACCCCACACAACTTCCATAAATAAAAAATTAAAAAAAGAAAAAAAAAATATCACTCGCGTCCACTCCCATTTACGACAACGACCGAGAAAATAAAAATTTTCAACGACGCGCAACAATTAACACAATAACAATTCTTTCTTGTATTTAGTTCCAACCAAACCCTAACCCTAAAATTCCCAATATATCATACTCGCAAATCGAAAGGCTTTCTTCAGAATCAAAATAAAAATCCTCAAATCCGGTCGTCGTTTTTATTGGAAGTCGAACATTCAATTGAAGCCATGAACGGGGTTTTGATTGAGCTACTATAATGATAAGACGGCTAGGGTTTTGTTCGAATTGCATGGGGGTTGTTGACTTTGACCGATGCCGGAGCTTCGAAAAGGTGTGCGCAACCGAGGCCGAGTAGCCACGTTAGCAGCCACCGCCACCGCGGGGGTGCAGAAGAATTGCGTGAAGACACGCGCCGCGATCGCGCGTGAGGCGGCTGCGGCTGCGGCGGCTGTTGTCGTTGCTGCTGAGAGGCCGAGGACTAGATTGGCGGCGAAGAAATTGAAAGCGAAGCAAGAGGAGGATCAGGAAGAGAGAGAGGATCAAAATCAAAAGCAGGTGATTGTGATATCGGAAAAAGATACTGAATTGGTGAAAGAAGAAGAGAAGGGCAAAAAGGTAAATAACGTTCAAAAGATGGGCGATGATAGTGGTGGATTGAGTGCGAATAAGGCTGCTGGGCAAGAAGAGGAGGGCAGTACTGCGCCCTTCCCCGAGAAGGTAATGCGTTGTTTAAATTTAATTTTAGTTCTTTTGGGTTCTTAAATTGAAAATTTTCTTCTGTTGTAAAATTTGTGAATCGGGTTTGTGTTGGAATTGTGAAATTGTTGTTTATCCTGCTGATCAATGTGATTTTATTGATGTTATATGCAAAATTCTCTCGTTCTCTGGTTTTGGGTCTTTTGTTACTTTCTTTTAATGAATTTGGTGGCTGTTGAAAATCTGCGTTTTTTATGGTTGATCAATGTGAATCTCTTGGTTATGTATATGCAAAAATTTGGTATTGTATAACTGCAGAATTGTGAATTGTGGCTTATGTGGCTGGTTTTTTTTTTTGGGGGGGGGTGGGTATTATGGTTTCTTTAGGTGTCAAAATACAGCGTTTTGCTTCTTTGGTTTGCTTAATGTGTTTGTTTCCTGGTTTCACTTCATTTTGTTTGTTTTGGTGTTTGGTAAACTGGGTTGTAATTTTGTTTTCCTTTTGATAAGTGGTTTTCTTTCCATCATAAGGTTTAGTGGAAAGGTATATGTTAATTCTATTTCATGTGAATTGGAGGTAATCGTCGAGTTTCTGTGCTTATGTATAGAATGGAGTTAACAAGTTTTCCTTTGTTGGTTGCATGAGCAAGTAACTGTCATTTGGCATGACCATAGCGTAATTAGAAGATACTTGGCAGCCTTTGTGATTACATGGTTATTAAATCATTTGTTAGATTTTGAGTATATTTTTGATATATTGTGCTTCCAGTATTCATTATTTTTCAGCAACAGTAAATGTACAATTTCTCTTTTTCATTTTCATTTGTCCCCTTTTTTGAAGGTTCAAGTGGGAGGGTCACCTCTATACAAGATAGAGAGGAAGTTAGGTAAAGGTGGATTTGGTCAGGTCTTCGTTGGTCGTCGTGTTCATGGTGGAAATGACCGCACAACAGGGCCAGGGGCTATGGAGGTAAAATTAGTTTCAACGGTTTTGTACCCATGAAAAGTTAATAATGCAGGATGTGTGCTATGTTATATATGATTAATCATTTTTTATCCCTCATCTGCTTGTATTGCAGGTAGCTCTGAAATTCGAGCACCGTAACAGCAAAGGCTGTAGCTACGGCCCTCCATATGAGTGGCAAGTTTACAAGTAAGTGCCCTTTTTCCCCTTCCCTTTCCTTGAGTTTTGTGGTGTTGATGTTGTATTGCTAATGACTTGGTGAACAGCACTCTTGGTGGAAGTCATGGAGTGCCTAAAGTACACTATAAAGGAAGGCAAGGAGACTATTATGTGATGGTAAGGTCCACATCCCACCTCCTTTAATTTTTGTTTCATAACTCATGCCATTGCTCTTGAATTTTGTTCATGTGTTTTGCAGGTTATGGACATGCTGGGGCCCAGCTTATGGGATGTATGGAATTCTTCAGGGCAGGCGTGAGTATCCGTTCTCTTATTAATTTATTCCTCCCTTTTTGTCCACGGATTCTTATATTTGCTGTTGTTTTCTTGTAACCTTGAAGTTTAGTTTTGAATGTATCTTGGATCACTGGGTTGGTAGAGTAGTTATAGAATGTTAAGGGGCTTACACCCCAAGGCTTTTCTTGCAAAGCCCAGGAAAGGTGTTTCAAGGCACATTTTTAAGGCTAAATTTAAACAATGCTCTTGCCTCAATTTACCTTCTAAGAATCAATTTCTATTTCTGCTTTATGTTAATTAATTACTTAAAATGGAAACTAATTGATGCACTTAGATAATTAAGGCACAATAACTTTTTGCTTGGTTTAATTTAGTGTTCTCTTATCTGGTAGCGAAATTTTATTTAATCAGAGTTATAACAATGTGGGAAAGTTGGAATTTATTGAACTTATCTCTCTAGATGGGAGTAGACCAGTGTGGTATACCATTCTTTTGTAATGCAAAGTGACGAGATGTGTTGTCTATTTAAAATTAAGTTTTTGAGGCAAGGATTTAAATTTTGTTGTATTCTTCTTCTCTAGTTTGCCACTTTTTTTGGCAGCTTCTTTTCTATAATTATTTTATTTAGCATTTATTACATTTACCTTTTTCTAAATCTGGTTACTTTGAATGGAATGAATTGTTTTTATGACATATTGCACTGAATGCTTGACATAGCACTCAATGAACTTTTTGAATGCTTATCTCTTATTGATTTTATACACAGGATGTCCTCTGAAATGGTAGCTTGTATAGCGGTTGAGTCTTTATCAATTTTAGAGAAGATGCACTCGAGAGGGTACGTTATTGTAATTTCTGTTTATATGAAATGTAGACTTTGATGAGAACTTTTTGTTAGCTTCAATTTCTAATTTAACAGTTTTTTTTTTCTTTCTTAAGGATTTTGGTACAAATTGTTTATTTACTAATTATTGTTTTAAATATTTAGATATGTGCATGGAGATGTAAAGCCCGAGAACTTTTTACTTGGTCAGCCATCTACAGCACAAGCTAAGAAGTTGTTTCTCGTTGACCTTGGATTAGGTCAGTAAGTTTTACCGTGTCCTTACCTATCTTTTACATTCTTTAAAATTCTTTCTCTTATTAATGTGTGATAATCCAGCAACAAAGTGGAGAGACAGTAGTACCGGGCAGCATGCTGAATATGATCAGCGTCCTGATATGTTTAGGTGAGTTAACATTTGTCTAGTTGGGTTCTGGTTTGCAATCTATTTCTGTGCTATCATTTCTGATCGCTTTGCTTTAATATATTCACAGGGGAACTGTTCGATATGCTAGTGTTCATGCCCACCTGGGAAGGACTGCTAGCAGAAGAGATGATCTTGAATCTCTTGCATATACACTAATATTCCTTCATCGGGGCAGATTACCATGGCAAGGTTATCAGGTACTGATTATATGCTATATATCTGGTTTAATTTTACTTCCTACTTGGTTTCTTTAATTTCAAATCAAAGCCATCTATTTACATAATTTCTTCCAAATTGTTAGGGTGATAATAAATCCTTCCTAGTTTGCAAAAAGAAGATGGCGACTTCTCCAGAAATGCTCTGCTGCTTCTGCCCACCGCCACTTAAACAATTTCTTGAGATCGTAGTGAACATGAAATTTGATGAGGAGCCAAACTACTCCAAGTTAATATCTTTATTTGAGGGTTTGCTTGGACCAAATCCAGCTATGAGGCCAATAAATACTGAGGGTGCTCAAAAGGTGATCATCTTCATCTAGAAATATATATTTTCTCTCCTTACATCAATTGCAAGTTTTAAAGAAAACTTATGTAACTACTGCTAGATTATCTATCAAGTTGGCCAAAAACGGGGTAGGCTGAATGTCGAGGAAGAAGATGATGGGCAGCCCAGGAAGAAAGTTCGTCTGGGAGTCCCTGCTACACAATGGATTTCTGTTTACAATGCTAGGCAACCAATGAAACAGAGGTAGACTTCATACTATTCTTCTCTCAATAGATGATTTGGCTTCATTTTATGAAATGTGTTAGTATATTGAGGTGTCACCTATCAATCTCGTTAAGTTTTGTTATATTCTGCTAAGGTGGATTTGGAACCTATTAAGTTCTGTTGTTTCTATTTTTCCTGTTTACTAGTTTTGCCTTCTGCAACACAATATATATGAATGTGGTGTTATATAATGGTCCCTGAAAGCTTTTTAATTAACCTCAGAAGATTCTGTGTGGAATAAGATTAAATCAAGTTTCAGCAGTTTCAGCCTAATTAATAATGGTTTATTTAGTTGAAGTGCTGAAAAGGAGCAAGAGAAAGAAAAGAAAAAAAGAAAAAGAAGAGATGAAACAATTTGTCATGGTGTTATGAAGTTGTAATTGCCTATAAAATCTCTCCTAGATGATCTTTTCCGTCGCCCTTAGATCTTGACTCATGCTCCATTCCAAATTTGATTTTGTCTGTTTTACTTGGATATGAGTATGTTCAAAGTATTTACAGTAACAAACAAAGATAAAAAACTAATGGATATGAAAGTAGTGACCACGTTGGAGAATCCTTTTGCAAATTAGGTGTGTCTGCTGCATCGTGTTTTGTGTTCCCTATTGGAGCTGCTTGTTTTACATGATTCTCCCTGGAGCTGCAATTTAAGTGAATGTTTAATAAGCATATAACCAATAATGAGTGGAAAAAGGCTATTTATAATGAAGATGGTTTCCTCACCATGCTGTTACCTGATAACATGTGTGTTTGTCATGTAATTAGGTACCATTATAATGTGGCTGATGCAAGATTGGCTCAACATATTGAAAGAGGAATGGCAGATGGCCTGCTTATAAGTTGTGTGGCATCTTGTTCCAATCTTTGGGCGCTAATTATGGATGCTGGCACTGGTTTCACAAGCCAAGTTTATGAGCTATCGCCATTCTTCCTGCACAAGGTTAATTGCTCTGTTTCATATTATATTTCTTATCATTACCTTTTAGTTATAAAAATAATTGATTTACCGAATATATATACAAAAGTTTTACAAATTATTGATTAAAATTTACAGGAGTGGATCATGGAACAGTGGGAAAAGAACTATTATATTAGTTCTATTGCTGGCGCTAACAATGGGAGTTCTCTTGTAGTGATGTCCAAAGGTTTGTTTGCATTGTTTGGTTTGGCTTGTTATATTCACCGATAAATTTTGTTTGCATGGAAAAATGTGAATGATTTTCATTCTTGTCAACAAACCTGTATTGGTGGTTACACTTACTATTGTGCCAAGTTTTACATTGGTGGATGAACAGATTATTTGAAGATTTTTCTTCTTGATGGCTATGATTTTTTGGGGCCAAATCTTCTGGCATGCTGGGTTTGTGCAGTTCTTATATATTGCATGCTCTGTGCATCTGATTTACCATAGATCATTTACTATTTCTTGTACACTTTGTGTATATTATATTATAGAAATGATATATTGCATATAATTTAAATGTAATGTAATGCATTTTTTATATCACGTAAGTTTATTTTATTGTGTTTGTCAATAAAGGAACAAAGTAAAGGAAAAATCATCACTGGGATCAAGTTTGAGCTCGAACTTCTCTTTATATATTCCAAATTCAGTTCAAGCTTGATCAGGCCTGACTCAATCATTTTATTAGAGCTACGCTAGAAGCTAGCCTAATTTTTAAAAAAATTGAGTACTAGATTTGCTTCTTGGTGTTTTTGTTCAGCCAGTTGACAGGACAGTTAAATGACCTTATTTCCACAGGAACCCAGTACACTCAACAATCTTACAAAGTAAGCGACGCTTTCCCCTTCAAGTGGATAAACAAGAAGTGGAGAGAAGGTTTTTATGTGACTTCAATGGCAACAGCTGGAAGCCGATGGGGTGTTGTCATGTCTCGAAATGCTGGATTCAGTGAACAGGTTTGGTTTCAGTTGTCGTGTTCTCAACATTCCCTGTTTTAGTTTCTAGGAGATGAACATTAATGCGCTCCTATGTGTATTATCTAATCTACACTGAGAAATGTGCCCTCTCCTTTTTATTTTGTTGTGGGAGTGGTCCCATAATAGAAAATAATGTTTGCAGGTGGCTTTACTCTTGACTTACACTGCCATCATTTATGGATGAATGACATCTTGACTATTGTCCATATTATAATGTATTCTCTGATTCGGATAAGGAGTAGCTTTTAATGTGTTTTGGGCTTCTGTAGGTAGTGGAGCTAGATTTTCTCTATCCAAGTGAAGGTATCCACAGAAGATGGGACAGTGGTTATCGAATTACGTCAACGGCTGCAACTTGTGATCAAGCTGCTCTTATTTTGAGTGTTCCCAGGCGTAAACCTGGTGATGAAACTCAGGAAACTTTACGTACTTCTCAATTTCCTAGCACGCATGTTAAGGTATTACTTTCTTTACTTGATGGTTCTATCCTCAAAATGCACTTAAAAGAGATCGTTGTGTTTGCCATGCTTATGCTTTTTAGTTTGTAAGAAAAGGAATTGGTATCTGCTGCATAAATAAGAGATTTTTTTTGGTAGCGTACAATTAAATAAGAATGCATGATGAATTATTCTCATTATTTCCTTAGTTCTGAATGCTTGTCTAACTATATATTCCTACAAATCGGTGATTTCCTTTGACATACAGGAAAAATGGGCGAAAAATCTCTATCTTGCCTGTCTTTGCTACGGGCGAACTGTATCTTGAAATCCACCATGTAAAGAAGTTGGAGGGGTTTTTTATGCCTGGAAGACTGAAAAAATGGAAGTGCTTGCCAGCTCCTTGATGGCTTTATTTTTCGACTCTTTTTTTCTTCTCTATTTTGTAAAAAAAGAAAAATGTTGGTAGGAGATATAGCTGAAGCAGGCAAGAAAAGGGAATTTTATTACCATTATGTACGAAATGTATTTTTATTGAAGCACTTCTTTTTGGCTCTTCATCTTTTAGTTTTTCCATTCTGGTTTCTATATAATGCTTTTGATTTAGTGGCACAATTATTATTTTGATGTTAAAACTGGCAAGAGCAAGTGAAAATTATGAATCTTACTAATAGTAAAAAAAGTACCCTATTAAAGTATGTACTATGTATTTTAAAGGCGTTTTTTTTGTTTCATTTAAACTTGCATTTTAAATGTAAGTTTATTACATAATTCTCTACAAGTTAAAATTTGAAAATTATTTTTTGACATATTTGAAATAATTTTTGAAAAAATTACTTGATTAATGTTTATTAACATTCTGATTTGCTTAATATAAAGAATATAATTCTTCTTAACATCATAGTAATGCTTGTTATATATGGGTCAGTGGTACATTAATTGTATTATAAGTTTTATATACATAAAATCATGAAGAATAATCTTTTTTTATAAATTAAATTATACACATCCATTGACTAAATTATTATTATTATATTATTTATTGTGTTTTATCATTATTTTTTTTACATAAACTATTAACTATACAAATAATTCTTTAATTAAAATAAAAAAATGCCAACCGAATTGAATATATTTGAAAGTATTAAATTAAATGAAACTTTTTACCAAGGTGTTACTTATTTTTATTTTTTTTAATAAAAACTACCGATTACCAAAGTTATTTATTTTTTTAAAAATATTTATTTATTTATGTAATAAGAAGAAAAAAAGATTTGATCTCGAAATTTTTATCATTGAGTTATAAATATATTAATCTTATTTATTTATTTAAAAAAAATTATAGATATAGCAACTTCTCCACTGAGCCCGCTATACTGTTATAACGAGTGACGTGTCAATATGAGACCCATTATTATTTGAAAGTAGAAGCATTAGTTTTTTAATAAAAAATTTTGCACGTTACATTTAAGTTCATATAAGAAAAAAACAAGATAAGACAAAAAGATTTGCATTTCAGACAGAGAGAGAGAGAGAGAGAGAAGCAGAGCCATGGCATCGTCTTCTCATCCCTTAACTATCCACCAACGCCTATCTTTAAGCTCTAAAACCTCATTATCTCATTGTGACTGTAAGCTCTCTCTCTCTCTCTCTCAGCTATTACTGAACTTGAGCTTTCTTTGAGTTGTGAACTTATATTCATTTCATTTTTCTTTTCACTGTCTTGTCTGAGTCTCAACTTCAAAGCTTGAGCTGGTAATGGGTTTGTGGCTAACTTTTCATATATTCCCTCCCTTTTTCCTTTTTTGTCGCTGGTTTCCTAACAAAGGGCTTTTTCCCCCCTCTTTTTGTTGCTCATGTCATTTGGCCAGTTCAATCTTTGTTAATTTGGGTGATAATTTGAGATTTTTAATTACTAAGATAAGTTTCACAAGTTTATGAATCTTTTATGTACTGATTTTCTTACTAGACGTATGTGGAAACTTTGTGAACAAACAAACTTGCCTAGAGTTCAGTTGCTTCTGCTGTGTTTTGCATACACAAAACACACACACACACTAGACATGATCTAGTGGGTGACATTGCTCAAATTATGGTGAGCAACACTGCCACATGATGCTTTTTGTAGTAATGTCACTACTGTTAGATGTAGAGAAATTTTCCATTGTTTGGAAATGAATATTGGAGTAATTCTGAAGCAGCTTAATGTTAGATTTCAGACTTCGATTAGAACTGTAACAAAGTAGTATCTTTTGAAAATAAGAATCTCATTTTTGAAATGCTTATGACTGTTAAATTAATGTGCATGACTAGTTATTGTTGGTAGAGGAATGATTGTAACTCTTGTATCTTCTTTTGTGATCAGATAAGTCAAAGCCAGTTGGGATTCGTGTGAAGGCCAGCTTGGAAAATGATAGCTCGAATCCAGGAACTTCTGACTGCTCATCAGAGCCAAAAAAGACTAAGGTTTATATTTTGTTCAACATCCAGACTAGACTTGTTACTGCTTTCAGTATTGGTGCTTTCTGCATTTGTAGCCATTTCTTTAAAACTACTTCTTTCTGCATGGGTAGAGGGAAATAAACTATTGGTGCTCATTAGAAATGCCATTATATTGTCAACATGTTATGTGCAGTGATCTATCACTTGATTCCCAATACATTCATTTGCTTCATACTGTTAATTTGAATGTGATAGGAGCAATTGCTAGAATTTATATGGGAGTGCATAGTGATCCTGGTTGGGGAACCTAAGAATCCTTAACCAGGCCTGTTCATTTGCTTATGGTATTCAAGGTGGTCGATATGTATTATGTAGCATTTGAGGCATGAATCCATCATCTTGAATGGGTTATCAAAATGTCTTAAGAGTCAGTACTGTATTCAGCAGTAGATCATTTAGAAACTGGCAAAATGCTATGTTTAAAAAATTTCACTGTTAAAACTATGGTTGGCTGTACATTAGATTGCTTACTATGTACAAGATGGTTGTCACTTAAATTTTCCCTTTTATTTTGATTATTGCAAAAATTTTACTAATTAAACAATGAATGTATTTGCGTGGTATATTCAGTTAGGTACTTATCAAAGCTAAATGAGAGATGCCTTAGAACTTGTCATTGTGCCGATGAGTGGCTTATCTTCTTCCTATCAACTGATTATGCATGTATTAAGAAATTGGTCGTACTTTGTCTCTATGAATACGTGGTTTCAATCATTCCCGGAGTATATTACCTGTCTAATGATGAGGGTTACTTCTGTCAATTAAGGGTTCCATCTCCTGCACAGGAATCTCAAGAATCAACATCTCGCCGCTGGTGTGTAACATGTTTGTGTTCAACTATGGCTTTGATTAGCAATTCTGGCACATTGGTTTCTGTGCCAAAGGCAGTTGCTTTGGAAGGGAAAGAAAGACCTGTATGCAGAAATTGTGGGGGTAGTGGTGCTATACTCTGTGAGTATCCATTTCATATGCATTTATTTATCTAACTTGTATGATCTGAACATATATGAAGTCTGTTTAATTAGTCTTGCAATATTCAAATAATGCTTCCCTCTAGGGCTAAATTACGCTCCATGTTACCAATTCTTATAAAATTTGCTGGGAATTAATTAATGTAGGAAAACACATCAACTTTTCAAGTTGGAAGCTGTTTGTAGCTCCTGTCTAAATAATACATTTTATGGAGCAAGTTGGAAACGTAATTGACAGAAAATATAAAACAAATCTGACCATTATATATGATTTTCTATCTATATAATGGAGATATAAGTTGTATTTTTTGGACTTTTTTTCCCCTTAGAGTGTATCCGTGCAATTTAGTTGTCTCTGCTCCTTATTACTAGAAGGCCGATTATAGGTTCATTTATATGTTCAAACTCTGTGCTCTTTTAGTATTGAAGATGGAAATTTCATGTTAGTTTCTGTTTACAACCTAAAGAGATAAAAGGTCTTACTTGATGGCATTTTGTACCTTTGATACTATTGCACATTGTTCCTCTTTTCTCTGAAATGATAAGTAATGGTTTTGGCTAAAAATGAACCCAAAAATGTGACTTCAAAATTTTCTAGGCCAAGAGTTACTGTTGAACTACTGCTGGTCACTTCTGATTTCCCTCCTCTGTTCTATGAGATTTTAATTTGCCTTTTCTTTAGGTGATATGTGTGGTGGTACAGGAAAATGGAAAGCTCTCAACAGAAAACGTGCTAAAGATGTTTACGAGTTTACAGAATGTCCAAATTGTTATGGTATGTACTTTTACTCTGGTACTCTCACCCATTATCTACTGTGGTCGCATAGAAGATGGTAATGTATTGATTCTTTGGATTGTTCTGCCATCTGCAGACAATTTCAAGTATACATTGCCCTGAAATTATTTCATATAGTTTGACTGATCCGTGCTCTGGGAAACCTTTAAACTTTTGATTGATATGAAGTCATTTCATCTTGCATAAATGGGATTTTACTGCTTCAAGTATCTATACATATTATCATATTTAGATATCAAAATTAACATCACGGGAAATTCTTTAGAACCATGAGAATTCTGTGTAGAACATTGTGGAGTAATCATTGACAATGTTGGGGGTTTCATAGACTTAAAAGAATTTATAACAGAGATGTTAAAAAGAAAAGAATCTTTTGCAGTGATAAAGATAATGTGGAAAGATTGGAGGCTGACTGGCTAGTTTGGTATGCTGATGTTAATTGTAAAGGACTAAGTACATGAGAAACTTTGAAATTTGGATTGATATTCCATAGAAGGGTTGTAATACTCAAGCTTCTGGAGATAGTGAATATATAGAGGTTTGTTAATCTAACCCAATATCACGAGGTCCTTAGTTTAGTCAATATTGCCGGGTGAGTGGCAAAATTTGCTCTGGACAAACTTTTCTTTCTTCAGAAAGTTTGGTCCTAATTAGCAGTGTGGCACTTAGATTCATAAATGTTATCATTGTTGATATGATTACATGGTCAAATATATTGATCCAAGTCTTGTTCTTAAACTGTCTGCTTCTATCCTTTTCCTTTCCGTTAACTGTGTACATTTGCATTCTCTTTTTATGACCAATCATTACCATTATCTTTACTGGGCAGGTCGGGGGAAACTTGTGTGTCCAGTTTGCTTGGGTACTGGTTTACCGAATAACAAAGGTCTTCTTAGGAGGCCTGAGGCAAGGAGATTACTAGACAAGATGTACAATGGTCGACTACTGCCAAATTCTTAAGTATGTACTTTTGCACACATTTCTTTGCCATTCTTGACTTCTGCAAATTCTTAATCTGTTTCCCTCAGGAATTCTGCAGGCATGAAATGTTATATTGATTATGATTTGAATGAAAAGCACGAGTTGTAGACACTCTCTGCGCTACTGCTAGTTCCGTACACAAATGAAGCTTTTTGTCAGTAGAATACTACAATTGCCCTGGAAGAGAGCCCATTTTTTTTTTTCTTTTTTAAAACTTTAACAGGCTTTGATTTCACCCATTTAATTGTTTATTTTTCGTAAACAACAGCATTCCAAGTAGCTAATGGTAGTCACTGCAGGATCTAAGTCGACTCTTTTGGTCATTCCTACAGTGCTACTGCTCTGAATGCTATCAGTTTCTACATTGTTGATGTTTTTTCCGGGAACTTGTCAATGCTATAAGATGCCTAACTTCATCTTTTTGCAAGTAGTATGTGAAGTACATTTCTGTCTTCTTCAGTCTTCCTCTCAAAATACAATTAAGTTATGATCAAGGGATATGGAAATGGAATTCATTCAACTTCTGAAGAATCTTATTAATGATTGCCTTTATGCCTCAATGATAAAGAAGATGGATAAAGAGCATTTGAGTTCATAATGCTGGGAGATGAAGCTTTTAAGTTATTCCAGTCTAATAGCATTTATCTATGCCCTTTCCATTGTAAAGTGGCTAAGAAAGTAGACATGCCCTAGCGTGGGAAAGAAACCTAATCGCTACAGGTGAGCATTTCCAGTCAGCTATGCTGCAGTTCTGGTTGAAGGTTTTTTCAGTATTGTAGTTCAGAATAGACTTTCTTAGATTATGTACCCGTGGGTGGTAATGAGAAATTGGAACACCTACTACGGACGGCTTTGAATAGTAACTATATATAAGTGTTGGCGGGGTATTCATGCCATAGCGTATCGGTTCGTCTTGCCGGTGTTACGAACCTATTATATTATTCTTTCCCACCGACACTTCTGGCTGTATTTCAGGCTTCAAGCCGGGATCTCAATTCGTCAAAATGAATACACATCAAAACTCAGAAATAAAGCCTACATCAAACAAATTGAACTCGTAAAAATCTTGTAAAAATCAAGCGCTGGGAACCTTGATGTATAATTTAAGCTGCTCCGATCTCTTTCTCCATAAACCTTTTTCACTCACAAGGAAAATAAATGATTTCCTTAAACAAAAATTGAGTTTATTTTTACAGAACAGACAGACAATATTAGCAACAGAAGAAAGAAAAGACTTGTAGAACCTGAGTGATAGTGCGAGCGTGCAGGGATTAATCATAAATCAAGTCGGACTGCTGGGAAGCCTGTTGAGAATGGTGTGCTCAGGCTTATGATCGCATTCATAGTCTAGATGAACGAATGCCCGTTCAACTTCGGGAAGTTTCTCAATCTTGATCTGCAAGGACTCTCCTATGGCATGTGCTTGTTTTAATGGTAAATCTTCTGGGAGCTCGATGTCAACCTATTTCAAGAAATAAAGATTTACTTGCTTCATAAGAAGAATGGAATTACACAGCAGCTTTGATTTTCCATGACAAGTATTCAAAACAATATTATTGAAACAAAAAAGTAGATCATTGGAGATAAATGATTCTTCTGTGGTATAAGTTTGCTTCATGGGTTTATGCCATAGAACTACAAAACTTGAACATAAAAAGTCAAATAACTAATCAAACCAAAAGGAAGTAAGATATCTGTTGCAAGACTAATATCAAGATTAACCATAAACTAGATATAATGTGACCAACCTCTACAAAATAAAGAACTCCAAAACTATAAGCACGAACTGTGTCGACACGCTTGACTTCAGGATGCCTTAAGACAAGATATGTCAATTTCTGCAAGACTTCAGGAGGGGCTGATTCTCCCACAAGTGAAACTGCATCAATAAGCCTCGTTTTAGAATAGATTACCAAGGAAAAGTAGGCATGAAAAACAGAAGTTGGTCCATGTAGAAAAAATAACACCTTTCACAAGATAAACTCATTAAGATAATAACATGTTTGTTTTAATTAAATTTCAAACAAAATGATGTTCCAACCATCTTGATTTCTTGTTGATCAATAAACACTTTTTATACAACAATATATTTACAAAACCAATCCACACAATATCAAAAGACAAAAAATTTGATCTTCTATTGAAATCAAAAGTAAAACCAACAGAGAGCCATGCACTCCCTTGAAGAAGGACTATGTGTGCCAATTAAGCTTCTTTGAATTATAACAGATTATAGTGGTAGAATGAGAAAGATTTTGAAATGAGTGTTTGAGAAACAAACAGATCAAGTAAGCCCCAAACTGAAATTTATTGCATGAAAAATTAAGATGGTTACAGAGGGTACCCGCATTTTCCATAACAGTTTCGGACCAATTTGAAATTGTGTATACTGCAAGGAGAGTGGCACCAGCAGGATCAATCCACCAATAGATTTTATCACCAAGAACAGCTGCAACTAATCCTACTACATTTGTTACCACGTCAAAATAGTGATCCTAGCATTAAAAATTGAAGAACTTAAGTGATCAGGAGAATTATGAAAGATAATACGAATGTACAAATTGTTAAGAAGGTGGCACCAAAAAACCTTTGCATAGGCCCGAACAATCTTGTTTCCTGAGCTTCTGCAGTAAATCCAGAGGGCAAGTTTTACAACAGTAGCACCAATCATGATTGCATACAACCATACCAACTGGTCTGTGGTCATCTTTGCAGGCGGTTCATTTGTAACTAGCCTTTCTACTGCCTCAACCAGCACCTGAAATCCTGTAATGGGAGGCTGTAAAAATCACTTTTTCTTCAAAAGAAATCTAGGCCACAGTCTGAAAAGTTCATGATTTTGCAATATAAAGATCAGCATATCTTTCATAGTTGGTTGTGTTCAACAGTGTAAATTATCTACAATGTGGTACATGTGGGTATTAAGCAAGTCTTTTCAAAGTATTACAAGAGGATGTTTAAGCAATCTTAAGAAACAGAAAGGTGTCTATTTTCAAATCTGCATCCTTCAGCTTCTGCATGATTAAGGATGCAACTAAGTATGCCACCTGCCTATCTGTTTATATCTAATTACAGCAAGAACCATGAGAATAACAAATGGTATAGCAATGATCTGATGCCTATTTATTAACCTTAGGAGCCTATACATCCAAGTGTAACAAATTATTTCACCAAACATCATTCCAGATTTGATATGGAACAAGTTTTCTACGATTTTGAAACAAAGAGGTATGTCTCAATTACCAAAGGAGTTAACAACCCATTGATTTTAGGTACAAAAAAAAGAGAAGGACAAACAAGACTGCCACTTTCCTCAGCTGCTCTCTTTGATTTGATATTTCAAACATAATTGGATATCCAAAGACCAGTTCACTAACTTGCTAGTGATAACCAGGAAATATTCTGTTCTCTTTGATACTTGTTTATCCAGTATTACAGAGCATGTCAATCCAGTTGTCAAGTCAACAATAGAGATACAATTGTAAGGTCTCAATTATTCCAGTCTGAAAGCCGCTACATTGTAAAAGCTTGGAGGAATTTAAGGAGTATTCCTTCATTGTTATTATTATTTTTAAATAGGAGTTGGACAACATTTCATTTGTTTTAGGAATATCTTGAGATGTTTCATGTATTTAATCTAAAAATAATCAAATTCATGAATTTTCAAATTTTATTATTGGAAGCTAATTCTACAGTCTTCATATTGCCCATGCCAGACATTTGAATAGTGCCATGATGGCAATTTAAGAAATGGAACCATTCTATTCGGCATGTCTTCTTCAGCAACAAAGTGGAAGTAAATAGATGACAATATATAATGCATACAATGCATGAAAGTGGCCATAATATTGCACCCAACAATCAAGAGACAGACGAAAACTAATGGAACAGACCGAGTGTAGCCATGACAGCAGCAAAGATGATAATGCCTACAGGCTGCACCCTCAATTTTCCAATAGGATACTTATAGATATTTATGTTTTTCATTGCGAGATGAGTGAACCAAAGTATGCCACCAGCCATGAGATCAAGTAAAGAATCCAGTGTCGAGGCAGCAATGGCTATGGATCCACTTCTTATTGTAGCATATATCTGCATATCATGCATATTTTCATATCAACAATTAAATCTATAAGCTGAATTATGTACAGCAACATAATGTACAAAATAGTTTGGACTTATACTCTTCAATTGACATCATTTTCATATGAAATACACTGTTTTAATGTTCAATCATGAATGTTTTTTTCCTTGACTTATTACATGAAGGACACAAAAATTTGAAGCACATTAAAGTTCTATCAGAAAATAAAATTCATTCAACAGTTGAAAGAATCAAGAGTCTTTCTTCCTATAAAATAATTGGGATAGCTTCTAGGAGAACAGTACAGTAGTTATAACTTAGCATATCTCATATTTTATCCAATAGGTCTTGGAAAGAGCTAGAAGACATGATAGTCAGAAAAGCCTGTTGAAGTTTCATTGGAAATGAAAGTGGTGGTGATCAGTTACCTTACAAGCGAGCAAAACAACATTTGCATAATTAGAGATCTTCATTGCTCTTTCATGTTGGGCTTGTTCCTCAAAATCTTCTTCAATAATACTATCGGATTGCACCAATGAATCAACTTCCTCAAAGGATTTTAAGGTGTCAAATTGTCTCTCATAGTACTCCTTTTCTCCTATAAAGAACAAAAATGTTAGTTGCAAAAGCATCACCATCTTATAACGGCACCTCTGTTCTAATTTCTAAACCAAATGAAAGCCAAGATGTAATTGTCTCTATTATGGTAATAATATGTCTATAATACCCACCCACATACACATAAGAAATACAGACCTTAAATTCTATGTACAGAAAATTGCTAAAAGAAAAAGCGTTTCGAGGATTTGAATACATAGATAGTTGAACTTCATAATATATATATATATAAGAATTTGCTTTCATTCGCATAAGAGTCTCTACATACATATACATATACATGTACGCATATAGATATACATATACATATACATATACTTAAAACATGTACATTTACATATACATGGACGCATATATGTACATGCATGATGGATATGAATACATGATCAAATGTACATGCATTTGATATCTCACATAACCCTCTCGTAACAAGACTACCATTTTCTGGCCAACCAAACATCTCTTTTCATATTATATGTGAAAGAGATGATTTACGAACCAGCGCTTAAAGCTTTGGTCTTGGAGGTATCGACGTGAAAAGGAGACTCGGCGTCTATACCGTCCAAGACCTTTTCGGGCAACTCCGAAACGAACTCGTGCCTCAGTGAGTTCACCGAGTTGCTACGTCGACTCAGTCTCCCGCTCCGCCTCCTTTCCTTTCCTCCGCCACCGCCGCTCGGCGACTTCTTCATCAGCAGCGGCTCTCCCGTCTCCGCCGTCGAGCCCGAATCTCGCTCCATTCTCGGATTCAAAATGTCTAACCCGACCCGATACGAGTACGTTCAGTTTCTCGCCTTCCAATGATGAATTATAGATAACAAATTTTCGCCTTTTATACATCGGTCAGATTTTTATTTTTATTTTTTAATAATTAAATCTAATTATTGATGAAATGATTAAAAGTGCAACTCCTGCTTTTTGAGATTGTACATTTATTTGTCTTTTACTTGAGATAGACATCGAATGGAGCTATCCCGACCGACATTATCTTGGTTTCCAAGGGTATTTATTGTTAATTAATAAGGACACATGTTTGCCGGGAAATAGTCATTATTCTAAACTCATATATATTTTATAATTATAAAATTAAAATACAATATTTAATAATCATAAAATTTAAATTTAAACTATTTTATCTTCGTGATGTATTTTGCTCTCTTTCATTGTTTTTCTTCAAAACTCATATATGTAATATTTTTAAAAAATTCAGCTTAAGAATAAATATATTAAGAGTTTAAATACTAACATTTAAAAATTAAAAAAATTAAAAAGTAGATGAAAAAAAATGAGGGATTGCACACTTGATATGAGAAATGACGTGATGTTTTTCATAGCACCTCAATGAGAGATATTTTGAATTTTTTTATTCTTCATCTCTAATTTTATTAGTTTTTTTTTATTTATCATATTTTATTGTCGATATAATTTTTTTTTTTCATTTCATCACAATACACTATTATTATATTTTTATATTTATATTTTTATAAACTAAACAAAAAAAATTATTTATTCTCATTATACATATAAAACAACAACAAATACAAAAATAATTATATAAATCATAATTATTTTTAGACCGATTTATAAAATTTATCTATAGAGTTTTTTTCAGATCTATTGAATAATGACAATATTTTTTGTTATTTTTCTGGCTCAAATAACAAATTCTTTTAGTTATGTTACTAACATTTTGGCTAGTAAAAATTAGCCAAACAATTTTTTTGCTATAAAAAATAATGATTAAGACAATATGATATTAAAAAAAAAATCTTCACCAACTCATTGACATTTTGGCAATTATTTTGATAACCAACTTATTTTTTTAATTTTTTTCTCCTTATTTTTAATTTATATTACAATAAAAATGAGAGATAGGTAATTAAAATTTACGGCATAGAAGTATAGAAGTGACTTAAAGGATTACACAATTAACTATTTCAACTTTCATTATAATCAATTAATTTTTTTTTCTCATTTATTTGTTGAACTAAATGAAGAGCAATTGAATTCAAGTAGTGCACCATGTTTACATTTCACTTTTTTTCCCCTCATAATTTTAATATTTGGGTTGGAGGTTTAACATAATCATCAAAAATTAAATTCAATAAAACGCCATCTAAGTGCTTTAATCTAATAGAAACCGAATTTAAAACTAGTAGAAATTAAAGTTTACTTTTAATGGGTTTCGACTGAGATTTACGAGCATGTATCATAATAGATGTAATTTAAGCGATCTTGATAGATTTTTTATTGTTCATATAAATAAAATTATAATTATAATATTAAAATTTGAACTTATTAAAGATTACAAATATATTTTAAATACATAAAGTAAGGGATAAAGAATTAAGAAGAAAAGAGAAGAGAAAAATCAAATTGTTAAAAAATAGCTTGATGTTGCATAACTAATCGAGCTTTTTCAATTTTTGTTTTGGCAGGAATAGGAAGTTGTAGCGCCAAATGAATGGAGCCATGATGCTAAATGTGTTGGTAGTAAATAAAAATTTTTGTTTAATAAAATAAATATAACAAAAGTCAAATCGTCTTATTTATAATTACATGTGACGAAATAGAAGATTACTTTAATTTTTCGCTATGACAAATCTTGAATTGATTGGCTACCATTTTTTCTATTATCTTCAACCTTCAAATTCAACCTGTGTAAGCACGTGAATTTTTTTTAATATTTAAAATTACTAATACCCAAATTTAAGAAAATTGTAATAACTAAATTTTTTTTCTACATTAGAATACATATATGAATTTTCTCTAAAATTACTACCCCATACCTCCCATATATATAGGAATCTCCTTTAAGTATTTTGAACTAAATTAGGATTAGGAAATTAGATTTAATTAAGATTTGAGTTAGTAGAAGAACTGCAAGACTCATGGGCTTCCTAACTTAAACTTAAAAGGCTTAGTTCTTATTTTTTCATAATACACTAATTCTTCTAAATTAACCATGGGTTATTCTACTAAAAGCCAATGGTTGTACTATAGTAACCTATGTTATTAAATAAAAGTTCATTTAATTAAAACTCTATTTAATTAAAATGAGCTTGGTTTTTATACCAATAATAACCACTTAATTGATCCTTTAATTGATATTCATAATTAAAATTAGGCTATGAAAAAAATGTATTGTCTCTTTTATTACTTATTTGCCCTTAAGTCACTGAATGCTCTAATAATCACTTTTAATATGACTATATTTGTAAATAAATTTACAAATAAATATTATTATTCAATATATAATTTATTAAATAAACTGTGGTCATAAATTCTAATGATCAAGTACTGCAAACAGTTTAGGTGAACATTAATTATTAGGTTCTATTTTGTAAATTTATGTTCCTACGACTCGTGAAATTATATTTTCAAGCTATCAAGATTTTAACCGTTTATATGGATCTCACTCCGTGATAACTCAAAAGATACAACACATGAATATAAGTTTATTACCTACTCAGGATTAAGATTAATCAAGCTTATTAAAGTTTTTGTGAATTAAGATCTTTAGTTAATCAGATCGAAGTTCACAGTAGTCTCATTCAATTAATATATACACTAATTTTTTTACTTAAAGTCTGTATTTTGATGATCAAGGTAAATCATCTACTATAAGAATGAGAAAAATTACAACTTTATATAATAAAATGTCTTTTTCATTAATAGTTGTGAACTACATTTAATTTATAAAGAACTTATAATCTATACCCTCTGTATTAGCATAATATGTCTAATACATAGATCACATATTTTATAAATATGAGCTTATCAATATATGCTTAAGAGTATAAAATAATATTATATATCTAACAAAATATTAGAATGTGACTATTGAGAAGAGTCACTAAACTTCTCAAACATTGTGACTTTTAAAAAAAATTTAATATTTCGCTTAAGAAACATTTCATTTTTATAAATTATAGGTACATCTTAAATGCAAATATCTTTTTTGATTCCTGCTCTTTCATTTATTTATTCTCAACAAAATCTCAATTTTAAAGTTATTATTTGTGATTCAAAAAAATTATATAAAGTATATATTTTTATAATTTTATTATTATTAAATTTTAAAAAGTATACTATCATATAATTATTATCTGATGGGTATAAAAATAATTTTAATGACATTACATAGCACACTTTAATAATTAAAAAAATTTGTGTCCACTCGCTAATTTTACAACGGAACCCTCACCAAAATAAGGTAAAATATACTCTGTACTACCACGAAGGATCCTAATCTACTTTTAATTCGGGGGAATTCACACTTATTTGACTGAAATTAAATGAAGCGATGCCTCCAATTAAATGGTTTTATAATTTATGCGCCGCGAAGACAAAAATGTTGAAATTAAAATTTATAAGAGTTAAAATTAATATTATATAAATTATAATGTTTGAACTTAAAAATTTGCAAGGGCAAAATTTAAAATTTTATATTTGAAAGGTTTGAGTGGCCACGACCCTTCTAAACTCTACTATAACTTCACGTTTAATTTTATATATAAATTTTATTTATGTTAATTATTAATATAATTAGACACTTAGACGCTTGCTTTAACAGTAAAGTTTGTATACTTTTAGCTTAAATTAGGAATTCAAATTTTGACAAAACTCAAAATAGTTATTTAATTTCTTTAATTATTGAGAGGTGAATTTTAATTTCTTCAATTATTTAAGAGAGTTGTTTTATTATTTGTAATGAAGTTAATTGATATTTAGATTATAATATTATAATAATTTGAGATTTAAGAGTTATTTTATTAATTGTAATGTAAATACGAGTTGTCTGATAGATTTGTTTCATTATTTCTAATGAAGTTAGTTGATATTTAAAATATAATATTATAATAATTTGATATTTATAATTAAAATTTGAGATGTAATACTTGTATAAAAAAAATATATTAACTAGTATTTTATAAAATAATAGGTGATGAGAATTTATTAAATTTGTTTATACTTTAAAGAGATAAGTTATAGTGCAGCCGATTGTGTAATACAGCCGGCTGACGTAGCCAAAAAGACTAGCAATATAAAGTATTGCCGGTCATTTTGATTTTTTTCCATAAAGATCCCTTATATTAATATAATTAACACATATAATTATATTATAACTTTAAAATCATTTTAAGTCCAAAAATAGATTAATAAAAAGAAAATAATTTTATTATGATATTTATTTTGAAAAAATAAAACATATTTTATATAAAAATTTATAAACATAAATTAAATATTATTTCAATGATAACAATCAATAAAAAAATAAAGACAAAATACATACCAAAAACTTTTACTTTCAATTATAATAAATGTTATAATTTTAAATTTAATTTATATTTTAATTATATTAAATGTTATAATTTCAATTTTAATTTTAATTACATAAAATATTATAATTTCAAATTCAATTTCAGTTACACTAAATGCTATAGTTCAAATTTTAATTTTAATTTTAATTTCAATTAGGTTAAATATTATAATTCTGAAATTAATTTCAATTTTAATTGTGTTAAATATTATAAATCTAATTCTAATTTAAATATAATTCTAAAATAAATTTCAAATTTAATTGTGTTAAATATTATAAATTTAATTCTAATTTAAATTTAATTTAAATTATGTTAAAATTTATAATTCTAAAATTAATTTTAATTTCAAATTTAATTACGTTAAATGTTAATAATTCCAAATCCAATTTTAATTTTAATTACATTAAATTTTATAATTTCAATTCTAATTTGAAATTCAAATTTAATTATGTTAAATATTGTAATTCCAATTCCAATTTCAATTTTGATTACATAAAATGTTATAGTTCTCAATTTAATTTCAGTTTCGGTTATGTTAAATATTATAATTTTAATTACATTAAATATTACAATTTGAATTCTAATTTTAATTATGTTAAATGTTATAATTTTAATATTAATTTTAATTATATTAAATATTACAATTATAATTTCAAATACAATTATAATTTTAATTACTTTAAATGTTATATTTAATTACAATATCGATTTTAATTACATAAAATGTTACAATTCCAATTCTAATTTCGATTTTAATTATGTTAAATGTTATAATTCTAATTTCAGTTTCAATTACGTTAAAAATTATATTTTCAATTCAAACTTCAGTTTTAATTATGTTAAATATTATAAATTCAATTCTAATTTTGATTTCAATTACGTAAAATATTATAATTATAATTCTATTTTAATTTTAATTACGTTATATGTTATAATTTTAAATTCAATATTAATTTCAATTACGTTAAATATTACAGTTTTAAAATCAAAATTTAAATTTAATTTCAACTCCATTAAATATTATTGAAATTCAATTTCAATTGTAACTACATTAAATATTATAATTTCAAATCTAATTTCAATTTCAATTATGTAAATGTTATAATTTCAAATCCGATTTTAATTTTAATTATGTTAAATATTATAACTCCAATTATAATTTTAATCTCATTTACGTTAAATGTTATATTTTAAATCAATTTTCAATTCTAATTATATTAAATGTTATAATTTCAAATCTAATTTTAATTTCAATTCTAAGTACATTAAATGTTATAATTCTAAATGCAATTCTAATTACAATTTTAAGTATGTTAAATGTTATAATTCCAATTTTAAATTTAAATTCAATTTCAATTACATTAAGTACATCAAATGTTACATTTGAAATTCAAATTCAATTTTAATTTTATTAAATGTTACAATTACAATCCAATTTTAGTTTCAATTAGTTTAAATGTTATAATTTCAAATCCAATTTCAATTTCAATTTTTTTAAAGGTTATAATTCCAATTCTAATTTTAAATTCAATTCTTATTATGTTAAGTGTTATAATTTCAAATTCAATTTCGATTCAAAGTACGTTAAATATTATAATTATAATTTTAATTAGGTTAAATAGTTTTTATTACGATTTTAAATATGTTAAATGTTATAATTTCAATTCTAAATTTAATTTTAATTGTGTTAAATGATATAATTCCAATTTCAATTACGTTAACTATTATAATTTCAATTTAAATTATATTAAATGTTACAATTTCAATTCTAATTTCAAATATGTTAAAATGTTATTATTTCAATTTCAATTACATTAAATATTATAATTTTAATTACAATTACATTAAATGTTATAATTTCAATTATAATTTTGATTTCAATTACGTAAGTGTTATAATTTTAATTTCAATTTTAATTCCGATTTCAATTACGTTAAATGTTAGAATTACAATTCAAATTTTAATTACATTAAATGTTATAATTTTAATTTTAATTACGTAAAATGTTATAATTCTAATTCCAATTTTAATTTCATTTACATGTTATAATTTCAAATTAATTTTAATTTCAATTACGTTAAAAAATAAAATTCTAATTTCAATTATGTTAAATGTTATAATTCTAATTCTAATTTTAATTATAATTTTAATTACATAAAATATTATAATTCAATTTCAATTTTCATTACGTTAAATGTTATAATTACAATTCTAATTTTAATTATATTAAATGTTATAATTCTAATTTTAATTACGTTAAATGATATAATTCTAATTTTAATTACGTTAAATGTTATAATTCTAATTTAATTTCAATTTCATTTACATGTTATAGTTTCAAATTAATTTCAATTTTAATTACGTTAAAAAATAAAATTCTAATTTTAATTATATTAAATGTTATAATTTTAATTTTAATTTTAATTACATAAAATATTATAATTCAATTTCAATTTCTATTATGTTAAATGTTATAATTATAATTCTAATTTTAATTACATTAAATGTTATAATTCTAATTCCAATTCCAATTTTATTTACTTGTTATAATTTTAAATTAATTTTAATTTCAATTACGTTAAAAATAAAATTCTAATTTCAATTATATTAAATGTTATAATTCTAAATTCAATTTTAATTACATAAAATATTATATTTCAAATTCAATTTTCATTACGTTAAATGTTATAATTTAAATTCTAATTTCAATTTTAATTTCAATTACGTTAAAGTTATAATTCCAATTCCAATTTCACTTTCAATTTTAATTTTAATTTTAATAAATGTTAAATGATATAATTCTAATTCTAATTTTAATTTTAATTACATAAAATAATATAATTCTAATTTCAGTTTTATATACGCTTTTAATTTCAATTACGTTAAACATTATAATTCTAATTCTAATTTCATTTTCATTTAAATGTTATAAGGGATAAGTTCAAATTTACCCTAATGTTTTAGGTTAATTTACAACTTTTCTATAGTTAGAGATAAAATACCTAAGTTTACCATATCCGTTAATCTTTGCCGTCAAATTAGATGAAAATATTAGTTTTAATGGACAATTACCACTTTACCTTCATTATTTGTCATTTAACCTTAGACACGTAACACAATCTCACTCGTTTATTGTCATTAAATACATGGCGCATTCTCATTCGTTTATATAATTTTAAAAAAGTAACAAATAAATATTTTTTTAACAAAGTAACACGTGTCAAATATTGATTTGTTACACATTATATGTGTCATCCTGCAATTGGTTTATAATTATAATAAATATATTTAAAAATAATTAATTAATAATTTAAAAACTTGCCACCGTTATTGAAAAAATGGCAATCGGCTGGCGAACATTTTTTTGCCGACACTCCGACAACAAAAATGACAATTTTATGAGTGGGAACATATAATATATTAAGTTGGAACACATAGTATATTAAGTGGGAACATGTAGTATATTAAGTGAGAACAGGTAAAATATTGAGTGAAAATATTTAGTATATTAAGTAGAACCATTTAGTATATTAAGTGGAAATACGTAGTATATTGAGTGGGAACACGTAGTATATTAACTGAGAACAAGTAGTATTTTGAGTGAAAATACGTAATATATTAAGTGGGAACAAGTAATATCTTAAGTAGGAATATGTAGTATATTAAATGGAAACACGTAGTTTATTAAGTGAGAATAGTTAGTATATTGAGTGGGAACTCGTAATATACTAAGTGAGGATATTTAGTATGTTAAGTGGGAACAAGTAGTATATTAAGTGAGAACACGTAGTATATTCAGTGGGAACATTTAGTATATTGAGGGGAACACGTAATCACGTAATATATTGAGTGGGAACAAGTAGTATATTAAGTGAAAACATTTAGTATGTTAAGTGGGAACACGTAATATATTAAGTAGGAACATGTAGTATATTGAGTGGGCTTTTTTCACCCCATCTGAGTGAACAAAAGAAATACTAATGGATCATTTGAGAGCTATTTATTAATTATATTCCTTGACAATCTTTTGAGAGTCATCTATTACTTCTTGTGAGCGTAATAATAGAGGCTAAGATTCCGTGATCCACCATATTAACACTTTAAAGAAGATCATTATAGATCTTGAGACAGTAGATATCAAGATCATGGACAAACACAAGGCCATCATCTTGTTATGTTCATTGCCATCAAGTTATGAGCACTTTCTGGATACGCTTATATATGGTAGGGATGTTAGAATTTATTATTACGTGCCATTCTATTATGTATGAATATTTAATTATAATATTTATACAATTATTATTTTTAATAAGATCATTAATAATATTAATTATTAAATGATAAGATGCTTGTAACATTTTAGATATTGTATGATATGAAAGAGTTTAGATCTAATTTAAAGGAGTTTAGATTAGTGTTAAGAGTTAACAACGCTAAAAGTTGTAAGTGCTAAGAGTTAGTAAAATTTAAGGAGTTAGAGCTTTATCTAAAATGAAATAAAGACATGAAAATATATTAGTAATGACATATAGAAAATATCATTATACAAATATGTTCTTAAACACTATGTTCGTGATCTAATTTTACTGATGCGGGTCTATCGATAAAACTCATTAATATAGATCCGTGTATGTTTATATCTAGATGGTCTAGATGGTTAGTCTTAACAAACTATGAGTTTAGTGGAAGCTCGTATAGAGATACAAGTATTCAATGAAGACTAGGTACTGAACAGACTCACGAAGACCTCCAATAGACATCTTATAAAGCTGTCAATGGAAGGTCTTTCGGGTTGAGTAGTATTATGGTCCTTTGACCTGAGCGCCACAGTGGGCTTGTGAGTGATTCATCATACTTTGATTCTACACATATAAGAAATCTTTTATGGTCTCACCGTTAGGTGTCTCTAGGTATGGTCTGATACTTATAGAGTTTGGTATGCATATATATGAGATTCGTCAGCTCATATGAGTGCGTTGCATATCTTAATGCTCCGAAATTGTATTTTAAAAAGTCTTATGGTCACAAGCATAAACCCTAAAAAAGATTTTTCGTAGGGATAAATAATATTACAAAAGTGTTTGCAGATATTATTTTTAGAAATATAAATCTAGAGATAAGTTCACAATTGAACAAATAGAAATTTGGGTGATGATCTATATCTCTACTCTTCTAAGATATGATTGACGGAAGGATTATATGAATATGCTATAACCTAAACTTATAAGGTCTAACGTATTATTTTGTAATATTCGTAACATGTATGTGAGACATCATTCACGGATATATGGAGGAGATCCATATGACAAATTAGGCGTAAACCTAGAGAGTCTCACAATACAAAGTGTACTCGTTGCACACTACGGTAGCGTACTAGGTTAAATAGTTCAATCAAGAAAATTTTAGCAAATAGGATTATTATTGCGAGATTCCTCGGAATGTGCATTTGTCAAGACTTAATTGTTAAGTATATCATTTAATTAGTTAATAAGAGTTGTTAATCAATAGGATGGTGACAAATAGCAAAACCTAAGCCCTTAGTTTTGTAACATGCAATATCAATAAAATAATGCAAAAATAGTTTATTTTATAATATTGTCCAATAAATTAAATCAACTAAACATTATTAATATTAATTATTTATATTAATTTTTTTATTAATAAAATAAAATAACATGGGATTATGAATAGTGGAGGCCAATTGAATTAAATGGAATTAATGCAAATTATGTGTTGGCCATTAAATAAGTTTTTTATTCATTTGATTCAATAAGTGGCCGACCATCTAATGTGATAATAAAATATTATGTTTGTTATTGCATGTTATTTAATTGGGTAAGAGGAGACATGCCATCATATTATGTGAGTGCGCATTTATACAAAATATGGTAAAGTATTGGGCATTAGAGAAAATTTGATTAAAAATTTCATTGGTGTTCATTTTGGTTTAATGATTGGTGGGTGGAAGGTGGTAAAAGCATTAAGCTTTTCATTATGTGGAATACCACTTAGTAGAATTAATTCATTCATTCTCTCAAAGAATACCCATCCAACCAATTTAGGAGAAAGAAAAATACAAAGAATTTAGTTGTTTTGTTTTTCAAAGGGTTGAGAAAAGAAAATGAAAACTTCATCCTCATCTTCTCTCATCCATGGCCAAACCCAAGCAACAACGAAAATGGTGAAGAAAAATTTGTTGTTGAACAAAAGTTGTTCAAAAAATAAATTTCTATAAAATTTATTTTCAAGTATTATGCAAGAGCTACATGGACACATTTACCATCTCTATTTTCTTTAGAAACAAAGATATGTGTTCAAAGAGTTTAAACACAACATATATTGTTGAAAATTCTAAATTAAAGTTATTATTCTAATTTTATAATTTCACCGAACTGTTATAGACTAGCATTGTTCAACAATATACTTCATAGTGAGCTCTTCACTTGAAAAATAGAAGAACTGAAGTTTTTAAAATCTATCTTCATTAGGTAAGTGTTCATCATTTATGATTTTGTATAATAGTTATATTTATACATGTATGTGATATATGTATATATATTCTATAAATGAGTGTAATTTGTTAATATACTTCCGATGCGTGTTGTAATTTTTTGAAATTACATATACACTCATATCATCACACACTCACTCAACAAATGGTATTAGAACATATTAAATTGAGTGTGTGATATATAATAATTTTTAAATTTAAGCCTAGTGATGTTTCAAATTTAATCATGATGATTTTAAAATTTGGACATGTTGAAGTTTGTAATTTTAAACATGGTTATGTTTATTTTTTTTAACATGTTAATGTTTATAAAAAAAAAGATGAACATGATGATATTTGATTTTTAATATGATGATGTTTATATGTTAAATATATTGTTGAATATTTTGACATGTGATGTTATATATATTTTAACATGATGATACTTGACTTATAATATGGTAATATTTATAAGTTAAATATATTGTTGAATATTTTGACATTTGATGCTATATATATTTAAACAACACGTTGATGTTTAATATATTGAACATAGTGAAATTTTAAATTTAATCATATTGATGTTTAAAATTTGAATATAGTAATGTTTAAAAAGAAATATGTTGATGTTTAATATTTGAACATAGTAATGTTTAAATAAATAGTTATTTGATAATTAAATAGGGTAATGTTTAAAATTGAACATGTTGATGTTTAAAATTTCAACACTTTGATGTTTGAAATATGAAGATGGTGATGATTGAACACCATAACGTTGTGAACACTACAACATTATAAAAAAAACATTTTATTCATATGAATACTGTAGCATTATGAATGCCACAACGTTCAAGCAAAATGCCGTAGCATTTAAATAGAACGCTGCAGCGTTAATGGCATTAATTTTTTTTATAATGCATTTGATCTTTATTTAATGCAATTATATATTGTTATATATATTAAGATCATTCGTTTACGTTGAAACTACAATGAGAGCCTTATTGGTATGATCAAGACCATTATCCCCATTAGATTTGGATATATTTAAAATCTCTCTTAATCAGATTAAATAGTATTTTATTATAAAATAATATTATACAATGATCAGTCTTGTCAATACGGTGTTAGACAAGTTACTTCGATCTTTTTCAATAATACTACAGCACAGGGATTGGTCGGCGTGTTCAGGTTAAACATGAGATGATGCAAGTATATATGAATGTATTTTCCAATATTGCTACAGCATGAGGGTAATACTAATAATATATATTTAATTATTGATAAGTTAATTTGAAATACACTTATCCAGTATTGCTACAGCGTGAGGATGAGTTGTATTTAAGATCAGTGGTAAGAGTTGGATGAGATGCAATTGATAAAAGTTGTCTACTTTTTGAGTTTACGAAGACTAATATCTTATAGCGTAAGGCTGAAGTAAAATGCCAATGAGGTCCACTTCTCCCTATAACGTTTAAAATGTTTAAACTTTTATTTTTTTTATTTGAGAGATTAAAGGGATTATGTAAAATAGTGGAATGACGTCTTTAGATTAAAAAATTGTATAAAAGTTATACTCATGATTTAAAGTGTTATTTATTAACGATTAGAAATATTTCGCTAAATATCTCTTATTTTTATCTTATAGTGATAAGGTTAGTATCTTATAGAGTTAAGATAACTATGAGCAACCTGTTAGTGTACTTTATCTAGGCACCAAACTATATGGTACCAATAAATATTTAGACTTGCTTATAAATATGAAAAATGTTCTAAATTAAGAAAAACTAAGATATATCATTAATCAGAAGATAATATAAGAGGTATTTTTTATAATGTCTCTTAAGAAGAGATGGAAACTTATCAGAAAAATGATTAAGAATGAATTAAGAGTCAAATCATATATCCTGACCTCGATATTTAATGATTTTTATTGGAAGCATATGCACATGAGATGTACAAGTAGTATTACGCTCCATCTAAAATTTATTTGATATATCCAAACCATATATAGAGAATAATTACAAATGAAAAATATTTTCATTATAATGAGGTTTAAAATAATAAGTGTTACTGTTTAAGAAACCTTAATTTAAAAAAGATAGACTTCTTAGATATTTGTTTACCAATCATTGACATTTCATATGTACATGATGCTGAGAGGTACAAGAGTATGAGATACCACATGTCCTTTTCACATCTACAAGATGTTGCATCAGTTGAGCAATGCTAGGAAGCTATAAAAAGAGAAGTACAGCTTTGCGTAGTAAATAGATATTTCCTAGTCATAGTAGTTGTTGGGACTTTTAAGTCATTTCTCCATTCTTGTAGAAGCATAATGTTGTATTATTGCTATTTTGTACAAAACATTATTAGATAAAATATATCACTCCATGTGTTAGATAGAGAAGGTTATTATAAATACATTAGAAATAGTTCTTCGTGTTTATATAATAATAATAATATTTTGCTAACTAAGTATCATTTAATAAATGACCATTATATCTCAATTACAATGAGAAATGCATAAAATTGTCTAAATGAACAGAACAAATAGTAGTTCAAAAACTTTGAATAATAATGAATTGTGGCATAAGTGATTAAGTCATGTATGTGTGAAATGACTATCCTATCTAGTTGAGGATGGTCAAATACCCAATCTAACTATAGAACCTTGTCTAGTTTATGAATCCTATATTCAAAGAAAGATGACCAAATCTTTATGTAGGTGTTGGATACTATGGCCACTGATTTATTGAAACTAGTATATAGTAATGTGTATGATCCAATGAATCATACTGCCACTGTGGACTTCGATACTTTGCTGTCTTTATCGTAATTTGTCATGATATGAACATGTGTTTATAGGAAACATTGGTTAAATTTTTTTGAAGTGTTCAAAGAGTTTCGACTAGAAGTAGAGAAACAAACCACTATGTATAATGAATGCATTTGATTAGATTGAGGTTGTTTATACGTGAGTAGTAAAATCACATATTATTTAAAGAAGAATGAGATCCTAGCTCAATATAGTTCTCTAAGTACTCCTTAACACAAATGTATTTTGAAGTGAAAAAATCAAATTTTATTAGATTTGGTTTAGTCAAAGTTGAGCTTCACTAATCTTCAAAAATATCTATAGATTTATGCTCTAGAAAATTTTACTCAATTATTGAATAAAGTTCCATCGTAAGTTATTTCTTTAGCTGCATATGAGATATGGAATAAAAGAAAATTGGGTCTTAAGTATGTTAATATTTAGGGTTATCCTACTTGCATAAGAGTTATGCAACAAGATAAATTTGCACCTAATGAGTACAAATATTAATTCATTAGGTATTTCAAGCAATATATGGAATATTAGTTTTATGATCCAGGGGAACAAAACGTATTCGTTGCTCATAATGCAACTTTCTTATAGAAATAGTTTCTCATCAGTCGTAAGGATTATAAAAGAATTGAACTTCAAAAGTTAATTATGATGAAAATGAACCAACGATGGAACTTGAAAGTCAATTGAGTGAAATACCTTTTAACACATTCTCCTCGTAGTATGTGTTTAGAATTGGTAGTAAGAGCATAATTTTCTTTCTAGATCTTTATATGAATAACATACTCATTGTTAGAAAGACACTGGTATGTTGTAAGCCAGTCAGTTAAGAGTTATCTAAGTAAGAATTTCTCTATAAAAGATTTGGTAGAGGCTTCCTAAATATTAGGTGTAAAGCTTTATAGGGATAGAGTTAGGATGCTGAAAGAACTCTTACAATCTTCGTACATAGACTAAGTTATGAAAAAGTATAATTTTAATAAGTGTGAGACAGTTAATATATCTTTCAAACATAGTATTCATATTTTTAGAAGGAAGTGTCCATGGAAAGATTATGAAAAGATTAAAGTGTCTAACATACAATATACATCAGCTAAAGGTAGCTTGATGTATATCAAATTATGTACGAGATATGCATCTTAATGACTATAAGTGTTATGAGCCGGTATTAGTCTGATCTAGGTAACGACCATTGAATGGCCGTAAAATATATCTAGTTATACCTGAGAGGCACGAATGATATGTTTCTGACTTGTGGAGAAAGCTACTGACAAATGAGATGATATACAGATTCAAACTTCTAGTCTAATTCGGATGATAGAAAATAAATAACTAATTATGTATTTCTTCTCAACGGTACCATAGCTTGTAGAAAGAGTCTGAAATTCAAATGTCCACATTTAATTCTACCTCACAGGTAGAATATGTTGCGGCTTGAGAAGCCTGCTAGGAAGCTTTGTAGATATTCAAGCCAGTTGCTGAGCTTAGAATAATTTCAAACTCAATGAATTCTATCCCACTATAATACAACAATAACGTGCAATTGCTCAAGCCAAAAAATTATAAAACACACCAAAAGTCTAATCACATGGATTCCTAATGCCACATAATTAGAAATATCTTGGCTATTGAAGATGCAATAAAATCTAGAATACATTTCATAGATAATGTAGCAGACTCAGTGACTAATAACTTCTAAGTTATTTAAGAAACACGTGGAGTTAATGAGTATAAAAATACTATTATGAATGGCACTAGAGCAAGTGAGAGTTGTTGGAATTTATTTTTACGTGTCATCATATTATGTATAAATATTTAATTATAATATTTATACAATTATCACTTTAATAAAAAAAAATTAATAATATTAATTATTAAATGGTAAGATGCTTGTAACATTTCAGACATTGTATGATCTGAAGGAGTTTAGATCTAGTCTAAAGTAGTTTACATCAATGCTAAGAGTTAGCAATGCTAAAAGTTGTAAATGCTAAGAGTTAGCAGGTTATAAGAGTTGGCGAAATCTAAGGAGTTAGAGTCTTGTCTGAAATGGTACAAAGACCTGAGAATATATTAGTAATGATGTAGTTGCAAAGAGTTACAAATGGTGCCAAAAATGTGATTATACAAGTATGTTCTTAAACACTATGTTCTTGATTTAATTTTACTGATACGAGTCTATTGATGAAACTCATTAATATAAATTAGTGTATATCTATATTTAAATGGTCCAGATGGTTAGTCTTAGCAAACCATGAACTTAGTGAAAGCTTATATAGAGATATAGGTATTCAAAGAGGATTGGGTACTGAACAGACTAATGAAGAGCTCTAATAGATATTTTATAAAGCCGTCAATAGAAGGTCTTTTGAGTTGAGTAGTATTTGTGGTCTTTTGACTTGAGCGCCACGGTGGACTTGTGAGTAATCCACCATACTTTGGCTCCACACATATCAGAAATCTTTCATAGTTTGATTGCTGGGTGTCGTTGTGTATGGTCTGATGCTCATAGAGTTCGGTATGCGTAGATAAGGGATCTGTCAGCTTATATGAGTGAGTTGTATATCTTGATGCTCTAAGATTGTATTTCAAAAAGTCTTGTGGCCACAAGTATAAACCCTAAAAAAGATTTTTTGTATGGATAAATTGTTGAAATTTGTGCTTACGTGCCATCCCTTTTATGTATAAATATTTGCTTTATGTTTATATATTTATGATTTCAATATATTACTAATTATTTTATTTATAAATATGGTAAAATGCTTGTAACGTTTTAGATATTGTATGATTTGAAAGAGTTCAAATCTGATCTAAATGAGTTTAGATCAGAACTAAGAGTCAGTAAAATCTAAAGAGTTAGAGCCTTGTCTAAAATGGGACAAAGACCTAAGAATATATTAATAATGACATAGTTGCAATGGGTTGCAAATGGTGCTAGGAAATGTTGTTATGCAAATATGTTCTTAAATTTAATGTTCCTTATCTACCTTCACTAATGCGGGTCTGTTAGTGAAGATCTTAATATATATATAGATCATTGTATGTCTATATCTGGATAGTCTAGATGGTTAGTCTTAGCAGACCATGAGTTTAGTGGAAACTCGTATAGAGATACAAGTATTCAGTAAGGACTGAATATTGAACAGACTCACAAAGATCTCCAATAGACATCCCATAAAGCCGTCAATGAAGGATCTTTCGAGTTGAGTAATATTCGTGGTCCTTAGACCTGAGTGCCATAGTGGACTTGTTAGTGATCCACCATACTTTGGTTCCACACATGTTAGATACCTTTCATGGTCTGACCGTTGGGTGTCGCTGGGTATGGTCCGATGCTCATAGAGTCCGGTATGTACAGATATGGGATCTATCAACTCAATTGGGTGAGTAAAATATCCTGCAACTCCAAGATTGTATTTCAGAAAGTCTTATGGCCATAAGCAGACATCCAAGAATTAATTTTATTCTTGGGAAAATAATATCGTAAAAGTGTTTACGGATATTATTTATTGAAATACAAATCTAGAGAAAAGTTTATGGTTGAGCGCATGGAGACTTGACGGTGTTGATCTATATCTTCGCTCTTCTAGGATATTTATGATGGAAGGATTATACGAATATGTTATAATCTCAACTTGTATGGTCTAATGCGCCGTTTTGTAATATCTGTAACATGTGTGTGGGACATTGTTCACAGACGTGTGAAATAGTTTCATATGACAAATCGGGCATGGACCTAGAGAGTCTTACAATATGAAGTGTACTCGTTGTGCACTGGGGCAGCGAATTGGATTGAACAATTGATCCAACAATTTCCAGCAAAATGAAAAATGTTTCAAGGTTCCTTTTATTATTCACTTGTCAATAATTGAAGGTAAAATACATTATTAGTTTACAAGAGTTGTTAACCAATAAGAAATTGACAAGTGACATAATCTTGCTCCATAAATTATTTACCATGTATTTACCTATTTACCTTACTTGGTAAATACATATGTGGTAAATGTAAATATTCAAAATAGTTTTGAATTATTAATATTTTATATATTAATCAAATTATTATTATTAATTGGAATAAGTGGCAAACACCATTTACTAATGGAGAATGCACTTGTTATTAATAATAAGGAATGTTGACTACTTAGTAATTCTTAAATGATGCACTAAGAAAGTGGTAAAACCATTTAACATTGATTAAATGCCATTTACTCTCTAGAAATTGATTCAAATGGTTGAATCAAATTGGTGAGTGAAAAATATGATAGATTAATGTTTGTAATGGCAAACATGGTCAAGTGGTGGTGGAGCACTAAGAGAAATCATTCTTTGCACTTAAGAAAGAATTGAAAGAGTTCAATTTTGGTGTAAGAAAGAGTGAATTTCGTTCAAGGAGAAAGAAGAGAGAATTGAGAGCATTTCCTAAGTGTTTTTCTCAAAGTGTTGAGAGAAAATACAAAAGCTTACTAAGGTTCAACATAAAGAGTTGTAAAGAACAAAAGAAATCTCTTAACTCTTCTCATCTCTTGGTAGTAATCATTCATATAGACAAATTGTTTTAAGTGTTAAAACAATCATTTGTTGGAAATTCAAGGCTGCCATTCTAGCTTCACAATCCCATCGGATTTAGTTGTGAACTAGAATTGTGTAAGGGAACACTTCAAGGTGAGCTCAACAAATTGAAGCTTGGAGTTCTTGAAGAATTGTAAAGCTACCTTCATAACCGGGTAGGTTATTTATTTGCTATTCATTTTATATCATGCATGAAATATATATGAGATATATATGTACTTGAATGATCATACATGTGATTAAATGCTTGAATTTGTTACATATTGTATAATATGTATGAATACTTCCATTGTGTATTTAATTTTTAAAATTATATACATCTATACACATCACACACCATATCACAACATATATAATATCGTAAAAGTGTTTGCAGATATTATTTTTAGAAATATAAATCCAAAGATAAATTCATGGTTGAGCAAATAGATATTTAATGGTGATGATCTATATCTTTACTCTTCTAAGATATGATTGATAGAATGAGTTATACGAATATGCTATAACCTCAACTTGGATGGTCTAATGCGTTACTTTGTAATATCCGTAATATGTGTGTGGGGCATCATTCACGGACGTATGAAGGAGCTCCTTATGAAAAACTAGACAAAGACTTAGAAAGTCTCATAATATGAATAGTACTCATTGGGTACTAGGGTAGCGTACTGGGTTGAATAGTTCAATCTAAAAAATTTCAACAAATTGAATTATTGTTTCGAGTTCCCTCGGGATGTGTATTTGTCAAGACTTAATTATTAAGTATATCATTTAATTAGTTAACAAGAGTTGTTAACTAATAGGATGATTACAAATGACAAAATTTACACCTTTAGTTTTGTAACATGCAATATTAATAAAATAATGTAAAAATAGTTTTGCTTTATTTTAAAATATTGTCAAATAAATTAAATCAACTACACATTATTAATATAAATTGTTTATATTAATAAAATAAAATAACATGACATTATGAATGGTAAAGGTCAATTGAATCAAATGGAATTAATGCAATCATGTGTTGGCCATTAAATAAGTTTTTTATTCATTTGATTCAATAAGTGGCCGGCCATCTAATGTGATAATGGAATATTATGTTTATTGTGGTATTAAGTGGCATGTATTTAATTGGGCAAGAGGGGTCATGCCATTATATTATATGAGTGGAGCGCTTATACAAAATATAGTAAAGTATTGGGCATTAGAGAAAAATTGATTAAAAATTCATTGGTGTTCATTTTGGCTTAATGATGGGTGGAAGGTGGTGAAAGCATTAAGCTTTTCATCATGTAGAAAACCATTTAGTAGAATTAATTAATTCATTCTCTCAAAGAATACCCTTTCGACTAATTTGATAGAGAGAAAAATACAAAGAATTTAGTTCTTTTATTTTTCAAAGGGTTGAGAAAATAAAATGAAAACTTCATCTTTATCTTCTCTCATCTATGGCTAAAGCCAAGAAACAACAAAAATGGTGAAGAATAATTTGTTGTTGAACAAAAGTTGTTCAAAAATAAATTTCTATAGAAATTATTTCTAAGTATTATACAAAAGTTTCATGAACATATTCACAATCTTTATTTTCTTAAAAACAAAGATATGTGTTCAAAGAGTTTGAATAGAACATATATTTCTAAAAATTCTAAATTAAAGCTATTATTCTAGTTTTATAATCCTACCGAACCGTTATGGACTAGAATTGTTTAACAATATACTTCATAATGAGCTCTTCACTTGAAAAATAGAATACTTGAAATTTTTAAAAACTGCCTTCATTGGTAAGTGTTCATCATTTATGATTTTGTATAATAGTTATATTTGTACATATATGTGATTTTAGGGTTTGTACTTGCGTGCCATCCCTGTTTGTATGAATATTTATTTTTTAAATTTTCTAATAAACTTTATTAAGTGGTACTAAAGCTTGTAACACTACAGACATTGTATGATCTGAAGGAGTTCAGATTTGGTCTAAAAGAGTTTAGACCAAGGTTAAGAGTTAGCAACGCTAAGAGTTATAAATGCTAAGAGTTATCACTGTTAAAAGTTAGCAGGTTATAAGAGTCAATAAAATTTAAGAATTAGAACCTTGTCTATAATAGGACAAAGACCTAATAGTATACTTGTAATGACATAGTTTCAAAGAGTTATAATTGGTGCTAGAAAATGTCATTATGTAAGTATGTTCTTAAACACAGTGTTCCTAATCTATGTTCACAAATGCAGGTCTATTGGTGAATCTCTATTATATAGATCAGTGTATGTCTATATTTGTATTGTATAGACGATGAGTCTTAACTGACTATGAGTTTAGTAGAAGCTCGTATAAATATGAAGATATTCAATCAGGACTAAATACTGAACAGACTCATAAGGACCTCAATAGACATCTCATAAAATCGTTAATGATAAGTCATCTCGAGTTTGGTAGTATTCGTGGTTCTTTGACCTGAGCGCCATGGTAGACTTGTGGGTGATCCACCATACTTTAGTAAGCCAACACCGCGGCGTTGTCACTAAGAAAAATAAATAAATAAAATTTATGCATGTGGAATTTATTAGATGTAGTGATAAGAGTTATTAGTTTACAATATAAATTGAGATTTTTTTTGTAACTATAAAAAGAGCCCTACTGATAGGTGTTAATTGTGTTTTCACAAAAATAAATAATTGATTGAGAATAACCTGTTGGAAGTTGTCCATTCTAGGGTGTATACATGTGGGTTTTGTGTTTAATCACAATTTATACATATCTCATACATATAATGAAGCAGCGGAAGCTTAAAACATTGCAGTAAACACAATCATAATATATTAATCAGAAACGAAATTGAGAAATAACCCTTGAAGCCTTTGGATGGAGATTGTTGAAGTCCACCAAAATGCTGTCTTTGATCAATTCTAGTAATCAACAATGGTGGGTTTGATTATCTAGAATGATAGCTTTTGATCCAGCAGTTGTTTAACTACTTAAACTTGTGTTCTTGATTTTTTCTTTTGATTAACACTTAATCATTTAATCAAAAACCTATTTTGCTAAATTAGTTTTAAGCCTTTAAAAGAAAATAATGAATTCAACTCTTGAATCCATTAATTAGAAGACAATCTCTCTTTTCTCTCTTTGTAAAATAGTTGACCTAATTTTGCAAAATCAAATTAACAAAAACCTTATGAATTTAATTTACATTTGTTTTATTTATACAAATGAATTTAATTTCATTTCATAACACTTAATTTCACTTAATTTCAATTTGAATTTAATCTAACCTAATCATAGTTAACTTTTAACTTTAGTTAGGTTAAACTAACATTTAAATATTCTAACTATAGTTAACACTTAACTCTAGTTCATTAAAAGAATATTTAAATATTTTAACTATAGTTAACTAACTTAACCATGGTTAGGTTAACTTTTACTTAACCATTAAGTATAGTTAATCTAACTTAACTAAATGGTTAACTCTTAACCTTAGTTAAACTTAAATTATTTATTCAACAATTAAATAAATAAATATTTATTTGAATTATTTAACAATTAAATAATTATCAAGTGAAATTACAATTATGTCCTTACTCGGTTACCTAGTTAACCTAAAGTGGGTCCCACCATCTGACCATATACTTTAGTTAATGTAACCTTAGTAAATTGCTGGATTTTACTGTATTGAACTATTCAATACGGTATGCTGCCCAAGTGCTCAAAGAGTACATTTCATATTGGGACTCCCTAGGTCCACGCCCGATTCGTCAAATGAAACTATTTCACAAGTCCGTGAACGATGCCCCACGCAACGTTACAGATATTACAAATTAGCGCGTCAGACCATACATGTTGAGGTTACTCCATATTCGTATAATCCTTCCGTCATTATATCCAGGATGAACGGAATATAGATCATTACCGTCAAATCCTGATAATTTCATCCATTACTTTATTATCTTCAGATTCGTATCTTTATGAACAATTTACGCAAACACTTTTGCTATAATGTTTGAACCTGTAGGAAACTCCTTTCCCAGGTTAATTGCTTACGGCCATAAGACTTTACAAGATACAATCTCGAAGTTCAGATATACTACCCATCTATGTGAGCTGGCGGATCCCATATCTACGCACACCGAACTCCATGAGCATCGGACCATACCCAGCGACACGTAGCGGTCAGACCATGAAAGGTCTTTGACATACGTGGAACCAAAGTATGATGGATCTCCCACAAGTTCACCGTGGCGCTCAGGTCGAAGGACCACAAATACTACTCAACTCGAGAGGAACTTCCTTTGACGGTTTCATAGGATGTCTATTGGGGTCCTCTTGAGTCTATTCAGTATCCAGTCCTAACTGAATACCTGTATGTCTATATGAACTTCAACCAAGCTCATGGTTAACTAAGAATAACCATCTGTACAATACAGATATAGACATACACTAATCTATGTGTATCACCGATAGACCCTCATTGGTGAACGTAGATCAGGAACTCTTTATTTGAGAAGATACTTCCATAATGACATTTCTTAGTCTCTATTGCAACTCTTTGCAATTATGTCATTACTAGTAGATTCTCAGGTCTTTGTGACATTATTGATTAAGTTCTAATTTTTTAGAACTCGTTGGCTATTATAACCTGCTAACTTTTAGCGCTGGTCTAAACTTCTTTAAACCAGATATGAACTTATTCATATCATATCATGTCTATAATGTTACAAGCTTAATTATCATTTATTAAAAGTTATTAGCGATTTAATAAAATATGTATTGTATAAATATTACAAACTAAATATTCATACAAACTGGGATGGCGCGTAAGCACATACCCTAACATAACCTTCTCATACAATGAAAGCCTGTATTTAAAAAAATTCCTCTTAATCAGATTGAATTTTATTATATTATGAGATAATATTTTAAATGGTCTGTCTTATCAATATGGTGTTAGATGGGCCACTACAGTATTTCCCAATGTTATTTAGCGTAAGGGATTTGGTCAATGTTGTTGGGGTCGATGCTTACGTGTTATCCTTAAATATATATACTTGTGTATTTGTACAAGTGTATATTCCCATTAAATCGCTAATACCTATTAATATAGTACCATGCAATGTAATATTACAGACATTGTATGATCTAAAGAAGTTCAGATCAGATCTAAAAGAGTTTAGATAAAGGCCTACAATTAGCCACGCTGAGAGATATAAATGCTAAATGTTAACACAGGTAAGTGTTAGCTAGTTATAATACTCAGCAGATCCAAGAGTTGGAGCTTTGTTTGTAATGGGACAGACCTGGGAATATACCAGTAACTGTATAGTTACAAAAGTTGCAATTGGGTGTTAGAAAATGCTAATTACACAAGTATATTCTCGAATAATTGTCCCTGATCTATTTCTGTCGATACGTGTCTGTCGATGGATACCTTTATATATAGATCAGCATATGTCGTACCCATATGGTATAGATGGTCGTTCCTAGCCAATTGTGAGCTTGGAGCTCATATTGACATATGGGTATTCAATTAAAACTAGATATGGGACAGACTCACGAGGGCCTCTGATAGACACCCTATGTAAGCTGTCAACAGAGGGTTTTCTAGAGTTGAGTAGTATATGTGATCCTTTGACCTGAGTGCCACGGTGGGCTTGTAAGTGATCCACTATACTTTGGTTTCACGTATGTCACAGACTTTTCATGGTGTGACCGCTGGGTGTCGTTGAGTATGGTCCGATACTTATAGAGTCCGGTGTATATAGATATGGGATCCGTCAGCTCACATAGAGAGTTTGATATCCAGATGCTTCGAGACTGTATCTCAAAAAATCTTGTGGCCATAAGTATTAATCCCCGAAAAGAGTTCCGTCAGGGTAAAACAATATGTCAAAAGAGTTTGCACATATTGTTCAGTGAGATACTAGTCTGGAGATAAGACATGGATGAGCACTAGGAAATTTGACGGTGATAATCTATATCGTTGCACATCCAGGATATCATGACGTAATAACTATACGTATGCATTGTAACCTCAGCTTGCATGGTTCAACGCGCTGATTTATATATCCGTGACGTGTGCGTGGGGCATTGCTCACGAACTCATGGAATAGTTTCATTTGACGAATAGGGTATAGGACCTAGGGAGTCCCGCGATATGGAGTGTACTCGTTGTGCATTGGGGCAGCGTACCAAATTAAAGTGTTTAATCCAGCAATATTCAGCACTACCACGGGAATGCATACATGTCTGTATTTAAGTGTTAAATACAATAATTAGTCAATAATTGTTATCTACTAATTGTATAATGACATGTGGCGTATTATGGATCCTTAGTTGAGTTTACCCAAATGTGAGATTTTGTGAGACCCACTAGGGGACGGACTTGGTAACAATTCATGAAGGACAAAATGGTCATTTTATACAATAATTATTTAATTGTTAAATAATCATTAATCCCTCTTTATTATTTATTATTATATATTAATATTTTATTTAATGGTGCCAAATAGTTGGCATCCATTAATATTATATTATTTTTTATTATTATTAATATTATTTTATATATATATATATATAAAGAGAGAGAGGTTTGAGTGGTGTTTGTGTTTAGCCGAGAGAAGAAATGGAGAAAGAGAGAAAGAAAAGAAAATGGAATCGGAGAGAAGAAGAAAAAAATGAGAAAAATGAAATTGTTTCATTTTTCTTTATGATTCCAATTGAAACAATGGTGAATTGCTTCAAATTCTTCATTTATTATCCTTTTAGAGAAAATGATGAAAACACACACCTGACCATTTTGGAGATTAACAGTTAATTATGTGCTAGATATAGGGCTGCTGTTCTAACTCACCAAATCCACCATGTTGGTGACTAGAACTGTCTACGAGTTAGTCTCTATACGGACTCCGAAGAAATACATGTATAACGTTACACATTGAGATGAGTTCTCTACCCTATTAATATATTAATGTGATTAATATATTTTATTTATTGTGTTTATTGTAATTTACACGCTTTCGCCGCATATAATATGTATATAATATGTATTTTAGGTAATAAACACAATTACACATGCATATACCTACGTATACTAGATCCCCAACAAATGTGACTTGGTCTAATGCCGGTAAAACATGAGATGAGTCAAATATATGTGAACATGTTATCCAAGATTATTTTAGCGTGAGGGTAAGGTGTATTTAGGATCAGTAGTAAGAGTTACATGAGATGTAATTGACAAGAGTTATCTACCTGTTGATTTTACAAAACCCAATATTGCTTTAGCGTGACGCTGGAGTAAAATACAAGGTGTATTTTTCACTATATAGTTTAAAATTTTAAACTTTCAATATCCAATTTGAAAGATTAAAGGTATTATATAAAGCAATAAAAGAGCTTTTTTAAATTAAAAATTGTATAATTGTTATACCTATAATTAAAATATTTTATTAGCAATTTAATTAATTTAAAATCTGCTGACATATTCTATTTTACTTTGTCTTGTGAAGATTACAATGGCTTCATACAACCCTTTGGTGTGCATACTTAATGCTAACCAACTCAATGGTGGTGAAAACTACTCAGATTGGTTTATAAATCTTAGAATTGTTCTGAATTCTAAAAAACTTAAATATATTATTGATCAGTCAATGCCCAGAGGTATTTCTGATAATGCCATCGCAGAGGAAATGGTGACATATCAAAAATAGTTGAATGATGATTTAAAGATAAAATATTACATCCTTGCTTTTATGTCTAATGAGCTGTAGAAAGAGCATGTCCATATAGACAATGCTATCAGTATCATACTCCACCTAAAGGAGCTTTTTGTTGACAGACCTTAGGTTAAAATATACCGCATTGCCAACGCACTTTTTCAAGTTAGACTTTCTGATGGCAGTCCAGTTAGTCTATATATCCTCAAGATTATTAGATACATCGAAAGGCTGAAGACTATAGACATATCATTGAATAATAATTTGGGAAATAATTTGATTCCTCAGTCGCTTTCACGGTCATTCATGCAGTTCAGCATGAACTTTAATATGTAAGGATTGACTTCTACTTATCCTGATCTTCATAACATGTTGAAGAAAATATACGAGGGCATGCATAAAGGGGGGCTCAAGCCTCTTTGTTTAGGATGCTTCATCTTCTACGTCTTTGAACTTCAAAGAAATCCAAAGAGAAGAAAAAAGAAAAAGATGAAGCAAACACCTCGAATGGGTCCTCAGAGGCGACCCATATTTAAGCCTTAAGAGAAAAGTAAAGCAAAAGAAAAATATTTCTTTTGCAGCTAGGAAGGGCACTGAAAATACAACTGTCTGAAATATCTTGCTAGTATGAAGAAAATTCCCTTAGGTATTTGCTTTTCTATTATAGATATTTTTTTAGCATTTAATGCTAGTTTAGACTGGGTATTAAATACATCATGTCATTCTCACATTTGTAATATGTTATAGGGTCTAAAGGAAGTTAGATTGCTACAGCCATGAGAGGTATAGCTTCGAGCTAGAAATAATGATTTCCTACAGATTGAAGCTGTTGAACATTTAGATTTAATTCTCTCATGTAATAAAAATTTTGTATTATATAATTGTTATTTTGCTCCTATTATCATCAGACAAATAATATACATTCCTGTACTCGACAATGAAGGGTATCGTATGTATATTCAGAACTATTCTTTATATTTATATAATGTACATAATGTATTGTTAGCTAAGTGTTAGTTAGTGAATGTGCATTATATATTAGATACAACTAAAAATGTCATGAATGTGCAAGCTAGTACAAGTAATAGTTCAAAAACTTTAAATAAAATAGAATTATGACATATGAGATTAGGTCACATATGTATGAGATGCCTAACCCGTCTGGTTAAGGATGGTCAAATACCCGATTTAACAATACAGCCTTATCTAGTTTGTAGATCTTATATTCAAAAAAAGCTGACCAAATCTCCATTGACTGGTGTTAGACACCGTGCCTCTGATTTATTAGAACTAGTACATAATGATGTATATGGTCCAATGAATCATACTGCAATAAGTGATTTTCGATACTTTGTACTATTTATCGATGATTTGTCACGATGCGGGTATGTGTTTCTTTTAAACACTAGCCAAAAACTTTTGAAAAGTTTAAAGAGTTTCGACTTGAAGTAGAGAAATAAATTGACATGTACATGAAGTGCATTTGATTAGATCGAGGCGGTGAGTATATAAGCAGTGAATTTTTGAATTATTTAAATGAGAATGGAATTTTTGCTCAATATAGTCTTCTAGGCACTCCGCAACATAATTGTGTCTCAGAGATGAAGAATCAGAATTTATTAGATGTGATTTGATTGATGATGAGTTTTACCGATCTTTTTGAATATCTATGAGGTTATGCCCTTAAAAATGCTGCTCATATTAGAGTTCCATCCAAAGTTGTTTCCTCTACTCCATATTAGATATTGACTGGAAGAAAGTCGAGTCTTAAATATTTTAATATTTAGGACTGCTTGCTTATGTAAATATTGCACAACATGATAAACCTGCACCCAAAGTGTATAAGTATTGGTTTATCGGGTATCCTAAGAATTCAATAGGATACCAATTCTATGAACCTGACAATGAAATGTATTCATTGTTTGCAATGCAACTTTCCTTGAGAAATAGTTTCTCATGGATTATGAGGATTGTAAAAAGATTAAACTTGATAAAGTCAATCAGAACCAAGATGAATAACGGATGGAAACTCAGACTTAATCGAGCAGAATACCTTTATCACACTTTTCACATAGGTCGAAAAGGATATTAAGGCTACCTATTAGGTATGGTCAGATGCTTAAAGGTGCCCTTGGAGTTTTCTTTATTGAAGAAAATGATCTTTTAACCTATAAGAAAGCGATGTTGACATCGACTCGAAAAAAATGGCAAGATGCCATGAAATTCAAAATTGGCTCTATGCATTAGAATAAAGTCTGGGACTTGGTACAGCTTCTTAAAGGAATAGTTCCTATTTGTTATAAATAAATTTATAAACAGAAGCATGGGCCCGATGGAAAGGTTAAAACCTTCAAAGCCCAACTAGTAGCTAAAGGTTATAGTAAGTGATCTGAGATCGATTATGAGAAAACCTTTACATTAGTAGTGATGCTTAAGTTAATTTGAATATTATTGACATTTGCTGCATACTATGACTATGAGATATAATAAATGGATATAAAGACGGCATTCTTAAATAGATATCTCGAAGAAGAAATTTATATGGAATAGCCTGAAGGTTTTACATCCAGCTTGACCTTTGGTCTAATAACCAAACTAAAGAAGTTCATTTATGGACTTAAGCAGGCCTTCCGAAGCTGAAATCTTTATTTTGATAAAATAATCAAAGAGTTTTGTTTTATCAAAAACAAAGAGAAAGCTTGTGTGTATAAAAAGGTCGATGTAAGTATGATAGTCTTCTTAATTCTCTATGTGAATGATATACTTATCATTAGGAATAATATTGGTATGTTACAATCAATCAAGAGCTATCTGAGTAAGAACTTCTCTATGAAGGATTTGAGAGACGTTTTCTATATACTAGGTATAAAGCTTTATAGAGATAGATCTAAGAAGTTGATAAGACTCTCCCAATCACCATATATTAATAGTGTCTTAGAAAGGTATAGTTTCACTAACTGTAAGACAACCAGTGTACCTTTCAGACATGACATTCATCTTTCGAAGAAAATATCTCCTCAGACTGAAGATTAAAGAGTTAAAATGTCTAACATGCTATGTGCATCAGCTGTTGGAAGCTTGATGTGTGTTATGATATGCACAAGACCTAAAATCATTATGTCTATAAGTGTTACTAGCTGGTACCAGTCTGATCTAGGTGATAGCCATTGAATGACAGTCAAACATATCCTTAAATACCTTAAGGGTACAAAGGTATGTGTTCATTCTAAAGCTTGTAACGCTACAGATTCAGACTTTTAGTCTAACCTGGACAATAAAAAGTCTACATCTAGGTATATGTTCATTCTCAACGGTGTCACAGTGAGTTAAAAGAGCACCAAATAGGGATCCATAGATGATTCTACCGTTAAGGCAGAATACATCGCCGCTTCTGAAGCAGCGAAAAAAGCAGCGTGGATACGTAAGTTTGTCATCGAACTCAAAATAATTCCAAGTTTGAAAGATCTTATCTCATTATTTTGTGACAATAATTGAGTCATCACACAAGTAAAAGAGTTAAGAGCACACCAGAAATCTAAATTTGTGGAGAGAAAATATCACATAATTAGAGAGATCTTAGCTATGAGAGATATAATAATTTGTAAAGTAAATTCTATAAATAATGTAGTTGAGCCACTTACTAAAGCCTTAACTCTAAAGGTGTTTGAGAAATAGATGGAGTTTATAGGTATTAGATATTAGTATGAATGGCACTAGAGTAAGTAAAAGTTTGTTAGGGTTTGTGCTTATGTACCATTTTTTTTTGTATAAATATTTATTTTATAATATTTATACAATGTATATTTATTAAATCATTAATAACTTTTATTAAATGGTACTAAAACTTGTAACGCTACAGACATTGTATGATCCAAAGGAGTTTATATTTAGTCTAAAAAAGTTTAGACCAAGGTTAAGAGTTAGCAATGCTAAGAGTTGTAAATGCTAAGAGTTAACAGGTTATAAAAGTCAATGAAATCTAAGAGTTAGAACCTTATCTATAATGGGACAAAGGCCTAATAGTATACTTATAATGACATAGTTTTAAAGAGTTGTAATATGTGCTAGGAAATGTCATTATGTAAGTATGTTCTTAAACACTGTTTCTGATCTATGTTCACTAATACATGTTTATTGGTGAATTTCTATTATATAGATCAGTGTATGTCTATATTTGTATTGTATAGACAATGATCCAATAGACATCTCATAAAACTGTTAATAATAAGCCCTCTCGAGTTGAGTAGTATTCATGGTTCTTTTACCTGAGCGCCATGGCGAGCTTGTAGGTGATCCACTATACTTTGGTTCTGGTATATCAGAGACCTTTCATGGTCTGATCGCTACATGTTGCTAGACATGGTCCAATACTTACGGAGTTCGGCGTGCATAGATATGGGATCCGTCAGCTCACATAGGTAAGTTGTATATCTGATGCTTCGAGATTGTATCTTACAAAGTCTTATGGCCGTAAGCAATAAGCTCGAGAAAAGAGTTTCCCACAGGGTTGAACAATATAACAAAAGTGTTTGTATATATTATTATATTGAGATACTAATTTGGAGATAAGTTCACGGATGAGTTTATTGGGATTTAACTGTGATGATCTATAGCCCCACCCATCCAGGGTATAATTGATAGAAGGATTATACGTATATGTAATTACCTCAACATGTATGGTCTAACGCACTGATTTGTAATATTTGTGACGTGTGCATAGGGAATTGATTTTGGACTCATGAAATAGTTCTATTTGACGAATTGGGCGTAGACCTAGGGAGTCCCAATATAAAATGTACTCGTTATACACTTAGGTGGCGTACCGAATTGAATAGTTCAATACAGTAAAAGCATAGCAATTTACTATGGTTGAGTTAACTAAAGTATATGGTTAATGGTTAATTTAGTAACCTAGTAAGGACATAATGATAATTTTACTTAATTGATTATTAAATTATTAAATAATTAAAATATTTATTTAATAGTTAATAAATAATTTAACTTAACTATGGTTAAAAATTAACCATATAGTTAAGTTAAATAGATATTAACCTTACTTAATGGTTAAGTAATGGCTAACTTAATCATGGTTAAGTTAGTTAACTAAGGTTAGGTTAATTAAATATTTACTAAACTTAAGGGTTAAGTTAAACCTAACCTAACTAGAGTTAAATATTAACTTAAATTTGGTTAAATATAAATTTAAATTAAGTGAAATTAAATAAAATTAAATGCAATGTATATATTAGTAAAATGAAACAAAATTTCATAAGTTACAATTAAAAGTGGCCAACCACTTTTATTGCAAAGAGAGAGAAAGAAATTAGTTCTTGTTTTTAATTTCAAGTGTTAAAATTAATAACTCAAAATCTACTTCCATGCTACTTATTATAATAATAAATGAATTTGTTTTATTTGTTTAAGTGTTAATCAATGTTGAAACTAAATGTTTTCATTAGATTAAGTGTTAATCTAAGGTTTAAGTTGTTAAACAAACTGTTGGATTACTTGTTGCTATTCTAGACAATCAATGTCACCCTTATTGATTGCTAGAATTGACAACGTTTTTTATTTAAGGGAGACTTCAAGTAATTTTAATCCAGAGGCTTCAAGAGTTAAATTCTCAATTTGTATATTTTGTGTTCATTGTATAATTTTTAGACTTCTATTGTGTATGTATATGTATATTTACATGATGAACACATACACCACATGCATTCACCTATTGTAAATCAGCACTTTAACATGTGATATATGTATATATATATGTATATATATATGTATATATATATACATATATATATTTGTTATAAATGAGTGTAATTTGTTAATATACTTTTGCTGTGTGTTGTAACTTTTTGAAATTATATATACACTCATATCATCATATACTCACTCAATAAAGGAGACCTTAACAATGAGTAATGTTAAGGCTCAATTGAACTAAAAATAAATTAGAGAAGAGATCCAAATCCAATAGAGCAGCAGGTTTAGTTGCAAGAGGAAAAAAGAACAATTAATTAAAGGAGAGATCTAAAAAGTGTTATCTTTGTAAGAAGGATGGGCACTTAATAAAAGATTATCTAGAAATAAAAAAGAGGGATAGAGATGTTACAATAGTCTGTCATGAAGAAGATTTGGAAGTTGCAGAATCATTAATAGCCTCTAATGGAAAGTATGTTGGAGAATGGATACTAGATTCTGGCTATAGTGTCTATATGTATCCTGATAGATCATTATTCATCAACTACAAATTCATTAGAGGTAAAATACTAATGGAGAATGATATGCCTTATGAAGTCATGAGGATTTGTGACATAAAGATGATGATGCATGATTAAAATATTATGGATTTACTTTGTGTAAAACATGTTCTTGGAGTAAGGAGGAACTTGATATCCCTAAGAGAGCAAGATAAAGATGAGCATTCATTAGTGGTGGAAAAAAGAATATTAAGAGTAAAGAAAAGATCTATATTGATGATGAAGGGTAATAAGCACAAGAAGCTTTATGTGCTTGATGGGATGACTATAGATAACTCAATATAGGTTATGGAGAGAATGCAGACCACAAAATAGCAATGCAAATTTGCTCACTATAGTAATAGGGGTTAAAAGGGAATGCGTGATAAGGCTACCCTAGACAAAAATCATTTATACTTTTAGAGACCAAAGTCACGAGCCCAAGATAAGTTAAGTCTAGACAAAGACTTAACCAGAATTTGCTCTAAGTGATTAAGCATAGGTGTGAATAGATCCTAGAAGGCCTCTTGTAGATATTTTGAATCAATTAGGGGTTTATTGAAATTGGTGATTCAAAATTATGTTTGAGTATAATTTTGAGTTGAAAACCAATGACGAGTCAAAATGAAGTCTAGGATACGTTGAACGAACTAGCAAAGGTAAAAAAAACGGAAGCTGAAAGGGAGAAGGGGCGCAAAAATACAAGGAGATGATTTTTAGGTGTGAATGTCGCGACACTAGCTACTCAATGCTGTAACATCGAAGTTACAAGCCCTAATGCTACGACACAAATTTGAGCATGTTGCAGCATTAGGTTTGCCTTAGCGCTAGCCTGTGATACCGCGATTTCCAGTTTCGAAAACTTTCATTTTTAGTTTGGATTAACTTCTTTAAATAAGTTTTAGACTCTTACACTCATAGACTCTTATTTTAATTAGGTTTAGAGTTTCTAGAGACATTTGATACACTACATAAATCTTTGTAACCCCTTAAAATTTATTAAGCATTAAGAGAGACTCTAAGAGAGAAAATAAAGAGCTAAAGAGTATTGAGCGTTAAATGTGCAAGAAAGTGCCATAAGTAATGCTTAAATTCTGAATGAACGAAAGAAGTACTAATATATCATTTTAGAGCTCTTTATCGATTGTATTTCTTGATAATCTCTTGATGAAAGATCTGTGTGATCTATTATTTTTTATGAACGTAATAAGAGATCTTAAAATCTCGTGATCTACTGTGAACGTAAGTGTTTGTTGTCAAACCATATAAGTTATTTGTGTAATTGTTCTTTTATGATCATTTTTTTATTTTAATTCTTGTTTGCATATGATTGTAATTAAAGATTTTACACGTTTAGATTTTGTTAGAATGCACACTAAAAAAATCTCATTAAATTAATATTAATATAAAAATTAATTTTAAAATTAAATTAATATTAAGGCTAATATCTCCCACACATAATGTCATTTTCACTTATTTGGCATACATCTGAAATTAAAAAATTAACAATATCTCAATGCATAATGATGATGAAGATACAAAATAACATACGGGTTCTAGAGTTTTAGGCTCCATTTGAAATTATAATGCGTATGTTTGAGAGATGTTTTCATTTAATAAGGCCATAACTAAATATTAACTATTAAATAAAAATGGATGAAAAGTTTGGTAAATAATAAGTTTAACATATAAATGAAGATAATTTTTTTTTGAATATTTTATAAATAAATTCTTTTTTGTTAAATAAGTGGTATAAAATTAATTTTTATTAAATAATTTAATTGCTGCAAAAAAAATATCTAAAAAAAAGCCTCAAGTGAGCGGACCAAAATCAACTTTTTGGGTGGTTTGAAAACATTGTTGTTTATTACCAAATCATGCTCCAGGAAGTAGATTTGAGCATGTGAACACTAGAAAAAATAAATAAAAGATCAAATTATCTAACAGAATAATAAAATACAAGAGCAGTTTATTAGATCACAGAGATCGTAATTGTATATTAGAGAAAGAAACTTAAAAGCAGTAAAATTATTCCATAGCTCAAAATCAATGTGCTTACAAAACTGGGGAACTTTTAACTACTGATAAAAAGTTATAAGACTTGTGCACTCAACATCATCACACTAGGAAATTTTACAGACCAAACAAACAGTAATTCTAGCATATTCAACGAAAACTTTGGGGAGAGTCCGAATATGTCTGCTCTCTGCTTATTTCTGGGAGGAAAGAAAAAATATGGCATTTTCTTCAAACCATAGCAATGAACTGATAAATTTCTTCTTCATGGGCAAGAGGAAGAATCTCTTAGTTCCAAATATAGAAGCAAATACTGCTTCAAATAACATCAAGACATAGCACATTTCGGCAGAGAAACTGATAACTCTAGCCGTCTCTCAAGCCATGCACCCATATCTACTGCATTTTCATCTCCTTGCAGTTTTAGTCTCATTGACAAGTAGATAGATATTCCCCATATTATTGCTTGAGAAGAAGTTCCTAAATGAAGTCTCTGTCCACTGAAGTTCCTAAATGAAGTCTCTGTCCACTGCAACTCCTGAATAAACATTAAATCAATCCCCTTGCAGCATGAGAATGATTCTAGCTTTTCCTACACCCTTAAGAATCACAATCCTTACTTCATATCCCTAACCTGATGTCATTCTTTACAAAAGCTGAAGATCTCTGCAAGGACACAGATTCAACTGTTGGAAACGATGAACTTATACATTCATTTCTCATTGGGCAAGAGGAAGAATCCTTCTTCCAAAAAATAAAAGAGGGTATGAGATATTTCTTCAAATAATGTAAAGAAATAACATATTTCAGCAGAGAAACCACTACACCTGGTGAAACAAATAAAACTCTAGCTGTCCCTCGAGCTATGCACCGAAATCTACAGCATTTTCATCTTCTCGTAGTTCCAATCTCATTTACAAGTAGATGCTCCAGATATTATTGCTCGAGAAGAAGTTCCAAAATGTAATTCTCTTCCACTACAAGTCCCGAATAAACCCACTAGCAGCATGAGAATGATTCTATCTTTCTCCTACACTCTCAAGGATCATAATCCTTACTTTCATACCCCTCCCCTGATGTCATTCTTCACAAAAAGCTGAAGATCTCAGCAAGAACTTGATGCAGATTCAACTGTTGATAACGGTGATTCCATAAGTTCTGGTCCTTCTGATTCTTTCTGTTTCCTCTTATTTTTATGTTGCTGCTTTTTCTTATTAAAAGCTTGGTCAGCTCTGGAGACAATTTAGAGACTGTAAAACCTTCGACTTCAAACACCTGAGATCTGTGAGGAAGTAGAGCATTTCGAAGGATGATGTCAACTCCTTCATAGGTCCAAACACCTAAGACTGCCTCTCCTTTAAGTCCAATAGCATACCAACCAAGTTCAGCAGCAGCAATATCTACAGAACTTGATTCCCAACTGCTACCAGAGATGTGAAATTCCTTTCTCAACCATTTTCCTAGCTCAACTCGTTTTTCTCCAATTGGTGGCTAAAGCAAGAACAAATGCAGATTGCGTCAAAACTTATATTACTGAAGAACCAGAAAGTATCATGCTTCTTCTACAGGAATGTTAACAACAAAAACTATGTTCCATTTGAGTACTTTGGGATTCCAAGTACCAAAACCAGATACTGCAGTATGCAAAGAGGAGTTAAAGCCCTGTGCGCAGAACTACTAACAAAGCCTTTGAATCTTAAATTCTTTTTAACTTTGATCATATTCTTTAGTAGGCCTTGACTTCAATTGTACCCAAAGTTTCACAAAGCAATTTGATAAGGTACATGCATTTTAACATTTGACTTAATTGTTGGATTATTCAATTTCATTTAAAAACTCAAAACAATCTCAGAACATCCTCATTAAACGGGAACAAGTAGTGGAACAATTTAGAGTGACTTTATTTTAGATTGTCAAGCTCTCAATTACTTATCTACCTGGATTACAACTAGAAGTACCTATTACAAGCCAAAAGTAGAGGTTGTATGCTCTTTACAGAAGTCTATGTCCTCACTCAAGCTTATCCCAATGAAAGACTTTAATAAGAAAAATAAACTAACATCCTCATTAAACAGGGAAAAGAAAGTAGCAAAAGAAATTTCAGAATAATAGTTTGATGACTGGGACAAGACATACTTGTAACTGGCGACCAAAATGCTCCTTGAACATTGTGCTAGCTTTTTCTATTTTCCCCATGTGCAATGGAAGGTATGGTGATGCCCATACCGTCACATAAATAGATTCTACTGACAATTTTTCAACATCCAGCCTCATCAGCCCAGCAATGTGAATAGAAAGACCTACCTGCAGCAAACACAGGATGCCAACATAAGCCAGCCACATTATGAAGCTTAATAAAATGAAAAAGAACTCCTACATTGCCAAAAGATCAATCATTCAATCAGAATTCAATAAGAACACAAAATATCACTAACCAAATGCTCTTCACACAATTTCCATACTATTTCAGTTACCCTTATTGATAAAAATCACAACTTTTTCATGTTTGTCCATTACTTCACTAAAAGAACAATTACTCCATTTTAATATCTGCGATTAATATTGAATCATATACTACTAACCTTGATCCTATATGTCCTCGGTTTCAACTCTTTAGTAATATTTACAAGCTTTTGCTCCTCTCTATTCAACCTAGTCATAATCTGATGAGGGTTCAACAACCCAGGCGTGTCAAACAACTTAGCCTGAGCTGGCAAAACCCCTTCCACTCTCACAATCCTGAGCGTGGTCCCAGGCACGGGTGCCTCCGTCAAGTGACTAACAACACCCCCCTTCTTTTCTTCTTCTTCTTCTTCCTCACCCTCTTTACCACCACCACACACACTCTTAGAAATAGCATTCAACAATGTACTCTTCCCGGCATTTTGCGCCCCTATGGCCCACACATTCCCTCTTTTCCCTGCCAAATCGACCACATCCTCAACCAGACTCTTCAACCCCCAATTCTTAACCGAGAGCTAACAAAATGCAACCTACTAATCTTACTAATCAACCCACCCTCTCTCGCCCTTTGCCTCACCCAATGCTCAAACCTAGTAGGTGAAAACGAGCTCGGTAACAAATCAATCTTTGTCACAACCAAAACAACACGGGGAACATTCCCCGATTTCCCCTCCTTCCACGCGGCCGCGTTCTCTTCAACAATATCAGAAACCAATCTCGCAACTTTCCTCGGAAACGACCCGTCAAAATCAGCCGCGTCAACCACCATTAAAACAACCGACCTCGTCCCTGTCACCTTCATCAACTTCCTCCCAACCGTGTGATCAAAATCAAAATCCAGCAACAAATTCTCCACCGTCACATCCTTCACCCTCCCGTAATGCCTTAAAGCGTGACATCTGGCACAAACCAACGGCTTTTCGGGATTTTTCACCTCCGGGGTTTCATTTTCGCGCTCAGAAATTACAATTCCGCCCCTTCTAAGCAAATTTGAGAACTCTGATTCCGTCGCTATATGAACGAGATGTGATTTTCTCAAAATTTTCAACCTCTGCGAATTTTCGGCGGGGGCTTGATGAAGTAACCGGGTTGCTTCGGGTTCTCGTCTTGCATGTGGACCCCACAGCCGGGGCAGACGGCGTGTTTGGGAGTGGCATCGTCGTAATTTCCATCTCTGGTCAAGGGCAAATGTGAAGAAGAAGGCGAAGTTGTATGCTGCTGTTGTTGTTTTGGTGGGGCTTGCTTGGCGGGTTGTTTTGAAGAGAAGAAGTAGAACAAGGAGGAAAGGGGTGTTTTTGGTGTTCTTGTGAGGTGTGATTGGAGATGGGGATTTGGTTAAAACAGATTGATTGAAGATGGGTTTCAGTTTTGATGGAGGGAGATTTCTAGCTCTTACGAGCATTTCCCCGATTCTGTTTTGTTTTGATTCTTTTTAGGGTTTTAGGTTGAAACAGCGTTTAGGGTTTTAGAGCTTGATGATGAAGTCAGGTTTGTATGGGAATCTGGGATAATAAAAACGACGTCGCTTTACTCAAGAAATTTGAAAAATAGTCAAGAATTTGGAAGGTACCCCTATGATTTGATCTATTATCAAAACATTTCACAAGTTTAAAAAAATAGTAAAAATTTTTTGGATTTCTTGACTAACAATTTTCCTTTTTAACTATTTTCAAAATCTATAAAGATTTATAGATAATTTCATTTTGAAAGATGATTTCTAACTCTAACATGGGGTGAAATGTTTGATAAGCCCACAATCTTGGATAAAATTAATTGATGGTTAGTGTCATTTCTTTAAGATTCATTGGACTAAGTTTTTCTTTTAAAAGAAACTCATGTAATGTGAAACCCATTTGCATCACAATATATTTTCATTGACTAAATCAAGAATTTTCCACCATGTAAAGAAATTAGAGCAGGCAATTCTATATCAGGTCGAGAAATTCTGAACTTAGTTGGGAAACCTAGGCACCTGACTGAGAAACTGATTATACAGGACTCGGAAATAATTTGGGAAGGATTATAAATTTCTGAGAACATGACCTTTATAAGTGAAGGTTGATGCCCTCCTCAACAAAAATCAAGAAAAAAAGTGGAGGCATGCAATCTATATCTACAAATTTACAGAAAGGTACAAGACTTATCTACCAACCTCATATTATCATTAACCACTAAGTATCTGATGCAGATTTCAAGTAAAAATATTATCTTCGACAAGGGTTCCTAGTTTATCTCACTGTTGTTCTTTCCATATACGGCCGGCTACTTTGAGCCTCAATTCCTGTCTATCTCCACCAGAAAAGAAGAGTGCCAAGTTCCTCTGAATGATCAGTCCATCTTGGCTATCTCTGACCTTTTTATGGCTATCGCGGATGCTTCTGGGAACCCCTTGCCACATGAGCTTTCTGCCATTTCCGCCTACTTCCAGACTGTAGCTAAACTGCCTTGCCTCTTCTTCGTCACCCATGAATCGAAGGAATGCCATGTAAACAGGTGCCATCCCGATGTGAAATGCCTCAAAATGAAGGCAAAATTGTCGGCCAAAGCAATTAAAAACCTGCACCAGATAAGAGAAATTAAGCTTGGAGCTGGCACAAGACCAATAAATTGAAATTTTGAGTAAAATGTTTCCCATCAACAACCATCTTCTTTTCGAAAAGCATGAGTGAAACTAGAAAGGATGCAAAGATGCAATAGGCAGCATTGTTTATGAGCATTTTCTATCTTCCACTTGTTTCCGGAAACATCCAGAGTATTTTAGTACTTTGTTTTCTTATCAGGGAATTTTTGAGCTTAGAACAATCGTTTAAAACTCAAGTATCTGTAATCGAGTATTTATTATTTTTCCATCCTATAGCAACAAGAAAAGCATGACTAATCATGCACACAAACACTTAACAGTTAGTCATATAAGAGAAGATAGAAACTAAATCTACCTTGATTCATATGGACTTAAAAAAAGTTCAATTCCTATAGTAAGGAAGAAACTGAAATGGAATTTCTGGAAAAAATAACTTTCAACATAGCTAGGATGGCATCTAAAATTTTATAACTTGATTAAGGTAAAAATCAATGAACGAGAATTGTCAATCTAGAAATTGATGTTAATATCAATGGATGAAATCTGAGCGATGAGATAAGAGAGGTCTTACAGTTAACATCCATGTAGCATTTTCAACTTCTTGGGCATTAGCTTTGACATATCTATGGTTGAAGGTACTCCCATCGTGCATGTCAACTTTGTGATCATTCTTGAGATGCCTCACAAGAAGTGGGATATCACCAGTGACAGAGCATTCAGCTCCCGCGTAGGGGCAATTGTACGGACGATATTTACAGTTTTTTTCGTGCTTTAGCTTGCTGTAATATGGGAATATATCTTGACAACCCAAAATCTGGTATCTGCAAGGGAGTTCCAGTGACTCAGCTACTTTCTCCAATGCTAAGCACCTTATATTTCCAAGTTCATGGCGGCAAGTTGGGCAAGAGTTGCGTACTCTGGCCTTGCAATTTGAGCATAAAGTGTGGCCATTTGGACACTATTCATGGAAAATTAGAGAATTCATCAGTACACGAAGATTAAAGCAGATACTTTTGTGTTACAATTACTATATTTACATGTATGATGAAATGTCTTAAGTTGTTAACTTTGAGAATTGGGAAAATGGAACACTGCAACACAATACTAGGAAAAGGAGTATCAACCTGTTTCGAAATATCTACAATTTAGAATAGCAAAGATTGTATTGCAATCAACATGGCAAATCATCGTCCAAGATGGACAAGCATTTCCTTAAAATGATATCTGAACTCAACAATTTCTGCTATCTGAATGACTTACCCCTCTCTATGTGAGGCAAGCTAAGATAGCTAACAGCCTCCAAGCCTCAAACACCATTTTCAGGAACTTAATATTCTCATCAATTTTGATGAAAAAAAAAATTACAAGATGCTTGAACAAAATGTAAATATTTATGATCTTTCTTGTTTTGAGTTTTGATATGTGAGAGAAAATACCTGGTAAATTGGAGGGTACATTAAATTCAAGCAAACAGGACACTCGAGTAGCTCGTGCACATCATTATTTGATGTTGTTCCAAGATTTCCACTGAAACCAGCTGTAGCTTTTCTACAAGGGGAGCTCCTCAGCTCCACATTGGATGTTGCCATCTCATAATCTGCAAACGCAATGCTAGACTCAATCACTTCCTTGCAGATTCCTCCTCCAGGGGCCATACTTACTTCCGTCAAATGCCAATGCTAGTATGCTTCTCTTTAAATCTGAATCAAAATCAGTGTCCTAATCTTCGCTTCCAATTATACCCTTTTCTTATTTTTATCTGGTTTATCTGAGACAAATTAGATAACAGACATTAGAAAGTCAATTTTAGGCAAAAGTTCAAATTCATAAGAAGCATGGTTGATATCCAACCACATGATCCATCAAGCCACAAAGAAAATGAGGATATACTATAAATATTTGAACTAAAGCAAGCAAAATAGAACCATATGGAAGTCACTTTTAGGGAGATGAACAAAGAAATTTTTTAAATAAATTCAAAATAGAATAGTATCAATTAGCATAGAAAATCAAGGAGATGCTCTGAATGATTACAATACATTTCCATGGTCCACAAGCAGTGACAAAGCTTGAATATGGTCCCCCCACAAAAGTAACGTCACAATCTACAATGCCCCATGATTTTATTACTGTAGAATGTATATGATCGAGTTAATCAAAAGACAAGCAATTGAATTCCTTAACAAACATGTACAGGTAGAGAATTTATTACCTTTTAGCTACAGATATTTGAGTACAACCAATCACCGCAATTTGGGGTAATCAGTTCCAATTACGAACTACACAAGAGTAGAAATTGGTTTCAAAACTCAGAACATGATACAATGAAATCTCATCAAAGGGAAACAACTAATAATGAAACAAAAAGTATCCTAGGATTTTATTGCATATCAGGAAAAATAGCATACACCAAATAAACCTTTGGATTATTTGTTTATATTGCTAAAAACATATTCAAAATAACAACTTACAAGGAGGAAACAAGAATAAGTGACAGCAGAAATAATGAGTTGTGATGCTTTGAACTTGTTTAAACAACCAAACAAAAAATGGAAGAAGTGCTCAAAGATAACAGAGAGTTCAATTTACTAAAATGGCCAAAATCTGCATATATCCATTACACTCAGAGCATCACTGAAATACATATGGAACCAAAATCACATCAATCAACAAAGAAAATACAGGGCCTAAAGAAAACAATCAAATCAGCAATACCCAGATAAATTTAGAACCGATATTCATTTTAAACCAACAAAAATGACCCAAATTTGCCAAACGCTTTAATACCCAGATGAGAATTTGAACATACAAACACAAGCACTTGATAAACCAACAAGAAAGGAATCAAAGTAAAAGCAAGAACAAAGTTTAAACTCACCCAAAACAACGGTATCAAACAAAACCCAGATGAGAAATGCTTGAATATTCAATCAATCAACTTATTAGGCTTCTCAATAATTGCACCTTTTATGACCCTAAAAAACACAACCAAAGAAAGACACTAACGTGGAGAAATGTCCTGAAACGCTAGCTCCGCAAATTGCGTGTCCAAGCTTGATTTTTGATAAACAAAAACTTCATATAACTAGAGTCAAATATTTTGCATCTAAATATTTAAATATTTATTTTATTATTCAAAGTGACAAGTACCATGTATTATGTCAGATTCCTTTTTCCATTTGTGGGGTTATGTTCGGTTTGGTATTTAATAGCGACTTTAATTTAATTTAATTAATTAATTAATTAGGGAATTTCCCACTTGCCCCTTCAATTTTAGTGTAATAATCACTTTTCTTTCTAATTCTTCAAAATAAGTAATCATTTCTTAATTATGGTGACAATTCGTGCTTGTGCCGTGTCCTAATACATTATTATTAAGATTTTTTTAAATTTGAATACAATTTATTTAATCAAAATAAATGAATTAAATAATTAAATATCAATTCGTTTAATAAACAAATTACATAATTTAAAGTCATATTAAATTTGTTTATAAAATATATGCCGCCTCAATTCTTTTAAATGATTTGTAGTTTTAAAATGTTAAAAAAATATATTATTTAAATTATTAAATGTGTTATATGTTATATAAATTAAATAAATTTAAACAAATTTGTATTTGACACTATTTTTAAATAAATCTGTATCTTAACGAATTGACCCAATTTTATTATTTAAATAATAATGTGTTATATATAATTGGCGAATCTACATACTTAAACACAAAAATATTTTACTTATTTAATAATCTTGTCATTTTTTTCAGTTTAAATTAGTTTAATTTGTATATTGTAGATGAATCGTAACCCATGTGGTACCTCTCCTTTTAAGGGGAATACAACAGTTTTAAAAAGATGTAAGACAATGGAATTATAATAAAATACAGGGGGCGCAATTGAAAATTTTCTTTTTAATTAATTTATTTATTCCATGAGGATGGGCTTTGGGATTTACACTGTCGAAGGTGACATTTCCAGCACGCAACGTTTTGAAGAAATTCAATTTGATTTCTTGCATTTGCCAATGTGACCGTTAAAGGGAAGGTATTTTTAAATATAAAGAAAGAAAGGGGTTTTGGTGTAATTAGGTACCATGTGGTGCACGGGAGTTTGATGAGGTGTCAAAATTTGGAGTCGTTCGATGTTTGAAATCAAAGAAGTTGCTTCGTGTTTTGACTTTTTGACTCTTTATCCTCTTAGTTGACCTCGTTATGTTACGTGGGTGCGGGATTGTATGAATCTTAGTGAAAATGACCTGTTATTATTTATTTATTTATTTACTTATTTTTGAATATTTTTATTATTTATTTTTAAAATTTTTTTATGAAAAAAATGAAAGAAAATGCTTAGTGGTATGTTGCAAAATGATGCATGAAAGATGAATTGTCTTTTTTTTTTAATTGAAAATGAAAATGTTAAAATACTTTTTCTATAGAAATATATATATATATATATTTTGAAAGAACTATGAAATATTAAATTGAACTTTTAGATGCAAGTTGACTTCGAAGCACTTAAAAAAAAGAGAGAAAAAACACGACAAGAGACGGGATAAAAGTACGAAGTTATTTTAGTGAAAATAGTTTATGAAAAGTGAAATTTATTATAACATTTCTAATTCGAGATCCGGGATTCAAAATTTTTAAAGTGATAAATAATAAAATTAAGATAAATAAAATAAAAATTAAGTATTAAAATTTTAATTAAATAAAAAAATTTGGACTATGTAAAGTCCATTCTTAAATAATATAAAACTTTTTGAAACGATTAAAAAATAAAATCATACGAGTTAAAACTTAAAATAAATAATATCTGTGAAAATGGAGTTGTTATATTTATTATTTTTATTTAAAGAAATGAAAATTTACCAAGATTTTTTATATTAAAAGGTTTACTAAATATTTGATTGTTAGTTAGTTTAGTGATAAAGTTTTTTTTTTTAAGAGAGTTAAAATTATGATAATTTAAAATCAAGAAAGATTTTGATGTACATAATATAATATTTAAATAAAAAATATTATACCAAACGTATTTTTTTCTTAAGTTTTTGAAAATTATTTCATGGGACATGCTATTCAATATGTTTCTTAATTAAAAAAACAACCTATATTCAAACATTATTTTTCTTTTTTAAAAATAATTTTCAAAACACCATTTGAAACATAAAAGAAAACATCTTCTAAAGATTTCCCCAAGTTAAGTTCTCTAACATTATCTCCTTTATAATAATTAAGAATTATATAATAACTAATTTTTATAATTTAATTAAGATGTTACTATAATATACTGTTGATACTTTAAAATACTCAATTCCACGTGAGATAAGAATAATAAACTAGACATATTTAGAGAAACAATTCTCTATTGTGGCAACAAATCAAGTCTAATATCACGAGATTTATTCACTCACTATATATCTAAGATCCATCTTATTTTAATTTGATATGAGATAAAATATTCTCTGTTATCTAATTATGTAACACTTTTGTCATGTCTAATTTAATACTAAGACTAACCTGATCTAAATTTTAAATTTAGTTATTTTCAAGTCGCAAAAAAGATTGGTAATAAACATAACAAGTATGATACTTTAGAAGACATTATATTATGCTACAAACTTTATTTTTCAAATAATTTTATATTTACAGTAAAATTTGAGGACGAGTTTCTTTTAAGAATGGATAAATTGATGCAGGAAATGAATCAAATTAAAAAAATTAAGTTAGGGATTTATATATTATTTAGATTTTATGCTTATTATTTTAGATAAAAATCCCTACCTAAATTAGATTGGATTATTATTATAATTTTTAGTATGATTAGTATTGAATTTGTTAGCTATAAATAGGCTTATCATTATTAGTTTTTTTTTAATCACATTCAATAATAATTAATAGTTCAAGTTTATTTTTCAATTGAGAATTATCTTGCTTTCTCATGAGTGTTTTATTTAATAAATTCAAGACGTATGCTAAAACGATTTTTAGTATCATTTCCGTGTTGCATTAGTTATAAAGATTTGGTGCTTAAATGGATGAGGATGATAGGCGGCCTAGAAAAGTTATTGTTATTGTGTTTAACATAGAGGCAAACTTTGATAACACTTGACATAGCATGAAAGTAATATTATATATTATTTTAGCATACGTTTTGAATACACGAGATAAAATACTCACAGAGGAGTAAAATAATTCTCAATAGAAAAATAAACTTGAAATATTATTAATTATTAAATGCGATAAAAAAAAATAACAATGACAAGCCTATTTATAGTTGATAAATCAATACTAATCTTACTAAAAAAAATTCAATCTAATTTAGCTCAAGATTTCTATCTAAATAAAATAAGCATAAAATCTAAATAACATATCAATTCCTAATTTAACTTTCTTAACTTGATTTTTTTAGTCATGTTTGAGTTTGACTTAATCTTATAATCAACCTGATCGATATTGCTCATCTTCACTATTGTTGAGACACTTTTATTTCATGTGACAATTTTTATGAAAGCTCAAGATACAAGTGTTGGGGTCATATCTAGCCAATCTCAATATTAACTTGACTCATATTGTTCATCTTTTTTTTTCTTATTACTCTTAAGCATTTACATCACATATGATTATTTTTATTTGGGTTCAATACACAAGATTTAAAAGCTCATAATATATCCATCATTTCCATTATGAAGAAATTCATATTTCACATGATAAACTTTATTTAAATTTAAGACACACAAATTTAAGAGTCATATAAAAAAGAGAATCGAGTCTGTCTATACCACTTGTCATGAGTTAGGTCTTGTAATCTTGCATATCAGAGACTCCCTTGCAGAGCCTCCCACTTGTGTCATATTACTACCTTTTTTATATTGCCATTGTTTTTATTATTCCACAATTGTGTTATTGCTTTTACGATATTGTCGTTGTTATTGTTGCATCCAAGTTATGAATTTCTATGTTATTGCCGTCGTTCTATGTTAATAGTTATGTTATTAAAAAAAGAATATAATTTTATGAATTTTAAAGATAAGAGTTATTTTTAAGAAGCTACTATTGTAATGCATCAAAAAATAATTAAAATTGAATTTTTTTTCTTATATATAAATATATATAATTTTGTAGATTACGCAATTTATTATAAAATAAATAATATTATTATGTAATATTATTTAATTAATTTATAATTTATACATAATTTATAATATATTATAAAAAATTTTATATAATAAACTACTTAACTCATCAAATTATTTATATATATATTTTTTTAAAATCGAAGTCCGTGCTTAAATCTCTCCAAAGCTACAAAAAAGAAAAAGCTAGATGCCAGCTAAGCATCCAACATTCAATGAATTGATGGGTCAGAGTTGTCAGCTAGGCTGGCCCGGGATGGTCGGGCATAGCTGTTGTGGATCATAGTGGGTTAGTGGGCTGGGCTGGATTAATTAGAAAGCTCATAGAGAGATGCTAATTCTCCCCTCCTTTTTATCTTTTCAGGCCCCAATGTTATTTCAAGTTTGCTCACTTGTGTTTGAAGCTCGGTCCGGAAAGCTAACGTATAGGGGCTGAATAGTATTTATCTATCATTTTGAAAGGCTTGTACACTAATATCGTTAAAAAAAAATAATGTTATATTTTTTAAATAATATTTTTAAATTTTTTATTTTAAATAATTTATCAAATAATTATTAAATGATAAAATTGTATAATGAATAATTTTAAAATTTTAACTATTTTATTATTTAATGATTGCTTAACACATAATTTGTAATGACAAAAAAATTAAAATACTATTTAAGGTGTAATATTACTAAATATATATATATATATTTGAGTGTATGCCTAAATTAAGTCTACCAATAATCCAACTTAAATATTTACTCCCTTAAAAAAAAAGGTCAAATTTCTTAAAGAAAAAAAAAACTTTAGTACATTAGATATAGTGTAATAATTTAAATTACTAAATTATCTTGTAATTTTTAAAATAAATGTATACAAGACACGACTTTCATTAAATTGTTGTGCAATTAATGTGACACATTTAATGAATTAAAGCATTTCTCCCCTTTAAAGAGAAGAATTATACTCTCATCTACATATAAAAAGGCTTGAAATTTCAACACTTAAATTGAAGAGAAAATACACTTTATTGTTCGTTTACTAAGGTCATATGCTAAATTTATATTACTTAAGTTTCTTCATTCGCATAAATAAATAAACAAATATATATATATATATATATGTGTGTGTGTGTGTGGGCGCACATGCATATATATGTGTATATGTGTCAATGCAATTTAAGAATACATAAATAATAAATTTATTTCTATCTCATTTTCCTATTTATTTTGAGTTTATTTTTATATCGGTAATTTTTTTAAACACTTTATATTTTGTATCACATCAATTAACTACATTATTAAAATTATATCAAATTTATTATTAATATTTATATTAGACTATACTATTAAAATTATTAAAAATAATATGTATAACGTTAAACACACTTCATTTAAATTCAAAAACTTTTACAAAATAAAAAAAAAACTACCCTATCTTAATATTTATTAGAACTCAAACCCTAATTTAAACCAAACAAATTCACAAAAATTATCGCGGAAGCAAAACTTCTAGTGCGTTTTATATTGATATTTGCTCATTGGAGTCTCTTAAAAGATTTCCATATACAAGCAAAGGGATAGGTGAATGAAGCCATCAATTGGACGAGGATGTTTTTAAGTAAGTGTAAAGCGTGAACGTCATACTCATTATCACATGCAAAGCATTGATTTAAGAAAAGCATATCCATGTGAACGTTCAAAGCATTATGGTCTCGGCCATATCTGCTTTATCTTCAATGGATGGAGTGTTCGCATTATTTTTGCTCCTCTAGGGGACATATATACATCGTTTAACACGTTACATGTTAGGGTGATAAGGACGGTTGCTGCTTTTTGTCAATTTATTGACGGCTAAATGAATTACAGTCAAATTTCACTAGTCACATCATTCTAGATCCATTTATTATTATTTGGAAAAGAGTGATACTGAAATATCAATACTTCTCTTATTAAATAGAGTGGTAAAATTATTTATTAAATAATTATATAAATTATAAAATTTAATTATGCAATAAATATTTGATGCATCACTCGAATAAAAAGATAGTAAATGTAAAAAATGATGATTAAAAAATTATTTTGTAGATAGTATTAAGATAACTAATAAGAAGAAGACATGTGAAAGAAAAGAGAAGGTACTTAAAATAAAGAAACTTAGACAAAATGATATCTTAAGGTCGTAATGAGAAGAAAATAAGTTGTAGTGCCACAAGGTTAAAGTGGCGTTGGCCCCTTGAAAAAGTGGCGCTGCGACGCCAATACGGAATAAGTGTTTTTAGCCTCTAATTCCTCTCTTTTACTAGGATTTGAGTTATTATCCCTATACAATTCGACTTAAGGTTTATTAAGAACGTGGTGATTATTATATAAACTTTATTTTAGGCTTGAGAAAGAGAACATAATATAACAATAATAAATCATAATTGAGAGAGCAATTGTTTATAATTTCTTTTAACTTTTAGAGAGAGAAAAAAAAAAATTCTTTGTGAGCTTTTGTGGCCTCCGTAAAATCATTCTTTGTAAGTACTTATTGATTCATTAATAAGAAGCATTGATCCTTATCCGTCGTGGACATAAACAATTGTCAAACTATGTAAATACTTGTTTTATTTTCTTCTACCTTTTCTTACTCTTGTTGCTTTCTATTGTTTGTTATATTATTATACTTATGTGTGAAACGTTTCTACCAACAATAAGATATCACTTGAAAAGTACAAATATTATTCATAAGTAAAACTATGTAAGAGTAATTTTTAATTTCTCAAGGAGTAATGCTACACTTTTTAACTTTGATTTTAATATTTTTTATTTATTTCAAATGATGTGTAAAGTAACCATTAGGTGATGAAATATTATAATGAGTGATTTTAAAATTTATAAAAATTAGTCATCCAATGATGACAAAACGCTTGGGATGAAAAATGTTGGGAATAAAAATTAAAAAGTATGGCATATTCTTCTAATAAGTACCAATAGATATGCAAGATGGGTCTTATTGTGTTGGCTTATGTATGAATAATATTCGTACTGTGCCAACCTAGTGTTACGCCTCAAGTGTTCTCAAGCATTTTTTCGAACACTTGGTGTGCGACAAAACCTCCTAAAGGCTATATGGGCTGCTGGAATGGATAACGGGTCGGAGCTTCTAGAAAACCCGCTGATATAGGTGAAGAACCGAATCAAGCCTGCAACTTATTAAGGTTGTTAACCTTAATTAGAAAAGAAATATTCTAAGGAATATGTGATGGCATCTAGGAATATTCTATAGCATACTTATCCATCTTGTATATACACCGTTAGATCATTTAGATCTCAGTCGTCAATTGTATAGGGCTGCTAGTATATAAAGGGGAGACCCTCACTTGTATAATTTATCTCATAGCTTTGTTTTCTCTTCAGCAATATAGAGAACATTCGTGCAAACACTTGGTGTGCTTGTTTTTCTTATCTTTGTGTGGTTTTGTAGGCTGCTTAGCACGCAATGCGTCTAAGGTCGCACAATTCGAAAACAGTCCGTGACAGTTGGTATCAGAGCAGGTTTAAAGATGGAGAAAGATGGCATACCGTCGGAGTTGACTGAAGAGAGGGGTCGAAACCCCAAAGCTAAGAGGCACGACAGTGTACCTCGTAACAAGTCTGTCGATCCAGGTCATGAGCTCGGGAACATGGTGAAAACGCTTGGTGGCGCTATGGGAAAGAAGACGAATCGTCTTAGGGAGTTGGAGCAGCAAGTAAAGAAGATTAAGGCTGGACTCGACACTCAAGGGGACAAGCTGCGCTCCCTCATCGATATCTCCATCGAGAGTTACGTGAATCGGCAGCGTGACTAGATCAAGACTTTCTAGGAGAAGGTATACGCCACTTTCGACAAAGTTCAAGCCCAAGTGGAGGAGCTGCGTAGAGGGTTTGATGCTGTCAAAGAAGACATGGTGCTGTGCAAGCAAGCAGTGGCGAATGGGTCTGTTGTTGCTCAGGGGATGCCAAGAGTTGAGGCTCCTAAACCAAAGGAGTTCAACGGCAAGCGGAACGCCAAGGAGCTTGACAATTACTTTTGGCAGATGGAAAGATACTTCGACGCCATGGGCATACGAGATGAAGATAAGGTAAATACCGCGACCTTATATGTTTCTGACCATGCAATTCTATGATGGCACAGGAAAAGCGAGGAGATACGCAAGGGTACCTGCACAATCAACACATGGGCAGAATTGCAACGGGAGCTGAAGTGCCAGTTCTATCAGGAGAATATGGCATATGATGCTCGAAAGCGGTTGAAGAAATTGAAACAGACCAAGTCCATCAACGAGTACGTCGAGAAGTACTCCCTGTTAATGCTCCAGATTCTCAACATGAGCGAGGATGATTTGTTGTTCAATATCCTAGACAGGTTGCAAACATGGGCGTCCAATGAGTTAAAGCGGCGCGGGGTGACTAGAATATCCGACGCTCTAACACTGGCAGAAACACTGATGGATTACCGCAAGGGTGACTCAGGAAAGTCCAAGCATTCGAGACCCAATCACAGCAAAGGTGGGGGCGCCAAGGAGTTTCAGCCTTCGGAGGATGAGGAGGAGAAAAGTAAGCCACTCAAAGGGGAAAAACAGAAGCGCAACAACCATAAAGGGAATGGACAGAAGACAAGATGCTTCCCTTGTGATGGGGATCACTGGGTCAAGGACTGCCCCAAGAAGAAGGCTATCAACGCAATGGTTATGGTGCATGAGGCTTGCGAGCAGGATCAAATGGGGTGTTTGCAGCTGCTCAACACAATGAAAGCCAAGCAACGTACCAGCACGCCAACGGAAAAGGCGCTCATATATGTTGAAGCCTACATCAACTGCATAAAGACTCAAGTACTGATAGATACGAGCGCGACGCACAACTTCATTAAGCGTGCGGAGGCAAAGCACTGGGGAATTTATGTGGAGAAAGAGGAGGGGTTCCTCAAATTAGTAAATGCTACTGCCAAGCCACTGAATGGGGTGGTTCGATGGGTCGATATTCACCTGGGAAAATAGTGTGGTGAGGCAAATTTCTCTATAGTACCTCTTGATGATTTCGATGTGGTGTTAGGTATGGAGTTCTTGAAGCAATACGATGTAGTGCCGCTTCCTCGACACGACTACGTGTGCATTATGCAAAGAGGGATTTATATGATACAGACGATAGACAAGCCCAAGGGTGCGCAATCTCAACCAAAAGCCAACACTAAAATCCTTTCCGCCATTCAACTAATAGGAATTGCTAGGCGCAAAGGAGAAGGACATCCAGCCACAGTGAGAATGATGGATGATAAGGTGACAAGGGGCGAGGCTAAGCTACCAACGGGGATTGCGAAAGTGTTCGAAGAGCACAAGGGGGTCGTGCCAACTGACATATCGCAGGTGCAGCCACATCAAGGTGATACCGAGCATGGAAAAAAGTTGGAGCTGGAGATTACGCTTCCAACTATGGTGCAGACGCCTCCATTAGAGATGAGAGAGTTGCAGGGGCAGCTCGAGGAGTTGTTGGATGCGGTTGTCATCCAAAAATCCATCGCATCACATGATGTGCATTTGCAGCACAAGGAGTGGGTCGAAGACAAGCAGCGTCCTGTTAAGCCTAGTGCAGGGGACTTGGTGATGGAGACGATACTTCCACTGTAACGCAAGTCAGCACGCCCACTTTACAAAGGCCTTGATCGCAGGGACGATAGGTTAAGGTTTATTGCCAAGAGAGTTGGCAATATCTCGTACAAGGTGGGGTTACCTTCGAGACAGCGGCAGTGGCTACATCAAGTGCATTTCGCAAGCTATTGGAAGCAGTATCGTGGAGGTACGGGAGGTGCAGAATTTGAGCCATAGAACTGGGAACCTTTAGGGATTTCCACATGGGTCGACAAAGAGGCGAAACTCATCCGCAACAGACGGACGATGCAGAAGAAAGATCCACCTCCAAGGCGTGCATACTTTGTCGAGTGGAAAGGGGTACTCGATATTGAAGCACACCGAAAATACGAGAGCGCATAACGGCAGATTGAAGAACGAGGTGAGCAATTTCCAGTGAAGACGCGACGAGGGCGTCGCTTGAATTTAGTGGGGGAGAATGTCATGCCCTAAGTGTTTTCAAGCATTTTCTCGAACACTTGGTGCGCGACAAAGCCTTTTAGAGGCTATATAGGCTGCTGGAATGGATCGCGGGCCGGAGCTTCTAGAAGACTCGCTGACATGGGTAAAGAACTGGGCCAAACCTGTAACTTATTAGGGTTGTTAACCTTAATTAGGAAAGGAATATTCCAAGGAATATTCCAAAGAATATTCCAAAGAATATGTGATGACATCTAGGAATATTCTAAAGCATACTTATTTATCTTGTATATACACCGTTAAATCATTTAGATTTCAGCCATCAATTGTATAGGGCTGCTAGTATATAAAGGGGAGACCCTCACTTGTATAATTCATCTCATAACTTTGTTTTCTTTTCAGCAATATAGAGAACATTCGTGCAAATACTTGGTGTGCTTGTTTTTTTTTATCTTTGTGTGGTTTTGTAGGCTGTTTAGCACGCAACGCGTCTAAGGCCGCAACGCGTCTAAGGTCGTACGGTTTAAAAACAGTCCGTGACACTAAGCAGGGTCCAACATGACCTACATGAGTTGTGTCGTAGCACGCAAGCCTAATGAGCCGTGCCCATGAGTTGATAAATGGGTTGGCCAATTGATTTTATATTAAATTAATTTATTAATTATTATTTGTAAGTCGTAATAGATTAACAATTGAATTTACGAGAACTTGGTTCAAGTCGCCCTAATGTTAAAAAACAAATGACTTAATCACGCAACCAATTTAAATATTTATTTATTGTTTACAAATTTCATATATATATAGCAAGTTAAATATTTGAATATTTTTTTTAAAAAAAATTAGTTAATTTTTGCATCATGTGCAAATTTATAATTATGTAAATTATAATTAATAAAATAATGTGTAAAATAAATAATTTATACTGACTCAAACATGACGATTTGACCTGTAAATCTATCCTCTTTTCAGATAAATATATGAACTTAGACAAGTGTTTTTAACGGAGGACTTTTGTAAGTATCAAATTAAATATAATTTATACCAATCAATTATAGCACGCTATTTGTCCAAGTAGAAGTAGACTTTAAATATGATTCATGCTCGCTAATCAGATTTTGAATTAAATTCATGCATGCATAATTTAAAAATAATTTCGATTCATATCTCATAAATATGGGTAATTATTAACGAATTATTCATTCTATTCAAATACACATAAAGATATGTAATTCATATTCACATTCTTCATTCTTGATTGATTTAATATTCAATTTCAATTACGTTAAATATTATAATTTAAATTTTAAATTTAATTTCAATAATATAAAATATTATAATTTTAAATCCAATTTTAATTTCAGTTACGTTAAATGTTATAATTCTAAATCCAATTTCAATTACATTAAATTTTATAATTTTGATTCTAATTCTAATTTCAATTATGTTAAATGTTATAATTTCGATTCTAATTTCAATTACGTTAAATGTTATAATTTCATATATAATTTTAATTTTAATTACATTAAATATTATAATTTCAAATCAAATTTCAATATCAATTATATTAAATTTTATAATTTCAATTTCAATTACATTAAATGTTATAATTTCGATTTCAATCCCAACTTTAATTTCAAATATATTAAATTTTATTATTATAATTCTAGTTACATTACATTTGATAATTTCAATTCTAATTACATTACATTTTATAAGTCTAATTCTAATTTTAATTATATTAAATATTATAATTTTAATTTTAATTCTATTAAATTTTATAATTCAAATTCTAATTACATTAAATTTTATAAAAAAAAATGGGCTTTAAAATTTTGAATTAGTTTGAAAATTTTTCAAATCTGACCTGCCCCGATTTAGACAGATTTTTTCTATCCTGATCGATTCCAAATATATTTCTATTCTTGAATCTACTAAAAAATTTTGCGACAAATTGAACTGGATTGGTGGGGAATAAAAATTTTGCCCACTCTTGAAATTAAGTTAATTTATTATTTAATTAATGTATGATATATTGCTTAGAATAAAAAAAAGGATGACACTTAGGAAAGAGTATTTTTATCCGACTATCCTTGAAATAAAAAAAAATGAACTTGCTCTTGAATTTTAAAAATACTTAAAGAGCCATAATCAATCATGCAGCTTAATTAATAATCTAGAACAAGTAGTGGCTGCTTTTTTTTCATGGCTTGTAAACTAATTATTACTTTAATCCATTTATTAGCCTCACTTGAGCTTTAATATGTCATGTTTAGCCCAAAATCACCTCAGTTAATTTATTATAAGAATGACCATAAAAAAAGCACTTAAACTTGTAATGTAACTTCCGAATTATTTTTTCTTCTAAGAAACCAGGGCCTAATTTTCTTGTCCTCTCTAATCTACAAATTATGCATGAACTGAATAATCTAGTTAAAAGCTGCTTTTTTCAATCTTGCTTTTATGTGTAGTCAGAAAACAACTTCCAAGCTTGGGCCACAAGTCAAATTAAGAAGCTGTTTTCGGGAACCATTTCAAATTCTCCCTCTATATAAGCAAGCAGTCTGTCCAAGCAATTGCTTGTTTAAACAACTCATTTTTCCTCTTAGGAAATTCCATCTACTTAACCTCCTTATAGACATTGTTACTTTACAAATTTTCCAGGAAGCAATTGTGAGAAGAAAAAAAATAATAATGGAGCTAGAGTTGTCATTAGAAGATGCATTGATAAAAGCTGCAATGTTTGTGCTTGTTCAGGTTCTTGTTTATCTAATTCTTTCGAATTCTTCAGATATTTTCTCCAAGAACAAGATGATGAGATCATTGAGCTTTAATCCGGCTCGTTCCCTGAGCATTTGCCGGATTCTTGGTGCCATCTCCGATTTGCCCCAAGGAGGAGAGGGAGAGGACTCACCATCTTCAAGAGGTTCAAGATCAGCGTTAACCCAAGAACAATTTCCCATTTCTGATGAGGAAGAAGCTTAATTAGCTTCTACTTCATCAATAAGTCATGTTGTGTTTAAGTAATTCTAGTTCTTTAATGTGTTGATTCTTTTATTCTTTGAAATATTTGCATACTTTTTAATTTTGTTTAAACTAGAAACTATATTGAATACAAATATGATTGATTTACTTGCATAATTGGAGTTAAAATGATATTTTTATTGAATTTAATTATATGTTGGTATTTGCTCATTGTAGCCTTTTGAAGGATTTTCATTAGATAAGAGGCTGGTGAATAAAGCAAATGAATTGGATGAGGTTGTTGTTTCTAATGCTTCAAAACTTGTCTAATATGCAAAAGCATTAAGAAGCCAAAATGTGCATTTCCATTCCAATGTTGGTATTTAGTATTTACCCATCTAATGTTGTTTGTGATATGTATTAAATGTTAGGAAATATGTTATCAAATTATAGTTGGTTCATTTATTTTAGTTATTGCCTTTTAAGCTCTGTCACTTGAATTCGGATTATAAAATTATAAAATTTAATATGTCAATTGAATTAGAATTAAAATTATTAAATTTAATAGAATTAAAATTGAGATTGAAATTATAAAATTTGATGTCAATTGAATTAGAATTAGAATTGTTATATTTAATGGAATTAGAATTAGAATTGTTATATTTAATAGAATTAGAATTGAGATTGAAATTATAAAAATTTAATGTCAGTTGAATTGGAAATTAAATTATCAAATGGAATTGGAATTAAAATTATAAAATTTAATATTATAAAAATTAAAAAAATTAAAATTGATATTAGTATTAAATTTGGGATTTAAAAATTAAAATTTAATGTTAATTAAATTAGAATTTAAATTATCAAATTTAATAGAATTGAAATTATAAAATTTAATGTCAATTGATTTGGAATTTGAATTATTAAATTTAATAGAATTGGAATTGAGATTAGAATTGAAATTATAAAATTTAATGTCAATTGAATTGGAATTTGAATAATCAAATTTAATGGAATTGAAATTCTGATTGAAATTATAAAAATTTAATGTCAATTAAATTGAAAATTAAATTATCAAATTTAATGAAATTGAAATTTTGATTGAAATTATAAAATTTAATATCAATTGAATTAAAATTTAAATTATCAAATTTAATAGAATTAGAATTGGGATTAAAATTATAAAATATAATGTCCATTGAATTAGAAGCATATATAATTGAAATATGGAATTAGATTATAAATTTATTACATAAATTGCTACCTTTTAATTTATTTTAATATTAAAAAATAAAATTTAATTTAATAAAAATTTTAATTTACTTAATACAATTCAATTATGATCAAAGTGAGAACTCTAAAATTTTAAAGAGGATTCAATAATTCAATAAATTTTATTAACTCAATAAAAGAAGTTTACATATATATATATATATTAAAAAACTCTATTAAATATATTTTAAAAATAAGTTATAAATAAAATAAACTTGATTAAAATTTAAAACCTAAAATTCAAAATACAAATATATAATAAAAAAATTCAAAAAATCTTATAAAAAACCCCGCCTAATTTCTAACTAATCCAAAAAAGAGAATCTTTTTTTAAAAATTATCCTGTCTCAACTTGAATTTGAGACAGGTCAAGACAGGTCTTGAAATATTTTTTAATAGAAATAAATTTCTCTGTCCTAAATAAAAATCGACTATGATTAAGTTGTATCAAATCCAATACTTACTCAACCTTATTCATTGATAAAAAAAAAATTTAAATGGTGAAGAAATATTGAACTATTTTAAAAACAATATAAATTAACGTTCTTTTCTCTATGTAAATAATTTTTTTTTTTAAAAAAGTAACGAGTAATTAGGTCAAACAACGTGGGGGGGATGACGGTCATTTTCTAGAAGCAAGCACTGCACGTGCATGCATTTGTCATCTTTTTGCCAGCTCAGCCGCGCTGTATATAAATTATAAGCTTTTTGTTTCATGTTTTTCTTCAAATCATCGTTTAAGGTATGACACGTGTATTAATGTAAAATCAACTAGTTATGTTTATGACAAAGAAAGAAAAACAATTAACTATGGATGCCTCATTTATTACTATTAATCATACATACTCACTTGTATTATTACATACCGTGATGTGACAAAATTGGTTAAATTATTATTATATTATCTATTTCTTTTTTATATTTATCATTCCAACTATCTTATATTATGTCAAGTAATATATTTGAGTCAACTTGTGTAATTAATTTATATATGTAGTGATATTGTTTTTAAACATATTTTGTATTTGTAAATTTTAAAAGCAAATACATAATATTGATATTTAGAAAATAAGATTTTAAGTGCTGGGTGCTTGCACCCCTCAATAAAAGCGTACTTCTTTGATTAGTTTGGGAGTTCGAGCTTTGGTAAGTTTAGAATAATTAATTTTTTTTTGTGAGACCCTTTTAATCTAAATAAAATGTGTATAAAATTGTTGTGTTATTTTTTATAATGCAATTTTAGTAGAATGTATTTCAAAGCTGTATGTATCATTAACGATAATTTTGATAATACAATTCGAGTGGAATATGTTTTAAAGTTACACGTGTTGCTCTTAAAATATTTTTTCAATAGTATAATTTGATTGTAATTTTAATTTGGATAAGATATGCTCAAAGTTGCACGTATTGCTCTTGATGATCTCAGTAGTATAATTCGAATAGGATATACTTCAAAGCCATACGTGTTGTTCTAAAAAAAATTTCGATTGCTGTCGATGATCCCAATAGTATAGTTTAAGTGTGTAGTTTGAGTGGAATGTACTTCAAAATTATATGTGTTGCTCTCAAAAAATTTATAATAATATAGTTTGATTGTAATTCTAATTTGGGTGACATGTGCTTAAAACTATACGTATTACTTTCGATGATTTTAATAGTGTAGTTCGGATGAAATGTGCCTCATCTATACGTGTTGCTCTAAAAAAATTCTCGATTGCTCTCGATGATCCTAATAGTATAATTCAAGTGTGATGTATCTTAAGGATATATGTGTTGTTCACGAAATTTTTTTGATAATATAATCTGGTTGTAATATTAATAATATAGTATGATATAATATTAGTATTATAATTTTATGTAATTAAAAAAATAATATAAAACCAATTTTTAGAACATGATCTCATTACCTGCCCTAATCAACTTAATTGTAATCTAGAACTTTTAATGGCTGCGTTAATTTGCATGACTTGTCCACTAAGTACTATTACTTTAATCCACTTATCAGGGTTCATTTGAGTCTTTGACTTTTTAATTAATCACGTTTTTAGACCCAAGTTGCCATGAATTTAATTAACTAATCTAGAAATGATAAAAATAAAGCACATGAAATTGTATTGTAACTTCCCAATTATAGTTTCTTCTAAGAAACCAAGACCTAAATCTCTTGTCCCATTTGGTCAATAAATTATGCATGAATATGATGATGTAAAAGCTGCTTTTTCAATCTAGCTTTATTTGCGTGCAGTCTTGAAACAACTTCCACGCTTAGGCCACAAGTTAGAGAAGCTGTTTCTCGAACCATTTCTCATTCTCCCTCTACAAAATTCAATCTATATATACATTGAAACTTGTCAAAGTTTTCAGGAAGCAATTGTGAGAAAAAACAATGGAGCTAGAGTTGTCATTAGCAGATACATTGACAAAAATTGCAATATTTGTGCTTGTTCAAGTTCTTGTTTATCTGATTCTTTCGAATTCTTCGGATATTTTCTCCAAGAACAAGATGATGAGATCATTAAGCTTTAAGCCGCCTCGTTCCCTGAGCATTCGCCGGATTCTTGGTGCCATCTCTGATTTGCCCCAAGGAGGAGAGGGAGAGGCCTCACCATCTTCAAGAGGTTCAAGATCAGCATTAACCCAAGAACAATTTCCCCTTTTTGATGATAAAGAATCTTAGCTTCTACTTCGTCAATAATACATGTTGTGTTAAGTAAATTCTAGTTCTTTAACATGTTGATTCCTTTGTTCTTCGAATATATGCATGATCACTTTTGAATTTTGTGCTAACTAGAAACTGTGTTGATCCAATGAAGAATTGAATACAAATATGATTTATGGTCTCTTCTTGAATTGGCTTATAAGATTTCATTGACTACAGGTATTTACATGAATTCTAATTAATTCCATTGTTGGAGGAGCCTCTAGGCTTGCAGCTGCATGAACTTTTTACAAAAACTGGATCACCCTCTTTGACCACCCATGGATGCTCAGCTGCAACATCTAAACTAATTCTTTGCATTGGATCTGCATATTAGAACAAAAAATAAATGTAAATATGAGTTGGTTTGAGGAAAAAAAAAGCTTGAAACTTTCTTGAACAACATGTTTTTAGGAAAATGCTACAATACAACAGCCGTAAGGATAGATTATAACCACTTGATTTTCATTTACATTTCTCGAGTTTTTATTAAGTTTCCCAAGTTTTAATCCTGCATTTCAAATTTCTTGGAACATGTAATTTGGGAAATCTAGCCAAAAAAAACAAACTTAAAACATGTAACAAAAAACTTGGTGGCTGTACATGACCATTTCCAACCTAAGAATATTTAGCACTAATGACCTTTACGGAGAAGGCCTTGCAGCAGATCTTTTAGCTCTGGATCCAATTCTTGTGGGAATGATAGAGGAGCATTGACAATCTGTCATGAATCATGAAGAAATTGATGATGTGATGATGCATTCAAGTAAAATGACAGAGAGAGAAGATGATTACAGCAACAGAATGAGATATCAAATGCAGGAATGCATTATCTTCACCTTGTCATAAGTTTCTGGTATGTTATCAGCAAGAAAAGGGAATTGGCCTAATACCAAATAGAACAATGTGACACCTACTGCCCATGTATCAGCAGCTTTTCCGTGGTAAATAGTATCTGTTATAAATTTTGGAAGATCAATTAGTAATCAGAAACTTGTAACTAAAGCATCAACTCTTAATTTCTCAACATTCCGAAATACGAAAATGTGAATGTATTATGTATGTCCATACCTAAATAGCACTCAGGTGGGATAAAAGCAGGAGTTCCAGGGCATCCAGATAGCATATCATTTTCATCCTACAAGTCATTATTTGTTATTAACATAAAAGAATTGCTGGGTATGAACAAGAGGCTTAAAGTAGGAATATTGCTTTACACAAATAGCACACAGACCAACAGCGAAATGAAATGTTCAAGAATTATGTCAGAAACAATATTTGATCATGCTTTTTACCTCAAAGGCATGGCTGAAACTGAAGTCACCAATTTTCAGCCTTCCACTTCTAGTGAGCAAAAGATTTTCGGGTTTTATATCCCCGTGGATGATATTCTGTCAGATTAAAGTAACAATAAGGCGTTAACTATTTTCTAAGAATTGACAAACATGATTCAAACCAACATCAACAATATTATTGAGAGCAAGTAGTGAAGAACATACATGGCTATGCAAATAAATGAGACCAGAAATGATATCCTTGATGTAGCTTCGCACAGTTGTTTCCTCAATCTGTCTTACTGTTTTATGAATCTTGCTGATAGCATGGCCTTCTATATACTCAAGAACTGCAGAACAATAAAGCATGTAATAAGAAGAAAAGAATTTTTGGAGAATCCAAGCCATATATCACCATTGATTGCAAGGTTCAGCTTGAAGGGAATATCAATATATACGTAACCCATATAGAGATGATCTGCTTTTTGGTCATCAATCACTTCAATGAGGTTAACTATATTTGGATGATCCAACATCTTCATAATTGAAACCTGCAAAAGAATATAGGTAATTTTTTTAAATACCACTGACTTATGGCTTCATAAAGATGCCATCAAAAGAAAATCATTCAAATAAAGCAACAGAAAGTCCAAGTTTGTGCAGTTTCAGAAATTATTTCAAGTAGATTATAAAAATTGGTCCTGGTTGATGAATTTTCTGTCAACAAGACGTATTATGCTCTCATAGTTGGATAAAACATTAAGCGCAATATGGAAAGGTATCATCTCAACAGGCAGATCCTGTCAACTGCCTTTCAAAATCTGATTTTCGATATGCTGGCCAAAAGGGTATAAAGCCAATCAGAGATAAATTTTAACCAATAAAGTTAATTGTCAGTGTAATTAGAGGCAAAATCTTACTTCTCTCAGCACATTTTCCATGGCTGTTTCTGACTGTGTCAGACGCACCTTCCGCAAACGAGACTTGCAAACTGCCTGTAAATTAACAAGAAGCAAATGTGCTGATCACAATACAAAGTGGTGTCATATTGGAAACGCTTTCTGCTTAACATGTAAACAAAAATGTTGAAGATGAATATGCAAGTTACCTTAATAGCATATGAAGTTTCATTGTTGATGTTTCGATACATCGCCTGCACAAAATTTACCAATTAGCACTCTGCTTTTAAAATAAACAAGAATCTAAAACCAACTTATTACTTAAAAGATCTTCACTGATATCATTTTTATACCACTTTTCCATAGCTTCCGCGACTGATCTTTTGCACTTTTATGTACTCATTGATCATCTTTTTCCCATTTGCATGCTGTAACATCAATGCATTGAATTGAATCAGAATCTGCAAAGTTGAATTTTCTCTTGAAATATGATATAACAGCACCAATTACCACAAAGATAATTATATGCTAATTCTGCTACTGCGTTAAAATAATCAACTCCTGAAAACATAAACTAATTGATAATAGAACAAGTAATTGTCCTCAGAATCAACCCAAAACAAATCAATCTGAGATACTATTACAAATATGAATGTCAGAGACAAAAGGGGCATGTAACAAGCTTGTTTCCATCACCTTTATAATATTGACTGAAGTAGTTTCCTTAACAGGAATCCTCTTACAAACCCCAATTTCCCTTAAAGGAGTTAACTGAGCTTCCATTTTACTGATACCGCTCTCTTCATTATCAGCTTGCAGATCATAAACCGCATTACCTTTACAATCTTGAGAAAAGAGATTGGCTTTGGGGGTGAGAAGTAACATGGGGTGCATGGAAATTTGATCATAAACTGTGGCAAAATTGCAGCAGCTCAGGTTCTCATGAACTTGAGATGAAAAACTTTCAGTTAGTTCTTGAGATGAACTCAACTGAAACAATGACAGAAACTGTAATACAGCTTCAGCAAACACATATGCTAATTCAATTACTAGGAAATATCATGTGACAAACTAGCTAGCTAGTAGCATATATATAAAAAATTATGCTCAAATAGGCAACCAGGAACTCAAAAATGAGAAGTGAGTGATACTTGTTAAAGAAACTAGAAGTAGGAAAGCAAAAAAGTGCAAGTAATCAATCACAAATTTCAGCTTTAGATTTTGACTGGTAGTTGAGAAAATGAACCATTTATTGGTAGCTGGATCTAGTTACTGAACTTGTACCTTCTTATATATATCAGGACGTGGGCAAATGAATCATGAATGATTCATCAAAGTAGAAATTTTTTTAGCTTTGATCCAATGTGTTATGCTAAATCATGATATATGTATAATGTATGTTGTTTTTGGATCAAATGTTACAACTTCTCCATTTTTGCGTAAATTAATTTTATAACATAAATATTCGGATCACGCGGGCTCGTATGATTGAGGAACTGTTTGAATTTCTCTTTTTAAAAAGAGATTATCTATATTTTTGTGGTATTTTTATTGCTTTAAATACAAAATTTATGAATTTGAGATTTATTAAATGAATTCTCACGTCGGATATTAACATATTTTTTTCATTAACATTTAAAATTTTCTTACAAAGAATTATTAAAATATAAAAAAATATTTAAATCTCTAATATAAAAATCTTGTGTCTCTATCTATTTATCTATAAGCACATCAGTATTTTTTATTGAGAGTATGTGCATATTTTAAAATATATATATAATTTAAAAAGTATACAAAATAAATAGATATTAGTAAATATTTTATTAAATTTATATTTATTTTAAATTTGTTGTAAATTTAAATTTTATATATTAAATTTATTTTAAATTTTTTTAAAAATTTAAATTTTAATGAGTTTACAGATTTATAGGACGATTTGTCAACCGACGTTTACCATTTCACTCTTTTTTTTCTCATTATAATGACTTTAGTTTTTCAACAAATCATGGCTCCAATTGATGGGACAATTAATTGAAAGGATATGGTATTCAAAAGAGTCACGTTATCTTTCTCTTGATATTTCTCAATCCTGGATGATCTAGAGTGTACGTCGTCCCCTAAGGCAATGTCAGAACATTAATTAGATAAGCAATATAGCTTATTAGCTACAAGTCATTTTCTTTGGAATTAGATATTTGCCAAACTTTTGTGCCTTTCCTGCAAAGGATTAACCAATTCTGGACCAAGTTTTAGTGATGGGTTCAATCATATTAATCAAGATTAGACATTATTACAAAGATTGCATATTTTGGATTATATGTTATATTAATTGAGATTGAACATTTTTTTTAATAATTTAAAATTAAAGTATAGATTGATTTAAAGTTAAAAATAAAAAAGTCAATAAGTAGTTAAAAATATAATAAATGAATAAAAAATGTGTGAAATGAAAAGTAAGATGTGATGAGGGGTATGAAAGGACAAAGGCAACGTGTCCATATATGAACGCCATGATATTGAGGTCTCAATACTGCAACGATAATTCTAGGAAGTCTAATGCTCTATCGTTGGCCTTAAAATGCCCTAACGTTAGTAAAAAAATACCATAATGTTGGACAAGTCGCATTAATACCCCCAACGTTAGAAATTGAATGCTGCAATATTACCATTCAAGAAAAATTTGATTTTGGGTAGATTGCATGTTTAAGTTAATTTTGAACTTTATAAGTAAGTAGATTCTTATTCCAACATAAAATAGGGTTTCAATGGGATGATTTAGAGCCTATATAAATCTTTATAACTCATTAAAATTGTCAATGTATCAACAAAAGATATAATGAAGGGCTGAGGTAACTCTAGAGCACTAGGTATAGGCGCAAAAGAGTACCTTGGAGTGCTTGAGTACTAAACATAAGCGTAAGATAGCATTGGGTAGATCTTTTAAGAATTTCTCTATTATTGTATTTATTAGGTTTCTCTGGGGATTCTTTGCATATAAAAGACTGAATAAAAAAAGCGAGGATCTAAGATCTATCATGAATGTAGGTAGTTATTGCTGAACCATATATATTCTTGTGTCTTATGTGTGTTGTTGATTTCTCTATTATGTTGTTGATCTTGTTTATTCTTATGTTACTTGTGAATGAAGTTTTTGGCAAAGCACATAGGAATTTTAAATTGCACGTTACAAAATCCCAAAACAAATTAGTATCAAAGCTGTCGCTAAATTAATGACTAAGTGGTGTTAGATTGAAGAGCTTAACCTAATATCATAATAAACTAGTATCAGAGATATGTTTGAGGTTAACAACCAACCATAAGTTGTTCAACCATAGGGATTCACAAGTATGAAGATAAAAGAATAGGGGAAAAGATCAAATCCTAATAGTGCAACAGCTTGATTGCAAAGGAAAATGCTGTACAATAGAGATTGAAAAGCAATTTGAGCAAAAGAAAAAAAAAAAGGTTGAGGTTTTACAATTAGTTTGTGAATATGACTTAAAGTTGTAGAATTCATAAAGGCTTCCTATAGAAGGAATATAGAAAATGTTTAAAAGATATATGGGTGAGAAGCACAATTGAGTATATGTGCTTAATATATTACTCTAGGGTCTCAATATGAATTGTTGAGGGGAGTGTATACCAAGAGCAACATTGAAGATTATCTCACGATGGTGGCAAGTGTCAAAAAGGAATTTATGGTAAGGAAAGATATAGTCACGTAGATATTATGATGGTATTAAGTGACATTGAAGATCATAATATGGTGACTAAAAGAAGATAGATACATTCTGAATCTTTGGAGACCAAAGTCATGAGCCTTGAAAGAGTTAAGTCTGGGTATAAGACTTAACTGGAATCAATGTTAGAGTAATTAAGTATTGTTCAAGGAGGGGATAGATCTTAGAAAGCTTCTTGAAAATATTTTAAATCAATGAGAAAATTATTAGAATTTGGTGATTCAAAATCAAGGTATATATTGATTTTGAGTTAAAAATTAAGAAAAAGTCAACACGTGGTCAAGAACGCAATGAATGAACAAAAGAGATACGGAACGAGAAGTTTGATGCGAGGAGAGGCATAAAAGTACAAGGGCAACGTGCCCATATATGAACGTCGTGACAATGGGTTCTCAATGCCGATAATTCTAAGAAGCCCAACACTCCAACATTGGTCTTAAAATGCCCCAGCATTAGTTAAAGAATGCTGCAGCGTTGGACAAGTCCCATTAACGCCCCAATGTTGAAGATTGAATGCTACAGTGTTACCGTTTAGGAAAAATATTATTTGGACATAATTGCATGTTTAAGTTAGTTTTGGACTTTCTAAGTCCAAAGTACATGAACTTTTATTCTAACAAGAATAGGGTTTCTAGGGGGTGATTTAGAGCATATATAAATATTGGTAATTCATTAGAATTGTTAATGCATCAACAAGAGAAAGAATAGAGGGCTGAGGTAATTTTTGAGTGCTGGGTATAAGTGTGAAATAGTACAATGAAGTGTTTAAGCACTGGGTCTAAACGTAAGATAGCATTGAGTAGATCCTTTAAGATTTTCTTTATTATTATATTCTTTAAGTTTCTCTTGTGGGGTTTTTTAGGTGTTAACTTATTTTAAGGTGTATGTGTGTGATTGTGTACATGTTAAAAAAAACTAACGCATATATCATATACAAGAATTTTGTAGTGGAATTAAGCATGTAATCAACATATACACATGTACCTTAAATCACTAACAACTTCAAATTATAAAAACATACATTTGATGACCTTTGGTGAAGATTTCAATTTCGAATTTTTTCTAACTCCAACTTTGAGCTCACCTTAAAGTGCACTATTGTTCAATTCTAGTTCACAACAATTCAATAGGATTGTAAAGTTAAAATAGCAGTAATTAAATTTTCAACAATAAGGTTTTGTTTTTTGAAAGAAAAATAAGAGAAATTTATTTTTCTTTCTTTCTAGTTTTTCTCACAACTTTTTGTTTAAAGAAAATTCTCCAAAAAACAAACTCTCTTCAATGCCCTTTCTCCTTTTATGAATTTTTGTTTCACTTTTATTAATCAAAATAAATTCACACATTTTTTTGTCGTAAATTTTTAATAGTCTAATAAAATTGACCACTAATTCTACAAAATGGTGCTCCACTTAATTTAATTTATATTTCTCAAATGGTATGTCTTCCATTTAGGAATAAAATAATAAATAAATAAAAATTATATTTTATTTATTTAAATAAATTTATTTAATTATTCAAAAACTATTTGTTTGAATAATTAATATTTACCTGATTTGATTTTACTAACATGATTAATGGGTGAATTCATGGTAAAATAATTCATGGAACAAAATTGTACCACTTGTTAACATATAATTAGTTAACAATTCTTGTCAACTAATTAAGTGATATACTTAACATTTAAGTCTAGACAAGTGCATAATCGAGGAACCCTGAAATATATTTTTAATTTGCTGAAATTTATAGGATAGAATTGTTCAATCCATTATGCTGGCCCAGTGCACAATGAGTACACTTTATATTGTGAATGCCCGAATTGTCATATGGAACTCTTCTATATATCCATGAACAATGCCTCACACACATGTTACGGATATTACAAAGTGGTGCGTTAAACCATACAAGTTGAGGTTATAACATATTCATATAATCCTTCTATCATTTATATCCGAGTAGAGCGGAGATATAGATCAACACTGTCAAATCTACATATACCCGGCAAAAAGCTTATCTCTAAAATTGTATTTCAATAAATAATATTTTCAAATACATTTGTGATATTATTTATCCCCATGGTTAAAATCTTTTCACGAGAATTATTGCTTATGGCTATAAGACTTTTTAAAATACAATCTTAGTGCATTAAGATATATTACTCACCTAAATGAGCTAATAGATCTCATATCTATGTATACTGGATTCTATAAACATCAGATCATACCAAACGACATCTAGCGGTCAGACCAAAAAATATTTCTGACATATGTGAAACTAAAGTATAGTGGATCACTCACAAGCCTACCGTGACACTTAAGTCAAAGGACCACGAATACTACTTAACTCGAAAGACCCTCCATTGACAGCTTTATGGGATATCTATTGGAGGTCTTTATAAGTCTGTTCAGTATTCAGTCCTTACTGAATACCTATATCTTTATACGAGCTTCCACTAAACTCATGGTCTGCTAAGACTAACTATCTGGACTATTTAGATATAGACATACATCGATATATATATTTATTAAGGTATTCAATGATAGGTCAATATCAGTGAAGATAGATCAAGAACATAATATTTGAGAACATATTTACATAATGACATTTTCTAATACTATTTTTAACTTTTTGTAATTACGTAATTACTAATATATTCTCAGGTCTTTGTCATATTATAGACAAGGCTCTAACTCTTTAGATATTACTAACTCTTATAACTTGATAACTCTTATAACTTGATAACTCTTATCAGTGCCAACTACTAGTATTTATAACTCTTAGCGTTGCTAATTCTTAGCACTGATCTAAACTCATTTAGACTAGATCTGAACTCTTTCGGATCATACAATGTTTGAAACGTTACAAGCATCTTATCATATATAATATATAATTAGGGATATGAAATGATAATATTAGTATAAATATTAAACAAATATTCATACATAAAGGGATGACAAGTAAGCATAAATCCCAACAAGTCCTACTTGCTTTAGTACCATTCACAATGATATTGAATGCCTATTGACTCCATATGTTTTTCAAATACTTTTGAAGTTAAGGCTTTAGTAAGTAGGTCCGTTACATTATTTATAGAATTTACTCTAACTATTACATCTCCTCTGGCCAACATTTCTCTAATGATATGGTAATTTTTTTCTACATGCTTAGACTTTTGGTGTGCTCTCGGCTCTTTAACTTGTGCAATGACTTCATTGTTGTCGCAAAATAATAGTATAAGATCCATTACACTTGAAACTATTCCAAGTTCAACGACAAATTTGCGTATTCATACTGCTTTTTTTTTTCCTGCTTCTGAGGCTGCAATATATTCTGCCTTTATTGTGGAATTAGCTGTAGATGATTGTTTGTTGCTCTTTCAACTAATTGCAGCACCGTTGAGAATGAATACATATATAGATGTAGACTTTCTATCATTTAGATTAGACTAGAAGTCTGAATCTGTGTATCCTCTCACTTGTAAGTTACTTTATCTATATATCATAAACTTGTCCTTAGTACCTTTATGATATTTGAGGACATGTTTTATAGCCATCCAATGGCCTTCACCTAGGTTAGATTGATACCATCTTGTAACACTTATAGCCATACTGATATCAGGTTTCGTATATATTATGGCATACATCAAGCTTTTTACAGCTGAAGCATATGATATGTTAGACATTCTAACCTTTTCATCTTCACTTTGAGGACACATCTTTCTTGAAAGATGAATTCCATGTTTAAAAGGTATATTAATTATCTTATAGTTATTAAAATTATACATTTCTAAGACATTATCTATGTACGATGATTGAGAGAGTCCTATAAGCCTCCTAGCTCTATCTCTATAAAGTTTTATACTTAATATATAAGATGTCTCTCCCAAATCCTTAATAGATAAATTCTTACTAAGGTAGCTTTTAACTGACTGTAACATACTAATATTATTTCCGATAATGACTATGTCATCCACATAAAGAACTAAGAAGACTACAATACTCTCACTACTCTTTTTATACACACATGATTCTTCTTCGTTCTCGATGAAACCAGATCCTTTAATTACTTCATCAAAACAAAGATTCCAATTTCAAGAAGCCTGCTTAAGTCTATAAATAGACTTCTTTAGTTTGTATACTAAACCAAAAGTTTGGCTAGATGTAAAACTTTCAAGTTGTTCCATATAAATTTCTTCTTCAAGATAGCCATTTAAGAACGCCGTTTTTACATCAATTTGCCAAATTTCATAGTCATAATATGCAGCAAGTACCAGTAAAATTTGAATTAACTTAAGCATCGCTACTGGTGAGAAGGTTTACTTATAATCAATCCCAAATCATTGAGTATAACCTTTTGCCACCAGTCGGGCCTTGAAAGTCTCTACTTTCCCATCAGTCCCACACTTCTGCTTGTAAATTCATTTACAACCGATAGGAACAATTCCTTCAGGAAGCTCAACCAAGTTTTAGACTTGATTTTATTGCATCGAGTCAATCTTAGATTTCATGGCCTCTTGCCATTTCCCCAAATTGATGTCTAACATCACATCTCTATAAGTCAGGATCATTTTCTTCGATTAAGAAAATACCAAGAGCACCTTCAGGTATTGAACTATACCTTTTAGGTGGCCTTTATATTCTTTCTGACTTATGTGGAGGGTGTGTCAAAGATATTTTGCTTGATTGAGCATGAGGTTCCATTGTTGGTTCATTTATATCTTAATTGAGTTCATCTAATTCAATCTTTCTATAATCTCTATGATCCATGAGAAATTATTTATCTAAAAAAGTGACATTTTGAGAGACGAACACATTTTGTTCCCCAGGATCATAGAACTGGCACCCTATTGAATTTTTAGGATACCCAATGAACCGATATTTGTATTATTTAGGTGCAAGTTTATCATATTGTGTAACTTTTATGTAAGTAGGACTGCCCTAAATCTTAACATATTTAAGACTTTATTTTCTTCCATTTCATATCTTATAAGGAGTAGAAGAAACAACTTTCGATGGAACTCTGTTTAATATATGAGCAGCAATTTCTAGAGCATAGTCCTATAGATATTCAAGAAGATTGGTGAAGCTCATCATTGATCGGACCATATCCGATAAAGTTCGATTCCTCATCTTCGAAACATCATTGTGTTATGGAGTACCTGGAGGACTATACTAAGTGAAAATCACATTCTCCTTTAAATAATCTAAAAATTCACTACTCATGTATTCACTACCTCGATCTGATTGAAGGTATTTGATATACATTTCAGTTTGTTACTCTATTTTAGTTCGAAACTCTTTAAACATTTCAAAAGTTTTTGACTTGTATTTTATAAGAAACATGTATCCAAATTGTGATAAATCATCGATAAAGATAATAAAGTATCGAAAGCCATGCATTGTAGTGTGATTCATTATCCACATACATCATTATGTACAAGTTTCAATAAATCAGTGGCGCAGTATCCAACATTAATAAATGGAGCTTTGGTTATTTTTTTCTTGAATATAAGATTTATAAACTGGATAAAGCTTTATAGTTAGATAAGGTATCTGACCATCTTTAACCAGACGGGTTAGGTATCTCACACATATATGACATTATCTCATATGTCACAATTTCGTATCATTTAAAGTTTTTGAGTTATTATCAGCATTCACCTGTACATTCATGATATTTTTTGTTGTATCTATTATATAATGGTCATTAATCAACTGATATTCAGCTAATAAAATATTATCCAAATTATACAAACATAAGAAACGGTATTGTACATACATATGATATCTCTCACTGTTCAATACATGAATGGAAATAATTTACTAGATAATGTTTGGCACAAAATAACAATTAGTCAATACAATAATTTTATTATATGAAAGAAGTAAATCAAAACGTCCAATAGCCTCGACATGTAGGAAATCTCTATTTTCAACACAAAACTGTACTTCTCCAAGCTATAACAGTCTAACTTCTTTTAGACCCTGCAACATATTACAGATATAAGAAGGACAAAAAACATCTAATACCAAGTCAATATTAGCATCAAATACTAAAGAAATATCAATGATAGGCAAGTGCATACCTGATAGGGTCTTCTTAATCGTGGCAAGGTATTTTGGGCAGTTTCACTTCTATTTCCCATCTTCGCTGTAATGGAAATATTTTTCTTTTACTTTGTTCTTATGTTGGGGCTTGGACATGTATTGCTTTTAGGGACCTATTTTGGGTGCATACTTTGCTTTATTTGTATTTTTCCTTTTAAACTTTCTAGAATTCTTTGGGACAGAAGATGAAGCACCCTGAACATAAAGAGCTGTGCCCTTTTTGTTCATATCCTCTTGAGTTATTTTTAGCATGTTATGTAGATCAGTATAAGTAGGGGTCAATCATTGCATATTGAAATTTATGATGAACTGTGCAAATGACCTTGGAAATAATTGGAGAATCAAATTGTTTCTCAATGTATTGCTCAGTAAGATATTTATGGTTTCTAACCTCTCAATATGAGATATGTTCTTGAGGACATGAGAACTCACTGGACTGCTCTTGGGTAGTCTAGTTTGAAAGAGAGATTTGGCAACCCTATACATTTCAACTTGAGGTCGGTCACCAAATAACTCTTTCAGGTGGAGCATTATTGGGTAATACATTCGCATATATTTGTTGTTAATATTGGGTAATACATTCGCATATATTTGTTGTTAACGGGGATCTAATACACGTGGGTATATGCATGTGCAATTATGTCTATTGCCTAAAATATATATCTTATACATATTCTACGTGATGGAAGCGTATAAATTATAATAAACACAATAAATAAATATATTAATCACATTAATATATTAATAGTATAGAAAACTCACCTCAACGTGTAACGTTATACACGTATTTTTTTCCAGAGTCTGCATAGAGATCAACTCGCAGACAGTTCTAGTCACCAACATGGTAGGCTTAGTGAGCTAGAACAGCAGCTTATATGCAGCACTGGGTTTAACTCTTAAACTCTAAAATAGCCAGGATGTATTTTTATCATTTTTTCCCAAAGATAAGAAATAAAGAGTTTGAAACAATTCACTATTGCTTCAAATGGAATCATAAAAAAAAATGAAACAATTTCATACTTTCCCTCCATTTTTTTCTTTCTTTTCCTTCTTCTTCTTCCTCTTTTCCTTCTTTCTCCATTTCTTTTTTCTTTCTCTTTCAATTTCTCATCTCTTTCATATTTATATATATAATAAAATGTTAATATAATATAATATTAATAATGGGTGCCAACTATTTGGCACCCAAAATATAATATTAATCTATATAATATCATATAATATAAGAATATATAATATACTAAAATAAAATTATATAAAATATATAAAATAATATAATAAGAGAGATATTTTAATTATTTAATAATTAAATAATTAAAGTATAAAATAATTATTTTGCCCCTAATGAATAGTTATCAAGTTTACCTTTAATGGGTTCCACCAAACTCACATTTGGATAAACTCAACCAAGGGTTCATAATGCGCCACGTGTCATTATACAATTAGTAAATAATAATTATTGACTAATTGTTATATTTAACACTTAAATATAGACATGTACACATTGTGCTAAATATTGTTGGATTAAATAATTTAATCTGACATGCTGCCCTAGTGCATAATGAGTACACTTCATATCGCGGGACTCCCTAGGTCCTACGCCAGATTCGTCAAATGGAACTATTCCATGAGTCCGTGAGTAATACCCCATGCACACGTCACAGATATACAAATCAGCGCATTAAACTATACAAGCTGAGGTTACAACGCATACGTATAGTCATTCTATCATAATATCCTGGATATGCGGGGATATAGATTATCACTGTCAAATCCCCTAGTGCTCATTTATATCTTATCTCTAGACTTGTATCTCACTAAACAATATGCGTAAACTCCTTTGCGATATTGTTCTATCCTGACGAAACTCTTTCCCGAGATTAATGCTTGTGGCCATAAGACTTTCTGAGATATAGTCTCGAAGTATCTGGATATCTAACTCCCTATGCGAGTTGACGGATCCCATATCTGTACACATCAGACTCCATAAGTATCGGACCATACCCAGCGGTCACATCATGAAAGGTTTATGACATGCGTGGAACCAAAGTATGGTGATTCACTTACAAGCCCATCATGGCACTCAGGTCAAAAGACCACGTATACTACTCAACTCAAGAGGACCTTCTGTTGACGGCTTACATCGGATGTCTATCGGAGGTCTCATGAGTCTGTCCCATATCCAGTCCTAACTGGATACCCATATGTCAATACGAGCTCCAAGCTTACGATCGACTAGGAATAACCATTTATACCCTATAAGTACAACATATGCTGATCTATATATAAGGTATCTACCGACAGACCTGTACTGGCAGAAATAGATCAGAGACAATTATTCGAGAACATACTTGAGCAACTAGCATTTTCTGGCACTCGATTGCAAGTTTTGTAACTATGCAGTTACTAGTATATTCTCAGGTCTATGTCCCATTACAAACAAGGCTCCAACTCTTGGATCTGCTGAGTATTATAACCAGTTAACATTTAGTATTTATATCTCTCAGTGTGGCTAACTATGAGCCCTTATCTAAACTCTTTTAGATCTGATCTGAACTCCTTCAGATCGTACAATGTCTGTAATGTCACATACATAATACCATATTAATAGGTATTAGCGATTTAATGGGAATGTACACCTGTATAAATATACAAGTATATGTATATCCAAGGATGGCACGTAAGTACCGACTTTCATATTTGTCTCATCTCATGTTTAATCGGTAAGCCCAAATCACCCCGACCGATCCCTCATATTGTAGCAATATTGGAAAAGACCAAAGTGAACCGTCTAATACCGTATTGACAAGATGAATCATTATATAATATTATCTCATAATACAATATTATTTAATCTGATTTAGAGAGTTTTTTTAATAATATTTTTTTATAATTATTATTATCATTAATAATTATAATAAATTTTAGCATCACATATAAATCTAATTTATAATTAGAATATTTGTTTATGCAAGTGCAACTAACCCCACCAATAGAACTCTCATTATAATTAATAAGCATAAACAAATATATATTACATTTAATACAATGATATAACAATTATAATTGTATTAAATGAACTTCACATGCAAAAAATTCAAATTGAAGTGTATTATTCAAAATGATCAGCTTTAAAAGTTGAACGTTATAACATTATACAATATAATGTTTCAAAAAAAAAATTTACTCTTTTTTTCATCTTCAACCTTAAGCGGCCTGGGTTTCTGACTTATGAATACCCTAACTTTCAACACTTGAATGCCTCTGCGTTCATCATTATGAGCCCTCTGGATTTTAATACTTGAACGCCTCAGTGTTAAACACTTAAACGTCCATACGTTCTGCTATTCCAACGCCCCTATGTTAAGAACCTTAACGCCTCAGTGTTCACCAAGGAACGCTCATGCATTCACTACTGATTGCTGCGACGTTCATGTTCATACATGAATACTCCATTGTTTGGTTCTTAACGCTGCAACATTTTTTTGATAGAAACTATTTTTTTACATTTTAAATACTTCAAAATACAATTTTTATTATTTTCAGGCATTCTAAACACTTCATATAACAATTCAATAACCCAGAAATACAATAAACATGCTTTGATACCACTTATTAACATGTTTTAGGGTGTATGCATATAATTATGTATATGTTAAAAAAAACTAATACATGTATCATATACACAAATTTTGCAGCATAATTAAGTATGTAATCAACATATACACAAGTACATTAAATTATTAACAACTTAAGATTATATAAACTTACAGTTGATGACTTTCGGTGAAGATTTCAATTTTGAATTTTTTTTAACTCCAACTTTGAGCTCACCTTGAAGTGCACTATTGTTCAATTCTAGTTCACAACAATCTGATGGAATTGTAAAGTTAGAATAACAATAATTAAATTTTCAGCAACAAGATTTTTTTTCTTGAAAGAAAAATAAATTTTTATTTTTCTTTCTCTCTAGTTTTTCTTATAACTCTTTATTTAAAAATAATTCTCCAAAAAATAAACTCTCTTCAATGCTCTCTCTCCTTTTACGAATTTTTGTTTAACCATTGTTAATCAAAATGAATTCACACATTTTTGGTGCTCTAACCACTTCATAAATACTCCACCAAAATTAAGTTAAGTGGCAACAATCAAAAATAATTTTTGGTGGCAATTTTTAATGGTTTAATAAAATTGACCATTAATTCTATAAAATGGTGCTCCACTTAATTTAATTTATATTTCTAAAATTAAGTATGTCTTCCATTTAGGAATAAAATAATAAATAAATAAAAATTATATTTTATTTAAATAATATTTATTTAATTATTTAAAAACTATTTGAATAATTAATATGTATCTTATTTGATTTTACTAACATAGTGACACGTCCAGAATATAGAAGTTATTCCCAAGTGCAGGATTGTCGAAGTAATAAATAACCCGATGAGAACGGGGTCGATTCACAGGGAAGTAGAATTAAAATTCCAAATTATAAACACTTTAAAGATAATTAATGCAGTATAAGATGTTTGCAAATATTATTTCAATTAACCAATTCAAATAAAAAGTTAAGGTTATAGGGATTCACTCTTGGCATAAGAAGTAAGAATATATTTAATTTTTTTTTCTATAACTCAATTGGAATCCTCACACAAAGGAGGTTCCAACCGAAAAATATAGCAATTAAAGTTCATCATCATTTATATATTGATTAGTATTTATTTATTTCAATTATTATACACCAAATCTTATAAATGGGTTCAAGTATTTATTATGCCAATCTTTATATTTGTCTACAATAAATCAAGACTCCCACTTTATAAGAAAGGTTATATAAACCAAATCTTGTAAATGGTTTCAAGAATTTATTGTGCCAAGTATTAAGTTTGTCAATAATAAATCAAGAATCACCACTTTAGAAGAAAGGGTATTAATTGTACAAATAAAATAAATACATCATATATAAATTTGCATAACTTAAAAATGAAGCATTAAATTCATGAATAAATATTAAACATATCTTATTACCTTGCCAAGAGCTTCACCCTTTCACCTTAGCTTAAACAAAATTATTTGGACATAATAAAACTAAATGAAAAGAAAAGAAATGGAAGAAGAAATAATATGATTTAATAGTAAACAAGAGAAATAATAGTACAAGGAAATGGATACAAAGGAAAAGTATTTTAAACTAAATTCTAACTTTCTAATTACATTCTTTAGGCATAAACAAGTCACCTATTTATAGAAAAATATGGATAAATCGAGACAAATTTGGAGGGAACCACTTGGTTGATGAAAGTCAAGAATGGTGGCAAAATAATTTGCATTCATTATCAATTGGGCACCCACTTGATTATCCAATTTGGAATTGATGTGATCCGAATTAGCTGTCACTCAAAAACTAAAAGTTGTATATAAGTCTCTTATCTTTCCAAATTGAGTGATCTCATACGTATTTCTATAGTTATGAGCCAAATACTGATAACTGTTCAAACTGGGCCTGTACTGCAGATCAATTCTGTTCTAAGCCAATTTTCACCCTCTAAACACTCGAATTGCCAATGCTTTGTGAAATACAATATGTTAGCCCATTGAGTCAGCTCTGCACAGGATTAAGAATCACCTCAATTGGATCTTTAAGTAGAAATTTATGCCCATTTTACCGAACCTGCCACAAAACAGTTATACGATAATTAAGTACAATATTGTAAATATACTTAAGTTAAAAAAATTAAATACACTAGTAATACAAAACAATCATGTAAAACTCTTATTAAATGTGTAATTTCAAGTGTTCATCACACCCCCCAACTGGCTTATTGCTAGTCCCTAGCAATTCGAGCATAAATAAAATTTGAACACTACCTAAGTATTTCAAACAAAACGTCAGTTTTAAAATCACAATCGCTATAAAGGTTATTTCAATCATAACTTCCAAAAATATTTTTGTGTGTGTGTGAATTAACCCAAAGCCTTCTTACCACAAACCACAACATACATAGCCTTAAAAATGTTCCAAGTAAAAACCTCAACTCCATAACCTTACAGGTGAATAACTTGTTTAATGACTTAGGATTTCACTCATGGAGTTGGAAAACAGATAATCGCTCAAGAAAAAGTTACATTTAAGGACAGACAGACAAACTAACATTGATCCAAAGATAGGAAAATCAAATATTTAGAGTCAAACCATTATTGCCAAATGCCAGCTTCAAGACTTTAATTATTTAATGCGAATCGTACGAATATAGAATTCGGTGATAAGATTGCTTCCTAATGACTTTAGTATTCTAAAATTGAATGAAGACTTTATTGAACTGAATTGACTTCTTTTCTTTCTTTTTTTTTAAAATTTTTTTTTTACTCATTTTTTTTTCTTTTTTTTGAAAGACATAAGGAATCATTACAACATAAGAGCAATTTATCACCATAATACTTTTCCAATTTTTTTTTTATATCCTTCAGCTAAGCAACCAAATCATTCATCATCCCAAATAATGTTATTCCAAATAAAAATTAACCATTTCAAAAGATCAATGAAAGTTCGTAAGCTGTTATCTCAAATCTCTCCACTCACTCACAAAAGATATGTGAGTTTAGAAAATAATATGTATACTTAAACATGGAAATTCTCTTGGCTATATATATTGAATCATCTATCTTACCACAAGGCTTAGTATTATTCTCAAGAAATAATTTCAGAAGTTATTCTTTAGTAACCTAAATAGAGAAAGTGATTTAAACTAAACAATTTTGAAATCATACATCGATAGTAATGCAAATTTATTTACGCAAGAGTTGCCAAAAACTTAAGCAACAAACAATTATACATAAAATGCATTAAAAATAAACCAATTAGAATGTGTTTCAAAAGTTTATAATGTACTCTTTACTCTGCCATTTTAGAACTAGAATGCGTCTCAAGAATACATAAATGAACATTTTACTCACGTCATTCATGATAATTTTTTTTTTTTACATAACAAAGTGATAACAACAAAATAAAATAATTAACACTAACATTATATATCAACTATCCTCCCCCCAACCAGATTGAGACATTGTCCTCAATGTTAAAATATAGAAAGAGTAAAATATAGAAGATATCACCTGAAATATCTTTTATTGAAAATTAAACCTGCAACAAAATAAAACAAGTCACACAAAAAAAAAAAAATAAAACAAGTCACACAAAAAAAAAAAAAAAAATAAAACAAGCCACACAAAAAAGATTAAAAATACATAGAAATAGATAGGTTACAGACGAAGCGTCAAATCTATCATGCGTTTCTTTTCACTGTTATCAGTATACCAATCTATTTGACTCATTGTTGGATCAGATAGAGGTGTAAAAGCTTGTAGTTCATCGAGTAACTGATCAACAGTTGAAGCAGAAATGAGGATCTGTCGTGCTGCAGATGAGACGAATTATTTTTCCACCGCATAGTCAAGAAAAGATAACAACCCATTATAAAAACCATCAACGTTTAACAAACTAATTGGTTTTTTATGGATTTACAATTGTGCCCATGAGACAATTTGAAAAATTTCCTCCAATGTTCCGAAACCTCCAGGTAGAGCTATGAAGGCATCAGCATTACGAAGCATAAAAGAAATTCGTTCATGCATTGATGATACCTGTAACTCATCCCCAATTATTTTACCTACAATGTCTCCAACAGCTAGAGCTTTTGGTATGATACCCAAAACTCGACTGCCATTATTTTGTGCAGCGGTTGCCACACGTCCTATTAATCCAAGACTACCTCCCCTATATACTAAATGAATATTGCGCTCAGCTAACATCTTACCAAAGGTTTCTGCTGCTTCTATAAACTCACTAGTTTTTTCAGGGTTGGATCCACAAAAGACACAAATTTTTATGAATTTACGAGTTGATGATCCTTCCATGATTACACTCACCCTCTCTCTTGAATGATTTTGAGTTTGTACAAAGATGCAGAAATAATGCAATGTATTTATAGAGCCAAAAAGTATTGCAAAGTTAAATCACATGGCTATTGGCTTGAAATACAAGATTCAACACCTTTTACCAATTTTCAATTTGTTAGCTGGAAAAGTCACATGGGTTGTCGGCTTAAAATGCAAAATTTTCAAAAACGATTATAGGTGGTTGATTATTGAAAAGACGTTTGAGTTTGAAATGAAACAATTAAAAATAACAGCTATAGTAAATATATACAAGTAGTTGTGATTGTGGCTCACATCTTCCTCTGATTTTACGTCCAGTAACGGCTTAAACGCCCTCTATGGGTCGGGGATAGGCTTCCCATCCAATTTTCTTATAAATTGGCAAACAGAGTCTTTCAAAGTCAGATTCCCGAGACTGTACCGCTCATGTTCTTTTAGGAATATGTCCCATAATTCATGAATTGCAACATGCACATATCCACTAGGATGCGTTTCAAGAGTCGATAAGATATTATCTAAAGACTCCTTACTCAGGCCATCCTTAATGAACCTAATTTTATCTTCACGATTTACAGACACCATTCCTAAAGTGCGGCAACGTGTGTTGCAAGTCGTGCGTGCACACTTGTAACAAACATTTAATCGTTTTGCTCTTCGTTTTTTTGAAAAAGAGCTTTTACCTAAGCCAGGCATGTAGGAAATTAATGAGTCTGAAAATTCACCTGTCAATCTAATTTTGGCTTCAATTAACCAACGTAAATCAACAGGTATATTCATAATCATTAATAACCTTAATCTTTCACATCTTGTTTGGTAAATTTTCTTCAAGGAATTTTGAGGCAATGAGGGAAAACGCTTTTTCAAAATTTTTAGAATGTCATCCATTTTTTTTTTAGAAAAGGGGAAAGAAGAGAAGATATCAGTAATTATGGGAAACTGACAAAACCGATTTGAAATATCACGGAGTACCGTTATCCACCGCTTAACCGGAGTGCAAAACAAAACTTTAACAAAACTACTAAATTAACCTGCAAGTAAAAAAAAAATGTTAGAAGAAGAATAAATATATATAAATATGTAAATATATATAAATATGTAAATATATAAAACAAAGATTAATTGGTCTCGTAATAAGGATCCGACAGGAACATAAATTCTTTATGAAAAGCTTGGTTTTCTAGAAACGGCTTGAGTCTTTGCCCATTTACCTTAAACACATTCCCATTTCTAGGATTTTCAATGCCAATTGTTCCATAAGGGTACACATGTTTCACAATAAAAGGGCCACTCCATCTTGATCTTAATTTTCCAGGGAATATGTGAAGTCGAGAATTATAAAGCAAAACCTTCTGACCAGTGTCAAATGTTTTTCTCTGAATTTTTTTTATCATGAAAGGCTTTAATTTTAGCTTTATGAATTTTTGAATTCTCATATGCATCATTTCTCAATTCTTCAAGTTCATTTATTTATAATTTACGTATGTGTCCAGCAGAATCAAGATTTTCATTGAAAGTTTTAATAGCCCAGTAGGCTTTATGCTCAAGTTTCACAGGTAAGTGACAAGGTTTTCCATAAACTATCCTATAGGGAGACATACCCAATGAAGTTTTAAAAGCAGTTCTATAAGCCCACAGTGCATCATTTAGTCTTAAAGACCAATCTTTGCAATTTGGGTTTACAGTTTTTTCTAAAATTTGTTTTATCTCCCTATTTGCTAATTCAACTTGTCCACTTGTTTGAGGATGATAAGGGGTGGCAACTTTATGAGTAATACCATATTTTTTCACTAATGTTTCAAATGGTCTATTACAAAAATGCTTACCCCCATCACTTATAATGGCTCGAGGGATTCCAAATCGACTTAAGATATTTTCTTTCAAAAATTTCATGACTGTTTTATGGTCATTATGTCGACATGGAATAGCCTCAATCCATTTTGAGACATAATCTACTGCAACTAAGATATACGTAAATCCAAATGATAACGGAAATGGTCCCATGAAATCTATCCCACAACAATCAAAGATTTCAATAACAAGAATGGGGTTTAAAGGCATCATGTTTCGTTTTAAAATTGATCCCAACTTTTGACAATTTTCACAAGTTATACAAAATGCATGTGTATCTTTAAATAAAGTGGGCCAATAAAATCCATACTGCAAGATTTTTACAGTTGTTTTCTTTGATGAGAAATGTCCCCCACATGCTTCAGAATGACAAAATTCAATAACTTTATTTACCTCATTGACGGGTATGCATCTTCGAAATATTTGATCACGACAATATTTAAAGAGATAAGGATCATCCCAATAAAACTTTCTCACCTCCGTTAAAAATTTTCTTTTGTCTTGAGCATTCCATTGATGTGGCATTTCTCCTGTTACAAGAAAATTAACAATATTAGCATATCAGGGCATTGTAACAGTAGAAAATAAAAATTCATCGGGAAAAGAATCATTAATAGGTGTTATTTTTGTTGATGAATCTGATGTGAGTCTTGATAAGTGATCTGTAACAACATTCTCAGCTTCCTTCTTATCCTTGATAGTGATAATAAATTCTTGAAGCAATAGAATCCATCGAATCAGTCTTGGTTTTGCATCCTGTTTTGACAGTAAGTACCTTACAGCAGCATGGTCAATAAATACAATAGTTGAAGAACCAATTAAGTAAGAACGAAATTTGTCTAATGCAAATATTACAGCAAGTAGTTCTTTTTCAGTTGTTGTGTAATTCATTTGTGCACTGTTTAAAGTTCTACTTGCGTAATAAATTACATAGGATTTACCTTCCTTTCTTTGTCCTAATACAGCACCAACAGCGTAGTCACTAGCATCACACATGAGCTCAAAAGGTAAAGACCAGTCAGGAGATTGTATGATAGGAGCAGATGTTAAGAGGCCAATTAATTTTTCAAACGAATTTTGACACTCTTGAGTCCACTTAAATGATACATCTTTTGCTAAGAGGTTACAAAGAGGTTTAGATATAGCACTAAAGTTTTTTATGAACCTCCTATAGAATCCAGCATATCCTAAAAAGGATCGGACTTCTCTGACTGTTTTTGGTGGAGGCAAATGTGTAATGAGTTCGAATTTTTCCTTATCCACTTCAATTCCTTTAGAAGATACTATATGTCCCAAAACAATTCCAGAAGTAACCATGTAATGACATTTTTCCCAGTTCAATACAAGACTCTTTTCTTTACATCTTTTTAAGACCTTTTCTAAATTTTCAAGACAATTATCAAAAGAATTTCCAAACACAGTTAAATCATCCATGAAAACTTCTAAATAATGCTCAATCATGTCACTAAAAATGCTTAACATACATCTCTGAAATGTTGCTGGGGCATTACAAAGTCCAAAGGGCATTCTTCTAAAAGCAAAGGTTCCAAAAGGACATGTGAATGTAGTCTTTTCTTGGTCCTCTAGTGCTATAGGAATTTGATAATAGCCAGAGTAACCATCTAGAAAGCAATAGTAGGGATGTCCTGCTACTCTTTCTACAATCTGATCAAGGAATGGTAAAAGAAAATGGTCTTTTCTAGTGGCCAAGTTCAATTTTCTATAATCTATGCACATCCTCCAACTAGATGAGACTTGAGTTGGTATTAACTCACCTTTTTCATTTTCAATGACTGTGATTCTAGATTTTTTTGGTACTACCTGAGTAGGATTTACCCACTTACTATCTGAGATCGGATAGATAATTCCTACTTCAAGTAATTTGAGAACTTTAGCTCTCACTACCTCTTTCATATGTGGATTTAATCTCCTTTGAGGTTGTTAGGAAGTTTTGGCATTATCCTCTAGGTGTATTCTATGTGTGTAAATCAAAGGATTAATACCATTTATGTCTTTTAAAGTCCACCCAATTGCATTTTTAATAATTCAATCAACTTATCTTCTTGTTCACTTGTGAGTGTAGAAGCGATTACCACCGGGTAAGTTTGTTTCTCTCCAAGAAATGCATATTTCAGTCCTTCAGGCAGAGGTTTTAACTCCAACTTTGAAATTTCGTTCTTTTTATCCTCATTTTCTCCCAATTCTTCAAACTTTAGTTTCCATCTTTTATTTTCAATCACCTGTGCACAGTCAAGTGAAGAACATATGTCAGAGATTTCAGGATCTAATTGTATATTTGACTCAAATGAATTTATTAAACACATTTCTAAGGGATCGGTAGAACTCCCTTTTTGAATATGATCATCCACAATCGTTTCAATCATGTCACCTTCTTCACTTTCATCCTCCTCTTCATATGGTTGCTTACACATATTAAAAATATTGAGTTTAAGTGTCATGTTTTCAAATGAAAGCTTCATTACTCCATTCCTGCAATTAATCAAAGCGTTAGAAGTTGCTAAAAATGGACGACCTAAAATAACAGGTATCGGATTACATCATTTGACAGGTTCTGTATCCAAGATGATAAAATCCACAGGATATATGAATTTATCAACTTGAACTAAGACATCCTCCACTGTCCCTCTTGGTACTTTTATTGATCTATCGGCAAGTAAAAGAGTTACAGATGTTGATTTTAACTCCCCGAGATTGAGCTGCTGATAAACTGAATACAGTAATAAATTCACACTAGCACCAAGATCAAGTGAGGCTTGTTCAATTTTATGACTTCCAATAATACATGAAATTGTAGGACAACCAGGGTCTTTATATTTCAAAGAATTATTGTTCTGAAGAATGACACTTACTTGTTCAGCTAAAAATGCTTTCTTTTTCACATTCAGTTTTCTTTTTACTGTGCATAAGTCTTTCAAAAATTTTGCATAAGATGGAACATGTTTAATAGCATCCAGTAAAGGAATATTAACTTTTACCTGTTTGAAGATTTTAAAAATTTCAGGATTGTGATTCATCTTCTTAGTATTACGTAATGCATGAGGAAATGGGGGTGGAGGTGAGGGTTTGGTATTTTCTTCATTAAGTGTAGGTTCAACACTTTCCTTACCCTTAGAGATTGATTCATCGCTCTCATGAGGTTCAGGAATTTCTTTTTCAATAATTTTACCACTCCGAAGAGTGATAACTGCTTTAACTTGATCAATGTGTTGGCTTCCTGAACTACATGCATTTGAGTTATGTTATCCTTTGGGGTTTGGCTGTGGTTGAGAAGGAAATTTTTCTTTCTCATGAATGTTCAGTGCAGATGCAAATTTAGCAAGAGTATCTTTCAAATCAGCAAATGTTTGAGCATTTTGAGAATTAACAGACTCTTGTTTTTCAATGAATGTATGCAAGGTTTCTTCAAGATTTTTCCTAGGAGGTGGGACATATGGTGCATAACCTTGATGATTTTGAAAGTTTTGGTGTGGCTGGAAAGGTGGTTGCGAAGCCTGTGCTTGAGTGTCATTCCTCCAACTAAAATTCGGGTGATTTCGCCATCCAGGATTATAGTTTTGTGAACATGAGTTATTGTTTGACCGTTTGAACGTGTTTAAAACATTGGCTTGTTCATGGAGACATTCCCTAAATGCAGGCAAAGTTGGGCAATCATTGGTAGGGTGATCATGGGTTTCACAAATGTGACACACAATTTCTTGAACAGATTTTATTTGACCACTCTTTTTTATTTCTAAGGTTTCGACTTTTCTAGTAAGGGATGCTAATTTGGCTTGAAGGTCATGGTCTTCCTTAAGATGATAAATACCCCCACTAGATATAGTGGTTTGATTTTTGCTAGGTGCCTTACAGGTACCAGCAGTGTCCCAATTTTGAGCATTTTCTGCTAGTAAGTCAAGATAGTTCATTGCCTCTTCTAGGTCTTTTTCCTCAAATGTTCCATTACACATCATTTCTACCATTTGCCTAACTTGGGGTGTTAAGCCCTCATAGAAATTTGAGACTACTCTCCATGTTTCAAAACTATGATGGGGACAGGTATTAAGTAATTCTTTATACCTTTTCCAACATTGGTAAAGGGTCTCTCCTAGTTTTTGGGCAAAAGTGGTGATTTGTCTTTTGAAAGAATTTGTTCTATGGGAGGGAAAATTTTTTTTCAGGAATTGTTGTTGCATCTCATCCCATAAAGAAATGGATCCTGGCCTAAGGTTTTGTAGCCATGTTTTAGCTTTATCTTTTAAAGAAAAAGGGAAAAGCTTAAGTCGAATTGTGTTCATGCTACAATTTTGATCATTATACGTGTTACACACTTCTTCAAATTCTCTTAGATGTAGATAAGGGTTCTCTGCATCTAAGTCATGAAAAGTGGGTAAAAGTTGGATAATGTCTGGCTTAAAATTAAAATGCGTTGCATCCGGTGGAAAAATTAAGCAAGATGGTGCACCGGTTCGTGTAAGGTTCATATAGTCTCTAAGTGTCCTAGGTCGGTTATGGTCATTATGTTGGGACTGATTGTCCCCTGGGTCTATGAGTCCCTCAATTTGATTTTCGCTCATGGTGTTACTTGGTGAAGAATGAGAAGATGAAGGAGAATCTAACAAATTATCAAAGGAAGTTTTAAAATTACCTTTTACTAAACGATGAGAATTAGGATCTCGAAACCAACCACTCATAAAAAGAAACAAAACAAAATACAATAACAATAATACAAATAAAATATTAAACACAGGTAAATAAAATAAAATATTACACACAAGTAAATAAAATATGTAAAACTAAAAGCAAAATAAAGATAAATAATTAGAAGTTAGATTAGTGATGTTAGATTATATAATAAAAAGTTAATAAATAAATAGTAGGAGGCTTAGCCTTTCATTAAAATAAAAAACGAAAATAAAAAGCGAAAATAAAAGGCAAATAATAAATAAAGTAAATTACGTTAGGAGGCTCGGCCTTCCATGAAAATAAAAAAAATGAAAATAAAAAGTAAAAAATAATAAATAAACGAAATAACGAGTAGGAGGCTCAGCCTTTCGCGAAAATAAAAATAGAATAATAAATAAAGTACGTTAGGAGGCTCGGCCTTCCATGAAAATAAAAAATAAAAATAAAAATAAAAAAACGAATAATAAATAACGAGTAGGAGGCTCAGCCTTCCATGAAAATAAAATAAACAAACAAACAACAACAAAACAAAATATTAACGTTACCTCCCCGGCAACGGCGCCAAAAACTTGACACGTCCAGAATATAGAAGTTATTCCCAAGTGCAGGATTGTCGAAGTAATAAATAACCCGATGAGAACGGGGTCGATCCACAGGGAAGTAGAATTAAAATTCTAAATTATAAACACTTTTAAGATAATTAATACAGTATAAGATGTTTGCAAATATTATTTCAATTAACCAATTCAAATAAAAAGCTAAGGTTATAGGGATTCACTCTTGGCATAAGAAGTAAGAATATATTTAATTTTTTTTCTATAACTCAATTGGAATCCTCACACAAAGGAGGTTCCAACCGAAAAATATAGCAATTAAAGTTCATCATCATTTATATATTGATTAGTATTTATTTATTTCAATTATTATACACCAAATCTTATAAATGGGTTCAAGTATTTATTATGCCAATCTTTATATTTGTCTACAATAAATCAAGACTCCCACTTTACAAGAAAGGTTATATAAATCAAATCTTGTAAATGGTTTCAAGAATTTGTTGTGCCAAGTATTAAGTTTGTCAATAATAAATCAAGAATCACCACTTTAGAAGAAAGGGTATTAATTGTACAAATAAAATAAATACATTATATATAAATTTGCATAACTTAAAAATGAAGCATTAAATTCATGAATAAATATTAAACATATCTTATTACCTTGCTAAGAGCTTCACCCTTTCACCTTTGCTTAAACAAAATTATTTGGACATAATAAAACTAAATGAAAAGAAAAGAAATGGAAGAAGAAATAACATGACTTAATAGTAAACAAGAGAAATAATAGTACAAGGAAATGGATACAAAGGAAAAGTATTTTAAACTAAATTCTAACTTTCTAATTACATTCTTTAGGCATAAACAAGCCACCTATTTATAGAAAAACATGGATAAATTGAGACAAATTTGGAGGGAACCACTTGGTTGATGAAAGTCAAGAATGATGGCAAAATAATTTGCATTCATTATCACTTGGGCACCCACTTGATTATCCAATTTGGAATTGATGTGATCCGAATTAGCTGTCACTCAAAAACTAAAAGTTGTAGATAAGTATCTTATCTTTCCAAATTGAGTGATCTCATATGTATTAGATACGTATTTCTATAGTTATGGGCCAAATACTGATAACTGTTCAAACTGGGCCTGTACTGCAGATCAATTCTGTTCTAAGCTAATTTTTACCCTCTAAATACTCGAATTTCCAATGCTTTATGAAATACAATATGTTAGCCCATTGAGTCAGCTCTACACAGGATCAAGAATCATCTCAATTGGATCTTTAGGTAGAAAGTTATACCCATTTTACCGAACCTGCCACAAAACAGTTATACGATAATTAAGTACAATATTGTAAATATACTTAAGTTAAAAAAATTAAATACACTAGTAATACAAAACAATCATGTAAAACTCTTATTAAATGTGTAATTTCAAGTGTTCATCACATAGTTAATAAGTGAATTCAAGGTGAAACAATTCATAAAACAAAATTGTGCCACTTGTTAACATCTAATTAGTTAACAACTCTCATTAACTAATTAAGTGATATACTTAACATTTAAGTTTAGACAAGTGTACAACCCAATGAACTATGAAATATATTTTTAGTTTGTTGGAATCTCTAGCATGGAACTGTTCAATTTATAATGACGCCCCAATGCATAATGAATACATTTCATATTGTGAGACTCTCTAGGCCCACGCTCGAATTGTCATATAGGACCATACAAGTTGAGGTTATAATATATTCATATAATCTCTCATCATTTATATCCAGGTAGAGCGAAGATATAGATCAACATCGTCAAATCTCCATATGCCCGACGAAAGCTTATCTCTAGAATTATAATTCAATAAATAATATTTCCAAATACATTAATGATATTATTTATCTCTATGGTTAAGCTTTTTTCTCAGAAATTACTGCTTATGACTATAAGACTTTCTAAAATACAATCTTAAAGCATTATGATATATTACTCACCCAAGTGAGCTGATGGATCTTATATCTATACACATAGGACTTCATGAATATCAGACCATACCCAGCGACACCCAGCGGTCAGACCAAAAAGGTTTTTGATATGTGTGAAACTAAAGTATGGCGGATCACTCAAAAGCCTACTGTGACAGTTAAGTTAAAGGATCACAAATACTACTAAACTCGAAAGACTATCTATTGACGTCTTTATGAGATGTTTATTGAAGGTCTTTGTGAGTCTGTTCAGTATTCAGTCCTTACTAAATACCTGTATCGCTATACGAGCTTTCACTAAACTCATAGTCTGCTAAGACTAACCATCTAGACAATCCAGATATAGACATACACCGATCTATATATTTATTAAGGTATTCACTAATAGACCGGTATTAGTGAAGATAGATCAGGAACATAATATTTCAGTACATATTTGCATAATGACATTTTCTAACACTATTTTCAACTTTTTGCAACTATGTCATTACTAATATATTGTAACGTCTTTATTCCATTTCAGACAAGACTCTAATTCTTTAGATATCGTTAACTTTTATAACCCGATAAATCATGTCAGTGCCAACTCTTAGTATTTATAACTCTCAGCGTTATTAATTCTTAGCACTGATCTAAACTCATTTATACCAGATCTGAATTCTTTCAGATTATACAATATCTGAAACGTTACAAGTATCTTACCATATATAAAATATAATTAGTAATTTAATAAAATAATAATACTAGTATAAATATTAAACAATTATTCATACATAAAGGAATGACATGTAAGCACAAATACTAATAGCATATTTTTGTGCCTTGTGTGTATAATTATTTTATTTATTATGTTATTAATTTTATTTATTCTTGTATTATTTATAAATGAAGTCTTTTACAAAATGCACAAAATTCTTATAGCGCGAGCTAAAAAATCTTAACAATATCATGTGTTAATTGATTTAACTCCTAAAAATTTTGGGTGAGAACTCCTCTCACACCAAAATACGGAGGAATTGGTTAATATTCCATATTATAAAAAAAATTAAAGAACTTTAAATTTAAATAGTTAATTTTTTTTTTTATTTATTTTTCTAAACTATATGAAACTATATATAATATGTTGTAAAAGCGAACTTTATTTTAAGTTTAAGCTATTAAATTAAATATGAATTACTTAAAAAAGTTTTGAAATCTTGTGTAAACAATTTAGAATCTCAATTTTTTTTTATGATTTTGAAATTTGTTAGATTTTTATGTATAAGGATTCAAAAAAAAAAAAGTTTTTCAATTTTTTTAAGATGATAATTTAAAAATAAAGAGGGGTTGTAGTTCTGATGGTAGAGCACTCGCTTAGCACGCATCACCATTTTATATTTATTATTTATTTTAGTATTTTTACAGTTTCTAATTACATGTTGGGACCCACATGAATATTTTCCCTTGTTAAGCATTTTAATATTCACCACACAATAGGGTGGAACCCAAGTGAATATTTTATTTATTTTGTATTTTATTATTTATTTTTTAATTATCTTTTATTTGTTTTTTTTGGGGAAGAATATATTTTTACTAGTTAAAGATTCCAATAAATGGCTGAAAAAAAAAAAAAAACTCACACACAGATATATATATATAATATTTTTTCTGAAAGAATATATTTTTTGTTTGTTAAACAGAAATAGTGCAATAAATCAGTATTACATTACTAATGTATGGAGTCTAATTGTCACCTAAAAGCCAAACTTAGCATGTTAAGTTTAATTATCGTTTTGACACAAAATTATCAAACTAAAAATGTATCAAGAGTGTATTAAAAACTCATTTATGAATTACATTGTTTTAAATTTTTCATACTATATGTAGGGTACTAGTAAAGCCAGTAATAAGTGAGCCAGGTTGGAGATGATAATTTCTATTTTCGTATTTATATAGGTTGAAAAATTTTCAAACCCATTTTATATTCGAATTAAATAATTGAATGTTTAGAGATGAACATTTTTTTGAATAGGGATGGAGTCTATATTTAGATTTATTTATATTTTAAAAATATATATTTTTCAAAATTATAATAATATACTTTAATTAAAAAATAAATTTTTTTCTTAATACAATAAAAGTTTATGATGACAAAATAATGGACGCAATTCTTAAATTGAGAGTGAATCATTATAAATTCACATGTTTTTATTTTTGTTTTGCTTTGTTTATTATTGCTCGTGTTTGGTGACAGTTTAACATTTTAATGGGTAACACAAATAATTTTTTTATGTGGACTCTCATGAACATTTATTTTTTTTTATTTTAAAACAATTATTTTTAGTAGATATTTTTTACTTGTTAAACATTTAAATAAATCACTAACATATAATATGATTGTATTTTATGTGTCACTAATTAGTGACTATTACTTATTAAGTGGTTATTGAATTTGTACTATTATTAATATAATAATTATACAATATCAATAACAAATTGTACATTATATCACATTAATTAAGATATTATATTTTATTTATATTCTTTTAAAATATATTTTTTACTTGTTTAAACAGAAATATTAACATTGTCACTCCCTGAAATTGATATAAATTATACTTTGATTATGAATTTAATTTTAATTAAATTGTTACTCCTTTTAGTTAATTAAAAAGTTAAAAATACTCTTATAATTATTAATTAAGAAAAGAGAGTGACAATATAATTAAAAATAAAGATACCATTAAAATGTAATTTATTTTAACCTCAGGGGGTAACAGTGTTAATATCCTGTTTAAACAGGGAAATACTCACTATCAAGTTATGTGGTGCGACCCATATGAATACAATGTTTTATTCTACCCCATCAACGCCGACCACGCCGTATCAACAATCACAGCCTACACGTTCCTGGGTGAGATTATCAAACCTCAGTTCTACTTGGGATAAGTAAGAAATTACACACAATTCTATGTCATAAAGACAAAAACTGTGTCGTCAGACTTCAATCGATTCAATTCGAAATTCAGATACAAAGATTTGCTGCTTAGATTCAGATTCATTCATTAGAGTCTGACTGAACAAACAAAATCTGAAAAAGCCAAAAAAAAAAAAAAGAAGAAGAAGAAGAATTCAGAGATGGGTTCATCAAAAACAGTGAGAAAATTAGAGGTGGTGTCACCAGTGCCAGCAGATATAGACATTGCAAACTCAATGGAGCCACTTCACATTTCTGAGATTGCCCAGGAACTCAATCTTAAATCAGAGCATTATGATCTTTATGGCAAATACAAAGCCAAGGTGATTGCTTTTTCATTCATATACTTTGTCTCTGTTCCTTGAGTTTACATGTCAAAGTCAATGAACTTATAGTTCTCTTAACTCTTGCCTATTGTTTGTTTGGTTCAGTTTGATGTTAAAGACATGATTTTTTTTTTTCTTTTTTGTATATATTGGTTTATTGTGATAAGGGTATAAACAAAAACTCCCATGTTCTTGTTTATTTATTTATTTTTAATTTTTTTCATTAATGTGTTCATTGATTGAATCTGTCTACTTGACATAGATAAGAATCATAAATGGAGTAACTTTCTTATTAGTTCTTAAAATGTTATGATTTATTTTCTTTCTGTTGCTTTTATTTGCCAAATGCCAATTTTTTATATGCTTTAAGGTTCTTAGTTATCTGAGCAAGCAAATTTGGGTGTGTGAATTTGAATGATTTGGTGGATCTTTATTTTATAGGTATTGTTATCTGTGCTTGATGAGCTCGAGGGATCTGCAGATGGGTATTATGTGGTTGTTGGAGGGATCACTCCCACTCCTCTTGGAGAGGGCAAGTCTACAACAACTGTTGGGCTGTGTCAAGCATTGGGTGCTTTTCTTGATAAGAAGGTGAAACTTTTCATTGCTTAAATTTTAAGGCATTTGTAGTTCCTTCTTTTTCCCTGTTTGGTTTAATGTGACTTGCTTTTGACTTCCACTTTTAGCCTTGATTACTTTTTAGTAGTGTATTTATTTCCAATAATCTGTATTTTGAAGTTGACTGGCCCTCATTGTGTAACTGGTAAGGCTTCTTGAGGTGGTACAACAGGGCACCGTATTTTGCATGCCTTGTTGGGTATTGAGTTCATATTATAACATGGATTTGATAATGCTGTTTGACTGTAAATTATTATAAGGTAAAAATTTGGTGATAAATTATTTCAATGGGCCCAAAAACTGTCTGTACCTAATGATAGTCAATATTGGAGTTGGATAAACAAATTAGGCTGCAATAACATGTCATGCCAAGATAAGGAGATCTCAAAAATTGAAAATGATTGGAGTTGAAGGGCTTATGGAGATCAACTTAAAACTCCTTTATGATTGTTATTTTTATTTTTTGAAATTTTCTCACTTTTGCACAAGCTCCTTGCATTATGATATTCTGCAAACATTTTTTATTGAACAAACTTTTGTTGGTTGATCACTCCTCATTATTTCCGTGGACAACCCCTGAGATTACTTCTTATTTATGTGTTCTGCCCATTGAAACTCTGTTCTCATCTGTCACTTTAATGATGGAAATTGAAGAAACAAATTAATGTCCTCGATGTGCTTGCACATGTTCAATGGTTCTTTTATCATTGTAAAGCACTAGACTGTGTGTTAGTCTTATCTTGCTGCTCACATTTCAGTAACCTAACCAAACAAGTGATGTACTCCATTGCTAAAATGCAAACCAAAGTAACCATTAGTCAAGTTTCAGACATCAACAGACTTGCTCATCAAGCTGGAATTCTTGCAAAATAAACTAGCTTAAATGAAGGATTTTCCACAAAAAATGAAAATATCTTCATTGTAGACTTGGAAGGTTCAAGAAGTTCAGTATGGACCGATAATCAAAAGATTTACTTGAATGACTTTTAGCTGGTTATCGAGTTTTTGTCTATCCAAGTGGGGTGTTAACACATTTGATCTTCCAAGAATTATTGTGCATCTAAATCTGCTGAATTCAAACTGACATATTTCCTTCTAGCTTGCTTTATTTTACAAATTGCATTTAAACTTCTTTCTAAAGATTGATTTTCAGGTCAAAAGAAAAAAAAAAGTAGAAATTAAGTGACTGTCATGGTTCTGGCCATTTTTAGCAGACTTGGTAGCTAAAGATATTTTTATTTTTGGCTTCCTCCTTTATTGTCAAAGAATTTTGGATCTTTATAGTGGTTGTTATGGTGTAGAAGTTTCCAAATGACTGGTTGCTTTCTGTTGCTTTGGAGTGGGGATTTTGTTGGGCATAATCCTGATCATCTTTCCATGATTATTTGTTAGGTTGTTACCTGCCTCCGTCAACCATCACAAGGGCCAACCTTTGGAATCAAAGGGGGTGCAGCAGGTGGTGGTTACAGTCAAGTGATCCCAATGGATGAGTTCAATCTTCATTTAACAGGAGATATTCATGCAATAACAGCTGCAAACAATCTTCTTGCTGCTGCCATTGACACCAGGATCTTCCATGAGTCATCTCAATCAGATAAGGCTTTGTTCAACCGGCTATGCCCACCAAACAAAGAAGGAAAACGGAGCTTTAGTGATATCATGTTTAGGCGTTTGAAGAAGCTTGGGATCTCCAAGACCAATCCTGAGGATCTTACGCCGGAAGAAATTAATAAATTTGCTAGGCTTGATATTGATTCAAAATCTATCACATGGAGGAGAGTGATGGATGTGAATGACAGATTCCTAAGAAAAATTACTATTGGCCAAGGCCCCGACGAGAAGGGAATGGTGAGGGAAACCGGATTTGACATTTCTGTGGCTAGTGAGATAATGGCAGTGTTGGCCCTGACAACATCTCTAGCTGATATGAGAGAGAGGCTTGGGAAAATGGTGATTGGAAATAGCAAGGCTGGTGAACCTATAACTGCTGATGATCTTGGTGTTGGAGGTGCTTTGACTGTACTAATGAAGGATGCAATCAACCCCACCTTGATGCAGACACTCGAAGGAACCCCCGTCCTTGTTCATGCTGGTCCTTTTGCAAATATTGCTCATGGAAATTCTTCTATTGTGGCTGATAAGATTGCACTGAAGTTAGTTGGACCAGGTGGGTTTGTGGTCACTGAAGCAGGTTTTGGTGCTGATATTGGAACAGAGAAGTTCATGAATATTAAATGCCGATGTAGTGGTTTAACTCCTCAGTGTGCTGTTATTGTGGCAACAATAAGGGCCTTGAAAATGCATGGTGGTGGGCCAGAAGTTGTTGCTGGGAAGCCTCTCGACCATGCCTACTTAAATGAGAATGTGGCTCTGGTTGAAGCTGGTTGTGTGAACCTGGTCAGGCATATTTCAAACACAAAGGCATATGGTGTGAATGTTGTTGTTGCTATCAACAAGTTCGCAACTGATACTGAAGTGGAACTAAATGCAGTAAAAAATGCATCATTGGCTGCTGGAGCCTTTGATGCTGTGGTTTGTTCTCACCATGCCCATGGTGGAAAAGGAGCGGTTAGTCACTTATCAACTTTCGCTTATTGGATTTCACAAACTAGGAGTATATCCCTCAACTTTCTTTTCCTGAAATTACATAATTGAAAATGGATTAAGTCTGATATATTAACTTACATTGGCCATATTTGGCCTTCATATAGGATTTCTTTGAGCCAATTTGAGCAGCTTGGTTTGTCTAGCAACCATGACACAAAGTCTTCCACTAATCCCTAATCCAGACACAACCAGCCTTTATGGCGAATTTCTGATGTCCTGTAGTTCACCTTTTCTTGGATTCCAAATGTTTTACGTTACAATTAGCTCACAATATAATTCAAATTGTTGACTGAAATTTACTTTCAAGTCTATTTTTTTTTCTTGATTCTGAACTCTGTGCTAGTTGATAATCACTTTATATATGAAAATCCTATACACTTCAAAGTTTCCTTATATTCCTCTTCCCTTTTTCCTATATTTGTATCATCATTAATGAAATTATATCTTGTTCTAACTAAATGACATATCTCAGCAAACTCAAGAATTTTTCAATCCAAGTCTGATTGCATCTTTTGAGGCAGAAACACACGTACCTTTTATTGGCTGTAGCATGATTCTGGGCTAGGCTCCTTGTGCATGTGCATATTATGTGTTAAAATTAACCTGCCAGAAGTTGCATTAAAATGCTGTTGACTAAAAGTTCTACTATCGTATTTTCAGGTTGACCTCGGAATTGCTGTTCAAAGAGCTTGTGAGAATGTGTTACAGCCTCTGAAGTTCTTATATCCATTGGATATTAGTATTAAGGAGAAAATAGAGACAATAGCGAAGTCCTATGGGGCTAGTGGTGTTGATTACTCAGAGCAGGTAAATGCTTTGTACTTTTTTCCAGCAGTTGAATCTCCATTTACATAAGTTGGATTGGATTTTAAGAATAAATTTGATATCAATCATGACTCATTTAATCACTTCAAAATCTGACATAATCACAAAGTTGGGGCAAATAATTAAATTTTCTTTTGGCGAGAGCAAAGTCAGGTTGTGAAGTGTGTTTGTATCTTTTTTGAGGCATTGTAAATGTAAAGTTATTTTCTTTCTGGCTTCTGAAAATAAAAATGGAAGAAATATCCATCTCATTGAAGAAATGCAGAGTTGTTATAAAAGAAGTGCTCGTATCATTGATGTGAACATCATGATAGTTTGGTCTACTGCAGAACTTTTTGTAATTTATTTTCCTGAACCTCCATCCATGCCAGAATATCATAAAATTTTGAAGTTTCTCAACCATTTAGGGCTCTGGTCGCTAACTTCAATTATTTTGTCTTGTCCAACTAGGCGGAGAAACAGATAGAGATGTACAGCAGACAACGGTTTTCTGGTCTCCCAATCTGCATGGCGAAAACCCAGTATTCATTTTCACACATCGCAGCAGAGAAGGGCGCCCCATCTGGTTTTATCTTACCAATAAGGGATGTAAGAGCTAGCATCGGGGCTGGATTCATTTATCCTTTAGTTGGAACAATGAGTACAATGCCAGGTCTTCCAACAAGGCCTTGCTTTTATGAGATCGATATCGACACTGCAACTGGAAAGGTTCGTGGTCTCTCTTAAGATTCTGCAAAACTCTTGATTGTATGGTTCTCTGAGATGTTCTCTTTAGCATCCTTGTTATGTTCTTGGAGGTCCTATCTCCCATTTGCCAATCTTTGAACCTATATTTGCACACTGTGTGCACCTTTGTTGTGTTGTGTCACTAAGAATTGAACAAAAGAGTGTAGAGAATAAATCTGGTTTCATATTACAGGTGTTTATTCAGGGGTTAATGTTGTTTGACCTTCATTGTGGATCATAAGAAAAGTTCATGATAATATATTCCTCTTAATCGCATTGCTTATAACTGATGCTAGAGTTGGCATTCTATTTCACAAAGATTTTATTTGGTATAAAAGTCTTCCTGTTTGATTTTGGAAGCATAGCCATTAAAGTATTTGGGTAAATTCTATTGCACTCCTTATTTAAGTACTTATCAAACACTAGTATTCTTCCCATTTTAACCGGGTATTTTCACTTCATAGCAGCTGCAGCTTCAAAGTTTGATAGCTGCATCCCCATTAAATGAACCCCAAGTCTACATGTTTCCCTTTTAAAAAACAGAGAAGGAAAAGAGAGAGAAGACAAACCTGAACTACTATATAACCAGCTCATTATATTGTGTGTACGTGTGTGTGTTTTTGGCCATATAATTGCAAGTTAACAATTCCTTATTTGCATGCCTTCAACCAATTTGTTCCTTAAACCATTTTGTTTTCGTGTTGCTTCCTCTCTGGAGTGTGGGTGGTAATTAAGTTGGGTCTAGTATCTGTAAGACAACATTTTTCTTAGCTTTGTAAGAGCATCTGCTTACAAAACATTATGGTGGAAACTGATTCAATTTTTTTCGTTGCTTTATTTCGGGATTTTGGTTATATCTTTTAATTTTTCGTTGCATTTTATAGTATTTTAAAAGGCAGTCTATAAGTTAAATGTGCAACAAAAAGTTTAAAACATACAATGAAAGAATTAAATGAATGTATGTGTGATAAAATTTTATTAAATGGGCGCATAATTGACATGGTGTGCGGTGGCATCTAAATATTTCTCCACATTTAGAATACAGTAATTTTTGGAGAATTGACAGTTTAGTCCTTATATTTTTGTTAAATTATTCATTTGATTTATAATATTTTAAAAATTATCAATTACATTATTTAAAAGCGTTTTTGTTAGGGGTGGGCAAAATTTTGTTTTATATAAATGAAATCAATATAAGAAATGAATTGAACTAAATTGATTTTATATTTGGTTCAGTTCAATTTTTTCTTAAAAAAGTTTTTAATTTATTTTAAGTGTATTTTTTTTTTTTGTTTAAATTGACTTAAATTGAAATTGAACTGATGGTCTCAAATAAATATAATCGATCAAGAATTGGATTTTAAACTAAATTGAATTGAAAATTTTGAGCTAGGTTTGATTCAGCCAAACTGATACCTATTTCAATTTTTTTTGTTATCATTTTTATTAATGAAATATTACTATTTTTATCTTTAAGAGATGTAATTAATAATTTTTAAAATATTAAAAATTTAATAAATAATTCAATAAAAATGTAGGGAGTAGAGTGGCAATTTCCCCACAATTTATAACATTTATCGTCCAACCTAACTATTGTTTGAATAGGCTTCTTATAAATGGCAAATTATGCATAATTTATACTTTGGTGTTTCAGATGAGACGGGGTTAGATGGGGTTAGGTATATGTGATTATGTTAAAAAGAAAAATAAATAAATAAAAACAAGATCGTCGAACTTGCAAGGAAAGATCACATATGAATGTTATGGCTATGGATGATGTTATATATAGTACCTTAAAGTTTCAATTTAATTAAATAAAATTGCAGTCAAACAAATCAAGCCTCGGATATTTTTATCCAAAAAATAAATTTAAGAAAAATTTACATCAACTCAATTTAATATTATTGCCAATTGCGCAGGCTATAATATATATTTTTTTATAATTTGTAAATGTGCATATATAAATTCATGAGTAATGTTATAATTTTTAAATATTATTCTAAAATTTGTATCATAAATTGATATATCAAATAATTATTAAACGCCAAAAAGATACAACTTATAAAATTATCTATTATATTATTTTATTATTTAATAGTTATTTAACATATAATTTAAAATAAAAATTTTGAGATAATATTTAAAAAGTGTAATATTACTAAAACATTTATATATATATATGCACAAAAGACTCACCTTTTCATATATGTTCTATCATTTTTGTTCATACATATAGAGATTTATTTGGACTGAACTGATTAAGTTTGGAGTACACCTAAGACTGAGGAGATTGAGTTAGATGCAGATTATGTATGTAAATGGTAGCTATAATTGTATTCTTAAGATTTATGGAGAATTCACTTCTTTTTTTCCACTTAAAAGGAAGTGTATTTATAAAGTACCAACTTAAGTTTGAGCTAAATACTCTTCTTCTTTGCTTCCTAATTAGTCTTTTTTTTCTATCATTCCTAAAAGAAAAGAAAAAGAAAAAGAAAAAGAAAAAGAAAAAGAAAATTATCATCGCCAATTACTACATCATGTGAATAACAACAATTATGCTTCAATCTGCCACATATAGATTCAGAGGAACATTTTGTAACAATGAAATATTGAAAAATGAAAAGGTCCAAAGAAGATTAAGTTAAAAAAAAAAAAGAAAATGAAAGCCAATTCAATGGTCATCCTTGGCTTGCGCACGCCACGGTTTTCTCAATAGAAAAAAAAAAATCAGTTTTGGTTGTCACGAAAAGTTAGAATTTGATTCAAAGTCAATGCACGGACTTGGAAATCTAACTTTAAAAATTTGCTTTGTTCAGAAAGTTGATTGTATTTTTTCTCTAAGGCTATTTTTACGTAAGGGAGAAGGATACACCTACTTTTTGCCTTTTAATTAACTAATGGGCAAAGATAGGTAGACCCTAAGTTTTAGTTTAATGGCCGTTTAAACCCCTATCTTTTCTTAAACACCAAATCAAACCCCTTCTGCTAGTATTTTTCATCAATTTTAACAGTTGGAAGGGTAATCATGTACTCTTACATTGAATTTTTAATGGGGTTCAAAATTATAAACAATGAAAACTTTATCAAAATAAATACAATTTAGCAAGCCATTCAATCATTCTTCATGGAGTGAAAGACAATTCACATGCCATCTTCACTTCAAACTTGCTAAACTCCAAATCTCTCCATTTTACTTATCACCAAGAAACCAAATCTAGTCCACGAAGACGGTGAGGCATTCATAGCTGGTGAAAATATCATTTTTCTTGTGTGGCATTTAAGGTGTACTAAAGAACATTGTCTTTGTATCATTTTTTTGTGTGGTTATTTTATATTTTGTACTTATATTGTTTTCTAATTTTTAGGGTTTTTTTATATTAAAAATAATAATAATTTTAATTGTTGAAAGAATGAACAATTAAGAAGTTTGTGTTTGTAGATTGTGTTTTCAAAGTTTGTTTGTGGATTTGTTTGACATGTTTAGGCATTCTCAATTTATCAATATTTAATAATAATATTGTTTATTTTTAGTTGTCAATTTTTTAAAAAGATTTTACCTCATTATATAATTATGTTGTGAAGAACAAATTGATACAGACAGCAAAACCATATGCACTTTGAAGCCTAGTATAACGAAAATAAATAAATAAATAAATAAAAGGACTAAATTATAAAAAAAAAGAAAAGAAAAGAGATGGTTTTAGTGCAACTGTCATGTTGAAGTGTAATTGAAAATATGCTTTATATTTCATATATTCTTTTGCATATTTAATTTCTTTTTTTAAAAATATGGGATATCATCAATGTGCCAATGCATTGCATTTTTAATTTTAGCACTTACTAATTATATTTGAAACAAGATTATAGGACATTTCTTAGTGTGTCCTATTAAATATGCAATGGTATTATAGTTTTCCTGTTCATCAAAATATTAGGTACTAAGAACAAAAATATAATAAAATAATAAAATAAAATGTCACTCTTATATTTGAACAATGCACACCTTTTAGATAAATTTAAATTTTCAAACAATATTGAATGTTTAAAATATTTTAGGTAAATGTCTTTTAGGTTTTTGCACCTTTTTTTTTTGGTAGTTGTATTTTTTTTAGAGTTTTGTTAATGGAAATATGATTGTAGCTCACTGATTTGCATTTGATGTTTGTAGATGATACTTATTTTTGATATAGATTTGCTACCCTTAGATATTGTCACACCAACACATGATCAAAACACACAGTATGAGACCAACTTAGTCAGTAATAATGACTCTATAAATGTAGAGCATGACTTAACAGAGCAACAAAATCATGAACAACCACGGGATGAAGATCCTACTCTTATGAGTTGGTAAGTGACCTTAAAATTGAGATGAAATTCCAGAGATTTATGATGAGTTTTCCTACTTTTAGAGATGGATTTATCAGAGGTTGCAGATGTTTATTAGTCTATAAGGGTGTTATATAAAAGGGAATGTATAGTGGTGTATTATTGTTAGCAATATCTTTAGATTCTAATTGTGGATTTTTTCCAATTGCTGTGGCTAATGTCAAATGTGAGTGTACAGAATCATAGAAGTGGTTTCTTCAAGTATTAAGTGAGTGGCTAGATATAAGAGATCAAAGGTTTGTCACATTTATGATAAATAGGTAGAAAGGTATTTTTGTTGGCTTAACAAATCATTGGCCTGGTGCAATTCATAGATATTATGCTAGATATATATTTGTAAACCTAAGAAAGTAAAAGCCAGAAGAGGTATTTAGGTCTTTATTCTGGGGGGTAGCAAGGTCAACAAAAGAAGCAGTTTGGAAGAATAACATTAACAATATCAAATCTGAAAAAGAGGTTGTATATGATTACTTGGCTAAAATTGAGAAGAATCAATGGGTTAGGCATGCATTTAACACAGATCTTAAGTGTGACCACGTGACAAATAATATGGCCAAGTCATGTAATAAATGGTTAAGGGATTATAGAGCCAGACTAATATTATGTTTGATGGAATTTATAATAACAAAAGTAATGAGATAGTTGCATAAAAGACCAATAGGTGCGAAGCAGTGGAAAGGAAAACTACCTACAAAAATCAAGAAAAAGTTGGATATTATGAAACAGGAAGACAAGTATGTAAAGGTTCTTATTTCTAGTGACTATAAGTTTGAAATGATTGACGATGAGAACCATGAAACCTATGTAGTAGACTTGCAAAGGAGAACTTGTGGTTGTGGTGCATTCTAAATCAGTGGCATACCTTGTAAGTGATAGGGGCGTAAAAGCACTAGTATAATTTATACCAAAGTTTCATATTTTACTCTAAATCATAAATATTTGACTATTCAATTGTGACTTTTGATCATAAATAGATGCACGATAGAAAATGTGACACATAGGAACAAATGGGAGGCGAATCGGACGTCAAACGAAGAAATTACGCTCAAAATACGAAAAGGGTACCAAGGCTGGGCCCTGCAGCGCCCATGATTGAGAGCCGCGGCGCCCAGGTCAGTAGCTGAGCGCCACGATGCTTGTGATGGTGAACAGTACCCTGATAAACAGTAACCCGTGAACAGTATTTTGGTACAATAACTCGTGAACAGTAATTTGAAGATAAAAACTTATAAATAGAAGGTCAAAAACCCTAAGGGAGAAAATGAGAGAAAAAGAGAGAAAAGAGGCAAAAACTTAGAGAAAGAATTCATAACACAAAATCAAAGATCAAAACCAAAAGATTGAAGAACTAAGATTAAGATTCAAGCTTCAAGTCAAGATTGAGGGAGAAGCACATCAAGGAGTCACTTTGATTAGTTTTTCTTCTCCTTTATCATTATGTTCATGTTCTTGTTGATATTTATAAATTGGTTTGATACTTTTGATTTTGTGATGGGCTAAATTGTTCATCTAGGGTTAGATTATATAAACCTAGTATGGATTTGAATTGTGTTAAATTTTAGTTTATGAACTTGATAAATTCAATTGATTCATTCTATCTTGTGTTTCATTATACCTGATCAATATTTTGAATGATTGAGGAACTATGATGAACTCGACGGAGGGATTCATATGTTTAGTCTAGGGTAATTTGATGCATGATAATAGTGTAATAACTATGAGTTCTATCTAGGATAGACATATACCTAGGTGGCATGTATGTTATAATTTAGACTTGATCTTAATGATACATTATGATTTGATTACCATAGACATATAAGTGATTGTTAGAATGCGTAATATAGTCACTTGACCATCGACAGAGACTTGTGATGAGATTAGTGTCTAAGCCAATCAATTGGTATTAAGAGATTAACTAAGTGGTTAATGAGTCCAATGAAATGCTAGGGGATGAGTCAAAACCCTAAATTATCTTTATTTGTGAATTTTACTCTTTGCTTTTGTTTTAGCTAATTGATAGGATTAGATTAGTTAAATAAATTTCACATTGTAATTTTTTGAATAAAAGTTAAGTAGGTATAATTTTAGTACTTGATTTATAGAATTAGATTACATAGTCCCCGTGAGATCGATATCTGGACTTAAAATCCTATATTACTTGATACGATAGCGTGCACTTGCGTTTAGCTAATAAAGCATTACAATCAGTAAGCATGCGATGCTATGCATTGAAACAAGGCATGAGGATGCAGTTGACTACATAGATACACACCTAACTATAAAAGCATATCTCAACACATATTTTGGAGTGATACACCCTCTTCCTTCTCAAACATCCTAGCCTAAAATTGAAGGTCTTAAAATATTTTCTCCTAACCAAAAAGTACAAGTTGAAAGGCCAAAAATAACCAAAAGAAAAGGGTAAAATGAGATGGTTGAAAATAAGCAGGCATATGAAGTGAATAGAAAGGAGAAGGGAACTATGAGATGAGCAACTATAAGCTATTTGGGTATAATAAGAAGAAATATAAAAATGTACTTGATGAAGGACATGTAATGCCACCATCTCCATTCCAATCTCAAGCACAAACCCAAGGTATATCTTATTTTCATTTTCATTTTATTTTAATGTTATGCTGTTGAGTTAGTATAGATTTTAGTTAGTTTAACTATTTCTATGCCTTTTAAAAAAAAACACTTGTACAACAGAATCATTACTTTCAAGGTCAATTGTACTTGCAAAAAAATCATGAAGATATGCAAGGCTTCTAGATTCCATTATATCAACACCTATTAGTCCCTCTTTAAGTCACCAAAATCAAGTATCATAATTATTTAAGATGAAGTTATATTACTTTCAAGTTACTTATTATTATGCTTAATTTACCTTAAGTATATTTAAATTTTATTTTTTTATCTTTGCAACACCATCAACTTATTCGAATAGAGCTCATATGGATTCTTGAATTTTTTTTAATATTAAAATTTGATAAGTACATGTTGCCATGGTTGAGGCATTTTGTGATGTTTTTCATATTGTGAATGCTTGTTTATAAATGTTGCTACATATGCAAGTTAGTGTTTGTTCCAATTTTTTTTCTTCAAATAAACCTTTGCTACAAATTTGATTTTTCTTTTTTTTTTTAAATGTTAAATCTTTTTGTGGATGAGTACCTGTTCCTAAATACAGCTTATAATAATTCATAATAGATTTTCAAAAAACAAAAACACAATCAAGTTGCGCGCAATAATAGCAATATTTGTCCATAAATTAATAAAAATTATACAAGTTCAATTTTTGATTAAATAAATAAAGAGTTGGACAATATTATAGAAGTTATAGCATTAAAATGTATTTCCATCGTTCTCCCCGCTTTAGTGTAGGCATTAAAGAAATAAAAAGCTTCTTTAAAAAAAGAAAATATAATGTTTTGACTTTTAGAATTAAATTATTCAATCTTTTTAACTGGATGTCTTTTACTGTATTAAATTATGTCTTCATAGAGCTATAATAGTAATTATAAGGTTATTATCCTTTTTGTCATTAAAATGGATGAAAATACTAACAGAAAGAGTTTGGTTAGGTATTTAGAAAAAGATGGGAATCTAAATATCCATTAAATCAAAATTTAGGGTCTACTTATCGTTTACCCTTAACTAATATAGCATAGGTAGCAAAATTTATATATGTGAATTAACAAATCACCTTGGCCTTATAATGACAAGCTATTAACTTCATTTATTTATTTAATAAGTAATGCTAAACTACACATAAATGATATTTCAAAAAAATTATTTTAAATTGATATGTCGAATAATTATTTGATGATAAAATGATGCAAATTTTAAAAGAGTAATGCTATACTTCCTAAATGATATTTCAAAATTTTATCTCAAATTGATGTGTCAAATAATTATTGGGTGGTAAAATGGTACAATTTTTAAAATCATCCATTACACCATTTCACCGCCTAATAATTGCTTGACACATTATTCGAATTAAAAAAAAATTGAGATACTATTTAAAAAGTATAATATTATTCATTCTAAAATTATTTATTATATTATTTCATTACTCAATGATTACTTAACACATCATTTTGATGAAAAAATTTAAAATATTATATAAAAAGTATAACATTATTCTTATTTAATTTTTGGATTTGAAATTAGATCTTGAAGACGGTTAACATTACACAAGGAATATATTGGTTAATTAATCTTAATACTCCTCGTTTACCTAGTACTACTTTCATATTAAAGAGTAATGATGTCATTAATATGCAAATAAATAGTGATATACTTTTCAAATTTTATTTTAAATAATGTATTAAATAATTATTAGATAATAAAATAGTATAATGTATAAATTTAAAAATTACACTATTTTATCATTTAACGATTGTTTAATACATTAATTTAAAATAAAAATTTTAAGATAACATTTAAAAAATATAACATTATTTATATATAAATATAAATTTTTTTACGTCTTTTTAGAGGCAATTACAATTGGTAGGCCCAATAATCTGGATATTGCAATAATTTGCCTTTTTTTTTATAACTGCAATAATATGCTTTTATAACTGAAAATTGCAACAATGATCCAAACTTTCCGAAAATACTCTTAATTAAGAAAAGAAAAAAAGCAGAGAGAGAATGTGTTTCTCAATTATCTATTGTTGAGTGAGCTTCTCAATTACTAGACTAGAACCAATCAACATTTAAGAAATTTTAAGTTTGTTTCGGGGTTCACAACTTTAAAATGTCATTTTCCGCTTTACTTGCAATTAGAAACATAGTCTTGCAATTTTGAGTCATATCACGAGTATCATCCTCTTTCTTATTTGATTATTTCTATTTTTCTTCCTCCACCTTGTTAATATCTTGTCTCCATTTATATATATAAATCCTCAAGGAGGAGTCAAAAGGGATTAGTTAGTGTGTTACATCATGAATAGACTTATCATTTGTCAAGATGATGATGATAAAAGAATATAAATACGAGTAATCGTTTCTGATGCATACACAGCAGCAATGTCAACAGAGACACACAAACTTTAGTTTATTAAAAATCACACGACAATAATTATAGCTTTTGAAGTACAAACTCCAGACAAGAAATACATTTCATAAGTTTATTTGTTTAATTGTATGAAAACTAAAAATTAAACCTCTTCCAATCTGGGGTGGAAGCTGGCTCGCAGTCAAACAGATCTCATGTATCATTTTAGGAGACTTTATGAGTTGAACCAACTGACATGCACTTCCCAAAATATTTATCTTGTGCTGTAAAATTACTATTTTCTGGCTCCATCATTTTTAGATAGAGCTGCTCAAACCACCATATGATGATCTAGTTGATATGTATCCATTAACCCTTCTGCAGTTCAATCTGATCTCACCTTGAGTCCCTGTTAAAACCCTTAAGTTCCCCATCCTTAGTATAGACTCCACAAAGCTTTCAAAGAAAGCAGATTGGTTCCGGGCAAATCTGTTAACAAGTTCAACGGTGTCGGCCCCGGGAGTCGAAAAAAGCTCTTGATCACTCTGAAGAAGTCCTTTGTTAGCTTGAAGATTGGTGAAGTATCTGTTGTCAAAAGTATTAGGGGTTGTGAGATCAAGATCTGCAAGAACACTGGTGTTTCCACCTCGTGGGCATAGTCGCTGCAGTCTTGGTAACAAGGTTGGGTTTAGGGTTGAGTCTGGACTGTTGGAATTGTTGAAAGCGAATAATCTTGGGGAGAAAGCTCGACACTCAGCCCTTCCAAATGTATGAGCACCTGAGGAAACATTTGTAAATCTCTATTAGTAAATATTACACCGTGGATGGATACAACATTGTTTAGGGTCCTTTTAGTAAAGTGCTTTTGTTGTACTTTCAAACCATAACTATTGCCTTTGATAGACACTATTTTGGCCTTATAAATAAGTGTATCGAATATTCATTTACTTCCATGTCATAGTTCGTATCTTGAAAATACAAAAATTAGTTCTTTACTACTAGGCCCTACTAATTAAAGTCGAATTTGTGGTGTAAGTTATTCAAACTTTACATTAGGAGTAGAATAAAGTAAAATAGTGAAAAATAATAGAGGTAAAGTAGTAAATTTATATAATTTTTTCAAAGGAAAGTGTGCTGGCCACGCTCTGCGTCATTAATGTGCATTCAGGGCAAGGGAAAGCAGGAATGATATAATCTTAATGATTACCGGACAGTGCAACAAGATCCATGTGATCGTTGAGGCCGGCTTTTCTGAAGGTGGCTTTGAGAGCATCAAGGGTTCCGAATTGTGATGGAAGGCTTGCATCTGCATGAGATCTGTTTGCCGTCCTGCTGTCTCTTCTTCCCAATTGAACTCTCCATGATGGACCCCCTGACTGTAACCACACCATCAACTCGTCACTCAAAATCAGCGATAAACCAAGAGAAGGGAAAAAAAAAATCATTAGTATTAAGTGGACTAAGATTCTTTCTTGATCTGAGCTTCTTCAGAATCAAATCCAAGGTTCGTGTTCATAATATGACGGGATAATTGTACTATCTCTAACTCTGATGTTACCAAAATATTTCTCCTAAATCCTAGTAAAAATGCATACCAAAGCAACAGATCGTTCAGCAGCAATAGCCAGAATATCAGCACAGGAGACAATGCCTGGGCAGGCGCTTTCCAGGGCAGCTTTGATTCTATCAACAATGTCGAAACCCGTGAGTGAGTTATTATTTGCCAGGCTTTGTTTCTCGCTCACTATGGTTTCAGAGTTGTCCAGCAAATTCGACCCATCACATCCCTGAAACATTCAAGTAATTTTAAGTCATTATAGCTTCTCCTTAGTCCTTAGTTTAAGGACCAAAAGCAAATAACATAAGAACGGTAGTTGTTCAAGGAGAAGAATATTAAGATCAGTAGTATTTACGTCAACAAAACAGTCATGAAAATGAAGCCTGACGAGGCGGGCGGCGGCTCGAATATCAGACTTCAAGGCATCCTCAATGACACTCTGAATGATTCTCGACGCATATGGGCATGTGGAGTCATAAAAATCCGGAGTAAGTTGAGCTTGAGATGATGATGATCCCGAAAGCACAAGTGCAAGTACAAGAGCAGCTGAAATAAGATGACTAAGAGAAGACATTTTTCTCTTTCTTTGTCACGAATAAGAAGAGAAAAAGAGTTAATTGATCAGCTTAGCTACGACTCTTTGCATGCCTCTTTATTTATAACCCGACAAAACTTAAGCAGGATTTGGAGATGACAAATGAGCCCCCAACAACAACCCAGAACCTGACAAAACTACTACTTTTTTTAATAGCAATCAGTATAACTTGACCGAATTTAAATAATGAACAGGATTTTGAACATCATAGTAGTATATATCCTGAGACTGCATTCAGTGTAACCTGACAAAACTTAAATAATTGACAGGATTTGAATACGACAATTATCCTGAGACAAACGAGGCAGGTCCGAAATATGAAGCTTTACAAGGGAGATGAATCCCAACCAAGCGGATAGCTGATAGCTAATATCCACTTACAATTTAATTAGATCGAAACAAATTTTAACATTAAATAATTAAAAAGATCACATATAGACATGTGCTCGTAAAGGTTATTATTAAAAAATAAAAGTATCAACAAAATTCACTATCCGCAAGTCGTTTTTCACTACTGACATTGACCTTTGTAATTAGTATTATACCAAATTTTATACAAAGATCATTTTTTTTCACTACCAAAATTTGAACCAACAAAATTTTTAGATGTGAGAAAAAGTATTATTATAAAATAAAGAGAAATTAATAGTTTTTTTAAGAGCTTTTTATTAATTATTCAATTGGTCTCTAATATTTAAAAAAATTATCAATTAGTTTTTTTCAAGAGCTTGTTTGTTACTATTTTTATTTTGAAATATACACTTTTTTTTAACTACCATTTTCATTCATGAAATATGACAATTTTCTTTTTTTTAAAGGATTCAATTGATAAATTTTAAAATATCAAGAATATCATGGCAAATTCAACAAAGATGTGGAGATTAACGTGACAATAACGAAAACCAAAAAGAGTCAAAAATGCATTTTAGATCAAGATCTAAATGGTCGAAGAACTAATCTAAAATCTGGATTATCAAGAATCAGATTTACATAGATAATTTACTATCAACCCGAGAAAAAGACTAGAATGTAAGAAGAGAGAAAGAAACGAATGATGCAAAGATTTTAAAAAATAGAACCTTTTCCTGTAGAAAAAAAGAAAAAGAAAAAAAATAGACCCTTTTGTTTTTGTTTTTTTTTTGATTTTTTCTTCAGAGGGGCTGATTTACATTCTAACTTGGCGTCTAATCAACATTGACAGAGTAAGTTAGGGTTCCAGCCGCCAATGATGACGGCCTACGCCACGGTCAATGCAAGCACGACGACGGCAGTTATTTAACATTCAATTCAATCTTATTCTGAAATATTTTTTTAGGCTGCGTTTATAATCCAGCGTTCTATATATATATTATCGTCCATTTGGCCAAACCTTCCGTTTCAAGCTTGTATACTTTATTTGTTCATTAAATCAATTCATTTGTCATTTCATATATAATTCTTTTCTTGAAAGGGACATATATAATTTTTTGAACATCGAGTAGGAGTTAAATATAAGGTTTTTATTTCATGGAGTGAAGATATTTGAACAGACCAACCAATTTCTACGTCCACTTCCTTCGTATACCTCTTATAAGATTTGTTTTTGAAGGGTAAATTAACTAGTACAATAATCGATTATATTACATGCCAATAAATGTTTGGACCAAATAACTTCTATAAATTAGAAAATAATAACTGCACATATAAAGAATAATATTACGGACTAATAAAAGCCCAGATCAAATGACTATACAAATAGGGTAATAATAGATTTACACATAAAGAAGAACAACTCTATGTACAAGAAATGGAGAAAAATAAAATACATTACCCTAACATTTATCGGGGCTTAAACCTTTCATTCTTATAAGAGGAAAAAAAAATAAAATACACTATCTTAACATTCACCAGAACTTGAACCCTTCATCCCAACAAGAGAAAAAATTAAAATACACCACCCTAATAATCCACCACGATTTGAACCCCTAACCAATATGAGAGAGATATATAGAATTTGCGCTAAGGTTTGAACTCGTGGCTAATGTGAGAGAGGTGCATAGAATTTGTCATTGGGACAAGCACTCAAGTACACCTCTTATAAAATCTTTAAATCCCCTTTTTACTTTAAAAAAATTTATATTCCAAAATTAATCCTAATAAAATAATTTTTTATTTTTTCACTCTTAATACACCCTCTACTAGTTTCTTTGTTCCTCTAACTTTTAAAGTTGTAGTCTCTCACAAAATTCATATGGGAGTTTTATGTAATCTCCTTTTTTCGGTACTTTATAATTATCTCGTCCATTCTTTTCTTAACATTTAAAAAAAAAAAATTCATTTTAAAAATAAAAATAACATAAAGTCTTTTATGAAAAATTAATATCTTTTTAAATTATGACAAGTTATAGTCTCTCACTAAAAATTATATGGGAGTGAATTGCTTTTAGTGTAAATCACCGGTACAGAATAGAAATAAAACTACAAGAATGTAATTAAATTTAGAGTAAAATTTGATGTTAGATAGAAGAAAGATAAAAGAAAAAAAAAAGGACGATGATGGGAAGGAAAGTTTAATCGATTGATATAAATTATACTATCCATATAAGTAATTTTATACCAAAATATTTTAGTAATAAAATTATTTGTAAAAAAAACTAGTGTAAAAATTAATTTTCTTAATCAAATCGCCCCAACCCTATTCCATAATAAGTACTTGTTGTTTCACCTTTAATTAAATAAACCACAAGTCCATTGACCAGATTTGATTATTGATTTCCTTTAATCTTCTTTATGAAAAAGTTTTTAAAGTCTAGTCATTGTACAACACATCCAACTTTTTCATAAACCCATCGCTTTTCTTTTATATGTTCTAGCTTTTTAATTAAATGAAGTTTTTCCATTATATGTTCCAAGTTTTTTTTTTAATACAAGTATTATATTTTAATTTTAAATCTAAAATATCAATTAATTAATAATATCAATCTTTTCAAGATAACTGGGAGAATTAAAACTACAACAATCTCAAATAATTAAAAAGACTAAAATTGGTCTTCTAATAATTAGGGAAACTAAAACTACCATAATATCTATCAGAGTTAAAATTCTTAACCTAACGCAGAGAGTTAAAATTGGGACCAATTGTAAAATAATTTTTTTTTTTTTGAGTTTTCTCTGTCTCTGTCTCTCTTTTTTTTTTCTCTCTTATTCCGGGTCTTACTTCACCAATCTCAATCTTTATGAATAGAATCCGTTTCAAAATAATAAAAAAGAAAAAAAAATAGATTGTAGAATAAAATTTTCTTGAAATCACTATTAAGTTGAAACAAAATCTAATGCTACAAATGAGAGTACAAGAACAACAACATTTTTTTTTGCCATTGTAAATCATTGGTTTTTTTTTCTTCTGTAAAATAAAATTAAAACTAGTTCCTCGTCGTTGACTGAAATATATTCAGGCTGTTGGATTCAAAATCCAATTTATTTAATTTTGTATTACAATTCTAAAATGGGGGTTCTTGAAAGAGTTTTAGGGGAATAATTAGCCTTACTTTTTTATAAAAAAAAGTTGGATGCATTATTGTTAATTAATTAACTTGATTTTTTCATCCAATTGATGTCATCCATGACAATGACATCAAGGGGCTGCTGCCCTCCAAGGAAGAAAAACATAGGCTGCTGCCCACCAAAGAAGAAAAATGCAGCTACCAATTAGGAAAATGTGGGCTGGTGTTAATTAAATAAAGAGTGGGAGCTACTAACACCCCTCTATTATTCTAATAAAACCCTTTCTGATATTTATTCAATTAAAATTTATTTTAAAAGAAAATAATACTCCTAACTACACCCCAGTGTTTAACTTAACGTTGGTTTTGGTTTGGCATTTCAAGTATCCAGTAATTAATTACTCACTTTGAGTTGCTGCAAATTTACTTAAGTGTCAGTTTTTGTCAACACCAAATCCTATGAAGAGAATATGTGAATCAGCACCATTGTTGATTTCATTCACTTTTATGCCTCCTTCCACCCAAATGAACGAGTGGCAACTCTTTTGTAACGAAGAAATGCTTCTTCTTCTTTGCAACAAAGAAATTATATATTGAACTTTGAATATAGATGAGTAAAATTATTGTGGCTGTTGCAGAAAGAAGTAATAAAAGAATATAAAAAAACATTGTTGTAAAAGATTGAATCCAAAAAACCAAATTTGATTATAAGGCTTTTTTTTTTTACTTCTTCAAATAAAAAATTTATAAGGGATAAGTATAATTTTATCTTAATATTTTGGGCTAATTAACAACTTTATTCCGATTAGATTTAAAATATTCAATTTTGTCTTAATCTGTTAATTTTTTTCGTAGTTTTAATGGTAGAAGGGTAAAAATGTAATCTAACCATATAAATAAATTACACATTGAACATGTGGTAAAATCTTACCCATTCATTGTCTTTTTGAACACGTGACACAATTTCATCTATTAATTTAATTTAAAATAATTTTAAAAATAAATTTTAAATAATATGACGTACGTCATAATGTGATTAGTACTTTTAGACATGTGTCATCATGTAATTGATTTATTTTAAAAAATAATTTGTAAATAAGTTAAATTATACAAAAAAATTAAAAATAAAAAACGGCCTTGTCGCCGGCAAACAGCGACCGGCCGACCGCCGGCCACCATTTTTTGGTTATATGTCGACATAAATTTTTTTTATCAATTTTACATCATTAGACTCTATTTTTATTGATCTACACAGTGGTGGGATCATTTTTTTTTTTTACAAAAAAAACTAGAAAATGGTCAAAAATGGTGGAGAGTGGAGAGTGGAGACGGCCACCACCGATTGCCACTACTCTCCACTATTTTTGATCATTTTCTGGTCTTTTTTTTACAAAAAAATGATCCTACCCCTGTGTAGATCAAGAAAAATGGAGTTCAATGATATAAAATTTGATTTGTTTTACTACCATTGTGCCAAAAAATGATGGTCGGCCAATGACTGACGGCCACTTTTCGGGGACAATGCTAGTTTTATTTTAAAATTTAAAATTTATTTTATAAAAATATAATCAATTATACGATGACACCTGTTATTTGTAACAAATCATACAATGACACGTGTCAATTTACATATATTTTATATATTGTTATATGTGTGTTATTATTGGGGGTAAAATAGTAAAAATATATTAAATGTAAATTTTTCATCTAAATTGACGGTAAAAATTAACAGATTATGACAAAATTGGGTATTTTAGATCTAATTGGATCAAAGTTGTTAATTAACCCAAAACATTAGAGTAAAATTGTACTTAGCCCAATTTACAATTTGGAAAAGTTTTAGAGAGAAATGTGCAGAGGTTTATTTAGAAAGAAGAACAAATACGATTATTGTTAAAATTTGGCGATTCAAAATTATGTTTGAATATGATTTTGAGTTGAAGACCAATAATAAGACAATACGTGATTGAGAACGCATTGAACGAAAACAAAGAGTCGATAGTATGGAGGGACTCGGCGCGTGCAAGAAAGCTTTTCCCAGGCCTTGGCGCTACGGTGCCAAGGTGGCTAGGCCGTGATGCCAATTTGGTGCCATAGCGGCGCTGGCCTGTGGCGTCATGATGGAAACTTTTGAGAGTTTCCCATTTAAAGTTGAGTTTGATTAGTTTAAGTTTGTTTTGAATTTCTTTACACGTGAAGTCCTATTCCAATAAGATATAAGATTTCTAAGAATGGATTAGAGTCGATATAAACTCATGTAAAAAAGCTATTAGATTAGTCAAGCATTAAAGAAAAATCAAGAGAAAGAATAAAGAGTGCTTAAGTGTTGAGTGTTGAGTGCATAAAAGAATATCGTATAGTGAGCGTTTGAATACTGTGTGTAAGAGAGTACTGATAGATCATTTAAAAGCTTGTTATATTGTTGTACTTTTTGGTAATCTTGTAAAGATATTTTTGTGATCTGAGTAATAAAAGAAATTAAGATCTCACGATCTATCATGGACGTAGACAGTTGTTAAAATACGTAATTCTTACGCTTTGTGTGTGATTATTTATCTCTATTGTATATATAATATTTTTATTTTTATTTATTTATGAGTAAAATCTTTTGTATACTTTAAAATTTTAAGAGTATTAAATTATTAAATTATTAAATTATCAACAAGTAATATTAGGGCACGTAAAATTCAAACAATTACTTATGAAGTTAAAAAGGGTTTTGTAAAAATAATTTACTAACTTCTTAAATTTGTTTATGTCGTAATGCTTTGCTCCTGTATAAATACCCCCTCCCATTAGTCCATTTGTGCAAGGAAAATAAGAAGAAAAGCTTCTAGGTGAGATAAAATCCAAAGCATTAGTGTTGAGAGTGCCTTCGGGAAGTGTGAGAATAGTGAGTCATTTCTTGAGTGTTTTATTCTTTTGAGTGTTCTATTGTATTTTGAGTTTTTTTGGGTGTTGTAAAAAGCCGTTCTTTTTAATTGTTCGAAAGCAGCTCTCGATCACTCCGAAGAAGTCCATCGTTAACTTGGAGTTTGGAGAAGTAATTCTTGTCAAAGTATCAGGTCTTGTTGAGATCAAGATCGGTTAGAACACTGCAATTTCCACCTTGTGGGCACAGTTACTGCAGTGTTGCGAACGAGGTTGTGTTTAGGGTTGGTAATATAATAATAAAGAGCAGCTAGGGTAAAGGAGTAGAAGATCAAAGAGGATCAAATATTAATGGTTGTTATATTAACAAAACAGCCAAGGAAATGAAGCCTCACGAGGCTGGCGTTGTTTTGAGTATCAGACTCGAAAGCATCCTCAAGAACACTCTGAATGATGCTAGCTCCAGGCATTTGGCATTTAGGGTCTTAAAAATCTGGAGTAAGTTGAGCTTGGGATAATGATCCCTCGAGCACAAGGGCAAATACAAGAGCAGCTGCAATAAGATGACAAAGAGAAAACATTTTTCTCTGACAATATTAATTTTATATGAAGAAAGTTGAAAATTTTATAACCTGAAACTTAATAAACAGGGATTTGAAACCCAGAAGTTTCACAATTGTAATTAAAAGTCTAATGTTTGATTTCAAAAGCTTGCACTTCTGGAATGACACAACAGCTAATTAATCTGAAGGGTTATTTTTATGAGTGTCTGAGGTACGACTTAAAATTAAGGGTAACACTCACATTTGGGAAAGAGTTTGAGATACCATAAAATATTTTAAAATTATTATAAAATAATTATTATATCCTTATAAATACTCTTCTTAATTTATTTTGGGTTATTTTGATACTTATTTTTTACTTGAGTATTAAATAAAAAATATCTTTTACAAATATTTATTATTTTTTTATCATTTATTTAAAATAAATTTTTATTTAATTTTTAAACTCTATTTTTTTTTGTTTTTTACTTAGTTTAAAATAAAAAATTTAACAAAATATTTTTTATTTGTATTTTTTTAACATTTGTTTAAAATTTTAAATATTTTAATCTTAATAGAAGTTTACAATAAAAATAAAATTTTAATAAGTTTTAAAAATTTTAAATAATATATATTTATATTTTGTTTTAATAATCAAGTAAAAAAAGAAAAAAAAACTGATGGTTGACTTACCATAGAAGCATAATCCAAAATTGGTCTAAGCAGGACGTAAAGCAAAATATATATATATATATATATATATATATATCAAATTAATAAAACAAAACCCCACGCAAAGCAAAAAAATTAATTTTTTTTAAAAAAAAAAGAAATAAACGGAAATAAAAAAGAAGAGAGTATCAAAATTTAAAGGGTTATTTTTATTTCTTTTTTTACTTAACTACTAAATAAAAAATATATATTTTTACAAACTATCTATTATTTCTAATTCTTAAGACTTATTTATTTTTGTACTCAAATAAAAAAGAAAAAATAGATTACCAAAATTGAAACAAATATATTTTTAATAAATGATAAAAATAAAAATAAAAATAATAAATATTTTGTAAATTTTTTTATTTATTTTAGTACTAAGTAAAGAAAAGAGAGAGTACCAAAATAAATTAAGAAAAATATGAATATGGGTATAATAATTATTTTATAATAATTTTAAAATATTCTATAACATCTTACAATAATAATAAAGACATTAAAACTTATTTTTAAAATGTAAAAAATATTTTTAATTTTAAGCAATATCTCAAAGGTATCTATAAAAATGTATAATTCAAACTTATTGTTGACAACATCTTTATTCAAGGCCTACACCACCACTAGGCCCAATAACTCACTATTGGCCTAGCAGAGCATCAACTGTTCAGAACTTAGAATAGGGTAACTTTGTGTCCAAACAACAGATGATGATGACTGATAAAACTAAAGATAACTACTATCATTCATACATCTAGGGCAGGTCACTACCAAGGAATGCAACATTTCTTACCAACCAATGTAAGGTAGGTCACTACCAAGGACAATAAGACAAGTTTGATCCAAGGGCCTATGATCAAACCTTATCCCATAATCTTAGGAAATACACTAGAAGGTCTTTACTGTGCATCACACAACTGATGTATATGTTATTCTTTTGTATAGCATTTCTCAGATGAGTAATGAAACGGTAAAAAAATTCCTTAACGCTTCATTTTCAGGTTTTTCAATAAGGTTTCAAAGCCAAAGATCATGATGGTCGAAAATCCTCAAAATGCTATTGTTGACCAAAAGCAGTACATGTCAGAGTATCCTTACATCACCAATCGCACCAACTCCAGAACTCTTTCTTTTATTACACATATTAAACTCACAGGCTTAAACTACCCACTTCGAAAGTCACAAGTCCTCCCAAGTGTTAAAGCCAATGGCCACATGAGCTTTCTTGGTAGAACAAGTATCTGTCCGAGTCAGATGATTATCAAAGTGGACAAATAATAAAATATCATTTCCACTCCAAATCCATATCATAAAGTTGGATTAAAACAGATAAAACATTAGTTGGCTATTGTCCTCATGAATCAATCAACTCTAGTATCAGTGGTTGAATGCACAAAATCACTCACGTGAGGTCCGGACTGCCCTTGCTAAACAGTTTGGTTCACGTTCTAAAGCTAGAGTCTCTCAACTTCGTGCACAAATTCAAACTCTTTCAAAGGTTTCAATGTCCATGCTTGAATATTTCATAAAGATGAAGGGATTAACAGAAGATTTGAGATCTCCAAGGGAGTATATCTCCAATGACAACCTCATAAGTGTAATTTTTGAAGGGATTGGGAAAGACTATGATCTTGTTGATATCAATTTGGACTCCAATCCGAAAGTGTCCCGTTGCAAGATGTGTATGCTATGCTTCTGTGTTAAGAAAACAGATTTGAGAGGGATCTGTCAATTTGAAACATTCAACTAAGAAACTATGAGCAAGCTATGCTCACAGTGGTGGAAACAACAGAAGGAATTACATGGGGAATGAGAAATCAAGAGGTTAGAATCAATACTGGAGCAGAATCAAAAGGCATCCCAGAATCAAAATGTTTTGCCAATCAAGACGAAGGAAAAGGAAATGCTGCTGATGGCATGCAATCCTTAGAAGATTCAAATGAGATATGTTTAATTTTGTTAGCAAATTTATTTATTTATTTTCTATTTAATCTCATTCTTGAGTTATTGACTGATACTGAATTTATTACCCTTAGAAATGATATATCTCTTAGAGTATAATCTTTATACGAAATTTGTTAAATACTTTATCAATATAATTCTTTTGTGATAACCCAATGATACATCGACTGCAATCTCGATGTATCTAAATTTTTAATATAAAATATGCGTCTCCTAAATCTTTTATCTCAAAATTCTTTAATAGAAATCTATTGATTTCGTGCAATAAACTTATATCGCCGCTTGTTAGTAATATGTTATTGATATATAAAACTAGGAAGATAAATTTACTCCCATTAAACTTATGATATATATATATATATATATATAAATATTCATCAATTGCATTTTTTTCAAAACCAAATGAGGTAATTACTCGATGAAACTTGTGATACCATTAACGAGATGCTTGCTTTAGATTGTAGACCAACTTCTTTAATTTGTATAAATATTCTTTGGATCTTTAGACACAAAATTTTCTAGATGCACCATATATGTTGTTTTCTTAATATTACCATTAAAAAATATAGTTTTTATGTCTATTTATTGTAACTCTAAATTAAAATAAACTACAAGTGCCGTGATGAGTGTAAAAAAGTCTTATGTCGATGTTAGAGAGAAAGTCTCTTTGAAATCAATGCCTTTCTTTGAATGAAACCCTTGACAATAAGGCATGCTCTATATCTTTCGGCATTGCCTTTTGCATCCCTCATTGTCTTATATATCTTCTTACAACCAATGAGTTTCGCATCTTTAGGCAACTCAACAAGATCTTAAATGTCATCACCTTTTATGGATTTCATCTTATCCTCCATTGCCTTAATCCACTTATGAGAATTGAAACTTTGTTTAGCTTGATTAAGCTAATTGGATCATTTTCCAATCCCACATCAAACTTATATTCTTGGAGATAGACGACATAATCATCTAAAATCGCACTTCTCATTTTCGATGGGTCTTCTTAATGGCATTTGTTCCTAAGGTTTTTGAGGTTGCTCTTCATGAATAAGAATAAATTCTTTATTTTAAATTGGGGGCTCCAATATATTATTTTGTATTTCCTGATTTGCATTTTGAATAATGTTAGAAAAAAAAGAAATTTGATAATTTTTAATGATATTTGTAGAAAGAAAAATAAATTCCTCCTCAAAGACAATATCTCTAACCTTATCTCTCCCATAACTCAATATTCTAAAAAAATTTAGTATTATCCATCTCAAAAAAAGATATACTCGAGGGATCATAAAACTTAAAACCCATCAATCTTTAATACTATCCAACAAAATAACAGATTATTGCTCTTGAGTTCAGTTTTTTTTCATTGGGTGTCATTCCCGAGAGACTAAAATTAAATCCTACTTATTCAATTTTTTTTGGGGTCGAACTTTTCGATCCTATGTGCTACCTTAATGCTTAGTGAGTACACTTCATATTATTAGACTCCCTAGGTTTACACCAATTCCCTTTATTTTATGAAACCTTTTCATATGTACGTGAACATTGCCCCACACATATGTTACGTATACAATAAAACAACATGTAAAACCATACAAGTTGATGTTAACCATATTCGTATAATCCTTTTATCACTTATATCTTGAAAGAGCAGAGACATGGATATACCATTAAGTTTTTATCCGATTGACTTTAAACTTATATTCAGATTTGTATTTCAATAAAAAATATCCGTAAACTCCCTTGCGATAATGTTTTACCTTCTGGAAATGTTTTTCGGTTACATACTTTTGGCCAAAAGATTTTCTAAAATACAATCTCGAAGCATCAAGATATATAGTATAACTATATGAGCTGACAAATCTTATATCTATGCATATCAGACTTCATGACCATTGGACCATACCTAACAACATCCAGAGGTTAGACCATAAAAGGTTTCTGACATGTGTGAAATCTAAGTATGATGGATCACTCACAAGCCCACCATGGTGCTTGATAAAGGCATATTTGTCATATATTTTCTCATGTTTTTATGTTAATATTTTATTATTTTATGAGAATAAATGACTATTTATGTGTATTATTGTTATTTATAGGGACTTAAACAAAATTTAAAGAAAGGATGCAAAAGGTACAAAAACAGTGACTAAAATATAAAGTTTTCAAAATAGGGACCTGTCGCCCCAGCACCACAAGAATTTTTGCCCCAACGCTAGAATAGTGATCAAAATAAGAAATAAAAAAAATGAACTGTTTAAGTCGTAGTCTGGCGCCTCAGCGCCAACTGACCATTGGACCAACGACAGATCAACGCTCCAGCGTTAATATCTCATCGCTTCAGCAGTGAGGCTGTTTACACATAGCGCCTTAGCGACAACAGTATAGCGCTCCAATAGTAGTGCGAGTCCTAATTCGACAAAAATTGAGATTTTCAAGCTCATATCAATCCCTATAAAAGGTCACTCGTCCCTAGTCGTTAAAAATCACCCAAGAGCATCCAAAAACATCAAGAATACATAGCACGAGTCTTAGAGAGCAATTGGAGTTTAATTGAAGTAGCCATATAGAGAGATTCAAGGCGTTCTTCAACATCAAGAGTATTTTAAGCAGCGCAATCAAGATAAATTCAATGTCTATATCGATTTGATATTGATTGTATCATGATTTCTTATTATTTTTACTACTGTTCTCTTGTAGTCATGAATTAAATTTTCTTTCTAGGGTTAATACTTGAACTCAATATGTGCGCTTAGTTGCCTTATCTTTTTAATATTTAATAAGCTTAGTTCTTTGTTATTTAAATTACTTGTTTTTAATGCTTTAATATATCTGGCCATTATATGGTGAATGAATTGGTAATATTTTTGATAAACTCAGAAAAGGAATTATGATATTTAGACCTAGATAATTTGATGCATGATTGTAGAGTAATATTTAATGTTGCATATGCAAGTTTCAATTTAGGATAGGAATATACCTAATTGGCATGTATGATCAATAAGATTTAATCTTAATGAATCTTAATTTATTACAAGTACCATAGGAATATAAGTATTTAGTAAATTAAGGTATACTTGCATGACCTTGAAAGAGGCTTGTGAATACATTAGTATCTTGATCAATAACAAAGTCTAGGGAAATTAAATATTAGAGGATTAATCATTAAAAAGCATATTGAGGGATAGTATTGATCCTAGGTTTTCTCTATATTGCTATCACTTAAATTTCTTTACATTCAGTCATTGCTTTTATATTTTCTACATTCATTCTCAGATTTTTATTTTTCTAAATAATTATTAAAAAGACATAATTTTAGTACTTAGTTGAAAAGAAGAAATTATCCCTATAGGTTCGACATCCGACTTTATAAGTCCCTTTATTACTTGTATACGATAGTGTATACTTGCACTCAATTATAAGATATAGAAATATTGCATCAGTGCTCAGGTTAAAGGACCACAAATACTAGTCAACTCAAGAAGACCATCCATTAACGGCTTTATGGAATGCCTATTCGATGTTTTCATAAGTTTGTTCACTGAAAAGTCCTTATTTAACACCTGCATATCTATACAAGCTTCCACTAAGCTCACGGTTTGTTAAGATTAACCATCTTATCATTTTAGATATAAATATACACAAGTCTTTCTAGTTTTAACAATCAACCCATATTGTTAAACTCATGACTAGGAACCAATTTAGAGAATATACTACATAATGACATTTCTTAACACTATTTGCAACTTCTTACAACTATGTCACTACAATAAATATTCTCGGGTCTTTATCCTGATTCATACTAGGTTCTAACTCTTAAAAATACTAACTCTTAATATTGGTGTAAACTATATGAAAAGAACAGATTAATACCATATAATTAAATAATAATTTATAGAAATGCATATTTTATAAATATAAATAATATTTATACAAAATTTGAATGGCACTTGAGCACAACCTCCAACAACTCCCACTTACTCTAGTGTTATTCAGAATGATATCTAATATCCATTGACTCTAAACATTTTAAAAACACTTTAGGAGTTAAGGCCTTAATAAGTGGGTTCACTATATTTTTACTAGAATCTACTCTAGATACTATTACATCTCATTTTGGTACTTGTGTTCCACATGCTTAGATTTTTAGTGCGCCCTAGGTTCCTTGGCTTGGGCAACTGCTCTATTGTTATCACATTATAATGGGATATGATTCACTATACTTGGGACAACTCCAAACTCTATGATAAACTTACATATCCATATTGCTTTTTTTGCAGCTTCTGAAGTCGCAATGTATTATGCTTCTGTGGTTAAATCAGTTGTAGATCCTTGTTTTGCACTTTTTTAACTAACAATGGCACCATTGAGAAGAAATATAAAATTAGATGTAGACTTTTTATCATCCGAATTAGATTGAAAGTCTGAACTAGTGTATCCTCTCACATGTAAGTCACTCTCTCCATAAATCAAGAACAAATCCTTTGTACCTTTAAGGTACTTTAGAATATGTTTCACAGCCATCCAATGGTCACTTCTTGGATCATACTAATACCGGCTTGTAACACTTACATCTATACTGATGTCAGGGTCTTATACATAACATGACGTATATTATGCTTCCTACAGTTGATGCATAAGGTATGCTAGACATTCTAACTTTTTCATCTTCTTTTTGAGGAAACATATTCTTAGAAAGATGAATGTCATGTCTGAAAGGTACATTAACTGTTTTACAGTTACTAAAGTTATACATTTTTAAAATATTATTTATGCACGAGAATTGAAAGAGTCCGATCAGCCTTCTAGCTCTATCTCTATAAAGCTTTATACCTAATATATCAGAAGCATCTCCTAAATCCTTCATAGAGAAGTTCTTACTCATATAACTTTTGACTAATTGTAACATACTAATATTGTTTCTAATGATGAGTATGTCATCCACATAGAAGGCTAAAAAGATAATCATACTCCTACTGACCATTTTATACACACACATTTTCTCTTTATTTTTGATAAAAACATACTCTCTGATTACTTCATCAAAACGAAGATTTCAGCTTTAGAGGCTTGCTTAAACTTATAAATATACTTTTTTAATTTGCACACTAGATTAGAATTCTCAAGTGTAAAACCTTCAGGCTATTCTATGTATATTTCTTCCTTGAGAAATCTATTAAAAAAAGCCATCTTTACATCTATTTGCCAGATTTCATAATCATAATATGCAGCAATAGCCAATAATATTCAGATTAATTTTAGCATGGCTACTGGTGAAAAGTTTTCTCATAATCTATTCTAAATTTTTGAGTATAACCTTTTCCTACTAGTCGAGCTTTAAAGATCTTTAACTTTCTATCGGGCCCATTTTTTCGTTTGTATATCCATTTATAACCAATAGAAATAATTCTTTCAGGAAGTTGAACCAAGTCCTAGACTTGGTTGTAATGCATAGAATCAATCTTGGATTTCATTATATTTAGCCATTTATCTAAATTGATGTATAATATCGTCTTTTTGTAAGTCAAAAGATCATTTTCTTCAAATAAGAAAATATCAAAGACACCTTCAGACATTATTTCATATCTTATAGGTGGCCTCAAGATCCTTTCTGACTTGTGGGGAAGGTGTTAAAGGTATCTTATTCGATTGAACTAGAGATTTCATCTTCGGTTTATTGAGTTGTTCATTGATTCCATCAAGAATAACCTTTCTAAAATCTCTAAAATCCATCAAAAATTGTGTTTCTAGGAAAATAGTATAACGAGCAACGAATACATTTTGTTCCTAAGGATTATAGAATGGATATCTCATAAAGTGCTTAGGATATCCAATAAACCGGTACGTATACCCTTTAGGTGCAAGTTTGTCTTATTGCACAACTTTTACATAAGTAGGACAGCCCCAAATCTTAACATACTTAAGACTTGGTTTCTTCCCAGATCATATCTCATACGGAATGGTAGGAACGAGTTTTAATGGAACTTTATTAAATAAATAAGTAGCAGTCTATAAAGTATAACCCTAAAGATTTTCAAGAAGATCGATAAAGCTCATCTTTGATCGGACTATATCTAATAAAGTTTGATTTATTCTCTCTGAACACCATTGTGTTGAAGAGTACCTGAAGGAGTATATTGAGTGAGAATCCCATCATTCTTCAAATAATCAGTGAATTCACCGCTCATGTATTCACCACATTTATTTGATCATAGGCATTTAATAAATTTTTTGATTTTTTTTCTTTACTTCAAGTCGAAACTTTTGAAAGTCGAAACTCTTTGAACATTTCAAAAGTTTCTGACTTGTGTTTCATTAAAAACACATATCCGTATCGTGATGAATCATCGATAAAGGTTATGAAGTATTGAAACCCATCCATGATAGTGTGATTCATTGGACCACATAAATCACTATGTATTAGTTCCAATAAATCATTGGCATGATGTCATACACTAGGAAATGAGGATTTAGTCATTTTTCTATAAATACAAGATTCACAAACTGGATAAGGTTCTATGGAAAGATCAGGTATTTGACCATCCTTAACCAGACGAGTTAGACATCTTACACCTATATGACCTAATCGCATGTGCCACAATTCTATATTATTTAAAGTTTTCAAACTTTTTCTTTTATTATTTACTTGTACATTAAAAATATTTTCACTTGTATTTAAAATGTAATGGTCATTCATCAGCTGATAATCAACTAACAAAACATTATCTTTATTATACAAACCTAAGGAACAGTTCTTTATAAGTACATGATAACCCTCCCTGTCTAGTATAGAAAAGGGATATGATCTGTCTAATAATGTTTGACACAAAATAACAATTATGCAACAAAGTACTACAACCCAAAAGGGGAGGTAATTCAAAAGTCCTAACAGCTTTAACCTCAAGGAAATCTCTATTTCCAACATGAAGTTGTACTTCTCTACACTGCAATTGTCTAGCTTCCTTGAGTCATGGTAACATATTGCAAATGTGAGAAGGACGTACAGTATCTAATACCTAACTAGTGCTAGTATCAAATGCTAATAAAATGTCAATAATAGGTAAACATATACCTATAGGGTTTTTCTTGACAGTGGCAAGATATTTTTGACAATTGCATTTCCAATATCTAACCTCACCATAATGGAAACATTTTCTTTTGCCTTTTTTTTTGTCTTATTGCTTGGCTATGATATGTCTCTGAGAACCTGTAGACGGTGTTTTCTTTACCTTTTTCTTCCCCTTAGACTTCCTAGAAGCCTTTGAGGTGGAAAATGAAACACCCTGAATGTAGAGGGCCGAACCTACTTTATTCATGTTCTCTTGTGCTGTCTTTAACATATTGTAAATATCAGCATATGTAGAAGTCAACCCTTGCATGTTGAAGTTTATAATGAACTGTGCAAATGACCCCGGTAGAGATTGGAGAATCAAACTATTCATAAATGCATTGTTCATAGATATGTCCATTGTTTCTAGCCTCTCAATGCTAGAAATCATCTTAAGCACATGAAGACTAACTGAACTGGCCTTTGAAATTCTAGCTTGAAAGAGTGTCTTGGTGTAGGATAAATCTCAACCTGTAGTATGTTACCAAATAACTTCTTCAGATGAAGCATAATACTACTTACACAATCTATGTGCATATGCTCCCTCTGAAGTTTAGTAGATATCGAGGTCAGAATATACGATTTGACTTTCAAATCATAATTAATCCATTTCTGATAAAGTTACAACATCTTCTAAAGTCATATATCTAAGTTTTTCTGAATCTAGAATAATTCTGAGATTCATCAGCCAATTAGAATAATTTTTAATGCCTTTTAGTTGGTGTGCATCAAGTATGCGTACCAACAGGTTGTTCAAAGTCATTTTATCTTCAAAAGATAAAGAAGAGATATAAGTGAAATATTTCAAATCGTGAAAATGCTTTAGATCGTGGATATAAAAATTATTGGTTTTAAATATAAAGACGTCCTCTCACCGTTTTACATTTTCCCTTTAATCTCTTAAACGAAAAAATAAAAGTTTAACTCTTTAAACTTTATAGTGGAAAGTAGACATAATCCGAGTTTACTCCAACCTCACACTTTAGTGATATTGGTCTTTGTAAACCCAAAAGGTAAACAACTCTTATCAGTTGCATCTCATGCAACTCTTATCAATGGTCCTAAACACATCTTATCCTCATACTTTAGCGATATTGGATAAGAGTGTTTCAGATTAACTTGTCAATTGTCAAATATAAGTTACTAATACTACCCTCACACTTTAGCAGTATTGGGCAATACGTTCGCTTATATTTGTCTTATTTCATGTTTAACTGGTATAGTCCAAATCACTTCGATCAATCCCTCATACTTTAGCAATATTGGAAATGAGCGAGGTGATTCGTCTAACACTATATTGACAAGACAGACCATATATAACCTTCTTGAAATCCATTACAATCTAATTAAGAGAGATTTTATACACATCCACATCTTATGAGGATGAATTTCTTAATCATTTATTTATTTTTACGTAAGCACAACTAACTCCCACCAATAAGGCTCTCATTGTGATTAACAATGTAAAACAAATAATTTTAGTTTATAAAATAATATATAATTGCATTATATAGAAATCAGATACATTAAAATAAAAAAATATTTAATCCACATCACCATGTTCTAATTTTAAATATTAATATGTTCAAATTTTAAACATCAAATGTTCAAAACCATATTCAAATATTAAACATCACTATGTTCAATTTTTAAACATCAACATATTTAATTATTAAATATCATCATGTTAAAATGTCATACATCATCATGTTTAATTTTTAAACATCAACATAAATAAATATTAACCATTACAATGTTTAAATTTTTAAACATCAACATGTTCAAATATTAAACATCAACATAAATAAATATTAAACATCACCATGTTTAAATTTTAAATATAAACATGTTCAAATATTAAACATCAACATAAATAAATAATAAACACCACCATGTTAAATTTTAAACATCAACGTATTCATATATTAAACATTACCATGTTAAAATTTTAAACATAAACATGTTCAAATATTAAACATCACCATAATTAAATTTGAAATATTACTATGTCCAATATTTTAAATAACAACATATATCACATATTCAATTTAACTTACTTTGATACCATTTTGTAGGAGTATGTGATGATATGAGTGTAAATACAATTTAAAAAAATTTCAATACTCAGCGGAAGCATATATACATATTACACTAATTAAATACTTAAACATATGTATCACATACATATATATTTATATTTATATGTATAACAATTATACTATATTAACAAATTGAACGTACTTACCAAGATGAAAGTAGCTTTATAATTTGTTAAGATCCAAGTGTAAAGCTCACAAGAAATATAACTCTAGAACAAATCAAAGTGGGTATTTTAATTTTAGAATAATAGATTATTATAAATTTGTAGGATTTTTTTATTTCTCTCAAGTGTTAGTATTTTTCTTCTTTCTCAAAAAGAGAACTCTTTCATAACACTTAGCCAAAATGACTATCTCTCTCTCTCTCTCTCTATCTTTTATTTTATCTTATGTATATTATATACACCTTAACATATTTATTTTTATTTTGTTTTATTCAAAAACACAAAAGCCAAGAGTTCACAAACTCTTTTGTTGAAAATGTATAACAATTATGCATTTATATTTTTCTTTGTCTCTCATTTAGTCTTTGAAAGAATGCAAAAGTCCATTAAAAAATTGTCATTAGCAATATAAGTCTTTATAAGTTAAAATGACTAATGATTAATGTGTCATTATTTGATTATTTTAAGAAATACATGTTAAAAATATTTTGATTCTCAAAATCAATCTAATAATTTGTTAATTCAAATGCCTAACATTTATCCATTTAATTTAATAAACGGGCATTTATGTATAATTTAAACAAAATAATGACAAGTGTCATACACTTGTCAAAATGTTAATTAAAAAATATGCATAGTATTATAGTACACTAACTAGGTGTCTAATTATATTTTGACATATGTTGAATTCTAACTGTTAGAATTTGACACGTGTCATTTTCAAGAGATACTAAAATCAAATCTTACTTATTCAAATTTTTTTTCGGATTAAACTCTTCGATCCTATGTGCTACCCCAGTGCTCAACAAGTAAACTTCATTTTGTGAGACTCACTAGGTTCATACCTATTCTATTTATTTTATGGAACTTTTTTAGATGTACATGAACATTGCCCTACACACATGTAAGTATACAATAAAACGGCGTGTAAAACCATATAAGTTGAGGTTAACTATATTCGTATAATTCTTTGGTCACTTATTTTCTAGAAGAGCAGAGACATAGATATACTGTTAAGTCTCTATCCGGTCGACTTTACACTTATCTTCATATTTGTATTTTAATAAATAGTATCCATAAACTCCTTTGTAATAATGTTTTACCTTATGAAAATATTTTTCGGTTAAATTATTTTGACCAAAAAACTTTTTGAAATATAATCTCGAAGCATTAGGATATACGGCTCAATCATATGAGCTGAAAAATCTCATATCTATGTACACTAGACTTTATGAGCATCGAACTATACCCAACGACATCCAGAGGTCAGACCATAAAAGATTTTTGACATGTGTGAAATCTAAGTATGGTGGATCACTCACAAGTCCACTGTGGCGCTTAGGTCAAAGAACTATAAATACTACTCAACTCAAGAAGACCATCTATTAGCAACTTTATGGAATGTCTATTAGATGTCTTCATAAGTCCGTTCAGTGTCAAGTCTTTACTTAACGCCTGCATACCTATACAAGCTTCCACTAAGCTCACGGTTTGTTAAGATTAACCGACTAATTATTCCAGATATAAATATACACAAATCTTTCCGATTTTAACAATTGACCCATATTGTTAAACCCATAACTAGGAACCAATTTGAAGAATATACTACATAATGACATTTCTTAATACTATTTATAATTTCTTACAACTATGTCACTACAATAAATATTCTTGGGTCTTTATCATAATTTATACTAGGTTCTAACTCATAAAAATACTTACTCTTAATATTGGTGTAAACTATATGAAAAGAACAAATTAATACCATATAATAAAATAACGATTTATAAAAATGTATATTGTATAAATATAAATAAGATTTATACAAAATTAGAATGGCATTTGACCACCAACTTCAACAATATTTTATATTTGGTAAAATACTTGTAACATTTCAGACATTATATAATCTGATGGAGTTCAGATTTGATTTAAAAGAGTTTGGACCAATGCTAAGAGTTAGTTACGCTAAGGGTTATAATTGCTAAGAGTTAGCAAGTTATAAGAGTCAGTAGGATCTAAAAAGTTAGAGTCTTGTTAGAAATTGGACAAAGACCCAAGAGTATACTAGCAATGATATAGCCACAATGAGTTACAAATAGTGCTAAAAAATGTCATTGTGCAAATATATTTTTAAATATTATGATCCTGATCTATTTTCACTTATGTAGGTCTATTGGTGGAAACTTTATTTAATATAGATTGGTGTATGTCTATATCTGGATGGTTTAGATGGTTAGTCTTAGCAAACTATGAGCTTAGTGAAAGCTCGTATAGACATGTGGGTATTCAATGAGTACTGGGTATTAAACATGCTCAATTAGGATCTCCAATAGACATCCCATAAAGTTGTCAATGAATGATCCTTTAAAGTTGAGTAGTATTCGTGATCCCTTAACCTAAGCACCACGATGGACTTGTGAGTAATCCACCATACTTAGGTTTTATAACTGTTAGAGAACTTTTATGGTCTGATCGTTGGGTGTCGCTAGATATGGTCCGAAGCTCATAAAGTATGGTGTGTATAGATATGGGATCTATTAACTCATATAGGTAACTAACCCAAGAAAAGTATTTCCCGTGTGAGGAACAATATTATAAAAGTGTTTGCTGATATTGTTTATAAGAATAGGAATTTGGAGATAAGTTCTAGAGTTGAGCATATAAAGACTTGACAGTGATGATCTATATCTCTGTTCTCCCAAGATATAAATAACGGAGGGATTATACGAATATGTATTAACTTCAACTTGTATGGTTCAATATGTTATTTTGTTATTTCCATAATGTGTGTATGGGGCATCATTTATGGACTTACAAAAGAGTTTTGTAAGATAAAATAGGTGTGAACCTAGGGAGTTTCACTACATGAAGTGTACTCGTTGTGCGCTGGGGTAGCACACCAAATGAATTGTTCAATCTGGGAAGTTTTCAAAAAATTTGAAATTATTTTGGGATCTCCTAGGGAGATGATAGGGTTTAAGTGTTAAACTCAGGATTTTAGCAAGTGGGACTTGCCACTTTATCCTTTCAATTGATTACTACATGTCATTGCAATGGTATGACACATGGCATGATTTGAATGGCCTATTTAATTATCAATTCTTAAATAATGGCAAAATGAAACAATTGGCTAAATGAATTGTTTTATTATACAATGGAGCTATGAAAGCTATATTCAGCCAAAATTCCATTTCTTTAAGCTTTGTAATATGCTAGCCATTTTAAATAAATTTTAGAAGTTAACCAAGAGGTGGATATTAGCATAACTTACAAGGCTATCAAATTCTTTTTCATTCAGCCACCATTTTGGCAAATGAAAACTTGGTTTATTATGCTTGAATTCGATCATGCTTTAAGAATGAGTTAGCTTTAAACAAAAGTAATATAGCCACTCATTTTGCTTGAATTCAGTCAGCAACTGTTAAAGTGGTTATTCATCATTTTAAAGAAGCATGATAATGCAAATATTTTGTATTGTTATGCTTGGACATTAATCCTCTATTTATTAGTTGAATATAACGTTGAAGTGGCTATAAATAGCCAAGTTCATTTCATTTGAATGGTAAGCAAGTGAATTGTAAGGCGATTTAGATAAAGGTCCGAGAGAAATTTAAGAAGCAAGTGTTGCTTCAGGTAAAATATTTCGATGAAAAACAAGGCTTCCGTTCTAACTCAAAGGATCTTATCGAGTCCTAGACTAAAACTGCGCAAAGCACGCTTTAATGATGAATTTCTTAATTTCTTATTAGTGTAATGAGATGTTTGTTTATATTCCGCTACACTTAAATTATGCATGTATAATGTGTAAATAAAAAAATTAAAATATACATATTCACCCTACGCATAACGCACTTTCAAATTGATATCAAAATGCATGATTGTGCTATTTATATATTTAATCAGAGTGTCCATAGTGTAATTAAGATGTCCTAGAGCTGCAGATTATGTGATTCAAATATGAAAAAATGCGTAATCAGGATGTAGCTAAAGGGACGTCGTAGCGCTCACCGCGCAACACCGCAGTGCTAGGGTATCCAAGCTTCAGTGCAGCACACTGAAGGCCTAGTGCTACAATGCTGTAAATGATGGTACTGCGACACCAAAGGCTTGGCTTTTAGCGCCACAGCACTAGGAACCTATAAAAAAAAGAAGCTGTAATTATGCTAATTACTCCGATTGTTTATTTTTAAAATGTTTAAAAATATTTATTATTGTTTATAATTATATTATAAACTGTGTTCTATTTGTTTGTGCTGGATACCACAATGGGACCCTTACTAGTAGGGTTAGTTATGTTTGCAAAACAAAAATGTGTGAATTAGAATCACGTCCTCATGAGATGCTAACAAAAATATAAAAGTCTCTCTTAATTAGATTGAAATTGTTTCATTATGAGATAATGTTACACGATGATTTGTCTTGTCAATACGGTACTAGACAAGTCACTTCGGTCTTTTTTCAATATTGTTAAGGTGACAAATTTGGTTGGTATAATTTGGATTATGTTGGTTAAACGTGAAATGAGGCAAAAATATACGAACGTATTGCCCAATATTGCTAAAGTGTGAGGGTAGTATTAGTAATATAAATTTGATCATTGAAAAGTTAATTTAAAATACACTTACCCAATATTGTTAAAGCATGAGGATAATGTGTATTTAGGATCAATAGTAAGAGTTGCATGAGATACAATTGACAAGAGTTATCTACCTTTTAGGTTTTACAATGGCCAATATTGCTATAGCGTGAGACTAGAGTAAAATACTAATGGAATCCACTTTTTGTTGTACAATTTAAAGAGTTTAAATTGCCATTCTCCCATTTGAGAGATTTTGGAACTGTAACATAGTGAGAGAACATTTTTAGATTAAAAGTTATGTAAAAGTTATACCCATGATCTAAAACGTTATTTATTAGTGATTGAAATATTTTCCGCTAACATATTTTATTTTTTCTTGTGAAGAAACAATGGCTTCATCTAACCCATTGACATGCATACATGATGCTAATCAACTTAAAGGTGCTGATAACTATTTTGACTGGCTTATGATCTCAGAATAGTTCTAAATTCTGAGAAACTTGGATATGTTATTGATCAGCGCTTGCTCCGAGGCATTTTTGATAATGCCACCCAGAAGAAATGGAGACTTATTAGAAATGGTTGGATGATGATTTAAAAGTTAAATCTTACATTCTCGCCTCTATGTCTACAGACCTACAGAAAGAGCATGTCAATGTAGATGATGCCGGTAGCATTATGCTCCATCCAAAGGAGCTATTTGGCAACCGACCTCAAGTTTAAATCTATCAGGTTACCAAATCACTCTTTTAGTGTAGACTTACTAAGGGCAGTCTTGTTAGTCCCCATGTCTTTAAGATGATCTCATACATCGAGAGGTTGGAGACTATGGATATTATGTTGAACAATTCTTTGGAGAATAGTTTCACGCCCCAAACCCAAAAGATCTGACACACGACATAACTTACACTTATTCAATAATGTGCACTCATAATTAATATTGCATAAAATTTTTAACTTAAATTCAACGTAGGAATCCTTAGCAAGTTGCTAGCAAGTTCAACACAAAATCAACCTATGACCATACTTGGTGAAACATAAATTAAATACAACCATACTTAATAAAATAATACATAATTATTTATTCAATAAGGACTAATCAAATATCTTAAACTACGTGTCAACCAATGAAATACTTAGCAACCTAGCAACTTAGGGAACCCAAGGAACAACAGAAGCCTTGCCAAATCCGCCAAGCATACATGTATCTTATTTACCTGAAATCACCATAAATTATAATGAGTATAAAACTCAGTAAGCATACTAGTTTTTCATATATTAAAATAAATATATATCAATGCATGTGTATGATATGTTGTGATAAATTAAATTCATAATCTTATCAAATCACATGTCAAGTAAGCGCTTACATATTCTTTCAAAACATATAGTATGAATACCATCATCCAACTACTACTTAGTAAGACTTTCATATCATATATCACATAATGAGCTAAATGTCACCCGTCAGTGACATATCGTATGAGAGGAATAGCACAAATGAGGTTTACATTACAGGTATATAATGCTCATGCCTGAAGGTAAGAGCCAAACCCTTACCCTGATCATTGGCGAGTCCTCTCATATGCCCCAATACGCCACCAGACGAATGTGATGACTCACTCTTCTTTAGTTACCTATAGGATCCTCTCTATATACGGAACACATAACACATACCAATCTTTAAAGAAAAAGCTACATATATAGGCTTCACAAATCACATAAGGTGTCTACTAAGTAAATAATGAATTCAAGCATTCTCAAAATACAAAACGTTTCTCATGGACATATTCCACTTCAAAAGCTTTCTTTGTTAAATACATTTCATTTTGAAACGCTCACTTTCATAAACACATGTATGTCATGTATGTCTATGTTCAATGTCAATGCTCACATTCATAAGCATATGCCTTTCACATTTCATATCAAAATATACTTTGGCATAACATAAACATATTTCTAAACACATTTATAAAATCATACTTAAACAATTACTATGTTTATTGTGATTTTAGTAATAGTGTAGTATACTTATCTCTTAACGTTTTTGAGTACAAGACTTAATTATCCTTAACCTATCAATGGAGATTAATCCTGTCATAAGTCTCACCATTCATACAAAACACTTTAAAATAGCTTACAAAATTACACATATTGCACTTATCACATCAAATTGGTCTAATGACTTGGTTTCTCAAAACCTGTCATTCTAACCACTTACACTTAACAAAATTTTCTTATACATCAAATGATGTCCAATTACTCCAAAATCAGAATATATCATTCTTGACTCATATATACTTCTTATGAATATTATATCATAATTTCTATACAATCCATCTCATAAACACCATCAAATCTAAACTATTATCCTGATAGGATCAAGATATTTACTGAACAGTATTTAATCTCCTAATTTTATAAAATCATATACTAACTCAAAAATTATAAAACTACCATAAAATTACTCTTGACACATATCTCAATCCATAATAAATTTGTTACTTCAAAATCCCTACCCAAAATATTTTAAAACTATTTTATTCCATAGCTTTGAAAATATGTTGATCAAAATATTGTAGTGGGTGACACACTTTAGAAAATTATAACAATTTGATCACATTGATCTAAATTATTATTTTTGAAGATATCATAATAGACATGTAAAATAATCATATTACAAAACTTCATAATTTTTTAAGATCATATAGTAGACCAAACATTGTTCATCATTTTAACATACTGTTAACACAAAATTTTTAGAATTTCAAGGTCTTTTTTGTAAATTCACTAAAAATTCAATTTTTGAAAATTTCAATCAATTCCAAGGATAAAATGATTCTAGATATGTCTAGTTTCATGTTATAATAAACCAAAACCAGAATCAAAGTATAAAAATTTACAAAATTATCAGATCAAGATACAATCAAGTAGAAATTCTGTAATTTCATCATGATTCATCAAGTTATCTATATAATCATAATCAATTCTCAACATATCTTACAAAATTTACATCAAACACCCAATTTTTCATATTTTCAGAAATTAAAACTTAAAGAAATTAAATTAATTAACACTAAGAAATTAAGAAAGGGTTATGATATACCTTTTAAAGCTTAAAATTCTAAATTTATTCTTCTTTTTCTTCTTCTTCTTCTCTTTCTCTCCCCTTTATTTCTCTCTTGTCTCTCTCTAAAAGGGGTGGCTCGACCAAGAATGAGTAAATTAGGGTTTAAAATATATATTTTCATACTATGAGGCTAACTTTTAGTATTTACGAATTAGCCCCTAAAACTTTCAAAAATATTATAATTTAGTCCCTAAATTAAATTTGAAGTCTTGCAAATAAATCCAATATTAATAGTAGGTCCTTAATCTATAAAAAAATACTAATAATAATACATAAATCAAGTATCATACATATACAAATAAAATATAAATATTATATATATAAATATTTATTCTTATCGGTTGTGGATAAGTGGTTACTAAAAATAGTTTGATTCTCCAGTCACTTCAGGGTCTTTTGCACAGTTAATAATGAACTTCAATATGCAAGGAATGACCCTTACTTATGTTGATCTTCACAATATACTGAAGACAATGCAAAAGGACATGAACAAAATGTTGGAATTTATACTTACGTGCCATCCCATTATGTATAAATATTTAATTATAGTATTTATGCAAGTATCATTTCTAATTAAATTGTTAATATTATTAATTATTAAATGGTAATATGCTTGTTACGTTTTAGACATTGTATGATCTGAAAGAGTTCAGATCTGGTCTAAAGGAGTTTAGATCAGTGTTAAGAGCTAAAAATGCTAATAGTTATAAGTACTAAGAGTTAGTAATGCTAAGAGTTGGTAGGTTATGCTAAGAATTAGCAGGTTATAATATTTATTGACATCTAAAGAGTTAAAGGCTTGTCTGAAATGGGACAAAGACCCGATAATTTATTAATAATGACGTAGCTACAAAGCATTGCAGATGGTGCTAAGAAATGTCATTATACAAGTATATTCTCAAACACTATGTTCTTGATCTAATTTCATTTATGCGGGTTTATCGATGAAACCCATTAATATAAATTAGTATATTTCTATATCTAGATGATCCAGATAGTTAGTCTTAGCAAACTATGAGCTTAGTAGAAGTTTGTATAGAGATACACGTATTCAATAAGGACTGAGTATTGAACAGACTCACGAGGACCTCCAATAGACATCTCATAAAGTTGTCAATTGAAAGTCTTCCGAGTTGAATAGTATTTGTGATCCATTGACCTAAGTGCCACGACTAGCATATGAGTGATCCACCATACTTTAGTTCCATACATGTCAGAAACCTTTCATAGTCTGACCGTTGGGTGTCACTGGGTATGGTCCAATGCTCATAGAATTTGGTGTGCATAGACATGGGATCCATCAGTTTATATGAGTGAGTTGTATATCCTGATGCTCCGAGATTGTATTTCAAGAAGTCTTGTGGCCACAAGTATAAGCCTCATAAAATATATTCCAAAGGGATAAACAATATCACAAAAGTGTTTATAGATATTATTTATGGAAATATAAATCTTAAGATAAGTTCATGGTTGAGCAAATAGAGATTTGATGGTGATGATCTATATCTTTGCTCTTCCAGGATATAAATGATGGAAGGATTATATATATATACTATAACCTCAACTTGCATGATCTAACGCGTTGCTTTATAATGTTTGTAACGTGCGTGTGGGGCATCATTCACGAATGTATAGAGGAGCTCCATATAACAAATCGAGCGTAGACCTAGAGAGTCTCACAATATGAAGTGTACTCATTGCGTACTAGGGTAGTGGACTAGATTGAATAATCAGATCCAGTAAATTTCAGCAAAATTGAATAATTATTTTAGGATCCATCAAGATGTGTATTTGTCAAGACTTAATTATTAAGTACATCACTTAATTAGTTAATAAGAATTGTTAATCAACAGGATGTACAATTTGGTCCATAATTATTTTACCTTCAATTTACCGTTTAATCTTGCTAGTAAAAACTAGTATGGTAAATTATTTATTCAAAAAAGTTTTGAATAATTAATTTAATTAAATTTTATTAATTAAAAATTGAAACTTATTAAATGGTAATGGACAATTTATGTTTCAAATATTATATATGTGGACTATGCTTTTTTAATATAAATGGCAAGTGTTTGCCATTTAATAAAATAAAAATGATTTGTTCTTTTATAATTATTGTAAGTGGCTAGCCGTACACATTCAATTTGATACAATTTATAGGTATTTTAAGATGTAGGGACAAATGTAAGCCATGTGAATTAGATGAGAAAGTGGAACAATTGAGCAAATGTTGGCAATCAAGTGTGTTTACCACTTTAAAGAAATAATGCAATTCATTCCCTACACATTTGGAAGGCAACATTTGACCAAGTGGTTGAATTAATTAACAAAATAAAAGTGATTCAATTTTTGGTGATAAGAGGCATTCATTCGACTAGGTAAAGAAAACATGAAAGAGAGTGTGTTTTTTTTTTCTCTTTAAGTGTTGAAAGAATAATACATCTTAATCTTCCTCTCCTCTGATGGACGCCTTAACTAGCATCAAAGAAAATGGAGAAAAAAAATTAGTTTTGCACAAGAGTTATTCAAAACATTTTTCTATGGAAATTGTTTCTATGTTTTATGCAAGAGTTGAATAAATATATTAATCATCTCTATTTTCTTGGAAAAAAATATTTATATTCAAAGAGTTTGAATATATGTTGCTAGAAATTCTAAATAAGAGTTACTATTCTAGCTCCATAATTCTATCAAACCGTTATGGACTAGAATTGTTCAAGAATACACTTCAAGGTGAGCTCTTCACTTGGATAGTTAGAGGACTTGAAGATTTTGTAAAGCTGCCTTCATTAGGTAAGTGTTTTTATATATTGTTTTAGTACAATTGTTCATCATATATAAATTTTGTATAATAGTTATACTTATGCATATATGTGATATATGTGTGTAATTTGTTAAATTAGGTGTATATTGTAAACATGTTTTTGCTATGTGTTGTAAAATTTTAAAATTACATGTACACTCGTATATCACACGCTCAACCCAACATAAAGTAGGTTTGACCTTATACGTTTAGGGTGCTTCATCTTCTACCTCAAAGACTTTTAGGAAACCTAAGGGAAAAAAATAAAGACACCCAAAGTAGGTCCTCAGAAGCGACTTATATCCAAACTACAAAAGAAAGATAAAGCTAAAGAAAATTGTTTCCACCGCGATGAGGATTGGAAAAGGAACTGCCTAAAGTACCTTACTACTGCTAAGAAGAACCCTTCAAGTATATGTTTGCCTATTATTAACATTTCTTTAGCATATGATGTCAATTTTGATTAGGTATTAGATACCATATGTCCTTTTTACCTTTGTAATATGTTATAGGGTATGAGGGAAATTAGACGGTTGCAGTTAGGGAAAGTTCAATTTCGAGTTGGAAATGACGATTTCTTATGGGTCGAAGCTGTGGGACATTTTGACTTACTTCTCTCTTGTAATAAAACACTTGTACTCCATAACTGTCTGTATGTGCCTTGTATCTTAAGACAATTCCTATCACTTCCTATACTTGACAGTAAAGGTTATCATCTGTATATACAGAACCATTTCATATCTTTGTATGATATGTATAATGATTTATTAACTGAATGTTAGTTAAAAAATTGGTACTATATATTAGATACAATTCGAAATGTCATAAATTTATAAGTAAACATTGCCAGTAGTTTGTGAACTTTAAATGAGACAAAATTGTGGCATATAAGATTAGATTATATATGTTAGAATTTGTGCTCAAATGCCATCCTAACTTGTATGAATATTTAATTTTGTAATATTTATACAATGCATATTTTATTAAATTGCTAATTACATTAATTAAATGATACAATACTTGTAATGTTGCAGATATTATATAATCTGAAAGAGTTCATATTTAGTCTAAAGAAGTTTAGATCAGTGCTAAAGGTTAACATCGTTGAGAATTATAAATGCTAAAGAGTTAGTAGGTTATAATAATCAACGAAATCTAAAGAGTTAAAACTTCGTTTGTTACGGGACAAAGACCTAAGAGTACACTAGTAATAACATAGTTGTAAAGAATTGTAATATGTGCTAAGAAATGTTATTACGTAAGTCTATACTCAAATATAATATTCTTGATCCAATTCACCGATACGAATCTATCGGTGGAACCCTTTTTCATAGATCAGTATATGACTATATCTGGATGGTCTATATGGTTGTTCTTAGCTGACTATAGGCTTAATAGAAGCTCATATAGTATACGGGTATTTAGTGAGGACTGAATACTGAACAAACTCAATAAGGACCCCAATAGACATCCCATAAAACCGTCAATAACAGGTCCTCTTAAGTTGTGTAGTATTCGTGGTCTTTTGACCTGAGTGACATGGTGGGCTTGTGAGTGATCCACTATACTTTGGTTCCACATATGTTAGAGATCTTTCATGGTCTGACTGTTATGTGTCGCTGGGTATGGCCTGATGCTTATGGAGTCTGGTATGTGCAAATATGAGATCCGTCAGCTCACATGGGTGAGTTGTATATTCAGATGCTCTGATGTTATATCTCAAAAAAGTCTTATAGTTCTATGAAATCAACCAGGGAAAAGAGTTTTTCACAGGGTTAAAAAATATCACAAAAGTGTTTGTGCCTATTGTTTATCAAGATACGTGTCTGTAGATAGTTCACAGATGAGCACATAGAGATTTAATGGCGATAATCTATATCTCCACTCTTTTAAGATATAATTGGCAGAAGGATTATATGTATGCACTATGACCTCAACTTGTATGGTCTAACGTGCTGATTTATAATATCTGTGATGTATGGGTAGGGCATCAATCACAGACTCACAGATCAATTTTGTTTAATATATCAGGCGTGGACCTAAAGAGTTCTACAATATAAAATGTATTTGTTGTGATTGGGGCAGTGTACCAGATTAAATAGTTCAATCCAGTAAATTCTAGTAAACTGGACATTTGCTTTAGTATCCCTCTAGATGTGCACGTGTTAAGACTTAAGTGTTAAATAAATCAATTAGTTAATAATAACTGTTGACCAATAAAATGATGACACATGGCACATTATAGGCCACTTATTGTTTGACTTAAACATTACTAAAATGATCTTATTTGTTGGACGAGTAATATTATTATTTTATTCATAAAATTATTTTTTGAATAAAATAATAATAATTAATATTATTATTACAAGTCAAACAATAATTGTTTATTAGATTAAATGGCTTACAATTTATTATGTATTAATAATGCAATTGGCACATGTCTTTTAACCATTTAAATTATTTAAATAAAACAAGAGACAAAGGTAATTTGTTGCCATTCTATGTGGGGCCGAAATTGTTTCATCAATCTAATAAGCAAAATTCGGCCATCACACTTGCATTATTAGTCTTTTATCAATTGTTTAATGTAATCAATTGTTACAAAACAAAAGCAAATGGCAAGGCAAGTGTTGCCATACCATATAGGGCAAATGCTTGATAATTGAAGGGAAATCATTGTTGTAAATAAAATAGCAAAAGTTGCTCATTTTGAAAGAAGAAGAAATTCGACCATTACAAATGTGAGAGAGTGAAGTCTTTCATTTTCCAAGAGTTGGGAAAGGTTATCCAAGTATTGAGAACATTTTCATTTTCTTATATTCTTCTTCTTGATTGGCCGACCACCCAGAAGTGATAATGAAATGAAATTTTATTGTTTAAATGTTAAACTAGAACAAATATCATTTATAACTTGCAATAGTCCAAAGCTTCAGAGTTAAGCCAATTAGCTTAAGTGTTAAACCCTTGCTGGAGTCAAGCTGTTATTTTAGCCTACCCAAGCCCACCAAGTTGGGTGTTAGAATTGACAAAAAGTGTGTTTCAAGGCGGACTCAACATAAACTGGCTTAAAAGGCTTGTTAAAGTGATTACTCTATCAATCTTTATTATTTCATTTATGTGATTAAATGAAAATTTTATTGTGTTTATCAATCTACAAAATTATATTTTTGGCTTCCACTGCTTTGAATATTGTATTAGATACATATATTTGTAATGATGAACACACTACTTGTTGTAACTACTTATCCACAACCGGTAAGAATAAATATTTATATATATATAAATATACATATTTTATTTGTATGTGGGTGATACTTGATTTATGTATTGTTATTAGTAGTGTTTGTATAGATTAAGGACCTACTATTAGTTTTGAATTTATTTGCAAGACATTAAATTTATTTTAGGGGCCAAATTATAATACTTTGAAAGTTTTGGGGGCTAATTCGTAAATATAAAAAATTAGCCTCTTAGTATAAAAATACACATTTGTAACCCTAATTCATTCATTTTGATCGAGCCACCTTTTTTAGAGTGAGAAAAGGGAGAAAGAAAGGGGAGAGAAAGAGAAGAAGAGAAGAAAAAGAAGAAGAAAGTTGAAATTTAAGCTTTAAGAGGTATATTATAACCCTTTCTTAGTTTCTTGGTATTACTTTAGTTAATTCCTTTAAGTTTTGATTTCTAAAATATGTACAATTGAGGATTTGATGTGGATTTCGTAAGATATTGTGAGAATTGATGATTTATGTAGATAGCTTGATAAATCATGATGAATTGCAGAATTTCTACTTGATAGTCTCTTGATCCATGAATTTTATAAATTTTTGTACTTTGATTCTGGTTTTAGATTTTGAGTATATGAAATTAGACATGTCTAAAATCATTTCAGACTTTAAATCAATTAAAAATTTCAGATATTGAATTTTTAATGAATTTACCAAAATGACCCTGAAATTCTAGAAATTTCCTGTGTTAACAGTATGATACAGTGACAAACAATTTTTGATCTGCTGAATGATCTTAAAAAATTACGAATTTATAGAATATGATAATTTTATATGTCTGATAAGATATACTCAGAATTAAAAATTTAGATCAATGTGGTTAAATTATTATGATTTTCTAAAGAGTGTCACCTCATTGTAGTATTTGATTAACATATTTTTAAAGCTATGAAATAAAGTTGTTTTAAAATACTTTTGACAGTGATTTTGAAGTGAAATATTTATCATGGATTAAGATATGTGTCAAGAGTAATTCTGTTATAGTTTTATAATTTTTGAGTTAGTATATGATTTTATCAAATTAGAAGATTGAATATTATTCAGTAAATATCTTGATCCTATCAGGTTAATAGTTTGAATTTGATGGTATTTATGGAATGGATTGTGTAAGATTTATGTTATAATATTCATATATAAGAAGGATATATGAGTTAAGAATGATATGTTATGATTTTAGAGTAATTGGACATCATTTGATGTATAAGAAACTTTTGTTAAGTGTAAGTGGTCAGAATGACAGATTTTGAGAAATTAAGTAATTAGATCAATTCGATGTGATAAGTGCAATATGTGTAATTTTATAAACTATTTAAATTATTTTGTGTGAATGTTGAGATTTATGAAAGGATTAATCTCTATTGACTATGTTAAAGAGAATTAAGCCTTGTACCAAAAAGTGCTAAGAGGTAAGTATACTAGACTTTTACTGAAATCACAATAAGTATAGTAATTATCTATGTATGATTTTGTAAATGTGCTTAAAAATATGTTTATGTTATGCCAAAGTATATTTAATATAAACTGTGAAAGACATATGTTTATGAATGTGAGCATTGACATTGAGCATGGACATACATGTGTTTATAAATGTGATCTTTCAAAATGAAATGTGTTTAACAAAGAAAGCTTTTGAAGTGAAAAATATCTATGAGATACATTTTGTGTTTTGAGGATGCTTGAACTCATTATTTACTTAGTAGGCACCTTATGTAATTTATAGAGCCTTTATGTGTGACTTTTCTTTCGGGATCAGTATATGTTATGTGTTTCGTATGTAAGAGGATCCTATTGGTACCTAAAGTAAGTTAAGTCATCACATTCGTGTGGTAGTGTATTGGTGCATGTGAGAGGACTCACCGATGATCAGGGTGAGGGTTTAGCTCTTACCTTCAAACATGAGCATTATATATATGTAATTTAAACCTTACTTGTATTATTCCTCTCATACGGTATGTCACCTACGAGTGACATTTGACTCATTATATGATATGTGATATGGAAGTTCTACTAAGTAGTAGTTGAGTGATGGTATTCCTATTATATATTTTGAAAGAATGTGTAAGTGCTTACTTAACATGTGATTTGATAAGATTATAATTTTGATTTATCACAGCATATCATACACATGCATTGTGTACATATATGTATTTGTATTTTGATATATGAAAAATTAGTATGCTTACTGAGTTTTATACTAATTACAGTTTATGGTGATTTCAGGTAAATAAAGTACATGTGTGCTTAGCGGATTTGGCAAGGCTTCTGCTGTTCCTTGGGTTCCCTAAGTTACTAAGTTATTGAGTGTTTCATTTGGGGACACGTGGTTTAAGATATTTGATTTGTCCCTATTGAATAAATACTTATATGTTATTTTATTTAGTGTGGTTGTATTTGGTTTTTGTTTCACCAAGTATGGTTATGGGTTGATTTTAAGTAAGAATTTACAATGAATATATTCTGAGCTTCCGGTAACAAAGTTGCTACTGATGACCTAGTAGAGTGTTAACTCTGAAAAAACTCTGCGTATCTCTGGTTTACTAATTGTTCCAGTCATAATTCAATTGTTATAATTCTGAAAAATTGAAATGAATGTTTAAATATTATCAATAAATGTTTATGTTTATATTTTAAACATGAGACCAACCAGTAAACAAGAATTTAGAAATATACTAGAAACAATAAGATTGTATGTGTGCTCATTATTGAATGAATGTAAGTTATGTCGTGTGTCAGATCTTTTGGGTCTGAGGCGTGACACTACTCACATGCATACACCCTAGAATAATCATCATTATCAATATAGCTATTAAACGATTATCCCGTTCGGTTAAGGATGGTCGGATACCTGATCTGACTATAGAATCTTATTTAGTTTGTGAATCATCTATTCAAGGAAAAATGACTAAATCTCCTTTCACTGGTGTTAGACACCATGCCACTGATATATTAGAACTTGTATATAGTAATGTATGTGGTCTAATAAATCACGCTACAATGGGTGGATTTTGATACTTTGTAATCTTTATCAATGATTTATCACAATACAGATATGTGTTTCTTATGAAACACAAGTCAGAAACTTTTGAAAAATTTAAAGGATTGCGACTCAAAATAGAGACACAAACTAGCATATACATAAATGTCTTTGGTTAGATCAAGGCAAGGAGTACATGAGTAGTGAATTCTTGAATTATTTAAAGAAGAATGGGATTCTCGCTCAGTATTCTATTCCGTAACACAATAGTGTTTCAGAAAGGAAGAATTAGTATGGTTCGATCTATGATGAGTTTCACCGATCTCCTAAAATATCTGTGGGGATATGCTCTAGAAACTGCTGCTCATATTTTGAATAGAGTTTAATCTAAAGCTATTCCCTCAATTCCCTATCAGATATGGACTGGAAGGAATCCGAGTCTTAAATATTTTAAGATTTGAGGCTATCATTCTTATGTAAAAGTTACATAACAAGATAAACTTACACCCAAAGGATACAAGTATCGGTTTATTGGCTATCTTAAACATTTTAGGGGATACTTATTTTATGATCTTGAGGAACAAAATATATTTATTGCTCGTAATTCCACTTCTTTAGAGAAACAGTTTTTCATAGATCGTGGGGATTGTACAAAGATTAAACTTGATGAAGTCAATCAGAATAAAAATGAACTAATAATAGAACTACAAGCTCAATCGAGCAAAACTCTTTTTATACACCCTCCACGTAAGACACAAAGGATTTCAAGGCTACTTAATAGGTATAGTATGATACCTGAAGGTACCTCTAAGGTTTTCTTACTTGAAGAAAATGATCTTTAACCTACAGAAGGGCAGTATTAGATATTGATTAGGAAAAATGTTAAGATATCATAAAATTCAAAATTGACTCAATACATCATAATCAAGTCTGAGACTTGATTGACTTCCCGAATGAATAGTTTCTATCGGTTGTAAATGAGTTTACAAGCAAAAGCGTGGACCCGATGAAAAGGTAGAGACCTTTAAAGCCTGACTAGTTACAAGTTATACTTAGCGATCTGGAATTAATTATGAGAAAACCTTTACAACAGAAGTAGCAAAAGAAGTAATGTGAACACGTAAATTTGCTGTTGAGCTAGAAATTATTCCAAGTTCAATAGATTCTATCTCATTATTTTGCAATAATAATGGGGCTATTTCATAAGCCAAAGAGTTAAGAGCGCACAAGAGATCTAAACATGTGAAAAGAAAATACCACATAATTAAAGAGATCTTGGCTAAAGGAAATGTTATATTTTATAGAGTTGACTTTATAAATAATGTAGCGAACCTATTAACTAAAGTTTTAACTCCTAAAGTATTTGAGAAACACATAGAGTCGTTAAGTATAAGATACCATTACAAATGGCACTAGAGCAAGTGGGAGATGTTGAGATTTGTGCTTACTTGTCATCCCATTTTGTATAAATATTTTTATTTATGCAATTAATATTTTATTAAATCGCTAAATTATTTTATATATAGTAAGATACTTATTATTAATGTATTTTAGAGCATATGCATGCGATTGTGTACATGTTGAACAAACTAAATATATGTATCATATATACATTTTTTAGCAGAATTAAACATATTCAAAATATACATATGTAAATTAAATCATTAACAACTTAAGGTCACAGAAACTTACATTTGATGAACTTCGGTGAAGATTTTAAATTTTGGAGCTCACCTTGATGTAAATTATTGTACAATACTAGTTCACAACAATCCGATAGAATTGTGAAGCTAGTATGGCAGCTACTAATTGTTTCCAGCAGTAAGTGTTTAACACTTAAACACTTTTATTTACAAATTTATTTATTTCTTAAAAGAAGAAGAGATGAATTGTTTTTGTTTTTGTTTTCTTTTCAACCCTTTTCTTACAAAAATACTAACTCCTTCAATCAATCTCTCTTTTGTATCTGTTTTAGCCTTAGATAATGAAATGAATTCATCCATGTTTTGTGGTTCACCTACTTCACAAGTACTCCACCACATATCACTAAGTTGATGACGCATACAAACAAGTTTTGGTGGCAATCTTTAATAATCAAAATAATGCACTATTATTTGATGAATACATTCCACCGAAAGTTGAAAACATAACATGGCCTATTTTTAATTAGGTATGTCTCCAATTAATAAAATAATCCATTTATTTATAAAATAATAAATAGATTATATTATGTCACTTGTCACTATATCATTGGTTAATAACTTTTATTAATTAATTGATCTACTTAACACTTAAATCTTGATAAATACACATCCTGAGGAACCCTGAAATAAATTTTTGGTTTGTTGAAATTTCTAGAACAGAACTATTCAATCCAATATGCTGCCTTAGTACACAACGAGTACACTTCATATTGTGAGACTCTCTAGGTCCACGCCTAATTTTTTGTATGGAACTCCTCTATACGTCCATAAACAACGCCCCATACACATGTTATGAATATTACAAAGTGACGTGTTAGACTATACAAGTTAAGCTTATAATATATTCGTATAATTCATCCATCATTTATATCCTGAAAGAGTGGAGACATAGATCAACACCGTCAAATCTCCATATGGTCGACCATAAACTTATCTCTAAATTCGTATTTTAATAAATAATATCCGTAAATACTTTTGCAGTATTATTTATCCCTAGGTAAAACTCTTTTCTCAATTTTTTTTACTGCTAATGGCCATAAAACTTTCTGAAATATAATTTTGGAGTATTAGAACATATTACTCACCCCAAATGAGCTGATGGATTTCATATCTACGCACACCAGACTCCATGAGCATCAGACCATATTCAGCGACACCCAGTTGTTAGACCATAAAAGGTTTCTAACATGTGTAGAACTAAAATATGGCGGATCACTCACAAGCTCACCGTGACGCTCAGGTCAAAGGATCACAAATATTACTCAACTTTAGAAGATCCTCTATTGTTGAATTTATGGGATGTCTATTAGAGGTCATCATGATTTTGTTCAATACCCAATCCTTACTGAATACTTGAATCTCTATATGATCTTCCACTAAGTTCATGGTCTACTAAGACTAACCATCTGAACCATCCTGATATAGATATACACCCAGTCCTTACTGAATACTTGAATCTCTATATGATCTTCCACTAAGTTCATGGTCTACTAAGACTAACCATCTGAACTATCCTGATATAGATATACACTGATCTTTTTTTAATAAGGTCTTCATTAACAGACTCGCATAAATTAAGATAGATCAAGAACATAGTATTTGAGAATATATTTACATAATAACAGTTCCTAGCACCATTTGCAACTCTTTGTAACTATGTCATTACTAATATATTCTCAGGTCTTTGTCTTATTCCAAATAATGCTCTAACTCCTTAGAATTCACTGACTCTTATAACTTGCTAACTCTTATCAGTACTAACATTTAGCATTTATAATTCTCAATGTTACTATTCTTAGCACTGATCTAAACTCTTTTAAACTAGATATGAACTCTTTCAAATCATACAATGTCTATAGCATTACAAGAGATTACCTCACTGGTTCTCCCATAAAGAATTTGTACTAATTACGAGATTGCAAACAAGAGATTACCTGCCTACTTGAGATTTAAAGAAAAAATTGCAGCATCGATTATGGGAGCAATATTGGTTGAGGTAAAAGACATTTGACGTGCAGAGAATTTAGTCGATTGTACAGTATGATAAACTTTAAATCTCTCAAATGCACATTTTATTAGGAAATTCTTGTGACTGTTTGAAACCCAAATCAAGTCTACGAAAAAAATCCAATCGAATATGGAGCGTGCAATGAAGAATTAATAACATATTTTATTTAAACGACATAGCTATAGAGCAAAATTAAATTATTATTAGATTAGTACTAGTGCTTTAAGGATAATGATAATAATAATAATAATAATAATAATAATAAGTATAAAAAGTCGATTTTGATAGTAAACGAATTCATTTAAAATTAGTGTAATAACACGATAAATGGATGGAATTATAATCACTCTTACTCAAATTACAACGATATGATTGACAATCCAACAACTACAAACCTTTTATGTAGTGACTTTATTCCTTAAAGTTGTAATAAATTCTACTTTCGTAACCTTTACGGGTCAAAGAAATTTAGATTGATCAAGATTTTATTGGGGAAAAGAGAATAAAAAAAGTGAAAGACTTTATTTCATCGGAAGCCATGTGCCTTCCACAAATTTCCATGGCGTGGAAAATGTCATGGAACTTCTTCCAAGTGCCTTTTTGCACTTGATCAATTATTACAACTGGGATTATGCATAATTTATGTTTGTGCTCGAGATAAGATGAGTTTAGGTGTGTGATTATGTTAAAAAGAAAAACAAATAAATCAATAAAAGACCATTGACTTGTAAATGTTATATCACCTTAAAGTTTGATTTAAACAAATTAAGGGGCAGATAATTTATACAAAATGGAAAAGTGTTAGTTTAGTATGTGAAGTTTAATTGAATTATTCAATTAGTTCTTATATTTTTATAAATATTTTAGTTATTTTTTATTATTAAAAAATAATTATAAAGTGTAGTTTTTTAGAATAAAACAGTAAATTTGATTAAATAAGATATTATTTATCATGATATATTAATTTACTTTATTACTCTCAAAAGTGTTATTCAAATATTATTTTTTAAATAGCAAAGACTGACCGAAGTATTTAAAAAAAAAACATAAAACTAATTCAATGATTCAGTAAAATTTTAAGAACTAATTAAAAGACAAATTTTTCTATGCAAAATAAATGTAAATGAAAACTTTCCACAAACTCAATTGACTATTATGGCCAAATTTCTACATCACGAGAATAAAGGCAATTAAGTTTCAATTGGCAAGTTGATTTTTTTTTTTTTTGAGAAAAGCAAGTTGATTAGGAGCTAAAATTTGTGACATTGAAACAGAGCGAAAGTCCAAAGAAGAATAAAGCAAAAATGAAAGATGGCCCCCCTTGGCTTGCCCAGGCCACACGTCTCTTAGAAAAATCATACATTTTATTTTTATTGACTTAAATTTAAGTCCTTTAGTTGAAACTTTAAACATTATCGCAATTGCCCAAAAAAAAAAAGTTTAAGAAATGATATTTCTAAACAAAAGTTGTTTATTTTAGAAAAATTATCATTTTAATTTCTATATTTTTGTTGAATTACTCATTAGGTCTTAACATTTTAAACATTATTAGTTACATTTTACGGATTAAAATTATTATGTTTGAAAAATAAAAATGATAGTAAAAAGTAGTTAAAAACATCTTAAAAGATGTAATTAGTAAATTTTAAAATATTAAAAATTAAGTGAATAATTTAGTACAAAAGCAAGGACTAATTGTTAATTTTCCTTTATTTTATTGACTAAACTGAGCATCTAGAATTTGTCAAAGTCAATGCATTGAATAACTTGAGGTTTTCTTTTGCTTTTTTTCTTTTTCAAAAAATTAGTAGTATTTCTCAAGGTTGTGTTGGGTGAATAAGAGACAAGCATGTGCCTGCTTTTGCTTCCTACGGATCGCGGATTCATATGAATCAAGACTTTTTTTTTTAATTAGAGCATTTTATAAGCATTTTTTTTGGGTCAGAAAATTGAGTCACAGAACCATAGATTAAGAGATTTTTAAAATGAAAATCTAAAATTTCCACTCAGATATGAGCAATCTTGATTTTATTTTTTGGGGGAAATTAAATCTTGATGGTTATTGTATATGAATCTACATACTCATTAATTAATGTTAACTCTTCATTTTACCTAGTACACTGCCCTTCATATAAAAGAGTTTAGTTTTCGATGGTGACTAAGTCAATTATGACTTCATCACCTTTTTTATTTTTTGGGACATGTCTATCTTCTTAATCAACTTGTTAATATCTTTTGTTAAATATACTTTTTCATTTACATGTAGAAATCCTGAAGGTCTAAGAAATCAAAGGGATTAATTTCTGCATGGCATAATAGACGGAACCAAAAATTAAGGTGGGAGAACAAATGTTAAAGTTAAAAATTATATTAAGTTAGAGTTTAATTATATAAAATATTTTAGTATAGAATTAAAATTGTGGAGGGCCAAATAACAAAATACCTTTTCTAGAATGTAAGAATTAAAAAAAGTTATTAAGTTAAAAAAAAATTAAATTCTATTAAGTTAGAGTTTAATTATATTAAAAATTTTAATGTTAGAATTAAAATCTCAAAAGCCGAATAACCAAAATTCTTATTCTAGAAGGTAAGAATTAAAAAAAATTAATAAGTTAAAAAAACTTTTGGGATTTGGGGGTCATGGCCCACTAAGCCTCAAGGCATTGCGTGGCATTTTGCATATAATTGTCACTAGCTATGAGTATAGATGATGATGATGATAATGATGATAAAAGAATATAAATATGATTTAAGTTTTTCTGATGCGTTCAAAGCAGCATGTCAACACACAAAAACTTTAGTTTATTGAAAATCACATAACATGGTTTAGGCCAAACATGGCATTGAAGTAATTACATGAGTTTGGTAAGTGTAAACTCAGAAAGAAATACACTTCAATTCATTATTTTATTATGCTGCAAATTTGTTATTTTCTGCCTTTTATCATTTAGATAGAGCTGATCAAACCACCAGTTGATGATCTAGCTGATATGTCTCCATTAACCCTGCTGCAATTCAATCTGATCTCTCCTTGATTCCCTGTCAAAATGCTCAAATTCCCCATTCTTAGCATAGAAACCACAAAGCTTTCAAAGAAAGCAGTTTGGTTGCTGCTAAAGGTGTTAACAATGTCAATGGTGTCGGCCCCGGGAGTCGAAAAAAGCTCTTGATCACTCTGAAGAAGTCCATTGAGAGCTTGGAGATTGGAGAAGTACTTGTTGTCAAAGGCATCTGGTGTTGTGAGATCAAGATCAGTTAAAACACTAGTATTTCCACCTTGTGGGCATAGTTGTTGCAGTGTTGCTAACAAAGTAGTGTTTAGGGTTGGGTCCGGACTATTGGTTTCGTTGAAAGCGAATAATCGATGGGCAAAAGTTCCACACCGAGCCCTTCCAAATGTATGACCACCTGAAGAACCATATAAAAATCTCTATTAGCAAATGTATTTTACACCATGTATGTAACTTTGTTTAATATTTTGGTTATCCTAAAATCTTGTTGCCCAGTCAATCAATTATGAAGTCTTTGGCAAATATTATTTTCACTCACATATATATATATATATATATATGGAGAGATTTGATTTATATATGATGTAGTAAAAAGAAAAATTAATATCATGCATATGTTATATAATGCTACAAGTGTTACATTTTATAAATTACGAACTTGCTATTACAAATTTACAAATCTCACAATATTTTAGAAAAAAATAGTTCTTTAGAAATACTTCTGTTAAATGTTATTGTAATGGTTCTTCCCGAGATTGTTCATGACATGCATGCATCTGCATCATAAATCAGAGTAAGCAGGAGGGCATTCAAAATTAATTGGAAGGAGGTCAAAATAGTTAAATTCAAAAGTTAAGAGGATTAAAATTTATGAATAATGTTACATATTTTAAGTTTGTATTTTAAGTTGTATTTTAAATAATGATGTGTTAAATAATTATTTGGTGATAAAATGATGTAATATATAATTTTAGAATTTATACCATTTCATAATTCAATAATTACTTAACACATCATTAGTTATGATATACTTTGGGATGTATAATATTACTCTAAAATTTATATAATGAAAAAATAAACTAATAAAATGAAAAACTAATAGAGTCTAAAACATTCAATCTCAATTATTAAAATAAAAAATTTGTGTTTATGTTATCTTACTCATTTGGTCCCTAATATTTCAAAAATTATCAATAATTTCATCTTTTAAATGTATTTTTCCAATCATTTATTCTTAAAATATACTTTTTTGCTACTACTCCCATCCTTAAAACATGATTATTTTTGTTTCTGAAGGATGTAATTAGTAATTTTTAAATGTTAAAGATCTAATGAGTATTTCAACGATAACATAGGGACTACAGTGACAATATCTCTAATTAAAAAGTAAAATTATTTTTTAGTGTATAACACACGCATCTCTACCACGCACACACATACAAATCACTAATATGCAGATTCGAACTTCTGACTTGAGTGAACATCACAGAGGGCTGCCAATTTGGCTAGGTGGTTACTAAAAGAGAAAGGAAAGGAAAATGAATGATATAATTAACTGATTACCAGAGAGCGCAACAAGGTCAATGTTATCGTTGAGGCCGACTTTTAAGAAAAAGTCTTTGAGTTCTTCAAGTGTTGCTAATGGTGATGGAAGGTTTTCATCTGCAAGAGATCTGTTTGCTGTTGTGCCGTCTCTTCTTCCCAATGGAACTGCCCATGATGGACCTCCTGACTAGAACCACAACATTATTATCATTATTCCAAAAAATCAAGATCAGCTATAAATGAAGAGATCAAGAATCGCTAGTACTCGTCGGATCAAGATTCTTTCTGATCTGAGCTTCTCTTGAATAAGATACAAAACTTATGATTGGTGGTTATAATTCCTTGATACACATGGCACTAGATATATGGAATAGCTCAGAGTGAGAGAGATTTCTAATTCCTGTTTAATTAGAGTGAAATGGCAGTAGAACTTGTTTTAAAAAGCATACCAAAGCAACAGATTGTTCAGCAGCGATAGCGAGAATATCAGCACAGGAAACAGTTTCCGGGCAGGCACTTTCCAGAGCAGCTTTCATTCTATCAACGACATCGAAACCCCTCGCTGAGTTATTATTTGCCAGGCTCTGTTTCTCGCTGACTATGGTCTCGGTGTTGTCCAGCAAAATCGACCCATCACAGCCCTGGAAATATTAATTAATTATTAACAAGTTATTAATTTTACGTGACATGGGAAAGTTGTAAAGACTTGTTTAAAAAAAAAAAAAATCAGAGTCAACTGCGACCCAAAAACAATATTAATATAGGAAAATCAAAGAGGAATATTAATGGTTGTTACATTAACAAAACAGTCATGGAAATGAAGCCTGATGAGGCTGGCGCCGATCCGAATATCGGAGAGGAAAGCATCCTCAAGAACACTCTGAATGATGCTCAAAGCATTTGGGCATGCGGAGTCATAGAAATCTGGAGTAAGTTGAGCTTGAGATAATGATCCCTCAAGCACAAACACAAATACAAGAGCAGCTGCAATAAGATGACTAAGGGAAGACATTTTTCCTCCAACGATGTTAATTTTAATCTGAAGAAGAGGATGGACGAGTTAATTAATTTTCTCGGACACCTGTGGGCCTTTTATTTATAACCTGACAAAAGTCATAAACAAGATTTGAACATGACAATAGCCCAGAAGTTTCAAATTGTATAAAAGTCTATTGTGTTTGTTTACGAATCTACGAAGCTTAAATTCTATAGTGTCGGCAGGCAACAGCTAACTACCGAAAACTCCGTAATATTTGGTAATATTCAAATATATATATATATATATTTCTGCTATTACAATTGTAATTGTAATAATATAAATTAATTTTAAAAAGGTATAATAAATTATTTTATTTAAAAAGTCAATAATTATGTTCTTATAATAATAATATATTATATAAATAATAAAATTAATATTATGTAACATAATTTTAAATAGTTAAATAATACTGCATAAATGATATTAAATTAATGACTCATCTTCGTTTATTAAATTAATATGACAAATGATATTGAATATATGTATTTTAACAAAAATGCTTACATTTATTTTTAATAAAAATTCATAATATAATAAAATTTCTTGTTATACTTATTAATTATTTGATAGTATAAATATATTAATTTTAATATTTATATAATATATTTTTACTGTTTAATACTGTATAAACGTAATTATTGACTTTTTAAATAAAAAATTATTATACTATTATAATTATAATGACAAGCAAATTTTTAAATATTATCAAATATTAGAAAAAAATTTGATAGTTAATGAATTTTTAAAATAAAAATTGGTATATTATTATATTTATAATGACAAGCGAATTTTTAAATATTATCAAATATTAGAAAAAAATTTAATAATTAATAAATCTAATAGAGGTAGATGAATGTGTGTGTGTGTGTGGATTGGGGGGGGAGGGGGGGGCGGTGTTGGTTGTTCACTTCATTTTCAATAAATTTTAGTTTTGACTTTTCTTTCTAATAATGCAAGAAGCATTTTTCAGTTTCTTTAAATTGTTTGACTGTACATAATTTGAAAGTGGTTGAATTTTCTCCTATGCAAGAATTGTGAGAAGCTCCTTTGCTTCCATTAGAAAAACTTAAAATTTATCAGCTCCTAACAAATTCTAGTTTAGAAGAATAATTAATCTCGTTTACAACAATTACAAAGATATGATTAACAATCCAATAACTACCACTCTTTCTTTCTAATGACTTTATTCTTTAAAGTTCTTTTTAATTTTACTTTAATGACCTTTACGTATCAAAGAAACTTAAATTGTAAAGAGAATTTTTTTTTATAAAAAAAAAAGCGAAAGACTTTATTCCATGTGCCTTGACAGTACTCTACGGCGTGGAAAATGTGTCCCAGGAACTTCCTCTAAAATATGTGCCTTGGCGCTTGATTAATTATTGTGACAGCCAATGCTTTTCTCTTTTACTTTTGTTGGATATAAACAGGTAAAATATTTATTTAAATAATATAATAATATAAAATAAGTTACTTAAAAAATAAATAAATAAAAGGATAGAAAAAGAATATACAAAGAATTACGTGGTTCAACAACTTACCTACATTTACGGCGGATCAAAATCACACTCTTCTCTTATTATGAATCACAAGACACTGACAAAGTATGCTTTTTACAAGAAAGATCATAAAAAAAACTCTCTCTCACTCTAAGAATTTTACTCTCACAAAGATTATCACTAAGATTGTTGTTGATCACAAAGATCACTCTTGATCACAAAGATATGTTTATAAGCCAATTAATAGTCTTTATATAAGCCTTGGGACGTCCTAGGTCTTCCTTATACGTGTGGGAGTCGTATTAGAGAGTCTTGGAGTAAGTGGAAGACGAAATTAGGAAGTTTCCTAATTTCGGGACACTGTTCTCGTCTCCAGCGCCGCGACGTTGGGATCTTGTAGCTACGGCGCTGGTATCCTGGCGTTGTAGCGCTCAGGTTCTGTTCTGGGCGCCGCAGCGCCCGCGCCTGGTGCGCCCTTCTTTATTTTTTACCTCATTTCGCATCCGTCTTCGATTCGTGCGCACCCTACGCACTTGGCTTGAACCCCAAATCATATTTCGATAATTTTTAATCAATATTCTCACAACTTTATTCATAAAAAGTAATATTACCCTTTCAATTTATTATCAAATTTTTTTATTTTAAATAATAAAATAATATAATGAATAATTTTAGAAGTTGCACCACATTTAAGAATTTACTCTAATGACAAGTCTTATGCACTTTTTTGATTAAGGTTAGAAGTTCAAATCTTAGTGAATGGTTGGATAATTTATTTATTATTTTTATCTTATAAAAACCTTTAAGTTTGGGCGAAGTGTGTTCAAAACTATACGTGTGACTTTTGATGATTTCGATAGCTTAGTTCAGGTGGAGTATCTATCAAAAATGTACGTATTACTCTTGAAAAAGTCTAAATTGTATAGTCTGATTAGTTAAAGATGTACGTGCTACTCTAAAAAAAGCTTAGATTGTATAGTCTGATTAGTCTAGGTGGGATGTATTCAAAACTATAAGTATTGCGTATCTCTTAAAGATGTACGTATTGCTCTCAAAAAAGTTTAGATTGTATAGTTTGATTAGTTAAAGATGTACTTGTTCCTCTCGAAAAATTTTAGATTGTATAGTCTGATTAGTCTAGGTGGGATATACTCAAAGCTATAAGTGTTACTCCTAATAGTTTCTATTAGGGTTGGTACTTACGTGTCATCTTATAGTTTGTGTAAGATATACTTGTGTATTTATACAAGTGTACATTTTCATTAAATCGCTAGTATCCATTAATATAATACTATGCATGTAACGTTACAGATATTGTATGATATGAAGGAGTTCAGATCAGATCTAAAAGAATTTAAATAAGGGCTCATAGTTAATATAATTATATTATATATAATAATATTATATATAATAATATTATATTTTGGGTGCTAAATAGTTGGCACCCATTATTCATATTTTATTATTATATATATCATATTATATAATATATTTTTATTAATATTATATTATTATTTTATTTTATATATATATATATATAAAGTGAGAGAGATATGAAAAATGTGTGTGCTTTGGCCAAATTTGGCCGAGAGAAGTAGAGAAGAGAAATGGAGAAGAAGAAGAAAGAAAAGAAAAAGAAAGAAGAAGAAAAAATAAATAAGGGAGGGAAAATGAAATTGTTTTATTTTTTCTATGCTTCTAATTAAAGTAATTGTAAATTGTTTCAAATTTTTTTATTTTTTATCCTCTTAGAGAAAATGATAAAAACACACATCGGTCATTTTTGGGTTTAAAAGTTAAACTCAGTGTTGCGTAGAAGGCTGCTGTTTTAGCTCACCAAGTCCATCGTATTGGTAACTAGAACTGATCGCGAGTTGGTCTCCATACGAACTCCGAAAAAAAATACGTGTATAAAATTACACGTTGAGGTGAGTTATCTAACCTTTACTAATATATTAATGTGATTAATATATTTATTTATTATGTTTATTGCATATTTTATGCTTCCGCCTTGTTTAAATTCGTATTTGATACGTATTTAGCCAATAGACACAAGAGTACATGCATACACCCATATGTATTAGATTCCCGACAACAATTTCAGTAACTTAATTTAGGTGGGGTGTGTCTAAAAAATATACATGTTACTTTTGAAAAAGTCTAATTATAATACCAGTAATGTAGTCTGATGTAGTATTAATATTATAATATAATTGATGTGTGAGAATATTGATTGAAAATCATCGATAGATGATTTAGAGAGTAAGCCAAGCGTGTAATGTATGTGAGGATCGAAGATAAATGCGAAATGAGGCGAAAGATGAAAGAGACAGTGCCCAGGTATGGGCGTCGCAGCGCCTATAACAGAACCTGAGCGCCGCGGTGATGAGGTGCTGAGTGTCGCAGTGCTGGATGCGAGAATAGTTTCCCGTTTTGATTACGACTTGTTTCGTCTCCCACTTATTTTAGAACTCCTTAATACGACTCTCACATGTTTAGGGTAAAACTTAGGACGTCCTAAAACCTATATAAATGCTCTATATATTGGCTTGTAATATATCTTTGTGAAAACCTAAAAAATCTTTGTGATTAAGCATATTTTATGATTCTTTACGAGAGAAAATTCTTAGATTACGAGAGTGTGTGTTTCTTTGTGAGTCTTTCTTGTAACAAGACGTACTTTATGAGTGTCTTGAGATTCAATAATATAAGAGAGTGATTTTGATCCGCCGTAAACATAAGTAAGTTGTCGAATCACGTAAATTTGTGTGTGTTCTTCTTCTATCTTTCTCTTTTTAATTTCTTAATTACTTGTTCTGCACTATTTACTTAAGTTATATTGTTTGTTCGTGTGTTTCTGCTTCAAAATGATGTAATTTTAAAAAATAAAAATTATATTATTTTATTATATAATAATTACTTAATATATTAATTTAAGATAAAATTTTATAATAATATTTAAGAAATGTCATGTTACTCGTTGGATAATATTTGAAATTAAGCCAGATTATAAACTCTCACTCTGTAGTAATAGAAAAAATATGGTAAAATCATCTAAAAATGAGTTTTTTTTTATAGGTTGCAACTCGAAATTTTTAGTCTACAATAAATTGTGTGTACCCCATTATTAAATAGAAGAAGATAGTCTCTCAAATAAAGGAGAGACACATAAAAACTCGCAAGTATGACTTGTCAAACACCATCTCGTGGTCCAGCTTCTTATTTCTTACTTGAGAAGCGTGGGACCAAAAAGTTTGTGTCCTCATTATCTGAATCTTATAGACGTGTGTTTACCACAATATTCATGATTACGACTTTAACTATCATAATATAATGATCAGCCATATTCTAACTAACGTTATAATCTCATGCATGTTGATTGATGCGGTGATGATTTACCTAATTAAATAAGGTCCTTTTCTAATATATAATATTTTATTGTTCAAGCTGTTATTTCAGCCTGTCATTCAGATAGATGTTGATTAACAAAATAAAAATAAAATATTTAATTCAAACGTGTTAATAATTTATTAAATGACAGAATTATGTAATGAATAATTTTAAATTATTTTATTATTTAATAACTTTAATTTTAATTTTAAAATATAATTTAAAAAATATAACATTATTCATATATTAAAAGCAGCGTGTCAACACATACAATTTTAGTTTATTGAAAATCACATTACAGTGTTTAAGGTAAACATGAGAGTAAAATAGTAATTTCATGAGTTTTTAAAGCAGAAACTCTAGAATACAGTTCATCACTATTATAATTTCATTATGTAATTATTATTTAATTCAAATGTGTTAAAAGAATGACTACAGTTCAGTCGATTATGTCATATAGTAAACGGTCTCAGCCATTAAATTAAATTAATTGTTGAGATTTAATAATCATAACTTGTACTATAAATAATTAAAAAATATCAAAATTTTTTGTTAATATTTAATTAAATATAAATAAAATACACCTTTAAAATCAAACAATTAACATAAATTTATCTTGTTGAAATTAATAAATTAAAGATAATATATTATATTATATGTTATAATTTTAATTTTAATTATATTAAATATTATAATTTTGATTTTAATTTTAATTTTAATTATATTAAATATTATAATTTTGATTTTAATTTTAATTTTAATTATATTAAATTTTATAATTATGATTTCAATTTCAATTTTAGTTACGTTAAATGTTTTAATTTTAATTTTAATTAGGTTAAATAATTTTAATTTTAAATCTAATTTTAATTTCGATTTTAATTATTTTAAATGTTATAATTCTAATTCTAAATTTGATTTTAATTATGTTAAATGATATAATTTCAATTTTAATTTCCATTACGTGAAATATTATAATTCTAATTTCAATTTGAATTACATTAAATGTTACAATTCTAATTCTAATTTTAATTATGTTAAAATATTATAATTTCAAATCTAATTTTAATTTTAATTATGTTAAATATTATAATTCTAATTACATTTCTAATTGTAATTATGTTAAATATTATAATTTCAATTTTAATTTTGATTTCAATTACGTTAAGTATTATATTTGCAATTCCAATTTCGATTTCAATTACTTTAAATATTATAATTGCAATTTCAATTTCAATTTTAATTTTAATTACATTAAATATTATAATTTCAATTTCAGTTACGTTAAATGTTATAATTCTAATTCTAATTTTAATTTTATTTACATTAAATGTTATAATTTCAAATCCGATTTTAATTTCAATTATGTTAAAAGTTACAATTTCAATTTCAATTATGTTAAATGTGATAATTCTAATTTCAATTTCAATTACGTTAAATGTTATAATTCTAATTCTAATTTCAATTTCAATTACATTAAAGTTATAATTGAAATTCCAATTATAATTATAATTTTAATTAAATGTTAAATGTCATAATTTTAATTCTAATTCTAATTTTAATTAAGTAAAATAATATAATTCCAATTTCAATTTTAAATGCTTTAAATGTTATTATTCTAATTCTAATTTTAATTTTAATTTCAATTATGTTAAACATTATAATTCTAATTTTAGTTTTAAATACGTTAAATGTTATTATTCTAATTTTAATTATGTTAAACATTACAATTCAAATTTCAATTTCAACTTCACTTTTGTTAAACATTTTAATTTCTATTCCAATTCCAATTTTAAACACAATTTTATTTACGTTAAATGTTATAATTAATAATTTCAATTACGTTAAATGTTATAATTCTAATTCTAATTTCAATTTTAATTATGTTAAATCTTATAATTTCAATTTCAGCTTCGTTAAATGTTATAATTTCAAATCCAATTTCAATTTTGATATTGTAAAATTGGTTTAGGTTTGTAAAAACTATTTTAAAAATAAATTAAATTAAGTAATAAATAATTTAAAAATAAATTTGTAATTGTTGCAGGAGACTTGTCAGAAACGGCGGTTGGTCGCAATTTTTTAATGATACTATGACGATAAAAATGATCAAATTTTATATCAATTGACTTTATTTTTCTTGATCTACACAATGGTAGGGTTATTTTTAACCCAAAAAAGATTTAAAAAATGCTAAATACGATAGTGAGGGGGTGGCCACGTCACCCCCATCATTGAGGGGCAGTGCAAGTCACGCCTTACTATTTGACGGTGAGCGACAGAAGCCACCACCCCTCACCACTACATTTGGCTCTCTTCTGGTCTTTTTCTATTAAAAATGATCTAACTATTGCGTAGATCAAAACAAATAGAATTTAATGATATAAAATATTATCTTTTTTTTTACGCTAGAGACTCAACAAAAAAAATGACAACTGGCAACTCCGATGATAGTTACAAATTCCTTTTTTTTTAGTTATTTATCATTTAATTTATTTTTTTTGTAAAAATATTCTCAATTATATGATGACACATATTATTTTGTATCATATTCTAAATTTTAATTTAATTATGTGGTTAGATTACTTTTTATCATTCTACCATTAAAACTAATGGCAAAAGTTAACAAATTATGGTAAATTTGTGTAATTTATCTTTAATTGGGGTAAAGTTATATTTATGCCCAAAATATTAGGGTAAATTTGTCATTATCCCTTAAATCTTATAATTCATATTCCAATTCTAATTTCAATTATGTTAAATATTATAATTTGAATTACAATTTTAAACTTAATTAGGCTAAATAATTTCCATTCCAAATCTAATTTCAATTTTAATTACATTAAATGTTATAATTTTAATTCCAATTTTGATTTCATTTACGTTAAATGATACAATTTGAATTCTAATTCCAATTTCAATTTCAATTACGTTAAATGTTACAATTTTAATTATGTTAAATATTATAATTCAAATATCAATTTTAATTATATTAAATATTACAATTTCAAATCCCATTTCAAATTCAATTACAATAAATGTTATAATTTCAATTACAATTTTAATTTTAATTAAATTAAATATTTTAATTCTAATTTCAATTTCAATTATGTTGAATATCATAATTTCAATTTTGATTTCACTGACATTCAATGTTAAAATTGTAATTCTAATTTTAATTTCCGTTACATTAAAGTTATAATTGTAATTTCAATTTTTATTATATTAAATATTATAATTTCAAATTTTATTATATTAAATATTATAATTTCAAATTTTATTATATTAAATATTATAATTTCAATTTTTATTATATTAAATATTATAATTTCAATTCTAATTCTAATTTTTATTATATTAAATATTATAATTTCAATTATAATTATAATTTTAATTATATAAAATATTATAACTATAATTTCAGTTTCAAATACATTAAATGTTATAATTTTAAGGGATATTATCAACAATACCCTTGAGATATGGTCTAATTTTAGTAAAACTCACTAGTTTGCAAAATAGGTAATAATACCCAACCATTAGGGAATATTTCATTAAAATTAACAGAATTATGTGAAATAACAAAATTACCCTTTGAAACATATTCTACCGCTACAGAGCATAATTTTAAAAAACATTTATTAATAAATTAATAATAATAGAGCACCATTTCCAAAAAAATTAATTTATACTAATAAATTAAGAATACTTTTTTTAAAAATGTTTTGAATTAATAATATAATATTTTAAAATTTCAAATTAATTAAATATAAATCAGTGGCCAAATGGCGTTGTTATTGAAGCCATTTTGGCTGCTTGAACAGTCCAATAACCAAAATGACTGTTTATGTATTTAAAATTTTTTTTATTATTTTTTAATAAATTTTAGGTGTTTTGATATAAAGTTTACATTGTTTGGATAAGAGATAAATGTGTTTGGATATAGGGATGATAGAGTTTGGATGTTAGATAAGAGCTGTTTAGATAAAACATCATTGAAATAATGATATTACCATTTTTACAATTAATTTTAACAAAAGATTTCCTAACGGTTGGGCATTACTGCCTATTTTTCAAACTAATGGTTTTACTGAAATTAGGTCATACTCAGAGGTATTCGTAATAATATCCCTAATTCCAATTTCTATTTCAATTTTAAATTCAATTACGTTAAGCATAATAATTTTAATTTCAACTTCAATTGCGTTAAATATTTTAATTTCAATTCTAATTCTAATTTAAATTTTAATTATGTTAAATGTTATAAATTTTAATCTAATTTTAATTTCAATTACGTTAAATATTATAATTCTAATTTTAATTTCGATTTCAATTTCAATTATATTAAATGTTGTAATTTCAAATCTAATTTCAATTTCAAGTATATAAATGTTATAATTCCAGTTCCATTTCTAATTCTAATTTCAATTATGTTAAATGTTATAATTTTAATTTTAAATTTAAATTAAATTTTAATATTGTTAAATGTTATAATTAAAATTCTAATTTAAATTTTAACAAATTCGAAATTGGAAGTTAGAAACATATTTTAGACATGTTATGTATTTTTGCAACAAATCCGCAATTGGAAATTATAAATATATTCTTAAAAATTAGAAATTTATATGTGAATTATTTATTTTAGAAATTGAAAATTTGAATTTGTTATATATTTTTAAAATTAAAAGTTGGAACGTGAAGACAGTTTAATAAATACATTAAAAATAAAAAAATCTAAAATACAAAAACACCTAAGAAAAAAAGTAACGGTGAAAAGTTAAAACCAAACAAAAAACTTTAATTTAGTGTAATTAAAATATTTTGTTATATATTTTTAAATTTAACGTAATTTAAATTTTATTTATAATTTTAATAAAAAATAGTTAATTCAATATTAATTATTCATTAACTTAGATTAATAATTAATATTTTAACTATAAAATTAAAATAAAATTTAACAAAAAATTAAAGGTTAAATATAAAAATTTAAATATCACATAGCGTCCTGTGTGACGCCATGTGGTGAAGTTTTTTATTATTATTAATAATAGTTATTTTGGACACTCATAAAATATCATCCATTTGTGTTATGTTATATATTTTTTTGTACAATTAACTGCAAACTCACAATTTATAAATAAGTGGGGATACCTTCTTGTTATTTTATGGGTGTCCTAAATAAATATGGTTTTTTTTTATATAATTTACAAAAAATAAAAAAGAAAATAATTACAAACAACATCATGTATGTTCCTACTATTTGTTGTTTTCACCAAGAAAAATGTTTATATTCCCGCTTATACATTCTTAGCTCGTTATCGGTTACCATTGAAAACATGCTACATAATATACGGCGATACTATTTTATGGGTGTCCTAAATAAGTATGATTTTTATATATTTTATAAAACAAAAATGAAATAATTACAAACAACATCATGTATATTCTCACTATTTGCTGTTTTAACCAAGAAAAGTGTTTATATCCCCGCTTAACATTCTTAACTCGTTGTTAGTTACCATTGAAAACATGTTACATAATATACGAGAATTCTATTTTATGAGTGTCCTAAATAAGTATGATTTTTATATATTTTATAAAATAAAAAATAAAAAAATGATTACAAACAACATTATGTATATTCCTACTTAATATACGACATATTCTCACTAGTTGCCATTTTCTCCAAGAAAAGTGATTGTATCTCCACTTTTACATTATTAGCGCGTTATCAGTTACCATTGAAAATAAGTCACATAATATAAGAAGAAACAATTTTATTGGTGTCCTACATAAATTTGATTTTCATATATATAAAAAATAAAAAATAAAATAATTACAAAGAACATCATGTATGTGCCCACTTAATATACCATATGTTCACTATTTGCACTTTTCACTCAGAAAAGTGCATATATCCCAACTTTTACATTCTTAACGCATTGTGGATTACCATTGAAAATAAGTCACATAATATAAGGGCAAGCAATTTTATAGGTGTCCTACATAAATTTAGTTTTCATATATGTTACAATAAATTAATTACAAAGAACATCATGTAAGTTCCCACTTAATATACTACATATTCCTACTATTTGTTATTTTTATCTAGAAACGAGCCTATATCCTTACATTTACATTCTTAGCATGTTGTTGATGGTAGCGCTACTTGGCGGGTATTATATTAACTATGGTTATTTATGATACTCATAAAATATCATCTCTTTGTACTATGTAACATATTTTTATACAACTAAATACAAGCTCACAATTTATGTATAAGTAGGGACACCTTCACACGTTTACGGGCGAGAGGTGTAAAAAATAAGAACACGTTATATGTTAAGTGGGATACAACATACAACAAGTTGTGGATATAATTTTTTTTTTGAATTTAGGTACTTTATATTAACCAAGGTTATTTAAGATACCCATAAAATATCATCCATTGTATTATGTTATATTTTTTGTGCAGCTAAATGTAAACTTGCAATTGTTCCCCAAGTAGGGACACCGTCTTATATTTGTAGGTGAGAGGTGCCAAAAGTGAGAATACGTCCTACGTGTAAGTGAGATACAATATACAACTGGTTGTGGATGTAATTATTTTTTATTTAGATACTTTATATTAAACATGGTTATTTAGAACACCTAAAAAATATCATCCATTATATTATATTACATTTCTAGTGCAGATAAATGCAAATTATAATTTTTGAAAAAGTGAACACCCTTTAATATTTATAAGTGATAGGTGCAAAAAGTGGGAACACGTCATACGTTAAGTTGGATGTAACATACAACAAGTAATGGGAACATACATGATGTTAAGTGAGAATATACATGATGTTCTTTGTAATTAATTTATTTTTTTATTTTTTATAACATATATGAAAAAAAATATTACGCAGAACACTCATAAAATAGTTTTCCTTTATATTATCTAACTTATTTGTAATGGTAACTGGCAACGAGCTAAAAATATAAAAATAGGGATATAGGTCCTTTTCCAAGTGGAAAAAGAAAATAATGGGAACATACATGATATTCTATGTGATTAATTTATTTTTTATTTTTTGTAACATATATGAAAACCATACTTATATAGAACACTCATAAAATAGCTTCCCCTTATATTATGTGACTTATTTTCAATGGTAAGCAACAAAAATGCTAATAATTTAAAAGTGGTGATATATGCCATTTGGTTAATGAAAATTGAAAATAGTGAGAATATGTAGTATATTAAGTGAGAACATACTACATAGGTTGAAACTAAGTGGATCTGAATATGGTGTCATCACATAAAATATGAATCTGAATAGATTTGAACTAAGTGGATCGTATTATAGAGAATTATATGTTAAAACAATATCTTAATTTAAAGTAATAGAGATGAGAAACTGGAGAAAATAAATGACATAGATTTTACGTAGAAAACCCTCAAATAAATTGAGATAAAAACCACGAGATAAGTATATGGGATTTTTACTATGTAGAAAAATAGAGATTATACATTCTCTCTATTTACAAGGAGAGAATAATTTTTTCTCTCTCTTATAAATAGGAGAAATTAAGAAAAAAAATAGAGAAAAGCTCTTATCAAAATTTGGGTCTCCCAATTTTTGGCACCCACTAATTATTTTCCTTCATTTCGGTGCTTTTCAATTTTTTTTTTCAACTTCTCATTTTTTTTCTTCATTTATGGGCCATATGAGTGTTACTCACAACATTTTTCCCACTTGAAGACTTGATTAAATAATCACGTCTTCACATTTTGTCACCTATACTTACCATCTTTATACTGCTTACATTTCCACCAGGCTATATAAGGATCAACACCACAAGAACTGGTAAGTGTTGATCAGTTTGATTAATGCATCTACTAGGTTATCTTTGTTGTAAATCAATCTTCTTTATATTCCCGCTTTTATTTTCTATCACTTCATAAATAAAGTGATACTGTACTTATTTGTGCTTTATTTTGAAATGAAAAATTGGATTTCTTTCAATGTTCTAGGCACTCTGACAATCACAATACAAAAGAATATTCCCCTAATTATGCCCGAGTTCCTCCAAGAATCTTTTTATCCAACTTACTTTTTTACAAGCTTATATAGCTACCATGTACTTAACTTCTATTGTTGATAGAGCCTCAATAGTCTAGAGTTTAGAGACCCAGCTAACAGCTTCTTTTGCAATTGTAAACACATAGCCTATAGTGGATTTTCTTTTATCAAGATTTCCTGTAAAATCTTATTCAACTTATCACCTGATAGTGAATTCTGATCATTCATAACATAATGCAGCATCTGAGGTACCTTTAATATATCTCAAGATCCTCTTAACAGTACTATAATGATCTCTATCAGGATTGCTCATAAATCTAATAACCAATCCTATTGCTTGTGCAATGTCTGGTCATGTACAAATCATAGCAAGCATTAAACTTTTCATAGCTGATGCATACGATACTCAAGACATTGTATTCCTTTTTACTTCATTACTAGGACACATACTTGAGGATAACTTGAAATTAATAGGAACTGGGGGTAGAAATTGGCTTACAATCTTGCATATTGAAGCGTCACAAGATTTTCTTCAAGTAGTTCTTTTGTGAAAGCCACATCTTCCTATTATTTTTGTCTTGGTAAATTTACATCCCTATAATCTTATTTGTTGGTCCCAAGTCATTTATGTCAAATTTCTTAGCCATCGAAGCCTTTAACTTTGTTACATGATCTTTGTTAAAGCCTACTACCAATATGTCATCAATATACAATAACAAGATAATGAACTCAATATCATCAAACCTCTTGAAATATGCACAAAGGTCTACACTAAGTCTGTTGTATCCAAGGTTCAATATAAAGGAATTAAATCTCTTATACCAATACCTCAGTGCCTGTTTAAGACCGTATAGAGATTTGTTTAACCTGCAAACTAAGTTATCTCATTTTGCTTTTGCAAAACCTTCTAGTTGGAGCATATAAATTTCTTCTTCAAGGTCACTATGAAGAAAAGCCATTTTTACATCTAACTGTTCTAAATGTAAATCAAATGTAGCACATATAGTAAGGACTATTCGAATAGTATTGAGTCTAATAAATGGTGAAAAGATTTCATTGAAATTAATACATTTTTTCTGAGCATATCCTTTTACCACTAATCTTATATGATACCGCTCAACTTAATCATTATTATTTTGCTTGATCTTCTAGACCTATTTATTGTCAATGGCCTTCCTTCCATATGGTAATGGTACAAGATCCCATATTTTGTTCTTATAAAGAGCTTCAATTTCCTCTTGCATTGTTGCCATCCATAGAGATGCATCCGAGCTGTTTATTGCTTCTTGAATAGTCGATGGCTCTCCTTCCTCCATAGAAGACAGTATGTAACATTGCCCTCCATGTGATAATCAAAATGACAAATCGGTGCTGACCTTACTCAATTCTATAGTCTAAGAGGTGGCTCATCTGGCGTAGCTAGTTCTTATTCATCATGCTCTAATATTGCTTTAGAAATTTCTTTTTCTTCTGACTCTTTCTCTACTTGCACTATAATAGTTTCTGATTTGTCTTTTATTGTGCTATCATCTTTTTTTTGTGTGTGTGTATATTATCTTTTGCAAATATCATATATCTACTGATAACTACCTTGTGGGTAGTGGGATCCTATAGGCGATACCCCTTAACTCCATCAGCATACCCTAAGAATATATATTTTCTAGATTTTGGATCAAATTTTGTGACTTCTTGGGTGTTACAGCTGATTATTCTAATTTATATACATTTTAAAGTCCTATGTATGAGTTATACATCACGTATACAAAACTTTCAAATTTATGTAAATTAGAATAATTAGCCAGCTTACCAGTCTATATCTTCATTGGTGTCTTCAAATTAATCATTGTTAATGGAGACCGATTGATCACGTAATAGACGGTGTTAATTTTTTCTGCCCAAAATGATTTGGCTAGACCCGTGATCTTTAACATAGCTTTGGTTCTTTTAAATATAGTTATATTCATCCACTTTGTCACTCTATTTTTTTGAGGAGTATATGCCATTGTGAATTATTTTTTGATGCCTTCTTGTTTGCAAAATACATCAAATATCCTGCCAGTATATTCTCCTCTATTGTATGTGTAGTAACTAGTATCCACAACCGGTAAGAATAAGTATTTATATATATATATATATATATATATATATATATATAAATATACATATTTTATTTGTATATGGATGATACTTGATTTATGTATTGTTATTAGTAGTGTTTGTATAGGTTAAGGACATACTATTAGTATTGGGTTTATTTGTAAGACTTTAGATTTATTTTAGGGACTAAATTGTAATACTTTAAAAGTTTTAGGGTTAATTTATAAATACTAACAATTAACCTCTTAGTATAAAAATACACATTTAAAACTCTAATTCACTCATTTTGGTCGAGCCACCTCTTTTAGAATGAAAAAAGAGAGAAAGAAAGCGGAGAAAAAGAGAAAAAGAAGAAGAAAGTTGAAATTTAAGCTTTAAGAGATATATTATAACCCTTTCTTAGTTTCTTGATGTTAATTTAGTTAATTCCTTTAAGTTTTGATTTCTGAAATATGTGCAATTGAGGATTTGATGTAGATTTCGTAAGATATTGTGAGAATTGATGATGATCTATGTAGATAACTTGATAAATCATGATGAATTGCAGAATTTCTACTTGATAGTCTCTTGATCTAGGAATTTTAAAAATTATTGTACTTCGATTCTGGTTTTGGATTTTGAGTATATGAAATTAGACATGGTTAGAATCATTTGAGACTTTGAATCGATTGAAAATTTTAGAAATTAAATTTTTAGTGAATTTACCAAAATGACCTGGAAATTCTGGAAATTTCCTATATTAACAGTATGATACAGTGACAAATAATTTTTGATTTGCCGAATGATCTTAAAAAATTATGAACTTATGGAATATGATAAGTTTATATGTCTAATATGATATACTCAGAATTGAGAATTTAGATCAATGAGGTTAAATTTTTATGATTTTCTAAAGAGTGTCAGCTCATTACAGTATTTGATTAATAAATTTTTAAAGCTATAGAATAAAATAGTTTTAAAATACTTTTGGCAGTGATTTTGAAGTGAAATATTTATCATAGATTGAGATATGTGTCAAGAGTAATTCTGTGATAGTTTTATAATTTTTGAGTTAGTATATGAGTTTATAAAATTTTGAGACTGAATACTATTTAGTAAATATCTTGATCCTGTTAGGATATTAATTTGGATTTGATGATGTTTATGGAATGGATTGTGTAAGAATAATGATATAATATTCATATTTAAGAAGGATATATGAGTCAATAATGATATATTCTGATTTTAGAATAATTGAACATCATTTGATGTATAAATTTTTTTTGTAAAATGTAAGTGGTCAGAATGACAGATTTTGAGAAACCAAGTAATTAGACCAATTCGATGTGATAAGTGCAATATGTGTACTTTTGTAAGCTATTTAAAGTATTTTGTATGAATGTTGAGGCTCATGAAATGATTAATCTCTATTGATAGGTTAAGAAAATTTAAGTCTTGTAATCGAAAGTGCTAAGAGGTAAGTATACTAGACTTTTTACTGAAATCACAATAAACATAGTAATGGTTATATATGATTTTGTAAATGTGCTTAGGAATATGTTTATGTTATGTCAAAGTATATTTTGGTATGAAATGTAAAAGACATGTGTTTATGAATGTGAGCATGGACATACATGATATATATGTGTTTTTGAAACTGAGCTTTCAAAATGAAATGTGTTTAACAAAGAAAGCTTTTGAAGTGTAATATGTCTATGAGAAATATTTTGTATTTTGAGGATGCTTGAACTCACTGTTGACTTAGTAGGCACCTTATGTGATTTGTGGAGTCTTTATGTGTGGCATTTTCTTCGGGATTGGTATATGTTATGTGTTTCGTATGTAGAGAGGATCCTATTGGTACCTAAAGGAAGTTTGAGTCATCACATTCGTGTAGTGGCGTATTGGTGCATGTGAAAGGACTCACGATGATTAAGGTGAAGGTTTGGCTCTTACCTTCGGGTATGAGCATTATATATATGTAATTTAAACCTCGCTTGTACTATTTCTCTCATACGGTATGTCACCTATGAGTGAAATTTGGCTCATTGTGTGATATGGAAGTCCTACTAAGTAGTAGTTGAGTGATGATATTCTTATTATATGTTTTGAAATAATGTGTAAGCGCTTACCTGACATGTAATTTGATAAGATTATGATTTTAATTTATCACAGCATATCATACATATGCATTGTGTACATATATGTATTTGTATTTGATATATGAAAAACTAGTATGCTTACTGAGTTTTATACTCATTATAGTTTATGGTGATTTCAGGTAAATAAGGTACATGTGTGCTTAGCAGATTTGGCAAGGCTACTACTGTTCCTTGGGTTCCCTAAGTTGCTAGGTTGTTGAGTGTTTCATTTGGAGACACATGATTTAAGATATTTGATTTGTCCCTATTGAATAAATACTTATGTTTATATTTTAGGTTATGGGTTAATTTTAAATAAGAATTTGCAATGAATATATTTTGGGTTTTCGGTAACAAAGTTGCTACTGGTGACGTAGTAGAGTGTTAATCTCTGAGAAAACTCTGCATATCTCCGATTTACTAATTACCCTAGTTATAATTCAATTGTAGAATTCTAAAAAATTAAAATGAATGTTTAAATATTGTCAATAAATGTTTATGTTTATATTTTAGGTTATGGGTTGATTTTAATATTGAACTTACTAGCAAGTTGCTGAGGATTCTTCTTATGTTGAATTAAAGTTTAAAATCTTATGCAATTTTATTTATGAGTGCAGAATATTGAATGAATGTAAGTTATGCCGTGTGTCATATCTTTTGGGTCTAGGGCGTGACTGTATGCCCTTAAATACTTGATCCACTTTTCAGTTTCAAGTTTCACCCGTGCTTTGAAGACTTTGAATATAAGAAATACATCTGTCTTTCTTTTAATTGGATAGACCTAACATCTTATAGATAAGTCATTAATGAATGACGCAATATATTTTGTTCCTTCCAAAGATGTGACTGATGCTTACCAAACATCAAAATGAATTAGGTCTAAAATGTTATTACTCTTAGTTATTGATGTGCTAAACTTTAATCTAAACTGTATACTTATAACACATTACTCACAAAAGGGTATAGAGATATTTTTAAGTCCAGAAAGTAACTTCTGATCAGAGAGAATTTTCAAACCTCATTCTGACATATGACCAAGTTTTTGGTGCCAAAAAATTATCATCTCTTCTATAGAACTGGATAATGTAACAGATGCCAGCCTCTGAATATGTTTCTCCCAAAAGCGTATATATATTAGCAGCTATGTTTTCTGCCTTCATCACTACGAGTGTGCCTCTGACAATCTTTATGATCCTATTTTGTATATGAGTTTCGCATCCAAGCTTATCTAGTTGTCTTAGAGACAATAGATTTTTCTTCAAGTCTTTCACATGTCGTGCCTGTTAGATAATACGAATTGTTCTATTGTACATCTTCAAATTGATGGTGCCAATGCTAGTAATTTCTAAGGCATGATCATCACCCATGAACACAGATCTTTCAAAGATGAGTTTATAATTGTGAAACCAATTTCGATGAGAGGTCATATGCCATATTGCTCTCGAATTCATTATCTAAACATCAATAAGCTTCTTTCTATCCTTGGGAATAGTTATTACCTCATTGTATAAGACATTACCATCATCAAAAGTATTTGCAACACAACCTTAAGATTTTGGTGACTCAATGGCCTTCTCTACACCTTTCTTATATTGATACTCACTTTTGAAATGCTCTTTGTAGCATTATCCTTCTTACTCTTTGACTTTGATCTTCTTTGTCCGTGACTCCCATTAGAGCGATAATCCATTAACCTGCCTCTAGTCATCAGTAAAGCCTCTAGTTGCTGTGAACTAGTTGTTCTGTCTTTCTTGTTTTTAAACATGCTTTTTTCTTCAAGATTAGAGGCTATAACATCTTTGGAAACTAGATAATCCATCAGGAGGTTTGTTGGTTAAACTAATGATTAGGTGGTCATATGAATCTGGAAGACTTTGGAATAGAATCTTGGCACGTTTATTTTGCTCAATATTATAACCTAAAGTAGAAAGTTTAGAAAATAATGTATTGAGAGTGTTAATATAATTAGTTACCATCATGGATTCTGATATTCGTAAAGTGTAGAGTCTTCTTTTCAAGAAATTTTGTTGTGAAGAAACTTCACCTCGTACAATATTATCAGAGTATCCCATATCTCTTTTGCCATATTTTTCTCTGCTACGCTTGATAGAACTTCATCTACTAATCATAGATGCAAGTTGGCAATTACATCCCCATCTATTTCTTCCCATTTTTTATTAGTCATACCTGCTGGTTTATTCTCAATTGTCACTAAGCAATGGTTCTTCATTAATATTGCCATCATTCTCATCTTCTATAACGAGAAATTATTTTCGTTGAACTTCTCTATCTTGTACTTTATCGTCATATTGATTAACTATGATCTGTTTCTCACTCGAATCGACTTTCATTATTTCACCTTGAACAGTACTGTATACTTGAACACTATTGTATATATGAATACTACCAAATACGTGAACAGTTTCATGTCTGTAAATAGTACTCGTGAACAATATACCTTCACCCGAAAAGCTCTGAAGCTTTGATATCACTTATTATGGAGAATTATAGGTTGAAGCAGTATTTTAATTTAAAGTAGTAGAGATGAGAAACTGGAGAAAATACATGACACAGATTTTACGTAAAAAATCCTAAACAAAATGAGATAAAAACCACAGGACAAGTATATGAGATTTTCACTGGGTAGAAAATGAGGATTACACCTTCTCTCCAATTACAAGGAGAGTACAATTTTACCTCTCTCTTTTAAATAGAAGAAACTAAGAAAAAACAGAGAATAGAGAAATAATTATTTGGATTGAAATGGGATGCCTCAACTGAGAAGAGGCTTGGTTATTTATAGGCAACCAAATCTCTTGTTGAAATTTTGGGTTGCTCTTATCAAAATTTGTGACTTCAAATTTTGCGTCTCCCAGTTGTCGGAGCCCACTAATTATTTTCCTTCATTTCGGTTTCTCTAAATTTTTCTTCTTTAACTTCGCTTTTTCTTTTCTTCATTTGTGGGCCATATGAGTGTCGGTTACAATAGATCAACCTAATATTAATATTAAAGACAAATCTTAATAATTTTCTCGTGTGAAACGTGGATCCAAATAGGTTTGAGTTAAGTGAATTTCCTTACTCCCAGATCCGAATAGATTTGAACTAAGTGCATCCCACATCTCATAAATTGAAAATAAAAAATTTAATTGGCAACAAAGAGAAGTTTTAACAGTCTTTTTCATGTGAAATATAGATCCAAATAGGTTTAAACTAAGTGGATTCTCTATCTCGTAGATCCGAATAGGTTTGAAATAAGTGCATCCCACATCTCGTAGATTGAAAATTAAGAATTTAATTGAAAATAAAGACATAGGGGCTCAAACTCAAAATCTTAACTTTAATACTATATTAGTTTACCATTCAACTTAAAAGATTAATTGATAGACGAAAACTTAATATTAGTATTAAAGATAAAAATTAATATTTACTATCTAAAAAGTTTAAGAAGCTCGTCTACTTTTATAAAAAAATCTTAAATCCTAAAATTTGTGAGCTCATTTATATGCTTAACATGAAATTTCAGAATATCGTAGTACTCTTCATAGCAACTGTATGATTAATCATGATTAAAGATGGAGGGAAATTTGCCAATTACCTCTATGTAATTAGTCTATATATATATATATATAGACTGTAGTTATTTATTTAGAAAATCTGCTTTTATATAATATAATAAGATTAGTGAGATTTTTTCGTTAATTCGGTTTCGTGCAAGATACTGAAAGATTTTCTGATCATTTACCCGTTAACAATTTGACTAAACGAAATTTAATAAAGTATGATCTATTGGGCGTTATGTCAATAAAAATGTATTTCTTTTGTCTTCTTTTTACAATTATTCTGCTAATTCTCCAAAATAAATTACCATATGATCTTAAAAAGTTTGTCAAAATGGCGAAATCTAGTTGTTTGTTTGTCCGTTTAATATTAACCAGTTATGCTTATTCAAACACAAGCAAATCTCCAATACTTTGGATTTTAGAGGTTATTTTAATCAAATGAGCAGTTGCTGGCTTCTCAAATTGGATAAAGACCCCACGAGGCATACACTTAAGCAAGTTGCGTGATTGTGCTAATTTAGTTGGGTGGGGATGTTTACACCTGCTTGGATGGCAAGAAAATGATGGGAAAAGACAAATGGTGATGCTGAAAACGGGGGTGCATGATTTGTGATGAGTTGTATGAATTTGCTCAATCCATTTCTCATATGGAAAACAGATTAGGATCGAGGGTCTAAGATGTAAAAATCAACTTGCAGATTCGGTTTGAATTTCAAATTTTAGTAATATTATTATAATAATAGTTTTTTTTTTTCTCATTTTGACAAATTACTAATTTTTTTTAGATATTTAAAAATATTGATATGGCAGCAATTAAGGAGTCTCACTTATATAAAGTTGAGATATGAATTATGCATATAGTATTAATCTATGATAATATTAGGTTTAGTATTTTAATTGATATGACATTTGATATATCAATTGTTTATTAGTGTCGTATAATTATAGCATTAATAAACAAAATTCAACATTACTTAAACGCTATTTTTTTAACAAGAAGGTTTTTTTTAATAAGAATATAATATTTTAGTGATAATAATTTTCAGTAGAAATACAATGACTCAACATATAAGGCGTGGAATGCACCCACATCACATCAATATCATTACAAAGTCTATATTTGGTCGAAAAATGAGTCACAATATTTCCACTACAACTAACATAAGAACAACTCACATTCTTCATATCATTTAAGTGATGAAACACAAAAGCAAAAATATCACCATCTACTTCTCAGAAAAACTATTTATTGATAGCACAAACAACATTGAGGTAGTCAAACTCAATAATATCTAAAAGGTTATTGGCTAAAGCCGAAGTCACTCTATGAACTAAAACCAAATATTTTTTAACAATGTTGACGGGAATATTTAAGAAAATATAAGAACTAATTTAAGTAATTCAACAAAATTTTAAGAACTAAATTAATAATTTTTTGTATTTATTCTTCTAACCATATTTTACCAAATCATATAATTTGAATTATTTTGTATAATTAATTAGTAGGTGTAGCACTATTGTTTTTTTAATTAGTAGTTCTAATGGAACTTTACTGACTTCTTTTTCTTATAATTTTTCGCAACTTTCTGCTCCGACTATATATGTTGTTCTCCCTAAAGATTTCTATTCAAGACAGCATTTGGAATAAAGAGGAAGAGCTTTTAATGAAGACAGCATTTGGAATAAAGAGGAAGAGCTTTTAATGATTCTATTCAATATGAAATATGTACTTCTATAATTTTCCGCTCATATTGTGAGATCAAAAAGGACAATGATAACATATAACTCAAACTCAAACTCAAACTCATGTCAAACGGATCCTTGAGTGATTGAAAAAAAGGACCAGAATCCTCTCCTTTCATTTTAGTGAACACAAATATGTAATTTAGTGATCGATAAAAAAATAAAATAATAAAAGAATAGATCTTAACCATCCATATTTAAGTATGAATACGTATTAAAATATTTTTAAAATTTTAAGTAAACTTAATTTAGAAAAAGATCTTGGTTCAAAAAAATAATCTTGAGCAAAAAGAGACTATTCTTTAGTAGAATGACCCTTTAGTTATGCCTTATATTCACCCAAATCAGTCTCCATATTAGTCTTCTTAGGGTTAGATTGAGATAATTGAAATTGTATATAAAAAAAAAATTAGGTAATTAAGAGGGTCTCAATAGGACCGTCCAATAAATTATAACATGTATAGTACTTTTTTTCTCCCATTTTCATTATTATTAGTATGATTAGACAATTTTAAAATTAATATTGCATGTGTAACAAATTTTATTAATTAATCACATGAATAATGCAGTAAAACTATCCAACCTAAGAACTTGCTCCTACCTAACATAGGATTGTGAAAGCTTTATTATGTTAGACATTTTAGTAATGTTGCAGTCTTCTCAAAACTCGACAATGACGTCCCTAGCTTTGGTACATCTCAGAAGTTGTTTAATTTGTGCCCTTCCTATATATTAATTACGAGCTCTCTTAAGAATACCTTTGTGGGCATATATATACTCGCATGTGGTGGTGTATCTCAGGATTATTAGAAGGGTCTTAAATTCTTCTGAGAAAAATTTACATGACGCAATCTTAGTGAGACTGTCGTATTAAAATATGCTATTTGTTTAACACTCTCTCTTAATATTATTAATTATTACTATTCTTGTGATTGATCATTAAATATATGCACATAATTTTATTGAATGGGTTTATAAACTTATGACATAATTTTTTGGAGAAATTGCTTGTTTACTCTTAATTTTTTTTTTTTGGAATTACTTACTCGGTTCCTAATTTTTTTTTAAATAGCCAATTTAGTCTTTATTATTAAAAAAATAATATTTAAAGTGGACTTTATGTAGATAGTAAAATAAATTCAATCACATATAAAATCATGACTAGACATATCAATTTACTTTATTATTTTTAAAAAGTACACTTTACACATTATTTTAATTTCAACAGTAAAAATTAAGTTAAATGTTTAAAAAACTTAAAGATTTAAATTATTATAATTTAAAAAATAATTAGGAACTGATCTATTAATTTCCATAATTTTATTGAATAGTTTGACTCTCTTTTGGAGTCATTTTAATTAACTATCAAAAATGCCTTTTTCACATGGGCGGCATCGGCTTTGAAATGAGTGCGGTTCTGTTGCTGTGCTTCATTGCCTTCCATTAATCTTTACACTCGGCTCACTGTTCAATAATGTATCTCTTTAAGAATTTTCTCTAGGATGTTTATATATAAAGTAATGTTATACTATTTAAATTATATTTTAAAAATAATATATTAAATAATTATTAAATAATAAAATAATATAATTTTTTTTAATTATAATATTTTATTTTTTAATAATTATTTGAAATATTCTTTTTAAAAATATAATTTAAAATATTTAATATTACTGGATGTATATTATTAATAGACCCGATCTACACTCATTTCATAATTACTACAGGCTGAGGGTGAGGGAGTTATTTATCCACAAAATGGTGGGTCGGTTATTAAAAGCGAACTCTCCATTTTATCTATGATCTATCAGAAAGGAGGCAGTTTCGGAGAGAAAGACAAGAGAAAACACCACGAACAAATAGAGTTTTTTTTTAAGAAATTCAGTAGGTTTTTGCTACGTAAATTGAGTAAGTTTTTCATTCGGGTGATTATACTCTAATCACCAAACAGTGATACAATTTTACTAGCTCTTCAATATTCCGCAATTGCTTCGAGGAATGTTATATTATATATATAACAAATGTAATGCTTTTTTATGTATACAAGACAAACTTACAACTAATTAGAATTTATTTAAGATTTCTCGTTTTTTTTTTTTCAGGATTTTAATAGTAATAGGGTTTGATATTACGCCAAACATGAGAAAGTAATTACGTTAGTTTTTCAAGTACAAACTCTCAAGACAAGAAATACACTTCTTTATTATATTTTATGCTCGCAAGCTTATTTTCTGCATTCATCATTTAAATAGAGCTGATCAAAACACCATCTGAATCTGATGATCGAATTGATGTGTTTCCATTAACCCTGCTGCAGTTCAATCTAATCTCTCCTTGAGTACCTGTTAAAGGGCTTAGATTCCCCATTCTGATCATAGACACCACAAAGCTTTCAAAGAAAGCAGTTTGGTTGCTGCTAAAGTTGTTGACAATGGGAATGGTATCGGCCCCGGGAGTCGAAAACAGCTCTTGATCACTCTGAAGAAGTCCATTGTTAACTTGAAGATTGGAGAAGTAATTGTTGTCAAAAGCATCTGGTGTTGTGAGATCAAGATTAGTTATAACACTACCGTTTCCGCCTTGTGGGCACAGTTGCTGCAGTGCTGCTAACAAAGTTGTGTTCAGGGTTGGGTCTGGATTGCCGGTGTTATTGAAATTGAATAATCGTGGGCTGAAAGTTCGGCACTGAGCCCTTCCAAATGTGTGAGCACCTGAAGATTAACATGCATGCAAAATCCTATTTTAGAATTTTATAGAATTTATATATCTTTGTCTTTTTTGGTAATTGTCATTCATCAGTTTTGTACTAACGTTTTTCATATCAGCTGACATGTTAAGGCTGGTTAATGAATTTATACTTTACAGTAGGTTAAAAATGCTTTCATGGGTACTAAGAAGATATGTATATTCCCAAAAACAATCCAATTATAAGTAGTTTCGTTCTCTTCAAAGAAAAGGAAAATTTTCATTTAGCCTCCTAAGTTATTTGTTAATTATCACTTTCTTTCTTAATGTTAAAAATATCCCATTAGCGCTTACCATTTTTCCTCTTAAAAAGTGAACATTACCCCCTTTTTGAGGATAATAAGGACTTTTCAAAATATTAGGAGAAAAAGTATAAATAACCAAATATTCAGAAGGGTAACTCGTAATTAAAATTAGACATACATAATGTGGATCGAGTAAATATCATCACAGGAATTTAGTTGAAAACCCTCTTGTAAAATAATTTTTCCAATGACATTTAGTTGGTCCTCATTTTAAACACCTTCAGACCTTGGCACTTGAGAATGATTTATATATGTATGTATATATATATGTACAAATGTATGTATTCCAAGTTTCGTTCTAGAAAAATATTCCAAAAAATTGCTACGATGCCCACTGTGAAATTTTAAATAAAAAAAATTGTTTGGTTTCATTTTTACAAGTCAACGGCACTAAAATATTATAACTCTATAGTTAATATAGTTTCACAAATAATATTATTTCATCTGTCCTAATCATCTTACGTGCATATCTGAATCATTAATGCATTGTCGGGGCAAAGAGAAAGTAGGGAAATATATAATTAATTACCAGAGAGTGCTACGAGGTCAGTATTATTGTTCAGACCGACGTTTACAAACTTGGCTTTGAGTTGATCAAGGGTTTCAAATGGCGATGGAATGTTCTGGTTCGCAAGAGTTCTGTTTGCTGTTGTGCTGTCCCTTCTTCCCAATGAAACTTTCCATGATGGACCTCCTGACTGTAATCAAAACCATTCAATATTACTCCAAATCAGCAATAAAATACCTCAAGCTGTTGGAGAAAGTTCAATGAAAAATTGACTACCGGCACTAAAATTAATAAAGAGAAACTGACGGCTTCATTTTTTTTTTTAAAGAGAAGATAAATGGTTAGCTTTGAGCTCCAGTTTCCTTAGAACTCGAAGTGTTTGGTGAATACGGATCTTGCTTATTAGTTCTCATTTCACTTGCCGAAATTTTACACGATTTATAATTTTTTTTTTACTTGAGAGAGACAATAAGGTATTCGAACTTGGAAATTAAATTCACATTTCATATCCAATGAAAATGAGGTAAGTTTTGTTAAATGGTAGGTAAGAGCATTATTTAATATATTAATTTTTGGGTTAATAACAAACACTCAAAGACAAGTTATATTAAAGTAAACTCAAAATTTTAAATGCATGTAGACTCTCAAAATTTTATGCTTTAAACTTTAGATAAAATTGTCCTGTCATATGTGGGTTGTTCAACATAACGAGAATTTTATGTGATAAAGTGTTATATGATTAAATGAGAAAAAATATTATATTTTATAATAGATAAAAATTATATAAATGTTAAATTTATACGACAAGTAGACAATATTACATAATAAGCAAGACTTTTAAGTTGACTATGAGCACCCCTTGACAAGTTGATGAGAGTGTGGTTAGCATCTAAGACTCAATTTTACAAAATTTAATTAACATGCTAGTTACTACGAGGATAAGACTCATTACATTAAAATTCTTAATAAATAAAAGATTTCTTATGAAATACATACCAAATTAGCGACAGATTGCTCAGCAGCAATAGCTAGAATGTCGGCACAGGAAACAATGCCTGGGCAGGCACTTTCCAGGGCAGCTTTCATTCTGTCAACAACATCGAAACCCCTGGCTGAATTGTTATTTGCCAGGGCCTCTTTCTCGCTTTGTATGGTGGCAGTGTTATCCAGCAAAATCGACCCATCACAGCCCTGGAAATATTTTCAACACGAAGTTGTTACATGACAGAGAATAAACTATTTAAATATTATTCAGGATGTCATTGTTTTGATTCCGAGGAATTGTAAAGACTTGAGAAGGTAATAATTAAAATAAATAAATAAATCAAAGTCAACTGTAGGCTTATTCTACAATTAATTGAATAATTGATAGCTTCTCCTGACCTTACTGACCAAAAGCAAACAACGTAAGCTTACATATTTTTTTAATTTGAGGAGTACCGATCAAGATTGTTTTATAAAATATCTTAGTTTATTCTCACATATTATTATATTGTAACAATTTATAGATCAAGTCTGTAACCTATATAGTGATTTCTCCTTAAATCTTAACAAGGCAATTGAGACTTTAGAACCTCAAAAGCAGTGTTTATGATCTTGATTTTTTTTTTCTGAAGATATATCTTTGGTTTGACCACCATAAATATTATCTATAAAAGGATGCCCAGAAATTTATTTCTAATCTATGAAAGGGACTAAATGGAGACTTTTGATACCAAAATGATGGGGAAAAATTGTATCAATATATTGAAAAGTATAATTATAGCAAAAAAAAAAAAAAACTCTTTTTTTAGACCATAAATATGTGATTAGTAAAAATTTATATACTAAGAAAACAAGTTAAGAGGATCTTATTAATACTTGCTATGTAGCATAAAAGAGGGGGAAAATGAGTGAGCTCCATGGACCTAAGCGTAGAAAAAAAGGCAATAGTAACATAAAAACATGGTACCTTTAAAAAAATGAAACATAAAAATTACGTATAAAAAAAGATCAAAAAGGGTTTTTAAAATTGAAAATAAATTATTTAAATTATTTCTTGTGGTTTAAGAAAATGTTTATTTGTTTGATGTTATGAAGAACAAGAAAATGCTAGGATTATACTTAACCATTTTGTGTCATAAAAAGCTGTTTGTTTGTCTCTCCTTTTCATGAAAAGAAATTAAATAGAGAGAGAGAAGCTCACTTAAAGCAGAAGAAAAATCAAAAGAGTAATAATGGGTTGTTACATTAACAAAACAGTCATGGAAATGAAGCCTGATGAGGCTGGCACCGATTCGAATATCGGAATTGGAAGCTTGCTGGAGGACACCGAGAATAATTGCCGACGCATTTGGGCATGTTGAGTTGTAAAAGTCTGGAGTGAGCTGAGCTTGGGACAAGGATCCCTCAAGCACAAATGCAAATACAAGAGCAGCTGCAAGAAGATAACGAAGAGAATACATAATTTTACTCTATGAAGAAGAGGATGAGAGTTATTTCAGAGTCTTTGTATGTCTCTTTATTTATAACCTGAAAAAAAGCTTAATTAATTGCAGGATTTGAACATCACAACCACTCCGAAGTTTCACATTGTAAAAGTCTAAATGTGTTAGTAAAAAAAGCTAGCTAATTAATTTCTATGATGACAAAAGCTGATTAATTAAAGTGTAATATGTACGTAGCCATTAAGCATGCTTTACATCAAAGTTTGTATTTCAATTACATTGATATTTAATAAGCATTATATCATTTTGTTTTTTCTTGTCAGTTTGGAGACCAATATCATGAGTCGAATCTGATGGTCCAACCTAGGAGTTTAAGCTCAGGATTCAGGTTAGAGATTTACTAATGAAGCGTAGTCAAGAACTTAGGCACAACAAGAGCTGAGTTTACTTCGCGAATATTTGAAAAGGCTACTCCGAATGTTTGAAAAGAACTCTATCTACCTCATAAATGAGAGTAAAGTGGTTCATAGTCTAATTCAGCCAAATTACTTGAATTAAAGATGTTTAGAAAATTTGTGAAGCATAATTCAGATAATTGACAATCACTTAAATTTAAATAAAAATAATAAAATTTGAAGTTTTGAAAATAAAAATAATAAAATTTGAAGTTTTGAAAATAAAATTTCTCATTTTATTCATTTTTTTTAAAAAAAGGTGACCCCAAGACTAAAATAAATATAGGTTTTATCTTTTATTTTCTTCAGTAGCTTTTAGTTACAAGAAAAGTATTCTTCTTTTGATCTTAAATGTATACGTATATATATATATATATATATATATATATGTCTTCAAAAAAAAAAAAAAGCATATGAGAAAAACAAAATTGATCGTCAACTATCATTTTTGTTGATCTTGAGAAGTTTCTTTTGACAGGCATTTTGTACCGCAATGTGCTTTTCATTTTTTTAATTAATAAATTTGCTTTCGTCAGCTTTCCATGGCTGCGAGCATTTGCTGAAACTCTATTAATAATAATCTGACTTTTTAAACATGTAGGCACCGAACGAATTGCTTAAAAGTAATCGATATTTTGTCTGGTGCGAAAAGAGAGAAGATTTCCTTAGAACCATGTGCCGTATGTTGAATTTCTGGAAAAAAAATACTATTCGTTTTAACTTTTTAAGAAGTAACGAAGCAGTTCTAGTTTTTTTTTTATAAACGTTGGATAAATTTTTTAAATGATATTATATTATTAATAGAATCAGTGATATTACATTAAAAAATTTATTAATATATGATTAGAAAATTATTAAAATAACATAATATATTTATTTATTGATGTATGTTTAAATCCAAACTCTTTATGCAAAAAAAATCAACTAAACTTAGAGAATAGACCATAAACTATAAAGCACACAAGTTCTTTACGAAAAAAAGATAACTATTCTCACAAGATAGGGCGGATAAAACTATTATCACACAAGAAATAAAATTGTTCTCATATAAAATGAATAACTTAAAATATATTTTATAAAATCATCTACTATTTTTAACGATTAGTCCATTCAAGTCCTCAATCATTTGTCAACATAAAAAATAACATAATAACAATTAAAATATGTAAAAGTTTAAAATTGGGTTGCTAAACCAACAAAATTAGGGTTGTTGGAATGCCAAAAAATGATGAGCGGTCGAATATTGCTTGTATAGAGTGGCAATGGAATTGTTTTGCATAGATGATGATAAGGAAGCTTGAAAATCATCGAGATTTGCTTTTCCACCAGATCAAGGGTTAAGCAGTTGTTGATGAGCAGTGCTTGTTTGGATGAATAGGTTACAGATGCTTGCTAGAGAAGAGCATAGGCAACGGAGATTGACGGAGGCTCAACAAGGGAAGGTGAAGGCTCGATGGATGTAGGAAAAGTTGATAGAGGCTCAACTGGTTGCTTGCTCGGCCAAATTGTCTATATCCATAGTGGCTCCAAGAATCTTAACCTCTCTTATTAACTCTCTATAAAATTTATAAGGAGAACTTAATGAAGAACTTTCAAAAGGATCTAATGTTTAGTGTACTCTTACTCTCTCACAAATAATGAACACCCAAACAACGATTCTACTTCAATGCACATAAATACTTAATGTCTATTTAGTTTTTTTCTCTCTTAGAGTCTCTCTTAATTCTTGATTTCAAACTAAATAGTTTATAAGAGTTTATATAAAGGTTATTTCGTGCCTACTAATCCTAATCTTAATTGGAATAAGAGTCCACATATTTTGGAGTTCAAAACTTCCCAAAACTCAAATCTAGATTGAAAACTGACTCTATCTACTCTAGCGCCGTGACACAGACTCACTGATCTAGATGTCGTGGTGCTCAGCTCTGTTATTAGCCTCCGCGTTTTTCTAGCTTCATTCGTGTCTTTGAGTCCCATTTCGCTTCGTTCTTCGTGTCTCACACTTCCTAGACTTTTCTATATGTATTCCACAAGTTTCAAACTTTTTGTAACTCTCATTTTTAATATTTTTTATAATTTTTATCTAAACAAAATTATTGAATCACTAAATTTTTAATAATAATATATATAAAATAAAAAATTAGGGGATAATGATAGTTTCCCTACTTATTCTACAATCAAGTTTTCTTGGCACTGCATTTCAATTTATTTGGTTATATTCCAAGTTAATTTTTTATTTTAAAGAAATTATTATAAAATTATATAAACCGAACTCCTCCGAATAACAAGGTTTAAATTGCTCAAGAAGATTTTACTATTTAAATTAATTGACACTCATACAAAATTTTTTCTGCAGGATCTTATCACTTGAAGGTGAAACTAAGATTGAAGGTTTATGTGTTTGGAAAAAAAGAAAAGAAAAGAAAAATTAAAGTTTATGTGCTCATTGATTGGATGTTCAACCAATGCGTTTTTATCAAGTATTTTAATAATTTTTTTTTTGAATAAAAATAAAAAGTAGATTAGTTAAAGTGGGAGGAATACTCCTCAAGTACAAGATGGTTACATTGATGTGGGACTTTTCCGAACCAAATAGTCTCTGAACTAATATTTAGTGCAATTTGTGCTAATTCATGTGCCACTCGATTGGTGGATCGATGTGAGTAACTAAAAGAGCAAATATTAAAAGATGAGAAAATTTTTTTAATATCATGAAGGACCGTCCCCAATTCCGAAAAAGAGTGGGTGTGGCTGTTAATGTCAGCAATGATACCCGCCGCATCAGATTCAACTTTAATAGTTGATAGTCCCAACATCCTGGCCAAGTTAAGACCCTGAAGAATTGCCAATGCTTTAAGAATATCCACTGAGGGTTTTGCCTGAAGTGGAGAGGATGAAGAGGCCAAGACAACACCATAGTGATCACGTAGAATCACGCCTATACCAGCCTTGAAATGTTTTGAAGAGAGGCCAGCGTCAGTATTTAATTTTATTACTCCAAGGCCTGGGGTTAGCCATCTATTGCATGGTATACCAGTGGGTTTAGTTTTTTCCGCACAATGGGATACATATTCATGCCAATAACATTTAGCCCATTTGAGGACATCATCTATCAGCATTTCTTTTTTCTCCATCACTGATTTGTTTCTAATAAACCACAATCTCCAAAATAGGATAAGAAGCACCTCAAAATTCATTGTAGATAAGCTTGCTTTGCATTCCATTAAGAGATCCAAAATAGGTGTATTGTGATTGATACTTATACCATTTAAGAAGTCACAAGTTCGACGTACCCTTTTTAGCGTATCGCACAACCATACAGCATGGATGGTGTTTTCCGTACCTTTAGCACAACAACTGCAGGCGTTATCAATGGGAACATGGTGCTTCTTTAGGTTAGCAAATGCGGGTATCCATCCATGCGTAAACCTCCAAACAAAGTGCTTTATTTTGGGAGGAATGTTCAGCTGCCATAAGTGTTGCCACCAAGATCGAATCTCAAGAGTACCAGAACTGGAGAAGGCTTGGTCAGTAGCATAGGATAGCCAATACCCACTCTTGACAGTAAACTGACCATGTTTGTCAAAGTGCCACATGACTGAGTCGGTCTGCTGTTCTCAGTATCGAGAGCGGGGGATGTTGAGGATTAGGTTACTTTCTTCGACAGAAAAAGAGTTGCGAACTAAATCCAAATTCCATAAACCAGATGGGAGGAGTAGGTTTGTTACTAAGGACTGCTCTGGTAGTTTATGCGGGAAGGAAGGTTTGAAGGAAAGAGGTCGGGGGAGCCATTGGTCATAATAAATTGATACAGCTGCTCCATTGCCAATCCGCCAGCGAAGCCCTTTTTTAAGTAGGTCTCTGCCCCAAAGAAAGCTTTTCCAAACCTGCGAATCTGATTGTTTTGGTTTTACCTGTAGGAAGGATGAACCAGGAAAGTAGATGCTTTGAAGGGTTTTGGCCACAAAAGAATTTGGGGAAACGAGTAATCTCCATCCTTGCTTTGCTAGGGTGGCTTGGTTGAAAGAAGCCAGGTTTCTGAAACCCAAACCACCATTCTTCTTGTGATGGCATAGTAAATCCCAGGAACACCAGTGTAGTTTTCTAGAACTCTCATCTCTTCCCCAGAAGAATCTGGCATAGAGCCGATGGATTTCCTTGATAAGGCTCTTAGGAAGTCTAAACAGATTCATAATATAGGCTGGTATGGCTTGGATGACTGCTTTAAGCAGGGTCTCACGACCTCCTGCTGAAAAAAGATTTCTCTTCCACCCCTTCAGTTTGTTCCATACTTTGTCTTTTACCGCAGCAAATAAATTCTGTTTATTTTTACTGGTGATACAAGGGAGTCCCAAGTATTTGCTATGGTACGGGACATGAACCACCCCAAGACAGTGGGCCAGCTTAGCAGCAACCTCCAATGAGATGGAATTCCCAAAACATACAGCTGACTTCTGGTTGTTGATCAGCTGTCCAGAAGCGAGTTCATAGGACCTCAAAGTTTCTTTGACCGAGTAGCAATTGGCCAAAGTGGCCTTAGTGAGTAGGAAGTTATCATCAGCGAAAAGTAAGTGAGATATTGTAGGCCCCTGGCTCTCAAATTTCAGCCCCTGTAAGTCTCCACGTTGTTCAGCACATTTAAGTAAAGAGGAAAGCCCCTCTGCACAGAAGAGGAATAAATATAGAGATAGGGGATCACTCTGGCGAAGACCACGCAAGGGAGAAATAAAACCATGTGAGATGCCATTGAGAACAATGGAGTAAGATACTGAAGAAATGCACCGATAGATTCTTTGGCACCAACTATCTGAGAAACCAAATCTCCCCATTATTGTCAGCAGGAAAGCCCATTCCACCCTATCATAGGCCTTTGACATGTCCAATTTCAAGGCTAAGTACTTACCAGCCGAGAATTTATTGCGTCTAAGAGCATGGAGGCACTCAAACCCGATTATGGCATTGTCAGTGATTAGGCGCCTTGGGATGAAAGCACTCTGGGAGTCGGAGATCACCTCCTTCATAACTTTACGTAATCTGTTGGCCATAGCTTTTGCAATAATTTTATACAGAACATTGCAGAGGCTAATGGGACAAAAATCTGCGCAGACTTTAGGCTCACCGACTTTAGGGATAAGGGTGATAAGTGTGTCATTAATCATTCCAAGATCTTCCCCATTATTGAAGAAACCCAAGCATACACGGCAGATGTCAGGGCCAACTACATCCTAGAATTTTTGGTAGAACAAGGCTGGCATACCGTCCTTACCTGGAGCCTTTGTAGGGTGTATCTGAAAAGCTGCCTATCGGATCTCGTCAGCGCGGAATGGGGAGTCCAGCCACTGGAGACTCTGCATAGATAGTCTCAAATCCACACCAGAGACAACCCAGTCAATTACAGACCTCGGAGGGTTAGAGGAAGTGAAGATATCAGAAAAGTAATTCAGAAAGGTCTTTGCAGTTTGTGTCATGTCTGTACACCAGACTCCCTCGCTGTTGGTAATCCCAAAGATGGAGTTTCTCTTTCTCCGGCCAGAAGCTTTAAGATGAAAGAAGTGTGAGTTTTTATCACCTGCTCTTAACCATTGTACCCTCGAATGTTGTCTCCAATAAGTCTCTTCTTTGTATAGTAGTGCATCCAGAGATTTCTAGATTTTAGTAATATCCGGCCAGGTTTGGGCACCCGCTTGCTGGTTTAATAACCCCAAATTTGCTTTTTGTCTTTGATCTCCGCTTTTAGTCTACGAAAGTGTGCCACATTCCACCTTTTGAGCTGGGACCCAATGAGTAGAAGATTACCGTACACTGAGTTGAGGGAGCAGAGGTTTTGGGTCCATCCTTCTGAGATGATTTTTCTGCAGTCCTCTTCGTCGGCCCATGCCTCTTCAAAGTGAAATCTGCTACGGGGGCGTTGTGGTGGGCCCCATTCAACTGGTACACCAATCGCATTAATAGATAGCAGGAGTGGTCGGTGGTCGGAGCCCTAAAAGTCCAGGTGTTGCACGGAGGAGTTGGAGAATAGGCGATGCCAAGAGAAGGAGCAGAGCAATCGGTCTAGTCTTTCCTAGATGAAAGAACTGGGATCACGTCCATTGCACCACGTGAAAGGGGGGCCAATAAAATTGATTTCTGCAAGGCCGCAATCGTCAATAGCGTTTCTGAAGTTCTGCATAAGGTAGGAAGGACGGGGCAAGCCACCATCTTTTTCAGGGTTTTGGAGGATCTCATTGAAGTCCCCCCTCACACACCCATGGGAGGGTAGACAGTGAACATAGGCGTCGCAGGAGATTCAAAGAATGGACACGCTGAGATGCTTCGGGATGGCCATAGAAGCCTGTAAAACGCCAGTTTTTCCCCGATACTAAAATAGAGACATCAATGTGAAAACGAGAGCAGGAAAGAAGGGATATATCTACCTTATCCGTCCATAGCAGTGCTAGGCCGCCACTGCGTCCAACTCTTTCTACAACAAGTTTTCCTACCAATCCAAGTTTCCCTCTAAGATCTTTCAATCATTGTCTGTATGCGTATGTTTCCATAAGGAAGATCACCTCTGGGCAGTGGTCTTGCATTAGGGATTGCAGGATGTGGAATATGCAAGGGTTGCCCAGCCCTCGCACATTCCAGCTTAAGAGTTTCATTGTGGTCGGCAGTCCTGCATAACAGCAGGAGCCGCCGATGGGAAAGTTGGGAGGAGGTTATAGAATTTTGGGTCCCCCTCCGGAGTTTGCAGACCCAAAACATGTTGTACTGTGTTATCATCATCTTCTGTGAGATGGTGGTTGTGTGTGGTTGATCGGTTCACAGCCCTAGTTTCATCAAGAAGTCGTCTTTTTTGCAGATTAAAGAGTTCCGTGGTATCATTCCGTTCTTTCCGTTTTGACTTCGCATTTTTTTCCTCGGCAGCGCAATGTGACTTATGGCTATTAGGGTTGTATTTTCTTTGGTTATTCTTGTGCTCATGGATTTGTGTCTGTCTACGTTGCTTCTATCTAGAGGATCTTCGTAGGGGATCAAGTATTTTAATAATAGTCATGTAAAATTGCTATCGATGTTACCTGAATTTAAGGTTCTTGTTCAAAATAATTAATACAGCAAACGTAACACATGATATCATAATCTCGTGTTGAATGTTGTGTGATTTAATAACATCAATAAGTTGTATATTGTTCAAACCAATAAAATATTATCACCCTCGGACCTGGCTGAATATTTTTTTTAACTATTTAACTAATAATTGACTTAACTTAACAGGCAATTAAGAGTTAAATAGTTGAATTATTATTTGTCATTTTCTAGTCGTGTTGAATGAGTTAAATAGTTTCTCTCCTAAGTTTTGTTTTTATATATAAATACTATTTTTTTGGGTGGTTTTTCTTTATTTTAACATAACTTTGTCACGATTCTAACCAATATATTAGTGTAGTGGGTGATGTGCCCTCAGCCTACACCAGATCACACTAAAGAGTGCTTTCGGCTGAATTTTATTTTAAATATAAGGGGAGAATTGAATTCGAAATCTTTTATCTTTACGGAGAAATATATTATAAATTCTTTATTATTTTACTATTTAAGCAAATATTTTTCGGCTGAATTTATTTTAAACACTTATCATCTTCTTTTAGAGGGTTTTAGAAAAAAAAAACTAAAAAATAACTAATTACCCACTCTTAAAAAATAATGTAATTAACAATTTTTGAGGAAGTAATGGGATAAAATTATCATTTTGTCTAATACTAATATAGTGCTCTTATTATTTAAGAGTTTTAAGTTTTTGAGTCCATGATGCTTACAAGATTCACATTCATGCATTTTGAACACATTTTGCATAAGAATGCCTATTAAAATTGACTTAATACTAATGTTTAATTTTTATCTAATAACTTAAAGTTTTAAATCAAGTGATTCTCACCAAATCCACATTTGCAAGACACCTATCAAATCCATATTTTCCATAAAAAGATACGTTAAGATTGAGTTAATACCGTTCTTATGTGTCTTAATGACTTCAAATTTTTAAGTCAAACGATTTCACCAGCATAATCAGCTAGATCTTGTGCCATTTTTTCACTGGTTTGGCTTAGCCCAAGTTAATGGAGGATTTTCTGATAAATTTCTTTACCGACGAAGCTTTAACAATTCGTTATAAAAAAAAATAAATAAGCTTCTCTTTTCATCTTTTGGCCATTAGGCCACCAAATAATGGAATTTGTTTTTATTATTTAGCAATGGAAAATTGTCTGTTATTTTCTTATTGTTTGCTAATTTTATCAATTTTTCCTTTAATTTTAAATAAGTACTAATATTTTCTTTTGTGATATTATTATTTTATTTAAAGTGATCAGCTACTCTTTAAAAAGAGAATAATTGTAATTATTAAAAAATTCGAGGAGAAACTAGTAAAAATGCTGAACTAGTGAATTCTCATTAACAATTATTCTGCTATTCTTATGCAAAGTAAATTATTGTATGTTTGTTTAAGATTAGTTTTGCTCGTTTTCATCGCGGTGACTTTTATCCTCTCCTCACTCAAACGTTAATGCATGACAACCAAATTTCCACAGTTGTGGAAGCTCTTTAATAAATGCTTGGGAATTTCTTAAAAATCGTACATAATTTTAGATAATTATCATTTTTAGTTATAAATTAATAATTTAATTTTTATTAGTTAAAATTATAAAAAAAATAGACATAATTGTCCTCGATAAAATTTAATGATAAATAAAATACTTAAAAATAAATGCACAAAAATAAGTTGACAAACTCAAAGTAATATAATATTAAAGTTTTTTTATTTATTTATTTTTTAAATATATAAGTATTAAAATATAATCATAGTGTAATGTTATTATAAAGTGAAGAAAAAATAAAGTGAATTAGAGTAAATCGAAAATAAATAATTATAAATTTAAAAAAAAATTACAAATTTTTTAAATTAATAGTTGCATTGCATGACTACATACATGGCTTAGTCACGTGCATGTGAATGTAGTCACACAAAATAATTATTATTTTATTTATATAATATTTAATTATGTAATTAATAATAATATTTAATTACTTATCCACCGGGTGCCGCATGTGATTGGCATAATGCTACATTGGCCATCACTGTTTTTTTTGGTTTAAAAATTTTAATCGGTTATTAATTTATTTTTAACGGTTTTTCATATATTTTAATTTATGCTATTCATATTTGTTGAAAGAATTGCTCTTCTCTTTGTGTAATTAGGTTAAAGCGAAAAATTTTAGTTAAGTTCAACCTTAAATTCTAACTTCTTTGCATAGCGGAATAATTCAGATATCAAACAAAATTAACAAGAATTTAAAGCAGATAATAAAAAATACAACACAATCACTTATGTAGTTCGCTCAATTGCCTATGTCCACGGTGGATCTAAGGATCCTAACCTCTCTTATTAACTCTCTAGAGATTTTACAAGAAAAACTCTATTAAAAATTCTCTAAATGATCTAATGTTTAGTGTATCCTTACTCTTACATGAGTAATGAACACCCAAACAACGGTTTCACCCTAGTGCATACAAGCACTTAGCGTCTACATAGTTCCTTCTTCTTTTAGAGTCTCTCTTACCGCTTAATCTCAGCTAAAGTGTTTACAAAAGTTTATATATGAGTTATTTCGTGCCTACTAACTCTAATCTTTATTGGAGTAAGAGTCTATTTGTTTTGGAAGTCCAAAACTTCTAAAAACTCAGAAATTCGAAACAGAAACTAACTCCGCTGTTCTGGCATCGCAGTGCTAGGAACCTGCCATCGTGGCACTGAGTTTCTGATATGGGTGTCGCGGCGACCCTGGGCACTGCAGCGCTCAGCCCTGTTATCAACTCCGTGCTTTTTCTCGCTTTCTTCCTGTCTTTGAGTCCTATTTCGTTTCCCCCTTCGTGTCCCACACATCTTAGGCTTCCTCACGCATGTCTCACACGTTGTAGACTTCTTGTGACTCTCCTATTTGATATTCTTATCAATTCTGGCCCAAACAAGATTATTGAATTAATAAGTCTCAAATAAACCATTCCTTGATTCAAAATCTCCAAATAAGAAGGCTTTTGGATCTGATTCACACTAATACTTTATCACCTAGAGTTGAGTCTAGTTAAGTCTCTACCAAAACTTAACTTTTCTCGGGCTAATGACTTTGATTTTCAAAGACATTTGTGCACCTTGCATAGGATATGGATGCATTGCACTCTTTTTTTATCATCATCACCTAGGTGAGCACGGTTTGGATGTCGTTAAGTGGTCTGCATTACCTCAACGGCCCACGTTGAGCTACTTATGGCTATACCCTTAAGCACATAAAGCCCACTCCATTATGCTTCTGACCTTCATACCCTATAGATCCTTGTTTTACCTTCAGTTTTTCTTTTTCTGCTCTAACCAAATATCTAACCTCATCGAGCTTACTTATATATATCAAGTTTTTTCTCAGATTAAGAATATGCCTTACACCATATAAGTCCCTAGTTTCTCAACCTTGCATCCTCAGCCTTATGTCACCAACCCCAATGATCTCATAAGTCATGTTATTCTCCATTAGAGTTTTACCTCTCTTGGCTTTGTAGTTGGTAAACATCAATTTGTCAGGATAAATATGGACGTTACACTCCAAATCTAATATTCATTTGTCAGCGTACTTTCTTTTTAAGGCTACTAACGTGTCTACAACTTCGGTATCATCCCCAAGATTATTGATTGCGGCACACTCACCTTGGCCTTTTGATCTAGATTAATCCTTCACAACCTGCCATTCTTTGTTACAAAGAAAGTACTTTTTAGATCTACTCCTCAATTGGTTGCTCTTTTTTCTTGGTGCAAGCAATACTGTTCTACTCTAGGACTCATATCTCTTTGTCAATTCTTTTGAGTTCAATGATGCATTGACGTCATTCATCGTTAAGGACTCCTTACCATACAGCAGCGTATCCACAAAGCTCTTATAGTTCTTCAACAATGAACTTAACAAGATTATGGCATTGTCTTCATCCTCAGTCTTAATGCTTAATTGCTCAAGACTTATGATGATCTTGTTGAACTCATCAATATGAGCTCTCAATGAAGATCCCTTGTGCATAGTTAACTGATGTAGTTTCCTTTTCATAAGAAGTCTATTTGCAAAATACTTTTTCATATATAATGCATCGAGTCTCTTCTATAGCCCTAAAGCGATTTCTTTATCATTAACTTCTATTAATACTTCGTTGCTCAACACTAGGATTATGGTGCTATGAACATTTTTCTAAACATGTCTCAAACTTTCTGCCTGGACTTTAAAGTTGTCGTCTCTTTGCTAGTTGAGGAATTGATTTCCTCCAAGGCTGAGTCTAGCACTTCCTTCACTAGCAGAGCCTTAACCTTCTTCCTCCAATGATTGAAGTCATTCATCCCATTGAACTTTTCTATTTCTTTTTTTTATTACAGCAATGGTTTAAATAACCTTGATGTGTATTATCGGACCTTAACTTTGATACCAGTTTGTTGAAGGAATCGTCATTCTCTCCGTAAGATTAGGTTAAACCTTGAACTCTAACTAAGTTCAACCTTGAATCATAACTTCTTTGCACAGTAGAATAACCTAAATATCAAGAAAAAATAGAAAGAATTCAAAGTAGATAATAAAGAACACAACATCATCACTTACGTGGTTTGACCAATTACCTATATACACAGTGGATCCAAGGATCCCAACCTCTCTTATTAACTTCATAGAGATTTTACAAGAAAAATTCAATGAATAACCCTCAAAAGGATCTAATGTTTAATGTATCATTGCTTTCCCACGAGCAATGAATACCCAAACAACGGTTCTACCTTAGTGCACACAAGCACTTAGTATCTACTTAGTTCTTTCCTCTCTTAAAGTTTCTCTTAATACTTAATTTCAACTAAAGGGTTTACAAGAGTTTATATAGACGTTATTTCGTGCCTGCTAATTCTAATCCTAATCCTTATTGGAGTAAGAGTCCACTTGTTTTGAAAGTCCAAAACTTTTCAAAAATCAGAAATCCGAAATAGAAACTGACTCTGCCCGTGCCGCGGCGTCGAGGACCTAGAGCTGCAGCGCTGGGAACCTGGCTTCGTGGTGCTGAGTTTCTAATTTGGGCGTTGTGGAGTCTAGCCCTAGTTGCTGTGGCACTCAGCCCTGTTATCAGTTCTGCGTTTTTTTTCGCTTCTTTTGTGTCTTTGAGTTCTATTTTACTTTCTAATTCGTATCCCACAAGTCCTAAACTTTTTCATACGTGTTTCATACATTTTAAATTTTTTTGTAACTCTCCTCTTTGATATTTTTTTCAATTCTTATCTAAACAAAATTGTTAAATCATTAAATCTTTATTTCATGCATTAATAATAATAATGAAAAACTATCATATTCTTAAATTAGATTGATTTTAAGAGTATTTTTTGCAATAATTCGATTGATTTATTTGTTGAGAGAGAAAATATTAGCCAAAAGTAAAATTATTTAATTTCAAATTATTCGATTATAAAAAATTAACTATTAAATTTGGGACAAAAAAAAAATAAAGATTTAAAATTTGGGCCGTGATTGAAAAAATTCCCTAAATGCTTTTGCCCAAAAATATGCGGTTGCTGGCTTTTTAAATTGGATAAAGGGCCATGCCCCACAATCCATAAACGTGTTGCGTGATTCTGCTAATTAAGTTAGGTGGGTAGAAAATATCTTACACCCTATTGGATGTTTACGCCCGTTTGGATGGCAGGAAATGGAAAAACCAAAAGAGGAAAAGAAAAAAGTGATCATGCATGATATGATTGGGGTGGTTGAATGAGTTGATCGATCCATTTTCCGCGGGGAAAGCAGCTTAGGTTTTGATGTATTTATGCATGAGATTTGCTTAATTTCAGTGATAAGATCAACTCTTAGCTAGATTCAATTTGACTCAAAACAACACTGTACATAACGTGGAATATTAGCCCCTCTGGACTCCTTTTTCATGCTTTCAATTATTTCGACTGTTTGCAATCTTACAAGATATGCACGAATACGAATTTATGGATTCTGCTTTTCTCTTTTCAGTGTTGTTTTGTGTTTTTATACTAATAGGATAAATAAGGAAAATCATCATTATTCTCCTAAGATTTTTCATATACATCATTTTTTTTCTTGTTTTAAAAAAAATATATACATTACTTTCTTTTATAAAGGTAATTAATAATTTTTTAATACCATTTCTCTTTCTGAATATCTTTTAATAAAGAGTAATGAATAGTTTTAAAAAACTTAAAGGGGAAGTCGTATATATGACAAAAAAAAAAAAAACTTCGATAATAGTGATTTTCCTTATAAGAAAAGTTGAGGAAAATAGATATTAAATTAAAGTAACTTATTAAAAAATTAAAATATTTGTTGCATGCAATGACAACGTCTATGCACCTTGATATAAGTCAAAGGTTGCCATTTATGCACTCTGATATAAGTTAAAAGGTTCAAATTCTGAAAGGGGGTTAGAGAAATTTTATTTTTTCTTCAAATATTTTGGGTGTAAATTTTCATTACTTATTTTAAGTAGATTGAACTTCATATTTTCCTTGGGATATGACCTCTATGAATAAGGCCTTAAGTTTGTGCTTTTCAGGTTTATTACAGTTATTTTATAAAATATTGATTTCTTTCTTAATTTCGACGTTTTGCTTACCTTTTTTCAAAAATGATTTTCTTCCATTTCCTTCAATAATTAAAATTTCCCTTTTTCTCTAAATATATGTCCCATTTCTTTCTCTATTAATTCGACCTTCATTAAATTCCAAAATATATATACCCAAAGCTAGAGCCTTAAAATTATAACTATTTTATTTTAAGAATACATCACTTTGTACAATAACCAAAATAATATCATAGTATACATTAACAAATACCCAAAGTTATAGAGAATCTCGAGTATTTTCAACATATAATAATTCTTCCATTCGGTTCAATTCACGTATCTATTAACTTTTCATAATTAATTAAAAAAATAAATATAGCATAAATTGAATTCTTTTAAAAAGATATTAACTCGTTTAACTGCCTAGTTATCAATGTTGTCACCCAAATATAAAAATGAGCTTACACCATACCCTCCACAGAGTGTTTGCATGAGATCACTCAACCTTTTATCCGAAAAGCCCAAGCTTAGATCTATTAATTTGGTCCATTTAAGCTATTGGTACCTCTCAAATTTCCTCTTCAAACCCTATCTTTATATTTTCAATTTTAACCTTGATCTAATGATCTAAATTCGCAGGCAATATTTTTTAGTAATAGTTTTACAAATTCTACATAATTTAGGACCTGAATTAGATCATTATTTTTAATCTCTATCCGTGCAATTTCTCAACATCGGAGGATATTCTCATATTTTTTTATACATAAGTTTTAATACAATTTTGTATTTTTTTTATTATCTTTATGTTATACCAAGTCAGAAACTAAGTGGATTTATTTTTTGTCTCATAATCCCCTACTCTTATATGTATCATCATATGTCATATTTTTGTTCTTAACTCGCTCCATGAATTTTTTTTTATAATTACGTAAGTAATTGTTATGATAGTAATATTAGGCTTATAAAGTTGAAATACAAATTTTTTATTTCAATTGATATGTTAACAATCATTAACTACCACACGTCGGATAAATATTATTTTTTTAATCCTTGTGAATATAGTAGTTATACAATACTAATTGACAATAGACACATCAGATATCCCATTAATCAGGATGTAAATTTTATATATTAACTATATAAACATAGAATTATAATTTTTGTAATTCTAACCCCTTAAAAAAAGGAGTCTGATTTATATAATATTTTAATTTGTCATTCCTTTCTCCTACAACAAAATATTAAATTTTGACTTTTTGACTTTTCAATTTTTTAAAAAACAATTTGACAGTTCATGTGAAGGGCAAAAAGTAAAAATTTAACTTCTTTTGATCCTAAAATTGAAAGAATATTCTAAAGACTTCAACGTGAATAAAACTATACTGCAAACATGAATGACCAAATCATTGATTTAGAAAATGAGCACCTAGCAGAATCACAAAAAATACTAAAGGAATATGCAGTCCCTACAATATAGGGGATCCAATCAAGTATCCAGTGACCTACAGTCAATGCAAAAACTTTGAGATTAAGTCGAATAGTATTTAAATTATGAAAGATCCTGTATAATTCATCTATTCCTCGAATGATGATCTCAAAATGCATATCATACATTTTCTGGAGATTTGCGATACATTTAAGTACAATAAAGTTTCAGATAATTCCATCAGACTAAGGCTATTCCCTTTCTCCTTAAAGGATAAAGCTAAGAGCTGGTTGATGTTATTACTATTTGGATTCATAACAACATGGAATGAATTGGTGCAAAAATTTCTTGCAAAATTTTTTCTGCCTAGAAAGGCAACAAAGATAAGAAATGACATTACCTTTTTTATTCAGTTTGATTGTGAATTGTTATATGAAGCTTGGGAAAGATTTAAGAACATGTTAAGGAAGTATCCTCATCATAGGGTACCTAAATAGCTATTAGTCCAAACATTTTACAATAGACTAGTAGGTTATTTAAGGACTATTATAGATGTAGCAGTTGGAGGAGCTTTAATGAACAAATCTACAGATTAAGCTTATGATCTGCTAGAAGAGATGACATCAAATAGTTACCAATGGCTAGCCAAAAGAGTAACACCAAGAAATGTTGTAGGCATACATGATATTGATGCATTCAACATATTGACAACTCAAATCAACATGTTATCTAAGAAGTTTGATACAGTGAATGCTGTCAAAACTCAAAATATAACTTATGATTTTTGTTGTGACAATCATATAAATGGGTAGTAAATTGAGTCAGCAAGTTATATGAGAATTTCAACAAGTATTAAAACAATCACCACTCAAACTACTACAATCTGGGGTGAAAAAATCATACAAACTTATCTTGGAGTAACAACTATGGACAGTCATTTAAATAAATGAACTCTCCAGGATTGTATCTACAGTAAGAAAAGAAGCCAACCTTAAAAGATATGATCATATAGTATATGAAGTCCAATGATGCCATTATACAAAACTATTTTGCATTTCTAAAGACTTTGGAGACTCAAATAGGGCAACTTACCACAGCTCTAAACAATCGACCTTAAAGGAACCTCACTAAATAATATTAAAACCAATTCAAGAGGTGAGAAAGAGCATTATAAAGCTGTTTATTTAAGAAGTGGTAAAGAGTTACAGTTTAACAATCCACAACAGCAAAAAAGTGCAGTAAGCGATGCAAAAACTAGTACAAAAACCAATCCACAAAAAAAAAAAATAGAACTAGTATAGAAATGCAGATGCAGTAGAAAATAATAGTAGTAATAGTATACAGAAGCATTTAGTACAACATTTTCATTATCTCCACCATTCCCCAAATTTTTAGGTAAGTAATTCTCCAAATTTTTAGATATCTTTAAAAAACTTCACATTAACATTCATTTTGCAGATGCCATTGAACAAATATCAAGTTATGTAAAATTTATAAAGGATATTCTATCCAAGAAAATGAGACATGCAAATTTTGAAACCATGGCACCGACCAAAGAATTTAGTACAATTTTACAAAAGAAATTACCTCCAAAGTTAAAAGATCCAGGTAGCTTTACTATTTCATACATAATTGAAAATCAATTCTTTGGTAAGGTTCTATATGATCTAGGAGCCTACATTAACCTAATGTCATTATTCATCTACAAAAAGTTAAGTTTAGGGGAGGTCAAATCTATAAATTTTATCTCGTAACTTTTCAATCGTTCACTCATATACTAAAGGGGCATTATTGAAAATGTTTTGGTAAAAATTGAAAATTTTATTTTTCTTGTAAATTTTATAATGCTGGAAATGGAAAAGAATGAAGAAATCCTTATAATATTAGGAGGACCATTCCTAGCCATTGACAGAATCCTTATAGATGTCTAAAAAGGGAAATTAACTATAAGAGTGCAGAACAAAGAAGTCACTTTCAATGTGTTCAAAATCATAAAGTGCCCGAATAAGGAAGAAGAATGCTTTAGTATTGATGTTATTGACAATGAAATCCAATTTTTTTTCAACAAGAATAGCATTTAGATTGTTTAAAAGATGTTGTAGTTAATGGAAATGAAGTTGAAAAACTTGAAGCACAAGAGCACCTACAAGTACTAAGTATTTCTCTTAAATTTGACATAATCAAGATGAGAATAGAACCTCTAGACATACCAGAGGGTAAACAAGCTCATAATAAGCCTTTTATTGAAGATTCTCCCACATTAAAGTTGAAACCTTTGCCTAATCACTAGGGGTGTGCATTTTTTGAAAAATCTTCTACTTTACCAATCATAGTTTTTGCCAACCTTGATATACTCTAAGAAGAAAAGTTATTATAAGTATTAAGAGAGCACAAAAGAGCCACTGGATGGATTATTAAAGACATTAGGGGGATAAGTCCATCATTTGCATGCATAAAATTATATTGGATGAAGTCCACAAAGCCACAATAAAGCATTAAAGAAAATTGAATCCAATAATGAAAAATGTAGCAAAGAAGGAGATCATTAAGCGGTTAGATGCAGAGATAATCTACCTTATTTCAAACAGCTATTGGGTAAGTCCAGTGTGGTGCATACTAAAGAAGGGTAGAATCACTGTTATAGCAAACGAAAACAATGATTTAATCTTTATAAAAACCATTATTGGATGGAGAATATTGTAAGGATTGTCAAAAACTGAACAAAGCTACCTGTAAAGACTACTATCACTTGCCATTCATTGATTAAATACTGGATAGATTGGTCGGACATGAGTATTATTATTTTTTGGATGGATATTCTAAACATAATCAGATTGTAATTGTTCTAGAGGATCAAGAAAAAAAAAATATTCACGTCTCTATGGTACATTTGCCTTCCAAAGGATGCCATTCGGCTTATGCAATGCTCCAACAACTTTTCAACAGTGTATGATGACTATTTTTTCAAACATTGTAGAACAAGCTTTTATTGTGTCGATAAATTATATAGGAATTCTTGAACCCAAGCGTTAAGAATAACAAGTTCTTAATTACCCAGTATAGAATAACCACTTAGAATAACGAAACAGATTGTATTTGTCAATAAGTGCAAAATCGTATGAATATGATCCTTATTGTGCATCTTGATCAATTGGATTGTTTCTTTTTGGAGTCCTATATGAAGCTTTTCTAAATGTCTTTCCGTAAATACCTTTATCATTTTGTCCAAGAGGAATAATTCCTCTAATTTTATGAATTTTTTTAGAATACTATTTTCTTTAATATCATTAAAAAAAAATTTCAGATTGCCTAATATTACTAGAGGTATTTATGGATGACTTTTTTTTTCACAATTCTTTTGATCTTTATTGTAATAATTTAGCATTTGTGCTTAAGAGATATGAAGAAACTAACCTAATACTAAATTGGAAGAAGTATCATTTTATGATCAAAGAGAATATAATTTTAAGCCATAAAATTTCATCTCAAGGCATAGAGGTTTGATAGGGCGAAAATTGAAAGCATTGAAAAATTGCCTTCCTTACTAATATCAAAGGAGTGCAAAATTTTCTTTACTACGCAAGTTTTTATAAATAAAAATTATATAGGATTTTTGTCAAAATCTCTAAGCCTTTATACAATTTACTGAAAAAAGAGGCCTAATTCCACTTTGATGAAACATGCCTTGAAGCCCTCAAAACCTTGAAGAAGAAGCTCATTTTTACAACAATCATCGTAGCACCACATTGTAGTCTTTCATTTAAGGTAATGCATGACGCAAATGACATAATTGCAGGTGCCATGCTAGGATAAAGGCGGGAGAAGGTTTTCAACATCATCTACTATACTAGTAAAATTGTCAATGATGCATAATCCAACTACATAACAATAGAAAAGAAACTTTTGGCAATAGTCTTTACCTTTGATAAGTTTCAAACTTACCTCATTGAAATCAAAGTCACCGTCTTCACCGATTATTCAACTATCAATATGTCAAAAAAATTTATAAAAAAGAGCCGACACCATCCTTCCCTGGGGTCTTGGTTGGATCCTAAAAGGAAACATAAGCTGATTCCTCGTACTCCCCAAAAGCCGTATATCCAACATAGCCAAGACCTTTTGAATAGCTTCATTTGATGGCATGGACGACAAATAAATATTGGCAAAATAATTAATGAAAACCTGCTCAATCATCTCGCATTATACCACTGCCTATTTACATCAACGACACCATCAATCATATTTTTCTTTTGGCCATACGAAGCTTTAAAGTGAAAAAATTTGAGTTTCGATCCCTCACTTTTACAAGCCACCCTAGATCTCTGCCTCTAATATTTTTCATTCTTATACAACAAAACATCTAATTCTTTTTCTGCTTCTTGAATCTGCACCTACAAGGAAGTCGTAGCTTCTCGGTCTAAAGCTTGAAGTTCTTTTCTTTTCACCCGAATAACAAAAGCCAGAAAATGGAACCGTTCCTTGTTCCAATCGTGAAGTACTGATCCAATATTGGACAAATTATCCTGAATCCAAACCACCCCCCCGGGAGCGAATTCTTCCAACCATTATTAATTATCCTCTCACAATCTTCTTCACTTGCCGAGGTCTCCTCAAAGTGGAATCAACTACATCGTGCATTATCATCAATCTTTCAATTGTGGAAATGTTTATCCGCAATTTCAACCAGAAGGGGCCGGTGATATAACCCCTAATGCTTCATCACTATGTACGAGAACACCTTTAACCAATTTGCAGAATTAAAACATCGATCCAATCTCTCCTGAATAAAGATTTATTTTCTCTGCCCACTACACCTTGTGAACTTAAGACCTTTAAACCCAACTTCTATTAAGCAACAATCATCAATTACCTTTCTAAAATTTTCCAGTAAGTAATTTGACCTTTCTGCACTGCCATGCTTCTCATCATGCTGAAGAATCTCATTACAATTCCCCCCTCACACAGCTATAGTAAAGGAGACAATGAGCTCAACCTCCGTAATAAATTCTATGCATGAACCGACTGAGCCATTTCCCGATGCCTATAAAAGCCTGTAAATCTCCATAATTCACCTCGGCAGGAATCGCAGTTAAAGTCTTATTTAAAACATCAACCACGTGCTTCATCTTCTTATCACACTCACGGGTTTGTTGAGAGGTAGTCACCACATACTCCACCGAAAAATCAATAACTAGTACACGCTGCCCTTTCTCACCCCCTTGACTGTTTATCAACAACCTCATACAAAAAAGTATTTTCAATTTTCCTCTTGGCCGATTTCCATGCAGAGATAGCCCTTGCTAATTTTGAGGGCAAATGGCCCATGTTGTTAGGCGAGCCATGCTTTGGACTCTTGTTTTTTTGGGCTACCTTTGCTTTTGAACCTTTTCTTTTCCCCCCTTCTTCCCTTTTTGTCCTCCTATCAGAGTAGGCTGCTACACCACCGAATGAAAAGAGAAAGATTCAGAAAGCTTCACATTTTGGAGGGGACCATCTAGTTGCCCTTGATTCTGTTCAAACCCATCGTCGAGATTAAGCTTTCCACCACTTGTCATCCCATCCACCTCCTTCATAAGCTTGGTCGATATTCCTTCAAGCGGGTTCGGCACAGTCAAAATATTTTGCTTTGTTGTCTGTAGCACTTCATCCGTTGGCGGTTCAACTTCCTGCAAATCACACCCTATCGGTTCTTCCATCTCCTTGTTACAATCCATTCCTGTCCTTTGGCCAGCAATATTATACTCCTCCATATTTGTAGCCATCCCATGCGATAATAATGAATCCTAAGGCTGAGGAATCTCCCCTGCCGAAACAGCCATACTAGTGCCATTGATGGCTTATTAATATTTGTCATTCCCCCTTCAAAACTACAACGCGGATTTCGTGCTACCTTTCTCGGCTGCTAAAAATCTCCCACGTTAATTGTTGTTGGCCTTTCCATCACCTACTTTTCCTTATCTTTAACATTATTCCTATAGACTCCCTCTCTCCTCGTCACAGAAAACTCACCAATTCTACTTGAACCACCCTCACCATATTGGCCACGCGTACTTGCCCCAGTCCCAATGCCACTACAACTTCCTTTTTTCCTCCACTGAGGCTGATGGTTTCGAGCAGATCCTGGACTAGGACCTGTAGTAGCTCGATCAGTATTATTTTGAGTTTTTTTAAAATTATCATGTTGCAATATAAATTTTAAAAATATTTACTCTTTTTCAATTATATCACAACACTCATAATTTAATATTCACACACTTTTTGTTAAATTTATTATTTGCTTAACTCTTTAACACTCTAAACTTTCAACAATTGATCAAATACTTGATCAATTATTTATTTTTAACTTACTTGCTTACAAAACTAAACGAGGGAGGAGAGTATTTATATTTAGTTTCAATAAGTCAAAACCACACAAATAAAATATTATAAAAATTTATTAACCACATAAGTTTATAATACTTATCTCCTTAATTATTAACTCCAAAATATCTTACCTAACTTAGAAATTTCAAGAATTGAGATTGTAAAATTTAGACTTAATCTTAGGCTTGGTGTTGTAATTTTAACACTCCCCTTCAACATCAACTTTTGTTCTTCTAACCACGTTGAGTTGTTTTTGAAACTTTTTGAACTTATCAATACCCAAGCTTTTTGTGAACAAATCAGTCATTTGATCTTCGGTCTTAACATACAGCAACTCAATTTCTTCTTGTAAAACTTTTTCCTGAATAAAGTGATAATGCACCTGCACATGCTTTATTCTTGTATGAAAAACTGAATTTTTTGTCAAACAGATTGTTGACCGATTATTACAATATATTGACACTTTATAATCTCTTGGTTGATGTAAATCCTGCATCAACTGCATCAACCATGTACTTTCTTGAGCTGCCATTGCTGCTGCTCTGTACTCAGCTTTAGTAGTTGACAATAATACAGTGGATTGCCTTTTACTGCACCAAGAGACTATTCCTGAACCAATCCTAAAAAAATATCCAGTGGTTGAACGTCGTGTGTCATAATCTCCATCATTGTCAACATCACAATAGCCAATTATTTTACAATCTTGGCCTTTCTTATAGAATAGACTATAGTCGATTGTGCCTCTCACATATTTCAATATCCATCGAACTGCTTCTAAGTGAGGGTTTTTAAGATTTTGTATGTATCGACTTATTACTCCAACTGTATAAGAAATGTTTGGTGGATTCAATGTCAAATAGATGAGACTTCCTACCAGTTGTCGATACATAGTTTCATTTTTTAAATACTTTCTTTCATGACCGTACAACTTGGCATTGGCTTCTAGCGTTGTTGAGATAGGCTTGCATTCTAGCATCCCAAACTTCTGCAACAAATCTTTGGCATATTTTTGTTGTCCTAGAAAAAAATTTCATCTACTGTCCGAGTGACTTTGAGCTCAAGAAAATACTTAAGTTGTCCAAGCTCTTTCATTTAGAAGCAAATAGTCAAATTCTCTCTTGTTCGACGAATCTCTTCTTCATCATCTCCAGTGATAATTAAGTCATCCACATATATCAATACAATTGAAAATTTCTTTCTATTAACTTTGACGAACAGGCTAGAATCAGCTGGTGCTACAGAGTAACAACCATGTGTTAAAAATTCTCCAATTTTACCATACCACGCCCTTGGAGCTTACTTTATTCCATACAATACCTTTCTCAATTTACACATATAATCAAGATGAAATTTGCTTTCAAATCCCATTGGTTGAATTATGTAGATCTTTCAATCCAACTCTCCATGTAGAAAAGTATTCTTTACGTCCATTTGCCAGAATATCCAACCTTCGCTAGCTGCCAGTGCAAGTAGAACTCTTACTATGATGATCTTGGCTGCTGGACTAAATATTTCATCATAGTCTAGTCCATATTATTGAGAAAATTCTTGAGCTACCAATTGAGTTTTATACCTCTCTACCGATCCATCAGGACTTCTTTTGATCTTATACACCCACTTACAAGATATACGTTTCACATCCTTTGACTTTGATACTAAATCCCAAGTTTGATTTTGCTCCAATGTTATGATTTCTTCTTCCATAGCTTTAATCCATTTAGTGCTCTGTGCTGCTTCTTTAAAAGTCTCAAGCTCTTTAACATTTTTCTCTTTCACCACAACTGCATTAGTATGTTTAGGATTAGATTTTCGTATTCTTATTGACCTTCGAGGATGAGATTGAGGGGTTGCAAGTTCTGCTCCTTCATATTTGGCCTCTGTTATTGGTTGTTGATAGATGCGAGTTTGCCAAGGACTTTGAGTTGTGTCTTGCTCGGTGTTGTCATCACTGCTTCCATCATCAAGTTCTTCTTGGCTCAATTGGATTTCAGTAGTTTGCTCATCTATCTTTTGTTATAGCCGTTCTTCTATTTCTTTTGAATCTGGAAGCTCTTATTTTTGTGGCGACCACTATGAAGATGCTTTATTAAACACCACATTTTTTTATGTGTAGCACCGCCCACTAGTGGGGTCACAATATTTCTATCATTTGCACTGGTTATCATATCCAATAAAGATACACCTAACTGCCTTTTTGTTGAATTTGTTTCTCAAGTGACTTGGCATAAACACAAAACATATACAACTAAATACTAAAAAATAACTCACTGTAGGTTTCATATCCCACAACTTAAAGGGTGATATGAACCCTAACCTTGGTTGAGAAAATTTATTAATCACGTGGGCTGCAGTTTTCATTCTTTCAGCCTAAAATCTTCCTGGTATATTTTTTGCATGCAACATACTTCTACAAATCTTTGCAAGATGTCAATTCTTTCTTTCTACAATACCATTTTGTTGTGGCGTGTTAGCATATATGAACTGATGTCGTATCTTATTTTCTTGAAGATATTGTGAGAACTTATCAGAGGTATATTCTCCTCCATTATCTATGCAAAGACATTGAATCTTCCTTCCGACTTCTCCTTTAATTATTTCTCTAAATTTCTTGAACTTCAAAAAAGTATCTCATTTTTCTTTCATAAAGAAAATCCATACATACCTCGAGAAGTCATCAATAAATGTCACCATGTATCGCATGCTACTAATTGATGGCTGCTTGACAGCTCTAAACACTTTAGAGTGAACCAACTCCAATGGCTTTTTAGCTTTAAACTTTGACTCCTCATATGGTAGTTGACGTTTGTCGTACTGGCATCCCGCATATACTGTATCCACTCTCATATCAAGGTGAGGTAGACCCTTAAACATTGCCTTGTTCATCATCACTTTTAGTTTATGATAATTACATGTTCCAATCGTGCATGCCACAAATTTACTATCTCATTCTTTCGAGTCTTGTCTACATAAGCTAACTATGTTAATAGTACATAGACTGACTCTAGTTGTCGTCCTTTCATTGTTAGTGTTCCCGTGATTTTTAAATCTTGGTACACCTTAACATCTTGTGGACCGAATAAGATATAGTGTTCAGAAGATGTTAACTATGATACTGACAATAGATTCTTTTTCATGCTAGGGACATGATAGACATCTTAAAGTGTTACCTTATTAAGACTGTTACCAATGTGAGCTATAGGCAATCTTGAGTTATTGGTTGTCGCTATTACGCGACTTCCTTTGTACTTAGTTATATCTTATAGCTTTTTTTGGTCACTAGTCATATGGTTTGAACATCTTGAGTCGACGGTCCAATCATTTTCATAGTCAATCTATCCAGGCATTATCACTGAGAGTGATAGGTTTTCTTTCTTTACAGCGACAGACACTTCAGCATCCCACTCATCTTCACTTTTTCTTTCTGAGTTTGATGTGACAGTATTACCTTTAATAGACCTTTTCTTGGACTAACAATCTTTTGCTATGTGTCTTTTTTTTTCCATAATTGTAGCATTTTCCTTCAAATTTTTTCTTTTGCTTAGACTGAGTACTAATGCTACGAGTCCTCCATACTCCCCTTGTCTGTGAGTTGCCTTCTTGGTGATGACTATTTATCTTGTCATCATCTCCTTTAGATCCTCCACCAGCACGTCGTTTAAATCAACCTTTCCTTTTGTTGATATAAAGTGTTTTTTTATCGCCTTTTAATGAGACTTCACCCATTTACTTAGCAATCACTTCTTGATCAGCAAGCAAAATTTTAAATTTAATGAGAGATGGTTGGGTTGGCCAGCCTTGTACAGCAGTAACAAAACTTCTATACTTAGGCCTTAAACCATAAATGATAATTCTATTCATCATAGTTTCAGTAATAGTAGTGGTAGGATCTAACTCAGATAATTTATGGCATAAGGACTTTACCTTTGTGAAGTATTGGTTGATCGTTATGTTGCGTTGTGTAATTGACAATAGTTTATTCTCTAAAAGCTGTAGTCACATGTTGTTTTTCTTTGACAAGAGTGATGTAAAAGTGTCCCATGCTTCATTTGGCATCTTAGCTTTCTTTATGTGCTCTAACATTTCTTCTTCAACTGTGGTCTTAATGGCGAACATAGCCTTACCAGTTCTTACCTCACTTTTTTAAAGTGGCTTCGTCTGTTGGCTGCTTCACTTCATTCCCGTCAACGACCTCCCAAAGATCTTGGCCTTGAAGGTAAGACTCTATCAACATTGCCCATGTATTATAATTTTGGTTATTGAGCTTCTTAATTTCTCCAACTACTTGAAGGTCTCTCATTATGCCTACAAGACTTCAATAATGCTAGACAAGCTTAATCTCAAACTACAAGCTTGTAGAGTTTTAAACTCTTCACAAATCAAATAAAACTTTACTAAAGTCAATCTCTGACCGTCCCGCTGTTACTCTTAATAGCACTTCTACCAGCACGATAGTAACAATGCCTACGTGTTTGTTGATATGAATTATACACCAGAAAAAGTTTCTAGGAAAGACTAGAGGGGTTATAACGGTCCTACTTAAAATTTAGACTCATTAGGCAATATTAGCCATTTTGATGAAACTTTCCTAGACATGTACCATTCATACAACTACACCAGGCTCTGATATTGGTACTGTATATTTAAACAATAACCGTATGAACAATACTTTGACTACTATTCTACGCCTTGAACAACTTGGCTCTGATACCAATTGTTGATTATAATAGAGCATAAATGGAATACTTTTATTAATACAACAAACTCAAAACTTGCAATATAAATTTTAGAAACTCTCACTCTTTCTCACTTACATCACAACACTCACAACTCAATACTTACACACTCTAAACTTTTAACAATTGATCAAATATTTGATCAACTCTTTATTCTTGACTTGTTTGCTTACAAAACCAAATGATGGAGTGTGGGTATTTATATTTAGTTTCAATAAATCAAAACCACACAAATGTGGGAAACTCTAACAAAATGAGATTATTATCAAAGTTCTATGTGTTAGGGTAGGTGTTTACGTGCCATCCCTGAATGTACATATACTTGTGTATTTATACAAGTGTACATTCTTATTAAATCGATAATATTGATTTATATGGTATTATACATGTAACGTTACAGACATTGTAGATCTGAAGGAGTTTAGATCAGATTTAAAAGAGTTTAGATAAGGGCTCATAGTCAGCCACGTTGAGAGATATAAATGCTAAATATTAGCAGAGTTAAGTGTTAGCTGGTTATAATACTCAGCAGATCCAAGAGTTGGAACCTTGTATGTAATGGGACATAGACATGAGAATATACTAGTAACTGCATAATTACAAGAGTTGCAATCAGGTGCCAGAAAATGCATGTTACACAAGTATATTCTCATATAATTGTCCTTGATATATTTCTACCGATGTAGGTCTGTCGGTGGATACCTCTTTTTATATAAATCAGCATATGTCGTACCTATAGGGTATAGATGGTCGTTCCTAGTCGACTATGAGTTTGGAGCTCGTATTGACATATAGGTATCCAGTTAAGACTGGATATGGGATAGACTCATGAGGGCCTCCGATAGACATCCTATATAAGTCTTCAACGGATGGTCCTCTCGAGTTGAGTAGTATACGTGGTCTTTTGCTCCATTAGAATCTATTCCTTCTATTCCGTATGAGATACAGAAGGAAAGGAAGTCATATCTTAAATGAGTTAAGACTTGGGGTTGTCTTGCTTACGTAAGAGTTACGCAGTAGGGTATCTTGTTTCGTAAGAGTTACTTAGTAGGATAGACAATACCCAAGACGTACAAGTATAGGTTCATTGTGTATCTTGTGAATACTATAGGATACTAGTTTCATGATTCAAAGAAGCGAAGTTTGTTCATTTCTCGGTATACCATTATCCTTGAGGAAGAGTTTCTCATGAATCGTGAGAATTATAGAAAGATTGAGCTTAGTAAAGTCAATCTAGAAAATAATGAACCAAGGATAGGAACTCAAGCTTAATTAACCAGTGACCTTTTAGTACACCCCAAAGGGTCGGAAAGGATGTCTAGATCACCTATTAGGTATTGTTGATGCCTGAAGGTAAACTTGAAATTTTCTTGGTAGAAGAAAATCATCATTGACCTATAAGAAGAGGATATTAGACATCGATTAGGAAGTAGCAAGAAGCCATGAAAATAAACATTGACTATATGCATCAAAATCAAGTCTAGGACTTGATTAAGCTACATGTGAGAATTGTTCTCATTGGTTGTAAAGAGTTTACAAAGAGGTAGTGGGAGCTAGATAGAAGGTAGAGACCTTTTAAGCTGTGTATTGGTTCTAGAAAGGTAATCTTCCATGATTTGAGATCAATTAAGAAGAAACCTTTGATCCAATATTGATGTTAAAGTCAATTAGACTTTTATTGGCTATTACAACATATTATGACTTTAAAGTTTAGCAGATGGATGTAAGGAAGGTGTTCCGGAATGAATACCTCGAGTAAGAGATATTCATGGAATAGCTTGAAAGTTTTATGTCCAGCCAGACTTCTGGTCCAGTGTGTATGAAAAGTCAGTGGGAGCATAATAATCTTCTTAATGCTTTTTGTTGATGATATAATGGATATTGGGAATGAAGTCAGTATATTATAATCGGTCAGATGTAACTCATAGGCGTTTCTCCATAAAGGATTTGTGAGAGGCTTCCTTTATACTAGGTATAAAGCTTTATAAAGATAGAGCTAAGAAGCTGATAGGACTCTCCCAAATCATTTCACATCAATAGATCTAGTGTTCATCTTTCGAGGAGAGTGTCTATTCAGATGGAAAATAAGAGAGTTAGAATGTCTAACACACCAAATACATTAGCTCTTCAAAGATTGATGTATGCTATGATGTGTTTGAGACTTGAGATCAGTTTAGTTGTAAGAGTTATGAGCAGGAGTTCAGTCTAACTCAGGTGACTTCCATTTGATAGTTGTCAAACATATCCTGAGGTACCTTGAGAGTACAAAGGATAAGTTTCTCATATATGGAGAAAGTAACTTACAAATGAGAAGATGTACGGAGTCAGACTTTTACTTTGACCTAGATGATAGAGAGTCTACATCTGGGAATATGCTCATTCTCATTAGTACTAAGTGAGTTGGAATTGTACTAAATTGAAATTCACTGCTTATTAATAAGTACGCAATGGAAGTGACAGTGAGGATTCATAGGTTTATTGCTAGCCTTGGAAGAATTCTAAGATAGATAGATCTTATCCCATAAGTTTGCGGTAAAATAAGGCCATAGTACAAGCCGAAGTACTAAGAGAACACAAGTACTCTAATTATGTTGAAAGGAGTCCCACATGACTAGAGGGATCTTGGATGAAGGAGATGTGATTATTTATAGAAGTGCTCTATAAATAATTTAGCGGACCCACATTCTAATGCCATGACTCTAAAAGTGTGTATGAAACACGGAGAGTCAATGTGTATAAGATACAATCAGGAATGACACTAGAGCAAGTGAGAGATTGTTAGGGTCGGTGCTTACATGCCATCTCTGAATGTACATATACTTGTGTATTTATACAAGTGTACATTCCCATTAAATTGCTAATACCGATTTATATAGTATTATGCATGTAACGTTATAGACATTGTAGATCTGAAAGAGTTCAGATCTAAAGGAGTTCAGATCTAAAGGAGTTTAGATAAGGGCTCATAGTCAGTCACGCTGAGAGATATAAATGCTAAATGTTAGCAGAGTTAAATGTTAGCCGGTTATAATACTCAGTAGATCCAAGAGTTGGAACCTTGTCTGTAATGAGACATAAACCTCAGAATATACTAGTAACTGCATAATTGTAAGAGTTGCAATCAAGTGCCAGAAAATGTATGTTGCGCAAGTATGTTCTCATATAATTGTTCCTGATATATTTTTACCGATGCGGGTCTGTCGGTGGATACCCATTTTTATATAGATCAGCATATGTCGTACCTATAGAGTATAAATGGTCGTTCTTAGCTGACTGTGAGCTTAGAGCTCGTCTTGACATGTGAGTATCTAGTTAGGATTGGATATGGAACAGACTCACGAGGGTCTCCGATAGAAATCCTATATAAGCCGTCAACGGAGGGTCCTCTCGAGTTGAGTAGTATATACGTGGTCCTTTGACTTGAGTGCCACGGTGGGCTTGTAAGTAATCCACCATACTTTGGTTCGACGCATGTCATAAACCTTTCATAGTATGACCACTAGGTGTCACTAGGTATGGTCCGATATTTATAGAGTCCGGTGTGTACAGATACGGGATCCGTCAACTCGTATAGGGAGTTCGATATCCAGATGCTTCGAGACTATATCTCAGAAATCTTGTGGCCATAAGTATCAATCCCAGGAAAGAGTTCTGTCAAGGTAGAATAATATGGTAAAAAAGTTTGCACATATTGTTAAGTGAGATATGAGTCTGGAGATAATATATGGATGAGCACTAGAGGATTTAACGGTGATAATCTATATCCTCAGCACATCCAGGATATCATGACGGAAGGACTATACGTATGTGTTGTAACCTCAGCTTGTATGGTTCAACGCACTGATTTGTATATCTGTGACGTGTGCGTAGGGCATTGCTCATGGACTTATGAAATAGTTCTATTTGACGAATCGAGCGTAAGACCAAAGGAATCTCGCAATATGCAGTGTACTCGTTGTGCACTGGGGCAGTGTGCCAGATTAAATTATATAATTCAACAATATTCAGTACAATCATGGGAATGCGTGCGTGTGTGTTTTTAAGTGTTAAATACAATAATTAGTCAATAATTATTATTTATTAATTGTATAATGACACGTAATGTATTGTAAACCCTCAGTTGAGTTTACTCAAATATAAAATTTGATAGAACTCACTAAAAAATAAATTTAATAACTATTTATAAAGGGTAAAATAGTTATTTTATATTTTGATTATTTAATTATTAAATAATTAAAATATTTTTTTATTATATTATATAATAAAAAAATTGATATTATATAATATTATATTTATATTATTATAATATTATAATGAATTATTGGTTGTCACCATTATAATAATATTATATTATTATTTTATATTTTATAATATATTATATTATTATATATATATATATATATATATATAAGTGAGATTGTGTGTGAAAAGTGAACGGTGGGTGTGTTTTTTTTGGTTACGGGAAATGAAAAGTGAACGGTGGTTTCATTTTCTTTGGTGGCGAAAAATAAAGAAAAGAAGAAATGGAGAAAGAGAAAAGAGAAAGAAGAGGAGAAAAAGAAGAAAAAAAAATAAAGAAAGGGAGGGGAAAAATAAAATTATTTTAATTTTTTTTACGTGTTATAGAAATAATTATGAATTGTTTTATTTTTTTTTTTATTTTTTTTTTTTAAAAGATAAAAAAAAATACACACCAACTATTTTGAGAATTAAAAATTAATTTTAAATTAAATATAAAGTTATTTTTTAACTCACCGAATCTATCGTGTTAATAATTAAAATTGCACACGAGTTAGTTTCTATATAGATTCTGAAAAAATACGTATATAATATTATATGTTATGATGAATTCTTTAATCTTTTTAATATATTAATATAATTAATATATTTATTTATTATATTTATTACATATTTCATATTTTCGTTAAACTTAAATTCATATAAAATATGTGTTTAAGTAATAAATACAATTATACATACATACACCTATACGTATCTTAAATCCGCCGCACCATGATCCCCCAACAATAATACGGCTCTTATTCCATTCAGATTAGAAGTAAAACACAAAAATATTTCGGCTCGAATTCACCACTTCCACCGAGAAATCTTCCACTGTCTGCGAAAATGTATGCATCTGACTAATGAATGCATCACCATTAACAAGCCTGGATGAGAGAACTCGACCCACCAACGACCAAGATATCCTTCTATCACGCGCTTTACAAGCCGATGCACAAAGCTTTGACGTTGGAATTGAACTATCCTGCAGGTTCATATTTGCATATCATGTAAAGATTTTCTCAACATCCATCTCCGTTGTTCGAGAGCAAGTAATCTCCTATCTAAATCGAAAAAAACGCCGCTATAAACAGCCTACAAATTACTTTCAACTGCCGTCAGAAACCCTAAACTCCACTTTCCAAAAAAACTCTACTCCCTAATTTTTCAGAGAAAACCTAGACGGGACTCTGCTTGGCTTTCCAATTGCGGCGCCATTGTTTTGACTACATACAAAATTTTCCTGGCCTCCAAATTAACCACCGATATGCTCCTATAAAACGAATTAGTTCTTAAACTTATCGTCGGTAGCTATTGTCTTGGAGGATTCGCTGATAAAAAAAATTCATATGAAAAAAAAATTGAAACTTCACTTTTATTTTATAACTTTCACAAAGACTGTATTTATTAAAAGAATAAATAAATAAGAACGTACTTTTTTTGAAACAGTACATTAAACAATAAATATAAAAGAAAATCAAATATAAATTTTAAATTACATAATAAATTAAGAGATTTGATTGATCATGTTTGAATAAATGAATCTAATGCTATTTATCTTTGCCATCAAACCCAAAGTTCAAATATTATAGAGTGGGAAGTCCTTAAGGCCTTGCTCTAAGTCCTATGCATCTTTATGAGTAAGGTCAAGGTTTGAGTTTTGATAAATATTAGAGTAGTTAATTTATTTTTATAATTTTATGAGAATTTTTTAATTTAAATAAAATATGTTTAAAATTATAAGTATTATACACGATGAACTTGATAATATAATTTAGGTAGAATATATTTTAAAATATGTGAGATTTTTTAATTTGAGTAAGATATACTTAAAATTATATGTATTATTCTTAATGATTTTAATAATGTAATTCGATACTTAAAAATATATGTATTGCTTTTGAAAGTGTCATAATTATTTGGTTTGATTATAATATCAGTAATGTAGTTTAATGTAATATTAATATTATAATATGATTAATATAATTTAAAAAAATTATTAATAAAATAATTAAAAAATTATTATTAATTTTCTTTTAAAAAAATTTAAGCTTCGGAGCCATAGCCCTCCTAACCCTTACTGTAAGTCCGCTCCAGTTTGCCTGAGTATGTGCTATTCATTTAATCTTGAAAAATCCTGTTTATTCTTTTTTATATTGTACCCTCGAAGATAAATTGGCCTCGTACTTTAGGAACTAAAGTTTACTAAACATTTGACAGAAAAGTCCAATTGAACGTACTTGAACCAATGCCATATATACTAACTTTTAGGAATTTACCATTTATCTCTTAAAAGATTTTTTAACTACTAAAAACTCTCCTAACGTTTAATAATATCCAAAAACTCCTATTGCTATAACTGTAATAATATAAATTTATTTTGAAAGAATATAACAATTTTTTTATTTAAAAAATTAATAATTGCATTAAATAACAATACAGTTTATAAACAATAAAATTAACACTATATAACATAGTTCTAAAGAGTTAAATAATATTACATAAATAGTAAATTTTATATTATAATATAATTAATGATTATTTTTTATTTGTTAGATTAATATGATGATTGATATTGAATATTTGTATTTTAACAAAAATACAGACATCTATATTAAATAATAATTTATAATATAATAAAATATTATATTATTTTAATTTATTATTTGATAATACAAATATACTAATTTGACTGTTTACATAATATATTTTTACTGTTTAATATTATACAAACGTAATTATTAATATTTTAAATAAAAAAAGTTATTATACCGTTCTAAAATTAGTTTATATTATTACAGTTATAATAACAGTGAGTTTTTTTTGGATAGTATCAAATACCAGAGTCTTTTTTATTATTAACAAAATTAATAGAGGGTACTGGCATTTACTCCTAATTTTTTTAGGTTTAAATCTACAATTGCTAAAAGTGTGGAGTTTGAATAGTATATACTATTCATATATATTATTTTGTTTGTAATAATAAAGTTCTTGAGGGTATGGAGGCATTTTTGTCCTCACAACTTTTTTTTTTTTCTAAAAAAAAAAGAAATGGAGAATTGATTAAAATAATTAAAAACTCTCTTAATTTTTGTTATTATAAATTAAAATCCATTTTTTCCTCAGGGTTTTGTAAAACTACATATACTGTCTTTTAGGAAGGTAATTGGTAATTTTCTTCAATCCTATTTTTTTTAAAATAAAAAACTCACAATAAAAAATAATGAATAATTTTTAAAAAATTCAGAAAAAAAAGTTTATATGACAAAATTTAGGGAGGCAACAATAAGTTTCCATTAGAAATTATAGTCATCGGATGAAGCTGAGTGTACTTAGTGAAAACAAATTTATTAGTTACGATCAGGCATATAAAATTATAGGGTTATTTTATGATACTGAAAAAGTCACAGCATCAGTATAGAAAATAATTTGAATTATTGGATTAAATTAAAAAATAAAAAGTAATAAAGTTCAACTATTAATTTAACAGATATAAATAATTTTATTATTAATATCATAAAAACCTTCCAACATTGTAAAATAATCTAAAATTATGCATAAGGTGTAACTTCTAAAGAGTCTTTAATATTTGACGTGGAGGGATGATAACAAACTTCATTAAATTGAGTAATTAAGATTAATAATATAAACTATTCGTTGAATCTAATGCACAAGTTTGATAAATGCTGCTGCTACATCGTTTTAAAGTAAATTTCCATCTAAAGAAAAGTACAACGAATTATGGTTCTAAATATATCGTAACATAACTTTTACGATCATTAATTTCACATAATGATCTTGGATTGTTCAAAAGGAAAGTATTTTTATTACTATTTTTGATATATTATTCTCTTTCTAATAAATTTATATTATGCATCTCTTTACTCGTTATAAACAAGTTACACACACGACATAAATTTAACCCAAAAAAAAATTGTAATGTGTTATAAACACTTAAGATTTTCTGGTATAAAAATAGAAAAATTAACAGCTTAGCTCATTTGTATTTGTTGAATAACTCAATTTCTAATATTTAAAAAATTATCAATTAAATCTTTTAAAAATATTTTTACTACTGTTTTAGGTTGAATTTGGTCGGCCCGCAGGCTTAAGGGCCCAGCAGGCTCAAGAGCCCAATTTAGTGAAAATTTGTTTATTAAAAGAGAGTAACAACTTAGTAGAGGTCACCAAAATTCAAGGATAGTGAGTGGAGAACTATTTAAAGGAAGTAGTTTAGAATTATTGAGGTCGAAGCTAGGTTGGAGCAAGCTACTGAAGTAATGTGTAGGGCTATTAAGATTAAAGTTGGGTTGGAAAGGGTTATTTAAGTCGTGTTTAGGTTGTAGAGAGCTACTAAGTAGAAAAAGCCTACAAGATATTTCGGAGGCCGAAGGGGACTTAGAATTCCTAAGATGGTTAATAGATGGTTCAAATTAGTATTAAGGCTAAGGAGTTCTCCGAAGGTTGTTATAACAAGTAGGACTCAGTAAAGCTCACCTAGACTGAGCTCACAACTCAATATTACTACTACTAATAAGAAAATGCAATATAAAGATAACCAACAAACGGATTTACGTAGTTCGGCCCAAAGGCCTACATCTATAGTAGAACTCATCATCAAAATCCACTATATGAAGAAAATATTATAAGGCACAAGTTATAATGAGAGTAATGTCACCAGTGAGCTAGGATCTCTTATGTTCTCCATTTCTTTGGACTTGTGGAGGTCATTTATTATACTTTGATGGATGTTTCCTTACTAAGAGTGAATGATTAGAGGTTGTCAAGTAGGGTTATAGGGCAAACTCTAGTTTGAAAATGAATAAGAAGAGAGGAGAATGAGTAGATATGAAAAAGTAGAGCTTTTCATCTATCATATCTTTAAACTTGTGAATTTCTCAACCTTGAACTTTTGCTTCTTCTTTTAGAAAAAGTGAGGCTTTATAATAGAGGTAAACTCTAGATGTGGAGAGAGCTGGCCTAAAATTATCCCTCAAGGGTGATACGTGGTGAAACATTATTTGAGAACCGTCTCTATTATGAGGGATATTTTAGGAAACTTGCTCAGTGGGGTAAAAAAAGGTAATTAAAGCTCATTTGATGCTTGGAGTACTGGGTGTCTCTTTACTAGTTGCTTTTCTGGAGCTGTCAAACTAAGTTGGTGAGACTTGAGGAGCACTGAGGGGTCATCTGACTCTGTCCCCATAAGCTCAACAAATTTAGTGTTAAGCTGCTCAACTACCCTAAACATCTTCTGTTTATTGTGTCAATAGTGTTTACAGGAGACAAAGTCCTAGTTTTAGTTGACGTGACACTCACTCATTAAGTCTTTAAGAATTTTCTTATTCAACCTTATCCTTACGTTAGATAGCTAAGTGACGTGGCGTCCAGGTCTCTTCTAGCGGGTCTTGCTAGTGACGTGGTGAGACTTGAGCTGTCCTGATGTGTAAGCTACTAATGGACTCATAATAACGTGGCAAATGTCCAACCTTCCATGATGTGTCGTCTGACACTACTATTAAGTAGCAATACATATCCTTACATATGTCCTACTAGATGGGCTTCATAGGCCTAGTTATTGAGGCCCGAGTGTTCGGACCCAGACTCAGTCCCACTGATATAGCTCGTTATAAACTAGGCTACTCAGAAGGTTTAGGCTTGAGTGTTGGACTAGGCTCCCCAAAGTTAGGCTGAGTGTCACCAATCTGTACCCTCAAAATTAATCTTATAGTTTCTAATGTTGAAGTGAGGTGACAGTAGAAACTACATAATTTTTTAGTGACACTTAGTAAGCTTCTACGAGTTGTCTTTTCACTTTTTTTTTCTTTTTTTTTTCACCCTTTTTAGTACACATCCCAAGTTTGGTACTAAGTGGAGATAATACTAATTTGGGGACATGTATCATATGAGATTTATTAGAGAACATGAGCCTTAACTTCTTAATGCTGAATGGAGATTTATTAGAGAATATGGGCTTAATCCTTTAGTGTCAGATGGAGATACATTTGAGTATATGGGGCTCAACCCCTTAGTGTCAAATAGATATACATTGGAGAACATGTGGCCCAACCTCTTAATACTGAATGGAGATACACTACTTTGAAGATACCTTAGCCTACATTAGGGCTCAGCCCCTAAGTGCCAAATGGAGATATACTACTTTAGAGATACTTTGGCACATGTTAGGGCTCAACCTCTCAGTGCCAAATAGAGATAAATTACTGTAGAGATACCTTGGCGCACTTTAGGGCTCAACCCTTATTGGATGTAATAATCCCATCAAAAATGATTTTAATACATTATCATCTTTGGCATAAAAAATGATCATCAAACACATATTTATTTTTGGCATCCTCAAGATACTATCCACGAGTGTAAATTGAAGGTAGTAGATAACATAGGACTCAACCCTTTAATGTTGAATAGAGATAAACCACATTAGCTCACATTTAAGGATCAAAACCCATCTTGTCTCATAGGTTGGGTGTGGTAACCCTCCTCAAAATAAAGAAATTTGAGGTTTTTTGTAATCATCGCACTCAAGGTTCATCTGACTACTCTTTAGAGATTCAGCATTAAGCTCTACATAGCTCTGGAGATATAAACAGCTTTTACAAAGCTCTGGACATTATATATTAAGCTTCTATACTACTTTAGAGATTCAGTACTAAGCTATTTCATTGCTCTAAGGATATATATGAGCTCTTACATAGCTTTAGTTACACTGAATACTACATAACTAGATACAAATAAACTCTTACACAATTTCAGGGATACAAATAAGCTCTTACACAACTCTAGGAGTACAAATGAAATCTTACGTAGCTGTAGAGATTACACTGAACACTACACTACTACTTTAAATATTAAGCATTGAGTTGCATACAGCTCTCAAAACTTCAAATAAGCTCCCATAGAACTTCGGAGATACAAATGAGCTCTTACACAACTCTGAAAATAAAATTGAGTACTATATAACTCTATTGAACTTCATACCACTCTGAAAATACAAATGAGCTTACACAGCTCTCAAATTCAACACTAAGCTCTTCATAACCCTAGAGATTCAACACTAAACTCCACTTAGCTCTAAAGATAAGACTAAGCACTACTCAGCTCTAAGCATATACCATTAAAAATTCTCAATAACCTCAACCTTTATGAAGGTCTTGGTGCTCTTAAATTAAAGTGTATATACTTCTAACCTCAATAGAAGTCTCTGTCGAGGATCTAATACATGTGGGTGTATGCATATGCAATTGTGTCTATTGCCTAAAATACGTATTATATACATATTAAACGCGGCGGAAGCATAAAAATTACAATAAACACAATAAATAAAATATATTAATAATATTAATATATTTGTAGTGTTAAGAACTCGCCTCAATGTGTAACATTATACACGTATTTCTTCAGAGTCCGCATGAAGTCCAACTCGTAGGCAGTTCTAGTCACCAACATGGTGGGCTTGGGGAGCTAGAACAGCAACCCTATATGCCAGCACTGGGTTTAACTCTTAAATTCTAAAATGGCCGAGTGTGTGTATTTATCATTTTCACTAAAATGATAAAGAAATGGAGATTTAAAACAATTCATAATTACTTTCTTTAGTACCATAAAGAAAAATGAAACAATTTCATTTTTTTTTCTTTTTCTTCTCACCATCAAAGGAAATTAAAACCATTTCAATTTCCTTTGATTTCCATTCCCCGTAACAATACACACACTCATCACAATTCATACACATCTCTCTTATATTTATATATATATATATATTAAAATAATAATATAAATAAAACACATGTCATCCATTATTGAAAAATAATATTATTATAAAGAAATAATAATACAAAATAATAAATGGATGACACCTAGCAATATATAATATAATAATATTATATATTATAAAATATAAAAAGAGAGATATTTTGATTATTTAACCATTAAATAATCAAAGTATGTAATAACCATTTTGCTCCTCATAAATAGTTACCAAGCATACCTCTAGTGAGTCCTACCAAATTTCACATTTGGGTAAACTCAATTGAGGGTCTACAATACACCACGTGTCATAATACAATTAATAAATAATTATTATTAACTAATTATTATATTTAACACTTAAATACAGACACGCACGCATTCCTGTGGTAGTGCTGAATATTACTGGATTAAACACTTTAATCCAGCAGCTGCCTCAGTGCACAACGAGTACACTCCATATCGCAGGACTCTCTAGATCCATGCCCGATTCGTTAAATGAAACTATTTTATGAGTGCACACGTCATGGATATTATAAATAAGCGCGTTGAATCATGTAAGTTGAGGTTACAACGCATACATATAGTTCTTCCGTCATGATATCCTGAATGTACGGGGATATAGATTATTACCGTCAAATCCCCTAGTGCTCATCCATGTCTTATCTCCAGACTTGTATCTCACTGAACAATATTCGCAAACTCCTTTGCCATATTGTTCTACCCTGGCGGAACTCTTTCCTGGGATTAATGCTTGTGGCCACAAGACTTTCCGAGATACAGTTTTAAAGCATCTGGATATCGAACTCTATATACGATCTGACGGATCCCATATTTGTACACACCAGACTTTATAAGCTTCGAACTATACCCAGCGACACCCAGCGGTCACACCATGAAAGGTTTGTGACATACGTGAAACTAAAGTATGGGAGATCACTTACAAGCCCACCGTAGCACTTAGGTCAAAGGACCACTTATACTACTCAGCTTAAGATGACCCTCTGTTGACGACTTATATAGGATGTCTATCGGATGCCCTCATGAGTTTGTCCCATATCCAGTCCTAACCTAATATCCATATGTCAATACGAGCTCCAAACTCACGGTCAGTTAGGAATGACCATCTATACCCTATAGGTACGACATATGCTGATCTATATTAAAAGTATCCATTAACAGATCTGCATCGGCAGAATTAGATCAGGAAAAATAATTCGAGAACATACTTGCGTAACTAGCATTTTCTAGCATCTGATTGCAACTCTTACAACTATGCAGTTACTGGTATATTCTCAAGTCTATGTCCTATTACAAACAAGGCTCTAACTCTTGGATATACTGAGTATTATAACCAGCAAACCTTAGCTGTGTTAACATTTATCATTTATATCTCTCAGCGTGGCTTTACTGTGAGCCCTTATCTAAACTCTTTTAGATCTTATATGAACTCCTTCAGATCATACAATGTTTGTAATGTTACATTGCATAGTACCATATAAATAATTATTAGTGATTTAATAGGAATGTACACTTATATAAATACACAAATATATATACATTCAGGGATGGCACATAAGCATCGACTCTAACAATCTCAACATATAAATTAATCTTAACCTTTTTAGAGGTCTTGATGCATTAAGCCTTAAAGGTTATAGATTTACAACTTAGGGAAGGTCTATACGCTCCAAACCTCAATAGAGGTCTTAATGTGACTTGGTAAAGAGTTCTTAATGGTACCAAACAAATTTAGGAGGTCTTACTACATATATTGATGATTTCGACCTTAAATAGGTATATGCAACTCAACACTAAAGTATGATTCCTTTTGCATAACAAAGGAAGTGAGAAAGAGAGTAGGTTACCTCAAGCTCTTTACGCCAAGTTTTGTTTTGGTGCTTAACCTTCAAATCTAGACTGGGAACTCTTAGCACCACTTTCTCTGTTGGATTTACCTTTATCTTTTAATAGGACCCGACCCGAGCCCTCTTTAAGAATCGAGGCAGATTCTGCGATGACATAAGACTAACATACTCCTTACTTATACATTTGATACAACGAGGCTACTTACCTCAATAAAAGTATACACGTGTAATCCAATATACATAAAGATATACAAATACACATACTAAGACATTTATGCAGCTATGCGTGTCGTGGGCCAATCTCAAAATGTGAACACTATATCATACTGCACGAATTTCTGTGACAACTTAGAAAAAATAGGATAAATAGAAAAAAGAGTGAGATTGTGGTTCAGTGAGTGGACATAATTAGAAAATATATATACTTTATATGTATTGTACACATATAAATCTGTAAAATAAAATAATCATGAAACTGTATACTGAGTAGTCAATAAACTTATACTAAAAACATGAGCTGTCATAAAATCTGTGCTGAAACTAAAATCATAACATAGTACTGAGAATCTGAAAATCTGAAAGAGTAAACTATTATAAAATTTATTATTGAGTTGAATATATGTAACATAGCTCTGGAAACATGTACTACATGTATATTAAAAATCACACCAAACTTGTTCTCAAGGAAAAATTGGTCTAACTTGGTGAAATAACTCACATACAAGCAGAGTGGGGGATCTGAGCTAGTCTAACCAGGTAGAATGTTGCATCGCTCGAGCAGAGCAAACTAAACTGGTTTAACGCATACATAGAGTAACTACACTAAAATGGAAGGTACGCATATGGTGGTTCGAAAAAAACTACTACTATATAATATTATGAGCATAATTATTCTAAAATAAATATTTATATACCAAATGTAATTGTAAACTATATTATAATAAATTCTAAAAATATTTATAAATACACTAAATAGCATAATTATTTATTTGTCTAAAATAAATCATGATTAAATTTGATAATGTGTAATTAAATCATAAACTGTTGTATTAAAAACATATAAGATGTATATATATATATAGTTATCCACTCACAAAAGTGCACTAATCTTGAGTTAGGTCTGGATTCTAAGATCTACTTGCTATCAGCACACCCCTTATATCATAGGGTGTAAAACTATATCAGTAGTATCAATATGTAATATAAATATTCTAATATCGTAAAACTATTACCCGCTAAATCACTGGGTATAAATCTAACTATCTAACCTAATTTCTTATTTATTTTCTTTTCCTATTTCTCTCTTGGTTGCTGTTTTTCTTTTCTTTTTCTTTTTCTTTTTCTTCTTTTTTTTTCTTTCTCTTTCTCTTTCTCTTTTTCTTCATTCTTTCTTCTTGGCTTCATTTTCTTTTTTTCTTTTTTTTTTTTCCTTTTCTCTATTTTCTCTCTTCTATTTCGATTTTGCTTCTTCTTCTTCTATTTCAATTTGTTTCTTCTTAAATGAAGCAAAACAAAACAAATATATATATATATATATATATGTAAAGACAAACAGCCACCGCTTACTTAATTTCTTTATACTTCTTTTTTTTTTTTTGCCAATAAGATGCTTAATTATAAAATACATGTATTACAATTCCTCCCCCTTCCTTATAAAAATTTCGTCTTTAAAATTCATGTACCTCTCTGAAACAAATGAGGATACTGAACTTTCATTTGATTCTTTTGCTCCCATATAGCCTCTTCCACTACATGATTCCTCCATAGGAATTTAACTAGCGAAATAGTCTTATTACGTAGTATTTGCTGGTGGTAGTCCACTATTTGAACAGGTTCCTCGTCATAAGTCAAGTCTATCCTCAACTGAATAAGCTGAGTATCTAAAATATGAGAAGGGTCAAGTATATACTTCCACAACATAGAAACATAAAACACATCATGAATACGTGACAACTCAGGTGGTAATGTTAAGTGGTACACAACCACACCAACCCTTTCTAGAATCTCATATGGCCCAATATATCGAGGACTTAATTTTTTTTGTTTCAGAAAATGAAGCACACCCTTCCATGGTGACATCCATAAGAAGACTCTGTCTCTTACTGTAAACTCAAGCTGTCTACGGCGTTTATCTGTATAACTCTTCTGTCTGTCTTGAGCTGCCTTAAGCCTATCTCTCATAATACTAATCTTCTCACTAGTGACCTGGATAATCTCTGGACCCAACAATTTTCTTTCTCCAACCTTATCTTAGCAAGCTGGAGTTCTGCATTTTCTTTCGTATAAAGCCTCATACGGTGCCATTTGAATGCTAGACTGATAACTATTATTATATGCAAACTCTATCAATTGTAAATAATCATCCCAATTATCTTTAAGTTGCAATATACAAGCTCTGAGCATATTCTCTAATATCTGTATAGTTTTCTCCGACTGCCCATCTGTTTAAGGATGAAAAGCTGTACTAAATTTTAGCTTAGTGCCTAAGGCCTTCTGTAAGTTATGCTAGAATCTAAAAGTGAATCGATGGTCTCTAACTGATACGATGGACACTGGAGCCCAATATAACCGTACAATCTCGCTCATATACAAATGAGCCAGCCTATTTAATAAGTATGAAACTTTATAAGGTAAAAAATGAGCAAACTTTGTAAGTCGATCAACAATCACCCAAATACTATTATGACCACTCCGAGTACGTGTAAGCTTAACAACAAAGTCCATGGTGATATGTGTTAGCGCAACAAGATCTAAGCACGTGGGTGTATGCATGTGCAATTGTGTCTATTGCCTAACGCAACGAAAATATAAATTTGACAATAAACACAATAAATAAATATATTAATCACATTAATATATTAATAAGATTAGAGAACTCATTAACATGTAACGTTATACACGTATTTTTCCTGGAGTCCGCATGGAGACCAACTCATGTGCAGTTTTAGTCACCAACTCGGTGAGCTTGGTGAGCTAGAACAGCAGCTTCATATTCAACCTGAGATTAACTCTTAATCTCAAAAATGGTCGGGAGTGAATTTACATCATTTTCTCTAAAATGATAAGAAATTAAGAACTTAGAGCAATTCATAATTACTCAAATTGAAAGCAGAGAGAAAAATGAAACAATTTCATTTTTCCTTTCTTTCCTTTTTTTTTTCTTTCTTTCTCTTTTCTTTCTTCTCCATTTCTCTTTTCTTTTCTTTCTTCTTTTCTCTTCTCTATTTCTTCTCTTTTCTTTCTCTAGGTCGAAAGGCCAAATCTTGCTTCTTCTCTTTCTTTTGCTTTATATATATATATATAAAATATAATATAATATAATATATAATATAATATAATATAAAAATATATATTATATATAATATATAATATAAAAGGAGAGAGAGAGAGAGAGAAAATGATTATTTAACAATTAAATAATCATAGTTGACCATTTTGCTCCTCATAAATAGTTACCAAGTTTACCTCTTAGTAGGTCCCACCAAATCCCACACTTGGATAAACTCAACTGAGGGTCTACAATACGCTACGTGTCCTTATACAATTAGTAAATAATAATTATTAACTAATTGTTGTATTTAACACTTAAATACAGACACGTACGCATTCCCATGGAAGTGCTGAATATTGCTGGATTAAACAATTTAATTCGGCATGCTGCCCCAGTGCACAACGGGTACACTCCATATCGCGGAACTCCCTAGGTTCTACGCTCGATTCGTCAAATGGAACTATTCCATAAGTCTATGAGCAATGCCCCACGCACACGTCACGGATATACAAATCAGCGCGTTGAACCATACAAGCTGAAGTTACAACACATATGTATAGTCCTTTCGTCATGATATCCAGGATGTGCGGGGATATAGATTATCACCGTCAAATCCCCATGTGCTCATCCATATCTTATCTCCAGACTTGTATCTCTATGAACAATATGCGCAAACTCCTTTGCCATATTGTTCTACCCTGTCGGAACTTTTTCCCGGATGATTGCTTGTGGCCACAAGACTTTTCAAGATACAGTTTTAAAGCATCTGGATATCGAACTCCATATACGATCTGACGGATCTTATATTTGTACACACCGGACTTCATAAGCTTCGGACTATACCCAGCGGTCACACCATGAAAGGTTTGTGACATGCGTGAAACTAAAGTATAGGGGATCACTTACAAGCCCAACGTAGCACTTAGGTCAAAGTACCACTTATACTACTCAGCTCAAGATGACCCTCCGTTGATGGCTTATATAGGATGTCTATCGGAGGCCTTCATGAATCTGTCCCATATCCAGTCCTAACTGGATACCCATATGTTAATACGAGCTCCAAGCTCATGGTCAGTCAGGAACGACCATCTATACCCGACATATGCTGATCTATATATTAAAGGGTATCCATCGATAGACCCGCATCGGTAGAAATAGATCAGGGACTATTATTCGAGAACATACTTGCGCAATATGCATTTCCTGACACCCGATTGCAACTCTTGCAACTATATAGTTACTAGTATATTCCCAGGTCTATGTCCCATTACAGATAAGGCTCCAACTCTTGGATCTGCTAAATATTATAACCAGCTAACAGTTAACTGTGTTAACATTTAGCAATTATATGTATCAGTGTGGCTAACTATGAGCCCTTATCTAAACCCTTTAGATCTGATCAGAACTCCTTTAGATCTACAATGTCTATAATGTTACATGCATAATACCATATAATTTGGTATTAGCGATTTAATGGGAATGTACAGTTGTATAAATATACAAGCATATGTACATTCAGGGATGGCACGTAAGCACCGACCCTAACAATATGTTCCTACTTTTATTCAGGAACTAGAAGTGGTTGAGATAATCCTGCTGGCCTCTGATGTTCTGCCTTAACCTGTTGATAAATCAGGCAGTAGGATACAAACTCTACAATCTTTCTTTTTATACCCTACCACCAGTAACGTTCTCTTAGAATATGATACATTTTAGTGCTGTGAAGATGCATAGCATAAGTTGAGCTATGAGTTTCTTCTAAAATCTACTTCTTTAACTCTGAGTTATTTGAAACACAAAGTCTATTACCTATAACTAATGTCCCATCAGCTTTCAATGTTAAATTGGTCCGCATTCCATTCCTTTCTTCTTGCTTAAGTTTAACTAAATTAGAATCTTGATCTTACATCTCTCCAATCTGATAAACCAACATAAGCCTAACTTGAAAATGTACTAGAATGACTTCAGACTCATCTACAAACAATTCAACCCTTATAGATCTTAATTCAACTAATAATAGAAGATAAGTCACCTTAAAAAAAAGCTATAGAGCTAGAAGACTTCCTGCTGAGTGCATCTATTATCACATTCACCTTACTTGGATGATAGTCAATCATACAATCATAATCATTTATTAGCCCTAACTATCTCTGTTGTTTTAGATTCAGATTTTTTTTTGTGAACAAATACTTTAAACTTTTGTGATCAGTGAAGATTTGACATGTGACACCATATATGACAGGACCTGCCCCAAGACCCTCTACAGTAGGTCCCAGGGCCCTACCAGGCACCTCGATAGAAGTTCTTCAAAATATAACTAGGTAAGTTGAGAAATTTTTACGACGCGAACCTCTTTTTAGTTCTTGCTACTATTGAGAAAATCTTGTAATATACATGAAAATGACATCTTAATTTTAAAAAACGGGCAGAGTTTTTCTTGTTTTTCAGAAAATCCATATAAAACTACAAAGAAATTTCACTTCAATTTCAAATACTTCTCAATACTACCAATTCGGACCTCTGGTCTTTTCTAAATCAAATCCAACACAACTCAATAGTTTCATTTGAATCACAAAATAAGCATACTCATAAAAAGCCAAAACGATCATTGTAATATCGAAATCTCTTCTTGTTGGTTCAAAATATACATACAAATATACATGCCTATAACTACTATGCATAAAGTAAATGGTACTATTTAGCACATTTACATATACAAAAATGATCTTCAAATTTGGCCCACTACTCCACAATAGGAGAATCAACAGCTTGCGTACTGAGACCTGCACCTGGGAAAGGTTTAGAAAACATAAAACACAAAACGAGTGAGCTAAAGGAGCTCAGTGAGTGCAATTAAGATTTCAAATAAAATAACATTATGTATAGATAGCAAATTCTAAAGTACATGTATAAATCATGCTTCTAAAACTGATGTAAAGCTGTAAAACGGTTTCTAATATCATATACCGATGAAATCTTGGCGAGCGGATTTTATCCACATCTTTGAAAAGCAATATCTAAAATTTGTATAACATAATAACTACCGTGTGCATATAAACGCATAAATGCTATCAATAAATTGAAAACTAGTAAAGTCCTCGCTCAGCCATTTTCTTCTAAACTGTACCAATGGTAACCCTAAAACTCTATACTCACGTAGCGACTCAACTAGCACCACACATGTGAGTAGGTCACGGGGCACCTCAACTAGCAGCACCCACAGTGACATCTCAATACATCTCACTGGCTATGCAGCGAGATCCTACATCGCATACATATAGCGAGACAATACCCCGTACACATAGAGCGACTTACATGACTCGACATCCCGACTTTCTGAAGTTAGTGACACACCCCCAAAACCTGCCCATATGCACGGGATATACCGGCCGGGTCTAATATAATCACCACCACTATAATCTAAGGGTACCAATGGCCTTTAAAATAAATGCAGAAATTTTAAAACTGTTTCTTAAACCGAACATGTAAATGCATATCTATGTATACATATCAAAATCATAATCATGTTTATGCATGGAAAGCTCATAAAACATACATTTTTATTATGCGGAAACATAGTAAACGAAAGATAAAAGAAATGGCAGATTTTCACTCACAACCGCTCCATACTTAATTTCGCTCCAGAATTTTGCTCTCGTTACCGCTCTCGATTTTCTTCACCTACGCGCCATAAATGACATTTAGAACCAAAACGAATGCTAGAATTTCATTTAACTACTAAACGCCCTAATCGACATTCAAAGCCCGAATGCATACTACTTTTCAATTTTCATTTACGAAGTCATTTAATCTAATCTAACTCACCACCCGGCACCCTGAAAATTATTAAACGCTTTATAACTTGGTTGGACATAATTGCCCTTCACCTTTCCAAAATGGACAATTATGTCTCTTTTTTGATTTTTTGATTTTTCCATCAACCATATACATTCAACATACATAATGCATCATTTACACACAACAACTCAAAAAACACTACTCAATCCTTAACTTCCCTAAAGTGGCAGAATTTCACTCTATGTTCCAACACATTTCTTTTCTCAATTTCTTGTTCCAATTACATAAAAATCAAGCCAATTTCATTCTAATGCCCTAAGTACAACCAATTGAAGTCTCTACATTCAAATCACCCAAAACCTTAATTCTTACCTTGCCAATTTCTTCAAATTGATGACTCCTTCAAGCTTCACACTAGAATTCAACTCAATCTAAACCAAGAATACACACAAGAACATCAATTGAAGTAATCTTACAAGCTCACTTATAAATTTCACAAAATAATGCTTTTCTTACCTTTTTTTTTTCTTGAATTTTTACTAATGGAGGCTTCAATTGAGCTTAGGGATTTGTATGTAACCTTATTTTAGCTTGATTAAGCATGAAAAATCATGAAAAAGAAACTGAAATTTCACTGTAGCAGCACCTTCAACACTTGCACGAATTTTACTCTCTTTTGCTCTAAACGTTTGCTTTTGATCTCTTGAAAACTCTACACACTTCCAACATATATATAGTGCTCCCTCAATTGACCATTTTACCCTTCAACTTACTCAAAATTTCTAATTTTCCATTAGTTCAAATGGAAAGATTTAATTGGTTCCTTTGTAACTATCTAGTTAGAATAGTCAAAGGAACTAACTAGAATTTCCAACTTGGCAATCCATGAGATTGCTTCTAATTAGTCCATTCTTTAATACATGGATTGTATTTCTCAACAAATGCTTGTTTCATACATAACCCTTAAATGGAAATTCATATAGTAAATTAGAATTTTCTTTTCCAAGCCAATAGAGAAAAATTTCAAAAATATTCTAGGGTTGTCTGACGCTCCGATTGAGTGTGAAATTACCAAATTAAGTCTAATATCTCTCACACACACCATAAAGAAAATATTTCTAACAGGGTTAAAATCGGGTAATCCTACGAGGTCTTTATTACTCTATACCGAAATCTAGGCGCCAAGACTACTAATAGGGATTGGATATTACAATATAAATAATGTCTTTAAATCTATAAGGCAAATACTACTACTGGCAATTCTAAATCATGGGTTGGATAATTCAACTCATGCTTCTTAAGCTGTCTAGAAGCATAAACTGTCTAGAAGCATAAGCTATTACCTTACCATGCTACATCAATACACAACTTAATCCCTTTCTAAAAGCATCACTATAAATTATAAATCCTTCGGTGCTATATGAGAAAGTAAGAACAAGAGTTGAAGTCAATCACTTTTTAAGTTCTTGAAAACTATATTCACATTCATCAGTCTACACAAACTTTACATTTTTTTTCTAGTCAACTTGTAAGTAGTGAAGCAATCTTAGAGAAGTCCTTAATAAATCTCCGATAATAACCCACTAGACCTAGAAAACTTCTAATTTCTGTCACACTAACTGGTTGCTCCCAATTTACCACAGCTTCAAGTTTTTGAGAATTCACATAAACTCCATCTGCTGAGATCACATAGCCTAGAAATGTAACTTTATCTAGCCAGAACTGACATTTGCTAAACTTAGCATATAGCTGTTTATTCCTCAACATCTATAACACTATCCTCAAATATTCTGCATGCTCTTTTGTACTCCGTGAATATATAAAAATATTATCAATAAATACTATAACAAATCTATCAAGATAGGGACGAAATACCTTATTCATAAGGTCCATGAATACAGCTGGAGCATTAGTTAACTCAAATGGCATTACTAAAAACTCATAATGCCCATATCAAGTTCTGAAGACAGTCTTATATACATCAATATATCTAATATTTAACTGATGATACCCTGATCGTAGATCGACCTTTGAAAAATCTTTGCACCTTGTAATTGATTAAATAAACCATCAATGCGAATGAATGAGTACTTGTTGCGTATAGTGACTTTATTTAGCTATTGATAATCAATACATAGCCTTAAAGTTCCATCCTTCTTTTTAACAAATAATACTGGTGTTCCCCATGATGATATACTAGGTCTGATGAACCCTTATCTATTAATTCTTGTAACTGAGTTTTCAATTCTTTTAACTCTAAGGGGGCCATTCTGTATGGTGCTTTAGAGATAAAAGTTGTGCCTGGAACCAAATCAATACCAAAATCAATCTCTCTATCTAGTGGTAAGCCTGAAAGATCTTCAGAAAATACATTTGGAAAATCTCTGACCACTGAAATATCTTCTAATTTAGCCTCATTGGCTCTGGTATCAATAACATGTGTCAAATAGGTTGAACATCATTTTCTGAGCAACTATTTAGCTATCATAGCAGATATAACATAAGATGGAAGAATTCATCGCTCTCTACAAAAGTAATATCAGGCTCTCAATGTCTTCTAAATATAATCTCCTTTTGGAAACAGTCTACAGTAGCATGGTGATTAACTAACCAGTCCATCCCAAGTATTGCATCAAAATCATGTATATTAAGAGGAATTAAATCTGCTACCATTTCGTTACCACCTTCTTTGATAACACAACCTTGAAATACATTCTCAGATAATAATGATTCTCCAATCGGTGTGGCTACCACCAAGCTACAATTTAGGAGTTTTAACACTCTATTCGTATGCACAGTAAAAATACAAGAAATAAAAGAATACGTAGAACTTGGATCAATTAAAATATGGGCCTCTCGATCAAAAATAGTCAGCATACCTGTAACAACATTAAAGGTAGCCTGTGCCTCTTGCTAAGTCAAAGCAAATACACGTGTCTGGCTATAAGGTCAACCTGGCTTACCCCTTTGTGGATTTTTACTAGTTTTTAAAGCTCTAGGCTGTACACTAGTACTAGAGATAGGCTCTCCTGTCAGAGATCCTCCATGTCTCTGAATATTGCCACCGTCACCTTGAAAACCCTGAGAAGCTGTACCATGTACTAAGCTGCTACTCCGAAGAAGAAAAGAGTAATCTCTCCTCAAATGTCCAGTTTGTCCGCAATGGTAATAACCTTTAAAACCTCTCAGACACTATCCTTCATGACTCTTACTATAAATGAAACATTGAGGGTACCTTCTCATGCTAGTACTACTATTTAGCTGGCTACCACCCCGAGGTCTCTGACTCCCTATGTTGCTTCTAACAGATGGAGGCACAAAACTCTAACTAGAACTCGGTCTCTGTCTTCTTGATAGCATAGGGCTCTGACCATACCGTTGTCTACCGGAATACCATGTATAAGATGTCTCTCCTCCAGGTGGTATACTACTACTTGATCCACCAACTAACCAACTATGGTTTGGTTTCTACTTGAATGACTGGGCCCTGGGTGCCTCTATCAGGCTTCTCTCAACTCTCATTACAGCCTCTACTAACTCACTGAAATCACCGTGCCCTATAGCTGTAATTGCTATCTTGATATTGCCTCTAAGGCCTTGTTCAAATCTCTTACATTTATCCTTCTCATTCTGTATTGCATATGAAGTGAATCTCGATAACTCCATAAATTGGTTCTTGTACTCCTCCACTATCATCGATCTTCATTCTAACTCAAAGAACTTACTAGCCTGGATGTCTTAGTAAACCATAGGAAAGAATTTAACATTAAATTCTTTACAAAAATCAGCCCAACTAATCACTCTTCTATATTTATGTGATACTGATCTCCACTAGTGGTATGCCCTACCCTCGAGTAAAAATATAGCAAATAAAACCCTTTCATCATCATTACATCTCATAACATCAATTATCCGTTCGACTCTAGTCAACTATGACTCAGCATCAGTTGGCTCTGTAGTGTCTAAGAAATTCTCTGCCCCCAAACTACGAACACGCTTAATTGTGTTCTTTCTCCTGGGTTATCCCTATGTTTGTCTCTCCACTACAACTGTAACTAATTGAGTCAGTCTATCTATGGATTGCTCTAAGGCATATCTATCAAGCTGTCCCTGTGTAGGCTGTATCACAGGTTGTGGCACTGGTTAAGGGTGTATCTCATCTAAAATAAAATTTGGCTGGGTTTGAGGTATAGGTACAAAGAAAACTAACTCAGCTACTTCCTCTCTAATAGATTACTCTCTTCTATCTGGTACTAAAGGAGGTCCCAGTTCAGGCACAAGTTTCGTGCAAGGTTGGTCACGTAGACGTATGACGAAAATCTAAAAAATGCAACAACTCATTAACGACATCTTTAACATACATGTATCATATACTAGTCTACAAAATCTAAAACCATGCTCTAATACCAAATTGACAGGATCCGACCTGAGCCCTCTTCAAGAATCGAGGCGGATCCTGCAATGACATGAGATTAACACACTCTTTACTCATACATTTGATACAACGAGGCTACTTGCCTCAACAAAAGTGTACAAGTGTACTCCAATATACGTAAAGATATACAAATACACAGACTGAGACACTCATACAGCTATACATATCATGGACTAACCTCAAAATGTGAAGATTGTATCACACTGCACAAATTCTCATGACAACTTGAGAAAAATAGTGTAAATAAAAAAAAAGTGAGCTTGTGGCTCAATGAGTGGACATAATTAGAAAATATATATAATTTATATGTATTGTACACATATAAATCTATAAAATAAAATAATTATAAAACTATATACTGAGTAGTCAATAAACTTGTACTGAAAGCATGAACTGTTATAAAATCTGTGTTGAAACTAAAATCATAATATAGTACTGGGGAATCTAAAAATCTAAAAACGTAAACCATCATAAAATTTATTATCAAGCTGAATATATGTAACATAACTCTGAAAACATGTACTACGTATATATTGAAAACCACACCAAACTTGTACCCGATGAAAAACTGGTCTAACCTAGCGGAATAACTTACGCACAGGTAGAACGAGGGATCTGAGCTAGTCTAACCTGAAAAAATATTGCATTGCTCAGGCAAAGCAAACTAAACTGGTCCAACGAATACACAGAGCAACTACACTGAAGGAGATGGTACGCATATGGTGGTTCAAAAAAAACTACTACTATATAATATCATGAGCATAATTATTCCGAAATAAATGTTTCTATACTGAATGTAATTATAAACTATACTATAATAAATTTTAAATATATATATATATATATGAATATACCAAATAGCATAATTATTTATTTGTCTAAAATAAATCATGACTAAATTTGATAACATGTAATTAAATCATAAACTATTATATTAAAAATATATAAAATATATATAGTTATCCACTTACAAAAGTATGCTAATCCTGAGCAGAGTCTGAATTTTGAGATCTACCCGCTATCGGCACACATCCTATATCATATGGTGTAAATCATTTGTACCGATATATAATATAAATATTCTAATACCGTAAAACTATTACCCGCTAAATCACTGGGTATAAATCTAACTACCCAAACTAATTTTTTGAATTTTTTTTTTTTTTTATTTCTCTCTCGGCTACTGTTTTTCTTTTTCTTTCTCTTTTTCTTCCTTCTTTCTTCTCGACTTTCTTTTCTTCTTCTTTTCTTGTTCTCTCTTTTCTCTCTTCTTTTTCAATTTTGCTTCTTCTTAAATAAAGCAAAACAAAACAAATATATATATATATGTGTGTGAAGACAAATAGCCACCGCTTACTTAATTTTTTTATACTTCTTTTTTTTTTTTGCCATTAAGATGCTTAATTATAAAACACGTGTATTACATCTTTGACCTCGGAGAGTAGCTTTAACGAAACACCTCATACTGCTCCTCAAGTAAGTTCCTAAGTAGGGAACTAAGCTTTGGTCATTGATTGTTGCTATAATAGTTAAGCGTAAGCGTACGTTGTTATATTAAGTAATATAAAATTTAAGTTTAGATATCGCTCCCACAGAAATTACGTGATCTAATTATTTAATCAATTACTAAAATTATATATACTTAACTTTTATTCAAAAAAAATTTAAAATCTAAATTTAATTAACCTAATTCTATCAAATTAAACTAAACCTAAATATCAAACAAAGAAAGAAAGAAATTTACCAAAGGATAATGATCTAGGGTATAGACTTATCCCCTAATATTTTATTGGATTCATTAACTACTTAGTTTATTCCTTAATATATATTGTTGGCTTAGACATTAATCTCATCACAAGCCTCTGTCGATGGTCGAGTGACTATATTACGGATTCTAACAATCACCTATATGTCTATGGTAATCAAATTAGAATGTAATTCATTAAGATCAAGTCTAAATAATATCATACATGCCACCTAGGTTTGTATCTATCCTAGATGAAACTTATAGTTATTACTCTATGATCATGCATTAAACTATTATAGGCTAAACACATGAATCCCTTTATCAAGTTTATCATAGTTCCTCAATAATTTAAAACATTAGCCAGTTATAATAAAAACATTAATATTAAGATAGTGTGAATCAATTATATATATTAATATCATAAACTAAGAATTAACAAAATCTAACTACATACTAGGTTCACATAGTCTAACCCTAGAATAACAAGTTTAGCTAATTACAAAATTAAAAGTATCAAACAAATTCATGAAGAATAGCAAGAACAAGAGCATAATGATAAGAAAAGAAAAGAAAAACTAATCAAGAAGACGTCTTGGGTTGCTTCTCTCTCTTGCCATGGCTTAAAGCTTGAATTTTGATTTCTTGGCTTTGATTTTTAATTTTGTGTTGTGAATTCTTTCTATAAACTTTTACTTCTCTATCTAAAGTCTACGATTTGACTTTTAAATGAGTGTTTTTATAGGTATTAGAAACCATAGGGGCAAGGAGATTTAAATTCAAGTCAAAATATGAGTAAAAAATAGTGATTTTTTCTGTTATCAGGTGGGCCATGGTGCTAGGCAATGGGCACTGTGACACTCTACATTCAAGAATTGGGTGCTACAGCTCTTAGGTTTACATTGTGGCGCTCTCGTATTTTGAGCACAACTTTTTTGTTTTACATTCGATTCACCTCCCGTTTATTCTTATATGTCACATTTTCCATCACGTACCTATTTATGATTTTAAAAAAATTAAATAGCCAAATTCATGATTTAGAACAAAATTCAAAACTTGCGTACAATTCATACTAGTGCTTTTACGCCCCTATTAGTCATGAAAATGCTTTTTGTTATGTTTCCCACAAACGGCGCTAACTGTTTTGGGTTGAATTTGGTAGACCCGTGGACTTGTGGGCCTGACAAGCTCAATAACCCAATCTAGTGAGAATTGGTTTATTGAATGAGAGTAACAGCTCAGTAGAGGTTACTAGAGCTCAGGGGCAGTGAGTGAAGAATTACTTAGAGGAGATATTTTAGGACTACTGAAGTCGAAGCTAGGTTAGAGAGAGCTAATAAGGTTATGTTTAGGGCTACTAAGATCAAAGCTAGGTTGGAGATGGCTATTGAGGTTATGTTTAGTTTAGAGAGAACTATTAAATAGGAAAAGCCTACAATATATTTTAGAGGCTGAGGAGGACTTAGGGTTCATAAGATGATCAGTAAATGGTCTAAATTAGAATTAAGGTGAAGGAGTTATCCTGAGATAGTTATAACAAGTAGCACTTAGTAAAACTCACCCATATTAAGCTCACAACTCAATTACTACTAATAAGAAAATGCAATATAAAGATATACACATGAATATGAAAGTGTGCTATTTCTATGGGTGCATGCATGTGCAATGTGTTTATCACATTATAATTTTATATATCAGACACACATAATTAGCAGTATAATGTAAATCTAATTTTCTAATACAACAAATACATTTAAATTTAAATGTCATTACTTTAATAAAATTAAGATTGAAAATCACCTTGTATGCCTTTGAAAAAATTTAGTTCAAAAATTGGAGTCCACTTTGAAGCACATGTGTCGACAATTCTAAGACCCAACTTAAGTAGGCTTGAGTCGCTAGAATAACAATTCCGATTTTCAGCAAGTCCTAGGTTAAATCTTTAACCACAATTTGTTTCAAAGCAATAGGATTATTTTTATTTATTCAACTATTGAACAAATAAAACAATCTTTCTTACTTACTTTGATGGCCGGCCAAGTCTTAAAGACATGGGAGAATAAGAACTATTTTGGTGTTCAACACTTGAAGACCAAAATTACACAAAACACTCTTACTATATCTCTTTAATTGGCCAAACCAAGTCTTCAAGAAATGAAAAACACTTTCATTTGTATAGCCATTTTTCTTATTTAATTTCTCAACATAAATGGCTTACTAAGCAATGTTAACATATCCAATGTCATGCCCCATTTTTTTTCCTTGTCTTTGACTTAATAATATAAAATAAAACAGAAACACTTTTTGTTTATTTTATGGATCTAGCTTGTCATACAAGCAAGGGCAAATATGTAACTTCAAAGTCAAATAATGAATAGTCTAGAATGTGTCACTTATCATTATCTCATTAGTTAAGAACTTTTGTTAACTAATTAATTGAATTACTTAACACTTAAGTCATAATAAATGCGCATCCCGGGGTATCCTGAAACAAATATTTGATTTGTTAAAATTTTCTAGATTGAACTATTCAATCCAGTCTGCTACCCTAGTATACAACGAGTACACTTCATATTATGGGACTCCCTAGGTCCACATCCGATTGGTTATATAAAACTCTTCCATATGAACGTGAACAATACCATACACATACGTTATGGATATTATAAAGTGGCACATTAAACTATACAAGTTGAAGTCATAACATATAAGTATAATCCCTCAATCACCTATATCCTAGAAGATTAGAGATATAGATTATCACTATCAAATCTCTATATACTCATCTGTGAACTTATCTCTAGATTCGTATTTCTATAAATGATATTCATAAACACTTTTGCAATATTGTTTATTCCAAGAAAAACTCTTTTTTAAGTTTAATTGCTTATGGCCATAAGACTTTTTGAAATACAATCTCGGAGCATTACGATATATAACTCACCCATATGAGATAACAAATCTTATATCTACGGACACCGAACTCTATGAGTATTGGACTATACTCAGTGACACCCAACAGTCAGACTATGAAATTTCTTTGACATGCAAAGAACCAAAGTATAGTGGATCACTCATAAGCCTATTGTGGCACTCGGATCAAACGAGCACAAATACAACTTAACTGAAAAATACTTACCATTGATGACTTCATGGATGTCTATTGAAGGTCTTCGTGAGTCTATTCAGTATCCAGTCCTCACTAAATATCTGCATGCCTATACGATCTTTCACTAAGCTCATGGTCTACTAAAACTAACCATCTGGACCATCCAAATATAGACATATACTAATCTATATAAAATATTTCATCGATAGACCTGCATTAGTAAAGATAGATCAGGAACATAGTATTCGAGAACATAATTCCATAATGACATTTTCTAACACTATTTACAACTCTTTGTAATTATGTCATTACTAATATACTCTCATGTCTTTGTCATATTTTAGACAAGACTCTAACTCTTTATGCTAACTCTTATAATGTACTAACACTTAGCAGTTATAACTCTTAGCGCTACTAACTTTTAGCACTGATTGAATCTTTTTTAGATCATACAATGTATGAAATATTACAAGTATCTTTCCATTTACTAAATATAATATTAATGATTTTATGAAATGATAATTGTATAAATATTAAAAATAAATATTTATACAAAATGGGATGGCACATAAGTACAAATTCCAATAGAATTTACATGGTTCAGCCAAAAGGTCTACATTCATGGTAGAGCTCAACATCAAAATCCACTATATAAAAAATATATATTACAAAGCAAAAGTTACAATGAGAGTAATGTCACTTATAAGCTAGGATCTATCATGTTCTTCCCTTCTTTAGACTTATAGAGGCTATTTATTGTACTTTGATGGATGTTCTCGTTGTAAAGGTGAATGATTGGAGGTTGTCAAGTAAGGTTGTAGCAAACCCTAGTTTAAAAATAAAGAGGAAGATAGAAGAATGAGTGAAAATGAAAAAGTAGAGCTTCCTATCTATTATATCTTTGAACTTGTGAATTTCTCAACCTTGAACTTTTGCTTCTTCTCTAAGGAAAAGTAAGGCTTTATAGTGGAGGTGAATCATAAATGTAGAGGGAGCTGGCTTGAGATTACCGCTTAAGGATAACATATGGCAGAACAGTATTTAAGATCCGGCCTTATCATGAGGGATATTTTAGAGAACTTGCTCACTAGGGTCAAAGAGGTAATTATAGCTTATTTTATGCTTGGAGTACTAGAAGTCTGCTGGCTAGCTGCTTTTCTGGAGTTGTCAATCTGAGTTGATGAGACCTAAGAAGTATTAAGGGGTCGTTTGCCTCTACCCCTTTAAGCTCAATAGATTCAGTGTTAAGTTGCTCAACTACCTTAGACATCTTCTATTTACTATGTCAATAGTGTTAGCAGAAGACAAAGTCCTAGTTCTAACTAACGTGGCACTCACTCATTGATTCTTTAAGAATTTTTTATCCAATCTTATTCTTAGGTTAGATAGGTAAGTGACATGGCATCCAGGTGCTAATCTAGCGGGTCCTGCTAGTGACGTGGTGAGACTTGAGCTATGTCGATGTATATGCTACTAGTGGGCTCATATTGATGTGACAAGTGTCCAAGCTCTCATGATGTGTCCTCTGACATCACTATTAAATAGCAATACATGTCTTAACACGGGTCCCACTAAATAAGTTTCATAGGTCGAATTATTGAGACCCAAGTGTTTAGACCCAAACTCAATCCCACTAAAGTAGCTTATTATGAATTGGACTACTCAAGAGATCTAGGCTTGAGTACTAGATTGAAATCTTGGGCTCCTCAAAATTAGACTGAGTGTCACATCTTTGCTCTCAACAACTATCATTTTCATCTTTAAAATATAATTATTTTAATAATTTTTAATTAATAATAAAATAAAAAAATATAGAGATTAAAATGACAATTTATTTTCAAAATTTTTAAAACATTGAGATTTTGACAATTGGCATCAAGAGTAGGTCATGACCTAATCAACTAAGACAAGACAATCGCCTAATTCAAAGTCAATAGGTAGGCCATATTTTTAATTATTAGGAAGCTTCGCATTTATTTTTTCTCCTAATTTTGGGTTTTGATGGATAAACTAGAAGAAGGTGCAAATTCGCATTAAATAGATAATTAAGTTTCGTTAATGTTTGATTGAGAAAGTCAAATTTCATATATATTTTTTCCCTCTAAATAAAATATTTTAGATTATAGTTTCTTAAAACAATCTTTTAAAGTGAAAAGTATTTTTCTAATAATTGTTTTTTGAATTGTATTTTTCTGTTAATTTACAGCTAACTCTGTAGTAACCAGTATCTACAACCGGTAATAATAAATATTTATATATGTATAAATATACGTATTTTATTTGTATGTGGGGGATATTTGATTTATATATTGTTATTAGTAGTGTTTGTATAGGTTAAGGTCATACTATTAACATTGGGTTTAATTGCAAGACTTTAGATTTATTTTAGGGACCAAATTGTAATACTTTGAAAGTTTTGGGGGTAAATTCGTAAATACCAAAAATTAACCACTTAGTATAAAAATACACTTTTAAAAACCCTAATTCTCTCATTTTGGTCGAGCTACCCATTTTAAGAGAGAGAAGAGAGAAATAAAGGAGAGAGAAAGAGAAGAAGAAGAAGAAATTGAAATTTTGGATCTTTAGAGGTATATCACAACTAATTATCAATTTATTGGTGTTAATTAAGTTAATTTCTTTAAGTTTTGATTTCTGGAAATATGTATAATTAAGGATTTGATGTGTATTTCGTTTGATGTTGTGAGAATTGATGATGATCTATAAGATAGCTTGATAAATTATGATGAATTGTGAAATTTCTGCTTGATAGTCTTTTGATCCAGGAATTTTATAAATTGTTTTGATTCGATTCTGGTTTTGAATTTTGAGTATATGAAATTATACATGTTAAGGATCAGCTGAGACTTTGAATCGATTGAAAATTCTGGAAATTGAATTTATAGTGAATTTACCAAAATGACCCTGAAATTCTGGAAATTTCCTGTGTAAACAGTATAGTACAGTGAAAAATAATTTTTGTCCTACTGAATGATCTTCAAAAATTATGAATTTGTGGAATATGATAATTTTATATGTCTAATATGATATACTCGGAATTGAGAATTTAGATCAATGTGGTTGAAGTGTTATGAATTTCTAAAGTGTATCAGCTCATTGTAATATTTGATTAACAGATTTTTAAAGTTATAGAATAAAATAGTTTTAAAATACTTTTGGCAGTGATTTGGAAGTGAAATATTTATCATGGACTGAGATATGTGTTAAGAGTAATTATGTGGTATTTTTATAATTTTTGAGTTAGTATATGATTTTATAAAATTGGGAGATTGAATACTGTTCAGTAAGTATCTTGATCCTGTCAGGTTTGTAGTTTGGATTCGATGGTGTGTATGGAATGGATTGTGTAGGAAATTTGATATAATGTTCATATATAAGAAGGATATATGAGTCAAGAATGGTATATTCTGATTTTGGAGTAATTGGACATCATTTGATGTATTAGAAAATTTTGTTAAGTGTAAGTGGTCAAAATGACAGGTTTTGAGAAACTAAGTATTTAGACCAATTTGATGTGATAAATGCATTGTGTATAATTTTGTAAGCTATTTAAAGTATTTTGTGTGAATTGTGAGGCTTATGAAAGGATTAATCTCCATTGATAGGTTAAGGAGATTTAAGTCTTGTAGCTGAAAGTGTTAAGAGGTAAGTATACTAGACTTTTTACTGAAATCACAATAAACATAGTAATTGTTTTGTATGATTTTGTAAATGTGGTTAGGAATATGTTTATGTTATGTCAAAGTATATTTTGATATGAAATGTGAAGATATGTATTTATGAATGTGAGCATGGACTTACATGACATACATGTGTTTTTGAAAGTGAGCTTTCAAAATAAGATATGTTTAACAAAGAAAGCTTTTGAAGTGTAATATGTCCATGAGAAATATTTTGTGTTTTGAGGGTACTTGAACTCACTGTTAACTTAGTAGGCATTTTATGTGATTTGTGGAGCCTTTATGTGTGGCCTTTCCTTCGGGATTGGTATATGTTATGTGTTCCGTATGTAGGGAGGATCCTATTGGTACCTAAAGGAAGTGTGAGTCATCACATTCGTGTGGTGGCGTATTGGTGCATGTGAGAGGACTCACCGATGATCAGGGTGAGGGTTTGGCTTTTACCTTCGGGCATGAGCATTATATATATGTAATTTCAAGACCTCACTTGTACTATTCCTCTCATACGGTATGTCACCTACGAGTGACATTTGGCTCATTATGTGATATGTGATATGTAAGTCCTACTAAGTAGTAGTTGAGTGATGGTATTCCTATTATGTGTTTTGAAAGAATGTGTAAGCGCTTACATGATATGTGATTTGATAAGATTATGATTTTGATTGATCATAGCATATCATACATATGCATTGTGTACATATATGTATTTGTATTTGATATATGAAAAACTAGTATGCTTACTGAGTTTTATACTCATTATAGTTTATAGTGATTTCAGGTAAATAAGGTACATGTGTGCTTAGCGGATTTGGCAAGGCTTCTGCTGTTCCTTGGGTTCCCTAAGTTGTTAGGTTGTTAAGTGTTTCATTTGGGAACACGTGGGATAAGATATTTGATTTGTCCCTATTGAATAAATACTTATGTATTATTTTATTGTGTGTGGTTGGATTTAGTTTAAGTTTCACCAAGTGTAGTAATGGATTGATTTTAAGTAAGAATTTGCAATGAATATATTCTGGGCTTCCGGTAACAAAGTTGCTACTGGTGACGTAGTAGAGTGTTAATCTCTGAGAAAACTCTGCGTATCTCCGGTTTACTAATTGTCCCAGTCATAATTCAATTGCTATAATTCTGAAAGAAATTAAAATGAATGTTTAAGTATTATTGAATGAATGTAAGTGATGTCGTGTGTCAGATCTTTTGGGTCTGGGGCGTGACAAACTCAATATTTTTTTTCTCTTTAACTAAATCCTTAAATTCTTTTTCTATATAAAATTAAGGTTTTTCTTTTGTAAATCTCATACAAATTATGAATGTATCACAAAAATATATATGCTTACAATACCTTACTATATCAATAAACAGGAAGAAAAATATTTAAGATATGTATTTATCCTGTAAATGTAATTAATAATTTTATTTCAAAAAAAATTATGAACAATTTTAATTTGTATATTTGGTTTAAGGCATCTAATATTCTCTAGAATAATTCTTAATAAGCTTGCACAAGACTCTTGATTATTTCTGAGGTTTATCTAGTTATTGTCAAAACGAAAACTACCAGTATAATCCTTAATTATTTTTTTTTATAAATAATTACCAATTAAGTTTCTAAGTTTTTTAAAATACCCTGTTATTTCTGTTGTTAAAAAAATAACATCTCAAGCGCACTTTATCGGAAGAATAAGATAAGTTCAATTTAATCTAGGACCATTTATTATGATTATATATATTCATTTACCTTACTGTTCTTAAAAAGTGTAATTCAAAGTTATTTTTCAACAGAGATTAAACTAAATTTTTTTAAAAATTTAAAAATCTAATGAATAATTCAAAATTAACTCAAGGACTAAACTATCAATTCCCTAATCAAAATCACACTTTTATATTTATCTCTGATCATTCTTTCAATCTATTTTTGGAGGGTGAGGTTTTGGCTTACCGAAATACTCTTCGATATGAACATAAATAATATAATCCAAAATAAGAATCTCAACTCTAAATTGGTCCAGGAGTGGAAAAATTAGCCACATTACTAGGAACATGCACGCGTTTTTGCTCTATGTATAAAATCATTTTCGCCTCCAAATTTGACTGCTAATACACACCTAGAGAGCCAATTATCTCTCAAACTTATCATTGGCAAACTATATCCTAGGAGACATTTTGGCTTCGGTTGAATATATTATTAATTAAGAACAATACTCACTAGTTAATAATCATTAGTTGACAGATAATCCAGTTGAATTTACTTGAACCATTGTCAAAATAGATCAACTAGGTTCATCTAATAGTGTAATTTCTATAATTATACAGTCACACTCTGAGTTATTGTCACTTTCTAAATTTATAGTGTTAATATCAAATACAATTATGTCAATTGTTGCTTCTAAATTAATCATATTTCTCTGTTTTGATATTTTCTATTTATCATAATTTTATTAGCGCAATACAAATTTTAAAAAAAATTAAAAGTAGCAATTGTATTAATCGCAACTGACATTGGCACTGCTGAAATTTTTGTTAAACATGAGAACTACCACAAAGCAATAACAAATAATAGATTGTGAGAGGGTAGAGTTTATTATACAGTACCATTTCTATATATAAATCATCATAAAAGAAGCTCGGAGTTGCCAATAATTTTGTTGAATTTGTAATTACAGTCACTGAATCAAACCGAGTATTAGCTTTGTAGAAAAACCAAAATCACATAGCGTTATGAACATAAAATTATGTGTATATTGTAACTTCTGAAGAACAAAGAGAAAATATTAGTTGGGTTGTGAAAAAGTCTTTAGTAATTTGACAAGGAATGTGCATGCATAGTAACAAGCTTCACTTTATTGAGCAATTCAAACTAATAATATTCGTTGCATTTAATGTATAAGCTTACATTATCAAGGCTGCTGCTATTACGTTTCAAATTAAAGCATTTCCACGTAAAGAAAAAGTAAAACGAAGAATTTTCCAGCCATAAATGTCAACCTAACATTCTCTTGAACTACCAGATGAGCTTTCCTATTATAATTTCTCTATATAAAGGGCTCAACGTAAGTGTAGTTCCTCATAAAGTAAACTTTTGAGAAGCAACACATCTCATTTTCAATCCAAAATCTTCTTTTCTCTTTGACATTTGGAAAAAAATGTCTTGGTTTAGAATTACTACCGTTGCTCTTTTTCTTGCTATAATGTTTAGGGCATCGAACGCTCAATTAAGCCCTACATTTTATGCTACCTCATGCCCAAATGTGTCGAGCATTGTACGTGCTGTTGTCGAGCAAGCTCGAAACAGTGATGCCCGTATTGGTGCTAAGCTCCTTCGTGTTCACTTCCATGATTGCTTTGTCGATGTAAATATTACTATAGCATCTTTATCCTTATATAATTCAATCTTTAGACTTTGAATATGTGGCAAAGAGTGAGCATTTTGGCTTAACTAAACTGCTCTTAGCAAGCAACTGTAGCTAAATATCATGGCTTCAAAACACTAAAACCCCATACGGTTTGCATATTCTAAATTTAATTTACTCGATGTGTTTCAATTTCTGTAGGGCTGTGATGGGTCGCTTTTGCTAGATGATTCAGATGCAGACGGCATACAGACCGAGAAAACTGCTTTACCCAATCGATCTACAGATGGGTATGAAGTTCTTGATGATATCAAAACTGCAGTGGAAAATGTTTGCCCCGGCGTCGTCTCTTGTGCCGATATATTGACCATTGCAGCACAAATCTTGGTTTCTTTGGTACTTTATTTTATCTTCCTTGATCCGTCTTAGCAAAATCTGAGATAATTTCAATATTAAGCATCGATATAATAATACACCTTTTGAAATACTACATGTGCAAATGAACTTAATGAAAAGGAATGTTTGTTATTTTTTTCAAGGATGGAGGACTGACATGGCAAGTGCAGCTGGGAAGAAGAGATAGCAGGACTGCAAATAATCCTGGAACAAGTGCAATTCCACTTGCTAATGAAAGCCTCGATCAAATTAAACAAAAGTTTAGAGATGCTGGACTTGATGATTCCACTGACCTAGTCGCATTATCGGGTAAATTATTTCATTTTATATGCTGAATTATTCATAAATACATAAGCATATACAATCTACATAATATGCCAATAACAACTTGTTCTAATAAAAATATTTCAAATGTCTCAGGTGCACATACAATTGGACGTGCTCAATGTGTAACTTTCAGCCAGCGCCTCTTCAATTTTAATGGCACGGGAAATCCGGACACAACTATAGATCCCACTTATTTGCAAACTCTTCAACAAAATTGCCCTCAAGGCGGCGCTACCAATACCTTAAACGATCTTGATCCTACAACACCAGATGGTTTTGACAATAATTACTTCACAAATCTCCAAAACAATCGCGGCCTTCTCCAGACTGATCAAGTTTTGTTCTCTACTACTGGTGCTGATACTGTTGCCATTGTCAACCGTTTTGCCAACAGCCAAGCTGATTTCTTCGATACTTTTGGACAGTCCATGATCAGTATGGGAAATATAAGGCCACTGACAGGAACCAATGGTGAGATTAGGTCCAATTGCAGAAGGATCAATTCAAATTAATGGCCGCAAAAGTTTTATGCTACGCTATATATATTCAAGTGTTGCTGTATATGGCAAGAAAACTAAAGTAGTACTGTTGACATTTCTAAGTGTGCAGGTTTTATGTTTAGCTTTCATTTTTAAGTGATCATATCAACTGTAATAAGAGCAATGAAATATTTTGCCAAGTCAATAACAAGAAATAAGGGGGATCTATATATCCATGTCTTTCTTATCTAAATTTTTCACTGTAATATTTTTGTTTTGGTCAAACAACCGACTTAACTAGAATTAAGAGAATCTATCTCCAGGCTTTCCTGCCACGTCAACACAAGCAAAATTGGACTGCTTATGATCTTTGAAGCATCAAATACTTTTCATATTTCAAATTTAGCCTAACTGAAGTCTAAAGTTGTCTTCTTTGTTTGAAAAACACGATCACTTAATAGTATTTACTTTATTTATATATAAACTAAAAGTCTGTATTACTCACAGAATCAAACAAAAGAGAATTTTCAGCAAAGTAATACTCTATTTTGAAGTTAAAAGTAACTAATTAAGAATTATTAAAACTGAGGATTGAAGATCCGAGCGGTTTTCAAGTAGAAGACTGATTTGCTTTACAGCTTATAATGGCTAGATAATTGAATCTGCTTCAAATCAAGACAAAATGGAATTTACATATCAAAGACTTTGGAGAAATTAAGCTGCTGTGCATGGAATATTGACCATTAATAAGAAAAGATTCATCTTCTATTTATGCTAATTGTGGTAACTGGGTTCATGTTTTAGATAATCACTTGTTTCTTGCCTATGTAAATGGCCAATGATTCTTATAATTTGGTCAATGATTCTTATAATTTAGTAAGCAAAAACGGAGTACATAATTGGGAATATCATGGAGCTTTCGCAGTGATAACATATTTTTATGACTGATTGTGACTTTTACTATAGCGTGGCAGGTCAATTCAGGAAATTAGATTCAATCTTATTTTTGTCTAAATTGATCTCTTTAGTCAAAATTAACAATGTTCGATCAGTTTTAATGATTAATATAATTGATAAGATTAATGCATCACAAAATTGACATGATAGATTATTAGGCAATTACTTTCATATAGTTGCAAGTATTATTTTACCGGTGTTAGTTGGCTTAATCGGTAAAAAGTTTTAGATAAATTTAAAGAATTTGTGGTTCAAATTTTGTCTATATTGTCTATATTTTATGTATTAATATTTTTTTAAAAAGTGTCATTTTATTTTTGTCACAGTATTTGATGACATAAGATAAAAATGCATATTGATGTCAAATGTATTTTTTCAAAAAAAAAAAAATTGATAAGTTTTTCTTTAACAAGCGTCATTTTTTTCTTTTTAAACAGAACACATTATTGGTGCAAACAAATACAATAACTAGTAAATTCTAAACTAATTAAGCCAATTATAATTATACATTAATTTATCAGATAGTAATATTAGTTAAAATATGTGATTATAGACTTAAACATTACATTATAAAAGATTTATTGAGACTTGATAGTTCACGCTAAATATCTATTCTTACATAAAAGAAAAAAAGTGGTCAATTCTTACAAACAAAAAAACTCTACATAATATATGGAGACTTGAACCCCACTGTTTCAGTGTAGGACTTATACACTAAAGTATTATTTTTGTTAATAGTTTTGTTTCTACACTAAGATGTTTATCTTAATGGCAAAGTTTGTTGCCATACCTCGAGCACTTATTATTAATCTAAATAATTTACCTATTAGATAATGTTGTTTACTCTATAATATATATTCAAATTTTACTTAATTTTTATTTGATGTGGGATGAGATATTCCTTCTACTCAATCATATGACATCTTTATTACAATTTGTACTAAACTTAGGGACTAATCTAATAGGTATTTTTCATCTCTACTATTCTTGAGAATCCCACATCCCTTGTGGCAATTTCTATTAAGGCTCAAGATACAAGATTTCAGAACCTACTTGACCTGTATGTCTATTCCAACTATTTTTAGGGGACTTACTACTCACCTGTCAATTTCTATTGAAGCGATTTTAGAGGCCCACATATAAATGAGAATTTGAATCTACTTTGATACCACTTGTCATGCCCTAGCCACTTATCATTAACTCAAAAGACTAGCATGTTAAATAAGATTATCTACCTCTCTATATATACTTAAAATCTACATAATTTCTATTCGATGTAGAATGTGATCTTGTGCACCATTTAACATAGGTCAAAAGTTTGAACTCTTTGTAGAGGTCAATGAGTTTTATTCCTCTACTTGTTAAAAGGTTGTTATCTAATTATTATTAGCAGTTACAATTATCCATTTATTGATTTTTGGCATTGTTATTGGTAGTTACAATTATTTAGTTATTGATTGTTAGTATGGTTATTGATAGTTTTAGTTGTCCAATTATTAATTTGTATAATTCTTTGAGATTTAAAATTTGTAATGTAATATTTGTATAAAAAAATAGTTTTCTTTCTTAATTTTTTTAATTCTTAATAAGTTAAATCAAGCCAACAAAGTATAAGCCCCCGACGATCAAATAACAATGTCTAGGTAGGGGTTTGATCTCCTTTATAGGTGTTGATTTCTCGACTAGTTTACAGGTGGACTAAGTTTAGGTGAGTTATAAAATTTTCTCATTATTGGAATTGACCCTTGTAAAATATATTTGAGTGAAACTATAGATGAATTTAATTTTAGAAAGGTTCATATAAATTTCTTACTAAATACTTATATATATATATATAAAAAAATCAAGTTAACAAGTTTGAGAAATGGTTTTATATAATTCATTGGTCTTAGTAGTGTGGAGTGTTTTCTTGTTTATTTATTTATTTGTGAGAGAGTATGGAGTTTGAATCAATTAAAATATGGTAGGTAACATGTCATACTCATTCCAAAAGTTACAATCAATCAACGTGATTACAATGATCTCTAATTGTCTTACACATAATATGAAACTTTGAAGGGAATATATAATTTCCATTTGTGAATATATGCTCTCCATTGAATAGCTATGATAATTTGAAACCATAATTTAACGGGGAACAGAGAACAAAAAAGGAAAGTGAATGTAATTAGGTCACTCAAATTTGAAGCCACCTAAAATTTTAATTAACATGTATAATTCTAAGTAGTTTAAATATGTTATAGTTAATAATTTCATATATGTCAAATCAGATCGATGTTCTCTGTGAATAATAAAATATAGAAAATGAAAGCTGGAAATTAAATTTTAGCACTGTTGAAAACAACAACGAACAAAATTCTGAAGTCGTATGATGTTTACGTTTTAACTAATGGCAGTTTTGCGATAAAATGGGGCCGATTTCTTTGAAATTTTTATGGTTGGAAGTTTTGTTCATTTATTATTGATGAAAATTGGGATTACATTCAATTAATGTAGAGATGCGAATAATGTATGTCATCAAAAATATTTATGAACACAGAGAAATTTGTGCAATTAGTTGAGATTATGTAAATAAAATTAAACACTTGGGGTCTACTTAAATACCCTTAATTAAGTCCTTTCATTAGCTGTCGATGATAACGAAACCATATTTATTATTAGGGGTGGCATCAGTTTGGTTCACTCGAAAATTGAATTTAATTGAACGAGATTTTTTGATTTGGTTTAGATTAAAATTTAGTTTAGAATTCGGTTTACTTTATTTAGAACCGATCGGTTTAATTCCAATTTAATTTTAGTTCAGTTCAAGCTAAAAAACAAAATCTAAAAATTTTGAAAAAAAAAATCAAAAACTAAACCGAATCAAACTAAACCAGTTCGATTCTATGTGCTTGAATTGATCAATTCCAATTTATTAAAACTGATTGGTTTAGTTTTGGTTCGATTCATTAGAAAATCGAATCGAACTGAATAGAAATTTTTTGTTTGATTCGATTTAAAATTTGGTTTACTTTATTTGAAACCAATTGGTTGGATTCCAATACGGTTTTGGTTTAGTTTAAACCGAAGAAAAAATACTAAAAATTTTGAAATAAAAATAAAAAATTGAATCGAACCAAGCCAATTCGATTTGATTCGATTCTATATGCTTGAACTAATTGGATCCAATTTATTAAAATTAATTGGTTTGGTTTTGATTCGATTTTAACTTGAACTGAACCGAAATCAAAAATTGCCCAGTTATATTTATTATTAGAGTAATGCTATATTTCTCAAATGTTATTTTAAAATTTTCATCTCAATTTGATGTATCAATTAGTAATAGCTAACACATTAGTTGGGGTATAAATTTTATATTTTAACTTTGTAATCATAATTTTATATAATTATAAATAAAATTATTGACCAATCTTTTGAGATATAAAATATTTTATAGGCTCTTAAATGGGTTTAAGTCAGGATCTGGGTTCGAGTCTTAAGTAAAACTTAAATTTGATCAAGATATGTGTTGAATCTTGTCATTTAGGGATTGTTTGTTTTTTTGGTTTAATGTTGAATGTGAATTAATTTAGTTCATTCAATAATTTAAGTTTTTTTTTTCTAATTTAAGAAAAAAAATTAAGTCAATTTTTCTTAATTAGAAAAAGCTCATTTTTAAAACTTTTTTTTAATTAGAAAATGCTCATTTTTAAAACTTTTTTTTAATTAGAAAAAGCTCATTTTTAAAACTTTTTTGGCTTAATGTAAAAAATAAAAATGATATTATTAATTTCTTTCTCAAAAACATCCTTATCCATTTTACATATAACATCCATATCCATATATGACTTATCTCTTCTATTTCTTATAAAATACCAATAATAAAAAAATATACTTATTGTGTTGATCAATTTTATAATTAATCTATTTTTTAATATACTTGTAACTTTTGAAAAAACTTATAGATTATAAACAATTGTAATAAAATTCATATTAATATTGTTTCAATATTAATTTATATTATTAAATATTATTTTAGTTATATATTTTTTAAGTTTTTTTATTAATCTAATATTAAAAATTCATAAGGGCATGAATATAAAGTATTAGTTTTCAGTTGTTTTTTGTTTAAAAAAATAAATAATTTAATACTTACATTTAAATAAGCCCTAAAAAATTCCATTCAACTCTATTTAACATTTAGCTTAATTGAGCTCTATTCAAATTCAATCAAAAGAACTAACTCTATCTTAGACTCATATCTATCCACTATTCATTTAAACAATGCCCAGACCCTACTCATTACAGTTTGGATAATGCGAATCTAGAGCCGCATCCACCGCCATTGCCATTCTTGTAGCAACAAGTGAAAGTTGATAAGTGTTTAGTAAACAAAACTTTAAAAAAAGAAAAAGAAAAACAGAAGAGAGAGATTCAAATTAAAGATCTCCACTTCGGTAGAGAAATGCACTGCATACCCATAATATTAGATCATTTAAATCATTAGAGTTCGAGAGCAAAATGAAATAGACAATTTAATTAGTTAACAATGATGTCAATTAAATATGTCTTTATGTTATGTGAATCCCAAGATTATATTTATCACAAAATATAGTAAGTGACGTTGAAAAAGAAAATACAGAAAGTACACACATTAATTATATACATTAGAAACTTAGAAAATTAATACTTTATGGACTAAGAAAAATATATTAATTAAGTAAATATTAATTCATCGATTAATTAATATAGGGATATTATTGTAAATATTTTTAAGGTATCGTCTCATTTTAATAAAACTCACTAATTTAAAAAATAAGTAATAATGCCCAATCGTTAAAAAATATTTCATAAACTCACTAGTTTAGAAAATAGACAATAATGCTCAATATTTATAGAATATTCCTTTAGAATTAACTAGTAAAAAATAGACAATAATTCTTAACCTTTAAAGAATATTTAGTTAAAATTAAAAAGAATTACATAAAATGATTAAATTACCCTTTTAAATAATAAAAGTAATGAAATGACCATTTGTGGTTGCTATGCTTTTGGCCACTATAACAGCGGCATACAAGTTTTGTTTTTTTTAAAAAAAAAATTAAATTTATTTATTTTTTATTAATTTTTTAAAAAAATTGAGTTTTTAAATTGATTGTTTAGATATAAGGATAACATTATTTGGATATGAAGATAAATATGTTTGGATATAAGAATAAGGGTGTTTAAATACGGGATAAAGGCTGTTTGGATAAAGTTACCCTTTTTGCAGTTAATTTTAACTAAAGATTCTCTAACGGTTGGACATTACTACTTATTTCTCAAATTAATAGATTTTACTAAAATTAGGCGATACTATAAGGATATTCACAATAATATCCCATTAATGTATTAGTAATTTATGAAGATTTCCCTTATTTTGCTAAAATATTGTATCTAATATTCTTTTATTGTAATTAAGTGAATTAATTTAAAATATTTTTCTTAATTATATATAAAGTAGATTAGTTAATTTTACATGTTGAAGATTATGGTTTTAATATAGAGTGTCTTGTGCAAAAAAGTAGTTAAGATGATAATAACATTGAATAATTTCTGCAATACAAAAATACTACACTAAAAATTATTTTTGTATTACGAAAGTTAGAGATAAGATTCAAGTTGACATTAATTTTTAAAATAATAATACATATTTTACGAAGACCTCTTAAAAATATTATTTAGATTTAGCTGCATATTAATTTACAAATTAAGAATATCTTATATAAAATTATATTAATTTTTTATAATATATTATTTTATAAATTTATTAATTTAATACGTTGGCCTCAAATCGAGACCGATAAAAGCTATTGTTTAATCGAGGTTATTAATATGCTGAGTATTAATTTTAGGAGTATCTACTATATATAAAGTTTTGTGTTAATAAGTAAAAAAAAAAGCTATATACATAGAGTAATAATAAATATATATATATATATATGGAGTTGACCAAAAAAAAAACTTTTAACCATGTCACATCAATTAGTATATATTAGAAAATTGTGAATTACTCTTTCGTTAATGACATTATTACAAATTTTTCATTAGTTTTTTTAATTAATATTAATAAATAGTCACTTTTAGATTAAAATAGAAAAAATTATTGATAGTTATTAAAAAAACAAAAAAAATTAATAATAAAACGCCAAACAACAAAGGTGACTTATAAATTCTTCATATATTTTCTTATTAAGAAGTGAGAGATATACCATTCTCACCCATTAACATGTATTTAGCCACTATGTTTCCCAACAGAAATAATTAAGCATTAGGATTGTTTTGAGGCTTTGTACTTATGTTATTAGCTTAATGACAAAGAGTTAGCAGTATATGTATCTCTACTTTAATAAAGGCTTGAGTTTGGAAAAAAAAAAAGAAATTAATTTGAAGGATCTTGCATTTGAGCGCTTAACCGGATCAATACGCGGTATATACAAAAGAGAATACAATTTCAAACCGCATGTAGCTCTTGGAGCTCAAATTTTCATTATGAACACAAACTTGGAATATTCAAACAAGAATCTCAACTCTCAATTTAGCCAATAGGAGAATAAAAGAACCGGCTGGGATTACAAAATGATCCCACAAGATGTTTAATTTATGAAATTAAAATTCCTTTTGGTGCCTCCTAATTTGACTATAACCATTTGTCATCACTATTTCTAGAAAAGCAAATTCTCTATTTATTTAATTATATCCTATTCTGACAACTATATATTCTTTCTTAACACAATAAGCAGAAGTATAAAATAGACTAAGAAGGCCATGTTCACGTAAAGATTTCAACATAAATAATACTAGATGAGTCAAGATTTTTGTGCTGGTCTGAACTTTTTTTTATAGCAAAATATAAAGTTTATGATTGATGGTTATTAAATAAGATTTTAGAAGTAAAACATTTTAATTATGTACTATCATTAATAAATACATGGCACAAAATTTCTAAAAATTCAAAAGAACTAAGACAAAAAGAGAATTCTAGTTTATAATACTAAGTTGGGATGATAAGAGCATTATTCGTGCTAGATTCATGTTGTTCTCATGCTAATTTGGTGTCTATATTACCCCTCTAATTATAAGATCTTTTTAAGTTCATGAGGGTTATATCAAAAGAGAATTTAATTAATCTTTTAAATTAAAAAATATAAAATTATGAGAAATAGTTACATATACAAGCAAAATTACTTTCTACAAATTGAAAGAAAATGTAAGTTAAAATCATAATAAAAAGTCTTTTATATTTCTCAAGGGAACACGGTCGATAGCTTCAACAAATTGTGTAATTCAAACAAATTTAATATTAATTTACATTAAATAAATGCAGATCTATAAAGCTTACATCATATGAATATTTCTACGTCGGAAGAAAAGTAAACGGGGGAAATTTCATATCATTTGCCCAACCCTTCGAGCTTTCGACATGTACGTCAACACCAAATATTTTTTTCTATATAAAGGGCTCAACTTCAACAGACTCTTGCTCAGAAAAAGCAAGTAACATCTCATATTCAATGCTCTTTTGTTCTTACAAAATGTCTTGGTTTTCAATTACAACCATTTTTCTCTTCATTGCTATAATGTTTGGGGCTTCTAGTGCTCAATTGAGCCCAAATTTTTATGCTAACACATGCCCCAATGTGACAAACATTGTAAGTGGTGTGATCTCGCAAGCAAGAAACAATGATGTCCGACTTGGTGCCAAAATCATCCGCGTTCATTTCCACGATTGCTTTGTTAATGTAATTATATATAGATCTTCTCTTTCAATTGTCCGTGTATTACAAATAGTTAAATCACGCATCAAAAATGCTAAGTCCATTTTTCAATGACTTGAAAAATCCCATAAAGAACTTCAAAACAAGTTCAAAAATATAAGCACATGCACGATGGACAAAACATTTAACTGCCATTGGCAACCACTGCTTTTTGGCAGAGAACTATATAACCATATAATTTGACATATACCAAGTATTTATTTTTGCAGGGCTGTGATGGTTCGCTTTTGCTAGATGATGCAGATGGCATACAGAGTGAGAAAAGTGCTGTACCAAATCAATCCACAGCTGGGTATGAAGTTATTGATGATATCAAAACTGCAGTGGAAAATGTTTGCCCTGGCGTGGTCTCTTGCGCTGATATCTTGGCCATTGCATCTCAGATCTTAGTATCTTTGGTATTTTAGTAATCTTTTGTTTTTCATTTTCCGTGAGATAACTATAACTCTAACCTTATTATTATGAATCAGTGTTGTAGAATGATGACAGGAAATTGTTGTTTTTTTCAGGATGGAGGTCCGACATGGCAAGTGCAATTAGGAAGAAGAGATAGCAAGACTGCAAATAATGCTGGAACAAGTGCAATTCCAAGTCCTTTTGAAACCCTAAGTCAAATTTCTGACAAGTTCTCGGATGTAGGACTTGATTCTACTGACCTGGTCGCTTTATCTGGTAATTTTCTAAATTGAAAATTAGCACGGTGGCATGGGAAATTTTTTCTTATTTCGGCTTTTAGTGTGATAAAATAAGTCTATAAAAGAAACCTTCGGAGCAACGAAACAAGGAATGCGTCAGAATATTAAAAAAAAAAAATCTAAGCATTACTTCATCTCAGAAAAGGATTGATTATACGTAATTAGGCTCATACGTATTTGCCTAATATTTATTAGTCATTGAATTTGCATGCTTATCAACTCTGCTATTAAAAAAAAGAAATTTTTGATACGATAGAAAAAAGAGCGTTAACAAATTTACAAAATGTGTAAATATGTCGTAACTTATGGTGTTAACTAGAATTGATACTGTGGATGTTAAATTTTTGTAATTAAAAAAATATATAGATCAAAGTCTATTATATAAAAGGGCATATATATATATATATATATAAAAGTTGAAACCATATAGAGTCAGAGCAAAAAAAAAAAAGGAAATATTATAAGGGATCACATCATGATAACTGATCTGTTTAAAAAAAAATTGGAGTCAAATTGTCATAATTGAAAAACAAATATTATAAAATTTTCCTTAATGGAATTCATGTATACGAATTTTCTCTCATAAATTTATGAAAAAATACTAATTTCGTCCCTATTTAATTGATATGTACTAATTTTTTATCTTTTTTTTATATATACTCATAGTTCATGTAAAAACAAAAATAGTTATATTTTAAAAATAAAAATGGTAGAAAGAAATTAAAAACATCTCTACATAGACTAATTGAATATATATTTAAAAAAATAAAAATTAAATTAATATATATCAATTAAATCAGAGACGAAATTAATATTTGTTTTCTAAATTCATTCCTGTCACGTACTCTCTTTCAACTATCATTCTTTTTTAATAAATAGATAAATTACACCTTCAAAAAGAGATTTTTAGCCACAATAAATGTACTAATGAGAAAATGGTAATTGCAGATTTCGTTAGGAGGAAAACTGGTAAATCCGAGACCAAACTTTAATTCTTTAAGCGGCCAATCTGTAGCAATTAAATCCTATAAGACCAGAGCCTAAAAATAAATAGTTATATCGTGAGAAACTGAATCATAAGAATTGCTCTTTAAAAAATTTTGTGAGCCTGATCGTGATTAAAAAATAAACCAAACAGGAAGATATTTGAACTTTTTCTGACCTGGTATCATATTCATTCCGTATGCATACCATATACCTGTGCTAGGCTTGTACTGTGCTTGTGCCTGACCAACTTATTTTACATCTCTACAAACAATTTCCCCTTCATGGCTAAATTTTTCTTCTCAGGTGCACACACTTTCGGACGAGCTCGATGTGCAACTTTCAGCCACCGTCTGTTCAATTTCAGCGGCACCGGAAATCCTGACCCTACCTTAGATACTACCTATTTGCAAACCCTTCGCCAGAGTTGCCCTCAGGGCGGGCCTGCCGGTACCCTAAACAACCTTGATCCAACAACTCCCGATGGTTTTGACAACAGCTACTTTACGAATCTTCAGAACAATCGTGGTCTTCTCCAAACTGATCAAGAATTGTTCTCTACTTCTGGTGCTGATACTATTGCCATTGTTAATCGTTTTGCGAATAGCCAATCTGATTTCTTCGATGCCTTTGGCCAATCCATGATCAATATGGGAAATATAAGCCCGTTGACAGGGAGCAATGGTGAGATTAGGATGAATTGCAGAATGGTCAATTCAAATTAATGATTGGGAATTGAAGCTTTTTTTTTTTTTTTGGGTTATGGTGTCTTAAAAGGGTTACACCATTTGGTCAGAAAGTATCGGTTGGTTTGTAATTACGCCATCCATCGATCTAAGTGTGCAGGTTTCACATATGTTTTCCTTAAAATCATCAAATGTGATAAGAGAGTAATGAATTATTTTGAATTATTTTGTTAATTTAATATCAATGGAAGTGTGATTCAACGAAATATGGCTTGAATTCTTTGTTCATTTGTGCCACATCCTCTTGTTCTGAACTATACATGCATCCCACCTCTTTGTTATCATTTGTTTTAATTTCTTTGATTAATATATGAGCAATGCTAGCGTCAATAGCGATTGTGTCAATTGGTATTTTTAAATTAATTACGTCCCTATTTTGATATTTTATACTACTACAATTCTATTAGAATAATATAAATCAAAAAGATTTAATTACAAAAAGTAGTCACTGACACAACCGTAATTGATGTTAACACTTTTCATCAACATAGTGTAATGTTACAAAAAGTACTCACAATAGAAAGCTTAATTAAAATAAATAAATGAGACAATGCCATACTCCTCATTTTAATCGGTAAATTTATCTTCTTGAGATTATTTTGGAACTTCCATTTTATTTGTTTTTTCTCATTTTCTCCGAGTACACAACGATTTGAAGAGCAACCACCCTCTTTAGGGTCGAGCTACCTTAGGGCCCCTAGGCCACAACAATATCTTCTTTTAAATGAATAATTTTTACTTTATAATTTTACATTTAAAAATAAAAAAATTTGGACTTTAAAAATTTTCCAACTTCCACATCATCAAAATTTTCGAACTTTGGCTCTTATAATTTTTTATTGTACTCCTCGCCTCTCTATATTAGCATGTCTCTCTCTTTTGTATCTTCCTATAAATAATCACAATTCACTCATATAACAATTTCTAAAAAAATTTGATTTTTTTTTCTAATGACTTAAGTTCATGTTTGATATTGTGAAGTAGATTTTTAAGAAAGTGTTTTTTGTTTTTGGAATCCCGCTCTCAGAATATGTATGATAAAAATCTTTAATTTTAATTTTCAATACAAAATTATTTTATTTAAGAATAAGTTGTTAGTTAATTATTTTTAAAATTTTGTATCAATTATATTTTGAGTAATAGATTTTCATACAACAAAAGATATATACTTCTGCACTTGATTAAATGGCCCAATGGTAAAGGCTTGCAGTGCATTTTCTCACTAAAGTGGAGGTTCCAAGTTCAATTCTCCCTCCCTCAAGTAAAAATAAATAAATTATATATGCTCCCCAAATAAAATTGCATAATTGCCAATATTTTTCATCTCAATCCATTCTTTTTTTCTACCAGTCCAATTTGTGATTTGTGGACATCAAACGGACGATTATAAATGAGATTAGTGACAAATCTTGAGACTAACAACAAATTGGCATTCAACTCCACAAGTAATAAAAAATACTGGAATTTCAGTTTCTTAACGGGGCATTGCTCCTGCCATAGCCATAGCCACAGGGTAATGGTGATGATCAAACCTTATACGAAAGATTATACCACATTACCCAATTCAATAAAAATTACCCTTACAAAATATGGTATCATTCCACATTCATCGACTCAAATGATGTATGTTTTCTCTTTTGAAGCAAAATATGGTCCGCGAGGTCTTGCTATCCGGAATATATTCATGTACTTGCAAGCTCGTACAGGTTGTGTCTCCAGGTCTCCACAAGGTCAATTGCCCCGGAGGATATTGTGAAGCGAGGACAACACAGTTTTGATCCAAAGGGCTAGTAGATATAATCACTCTGAAGCCCCTAAATTGGTTGAATGACTCAAAAGTCCTTTCTGGCGGCGACGGTAACTTGATTTGGGACCTTGTGAAAGGATTCAAGAGAACTATATTTTGTGTTGCATCCAAGCAGCCAATTGTTAGTAGCCACCCCTGAGGTGAACTCAATTAATAGAAAGATAGGAATAATATTTGTCTTTAAAACATTGAATGAATTACCAAAGAAATTTTTGAAATTATGATCAGCTTACGTCGTTCAATTAAGCACTTGGGTCTACGTGACTAGCCTTAATTCAGGTGATTTATTAGTTATCATGATGGTGAAGCCATATTTTTTGTTGTGTTTAATTACCATCCCAAGAAGTTTAATTGGACCATCATGTCACAATGAAAGGACATTGTTATCATCATCAAGCTCATTTGATTACAAATTTAAGGTCTTTTTTTTCTTCTTATTTTTAAAAAGTAAATAAGCGTGCCGAAGTACAAAATGTTTTTACCTTTTTTATTATCTTCAAGATCTAATTTGAATTGATAACATGACAAAAGGCCTAATAACTGTCCAACCCTGCCCCTGACGGCTAAAGTCTGTTTTATAAAATGATGTTTTTTCTGCATTTTAAAAGTATAACCATTAAAATATTTAATAAACATAACTTCCACACTATACTGAACTGTTTACTAAACATTTTTAAGGGCAGGAAAAGTAGCAAACAACAAGAAATGGCTTTTCATTCTTAAAATATTACAAATTAATGATAAAATCAAAGCTAAAATTAAAACAATGTCCTTGTCAATATAAGTACCAAACTCCTTAAAACAAAGTTGATTTTGCGTGTGCTCAATCTATATAATGACTCAATACACATACATTGAAGTATAAGTACAGGCTGTAATGATTCAAACATAATGTAATATTCGTCAATGTTAGTAATTAACACAATTCAGTCAATTCAAAGATCAACATTGATGTCACAACATATGTTTATGTGAGTTTTGCGCCGAAATTATAATAATACATAAAGAAGGAAACATTGGAACGAAACACTACAAATAATGGATCTCTTCTCTTTGGACAGTGTTTCAGCTCGTTTTTCTCTCCAATCATAAGCCTTTTATTTTTCATTTCTTGCATTTTTTTTTCTTCACTCTAAAGTTTTTTTTTTTTATGTGTATTTCAATATTTGATTTTTTTTAAGAAGAATGAGTTTTTTTTTTTTGTTTAAAAGTAAGAGGATATACCAAAGTACAAAAAGTTTTACTCATTTACCTCTGCCAGAGTCGAACCTTGGTAGCTTATATAACAAATGCCTAACTTACTATCAAACCACACCCTGGAGGCAAAGAAGAATGAGTATTATTAATTCGTGAAGTCGGAATGAATATAATAACTTAGCATCTTTGGCAAGAAATGAATCCATGTAACATCAACGAAGTTACCCCCAGCATACTTCAACAGAAAATTACCAACCAAGTTTCTATTATGACAAACAAACTGGCAAGATACATTTTTCATATCTTTTAGAAGATGAGACATAGAAGCATGAATATCACTTACCACTATCTAAAATAATTACTTATTAAGGGCAGGAATAACATTGATGCAATCTAACTCAATGACATCCATTTGCATGCAAACCGTGTTTTATTGCTGTCATAGTGCTATAATACAAAGCTAAACATTCAGTAGTTAGTAGAGTGAAAGCCCCAATTAAAGTCTTTGCAAAAACAAACCAAAGAACCCCAATAAGTCCCGAATCACCAAACCCATTCCAATAATGTTTCTCTCATTGTCCATAACGGCATCAACGTTTCCTTTCAATTTGCCTTGTTGAGGAAGGTACCATCAAGTAGGGGGGAATTGAAGTTGGGGAGTTTGAAAAATCTGTACCATTAGCATCCGAAACTTGTTTCGAACCATTAATAACAACACATTTTTCATTCAGCTTATCAACCGCAACAGGCAACCTTATTGCCTGGACCTATTGGTGTGAGCCCCTTCGCCTGAACCTGCCATGGAAGACATTCCCACATTGCCTCTGAGGGTTCGTTTGGCATTAACTCATCCTTGTTGGAAAACTGCAATGGAAGAGAAACTTTCAACTTTACATCAAAATCAAACTTGGCAACTTGTGCCTTGTACATCTAACATGCATGTTATTGGCTCCAAATGGGTGTTTAAAACTAAACTTAAGCTTGATGGTTCTTTGGATTAACTCAAGGATCGCTTTGTTGCGAAAGGATATCATTAATTTGATGGAATAGATTACACTGAAAGTTTCTTACCAGTCATTAAATCAGGCACCATCCACATGATAATCTCAACTACACTAACTCAAAAGTGGCCTATTCGTCAGCTTTATATGAAGAATGCATTCTTGCATGGTTTAATTTCTAAAAATATTTACATGGAACAATTGCTAGGGATGTTGGATCCTCAACATCCAACATATGGTTGTAAACTTCAGAGAGCACTTTACAGACTCAAACAAGCAATGCGAGCATGGTTTGATCACTTTAGTACCTTTTTTCTACAAGACAATTTTTTTTTTTAAGCTTAGCTAATCCATTTTTATTTATTTCTCGGGCTAATCATGGTTTACTAATCATACTTCTTTATGTAGATGACATACTTCTCACAAGTTCTACTACTGAACTTGTTATAACATTCATTCAACTTTTGAATAGTGAGTTTGCAATGAAAAACTCTTCACCATTTTCTTAGCATTGAAGTTACTCAAACAGCCAATGGAATCTGCATTTCACAGTCTCATTATGCTCTCACAATCCTTGAGAAGTCCAACATGGTAGATTATAAACCCATGAGCGCACCACTTGAAGAAAAGACGAAAACCTCTTCAAATAATATCCTTTTAGAAGAGCCAAGTTATTTTTGAAGTCTTGTTAGAGCTTTACACTATCTCACTCTCACACATCCTGATATTTCATTTAGTACTAATTATATGTCTCAATTTATGCATGCACCTACTACAACACATCTAAAAATAGTGCGATAAATCTTACGATATGTCAAAAGGATAATTGATCATAGGTTACATTTTACTTCAGCTACTACACTTGATCTGTGTGATTTTTCATATGTAGACTGGGTAGGATTTCCAACTACATGACACTCTACCACATGATATTATACTTTTCTTAGAGGTAATCTCATTCGTGGGGTGCAAAAAAAAAAAAGCATACAATCTCACAATCCAGTACCAAAGCTGAGTACTGAGTTATGGCAAATACAGTTGTTGAATTCACATGGTTAACCTTCATTCTCGATGACTTTCACATTTTCTTGCAGTCTCTACCAATACTGTATTGTGATAACTTGAATGCACTTTATATGACTTTCAATCCCGTATTTCAAGCTCGTAGCAAACATATCGAGTTAAATTATTATTTTGTGCAAGAACGAGTTGCACAAGGACTGCTTATCACTCAATATATCTCAACTGATGAACAAATTGCTGACATCTTCACTAAACCAATGTCAAAAGCTGCTCTCAATCATTTTCAGACCAAACTCTGCCAACAACCTTGACATTATTTGTAAAAGGGTGTGAGCAATACATAATTGATAACGTGAAATGTGGTATAAGGTTGTTTGGAGAGATACGGTTGTTTAAAGTTGTTAAGAATTATAAGGATGAAATTGAAATTCAAAAGAATAGCTTTCATAATATTCATCAGTAAGAGACAAGAGATAAGGGTTTAAATGTGGCAAGTTCAAGTCTAATTGATAATCTAATTGGTAAAGGTCTCAAAATGGACTATGACTATATTTTTAAACTGTTGTTTTTAATTTAAATATATGTAAGACATACTCTTGTTAAAAAGTTGAAAGAAATAATACAAACTTTTTTTTTTCTCTACCTCTGTCATTCGAACCACCAATTAGGTTGTCCACATTTTGATTTTCTTTCAAGGATCTTGTTTCATCTTTCTCCGAATTCTTATCGTTGCACGAAGAAATCCTAGAAACCTATGGCTTTCAGGTTTTTTTTAACACTATAAGTGTTGATTATCCTAGAGTGCATTCATGTGGGATTGTGTTCATCATTATAAAACATGCATCACATATTTGTGAGCATATAAAAGTCCGAAAATCTAATTTTTTAAGCGATAAATATAATAAAATTTTTATATTATCTCATAAATGAAATTACTAGGGTTTGTAGAGAATTACCTTGGCAAGCCTTTTGTTCTTTGTCGACGATTCGATGATGATTAAAACTTTCCAGAGCAATTCTAGTCTCCAACACTTTATGGAATTAGAATAACTAGAATGGTAGCTTTAATTGTGGTGAAGGATTTTTGTTCTTGTGCTTAAACTCTTTAAGCAAATAAACTCTCTTATTTTCACTCTTGAAACAAAACCCTTTTCTCATTTATTGTTTCTACCAAGTCTCACTTGAAAGAAGAATAAGGAGAAGTGTTTTATTATGTTTGAATGTCTTTCAAGAGTGCAAAGAATTATCTTTGGCTGAATTTTTCTCTACACATTACATAACCCTTTTGCAGTTTTACTTAAGCAAAAAACACACGTCTTTACTTTTCTTTTTCTATAAAAAAAATGATACCAAAAAGCCTTTCTTTATTTTAATTGGACAATGGTTTTGTAAATAAATTAATAAATACCAAAATAATATTTATTTCATTAAATAAAATGCTTGGCCAAATTTTGTCTTCTCTAAATTAACAAAATGAGACAATTTTCTTATGTCACTACTTTAATAAATATTAAAAGCATTTTAATGTAAATATTTTAAATAAATAATTCAAACTAAGATAAAGGTTCTAATAATGACCCAAACACTATTTACAATAATATATTAAAATACATATTTTGTCTTAACAATGTAAGACAAAAAGAAAATTTTTAATTATTTAATTAATCCATTAAGATAAGTATCCAACACATGTCACATAAAAATAATATAATAAACATCATGTGTCTATTCAAGACAAATGTCTAACATGTCTTATAAAATTATATAATAAACATCATATGTTAATTTAAATAAAATAATGTCTTGTTATTACAAGAGTTAATGGTTTAATGACATGTGTCAAGAATACATGTTTCAGTAAAATAGGGACCTATTTGTAATATTTACAAACTATATTTTTCAAAGAGGTCCTTAAAACGAATCCTACTTTCGAAAATCTCCCAAATCAAGCCCTTCGACTCGGCTTGCTACCTCAGTACTTAACGAGTACACTTCATATTGTGAAACTCCCTAAATTCATGCTTATTTATTTTATAGAATATTTTCGCAAGTTCGTGACGATACCCCATACACACGTTACGGATATTACAGAATAACGTGTTGAACCATACAAGTTAAGGTTAACTATATCCATATAATTCTTCCATCATTATACCTTAGATGTGCGAAAATATAGATCAGCGCCGTCAAATTTCTATTTGGTCATCTATAAACTTATCTCTAGATTCGTATCTCAATAAACAATATACACAAACACTTTTGCGATATTGTTTAACCCTTCGGGGTACTCTTTTCCGAGTTTATTACTTATGGCCATAAGATTTTCTGAGATACAATCTTGAAGCATCAGATATACAACTTACCTATGTAAGCTGATGGATCATGTATCTACGCATACCGGACTCCATAAGCATCGGACCATACCCAGCGACACATAATAGTCAGACCATGAAAGGCCGATTATATATGTGGAACCAAAGTATAGTGGATTACTCACAAGCCCACTGTGGCACTTCAGTCAAAAGACCACGAATACTACTCAACTCGAGAAGACTTTTCATTGACGTCTTCATAAGATGTCTGTTAGAGGTCCTCATGAGTCTATTTAGTATTCAGTCCTCATTGAATACCCATATGCATATACAAGCTTCCACTAAACTTATAGTCCACTAAGATTAATCATCTAGACCATCCAGATATAGACACGCACAGATCTATATATTAGAGTTTCACCAATAAACCTGCATCAATAAAATTGACCAGGAATATAGTATTTTAGAACATACTTACATAATAAAATTTTCTAGCACCGTTTGCAACTCTTTGCAACTATGTCATTACTAAATATTCTAAGGTCTTTGTTCCATTTCAAACAAGACACAAACTCTTTAGATATTACTAACACTTATAACCTGCTAACTCTTAGCACCACTAACTCTTAGTACTTATAACTATTAGCGTTGCGAATTCTTAGCATTGATTCAAACTCCTTTAGACCAGATCTAAACTCTTTTAGATCATACAATATCTGAAACGTTCCAAGCATCTTACTATTTTAATAAATATAATTAGCGATTAAATAAAATATCAATTGTATAAATATTAAAATTAAGTATTCATAAAAAAATGGGATGGCGCGTAAACACAAATGCTAACAAATACTACCAGAAAATTTTCTATACTCCTTGTTGAAATAGTGATTTAACAATCTTGTATGGGTAAAGATTATGAAGAATACCAAGAAGAGAGTCATAAGAAGTTTAGAACATGTATGACATACATTAGAAAGTCTAGGACGTTAGGCTACGGATAAGAAAGCAAAACTGGACTTGAAAAAGCGAAAGAAGACAAGAAAAGTGAGGACTACATAACCAGGCCGCAACGTCGTGGTGTTAAAAGTGGTAAGTACAGCACCATAGTGCTGGATCAATTTTATGCCAATGCCATAGCGCTGGTTACCCAACATCGTAGCCCCAAACGCGGGCAAGATCGTTTTGGCTTGGAATTTTTACATTTTTGAAAGTTTGGACTCCTAAACTTATAGACTTTTATTCCAATTGGGATTAGGGTTAGTAGGTACAAAATAACTCTTATATAACCCTTGTAAACCCGTTAAATTAAAATTAAGCATTAAGATAGAAGAACTAGATAAACATTAAGTGCTTATGTGCCTTTCAACAAAGAGATATCAATGCTGAGTTAAGAAAGTCTGATTTTGTTAGGCCTTCTATTGCCAAGAGCTAAGTTAGAGCTCTAATTTGGTTATGAAAAAACCGAAACTAAGTAGATAGTAGGCTGAAAACTGAGTCCGAGCTAGTCAACCTAAAGGAACCTGAGGAACACAAGAAATACTATATCAATGGCTGACGCTATTGAGGTAACCAATGATGGCCCTCTGACACACAGGCTAGGTGGCTACTAAATGGTGAATATTCCTTAGGATTTATTTCCCTTGAGAGAATATAGAATTTCTTAAAGAGAATGATAAGAGTTTTCTTACTAGAGTTATTGTGATTTCGATTTTTCCTTTACCACTTTCAAAATTGGAGATGAAATTTGAGCTTGGAGGATGTCAGCCTAGATATTTCTTCTCAATGGTGACACATGGTGAAACACAAATGGAGAACCATCCCTAAAAAGGTAATTGGACCTCCCCTGGCATTTAGAGTACTAGGTATATTTTTGTTGGTCATTTTTTGAAGTAGTCAACATTAGTTTGTGAGTTCTAAGATCTCTGAGGGGTCATCTGACTCTATCTCCCTAAGCTCAATGGGTTTTATGCTGAGTTCTACAATAATTCCAGACATCTCTGCCTTTTATGTCAACAGTGTCAATAGGAAACAAGGCTCTAGTGCATACTGACGTGAAGGTTAGTCATTAGCTCTTTTGGGGATTTTTTTTCTTTTAACCTTATATTTTAAATCTAATAGATGAATGATGCGGTATTCAGGTGCTTCTCTAATAGGTCCTGTTAGTGACATGGCAAGACCTGAGCTATACTGATATGTACACTTACTAATGGACTCATGATGACGTGATAGGTGTTCAAGCTATCGTGATATATCCTTTGACATTAGTATTGAATGTGACACATGTTCTGATAAGGGTCCCTATTAAGTGGGCTTTCTGGACCGCATTATAAAGGTTCAAGTATTTGGGTTTAAACTCAATTACTGAGGTAGCTGTTTTGGGCTAGGTTGCTTATAAAGAGAATTGAACTTGAGTGCCAAATTGAGCTTCCTTGAAAGGGCCAAATATCACTTGATTTTACCCGTAAAAAAAACTAATGTTACATGTTTTTGTTTTTATTAATTTCACTTTGTACAATTCCAATTTTATCTGAGTGAAACGAATGAATGGGATCATAATGAATATTGTTAATACAAGTAAGGGTGCATTGATATATTTTAATAAATGATAGGAGTTATAGTAAATTTTACCCAAAACAAAAAATCCTTGATGTTCACTTAAACAGACTTGACGCGAGCATAAAACCATCTACCTAATAACCCGACATCGTTCCATCATGGGCTAAACGGGCCCAATACCTGGGCTTTAGCAGCCTAGTTTCTCTAAATTATTGGAGCCCACGGCCACGTGTCGCATCTCTAAATATATCACTTTAAGATTCCCCTGTTTTTCAAGACCACTAGTAACGGTCTGTTGTTTAACACTAAAAACTATGAACCACGAAGCTACTAAAGTCTAAAACCTCTCAAAATTTTTAACAAAATATCAAGCACTAAGCACTGAAAGCTCACTTGCTCATTCATTTTTTTTTTTTTTGCAAAACAAAAATGGCTCTAAAATTTCATGCAACAAATGTTAACTTGCATTTTAGCACATGCCCATCATCATTCAGTCCAAGAACTCATTCTTTCTCCTCTTCAAATGCGCTCAAAATCGTAGACATTGCCTTGTGCTTCGATCTTCTTTGATAGACCAGCAGCAGCAGCAATAGGAGGAGCTAATGCTCACAGAAGAAGAAAATGAGCTCATTGATGCCCTTATTGGTATCCAAGGCCGCGGCAAATCAGCTTCTCCTCAGTAACTCATCTATGGACTATGATTAACAATGAAATGACTTTTGTTTCATTTATCAAAAACTCAAATCTTGTGTGATTTGTTTTTTTTTTGGAAGTTTTACAGGATGTTGAAAGTGCAGTTAAAGTTCTTAAAGGCTTACAAGCCGTTCCTGGCCCAGTATGTGTTCACTTTTGGAATTTTCCTTTATTGACTTTCTTTTTTCATGTGGGATTAGTATGTTTATGATAATATTTAATCCAAATTATATGATAGACAAGTGTTATCATGCTAAATAGTCATAGGCGTAGCCCAGTGGTAACCCCAGTTCTCGACTAAGGTCGAGGTCCTGAAATTGACTAATGTTATGGTGATGTAGAAATAGACAACATAACAGCTATGATCTTAAGTAATTGGTTGTGTTAATGGCAATGCTGAGAGAATGTTAGTTTCTAATTATTTCTATTTTGGATATGTAGTGTTAATTGGTTCCTAGAAGTCACTACATGTTTGAATTTCTGCAGACAGGCTCTAGTTTAATTGAAGGTTGCTGGCAGCTAATGTTTACAAATAGAGCTGGGACAGCATCTCCATTTCAGGTTAGATTTCCATCTCTACCATGAAGTTTAAGATTACTTTTACAATTGTTCGCGAGTATCAAAAAGCTTTCAAAATGGGTCTCCATTGATATCTAATTAATCCCTTGTTATCTGTGTAGAGGACATTTGTGGGGGTTGATTTCTTTAGCGTGTTTCAAGAGATATTCCTTCGAATGAATAATCCCCGTGTATCCAATATTGTTAAAATCTCTGAGACGATTGGCGAGCTAAAAGTAAAGGTATGGCAACATCATCTTTAACAATTTACAATGTTTTGTTTTGCTAGATATGAACAAGGTTCATGTTCTTGTAATATGAACTAGCTGCTAGAGCTCTAAGATATGAGATTTTAATATTCCCTTGCTGCTTTCTTCTCCTGTCTACTCCTTCAGTGTTGAATAAACTTGCATCTGTTATCAGAAGCATGATCTCCTCCGAGTTTTGCTTTATTTATGTTTCAAGGCAAATGGGCTCTTAAAATAGTATGGTTCTTTTATATTGAGCCGTGATCTTAATCGAGGCACTCTCTTGAATATTCCCACTTTGTGTTCCTTCTATGCTTCCAGTTCAATAGTTCAAGAGCAAAGTGGTTAGATTAATAGATTATATACTTCCTTCAAAGGATGATAATTTTGATTAAAATTGATCTTTTAGGTGTAGTTCTGCAACTATATGTTGATTTAGCCATAAACTTTTGTTTTATATTTGACTTTCACGTGATATTAAGATCTTTCCCTTGTGGATTGTTTTGCTTTCATTTTTGTTGCATTATGCATTTTTTTGGAATGCAGGTAGTAGCATCAATTAAAGATGGAAAGAGAATCCTTCTCTAACTTGACAAAACAACTTTTTCTTTCAATTTTTTACCGTTTAAGTTTCCTTATCTGGTTCCATTTAGGCTTCTTGGTGATGAAGCAAAACGTTGGCAAGAGACCTAGCATATGAATACAGAGAATTCAAAATTGCGATGCTTGCTAAACCTCCTTATCCATCACTCAATCAATTCATCGTAGCCTTATAAGGACATGAACAACTTCTCCATGATGAGGATGAAGAAAAGAAACTAGCAATAAACCCGGATCAAGAATTCATTAGTCAACGAGGCAAGAGTCACGAGCATTTCAACTCAAAGGGAAGAGGATTTATACCAGCAAGTTCATCAGAAAATATTGTAGGATCATCTAGAAACAACAACTCAAGAAAACAGAACCAAAAACCAACAAATTCGGTCAACAACAATCAGATTAAAAAGAACACTCAATAAGCCAATACTGATGAGAATGGTAAGACTATTTGTCAAATTTGTTTCAAAGCTGATCAAAGTGCCTTAAGAGTGTTGGAATAGGTTTAAGCAAGCCTACCAACCTGAAGGAATTCCCCAGGCCTTGGTTGCAATGCAGATGAATGATGAAGATGAAGATAACATCTTTTATGCAAATTCTGGTGCTATAATACACGTTACCAACAATAGGTAATATAAATAACATAGTTCCTTATAAAGGAAATGAATCATCGTATATTGGTAATGGGGATGGCCTTAAAATTAGTCGCATTAATGAGCCAAAATTTAAAACAGGTCATGGTCGTTTAAAGCTGAAAAATGTTTTAGTAGTACCTGAAATTAAAAAGAATTTACTATCTTTAGGAAAACTTACCAGTGATAACTCTTGTCATATTACATTCTCCTCTAATTGTTTTTTTTATTAAGAATCAACAGGGAAATACTCTGGCCAAGGGCCGGGCATAAAAGAAAAGCGTTGGATACACTTGAAATCATCCAAGCATATGTTCTCGACAACACAAAGAAATAAAGCAACCTCTGAAGTTTGGCGTCAATAGATGGGACATCCGAATAAAAAAAATTTAAAGCATCTGGAAAAACAACTTATTGATTTTTTTTCTCTGGCAAACTCTCATTTAGCAATTGGCGACCTAAAAGTAGAGGTATTGCAGCTCATCTTTAACAATTTACAATGTTTCGTTTTCCTAGATAGATATAAACAAGTTTCATGTTCTTGTCATATGAACTAGCTGCTAGAACTCTTAAGATATGAGATTTTAACATTCACTTGTTGCTTTCTTCTCCTGTCTACTCCTTCAGTGTTGAATAAACTTGCATCTGTTATCAGAAGCATGATCTCCTCCGAGTTTTGCTTTATTTATGTTTCAAGGCAAATGGGCTCTTAAAATAGTATAGTTCTTTTGTAAGGAGCCGTGATCTTAATCGAGGCACTCTCTTGAATATTCCCACTCTGTGTTCCTTCTATACTTCCAGTTCAATAGTTCAGGAGCAAAGTGGTTAGATTGAGAGATTATATACTTCCTTCTGAGGATGATAATTTAGATTAAAATAGATCTTATAGGTGCAATTCTGCAGTTATATGCTGATTCAACCATGAACTTCTGTTTTGTATTTGATTTTTAAACTATTTCTAATATTAAGATATTTCTTATTGAGGGAAAATTAGGTTTAACACTAATCTCTTCTTGAAATTAGCATTTCGCCATAATACCCTTTTGTTGAAGAAGCGTATAATTACAAGTAAATATAAGAGAAAGAATTAAGAACCACTACTACAAAAATAACTTTCACTAATATTATACTAATGACACTTTTTTAAATAGTATCAGTGAATAGAAGTGTTAATAAATTACTGATACTATAGTATTAGAAATATAAAATGTCAATGAGTTATTGATAACATGGTATTAGAAAATGAAGTGTCAATAGGTTTGTAATACTATAGTATCAAAAAGTTATTTTTTAATAAAAAAATAAAATTAATGAAACAAATTTAAATTTTAAAGAAATATAAAATGCCTAAAACGACATAGTTTTTGGCGTTTAAAAAAACCCTAAAAATGACGTTGTTTTTGGGTGCTTAAAAAATGCCCCAAACGATGTCATTTAGGGTTACTTATATTTTATCTTCTTCGATTATACGTTGCCCTAGTTTTGGAGGCACGTCTCTATCAACCGCTTTGTTGCAAATTGGGGCTCTCGTCTTTCTCTCTCTGGTCAATTGTTGCAAATTGAAGAATCTGTTTCCGAGGAAATGGACTCTCGTCTTTCTCTCTCTGGTTGGTTGTTGCAAATTAGAGAATTGGCTCTTGGGGAAATCGACTCTTGTCTTTCTCTCTCTGGTCGAAATCCTCTCTCTCTCTCGTTGAAGAAGATAAGCACCTGGTAAGTGTTTCGTTCTCTCTCATAAAATTATTCCATTACAAATAATTTATAATTTATTTGTGTTAGTTTACTTGCCTTCATTTTTGTCTCTCATTAATTTTACAAATTAAAGTTAAAAGTGTTTATCTACTATATAAAATCAGCTAATGGTGATATAGAGGAGCAAGAAAATGGAGGTTATTGGAGATAAGGATGTGGACATTAGAGAGGAGATTTTCGGTGTAAAATTATCCACTTGTAATGATTGAGAAAGATGTTAGTAGTTCAAGTAGCACTTGTTCCAGCAATGATTCCTCCTCTTCTTATAGTGGCATTTATTCAAAGTATTGAGAATAATTTCATTTGCTTGATGTTGTGTTTTAATGTAAGTTTTGACACGTTTTCGCTAACTATTCAACTTGAATATTTTTTGTCTCTTTCTCTCATTATTTTTCTTTCCTTACAAGAAATCAAAATAGGTGCTATTTCAATTTAAGAACTTGAGTTTGAGATGAGAAATCAAAATGAGATTTACTTACAAATAATTTTTGTGTAAGTAACAATTTTCATGTGTATTTTTTAATAAAAATGATGTTAAGGATTTTTTTTTTAAATAGTGATAAGGATTATCATGAATAATTTTGTTTAAAAAAAGGATAACATCTATCCTTTACTATAAGGGATAAGTCATCACCTCGAATTGGAATCAAATCCAAGATTCATAGAGATATGACATAAGAAAATAAATGAACACACTTTGTATTATCGTAATTAGTTACATGTAAGGCTCTGTAACTTTTTTTTGTCTTCTTTTACTTGATATTAGCATATATTTAAACAATGAAATTTGTGTATATTCAATATCTTTTTAAAATTATGAGTTTTTTCAAATTCTCAAAAAATTGAGGTTAAGTCTTGTCAAGACTAAATCTAACTTACAGCAAACAAAACTTAAGATAAAATTTGAATTGTAATATAGTGAGTAAACTCTAGGTCTTGTCAATAAGATAAAGGTGATATTGACTTACAATGAGTAAGATTTAGCGATTAAATCGTAAAGATTAGATTACTTCGCAAAGAAGAACAAGTAAATTGGGTCATGGAAATCAACAAGGATGAGAAAATCTTATATTGAAAGTTAAAATGATAAAATAGATTTTTAAAAAATTATAATTATTGTTTTATTAAGTTGAATGATGATGCTTTATAATGAAAATCAAGCTTTTCACATTGTACCCTTACATATGTACATGAACTCTTCATATTTGTAACTTTATTTTTATGTGTTAGTTCTTTGAAGACAAAATTTTTAGGTTGATGTCAATGGCTTTAATGCAAACTCACATAGTAAGATAAAATTAAACAAGATTGAAGTAAGTAGAGTTTATTCATTTGGATAGTGGCTTAATTGCATTATTTGTCATCTTTTTTATTATTTGCAGTAATTTTCTTGTTTAAAAACTAAAAGCATTATATGTTGATTTGACTCATATAAATACATTCTACCTTTATTTTATGTAAATATTTACGTATTGACAATATAGCCACTATTTCTTGTTACAGTTTTATGCTTGTATATCTATTATTTTATACTATTACGAGGCCACTATATTTATTTTTGCTTGGGGCTTTATGGCTATTAATTTTGGTATTGTTTTGGAGTTGTATGACCACTATTTTTGCTACTTAATTGAGGTTGCATGAACATTATTTTTGCTGTTTTGGGTTATTTGTAGTGCTATTTGGGGCTGTTTCTGACAGAACCCGATCCAGAATCCTACAATGTGCACCTAGGTAGGCCCTGTCGAGCACCCCAATGGAACACTTTTCAAAGTCCGTTATCAACCCTGGGAAATTCTATGAGGTAAACCCTAAAATTTCTCTTAATTTATTTTTGATATATTTTCATAAACAAGGAAAAAATTTAATTTTTTTAAAAATTTTGGATTAAAACCGACAGAGTTTCCTATATTTTTTTGAAAATCTATATTTCATAAACCTGCAGAAAATACACTCCAAATATTTCTCACATCTCTCAGCTGCAATAAGACCTCTCGTCCCTTCCCAAATTAATCAACACATGCATTTTTTATCATATTCCAATAAACATCCATAGCAGAAAAATCAATCATTTCAAAAAGGCATAAATATTCATTTTAGTTCCAAAATCTGTTATGCATGCTATACAATACAAATCTAAATGTGATACATGTATATGCACTAATGTATACATATAGCTCTCTGTACATGCACAGGAGATCGTCGTAGGACTGGCCCACTACTGATCTATAGGAGAAACTGTAGGCTGTACGTTGCTGACTATACTTGGGGAAAAAAATAGAAACACCAAAAATAAAGGGTGAGTTGATAAACTCAATGTGTGAGTGTGAAATCTGAATAATTGTGGAAACATACTGAAAATGCTAAAAAGTACTGAAAACTGTTCTAAATTGTTTTTAAATCTCAAATACTGGTAAAACTCTGCCGATCGATTTTATTTATTTAAAATTTAATAGGCTACTACTGAAATTTATAAATATTATTAACAAATATTTTTATTTTCTAAAAAATAAAAATTGCATATCTCATACAATTGTCTAAAACTTCCGCTCGGTTCTAGTCTGTCTGAAAAGCACCAATGGCTACCCTAATGTTGGACCCACTCATTGACATGGCCGACAAAATGAGTCGGTCACAAGGCAGTCTCCACTAGCAACAACCACTGTGACCAATCTAATAAACTAAAAAATCTGAGACATTTCACTGTCTATATGGCGAAATATACATCGCAGACATATAGCAAGACAATACCCCGTAGTATAAGTGACTCACTAACTCGACACCCCGGAGTTAGTAACACTCAACCTAACTGACTGACCTGCCCACGCATATGGGGTGTACCGACCGAGCCTATACTATCCCTATAGGGATCTGAATCTGATAGTTGATAACTGATAAATAGGGTACCACTGGCCTTTGAAAACTAATCGTATCTAAAAATTATTTCTTAAAATTGATATGTAAATTTCTACTATCTGTTTCTTACTATCAAAAGATAAATCTCTAAACTGTTAAAAACACTGAACTATAATTTAAAATTTTGCAGTATTTTTAAATGATAAATTTTTAATTCTCATTATATCAAAAACAAATCAAATAAAATATCACTATACTTTCCAAAATTCTTAAAAATCACGTAACTTGAGTAAATTACCTGAAACAACAATATTTAAATTAGAAAACACATAAATACTAATAATTTAAAATAAATTGCATTTAATTTCTTTTAACTGCTTCCCCATTCACCAACTATTCTACGCTAAAGTTTCTTTTCTAGGCTTGTCCTTTCATCGGTTTCAACCTTTGGCACCTACAAAGCATAAATTACGCTTTAGTCTCCCTAAAATAGAAAAATTACCAAAATACCCCTAGTGCACATTTTCGGCCACCACCAAATTCCTTTTTAAATTTATAATTTTGCCCTTAACAATCTCAATTTATGCACAAACTACCTTCTTCTTTTTTTGTCAAAAGGGTCTATAATCCCTTATAAATTTTTTTGGACATAATTACCCCTAATCTTTGTCATAAATGATCATTATGTCTTATATCCTATCTTTAATTTTCACCCATCAAAACTCATCTTAAGGGTCCTAGAATTCATTCCTAACTCTTAATTTTAGCTAGTTGCACTTGTACCACTAAAAACTCCAAAATGACTCAAATGAGATTTTTACCATTTTTCAAATTTCTTCTTACCTATGTGCTTATCTACTCCCCAAATTTATTCTAATGCCCTAAATTTATTCCATTGAAATCCAATTATACAAAAACCTTAATTTACTATTCTAGGGTTTGGAATTCTCACCTTTGTTTTAAGCAAATTTACCCTTAATCTACCTTTGAATCTTGCTTAGGCATTTGAAAACCACTTGAATTTGATGTGAATTCCTTGATTTGGCTTAGAAATGCCGTGGGTTTCACTATTCACCTTCTTCTCCCTTCATGGCCAAATTTCTCTCTCTCTCTCTCTCTCTCTCTCTCTCTCTCTCTCTCTCTCTCTCTCTCTCTCTCTCTCTCTCTCTTGTTTTCTTTTTTTCTTTTAACACTTCCTTGCAATTAAAACACCTGGCCTTTATATATGTCCAAAAATTACCTAATGGCCCTCCAAGAAATGCCTAATAGCTACCTAGTCCTCCAATTAAAAAGCCTTTGATTGGTGGCCAATAATTTAATAATTATTACTAATAACTAATAAAATATAGTATAATAGACTAATATATGCAATTATCCCAATTTGATTGGTCCATATGTCTTAAAATACACATCCTTATCCAAAAAAAATGGCTTGCTTAAGGTGTGATAGTTATATCAAAAATTATTGGTACAAATATTAAATTTTCACTACTTAGTCAACCGAAAAAATTCTAAAAATATTCGATGAGCACCCAACGCCCAAATTGACTATGAAATTACCCAATTGGGTCTATTACAGCTCATGTAAACACTTAAAAAAATATTCTGAAGAAGGTCAAAATCTAAAACTTCTACAGTTTCTTAATTGTCAAATACCGAAATTTTAGGTATCTGACTATTCATGAGAACTGGGCATTATAGTTTCAACTTCTTCTTTTTTTTTTTTTGCCTTTGTTTTGCTTTTTTTATGATTTTATTTTTATTTTCTAATTATAATTTATTATTTTGTGTTTGTTATTGCAGTGTTCTTACAATTCTCTTAGTTAACTGCTTTAGACCATAACAACTCAGTAGCGTAGAAAGTTATTGTGAGGTATATTTTCATTCTCTAATATATAATTTCATTTTTCTTATTGGCTAATGTTTTTTGTAATATGGAGTTTATTTTATATGATTTTCAAATTTTGGAGTTGTTGTGATGAGGAGATAGTTGTTGCAATTTATTTGGAAGTGTTATTAACATATAATACATGTTTGTATTTTTTTTATTGTAATAAAAGAAAATGATTGTCAATTACACTCAAGTTAAGATCTTTCACGTTGAATTAACAGTCATTAAATAATAATCACGTAAAATATCTGACATGGACAGAACATGGATATCAAGTGATAGGTTATCAAAGGAGTATGAAATTGGAGTTGATAAATTTTTGCAATTTTTCGTGTTTAATTCTGATAATAGGAGGTCATTTAGATGTCTATGTAACTCTTGTTGCAATATGGAGTTCTATGCTCCGGAGTCAATAAGAGTTCATTTGTTTGAAAAAGAATTTCTGCCAACGTATTTAACTTGGACTAAATGTGGGAAAGTTGACAGTAAGTTGAGAGCTTCATCTCTTGAAGATCATTCTACTGGAAGACAATTTAAATGCCAAGACTACAATAACATTATAAATATGGTTAACGATGCCTATGAACAGTGTGATAAGGATCTTAAGTTTTTTAGAAATTTACTTGAAGATGCAAAAAAATCTTTATATCCTGGATCAAGGCATTCCAAGTTGTCTGGTCTGATGAAAATTTATAATGTTAAAGGAAACTATGGATTATTTGATAAGGAATTTTCGTCTCTATTGGAAGTTTTTGCTGACATTTTACCAGAAGGTAATAATATTCCAAAGTCGATGTATGAGGCTAAACAAATAATAAAGGTGTTGGGATTAGAATATAAAAAAATACATGCTTATTCCGATGATTTTATTCTATATAAAAAAGAGCATGAACAACTTAACAAATACCTTACATGTGGAGAGTCTAGGTGGAAGAAAAAAGGAAATGGATCTAAGAAAGTCAGATTGAGGATTCCTGAGAATGTTTTGTGGTGTTTTCCTCTTATTTCAAAGTTTACACATATGTTCCAATCACTTAAAATTGCTAAGTATTTGACTTGGCATACAAATGAGAGAATAAAATATGGTAAGCTTCGGCATCTGACAGACTCACCTGCATGGGATTTAATTGATAACAAATGGCCTAAATTTACACAAAAGCCTAGAAATCTTTGTTTGGCCCTATCAAGTGATGGGCTCAATCCACATAGCACGCTCAACACTACTTACAATTGTTAGCCAGTGTTGATGATATCATACAATCTTCCTCAATGGTTGTGTATGAAAAGGAAACATATAATGCTATCTTCATTAATATCTAGACCTAAACAACCCGAAAATAATCTAGATGTATACTTAGCTCCTATGATTGAAGATTTAAAAATACTATGGGAATGTGGTGTAGAAGTGTATGATGCCCATAAGAAAGAAAGTTTTATCTTAAGGGCCTTGTTAATGTGGACAATTAGTGACTTTTCTGTGTATGGTAACCTATCTGGGTGTATAGTGAAAAGGTATTTTGCTTGTCCATACTGTAGGATAAACACATTATTATGTTGGCTTGCATGTAGTAGAAAAAATGCCTATATAGGCCACTGCCATTTTTTACCAATTGACCATCCATTTCATAAGTTGAACAAAATTTTTAATAATGTATAAGAGATGGGTGAAGCTCCTAATATTTTGTCTGTGCATGAGATTCTAAGGATGGTTGATGAAATTGCTAGTAGTACTGTTATGAGAAAGCATAAGAAGCGAAAAAGGGGCAATAGTAATACTGAGAAGTTGTTCAAAAAAAGTCTATATTCTTTGAATTGGAATATTGGTCACATTTGTTGGTTCGCCATCAATTAGATGTGATGCAGATTGAGAAAAATATATGTAAAAGTATCTATGGTACATTACTTCATCAACCGAGCAAGACGAAAGATGGGGTAAATACTATAAAGGATCTTGTGGAAATGAAGATTGGGGATACATTAAACTGATGAAGAAAATAAGAAACTTCCCGCTGCACCTTACACCTTGAGTAGAAAAAAGAAGCAAATATTTTGTAGAACTTTGTTCGAAGTAAGGGTTCCAAGTGGGTATTCTTCAAACTTCAAAAAACTTGTTGTAATAGACGATTATAGGCTTCAAGGCCTAAAGTCTCATGATTGTCATACTTTGATGCAATAATTGTTACCTTTGACAGTTCAATATTGTTTTTCACACAATGTTTGTCACGCCATAATGCAGGTATGCTTCTTCTTCAACTTCTTGTACAATAAAGTGATAGAAAATGATAGTTTGGATGAGTTGCAAAGTAACCAGGTTGTTACTTTATGCATGATGAAACAATACTTTCCACCTAACTTCTTTGAGATAATGGTTCATTTAACTGTCAATCTCATTAAAAAAGTTAGGTTATGTGGGCCAGTTTATCTTAGATGGATGTATCTATTTGAGAGATATATGAAGTTTTGTAAAGGTTATGTGCATAATCACAATCGTCCAGAGAGGTGCATTTCTGAAAGTTATATTACTGAGGAAGCACTTGAATATTGTGTTGAATACCTCTCTAATTATGATGCAATTAGGGTCTGAACTAGTTTACGCAATTCACATATTTCATAACCTTTAAGTTTCAGAGATATAAAGCTTGTGGATTCTCATACATTGGAGTAAGCAAATCTTTGTATATTAGAGAACACACCAAAGGTTCAACCTTATATGAAGTAAGTTATATAGTTTAATTATAATACAGTTATATATTACTTATATTTTATTGTACTAACTAGTGTCATTGTTTACCTTTAAGGAGCATAAGGAATATTTGAAAAGAAATTTCCCTCACCAAGCTAAAAATCACCTATGGCTGCAAAATGAGCATACTCGTACTTTTAGTGATTGATTTCAGAATAAAGTCAAATTACATCACATATTTAGTCCAAGTTAAATATTTATAAGTTGTGAATATTGAAATAAATTATATGAAATGTAGGTATCGAATGACATACAAATGAATGTGGTTGTTAATGATACCGTCAAGTGGTTAGCCAGAAACCTCATTCTTTGGTCATTACATATGTTGGATACCTTGTAAATGGTTTTAAATTTGTAACTAGAGCTTGAGACAACAATTGGGTAACACAAAATAATGGTGTTAATATTGTTGCAACGACAATGCAAATATTTAGTTCGAAAGATAAAAAGCCATATTTCAGAGAAATGGCATTTTACGGAGTCCTTGATGAGATTTGAAAACTCGATTATCTAATGTTAAAGAAGGTATTGTTCAAGTGTAATTGGATTGATAGTAAGAATGGTGTTGAGGTCGACGATTTAGGATTTATAATTATGGACTTGAACCAAATTGGTCATAAATCTGATAGTTTCGTATTAGCTTCTCATGCGACACAAGTGTTTTATATGAAGGATCAAAAAGATCATAATAAATTAGTTGTTTGTTCAATGGTTGAAAGGGTTAATAAATTTGCAACTGATAATGAGTGTGATGACATGGTACTATATGCTCCCATATCAAAAACATTGCCCTAAGTTAAGATTGATGATAAAGATAATGTTGCAATTTATTCAAAACAAGATTGTGAAGGTGTTGGCATAGATATGGACACAATAGATGAATAATGTCCAATAACTTGTTCAAGTATTCTAGTGTATATTCATTTGAAATATAATTGAATTGTAAGTATATGTACATAATTAATTCATGCAAAAATTTACATGTTTATTATTTGTATGTATGTTGATTTGTTTTTTATTCTTGCATATTAGCTCAACATATGGCTGAGAGCGAGGATATACTAGGGGGAAGATCGCAAAGAAGAGGAAAATCCAAGAAGAAATATTTGCAATTGTTGACACCCGATAAGAAGATTGCCATTAACTACAACTCATACAGTGTGGCTTCTGGCGATATATCAATTGAATTGAGAAATTACATAAGTATTTTGGTACGAAACAATATTTCAATTATATATGATGATTGGAGATGCGTACCCCTTGAGCAGAAGGAAGACTTGTGGCTTCATTTTCAGGTTTGTTATTCTTTTCTGTATACTAGGCAATGGGATGCTTTTTTGTTTAAATTATTTATATTTTTTTTATCATTCATTTTTCTTATGTAGGATAAGTTCAAATTGAATTTAAAGAGTAAAAAGCAAGTATTTTAGTGGATGGGCATCTCTCTAAGGAACTTTTGCATACTAGAGCTCACGAGTAAGTTCTTTCATATAAGAATGATCGTAATCAATTGAGATTGTCACCCCTTGAATACCCAAACATTAAGAACAACATTGGAAGTTATTTATTGATAAAGTGTTATCTAATTTATTTGAGGTGAGTTAAATATCAATTATTTTATTTTTGTGTAATATAAAAAGTTAAATATCAATGAGTTTACATATTCACATTGTGCAGAAAAATAGTCAAAATGCTAAGGAAAGACGTGCTAAGAACATTTATAATCATTGTTTGGGTAGTACAGGTTACAAAGGCTTATGTGAAAAACTTGTAAGTCTTAAATCAATTTTAATTATATCAATCTATTATCATAATATATTATGTTTAAACCAAATGGAAATATTTATTTTTCTAAATATATTTATTTTTCTCTTATCTTAGTTGAAGGAACAAAGGGAATCTTCGAGCCAAGTGGACCGAAGTATGTTATGAAAAAATGCTCAACTCAATAAAAAGGAAAATATTCAAATGCAGTGCAAGAAGTTATTGAAAAAATTGTAAGTGATTTTATTTATGCTTATTGATCACATAATATTTCTATTATGATAACAACATTACTTGTGAATAGTAAGAGGAGCTACAAAGTCATGTTAACGAAGGGTCTTTGAAGACAGATGGTACTAATGATATTCTAGCTTTGGCATTTCACAAGCAACCAAATGGAAGTAGAGTATAGGGTGTTGGCCAATTTATTACCCCATCCATGTACTTTTGTGTTCCTGAAAGTTCCATTATAGTGCATGACAAGATGTTGCAAGAATAGAAATTTGCAATATTATCTGCGCAAGTTCAGACGCTTGATGCAAGACTTAATGTACAGTCAAAAACTAAAGTTGGTAGTTGCAGTATCAAACATAATACTATCAACAAGGGCAATGCAGAAGTGAATCGTCTGTCTCCAAAGATTTTAGAAAAAAGAAAGGTATAATTACTCATGAAAACTTTTAACTTTCATATCTTAATTTTTTTTATTATGATTAAAGTTCTATATATTTTTTCAATGAAGGTCAACCAATACAATCCTTAGCCCATAAGAAAACTCCAACAAGGAAGAAAACACCGACAAAGCAAACTGTTGCCATCATACCTTTTCAGCATGCAATAACTCCTAGAAGGTCCCCTAGAATTAGTCCAAAACTAACACATGCATGTCCTGAGTCACCCCCAAAATAAACAAATCAAATTGCAAGAAAGCTAGTTCTTCGAAAGAATACAAGAAGTTTGATAACTTCAAGAAAGCAATCAAGTCGGCAGTTGGCTATGTTTTCCTATCTGGTTAACAATTGCCTGAAATTAACGATAAAAGTAGAGCACCAATTGACAATCTTTGGTCAGTATTAGGTCACTCATTTGACTAAGACGGATTGTGAAACTGTTATAAATATGACCAAGTTATCCAACATTTGTCTTGAGATTTAGATAAAGTAAGTTCTTTTTTAAACTGTTATTGCTATTAAAAAAAGGCCTCAATATATAGTCTCTTATATGATTCATTTATAATCTAATTTTTTGTTAGGTACCTTTACCATTTCATGGAGAATGAAGGACATGACTTTCCAGTGCACTTTTGCATTCCTACAAAAGTGTCTGCATCAGGTCATCTATCCAATGTCAAAACACATACTGATCGATCTCGGTATATTGCTGAGAATTTTGCATTGTCACAACCAGAGCAAGTTACACTTATCCCATATAATCCTAGGTATGAAATTCTTTCAATTGATGTAATTATAATACTTTTCACCTAGTTATAAGTTCTTAAATTAACACATTTTTTTCTTGCGTGTCGCAACCATTAGGCATTAGTTGCCATTGATTTATTGACATCAACTGTGTTTTACCTTGACCCATTAGAGAATAAACCTTGTGAAGATTTAAAAGATATTGTCAATCAGTTAAGATTCAGTTACTATTATTTCAAGTTATGTATTTTCAATTTATTTTAAATTTAATATGACTTGTTGTTTATTTCTTTTAGGGGTGTCAAAATTTATCTTACACAGAAAACATCTCAAAAGGTTAATCTTTAATAGATTAGTGTCAAGGTAAATGTAAACATTTCTTACTTATTATGTGCTTTTTTAATACTTATTTTCACAATTACATGTTAATTTGTGATTTATATTTCACTTATAATTTCAATTGAAATAACAAATAGTTTCAATTGTTCGTAGTGCCCTTTGCAACCTAGTTCACTTAAGTGTGGATACTTTATCATGTAGTATATGAAAATAATTGTTGGGGATGTTAATATACTAAAGAATAATGTATGTATCTAATATAATGTTCTTAAATTTTTCAATATTAGTTTATACACTATTAACTATTTTTTTTTTCATATTTAAAGTTTAAGGGAATTAATAATTACACTCAAGATGACATTACAGCGATACGTGTTGAGTGAGCAATATATGTTGCAGGCTTAATCACAAATAAAAAAAAATAGGTAAAGTTCTTCGTTTACCATTTACACTTAAAAGTTATTTTGGTATCATAAAGTTTTGGAGATGAATCATACTAATTTTATTGTATAAATGGATCTTCTTTCAAAGAATCTATTGTATCATGTCAGTTATAGTTCTCCAGGTTATGAATGCATTTTTTTTATAATATTATTTTCTCATTGAAGCTTGATTTATGTTGCTGAAATGTCATTTGAATGACTACATATATGTTACGTGTTTGTAGCATAATATTGTTTTGTTTGATGTTGTCTGATTAAACTGAAAGGCAAATATATGTTTTGCTTTATTAACAACAAAGGTTTCCAAGTCACTGTTTTATGTATCTTCTAAATTTCTTCGATATAAATTATTGAGCTGTTTATTGTTAAACAAAAGTGTTAGGTTTGGTAAATATTTATTATATTTTATGATTCTCTCATTACATGCTATCTGAATTACTGGGGCATGCTCTTTAAGGATTCTAGTACCAAAATTAAAGTCTTATTATTGTTTGTAATTTTCATGTTCAATCAGAAAATGCTATAAAGTTTGAATATTATGTGAAACTGATAATTAACTAAGCATATGTGAGACTGAGATGCTAAGGATGTTTAATCTATAGCTACAATAAAATGGAATTAGTAGCTATCAAATGTTGGTGGGGTGGTAATTATAAATATTGACTGCCAAGTAAAAGTGACTATTTATCGAACATTTTAGTTGTGCTATAAGAGTTCTTCGTTCACCATCTATACAACAGATTCTTATTATTGTTTTAAAGTTATTTTAGGGTTGTTATGGGATTGAAATGGAGCTATTTCTGGGCTAATATAGGGCCTATTTTAATTATGTATTTCTTGATAAATATATTATATAAATATTTTGCCTTTCTTTGTTACATATAAACACTTTTTAACATTTGTATCTTCTCTTGGTGACTGTTTTGAGGGCTCATATTGGACTGTTTTAGAGGCTATCTTACAGTTGTTTTGGGACTATCTTAAGGTTGTTTTGGGGCTAAAATAGGAGCTGATTTTTGGGTGCTTTCTTATTGTTATTTTAAGGTTGTTATAGATTGAAATAGGGTTATTTCTGGACTAATATGGGGCTATTTTAATTATGCATTTCCTGATAAATATATTACATAAATGCTTTGCCTTTCTTTATTACATATAAGTACTTTTTAGTATTTGTATCTTCTCTTGGTGGCTATTTTAGAGGCTCATACTAGGCTGTTTTAGAGGTTATCTTATAATTGTTTTGAGGCTGTCTTGTGGTTATTTTGAGGCTGAAATAAGAACTATTTTTTTTATGCTTTCTTATTGTTATTTTAAGTTTGTTTTAGGGTTGTTATGGGATTGAAATGGGGCTATTTTTGGGTTAATATAAGGTTGTTTTAATTATACATTTCCTGATAAATATATTACATAAATGCCTTGCCTTTCTTTGTTACATATAAGAACCTTTTAGCATTTGTATCTTCTCTTGGCAACTGTTTTAGGGGCTCATATTGGGCTATTTTAGAGGCTATCTTATGATTGTTTTGGGGCTATCTTGGGATTATTTTGGGGTTGAAATAGAAGCTATTTTTTGGGTGCTTTCTTATTGTTGTTTTAAGTTTATTTTAAGGTTATTATGAGATTGAAATGGGGTTATTTCTAAGGTAATATGGGGCTGTTTTAATTATAAATTTCCTAATAAATATATTATATAAATGCTTTGCCTTTCTTTATTACATATAAGCACTTTTTAGCATTTGTATCTTCTCTTAACTTTTATGCTATCTAATTCAACAACTAAGCATATCTTGCTTTTGTTCTCTAACCTAGTTTAAGTGTGATTTTTATTCTTGTACTGTCATTGCAATTTCTTATAAGTCAAGTATATTGTTCAAGTTTTTTATATATTTACTCATGTATTTCTATTTACTTTGACAAATGTGATCGTAGATTATTTTGCTCGATGGTTGCTAAGATGTGTAGATTGCTTCAACTAATTTGATGGATTGTTATTTTGTGCAAATTTATGTGGTGATTGTGTTTAACTGAACTTAGAACACTAAGATCTTTTGGACTAAGTTTTGAATGTTTGTAATATAAAACATTATCTTACAACTATAATGAGAATATCTCAAAGTGTTTCATATTACTTAACAATTTTTTACTAAGATCTTTCGGACTAAGTTTTGAATGTTTGTAATATTTCTGAAACTAAGTTGAATGCACTTTGGGATATTTTCATTATAGTTGTAAGATAATGTTTCATATTACTTAATAATTTGGAATATATATAAATGTGAAGTGCATTCAAGTTTAAATATATATTAAATATTTTGGTTCAATAATTATAATTTTAAATTATTGAAAAGCTAATTAATTAAATTGTCATAAATAAACGGTAAATATTATTGGAACAATGGTCTTAATAATTTTTTGATACTATAGTGTCAGTGATTCTCTGATACTGTAGTGTCAGAGAATCTCTAATATTGTGGTATCAGTAAATCGTTAACACCATAATATCAATGAATCTCTGATACTGTGGTGTCAAAGAATCTCTAATACTATGGTATCAATAAATCTCTGACACCATAGTATCAGTGAATCTCTAATACTTTGGTGTCAAAGATTCACTGATACAATGGAGTTAGAGATTTACTAATACCATGACATTAGACATTCATTAATATTATGGTGTCAGAGATTCATTGATATCATATTTAGCGTTAATAATTTTCTGACTCGAGCAACACTGACACTATAAAATAGTGTTAGTAAAATTCTTCACTGACGCTAAGTGAAGGTCAATTTTGTAGTAGTGAACAAGATCAAATCAAGAACACACACAACCAAGTTAGTACTAGAACTGCCAACAAGTTGTTCTCCAGGCAGACTCCAAGGATACACATGTATAATATTACACGTTAAGGTGATTTCTCAACCTTTTAAATATATTAATGTGATTAATATATTATTTATTATGTTTATTGTATGTTTTAATTCTTTCGCAACGTTAAATATGTATATGAGACATATTTTATACAATAAACACAATTTCACATACATACACTCACGTATATTAGATCTCTAACACAGTTGTCTATAATTGAAGGAACTTCAATGAAAGACCATGTTGATGACTTCAATAAGATTATCATAGATTTTGAGACGAATGTCATTAAGATCAAGAATGAAGGTAAGACAATTATTTTGTTGTTTCCTCTACCTCCAAGTTAAAAGCACTTTGTGGATATAATTATGTATAGCAGGGAGACTTTAACGATGACTGATGTTAAAGTCTTATTGAACTCTAAAGAATTAAGAAAAATATCTAAATCTGATAATGCAGCAAGCTTAGTTGTAAGAGAATGAGATAGAAAGAATAATTAATGGGGCAAATCCAAGAAGTGCTATTATTATAATAAGGAATGGCACTTAAAGAAGGAACTTCAATGAAAGACCATGTTAATGACTTCAACAAGATTATCATAGATTTTGAGACGAATGTCATTAAGATCAAGAATGAAGATAAGACAATTATTTTGTTGTGTCCTCTACCTTCAAGTTATAAGCACTTTATGGATATAATTATGTATAGCAGGGAGACTTTAACGATGACTGATGTTAAAGTCTTATTGAACTCTAAAGAATTAAGAAAAAGATTTGAATCTAATAATGCAACAAGCTTAGTTGTAAGAGGATGAGATAGAAAGAACAATCAATGGGACAAATCCAAGAAGTGCTATTATTATAATAAGAAATTGCACTTAAAGAAGGATTTTTCAGTAAGAAAGGCAAAGAAAGGTGGAGAGGCTGCAATAGTCTACGAAGAAAACTTGAAAGTTGCAAAACCATTGATAGTTTCTGATGAGAAGTATGCTAGTGGATGGATACTTGATTATGACTGCAATTATCATACGTGTTTTAATAGGTTTTTGTTCACCAATTATAAATCCATTAGAGGTAGAAAAATACTAATGAAAATGATATTGCTAGTGAAATTATGGGGATTGGTAACATAAAAGTTAAGATGTATGATAGAAAAATTAGAAAGTTACATGGTGTAATGAATGTTTTTGGAGTTAAGAGGAATTTGTTATTCCTTGAAGTGCTAGATCAAGAAAGATAGTCATTTAAGGCAGAAAAAGAAATACTAGAGATAAAAGAATGATGTATAATAGTTATGAAGGGTGAAAAGCATATGGGGCTATATTTGCTTGATAGAATGTTGTAGGTGGCACAAGATAGTGTGGTATAGATCCTTAGGAACTTTGAGTTATTGGGTATTCATTTGTAATCTCTTGTAGGAGTTCTTTATATATAAAAAAACTAAATAAAAGAAGTTGGGATTCTAAAATCCACTGTTAACGTAGGCGATTATTACTGAACCACATACATTGCTTGTGCATAGGTTATAAAGAGCTTCAAACGATTACATTTATGAATTTGAAATTACAACTCAGTCACAAATTTTGTCTTATTATGCTTACATTACATTAGTAATTTAATATATGTTTTATTATCTTTTTACAATTTCAAAATTTTTTATTCATATCACTCATCACATGGCCCCCACTGACAGCCATCATATATTACATCAAGGGTATTTTAGTAAAGGGTGCAAAAAATTATAATTTAACAAAATCTTTAGAACGGCGAAAATTAACGTAATAATTATTGGAACATAAGGAACTAAGTTAGTATTACTTATAAAATAAGAGACTAAAATGTCATTTTCTTTTAATTTCCATGACCATTCTAACAATTACTGACTTATACTCGTAAAAGCTCCTTACAATATCTTAAACAAACAGTTAGCTGAAGCCTTATATAGTCGTTGGTTTATATTGAGCTTTGGTAGGGAAATCTCTTGTTATTCAGAAACCATAAATGTAGTCTTTGGAGAACTAACCTTTTGATCTCTGCATCATTGGCAGGAAATCGAGTGGCAACAAATACAATGTCAAAATGGATGATGCAGCCATCATTGTTGGCGGGTACCCGGTAAAGATGGAAACCAAGATCAACCCGGAGTTGTTGTAAGAACCTTCAATCTTATCTCTTAATTTATGTGAAGTAGCTCATCATATTGCTGATTGTGATTGATTAGTATTGTGCGGTAAGCTAATATTGTTTTTGTTAAAATATGGGTGTTGCAGATATACCGATAGATGACAAGATCAGAATTAGTAGGGGGTATGTCATCCTCCTCTTTGTACACATACGGACTGGCGAATCCAAGCAGAAATAGAGCAAATAGTTATTCTACTAACTTGAAGAATCCATGTAACTACTTGTATATCCGTAGTACTTCGTAAAATGATTCATGTTTTCTCCTACATGAAGCCGAAATCCATTGTTTGCACATTGGCTATCATCCAACTTGGAAAGTTATGCTGTTATTCAGAATACAATTTAGAAACAGTTGAAGAGAACCGACCGTCCTTGAATTCCTGTTCAACAATTTGATTATGATTTTAGAAGCACATCATGTTATCTATTTCTTAAGCTATGTCTTGTTTTCCTAACACAATTAAAACTCGTTTTCAATTGACCTCTATTCTCCAAAACTTGCTCGTCAAAATTGCTCAATCAATAGTTTCCAAAATGAACTAAAAACCAATTTGATTATAGTTATAAAGCACATCCATGTTTTCTATTTCTGAAGCAAAACTAAGTTTTCCAAACACTCGAGAGTGAAACTCGCTTTTCATCGACTATTTTCCAATAACTTGCTCATGTATTAAATTGCTCAGTCAAAAGTTTGCAAAATGAACAAAAAATTTGCTTGAAAATGTAATAAACACAGATCGTCAAGGTCAAACTAGTCATCAATTCAAATGCAATCAAACGTAGGCTCAGCAAGTTGAATAAATTTTATAGTTGAACAAGGAACAAAGGTGGTCATACCATATTGAGCATTGTGCAAGAAGAATCAAAATCGATTTGACACGTAGCTCTTCATACTCAATAACTTAGATAAGCTAAACATGGTTTAAGACATGAACCATACTGACCACGGTGATGAAAAAGAAAAGCTCATAAGAGTTCTGGGAAAGGAATGAATTTTAATCTCATTGTTATCACCGTCCCCCGCAAGTTGCGTACAAATTACTTAACCATGAAAGTGGCAACACAGAAAACAAACACTTCTTCTAAGAACCACAGAATCATTGGCCATCAGAAACATGAAACTGAATTCCATTAGCACCTATGCTTAACAAGTTCTTCCTCTCTATCATTTCTGAAGTACACATAACATCACTTGTACCAAGCATGCTCTCATGATAACTCAATGAAAAAATGTGGCCCTATAGCTTCATGCCTGACGTGTAAAAGAAGATAGGAAAACGTCAGCTACAGAAGCAATATCAAAACCTGGTGCAAGAATGAGCTGCTCTATTCAACAGGAAAGTAACCTAACAACCACCAACATATTACGATAAACTTAAAATACCTCAATCTCATGGGCTTAAAGCCATAGATTGTTTCACTAACCAAAACATAGCTTGCAAAGTTCTTGATGCATGAAATCTTCAGCTCACACTAGCATCTTCCATCAGCTTCAATCAGACAGGATGTTCAACTCCAAGGTGCTGGTAGTAGACCAATCTATGCTCAGGGACAGGTTTAACAGCGAAAATTTACTACAGGGACCGCAGGTTTAAAATTTAAACCAACATCACAGAAAGGAAATAGACAAGAGAGACAAAGCACCAATCATAGGCTATCCAAAACCACACTACTTAAGACTAAGGCAATCATGCAAACACAACTCAGCAAAACTAAGTAATTGACAACCAACAATCTTGTCCTCACTAAATAATGCAGACACACTCACCAGTCAACCCCCCAACACACAAGGTATTATCGAGATACACATTGAAGTAACAAGAATTAAGGCAGAAGCAAAACAGAAATGACAATGAAGGAAAGCTTCACTAATGACATGCCCTCCAAGGAGACTGATCTCTCTGCTTATCAATTTAGTTGAATCATAAAACCTGAAGAAGACTATGAAGCACTCAAAGAGGATAACCAAATGAGACTCAAAGGAGATAACCATATAAAACTTGTGTCTTTTCAGGATGTACTCGCCCAGTGATTCTCTGTGCAACTTCAATGTAAGAATTCAAGAGGGGAAAATGGGTTTATAATCATTTGCTGAAAGTTGGAGCATTCGTGAAAAGAGTAGACTCATTTCCATCATTAGTTTGTAAATGGAAAAAAGATGAGCAATATAAATAATATGGTAGTCCTTCAAAGGCTCTTGTAAACCATAAAAACGATATCAAACTCGGATAAATCATAAGCTAATTCAATTGGAAGGAATGAACCATCACGCACTCAGTTTGTCCACTTCTTTCCTTCTTACTTTTCTTGGAAGATAGGGTGGTATAAATCTCCCACTTCATCTCTTGGACTGAAAAATCAAAGAGAACAATACATGAGGAATTTAAACATAACACCAAGCATATTTTCCGTATTTTAACAAATATAATACTACTAAAATCTTCGGAAGTTCAAATCTTACATCACATAGCAATCCAAAAGCTATGATAAAACAAATCCAAACCTAAATCAGAACCAATGAGCTAAGTGAAGTAGAAGGAATCAACCATCACACAATCAGTTTGTGCACTTTTTTCCTTCTTTCTTTTCTTGAAAGATGAGGGCAGTATAAATGTCCCACTTCATCTTCTTGGACTGAAAACTCAAAAGAGAACAAAGAAGTTCAAAACGTACATCACATAGCAATCCAAAAGCTATCATAGAACAAATCCAAACCTAAATCAGAACCTATTAGCCAAGTGAAGTAGAAAGAATGAATTATCAGCCAATTTTCCTCCTTTCCTTCTTTTCCTTTTAAAAATCTCCCATTTCATCTCCATAATAATCTGAAAAATCAAAGAGACAACAGTACATGAAGAATATTAAAAATGACTTCCAGCACATCTTCTAAATTTCAACAATTATAATCCTTGCTCGATTGTTCAAAAGCAAAAGAATATACAACATAGTAATCATTCAAAAGTTATTTCCGACCACCAACACCGAACCAAATTCAGAAAACCAATATGTATAAAAAAATGAATCATCACTCAATTTACCCACTTCTTTCTTTCCCTTCTTTTCTTTTTTATCTTTCTAAATGTTTATTGGGAGAAGGGTTAGTATAAAATTCCCCAGCTTCAACTACTTAATAAGCTGAAATATCAAGAAGACAGCAGTACAAATATTAAAAGCAACATGAACCACATGTTCTGAAGTTCACCAATTATAATTATGATTCAATTCTTTAGAAGTCCAAAGAAATGGGCTAAAAGTTATAAATCTGAAAGGAAGTCTAATAGCAGCAAACTACCTCCATCAGAATCACAAGCTTACCAACCAGCAAAGTTGCAGAGCAACCAATCAATCATTTCTCTCTGCCAAAATTCAAAAGGAGGCCAGTGTTCATGATGCACATTGCTTTAGTACAGGATTACATATGTGAGCTAAAATAGAGAAAACTGAGACATTATGTAACAACAAGATCTGTAGTTACTGGCTAGAACTTACTGGCGAAATTCTTCATGCTCACAACTTGAGATCTCAGAATAAAACTAACACAAATAAATCAAGTAGTGTACATTAATAGATGGCAGAAAAAAAGTCAATCACAGAACATGAGTATTAAATTTTATCGAAAATGAATAAATAAGATAGGAGACAAAAACCCACAAGCTCAGTAAGAGTAGATAACAACAATATACAGCAAAATTATTCCAAAATGAAGTAATTAGAACCCACAAGCTCAGTAAGAGTAAATAACAACAATATACGGCCAGAATTATTCTCAAAACTAAGTAATTAACAATTACAATGAGGTTTTAAGACATTAAGCAAAAGAAATTCCAGTACATAATTGTAATTGAATTACGTTGTACATTCAAATGGCTTCATTAAGATGCAAACACACAGATATATGCCTTCAAAAGAAACCTTGACTACCCTACCAGAAAGGAAAAATAATGAAATCCAAAAAAGAAAAGGAAATTAAAACCTACTAACTACCTCTGTCATACAAGGGCAGAGAATGGAGAACAAGGCCCAATCTTCCTCTGTTTCCCTGTAAGACAGAACAGAAAAACTAAACACAAATAGAAAACTACAGCACATTTACAAAGATTGCATATATCCATAAGCTGCACAAAATATTCCCAGTACAACCTATCCAGAGAAGACTTGCATCAAGAAGGGACCATCATTAGTCCCTACCATCAATGCTCTTCTCCATGCAAACTATGTTCCTCATTGGACTCTTTCTTCTCTGAAATCACATGGCTCTCATCTTCTTTGAAATCTTTTGATGTTTGTTTCTGTTCATCCTTGGACTCATCATCTACAACCATTTCGTTACCCACATTTTCAATCTTTGTGTGGTCATCCTCCTTTGTGATCATACCATCATTAACAAGCTCACTTCTAGTAACTTCTTTCCTCGTGACATTGGGTACAGTATCCTCCATACAAACATCTTCATTATTGTTCTCTTCCTTATTCTCACGGACATCAGAACCATTTTCACTCTCATTCTCTGACCCACTTTCCACAACTCCCTCATTAGCATCCTCCACACCAACACAACTTTGATGATGATGATCACTTTGTCTCTCAAGATATTGCATCCTTCTCCTCAGATCAGCCAACTCTCTCTCCATCAAAAACAACCTCTCTTTAAGAGTCAAATTCTCTTCCTCCAATTGGGCAATGTGACTATCCTGATCATCCACCCGATTCTCTAAAACATTATTATACTCCACACCAACACCACTATTATAATTTGGATAGATCATCTCAAAACGACTCAAATCATGATCCAGTCTCCTCTCAACTTCAACATGCTCCTCCACATCACTCTCACCCGAGCCATTTGCATCATCATCATCCTCATCCTCATGTTCATTCCCGGATCTCAACCTAATCAGCCCCTTCATTGAACCATACCCATCAACCCCCCACTCCTCTTTAGCCATATCACCCAATACCTCCCTGGAGGGTGAAAATATGGGGGTGGGTAAAACCGCTGGAGTTACCGGACAAGGCGAAACCAATGATGCAATACCACCAGACTTCTTAGCCCTAATAATGAAGGACGTGGTGTTACGAGGGGCATAAGGAGCAAACCTGTTGTTATTATTGTTATTAAACTTCTTCTTATTGGGGTAAAATTTCCGGGTCTTTTGACGGTTTTGGGACTGCAATTCGTGCAGAGTAGGAGGGTTGTACCCTTGAGTACTACCCTGACCAACAGTCAATCCCATCTGTTTATTTCGCTTATCGCCAATCTTTTTCCCTTTCCAATTATTATTATTACTGTTATTGTTATTATTAATCCTAGGTTTTGAAGAACCAAAGTTACCAATTTTACTAGGGTTTTGCTGCAACGGAGCCCATTGTTTCTTGTTGTTGTAGCCACCACGATTCAACATCAATGGCTGAGATTGAACCGGCAACTGAGGCTGTTGACTCATCACCTGAAAATTTTGACTAACTAACTTATAAGATCCACTTTTATTATAACTATATTTATAATTATTATCACAACTATTGATATTATAATTATAATTATAATTTATGGCATTATTACAGTAGATACCCCGATCACTTGACATTTGATACGTTACCTGCGGCGGAGGAGGAATCGTCGGCGGCGGCAGCGGCGGAGGGTGATTCATGATCGAAGCTTGATTGATCATCATCTGTTGTGGTGGTTGTTGATCGTTCATTCTTTTGTTTTTCCGGAAACCCTAACCCTAATTCTTCGACTTTTGATTTTGTTCGATTTTTGAGATTTGATTTTGATTTCTCTTAATTTTGAGATCTGGAAGCGTCCGATAATTTTTTTCACTTGTTTGTTTGTTTCAAGAAACGAGAGATTTGGGGCTTTCATATAGTGATAGAAGGAATGTGATGGACGGATGGATGATGAGGAGTGGAAAATGGACGGTTGCGATTAGGAGTTCGTGTTGGAGACGGAGTAGGACAAAGGGGTACACGCGGAAAGCTAAAGTCGGTTTTGGTAGCGCTGAAGTTGATTGAAATATTGTATTTTCTTTTCTTTTTTTCTTTAATTTTATCTTATGTTTAGATCAAATTAATTTTAATTTTAATTTTAAGAATCTTAATTTGCACATATAATTTCTAGAACAAATTTCAACAAAAACAATTCATTCCCAAGATTTTAATATCTCCTTTCATTATTTATTTTTTCTTATGTTATATATTATTTATTTTTTTATGATATATCATTTTTTTTAACTTGAAAAAAAGATATTTAAATTCAAAATCTCAATATTTTTTGACATTGGAAATGCACTCCATTATATTTATGATTCACCTTTTTCTCAAAATAAAAAAGTACCTTTTAAAATTGGAGGGATAATCAAACTTAAAACTTATAAGCTTTTAAAATTGGAAGGAAAAAATTGAACTTAAGACTTATAGGATAAACTGTAAGCCATTATAAATAAGCGCAATTTTAAAATTTTATTATTAATTAAAAGTATAATTACAATTAAAATTTTAAAAATAATAAAAATAACTTAAAAGCTTTTAAATCAATCAATAAATATTTAAAAAAAATGTACATATAATTTTCCTCTCCCTACCTCTCTTCTATCTCATGGAGAATATATTTTTATTCAAATATTATTGTGTTTAGATTTCTTTTGAATTTACAATCAAAATGGCATGGATCATAAGAAATTAAATCACCAAAGAATATATTCTTCATAAAGATCTTTTCTATAGTTAGGTTACTATTCACAAAGATCATTGATATAACGTAAGGAATAAAACCTAGTCAAGAAAAAGTAGGAAGATAAAAGAAAAAGGATTTGAATTCGGGGAATACAGGGCATTTACTTTAGATAGAATAAAGTAAATATCTTTTCTTTTTCTCTTTTTTCTAAACTTGATAGATTGAAACAAGGGATTAAAAGAGATTATTCATAGATTTCTATATATATTTGCTAAGTTAAACAATAATTTGATGGAATTAATTAATAAATAGATAAAGAGAATTATTTACCCATTAATGATTTGGTAATAACTTTCTTTTTTTTTTTTAATAAAATCGTTCTAAAAAATTACTTTATCTTTAATGTCATGCAGTATATTTGAAGAGTTTTTTTTAATATGTTTTAAAATTAATAAAAAAATGTCCTAATTATCAAATAATGTAGAGGGCAAACAATAATCTCTTAATAAATATTTATAAACTATTGTACTGCTTATCTTAATAACAAAGTTTGTGCATTTCCTACTTAGATTAGGGATTCGAATTCTAACTATACTATTGTAAATGTTTGAGATTGAGCCTTGAAATATAATATTTATATAAAAAAAAGAGATTGAGATTTGAAATGTAATACTTGTAAAAAAAAAATATTTACATATTTTTGAAGCATAAATTTAATGCTAAAATTTTGTCGATTAACTTTTATAGTTTTGTGTGGACGATAGTTGGAGTCAGCGGCTCTTTTAAGGTTCCCTCATCTGAGATCTTTGGGAAAGATGATCAAGTTGGTCCTTGCGAACAGCTTGATGCACAATCTTCCTTCAACCATTTGAACGAAATACAACAAAATAAAAAGGAAGGAAAATTCATAAACCGACCCCATCGTCTCCATCCTGTAGGAACTACGAGATCACCCCAATGACGCCTTTAATATCCAGGGGGTGCAGACCGACCATAGAACCCTGCTTAATAAGTGAAATGCATTAACTGTCCACTCTCAAATTGGATAGTAATGATCGGAGAATGATAATTACTCATTCTTAAAACTAGCAGTTAGAAAAAAAATTAATCACTCATTCTTAAAATCAACATTCTGAAGACTAAAGAATGGTATTATTTTTCTTCTAATTTTTTAGTAAGTACCAATATTCTTCTTTTATACAAATGATTAGTCATTTTTAAGGAAAAAAAATGGTACCAAAAAAAAAAACATTAATACTTATTAAAAAAATTAAATTGATAAATATGTAAAACCACACAAAGTTAACTAACAATTTCCCTATGCCCCAATATACATGCATAACTATAACAAGAGCAATATTTTTGGACAAATTGTTTTTGTTACAATGAATGGCTTAGATTTATCTCATGTGATAAGTGTCTTTGAACCCATGTGAATGTGTAAGTAAGCTTTAATTGCATCTCCACCCTCTTTATTTTTCAAACAATTCATTTTGGACCACTTATTTCATCATCTTATCTTTTGGTCACTTCATCTATTTGATGTGACGAGTCATTCACGCAATTATACGAGATTAAATTGAATGACTTGTAATCAAATTGGCGTTTGGCCCAAGGTCTGGATTGGGCAAAGACATACCATGTCAAATGACTCAATTTTAATCTCGAACGGTGTTTAAAGGGAAAATCTTATATAATAAAACTAATAAAATTTTGTACATATGTATTTATTTGAAAATTAACCAATTATAATAAAATTTTTAAATTGGTGATACAATTTCCGGGACAATTACAAGATCTTAAATTTTTTTTAAATAATAATACATATCTTAAATTGCATCTCAAATAATATGTATCAAACAATTATTAAATAAAGAAATAATATAAATTTTAAAATTATTCATTATTCTCAAAAATTGTTTGACTCATCATTATTTGATATATAACTTAAAATACAAATTTAAAATATATAACATTATTATTTTTTTTACCCCAATAAAAGTTAAAGTCTATTTAATAATACACTTTCCAAATACTATCTCAAATTTTTTATTTTAAATCAAAATGTCATTAAATAATAAATTACAATACATTTCAAAATCACCTATTAAACCATTTCATCAATCATTAATTACTATCATTTAAAATAAAAAAATTTGAATACCATTTAAAAAGTCTAATATTACTCTTCCTTCACATATTTACATAATTAAAGAATTTAAGCATATCCCATACAGCATTCTAGCTAGAGGAATCTAAATCTAGGCATACTTTTTACAAGATGCCACAATCAGGGAGATGAGATTCTGTTCTCTTTTTCTCTTCTGTTCACATCCTGAGAAAAGGGTTGTATATTTCTCTAATCAAGAGGAGATGAAATACATGTTACCATAATAATCCATCAATAGAATTATCATGTGACCAATTTGATTGAATAAATATAAAAAAGCAGCATTAAAATTAAGACTTGACTGAATCTCTTGAAAACGAAAACCCTTTTAACTAAATTAAACCACATCAAAATATTAGCCTGAATGATATATTACAATCATTATCATGATTGTGTTATTTACTAACCTCAGTGGGAAAATCCCAAGCCAAGTACATACATCAATGACCATCGGATATAAAAAAATAAAATAAAGGAAAAATGCGTCCAAGCAAATTCTAAAACTATCCTAGGATAATTAGTAAAATGAATGCCTCAGATTTACAGTGATACCTACAAGGTAAACATATGTCATCATATCCCCAGTGATACCTACAAGGTAAACATATGTCATCATATCCCGGTATTGGGGTTGTTTCCGGCAAGTATGAGTGAGATTTCCAACCCTCGACTGAAGGCTTGGTTGAACATGAGACGGGTTTGGAATGTGGAAACAAACGGGAACCATGAAAAGAAGGCAACGGGGATGAAGATGAGCATCCCCATCCCGGCATCATAAAGTCGGGCAATTGAGCGAATGGATTTCCAGAGTCCCAGCTTCTTCATCAAAGGTTTCCAAGCTGCAGCAATCTGTACATAATAGAGCCATCCATCATGTTGGGATAAAAATTATAGAGAGCCATCAATGGTTCCTTATGTATCACGCAAATGATGGACAAATCTGTTAAAACAGAAAAGAAATACAGATGAAGAGAACTTACAGAAAGAATTCCCCATCCAGTGGGTATAAATGCTAATATGCAAGCAAATACATCTGCAAGCGACAAGTCCGTTAAAGCCACCGCAACTAACAAACCAGCCAGTACCAACAACAAAGAGAGGCCTTGGATGAAGCGCAACAGGAGCTGGAAATTAACTGATATCTTCTGGCTGAAGGTGAATACCTGCAAAACCAGAGATGTTAACTTAAAAACCAAATGACTTTAATTTAAAAAAATTCCAGTAAAATATTTCGAGTGTCAACACCACACAAACCTTGAAAAGAAGTATCAGCGCAGCAAACGCAAGCCATGACAAGCCATAGACCTACAGAAACGCAGACGTGTTAGTGACATGGGGTACTCATTTGTGGACATGGGGAAAAGGCAAAAGCAAAAGTCTTATGGAAAAGTTAGGGGAAGCTGGGGAGAGAGAGAGGAGGATATGAACATGTGAGTTAGTTGACAACTTATCGCACAAAATCCCAATAGTATAAACCTGACCATGGAAGATTTATAAAAAAAGCAAGACAAACCAACGAGTGGACGACAAAACAGAGGATAAATGACACTCCTCATCCCTTAAACCCCATTGGGATGGGTAAGATTCAAACCCCAAGGAGTATGGAATAGTGCCAAGATAATTCACCGGTCAAGCTGGTTAAAAAGTACATTAATGAAATTCTCCAAGTAGGATGTATGGTCATATGGACGTATGGTCCATTAAATAAGAGGGAGAACATGTGTAAATCCAACTCTAAGATAAATGTCTACTATACATTGGGTGATGGTTCTGCCATTCAGAGATTACAAGGCTGAATGGAATTTCAAGAAGAATAACACCACAAGCCGCATATATTCTGACAGGAAATGTCAGGAAATAATACTAGTCATCAATGAAGAGTCACAAGAGTTTATTTCAGTACCAAGAAAATATAATAGAAGTAAAGAAATTTTTGCAAATCCTTTTCGGTGGGTGAAAATTCCTAATAAACTCCCTCATTTTTGCAAATCCTTTTCTGTGGGTGAAAATTCCTAATAAATCCCCTATGCTAGTTACCACAATCATGATCCCTATTAACTAAAGAAAATATGGTCACTGGCCTTCAAATTTTGTTGATCATCAGAACACTCTAGAAACAGATTTCCCAGAAAACCCACAGCAATTCCAGCCTATACCTTACCAACTAATGAAAAGTATAACGAACATAACCCTTAATGTGTACTTTCAATTTTGAACGTGTTGCAAGGGAATTATTTTTCTAAATTTTCTGTTAGTCTTCCTACTTAGGAAGAGCTGTTTTGTGAAAGGATGATGAAAAACAAAATAATAACACCACCAAGTAGAAAATAGATGCTTTTACAGTCTGTTCATGAGCATAAAGCTATAAACTTATTAAGAGAATGTTTACCGCCAGCGATTTATTTGATCCCTGAACATGTAACTTTTAAACAATGCCATATTGAAAAATGAAAAATCTTAGACTCAATATAGTCTCTGCTATCCTCCCGCTCAAGGTTCGAATGTGTGCCTGTAGATGCCATATTTCAGGTCAATTAAATTGCACAACACAGACAAAGGCTAAAAAATGAGGGTCAGAAAGCAAGAACACAGACAAACTAGAATGGTCAGAGCATGCATCTTTTTAACATCCACATTTTGAATAGCGTAAGATACCACAAAGTTATGCCGACCAACAAAAAGCGAATACAAGTACTAAAAACAATTTGAAAAATCAACCTTCTATCCATTAGTTGTACTATGGTGAGAAGCACACAGTACCTGTGTACATACCAGGAATGGAACCCAAATATTTCCCCAATGAAAAGGTTTCTCTATTTTGTGGTCATCCATATATATCAATTAATTTGAGTAAATCAATCCCAAAACAAAAATCTTGATTACTTTACAATCTTAGCTAAATTTTTCACAGAAAAAATGATACCATTAGATAACTCTGGTCTATGATACCGAACATTAACTTGCAGTTACACATTGGGACAATAGAGTTTCTTTTAAACAAACTACAAAATTGAAACTAAATCTGTATATGACAAAGTACAAGCACATCACATTACTCTCTTCTTAACCAGCCTGGATATCACTGTACAGTTAATACATGTCAACTGCAACAGTATCAACTACCAAGACAAATAGCTGGCATAAACAGAAATAATTACCTGTAAGTAATGTCATAAATCAATCAACTGGGGGTCACTAGCATGATAATTTTATGGCAAATATCAATCAATAAGCTGTCAGAGAACAGAATTAATACCAATTCTTCATCCCACCAAGCTTCCCAGCTTTCCTCTCCCTTAACTCCAATTCCACCTCTGTAGAGAAGCCAATTTGTCCAATCTCTGAAGTCCTCCACTATCCTAAACTCACAACAAATGAATTAGTCATCGGAATGGACTATAATCTGACCTAAGAGAAAATATAAAAGCAATACTTACTTTTGCCACTCAAATCCAGACGGGTTGAATAAATAGGGAGCAAAAAGCCAAGAAAGAGCCATAGTCCAACTGCTGACTGAGAGAAGAATATAACCAATTGCACCACCATCGCTATACCCATATGCAAGATATACTACCAACAATAGCACAACTTCTAATCTGTAGACAAAGTAGTTAAGAAAAGATGATCATTATGCTTGATGAGCTGTGTTCCCTAAGTGTGAACGTGTGTGAGAGAGGGAGAGAGATCCACACCCTTTAACAAAATGACTGCAGGAGTAGAGCCTGTAATTCTCAGAAAATTTAATATGGCGGACCACAAACCCCCTACCAGTAGCTTGATACTGAAGGGAAAAAAATGGTATATTATGTTCAGAACCAAAAAAAAAAGGTTAGTTTAGTAGGATGAGAGAAAACACAAACCCTTGCACCACCATGAAGAATAGTGCGACCAAAATAATGTGTTTTTGTGCCTAGAGAGAATGTGAAGAAAACAGTACAAAGCTGAAGCTGCATTGTAATGAAATTGACAACAGCCTGCAGTGAGCAATAATTAAAATATCAGTAGAAAAATAAGGATTGAGTTACCTAGCAAAAAAATAAAGCATTCCAACAAAACTTTTAGTGAGAAGAAATCATAAAAGAAGATGATTGAATGCTTCATCTATAGAATGATTAACATATGAAACATCAATATGTTATAGATTAATAAGTGATTTTCAATAAACAGAAAGAAATAATCTACCAAAAAAAAGGGAGAAAAGAAAAGATTCTTGAGAAAGTAAACAATGAGGAAGTATTTTCCACTCTCCATGACTAAACAACGAAACGGAAATAACATAAATGAAATTTGAGAACACACTACTTAGGGCATTTGAGGTAGTCGTGGGGATGGTTAAAAGTGATTTAGAGCAGCTGAAGTTCAATTTAGATGTTTGGTAAAATATTTTCAAAATTACTTTCAACAAAATCACCCCTCTCAAAAGAAGATTTCGAGAAGTGGGGAAAGGAAGAACTTGCTTCTCAGAATCAGATTTCAAGATTCAGATTTTACATTTATTATCAACATTAATTATGAAAATCTGAAAATATCCTCGAAGAAGCTATTAAATTCTACCGTATAGTCAATTATATATTGTGCAGCACTTTGAAAATGAAATCCCCAAACACATATACTTGGCTTTTGACCACCTCTTTCAAAATTACAATTTATCAAGTGCCAAACTACTTTTCTCTGTAGCCAATTCTTCATTCACGACAACACAGTATGATATTTTAAAAGTCACAGTAGCACATAAGTGGCCTTCAGTGAAACAGCACATGTTGTATGACATTAATCCCTTCAAGATAGGTTTGGTCTTCAATTTGGCCACTATTAATGAAATCAATATTCATCAAGGCAAGGGAAGTTAAAAAGTAATTAATGCTGATGTTTTATTTTCTAGCCTTACTGACACGAGGGCAGAAGCAGATAACCATTTTGCTGTAGGCTGAAACGGATACTGTCTCAGTTATGTGACGCAATGTTATGTGACGTAATGGATAGAAATTAGTTGGATATTGTTCTAACAAATGAGGCTAGATGCTTTCTCAGCTCACATGACTTGATAAACAAGATTTAAATGAACTTGACAAACAAGTTTAAGATAGATAACCCATTGCGAATAAAATGAAATTTTATTATTGATAAGAGAATTAACAAGCTTATGATTAATAGACCTAGTTATAGGTGTCTATGTTGATTCCTAATCAAATAGTAAATTCTAATTAATAAAATAATTACTAGTAGAAATAGAATAAAATATGACCAAAATAGGAAAGTTAGAATGAAATAGGAAAACTAATTAAGCTTTAAACACCCAATTTAGAAAACTAAAAGTAAACTAGGAGAACTAAATAAGAACCTAAGCAAAATAAGGAAGTCAAATAAAACCCAAATAAGAATCTTTCTATTTTAAGAAGACCGTCCTATTAAAATAAAAAAACTCAAACTAACTTAATTAGGACTCCTAATTAAAGATCAATCCTACATCACTTACACTAATGCGAAAAAGTACTAATATAACCATAAGAACAGAAGTAAACATTAACTACATGTTCAAAGCTACTGAAACAGAATGTAGGAAGGGCCTTGGGCCATTACTCAGTAATATAAATCAAAAACAATTTATTTCTTTGTCCTTTGAGAACTAATAACATTCAGCAGATAAACAGTAATGTATTCCTCTGAGGAAGATTCCAACATCAAGAAACAGTTGAACAGTAAAATATAACTAGCTCATTCTATATCTTCCGGAATCTATGAAAACCAATATGAATAAACTTCTAATGTCAACCTCATTAAATATAACCTCCAGACTCTTGCCTGTTTGTGAAACCTTATTGCAAGGATATATGACATAAAATGATTCATTAGATACTCAGTTCTAGTACATAAAGCACCAAACAGACCACAAGATATTACAATGTACACATCTTGTACAAGAAGATTATAATAAAAGGAAATATTTTGATGCACATAAGATATAAAGGATCAACTTCCACACCGTGCATCAACTATTTTTTTCAAAATCGCAAGTACAGACTTCATGGGAAATAATAAAGTAGAAAAATAGAAATATGCATATGAAACAAGTAATTACCCTTAAGAAACCCTGTTCCAAGATGAAGACTAAAACCATGGGCACGGCAGTGAAAACACCAATTTGAAAAAGAAACTGTGTATTCAGAGCAGCACTCAGGGCAGTATTCTGTGTTATGTGAGCTCTGTCTTGGAGGGTTTCACCAATTCCAGATAGTGCCTGAAATAAAAATGTGTCAGTGCCCTAATCAGCTATCTGACAACGCACAAAGACAGAGCTATAGTAGGGTGGGACCAAAGCAGAAAAGCAAAGTAATTTGCTTTATTATGCATGTAAGAAGATTTCAAAAAATCTATGCAGCTATGAGCAGTGTTTATGAAATATATTTTCATGCAAACTAAACATGGATGGCATACCTATGAAGTGACTATAAAGTATTAGCTCCCAGAAACAATAATTATTTACTCCTTAAGAAAATAAAAATTACGAAATTCTCAACAGCATGACAAGTTTAGTAAATGCAATGAATTGAGAATTGTCTTACCAAATAGGTCTTTCCATAAAGAAAGAGATACACAGTCAGCACTGTTAACTGCACAAGCAGAAAGAGGAAAGAAAATTTTCAGAGAACAGAAACAAGTAGCGTATTTTATGACTGCATCAACTTAAAGCAACACTGTTTTGCAAGTAAATCCGTGAGGAGCTATTGAACAGAAAAGAAAAAACTAGAAGAAAGCATTATAGAACAAACAAAAAAATACAAAATTAATCACCAAACAGTAAATCCATGACTGTCCCTTATTATAATGTTACCAAACATGCACCAGAATCATATAATCCATATAACTAAAAATATAATCAAGGAAGCAAGCAAGGAGTAAAACACACTTAAAAGGTTCATAGAAGAGTAAAAGATTAGTTTAGAAAAGAAAAATGCACAGAAACTGTTACGATCCTACATTGGCTAAGTAATGGATTAACTGACGGTTTATTAATCCTTCGGCACCCTTCTCTTACAAGCTGATTTTGAAGGGTGAGTTCTACCCAGGGGTTCATAACATTGGTATCAGAGCTAGCCCCACGCAAGCACCCACATTGCAGAAGGAGCAACCTAGGAAGGAGTGACCTGGAAAGACCAGAGTGGGCTTCCATAGACATCGATGTCTGAAGCGTGGTGGCATGTTACGATCCTACATCGGGATTAGCTAATGGTTTATTAACCCTTGGGCACCCTTCCCTTACAAGCCGGTTTTTAGGAGTGAGTTCTACCCAAGGGTTCGTAACGGAAACACTTTAAGCCTACACAAACATATTATATAACAAATTCTGCACATAGAGATGTGTTGGTCTAAACTCTATTGTTTGATATATCTTCTCTATTTATATCTAACAGCTTAAGCTACCCTATCATAAGTTCTTAAACCTTCAATCATTCAGGCATGAATTACTTTTATTGTAGCCAATAGATATGTAACATAGTTGCATACCATTGTACAAAAATAGTTTCCAACTGTCGTAAAGTAGAATGACAACATTCGGAAGAAATCAAAGAGCTGCCCCAGCCTGTAAACATCCCGACTAAGAACTTGTTCCCCATTACCACCAGAAACCTTCCCCTCAAATAGAGAGATCTGATTGAGCCCAACATCTCTCCCTTTGCCAACCTGTGAATTAAGTTAGATGATTTATATCTGTTAAATACAGAATGGAGAGAGAATATGAAAATATACCTGAATATACTCATGATGAGTAACATTGCCTTGCCGTAAAGTTGAATTGAAACCTGAAAATTAATTCCCAAAATGTCAGAATTCAAATAAAGAAGAAAATATTCAGAAAACCTCAGCATTATCCATGCACAGTAAGACAAATATGTCAAGATGCCAACTTCTCCCTCAAAAGGTATTTCAACTTAAAATACACAAGCAAGAAGAAATGAGAGAAGCATGATAACACTATAAGCTATTTGCATAAATTGGGAAGATTATACAGCATGAATACAATGCTAAGAACAATACATATTCTAAGCTATTACATTGCTTAGACCATCATAAAGTGATTCTAACGGACTGTTAGTTTCCTATAAAATAAAGTGATTCTAAGGGACTGATAGTTTTTTGTTTAGTTTTCTAAATTGAAGCTCTTCTTAAATCTTCAACTAAATACAGATAAGTCAATTTCTTATGATGTTCCACCTCTTCCTAAAAAACTTACTCTGACCTGCCATTATCATTGCTGCTATACCTCCATTGCCACTACTTTAGTATATTTTCTGTTCTCCTGGTATTGGTTATCTTTATTTTAACATGTCAAAATTTTGGATTTCAGATATTTCTAAGTTGTAAAAGCATACAGTAACATGTATATGCAGAAATGAGGAAAAAAAAAAACAAGCACATCATTTAGACTTGTATGTTGAGATCTTAATCAAAAGTTCAGTCAAATCTGGGTTGATTCAAATTTTCTATGCAAAGAAGAACTCCACAGGAGTATTGATAAACTCTAAATTCTAGAATTCTGTAAACTGACAACTGAAGTAAAAAAGCATGCTTAAACTCTGAATCATTACGGTAATAATATGAAAACATAACAAACAAACAAAATTCAAAAGGTTATCAAGGAACTTAAGGTGCCACGAGTAAGAAAAAATAGTCACAAAGGTTCTCTCATAAATGGGAAGCTATAGTATACTGCAGACTCAGCTAATAATCACATGAAGGAGCTTACATGTAGTGTCAAACTATTTAGAAAATTTCTTCGATGCTCATGCATCGCTTTTCTAAGTTGTGTAATAGTCATCAAGAATAATTTATGTTCTACAGAGAACAAATTGACAAAGGAATGAAACCAATATTCATTATAACCGTTTAGGACTTCCAATTTGAGTGGCACAGCACCTTGATCTTGTTATTCTAGTGTTTTGGAAAATTTTGGGCTCTAAAGGCAGGGGGAACCGGGTTCAGTTTTGTGGGATTGTGTTGTCATGACTACATCTTGGGTCTTGCTGAGAGAAAGGAACTTGAGAATGTTTGAGAACAATGTGGGGGAGGACCACTTGTATCTTTGGGACACAGTTAAATTTTTGGCCTCTACGTGGGCTTCTACCTCTTCAGAGGTTAAAGATTTATACACTGCTTATTAGGGTGTAGTTTTGCGGGTGTGTAATTTTTTGGAGCTCTGTTGTTCTTCTCTTATGGATAGAGATTCTTATTTCTAGAGTTTTCACAGCTTTTTGCTTTTAGGACTATTTGGCCTTCTTTTTTTTTCTACTCATACTCCCTCTTCTCAGTACATCTTATATTAATATACTTTTCTTTGCCTTTAAATATATTTATATCCCTGTGGACATCTGCCTTTTAACTAACGTCCAATGTTGGACTTTAATTTAAAACTTTACAAAAACTTTAGTGCTGGATATTATTTAAAAAAGGGAAAGTCCACAACAGAGAACAATTATTTTTATATATATACAGACATACTTTTCTTTTATTTCTAAGCTAGAAAACAAAAAGGCATTATAACTGCACATCAAGTTAACAGACATACCTGCAAAGATATCTTCACTGATGTTGATAACACGAGAGGCCTTGCTGATGCCACCACGTGTTATATGGAAAACTCTATCGAAAACATCTGGATGACCATAATGCATACGACACCTGAAAATTATAGATAGGTCAACTTCAATATGATTGAATGTTAGTTAGCAACTGTCTAAACAAGCTACTAAGCATCGCTAACTGAACTTACTTTAATGGATTTGCCAAAACACGCTGACCTAGAGTAACAAAACTTGTCTCTTGGTTGGACATGAATGACGCCAAAGAAGACACACTGCACATCATTAAAGGTAATTAAATGATGTAAATATAACAAAAATCAGTTGAAGAAAACGATGGCAACAAATAACTATTTAATGCAAAAACACCTTCCAGTGAAAACATGTTCCCTGACACCAAGAATCGTAGGAGGTCGTATACCATGATCAGCATGAAATTCTTCAAGAAGATTTCTAACCTTCAAGGCTTCTTCAAAGTAATTGTCCTGAAATAGAAAATGAAAACACCATGAAGCTCAGTATGAGCATGGCACACTAAGAGAAATAAAGACAGCAAGTCATAGGAGAGCCCCAGGAAGTCAACAGAATACATTGAATTTAACAACTGAAAAATTTAAGCATACATCCTATTTAGCCTAATAACAATATAGTAATCAACATGAAAACAGAAAAACTCCTCAACTTGGGGGGTCAAGGGCCCAAAATTAGTGTTGTGCATAGCAAAAAATCTTTTTGAAGTCCAAGAGAAAGAAGTGGACAGCTTCAAAATAAATAAATACATAAATAAATAACCTGATTCATGTCAATTGTTTGCATTGCATTTCCTCGAGTAAATATAATTGCATGGTTTTGGTTCTCTGGTTTTCCTTCACCAAGTTTTGGATTTCCAGGCAATTTTACAGAGTAGATTTCCTGCAAAGACCGAAAAGAAAAAATTATTTGAAAGTCAAAATTCAATCAGAAATCTCCAAACTGGAGAGCCAGCTAAAAGAAAGAGACAAAGAAAGTCCAGAGAATTTGATAGAACAAATTTTCATCAGAGCGCACAGCAACTTACACCTTATAAAAATAAGTTGCCGACATATTATTGTTGAAGAGATAAGCTGACTATCAAAGATGATTTAAATATATTAATAGACCAAGAAGGAATACCAAAATTATCCTTCACAAATGTATCAAACCCCATAAAGAAACAAGATCCAACACCTATGGTCTTAAACTAAGATCATGGCAACATTTAACTTTCAACTTTGTAACCAACCCTAAAACAGAAAACAAAACTGAAACTTCTATGTGAAAGACATCCAGGACAACGAAACACATTTTCATGGCATTTAAACTAAGTCCAGATTGGTCTACCACCTGATAAAAGAATTAGTATAACCTTGATAATACTGAGATTACAATCCAACTTTGCAATCAAACTAGTCTAAATAACTAATACTACAGGATTGTGTTAATTTTCAGTAAATTGAAACATATGTTGTTGCATTCTTTAGGATATTTCTCCTTCTTCAGCTAGGAATAATAGTTGTATTCACTTACAAAAAAAGCATCTTTATCACCAAATAGAATACTGAGATTACACTCCAACCAAGTATGAGGTTTACCAATAGGATCCGTTATTATAGGCACATTTAATCATGTCATTATAGCTACATTTTTATGCGATAATTTATTAACAGAAACAAGGAGTTCACATGATACATATCTACTTCAATCAAAAAAAGAACTAAAAAGTTCCCCTTCCCAAAACTTAAATATGGAAAAAGTAAAGTTAAAAGAGACACTGAAAACATACAACAGAGAAAATATGATAATAATTATTTGTCACTGGTATTCAGTTTAAAAAAAAAAACAGTAAATGAAGAGAAGAACATATCATAAAAGTACCAACTTTATATAACTGAAAAAGGCTAGCAAGCATAAATATTGAAGGAGCAATACATGGCTAATACAACCTTATCTTTCCCATTGATATCAGCCTTTACAAGCTTTGAGTAGTACTCTGTTTGCACTTTACCATCCTTTAGCGTTTCAACAACATCAATGTAAGCGATGCGAAGGGCTTCATTTCTAAAAACAGAAGTAAAAGCAGAGATATTTGATTAAAATAATTAAAAAATAGGTGAAAGAATTATCAGCACATGATATGTTCAATCTAGAAATCAAAGTCTGGAAAGAGAAAATAAGAGCAAGAGGGGATCAATAAAAATCCACCCAACAACCTTTGCATCAGTAATGCAATATCAGCAGCCTCAGGTTTCTGGTCCTCTTTTTGTTTTCCATAAATTTGACATGTAACCACATATGTAAACTTCAGATCTGCTTGAGCCCGAGCTTCAGGAGACAACTCATAACCTTGAGTATCAGTTGCATCATAATTTGAAAGGGCAGCTTCGGTATCTGTATTGGCACACACAATGAGATGACTGATAGTGGAAAAAATGATAAGAGATATGCCTGCATGTGCTTACCTCCAGAACTCATTTTTTCCAAATAGGCTTGAAGCATAAGAGCTTTCCTATAATACATCATTCCCCGAACTGCACAACAAAAAGAATTATGTAGATTAACAAAATAATTATCAATTTATAAATATTACCACGCCAATAGATGCAGATAAGCGATATTGCAGGTGTTAGTTGGTTCAACTGGTAAAACCTCTTGGGTTGACAAAACAGATCCAAGATTCAAGCCACACTTAGACAAGGGTGGGGAGGGGTTTGGTTTATATTTGAAATTTTTTTTAAAAATATATATCATGTAATGCAGCTAAATGATATTAGTTAAATTTAACGAACTTTCCTTTTTTCTTTTGCCGAGAAAAAAAAATGATTCATTAAGAGAAGCAAACTTTACAAAAGAAGGGGATAAGCAGTCCTCACAAAAAAGGACAACTTAGATCATGAAGTTACAATCTATTTTAGCGTTGTTTCATGTGACCCATGAGAGGAAACAGTAAGGTAACCAAAACTAAGATGCTGCATTTAGTGGACAAAAACAAAATGACATCCATTTAGAAGAAGCTCATAGCTCATTGGCACACTATCTTGGATGAAAATTAAATACAGAGGACTCACAAATGCACTCTGTCGTTTTTTTCTTTGCTCATTATATCAAAGTTTCCAGTAAATGCAAGATAAGAATGGAAAATAGAGCAGCCAACTTTTGAAATTAAAAAACAAACTATAGTAAAATAGGAAAGGCCAAACACATACCAGTTCTAGCTAATGTCTGTCCCCGATAAGAGGCCCAAAATCGAAGTTCAAGGATATCACTCGGACTGTCAAAAAGTTCAGTGTCTACAGAATTTTCATCACGTCCAATTCGAGCAAGAAAGTTCTTCCACTCATCTGCCTCAAAATAAAGTTGACAAAATGATTAGAGGTAATGAAAGGACAAGCAGAAGAAGGCAATAACCCACATTTAGCTAAGGATGTTGAGCTTGATGCCCCGGAACACTGGACATATCAGCCCGTTTTTTGAAAGACATAACACAACCTGGCACAACCACATTGGTTTGAGCCAACTGTGCCCGTGTGGCACAACATTGATTGTGTTACAGAGCCATGCATGGCCTAAGCCCAGGAAACCATGTTGTGCCTCAAGGAACCCAGCTGGGGTGCAGAATCATTGCCTGTTTTACACTACCACATTTAGCATAAAGGACTATATCCCATCCCTCTCCACTCCCCACCCAAAAGAGAAAAAACAATTCAAGTTATTTTTACAACAGCAGCTCTAAATCAAGCTCATTATTAAATTTGCATATTGACAACTTAAAATTCAAGTATAGACCGCAAATATTAAAAATAAACAGACAAATCTATTAATGTTTTACTTTCAAATACACAAAAAACAGTCGTATAAAGCACGAATATCAGTAGAAATAGAGCATAAAATATTCTGGAAGTCTGAAATTAGATTATGCAGATATATAAAATAAGATGTGTACATTTTGGCATTATGTGCCATGCAATAGACACTGGTATAAAAAAAATGACGACCTATCAAATGAAGCTTCAGAGTAGGATAGCCACAGATGAAAACTGTGCAAAATCACAACGAACTCAAGAGAATTGAGGTTCAATGAAATCTGACAGCTATAGTACTATAACCTGATTTCTTATGTAGCCATGACAACTGACTATGTCTTCATTAACAGTTGATGAATTAGAAAAAGATTAAATTTAAACCAAACAGGACTTCATAAAGCCTTGACATATATCTTTTTAGGTAATGACAACTGACAAAATAATGTGAACCAGAGCACAAACATGAGAGACGTATCTAAAAGCAAAGTGCAATGTCAAAGACATAGAGAAGTACATTGAACATAATGAAATAGATACCTGGATATATTTTCTGGAGGTAGAACAAAATAGATATTCCGTCCTCATTTTTCTTTAAAAGTTCAGCCATACTATAAAGCACAATCTCAGAATAGTACGGAGTGAACACGCTGCATTTACACACAAAGGAATAAGAATGCTAATGCAATTGATCAAATGCATAAATAAAATGGAAAATGTTAGTAATAAATGGGATTAATTCCTCATCCCTGCTTTTTTGGTCTCAGTTTCTCGTCAGTTCAAAGGGATTCCTTGTCCATGATTTTTAGAGATTGGAATCCTGTGACAGCCTAATTGTTGACATAGTCTCTGTTTCCAGTTGTCTTGTTTCTATCTTTTTCCAAAGTGCTTTCAGTTTTCTTGTTTTCTTTTTCTTTTTCTTCTTCTGTGAATTTCTTCTCCGCCTTGCTTCACACAGTTTCTTTATTTTATGAAATCTTTTTCTCTTATAAAAAAATTTAAAAAAAAAAAAATCAAAAATCTAAGTGAATGCATGAAGAGAAGAGGTATACCTGAAGGACATCATCTCACGGACAGGCTTAGTAGGAGGCATATCCATGAAAAGCGAATTTGTGAAGAACTCCAACCTACGCTGGGCCTCGAGATTTTTGGGTATGTTTGATGCAGAATCTTTGATAGTTAATAGTGAATACAGTCTTTTGACTTGTGCTCTCTGTAAATAGTCCAACTTACTCAACCTCCTATAGATAGAAAGCATAATGTGACACTAAAAGCTTAAACAAGATAAGACAGTCAAATCTTAACTAACCAGCTCAGCATCTTTGGGCCAATTCAACTTCGAAAACAAACGACCTTCTGTCCTCGCTTTTGACAACATATTCCACGTGTCATAGTTTTCCCTGGAATATCCATGGAGATACAGATACTTTAGGAGCAAGCACAAAGAAATGTGTTTCAGATATGAGGACTAGGAATTAACAAACCTCATATTAATTGAAAGGACATCATGCCGCACAACATCATAGAGATCTTGAACAGCTTCAACTGCTCCTTTCTGCAGCTCCGGTGTTTCAGCCTCTCTCTGCATTTCAAACCATTAATATAAGCATCCCTCAGAAGTTCAAAGTAAACCTAGAGAGACAGTAAAAGAGATTACAATAAATCTCCATAACACAAATTAGAGGTTCACACAATATAAGCCACTTCCATATTAAATAACATCAGGCATACCAGCCACATTGCCATATATTCCGAAATTCATGACTTAATCACATGAAAAAGAGAAAATTTATTCCAACATATAGCTGCCACTATTCAGTCGCTTCAACATATATTTCTTGAGTTGGAAGAAGGGAGACGTTTTGAAGCCCATTTATAATATAAATAGACAAATGGGAGCAACCAACTCTGATGCACCGGGACATTGCATATAAAACTACTTAAATTCACTCTTTTTACGATCGTGAAATAGGTAAGGAATGTCACAAATTCAAATAACCTGTTAGCCACCTTCAACCCTTTTTTTTATTGAGAACACACTGATAATTATATATTGATTGAAGAAAGAAGGGGTAGACAAAACTGAAGCAGGTTATGAAAAACAAAAAGAGAAAAATATGAGAAGAGAAATAATCTTAAAGTTTTTAACCATCAATACATGACAGCAATTATATCTCACTATCTTCAAGTTTTAACCATTATTAAATGCACTTAGTTTTTAACCATCCTTATCCACTTTTCTCTGTATTCCTCTTAAATCTAATGAAATTTTCTGTTTCCATTAAAAAAAAAAAACACTTCATTTATTTGTGAACAAACTCTCGAAAGGAACAAGAGAAGAGAACCTTCCATGAAGAAAGAGGGAAATCACAACTACCACATAAAAACTGTTTATTTATTTATTTTCTTTTTCTGGGGGTGTTTGGAAGAATTGAAAGCGACTTATATAGGGAAAGAAGTTTACTTCAATAATAATACTACAGAAGTAAAATGGAAAAATAGGAGTAGAGAATACGAACCAAAATGCCCATCAGTGCAGTTACTCGTGAAATAACAAGCGGCAGCTTACTTAGTTGAAAATCAACATGGATACTCCTCTTCTCTACACTGGCTTTAATATCTTCATACATTCTTTCAACCCTAAAAGGATAGAAAATAATTACCACACACTTTTATTGCACCCACATTAGAAGTTTAGGGCATCCAATACCTTCTCAACTTACCACATCCTTCCTTCAGCTTCCAATATTTCTGTTAGGATAAATTTAAGGGTGTGGTAGCACTCCCCAACTGCATATTTCATATAATCATCCCTTGAAATCCTTTCCCATAGCTCGTCTTGCGAATCTCTACTTTCTAGAGCAATATCTTTCGCCAAAAATATCTATAGAATCCATGAAAAAGAATTTGTACAGATTGAAAAACAAAATCAATAACTATTGACAACTATCTTTACACAACAGGAATTAAAAAGAAATCAATATAATAAAGAAATACAGTGTTTGGATAAAGCAAAGAACCTTGCTAGCAAGAAGAAAAAGTGGGCACTGTACAAGTGGAAGAGTCCCTGAATTTTTTGGCATCAGAAGCAACTCCATTTCCCTGGAAATACAAAGGTGGAAAAATGAGTTCATAGAAACAAGATGAAAAAATTGCAACAACTAAAAAAAATTGTGCAGCACTCACAGGTTAGTGATGTAATCCTCTTCCCTAAGATTTTTGATAATTTCATTCCAAAAGAGAGAGAATCGAGCAGCATCAACCTTTCTCTTCTCAACAACCTACGGAGAAACAGCCTCTATATATCCTTTATCTTTTCAAACATAATCTAGAAAAAATTTCAAACAGGCACAAGGAATAGATAATTCTTTGGTAATGTTTTCAAGCAAGTAACAGAAAATCCATTAAATTAAGACATCCTGGATGGAAAATTTTCCAAATCTTCAATGTAGTTTTAATTGCAAATGAAGTGATAAGAGTGTAGAACTATTAAGAGGCTTGGTGTTGAAAATTGGCTTTGAAAGCTTATGATCATGTGGAATGGGATTGCGATGATTTTATCCTTGAGGTTAGAGGTTTTGGTAATAGGTGGATGAATTGGACTAGTGGATGCTTGAAATACACAAGTTCTCTATTCATATTAATGGAAGGCCTAGAGGAAATTGTGAAGCTCCTAGAGATCTTAGACAAGGTGATACCTTGTTACCACTCTTCACTTCAGTTGAGGATGGGCTTACCCGTTTAGTTCATAAAGCAGAGGAAGCCAGAACTGTGGAAGGTTTAATGGTGGGTAGAGATTCTATTTCGGTATCTCACAAACAATTTGTGGCTGATACAATCTTTTTCTCTTTCAGAAAGGAAAAGAATATGTAGGAGCTTTATAAGTGCTTGAGTTGTTTTATAAAAATATCAAGTTTAAAAATTAATAAATCAGAGTGATTATCGATATCTTTTCAAATTAGGATAAGATAGTGACTTTATCAAATAGATTGGGTTGTGAATTTGGTGGTTGGCCATTGAAATATTTGGATCTTCCTCTTGGTTAGAACCCAAGTTCTCTTAATTTCCAGAATCTGGTAGAGGAGAAAGTTCATTTAAGGCTTCAAGGTTGGAAGAGAACCTTAACCATTTTATAAAGGTGGAAAGCTTACTCTTATTAGATCAATGTTTCATAATCGATCTAATCAGATTTAATAAGTTCAGAGTGATTACCCTGGCTATGATTTCAAGGTAGTGGTCAGCTGAAACACTTTTAAGTTTTGTCTTGTTTACATGTTGTCAGCAAATTGTGATTTTTCTTTTCTTTATCTTTATTTTGATTGTCTCCTATAGTATGTCAACTTTTTTAAGTTTTTAGTTGTCAAAGCTCTTTATATGATAGTGGATTTCTTATCCACCTTGTTTTGTAATTTTCTCTTTGTTTTAAATAAATTTTTACTGTTTCCTATACAGAAAAATAAAAAATACAAGGAATCATGGAGTATCAATCAGAAATAGATGGGTTTGTTATAGAAAATTGGTCTGGAATTTTAATATTTTCAGAGATGTCAATGATAATGAACCGAGTGAGGTTGATGTTCTCTTACAGTTGGTTGATAATATTAGGATAAATGATTATAGCAAAGATTGCAGACCCCGGATTCTTGAATCTTCAAGCAATTTACCCGCAGGTGTTTTTTTCATAACCTTCTATATAAGGATTCTTCCTCCCTCTTCAATCCAGCTAAATCGATATGGAAGTTTAAAGTTCTTACAAAGGTTCAGTTTTTAGCTTATGCAGAAATTGCTTGGAAAGTGTGGATTGTTTGTTTCTTCATTGCATATCTTCTTGGTTATGATATAAGTTGTTCTTAGGAGCAGTAATTTTTGGGTTTCAGTAGAACGTCCCTCAAATCATTTTATGGAATCGCATTGTCCATTTGGAGGAGAGATAGTGTTGGGGAAGTGTGGCATTATGGCAGTTTTTAGGGTTAGTATTGGAACAGAACTTTTGAAGATGTTAGAGGGGATGATATTTGTGAACTGCAGGAGAGAATTCATTTTCTTGCTTCTTAGCAGCATCAGGTTCAAATAATTTTTGGGGGAGTTCTTTCTCTATGATATCTAGAGATTGGGATGCTATGACTGCCTAATTTTTGTTTTGATTTTTCCATTTTCAGTCTTCTTGTTGTTGTCATAGACGCAGAGTTTCTAGCTTTCTGTGCTTCCTCCTTTCTCATTTTCTGTGGATATCTTAACACTCTGCTTTCTACTGATTTACTTCTCAATGAAATCTTTGTTTCTTATGCAATAAATAAATACAGGCACAAAGCAGTAGAAGTGCCAGCTAATTTGAAGATAGACATTGGAATAGCAAGGAATTCAAAGTTTAACATAAGAAGAGGAGTGGGTATATTTCAACACATATTTACATTTATTCTATTGACCCCCTAGATACAAAAAATTAGCTAATCTATGATGAAATTAATTTGGAACTCGATAAATGATTATGTTAATGAAATTAATTTGTAAATGACTAACCTGACCAGATGCATGGTGGGAAGTCCTGCAGAAGAAATGGTTTCAGATACAAAGTAAAGATAAATTGATAAGTATCAATACCATTGAAAGGTTGTAGTAAATAATGGTAATGACAACAACAACAAAAACAAATGAAAACCAACCTATTAGGAAGAGGGATGTGAAGGGCATCCATGAAAGCCTGAGGAAACTCCTCAAAAAGTGCATGAACAGATTCCAAAGATCTAATCTGGAAAAACATTTTTGCATAAGTAGAACTTCTGAATAAGAATCCAATTTAATTAACACTAAGCAAATTGAGAGGCTAAGAAAATTTCACAGAAAACCACCAGTGAACATTGCTTGGCAAGACAAAACTAATGAGTTGACATTTGCAGCAAGAACAGAAAGGAACAATTTTAAAAATAAACGATAAGAATACAAAATAGATCCAGTCACATGACTTGCATATAGGAAAATTAGATAACAAATGTGTACCTCCCCAAGACGATCTCTTGCCCCAAGCAAGAACCCATAAACAGCTGATACAACTGTGTAAAATATATGGGTATCTAACAAATAGATCTGCAGCACAAGGGGAAAAACAAAAAGGAAATTAATAAATATCCTTCCGAATAAGATTTGAAATTAACCACCACACTCCAGCAAGGCCACAAGATAGACATAATCAAGTTGCCAACTATGATTCAAGATTATTTGTGGACTGAACTTCTAATCTTCATATTCTTTCTTCAGAGATCCATTTTATTGCGCATCAGAAACACAGTTGAAAAATCTTAGTTGTGACCTAGATCACTGTAAAATCTATCAACTAAGGGTCCGTTTGATATAGAGGTGCTTCTATTATGTTTCACATAGCACAGCAGCTAAAGTGTGTGGTAAACACGTACAAACTTTTAAAGTAAAGCTGATGTAACCCCACCGCTGTTTGTCAAATGTCAACAATACTCTTACTGATTTATTAAAAGACAAATATATCCTCAAATTTAGAAAACTATTTCTGGTATTGGTGACAGACCCACGACAGTTATTTCGCTGGAAATAGAAGAGTAATCTTCACATGATACCGCTGACACCGTTAAAGTCCTTGTTAATCTCCCAATTGTACAATAATCGGATTATACACCTGATGGAAACACCACGTGCTGCAAAATCAGCTTTGGTCACCGTAACACCACAGTCAACAGGCAACACATTACTGTAGACTGTCCACTTCAACAGGTAGATCGTGTGGCGATCCATTCCTTGAAGTGGGACACCGCCGCCTGTAAACTGTCCATTGTGTCTTAGACTGCATGTGCATTATCCTCTTCACTCTTGAGACTCCATCATCGGCACAGTTGTATAGATTGCCAAAAACAGAGTTTAATGGTCTTAGCAGTATTCTCTGGTGAAGATTTGTCACTGCCAGCGATGACAACCTGCTGTTCTAGTTTATAATGTATGTTTATTATGTATATAAATGCAAATTATAATAAAATTATTCTGAAATTACTTTTATTGTATTAATTTATTAGTATTAAAACTATATAATATAAATTATAAGTATTAAAATATTTCATTTAATAAATAATGTCTAATTTACATAAATATTAAATCATGTCTAAATTATTAGTTACATAAAATTTAAATTATATTGCTAAAGAATTTTTTGAATTCAAAAGCTAAAGCTATGTTTACCAAACACCCATCAACTTTCATTTGGCAGCTTGTGCTTCCACATCATCACAGTTGTGGCTTCAAAGCCATGGCACCTCTATACTAAATGGACCCTGAGTTCTCTAGCTATTAATCCACCAACCTAAAATTAGGATTGAGATTTCCACAAAAAAATTCATTAGATATGTCACAAAATCAGGACAGTAGCTTGAGCTAATTTGGAGCAGAATCATGTTCACAAGCAAGTTATATGAAAGGTCAACAGAATTCCCCAAGAAGAGGACGTTAAGACTTACAAAGTTGATGATTTCAGTTAAAATCCAAAATTTGATCAAATTAAAAAGGTTTGCTAGCACAAACTAGAAATAACTCCTCGATGATTTATATTTTCAGTAATCCAATTTGAACAAAACATAGTTCAGCGACATATTACATCAACATATTTAGCTACAAACCAAAAAGTCAAAGGCATCCACGTGCACGTGTGCATACTCACACACACAGACAATAAAGATTGCCAACTTACTGCCATGACTGGAGCCCATAAACTAGCAATTGCCAAGGCATTATGGTTATCTGCAAATACCGACAGATTTTAGAAGCAGCTGAAGGTTGCATACATAGGATGATCAGAAGCATTAATAATATAGGGACTTGTACAAACATTAAAAAGTTTAAGAAGGACTCTTTCATCATTTATCAGTTTCAAGTGTTCAACATGAGAATTGAACATTACTCAAAGATTCAACATAGTTTATTAACATTGCTTGTGATCTTTAACATTCTAAATGAAGCCCAAAGTTTCATAAGTGTATATAAATGCAGAACAGGCTGGTTTCTTACTTTTAGATACAAAATCATGCCAAGAATATTCCAAATCATTCATATCTACTATAAGTCTTGTTGGCTTTACCAACGGCCTAATCTGCAAAAACCAATAAACAGAACGTTAAGATCAAAATGGAAAACAGCAAAAGAAAACCAAAAGGATACACACACACACACACATTAAATGCCATAACAATGCAACAGACATAACTAACCTGAAGAAAATAGGCAAATGAAAACTTTCCACTTAAAACAACAAGCCAAAAAAGCATATACCTGCATTGCAAAGAGAAATATCATAAAACATAATAGCTACAATCTCTTCAGGATATAAAAAATAAAACTGCCTAAAGAAGAATATGCAATCTATAGAATCTTTTTCATAAGAGAAAATCAAATAACCAGAAGATTTACATTTCTGTGGTCAAGAAGATAGGAGTATAGCAATATCCGTTCACAATTTTAAGAGATGCACCTTTTTCTTCTTTTAATTTTTTATCCTCTGATTAATTGTTTGCATGTAAGAAAATAATTTATTTGCTCTTACACCGCCATCAAAATACAGTTTCTCTTTTTCCGTTCAGCACATTAAGACAAACATTCATCCAAAAAGCATTTCGGATACTGACACCAGCATCTTAAAACCGAGGATGATCGAATGAAAAGAGACTAGAGTTTACTTAATGAAGTCGGTGCTCCTCTCATACATGCCACGTCCAACATAGTATCTTTCCTTCAATAAACCAACAAAAAACATTAACAAGATATAATAATCTAACAGATTAAGACAATGTAATGCAAATCAAAGAAACAACATGCAAGACAAAAAAATTCAAGCACACAGAATATATGTACATAATAAAATCAAAACCTGCCGCATCCAGTTGGCAAAGCGAATCGAAGGCCAGCGATCACATTGATTAGTCAGACTATGGCAGAATGGTATCCGCATGAGGAAACTTAGAAAAAATTGGAAACCAGCATAGATGCCTATAACCATCACATACAATCTAAAGATAATCGAATTTGCATTTGGTTTACTATAATCCTGCAAACCTTTCCTGCATCAAAGCACAGACAGCCCAGGAAAAGAAAAAGAAAGTTTCAGAAAAGGCCTGCACAGATGGAAAAATAATTGCCAAACTAGGTGAGACAAGCCCAACAGGAAAAAATTGAATTTATTGGAGAAAATTTTGAGAGAATGACAAAACATACACATAAAGAAAAGTTATGAAGATGGAAGCAACACTAAACCAAACAAATCGAAGAAAAATTCGAGAAACAGCCAAGCGCCGTGTTGTCGAATAGGCACCATACATCATCAGAACATCCAACACACCTAAATTAAGAAACAAGCACTTCATCAATTGGATCAATTTATTCAAGCAGCACAAATTGAAGGCATTGCCCACATTAGTACCTAAATGGTATACTACTGAAGTATTTAATACAAATAACAAAATAATGAAATTGTAACTAAATGCAAGAAAAGAAACCTACTCTCAAAGAACTTCATCACAACATATGTAGGACCAAGACTCAGAACTTCCCTTAAGGTCTTGGAGTTAAGTTGTCCATCATTGAAAGCAACGATAGCTAGTCCCTGACAAAGAAACAAGATTTAAGACACCGAAATATGATACATATGATTTTGATTATAAAATGGATATAAAAGCAGATATTTATAAATTGATCAGAAATAAATGAACCCAGAATAAGAGTGTCATATCAAGGGATCCACATAGGAGTAGACATAAAACATGAACAAGAATACTCAGCAAAATGAGCAAGAAAAGAGAAAACAAAGATCTCCAGCTATCATCCTTTGTTTTGTTCATAGCAGGAGGTGGAGACCTAAGACAGACAATAAGCACAAAAGCAAAACATGAAACCTGTCTCAATGTAAAGAAAGAAATCATGCAAGAAAGTACCACACTGTCCAAGGATTAATAACTGCCGACTTAGGAAGGTTGAAATGAGCATATGAGAAGTTGCAAACCTGAAACATCATAAACAGAAATATCCACAGACGGTGGAAACTATGATAAAGATGAAAAAATGTCCGATGTTCTACAAATGAAATCTTCCCTCGGTGTTTACCTCCTCCAGTATTTAGCAAAAGCTGTAAGATAAACAAAAACATAGATAAAGCATAAAGCTGACAACCAAATAAATATGCAACAACCAGTGCCCCAATAGCTCAGAGTAATCAATCTGATTGATATCTCAATGACTACCAGAATTATTTGCATTCTTATGATACGTAAACTTAAACTTCTAAATTTTACTCTCTCATTTGACCTTCTCTTAATTGCAATCAATCAAAATAATATAACTTCTACCCATATCCAGCCATCCAAAAAATATTAACTTAAAACATGAAGGAACTTTCTCTACTTCCAAAATGGCAATTATTAAGCACTAAATATATCCAGCAAGATACTCCACCTTAGAGACAATTATCCAAGGTGAAAAACTAGTAGAACATACAAATGAATGTCATAGGAAACCATATGATAAACATAAAATCTGATCGCTTTCAAATCAAGAATACAGCTTAAAGGACCTAAAAGTAATGCATTGAGGACCTAAAAACATATGTTGTTAATGAAATAATAGCAAACTCCTAGCTTTTGGACCAAAGTTGTATACTGAAAACTCTTACCACTCAACTCTCATTAAATATACGTTGGTGTACCATTATTAAAATATGGCAATTTGTGAACTTATCGGACAGAGACAAGGCTATAATCAGAAACATATGCACACTATGCATGATGAAGACAACAAAATTAATTGTTTAAATGACAACCAAAAAAGCTCATGTAAGAACAAATTTCCATGTCATTGATTGGTTCTAGAAGACTAACATTTATCATAAAAAATTTCATACAGTGGCTAAAAGAAAATAAATTTCTTTTTCAAATTCTTTACTATTACTACACTAAAGCAACATAGCTTCACCAAAAACATCAAAGAAGAGTTGCAAAGGAATGAAAAGAGCAGATGCAGTATATACCTAAGGAGAAAATACTATAACGACTAACACAAAACATAGATGGAAAGTGAGTTTAACAGTTGCAAACCTTTGACCTAGGTTTTGGTTTTAGAAAAAAGGATGAACTTTTGCGCCACGGCCAACTAAGTTCAAAACAATGCAGCGACCTGGAAAGAAACAAAGTTTAGCCATTAAGATAAGAGAAACTACTCTTTAACAGAGAAAAGTTTCATTAATCTTACCAGAAGTACTCATTAAAATCATCATAATTTCTCCAAGCAGAATGAGGAGCTCGGCCATTATCATTATTTGCAGCTTCCTGTGTGGTTTGCAGGTAAGTCAACTTTTTACAAATTTAAATGTTAAATGCAACACAATAAGCTTTATTAACATGGGCATGACAAAAGTACTCGTGAAAAAGGTGCAGGTACAAAGATTATATGTACGCATAAGATAACAGCCTAAATAACACAAAAATCTTGGATAAGCCAAAAGCCATGAATGGCCCCGGATTCTGACTTAGAGGCATTCAGTCATATTCTAGCGCACAGTAGCTTCGCGCCATTGGCTTTTCAACCAAGTGCGATGACCAATTGTGCGAATCAACGGCATACATAACATTGAAAAATAAAATTTTGAAATTTTCAGAAAAGATTGCATTTACGTGGATGCATAATCAATAAAGCACATTGATCACATGGGAGCAAACTTACCCATACAAATTATGTTCTTTCTAATTTACCAACATATATTCTTTCTTTATTAAAAATCCCTAGCAAGAAAGCCAAGAGGGTATAAAAATTGATGCATGATTTTGGGGATATGAACAGGTTGCTCACCTTTTGTAAATCTTATTTCTATTAATACAATTTCTTTAGCTCATTACTGAGGGGAAAAAGTTTTAAGAAAAAAAAAAGAGACCAACATTAATCATATAATTTGCCAGAAAAGAAGTTTAGACATCCCAAATATTCTATTCTATGTTAAAAACTTCAAAAGGAAGAGCTCGAATAAGTATTAAGAGTGTTGACTTGAATTGTAAAAACTAGGAGATTCCATTTACTCAAGAGTATATTAATAACAAGGATCAGAAGTGTCAAAAATAAAGTAAGAAAGAGTAGTTGAATTTTGCTTTAAAATTGGATGCAGAAAAACAGATTGACATGGAAGAGATCACAAAAAATTCTATGAGTCATACTGAGGGCACTAATGAAGTATATCCAATAAGAAAACTTTCTTATACATAACACAGAAGATGGCATCATCCAAGAGCAAGTAGAGACAGACTTCAAACGTGCTAAAACATGAACCACAGACAAAACATCTGTACACCCGATATACTAAGAATATTGCAAACCACGCGTTCATGCAGTAAATAATGGATATATTATATCTTATTTTAATTAACTCTAAGAGTAAGACATATATTCAGTCAATAAATCTCCTTCCCTGGAGGCATATAAAGCAACAGTTATGAGAAGTTCAAAACCTACACTGAAGATGAAAAGCATGAAGACAAGAAATAATGTATCTTGATAGCATGACCAATGAAAAGCTTCTATAACAAAAACTACACCAGAGAAAGAAAAAGATGAACCAAAAAACATTATCATAAAATTCATCAGTAAATTTAGAATATGAAATATAAATATTATAATTATTGTCAAATTCAATCCCAATCCAATACAAAAAATAAAAAGAACAATAAAATACATGAAAGCAACTTAAAGATCACCAAGACCACTAATAAGCCAGCAAAAAGACTCTGTAGACAGTTGTAACAGAGAAAGTTGATGTAAATAAATAATACTATTTAACAAATTTCCTATTGATTTACTTGGATCCAGTCTGAACCAAGTAATTTTTTTATGAGCTGTAAGAATGCCATTATGAGGATTAGAGACATACCGCAGCAACCACCTCATACAGAGGAGCAATGACTTGATCAAGGAAAGATACACCATGTTCCAAAGTGCAACTATTGGCCGGCTGCGCAGTTTGCTGTCTTAAAATTTCATCCATTTCCCTCGCCATCTGTACATTAAGTTTTATAGAAAATTGGAAACGCACATCAGAGTACAGAGGATTTGGCATTCAACACCAGCAAGGAATAATTTTTCAAGAACAATGCAAAAATGCAATTTTTAGCTCAATGAGATATAAATATCTTAATGTTGTCATTCACTAGGATTTGGGTCAATTTTTCATGGGGAAAGGTGAAAATAGAACACAATAAAAGAAAATTGAAAAACTGAGTCGATACAGTAAAGGCGCATGCCCAGCGAATCTACAGATGCCAATATAAAACAAGGGACCAGCAACCAAGTCAAACATGAAATTTTATTAAAATTAAACTTGAGGATGAACTTACATGATGAAATATGTAGCACAAACACTCAGGAAGAAATCTAATGTTGGAAGCTTCACCCCATATCAAGAAATATAGAGAAACAAAGAGTACTTTCTTTTCCTTTCCAACAGCCTCCAAACTGCACATGACAAATTTGGTATTAATCAATGATCATATGCTGTAAATAATATACATACATGTTGAACAACACAGAAGAATCAGAAAGGTTTAAAATCTATACCTACTCCATACAGGTTGAATGCACAAGTAGTCACACCATTTAATGTAATTCTCCAGGGACTTCAGGAATACTCTCTGCACAGCAGCCTCATCCAATTTCTGGAAAGGAAAAATTACCATAATTGAAGTTTGAGAGAATGTTTTTAATAATATTAATATTTTAAAAAAAAGGTTGAGAAATGTTACTTATTCAAATCCTCTACTTAAAATTAAAGGGCCAGAAACGGTCTTTCCCTTCAATCAACCAGGAAGAAATAATGAAAATTTTAGTCATTCAGTTAGCATATAATAGAAATTATAGTTTTTGCACTTTGGGGAAGGCAGAAAAGCTTCAGTTTTGTAACTGTTGTATTTTAGTAGTACTTTAGGTAGTTGGATGGGAAGATATAGGATAAATCTTGAAGATGATTGTGAGGAAGATTATGAATTCTTATGATACAAGGCTTATTTTTGCATCTTTATGGCCCTCAGGATAGTCCGATCTTTATTCATGAGATTTGGCGTATTATTCCCAGCTTGGTTTCTTTCTGCATAATCTGTGATTGATTTGTTCAGACATTAATATCATAAACTGCTGATCTACCTCCTCTGCAACACTTGTGCAATAATACCAAAGTTTACTTGTCCATTGTAACAAAATATAAGCAAATTCATACCAGATAAATGAGACTCACCGGTTCAGTTTCTTCAGGAATACCAAGTCGAGATTGCTCATTTGCAAGGAGAAGAACTACGTGTTCACGCTGGTTGGAAACATTGTCTTTCTGAAAGCCATAAAGCTTATGAGTTAGAAGAGAAGAAATTTTTTTTTAAAAAAAAAATGTAGCTACAGTCGGATCTACATCCTGTGATGTATCAAGGCTTTTAAGGTAGTTCAGTTCAAGAAGCCAGAACAAACAATCAAACGGAAAACCATACTCCTGATAAATTTCACTTGAATCAGAGCCGCAACCTTCTTTTCTGTTTAAAATTATCAAACACCCTATTCACTCCACTAGAACTTAGTAACTCACAATTTAATATCAGAGATAAATTAGAAGAAGTCCAAGAAAATAAAGCTTCCCAAGACTCAAACAAGTTGACGGTGACCTCTACGACATTCAGGGGAGGAGGGGACTGTTCAATTTCGAGGTCTCAATATTTGGATGCAATTTTAAAGTTTCTGAAAGCTTGATGCAAGATTTTAGCATTTTAAACAGTCTTCCCTATACTTCAACACCTCAGCAACAGGTTTCAATCATCAAAAGCGTACACATAAAGAAAATAAACAACTTGGTTCGTATCAAGAATAAATTTGAAGCAATAGAAGTGCTATCAAACTGGTGCAGAAATCTAAGCTCATAAACCATGTTGAGAATGGTACGTACCTGAAAACCAAAAGTATAATGAAGAAAATCAAGCACATCAGGATCCCTTGTAGCGGGAATAGAAAATTTTGCAGGCAATCTTGGCAGGCCTCTAAAGTATTTCAAAGCTGAAACTGCAGCTCGGACCTGACATGAAGTTTTGAAATGTGGAGAACAACAAAAACAACAAACAGGAAAACAAGATCACAGAAGGAAACTGACTAACCTCGGAAAAGGACACAATAGCATTGGTTATGGTATGAGCATCCAGAGGGATTATGTTATAAGCAATTAGATCCTCAGTCATGGCTGCATCAGAGTCAATCACTTGTTTCAACTGCATCCAGAAACAGTTGTATAAATAAATGCCATAACCATATAAGAAAAGAAAACAACATACATCACAGCGTATGTTATTAAAATCTAAAATTGAAAAACAATAGTATGTCAGACAAATGCTGGAGGAAATGTGGAATGAAGTCAAGAACATTTAGCAGAATTTTCACCATATAGACCCACAGTTGAGACTTACTGTCTGCTGCCTTGCAACATAAAATTTATCCAAGATGACAGACTGAGCAACAAAAACAGTAATCTTTCAGGGGTTAGGACACCAAACCTTTTATCAGGAAAAGAACCATCAAATGGGGAACAAGGAAGAGGAACATCACAAAACACTACTAGAGGGTGGCTTATCCGACCCTGCAACATGGATTTTACAAACTACTCCAACCAATCCTCATGCACTTTTGGGTATGGTGATATCACATATTTTAAGAATGCATATTATTAGCAATAATAGTCTTATTTAGCATTTCCAAATTACAAAGAAATGTTTAGTATTAGTTCCAGTGGCACATGGAATCCACGTAGCAAAGTAGGCGATTAGCAAGTCATTCCCAAATACGAAAATTTTCAGGCTTAGATGTAAACAAGTCTGAATATCCACTAAGCACATTCACCTTATCATCCAATGCGCTCCTAGGAAAAAGAAAAAAGAAATGGATATCCCAAAACAAAAAAAAAAGGTTTCCATTCAAAACTTCATATTAGCAAAGAGAACATAAGCTATTAAGATTGTGAATCAGATGCATAAGAAAAGCAGTTTGGAAAAACTAAGAAATCGAACCTCTTCTGGGATTTCCTGGGTGAGCTGCTCAAGTACCATCCCTAAAACTTTAAGGGTAGCAAAAACTCTTTTCCTCCTCACTGTTTTTCGCTCCAACCTAGTGTCAACAAATGATAGCAATCAAGGTGGAGAACAAGACAAACACAACAGCAACAACAGAAAAAGTAACACAGAATGCTAATAACATTATCTTTACTTAACTGGTATTTGCTTTGTCCTGAATGATCATCATACAAAAGATCACACAAATGGAGAAGAAGATCAACTGATCCGAAGGAAATTTTGAAATGTGGGGTGGCTCAGATTGTAAGCAGTAATGAAATATTCTACAACAAGATGATTTTTCATCTTTTTGTTAAAGAACAATTTTATTGGCAAAATCAATAGGGCAGCACCTGCATGCACAGGTTACACATAAAAGAAATGCTCAAGGTTCTCTGTACCCATTGCATTTGGATGTCCAGTTCAACTTCATTATCATCACATGATCATTAATATCTTCACAGTAGTTCCTAAAATTTGCATTATGGGTATGTAATTGTGAATGAACTTGCACTTAAAATTATGGCCCAAGGTAGCATAATTTCATAGAAGCGAAAGAAGCACAAGAAGAAGATACAAAAATATAAACAAAAGGGAGAGTTGATAAAGGAAAATAAAATTCACCCTGGATTTTTCCTGTTTCTTTTTCCCCATTCTTAAAGGCACTGTTACTTAGTCCAAAAGCAAAATGAATAAATGCATAACTCAACTAAAGAATCAAAATTTTATTAGTATTTTATACATACTCGCCAAGGTTTCCACTGAAAACACCTGACTCCCTTAACCTCATTTCTTCTCGTAGCTTGGCTACATCATTCTTCTCTCTGTATCGCTTGTAGAACTCCTGTAAACGAGCAACATCCTGGCTTCGATCTATGCCTCCCCCCTCTCTCTTTGCTAGCTTTTGCTGAATATTTTATCAATGAGGCAGATAGAGGCACATGATAATAAAATCAATATTAGCATAAAAGAAACAACCCAGTGAGCTGATTCAGACCACAAAACTCCAATAAATTCAAATAGATGCACAAAAGCAGAATCAAAAATCAAACAAACATAACTAAAATGCACACACTCTTTACAGACACATGCACAAGTTATTACAAACATATATATATATATATATATATATATATAATATCATAAACTAGTATAAGTCTTTTTCTGCAAGTTTGAAATGAATGAAAAGACAGTAAACATTCTAAAAACTGAAAATGCTATTTAATACATTCAGACTTTCTTCCTTTTTAGACTCACACAATCCCCCAAAAACATAAACACAAATTACTCTAACTCCCCCTCCCCAAGATAGTGTGACAGGGCTTAATCCCAACTCTTTCTCCATTGCAAGAAATATAACTAACAAGGTTACCCACTTGCAGAAATTTCAGCAATAATTATGCAGCCATATAGAACTGACAAGTACAACCTTTCACATCTACCCACAAAAATTTTCACAGGAGAGCCAGATGCTCACATTGTTAGCTTCCAAATTGTTGAAACCACAACTTTTCATAACAAACATATACCTTAATGACGGACATTAAACCAGTCTTGAATTGTAAAACACCTCTTCCTTCACTGTTAGGATCCAAATTCTGAGCGAGTGAGTAAGCATGCTCACATACTGCAGGTGAATAACAAGAAATCAGCATGTTCAAACATAAGGAAAGGCTTCAACAAAGAATATTGGGGTGTATCTAGTACCATTTTCAAAGTGGTGTCTTCGAGATGGAAGATGTGTTTGTTAAAAGTACTTTCCTAACCACAAAACATCAAAAACAGTGTTTGATATTGTCTTTTAAAAAGAATAAAGTAGTTGTTTGGAGGAAACAGCTGTAGTTAATTACAAAAACATGTTTTCTCAAATTTTCAGTTATAATTTTCAAAATACAGCTTCGTGCTTTCGGAAAAATGCTTCACAAAAGCATAACATACGCTTATAAAATTTGTACCCTAACTAGTGAGACAAACGATGTGACAACATCTCAAAGTGCCATGTATCAATAACTTCCATAGCAAAATGACGAGGTAGACAACTACCTAATACACAGCATTCGCAATAGCACCACATCTTCTATCATATCAATTGTGATAAACTCTGTACCCTAGCTTTCTACACATAATGCTATTGTTTGCAATATATGTAAACAAACACGTGTTTTCTACTAATTGTCGTAACAACTTTCAAAAACACATCCAAACAGCCACTAACAGATTATTGTTCAAAGGCCTTACAAATTCTAGAAACATTAGGATCTTCATCTTGGATTTCATCAGCAGCTCTCAGAATTGCATCGATATCACAATTGTTGGCAAGTGAGGAAGGAACAAATCCAGCAATGCCAGTAACTGGCCGGCCGACTGCATCCTTTCCAGTTCTTTCTCTCCTCAACGCGGCCTGTACTAATCGCTCCCATAGATCCTCCACTTGAGACATTTTCTATAAAAAAAAAAAATCAATAATTAACAAAATTAGAAGAAAATTAATACGAAATTTCAGCTCAAAGATTATATTTGTGTTAACAAAAAGTGAATATAGGTTCCCATTATAAAGCATTGAGATTGAGCGAGAGCTTCGTTAGCTTACATGTAAAATGCAGGCTAAATTAAAATCGGAAAATAAATAAATCAAATGCAGAATTTCCGAACTGTTAGTAGCTAAAACCCTAGGCAATCAAAATCGAGCAACGTAAAAAAAAAAAAAATTAATCCTAAAAATGTAATTTTATTTACATGTATTTTCTTTTTTCGAAAATGTTATAAGCAACCAAAACAAAGACAATTCAATTCAACGAGAGAAAAAAAAATTAAAAAGGAGCGAAAATAAAATTTTAAAAATGACGTATATGTACCTCACTGATTGCAAAACAGAAATGGAAAAACCCAAAGACTGAGTTGAGAGCGCAGTGACTCAGTCATTTATAGAGAAAGAGAAACAGAGAGGAAGAAAGAAGAAGGCGTGGTGTGATTTTAAATTTTTTTTTTTTAATTTCTGGATTTGAGAATTGAGATTGAAATAGAGAAAAGGGGAAAAGGAGGGAAACGAAAAGATGGCAGGAATCTAGTGAAGGAGGAGTTACTGGTTTTACCGCTGACAGCCGATCATACACGGGAACGACTGGGGGGAGCCGTTTTGAAAAAGTTTTGATTTTGTATACGCGGTGAAGAAACCTTTAGCACGTGAGAGCCATGTGACTTTTTAACCTGGCCATTAGTGTTTGTTTATTGAATAATTACTTTTTTTTATATTAACACTGTCACTTAAAAGTGGGCAAAAAAAAATTGATAATAAAAAAATTGAACCCATTTTTTATCACAAAAAATCAGTTTGATTTTATTTTTGAAAAAATTGATTGGTTCAATTTTTTAAAAAATAAAACTGAATCAAAAAATTAAATTTTTTTTATAAAATTTAATTAAATTGTCACATAACACTAAGTATTTGGGAGTTTGAAAATACAAACATATATTTACTCATGGAGTTTGAAAATACAAACATATATTTACTCATACATAATTTTACTCACTCATTATTATAATTAAAAAAAAATTAAAATCTTAATTGTAATTTCATTAAATAGAAAAAATTTATTTTATGGATATTGTTAGAAATTAATATATTATTAATAAATAAAAAGTTTAAATTTATCTCAAATTAAGCAATTTATAATTTTATTAATATAAAATAGACTCAAAAATTAGGTCAAAAATGATCTACTAAATTATTTAGATAAATAAATTAAAAAATTCTACAATTTAAAATTTAAAAAATCGAAGAAAAAAAACTCAAAAACTAACCCAAATTTTTAAAGACTTATATAATATATAAGAATAAATTTAGTGATTTATGTAATGTGTAATAAAAAAAATTTTAATTATATAATATATATATATATAACATATAATGTAACATGTAATATATAATAATTTAGTCAACTTAATTTTTTAAAGACTTATATAATATATAAGAATAAATTTAGTAGTTTATGTAATGTGTAATGTACTTTTTTTTATTAAATAATATATAACGTGTAATATATTAATTTAGTCAACTTAATTTTTTAAATACTTATATAATTTATAAAAATAAATTTAATGACTTTATGTAATGTGTAATAAAAAAATAAATTAAAATTATCTACTAAATTATTTGAACAAATAAAATTAAAAAATTTCATAATTTAAAATTTAAAAAAAAAGTAACCAAAAAAAGGAAAAAAAAAAAACAAACTGGACCAAACCGAAAAAATTGGTTCGGTCCGGTTCAATTTTTTCTTATAAAAAAATCGATTTCGATTTTATTTATTTAAAAAATCGAATCTAATCGAACCGTGCTCATCCTTACTGTCACCTGCTGAGGTTGGGCCATATTACATTTTGTTGGCATCTTTAATTTTAATTATATTATCTTTTTTATTTAATTAAAAATGAGAAAACACCCTCGTAATTATAATTTTTTTGATACATAAATAATTAAAATATATTTTAAATGTGAAGACATTTTCATTTTTATAATTAAATAAAAAATATAAAAATATAATTAAGACTAAAATCGCTATTAAATAATAATTTATGCTAACCTGGAATATGATATCATAAAATTTGTATATAAATTATTTTTATAAATTGGCGTGGCATAATATAAATGAATATATAATTTTATTTTTATTTATTATATTAAATTACTTAATTCATTTATTTAATTATATCCTACCATATTAATTTATACAATGAGTATATATACATAATTCATACGCGGTTGTGTTACTCTTGTTTATTATAGGCAAAATTTTAGAAATTTTTAAAAAAAATTAATAAGTGTTTGGTTGAAATATGGATAAGTTGGTATATTAAAATTTTAGAATTTATTATAAAATCTTCAAAAAAATTGTCAAAAATATTGTTAATGAAGAAATTTTGAGAGCTTTTCAAATAAAGTAAATTTATAAATATACTGTTTTAATATTTTTAATTACTTCTTTTTGCTAAAGTAAGATTTAAAAAAAAATAGCGATGGGATTTAATAAAATTATTCTATATTGGGAATTGTTTGTGTAAAGTAAAAATTTATTTTAACCATAAAACAAATTTATGAGCTTTTATTAGTCACACACTTGATTTTCAAACCATTTTACACTTTAAGCATTTTACATCTCTCTCGATAAGTTATTTGAAATTTTTATCCAAAATATACTTTGAAATTAATTAAAACTAATAAATTTGGAATAAAATATGTTTAAAATTGATAAATTTGATTGCAAATAACTAAAAAATTATGAAAAATAAGTAAAATCAAACAAAAAAAGGTTGGAAAAGAAAGTTGAAGTACAAGCCTCACGCGCTCGTTGCTCCCAACTTTTCTTATGCCTCGCTAGTGGGGTGTTGCGTGAGACCTGTGTGGCGTGAGTTGGGGTCTCGTGCAACGCCTAGCGCCCACAAAGGGCTTAGCCCCACACCCTAAGTGCAGGGAGTTGGGGCCTCGTGCCACACCCCGCAGGTTGGGCATGGTGCAAGTTAGGGTCTCGCGCAACACCCCACGTGCAGCGCGAGGCCCTATCCCACACCTCTTGTAATTCTGAGTTTCTTCTACATTTTTGTTTTTAATTTCTTCATTTTTCATATTGTTTTTGTAAACTGATTCACAAAAATGTGTGTTCTCAATCTATGGAGTATTTTTTTCAAATTTATTTGGATAATAACAATATTTTAACAAAATATCAATAACCTCACACAATCATTCGATCTACTACACAAGTAAGTTTTTTTATCATTTTTCACTTCTCAAATTTTAATTTTTAATTTCAATCTTTAAATATCACAACATAAGTATTCAATCTACTACTTTTAGAGATAAGATTTAAGAGTGATGATAGTTTTGAGATTTAAGAAATGATAATTTTAGAAAGAGAAAAAAAAAATTGATTTTAGAATTTGAAGGCCAATATGGTCTTAAAAATTTTCTTGTGGTTAATAATTTTTTTTTTATTATTTGTTGGCTATAAAAGTATATTCATTAAAAAAAATGTTGTTTTTAGACAATTCCCTTATATATTCAAAGTAGTTTTTGTTTCTATGAGAATTATAATAAACTGTATATTTTACTGTGTAAAATATTGTACAGAAATTACTTTTATATAGGTTTAAGACAAATACAAAATAAAAAATTTAGAATAATAAAAATATATGAAATATTTTACATTAATTACAATATATATGGTAAGAAAAGGAGAATATTATGGGAATATTTTGAGAATGAGAATATCATAGGAATATTCTTTAATACCCCTTAAATTCAAGATGGTGGAGCATAAGAAAATTTGAGTTTGAAGACTAGAACATGAAAACAGCCAAAAAGCAAAGGTTTGGTGAATATATTAACAGGTTGATCCCCATAGGAGATGGAGTGGAGCATAACAATGCCTTAAGAAATATGTTGCTGAACAAAGTAACAAATTGTCTCAATATGCTTAGTTCGCTCATGAAAAATATTATCGTGGGTGATTTAAATAACACTTTGATTGTCACAATAAATATATGTAGCGCCAAAGTGAGTGATACCATATCTCCAAGAAGTCACCGAAGCTAAACAATTTCTTATGTAGTATCAATAAGGGCATAATACTGTCTTAGTACTAGAAAGAGTAGTAATTGTCTGCTTTTTTCTCTTTTTCATGAAAGAAGAGAATCTTTAAAGAAAGACAAAGTCAAATAGTTGATTATTGATCTATAGGATCACTCACTCAATCTGCATCAGCGTAAACTTGTAATATAAGGCAAGAGTAAGCTGAAAAATAAAGACTATAAAAAAGTATACCTTTCATATAATATAAAATATGAAGAACTATTGCAAAATGAGAAGTATAAGGAGCTGTCGGGGATCTAATATATGTGGATGTATATATGTGTAATTGTGTTTATTACTTAAAATATGTATCATATACATAATAAATGTGGTAGAAGCATAAAATAAACAATAAACACAATAAATAAATAAACTATTAATCACATTAATATATTAGTAGGGTAAAGAACTTACCTCAACGTGTAATATTATACACATATTTTCTCAGAGTCCAAATAGAGATCAACTCGTTGGCAGTTCTAGTTACCAACTCGGTGGGTTTGGTGAGGAAAAACAGCAACTCTATATTCAGCACGGGATTAACTCTTAATCCTCAAAATGGCCAGGTGTGTGAAATGAAAAATTTAAAACAATTCACAATTACTTCAATTGGAACCATAGAGAAAAATGAAATAATTTCATTTTTTCCCTTTTTTTCTTCTTCTTCTTCTTCCTCTGGTTCCATTTTTCCTTCTTTTTCTCTTTCTCCATTTCTTTCATTCTCTCGGCAAAACACACAACACACCTTCAAAATTCACATCTCTCTTTATATATAAATATATATATAATAAAATAATATATTATATAACAATAAATAATACATAATGGGTGCCAACTATTTGGCACTCAAATAAAATATTATTATATATATAGTAATATATAATAAAATATTATATAAATAATAATATATTATAATGAGAGATAATTTTATTATTTAACATTAAATAATTAAAGTGTGAAATAATCATTTTACCTCACATAAATAGTTATTAAGTCTACCCTATTGTGGGTCTCACCAAATTTCACACTCAAGTAAACTCAATCGAGGGTCCATAATGCGTCACGTGTCATTATACAATTAGTAAATAACAATTATTAACTAATTGTGGTATTTAACACTTAAATACAAACACGCTGCCCCAATGTATAACGAGTACACTCCATATTGTGGGACTCCCTAGGACCTACGCCCAATTCGTCAAATGAAACTATTCCATGAGTCCGTGAGCAATGCCCCATTCACACATCACGGATATATAAATCAGCGCGTTGAACCATACAAGTTGAAGTTACAACGCATACGTATAGTCCTTCCGTCATGATATCCTGGATGTGCGGAGATATGGATCATCACCGTCAAATCCCCTAGTGCTCATCCATGTCTTATCTCCAGACTTGTATCTCACTGAACAATATGTGCAAACTACTTTGCTATATTGTTCTACCCTGACGGAACTCTTTTTCAGGATTAATACTTGTGACCACAAGATTTTTTTAGATAAAGTATCGAAGCATATGGATATCTAACTCTTTATGCGAGTTGACGGATCCCGTATCTGTACACACTGAACTCCATAAGTATCGGACCATACCTAACGATACCCAACGGTTACACCATGAAAGGTCTGTGACATGCGTGAAATCAAAGTATGATGGATCACTTACAAGCCCACCATGGCACTAAGGTAAAAGGACCATGTATACTACTCAACTCGAGAAGACCCTTATTTGACGGTTTACATAGGATGTCTATTGGAGGCCCTCTTGAGTCTGCCCCATATCCAGTCCTAACTGGATACCCATATGTCAATACGAACTTCAAGTTCACGGTCGGCTAAAAATGACCATTTATATCTTATAGGTACGACATATGCTAATATATATATATATATATATATATAAAGGTATCCACCGATAAACCCGCATCGGCAGAAATAGATCAGGGACAATAATTTGAGAACATACTTGCGTAACTAGCATTTTCTAGCACTCGATTACAATTCTTGCAACTATGTAGTTATTGTTATATTCCCAGGTTTATGTCCCATTACAGATAAGGCTCTAAATCTTGAATCTGCTGAGTATTATAACCAATTAACACTTAGTTATGCTAACATTTAGCATCTATATCTCTCAGCTGGCCAACTACGAGTCCTTATCTAAACTCCTTTAGATCTGATCTGAACTCCTTCAGATCGTATAATGTCTGTAACGTTATATTATATAGTACCATATAAATTGGTATTAGCGATTTAATGGGAATGTACACTTATATAAATACATAAGTATATGTACATTTAGGGATGACATGTAAGCACTGACCCTAACAATCTCCCACTTACTCTAGTGTCATTCCTAATGGCATCTCATATACATCAACTCCATGTGTTTCATAAACACCTATAGAGTCATGGCTTTAGAATGTGGATCTGCTAAATTATTTATAGAAACTTCTACAAATAATCACATCTCCTTAAGCCAAGATCTCTATAGTCATGTGAGACTCCTCTCAACATGATTAGAGTACTGGTGTCCTTTTAGTACCTTGGTCTGTACAATGGCCTAGTTTTGTCATAAACTTATAGGATAAGATTCATCTGTATTGGAACTCTTCCAAGCCCAATGATAAACTTATGAATCCTCACTGCCGCTTCTACTGTGCCAATATAAATTAGCAATGAATCCCCGTTTGGTGCAATTCTAACTCACCTAGTACTAATAAGAATGAGCACATTCCCAGATGTAGACTCTCTATCATCTAGGTCAAACTAGAAGTTTGACTCTGTGAATCTTCTTATTTGTAAGCCATTTCCTTCATATTTGAGAAACTTATCCTTTGTACCCTCAAGGTACCTTAGGATATGTTTGACTACCATCATATGGCGGTCACTTGAATCGAACTAAAACCCACTCATAATTTTTATAGCCACTGATATCAGGTCTCGAATACATCATAGCATACATCAAGCTCTCAATAGCTGACGTATCCGATGCATCAGATACTCTATCTTTCTCATCTTTCATCTAAAGAGACATTCTCCTTGAAAGATGAACACTAGGTCCAAAAGATACGTTAACTATCTCATAGTTAATAAACTGTACCCTTTAAATGCCATTGATGTAAAATGATTTGAGAGAGTTCTATCAACTTCCTAGCTCTATCTATATAAAGCTTTATATCTAGTATAAAGGAAGCCTCTACTAAATCGTTCATGGAGAAATTCTTACAAGTCACTTCTAACTGACTATAACATACTAACATCATTCCCAATGACCAGTATGTCGACACAAAGAGCATAAAAAAAGACTATCATACTCTCACTAACCTTTCATGCACACTAGACCAGAAATCTAACTAGACATAAAATCTTCAGCCTGTTCCACAAATATCTCTTACTTGAGGTAGCCATTCAGGAATGCCGTCCTCATATCCATCTGTCAAACCTCAAAGTCATAATATGCTACAAGAGTCAATAACATTCTAATCAACTTTAACATCAATATTAGTCCAAAGGTTCCCCTAAGTTGATCCCAGGTCTTTAAAGATTATCTTTCTAGAACCAATATAGGGCTTAAAAGGTCTCTACCTTCCATCTGGCTCCCATTACCTCTTTGTAAACCCTTTACAACCAATGAAAATAATTCACACGGGTAGTTTAACCAAGTCTCATACTTGATTATGATGCATACAGTGATTATTGTTTTCATGGCTTCCTTCTACTCCCCGATTCGATGTCTAACATCGTCTCCCTATAGGTCAAATGATTATTTTTCTTCTACCAAGAAAACTCTAAGTTCACCTTTAGGCATCAAACATACTCAATATATGAGCTGGACATCCTTTCTTATCCATTGCTAAAAGGTCACTGCTTAATTAAACCTGAATTCCTATCATTGATTTCTAGATTAACTTCACCAAATTCAATCTTTCTATGATTCCTACAATCCATGAGAAACTCTTCCTCTAAAATAGTGGTCTACCGAGAAACAAACACACTTCGCTTCTTTAAATCATAGAACTAATATTCTATTGAAATCACAAGATATACAATGAACCTATACATATGCCTATTGGGTGCTAGTTTATCTTATTGAGTAACTATTATAAAACAAGAGACCCTACTGTATAACTCTTACGTTAACGGGACAACCCCAAGTCTTAACATGTTTAAGATACAACTTTCTTCCTTTCTGTATCTCATACGGAATAGAAGGAACAACTTCTGATGGAACTTTACTTAATAAACAGCTATATTTTGAGCATATACTCACAGATATAGATTGGTAACAGTTATTATCAATCAGACCATATCTAATAAAGTTCAATTTCTTCTTTCCTAAATATCATTATGTTGAAGAGTACCCGGAGGTCTATAGTGAGTGAGAATCTTATTCTTCCTTAAACAAACGAAAAACTTGCTGTTAACGTATTCACTACCTCGATTTATCGAAGGGATATGATGTAATTCTGGTATGTTTGGTCATCTCTGTGAATACATTATTCATAAACTGGTTAAGTATTTATAGTCAGATTAGGAATCCAACCATCTTTAACCAGACGGATAAACGTCTCATGCTTATATGACCTAAACTTAAATACCACACCTCTATATCATTTAAGGATTTAAATCTACAGACATTTCTAATTGTATATGATATCCATTTATTAATTAACATTCAGCTAATAAAATATTATACCAATTATGCAATACAACTGTTCTATTACATACAAGAAGTAAGTCAAGTTGCCCAACAACTTGGACTTGTAAGAAATCACCATTTCCTACTCTTAACTTTACTTCTATAAGCTGATGCATTGTAGTCTCTCTCAATCTCTGCAACATATTGCAGATATGAAAGGGACGTGCGGTATCTCATACCCAGCTTGAACTGGCATCATATGCCATAAAAATGTCTATGTGTGTCAAACACAAATTTATGGGAGTCTTCCTGACAATTATAAGGCTTCTAGGGTAAATGAATTTTCAATATCCAACCTTACTATAGTGGAAACACTTTCTATCTACACGCCATCTTATTAATCTTTGGATAAATGCTACCTCTGAGGATTTACCCTAGGTATCTGCCTCATCTTCTTCTTCCCACACATCTAGTCTCATTAGATATACTTGGTGTAAAAGGTGAAGCACCCTGAACAAAGAGGGTCACACTCCCTCTATTGAATATCCCTTAGAAATGTGTTATCTGAAATACCTTACGGAAAACTCTGATTAACAATAAATCTAATATTTTCTTAATTTAGAACACTTCTGAGATTCATTCACCGATCAGGGCAATTCCTAACACTCTAAAGTTGGATTGCATTAACTATGCACACCAACTGGCTCGTAGTGGCCATTAGACTTGACAGGCCAAAATAACGGGAGATGTAAGCAGAATAGTTATTAAATCGCTAATATAACGTTTTAAATCATGGGTATACTAATTATACATTTTTTATTTAAAACTCCATCCCACTGCTTTACATAATCTCAGTAATCTCTCAAACGAAAAGACGATAGTTTAAATAACTTTTTTAAACTATATAACGGGAAGTAGATCTTACTGAAATTTACTCAGGCCTCATGCTGTAGCAATATTGGCTTTGTAAACCCAATAAGGCGACAACATTTATCAATTGCATCTCATACAACTCTTATCCCTTGATCCTGAATACACCTTATCCTCACGCTGTAGCAATATTGGGTAAGTGTATTCTGGATTAACTTGTCAATGATCAAATATATGCTACTGATACTACCCTCACGCTGTAGCAATATTGAGCAATACTTTCGTATATATTTGCCTCATCTTATGTTTAACCGGTATAGTCCAAACTCAATTGACCAAGTCCTTCACGTTGTAGCAATATTGAGAAAAGGCTGATGTGACTTGTCTAACACCATATTGACGAGACGGATCAGAATAAAATATTATCTCATAACGTAATATTCCTCAATCTGATTAATAGATATATTTGTTTCTAACCTAGGTCTTCATTCTCTTAGGGAATGGTGATTCTCAATTTATTAATTTTTCTATGTAAACACAACTAACCTCCACCAATAGAGCTCCTATTATAGTTACCAACACAGAAAAATTAATCCTGGTTTATAATGTAGACTGATAACTCTTTATCACTACATCTCATAAATCTAAACATGCAAAATTAATTTTGAAACACTGTTTAAAATTACTATAGCTGCGAACAGTAAAAAATACTATTCATGTATTATTGTTCAAGTCAATAGTACCCCTGTCGTAGCGCCAAATGTCATCGCTACAGCATTGAGAGGTTAAACCCCTAACGTCGCGGCTCTAGCCTACTGGCACTGTAGCGCCCCGTGCTTCCCCTTTGGCATACCCGTTTCAACACTTGAAACACGTCATTTACACTGGGTCTTTTGCATCCATTCACTCAAACAATACCCATATGTGTCCTAAATGGCTCTGATACCATTTTTATCGGGGATCTAATATATGTGAGTGTATGCATGTGTAATTGTGTCTATTGCCTAAAATACATATCATATACATATTAAACATAGCGGAGGCATAAAATACATAATAAACAAAATATATTAATCACATTAATATATTAGTATGGTAAATGACTCACCTCAACGTGTAACGTTATACTCGTATTTTTTCAGAGACTGCATGGAGACCAATTTATGGGCAGTTATAGTCACCAACTTGGTGGGCTTGGTGAACTAGAACAGCAGCCCTATATCCAATACAGGATTAATTCTTAATCCCAAAAATGGCCGAGTGTGTGTTTATATTCTTTTCCCTAAAATGATAAAAAAAAATGGAGAATTTGAAACAATTTACAATTGCTTCAATTGAAACCATAAAAAAAAATGAAACAATTTCATTTTTTTTCCTTTTTTTTTCTTTTTCTTCTTCCTCCGGTTCCATTTTTCCTTCTTTCTCTCTTTCTCTATTTCTTTCATTCTCTCAGCAAAACACAAAACACACCTCAAAAATTCACATCTCCTTCTCTTTATATATATATAAAATAAAATAATATATTATATAATAAAAATAATAATAAATACATAATGGGTGCCAACTATTTGACACTCAAATAAATATATATTATATATAATATAATATAATAATATATTATAATGAGAGATATTTTGATTATTTAACTATTAAATAATTAAAGTGTGAAATGACCATTTTGCTCATCATGAATAGTTATCAAGTCTACCCTATTGTGGGTCCTACCAAATTTCACACTCAGATAAGTTCAACTGAGGGTCCACAATGCGTCACGTGTCATTATACAATTAGTAAATAACAATTATTGACTAATTGTTGTATTTAACACTTAAATACAGACACGCACACATTCCTACAGTAGTGCTGAATATTGCTGGATTAAACACTTTAATTCGACACGTTGCCCCAGTGTACAACGAGTACACTCCATATCGTGGAACTCCCTAGGTCCTACGCCTGATTCGTCAAATAGAAATATTCCATGAGCAATGCCCCACGTACACGTCATGGATATACAAATTAGCGCGTTGAACCATACAAGTTGAGGTTACAACGTATACGTATAGTGCTTCTGTCATGATATCCTGGATGTGCAGGGATATGGATCATCACTGTCAAATCCCCTAGTGCTCATCCATGTCTTATCTCCAGACTTGTATCTCACTGAACAATATGTGCAAACACCTTTACCATATTGTTCTACCTTGACGGAGGTGCAGAAAAGTGCAGAAACTAGCATTAAAGTACAGCAACATTCTAAGGTGCTGAAAAGTGACAACATAGTAGAAAATACCAGTAACAAAGAGTAGAATTAGCCCACGCGCACTATATTACTTGACTATTGTAGCATTAATGTGGTGCCATCAAGCACCAAAGAGCTTAAAGACATGGAGATGTTGAATCCTCACATCAAAAAGAAGGCATGAAGGTATAGAAAGAGAAGAAGAAGAAACAGTACGATGATAAGATCGAAGAGAAAGGCACAAAAGAGACACTTCACCGGTTTAAGATGCAAGTCTTTTCGGAGAAACATGAGGAGAAAGAGGAACAAGTTGCTGCCCAAGATCTAATAAAGAAGATGTGGAAGTCGAAAGAAAGGAAGTCTAACAAGCTCACATATAAAGATACTTCCACCATTGACTTTGATCCTTCATAAGAGTAGAAAAAGTCTCGCCAAGCTGACGACGTTAAATCAATCGCTTCTTGGGAGGCAACCTAAGTAAAATTTTATTTTTATTAGCTTATTTTTAGTTTTAGTTATGTTAGTTTTTTTTTTTTTTAGGAATAAAAACAACAAGATGAACATTCAAAGAAGCAGCACGAGCAATTGCAAGTGCTGGAAGTATAGAAAACTGCAATCACATTCATTAGAACACAATGCTGCACTGTTTCAACTTCAGTTACTAGGGAAGTTTTTCTTACTTTTAAATTTATTTTTAGACATTGAGGACAATGTCTAATTTAAGTTTGGGAGTGAAAAACACACTTTCTTGTATTTATTTTACTGTTTATATTGATTGGTTGTCTTGTGGGTTAATTTTTTTTTCTCTAGTTTGGTTGATACAATGATTATTAGTACATGATAAAAAATAAAATATTGGATGAATTTATTTTCAAAAGTGTTTAGGAAATAATATATGCTTGAGATAACTCTTATATCATGATTATTGGATTGAATTCAAGCTTATTTTTTATCACTTACTCTTGAGCACATTAAAATAACATGTATTGGTTGAATTTTTTGCTTAGAGATACTTAATACTTAAGTAGTACACCACAGTCTCAAAGACCAACACTCTAGAACTTGCTGATTACTACTTGAGGCGAAATCCTAAAATTCACATGCTTAGAGAAATGACATTAGGCCATCTTTAAACCATTTGAGCCTTTTTCAGCCTACCTTATATGTATATTTATTTATAGTCACCCCATTTGAGCCTAATTATTATTATTATTTTCTGTTTAACCACATTACAAGCTTAAAGACTTTGAGTTTACTTATCCTAAAATCTACCGATAGCACCATAAACCTTGAGTTTACTTAGAAATATTCTTTAAATGAAGAAGGTTATGGATGTATGAAAGAAAAGTACTACAATAAAAAGCAATAAGTCTTGAAGGTGCAAATCAATCTAAGATTAGGGGTACAAAAAAGAGAGAGAAAATAATGTTTAAATACATAATACCCCAGCTTAAGAAAAAAAAAAAAAAATTCATTGTAAAAGTGATTAAAAGAAAAATGAGAATAGCATAAGTTTGGGGGAAGAGATGAATAAGCAAGGAGGAGAAGAAATCAAGAGGTTTCTAAATAAAGTCTAAGTGTTAATGATGTGATTTGCTCTTTATATATATCTTTATAACTCACCTTTACTTTAGCCTTATATTACAAGCTAAATAAAATTCTAAATAGATCTCTAGATATATATATTTCTACATTAGTGGAGAGTAGTATGAAAAGCAAGCTTATAGTAGTGTTATAATTGAAAATTTGCCGAGATATCATCTTTATATACTTTCTTAAGTATTGAGTAAATCTATGTTCTATTTAGCTAATTACTTGCTTTTACACACACGCACAAGTGATCATTTACAAGGGAGAATGAAGTACTTGATCAATGGTATGAGAATTGTTGAAAGTTGTTTATTAATTTCTAAAGAGCCTTATGCTATTTTTAACAGCCTTAATTTAAAACTATGCTGATGATTGTTTAATCAACCGAAACTTATTTTTAGTTTTTAGTTTCTATTTAAAGTCATAATAAGTTGTGAATACTTCTCTTTGTTTTGCTCGAGGATGAGCAAAGTCTTAAGTTTGAGAGTATTTAATAAGGATTTATTAAGTCTAATATTTCTATTTTTCAAACTTAATATTTTTTCAAAAAAATTAAAGATTATTTGACTTTTGATATATTTTATTATTATTTTTGTAGGTTTGGAGTCAATGGAGCAAATAGGGTCGAAACTTCAATGAAAATAAGTTAATATATAATAAAGAAGTTGTCGGGGACTAGCTTCTAAGTTTTTTTTTCTCTTTTTTTTTCCTCCTTAATTTGGGTTTTTGGCCTTCTATTTATAGGTTTATATCTTCAAATGACTGTTCATGAGTTATTGTAGTAAAAATACAGTTCACCTGTTACTGTTCATCACCATGGGAGCCGCGGCGTTGGCTCCTGGTCTCTACAACGTTGAGACACTGTTTTTATCGTTGCGATAATGGTACTGTAGCAGAATCATTGTAGCTCGTTATTGTAGCAAATTACTACCATCCATAGCAAATTGATGTGTTAATTAGCAGTTGAATATTGAAGAATCAACTCATTGGCAATCAAGACATGAGGAAGAAGAATAACTCAGGGCATCACTTGTGTTATTTTCTTCCTTAATTTTAAGAGATGATCTTGTTCATGATATTTTCATACATTTGCTTTGATATTATTGTTTTGAACATTAATTAAATACTTTTGATTTAGGATTAGATGTTCTTGAACCTAGTATGTAATTGACTCTTTTAAACTCTTAGTATGAATTTTTATTCCTTAATTAATTCAATCTATCTATGCTTAATACTTTCATTATATTTTATTACTATTTTGAATGATTAAGGAACCATAAGAACAAGAGCATAATGATAAAGAAAGAGAAGAACAACTAATCAAAGTGACTCATTGATGTGCTTCTCCCTCAATCTTAAATTGAAACTTGAATCTTAATCTCGATTCATCAATCTTTGGCTTTGATCTTTGATTTTGTGTTGTGAATTCTTTTTTAAAGTTTTTTTCCTCTTCTCTCATTTTACTTAGGCTTTTTGACCTCCTATTTATAGGTTTATGTTTTCAAATTACTGTTTACGAGTTACTGCCGTAAAAATATTGTTCATATATTACTATTTACTGACACTGTTCACCGCCACGAGCATTGCGACACTGCATCCTGGTCACTGCAGCGTTGAGACACTGTTTTGGTCGTCGCGGCACTGAGACATTGTTTTGTTCACCGCGGCGATAGGTACTGTAGTAGATCATTGTAGCATAAAACTGTAGCTAGTTATTGTAGCAAACACTGTAGCAGATACTATAACAATTTTATTTTTTAGCTTATTTTTATTAGAGTTTCGATCCTATTTGCTCTATCGACTCCAAACTTACAAAAATAATAATTAAATACATCAAAAATCAAATAATCTTAATTTCTACGACAAATATTAAGTTTGGAAAATGAAAATATTAGACTTAGTGAACTCTTATCAAATACCCCTAAACTTAATGGATGCTAATTAACATCTTCTTTGAATCACCTCATTCAGTGATTTTGCTAACATGGATTACTGCTAATATGTAACATCCAAATCATTTGAAACTTAAAAGCTAATCTCTGGCAACGGCACCAAAAACTTAATTGTGTGCTATAATAGTTAAGCGCAAGTGCACGTTATCGTATTAAGTAATATAGGATTTTAAGTCCAGATATCGATCCTACAGGGACTATGCGATTTAATTCTATAAATCAAGTATTAAAATTGTACCTACTTAACTTTTATTCAGAAAATTATAATATAAAATTTAATTAGCTAATCTAACTCTATCAATTAAACTCAATAAAAGCAAAGGGTAGAATTCACAAATAAGGATAGTCTAGGGTTTTGACTTGTCCCCTAATATTTTGTTGGACTTATTAACCACTTAATTAATCCATTAATATCAATTAATTAACTTAGACACTAATCTCATCACAAGTCTCTGTCAATGGTCAAGTGATTATATTACGCTTTCTAACAATCACTTATATGTCTATGGTAATCAAATTAGAATGTAATTCATTAAGATCAAGTCTAAATTATACCATACATGCCACCTAGGTATTGATATTTATGAATTTTTTTGATACTTTTGATTTTGTGATAAGCTAAATTGTTCATCTAGGGTTTATACTATGTAAACCTAATATGAATTTGGATTTGGATTATGTTAATTTTTAGTTTATGAACTTGATACATTCAATTGATTCATTCTATCTTGTGGTTTAATACTTTTATTATACTTGATCAATATTTTGAATGATAAAGGAATCATGATGAACTTGATAAAGGGATTCATTTGTTTAACCTAGGGTAGTTTGATACATAATTATAGGGGAACAATTATGAGTTCCATCTAAGATAAACATATGTGGCATATGTGGTATGATTTAGATTTGATCTTAATTAATTACATTCTGATTTGATTACCATAGACATATAGATGATTGTTAGAATGTGTAATATAGTCACTTGACCATCGACAAAGGCTTGTGATGAGATTAGTGTCTAAGTCAATCAATTGATATTAAGGGATTAACTAAGTGGTTAATAGTCTAATGAAATACTATAGGACAAGTTAAAACCCTAGATTATCTTTATTTGTGAATTATACTATTTGCTTTTGTTTAAATTAATTGATAGAATTAAATTAGTTAAATAAATTTCAAATTTTAGTTTTCTAAATAAAAGTTAAGTAGGTGCAATTTTAGTACTTGATTTATATCGCATAATCTTTGTGGGATCGATATCTGGACTTAAAATCCTATATTACTTGATACGATATTGTGCACTTGCACTTATCTACTATAGCACACACATCAAGTTTTTGTGCTATAGTAGCTAAGATAATACTGCTACAGTAATATCTATGAATTCCATCTAGGATAGACATATAGCTAAGTGACATGTATGATTTGATTAGACTTATTCTTAATGAGTTGCATCTTATTCAGATTACAATAGACATATAGGTAATTGTTAGGTTGTGATATTATCATTCGACTGTCAACAGAAGCTTATGATAAAATCAGTGTCTAGCCAATCAATTGATAATAAGGGAATAATTAAGGGGTTAAAGGATTCAATGAACTACTAGGGAATACATCGAAACTCTAAATTACTTGTCAAACTAGTAAATTCTATCTCCAAGTACTTGCAATATTTTAATTAGCTTTAATTCGATAATAGTAGTTTAGTTAGTTAAACCCCATCTCAGAAGTTAGTTTTGATAAAGGTAAAATAGAGTAATTTTAGTAATTGATTGAAGAAATATAATCAATAGTCTCTGTAAGATCGATAATCTGAACTTAGTCTTATATTACTTGGTATGAAAGCATGCACTTGCGCTAGGTTATTAAATCAGACATCAAGTTTTTGGCGCCGTTGTCGGGAACTAGTTTTATCTATTCTTTAGATCAATACTAATGCCAAACTACTTACTTTTAATTCAAATTTTTATTTTTGTTTTATTTTCTTCTTTTTACTTTGATTTTCTTTTTATTTTACTTTGACAGTTCATACCATGGAGGGAAACAACGATCACATCAATAATCTTGCGTTTAAGCCTATGATACCACAGAGAGCTTTGAAAGAATATGCTATCCCAACTACAAATGGTGTTCAGTCTAGTATTCGGCGACCAACCGTTAACACTAATAACTTTGAGATTAAGCCGAATATTATTCAAATGCTGAAAGAAACTGTACAGTTTAACGGAGTACTCAATGACGATCCTAACATGCATATCATAAATTTCTTAAAAATTTGTGATACCTTCAAATACAACGGAATCTCTAATGATGCCATCAGATTAAGAATATTTCATTTCTCATTAAGGGATAAAGCCAAGAGTTGGTTGGTGTTATTGCTGTCAAGATCCATATTAACGTGGGAAGATCTAGCACAGAAGTTTTTACCCAAGTGTTTTTCACAAACAAAGACGAGGAATGACATTACTTTCTTCAGATTGATAGAGAGTCATTGTATGAGGCATAGGAACGCTTCAAGGACATATTGCGAAAGTGTCCTTATCATGGAGTCCCTAAATGGTTATTAGTCCAAACGTTCTATAATGAATTAGTAGGCCATTTCAGGACAATTATAGATGCCGCTTGTTTAAGCTCAAAATATAATTCGGCTATTGCAGTATAGATTGAGGTGTCGATCCCACGAGAAAGCTTTTGAAAAAATAAGTTGGTGAAGTGAAATATTAAAACAGTAGCAAAGAAAAAAAAATTAATTAGTTTAAGTGGATGAGATAGAATTATCTATAAACTGAAGAAAATGTCTTATGATAGTTTAAGAAAGGCTTCGAGAATCACAATTATGCTTTATAAATCTACTATACACTTTGATTCAATATTTATAACACAATTAAAAGTTTCACATCCCAAACAATCAATCGAAAGATATGTAAAATACAGCACATTTGATAGCACGTGTATTTAATGTGACTAAACTCTTTGTAAACATTAACACAAATCATGTTCATTTATACAAGTTATTTAAGATCGACAATATATATTTTGACAATATAGCAATAAAAGATCAACTTGAATATTAAACATTTATTGTCTACACATGTTATCCAAGATCGATAATATATTAATTGACAATATTACAGTAAAAGATTAACATATAAAATAATGTAACCAATAACAATTATAATTCAACAAGAATCATATAAGAAAAGCATGACTAAAAATATATGAGACATGAGAATTATAAATTCTGGATTATAGAAAATAAAATAGATAAGAGTTTAAGAAAAATCAAACTTACAAATATTTGTAACTCTTGACAACGAATCAAAGTATAGAAATAGATTTATTACACATAAAAGTTCATCTCTTAACCTTGCCAAGAACTCTAACCTAGATTACAATGTATGTTAATGAGAAAAAAATAAGAGAGAATTATCTAATGTTGAAAACGTCTTAAGAGTGTCCTTATATAAGCAATGAATGGAAATATGTTAAGTGTGACATCAATCTTGAATAATTTAGACTAACAACTCGTTCACCCACTTGTAGCACCTTTTTGATAATATAAATGACTGATATAGTCTTTTTAGACGACATGAAAGTTGTAGAATTTTGTCTCTTCTTTTCATAAGCAACCAGGTTCATGCAAATTGGACGAGTATCCAATGAGATATGAGCAAAATTCCAAAGATACATTAGATTTCGATCAACAACCCTTGTATCCACTTGCAATACAATTTGGTTTAAGATAACGGCTAATTTGGACTTTACCATCAACATAAGAGTTGTTGATAATTGAGTCAGTATTTCATATCTTTAAGAATTATATCAATTGGGTACGTATTTTGTGAGATACAGTACAAATACATGAGTTAGGTCAAGTTGAGCAGAAACTGTAGCTCGATTCTATTGTATCTCAATTTTTTGCCCATAACATGTTGGATTTGACATTTCAACTATTCTTCAAGTTTGTGTAAGATTGAGTCATGTTACTCCAGGTTCAAGAATTTTTTTATTTTGATTTCTACATTGAGAGTTATGTCCATTTTACCTAAACCTGTGCAAATAACATTCATTAATCACAATTTAAGGAGAACACTTTATTTCAAACTAAAAATACAAAAATGCTAAAATTAGTGACATTAAATGGTGATTGAATCTCTTAATAGATATGCATTTTTATGTGTTCATCACCGCTGCTGGAGGAGCCTTAATGAATAAGTCTACAGATGAGGCTTATGATCTATTAGAAGAGATGACGTCAAACAGTTACAAATTGCCAGCAGAGAGAGTTACACCTAAGAAAGTTGCCTGTATATATAAAATTGACGCATTCAATGCATTGATAAATCAAATTAATACTTTATCTAAGAAGTTTGATGTATTGAATGACGTCAAAACTCGACAAGTGACATGCAACTTTTGTGGTGATAACCACATGAATGGACGATGCATGGAAGCAATGAATTATGCGGGCAATTTCAATCGTCAACAATCTAATCCACAATCAAATTTCTATAATTCGGGGTGGAGAGGTCATCCAAACTTTTCTTAGCGTTATAACCAAGAGGAGCCATATAGACCAATGAATCCTCTAGGATTCCCGCCACCACAAGAAAAGAAGTCGACATTAGAAAACATGTTTATGCAATATATGAAGTCCAATGATGTCATTCTACAAAATCATTCAGCATCTTTAAAGAATTTAGAGGTTCAAAGTGGACAACTTGTTGTTGCAATTAATAGGAGACCTCAAGGCACTCTACTAAGCGATATTGAAATAAATCCAAAAAGGAATATAGAGCATCGTCAAACCATCAACTTGAGGAGTGGTAAGATCTTACAAGAAAATATATCCACACCACCACCATCAAGTATAAAGGAGAAGAAAGTGTAGAAAAACTAAGTGCAACCATATAGACCGTCTATTCCTTTTCTTCAAACTCTACAGAGGTATCAAACAAGTGTTGAAACAGAAAATCAGCAGCATACTAGTTTAAAAAATAGTACAGATTCTAAAAAAAGTGCAGAATTTTCAATAATTAAACGTCCAAAAACTGATATTAAAGTACAGCAACATTCTAAGATGCAGAAAAGTGACAACATAGTAGAAAATACCAGTAACAAATAGTAGAATCAGCTTATGCGCACTATATTTCTTGACTGTTGTAGCATTAATGTGGTGTCATCAAGCACCGAAGAGCTCAAAGACATGGAGATATTGAATCCTCACATAAAAAAAAAGGCGTTAAGGCATAGAAAGAGAAGAAAGAAGAAGAAGCAGTACGATGATTGGATCGAAGAGAATAGCACAAAAGAGACACTTCGCCAGTTCAAGATTCAAGTCTTTTCAGAGAAACACAAGGAGAAAGAGGAACAAGTTGCTGCCCAAGATCTAATAAAGAAAATGTGAAAGCCGAAAGAAATGAAGCCTAACAAGCTCACATATAAAAAAGCTTCCACTATTGACTTTGATCCTCTAATATATGGGTACTTTATATTGACGGGGTATCAACCTGTAAGGGAGCGGGGTGGGGATCGTCCTCATCAGCCCCAAAAGAGATGAGATCAAGTACGCTATTTGCTTTGGATTTAAAGCTTCGAACAAGGAAGCAGAATACGAAGCTCTCCTGGCCATGTTAAAAATGGATCAACCATAAGCCACTAAGGAGGTGTTAGTCAAGAGCGACTCTCAGCTGGTGGTAAACCAGGTTAATGGCGATTTCAAACCAAGAGAGGAAATGATAGCTGCTTACCTCGCGATGGTACGAAAGTTGATCGCACAGCAGAAGATGCTAGTATCCCTCGTACGGTACCCATAGAATTCTTATCAAAATCGAGTCCTAGGAAGGCGAGCAGATCACACAAATTGAATCAATGCCGAGTTGGATAGACCCTATTAAGGACTATATCTTGAACGGGACGATTTCGGACAACAGAAAGAAAGCCCAAAGAAATAAATATCAGGCCGCTAGATACTCGGTAATTGATGGGATATTGTATCAAATGGATTTCTCTCACCCCTACATAAGGTGCCTGATTGGTGTGCTATAATAGCTAAGCGCAAGTTCATAAACTAAAATTAACACAATCCAAATCTATACTAGGTTTATATAGTCTAACCATAGATGAACAAATTAACCCATCACAAAACCAAAAGTATCAAACCAATTCATAAAAATCAACAGAAAATAGAACATAATGATAAAGAAGGAGAAGAAAAACTAATCAAAGTGACTTATTGATGTTCTTCTCCCTCAATCTTGACTTGAAGCTTGAATCTTGATCTTGGTTCTTCAATCTTTGGTTTTGATCTTTGATTTGTGTTGTGAATTCTCTTTTCTAAGTTTTTTGCCTTTTTTCTCTTTTTTTCTCCTCCCCTCTCTCTTAAGGTTTTTGGCTTCAAAATACTGTTCACTGGCACTGTAGTAACTGTTTACGGTTATTGTAGCAAAATACTGTTTTTGACACTATTCGCTGCATTGAGCGCTGCGGCGCTCAGTCGCTGGCCTGGTGCCCCTTTCGTATTTTGAGCGTAACTTCTTCGTTTGATGTCCGATTCACCTCCCGTTTGTTCCTATGCGTCACATTTTTCATCGTGCATCTATTTATGATCAAAAACCACAATTAAATAGCCAAATAGTTATAATTTAGAGCAAAATATGAATGTTGGGTATAAAAAATAATAGTACTTTTACGCCCCTATCAGTGCCTGAACCCCGCGGAGGCGGATCGGGTCCTAAAGGAGATCTATGAAGGGGTGTGTGGCAATCATTCGGGGAAGGAAGTTTTGGCCCACAAAGTCTTCCGAACCGGTTATTATTGGCCCACTACCCTTTAAGACGCTAAATACATAGTTTAGCATTGTGACACATGTCAGAGATTCGCAGATGGGATCCAAACACCCACAAAGGAGCTAACTACAATGAGCAAACTCTGGCCATTCGCCTAGTGGGGGCTCGACTTGGTCAGACCACTCCCCAGAGGTGAGGGGTCATGGAAGTATGTGGTCATGACGATCGACTATTTCACAAAATGGATCGAGGTCGAGCCCTATCGAAAATCACGGAGAAGAATATTTAAAATTTTGTATGAAAGAGTATAATATGTTGGTACGGCATCCCTCACACCATCATCACCAACCACGGGAAACAGTTTGACAACAACAACTTTAAGCAATTCTGCGAACAACTAGGAGTACGACTGTCGTTCACCTCCCTCGCACACCCTAAAACCAATAGCCAGGTCGAGTACTCCAACAAGCTGATCAAGATAATACTCAAGAAGAAGTTTATGGAAAGAAAGGGAGCGTGGGTAGAGGAGCTACCAAAAGTACTATAGGCGCTCCAAAAAAACTAGTAAAACAACCATCTGCGAGATGCCGTTCTCATTCACCTTCAGAAGTGAAGCGGCGATCCCTATGGAAATTGGGACCCCGACCCTCCAAGTACTAAAATTTTCTGAAACCGTCAATAACGACCTGATAAAGAGAGGGCTGAACTCGATCGAACAGTTTGGAGACTGGGCCCAGATTCGAGCAGCAACCTACCAGCAATAGGTAACCAGATACTACAACAGGAAGGTCAGGGCCCGAAGTTTCGAAGAAGGAGACCTAGTGCTATGGAAGGTGGTGCTCAACATGAAGAACCCCGTAGATAGAGTCCTAGATCCCACCCGAGAAGGGTCGTACAAGATCCTCAAGCATGTAGAAGGGGCGTACAAACTTGAAGGAATAAACGGGCGAGCCGTCAGGAAACTATAGGACGCCGAGCTGCTAAGAAAATATTATCTTTAAGCTTTTGTTTGTAACCATTCGTTGTATGAACATCATACTTAAATGAAAACTCTTTCATTTCTCTTTTTTTGCATGAACATTCACGAGGAGCCAATTGATCGAAAAATAGAACGAGTCGCCCATACAGGTGTCCTCGAATTACTGGACAAAAAAGGGCTTGCATCAAATTTCCTAAAATGGCAAACTGCACCCTATCTTAGGATCTTCATGACGACGTCATCGCAAAGACATCCTCATCTTTTGATGAGGCATCACCATGTCACATAGGACACTGTGATCGGTTCTATTTTCACCATTACCAGCTCGATGCTCGTGGAGCACTTCGCTGTGACTAGTTCAACTTTCATTCTATTTTCACTGTCACTGGCTCAACGTCTGCAAAGCACTTTGCCGTGATTGGTTCTATGCTGATTCTATAGCATCACAATGGGAAGGCTTGGTGGGGCGAGGGTTGTGGCGCTTCCACAACATTATCATGTGTTACACCATGGCACCTATTGAAGAGGGTTTGACCATGGCTTTTTCACGGTATAACTATGGCTTTTCCACAGCACCCATGACACGATGTTCATCATTATTACACCGAGCCAGTCCCTCGAGGTATTGAAGGGTCCCGCCCCCGACACAATCTAGGTTACTCACTTTGGACTACACTAATGACCGACGTATCACTAGAGCCCACCCAGCTACTTAATTAGATCATGCATCACAACGAGATGCCCCGAGTGGGTTTTATTTCAAGATGTTCTTGATCGTAGTTGCATCCGCACAACCGTGCCAATTAAGAAAAAGCCATTCGGCCCAGCTAAATTTTTTCAATTCCAATACCATGAGTTGGAAATGATGATTATTAATTACTGCTATTCGGTCCTAACTAAAGCTGTTCGAAAAAACGGTTAGCCTATTTAACTACAAGTCTTATTATCATTGGTGAAATGTCTTATTCAAAATGATGATTATCACTAACGGTGTGGTTGTTTTAAAGATCAATGTTTTATAAGCGATTCAGCTATCTCAGTGAATTACGCCGTAGTAAAATGAATTTACTCTGAGCAAGTAAAAGAGAACAAGCACACATTGAGTAAGAACAAATAATCCATTCATTAATGATGATTACATTGATCCATTACAAGGCGAAACCAAAAAACAACCCTACGCAGAAGAAGTGATCATTTAGGTTACAGGAGCGATGTCAGGCATATCCAAGTCCACGACGGGAACCACTTCAGGAACATTACCAGGGGGAGGAGATGCGACAATGGGCAGGTCATCCAAAACATCTACAGTTCCTTGCGGCTTAGCAGGGGCGATGCCGCTAGCTTGTCCCTGGTCAGTAAGAATGGTAGCCTCACCAACATTCGCAACTGCGACACTTCCGACAAGGGCATACGCATTGGCCGGAGGGGGGTCATCACTACCAGCGTCAACAGGCCCTAGCGCATTATCATCATAGGCCCCAGAAGTTTTCCCTTAATGGAAAGAATCCCAGTGGTTAACGACCACAACCATTGGAGGTCAATCTCTGGGTAGTGCTCCTAAAAAAGGGTAATAAACCTCTGAAATCCTTCTATCGCTCTTTGACGGAAGCCCTCCTCATGACTAGCCGACCATTGGTTTCCCTAGTTCTCAAACTGAGCCACCAGAGAGCTCCGGCTCTGCTCAATTAGCTCCCTCTCCCTTTAAGCGGCGTCGAGCTACGCTTCAAGTTCTTTGTTTTGCCACGTCAGCTCCTCGACTTGGACCCCCACCACCGTAAAAGAGTTCATCATTGTCTACTCGATCAACAGTTTTCGATGCTCAAGCTCAGACAATTTGCTCTCCCCTCGGCCCTGGCGGTCATCATCTCCTCTAGTTTGGGCTTCGCCTCATTGGCCATCTTCTTTTTCTACTCAGCACTCTTTGCCCGCTAAGTTTCAACTTGGGATCGAGAAAAGGTCATCCTCTGCTTTCTCTGCACAGGTCACAAAACCCATGATCTCGTCCCGGAACCAAGAAAGAAGGAAAATGAATTGCAGAAAAATGCGAGGTCAGAGCAAACAAATGCACAAAAGAGAAATAAACCAGATCAAGTAACTTACGTTAAGGGTATACCCAGTACGACGTCGAAGCCTGTGACAGGATCCAAAGAAGACGCTTGACCCGCCCAAATGGGGGTCATATACCTCCCTAGCTCCCGTATCACTGGGAGCAAAAATCCCAAGTCCTCCCTGACCTCCGAAACCAGAGCGAAGGAGAACACTCGGGAGGGCCCTTTGCGGGAAAACCACCCTTTTGGCCTCAGGGAGCTCGACGAAGATGTGGCTCCTCTAACTTGTGTAACCTGGGCTAATGGACTAGTTGGAAAGCCCAATCCCCTACTCGATGTTTGGACAGCAAGAGAGTCTTATGACCGAGTCTCGATAAAAGCTGATTCCCTAAAAGAACCTCACTGGTTCAGCCCCTTCTCCCGGACAATCAGACTATGGGAAACCCTATCCTCACGGGCCCGATCATTAGTAGATGGCCAAGACGAACCCCTCCCTTGGGAAGGCCCCCTCGCTCGGCTCCTCCCAGAACCAAATAACATCCCAATGAAGTTGTCAGGGTTTAAAGACCCTTGACCACCTAAGGAATAACCTTCGATTCAACTCATCTTCCTTCTTTCACCACCTTTTTACTTAGACATTCATGCATTTTACATAACACAAGAACCAAAAATGGGGGAACGGAAAGGAAAATTTTGGAACAAAAAAGATGGAAACTCACTTCGGGTTCGAGGTAGGGAAAGAACGGAAGGAACTAGTCCCGATTCGACAAGGCTAGACGGGGATAGCAGCTTTTGAACCGGACAGATATATTGAAGAGCTGTGTCTATCCGAGTAAGGGCCTGCTCGAAAACTTCCACGTCAATCTCCCAAGTAACTACAGAAAAAGGGAAAACAAAGAAAAGTCACCCGAGCCGAGCAGATCACTTAAGTCAACATATACGCAAGAATCAATACCTGTATTCGCAGAAAAGTCAACATGGATGACCCACTCTCCCTCACCCCTCTTGGGGGCTCTCTGACCCCACATTCCTAGGTAAAAAACCATTCCCTCTTCCAGTTCTTTACGGAGGTTGGTCGACTCGGGGCCATGAAAAGAGAGGTAATAAAAGCCCTTCTGGCTCCTAGCATTGCTCTTGAAATGGTACAGGTAGTACAACTCCTGAAACGGGGGGGACTGCCTTGCCCTTGACCATAAGACGAATAGGCCCGCAAACACTCTCCATGAGTTTTGGCTTAGCTGAGAAGGGGTTATCCCAAGGTGGGCCAACATCTTAGTAAAATACCACTGCATGGGAAGCTTAAGTCCCAGTCTCAGGAACTCAACATGAATGGCCACCTCGCCATTGGTATGACTATTCGGATAATCCTCCTTGGAGGCAACCTGAAGGTGACCATCTTAGGAATGCCATAGGAGTGCCTGATAAGGTTTAGGTCATCCTCACTAAGGCAAGAGGCGCGGCATCTGGAATTCATTTCATACTCCACTACCTCTACGCCCTCCCCTACCATTGCATTCTCTGGAACTCAGGACTAGCTCAGCCTCATTTAGAGCTACCTCAGACAAGGGAACGCCACCTGCAGAGGTGGATGCTCCTTCACTCGCCTCGACCCCCCTACTAATCCTAATTAAAGGGAGTTTTGGGGACTATTCCCCCTCTTCAACTGCTATGTCCACATCTGGGAGGTTTAAATTGACTTTGGAGGCCATCAACTAACAGAAGACACTTTCTAAATGAGGCTACGAGTTACTGGACAATGATAGCGACAAGCCAACCATGCCAAAAAATGGTAAAATAGGCGACAATCGTCAGGACCAAAAAGGGCAAGAAAAAATCAAAACATGAAAATTACAGACAAAAGACTAGAAATAAAGCCTAAAATAAGTCTCCGAAAAAAATAAAATAGATGAAAAGAAGCCAAAAAGAGAATCAAATGACATACGAAAAGAACTGAGGAAAATTAAAGTTGAGAACGACGGAGATGAATTCGCTAGATCAACAACGCACCTTTGATAAAGAAGCAACGATAACACCACAGGATGAGAGCAGAAAATCAAAAAAACGTGATAAAAGGTACAAAACGAAGAAGAATGTGACTATTTATAGGTAGTAGTGAAGTGATCTAGGATGTTCAAAATTGAAAAACGAACGGACGAGATTGACGTAAAAGGCGAAAATGCGATATTTTTATATCTTAAAATTAAGTGCAAGTATACACTATCGTATGCAAGTAATAAAGAGACTAAATAAGTCGGATGTCGAACCCACAGCGATAATTTTTTCTTTTTAACCAATTACTAAAATTATGTCTTCCTAATACTTATTCAGAAAAATAAAAATTTAAGAATGAATGTAGAAAATATAAAAACAAAAACACAAGAGATTTAGGTGATAGCAATATAGAGAAAATCTAGGATTAATACTATCCCTCAATATACTTTCTAATGATAAATATTCTAATATTTAACTCCCTTAGTCTTTGTTATTGATCAAGACACTAATGTATTCATAAGCCTCTTCTAAGGTCATGGAAGTATACCTTAATTTACCAAATACCTATATTCCTATGGTATTTGTAATAAATTAAGATTCATTAGGATTAGGTCTTATAGATCATACATACCAATTAGGTATATTCCTATCTTAAATTGAAACTTGCATATGCAACATTGAATGTTACTCTATAATCATGCATCAAATTATCTAAGTCTAAATATTATGATTCCTCTTCCGAGTTTATCAACAATATTACCAACTCATTCACCATATATTGACCAGATATATTGAAGCATTAAGATCAAGTAATTTGAATATTAAAGAACTAAATTTATTAAATATTAAAAAGATATGGAAATTAAGCACACATATTGAGTTCAAGTATTAACCCTAGAAAATAAGTTTAGCTCATGGCTACAAGAGAACAGCAGTAAAAATAATAATAAATCATGATACAATTAATAGCAAACCGATATAGACGTCGAATTGCTTTTAATTGCGCTGCCTAAGGTACTCTTGATGTAGAAGAACGCCTTTAATCTCTCTTTAAAGTTGCTTCAATTAAACTCCTATTGCTTTCCAAGACTCGTGCATTGTATTCTTGGTGTTCTTGAATTACTCTAGGTTTGTCTTGGGTGATTCTTGAAGGCTGGGAACGAGTGACTTTTTATAAGGATTGATTTGAGTTTGAAAATCTCAATTATCGTCGGACTAGGACTCGCGATACTACTGAGGCGTTATGCAGTTGTTGCTGGAGTGACACGTGGAAAAGACTTCACTGCTAGAGCGGTGGAATGATGGCGCTGGGGCACTGTCCGTCGCTGGCGCGATGAAGGTATGGCGTTGGGGCGCCAGATGTGACTTAACTAGGTCATTTTTCTTATTTCGATCACTGTTCTAATGCTGAGATGTGACTTAACTAGGTCATTTTTCTTATTTCGATCATTGTTCTAACGCTGAGGCTATAATTCTCGTGGCGCTGGGGCAATGGACTCATACTTTGAAAAAATTTCATTCAAGTCCCTATAAATAACCATCTATTCTCATAAAATCATAAAATATCAAAATAAAAATATGAAAAAATATATGACAAATTTTCCCTTATCAACCACCTTTGAGCTTGTATTCACGTTTCTTTGCAAATCCCCTTCCACAACTCGCGAAAAATAAAAAATTCAAACCTGTACTAATCGTTCTAGTTCAGACGAGACCCAAGTTCAATTCCTTCTTAACAAATTTAATGCTCATTGACCCGAGAAATCATTTTTCCATGTCAACAATAATAATAAAATTAAAAAATTAACAATTACCTAATATATAATAATCATTTGTTTATATCCTAACTTCACCTAATATGTAGTAATCATATCTTCAATTCTCTTTTATCTCTTTAAGTATTATATTTTTATAAAAATATTCTAAAATAATTTATTTTTTAAATAAAAAATTATTATTTTATTTGTATCTTTTACCAAACATAATAATTCATATTAATTTCTTAATTATTATGTTTTAATTTTATTTGATTCTTATGTTTTAAAAAATACATGATAAATTTAAATTAATATATAAAAAATATTAAATTATTTAAAATTTAAATATAAATATAAATTTTATTAAATACACTTTTTAATAATTTGATAATAAATAAATATATTTAATAATGTATAATCAAATAATTAATAACTTAATTTTTAAAATTCTATTTTTAAATATTTTACTTTCAAAAATTTTATTTAAAAAATTCAACCAATCAAATCGCTATTCTTATTATATATTTTTTTCTAAGAGCCACTAATCATATGTTGAAAAACTTGAAGCCTCACTTAAAATTTAAGCGCTTATTTGATTGTGTTTCTCTACTCATCAAAAGATTTTCTTTTAATTCTAAAAATTATTTTTAAAATTTTTTAATATTTGGTTGCAACTAAAAAAATTTTTAAAGATTATTTACAAAGGTTTAAATTTTAAACTTCTAAAAATAAAACATTTTAAACTTTTTTATATTTGTATAATATCACATATATTTTAATAATATTTTTTTATTTTTATAATGTATCTATAATATAAAAAAAATTTATTCAATTAAAATATTTTTAATATTTTCTTCAAAATTATCTTATTTTTAATTTTTTTATCTCTATAACTATAATAATTTTACAATAATTTATCAAAATCTTTTATGAATTATTTCATTTTTTAAATAAAAAGAATTATTATATTATTTTTAAATTTTATACCAAACACAAAAATTTATATTAATTCATTAATTATTATATATTAAATTTACTTAGATTCTTGTGTTTTAAAAAATTAAAATTTATAAAATAAATGATAAATTTATACTTATATATAAAAATATTAAATTATTTAAAATTTGAATATAAAATTTATTAAATGTACTTTTAAATAATTTAATAATATATAAACACTTTTAACTATGTATAACCTATATCAAAAGAATTTTTTTAATTCACAATTAAATTATTAATTTTTTTTTAAAATTCTATTTTTAAAAACCCTACTTTAGAAAACTCTATTTTTAAAAATTCAAAAAACTATTTTCAAAACTTTTATTTGAATAATTAAACTAAACGAGCCATAAACCCATAACTTTTAATTTTGGGATATCACCTTATTCCAGTATGATAATAAAATGAAAATTGAAAAGGAAATAAATTACTAAATTATAATCCTTGATTACATAAATAAGACAGATAGGGCTGGCAGGACTTGCTAGTCGATTTAATTTACCAAAAAAGCAGCCCCAAACTGTCATCCAGCTGACTCCATTACAACGCATGTAAACAAATAACATTATGCACAAGTAAATTTTAACATGTCAGAACAATTAACAAATTAACATCGATACTGCTCTTGCCATCAGTAATAACCTTACTCCTTGTTGCGAGAAGAACGATCCTTCCGCTGCCCACCAAGAATACGAGAGATCTGTAGACCTCTGCTGAATGCTTGGTTGAAGAGCATACGAGTCTGGAACTCTGACACAAAAGGAAACCAGGCAAGGAATGCAACCGGAGTGAACAGAAGCAAACCCATAACAATCTCGTAGCCACGTGCAAGTATCCTAATCGAACCCCAGAGCCCAGCTCGTTGAAAAACAGGTTTCAAAGCTTGTGCAATCTGGAAAAGAAAACAAAGGTTAAAAAGGAGGAATGATGAGAATTGGCATGAAATGATGCTTGCAAAGTAAAAATAATCAAAAGAGTGAAGTGGTTTTGTAGGCAAACTGTTGACATCTTTGGTTGGTTCGGCAACAAAAGCTAACAGGATTCGAAGAACTAGAAAAAGGCAACAGGTTTTAATTCAAGGGCCTCAAATTATAGTACTCGGTACAAAAATAAGCTGCTCAATCACTCTAGTCTCAATTGCAGACAACTACAATAGATGAATGGAATAATTATTTACCAGCAGCATTCCCCAACCAGTGGGCATGAAAGCAAGAAGACACACAAAGATGTCTTGTATTGTCATATGCGGGAGTGCAATCAAAGTTACCAGAATGGAGACGAAAGTCAAAAATATCAATCCCTTAATTAGACGGAACATGAGTTGGAAATTTGCACTGAACTTTCGCCGCCCAACAGATACAGTCTGGAGAAAGAAAAATTTGTAAAACCATGCAGAAATTAGTCAATTATATTTAATTAGACAAAGAAATACAACTCTCCAACTTCTTAGGAATAACTAGTATATTCTCGCAATCGTAACAAATAACCGTTATATTGCATCTAAGCTGCATTTACTAAAAGTAAGCATATGGAGCATGTCAACTAATATTTAAGAATATAGCTACTCACCTTCATCACAAACAATATAAGAAATATCACCAGCCATGATATGCCATAGACCTGAAACCAAGTTACAGAAAACAACATTGATTACGCCATTTACACTTGTAAGATGAAGCAAATGAACACAAAACACAAGGATCAAAATTTGGAGTTAAGGACATACCAGAAAACTTCTGGTGTGCTTTGTAATTTTCAAATGATACACAAGTCCATACTGATAGATAAAGAATCTTAATGCTAACACTATCTCAGCTACGATACCACGCTTTCCAGAATGACGGAGATGCTCTTGTTCTTCCTCCCACCATGATTCCCAACTTTTCTCTGGTGGTACACCTATGCCTCCTCTGTTGCTTATCCACTTATTCCAATCAGTCCAATCATCGACAATCTTTTGCCACTCAAAACCAGAAGGATTGAACAAGAATGGAGCAAAAAGCCAGGTGCCGACCATAAACCACATGGATATTGTGATCAAGAGATAAGCAACTGCCCCTCTGTAAGCTTGACCAAAGATTTGGTACACGACAAGCAAGATCATCATTTCAATGCCTTTGACAAAGTGGCTACGAGAATAAAGCCTGTAGTTGTCAGCAAATTTGGCATGGAAGACCACAAATCCTCGACCTGTAGGTCTGTATTTTGCACCACCATGAAGTAATGTCCTTCCATAATAGTGAGTCTTTGTCCCAAGAGAGAATGTGAAAAATACGGGTGCCAGTTGTAATTGCATTAGAATAAATTCACTTAAAGCAGTTCGGAAACCTCTTTCCAAGCCAATTTCCATCAACATAGGCAAGGACATCAAAAATCCAAGTTGAACAAAAGATTGAGAAGCAAGAGACACTTGAAGAGGCTTATTGTCTCGAATTGCTGGCTGTGTAATCATACCTTCTTCAAGTCCACTAAGAACAAGATAGAGGCGGCCGTAAAGGAACACATACACAGTGAGCACAGTTATCTGCCAAAAGGAGAAAAACAGAAAATAATGTCCATATCTTTGAAAAATTACACAATATCTTCAAACCTGAAAAGAAAAAAGTGTGCAATGTACCAGAGTACTGAAGTAGAATCCAATAGTGGTGTAATAGCACGACAACATTCGGAAGAAGTCAAACCGATGTCCAAGCCGATATACATCTCGACTCAGCGTTTGCTCTCCATTGCCATTAGCTACTTTGGCCTCAAACATGGAAATCTGATTGAGGCCCACATCCCTTCCTTTTCCAACTTGTATGTATTCATGATGAGTAATATTGCCTTCACGAAGGGTAGAATTGAAGCCTACGTTCAATCAAATCACAGAAGTTACTAAATAGATCCAAGATCATCCAAAAGAACCAACATAACAAGAGAAATACAGTTCGACACCAGCATACCAGCAAATATGTCTTCACTAAGATTGATAACCTTGGATGCTTTACTGACACCTCCTCTGGTAAGGTGAAAGAGTCTATCAAATACATCTGGATGACCATAATGGAACCGAACCCTACATAAGAGGAAACAGAAAAAGGGTCAAAGGTTAGCCCAAAAAAAAGGAAAGAAAAAGAAAAATAGATGTATTTATCGAAAAGGGACCTTGCTTTCAGATCGTAAGTCATCTAATTATTGTATCATTATTTGTTTCAGCCATCTAGATTGGTCTACCATCACAACAATAGCCCACTCCAATTCACTCACATTGAAGATCCATTGCTGAACTAAAACATATTCTACCATTTTTTGTTTTGTTGACCTTCCAAATACTCAAGAAGAAATCACTTTCATGGTAATCAAGCTGAAATTTTTTAGTTTCTCAATAAATGGTCTTATCCAAAGGTTTGTACCAAATCCAAGCACTTACCTGCATTAAGTATTATCAATTTATGCTACTAAACATTTTTAATTGTGGCCATAATTCAACTTAGTTTTTTTTTTCAATAGGGTGTGGAGTGAAGACAATGTCCAGCTAAATTTATAAAATAATAAATCGCAAAGCATAAAATTATATTTATCCAAACATCACTAGAAAAAGCCTGTATATCAGTGGGCAGGCAGTGTAGTAATGCGGAAATCAGAGTATTTCAGCTCCATAACAAGTCTAATATGTAGGCTTACAGATTTTTATTTTGTAACTTTCCCTTTTGATGTTCCTATAAGTACTAATATAAACTATGATTTATACACAAACAAGTCCTTTCCTTTATAATCTTCATGCACTTCAACAAGTTGCTACAATTTATATATGACTTGCTGAAAATAAGCCACCAGGCTGCATACCACATATAATCAACTAAACTTTAGAGTTTCGTTGTATGGTTTCTTTCTCATCATTGGGGCTCACTGTCATCACCTTTGCAGCAACATGCATATAAAAAGGATAGAAAGAAAAGAGAATCTGAGGCAGGAATTTTGAAACAATAACTTACTTTAGAGGGTTGGCTAGCAATCTCTGACAAATAGTCACAAAACTAGTCTCCTGACTTGACATGAACCAAGCAAGAGAAGAGACACTGCATCAAATAGCAAAAGAATTAGGAATTAATAATCCAACTAAGACTATAAACTACAATGCAGTAACAAAAAGTAGCTCTACCTTCCAGTAAATATATGCTCTCGAAGTCCGAGAATTGAAGGGTACCTCACACCATCATGCTTTTTAAGGAATTCTTGCAGCAAATTCCTCATTTTTAAGGCTTCTTCCATGTAATTATCCTGTAGAAATGAAAAACTCAAGAAAATGACTACAGAATACAAGATGAATGTGGTTAAGAGATCCCATTAGATACAAAAACTAACAAACCTGGTTCATATCTATTGTTTGCAATCCTTCTCCACGTGTGAATATAATAGCATGATTTTGGTTTTCTGGCTTCCCCTCACCCAATATAGCAGGTCCTGGAAGTTTTATGCGATAAATAACCTGTGTGCAGCGAAATGTAATTAAATGGAACATGTTATGATGCTAAAGATTGATAACATGAAATATATACAAAATGTAGAACTAAAAGGTTGATTAAAGAATAAATAACAATAAATGAAGCAATCTATCAAATTGCAATTTAGTATTATTAAATTCCAGGGATAGTGTTAAACAGATTCTTATGATATATATAAAGATTTTCCAGAAATGTTGGTTAACATTTCTTGCTTAAAGGAATACTTTAATCCACTTGACCAGTAAGAGAGGTCCAGAAGAGTAATCTTGATATGATCCTACCCTACAAGTTCAAATGCCAACGAAAAATAACATCACCGTGATTTTTTTTTGCATGAAGCTATTGAACATCATGGTGCACCAATATAATGTAGTGTCTAACTCCAAAATTTCAATAACCGTAAAGAATAATGTAACATGGGAAGAACTTCTGGGAGCATAATTAGAAGACTGAATTATGGACATGACCAACCAAACATAAAAACTAGGATGTCTTGCTGAATTTTCCCCCAGCAGACTAACTGGCCATAATATATTCAAAATCCCACAATACCTATACCGATTATTACTGTAATGCATTATCCAATAGATACCATGCACACTTGTTAAGGATCCATGTAAATAGTTTACACAATCAAGATTCCATTATCTAGCTCGGCAAAACCCAGTGCTGTTCCCAGTAAAATAAGGTGTGTTTCTTCCAGTTTGACCGAGTGATGCAAAACAAAAGAAGAAGTAATCAAAGTTTTACCCTAGTCATCAAACCCAGTTTAAGGAAGGATAACTGATGCCACTGCAGTATTTAAAAATTATAATAGCATCAAACTATCTATTTGATAAGAGGACTCCATTTAGGATCAACTTTATCAACTTGCATGATAAGCAACAGCAATTCCAAGACAAAAGCATGTGAAAGCGTTAAATGCTTCCCGACACCAATCATATCAATATCCATGCTTCAACCAAATTATGAAACAAGATATCACAGTCGATAAAAATCAATGCCACATAGCATAGGTTACACAAATATATTGAAATTTGAGTAACTTTAAGATTACATATTAAACTGAGCTTTACCTGGTCCAAATTTTGTACCGGATCTGAAGAATCCATTGATTTTGGGACAGCCTTAACTAAAGCAGAGTAATAAACCTTTTGGATCTTTTTTGATCTGTCTTTGCTAGGTTCTTCTACCTCATCAATGTAAGCAACACGAAGTGACGGATATCTGACAATCCATATGAATGTATCAACTAATTAAAGTTAATTTAAATTACAGATACTACAATAAATTAATCCAAAAAAGATGTCATCATGAAGGTCAGAAAGTTAGCCAATTCATAGCGAATTGACTGGTAAAAGCAAAGGCAACTGACGATTCAACAAAGAAGTTGGTGCAGAAATATACTTTGTCATCAGCCTCAGAATGTCTTGTGCACGTGGATCACCAGATCGCTTTTGTATCCCATATTGTTGGCATGAAACAACATATGTAAATTTCATATCAGCTACTGCTTGACATTGTGTCAACAATGACCTTTCGCCCTTGTCATCCATATTTAGCTCTATTGCCTTATAGCCTTCCATCAAATCTGAGCAGGTGCAGCATTAAAACCAAGTAATGAAAACATCAATTATTTACTGAGATACAGTAATTTGTATGAGAAAATTGAATGCATGTTGTGCATTTTTAGCGAATATGTAAAATCAAGTATTACTTATGAGCAGCAACAAAGGGAGTAAATACCTTCATGTTTGGCCATATCCAAGAAGGCCTGAAGCTCCAAAGCTTTCCGATAGTACATCATACCTCTTACTGAAATTTGTAACTTGTATCAGTCAGATGCAAGGCAAATGACAAACATATAGTAAATTATGCATAGAGAAAATTATCTGATGTGATACAGGTCCACACACACACACATGAAGGGAGACAGACAGATAAAATACCAGTCCTGGTCAAAGTTTGGCCCCTGTATGATGCCCAGAGACGAAGTTCTTCTTCTAACTCATCTGATCTTTTAAGTTCTTCTTCGCTATTGCACTTCACTCGTTCAAGAAAGTTGTTCCATTCATCTGTATATTGTCAATGAGAAATTGGTACTAGTGCAAAATGAATTTTCAAAGAAAAGAGAACACGAGTTAAAATTTTATAAATTAAGGCAAGAAACAAGAGCAAAACAAAAACCTGGAAAGATCTTTTGCAAATAAAAGAGGATTGAAACACCATCTTCATTTGGCTCTTCCAAATCATGCAAGGAAAAGAGAACCTCCTCTGTGTAGTAGGGAGTTAAAACACTACAAAATAAAAAGGAAACAATTATTACTTTGAAATGCTTGCAGTAATCGGATTTGACTTAATAAAGAACAACTGCAGTGCAGTTGGCTAGCTAATTATGATATTTTACTATTAAGATCAATTCAATTAACGTCCAGTGTTTATTGAAAAGTTATTATAAGAGTTTGACTCGTCAAATAAATAGTTCACTACACAGTTTCAACCTCTAGGTTCTTAATTCGAAAAATTGTTACAAGCACTAAATACTAATTAATGCCAGTGCAGTTAACATGTTGGAAAAAGAGACACTAACACCAAAAGAATTGTTGTCTAGTTCCTATTTACTTCAACATGATACTGGATAAAAGAAATATATATATTTACTGTATTCTCATGGCCTTCATTATTCAACAAGTAGTACCTTGATGAAAAGAAAAAAGGAATACATACAACATTAGAATCATAGAAGGTCGATGATCAGAAATCTTTAATTTATTAAAAGGTTTTTAATTTCATACATACCAACCATGTATGATGAATAGTATGTAATTTACAACTTCCAGTCCATGATGTAAAGAAAGGCGTTCACAACTAGAAATTCACAACAAAAATTCGCTGGCCTTCTACACCTTTGTTGCACCTTGTTTTTTGAAATCAATGCATCGAGATACTGACTTTTACTTTGACGTCAGAGACACACATGGACACAAAACATATGAATAGAATTAAATTTCTAACATCACACTTTCATAGGTCATATCATTATAGGCATCTTTTGCCAGTGATCAAGCTCATAGCATGTCAATGACAATTAAAACTTTTAGAATAAGGGAAAAAATATTAATAAAGAAAGGATAATAAATCCATGTACTTCAGAATATGTAATCTATCTTTTTAAGCAAGGGAGGAGATCAATACTAACTGACAGATAGGTTAACAGTGCTATGAAGAAAGGTAATTCACAGGGGATTGCCTTCAATCTATTGTGAAACAGAAAAAGGCTCAGCAGAACTTATTTTCCTCTGAGATTTATCACTTTAGAATGCAAAATGCAACGTCACGGGCAACTGAAGAGAAGAAAGCTTACGAGAAAGAAAGCATGTTCCGAACTTTAGGTGCTGTAGGCATTTCCATAAACAATGAATTTGAGAAGTAAGAAATGCGCCTCCTAGCTTCCAAGTTGGATGGTACATCCATAGCAGATTCCTTTGTAGTGAGCAACAGATAAAGCCGTTTTATCTGCATATACAAGTATGTATATAAGGTTATATGCACATTAAAAGTTGCATCGTATCCAATTTCGGAAGTTCTGGAAACCCACCTTCTCTGTCCAAGCTTCTGTCACTTGAGTAGGGAACTTTATAGCTCCATAAGATGCAAATAATTGATATTGTTGTTCAAGGGGACCCATTCCTTCATGCCCAGATCCACCATGGATTGAATCTACCAAACTGAAGGGGAAAAAATACTTTATAAGAAATGAATGGCAGTTTACATGTTCTTAAGAAGACAATCACATTGTGATGTCACACCTGGATATCTGATCCTCCATCATTATATCTCTTGTAACAACTTCCAGCATATCCTGGAAAAGAATTACAACTGGATCCCTGTCTTCCTGCTTATTAGCTATCTACAAAAATTAAAATGTTCGATTTAGCACAATCTGCCCAGATCAACTGTACTAAAAAATAGTCATACTTCAATTCAATTTGAATGTACCAAATATTTGATCAGCTTCACGAAGTGATCATAGAGGCTAGGGAGAGCACTCATCCTGTATTCACTAATTAGATCACCAGCCTCTATATGTTTGTCAACTTCGGCAAATATGTACTCTATAACCCTGAATACCATTAGGAAAAACATCAATGCCACTAGAAAATGGTAGACCTGACCAAACACCAACCTTAACCAATAAAAATGCAGCACAGTAGTTTGAATCAGTTCTTACTCTTTCTCACGGTCTCCTTGAACCAAGAACTTAATGATGTTCCTAAATGAAGCATAACATTCCTTGACAGCACAGGACATGTAATTGTCAGCTTCGATTCTTTTTTTCAACTCCCGATCCTTACCATTACTGTCTTTAGCCATGTCCAATGCTATTGGTATCTATAAAGCAGAAACACTGTTAGCATCCATACAGACATGTTTTAAAGATTTTAAAAGAATGTAAAGTTGAGCAAACCTTGCTAGCAAGTAAGAAAGGAGGCCATTGAATAAGGTCCAAATCACGGTCGGCCCAATATGGAACAAGCAGTAGGTCCATTTCCCTAAAAATGGACAAGAAACCAAGCTCAGGATGCTACAATAGAAGCAAGAATACAAGCACAAACAGGAGAGACAAACAGCTAGATAATTGACAGTTTGACAATATCTACAATCAGTAATCTAAAATAGAGGACAATACCATACCTATTGCTTATTAGATCTTCCTCTCTGAAACTAGTGATTATTTTGTTCCACAGCTGAGCAAACCTTGCAGCCTCTTCCTCTTTGTTTGATGGGATCTACAGCAACATGTGCATATTTCAAGGGAAGGGCTATTTATAATACTTATTCAGCAAAACAATGAAGAAGCCATGAAATAGTATAAAAAACATAAGGATTTTAACCTCAGCAAAGTTGCGAGACAAAGTGGCCTTCAATCCTTTCTTCTTTGGCTCACTCCTCTCCTCAGGAATCAAACAAGCGTTAAAAGCACCAGGCAATGATTGAAAACGAGATCTTAGCATACCTAGTGTTCGAATCTGGTATAAAGAGTGTACATTAGAGCAACACCATGCAGACACCACAAAAGTAAAAAATAATGTCTATATGTCGAGTAAAGCTTTCATCATTGAGCAGCAAAACATGTCAAGGAAGTTTCTTGAACCTCGTGAAATGCAAACTTAAACCTTCGATATAACCAAGAAAGATGTACTAATTTAACTGCCCCACATAAATACACTTAGCATGTGAATTGTAATATAAACATCACGACTGACAGCATCATGAATATATCAACACAAAGATAAAATTAACTTTCTCAATAAACTCAGAAGAAAACATAGAAATTAATATGATAAGAAACATGAATGCAGAAGTTAATTTAGAATTCATAAGAGTGAATTTAAATTTGGCCAACCTCTCCAAGGCGACGAAATGCACCATAAATGCCACCAAATATCGTAGAGAATATGGCATACCAGATCTGGGCATCCATAAAATACACCTACCAAAAAAAAGTAGTAGACCTTAAAAAAAGTACCAGAAGAATGAAGCAGATAATAAGGATTAGCAACAAAACGGAGAAGAATCATACAAGAATAATTGGAGCCCAGATAGCAATCACAACACCAATATTGTTCTTTGCTGCAAATGAAACAATAATATGATAAACATCCCCTTTTCTAAAAATGAACGAGGTATGCAAGTAAATATGTATTTTCATGTTCATTACCACGAGGAAAGAATTCATGCCACTGGAAATTGGTTATATGAACGCGCATGATGCCCTTTGTGGGACCCACCAAAGGTTTTATCTGCAACACGGGACCGTAATTTTAGAACAAGCAACTTAAATTTACACTCAACCTATATTAACACAATACCAAATTGTTGGGGGCACCTCAGATTGATAGCCTCACCATTACCTCAACCATTGTCCTCCGTCAATCCTAAAATCTTAGCTTATAGGAAAGGCCTGATGATCATATTAGACCTCTAAGATTCTCCCCCGAATGCATGGCTGAGTTTAATGAATGTATTTTTCATGTGGATCCAAACTCATTCTCAGCTTTTCAATGTTTATATGTATGTTTGGATTGACATGACATGCATGTTACATGAGGACAGCCATGCCCGTGTTGGATTATAAAATGTAAACACAATTGTTAGGTCCCTTACTATCAGCTTATGCTTTCAGGAATAATATTTTTTTAAATGTGGTATCAAATCCAAGTTAAAAATCTTATGCTCTAATCCACCACTAACTCGGCTTCACATCTAAATATATATGTTTTGGGATCCACGTGATAGTCTATTAATTGAACTCAACCATGCATGTTAAAAGCATTTTAAGTGTAAATGGATGCCTTTCATCAAGCTTAAGCTTTTGGACTGATATTTCAGTAATCTTCATTTGCAAATATACTTTTGATATCCATTTATTGCCAGCAAGCAGAATTAGGCACTGGGGGATCCAAGGGTAATGGAAGACAAACCTCTATGTAGTAACTAAATGCCAACTTTGTAATTATAAGAAGAGTCCAGAACAGTGTATAGCTGAAAGTTTTAACAAAGAAAATCAGAAATCAAATGTTGCCAAAAAAAACATATGCAAACAAAAGATTCATGTATCATTTAAATTTTGAATTCTCACTTGAAGAGAGAAAGTGTACTTTCATGCATTCCCCTCCCAACATAAAGCCGAGGCTGCAAGATGCAAAACATTCAGGCATAATCATAAATAAACCAGAATATGCAAATAATAAGCAACCTATTTCTGCAGTATAATGTTTTGCTAACCATATAGATAACAAAGCTAAACAAATATCTACAAACCTGTGACCACCACATCATGAGCATTACAATCCTGTAATTAGATCTCTCCAGGACCCGACGAATGAATGGGAAAAGAAACAAAACAGCAGATAGCATATTTGGCGACAAATAGATTACAACAGCCAAAATGTACAAGGAGGGTGAATTGGCAGTATTTCCAAACCAACTTTTGATGGTTTGAGCAAATCCTGAAGGATTCTCCCAAGTATAAGCATAAGTGACCGGTAGCACAATCACCCATGCAGCAGCTAAGACAACCTTCAAAATGTATCTTAATTTAACATGGAATGACATGCTCCGCCGTGCTTTCCAACTAAGGATTACATCAAGCATAGCTGCATCACATATAAGATAAATCATCCATTAATTGATATCCAGTCTAATAAAGATGTTATATATACATATAGTGAGATTGATTGATCGATCGAAAATCAATCAATCAATCAGCATGAAAATAACTAAATTATGGGTTCAAATTGGATTAAGATCCTATGGATGGGGGAAAATGAAGATTGTCAACTCAATTGATATTTTGTTTCAAATGGTTATCAAATCAATTGATAAGCATGTATGGAAAGAAAAAATTAAAAAGTAAAAACTAAACCATCAGTTCACAATGTTTCAATAATGGATGAAGATTGTCAACAAATATAGACAGAAATAAAACAAAGACAATTAGTGTAGGGAGCAATAGAGCATATACAGATTCTCAAGTGACAGTCACAGACTCACAGCAGCAGGTCCCCCAAATTTCTCATACCAAAAGCTTAAATGCAGCTAACAAATATGAGTGAATATGCCATAGCCAAGAGATAATGCCACATTAAAAAAATATGTAATCTACTGCTGAAGAATCCAAATTAAAGTGGGTGTTAATGGATGATTTGGGGATATATTTTGTATTTTCAAATTTTGTGTTTATCCTTATCTTTAAAAGTTTTACTTTAGATTGATTAGCTAGTTTATTCCGTGTACTTTTTCTTCAAATAGGATGTAATCGTTTTGTTATCTAAGAAATGAGAATCATCATTTTTATTCTTTGAAATTAAGATAGTATTAGAGCCGTCTCAGTACCAGTAAAAAAAAAGGGTGAAAATAGCCATGACCGGTGGTAGGAGCTCGGAAACCTCAGGAGCAACGTCTGAGATTACATCTGCAGCCACTATTACACAAGGAAATTCTGATTCTTCCTCTCTGTTGCAGTTTACCATTCACAAGCTGAACAGAAAAAACTACATGCAATGGTCGCAGACGTAATGATTTTTATAAGTCGGAAAGGAAAGTTTGAACATATTACTGGTGAAATCCCAGCACCAGCCAAGACAGATCCAGGATTTAAGGCTTGGAATACAAACAACATGATAGTGACATCATGGCTTCTCAATACCATGGAAGTTCATATCAACCAGAACTTCCACTTCCATAAAACAGCAAAATCATTATGGGAAGCAGTGGCGAAAAGATATTCGGATCGTGACAAAACATCGGAGATTTTCAAATTGAAAATCTGCAACAAGGTGAAGATGACATGGGCCTTTATTTTAATCAGCTTGATAAATATTGGCAGGAGTTAGATGTTTTTGAAGACCTAGAGAGGCACTGCAACGAAGACGGCATAAAGTATGCCAAGAAACTGGAAAAAGAAAGAACTTAAGAATTTCTTGCCAGTTTAAATGATGAATATGATGATGTACGTAGTCGTATTACCGGGACGAAACCTCTCCCGTCTACTGACAAGGCATTTGCTAAAGTCCGGGGGGAGGAAAGCCAACGCAGGGTGATCCTAAAGAAAGGTGTGCTTCATCTGATACAGTGGGAGCGGAGAGTTCTGCATTAGCAGCAAGAAGGCCTGATAATTCCGGGGAGCAGAGAAATCGAAGGTGGTGTGATGTATGCAACCAACAAGGGCGCACCAAGGAAACTTGCTGGAAAATACATGGGAAACCAGCCAACTGGACACTGAATTGGAAAAAGAACAATAACAGGCCCAGTGATCAAAATTCATGAGGTTTTCAGGTAAATATGGAAGAGTCAAGCCAACAAAAGAATGGAGAAGGGTCAAATCCCAACCTGTCCCAGGAGCAGTGGGCAAAACTGGTTCAACTACTGAATCAAACCCCCCAGAAAAACAACTCCACCATTCCAACCTCAAACTTAGCACAAAAGGTAGTTTTTCCCATGCCTTGGATCATTGATTTAGGTGCAACGGATCAGATGACAGGTATTTTACGAGATTTCTCATCATATATACCTTGTTCTGAGAATTTTAATGTAAAAATCGCTAATGGGACTCTTTCGAGAGTAACTGGAAAAAGGGATATACCCATCTCCAACAATATGGTTCTAAAATCTGTCCTATTTGTTCCTAATCTTTCATGCAATCTTTTATCCATTAGTAAATTAACTCAAGATATGAAATGTTGTGCTAACTTGTTTCCCACATATTGTGAATTCTAGGACCTTCAATCGGGGAAGACGATTGGTCGTGCTAGATATACCTATTGTGAATTCTATAACTCCTACTAAGCTTTCAAAACCATTAGACCAATTACCCATACCACTAGTCAATGAATTAATTGACCTAGATATACCTATTGCTCTAAGGAAAGGTAAGCGATCTTGTACTCATCATCCTATTGCTAATTACATTTTTTATGATCGTTTATCAACTCAACATTATACTTTTGTGGCTAATGTTTCAAATGCGAAAGTACCAAAGAATATAAATGAAGCTATGCAGGTGCCGGAGTGGAGGAATGCTATAAAAGAAGAAATGGAGGCCATGAAAAAAAAAACAACACATGGGATTTATTCTCACTTCCAATTGGAAAACAGCCTGTTGGATGTAAGTGGGTATTCACAATGAAATTTTGATTTGATGGTCAGATTGAAAGATATAAAACTCGGTTAGTTGCAAAAAGTTTTACTCAAACGTTTGGAATTGATTATCAAGAAACATTTTCCATAGTGGCAAAAATAAATACTATTCGGGTTTTACTGTCTCTGGTAGCAAATTTGGATGGGTCTCTACAACAATTAGATGTGAAGAATGCTTTCTTGAACAAAGATTTAGAAGAAGAAGTCTATATGGAGTTGCCACCAGGATTTTAAAATAAAGCAAAACCAAGCCAAGTACGTAGACTTAGAAGGTCTCTTTATGGCTTGAAGCAATCACCTCGTGCTTGGTTCGATTAGTTCACCAGATTAGTGAAGAAACTTATGGCTTGAAGCAATCACCTCGTGCTTGGTTCAATTAGTTCACCAGATTAGTGAAGAAACAACATTATCAACAGGCCCTAGATAGATCATACACTCTTCTACAAACACTCTACTAGTGGTAACATTACTATTTTGATAGTGTATGTTGATGATATTATACTTACATGAGATGATCCAATGGAGATGGAAAGACTAAAGAAGAGCCTGGCTGAAAATTTTGAAATAAAAGATCTCGGTAATTTGAAAAAAATTTTGGACATGGAAATAGTAAGAAGCAAAGATGGAATCTCAGTCCCACAAAGAAAGTATACATTGGATCTTTTGAAAGAAACTAAGATGTTAGGTTGTAGACCCGTGGATACGCCTGTGGATGCAAATTTCAGGCCAAGAAATGGTGAAGAAAGTACACCAGTTGCTACAGGAAACAATAAGAGATTGGTGGGGAAATTGATCTACTTGTCCCATACTCATCAAGATATAGCTTTTGCAGGGAGTGTGGTTAGTCAATTTATGCATTCTCCTAAAGAAGAACATTTAGAAGCAGTCTACAAAATTTTGAAGTATCTCAAAAAGACTCCTGGAAAAGGCCTTCTATTCAAGAAGAATGAAACTAGAGGTATAAAGGGCTTAACCAATGCAGATTGGGCAGGATTTGTGACTGACAGAAAATCTACCACCAGCCATAACACATTTGTTTGGAGCAATCTTGTTACTTGGAGAAGAAACAATCTGTTGTTGCTCGTAGCAGTGTCAAAGCAGAATTCAGAACTGTTGCTCAAGGGATTTGTGAGCAACTTTTGTGGTTAAAATTGTTACTAGATGAATTAAAAATCAAGTTCGAATGTCCTATGAAATTACTTAGTGACAATAAGGCTACCATTACCATTGCTCAGAATCTAGTTCAACATGATAGAACAAAACATGTTGAAATCAATCGTCATTTTATCAAAGAAAAGATTGATAATGGAATTATTCTTTTGGAATATGTTTCTTATGGGAATCAGATCGCAAATATCCTAACTAAAGATCTCCACTGCCGAGATTTTGAAAAGTTGAATGTATTCACACCAGCTTGAGGGGGAGTATTAAAGAATCTAAATTAGAGTGGGTTGTTAATTGAAGATTTGGGGATATCTTTTGTATTTTCAAATTTTGTGTTTATCCTTATCTTTAGAAGTTTAACTTTAGATTGATTAGCTAGTTTATTCCGTGTACCTTTTCTTTAAATAGGATGTAATTGTTTTGTTATCTAAGAAATGAGAATCACCATTTTTATTCTTTGAAACTAAGATCTACCCATTTCACAGCTAAAGAGAGCATCAATATTACCAACTACAAAACCAACCATATGGCACAAATCACCAGGTAGAAATATATAAATGAAACTGCCAGCTTTTATTGATAAAGAGAACAAAAGCAAAAGAAATGGATACCAAGAAGCAAACAAGTTCAGGACTGTTATATACACCCACTTATAGACTGAAATTCTGCAACCTTGATTAAAAGAAGATCATAAAATTTGAAGCAAATCTCTTGGCCAAATGATTATAAGCCTATACCGAAGCTCAAACTCTCAAATCATCAAAGCCATAAACAAAGAAATGCATATAATTAGTGACATCAAATATAACCAATCATATGGTGGCAAACACAATATCAGAACCAGACTCAAAATTAATGCATCCTAAATAGATCTTAGATAGATTGTATATAATGCAGAGGAAAAGAAGAACACAAAGAGCAATGTGACTTGGCATAAAATATCTCAGATGGTAGAATAGTTTTTGCATACTAGTCAACTGATCCTCTAGATTATTACAACCAAAGATTAGTAGACTGGAACTAGGAACATATTTACACGACATAACAGAATAGTGGTTTTGGTCTTAAAAGGAAAGGGAAAAGCATGGTTATGGGAATGTGCAGAATCTTTTGGTTCTTGTGGTCTCAGAATAGTGGTTTTGGCTATATTTTGGGTCTTGTGGATTCATGGGAACTTCAGAATCTTTGAGAACAAAGATGGAGAAGAACCTTTGTATATTTGGAACGAAGTAAAGTTCCAGGCTTCCCTTTAAGCTTCTATACTGCAGAATTCAAAGACATCACTTTCTCCTTTTTCTGCTTAATTGGGAAGTGGGTATAACCTAGAGGCGTCTGCATATCATAGACTGAAATTTTAGGGTTTTGGGGGGTTTTTTGCTCTGTTCAAATTCTTCATTTCAGAGTTTCAGGGCTTCCTTTTGCTTTTTGGGACTTCTAATCCTTTCAGTGGACTTGCAGTTCCCCTCACTTCTTGTACACTTCTAGTATATTTAAATACATATTCTTCTGTTGCTTAGCAAAAAAAGAATAATAAAACAAAATTCACAACAGTGGTTACATGACAACAACAAATTAGATGCTTCCCTTCCCTAAGAACAAGCTTTAAACTGATAACTAGATAACTTACCGTCAAATACTATATTGTACCTTTTCATGCAGCCTACATTTAAAGATTCATGTAAGCATCCTTGTAAACAATGTTTTCTTCAAGGAAGATTTGGTTAGTACATTCTACTTGACTTACTGAACATAGTTGTTTAAAGTTAGTTCATTTGTGAATAATACTTGCCTATAATTCAAGGAGGAAGGTTAAAACACCACCCCTTAAGAGGACGCACCAGAAGGATGATTCAGATAACAAATTAAAGACAGTGAACAAAAAATTTACTAACCACACCTACCTTGTCCAAGCTTCAGTATTGCAGCAGTTATAAAGACACTCAATACTTTTTTGAATACATTAACATCAAATATTGCACTTGGGCTCCCCGAACCATTCCAAACAACAATAATCATGACCTTGCACGAAATAACCATCATCAGCAACAAAACCAAAAAGATTCAAAAACAAATAAAGTGAAAAGAGTAAGGGAAAATCAAACACAGTTAAGCAGTGAGAGATACCTGTAAGCACAGAATCAGGAAACTCCACATTCGATCGAAGCTTCTGAAAACATGCCAGAATGAGCGTATCTCTACAAAATTAACTTTTCCAACCCATCGATCTCTAGTAACCGGCTTGTTATCCTGAATACCATGACAATAAATCACAAATAACAGCTTCATGAAACTGTACCTAATTCTAGTTAGACAACACTAGATATCATCAATAACTACTCTTTGAATATTTTGTAAAAGGGAAACATATAAGAGTTTCCCCCAATAGTTCCCTACTTTACATGCAGTATAGCCCCGCATCAACCAGATCAATGGAATCTACTACAAAACAACCAGATGAATGGAATATACTACAAAATATTATATAACTGGGTCAAAACCCACACAAAGAAGAAATAAGAAAAGAGCATTCAGAGGCCCTCTTACTCCTTATGTGAAGTTTAATTAATACCGAAAATAATCATAGGGAAGTCACCAAAAAAATATGGCACTCTCCAAGAGTGTACTTGTTCTAAACAAGAGAACGTGCTAACTGCTCGGTAGCAAAGAAACCATGGAGTTGAAAAACCCACTTTGTCCCGCAAGCCATCATGGAAACAACAGAATCCAAACCAATCGAGCTCTTCAAAAGATTGGGTCTTTTTTGGTTTTTGGCAAATGCTAGAATTTATATAAAATTATTGGCTTGTTTCCAATCAGCTTAATGCTTTAGGTTTTCAAGTTAATCAAGAATCCCTTGATAAAACACGTGTATGTATGGCATGTTTTAATTCACCTGACAGTTATTTAATTAAATATCTCGACACATATGAGGTGTCTTAGAATTTATTTTCTATTGTTGGACCCTTCCCATCAGCTTAAGGTTCTAGGAATAGTGATACTTAAGTATTGTGAAAGTAGAATTACTTAAGAAGTAGAGTTACTCTCATCAGAATGTAGCATTATGGGGATGATGATTTACGTTTAAGGTCAAGAAAACTAGATTTATTTGGATTATTTTCAAGATTATTAGCAGATGAACTTCTTGGAGAGAGCTTCAATACATAAGTAATTGGCTGGGTGGAGATGGAGTAGGATGTACATGAAAAAGTACAAAGGGGTGTAATATTATTAACAGTCAATGTTTACCTCGTTTTTCTCATAATGAAGCTGTTGAATAGGCAGACAAAAGAAATCAGCATCTGCACGCATCGGCCAACCTAACCGAAAACAATCAACTGACCTGTAATTAAAGAAAGGAAAATTGAAGTCTAAAGGCACATTTAAATGATTTTAAAAAAAAGGCAAGAAACAGAAGTCCAATACCAGAAGTATTCATTTAAATCATCATAATTCCTCCACTGAGAATGTTTTGATTTTCCTCGTTTGGTTCTTCCCGCTTCCTGTCAAGCAACCAAATCATGATCGTTTTTTCATTGTGTATGCAAAGGGGAATACAAGAATGATAAAATAATTGTAACCAACAAGCAGCTACACCACACAAATAATTAGTGGCAACAGAGAAAATAAAATCTCATGCATACCCTTGCAATCACTTCATAGATAGGGGTAACAACTTTTTTCAAGAAAGCTTCTTCTTCGCCTCCATAAGCTGGTTTCACATTCTCTCCTGTTGTGGGACTGACATTTCCAGCAAGCATACCATACAATTCAAACGCCATCTACAAGAAGAAAAATAATAAAGCACTTGACACTCAATAAAGAAGACTATGTTCATGAAAGCATTTTTTTGGAAACGATAAATTAAGAAGTCCAGAACATTGAAAAGAACATATAACCACCAAACACAAACTTTTGACTCTCATTGTTTGTAAGTTGAAAACATGAACACATGCACTATTGTCTCAGAACTTTATACTAAAATCAGTGTGCAGGCAATTTCTCAAAAAGCTCATATGTTTAATCAAAATTCAGAAAAAAAAAAACCATTTTCTAAAAACAATATTCATCACAGCCAATGACTCATAAAAGTTAAAATGCGCCATTAAAAATAATTTCATCCGTGACAGGTGGCTACTCGCTGTTCGATTCAATTGAGCACCATGGTGTCTTAGCATTTCAATTTCACATGCATAAAATGAACTAGAGCTGTCAGTTAATCACACAAAGTTAGAAACTAGTCCACTTCAAAAGATAATGTAAATGCATGGCAATCATTTCAATGCACATTCCTGTAAAAGCATGCTCCTAAACTGGTTATGGTTGCCAATTTGACACATAGAGCAGGTGCAGTATCAAAAGATGATGCAATCTATAAACATACATGATGATAAATGTAGCATAGGCATTCTGGCATGAATCTCAAATTTGCAGCTTCTCCCCATATTAAAAGATAGAGACCCATGTAGAGTAGTTTACGCTGTTGTACTTCTTGCTGTATGGTTGGTAACCTGCAGAGTTTGAGCCAAAAGAATGGTTAAAACAGCACAATAAGTTTATACATGATCCTTTGCTCCATGTCAACACCAATAGGTTTTTCGAAATGTTTCAATTCAAAGTTTGCATTAAGTATGGAGGTAGTATTCGTTCTTGGTCAGATTTATGGATTTGTTCTTCTCCCTTTTATTCATTGGTTTTAAGGCTATACACACTATGATTTCATCTAAAGGTTTGAGTTCAAATTTGTATTTCCTATTGTTCATCTTCATCCAATTGGAGTCTTTTGGTTGCTGACAATTTCTCTTTTAGTCCTTAAAGGAGGTGGGAAGATAGTGGATTTGGGAAATTTCAGTATCTTCTAAGATGATTCAACTTTTCCTTAGTATGAGGGTTCTCAAATGATTTGAAAGGTAAAGATCCAAACAAGATTCAAGAACTAGATTGATCATGAAAAACTCAACATGTGATTTGATTCGAAAAGAAAGAGCATAGTGCTTGTGCATCATGTGATTTAATTCAAGAAAACAAGAATTCTTCGTGCATTATGTGCAACAGTGATGCAAAACATATGATCACTTATTTCTCCACTGCCCTACTGCACCATAATTGTGGTATATACTGTTTTAAGTTTGCAAAGATATCACAGGTAACAGTGTGGCCTCAGTTTTTTAGAATGGCAGTACTCGGCTACTTCTTTGGGTTATTTGGTTGGAAAGTATTATAAAGATCTCTGAAGAACTTGCAAGTAAAACTGGGAATAGGCTGTGATGAAGCAAGCTTTGTCATATTGGTATACGCTTCAGTTTTTAGGGATTCTGAGGATGCTTTACTGTTTTTTGTAAGAGAATGAGGCAGTTACTAGATAATTTTTTTTATGATATTAGTGTCTTTTAGCAGAATGTCAGGTAGTTAATTTGTTCATCCTATTGTTATAATTTACCCAATCAAGTTCTCATCAATTCAAACATCCAATTATGATATTAGTGTCTTTTAGCTGAATGTCAGGAAATTAATTGGTTCATCCTTTTATTATAATTTTTAATTCCAATTGAGTTCTCATCAATTCAAACTCCCAGTCTTGAGGTTTCCAGTTTAAGTGAGACCCTCATATTCATCCGAAAACCGTACCAAGTCCACAAAATAGAATCTAGTAACTGCTCAAACAGTCTTACCAAAGACTACTTTTCCGATCCAAGTACTTGCACCATCTCTTGTAGTTCTTGAAAAGTTTCTTCATTACTTCTGTCAGTGCTCGATCATCCAACTAAAGGAAAAAATATGCAGAAGCATATCAGAGGAAGAATGTACTATGAAAACTAAATAGAAGAAATATTCACAACTCAGTTATGACAAGTTTAAAGGATTCATCCATGTTGCACATGTTTCTCATGATATATTTTTCCTTCTTAAAAGATAGTAATTATAAGAATACAACAGCACTTAAGTGAGGTTTAGAACAGATCACAAACAGTTACTTAGAAGGGACAAATCAAAAACAGAAACATCACTGAGAGAAGTATATGAACTAAATGGAAACCTCTCCTTGATGACACAAAAAATTTCTACAAAAAGTACTACTCTTCCTTATCATTATGCACTAAATCATCCAACCACATACGTTAGCATGCAACATAGCCCATTAAAACATATTAAAGTAGACATATAACACTACTAGGGACCTTTATGGCGTGAGGAACAAAGGTCCATGCCTGCTAAAGGTCACCTGGTCAGGCGAAGCATAAGCTGCCAAGGATAGAGCCTGCCAAGCCTGGAGTCCAGGTGCATGCAGTGCACCTTTAACAACCATGTACATAATTGAGAAAGAAAATTCAATTGAAAAATCAGACGCTCAATATTCAGATTAGAGCATAACACTCGAGGTCATTCATTGCTTCATAGTGGAATGCAAAAAAGAAACAAAGTGCATCCCCTAAGAGCTTCTATCTAGGAAAGGGAAGGAAAAAAAAAACCTTAGGTTGTTGATCAGGCTTTGGGAACTGCCGAATGTGCACATTTGCAAGTAACAAGATCAGGTGCTCCCTCTGATTTGCCACATTATCTTTCTGGGTAATCATGAAACAAACAAATGAGTGTGGATCACAAGACAAATGGAATTGAATTGGCTCTGATCACATTTGATAAGAAACTTCGGATACAACCTCGCAAGATCTAAATTCACTCAAAGAGATATAATTATCTAATTTATTTCACCTGAAACCCAAACATTTCTTGAAGCCAATCTAGAATGTCTTCATCTTTCTTTTTCTTGTGGTCGTTGGGCCATGGAAGGCCTCTGGTGTTACGCAGGGCAAAAACAGCAGCTTTAATCTGCAAATTATGGTTTATAAAAATGGTATTTTACTATGTGAAGGGAAACCTAAATGTGGAGGACAGACAAGGAGCAAGTTGGGAAACAAACCTCAGGATATATCATAATTGCCTGATTTGCACTATCAGGATCCAGAGGAAGGATGTTGTAAGGAACATATATCTGGGTCTTTGCTGCAACTTGATCTTGAGCTTCCAAGATCTGTATAAATGAAAGTCATACTTCTCTCAGTCATTTAAGTGGATTTCTACTACTGGTTGTAGTCTAAAGAAACATTCCAAAATCCTAATAGTCAAAATATCAGATGGTTTCACCTCGCGATCAACTTCCATTGACTCTGTTAAATTAACAGCCTTTAAAACCTCAAAGAGAACGTTGGCAGTTTGATATGCCTTGGTAAGCTGTGCACTGGATACAAAAAGAAAAATGACTATCAAATACAAAAACAAGAATAGCACTTAACAATCACATCACCTGGAAAATCTTATCAGTTATCACACAGAAAAGATTTTACTAGCCTCAGAACTCACCGATCAGCTTTATCAGCAGCATTTTGCAAGGCTTGAATATATTTTTTGTAATAATGTTGATAAAAACTCTGCATTTCACGAGCATCACTCTTTTTGCCTCTTCCCATTAATGTTGGATCATTCTCCTGCAAAACCAATAGAAAGATAAAACATCCTTGAAACCAACAAATATAAAAAACCATGAGAAGAAGACATAAATTGCTAAAAGTATTGAGACTGCCAGTTAAGAAAATTGTTGATGATAGATGAGATTTTGTGCATAAGCAGGTTTAACACATGCCATAGACACTAGATTTTCGTGGACTCATCCATATCAAACCATGTTTACAATGCTTATTCCACATCATATCAGTTTTATATGTCCCTACAAGAATTGAACTTTTAAACAACATTTTGGGCACTCCTAATAGGCAATTAGTATCTTAAAAACATTAACCCATTTCCAAATATAATCACATAAACAATTAACAGCAGACACCAAACTTAAATAACAGAAAGCCATGTTATTATCCACAAGAAAGGAAACAAATATGGGGGAAAAACAGAGGAAGTAGCATTCACGTGGATATAAATTTGTTCTTAAACTGATATATTAAGCAAGTTCATCAAACAGGAAAAAAGAGAAAAAGAATAATAAAGATTACCCTTTCAAGACGTTGAAGGAGGGCAGTTTTAAATTGGCGAACACCGCGACCACTTGAAGTGGGATCCAACCTATGTGCTTTCTCAAAGGCATAAAAACGGCCTACATTGAAACCCGAAACATATTAGTGTGACAATTTGACCCAAAAAAATAAGAACAAGAAGCAGATGTTAAATTAGTATCAAAGAGAACAACCGATAACATGTAAATACATGTCAAAATAGAGAAAATTGGCTAGTCACAAATATAAGGGTCGAAAGCATGGACATTCAAGTAATCACTTCCTAGAGAAACCAAATTAAGTGACCAATGAACAACGTCTAATCACCAACCATAAACAAGATAAATTTTGCAGGATTCTTAACACGAACGTTACAGTGAGACATACAAATTATTTGAACTAAACTGCATTTAAATAAGGTCATAACCAAGAGTAATCTGTTTACTAGCCATTTATTTCAAATGCTCAAGTCAGTAGGTACAGATCCAAAAACAAAGTATTTAACACACCCCTCACATGCAAGACTAGATTTCATTAAACAAACATATCAAACGGCATTAAAATATAAGATGTCAGTACTCTGCATTATATTAATGGAAAAGACCTCAGGATTCCAACGTAAAACTTCTTGGTTAGACTATCAAATTACCATTAATCTCAAAATTATTTAGCTGATATATACTAACCCACAAATAGTATATAAGTTCTGAATATACAAAATCAACAACATAGTTATTAATAGGCTCCGGTTTCATTCAATCCAATATTCAAAGAACCATCATTCATCAGTTCCTAAAGTTATAACCTCTCATATTTATTGTTCATTCATAAGCATTCTTAATATGGCACCTAAAACTAACAACATCCAATATACATTTCACGGCAACTTAGTAATAACCATTAAGATGCAATTTTAGAATGTGGCGCAAGCTTACAGAGATAAGCAACTCTAGGGTTGCTCGATTCAACTTCATTAGCCACACGGAGAATTGGCGCTATCTCAACAAGCGATGAGGGCACAACCTCACTATCAAACATTGACTCTCCAAGATTTCCCGCAGTTTGCGTCCGTGTGATCCGCCTCTGCGGAGGAGGCTGATCGGACGTCCCTCCTCTCGATGACATTTTTATCTCCCTCAATCACTCACTCACAATCCAAGCTCCAGCCTGTTACCTAGAAAATCCCAAAACAAATAGTACACAAAAACACAATGTTAGAGCCCAAAAAAAAATAAATAAAAGAAAGAAAATGAAACATTGACTTATAAGCAAAATGGAAGCTCGAGATTCAAGTACAAAGCAAACTTGAACACAAACATAAGCCACAATATAATGAACAGAGAGATAGAGCTGTAATGAAACTAAATCGTATATATAAACATTAAGATTTACATTTAGGTAAATAAATAAAATAAAAATACAGTGTTAACTATATAAGAATTTTTAAAAATTAAAAAAATAAATAAATAAATAAGGGAATGACATTGAAGAGAGAGTGTTAAGTGAGTGATTCTGATTACCAGCAGATGAAATTGAAGAGAGTTAAGGCAGCGAATCTGACATCTGCAAGTAGAAGCGGGGATGAATTTGCAAAACTTTTTAAAGTTTTTTTTCTAAATAATTAGAAAGTTGAAGAGAGAAAGTGAAGAGAAGTGGAGATTGAAGAGAGAGCTGCTAGTTGTACTTCAAGAGAAAGTGGAAACCCTAAGAGAGAGAAAATAATGAGGAGAAAGAAAGAGTGTGCGTTTGTTTGCTGCTGCTGCAACTTTAAGCTACTTAGTAAGGAAGGAACTAGAGGAAGATGGAGCTGAGAACAGGAAAATTAATTTAAAAGGGGAAGTTACTGAGAGAAATTTTTTTTTGACTTGCTTTGCTTGAGGTCTTTGTTAGAAATGGGGGTTGAAATGGTGGGAATTAACGAGAATGCCACTATGGCTATTTTTTGGTTTCGGCGTGTGAATTTCCTTTTTTTTTTTTTCTTTTGTTAAGATAATCTAATTTTAAGGGTTTCTAAAACGAATTAGAAAATAGAAAATTTAGTACCTTTTTAAAATAATAAAAGAATAACCCAATTTTATTGCATTTGACGAAATAGACAAAAATTGTATTTAAAGACTGTTTCTATAATATATGAAGCAATTTCAAAAATATAAATATATTCTTTTAATCTATTTTATGTTATTTTACTAAATTATATGAAAAGTTGTTTATTAACATAAGGGTGTCTACCGTCTAGAATGCTTTATAGAAAGCATCTTTCAAAAAAGCATGACAATTTTCTTCGTTAATCTTTATAATATATTTTTTTAAACAAAATTTCATATATTTACATGTTTTTTAATAAAAAAAATATAAAATAAATTAAAGAAACACATATAAAGTTTTTTATTTTGAGTATTTTTTAAAATATAAATACTTCCTACATAAAATAATATATTTAAATTTTTTTTCTATAAAAAAGGTAGTGTTTATTTTTTTTAACTAAATTATGAATTGAGCTTAATATTGAATACAATTAAATGGCTGAATTTAAATAACTTGTTTATTTTTTTAATATTTAAATATAAATATTAAATTATTTATAGCACTTTTTTTTTATACTAAGCCAAAAAGTTAAAATTTTGGATTTTTTATTAAATTAAAATTAACATAATATTATTAATAAATTAAAAAAATAATATTAAATTAAGTCATATTCAATATTAATGCACAAAAACAAACAGCCTTAAGGTGTTTAATTGTCTTGATAAGATCTCTTATAATAAATCTTAAATAAATATTTTTCACATTTTGATTAAGTGCCACAAATTAAATGAAGAAAATACTCGTCGATAAGTCATGCTTTCACAACAATTCTTTTAAGGGGGAAAAAGAAAAAAAGTCAAGAAGTAACAACTAAAATGGTAAATATGGGCAACAAAATGGGGTGTTTTTGCCAAAAAAAAAAAAGAAAGAAAATACTACGTAATTAGCTACTGGCGAGGTACAGGGGTTGTCAAGTAAAATATGGAAAGGATATGGGCATTTCAGTAATGTACTAATGTGATTCGAATTTCAAAAAAGGTGGAAATAGAGAGATTCTTAAAGATCCAAAGCCACGTTATTGGCGAAAAACAGTAGCAGTTTTTTCGATGACAACAGGAAGACTAATGTACCCCTCCAAACTCATTGAATTTCGCACTACCGAGCAGGAAGGAGTACGCCGAAAGAGTAAGGTTAAAACAGTAAACACACATAATGCCGGTGTGCTATCTTTTTCGATGCTTGGTTGGTGGGGCAGATTAGGTATTTGGTGAAAAATCTAGGGGTAATTAAGACATTTAGTTAGGATGATTTTAGCTCCTAGGATAAGAGAAGAGAGTCAGATGACCGTAGCTTTGCTTTAACCGAAATTTACTTTACTTTTTTTTTCCCGCTCCAGTTGGAGCCCACGATGGTGATTGGCACGCACGTGGGGCCCACCCTCCAGGACCCAAGAAGACTTGTGGTGGCGTGGAGGACATTGATTGGTTGGTTTATTCTGCGCTATGAAAGTTTTTTGGTCGTTTAGCCATATCTCCTTAATTATTTTTGTTTTAATAAAAAAATTACTTTTGTTTTGATGGTCATTGTGGCGAATAGTTACACGACAAACTAATCTCAATTTCGTACATCTAACAAGGGGTATTAACACTGTCACCCCCTAAAGTTTATATAAATTATACTTTAATTATAACTTTAGTTTTTATTACATTATCATTTATTTTACTTAATTTAATTAGCAAAAATATCCTTATTCTTTAAAAATAGTTTACTTATTTTATGATAAAAGAAACATAATTCAAAAAGCATTTTTACATTATTCATATTAAATAAAGGGGTAATAATTTAATTAAAACCAAAGCTACTATTAAATTATAATTTTTATAAACCTCATAGGGTGCCAGTGTTAATATCCCAACAAGTTACATTGTAATTAATTTATCATTGTTACGGATAGTGTACACGCAAACTGCGTTCAATGTTGTTATATCTAACAAGGGGCATTAACATTGTCAACCTCTAAAATTTACATAAATTACACTTTAATAATAATTTATTTTAATTATACTGTTATTTCTACTTAATTTAAAAGACAGAAATATCCTATTTTTTAAGGATATTTTAATTACTTATATGATAAAAGAAACGTAATCCAGAGAGTATTTTCATTTTTTATATTGAATAGAAGGGTAATAATATAATTAAAATTAAAGTTATCATTAAAATATAATTTATATAAACCTTAAGGGGTGATAGTGTTAATATCCCAAGTGACAAGTACCGTTGTCATAGACTTTATCATTGTCATGGGTTATCTATTAATATTGCATTTTTTTCTTTGAAAGAATGTTACTGTTTTTCTAAAGTTTATTTTATGCTATTTTGACAGCGGGTGCATAAAATATTAATTTATTTTAAATAAATAAATATTTTTAAGTCATGAGGCATGACTTGTGCCCGCTGTTAACTTTTTTTTTTTCTCTTTTTTAATTCCTATGTGATAAGGAATCTAATAATCAGGTGTTAGCCTAACAAAGAATTACAAAAAGCTTTTACATCAAAATCATACGCACGATCCTCGTCCTGGCTTTTACTAAAGTTTGCAAGTCTCGCGGAATAAAAAAAAGAGGAAAGTGGGTAAACGTAGAAAGCAGATCGTGCATCTATTAAATGATTTTTAGATACAGAACTAACATATTTAAAGAGATTAATGGGTTAAAAATATGTATAACGATATATATACTGTTGACAGGAGAATTTGATTTTCTGAATTAGCGAGTTTTAAATTTATTTTGAGATAATGAAATTTGGGTTTATCAGATTGGGCTGCCTCAAAATAAAATTTCAAACTAAGTTGTTCATGCTTTCCAACAATAAAAAAAAGAAGCATCGTTGTGATCTCGTTGATTATTGTTCCGACAAAATTTTTTTGATATTTAAAATAATAATTTTTTGAAAAAAATTAATATTTAAATATTTATATAAAAAAAATGTCATTACTTTTTCGCTCTTTTTGTGTTTTCCCTTTTATAATTGAATTATATGGATATTAACTCCAAAAGATCGTAGGCGGACAGTAAAAGCAACTATTTCTTAATTGACAGCATGTTTAGCGTGATTGGAATTTAGAGATCATAGACACTTACTTTATGTATAACATGTTTTGAAGATTATAACTCTTGAGATCATAACTACTTACTTTAAGGATAACGTGCATTAATTTAGACCCACGATTCTAAGGATCTTTGTTAAAAATATGTATAACTATATAAATATATATATATATATATACTATTGATAAGAAAATTTGATTTTTAAATTAATGAGTTTTAAATTTATTTTAAGAGAATAAAATTTAATTTATTAAATTAGACTGCGTTGAAATAAAATGTCGAACCGAGTTGTTCATGCTTTCCTACAAAAAAAAAAAAGAGTGTCATTATGATCTTGTCAATTATTATTTCAACAAAGATCTTTTAATACCTAAAACAATAATTATACAAAAAAGAATAATATTTAAATATTTGCGTAAAAAAGAAAGAAAGAATGTCATTACCTTTGCTCTTTTTGTGTTTCCCTTTTTATAGTTGAATTATATGGATGTTAACTCCAAAAGATTGTAGACGAACAATTATAATAACTCTTTCTTGATTGGCAACATGTTTAGGGTGATTGAGATCTGAAGATCATAACCACTTACTTTATAAGCAACATGTCTTGAAGATTATGACTTTTGAGATCATGGCTACTTACTTTAGGAGTAATGTGTATTAATTTAAACTCACAATTCTGAGGATCTTTGTTAAATGGGTTGGGGTGAATTTGTTTCTTAAAATATTGTGAATACTAATTTTTATGAGATTAGATTTATTTAAATATGTTTTGAGCATAGAAAAGTTTCATAATTTGTAAGAGAAGAATCAAAATTAAAACTTATTATTTGGGCTAAAAAGGGGTCTAGTCCATTATTTTGATTTGACATCTAAAAAGGACCCACATATTTATTCAAGTTAATTCTAAACAAATCATATAATAATAATAATAATAAATTCTCACATATCAATTATTAATACAAATTTATCAATAAAAATTGAATATAAATTTATCGATATAGCTTGATATGGTATAATTTCATTGGCTGGATGAATTAAATAATTTAACGTAATTAAATAAAAATAAAATTACATATTTAATCATGTCATGTCACATTAATTTATTTAAAATAATTTTTACGTTCAATCTAATTCATAAGAAAATTTATATTTTTAATTCATAAGAAAATTTATATTTTTATTATTTGACCACTAAAATACATGTGCTTGCTAAAAGATCCATGGACTAGTTAATTATTGCAAAAACAACCAAATAGAAAGAAATAGGCATGTTTTTAACTTTCTAAGCTATCAATTTTAATTTGTGTTAATAGTTTAATAATAAAATGTTGACAATATATTTATTTTTATTAAAGGTTTCAAGTTCAATCCTCACTCTTGCACGTCAAAATAAATAAAAAAACTACACCATTTTATCCTTTTATAGGTTTTTAAAAAATGAGTTATTTAATATTAATTAATTGATTCTATTTGACCAATCTTGTAGCTGTAACTCGAATGATGGTCATATGCTTTACACCTACAGTCACACGAATTTGAAGAAAAACAGAAGGCAATGAATTGGTCTTTAGTAGTTGAGATTTCTCGTGTCATCTAAATTTTTTAAAAACACGTTAATTCTATTAAACTATTTTCAATTTTTTACGATATTTACTCGAACATGGAGCCAAGTGATAATCAAAACAAGAACAAAATTCGAACTCAACACAATAAAATCCTCTCTTTCATGTCCAGTAGAGAGAGATATGTGCTTGAACAGTTAAATCCAGAGCTTCTCCTGTACAAAATGATCATTAATGGAGTTTGGTATTGAGTAGAAATTAGCAATGTAGAATCATTTCCAAATTTATGAAACCAATTGCATTGATCAACACACTGGGATTCAAGTCATGTGCTAAAATAACTCAGCCCAAATAGATAATTTCATTTGGACCTCTGATTTCCAAATCTAAAATAAACATTACTACATGCACATATGTATATTCATTCAACAACTAAGTCATTGCTCTAAGTTTTGCTTGCTTGAAACATAGGTAATCACAAGCTCTTACTAAATATATATATAGGCAAGTCATTTTTTCTTTCCTCAGGCAAGCTGTCACAATGATTCAAATCCTTATGTTCATCAATCATTTGATCTTCTGACCTTTGAACTTTGTTAATAGCCTGCAAATGTGCAAGAATTTAAACCAAACAATTGGAGAAAAGAAGATAAATCTTGTGGATGTATCACATTTGTATGATTTTTCGAACAAAAATTAAGATGAAGAAAGAAAATGCAAAGTAATGTTAGTTGGGTTGTTAGAAAATATGAAGGATGGTGGAAAAAAAGTGGTGTATAAATTTTAGTATGCCCCATAAATACAGTCAAGTTTTGCATAATTAATGCCCTTTTCACATTTATGTTCTTAATAACCTAACGAAGGAGTAATTTTGCATCAACGATATTACACTTTTTAAGTGTTATTTCAAATTTTTTCATCATAAAAAAATGTTATTTGAATTGAGCGTAAAATAGTGATAAGATAATATTACTTTTAATAAAAATAATAAATTTAGACTAGTAAAAGTTTTGCCCAATTCACCTCGCAATAAAAGAACCTCCATCATATGCCGAAGAACCTCAAAGAGAATGTTAGCAGTTTGGCGCATCCCGGGGAGGTGAGCACTGGATATAAACAAAGAAACCGGTTAAAGCACTTTCCAACTTCTAATGATCTAGAAGCAAGAGTAAGATTATATTTTTTAAATAATATTTCAAAATTTTTTATTTTAAATTAATTTATTAAGTAATTATTAAATATTAAAATAATACAAAATTTAAAATTATTAATTATATTATTTTATTATTTATTGATTGTTTAACACATTATTTAAAATAAAAAAAATTTAAAATACTTTTTATAAAGTGTAGTATTAATCTTTCATAAAATATATCATAAAGATAATATTGCACAAGATAATATTGCACTTTTCAAATGAAATATTAAATTTTCGTATTTTAAATGATGTATTAAGTAATTATTGACTAATAAATAATATAATGAGTAGTTTTAAAATATAAAATTTAAATATAATTTTAGAAGTGTAACAATTCTCTTGACTTAAAATAGCATTTTATCAGAAGAACTGACCGCTCAGCTTCATCAGCAACACTATTTTGCAAGGCTTGGATATATGTCTCATTATACTGTTCAAAACAACTCAGCATTTCAAGTTCATCACGTTCTTTTGTTCTACGAACTGAGGATGGACAACTCTCCTGCGAGAAACAATAAGAGATTCCTTATCAAGAAACCAAAACAAGAGATATAAGAAGTTCAAAGTAATTCTGATAAAGTGATCCTTGAGAACTTGTACATAGGATTTTTCTTTCTGTTCATATACCAAAGAAGTTCTTAAAATGGAAAAACAAAAAACAAGATTATTATAATGACCCTTTTAAGACGTTCCATGAGGGCAGTCAGAAATACACGAACGCCTTCTCCGGTGCTCTGAGGATCCAGCTTATGAGCTTTCTCTAAAGCATAAAAACGGCCTGCATTGCATTCAGGGTCATTACATATGAACAACCACAATATAACAGTGCAAGTAGCTAGCAAAAGAATTGTGCTGCATTAAATACAAACAATGATAAGAGCAAAAGGGAAGAAGCCGATAAGTATTGAGAATCAAAGAGCCAGAAACAAGTGATAGAATGAGAATTTATGCCGAATTAAACATGTATGATCGCAACTCTGCATTTGAGTTATAGTGTCAAGTGAAATGGGGTCTTATTCAAACAAATGGAGGGTACACAAGCAATTATACTTTATACGCAATGAAACACAGATGATTCATTTCAGTGAGGTTTTCATTGAGGTGAGATCATACACAGGGCAAGAGTCAGCTAAACTTGTAGTTAAGTTACTACTAGGCTCTTTCTCTGTACTTTGTATTTAAAGAAACATCACACATAAGTTTGTGAAGGGATGTAATTATTTATTGTATTTCTCATTCAGATATCAATTTATATCCACAGACACTTTTGTTTCACAGAAATCAAGTTGTGTTTGATCACAGTACACGTTTGAATGTCTCTATCTTACAGAACTGTATATATCTTCTGGGATTGCTATTTCAAGGTTGGCTATGCAGTTTCATTCATGAGTCCATGTCCAACTAAAGATCATAATGGTTCTCTTCTATAAAGATCAGTCCACATTATATTTACTTATCGTTTTTTGATGTGAGCCTATGGTCAGATGGATGAACCAAAGTAACTCCCAGTTCTGCCAAATGCGCCACAAAAATAAACCACATTTAGCAAATGCCTCGCAAACTATGATTTTTAACATAGAATGCTCAGTAGCAACACATAGCCATGGCGGGGTTGTTGTTGTCCAAATTTTCAATATCCACCATCCTAATTCCTAAGGAATTGAAGTCATGTTCAGGCCCAATTTCTCATAGAAAAACAGTGATTTCACTCCAGCCTACTGAATCTAGTGCTCAGAAAAAGGAAAAAAAAAAGACTCATTTGGAGAACAATTCCGAAATTCATTTATCCTTTTCAGCAATCTTAACTACTTAGGCCAGAACAAGGTTGATATTCTATCCATGCATTCTCTTCAAACACTTCAAATTAAAGATCTGCACCTTCAACCCCTCTAAGTACAAGCAAGTGCAGGCTCAAAGGAACAACCACAAAAAAGTGTTGGGTGAATAAAATCATAAGAAAATCACTGGTGATCCGTCCAACTATAATAAAATCATAAGAGTTATGCACAGATTTAAAAACCATGAATGAACCAGTGAACCAACTTTGAAAGGAAACAGACAAGTTAATAGCCAAAATAAAAAAACCCATGTGATACAACATAATATAATTGTTACTTGCCGCTTAATTTTAAAAGTTTAAGCTAATAGACGAGGGCTCATTAGAATTAACTCAATCAAGTCTAACAATAATAAAGTATGAACTTACAAAGATAAGCAACTCTTGGGTTCATGGATTCAACTTCATTAGCCACACTGAGAATTGGAGCAATCTCTTGAACAAGCAATGCAGGTACATTTTCACTGTCAACATTGAGTTGCCCCAAGTTCTGTGGGGTCTGCAACTGCGTCGTGGACGACATTTTCCTTTTGCCGAAATCTCAGAATCCAAACACCCCCACTTTTCTGAAAAATTTCAGGTCAAATTCAGAACAAATTTGAAAGGTCCTCTTGTTAAAAAATTTTACCCATGCATTTTTTTTAAGAAAAAAAAGTCAAAACAACTCTAACAATGTAGTATAAAACTATAAATCAACAATCAACATAGAAAAAGTTTATTAATAACACAAAATCTTATCCTCTATATAATTGTTTTTTTTAAAACTATCAAACAAGATAGTTAATATGATAAATTAATATAAGCATAATATGACTAGGTAGTTGCACTACAAGCAATATAAAATTTAAAATGTGAAGCCATATGAATTGTTAACTAAACAACATTGTAAAATTTAAGCACTAGTTGCTTTTCCTTAGTGGCCAAAACTTGTGTACTCTCTGACCTAAGTCATGAGTTTATAGAACCCCTTATTTAGGCTAGGAAATTTAAGATATTTTTTTATTTTTTCAATTGTTGGAGGCAATTATTTATTTTAGTTCTAGTTGTCACTATTCAATTAGTGTTATAATTTATTGAGCAATTATCTAGTATTGTAATTCATTGGAATGTAAAATTTACAACGCCAAACTTCCAATGTAATATTTGTATAAAAAAATAGTGTAAAATTTAAAGTCACATTTTCAAATATGCAAATATTCGCACAAGAGAATTATTATATGGTAACTACTAACATTTTTTAAAAAAAAGAATATTATAAAACTACTAAGATGATGTACAGTTTTTAAAATTATATCCATGTATAGAATTTTATTAAAATTGTTATATTGATAACAGGTTATAACAGCTACCATGCATCACATTGATCACAATGCAAAGCCAAATTATTTATTTATTTTTTCAAAAACAAAAAAAGGACAAAGAAGCAAGCACAAGAATTTGTAAATCAAGATAATTAAGCACATAAACAATTGTAATAACAGAACTTAAAAGGTAAAAAAGAAAATGTGAAGAAATATTACCCGGGAAGGAGATTGAGAGAAAATGCGTAAGAGAAGAAGAAAAAAGAAGAAACAGATGAATTGAAGTGAAGAGCTTATGCGAAGGTGAAGTGAAAGAGGAGAGTTGAATGAAGAAGACAGAGAGCAGAAAATTGAAAGCGATGTGTCATGGATGTCAGGGTACGCAGCTAAAGCCAAGAACTTAAAATCAAATTTGATTCGATAATCGACTGAAAAGGCCGCTGTCAGAAAAGGAGACTCTTCAGTTTACGTAAGAGGAAATATAATGGAGGTACGAACAATGGCTTTTAATTGGTTTGCAGGAAAATTACATGCAGTCAAAGGGCTTCAAAAAGTTGACAAGACCTCTCTCAAATTGTTACACCTAAAAGTCGGAAGAGTTCACCAATTTTTCTGTCACGTGACTCGAAACTAATGCGAGTGAAAATGTTAAAATATATAGTCTTAAGTTGATAGATGATACCTTATTTTAACGTTAGCAAGATTTTGGGCGAGCCCTAGATCTTAACGTTAGGAATTTGAGTTTTAGTAAATGTTTTGAGTAATTAATTAATTTTTTTATTTTATAAATTTTTTTTTTAATTTAAATAAAATATATTTAAAATTGTATGTGTTATTTTTAATAATTTTAATAATATATTTTAAATTAGGTGTACTTTAAAAATATAAGTATTGCTTTAAAAATTATCTTAATTTTATAATTTAATTATAATATTAATAGTATAATTTTATATAATATTAATATTATAATATAATTGATGTAATATAACAAAAAATATTAAGGTTTGAATATATGACATCGACTCTAATAATATATATAGTAGTGAAATTATTCAATCTACAAATTTAAGTTGATATAGTAAGGGTTCAAAAAAAAATTTAAGTAAAAGTTTGAATAAGACAACAAATTTCATGCACTAAATACTAACTTTTATTCTTTATATTTATTCAAATTTTTGTGGTAATAGTCATAAAAAGTATTCATAATAAGTCAAGTTGTATCCAATAACATATGTGAAAGTTTAATATTAATATTAAAGATAAATATAAATAATTAATATCAAAATTTTAAATACAAAATTAAAGTTAAAATAACTATATTCTTATAAGATAAAATACGTAACAAAAAATTTGAAACGTTTAATAAAAATTTACAACAAACAACAAAAAAATCGAAACAACTCAACTGTGCAATGCATAACAATTGTACTCCTTTATATGATGTGAAAAGGAGACTCGTTGGAATTATTTTACATTATTAGATAAAATACTCAATAAAACTTAAGTACAACATAAATATAATGTGAAGATCGTGTAAATCTCAAGAGATTATATTTAATAATAAAAACTAAGAAATTGAAAAAAAAAATTATTAATTAAAGAAAAAGCTATTAATTAATTAAAAATGAGCGCATGAAGATTTAAATGCAAGATTTGGCTTTAATATATACCGTGTTAAATAGTAGTGCTAGGCTTAACATTCAAAACAAATTTTATTGAAAAGAAAATTCAACCGGCCTCTCATAAAATTTTAGGTGAATATGTAATATAACCTTTTCATTTTCATGGTACATGAATTCGTACACATGAATCATATTTTTCACATGTGAACCATTAGTCATTTGATGTTCTATCTCATATGCAAAGGCGTACTAGCACTGTCACCTCCTAAGTTTACACAAATTAAATATAGATTGCAGCTTTAGTTTTAATTATGTTATCACCCTTTTTATTTAATTTGAAATTTAAAAATATCATAATTTTTTTAAAAATATTTTAGTTATTAACATGATAAAAAAAAATAAAACTCTAAGGATATTTTTAAGTGTCATCCTCGTATTAGAACGCATGAGAGTGGGTGGTTAAGTGTTATGTCAAGTGTAGGGATGGCAAAAAAATTTGTAGACCCACAAATTTAATAAGATCTGCCTGCATTATGAAAGATTTGAAACGAATTTGGTATATAAAATTAAAATTTATAACAAATTTAAAATGGGTATGGATTTAGTGAAAAATTACCCACAACGGGTATCTGTATATATTACATTTTAAAAAAAGAGAAAATTAAAAATATGAATTTTCTTTTTTACATTTGTTTTTTGCTTACATCAAAAAGTCTATATTTAGTTTAACGTTGCTCATATCATTTAATAAAAAATAAATAAAATTAGTTTAAAAAAAGAGAAAATTAAAAATATGAATTTTCTTTTTTACATTTGTTTTTTGCTTACATCAAAAAGTCTATATTTAGTTTAACGTTGCTCATATCATTTAATAAAAAATAAATAAAATTAGTTTAAATGAACTAATGATTGTAATTGAAATTGAAAATAAAATTATAACATTTAACTAATTGAAATTGGAATTAGAATATCTAATATTTAACATAATTGAAATTAAATTTGGAATTATAACATTTAACGTAATTGAAATTGAAATTGAAATTGTAATTGGAATTAAACACTCAACACAATTGAAATTGAAAATAAAATTGACTTTAGAATGATAACATTTAATGTAATTAAAATTAAAATTGAATTTGAAATTATAACATTTAATACGGTTAAAATTGAAATAAATTTAGAATTATAACATTTAATGTAAATAAAATTTGAATTGGAATTGAAATTAAAACATTTAACGTAATTAAAATTAGATTTGGAATTATAACATTTAACTATTGAAATTAGAATTATAACTATAGCATTTAATGTAGTTGAAATCGAAATTGGATTTAAAATTATAACATTTAATGTAATTGAAATTGAAATTAAAATTAGAATTACGACATTTAACGCAATTAAAATTGAAATTAAATTTAAAATTTGAATTATAGTATTTAATGTAACTAAAATGAAAATTGGATTTAGAATTATAATGTTTAATGTAATTGAAAACGAAATTAAATTTAAAATTATAACATTTAATATAACTGAATTCATATATTAAAATTAAAATTATAATATTTAACTTAATTGAAATAAAAAATAGAATTAGAATTATAATAGTTAACGTAATTAAAATCAAAATTTAAATTTAAATTATAACATTTAATATAATTAAAATTAAAAATATAAAATTTAATATAATTAAAATCAAAATTCGATTTAGAATTATAATATTTAACATAGGTGAAATCAAAATTGAAATTAGAATTATAATATTTTAACGTAATTAAAATTAAAATTAGAATATGAATTATAATAATTAACGTAATTGATATCAAAATTAAAATTAAAATTATAATATTATCGTAATTGAAATCAAAATTAGATTTGGAGTTATAATATTTAATATAATTAAAATCAAAATTGAATTTAAAATTATAACATTTAATGTAATTAAAATTAAAATATTTACGTAATTAAAATTATAATATTTAACGTAATTAAAATCAAATTTAAATTTAAAATTATAATATTTAACGTAAATAAATTTAAAATTATAATTGATATTATTTTAATTATTATATTTTATAAATTTTTAATAAAATTAAAGTTATAATTTATTTTTTATTATATTAATTTAAAATTTACAAATAACTCATTTGGAATTTAGAAATAAATATATCCCATCAAATGTATATTCTGAACCCGTTAAAATTTTTAAATAAATATAAATATAAATTTATAGGTACTCTATCCCTAGGCAAGTGACTAGACAATTGTTAAAAAAAAAAAAAAAGGCGACTTAGACAATAGAAGCAAACAAAGGACATCAATCTTGGCCTTTTCTGCAAACTGGTTATGCCAAAAAGCTGAATTAACCCTCCACTCTCACATGTTAAATGTGTTTACAAGAAATAATTGCTCCCGGGCAAACTACAGTAAGACTTGGGGCCATGGCCCCAAACCTAAAAAAAATTCAATCCAGAATAAGTTTTTATATTTTACCCTTTAAAATAAATACTTTTATTCTTCGATTTTTTTAAACTTTTTATTTTTAACATTAAAACTTTCATAACTAAAATTTAACTCCACAATATTTTAACTTTGATATTTTATTCTTCCTTTAGATCTTCATCAATACTTGCACATGTAAAAATACCATCAAATGTTGTATCATTAACTGAATTAGTAATGTTATATCGTAACATTTTTAATATAAAATTAAAAAATTATCGAAACGTTATATAAAAATAAGATATATCTATTTTGATTCATTCAAATTTATTATTCTCTTATATTAAAATACAAACAAACTACATAATAAAAAATTATTTCGAATAGAGATTATTACTCTTATTAAAGATAAAAAAAAATACTTTCATTTAAGATGGACCAAAAAATTCTTATAAAAAAAAACTAAAATAACTCTCACTTAAAAGAGAATTAAATACACGACCATCAATATTTTTATTTACCTCCACTAATTACAAAATTAAAATAAAATAATATAATAACAATAACAGGAATAGAAATCTAAAATAATTTTATAAATATAAACCTAATAAATTATACATTCACTACATTTTTCCTAACCAGTGATCGATTCAAATATCGATGAGAAGATCTAGGAATTATAAATTTAAATAATATTATTGTCTAGTTGTCCTATACATATTCCCTTGTTTCCATGCTCCCATAGTGGATCAAGGAGTCTTTAATTAAAATTAAGAACAAAACATAAGCTATGAATTAAAAAAGAAAAGTCTAGAAATTAGAAATCACTAAAAAACCCTATTTTTTTTTTAAAAAAAAATTATTTGGCTCTCGTCATACACTATGAAGCTCTAACTTTTAAAGTCAATTTGTCTTAGGGTAATAATTTCACCCGTATGCAAAAGTTTAAGTAATGATTTACTCTTTAAATGATATCTTAAATTTTTATCTTAAATTGATATATTAAATAATTATTAAATAATAAAATTAAATAATAATTTATTTTAAAATATTGATTTGTCTATGCCTATCTTCTCCCATCTCTGTTTATTTTTTGAGATATTTTTATTCTTTCAATATTGTGGATAAAGAAGCCTAACGTGCAAATTAATAAAATCCCTTATCTATAAATAAGAGAGATTGTGGGCTTTGTAAAACCATCAAACCATACATAACTTTTTGAGTCATATTCCCATGTCAAACTCTAAAAGAAAGAAAAAAAAAACAAACACCACAAATTTGCAAGCCAAGAAAATCACCACAATGAACCCAAAACTTAATTCCCTCCTAAAATCATCTCAAAATACTTTTCCCCAACAAATTTCCTCCTAAAAATATTGGTTGTTGTCTAGCTTCTTTTAACTCACATTCAAAAAAAAAAAAGTTTCATTAGTAAATTTGCAAACATATTGTTTTCATTAGCACCTAAAAACAACCAAGAAATTTATCGTTTATGTTGTAAAAACTACCTTAGCAACTGAAAATCTATTCAAGGCTCGATTAACACAAAATCAAACTCAAAATCAAACAAGAACAAGATTTATAGTGGTTCGGTTCAAAAGAACCTACATCCACTCTCGAGCTCAGAACAAAGAGTGTTGTTATCCATTATATCAAGATGATTACAGCCTAATCTCTCAACTTTAAATCTTCTTTTACAAACTGACTTAAACCGAAATTAGAAGCACGAAGACGAAGAACCCAAAACCCAGAAAGCAGAGTTTCTGCCTAAACAGTTATCGAGAGACTTCGAGAGAATGAGAGAGCTGTTTTGGGTTACAATGAAAAACAGTATATATATAAACATAAAACGAACCGTTTTACTTTCTATACATATAGTATTACTAAAATGCCCTATACACTTAATATATCCCTAAAATGTCCATTGACTTATAATAACAAATATTCAACATTCTTCACCTTGGTTTCATAAGTCAATACTTGTACTTATTATAGTGAATAATACTCTGAACTTGTTCATCCTTACTCGAGTTTCTTATCAGCTTTATCCCTTGTCAATATGTAGCAAATCCAAACAGTATTTGAATTTGCTCACTGGCAGCACTTTAGTTCCCATGTCAGTTAGATTATCTTCAGTTGGTATCTTTAACAATTTCAACTTCTCTTTTGAGATTATATCCCTGATGAAATAGTACTTTACTTCAACGTGTTTTGTCCTCTCATGAAACACCTAATTCTTGCTAAGATGAATGGCACTTTGATTATCTGAAAAAACAACAGCAAGTTCAGTAAGCATGTTAATTTCACCTAATAATCCTTGAAGCCAAATGGCTTCTTTTACAGCCTCTGTTATCACCACATATTCAGTTTCAGTACTTGACAAAACTATTAAAGGTTGAAGTTGAGATTTTCAGCCTATGCAATTACCACATAAAGTAAAAACATAAGCTGTAGTGGATCTTCTTTTATCTTTGTCTCCTGCAAAGTCAGAATCAACATATCCAACCAAATTTATTTTATTTTCATGCTTACCATATACCAATCCATAATCACAAGTACCATTCAGATATCTAAGTAATCATTTAATCCCTAACCAATGAGACTTATCAGGATTTGACATTTATCTGCTCAATACACTAATAGCATGAGTTAGATCAGGCCTGGCACAAATCATCATATACATAATTGAACCCACTGCATTAGAATAAGGAATTTTTAACATTTCTGACTTTTCCTCTATAGTTTTAGGACACTGTTTTTTTGAGAAATTAAAATGTGCAGCCTGAGATACTTTAACAGATTTAGAGTCTTTCATTAAAAATTTATCAAGGACTTTCTCAATATACTGTTTCTGAGATAATACAATCTGGTTTAAGGATCTATTTCTAGATATATTCATGCCTAATATTCTTTTTGCCATACCCAAATTCTTCATATCAAATTCTCCCTTTAAAAGAGTTTTAATTCTCTCAATTTCGCTTTTATTAGGACTAGACAACAGCATATCATCAACATATAATAACAAGAATACTTGATAACTTCTACCAAGACCTTTATAATAAAAACAAGAGTCATAATTACTCTTAAAAATTCCTATCTTAGTAACAAAATTATCAAACTTCTTGTACCATTATCTAGGAGACTGTTTTAGGCCATATAAGAATTTTTCCAGTAAACAAACAAGATTTCTTTTATCATTTATCTCAAATCCCTCAGGCTGTTTCATGTAAATAACTTCATCAAGCTCACCATGTAAGAAAGCAGTTTTTACATCAAGTTAATCTAATTCTCAATCAAAATAAGCCACTAGTGACAGAATAATTCTAATGGTGGTGTATTTAATAGCAGGGAAAAAAATCTCATTATAATCTATCCCTTGTTTTTGTGAAAACCTCTAGCAAGTAACCTTGCTTTAAAAGTTATAGGGTCCAGAGGAGTTATACCTTCTTTGATCTTATAGATCCATTTACAATCAACTACCTTTTGATCTTTAGGTTTTTGTACAAGTACCCAGGTTCGGTTTTTCTGTAGTGACAGCATTTCCTTAGACATTGCTTTCCTCCAATGTACAGAGTTTTTGCTTTTCATAACTTCAGTGTAGGTGAGGGGTTCCGATTCATCAATTTTCAAGACTGAAACCAAAGCAAACATAGTTAGATCATAAGATAAAAATTTAGATGGAATTCTTACCTCCCTTTTAGTTCTGTTCCTTGCCAGTTGATAGTCAACTAGGGAAGTGTCAGTTTCTGGTTCTTTATTGTTCTGTTCTGAATCTGGTTCTGGAACAATGTGACTAGAATTTTCAGAATTTTCATCTTTATCTAACTCTAGAGGCTTCACCTCAACATGAGCTCTTTTTGTCTCAAAATTATTGTTTACTGGTTGAATTTGACTTAGTGTACTTGTACTTTCCTGTAACAGCTTTAAACATAGCAGTTCATTTTTATTAAAAGTAACATCTTTACTTATTATCATTTTCATACCACCAGCCTCTTTATTCCACAATCTATATCCTTTCACCCCATCTGGATAACCCAGAAAAATACATTTAATAGATCTAGAATTTAACTTATCCTTACTTTGGTGTACATAGGCTGTGCAACCAAAAATTTGTAGGTGCTTGTAACTCACTGTCTTATCAGTCCATACTTCTTCAGGAATTCTAAAGTTTATGGCACTAGAAGGACTTCGGTTTATTAAGTAACAAGCTGTCATAACAGCTTCACCCCAAAAAGATTTTGATAATCCAGAACTGATCAAGAGACATCTGACCTTTTCGAACAAGGTCTTATTCATTCTTTCAGCAACCCTATTTTGTTGGGGAGTATATGACACAGTTCTATGTCTAACAATTCCATGTTGTTTACAGAAATTCTCAAACTCATTATTACAAAATTCAAGTCCATTGTCTGTTCTTAAAACTTTTAATTTCTTATTGGACTGGTTTTCAATGAGTTTCTTCTATTCCCTAAATTTATCAAAGGTTTCATCTTTTGTTTTAAGCAAGTAAACCCAAACCTTTCTAGAGTAATCATCGATTAAAGATAAGAAATATTTACTACCACTATGAGTAGGAGTCCTCGTAGGACCCCATAAATCAGCATGGACATAGTCAAGAATTTGTTTTGATTTGTGAGGCCCAGGTTTAAAATTGATCCTATGTTGTTTTTCTATTATACAGTTTTCACAAAAAGACATCTTGGTCAGTTTTATTTTATCAATTTGTCCAAATTCACTTAATTTTAAGAGACCTTATTCTCCAATATGTCTAAGCCTTTTATGCCTAACTTAGTTTTAGTCACTCTGGCAGCAGTACCTATTATGGTTTCCCCTAACAGAGTATATAGACCCTTTTGTTTCACACCTTTCATGATAACTAAAGATCATTTCATGATCTTAAGTTGACCATTTTCAGCTTTATATGTGTATCCTTTCTCATCTAAAGTTCTTAATGAAATCAGATTTCTTTTTAAATCCGGAACATACTTAACATCATTAAGAACTCTAATGATACCATCATGTAGTTTAAGAGAGATTGAACCAACTCCCTTTATTCTACATGCTTGATTATTACCCATTAGAACTTTACCCCCATCTATGTCCTGATAATTTTGGAACCAATCTAAATTTGGACACAAATGGTATGAACAACCAGAGTCTAATACCCATTCATTAATATTGTCTTCTACTGATACTGTTAAAGCTTCTGAGCTTTCATAGCCATCACTGGCTACAACAGCATCACCATTTTCATTGTTGTTATTTCTTTCTTTTATTTTCTTTAATCTTTCATAACAGTTTCTTCTAATATGACCCTCTTTACCACAGAAATAACATCTCTTTTGTCCAGTCTTAGACTTGGATCTGGATTTGATCTTATTTATGTATTTTCCATTTTCTTTCTTTTCAGGTCTTCCCCTTGCATACAATAAATCCCCATTTCCAGAATTTGACTTATCTGTCCTAAGTTCCAAATCCCTAGACCTAAGGGCTTTTATGCAGTCATTAAGGGTGAGGGTTTTCCGACCATACTTAATAGCAATTCTTACATCTTTATAGATAGTAGGTAAGGAGTTCAAAAGAATAATAGCCTCATTTTCATTTCCTATATTCTCACCGGTATTAGACACTTCAAGACACAATCTTTTAAAGTCATCAAGATTGTCTTCCAAGGTTTTATTAGTATCCATTCTATACCCAAATAATCTTTCATTCAAATAAATCTTACTGGAAAGAGATTTAGTAAGAAAGAGAGATTCAAGCTTACCCCAGAGACCGATCGCAGAGGTCTCTTCTGTTACCTGCTGAAGAACATTGTCTGCTAGGTGTAGTATCATCATACTGCATGCCATTTCGTTCATCTCCAGTCTCTGTTTTTCTGTCAAGGTCGAAGGTAATGCTTCAGGATCTACCAACGCCTTTGAAACCTTCTGTTGAGTGAGTAAGGCCTTTAGTTTCTTCTACTACAGAGTGAAGTCATCACCTCCATTGAACCTTTCAAGGTCCAATCTTGAAGAACTCATCGAGTTTTTAATAGATTACACATTAATTTTGATTTTTCCCAAATTTTGTCTAGATAGAACAAAAACCCTAACCCTAGGATTTAGATTCGAACCAATCGAGGCTCTGATACCACTATTGTAAAAACTACCTTAGCAACTGAAAATCTATTCAAGGCTCGATTAACACAAAATCAAACTCAGAATCAAACAAGAACAAGATTTATAGTAGTTCGGTTCAAAAGAACCTACATCCACTCTCGAGCTCAGAACAAAGAGCGTTATCCACTATATCAAGATGATTACAGCCTAATCTCTCAACTCTAAACCTTCTTTTACAAACTGACTCAAACAGAAATCAGAAGCACGAAGACGAAGAACCCAAAACCCAAAATACAGAGTTTCTGCCTAAACAGTTATCGAGAGACTTCGAGAGAATGAGAGAGCTGTTTTGGGTTACAATGAAAGACAGTATATATATAAACATAAAACGAACCGTTTTACTTTCTATACATGTAGTATTACTAAAATATCCCTATACACTTAATATATCCCTAAAATGTCCATTGACTTATAATAACCAATATTCAACAGTTCATTGGAAAATTTCCCCCCTACGACATGAAAAGATATGTGCATATCTCTAATCGTTACTTCTCTTTGTAAGTTTACAAGAAATAATTACTTCATTTTCTTTTAATTTTTTTCATAATTTTTTTAATGGTTCATATTACATTTTTGACTTTTAATTTTTTTCATAATTTTTTTAATGGTTCATATTACATTTTTGACTAGCATAATTAATGCATTGTAATTACTGTAAGATATAATTGCAACCATTCAAACAAGAATCTAGATCAAATGTTAATTGTTTTTTGTAAAAAAGTTATTGGGGAGTTACTATTAAAAAAAAAAAAGGATTGGACGTGAAGGTAATTATGCATCTTTCCACGGTGTGTGAGAAAATTATGCATCTTAAGTAATTTTATTTATTAAATAAATTACCATTTTCTCATAAATTAAACTTATTAAAAATTTAAAAAATCTTTTAACATGTATTAACATATAGACATAAATGGTTAAGATATATTTTTTTACTATTTTTTTCTCTACCAATCATCAATCATGCACTGTTTAGGTAAAAATTTATCTTAAGAGAGAATTTTGTTCTCTATTAAATATGCTTGCAAATTCAATTATGTGTAATTTGTTTTTAGTTTGTTAAGGATGGCCCATTTTTTAAGGAGATATTTTGCCCATGATGATCAATTTGTGCTAATGAATTGATCATAGAGCTTATTTATAGATCATTTAAAGTGAATTGTATCTTTGCAAACATAGGATGTTAATCAATATAAAATTTAAAGTGAGGACATTTACATGTTTTAAAGTTTAGACCCCATTTAAATTTAACTAACATTATATAACATAAAATGACTTCAAAAAATCGTAGCAACGTCGTTTTGAGTAATACGTTTGTATTTTTAAAAAATGCATGTCCACACAAGAGGGCTTTATTATTTAAGTGAAAAGTATATATATATATATATATATATATATTTTGTTTGTAAATATCTTCACCAATTTATAAATAATAGTAACACTTTACAATGTGTGTGTGTCGAGTAGCTACTTCTAGGAATGGAAGAGGGATGAATGATACGAAATTGACAAACCCGAAGCAAAAACATAAAAGAATATAAATTTTTATAAATTAAAGTTTATTGAATAATGTTTTACCTTTCTAAAACAAAAAAAATAAAGTTATGAGTATATAAAGTCTTTTATACCTTGGCCTTCGTCGATCTATCTCGGCCTTGGCCAAAAATTTGCCAACCCTCGTTAGGCCTTCCGGGATGGCGGCACCCATGGTTTTCTTTTTGTAAGTGTTGGAATATTTCGGCACTACTATTCAACGTCGGGTAAATGTCTCTGTCTTCCGAGTAAAATACTACTTATCCCCAACCATTTAGTCCTATATTCATAAGAGAAACAATCTCTAGTTGTGCTCAAATCTCTCTGCGATCACCTAAACTTCTGGTGTTATCTAATTTGATAATGGTTTTAGGTTGAGGTCTTGAATAGATTATTATTAAAAATTATCGAGAAAGTAAAATTTATGTGGTGATGTATTTTGTATCATTTCATGTGTTAGAATTATTTTGTCTCTCTCATAAGGATAATATTGTTTTTTATGTGTGAGAATGAGATTCTCGGTCTTTAATAAATAAGTGATCTTCAATTGTAAGAACGATTCTTTGATATAGAGTTAAATTATATATTTTTTTTACAAAAAATTATTTAAATTCGGGCTTACATTAATAAGTGATATATTTTGTTATTCTTATAATCATTTGATTATATATTGTTAAGTCCCAAGATGCAATATCATGTTTTTTAATCAATAATATAATATTTGCTTCAAAAAAAATAAAAATTTTTTATATTTAAAATTTAAAAAAATTTAGACCCTACATTTTTTTTTTGGTCATATCCAAAGTTTGTCCGCTAGGCCCAAACTTGTGAGCTTAACTCACACTATAGATACGCAATGATATATTTATAATTTTTTACTCGCATCCAATTTGAAATTTGATACGTCTTACTATAAATTTATTTATTTTTAAATAAAAAAATTACATTTGCGATTAAATTTATTGTAAGCAAGTTGGAGATTTAGGCTTAAAATGAATTGAGTATTTTCTCACTCTTAAAAAAAAAATACCCTTGAGTCAAAATTAAAGTTAAGATTTATGCACCACTTCTCGGATAGTGGGCTAAAATTTCTGATTTTAATTAAAAGTTCGTATTGATATATTCTCTATATAATTCTTTTTTTTTCGAGGTGGTGAGTCAAAAATTGTGTTTTAAATTTAGAATGCAAATTTAAATTATACAACGTTGCTTATTTTAAATACTAAATAATAATATTATTTGCAGAGACCATAAGGGCACTTTGCCCCTTTCAGGTGCAGGTTCATACAATGGTTTACTGGCAATTCTTATGAATTGCAGAGGCCTTAGCTCTCTCTTTAAGGTTTGCTGCAATTGAAACAACATGACTATTCCTGTATATAAGCTGAATTTACTGTTATAAATGATATCATTTCTTGTAATATTTTACGTTCGTAGTTTGGTGTAATTATTGGGAACATTTTTGAATGCTTGCATGACTTTCAATTATTTAGGAGAATCATGAATCAGCTCGAGACCAGTTCTGAAAGATCTAGCAGAAGTTCAATGAATAGGAAAAGCTTTAAAGGTTCTAACCAAAAGCATGATAGTACTGTGCCTCCAGCTCAGGAACCTGCTCTTCATGAAGTTGCTTTACAAGCTACGGTCTCCATCCTTAGTAGTTATATCAAACGTTTTCTCAAAGATGAGGATTTTCGCACCTCCCTCTGTCATAGTTGTTTCTCTTCCTTCAATTTAGTTCAACTTGAAGAAGGAAAACCTACTGAATGTAAGGTCATAGCCAGCCTTGAACAAGCAATTGAAACCGTGGAAAGAGCAGCTGAGGGACCTGCAAGTGTGAAAGAACTGAAAAAAGCTTCACTTCAGCTTAGTGTGATCACGGGGTTGAATTCAAATGATTTGAAGGATGGCTTCACATCTGGGGGTGCCAATTCTAAGTTGTCAGCCTGTGCTCATCTCTACCTCAGTGTGATATATAAGCTACAAATGAAGAACAGGGTCTCAGCAAAGCATCTTTTGCAAGTGTTTTGTGATTCACCATTTCTGGCACGAACAACTTTGTTATCTGGACTTTGGGAAGATCTAATTTTACCACATCTTGCACATTTGAAGGTTTGGTATAATCAGGAAGCTGATTCTTTTGCAGATGCGCCAAGCGAGCCTAGGAAACTGAAGCTTCTTGAGAAAGCGTATAATGAAATTATGGATTCTGGGACTTATGAGTTTGCAGTTTACTACAAGAATTGGCTCACTGAGGGGGTTGAAGTTCCTTCGGTACCTTCTATCCAACTTCCATCTGTATCTGTTCACAGACTTCAGCAAAAAGGTTCATTTGGTCATTCTGCAGAGGTAGCTAGTCCTGCTGCTGCCTTCTCACCACAGCCAATGGTCAGTGAAAATCTATATGATGCTGTATTTGGACGATTAAGTAAACCCAGTGTTAACGAGGCTAAAAATGATTTGGAAATGGAGAACTTTGATTATTAGACATGTTAAAAATATAAAGAAATCAAGATAATTAATTCTTATTATATATATATTTTATAATTAATAAATTATATTTAATTTTTTTATAAGTATTTATGTTCTTTATTTATGTTAATTTAAAATTTATATAAAAATTATTTATGTAATATTTGTAATATACAAAATTATAGTAACAATGTAGTTCTTAAAATTTTTCTTAAATATTTTTATCGTCTTTTTATTTTATTTTTATCTTTTCTCACATGGTATCAAAGTTACATTACGATCATTCTTACAGTTTTTTGATCATTTTTAAGAGTTAGTTTTCGTTGTTTTCTTTATCTTTTCTAATATGGAATTTCTTAATGCACTTGCACTCGCAACGGTTGATTTCTTGTCTCTTTATCAATGCGTTTGCAATCGCAGTGGTTGATTTTCTCTGACAGGACCCGACCCGAGCCCTCTTCGAGAATCGAGGTAGATCCTGCGATGACATGTGACTAACATACTCTTTACTCATACATATGATACAATGAGGCTACCTGCCTCAACAAAAAGTGTACACATGTGCTCCACTATACAAAATATATACAAATACACAGACTGAAATATTTATACAGCTATGCACGTTGGCCAACCTCAAAATGTGATGATTGTATCACACTGCACAAATTCTTGTGACAACCTGAGAAAATAGAAAAAAGGGTGAGCTTGTGGCTCAGTGAGTGGACATAATTTGAAAATATCATATACTTTATATGTATTGTACATGTATAAATCTGTATGATAAAATAATCATAAAATTGTATACTGAGTAATCAATAAACTTGTACTGAAAGTATGAACTGTCATAAAATCTGTGCTAAAATTAAAATCATGACATAATACTAGGATCTGAAAATTTGAAAGCGCAAACTATCATAAAATCTATTATCAAGCTGAATATATGTAACATAACTCTGGAAACATGTACTACATATATATACTGAAAACCACACCAAACTTGTACCCGGGGAAAATCTGGTCTAACCTGGCGGAATAACTCACGCACAGGCAGAGCGGGGGATCTAAGCTGGTCTAACCTGGTGGAATGGTGCATCGCTCGGGCAGAGCAAACTAAACTGGTCTAACGCATGCGCAGAGCAACTAAATTAAAGGGGAGGGTACACATATGGTGGTTCAAAAACTACTACAATATAATATCATGACCATAATTATTCTGAAATAATTATTTCTGTACTGAACATAATTATAAACTGTACTATAATAAATTTTAAAATATTTCTAAATATACTAAATAGTATAAATATTTTTCTATCTAAAATAAATCATAATTAAATTTGATAACGCGCAATTAAATCATAATTGGTTGTATTAAAAACATATAAAATATATATAGTTATCCACTCACAAAAGTGCGCTAATCTTGAGCTGGGTCTGGATTCTGAGATCTACCCGCTATCGGCACACCTCCTATATCATAAGGTGTAAAAATACATCATTAGTACCGATATGTATTATAAATATTAAAATTTAAATATTCTAATATCGTAAAACTATTACCTGCTAAACCACTGGGTATAAATCTGACTACCCAAACTAATTTCCTAAAATTTTCAATTTTTTTTTTCTTTTTCTTTCTCTGTTTCTTTCTCCTTCCCGGTTCTTTCCTTCCGCTTTCTTTTTCTTCTTTTCTTTTCTTTTTCTTCCTTCTTTTCTCTGTTTCCTCTTTTGCTTCTTTTCCTCTCTGTTTCGATTGCTTCTTTTCAAATGAAGCAATACAAAACGACATATATATATATATATATATATGTCGGCCGCCTCTTCAATTCTTTTTTATTTTCTCTCTTTTTTTTTCTGCCACCAAACTTTATATATATACAACACGTGTATTACAATTCCTCCCCCCTTATAAAAATTTCATCTTCGAAATTCTTATACCTCTCTGAAACAAATGAGGATACTGAACTCTCATCTGATCCTCTCGCTCCCATGTAGCCTCTTCTACTGCATGATTCCTCCATAGGACTTTAATTAACGGTATAGTCTTATTACGTAGTACTTGTTGGCGATAATCCACTATCTGAACAGGTTCCTCATCATAAGTCAAGTCTGTCCTAAACTTAACTGGCTGAGTATCTAGAATGTGAGAAGGGTCAGGTATATACTTCCGCAACATAGAAACATAAAACACATCATGAATGCGTGACAACTCAGGTGGTAATGCTAAGCGGTACGCAATCATACCAACCCTTTCTAGAATCTCATATGGCCCAATATATCTAGGACTTAGTTTTCCCTGTTTCCCAAAACGAAGCACACCCTTCCATGGTGAGACCGTAAGAAGACTCTGTCTCCTACTGTAAACTCAAGCTGTCTACGACGTTTATTTGCATAACTCTTCTGTCTATCTTGAGTTGCCTTGAGTCTGTCTCTGATAATACTGATCTTTTCACTAGTGGCTTGAATAATCTCTGGACCCAACAATTTTCTTTCTCCAACTTCATCCCAACAAATCGGAGTTCTCCATTTTCTTCCGTATAAAGCCTCATATGGCACCATCTGAATGCTAGACTGATAACTATTATTATATGCAAACTCCATCAATGGTAAATAATCATCCCAATTACCCTTAAGCTGTAACATACAAGCTCTGAGCATATCCTCTAATATCTGTATAGTTCTCTCCGACTGCCCATCTGTCTGAGGATGAAAAGCTGTACTAAAGTTTAGTTTAGTGTCTAAGGCCTTCTGTAAGCTATGCCAAAATCTAGAAGTGAATCAAGAGTCTCTATCTGATACAATGGACACTAGAGTCCCATGTAACCGTGCCATCTCACTCACATACAAATGAGCTAGCCTATCTAATGAGTATGAAATCTTATAAGGCAAGAAATGAGCAGACTTTGTGAGTCGATCAACAATTACCCAAATACGATCATGACCCCTTCGTGTACGAGGAAGCCCAACAACAAAGTCTATGGTAATATGTTCCCACTTTTATTTAGGAACTGGAAGTGGTTGAGATAATCCTGCTGGCCTCTGATGTTCTACCTTAACCTGCTGACAAATCAGGCAGTGAGATACAAACTTTGCAATCTCCCTTTTCATACATTGCCACTAGTAATGTTCTCTCAAAGTACGATACATTTTAGTGCTGCCAGGATGCATAGCATAAGCTGAGCTGTGAGCTTCTTCTAAAATCTGCTTCTGTAACTCTGAGTTATTCGAAACACAAAGTCTGTTACCCATAACTAATGTCCCATCAGCTTTCAATGTTAAATCAGTTCGTATTCTATTCTTTACTTCTTGCTTAAGTTTAACTAAATTAGGATCCTGATCTTGCATCTCTCAAATCTGATCAATCAACATAGGCCTAACTTGAAAATGTGCTAGAAGGACTCAAAACTTGGCTACAAACAATTCAACCCCCATAGCTCTTAATTCAACTAACAATGGAAGATAAGTCACTCTCAAATAAGCAATAGAGCTAGAAGACTTCCTGCTGAGTGCATCTGCAACCATATTTGCCTTACCTGGATGATAGTCAATCGTACAGTCATAATATTTTATTAGCTCAACCATCTTCGTTGTCTCAGATTCAAATCTTTCTGTGTGAACAAATACTTCAAACTTTTATGATCAGTAAAGATTTGACATGTAATACCATATAGATAATGTCTCCAAATCTTCAAGGCGAATACTACTGCTGCCAATTCTAAATCATGAGTTGGATAATTCAACTCATGCTTCTTAAGCTGCCTAGAAGCATAAGCTATCACCTTACCATGCTGCATCAATACACAACCTAATCCTTGTCTAGAAGCATCACTGTAAATTATAAATCCTTCAGTGCTAGATGGAAGAGTGAGAACAGGAGTTGAAGTCAATCTCTTTTTAAGCTCTTGGAAGCTATCTTCACATTCATCAGTCCACACAAACTTTACATTTTTTCTATTCAACTTTGTAAGCGATGCAGCAATCTTAGAAAAGTCTTTAACAAATCTTCGATAATAACCTACTAGACCGAGAAAATTTTTAATTTCTGTCACACTAGCTGGTCGTTCCCAATTTACTACAGTTTTAATTTTCTGAGGATCCACATAAATTCCATCTGCTGAGATCACATGGCCCAGAAATGCAACTTTATCTAGCCAAAACTGACATTTGCTGAACTTGGCATATAACTGTTTATTTCTCAAAATCTGTAGCACTATCTTCAAATGCTCTACATGCTCCTCTGTACTCCGTGAATACACAAAAATATCATCAATAAAAACTATAACAAATCGATCAAGATAGGGACGAAATACTCTATTCATAAGGTCTATGAATGTAGCTGGAGCATTAGTTAACCCAATGGCATTACTAAAAACTCATAATGCCCATATCGAGTTCTGAAAGCAGTCTTAGCCACATCAGTATCTCTGATCTTTAACTGATGATACCCTGATCGTAGATCGATCTTTGAGAAAATCTTTGCACCCTATAACTGATCAAATAAATCATCAATGTGAGGAAGTGGGTACTTGTTGCGTATAGTAACTTTATTTAGCTCTCGATAATCAATGCATAGCCTCAAAGTTCTATCCTTCTTTTTAACAAACAATACTGGTGCTCCCCATGGTGATACACTAGGTCTGATGAAACTCTTATCTATCAATTCTTGTAACTGAGTCTTCAATTCTTTTAACTCTGAAGGAGCCATTCTGTATAGTGCTTTGGAGATAGGAGTTATGTTTGGAACCAAATCAATACCAAAATCAATCTCTCTATTTGGTGGTAAGCCTGAAAGATCTTTAGGAAATACATCTGAAAAATCTCTTTCCAATGGAATATCCTCTAATGTAACTCTATTGATTCTGGTATCAATAACATGTGCCAAATAAGCTGGACATCGTTTTTTGAGCAACTGTTTAGCTGTCATAGCAGATATAACACATGATGGAAGAACTCGTCGCTCTCCACAAAAAATAATATTAGGCTCTTCATGTCTTCTGAATATAACCTCTTTTTGAAAACAGTCTACAGTAGCATGGTGATTAACTAACCAGTCCATCCCAAGTATTGCATCAAAATCATGTATAGCAAAAGGAATTAAATCTGCTACCATCTCACTACTACCCACTTTGATAACACAATCCCAAAATACATTCTCAGCCAATAATGAATCTCCAACTGGTGTGGCTACCATTAAGCTACACTCTAGGGGTTTTAACACTCTATCTGTATGCACAGCAAAGATATTGGAAATAAAAGAATGCGTAGAGCCCGGATCAATTAAAATATGGGCCTCTCGGCCAAAAATAGTCAGCATACTTGTAACAACATCCGGGGTAGCCTGTGCCTCTTGCTGAGTCAAAGCAAATACACATGCCTGGCTACGAGGTCAACCTGGTTAACCCCTCTGTGGATCTCTACTAACTCCTAAAGCTCTAAGTTGTACACTAGTACTAGAGATAGACTCTCCTGTCTGAGATCCTCCATGTCTCTGAATATTGCCACTTCCACCTTGAAAACCCTGAGAAGCTGTACTCTGTACTAAGCTACTACTCTGAAGAAGATGAGGGCAATCTCTCCTCAAATGTCCAGCTTGTCCGCAATGGTAGCAACCTCTAAAACCTCTCAGACACTGTCTCTCATGACTCCTCCTCCCATATATGGAACACTGAGGGTACCTTCTTATGCTTGCACTACTACTTAACTGGCTACCACCTCGGGGCCTCTGACTCCCTATGTTGCTTCCAACAGATGGAGGCACAATACTCTGACTAAAACTCTGTCTCTGTCCTCCTGATAGCATAGGGCTCTGACCATACCGTTGTCTACCAGAATACCCTGCATGGGATGTCTCTCCTCCAGATGCTCTACTGCTACTTGATCCACCAACTGACCAACTATGGCCTGGTCTCTACTTGAATGACTGGGCTCTACGTGCCTCTACTAGGCTTCTCTCAACTCTCATTGCAGCCCCTACCAACTCACTGAAATCAATGTGCCCCATAGCTGTAATTGTTGTCTTGATATTGCCTATAAGGCCCTGTTCAAACCTCTTACATTTATCCCTCTCATTCTGTATTGCATAAGAAGTGAACCTCGATAACTCTATAAAATGGTTCTCGTACTCCTCCACTGTCATCAATCCCTGTTCTAGCTCAAAGAACTTACTAGCCTGGATGTCTTGATAAACCATAGGAAAGAATTTAACATTAAATTCTTTACAAAAATCAGCCCAACTAATCACCCCTCCATATCTACGTGATACTGATCTCCACCAATGGTATGCCCAACCCTCAAGTAAAAATGTAACAAAGGAAACCCTCTCATCATCAGTACATCTCATAACATTAAATATCCGTTCTACTCTAGTCAACCATGACTCTGCATCAGCTGGCTCTGTAGTGCTTGAAAAATTCTCTGCCCTCAAACTACGAACACGCTCTATTGTGTTCTCTCTCTTGGGTGGTCCCTGTGTTTGTCTCTCTACTGCAACTGTAACTAATTGAGCCAGTCTATCTATGGATTGCTTTAAGACAGGTCTATCAGGCTGTTCCTGTGTAGGCTGTATCACAGGTTGTGGTACTGGATGAGGGTGTATCTCCTCTACGATAGGATCAGGCTGAGTTTGAGGTATGGGTACAGGGGGAACTGACTCAACTACTTTCTCTCTAATAGATTCCTCCATTCTATCTGATACTAAGGGAGCTCCCAGTTCAGCCACAAGTTTCGTGCGAGGTCGGCCACGTGAACGTATAATAAAAATCTATAAAATGCAATAATTCATTAATGACATCTCTAACATGCATGTATCATGTACTAGTCTACAGAATTTAAAACCATGCTCTGATACCAAACTGATAGGACCCGACCTGAGCCCTCCTCGAGAATCGAGGCAGATTATGCAATGACATATGACTAACATACTCTTTACTCATACATATGATACAATGAGGCTACCTACCTTAACAAAAAGTGTACACATGTGCTCCACTATACAAAATATATATAAATACACAGACTGAGATACTTATACAGCTATGCACGTTGGCCAACCTCAAAATGTGATGACTGTATCACACTGTACAAATTCTTGTGACAACCTGGGAAAATAGAAAAAAGGGTGAGCTTGTGGCTCAGTGAGTGGACATAATCTGAAAATATCATATACTTTATATGTATTGTACACGTATAAATCTGTATGATAAAATAATCATAAAATTGTATACTGAGTAATCAATAAACTTGTATTGAAAGTATGAACTGTCATAAAATCTGTGCTGAAATTAAAATCATGACATAATACTGGGATCTGAAAATCTGAAAGCGCAAACTATCGTAAAATCTATTATCAAGCTGAATATATGTAACATAACTCTGGAAACATGTACTACATATATATACTGAAAACCACACCAAACTTGTACTCGGGGAAAATCTGGTCTAACCTGGTGGAATAACTCACGCACAGGCAGAGCGGGGGATCTAAGCTGGTCTAACCCAGCGGAATGGTGCATCGCTCGGGCAGAGCAAACTAAACTGGTCTAACGCATACGCAAAGCAACTAAATTAAAGGGGAGGGTATGCATATGGTGGTTCAAAAATTACTACAATATAATATCATGACCATAATTATTTCTGTACTGAACATAATTATAAACTGTACTATAATAAATTTTAAAATATTTCTAAATATACTAAATAGTATAAATATTTTTCTATCTAAAATAAATTATAATTAAATCTGATAACGCGCAATTAAATCATAATTGGTTGTATTAAAAATATATAAAATATATATAATTATCCACTCACAAAAGTGTGCTAATCCTGAGCTGGGTCTGGATTCTGAGATCTACCCGCTATCGACACACCTCCTATATCATAGGGTGTAAAAATACATTATTAATACTGATATATATTATAAATATTAAAATTTAAATATTCTAATATCGTAAAACTATTACCCACTAAATCACTGGGTATAAATCTAACTACTCAAACTAATTTTTTAAAATTTTTAATTTATTTTTTTTTTTCTTTTCTTTTTCTTTCTCCGTTTCTTTCTCCTTCCCGATTCCTTCCTTCTGCTTTCTTTTTCTTCTTTTCTTTTTCTTCCTTCTTTTCTCTGTTTCCTCTTTTGCTTCTTTTCCTCTCTGTTTCAATTGCTTTTTCTCTCCGTTTCGATTGCTTCTTTCAATACAAAACGACATATATATATATATGTCGGTCACCTCTTCAATTCTTTTCTATTTTCTCTTTTTTTTTACACCAAACTTTATATATATACAACATGTGTATTACATTTTCAACGCACTTGCATTCGTAACGGTTGATTTCTTTTTTCTTTATCAACGCATTTGTAATTGTAGCAGTTGATCTTTTCGACGTACTTGTCACTCTACGATAATATTACCTCTCTTTCACAAGAGTTGTCTTTTTTCAATAAGGTTTATTATTCACCGACAGTGATTGTATCTCAACATACACTATTATAATTAAAAATGTTCATTTTTAAACTTAAACTTCTACTATCTTGAATTTGAAAAAAGATGTTAAAGATATAAAAAAATTAAGATAATTAATTCTTATCATATATATTTTATAATTAATAAATTATATTTAATTTTTTTATAAATATTTATGTTTTTTATTTATGTTAACTTAAAACTTATATAAAAATCATCTATAAACATTTATAATATATAAAATTATAATAATAATATAATCTTTAAAAATATTTTTAAATACTTTTATTATTTTTTTATTTTATTTTTATCTTTTCTCACGATACAATAAGCTCCAGTGGTTCTCCTGTTAAAAAACAAACATTAACATACTCTCCTGAAATCGCTCACATATATCAAAATATAGAAGAAAGTTTAGCTGAGAGTGCCCAAGATGATGTATTTCATTCGGTAAGCAATTTCACATGTATATATGAATCTTAAATTGTTTATGCTGTTTTTTTTCCGCTCTTTCTTTCAATCATTTGAGCCTTGAGTTTTTTGGTTTTGCAGGAAGATGGACTCTTATTTACAGCCGAGGAAGAATGGAGGTCTACTGGAGAGTGTGTTTCACCGGAAAGAGATATCAGCAACAACATTAGCATCTGTTATATGAGTCAAAAAACTGAAACTCTTAAGCTATATTCACCTCCAGATGAAAGAGCAAATGAGCTTACCCTCAGGAGGCTGGCAAAATCTGTTTTTGAACAGCAACAAAGTGAGGGTCCTCGTGATTTTACCATTTCTAGTCTTCCAAGTACTAGTGAGGCACCAATCAACTTGATACCCTCCTTTGAGGGTGAGTAAGAGGGAACATGCTGGGTGTTTATTTTCCTCTTATTTAGCATTTGATTCTTTTGCTCAGACTTGCATTTTCCTGATACAGAGTTACATGAAAGTGATAAATATCTCAACGAAGGATCCTTCTTCGCAGGCATTCCTCAGGACTTTGTTTGTCCTCTGACTGGACAGTTATTTGAAGATCCAGTGACCTTTATTTTGAAGGAATGGATTGATCAGGGAAACAGAACATGTCCTGTAACAGGAAAAACTTTGGAATCTCCCACTGTGCCACTTACTAACTTTATTTTGAAGCGTCTCATTGATGCTTGGAAATTAGAGAATAGCAGGCAGCTTTTGGCTTTTGCCTCTGAAATAGTGGAGAATTCAGGGGGCATGGGTCAACAAACGGCGATGAAACAGCTACATTTATATTAAAGCAGCTTCTAACCGTTTCAGCAGTGAGGAAAGAATAACAAATGCGAAGCACCTTATTTCTCTTGGAGGCATGCAATTTCTTATTCGCAGGTTTGAATTCGGAAAGTTAGAAGAGAAGGCAAGTGTGGCAGCACTCGAGCTTTTGTACTGAAGCAGATGCAGGTTGCGAAAACCAGATAGCAAGAAATATTAATATACATTCTCTCCTTGAGTTGCTTCACAGCAGGAGAATTAAGCTGAGAACATATGCTGTGTTTTTGCTGACTGAATTGATTTGCTTGAGCAGGTGTGTAACATATCCGTCCATTATGATTGTTGCCAACTTTTGTTGGTTGCTTCCTTGTTTATTTAGTGCAGCTTATTGAACATTTAAATTTGGAGTTGGGACTAAAGAAGGAAACTATGAAAAAATAAGCTTAACTGTTTAAACATAAAGGTTTCTAGTAGTGAAAGTAAATTTGGATGGCTTTTGATTTATACCAGTACTCACACATATGTTGGTAGCTGGCACCGTGTGCCAGCAATTTTTTAGCAAGGGTGGACAACCAATTCTTGCTGTCCATCATACTAAACTCTCCTATAAATGGGAGAGTTTAACAATTCATTTTTCAATGCAAAATTGAGAGAGTATTTGAGTGATTTGAGAGAATTGGGTGTATTGGGGTTTTGGGTTGTAAGTATAAAACACTACAATACTTGTATTCTCCATTTCTGATAGTAAAAGATTTTTCTGTCTTCGCCCGTGGACGTAGGCTAAAAGCCGAACCACGTAATCTTGTATTTTGTCTTATTTTTATTTTCATTATTTTTCTCAATTTCGCTTTAACTGCAACCCTGCATCACCCCTCAGTTTTCTAACAAGTGGTATCAGAGCTTCTGGTTGAAGGAGGTCACTATTTACGTATATTGTTACTATTCACGTATATAGTTACTATTCATACATACGGTTACTGTTTATACCTACGGATACTATTCATGTAAAACAATGGGAGCCGATCCTAGCAGAAAGCAGTTCATGGTGAAAAGCAATGGCGGTAAAATACGAAGTTGAGAAGTTCAATGGAGGTAATTTTACATTGTGGAAAATGAAAATAAAGGCAATTTTAAGGAAAAACAAATGCTTAGAAGCAATTGATGAAAGACCCGCTGGTATCACTGATGATATCAAGTGGAATGAGATTGACGGTAATGCAGTTGCTGATCTGCATCTAGCACTTGCTGATAACGTGCTATCCAGTGTAGCAGAAAAGAAGACAGCAAAAGAGATCTGGGATACTCTCATAAAATTGTATGAGGCCAAATCTTTGCACAACAAGATCTTCTTAAAAAAGAGATTGTATACTCTTCGAATGGCAGAAACTACTTCAGTGACAGAGCACATCAACACGTTAAATACTCTATTTTCCCAACTCACTTCTTTGGGGCATAAAATAGAGGCAGTGAACGTGCAGAGATTTTACTTCAAAGCCTACCAGATTCGTATGATCAACTCATCATCAACTTGACGAATAATATCCTAATGGAATTCTTAGTTTTCGATGATGTTATAGCTGCTGTATTGGGAGAAGAACGAAGACGGAAAAATAAAGAAGACAAACAGGAATGTTCGCAACAAGTAGAAGCTTTGACAATGATGAGAGGTAGATCAACAGAACGTGGCCCCAGTGGGAGTCAAAATCATGGTAGACCAAAATCCAGAAGTATAAAGAACATCAAATGCTACAATTGTGGCAAGAAAGGTCATCTGAAGAAGGATTGTTGGAGATTGAAGAAAAGTGCAGAGGACAAACCTCAAGGGAATATTGCAAGCACCTCAGATGATGGTGAAATTTTATACGGCGAGGCAGCAATAGTTGTTGAAAGCAGAAAACGGTTTTCTGATGTATGGCTCATGGATTCTGGAGCTACATGGCACATGACCTCTAAAAGAGAATGGTTCCATCAATATGAACCTATCTCTGAGGGATCTGTATATATGAGGGACGATCATGCTTTGAAAATTGCTGGAGTAGGATCCATCAAGATGAAGATGTACGATGGTACTGTTCGTATTATCCAGGAGGTGCGACATGTGAAAGGCCTCAAGAAGAATCTTTTGTCATTGGGACAATTAGATAACACTGGGTGTAAGACCCAAATTGAAAATGGGATAATGAAAATTCTCAAAGGTGTGCTTGTAGTAATGAAGGCAGAAAAGGTTGCTGCAAATTTGTACATGCTTAATGGAGAAACACTGCAGGAAGGAGATGCATCTGTTGCATTAACTAGTTCAGCAGAAGAGTCAACGATAATGTGGCATCGCAAACTGGGCCATATGTCAGAACGAGGTTTGAAGATTCTCTCTGATCAAAATTTACTTCCTAGGCTTAAATCGGTTCATTTACCTTTCTGTGAGCACTGTGTCACAAGTAAGCAGCACAGATTAAAGTTTAGTACATCCAGTTCTAGAAGTAAAGAAATTCTAGAATTGATCCACTCTGATGTTTGGCAAGCACCGGTGATGTCCTTAGGAGGAGCGAGATATTTTGTGTCATTCATAGATGATTACTCCAGGAGATGTTGGGTGTATCCAATCAAGAAGAAGTCATATGTGTTTGAAGCTTTCAAAATATTCAGAGCGCGTGTAGAACTTGAATCAGAAAAGAAGATCAAGTGTTTAAGGACAGATAATGGAGGAGAATATACTGGTGAGGATTTTATTGCATTCTGTCAATAAGAAGGCATCAAGCGGCAATTCAGCACAGCTTACACGCCTCAGCAGAATGGAGTAGCAGAGCGGATGAACAGAACCTTGTTGGAGAGAACAAGAGCTATGTTGAGAACTGCAGGTTTAGCCAAGACATTTTGGGCAGAAGCAGTCAAAACCGCCTGTTATGTGGTAAATCGGTCACCATCAACAGCAATCGAGTTGAAGACACCGATGGAGATGTGGACTGGAAAACCAGTTGATTATTCTCACCTTCATACATTTGGAAGTCCTGTGTACGTGATGTATAATCCCCAAGAAACAACGAAACTGGATCCAAAATCTAAAAAATGCCTTTTCTTGGGATATACTGATGGAGTCAAGGGGTATCGCCTGTGGGATCCCACTACCCACAAGGTCGTCATCAGCAGAGATGTGATATTTGCAGAAGATAAACTGCAAAGGAATGATAAAGATGATAGCACAGTGAAGGAAAATCCAGAGACTACAACGGTATAAATGAAAAATAATCAAGTACAAGAAGATTCAGATTCTTCTGAAGCAGCACCAGGGCACGAAGAACAAGAACCAGCAGAGTCTGAGGCTACAGATGATCGTCGATCAACTCGTGAGAGACGACCACCAGCGTGGCACTCGGAGTATGTCATGGAGGCTCATGTTGCATACTGCCTTCTAACAGAGGATGGAGAGCCAACAACTTTCCAGGAGGCTTCTAAAAGTCAAGATGTTTCTCTATGGATGACAGCAATGCAAGAAGAGATTGAAGCTTTGCATAAGAACAAAACATGGGAGCTGGTTGCACTGCCACGTGGAAGAAAAGCCATTGGAAATAAATGGGTCTACAAGATCAAACGGGATGGCAATGACCAAGTAGAGTGGTATCGTGCGAGATTGGTCGTGAAAGGTTATGCTCAGAAAGAAGGTATTGACTTTAATGAGATATTTTCCCCTGTGGTTTAACTCACGACAGTCAGAATAGTCCTGGCAATGTATGCTATATTTGACTTACATCTAGAACAGCTAGATGTGAAGACAGCTTTTCTTTATAGAGAACTTAAAGAAGAAATTTATATGCTCTAACCAGAAGGTTTTAAAGAAGAAGGAAAAGAGAACTTGGTTTGCAGGTTGAACAAATCTCTGTACGGTCTCAAACAGGCGCCGAGGTGTTGGTACAAGAGATTTGATTCCTATATCATCAGCCTTGGATACAACAGATTTAGTTCAGACCATTGTACATACTACAAAAGGTTTGAAGATGATAATGATTTCATTATTTTACTGTTGTACGTGGATGACATGTTGGTGGCAGGCCCCAACAAAGATCGAGTCCAAGAATTGAAGGCACAGTTGGCTAGGGAATTTGATATGAAGGACTTGAGACCAGCAAACAAGATTCTAGGGATGCAAATTCACCGAGACAGAAATAACAGGAAGATTTGGCTTTCTCAGAAGAACTACTTAAAGAAAATCTTGTGGCGCTTCAACATGCAAGATTGTAAGCCAATTAGTACCCCACTCCCTGTTAATTTCAAGTTATCCTCTAAGATGTGTCCTAGCAAAGAAGCAGAGAGGAATGAGATGTCTCGAGTACCGTATGCATCAGCAGTGGGAAGTTTAATGTTCGCTATGATTTGTACCAGACCAGACATTGCACAAGCAGTGGGAGCAGTTAGTAGATACATGGCGAATCCTGGTAGAGAGCATTGGGGTTGTGTCAGGAGGATCCTTAGATACATTAAGGGTACCTCAGATGTTGCTTTATGTTACGGAGGATCAGATTTTATTGTTAAGGGCTATGTGGATTCAGATTTTGCAGGAGACCTTGATAAAAGAAAATCCACTACTGGCTATGTGTTTAAACTTGCAGAAGGAGCTGTAAGCTGGGTTTCGAAACTGCAAACTGTTGTGGCATTATCTACTACAGAAGCAGAATACATGGCAGCTATACAAGCTTGTAAGGAAGCAATTTGGATACAAAGATTACTGGAGGAGCTCGGGCACAAGCAAGAGAAAGTTGAATTATTTTGTGACAGTCAGAGTGCCTTGCACATTGCAAGGAATCCAGCTTTTCATTCAAGAACGAAGCACATAGGTGTTCAATATCACTTTGTTCGTGAAGTGGTAGAAGATGGAAGTGTGGATATGAAAAAAAATTCATACAGATGATAACCTAGCAGATGTGTTGACCAAGCCCACCAATACCAACAAGTTTGTATGGTGTAGATCCTTGCATGGCCTAGCAGACACGTAGGCAACATGGCTTTGGCGAAGAAGAAAGAATGGTGTGGAGAATTGATTAATTCTCAATCAAATCTCCAAGTGGGAGAAATGCTGGTAGCTGGCACCGTGTGCCAGCTACACAATTGCTGGCACACGGTGCCAGCAATTTTCCAGCAAGGGTGGACAGCCAATTCTTGGCTGTCCACCATGCTAAACTCTCCCTATAAATGGGAGAGTTTAGCAATTCATTTTTCAATGCAAAATTGAGAGAGTATTTGAGTGATTTGAGAGAATTGGGTGTATTGGGGTTTTGGGTTGTAAGGTTAAAACACTACAATACTTGTATTCTCCATTTCTGATAGTAAAAGATTCTTCTGTCTTTACCCGTGGACGTAGGCTAAAAGCCGAACCACGTAATCTTGTATTTTGTCTTATTTTTATTTTCATTATTTTTCTCAATTTCGCTTTAGCTGCAACCCTGCATCACCCCTCAATTTTCTAACAACATATTGATTCTATCTTTATAATTTTTTTGATTGTAGGCAGCATGATGTTTCAATTCTTTTAGGTGATGTGCAGAATGAAGAGGTGGTGAATGCAATGCATGTTCTGCTTGTTAATCTCCAGACCTCTCCACCTGAACAAAGACCATTGGTTTCTGTACTTCTGTTACACTTGGATCATGCTCACTGAACATAGAAACTAATAGTTTTCATCTATGCTCATCAAATTCGGTTCTGGTTTCTGTATTTTTTTGCTAAGACCACTGTAAGATGCAGATAGAATATCGGAAGTACAGCATACATAGAGAGGCAGCTGCAGATGCTATTACAGTGGCACTGGAAGAAAGCCTAACAGACGAGAAAATTCGAGAAAAATGCTGCAGAGCACTCCTTATCTTGGGTGGGCATTTCTCTTTCTCCGGAAAATTTGTGACTGAGAGTTGGATCCTAAAGCTAGCAGGCTTTGATGATGGTTGTAAAGTGAATTCTGTCAACAATGATGAAAATGGTTTACTGGTTCAAGATTCTATTCCACTGGTATGTTTGATGTCCATACTTCATTCACCTCTTTCTATATGAGCTGTGTTTTCTGTTAGATACTGACAGCAACTGTCATATATTCTTACAGTTACATACACTCTTTGTTATTGAAAGTTCTTTAATGCTATTTCAATGAATCATAATCACCATCTAAAGTAAAACTGGAAGGTTGATGCATATGAGTTTTGTTCTTCCCAAAATTTCCATGTGTTATAGAAAATGCAGACCAGCTTTTAATTGGTTTGCTTTTTTGACTGACATGTGGAAGAAAAATACTTTCAGGTGCCCACCAATGTTAGGAGAAGAGGAGACAAAGAATCTGTCTTTTAAAGGTGAGAATATGATGTTCTGGTGTGTACTTTTTGCATAATTGTTCTCTTATGGCCTCCTAGGAATTTTCATTTTCTCCATAAGCAATGGCAAATGCCTTGTTCCACAATCAATTGAACAGTCAAGATTACCACATGGTGGAATTTTTGTACTGAAATTTTATCTAATTTATCAAATTTATTTCTTTGAATTAGTGACAATGCTTTATGAGTAAGCAAGTAAAGGGATGCAAAATAGGAGAAGTCTGTGATGTATTCTTTTGTTTTAGTTGCTGACAGAATTTAAATGAAGTCTGATCATTACTGTACGTTAGGATGCTGAAGAACATGCTAGTGAAGAGTGGTTGAGTAAACTATCTTCATCACTGCTTGGTAATGGAAAAAGGTCATTTCTAGAGACTATCTCCAAGATTTTAGGCTCCGGAAACTTGGATTTGGTGAGGGCATGCCTAACTACTGTGGCATGGTTGAGCCATGCACTTTCTGCACAACCTGATGCAGAATTCCAGCTCTCTGCCTTCTCAGCCCTCATCTCTCGGCTGAAATAAGTACTTGCAAATGGTGAACAAATGCAGCAGAAGGTTCTTGCCTCAATGTCTTTGCTCAATTTCAGCAAAATCCCAGGTTAGCAAATTTTGCTTGGAAATGTTCCTTTCAACTTAAAGCAGAAAAAGTACTTGCTTGTAAAACACTGCTTAAGATCCCTATGCTAAAAATTTGTTCCTTAAGACTTTGTGAGCCAGGAATGAAAGCAAACTTAATTGCTTTTCCCTTTATTTTGCAATCTTATAGACAGCTACTGACAAAACCAGCATGTCTCCTTATTTTGTGTATTTTATCTGAAACTCAATTTTATGTTAGAGCTTTTGGTCAAGAACTTACCATACCATCAAAGCCATTTCGACCAAGAGATCTTGTGTTCAAATACACTAACGATATTGTATTTGTGGTAGTTATTCGCATGATATCAGGCAAACAGCTTGCAGCTGATGTACGCATTTTCTTTTCTGTTTGCAGAATGCGGGGTCCTTTTGATGGCAATAGCAGAGGAGATCAAAGCTCCTTTACAAAGCCTAGCCGAAGTAACATAGACATCAAAACAGCTATATGCCATCATTTCTGGAGAAGATCTTTAATCTAAAAGAAAACAAACACTGCTCTACAACATTTTAAAGTTATGCAGTGATTGATAATATATTTTGGATAAATATCAGCAACTTCTGAGGTTCCTATAGCTAAATCAAAGGCCTTTCTCCTTCCTCATGCAATAGTTTCAGCATCACATACACGCCCCTCTTTATAAACATCACATACATGTATTGCTTCAGACATCTCGATGTATATATATCTTACTCTAATTAACATCTCAAGGGAATTGAAGCTAGGATATCAACCTGTATATTTTTCTTAGTCTGTGCTATATATGCCATATCCCCAAGTCTTTGGAAACACTACTTTGCTGATTTCCTTAAGAGTATTGAACCTTTGTTTGGTTAGAAATGTTCAAGGGATTTTTTTGACTTTGATGGCATGCTATATTTGTGGTGAGTAAAACTTTATTACAGTTGGTGCTAATGACCAGGTAGATATTCTTTTGCGCTTCATGTCCCTCACGTCAACATAGTTGGAAGAATCCAAGGCTTATATAGTGTCATGTCAAATATTAAATAAAAATTAGATAAATTTTAAACATATATAAATAAATAAATAATATTATTTAACAAATTAATTTATTAAAAAGTTAATAATAATCGTCTAGTTCATGATAATAGACTGCATTGGGTTGCTTATTTAAAAGGAGTAATTGATTACTTTTAAAATATAAAAAATAGTATTAAAAAATATTAGTAATTATTAAAAAATTAAGAAAAAATTAATAAAAATACTAAACAATAGGTGAATAATTGACAATTTGGTGGGGTTTTCTTCCCCATAAACATTCAATAATGCACCCTAAACAGTTCATTATCATTTGATAACTGTCGAATCCATTAATAATACCATTTAAGGTTTTGATATGATACAAAAATTTCTTGTATTAGTTAGTATGGTAACAACCAATTATCACAAAATTTCAACCAAATCAATTTTAAAAATTTTTTTTTATTAAATGGGGAGAACGACATATCTCATATTTCCCCTTTTTCTATTTCCCTTTTCTTAATGAAGTGGATGGTTATGATAATTAACAAGAGAGAGAAACATAATTTAATTAATAATAGTGGCAACCTTCTTGAGTTCATGCATAATTATTTATTTATTTTGCAATATGGTCATAGAGTAGGTTCAAATTGTAGATCGATTTCAGATCAATCAGTAATAAGAAAATAAAATATATTTTGAATTTTCAACAACTCAATATGGGAGAAAATAGATAAACATAAGTTCGTTACATTATATAATATAGTTTATTTATTTAACTTTTACTAGTAACTACATTGCATGCATTAAATCCCAAAGGCTCTTTTCACATTGGTTCCTTCTTGATCTTGACTTCACCATGGGAGCTCTCTGCAACATTGTCCTCTATTTTCTTCTCCCCACAGTTGCTGAATGAGATTCCTTTCTTTATTCCTGCACTTCGACTTCAACCTTCACTTCGGTTTTTGCTTCCCACGACCACTTCTTTTTCGAGTATACACCTTCATTTGCCAGCATGATGACTGAGGCACAATGGTGAGTCCACCATTTGACTGAACCAGGCGAAGATTCCTTTTCTTGTACCTCGCCGCGAGTCTTTTCTTCCTCTCAGCACTTGTTTCATACTTGTAGTGAGACCACATATAAGCTGCAAAAGTTTGTGGAATATCAAAACTGCCTTTGCATTTAGGGCATTTGTAGGGACCATATTTCTTGCAAGGAAGACTGTGAGTCCTGCCGTCATATTCATTGTCTTGATTAACTTGGCCGGGAACCCTAGGTTGGTTTTGGTTCCCACTGCTGGATTCACCCGAATTAGGGTTTTGAATGTTGATGATATTCAATTGGTCATGACTAGGGTTTTGGTCATGATGAAGAACAGGGTTTTTACCCTTGGCTAAAGACGCATATGCACTCAATTGTTCAGGATCAAGAACCCCATCACCATTGGCCTCGGCATGATGCGGGGAGTTCTTGGGTTCAGTGAAAGGTTTTGATGAAAAGAGTTATGGAAGGGCTCAATTCTAGTGAATGGATGACTCGCTGATTGGTTGGACGAAATTAAGGTCTGGTTCTGAAATTGGGTTGGCCTTGAATTCGGACGCCATCATTTGCAATTAGTCCTTGGACATAGGCATTATCATTTGCAACTAGTCCTTGGATTCTAGCACAGTTGCTTTGAGGGGGAATTTGGGTGCGAAGGCTATTTGGAGCAAGCAAACTCTCCAAAATTGCTGTTGGAGTAAGAAATCGAGTCGTTTTTCGTGACCTCGGAGATGCCTATGACCTCATTTGGAGGAAAGGCCAGTTGGTTTTGCATAGGAGAATAGTCAATGAAGCTATGAACTTGAACCCTATTTGGAGTGACATAAGTTTTCCTCACTTCAGTCGCTCTTTCGACAAAACCAAGTTGGCCAAGGCCCAGTGATGGCTGATTCATTTGAGAAATGAAATCATTTTGGTGAAACCCTATGGCTGCGTTAGAAGGAAGAGGCAGCTGATGAGAGCTGATTAAGCCACTGTCACTCACATTATTCAGATCTAAATTTGAGTGATTGTGTGAAAGGAAGATGCCATCGATGGTTTCATGGTTAAAATTCATAGCCATGGGAGAAATTGGGTGAAAAGGCAAGATAATTGCAAGAGAAGAATATGGGTTAGAAATGTAGAGCTTACTGTGATGCAAATTACAGGTTTTTGTGGTTCTCTTATATAACCAAGGTTCATCTTTTTTTGGGCAACAAAAATTTAAGATGCATGGTTATGCAATGTGATGAAGAAGGCTTCATGAATAGCAAAAAAATGACTAATTTGTCAAGAAGAGTGATTACTATGGATGTGAGCGAATCTGCTTCTTTTTCCAATAGAAGGTAAAGAGTAATTGCAAAATTAATATTTCTCGTTTGACATTATATTGAGAGATATTGGGAACTTACCCCCTTTTAAGCTAAAATTGAAGGCATTTCATTTTGTTTGTTTGTTTATGTGCACTAATACTATTGGTTAAGAGATTACTAGGATCATTCGAAATTATTAGCATACTGAAACTCGTTTAAATTATTTATTTTCAACAAAAGAGAAGGCTGCTTTTACAACATTAAAGAAAAAGTTCATCTCATTTCTTGCATGTTATAAGACTTACATATAAAAGTGAGAATTCTCTAAACATGAATTGAACCCATTTTTTTTTTGTCGAGAACAAAAGTTAAGTAATAGTAGAACAATAAGTAAACATGGTCCATGTCAATATATATGAAGAAAATTATATCTTTGCAATTTGAGGTTAATTCGATTTGAGTTGGATCCTTCGATTACATTTTGTTTATTTAAAAGAAAAATCTTCAATTTTTTTTAATTTTAATAAAAAAGAGAAAAATATTCAAGTGTATTGATTTTAAAGCAAAAAGAACAAAGAGCAACAGATATCATTCAAAACATGAGGGTTCAGCCTAGTTGGTTGAGCTCTTCAAAGTCTCACATTTTCACTTGAGTTTAAATTTTTTCTCCTTTCAAATAGTGCGTGAAAAACAAATATATTGTAATCTGCTTAAAACAAAACAATGATATCATTCAATTTATGATGAGGAAGCCTCTAGATTTTATTAATCTACGTTAGTTTTTATTACTTACTAAAAATTGCCCCTAGAAATTAACACCATGTCATTATTTTTGCATGCTCTTTGATTCTTTAGGCAAAATAGTTTTCTAATACTAATAAAAAAGAGGTACCAAGTTAGAGTAAAATTACAACATAGTCGATTTTGTACAAATTTTCAACTTTTTTGTTATATACTTTTAGTTTTTTTATTATATATTTCATTACAATTTTCAATTTATGTGTTATATATTAAAAATTTTAAGATCTTTTTAAATTTGATAAATTATACAGATTTAATATTTAAAATATATAACAAAAATATTAGAAGAATATACCTACAATAGTTATATGATAAAATGACTCAATTAGATTATATTGTATTGTCTCAATAGGATATGGATAGCAGTGAGTTAAATTTGGAGAAGGCTTAACGACCCTTTACCTTTTGAGGTTTTAACTAATCTTTACTTATCTCTTGTGATTTTAAAAAGTATTAAAAATCTCATACCGTTATCACTGTTCATTGTTTTGTTATTATTTTATTATGACAATTTCATTAATTTTAACTTTTTTGATGAATTGATAGTTATATTCTTGATAAAATATAGTTTGACAATTTTGTTCATAAATAAATTAGAAAAAAAAGACTATTCTGTTATCACTATTCTATTAATTTTAACTTTTGTTTTTTATGAATTGATAATTTTATCTTTGATAATATATAATTTGATAATTTTGCTCTTAAATAAATTAGAGAAAAAAAGAGCTTAAAGGGAAGTGAATCCTTGTCTTCAAAGATAAATTTATCCATTTTTATCACTAGACCAAATTAAAGCTTACATAATATTTTATAAAGATTAATATATACCTATAAATTAATAATATGAATTGTTAATTCTAAATTAAATAAATTTTGGTACTAAAAAATCATAAATAATAATAAGTGTAAAATATTTTAAATATCGTTTAATTAAAATAAACTTGCAAAAATGAGTTTTTTTGAAAACTCATTATAAACATCTTCTCATTTTCTAATTTATTCTTAAATTAATTGAAAAGAATTAAAAAAGTATTGATAATCATATCAATTATAAAAAATAGTTTTCCAACAAACTCAAAACTTATTTTTCATATGTAGCAATCAATTATCATTTAAAAATATTTTTTTAATATAACATATTTTTTTTATTTATTAACAGTTTATTTGAGAGCATAGAAGAATTTGACATTATTTATAGGAATTTCTTTTAATTTAAAATTTTATGAAATTCATTTTTTATTAGTTGAACATAATTATCAATATTTACTATTTACAAATTTGTTTTTTTGTGAATACTCATAAGTTGTAATTTAAATTTCGAATTCTTCATGAAAAGTTATTTTATTATTTAATGTTAAATAATAAAAATTCACGAATGAATTAGAAAATAACTTTATTTTTAGTATGTATTATATTTTAGTATTTTTATTATTTTAGATTAATTTTAAGAAATTATAAAAGAATTCATTTATAATAAATTTCTAAAATTTAATCTTTAAGTCTTTTGTTGTAAACGTGTACATACTTAATTAAATTTATTATTTATTAAAATATTTTATACTTATTATTGTTTATAATTTTTGAGAATCAAAATTTATTTAATTTAGAGTTAACAATTCATTTAATTAATTTATAGGGTATGTATGTATATATTAGTCTTCATAATATGTTATGTAAACTTTAGTTTGGACTAGTGGTAAAAATAGGTGATTTTATCTTTAAGGTTAAGAGTTCAATTCTCTTCTAACTTTCATTTGTTTTGCTCTTATTTATTTAGTTAAACTATATATTATTATGGATAAAATTATTAATTTATCAGAAAGTTAAAATTAACAGAATAGTGATAACGGAACAGTAAACAGTAATAATAATTGGAAAGTTTTGGTACTTTTTAAAATCATATGAGGATAAATAGAGATTAGTTAAAATCCAGGGTGGAAAGAGTCATTTTCCCGCTTCGAATTTTTAAGAAGAATTGTTTTTTCAAATTTTTAAGAAGAATTGTTTTTTCAATACTTGAAATATATGAAATTTAGTGAATAATTATTGATAACTTGAAATATACAATGAAACTGTTTTCAATTTGCCATAAATATACATGGAAACTAAAATAAGCCAAACTAGCTATAAATGAGTTGTTAAATAGAAAATCCGATTTAGATTTCCTTAGATGCATTGCTATATTCAATTGCCTACTTGGTCAAATCTATACCAATCTTTTTTTTTTCTTTAATGCATATAAGACGAGCTATTTTTATTTTTATTTTTTGAGATTACATGATTACAATACAAATACTAAATTAGAGTACATTATTGATATTATTACTGCATTAAAATATATTATTGATATTACAATTAGATTATAATATTAGAATACTAATATTATAATAAAATATATTACTGATATTATAATTAGACTATATTATTAGAATACTAATATTATAATCAGATCATACTATTAAGATAATTAGACTATATTATTGAGATATTGACATTATAATTTGATCATACTATCAAGATAATCAGACAACATTATTGAGATACTGATTTTATAATCAAACCATACTATTGAAATACTAATATTACAATTAGATTATACTATCGAGATTTTTTTCGAGAATAACATGTACAATTTTGAGACATACTCCACTTGAATTAAGTTACCAGAATCATCGAGAGCAATATGTATAGCTTTGAGCATATTTCACCTGGACCATAAAGCTCCCACGTATTAATATTATAATCAAACTATATTATTGAATTTTTTTTTGACAACAATACGTACAATTTTTAGGAACACTCTACTCGAATTATGCTACCAGAATTATCGGAGTAATATGTACAACTTTAAACACATCTTATCAAGACTATAAGACTCTCACAAGACGAGAGGATTAAATCAATAGTCTTGATATCCGTCAAAACTTAAACTCTTAATCTCAGGTGATGCATAAAACTTGCCGTTGGAGTAAGCTCTCAAGTGCAAAATGAGTTATTTTTAGCATGAACATTCATATTTTAAAATGCGGATTTAAGTTATACAATATTATTTAATTAAAAAAACTAACGTTATTTTAAAATTATATAACTATTAAAATGATGTTATTTTTTAATTATATAATAATTAAATAATAATGTATAGCTCCAACTTATTTTTTAAAATATGTGAATATTTACAATTGAAAATTACTATATAAAAAAAAAATTACAAATTTAAAGAGTTACACTAAGTTAATATGATTTTAAGTTTTAGAAAAACTATATCTAATCCCTTTTTGGGGAAAATATTATCATAAGTTAAGCTTTGCTCATTCCATCGAACTTTACTAATATATAGATAATTCCGTCGAATCACACAAGTTAAATTTTCACTAAATTTTAATACAAAGAACACATTATTAAATATAATTAATAATAATTTAAATTGTGTGCACCGAGTTTCATATATGGTTTAAGCTTTCCTCGTTCTGTCAATATTTACTCAAGAAAAAAAAATCATCATGATGGTAATTATTAATGGCCAATAACCCTTCTATTTTATTTTTCTTTAGCATAGGGGATGAGAATTTAAATTTTGCCTAATAACCCTGTTAAGTTTTTGGATATGAGATTTATATTGAACTTGGGGTCTTTGCTAGAATGAAAACAAATATATATATATATATATATATATATTTATTACTAATTCTTTATCATTAGACTGTTAACCTAGATATTAATAACCCTTATAATTAATAACAGCATCAACCGCAAGCACCAAATCTTAACTAAATTTCAAATATATTGATATAAAAAACACATTAAACATAATTAATAATAATTTGAATCGTGCATCAAATTTTAACTAAATTTAAATTGTATTGATATAATTATTAAACATAATTAATAATAGTTTAAATTGCGTTCTAAATTGTTAGTAAATTTCAAATGTATTGAAATAAAAAGTGTTAAGAGTGTCAGTTTATTTCGATTCATAATCTAAATTTATTGGGTGTGTATATGTGGTATACATATCAATTTAAAAATATATATATATATATATATATATGCATCAAATATAATAAATATATACATTATTTATGTATCTCATACATCAAATACAATATTTACAATGGAAGTTAGAGATTTAATTTTTTAAAAATAAACACAACAAATTTTATTCATTATGCTAATGAATAAAATATAAAACATATTAATTAAATTAATATTAATAAATGAGAATATCATCTGTCAAGTCTTTGGAACAAGTTTATTGTAGAGTACCGCCCGAAATAGACACGTTGATAGTTTTAGGACCTAACGTGGTGGGTTTAGATCGCTAGAACAGTAACCCAACACCTATTTAACACTTAAACCGTGAGATTAATTCTTAATCCTCATAGCCTAACACTTAGACTATATTCATTTTATTTTTTATATATTCAACATTTAAATTCATTAAAACACAGTTAACTCAAATGCAATAATAGTACTCATTTATTTAAGAGAGAAAGATGAATAACAAAATAATTTTTTCTATCAAGTTTTTGTTATTTTTAACATTTAAAAATTTAAAATAAAAATAATTTTTTTTATCTTCAAAAATGGCTTCAAAAAAAAATAAAAAAAAATCCTTTTCATTTTCTTTCTTCTTCCATTGCCAAAAACCCACATGAGCTCTTGTCATCTTTATTTGATTCAAGAACAAAAATGAATTCCAAAAGCTCCATTGGCCGGCCACCCTTCTTTGGTTATTTATATTTGTCAAATGAATATATATAATAATAAAATATTTTTTTATATGATTAAAATATTATTATTAAAATAATTTGATTTATTAAATAAGGCAAACATGTGTTCAAACATTTGGGTAACAAGTGATGGGCGGACATGACTTACTTTTTGACAAACAAAAATTCATTCAAGTCCTCAAAATTTTATTTAATTTTTCTTTAACAACATTTGCTTCAATTTAATTAATTATTTAATAAAATTTCATTTTATTTAACAAGTAAGTTTTCAATAAAATATATACTTTATTAATTTAATTATGATCTAATAATTAACTATAATCAAAATAACTAATCACTTAACTCTTAGGTGATAATAAATATTTAAATATTTAATACTTAAATAATAATTTTAGTGAAATAACTTTTAAACCTTTAATTAATCTAACGTAGGTCTCATCATATTTAATATTTGAGTCAATTTTAATTGAATGCTCATTATAGGTTATATATCACTATTTAATTAGTTAATAATAATTATTAACTAATTATTATATTTAATACTTAAGTACTGATATGCGCGTATTTCAAGGGTACCTGAAACAAATATTTGGTTATGTTGAAAATTATTAAATCAAATAATTCAATCCAGTGCGCTGCCCTAGTGCATAACAAGTACATTTCATATTGCGGAACTTCCTAGATCCATGCCCAATTTGTCAAATGAAACTATTCAATGAGTCTGTGATCGATGTCCCACTCACACGTCATAGATATTACAAATTAGCGCGTTAGAACATACAAGTTGAGGTCACAACACATACGTATAATTATTCGACCATTTACATCCTAGATGTAGGGGGATATAGATCAACATTGTCAAATCTCCGTGTGCACATTTATGAAACTTATCTTCAGATTTGTATTTCTCAAAAACAATATATGCAAACACCTTTGCTATACTATTCAACCTTTTGGGAAACACCTTTCTTGGGTTAGTATTCGTGGCCATGAGATTTTTTGAAATACAATCTCGGAGTATTTGGATATACTACTCCATATGAGAGCTGACAAATTCCATATTTATACACATCGAACTTCATAAACATCGAACCGTACCTAGCGACACCTAACGGTCACACAATGAAAGGTCTATGACATGCGTGGAACCAAAGTATGGTAGATCACTTACAAGCCCACCGTGACACTTAGGTCAAAGGATTACGTTTATTACTCAACTCGAGAGGACTCACCATTGACGGCTTCATAGGATGTTAATTGGCATCCTTGTGAGTTTATTCAGTATTCAGTCCTGATTGAATACCTGTATGCGTATAAGAGCTTCCAGTAAGCCTATGGTAAGCTAAGAACAACCATCTATATCATATAGATATAGTATATACTGATCTATATAAAATGGATCCATCGACAGACCCACATTGGTGAAGCAAATCAGGAATATAGTGTTTGAGGACATACTTGTATGATAACATCTCCTAACACTTATTGCAATTCCTTGCAACCATATCATTACTGGTATACCCTCAGGTCTTTGTCCCATTATAGACAAGGATCTAACCTTTTAAATCTAGCTGACTCTTATGACTTGCTAACTCTTAGCAATGCTAACTGTTAGCATATTTATAATACCCAGCTTTGCTAATTCTTAGCATTGGTTTAAATTCCTTTAGACCATATCTGAATTGCTTCAGATCATACAATGTCTATAACGTAACAAGCATTGTACCATGTATTTATATCATATTAACGATTATACAAAATATTTACTGTATAAATATTAAATAATTTAATATTCATACAATATTGGAATGGTACGTAAGCATCAACTTCAACAAACTTCTACTTACTTTAGTGTTATTCGTACTAGTATCTTATATCAAAACTCTCCAAGTGTTTCTCAAACACAGTAGGAATTTAAGGCTAAGTGGGTCCGTTACGTTATCTTAGGAATATATCCTAAATACTATCACATCTTCAGCAGCCAATTTTTTTTCAATTATATGGTATTTAGAGTTCACGTTATCAGATTATCTAGTGTGCTATATGGCTTTTTGGCTTAAGTAATTATTCTGTTATTGTTTGCAATATAGTGGGATAGGATTCACTGAGGTTGAAATTATTCTAAGCTTTGCAACTAACTTGAATATCCACAATGCTCCTTTGTAGATTTTTTAAGCTACAACTAATTCTTCCCCCAAGGAAAAATTAGCTATGGACATCTAAATTGCATGTTTTCAACTAGCTCCAGTACTGATGAGGAAGAATATATAACTAGATGTAGAATTTCTATTATTTGAGTCAGATGAAAAGTCTGGGTATGTTTATTCCTTTACTTATAAGAAAATTTCTTCATATTTGAAAACTTATCATCTATACCTCTAATGTATATCAGATATGTTTTATAACCATCTAATGGTTAGGCCTAGATTCGACCGATACCAGCTCACAACTCTTGGAGCCATCCAAATCCAGGTGTCATATATAATATGGCATGTATCAAGCTACTTCTAGCTGATACATATTATGAGTTGGACATTCTAACTCTTTCATTTTCTACCCGAGGACACTTTCTCTTAAAAAGAGGAATGTCATGTCTAAAAGGTATATTGACCATCCTACAATCAATAAAGTCGTATATTTTAGGACATAGTCTATGTACGAAGATTGGGAGAGTCTCATCAGCCTTCTAGCTTTATCTTTATAAAGTTTTATAAGAGGTTTCTCCCAAATCTTTTATAGAAAAGTTCTTACTCAGATAACACTTATCTGATTGACTTGTAATATACCAATGTCATTTTCTACACTGAGTGTGTCTTCTAAGTAGAGAATCAGCTAGATAATACTGCTCCCATTTCCCGTCCTGAACACACACATTTTCTCTTTGTTGTTGATGAAATAAGACTTTCTTATTTTGTCATTTAAACGAAGATACTAGCTTCGGAAAATTGATTAAGTCCAGAAAAAATACTTTTTCAATATGCACATTAGATTAGAAGTAAGGCTAGATGCAAAACCTTCAGGCAGTTCTATGCATATCTTTAATTCAAGACATATATTCTGGAACATCATCTTTACATCCATCGACCATTCCTTAAAAATCTTAATATGCTGTGATAACTAACAAAATCCAAATTTACTTCAGCATGGTTACTGATGAATAAGGTTTTCCTTATTCCCGATCTTAGATCTATGAGTATAGCCTTTTCTCATTAGTGCCCATGCTTCTGCTGCGTAAACTATTTTACAATAACTAGGAATAATGCCTACAGGAATCTCAACCAAGTCCCAGACTTGACTGTCATGTATAGAGTCAATTTTAAATTCTATGGCTTTTTACCATTTTCCCAAAATGATGTCAAACATCGCCTCTCTATAAGTCAAAAGATCATTTTTCTCAACTAAAAAAATACCAAAGGTACCTTCAGGCATAAATCATACCTAAATGGTGGCCTTGATATCCTATTCAACCTATAAAGAAAGTACATTCAAGGTATATCACTTATTTGAACTTTAAGATTCCACCGTTGGTTCATATACTTTCTGATTGACTTCAATAAGCACAATCATTCTATAATCCCTACGATCTACAAGAAACTCTTTCTCCTAAGAGGTGGTATTACAAGCAACGAACATGTTTCGTTACTTTAGATTATAAAACTGGTATCCAATAAATCGATACTTGTACCCATTGGGTGTAAGTATATTCAACTACATAACTCATATATGAACAGACCAACCCCCAGGCCTTAACTACTTAAGACTCAACTCTCTTTAATCTATATCTCATACAGAGTAGAAGGAACTAGATTTGGTGGAACTGCGTTCAATAAGTGAGTAGCAGATTCTTAGAGCATAATCCCATAAATGTTCTAAAAGATTAGTGAAGCTCAATATTAATCAGATCGTATCAAATAAAGTATGATTCCTTCATTCCTTAAACACTTTTGTGTTAAGGAATATCTGAAAGACCATACTCAGCGAGAATTATATTCTCTCTTAAATATTCTATGAATATACTATTTATGTATAAACAGCCTTGATCTATTCAAAGGTATACATAAAGGTTTGTTTTTTTACTTCCTAGTCTGAAGCCTTTGAACACTTCAAAAGTTTTCAACTTATGTTTGCCAGAAACATATGTCTATCTAGTGATAAATCACTATGCAGACTTTGAAAAATTGAAATTCACCTAACAATATAATTCACTGGACTAAATACATCACATGTACCAATTTCAATAAACCAGTGGCCTAATGTCCAACACTTACACTAGGATTTGGTCATTTTCTCTTAAATTTAAAATTCATAAGCTAGCCAAGATTTTATAGTCAAATCAATATCTGATTATGTTTAACTAGATGAGATAGTCATCTTACGACCACATGACTTAATTTTATGTGCCACTATTCATCATTATTCAAAATTTCTGAACTACTACGCGTTTTGTTCACTTAGACATTTCTTCTTGTATCTAAGATATATTGGCCATTCATTACTTGACACTCAGTAAGTCGAACATTATCTTTATCATATAAACATAAGGAACTATTCTGAATATTTTTATGATAACCCTCTCTGTCAACTACAGGGAGTGATATGATTTGCCTAATAATGTTTGGCACGTAATATCAATTATACAATATAATGCTACAACCAGAATAGAAAAGTGATATGAAAGGTCTTATCAGTTATCATGTGTAAGAAATCTCTTTTTTTATGTGAAACCATACTTCTCATTTCTCAACTTAGTAGCATTTCTCAAATCATGCAACAACTTGCAGACATAAGTAAAATAGACAGTATCCCATACCCCTGGATAGACAGCATCATATGCTAATGAAACGACTATATTCTGTAAATAGTTATCTAAGGGATCTATCTATTCTCAGTTAAAGTTTCTTGAACAGTAACACTTACTATTCAAACCTCATTATAGTGGAAACACTTTTCATTGTAACTCTTTTCTAAATGTGGATTAGATATATCAAATATATCTAAGTAATTCAGAATCTAGAACTATTCTCAGATTCATAAACAAGTTCTTAATATATATCGGTACCCTATAGTTAATGTGCCTTGATCAAGTGTATTAACGGATGGTTCATATTTATCTTATCTATATAATCTTATCTTTATAAGACAAATATCTTATCTCTACAAGATGAAAATAAAAGATGCGTAGCGGAACATTTTTAATCATTAATTATAACGCTTTAGATCATGGGTATATGATTTATACATTTTTTTAAACCTAAAAACGCCTTCCCACTACTTTATATAATCTTGATAATCTCTCAAATATGATTATGATAATGATAGTTTAGATTCTTTAAACTACACAATGGAAAGTAGACCTCATTGACGTTTTACTTTAGCCGTACACTATAGAGATCTAAGCCTTTGTAAACTCAATAGGTAGACAACTCTTGTCAATTACATCTCATGCAACTCTTACTCCTGATCTTGAATACACCTTATCCACACACTGTAGCGATCCAGGGTAAGTGTATTCCAGATTGATTTATCAATGATCAAATATATGCTACCGATACTATCTGCACACTGTAGCGATCTAAGGCAATACTTTTACATATATTTGCCTCATCTCATGTTTAACTGACATAGTTCAAGTCCAACCGATCAAGTCCCTCACACTGTAGTGATCTTAGAAAAAGATCGACGTGACTTGTCTAACACTGTATTGACAAGACGAATCTTGTATAACATTATCTCATAATGAAATACAATTCAATCTGATCAAGAGAGATTTTTGAAACTGTGTCTCACTTCATAAGATCGTGATTCTTAATCTGTTATTAATTTATATGCAAACACAACTAACCCCACCAGTAGGACTTTTATTGTGCTTACCAGCACAAAAAATAATTTCGATTTATAATGCAGACTGATAAGTCTTATCACTATATCTCATAAACTATAGTTTATAATGCAAACTGATAACTCTTATCACTGCATCTCATAAACCCCCACATGTATATTTAATTTTTGAAATACTGTTCAAAAATACTGTACAATATACTGTTCAAAAGTATTGTAGATACACTGTTCAAAATATTGTTTCAGATTACTGTGCAAAAGTACTGTAAAAACACTGTTCCATAGTAAATAGTGTTAGTGCTGCACTAGTATTGCGGAACTGGGCAGTGCCTCAGCGCTACGGTGCCCGTCCCTTGGCGCTGCAGCACTGGGGCGCCTAGGCTCTAACTTCACGGCGCGTACATTTTCTGAGCTAACAATTAACTCTAGTCAAATTAACTAATAACTTAACTCTTAAGTGATAACGAATATTTAGATTATTTAACACTTAAATAATTATTTTATAGAAATAACCCTTAAATATTTAATTAACCCAACGTGGGTCCCACCATACCTAATACTTGAGTCAATTTTAACTAAAGGCTTACTATGCGCTACGTGACACTACTTAATTAGTTAATAATAATAATTAATTAATTACTGCACTTTATACTTAAGTATTGACATGCATGCATCCCGATGGTACTTGAAACAAATATTCGATTCTGCTGAAAATTACTAGATCGAAAATTCAATCCAGTGCACTATTCTTGTGTACACTGAGTACACTTTATATTGCGGGGCTCTCTAGTCCATGTTCAATATGTCAAATGAAACTATTCTATGAGTCTGTGATCGATGCCCCAGGCATATGTCACAGATATTATAAATCAATGCGTTATACCATACAAGCTAAGGTCACAACCCATATGTATAATCTTTTCGACATCTAATTCCTAGATGTGTAGGGATATAGATTAGCACCGTTAAATCCTCGTGTGCACATCGATAAAACTTATCTCTAGATTTGTATTTCTCAAGAATAATGTACGCAAACACCTTTACTACACTGTTCAACCCTTTGAAAACACCTTTCTAGGTTAGTATTCGTGGCCACGTTTTTTTTTGAAATATAATCTTGGAGCATTTGAATATACCACTCTTTTATGAGAGTTAACGAATCTCATATCTGTACACACCGGACTCTGTAATTATCGAACCATACCTAGCGATACCTAGCCGTCACACTAAAAAAGATCTGTGACATGCGTAAAACCAAAGTATAGTGGATCTTATAAGCCTACCGTGACACTCAAGTTAAAGGACAACGTATATTACTCAACTCGAGATGACTTACCTTTGATGGCTTCATAGGATGTCTATTGGCATTCTTGTGAGTCTGTTCAGTATTCAGTCCTGACTGAATACCTGTATGCATATACGAGCTTCTGGTAAGCTCATGGTCGGCTAAGAATAACCATCTATACTATATAGATATAGCATACACTGATCTATATAAAATGGATCAACCGACAGACTCGTATCGGTTAAGCAGATCAGAAACATAGTGTTTGAGGACATACTTGCATAATGACATCTCTTAGGACCTATTACAACTCCTTACAATCATGTCATTACTAGTATACCCTCAGGTTTTTGTCCCATTACAGATAAGGATCTAACATTTTAAATCTGGCTAACTCTTATGACCTGCTAACTCTTAGTAGTATTAGCTGTTAGCTTATTTGTAACACTCAGCTCTACTAATTCTTAGCATTGGTCTAAACTCCTTTAGACTAGATTTGAACTGATTCATATCGTACAATGTCTATAACGTAACAAGCATTGTACCATGTATTTATATTATATTAACGATTATATAAAATATTTACTGTATAAATATTAAATAATTTAATATTTATACAGTATTGGAATGGCACATAAGCACCAGCTCCAACAAAAAGAACACATTAAACATAATTATATATAAAACACATAAAACATAGTTAATATTGTCTAAATCGCGTATTCAAAATTTTAAACCTATTATACCACAAGAAACAAATCAAACACATGAATGTAACAAAATGATTTCTAAATTTTTTAGAGCTCAAATTACACAACTAGATATTAGATACTGTTAGAGATAGTGTCCTAAAAGTATATACTTGTATTATGTTTATGAAATAAATAAAGTTACAATTTTATGTGTTAATAATTTTATGACGTAAATATCAGAAAATCTATTGTTTATTTATGTAATCATAACCTTAACATATATTTGTTATATATAAGAGGATTAAGGTTATGGACAATAAATAGAAAAAGTTCATAATAAATTAATTCAAATTTGAGATATTTACTTAAATATTACTAGTGTAGTCTACAAACATTGAGAATATGGTTATTTTATCCAAAACACTAATGTAGTGACATTTTGGTAGAGGTACTTTATATAATATGATTATATAGGATTGGATCAGACGTAGTTTAAATTCTTATGTAAAATACTATTGTTAATTAAGAATTTAAATAGCATCAGCTGATGATCATATACAGATCAACTTCAATCCCGAGTAATCATAAACTTCGGTTTGTATCATTGTGTCATTTGAAATAATGGTTACGGTTTGTTTAAAGAATAGGCTAAGTAGGTGGCTGGGAATGTGGTTTACAGATATGGAATCCATTCGTTCCTACCGGAAGTTAGAAAGAAGGTTTCCTTAAGGGTTAATTTTAGAACTGAACAATTAAAGCGCTCACTTTGTAACATGATTACAAATTAACTATTCATTGGTGAATTAATGGTACTTAAGGATAAAGAAGTAATTAAAAGGATAAAACAATAATTGACCTAGTTCTAATTATGAACCATCTAAGGATGGTTGAATTGTATGTAGTGATTAAATCAATGGACTGCTCTTTGTTAAGTAAATTATATCTATAATTTCAAGAGTATAATTTTAAATTTTTAATAGAATAACAATGGAATTAATGAATTGAATTAATTAATTATCTAAAATTTTTTAGAGCTTGAAATTTAGGTCCATGGGTCCCCAATATCAACTCTTAAGTTATGACAGTGAATAATAAAATAAATGAATTATGTAATTACACAATAATTATGTCCTAATTATAAAATTAATTAATTTTAGAGTTAATATGTTATCCAAACATAAAATATTTAATTTTAAAAATTAAATATATAAAATCTCAATGATGATTTTTGAAATCATCAAAGAGACTTTTTTTTTCTTTCATTGAATCTCTAGAGATTATCTCTTTTAGATTTTCCTTCTATGAAAAATTAATTTTAAAAATAAAATAAATTTAAAAGTTGTGTAACATCCAAATTTTGAGTGTTACACGTGAGCCAAAGAGAAAGTGTCTCTTTTGGCTCACGTTTCATTTTCCTTAAAATTAGGGAGATATTTGTTTGATTTTAATTAATAAATGTTATCAATTAAAATTATTTAATTAAAATAAAAGATTTTATTTTAATTGGAGTATTATAAAAGAAAAAGAAAGGAAAAGAGAGGGCACACACTAATGCAAAAATAAAAACACAAAATACACAATTTTTTTTAAAAGTTCCATTTATTATCGAATTGTTTGGTGAATACATAGTCTTAGAATGCTTCAATACTTTTTTTTTTGTGGTAAACTCGACAATACGAGATTTTTATTAATGAAAGAAAAAAGAAGAGTTACAAAGAAAGGAGGGCTAAAGGCACCTTACACTTAGCAAAAATTAATAAAGTATAAAATAGGCCAATAGGAGGATGAGGGTAAAATCTCATCTAAAAATTTAATACAAATAAAATCTATAAATAGGCATTCTATTTACATCCTTAAATAGTATAGAACTAATATTCAAAGGAGGTCGAAATCACTATGTAAAATCATTAAACTAAAGCCCATAGTTTGCCAGTTTATCTGCTACTACATTGTTCTCTCTAAATATATGATTAAATCTAAATTGCAAGCGATCTATGTAATTCTTACAACGTTGCCACCTATTGTGAAGTTTTCATGGAGGACATATTTGGTAGACATGTAATGTTATTTTGTGCCCTTAAAGAATGTATAATAATATTTTATTTAATTGATAAATTTTATTCATACATAATTGAGCATTCATTGAAGAGCCCATATTTATAAAGTATTTGATCTATATATTAGGCATATGATGTTAATGTAAAAGGTATAGATCACAAATTCTTTATAAATTAAATTTTGTTAACAGTCATTAATGAATAGACATTTCATTATGTAAGACTGTAATTTTTCTACTACTTATAGTGAATAATTTACCTTGATTATTAAAGTAGAGACTTCATGCGAAAGCAATGTGTGCAAAAAGTAGTGATTTATGGGAGGGAACAGCTTCAATAGCTTTAGCTATGAAAACTTTTGGTCTTGGAGCATAAGTGTCCTCAGTTCACCCAAGATCGGTTCTAGTTAACAAAATGTCATTGATCTTAATTTACAAAGCTTTAATAAGCCTTATTAACCTTAATCCTGAATAAGTAATAAACTTACATTTATGTATTGTATTCTTTTGAGTTATCACGAAGTGAGACTCAATTGGACAGTCAAAATCTCGATGACTTGGAGATGCTATTTCATGGATCGTAGGAATATATACTTACAATATGAAATCTATATTAAATGATGTCATATAAGCTATTGTTTGTAGCATTTGGTCATTTAAATCTATTACTGTAGTTTATTCAATAAATTGGTTATTGAATAATAATATATATTTGTAAGATATATTTACAAATACAGACATATTAAAAATGATTATTAGAGTATTCAGTGACTTATAGACAAATAAGTAATCAAAGAGGCATGAAATTTTATAATGGCCTAGCTTTAATTATGACATCATATAGAAGGTTAATTGAATGGCTATTATTAGTCAAATGATTAATATTAATTTTAATTAATATAGTTTTAATTAAAATTTGGATTTATTTATTATGTGGGTCAACTAGAGTGCAACATTGGATTTTTAGTGGAATAGTTTGGATTTAACTTAAAAGATCTAATAGATCATGAGATGACTAGAATTTGGATATCTAATTTAGAGCTAGAAAGCCCATAGGCCTTGTAGTAACCAGTATCCATAACCGGTAAGAATATGTATATTTATATATATAAATATACGTATTTTATTTGTATGTGGGTGATCCTTGATTTATATATTGTTATTAGTAGTGTTTTTATAGGTTAAGGATATACTATTAGTATTGGGTTTATTTGCAAGACTTTGGAATTATTTTAGGGACCAAATTGTTATACTTTAAAAGTTTTGGGGGTGAATTCGTAAATATCAAAAATTAACCACTTAGTATAAAAATACACTTTTAAAAACCCTAATTCTCTCATTTTTGTCGAGCTACCCATTTTTAGAGAGAGAAGAGAGAAATAAAGGAGAGAGAAAGAGAAGAAGAAGAAAAAAAAGAAGAAGAAATTGGAATTTTGGATCTTTAGAGGTATATCACAACTAATTATCAATTTATTGGTGTTAATTAAGTTAATTTCTTTAAGTTTTGATTTCTGGAAATATGTATAATTAAGGATTTGATGTGTATTTCGTTTGATGTTGTGAGAATTGATGATGATCTATAAGATAGTTTGATAAATCATGATGAATTATGAAATTTCTGCTGGATAACCTCTTGATCTAAGAATTTTATAAATTGTTGTGATTCGATTCTGGTTTTGAATTTTGAGTATATGAAATTAGACATGTTTAGGATCATCTGAGACTTTGAATCGACTGAAAATCTCGGAAATTGAATTTGTAGTAAATTTACCAAAATGACCCTGGAATTCTGGAAATTTCCTGTGTAAACAGTATGATACAGTGGAAAATAATTTTTGAGCTGCTGAATGATCTTTAAAAATTATGAATTTGTGGAATATGATAATTTTATATGTCTAATATGATATACTCGGAATTGAGAATTTGGATCAATGTGGTTGAAGTGTTATGAATTTCTAAAGTGTATCAGCTCATTGTAGTATTTGATTAACAGATTTTTAAAGTTATGAAATAAAATAGTTTTAAAATACTTTTGGCAGTTATTTGAAAGCCAAATATTTATCATGGACTGAGATATGTGTCAAGAGTAATTATGTGGTAGTTTTATAATTTTTGAGTTAGTATATGATTTTATAAAATTGGGAGATTGAATACTGTTCAGTAAGTATCTTGATCCTGTCAGGTTTGTAGTTTGGATTCGATGGTGTGTATGGAATGGATTGTGTAGGAATTTTGATATAATATTCATATATAAGAAGTATATATGAGTCAAAAATGATATATTCTGATTTCGGAGTAATTGGACATCATTTGATGTATTAGAAATTTTTGTTAAGTGTAAGTGGTCAGAATGACAGGTTTTGAGAAACCAAATATTTAGACCAATTTAATGTGATAAATGCATTGTGTATAATTTTGTAAGCTATTTAAAGTATTTTGTGTGAATTGTGAGGCTTATGAAAGGATTAATCTCCATTGATAGGTTAAGGAGATTTAAGCCTTGTAACTGAAAGTGTTAAGAGGTAAGTATACTAGACTTACTACTGGAATCACAATAAACATAATAATTGTTTTGTATGATTTTGTAAATGGGGTTAAGAATATGTTTATGATATGTCAAAGTATATTTTGATATGAAATGTGAATATATGTTTATGAATGTGAGCATTGACATTAAGCATGGACATACATGTGTTTTTGAAAGTGAGCTTTCCAAAATAAGATGCGTTTAACAAAGAAAGCTTTTGAAGTGTAATATGTCCATGAGAAATATTTTGTGATTTGAGGGTACTTGAACTCACTGTTAACTTAGTAGGCATTTTATGTGATTTGTGGAGCCTTTATGTGTGGCCTTTCCTTCGGGATTGGTATATGTTATGTGTTCCGTATGTAGGGAGGATCCTATTGGTACCTAAAGGAAGTGTGAGTCATCACATTCGTGTGGTGGCGTATTGGTACATGTGAGAGGACTCACGAATGATCAGGGTGAGGGTTTGGCTTTTACCTTCGGGCATAAGCGTTATATATGTGTGATTTAAAGACCTCACTTGTACTATTCCTCTCATACGGTATGTCACCTACGAGTGACATTTGGCTCATTATGTGATATGTGATATGTAAGTCCTGTTGGGTTATGTGGTGTAGGGTGGTACAAATAAAACTTAGGGTGCTTGCATGTGGGTTGTTGTTCATCATACAAACAATATACATATCTCATACATACATGTGCACAGCGGAAGATTAAATATAATGAACACAGAAAATAACATTTGATTAAACTTAAATTCGAAATTGAGAAATATCACCAATGAAGCCTTTGGATTAATTTTCTTTGAAGTCCACCATGAAATGAATCTTTGATCAATTCTAGCAATCAACAAGGGTGGGTTTGATTGTCTAGAATGGCAGCACCTTAATCCAGCATATATGTTTAACTCTTAAACATTTTCAAAGTTAAACAATTTAACTTAATTAAATTTGTTTTTCCTTTTATTCAACTCTTGAATAAATAAAACAAATCTTGATTTTAGTTATTACATTTAGTAACCATTAATTCAATTTGTTTTGTTGTTCTAACACTTAAAACACAAAACAAACAATTTCAATTTCTCAAATTGAATTGGCTCCCAAAAATGCAAAACATATAAACTAAAAACTTATTTCAAAAATTAATGATTTTTAATTTCATTTCACTTTATATACTAATGCATAAATTCCAAACTAATTTGAATTTCATTTGCATTTCATTTGGCTTAACCTAACCTTAGTTAACATTTAACCATAGTTAGATTACTTTAACTTAACCTTTAAGTTAATAAATATTTAATTAATTTAACCATAGTTAACTAACTTAACCATGGTTAGGTTAACCTTTACTTAACCATTAAGTAAAGTTAACTAACTTAACCATTTGGTTAACCTTTAACCTTAGTTAAGTTAAATCATTTATTTAACAATTAAACAAATAAATATTTATTTTAATTATTTAACAATTAAATAATCATAAAGTGAAATTACTTTTATATCCTTACTCGGTTACCAAGTTAACCTAAAGTGGGTCCCACCATTTAACCATATACTTTAGTTAACGTAACCTTAGTAATTGCTGAATTATACTGTATTGAACAATTCAATACGGTACACTGCCCAAGTGCTCAAAGAGTACATTTCATATTGGGACTCTCTAGGTCTACACCCGATTTGTCAAATGGAACTATTCCATTAATCCGTAATCGATGCCCCACGCACACGTTACGAATATTACAAATCAGCGTGTCAGACCATACAAGTTGAGGTCATAACGTATACGTATAATCCTTCCATCATTTATACCCTGAATGTGCGGGGATATAGATCAGCACCATCAAATCCCCATTTGCTCATCCAATAATCTTATCTCCAGATTCGTATCTCGATAAACAATATACGCAAACATTTTTGCTATATTGTTTAACCCTACGGGAAACTCTTTTCCCGGGTTTATGCTTGTGGCCACAAGACTTTATGAAATACAATCTCGGAGCATCGGATATACAACTTACCTACGTAAGCTGATGGATCCCGTATCTACGCACACCGGACTCCATGAGCATCGGACCATACCCAGCGACACATAGCGGTCAGACCATGAAAGGTCTCTGACATATGTGGAACCAAAGCATGATGGATCACTCACAAGACCACCGTGGCGCTCAGGTCAAAGGACCACGATTACTACTCAACTCGAGAGGACCTTCCTTTGACGGTTTCATAGGATATCTATTGGGGTCCTCATAAGTCTGTTCAGTATCCAGTCCTGACTGGATACCCGCATGTCTATACAAGCTCTAAGCTCATGGTCAGCTAAGAACAACCATCTGAACCAGTCAGATATAGACATACACTAATCTATATATTGTGAATTCACCGATAGACCCGCATTGATGATCATAGATCAGGAACATTATATTTGAGACATACTTACATAATGATATTTCTTAGCACCTATTGCAACTCTTTGCAACTATATCATTATAAGTATACTCTCAGGTCTTTGTCCCATTATAGACAAAGTTCTAACTCTTTAGACCTCGCTGACTCTTATAAACTGATAACTATTAACAGTGCTAACTATTAGCATTTATAACTCTCAGCTTTGATAACTATTAGTTCTGGTCTAAACTCCTTTAAACCAGATCTGAACTATTTCAGATCAAACAATGTCTGTAATGTTACAAGCATTTTACCATATTAATATGATATTAACAATCTTTATTCGAAATGTTTATTGTATAAATATTAACAATTAATATTCATACAATATTGGAATGGCACGTGAGCACCAGCTCCAACAAGTCCTACTAAGTAGTAGTCGAGTAATGGTATTCCTATTATGTGTTTTGAAAGAATGTGTAAGCGCTTACATGATATGTGATTTGATAAGATTATGATTTTGATTGATCACAGCATATCATACATATGCATTGTGTACATATATGTATTTGTATTTGATATATGAAAAATTAGTATGCTTACTGAGTTTTATACTCATTATAGTTTATGGTGATTTCAGGTAAATAAGGTACATGTGTGCTTAGCGGATTTGGCAAGGCTTCTGCTGTTCCTTGGGTTCCCTAAGTTGCTAGGTTGTTGTGTGTTTCATTTGGGGACACGTGGGATAGGATATTTGGTTTGTCCCTATTGAATAAATACTTATGTATTATTTCGTTGTGTGTGGATTGGATTTGGTTTAAGTTTTATAAAGTGTGGTTATTGGATGATTTTAAGTAAGAATTTGCAATGGATATATTCTGGGCTCCCGGTAACAAAGTTGCTACTGGTGACGTAGTAGAGTGTTAATCTCTGAGAAAACTCTGCGTATCTCCGGTTTAATAATTGTCCCAGTCATAATTCAATTGCTATAATTCTGAAAGAAATTGAAATGAAAGTTGAAAATTTTGTGTAATATTATTTATGAGTGCACATGCAGTGAATGAATGTAAGTGATGTCGTGTGTCGGATCTTTTGGGTCTGGGGCGTGACAGCTTTTATTGGTATCAGAGCTAAGATATGATTCTGTAGACTTTTAAGTGTCGAGTCAAGGGAACCGAGCAGATGCCAAATCCTTAGGATTGTATTTGTAGCTTTGTTGTGTAAAAGTTTGACATATTCCTTAAATTTTGTATGATTTTGTGAAGATGACACAGTATCCAAGAGCTGCTAAGATTGTTGTTGTTGTGGATAATGGTACCTTGTGGATCTTAATGTTACCATTTAGATTTTCTTTTAAGTTATGACTAATATGCTTAGTAAGAGTGATGTTGAATATCTTATAATGATAATTTGCATGTGATGGAGCAAATTGAGATAATTTTCTCAATGACAAAATATAGAGAAGTAGAGTATTGAAGACATCAATTGAAACAACTTTTATTGAAAAGGATAACAACAACACAACAACAATAGCAGCAACAAAAATACAATAGAGGCTACGGAGTGAGATTTAAGTCTATTTTGCGCTTCTTCTTACTGTCATGAGTAGACCAATCTAACTGATGCAATGTTGGATTAGACAGAGGAATAAAAGACTGCAATTGATCAATCAGTTGATCAACAGTTGGAGCTGAAATAAGAATCCGTCGTGCTAGAAGTGGGATGAATTGTGTTCCCGCTGCATAGTCAAGAAAAGATATCAACCCGTCGTAAAAACCATTAACATTTAACAAACCAATGGGTTTTTGGTGGATTTGTAATTGTGCCCATGAGACAATTTGAAAAATTTCCTCCAAGGTCCCGAAACCTCCTGGTAGAGCTATGAAAGCATCCGCATGCCTAAGCATTTGAGCCATTCGCTCGTGCATAGATGAGACTTGTAACTCATCCCCAATTGTTTTTCCTACAACATTTTCAATAGCTAGTGGTTTTAGAATGATACCCAAAACTCGACTACCTTTATTGTGTGCAGCTTTTGCCACAGACCCCATTAACCCTCGGTTACCTCCTCCATATACTAAATGTATATTTCGCTCAGCTAATACCTTACCAAGATTTTCTGCAACTTTTGTAAACTCTTCAGTATTCCCAGGGTTGGATCCACAAAAGACACAAATTTTTGTGAATCGACGAGCTGAGGTTTCCTCCATTGTTATGCTCACCCTAATCTTTGAATATTTTTGAGTTTGTATAAGGATGCAATAATAATGTATTTATAGAGAAACAAATTGATAATAGCTGTGGAGCATATGTGTAAGTATGTTCAAGTATATATTTTTCTCGATTCTTGTGAGGTAAAACAAAAAAAAAAAGAATGAGTTTTACTTTATCATTTTATAAGGGACAATAGGTCGCAAAATCTTGAATAAATATATGTTGATATGTAAGTGTGATAAAAATTGTGTCGGAAGTGTGATAAGTTAGGTAAGATAATTAAGAAAAGTCAATAAAGGCCTATTTCATGGATTTAGGGACTTAGCCATTTTGGCACTAATGGTCGACAATACATCAATGACTTGAAGACTTTTTGAGCTAACAATTGGACTTTGGACATGAGGCCAAATTAACTTTATTAATTACAAAGATTTTGTGGTCTTAACATTAATTTTTGGCCGATAGATTTAAAAGTAGATATGAAGAAAGATAAAGCACACTTGACATAAAGATAAAGCAGTAATCAGTCTCTCTTTGATGTGATAGAGCAACATGGATCTAGTTTCTGTGAAAATAGAAACAGCAATGTAGGTCAAAATGAGTCTCCTTGGTCGCTTTCATCTGTGTCGTATCCGTGAGAGAGGAACTTATGGAGTTGTTGTTCCCATACATTGAATGAGGGCTCTGGCGGAGTGGAATGTGGGTCTACCATATCTTGATCTTCTCCAGGTGAGCTGGTCTGGATGAGGGATGTGCTGGCTTCCTCTTGGATTTGGGTGTCGGTTGGATAAGGTTGGGAGTCTTGAAAGAGGGATAAGTCAAGATTGGGTTGGTGTTGGTCAAGTTCTGTCGAGACAACTGGCTGAGATTGAGTAGGTTCTGTCGGGACAACTGGCTGAGATTGGGTAGGTTCTGTCGGGACAGTTAGCTGAGGCCATTGGTGAAGGTTATCCATTGCTTGTCTGTATCTGGCATAATAAGTCATGTTTGGGATATGGTGATGATGAGTAGAGTAATCTGTATTTCTGAGATGTGAAAGATGATATTTTTGTCTTTGCTGGAATTTGAGTATATTGGCAAAATTCAGGTCTTCTGTAAAGTCAGCTTCAACTTGTTCCCAAGGTGCAGCATCTTCTGGGGAGATCCAAACAGACGGAGGAATTATTTGATTTTCCTGAGCAAGAATTCTTTCAAGTTCTCTCTTTTGCTGAATTACTTCTTCAGGCCAGAGCTTAATTGATCCCTTTAGTGAAAGGGTAAATGTGAAGTAATCCTTAACAGTGGGGTAATAATGAATCTCGTGATCTGAAATAATCATACCCTTCCGTTGGAGAAGTAAGACTGACCAAAGATGTTGTCTGGGGACTGCAGCATTTGTGTTGTTTGCAATCATGTATTGAAATTTAGTTATCCACCATGTCTTTGGGTAAAACCATTGGAGAAAAATCAGGGCTGGATGATCTTCATCACATTTTTCTAATTTTTGGAGGGTTCTAAGTAATGGGAATTCCATGGCGATTGTATACAGATCCAACAGGTACCATAACAAGTAAAGGACAGGTTTGGACCATTGGGAAAATGGGAAAAAAGAGTGCAGGTGAAAGAAAGGGTATTCTAAGTTGAACAAAGGGCCACCAAGAACTGTGAGGCCGTGTTCTTGAACTGCTAAGATGGCGTAGTGTCTGATGAATTCTTTGGCACGGGAATGGAGTGTTCTGGTTTTGATTAGGTCTGGAAATTGTGGTGGAGAAAAAGGAACAGAAGGAGTTATGATAATGGGATTCATTATGAAGATGGTAAGAAGGTTGGTTTTATTTATTGCTAGAAAAGTGATTATGAGGTTTAGGCTATTTATAGAGTTTTATGAAAGAAAATCAATAATCGTTTTGTCCTTTCCTTTTACGTGGATGACGTTAAAGGAATAGTTAAAAGAATCATATTTGCCATCGCAGTAATTATGCTAGTAGAATCTTTTCTATTTGAAATCGAGCATATTAGAAAAAGCAGACATGTCAATCTCAATGAGAAAATGATGTCCAATAAGGTGGACTATTTTTTTTTTTTTAAGAGTTAAAGTAAGAGATATAATGTTAAGATCTATAGTTTAAGAATCAGTTGAACTAAAGGTCTTTTTATTGAAGTTGATTTTTGATCGTTTAAGATAATGCTTTCAATATTCTGATTTGAATGACAACTTAGTTGCGTAGAAATACTACATTTTTTTTTTGAATGATATCAAGGTAGTGAATGATATTATGACGTATGAGTATATGTTGAAGGGATTAAAATTTTTAAAGGAGTTAAGAATTTTATGTAAGAGATTAGTATGGGTATTCTACATCTATGTTATTCTTTAATGAATGAAAGGTGAAGTGTATAGATACCCATTAAATATTGAACGAATGAAAAAAAAAAAAAAAAAAGAATAAAAATATGTGTGTATAATTTTATAAGTCCATAATGTGTGTCATATGTTTATTTTATAGATATATGTTTCGTACTCCTCTCGTATACTCAGCTATGAGCCAACTTAGAGATAATCTAACATATGAATGAGTATTTATTAGGATTTTGGACCACAATGAGCAAATCCTATATACAAGGAAGATTGCTTTGTAAATGTTTTATGAATAAACTATACAGTTGAAAAGGAAAATTGAGAATGAGAAGAAGAAATGAGATCTAAGTATCCTCATCTATGTGCTTAAGTTATGAATTTCGAGGACGAAATTCTTATAAGGAGGGGAGAATTGTAGTAACCAGTATCCATAACCGGTAAGAATATGTATATTTATATATATAAATATACGTATTTTATTTGTATGTGGGTGATCCTTGATTTATATATTGTTATTAGTAGTGTTTTTATAGGTTAAGGATATACTATTAGTATTGGGTTTATTTGCAAGACTTTGGAATTATTTTAGGGACCAAATTGTTATACTTTAAAAGTTTTGGGGGTGAATTCGTAAATACCAAAAATTAACCACTTAGTATAAAAATACACTTTTAAAAACCCTAATTCTCTCATTTTTGTCGAGCTACCCATTTTTAGAGAGAGAAGAGAGAAATAAAGGAGAGAGAAAGAGAAGAAGAAGAAAAAAAAGAAGAAGAAATTGGAATTTTGGATCTTTAGAGGTATATCACAACTAATTATCAATTTATTGGTGTTAATTAAGTTAATTTCTTTAAGTTTTGATTTCTGGAAATATGTATAATTAAGGATTTGATGTGTATTTCGTTTGATGTTGTGAGAATTGATGATGATCTATAAAATAGTTTGATAAATTATGATGAATTATGAAATTTCTGCTGGATAACCTCTTGATCTAGGAATTTTATAAATTGTTGTGATTCGATTCTGGTTTTGAATTTTGAGTATATGAAATTAGACATGTTTAGGATCATCTGAGACTTTGAATCGACTGAAAATCTCGGAAATTGAATTTGTAGTAAATTTACCAAAATGACCCTGGAATTCTGGAAATTTCCTGTGTAAACAGTATGATACAGTGGAAAATAATTTTTGAGCTGCTGAATGATCTTTAAAAATTATGAATTTGTGGAATATGATAATTTTATATGTCTAATATGATATACTCGGAATTGAGAATTTGGATCAATGTGGTTGAAGTGTTATGAATTTCTAAAGTGTATCAGCTCATTGTAGTATTTGATTAACAGATTTTTAAAGTTATGAAATAAAATAGTTTTAAAATACTTTTGGCAGTTATTTGGAAGCCAAATATTTATCATGGACTGAAATATGTGTCAAGAGTAATTATGTGGTAGTTTATAATTTTTGAGTTAGTATATGATTTTATAAAATTGGGAGATTGAATACTGTTCAGTAAGTATCTTGATCCTGTCAGGTTTGTAGTTTGGATTCGATGGTGTGTATGGAATGGATTGTGTAGGAATTTTGATATAATATTCATATATAAGAAGTATATATGAGTCAAAAATGATATATTCTGATTTCGGAGTAATTGGACATCATTTGATGTATTAGAAATTTTTGTTAAGTGTAAGTGGTCAGAATGACAGGTTTTGAGAAACCAAATATTTAGACCAATTTAATGTGATAAATGCATTGTGTATAATTTTGTAAGCTATTTAAAGTATTTTGTGTGAATTGTGAGGCTTATGAAAGGATTAATCTCCATTGATAGGTTAAGGAGATTTAAGCCTTGTAGCTGAAAGTGTTAAGAGGTAAGTATACTAGACTTACTACTGGAATCACAATAAACATAATAATTGTTTTGTATGATTTTGTAAATGGGGTTAAGAATATGTTTATGATATGTCAAAGTATATTTTGATATGAAATGTGAATATATGTTTATGAATGTGAGCATTGACATTGAGCATGGACATACATGTGTTTTTGAAAGTGAGCTTTCCAAAATAAGATGCGTTTAACAAAGAAAGCTTTTGAAGTGTAATATGTCCATGAGAAATATTTTGTGATTTGAGGGTACTTGAACTCACTGTTAACTTAGTAGGCATTTTATGTGATTTGTGGAGCCTTTATGTGTGGCCTTTCCTTCGGGATTGGTATATGTTATGTGTTCCGTATGTAGGGAGGATCCTATTGGTACCTAAAGGAAGTGTGAGTCATCGCATTCGTGTGGTGGCGTATTGGTACATGTGAGAGGACTCACGGATGATCAGGGTGAGGGTTTGGCTTTTACCTTCGGGCATAAGCGTTATATATGTGTGATTTAAAGACCTCACTTGTACTATTCCTCTCATACGGTATGTCACCTACGAGTGACATTTGGCTCATTATGTGATATGTGATATGTAAGTCCTACTAAGTAGTAGTCGAGTAATGGTATTCCTATTATGTGTTTTGAAAGAATGTGTAAGCGCTTACATGATATGTGATTTGATAAGATTATGATTTTGATTGATCACAGCATATCATACATATGCATTGTGTACATATATGTATTTGTATTTGATATATGAAAAATTAGTATGCTTACTGAGTTTTATACTCATTATAGTTTATGGTGATTTCAGGTAAATAAGGTACATGTGTGCTTAGCGGATTTGGCAAGGCTTCTGCTGTTCCTTGGGTTCCCTAAGTTGCTAGGTTGTTGTGTGTTTCATTTGGGGACACGTGGGATAGGATATTTGGTTTGTCCCTATTGAATAAATACTTATGTATTATTTCGTTGTGTGTGGATTGGATTTGGTTTAAGTTTTATAAAGTGTGGTTATTGGATGATTTTAAGTAAGAATTTGCAATGGATATATTCTGGGCTCCCGGTAACAAAGTTGCTACTGGTGACGTAGTAGAGTGTTAATCTCTGAGAAAACTCTGCGTATCTCCGGTTTAATAATTGTCCCAGTCATAATTCAATTGCTATAATTCTGAAAGAAATTGAAATGAAAGTTGAAAATTTTGTGTAATATTATTTATGAGTGCACATGCAGTGAATGAATGTAAGTGATGTCGTGTGTCGGATCTTTTGGGTCTGGGGCGTGACAGGCCTTTAGTCCCTTTACTAGCTCAAATTATTATTTATCTTTTATCTAAAATGATGACTATGTAAAACACAATTATAAGTGTTTTGGCTCCTTTTATTTAAATAAATCACAACTTAGTTTTTATATATGAGTGTGGTGATTGAAAGAAGAAACACAATTATAATTGTTTGCCTCTTTTGATTTAAATAAGTTGTGATCTAATTTTTACTTTTTTTATAAAAATAGAATAGTTTAAAAGGAGACATATAGTTGGAATTATTAATGAAATTAAGTGCCAACACAATTGAAAGATAAAATTTTGAGAATAATAAAGAAAACTAGAACCAAAGAAAATTCTCTCTATAAGAAAGGAATAAAAGTTTGGAGCTAAAAGAATTTCTCTACATTAAAATATTCTAAAGTAATTTTCTTTCTTTCACTATTTAATTTACATGTAGTATAATCAATATGATCATCTTATGCTTCCAACAATAATATAGGCTTAAAAAGAATATGAAAGATTAAAATAGAGTCAAACTCTAAAATTACCTTATGCCATTCATGAGCAATAACCATTTCCAAAGCTAAAATGACCCCCATTATTTTTGTAAAGTAGGCCTTCTCAATTTCTAGGGGACAAAAAAAACCTTCTAAAAAAGTACACATCTTATCCCTGAAGACTCCTCTACAAGCAGTTGTACTTGGGTTAGCTTTTGAAAGTCTATCTGTGTTAATCTTGATTCACCTCTGAGGAGAAAAATTCTAAAAGAGAATAATAATTTTTGGAGCACGTATAAAATTAATGGGAATACTTAGATGGTCTAATATAGAAATATCATCACTAAAAGCAAACTCGCGGCAAAAAGTAGCAAAATAACGAAAATGAACAAGACAATCCACCTTAATGCCAAAAAATTGAAACTCTGGTTATCAAATATAAAGCAATTCCAACTTCTCCAAATCAAATAGAACAGATAAGCAATTGACAACCTTCATAAGTTTAAAAGTTGGGGGCTGAATTTTTTTAATAAAATTACCTTCTATAATTCTTTAACTGTTGAAACCGAAGAAGGTTTTGTTTAAACATATATGCGAACCATGTCCAAAGTCCTATAACTTGAGGGCAAACATACAAATATGTGATCCACCATTTCAGTATCACCTATACAAAAGGAGCAAATTGGAACAACACAAATACCATGAGACCATAATAATTCATCAATAGGACGAAGGTTTTGAAGTAAATGCCAGATGAAGATAGAAATTTTAAGTGGTAAAAAACTACACCAAAGAGATAATAAAGTCAAATCAGTTGTTGAGAGTCTTTTGAAGAAATTACAACTCTCTTTTAAAGAAAGAGTTCCATCTCTAGCAGAAATTCAGACAAACTTATCAACCTTACCATTAGCTGGTAGAGTAATATCTTTAACTTGTTTCTTTAAATATAAAGAAATAGAATAAAGAAAATTTGAAATCCTCAATTGGCCCTCTTTGATTGCGTCTTTCACCTTACCTTTTAATTGTAAACCACCAATAGAAAGAATGAGTTCATCTAACCATCTATCATACCAAAAATTAATTGAAGTCCCATTACCAATGATCCATTTTATCCCTTCAAGAAAAAGAAAAAGATCAGATTTGAAGTCATTCCGAAGAGAAAAGTTGAGGTATCATTTACCTGTATCTTGAAAATTATACAATTTTCTTAAGAACTTTGAACAAATAGAATCCACTTAGTAGATGTCCTAAAGTGCTTTTAAAAGATAAGCCTTATTAAGTAAGTTCAGTCTCTGAAGACCAACCCCACCAGCCTTCTTTGGCATGCTAAGTCTATTTTATGACATAAGGTTCATCTTACAAGAGTAATGATCCCCCGAGATAATAAAATTACAAGCCCAACCATTCAATCGCTTGAGAAGAGAACTAAGCCAATGATAAATCTTGAAACTATAAAGAAGGGTGCTTTGAAAAACTGTACGAACCAGTTCAATTTTACTAGCCATTGAGAGAATTTTTTCTTTCTAGCTATTAAGATAAGCACAAGCCTTGTCTGTTAGAACTTGCAGGTGTAGACTAAAAGGGCAGCCTCTAAAAATTAGAACTCCCAAATAAATAAAAGGAAGTTTGCTTGGAGAGAACCTCAAAAGATTAAAAATATCCTAATAATGGTGTGCAGCATGTTTACCAATAAAGAATAGGCTTTTCTCTTTATTAATTACTTGGCCAGATAACAAATTATATTGCAAAATAAATTCTATGAGAGAGCGATGAGAATTACTATCCCCCTGCAAAAAATGAAAACATCATCTGCATATAAAATATGAAAGAAAGCCAGGTATCCTCTTGGGACTAAAATGGTGGTCACCCTCTTAGAATCCACAAAACTTTGAATACCATGAGAAAGAGCATCCTCAGTTAGATAGAAAAGCAAAAGAGACAAAGGATCACTCTGATGCACTCCTCTACCACATTCAAAAAACTCTTTCGCAGTGCCATTAATCATAATAGATAAGTACGTAGAATGAATAATAATAGAAATCCGCATAATAAAATTTTTGTTGAAGCCAAAACAAATAAGAACTCCGAGAAAGAATTCCCAACTAATTGTATCAAAGGCTTTAGCTATATCTAGTTTCATTCTAATGTTACCACCAATAACTTTTCTATCCAATAAATTAACCCCCTCTGACACTATAGAGATACAGTCATGAATATGCCTATCACGAATAAAAGCCATTTGATTTTGCGTGACTAAATTAGACATTAAAATTGCTAATCTATCAGCAATGATCTTGGTAATAATCTTGAAGAAAAAATTTGCCAAAGGTATTGGCCTAAAGTGATTAACAGAAATTGCATCATTCGTCTTAAGAATTAGCACTATAAAAATTGAGTTCAAGTTTGGAAGCAGAAAATTTTGGCTAAAAAATTGTTGAATGCCCAGTACTATATCATTTTTAATAATCTCCCAACAATGTTGAAAGAACATACCAATAAAACCGTCCAGCACTGGAGCACTAAAAGGGTCTAATGAAAAAGTAGTCAACCTCACCTCATCCTCTGAATGGATATTAGTCAAGACTTGATTATCTGAATTTGAAATAAAAGAGGGAATGTGATTACAGACCTGAGAAATTCTAATGGCATCAACTACAACCTTTGCATATAGCTCTCTATAGTATTTCACAATATGCTCTATCACCTCTTGTATGTTATCACTCTAAATGCCATTAATTAGTAGCCCTTTTTAGGCAAGATTTGGTAGTACGAGATTTTGCATAGCAGTAGAAGAATTTGGTGCATTTGTCTCATTCTTTGAGCCATTTTAATGTAGCTTGTTCATGCCAAAAAGTAGCTTATATCTGTGTAGCGTGTAGAACCTTTAACTTTGCTGCTGCCTCTACTTCAAGCAAATCCTTTGAGGCCTCATTTGAACTAATATCACTCTAAATTGAAGCCAAATCTTCTCGAGCTTTCTTTAGATTATCATGTACATTCTCAAAAACCTCTCAATTTTATTTACGTAGGTAGTGTTTTGGAACCCACAATTTTTTTGTAACCATAAACATTGGACATCTATGACAAGGAACTAAATTCTATATTTTAGCTACTGTATCCTTAAAACCCGAATGCAAAGTCCACATGGATTGGAACCTGAAAGGTCTAGGACCTGTTCTATCAAAAAAGATAAAGAATTGCTAATGAAAAGTGATCAGAGACTGTACGAAGGAGCACCACATATGAAGAAGAATCTCAAGTATATTGCCAAGCCAGATTGAATAAAAGCATATCCAATTTTCTTTCAATATGATTACCAGCAACTATTGTTCTTGCCCAAGTAAAAAATAATCCTAAAGAAGGAATTTTCATAAGCTGACAAGAATCAATAAAATCTCTAAAATCTGAGCACAATAAAATCTGAAAAACATTTTTCTTATTATTTATGGACTTCCAATATAGCATTAAAATCACCAATCACTAACTAAGGAGATTGACAATGAGTTAAACATAAGTTTGACTAAAGCTCTTGTATTTGCACATACTAAGAAGCAGTATAAACAAAGGACAAGTGATTAACCTGAGAATTAATAGTTGTTCTGACAATAAGATACTAAAAACTAGCTGTAATAACATCCACTCCTCCTGTTAAATCACTTTTAAAAGCTCATATCTTTGGGAGAGTGTTTCTTGTATGCCATACCAAAAAAAGATGTAAGGATAACCAATAAGTGTCAGAAATTGAATCAAAAGATGTCATAAGTTCACTAATAGCCACAAATAAAGGTTTGTACAAAAAGCATAAGTTGACCAATTTATTTCGAGATTGGAAGTTAGCCACCCCCTAAATGTATTCCAATAAAGGATCATTATTATTTTGCAGTAGAGTTCAAATTCTGCGAAGTATATACCGCTTCAATGTCCTTTTCTTCGCCCTCAATCTCTTTTTGTGAGACATAACTATTGTAAATCCATCTTCTATTAGCGGCTTAGTTAAAATGCCAACCACTTTTTCAAGATCTTTATCAAGGATACTCACATCATCTTTATCTTTTGAAATAGAAAACTTAGCTTCACGGTTTTCACATCTCAGTAAACTCTGATCTTTCATCATCTGTGAAATCTCTAAAGCACCCTGCATGTTATCATTATTAACCTCATCTGCATCCTTACTTCCAGTGTGCTTGTCCTATATAGTAGTCTCTTCTGATTTTTTCTGTGAAACTCCATCATCGTCCTCACCATTATGATCTTCATTACATTCCTTCAATTCAGGTTTAAGTTCTTGTTGTAGTTGATCTATCTTGTCTTCATTATTAACCCCAATAATGTCTACATCAATCAAGTTATTTGCATGATTAGACGTTGTAGTTGGGGATGGACATTGATTCAATAAAGGAGAAGAAGCCCCAACTTGTTTTGTATCATTTAAGGAGACTGTTGGTTCATCCTTATTCTCTTTACTTTTTTATTAAACCCATTTTTTCACACCTTGAACAACTGTACAACCATGAGTAGGAATTTGGTGTCGATATTTAGAGAGATCATGCCCAATTTTACCACAACTAGAATATTTGGGTGGTAAATTTTTATAGTAAATCTCTACTTGAAAATCATAGCCTTCTCTTTTAACTATTAAGTATTGTGACAAAGGCCCAGAAACATCAACCTCAACCAAAACTTTAGCATAGAATCTATAAACTCCTTCTTTAGTAGCTCTATCTAATTGTAATGGCAAACCAACACCCCTTGCAATACTTATTATAATTTTTGAGCTACAATACTCTTAATTTAGACTATAGATTTGAATCCATACCTGAGAGTTTTTGTGAATTTCAATAGTATATGGGTCAAAATCTGGCTATCACTAATAAAGATGAAAGGATCCTGAATTCAATGTGCAAGTACCACCCTCAACGCCCCCCCCCCCTAAAAAAAAAAAAAAATTGGCTTCAATACTTGTTTATCTGGACATTATTGAATTGTTTGAAGAGCATAGAGTTGCAAGGGATAAATTTGAACAAAAGTTAATTAAAATCTTCATTTGTGTATATGTATATATATAGAAAAATTATTTGGTGAGCTACGTAATTTATTGTATAGAAAGTTCTTAAATATGTGTTAAAATTTTGTAGTACATCATAAATTATGCAAATGTTACAAATTGATCAGATAGTATTGACAGTATTACTCATCATATAGTGAACTACATAACTCATTAAATTATTTATTATATTTATATATATATATATATAATCTTTTTAGTATTAAATTTCTTGGAATTCATTATAACTTCTAGAATGTTGCAACAAATTTTATTTCCCACATTTAACTCAAAAATAAGGTAAAATGATGAAGCCAGTTTTTGATATGCCATGTATGGAATTGATGAAAGTATGGCCAAACATAAAATGAGTTGTTCTAGACAATCCAATTGAATTAGTTCTTTTTTAGTTATAGGAGTAACAATTTAACAAGCTATTGATCATGAATTTGGCTAGTAATATATTATATATGAACTGCTTCAATTTCAAAATATGATCATGAAATTTTTTTGGACAATCTATATAGGATTTCATGTGTAATTTTTTTAAAAAATTATCATCAACTTCCAGTGCATAATATATTTGAGAGTCACAGCACACTCATAACAATATAGTGTCAAATTAATTTTGACTACATCGTTCTTTGAATTACTCTATATATGAACACATAAAGATTTACAATCTCAAAGTTAATTATTATGTGACAATCAATAACAATTAAAGGGTATTTTATGATTGAGTAGTACTATACTTCTCAAATGATATCCTAAATTTTATATTTTAAATTGATATGTTAAATAATTATTAAATTGTAAAATGATGTAAAATTTTAAAATCACTCATTATACATTATACTATCTAATAATTATTTAATATATCAATTAAGATGAAAAATTTGAAATACTTTTTAAAAAGTGTAACATTATTCTTTATGATTAATGTCTAGGCATCTATAAATTAATCACCCACATAAAGAATAATAAAAAAAAAATCCAAGGCATCATTTATTGTTTTAGTTTATTAAATGAATTTATTTTGGTACACCGTGATTTTAGACGTTAAAATTGATTAAGTGAAAATGAACGTAATCCCAATCTTTTTTAAAATAAAATTTTAGTTACTATCCTTATCATATTAATTATGGTCTAAAATCTAAATCACCCATTTAACAGTTCATAAAAGATTTTTTTTTTTTTGAAAAAAAATTTCAAATGTAACTTTAATTATTATTATTATGAAATTAATAACTGTCTAAATAACCCATTTAATAATTCATAAGGAATCTTTCTTTATTTTTAATGCACAAATCATTACCTTTGTAATAATAATTATTAAAGAAAACACTCAATTTAATTTAGGTTTTATAATTTTATTGTTATAATGGTACTTAATACAAAAAAAATTAGAATTAATATTCATTCCGACCATCATAGTTAATCAATTCTTTCCTTTTCTTGCAGGGAGAAAGCATCATTATATGGTACATAGTAGTACCTAACAATCATTTTTAAGTGTATAAATTCTCTTTAGAAATAAGATTTTGATAAGAAATTACGACGGTTAACTTGTGCGCACCAAATGATAATTGAATTTTAGATGTTTTAAATTTTAATTATAATCATTATGATAATTAATAGCTATCTAAATCACCCATTTAATAATTCATAAAGGATCTTTTCTTTTAATGAAGAAAGCATCATCGTGTAGTAATAATAATAGAAGATGTTCTCCTAGATTTTGATGAACTGGGTCCAAGGTCTTCAGCCTTGAAGCTCAAAAGACCTTATACTAAAAGAGTTTAATGAGAACCTCGAACAAGAAAGACCCAAAAAATAAGTGTCAGCTCATAAATATTCTTCAATTAAGGTACTTTCTCTGAGTTGGTCAGAACTATGGTCTATAGGCTACCATGTTCGGTCCGACTTCTAAAGGAGGGAAGACTGAGTCCACATCCTTCAAGTTAGTTAGAATAATGATCTGTCGACTACTCTGTTTGGTTAGTCTCATAATGGAGAATTTGGATCTCTTCATGCTGGTCAGTGTAGTGGTCTATAGGTTTGCCCTGCTCAGTCAAACCCATCATCTATAAGGCTAAAGAGAACAATTGTCGAACATTGATTATCCTGCTCACAAAAGACTTATTCGAGGAGAAATAAGCCCTACTCAAATCGAACAGGAGATGTTCCAAAATTGACCACTTCGAATAACTAAAAGAAGTTCTTAAAAAGAACTCAATTTATGAGAGACGTAAAGAGCTTTGAATAAAGCCAAACTTATCAAAGCAAGAATCTATAAATAAAAAGGGATAATCCCGCAAAGCCAAGTAAGATCAAGTGTGATTTAAGAAAAACTCTAAAAGCGGAGTCTAAGAAGGGCAAATTCATAAAGACACCTTCATTAAAAGACTAAAAAACTATGAATGAATTCTAGATTCTCACCTTATAAATAGAAGAAGCAATCAGCACTAAGGGACAGATATAAAGAGATCATGTTGGTCATAATAAACTCAAGCTAATTATTCATATAGGTTAATTCACTCCTTTCTGTTAAATTTTTTTTTTTGCCTTACATTATTCTTTTGAGTTTTTATTGACTTAAACATCGGAGTGCTTATATTAAAAAAAACCTTAGGTATGGTCTCATGTGTTCTTTTTTATTGTAGGGTTCTCTTCTAACGTCATGATCTCTTGGAGAGAGAAGAAACTAGATTTTTAGTCCTATCTTTATCGTCTAAGTTAAGCTTCTCAAACAAAATAAATCTAACTTGTTGACTCTTAAATTACCAATTTTAGTAGTCAACAGGAAAAAAATATTTAAATTAATTTTATTTTTAATTTTTATTATAATGGTACATAATAATTATAATTAGAATTAACAATCATTCTTAAAAAAAAAAAAGAATTAACAATCATTCCATCCATCAATAACCGATCGATTCTTTCTTTCTCTTGTGCAGAGAAAGCATCATTTATAGGAATTAGTAATAGCCTATGTTCCTTTTTAAGTGTAAAAATTTTCAATAGTAATAAAAAAATTTGATAGTTAATAACGGTTAATCGTGTGCATCAAATGATAACTGAATTTTAAACTCAATCTAAAATGAGAATTTGAAATCAAAATTTCAAAATTCATTAAAAACATCAATCTGCTAAACATAAGTCTATTAGATTTTACAGAGAAAAAAGAAAAACCCATACAATGATGGAAAAGTAAAAACAACAACAACAAGAAGATCAAGTAAAAGAAAGCAAAAGAGGGAAGATGGGGAGTTCATCTTCATCATCGGATGAGTTTTCAGTGCTGGTGTTGGCGTCAGATTTGGGTACAGATGCGCGTCCCTTTTTATCAAAACAAGATCAAGTTAAAAAAAGCCCTTCAACAACGAGTCACACAGATTCCTCTTTAACCACAACATCAACAAGCTTGTCATCCTCCATAGTTGCTCCAACAAAGCTATCATCTCCTTCCTTCTGGACTTGATCTTGCTCAATCTTAATCCCCATTTTCACCTTCTTTCTCCGACCAGCGGGCCTCTTGAAAGATCGATCAGGCACTAGGGTTAGTCCATCGCTTGAGTGAACAAGTCGAAGATTTTTCTTCTTGTGTTTGGCAGCAAGTCTTCTCTTTCTCTCAGTAATAGTTTCATACTTGTAATGAGATGCTGAGACGTGAGCTGCAAAGAATTGAGATGTAACTTACACTTTTTTGCATTTAGGGCAAGTGTAAGGGCCATATTTTCTGTGAGAAAGGCTGTGAGTTCGACCATCATCATTATCTTCAACTTCAGTTTTCTCATCATCATCAGAAATTTCTACACCAAATCTTTTAGGAACTTGGTATTGGTTTCTTGGAACTAATCTTAAAGGGTTATTAGAATTATCTCCAACTAGATTTCTATAACACTCATCTAATAATTCATGAATAGGTTTTTGGAGCGGATGATCATTATTGGGATAATGTTCATGGTCACTAGGGTTTTTATCATATTTGCTCTCATGAGACACAAATATGCTCATTGGTTCAGGATCTAGCATTTGGTCATCATTTTTGGCCATGGGATGGTCAGCGAGGTCTATGGAATTGGGCTTTGATTGGTTTTGTGCAGGGTTTGGGTTACAAGCACTTTGAAAAGGCTTGCTTTCAGTGAATGGAGAATTCACATGGCTGGACATAGTTGCACTCATTCTTGGTGATGATAAACATGGTTGATTTTGCGTAGGGTTTTGATTGTAGATATTATGAAATAACTGCTCATTTTGATTAGTCAATGGATGATCCAACATCTGGTTTGCCATAAGCAGAGTTGTGTTAGGAAGATTGAACTGATTTTGTGAAAGGTTTTGATTGAAAATTGCATCCAAAAGATATAGACTCTCATCATTAGATGGCTGATTTGGTTGATTGGACATAAGTAAACTTCGATTACGGAAATTGGGTTCTTGAGAAGCTAAGAAAAATTGATCATTTCGAGCCAAAAGCCAGTCATGAGTTGAATTTGCAGTGAAAAATTTTGTTTTCACAACCTCAGTGACAGTGACCTCACTAACACCAGGTTGATTTTCAACAGGAAAATAATCAATGAAGCTCTGAACTTGTACTCTATTTTGTGAAGGATAATTATTTCTCCTAATCAAATCACTGTGTCTTTGGCTCAAGCTAAGTTGGCTATTGTTTTGGGAAATGAGATCATTTTGGCCACAATTCCCTTGATTTTGGCAAAAGTTTGAGACGTTGTTTAAAACAAGTTGAAAATCAGCGCCATGGCGGGCATCATTGTGAATATTGAAACCGAAATTGGGCAAGGCACGAGATGAATTCGGACCAAAGTTGGGGTGGAAATTGAAAGAGTTGAAATTCAAAGGCATGCTGATGAATTAAAAGAAAATTTTCGGAAAAAAAAAGGTTTTATTGATGGAAAAGCAAATGCTCGAATTGTGAGGTGTAATGGCTTCGTGAGGAGATCTTTTTTTATAGCGAAAAATAATTATCTTTTTACTACACTAAAAAAAGTTAACCTAGATTATAATATAGCATCCAAGTTGGATTTTCACTTCAATTAAAGGCAAAGTCAAAAGTAAAAAATAAAAAATAATTGAAAAGGGGGTCATTTATTTCTTGATAAGAGAGAATCTGTGGAAGGAGCAATAGATAGTAAGTTATAGCTCGGTAAACGAAATCTCATTTAAATTCAGCTTAATATCTAACAATGCTCATTATAAAAAGTGGATATGTATGCATAGGATTTTATTGTAAATTTTCCGATGTGGGCATAAAAAAAATACTGCCAATTTAATGCTCATGGTTAATTGCTTAATATACAATGACAACGTATCCTCTTGTTTGTTTAAGCATTAAATCTCTTTCTTAAATAAAAACTCACCAAACGCGAAAAAACCAAATATCCAATTTAATTCTACCAACTCAACAAAAGTCATGCATGTACATATTTGCATCAACTACATATTTGTAAAAGTGACACTATTTCTTTTTATAATTACCATATATCCACTCCATTCTCATACTAACGAACTCAGGTCTTCTTAGCAAAGAGGGTAATGCTTTGTATATTGATTAAATTGCTCTTATAAGCATCTTCTTGAAATGAATAGTCACACATGCAAGTAATATAATTGAGGTCAAATTTGAAAAATTAATAATGTTTATAAAATTAAGAAATGACAAGAAAAATTTTTAGTTTTACGTTGTATGATATTTGTTAAATTTTGATGATTCAAAATTAAGAATAAATTTTATTTTAAGTTGGAGATCAAGAAAGAGACAACATGTGGTCTTAAACATAATGGTTGGACAAAAGAGGTGCAAAACGGGAAGTTAGATGAGAGATGGGGCATGAAAACACAAGGGAATCATTCCTAAAAATGAACGCTGCGGCGTTGGTTGCTCAACACCTCAAAGACAATTCCTGAAAGCCTAACATTGCTGATGGCTTTAGAACGTTGTAGTGTTGGCTCAAAGTCACATTGCTTCAATATTGAACCTTGAATGCTACAACGTTACTTGTACAGGAAAAATTCTATTTTAGTTCTAATTGTGTGTTTAAGTTGGTTTTGGACTTCTTAAGTATGTGGACTCTTATTCCAACTAGAATTAGGATTTTTAGGATCAGTATTAACACTATAGAAACTCTTATAACTCTTTGTAATTCATTAAGTGTTAAATCATTAATAAGAGAGAGAATAGAGAGCTTAAGTTATACTTGAGCACTTTGAGTGTACAAGATAGTATAGTATAGATCCTTGAGAGCTTTTAAGTATTTGGGTATTCCTTGTATCTCTTGTAGGAGTTCTTTGTGTATAAAATAATAGAATAAAAGAAGTTAGGATCCTAAGATCCACTATGGATGTAGGTAGTTATTATCGAATCATGTATATTGTTTGTGCTTTTTTTTTAGTGTGTGATTGTTTATCTCATTGATTGTATGATCTTTGCTATTCTTTGTTGCTTGTAAGTGAAAGACTTCTGCAAGACGTTAAGGGTTTCTTAGAGTGTAATACTAATAACCCCATAAAAAACTAGTATCAGAGTCATAGTTAAGGAAGATACCTAAGTGGTATTAACCATGACAACTCACAAGCATAAGATAGAGAAGTTTAATGGGTAGGACGACTTCAATTTGTGAAAAATGAAAGTTATGGTTCTACTGGTGAGTTAAAGATTAGATTCAGCCCTTAAAGAAACTCAGGCAACAAGCAATAAAGAAAATAGATTAGCAAAACCTGGATCCGAGGTAGATAGAAAAACCATTTAGAAGAATACCTATAGTACCATAGTACTATCATTTAGTGATGAAGTTCTAAAGGAGGTGGTTGGAGAGAAGACAACATTGAATTTTGGAAGAAACTTGATACCTTCTACATGACGAAGTCTTTGGCGAATCATTTGTATGTCAAGAATAAGTTAAATAAATTGTTTATGTCTAACAAAACTTCAATGAAAAGACATATAGATGCCTTCAACTAGATTATCATTGATTTAGATGCCTTCAACTAGATTATCATTGATCTTGAAATGATAGACATCAAGATTTAGGATGAGGATAAGATGACAAATCCTATTGTGTTCTCTACCACCAAGTTATGAATACTTTGTGGACACACTCACGTATGGTAGGGAGACTTTAATAGTGAGTGATGTTAAAGCATTATTGAACTCTAAAGAATTAAGAAAAAGACCAGAATTTGTTAGTGCAAATGGGTTAGTTGCTAGATAAGGAGATGGTAAGAACAATTAATGGAATAGATTCGAGAAGTGCTACTTTTGTAATAAAGAGGGGCACTTAAAAAGAAATTTCTAGAAAAGAAAGGTAAAGAAAGGTGGTGGAAGTGCAATAGTTTATGAAGAAGACTTGGAAGTTGCAGAGTGACAGGTTCAGAATATAAGAGTTTATTCTCAAGTGCAAGATTGTTGAAGTAATAAATAACTCAGTGAGAATGGGGTCCATTCACAGGGAAATAGAATTAAGATTATAAACTATAAATACTTTAAAGATAATTAATGCAGTATAAGATGTTTGCAAATATTAATTCAATTAACTAATTCAAATAAAAGCTAAGGTTAGGGGGATCTACTCTTGACATAAGAAGTAAGAATATATTTAACTCTTTTTTATAACTCAATTCGAATCCTCACACAAATGAGGTTCAAACCGAAAAATATAACAATTAAAATTCATCATCATTTATATATTAATTAGTATTTATTTTTTTTAATTATTATACATCAAATCTTATAAATGGGTTCAAGTATTTAATATGCCAATCTTTATATTTGTCTACAATAAATCAAGACTCTTACTTTATAAGAAATAGTATATACACCAAATCTTATAAATGGTTTTAAGAATTTATTGTGCCAAGTATAAAATTTGTCAATAATAAATTAAAATACACCACTTAGAAGAAAGGGTATTAATATTATAAACAAAATAAATACACCATATATAAATTTGCATAACTTAAGAATAAAACATTAAATTCATGAATAAGAGTTAAGTATTACCTTGCCAAGAGTTTCACTCTTTCACCTTAGCATAAAAAAAATTACTTGAATATAATAAAACTAAAGAAAAAAAAAAAAGAAATGGAAGAAGAGATAACATAACTTTACAATAGTAAACAAGAGAAATAATATTACAAAAAGATAATATAAAAGACAAGTGTTTTGAACTAAAATTCAGCTCTCTAATTACATGTTTTGGGCATAAACATGCTACCTTTTAATAAAAAAAATATGGATAAATCGAGACAAATGAAGAGGGAACCACATGGATGATAAAAGTTAAGAATGGTGGCAAATAATTTATATTGCTTATTATTAATGCACCCATTTGCGTATCCAATTTAGAATTGATGTAGTCCGAATTAGCTGTCACTCAAAATATCAAAGTTGTAGATAATTCTCTTATATTTTTAAATTGAGTTGTCTTATAATTCTATAGTTATGAGCCAAATACTGATGACTGTTCGGATTAGGCTTGTATTGCAGATTAGTTCTGTTTTAGGCCATTTTTACCTTATAAATGCTCGAATTTTGAATGGCTTGTGAAATACAATATGTTAACCCATTGAGTCAGCTTTTCACAGGATTAAGAACACTCTAATTGAATTCCTAGGTAAAAAATGATGCCTATTTTACTGAACCTATCACAAAACAGTTAAAAGCTAATTAGATACAATATTATAAACATACTTAAGTTAGGGGGGGTTAAAGATACTAGTAATACAAAACAATGATATAAAACCCTTATTAAATGTGTAATTTTAAATGTTCATCACAGAGTCATAGGTAGCTTCTGATGAAAAGTATGCTAAAAAATGAATACTTAATTCTTACTGTAGTTACCGTTTATTCAAAAAAATCTTTATTTATCAATTATAGATCTATTAGGGAAGAAAAATACTAATGAGGAATGATATAGCCTGTAAAGTAAGGGAGATTGGTAGTATTAGAATGAAGATAGATGATGGGAAGATTAAGGAGTTGCATGGTGTAAAGTATGTTCTTAGAGTTAGAAGGAATTTAATATCTTTAGGAGTGCTAGATCAAGAGGGGTATTCATTTAGAGCAGAAAAAGGAATATTAAAAGTAAGGGAAAAATCTATAATAATAATGAGAGGTGAGAAGCACAAGGGGCTGTATGTGCTTGATGACAATGTTGTAGGTGGCTTAACATGGATTATTGAGAGGATGCATATCAAAATGTAGTATTGGAGATTTACTTACCATAATGATAGGGGTCAAAAGAGAATTCATGAGAACAATACTGCTGGCAAGGTTATGCCACGAGGAGCTATGGACATAGGGGATCATAGTACAATGGCCACTCAATGGAAGATGCATTCATATCTTTGAAAACCAAGGTCACGAGCCTAAAAAGAGTTAAGTTTGAAAAAAAAACTTAACTAGAGTTAATGCTAGGTGACAGAGTATTAAAGTAGATGGATCATAACAAAACTTCTTAGAGAGATTTTAAATCAGTTGGGAATTTGTTACAATTTAGTGATTTAAAATAAAAAAAATAATTTTGAATTTGAGATCAAAAAAGAGTCAACATGTGGTCTAGAATGCAATGGTCGGACAAAATAGATACGAAATAGGTAGCTGGATGCAAGAAAGAGCATGGAAACATAAGGGGGACATTCCTAGAAATGAATGCCAAGGCATTGGCTACTCAATGCTACAACGACAATTCTAGAAAGCTTAATACTGCAGCATTGGCTCAAAGTCGCTTAACCCCGTTAGACCTTGAACGTTGTAGCCTATATGAAAAAAGTATTTTATTTTAGTTCTAATTGCGTACTTAAGTCATTTTTAGAGTTTCTAGGGTCAATATTAACATTATAACCCTTATAACCCCTTGTAATTCATTAAGTATTAAATTATCAATAAGAAAGAGAATATAGAGTTTCTGTTACACTTGAGTGCTTTTGATTGCACAAGATAATGTGATATAGATCTTTAAGAGCTCTTGGGTATTTGAGTATTCCTTGTATCTCTTATGGAAATTTTTTGTGTATAAAAGAATAGAATAAAAGAAGTTAGGATCCTAAGATCCACCCTGAACATAGTTGGTTATTGTCGAACTATATATATTATTTGTGGTCTTTCTTTGGCGTGTGATTGTTTATCTCCTTGATTATGTGATCTTTGCTATTCTTGGTTGCTTGTGAGTGCAAGACTTTCGCAAAGCGTTAAAGGTTTCTTAGAGTACACACTAATAACCTTGCAATAATATTTTAATTATTGTAATTAAGTTATCTACTTTAAAAAAAATTATATGAGATTCAACTTATAAACTTAACCCGAATATTACTATAATGGGTGAAAGATGTAAACTTGGAAAATAGAAAAAAAAACACTTGATTTGATATTTGCTGTTCTTAACATTAACTTGTATTTAACTATCTTATGCTTGGATTAATCGGCCAGCACATATATCACTTTACTTTTTTCTCACAAAGGAATGGATATTAAATAAATGAGTTATGCTAAAAATAAATAAATAAATGAGTTATATGATTTCAAAATCTTACCTATTATTGTTACTTCTCTTGGAAAAATTGTGACCGATTCCATAAAAAGAAAGCATTACAAGTTTATGCTCATAAATCTAAGTTTTTTTTTTTATAAAAAAAGAGAACTAATAAAAAGTATATGATGGGAGTCCCTCTTAGGAGTGTCTAGCTTTCTGAGACCTTGTTCTTTAGATTTTTCGACTGAATTACACTTATTCTAAAATGAATTTTAATGAAATAATATCTTGGTATGAAAGTTTAGATATACTTGATAGCAAACTCCCAATTTCAGCATTATCGTAGCCTGCATGCCTTAGGCGGGAGACAAACGTGTTTTGCTGTCATTGGTTAATAAGGTTCTCTGTTCTCAGCCTATAAATCAAGATACTTTTATTAATAGCATGAGAAAAATGTAGTAGAAAATAGATGATTTTACCGTTAAAGTTGCTACCCTAGGAAAAACTTGTTTGTGTTCTTTTTTTGGGCAAAGATTTATAAAAAAACATATGTTATAGGTGGACCATATGGAGCTTTGATAATTGTCTAATTGTATTCATCAAACCGAAGAGCCTTGGGTCCAAATCCATGGCCTTCTCTTAATTTTTTATTTTTGAATGTTGAAACAAGATGGTATTTAGGCACACTTATTGGCAAACTAGAGAATATAAATAAGGGTGTTTCGAAGGATTGTCTAGGCAAGTTTATTAAGGTTATAGTTAGTGTCAATATCTTGTAACCACTTAATTCAACTTTGAGACTTTTCGTTCAGGGCATTGATGAAGTGGTAACCATGCTTTTGAGGTATGAAAGGTTGTTGGACCTTTGCTTTGGTTATAGCTCCTATGGGCACCCAACTAAGGACTGTTCTTCTAACGGTGAAAATGAGTCACCATTGGAGAATGAGTTTTGTAGTGATTAGATTCATATAGCGAGTCCTCTTAGATTCAATTATGGAGGCACATAAGAGAATGAGAGATGGTTTTAGGAGCTCAAAAAAAAAACCCTACAAAGGAGATGGGTAAGGCAACACAATCCCTTTGACAAAAAATGTTTGGAGAGACTTTTATGGGTAAAGGGATTCTACCGTCTTCTAAGAATGAAGATATAAGGCCAAAGGTTTCATCTTCACGTGTCAACCATGTTGTTAACAAAACCCTAAGGTCCAATATTATTGAAGACGTAAGGCGAAAAGACAAACAACCTATAGGTAGTGAAATTATATTGTGAAAAAATTGATTAAAAATTATTAGAATATGATTTGAAAGTAAGTCAAGTGTGTTTGGTATGCGAGGATCGAAGATAAATGCGAAAAGATGATGAAAAGATGATGAAAAGAAAAAGTGACCCATGTGTGGGCGTCAATGCGCCCCAGACAAAAGGTAGGCGTCGTGGAGCCAGAGAGAGAAAGAATCAAATTGTTTTCCATTCTTTTTAAGTAGAAAAAGAGAAAGGAAGAATAGAGGTTTTTAGAGAAAAAAATTATTTTAGAGAGAAAAAATATTAGAATATTTTTATTATTTTATTTTTTTGTATGATTTTAAATTATATTATAATATTAAATTTATTGTTCAACTTAAGGAGATGACATAGATTCATAATAAACCACTATAAATCTTTGACTTTTTTTTAATTTATTTTTTTATTATCTATTATTTTTAAATTTTTAATTATTTAAATTTTGAGTTATACTATGAATTTAAATAAAAAAAGAAAAAAAAATTGACAAGTCAAAAAATCAATGCACGTAGCTTGGCATTACAAGGTCATGTCAATCTTGGAATTGGCCAAACTAGGCAAAGTCATGTCATATCGTGTTATGCCTCATGCTTGTTTGAACATGGTGGAACGGCTGCCACCTCGACCTAGATGCCAACATCTTAGAGCTTAGAGCCAATATCTTAAAGCTTAGAGTATAAGAGATTGCGGACTAAAAAGTGAAAACTGCCATTGTTAGTAGGCCTCTCATCTTCGTAGAGTATAATAGGAAATTTTTTGAAAAAAGATCTAAATTTTGAAATTATATTCTCTTTTAACCACAAAACAACTCTATATATTTTTATAGTCAAAACTTTAAGAAATTAGGCAAAATTGCCCTTATTATATATTTTCCCTTCCTTATCTCTCTCCATCGATTTCATACCAAATCTTAAAAATTAAGTAAACAAATAAAATTAAATAAACTACATGTACCTAAACATAATCAAATAAAAAAAAATTAAGTAATCATTAATCAATTAAGTAATTAAATTGATAAATTAAAGAAAATAAAAATGTAAATTAAATAAATTAAATTACTTAAATAAACAAATTAAATTACCTTCCCGTGTGCTTCCCACACACTTCTTGCGCCCTTCTCGAGCGCTTGAATAAAACGAGCCTCTACTGCCACTTACAACTATTTTTTCATCCATTTTTTTCATATTAAACACTTAAATCTTACAAATTTTTGCACTATAAACAATTAAATAATAATATATTAAAACTCATGATAGAAGACGAATATGTGATGAGGGTAATTTTGTCTAATTTTCAAAAATTTGACTATAAAAGTATAGAGAGTTGTTCGTTATGTTAATATAAAATTTTAAAACTTTCAAAATATTTAATAAAAATTTAATGACTTTTAAAATTAAAATAAACAAATAAAAATTAAAAAATAATTTAAAAGTTATATAAGCATGAAAATATATAAATTTTAATAATTTAATAATTATATTAAATATAAAAATAGTTTTTATAATGACTACGATAATATATTTTTTTATTACTTTTGAACTAATCTATAAAAAATTCATACTCAAGTCCTAATAATTATATTTTTTGTAGATTTAAAAAAATTACTAAAATACTCAAAGCCAAAATACATTAAAAGACAAAAATACATTTACTAAAATTTTAAAATCAAAATGCACTTAATGCCAAAATGCATATGTTTTAAAGTATTTTATATTTAATTTACATTTTAGAATATAAAATAATCATATGATAAGACTAGTACCTTAAAAAAATGAATTTTCTCTAACAACCGGGACATAATTGAAGAATCTAAAAAAAAAAATTAGGAAGTGAGTGATAAATTTGGGAAAGAACAAGGGGAAAAACAGAAAAATGATAACTTCCCTAATCCCAAAAAGGAAAAATCAAAGTTTTCTTATCACAGTCAATTAACAGATTATTTAACAGTAATCGTAGTTAGTCTCAGGGATGTATTTGTCACTTTACCAAAGTTTCAGGGGATAATTATATGTCTTTGAAAACTATTGGGAAAACTTGCACTCGTTTTATACTTTAGTGGGGAAATTTTAATGGAAAAATTTCACAAATAATTTTATTATTTTTTTATTATAATATTTTAACTAACTTAAAATTAAATATACTTTATTAACCAATCAATTAGTCCATATATTTGAACAAGTCATATATGTTCACAACAAAATATCTATTGGAAAATATTTTGTTTTCCAACAAATAAGGTAATGGGAAATTTTTGAATTTGACCTAAATTTATATTATTATTAATGTTTTACCATAATCAAATATTTCAATTTTTTGTGACAAAAAAATAATAGCTTTTTATCTTTGCCCCTCTTACAAAGTTTTGAAAATTTTTTTCTTCTAAAATTAAAAAATTTAGTGAAAATATTTAAATTTAGAATTAAATAGTGAAACAATGGTTAAAAACGGTGAAAAACGATCAAAATTAGTAAAAATGTGGCAGAAAATAGTAAAAACATTGAACCATACCCGCACTCTTTACACACTGCAATGTGCAGTGTCGCACTGTGCGTACAGTATGCAGGGCACTTTGTGCAGTGTATGCACTGTTGCTGTAATTAAGTTTTGTAATTTATAATATTTTATAATTAATTAATTATTTAATTTTATAATGTTATTTTTTAAATAAAAAAATGATACACTTCTTAAAATTTTAATAATTAATTAAAATTTAAACTAAAAAATTAAATTAAATAAAAAATAATTAACAAAATTAAATCAAAATTATTGACTATTTTAAAAACTAAAATTTTAAAAATTAAAATTTTAAAACACTACATTTTATAAAAACTAAAAAAAAAAAAAAGGAAATGAGAAATGAGAAATGGGAAGAAAGTTGCCTTTGACTCAATTGAGAGATGGGCAAAAAAGGAAAGAATATATTTATTTGGTCATTAAAGAATGAAAACTTTGACTGTGGTTAAATAAATATTAATATTTAAAAAAAGTCAAATCCAAAAATTTCCCTACAGGAATCCACTAAAATTAGTTGTTTCATATAAAAAAAAATCATTATATGTGATTTAGTTTTGGTGAAGCATATAAAAATCATGATATATATTTAATTTGGGTTAATCAACACAAATTACCCAATGACTGTTTTATCGGAGGAGCAATTTTTCTCGATTCATCAAACACACACAGTATTAAAGTTTTTAAGCACTTAAAAGTTCAATACAGATCCATTACAAGTTAACTACTTAAATGTATTTTTTTTTAAAAGTTTATTTTCTGAACAAAACTACAGAAATTACTTGCCTCCGTAAATAAGGCTGCCATAACTACACTTAATTTGTTCAACCTTACTCAGCCCTGCCCATGCGTGTAATTATCAGAACTTGTTCTGGTACCAGAAAATTCCTTTCGCCGGAGAACTATCGTCCGGCTCAACGTAAAGACACTCCTTGGCCTCCCTCCACATGGCCTCGTAAAACGGCGTCCCGTCGAATTGATAGTACTCCCCCAAGATCGGCTTGATCGCCTTGGTTGCCTCCATTGCATGATAATGTGGCATTGTTGAGAACAAGTGATGAGCTACGTGGGTATCTGTAATGTTATGGAAGATCTTGTTCAAGATTCCGTAATCTCTATCGACAGTGGCCAGAGCCCCCCTCAGCCAGTCCCATTCGGACGAGTCGTAGTGCGGCAGCGCAGGATGCGTGTGCTGCAAGTAAGTGATCGTGACGAGGAAGCCATTCACAATAAGCAGCGGCACCCCGTAGACACATACAAGCCAAGCCAATCCTTTCGCCATGGCAGCACGGTAGAGCACATATGTGGAGGCAAAGATACCGGCATCCGAAATGTATATCTGGATCCTCTCCCGATTTGAGAAAATAGGGCCATAGGGATCGTAGTGGCACGCGAAACGATCATATGGCCTGCCGGATACATTGAAGGCTAAGTATAAGGGCCAGCCAAGAGTGAGTGTGACCAAAAGAGTGAGAGTTCGGCCTGGTGGGTTATTAAAGAATGTGGAGTAACATGGGATTTTGGACTTGGTTTTCGGAACAAAAACTTCATCCCGCTCAAGTGAGCCAGTATTCGAATGGTGGCGGCGGTGACTGTATTTCCACGAGAAGTAAGGGACAAGAAGGGCAGAGTGGAGGACTAGACCAACGATGTCATCAACCCATTGGTAGTCACTGAAGGCATGGTGACCGCATTCGTGGGCAATGACCCAGACCCCGGTGAGAACGCAGCCCTGGAAAATCCAGTAAACGGACCAAGCAATGTAAGGCAGTGGGGAAGGAAGGACGTGGAAGTAACTGGTAGCGACGTAGTAGAAGAGGAAGGACAAGGAGAGGTCATAAATGACGTAGGAAAATGACCGGAGGAGGGAGCGCCGGAAGCAATGAGGTGGAATTGCTTTCCTGATTTCGCTGAGGGTGAACGGAGGCTTCGCCCATGGCGCGTGCTGGAGATGACTTTCCCTTTCTTGGTGCTTGTTGTTGGCGATTGACTGGCCACCGGCTCCCATTTTTGCCTCTCTGCTAAGAACCAAATATGTTTTCAGTTCCATATATAAACAGAATACGAGCTAGCTAGTGTTCATTAATTGTGGATAAAACAATATATATGTGAGCAAATAGCAGCCATGGACAGGAGATAATACTGATAAAACTCTGCAACAAGATCAGATTTCACATTATGAGCCATATATTGTCAATCACTATCTTGGAGAAACAAGGGTAGCTAAATCATATGGTTGAAAATTTGTTTCAACACAAAACAAAAATTAAAAAAAAAAAAAAAAAACCTACGAGATCTGCAAATTCGCCAAAAGATTTTTTTTTGAAATACAAAATCTGGTTCATTTGCTATACATATACAGTAACTTCCTTATCATAACGTGTAAATATAAATTTGGTTTGTTTGTATTACGTGTTAAACTAAAGTCCATAAATAATAAGGGCTCCACCAAAATTACTACTGGCTAGAAAACATTATTGACACATTAATGCAAAAGCAGACATAGTCGTTGAGGAACTGATTACACTCATTTTAAATGTTTTCAATTTAAATAACGTTAAATAATTATTAAATAGTAAAATAATGTAATTTTTAAAATTAATTAAGATATTATTTTATTATTAAATAATTATTTAAAATAAAAAAATTTAAAATACTATTTAAAAAATATAACATTATTTTTATAAATTTTTACAACTGTAATAACTAATAGGCTTAGGGTGGGCATTTGTCTATTTTAATTTAGTTGGAACTAGAAGTGAATTGAAATTGAACTGATTGATTTAAATATATAAAATTAAATTAAATTAGGTTTGATTTAATTTTTAATTTTTTAATATTTTTTTAATTTAAATCGAGTCAAATTAAAATTAAATAAATTTAATTAAATCGAATCGAAAATTTAATTCAATTCAATTTTTTAGTTAGCCGAACCGATTACCCACCCCTAGATAGGCCTAGCTCTGCCAATGTTAACATTTAATTTTCTAGGGTCAGATATATACGAGCAATGTTCACATGAATTTGGAAAGTGAGGTGTCAAATGTCAGTACGTGAAAAATTAAGAAATAAGAATTTAAATTCATAACTAAAGCCTAAAGAGGAAATAAAGAGGGTTGATGACTAAAAGTTCATAATTAAAAAGATTAAAATATATATATATATATATATATATATATATATATTCATATTTAACCATTTATGGGGTCTGGGCTCTGGAAAGTCGAGGCCTCTTCAGGTGTCATCGTAGTTCCATCTTTTTGTCTACAAATATGTTATCAATTAACATCGAAAATGTTGAGATTGAAGACCATGTTTAAGATAAAATTTAGACAAGATTATGGGTTATTAATGCATAGATAAACTACATTTATAAAAAAAAACCCTCAAAGTTTCGTTCAAGTGATCGTTAAGCTACTACACTGTATCTGTAGTCACTCGAATAAGAGTTAAAAATTGGAATTGGTTATTTAAAATATCTAATTTTTATTAAACCCTTTAAAATAAAAAATACATTTACATAAAAAATAAACAAAAAAACTAGCAAAATAGAACTAGAGTTAAAGCAAAATACATATATACACATACACGAAGGAACCAAAATAATGGGAGATTTTCATGTTCATCTTATAATTTTTTTATACATTTATTACTTATCTTATAAAATTTTATATTAATTTTTTTTCATATCATTGAGAGATTTTACCATAATTTTTTTTTATTATTTTACCTTTAATATAACATGTGAATGATATTTTTTTATCAAATTAGATGTGTTAAAAGTATATCATAATATAAAATAACATAAATACTCTTAATTTATACATAAAGTTAGAAATAAATACCACAAAATTACATTATTATTTACAAACTAAAATAAAAATATTTGTTTATTTTCTTTAATTTTTACATTATTTAATTATTTCCCTGATATGATAACAATAACGAAGAAAATATAGTTTTTGAAAGTATGAATATTTTTATTAAAGTATGAATTTTATTTTATAAATATAAAAAATTACCAAAAAAAGGTGAAAATTTCCCTTTACAAATATAGAGTAAAATTTGTGGATATTGCATAATGCATGATGGCAAATGTTAACAAAAAAAATTCAGTTAAGTGAATAATGTACAAGATGGGGTATTAACACTGTTACTCTCTGAGATTGGCATAAATTATACTTTGATAATAGCTTTAATTTTAATTACAACCACTTTCTTTATTTAATTGAAAAGATAAAAATATTTTTATAATTTTTTCATATAAATAATTAAAATATTTTTAAAAGTAAGGGTATTTTTATCTTTTTAATTGAGTAAAAGAGTAATAATGTAATTAAAATCAAAGCTACAATTAAAATGTAATTTATTGCAAACCTCAAGGGGTCACAGTGTTAATATCCGGGACAAGATGCTTTAACGTGTACACGCACGGGATTTGCCAAAACAAACAAATCTATGTATTTTGTTTCTCTCATCATTCATCGTTCATCAGGATTCACACTCCTGTCACAATCACAAACCTTACCTGACCAAACCCAACAACTAACTCTTTACAAATTTTCTTTTCCACGTCACTTCATTTTTAGTGTCATTCATATTTACACATGAAACTTCATTTCAATTTAGAAAAAAAAAAAAAATCAAATTAGAAAAGTAATAAAAAAAATTATTTCCTTTGAAAGGGAAATATTTCGTTCAACTAATTCGAAACTTGACGAAAATAATTCTTTACAATCAAATGATTCAAAGTCATTCGAACATTATTTTTCTGAGTGAAATGTTAAATTTTATCGAGTGCAATGTTAAAAAAGACTTAATTTTAATATGTGTTAAATGGATAAAAAAAATTATTAAGTATAATTCATTTTTTTAAAAACAAATTAAGAAAACATTTCTTAATTCTGCCCCCTTTGAGATTAATCATAAATTATATTTAAGAGAGCTTCTAAACTAAAAATTAGTGTTGGGGCTTCGGTTCGAATAGTTCCCCCTCAATTCGAAAAGATTGCTTTCTTTATCGGAAGTAAAATCGTCCAAAAATAATTTTTAATAATAGTTTCTACAAAATAAAGTTAAAATTGGTGGGCAAAAAGGTTAGATTTTTTTTAATAAAAAAAAGTCTATTTTAGTATTTTTTTTTAATTTAACTTAAAAAAAATCAAAATTAAATTAAAATTAAATCGATTAATTTTAATTATTTTAAATTGATTAAGAATTAAACTCTAAATTAGACCGAATTAAATTAGCCAAAAATCAATTTTCAATTGGTTCGAACTTTTTTTCACCCCTAACCAAGATATCAAACATCAGTGGCATAAAAATTCATTTATAATTCATAAATGAAGGCTAAGTCGCGATTACTGCTTTCATTCGTCCAAGAAGATAGAATAAATAAATATATTTAAATAAGACATAGAACGAATAAAATAAAATATTTTAATAAAATCACGTTGTGGCCGAGGAAAAAAAGATTATTAAAAAAATATTTAAAAAATAGGAAACGAAATTTGCAAGGAGTTCGGAGAAATATCATAACAAACAGGAGGCACAAAATTGAACTATTTCCGGATATTAGTCCAAGGAAAAAGGAAAGAAAATTAAAATCAAAATCATTTTCTTTTACAAAAATATTCAAATCATTAGTAATTAATTACACATAAAAAAAATACCATTATTATGATAATCATAACTAAAACTATTATCTATCTCAAAAAAAAAAAAAAAAACACAACCATTACCTTTGTTATTTTCCATAATTACACCAACCGACAAAATCTAAATCCACGTCTTAAAATTTTAACTATATATAAACAATTATTATTTTCCATAATTACACCAACCAACAAAATCTAAATCCACGTCTTAAAATTTTAACTATATATAAACAAGAGAAACGTTAACCTAGGAATTGTTTTTGAAATTGATATTACGTTAAAGACCAATCAAAATCATATATTATTTACACATTTACGCACATTTGAATATACACTTCCACCAATAAAAGAAAAGACATCACAAAAAAATATAAAAATACTCACAAAAAAAGAGAGAATATATTTACTTTGTTTTGAACTCTGTCAAGGCTCAAACCCCTTGAATAATAAAGGGAGTGTAGTTTTGATACTCACGCAAACATTTGGATGCAACTAATGTAGTACTTAAAATCATTTTTTCTATAAAAAAAATTATATTTTAGCCTTGAAGACTAAATGACTTGTATAAAATAATAAAAGAATACCAAAAAATAACACATATATAAATTAAAAATCATGTTAATCGTACGTTTGAAAATACATATTTGTATATTGATTAAGAAGAAAAATGATTCAAAATGATTTTTTTTCTGTTTTTTTTAAGGTAAGAAAAGTGCACCAAAGTATAATTTTTTTTTTTATTCTCTTACTTTTTCCAAAATGGAACCCGAAAACAATATAACACAAAAACTTAACAACCATCGGACATACCTCTAAGAGCAACAATGATTCAAAATAATGATAAACAAGAATATATATAAAAAAAAAAAGTCATCATCAAAGAGAGAGGTCTAATATATAAAACAAAGCAGGTTATTTAAAGAAATGTTACCTCTCTCCTTTTGCCTCCTCCTCCTTCTTTCTCCCTCTTGTTGCCTAAAGCTCTTTGTTTTGTTTCTTCTTTGTCACTCCTTTGAGTTGGCTAAGGGCATTTCATCACAAATGGTCCTCTATATAAGCGCAAGTGATGAGGAGATTCATTTGCACTTTTTAACACGTGGTCAGTGTTTACTGGATGGTAATTGACTCATGGTTAGTTTTTATTGGATTGCAAATTGTCTATATAGGCAAGAGAGAGAGAGAGAGGTACATTTGATTTATCATTGATCAAGTGATCTTAAAGCAACGGTCTTGATCTTGCTCGAGTAGGTGAAGTTCACCGTGATGTTCTAGCTAGGTCATAGTCGATGAGGTCGTTGTTTTTCCTTTTTTTTTAAAAAAATTATCTAATAATGACATTATTGACTTTTGCAAAATTTTTGCACTGTGCTCATACCTATGAATTTAATTTGATGTAAAATATTGTCGAGTGGTTTTAAGCATTCATACATTAAACGGGAATATAAATTTTTGCATTAATTAAAAGGTATGATAAATATGAGAATCACATATTGCTTTAGAATTATTTTTTGGTCCAACCAAAATTGGCTTTTGAAGTTTTGATTGCATCAAGTAATATTTTTCTAACTCATGTGATACACATCTGTCAAAAATAATTATAATAAAATAAGAATAAAAAAACTCATATAATACACGACAAATTTGAAATAGTTTTATGTTGGTAATAGTTAATTTAATCAATATATAAAATTTCTTAAACTTAGAATACCAGCCAAAAAAAAAATTAGGATTTGGATTTTGCTCACATTAATTTTTCTTTTATAGTATTTGGTCTATTTTTATTTAATAAAATTTTTTGAGAAAAATTAAATTAATTTTATCGTCTATTTTATGGTTTTTAGAAGATGTATTTCTTTATTTGTTTCATAGTGGTTTTAGAGAACTTTGGCAAACTTAAATATACACTTGAAATATTTATTTGAAAAATTGACCGTTTAATTTTTATATTTTTATTGAATTACTTACATAATTTTTAATATTTTAAAAATTATTAACTGCATTCCTTACGAGGCGTTATTGTTATCATATTTATCCCTAAAATGTACCTATAACTATTTTTATATTTAAAATATGATTATTTTTGTCTCTAATGAATCCAATTGGTAACTTTTAAAATATTAAAGACGTTATGAATAATTTAATAAAAATGTAAAAATTAAAGTGACAATTTTTATTTATTTAAAAAATACCATTAAACCATTCACAAAAGTATTGCTTTTAAATTAAACATTGTTAATATTTTCTGAGTGAAGCTTTTGAAAGGTCGTGAATGCTCCAAATAAAACAGGATGTAAGAATTGGTATTTCGTAGTTGAAATTTCTCATCTCCATCCAAATATTTTAAAAGGAAAAAAAGAAAAGTAATTAAGCATTGTTAATTAAAACTATTTCTTTATTTTCATACATATTCTTTAAAAACAAATACAATATATTTTTTTAAAGCAAATAGTACTAGTAAATAGAGGGCCTTTCGCATTAGCATAATAACTAGACAAACTATTTTATTAATAATCAAAAGGTTTTGTAAACAAGGCAATATATTTTCTTTCTTTTTTATTCTTTTTTGGGATAAAAAAAAAATACATTTTTCTTCTAATGACCCCCAAAAAAATAGGAAAAAAAATCCCTTAACTCATCTCTATTTAATACAATATTTTGAGGGTTACTTCCAACTGCACACAATCAATAAAATTATTATATTCAAATAACATTTATTTTTAATTTATTCTTTTTAAAAATAATGTAGTTTTCAATTCGAAATACATCAAATAGTAAATTTCCAAAAATTTAATATGAAAGCTAGAACATAGAACTTGTATTTAGTAATATATTTAAAGACAAAAATGTGAGAAAAAGCTTGAAATTGTGAGATCGCATCTCTGCATACAGATTCATTCGAAACAGTAAGAATAATTTTTGCCAAACTATGTGCTAAAGCATTAGTGGATTTATGAATATGACAAGTAGATGAATAATAGAAAAAGGCTAGCAGCTCACGGATTTATTGAAGGAAAAAGACATTTTGAACACAAGGTTAGGTAAAACTAACAGTTTATTATCTAATTTTTAAAATTACTCATTTATATATTTTACCATTAATCTTTTTTAGTTAAGCTGAATGGTAATAAGAACAATATAGTCTTTTACTCATAAAAGATACAGTACAATTTAAAGAGCATTGATCAATATTAATTACCATTGATCCATTATTATTCAGTACTAATCGGACGTTCACCAGCATTGAATTGATTTATTGTTGACACCGTTAGTCTTTAAATTTTATAATCTATACTATGAAGAATTGTTTTTCACCATTAAAGTATAGGAGAAACATAAAAAAAAATAGTAGAGCTATTACTTTTTTTTTTAATACTAATTTTAAGCTATTGTAATACTTTATTGATAAAAATAACATCACTATTATATTAATCAAAAAATTTAGAGTCCGGTGGTGTCCAATTAAATAAAGTCAACAATCAATTAATGACGATCAACAATTAGTTAATGCTGATCAACATCGGTTAATATCAATTAATGTTGATCAATTATTGATCAATTACAATTAAAGATATTATAATAATTATAATAATTTTTTATCTTATTTAATAAAAAATTAACAATAAATAATATAAATAAATAATTTAAAAAAATTAGTAAATAAACTATCACTTTAATCAAATTTTAAAAGTCAAAATAACCAACAAGTTCAAGAAAAGATTTACACCGAACAGATTACCAACTCCCAGTGCCTATGATTGGGTGCTTCTTTGGCTCCATGGCTCAAAAGCATAATTTAACTCGCATGTGTTAAGCATATTAGCCCACGCCCACCTCGCTCGAAAGACCCCTTTGGGTAGTTGGGAATCAAGGTAAAGGGAAAAATCCCTGAATTTGGTAGAAAAACTGCCAAAGCCTTGCGTTTTCTTCAAAAAAAATCCTCAAACTCAACTTTCTTTCAAAATGTTCTTCTTCCCTCTATTAAATTAGCAGCCCAAATTTTGAAATGAAAGATGCAACGGAATTCACAGCGGACACGATCTGCATGCAATTTGACTTAAGGGATGCTTTTCGAAATTACAATATACATTATTATATTTTTATTTGGGTAAAAATTGAAATCAGGACAAATTAAAAAAATAGATTATAATAATTTGTTTGCATGGAAGCCAAAATCTCTCTACTTGCCAAAACACCCTTGCATGCATGGATCAATGTTATGTTTTGTTGCTGCGTGGGTGGGAATTTTTTCGACAGAGAATCTCACCAACTTTCAATTAAATTAAATTAAGGTTTCGATTGATTGAAATAATTTTTTAACAGAGAGACTAGAGAGCATGTGATTTTGTTTCGCGAGTCCGTGACTGGACCGGCAGATGACTCTCACCTGATCTGATATTTTAAATTGCTTCCAATTTCGTGTGCCAGCTTGGAATATTTCTTCAGGATCTTCGCTCGGTCTCCTCGGCCACAAATCCACCACCATCGGTTAACATAATTCATTTGAATATCTTGTTTGTTTGTTTTTTTTCCCAATAAAAAAGAAAAATAAATAAATTTATTTACAATTTTCCTTTTCTGTTTCTGGTTTTGTTTGGGGAGAAAGAAACTGGATGTTAAATTTATTTCATTGATAATTTCGAATGTTAGTTTGTTTGTTTTGGTTGTTGATTTCACAGTTGGTAAGAAATTGAAAATATAACCAAAAAAAATATATATGTCAGTCTTATTTTATAACGTTTACTAAAATTCAATTTATATAAAAAAATGAATTTTAAGCATAGAAATAAATTAAAAGAAATGAACCAAAATTAATATTGGTAAAACATAAAAATATTTGACTGAATCACAATTAAGTTAGCAAATTTTAATTTAATTTAATTATCTTTACTATACTTCAATCTTGTAAATATTTGCTGATTCTTATCATCCCCTTAGTGAAAAAATTTTATTTGAGTCTTCTACCATACAAAAAACAAGAAGCATTTTTAAAAATATTTCTTTAGAAAATCTTTCACTTTTAAAGTTTTTTTTTAAATAGCTGATAAAATAAAATTTTCACTCTTAAGTTTAGAGCAATACATATTATAAGAATCAAATTTTGATTATCATTCTCATAGCTTTATTTGTTAATATCTCCCAAACTATGACTACTTTCTTCTTCTTCTTTTTAATGCAGTCATGATGATGAATCGATACCAATTTAATCCTCTAAACTCAATACTAACAAAGAGTGTGAAAAACCTTGTTTGATATTTTTTTATTAAAAAAAAATCAAAATGCTATTGTTTACTCTTTCTTCCAAAACCAAATTCTAACCAAAGCTACAAGTCAATAAGTAACTAATAATCTTTTGAGGGTAGATATATAATTTATCACTCGATTAGAGTTCCCACCAATGATACCTGAAAATCGACCAAATTTTATTAGATCTTGGATATTTGATAATGTTGAGCTTAATGGTGGTGACAATGACAGCTGAAAATTGTCGGCTCAGTCATAAATAAGAAGGAGAACAACATTTAAGCCTCTAGTTCATATTTTCGATAAAGGTGAAGGCCGGATAACAATGCTGGCTGTTCAGAATTGTTGTATGTACGATGGAGAGTTGAATGGTGGTGAATATAAGGTGCAATATGTGACGGAAGGCATTGAATTAAGCGGCACATGCTCATGATAGTTCTGGCATCTTTCAACGGTGGAATTAGGTTGGTGATGGCTGGAAAATGATTGGCAACAATTGAGATTCTTTTAGTGATCTCAGTGACGCGAGTACTCAATGAACCCTGATTCAGTAGTAAAAGCGCAGCAATGATTAAGAAATAGCGCTGCAGCAATATATTACTGCCGCAACGATTAAGGAGTAGTGTTACAATGGTGGAATAAAAGGTAGTTGCACTATAGTGGTGGATAATTTTCACCCCAATTGTTTGACATTTTTTGAAATAAAAAGAAATACAATTTTAAGATTTCAATCAATCTTTAAATAGAGGTCACTCATCCCAATTTTTAAGAGGAAAAAAAAGAGAGACAACTTAAGACTATTTAGAGCCAAGAAAATAATTAAAAAATTTTAAAGAGAGAATATCAAAAGAAGTAAAGAGATTGTTGACGAATCTTTAGCGTATCAGCCAACTGCGAATTGACATCTATACTGATTTACTTTTGGTTGTATTATGTTTATTTTATTTTTTAGTTGTAGTTTTCTTGTGATCATGAACTAATTTATTTGCTAAAGTTATTACTTGAACTCAATATGTGTGTTTATTTATTGGATTTTTTTAATTTTTATCTGATCTCAATTATTTATTATTTAAATTATTTATTTTTAATGCTTCATAATAACTAATCAATATTGTGATTAAATTAAGAATACTTTGATAAACTCGAGAGATGCATCATTGTATTAAGACCTTAATAATTTGATGTATGATGTCGGAAAATTTACAAGTTCTAATTTAGAATAGAGATATACATAATTGGTATGTATAGTCAATAAGACTTGTTCTTAATGAATCTTGATTTATTATAATTACCAAAGAGATATAGATATTTGGTGAATTAAGATATACTTACTTGACCTTGAGAGAGGCTTGTAAATACATTAGAGTCTTGACCAATAATAAGAATTGAGAGATTTTAATATTAAAAGGTAGAATCTTTAGAAAAGCATATTGAGTGATAATTATAATCTTAGGATTTATGTATCTTATAATCTTTAGAATTTGCTTAGTTGTGGTATTCATAAATTTAGATTTATTTTGATCTCCATTAAAAGTATTGATTTTCTAGATAAAAATAAGTAGACTAATTTTAGTATTTGGTTGAAAATATATAATTTTATGTGGGTTCGACATTCGACTTTGTAGTCCCTTTATTACTTATTATGATAGTGTATACTTGTACTTAGTTTTGTGCTTAGAAACAGCATAATATTTATATAGCGCTTACAAAATTCTTAGAAACCCTAAATCTAGTTGGAATAAGAGTCTATGCTCATGGAAGTGTAAATCCCACTCTAAGAAGTCAATTTAATGCTACAACATTTTGCAATCAATGCTAAGGCAATAAATGTTACTTTGGGCCAATGCCACAGTGTTCTAAGACCAACAGTGGCTTATTGGGCTTCTTGAATCTTCGCTAGGTCGTTCTATCATCCAACAATAGAGCATTTAAACCTAGAACGTCTCCACTTATATTTTTATGTCCCTTCTTGCTTTTGGTTCACTGTTTTGCTACTTTTCTTGTACATCTATCGTGTACATAACTTTGTGATGACTCTTCATTAGTTTCCAACTCAAATTATACTCAAATATAATTTTGAATCATCAATTCCCCCTCGATTCAAAATTTCTTTACAAAAGATCTTTTAGGATCCATCCACACCTATGCTCTATATCTTAGAGTTAATTTTAGTTAATTCTTTATCTAGACTTAACTCATCTTGGACTCGTGACTTCGATCTCTAAAAGTATGAATGCTTTTTACTTAGGGTAGTTTTGCCATCCATTCTCTTTTGACCCTTATCACTGTGATGAGCAAATCTTCATTGTTGCCTTGTGGTTTGTATTTCTTTAACAACCCATGTTGAGCCACCTACATTCTCATACTTTATCATCAACATAGATTCTTTCACTACCCTCAGTATTCTCTTTTTTAGTACTAATGAATACCTATCTTTATATAGCTCTCATAGGGATATCAAGTTCTTTTCCAAGAATATGCCTTATACAAAAGTAAATCTCTAATCTTTTCATCATGCATCATTATCTGTATGTCACCAATTTCTATAACTTCATAAGCCATATTATTCTCCATTAGTACTTTACTCCTTACTGAGTTTGTAATTCATGAATAAAGATCTATTAGGGCACATATGGATATTATAGCTAGAATCTAGTATCCATTCTTTAACGTACTTCCCCTCAGAGGTTGTTAATGTTTTTACAACTTTCAAGTCTTCTTTATAATGGATTATTGAAGCATCTTCATCCATTCTTTTTATTTCTAAACAATCCTTATCAAGTGCCTTTCTTTCTTGCAAAAATGGCACTTTTTGGATCTCCCATTTAGTTAATTGTTCTTTCTGTCTTTTTTCTTTGCAACCAAACTTGTTGATTATCGGATCTTCTCTAATTTTTTGAGTTTAATGAGGCTTTAATATCACTTATGTTAAAGTCTCTTTACTATATTTGAGCATATCTACAAAGTGCTAATAACTTGAAGGTAATAAACATAACAAGATTATAGCCATATCTTCATCTTCGATCTCGATGTCTATTGTTTTAAGATCTATAATGATCTTGTTGAAGGCGTCAATGTGATCTCTTATTAAAGTTCCTTTAGCTATATACAACTAATATAATTTTTTTTGACATACAGATGATTTGCCAAGGATTTCATCTTATAGAGCATGTCAGGTTTCATTCATAAGCCAATTACGGTCTTCTCTTCAGTCACATCCCTTAATACATTATCACTCAATGATAAAATTATGGTACTATAGGCTTTCTTTTGAATTATTTCTCTATCTAACTCGCCAAGCTTCACAAGTCTCTTCTCATCGTTAGTAATTGTTTGAGTCTCCTCTAGGGCTAAGTATAACTCTTGATTCACCAGTAAAGTCATAACATTTACCTTTCATAGATTGAAATCATTCTGCTCATTAAAATTCTCTTTCTCATGCTTATGTGTTGCCATAGTTAACACCACTTAGGTATATTTTTTTAACGCTTGGCTCTGATACCAGTTTATTGCAAGATATTAGTCTTAGCACTAATCTCCCTAAGTGATTATCCTTTTCACTAATACCAATTTGATGTGGTTTCTTTGGCGTGCATTCCAATAAACTCTAAACGTGTGTGAAAGCTTTAATCTCAAGAAATCAAGAATAAAAATAAGAACAATCACACAATTAATTTATGTAGTTCAACAATAAACGCCTACGTTCATGGTAGATAGCAGAACTCTAACCTTTTTTTATTAAGTTCACAAAGAACAAGATCATAAAGATCTCTCGAGAAAGAGATTATTAAAGAATACACTAATAAAGTGTTCTTAAAAATATATTAGTACTTCCTTCATTCACATAAGTCAAGCACTACCTATGACACTCTTTTACACACTCAAGGCTTTTTAAGTTTCTATTTTCTCTCTTGGATTCTCTCTTAATGTTTAATGAATTCTAAGGGGTTATAAGAGTTTATATAGTGCTTTCAAAATCTCTAAAAATCCTAAATCTAGTCGGAATAAGAATCTATACTTGAAGGAGTCCAAATCTCACTATAAGAGATCAATTCGAGCTTAAAATGAACTTTCTCGAATAGACAACGCAGCAGCATTCTACAATTAACACTGAGGTAGTAAATGCGACTTTGGGCCAATGTCACAGTGTTCTAAGGTCAACACTGGAGTGTTGGGCTTCCTAGAATATTTACTGTGGCGTTTTGTCATCCAACACTGGGGAGTTCAAACCCGAAACATCCCCATTTGTGTTTTCATGCACATTCTTGCTTTTGGCTCTCCGTTTTACTCATTTCATTATATGTCCATCGTGTATTTAATTTTGTGATGACTTCTCATTGATTTTCAACTCAAAATCATACTTAAACTATCAAACATAATTTTGAATCACAAAATCTTATAAAAATTAATAACTTTAGACCTTCTTGAGTTTTTTAATGATGAACTTTCAAGCAAAATTTTATCGTAACTCTCTTTTAGCTAAGATAGGAACCCTAATTTTTTTTTATATATCCTTTATCACTTTTTCGAGTCAAGAAAGTGGACAATTATAAGATAACAAATATTTCACCCATTTTTCACATTCACATTCACTATCTAATATTGGTAGTTGCCACATCACCCACTAATTATTTTTATTTATTAATATTGAGATAAAGATAATTTTACCATAACATTTTAGGTTAATTAACAACTTTACCCCCATTAGATGTAAAATACTCAATTTTGCCATAATCTGTTAATTTTTGCCGTTAGTTTTAATGGTGAAAGGGTAAAAATGTAATCTAGCCATATAAATAAATTATCCATTGAACACGTGGTACAATTTTACCCATTCATTGTCTTTTCAAATATGTGGCATAATCTCATCCATTAAGTTAATTTAATATAATTTTAAAAATAAACTTTAATAATATGACACGTGTTAAAATATTATTAATACTTTTAGACACGTGTCACTATGTAATTAGTTTATTTTTTAAAAATAATTTGTAAATAAATTAAAATAAATTAAAAAATAAAAACTGACACTGCCTTGCACCACCCTACCGTTTAACAGCGGCCAGCGATGGCCGCCGCCACTCTCTATCATTTTAGACCATTTTTTAGTCCTTTTTTTACTAAAAATGATCCTACCATTGTGTAGATAAAAAAAAATAGAGTCCAATGATGTAAATTTGATAAATTTATGTTGTCGACATGTCACCGACGGCTGGCCGTCCGGCCGCCGATTCTTGCAATAGTATCAGTTTTTATTTTTAATTTATTTTATTAATAATATAACCAATTATACTATGACATGTGTCATTTGTAACAAATCATACAACGACATGTGTCCATTTATATATTGGGAGTAAAATGATAAAAGTATGTTAAATGTAAATTTTTCATCCAAATTGACGGCAAAAATTAACGGATTAGGGTAAAATTTGGTATTTTATATCTAACAGGAAAAAAGTTGTTAATTAACCTAAAACGTTAGGGTAAAATTGTCTTTATCCCATTAATATTTGAATTCAAATTTTAAACTATTTTTATATGTCTAACATTCTTATCACAGGTTACGTGACTTGACACACAATGCATGCATGAAAATTTATAGATATTTTTTTTTATAATGATATATCGGCATCAAGATCGAATGACTACCGAAAGTGAAAGACAAATACTGATTGGCTTTGTTATATTACAACTATAAATTTTCTTTAATAAAGCCTTGTTCTCAAGTAGATTGATTTGCAACCATTGATAAAATAGATTAATTTTAGTATAAAAATTCTTTTTTTTTTTTTGTAAAATTTTATTATGACTTTAATAGAATGAAAAAGTATATGAATAAAAAGATAATGACATACATCACCTTTTAATATGATATAACATGATATAAAGAAATGGCAATCAAAAGTAGACCAAGTAGTTGTTAAGTATCATTTCATGAATGTGATATATTTATTTACTTTTTTATAAAAAAATGAAAAAAGAAAGACTTTTATTAAAATTAACTAGAGAGAGAGGTTTTCAAATCCTCAATAACAATCAATCGAAGATGAATTAAAGCTGATAATGACACCCCATTGTGGAAATCTCGAAGCATAATACCATAGCGGTCGTGGTTGAGCGCAACATTTGCATAACTATATTTATTTTAATTCTTCCATAGGTTGGGGGATGCCATGCAGGTGGGGAAACATTTAAGTTCGGGCCTTTTGACTTGAGCTAGTTTTAAATCAATAAGGAATTGTTGTAACCATCCAACAATAGTTACTGCTTGTGTTGGAGGAATCATCATTCACTCCGTAAAATTAAGTTAAAATGAAGAACTCTAACCAAGTTCAACCTTGAATCTTAACCTCTTTGCGTAGTAGAATAACCTAGATATCAAGTAAAAATAGCAAGAATACAGAGCAGATAATAAAGAACACAACATAATCACTTACATGGTTCGGCCAATTGTCTACATCCACGGTGGATCCAAGGATCCTAACCTCTCTTATTAACTCTTAAGAGATTTTACAAGAAAAATCCAATGAAGAACCCTTAAAAAAATCTAATGTTCAGTGTACCCTTGTTCTACCACAAACAATGAACACCCAAACGACGAGTCCACCTTAGTGCATACAAGCACTTAGTGTTTACCCAATTCTTCCCTCTATTAAAGTATTTTTTAATGCTTGATTTCAACTAAAAGGTTTACAATGGTTTATATAAGGGTTATTTCGTGCCTACTAACCCTAATCATTATTGAAGTAAAAGTTTACTTGTTTTGAAAGTCCAAAACTTTCCAAAACATAAAAATCTGAAATCAAAAATAACTCTGCCTACTCTAGCATTGCGATGCTGAGTTTGTCGCGATCAATGTCGCAGCACTGGGAACTTGGTGCCGTGGCATTGGGTTTTTGTTCTAGGTGCTAAGTTGCTCAGCCCTATCACCAGCTCCACACTTTTTCCTCGCTTCCTTCGCGTCTTCGAGTCTCTTTTTTCTTCCCCTTTCATGACCCATACTTCATAGACTTCCCCATTCGTATCTCATATGTTCTAGACTTTTGTGACTTTTCTCTTTGATGTTCATCTCAATTCTTGTCCAAACAAGATTGTTGAATCACCAAATCTACAATGAACTATTCCTTGATTCAAAATCTTTCAAATAAGAAGGCTTCTGGATCTGATCTATACCAATACTCTATCACATAGAGTTGAGTTAAGTTAAGTCTCCACCAAGAATAAACTTTTTCCCGGTTAGTGACATTGGTCTCCAAATGTATTTGTACACCTTGCATAGGGTATGTATGCGTTGCACCCATTTTTTACCATCATCACCTCGGTAAGCATGGTTTGGATGTTGCTTAATGGTCTGCATTACCCCAACACCCTGCATTGGGCCACTTATGGCCATTCCAGTAAGCACATAGAGCCTCCCACATTATACTTCTCACCCTCAAAACTTATAGATCATTTCTCTACCATCAGTTTTCTTTTTCTTTTTTGCTCTAACCGAATACCCCTCCTAATTGAGCTTGCCTAGGGATATCAAGTTTCTCTCTTGGATTCTCTCTTAACGTTTAATAAATTTTAAAGAATTATAAGAGTTTATATAGTGCTTAGAAAGTCTGTATAAGTTTTAAACTAATTGGAATAAGAGTCTATGCTTATGGAAATCCAAAACCTACTATAAGAAATCAATTCGAGCTAAAAATGAACCTTCTCGAATAGGCAATGCTACAGTGTTCTACAATTAACACTGAGATAGTAAATGCGACTTTGGGCCAATATCGCGGTGTTTTAAGACCAACGTTGGAGTGTTTAGCTTCTTAGAATCTTCATTATGGCGTTTTATCATCCAACACTGGGAAGTTCAGACCCGAAATATTTTCACTTGTGTTTTCATGCCAATTTTTGCTTTCAACTCTCCGTTTTACTCCTTTTCTCGTACGTCTATCACGTACTTGACTTTATAATGACTTTTCATTGGTTTTTAACTCAAAATCATACTTAAACTATCAAATATAATTTTGAATCACAAATCTAATAAAAACTAATAACGCCAAACGTTCTTGAGTTTTCAGTGATAGACTTTCCATGCAAAATTTTATCGTAACTCTCTCTTAGTTAAAATAGGAACCCTCATTTCCTTTATATACCTTTTATCATTTTCTCCTCTCAAGGAAGTAGACAGTTATAAGATAACAAATATTTCGCCTATTTTTCACATTCACTATCTAATATTGGTAGTTATCACATCACTCACTAATTATTTTTATTTATTAATATTTAAATTTAAATTTTAAACTTAAAACTATTTTTATATGTGAATTACTATTATGTGAAACAATATCTAACATTCTTATCACAGGTTACGTGACTTGAAACACAATGAGATGTGAGTGTGAAGACAGTTGGTCGAATTAACTTCTGTCATTAGCCTCACTAATTAAATGCATGCATGAAAATTTATAGACGTTGTTTTTTATAACAATATATCGGCATCAAGGTCAAAGGACTACCGAAAGTGCTAGACAGATACCAATTGGCTTTGTTATATTACAACTATAAATTTTCTTTAATGAAGCCTTGTTCTCAAGTAGATTGATTTGCAACAATTGATAAAATTGATTAATTTAAGTATAAAAATTCCTTTTTCTTTTTATAAAATTTTACTATGACTTCAATAGAAAGAAAAAGTATATGAATAAAAGATAATGACATACATCACCTTTTAATGTGATATAACATGATATAAAGAAATGATAATTCAAAAGTAGACCAAGTAGTTGTTAAGTATCATTTCATGAATGTGATATATTTATTTATTTTTAAAAGAAAAAGAAAAAAGAAAGACTTTTATTAAAATTAACTAGAGAGAGAAGTGTTTAAATCCTCAATAACAATCAACTGAAGATGAATTGAAGCTAACAATAACACTTCACTATGGAAATTGCGAAGCACAATACCACAACGGTCGTGGTTGAGCGCAATATCTGCGTAACTATATTTATTTTAATTCTTCCATAGGGTGGGGGACGCCATGCAGGTGGGGAAACATTTAAGTTAGTGGTCCCTTTGACTTGAGCTAGTTTTAAATCAACAAGAAATTGCTTTAACCATCCAACAATAGTTACTGCCTCTATGTTTGCGTATTGATGAATCATTTGGTTCTGAAAGAACCAACGTTTCCATAGGATTATTGCCAAGAGGTCAAGATCCTCCGTCTGAAGTTGATGCATGTAAGAAATAAAAAATGTCCAAAATAGAAGTCAAATGGCCAAAAAAAAATACCAGATATGAAAGTGCAAGATTTTTCACTAATTTCAGAGATTTGCATAGCCAAAGAGTATGAATTGTATTACCAGCTCCTTCTCCACATTTGAGGCGTATTTCTTTGACTTGAACATGGTGACATTTTAGGTTTGAGAAAATGGGAATTCAACCATACGAAGCTTTCTATATGAATATTTTCACTTTAGGGAGGAATGGAGAGCTTCCAAAGCTACTTCCACAGTACCTGCACATCTGAGTGACCTAAGCTACTAGGCATACCCTTCATAGAATGTTGCTAATGTTTGTCAAAAGTATAACTTGTTAGTTTCTTTTTCTTAAGAAAAAAATGAAAAATAAATAAATTTATTGACCGGAAAAAAATAACTTTCTCAGGCTAATGAATTTTAAATTTAATTTGCGCGAAAATAAAGCTTTGGGTTTTGTCTCAGTTCAACCGTGATCTTGAGCCTTTTGGGCTTCTTGTTTCAGTTGCTCTTGCAAACACTAAAAGAAAAACTTTCGTTATGATCTTGCGGTGATGGTTTCAACGAAAAACTTTCGATGCTTAAGTCAGCCTTCTGGTGAATAGTGGAGAAGTAAAAAATACTAAGAGAGTTTTTTTTATATAGAATAAAAAAATTCAGAACTTGTTTCAAGTTGTTCTTCTCGTTTTTACAGCATTGGGTCTGAAAGATTTTGTGGGCGGATTCTCAAGTCATCACCGAATTATTTTACATAAATGAGGGTAGACGATTAGGGTATCACTTGTTTATTTGGCTTGACTTAGGGGATTTTATTTTCTAAATCAAGGGATCTCTTCTTTGATGGTAGTGCAGGTTATCACTCTTAATGACTTGCCTTCTCTGGGTGATTGACTTAATATAGACATTTCCTACATGATTGAAAATTGATCTTACAAATAAACTAATTAGGTTGCTTAGCATTCTCTGAAATTCAAGTAGCTTTAGAGGTGCTTGTGGATGAGAGGCTCGACATATCTAAGTTTCCAGCTGTTCGGGGTACTCGGACTGACCCAGTCTAGGCCTCTGAAGTTGTGGCTGAGTGCTGGGTCAGGTATTAGTGATCTGGTTCAGTCAAACACTGAGCTAGTTAAAGTAGTGAGATGATATTCCAAGCAAGTTCTGGTGTTTTGGGCCCGTCTCTTTAGATGGAGCTAGTAGCGGGCCCAGATGTTAAGCCTTTAGACTCGTCTTTCTAGGTAAAGTAGGCTATGGGCCTATAAAATTGGGCCATTGGAGATTTTTAGGAGAAAACAGTGATCCACTAATTTTTAGTTTTTATTAATCAAAACTAGAAACTTTATACTTGTTTGTCCTTTCTGCTCAGTATATGCTTTGTGCTTTAGAAAAGGTACGAGTAAGTCAATTGACTTTGAACAGATTGCCTTCAGATGTTGTTGCTGCTCGGTGTCTGTGTTATTGCTGTTTAGTGTCTGTCACATAATCTAAGTAGGTTCAGCTATTCCAAGAAGGTTACTTTCTATTTCCCTAGGCTTGCTTTGTATTCCTTTTTTTAAATCTTTGGAATTTATGAATCGTTATGACATGAATCCTGAAACGTCACGCCTATATTATCTGAAGAGGTGTTCAGGAGATGAAAATCAATATCAACCATTGGTTCATCTTGCATCGTGTGGTTGGGGGAAAATATAGCAGAATGTCATGTTTGTTCAAATCTGAAGTGTCGCTAGAACAGTTAAGAAGATCTGGTTCGTTGATTTTTGGATTAAAAGGTTCAGATTATAGGCAATTAATGGGATGTGCTTTAATAATGTCTACTGATGTGAAATAAAACGCCAGTCCTTTGAAAAGACGTCTATTGGCTTTCGTGGAGATTTTGATTGTTCATTCTATTTGAACGGTCGTGATCCTCTTCAACCAAAGGCTAGAAAAAGCCTTTATTTGGGTGAAAATTTTCTTCTTGCTTACTGTCATCATCTTTCTCAAGCAGTTGTGAGATATAAGCTTTCTGGTTTGAAATGCTCTTTGGTGCTTGTAATCATTGCTTACAATAAGGTATATTTTTTTATAATTATGCTTCAAGAGGTTAATTATTCCCTTTCTCATATTCTTTTTAAGTTCTTTACTATATCTATTCCATATTTGCTTCCTGTGTATTTTTTACTGTATGCCATACCTTTTTGTTCGTATTTTTCAGTACCTTACCATTTTTTGTATCTTATAGTTACCACTTTTTCTTGTTTTTTTTGTTCTTTGTGGTGTAGATGCCCTATTTTCTTGCCATTTATATTGGTTTAGTTTCTAGAAAAAATTACTCTCAATGGCTTCAGGAAATAGAAATAACTTAGATATTCCTACCATTAACAAGTCTGTAAAAGAAGACATTGAGGTTTCTGAGGTCCCACTTGTTAGAAGGATAGGTGGGGCCAAAGAAAGTGACATGGATTCCACGCCGACAGTCAATGTTGCCTCTTCTAAGCAGGTTTTGAAAGATGAGGGTGAGCTAGGGGTTAATCTTGAGGAGGATCCTGCCTAAGTGTTAGAGGGAGAGGGCTTTGATATCAAGATTATAGAGTTTGTGCTATAGTGTTGATATGTGCTATAGTAGTTAAGCGCAAATGTATGCTATCGTATAAAGTAATATAGGATTTTAAGTCCAGATATCGTTCCTATAAGGACTAAACAATCTAGTTCTATCGATCAAGTACTAAAATTATATCAACTTAACTTTTATTCAGAAAAAAAAGTCTAAAATCAAGTAATTAACCTAATACTTAACCTAAATAACAAATAACAAAGAAAATTAATTCACCAAAGGATAATAATTCTAGAGTATAGACTAATCCCCTAATATTTCATTGGATTCATTAACCGCTTAACTAATCCCTTAATATAAACTATTAGCTTAGACACTAATCTCATCACAAGTCTCTGTCGATGGTCGAGTGACTATATTATACATTTTAACAATCACATATATGTCTATCATAATTAAATTAGAATGTAGTTCATTAAGATTAAGTCTAAATTATGTCATACATTCCATCTAGGTATATACCTATCTTATATGAAACTCATAGTTGTTACCTGATGATCATGCATCAAACTATCATAAGTTAAACACATGAATTTCTTTGTTAAGTTCATCATGGTTCCTTAATCATTCAAAATATTGATCAGATATAATGAAAGTAATAAACATAAGATAGAATGAATCAATTGTTTATATTAAGTTCATAAAATAATAAAGTTAATAAAATCTAACTACTTATTAGGTTCAATAGTCTATTTCTAAAAATAAAAACTTAGATCATAGTGAAATAAAGAGTTATAAAGTTTATAAAAAATAATATCATGAAAATCATAGACAACTAGAAAGATAAAGAGTTGAAAAGATAAAACTAATTTTTCTGCAGTATTCAATCTTCTAATCTTCTTGATTATCCAAAATTTATTTTTTTTCTCTCTCTTCTTCTCCCCCATCTTAATTCATGAATTAGACTTTTTGATCTTCTATTTATAGATTTATGTTTTTAAATTGGGGTAAAACATCAAATATAATCCAGATTAGGATTACAGTTACCATTTACATGTATTATTCATACACTGTTCATGTGTTACTATTTATAATGTTACTGTTCATGCGTTGTTATTCACGCAGCGTTGTGGTGCTAGATTTGGAGCACTGTACATACATTTTTGAGCACTACAGAAATGGTATTATAACTAGTTACTGTAGTTATCTATTATAGTAAAATACTGTAGCAGTTTAATGTTTTGGCTTATTTTTATTAAATTTTTATCTTTATTTGTTCCATTGACTCCAAACCTATAAAATAACAACAAAGCACATAAAAATTCAAATAATTTTAATTTAAATGAATAAATATTTAGCTTAAAAGATAAAATATTAGATTTAATTAACCCTATCAACTACCTAGGGTAACCAAGCATCTTCATTGGATGCCAGTCAGGTTATCACATCAACTTGATGGTTCTTACTTTTTAGAATTAACTCCACTTTGGCTTTTTTTAATTGGCCCATTAAGTTTTTAACCTTCTTTAAGTAAGTCATCATCTTTTCCTCTCGAGTTTCAAAGTCATCATTTACCTAGTTTACTACTAACTGGGAATCATTCTTTACTAGTATTTCTGTGGTTGCTACGGCTTAGGCTACTCTCACTCCAACTAAGAGAGCCTCATACTCTACTTCATTATTGGTGACCTTGAACATGAACTTGACATCATAATTTATTTCTTCTTCTTTTAGACTGATAACAATTATCCTCTCTCTACATCCTTGAAGATTGAATGCTCTATCAGTATAAAGTACCCAAGTCGTGCTCTTTTCAGATGCTTTTTCCTGAATCTTCTCCACTTCTAATCTAGTTGTACATTTTGCCACAAAATTAGTCAGGGCCTACCCCTTGATCGTTGCTCAGGGTTTGTATTGCAGGTCAAACTCACTTAGCTTTATCGATTATCTGACCATATATTTTGACAAACCCGATTTATAGAGTATCTTCTTAAGGGGCTAATTTGTCATAACCAAAATTGTATGTGCCTAAAAGTATGGTTGTAGCTTTCACCCTAACATTACAATGGTAAGGACCAGTTTTTTGACAGACGGATATCTATTTTTCGAATAAGTAAAGGATTTGCTAGCAAAGTAGACGGATTACTAGATTCCCATCTCCTCCTTGACCAATACCGAACTCACTGCTTTACTTGAGACACCAAGATACAATATTAGCTCATCTCCTTATGCTGGGACAGCGAGGTGGACAGGTTGGGAGAGGCAGGCATTGAGCTATTGGAAAGCCTCCTCATATTTTGGGGCTACTGATTCTTTTCTCTCATCTTTATATATCGAAAAACTTCAAAACACTTGTCCGTGGCTCGAGATAAGAATCTGCTAAGAGCTGCCATTCTTCTTGTACCACTGAATCTCTTTAACCATACTTGGAGATTCATTTCTAAGATGACTCAAATTTTATCTGGGGTTAGCTTTTATCCCCCTCTTGCTAATCATGAATCTTAAGCATTTGCTATACTTCACCCTAATTTCTCAAGGTTTAGCTTTATATTGTGCCTTCTTAGAATTTCAAAAATCTCCCTAAAATCTTTCACATAATCTCCAGCTTTGGTAAACTTAACAATCATATCATCCATGTAAACTTTTATGTTTTTACCTATCAAATGTTTAAACAACCTGTTCATTAACCTCTGATAAGTGACTCTTATTTTCTTAAGGTCGAACGACATCACCTTGTAGTAGTAAGTCCCCTAGTGTGTAACAAAAAAAAAGTCTTCTCCTAATATAGGAGAAACATCAAGATTTGGTTGTATCTTGAGAAAGCATCTACAAAGTTGAGTAACTCATACCTTGTTGTAGAGTCAACCAATTAGTCTAACTTAAGGAGAGGGAAGCTATCTTTAGGGCAAGCCTTGTTTAGGTCGGTGAAGTCAAAGCATATCCTCCACTTCACATTTTCCTTCTTTACCATAACAACATTAGCCAACTATTCAGGGTAATGTACTTTCCTGATAAATCCTACAGCTAATAGTTTCTCTACTTCAGTCACTATTGCTTCATTTTTCTCTTGGTTGAATATCTTATTCTTCTACTTGATTAGCCTGAAAGCTGAACTCACTGCTAGTGCATGGGAAGCCATCGCATGGTCAACACCTAGTATATCCTCATGTGTCCATTCAAAGATATATAATAATTCTCTAGTACTGTCAACCCTTTCTTAACCTTGGGTTCAAGCTGAGAGCTAATCTTAACTACCTTTTCTGGCATATTAGGTTTAACTTGAACCAAACTTAACTCTTCTACTGGCTAAGGTAAATCTTTATCTTTATCTCATGGATCTTTATCTTTAGAGCTTTTTGGACTTTTGGGCTGCTCGGGGTAGCTAGTATGAGGGCGATATCTACTATGCCTATTGTTTCTCCAAGCGGAGGGTTTGTTGCGCTTATTTAGGTATATTGCTCTCTATTAACACCGATCAATATTATCCACCCTTGGGTATTTTCAGGGGGGTTGTGATCTCTCTATTCGCTTCCGGTATCTTTCATACTTCCGTGGGCGGATTTGGCCCCGGGTAATATTTATAAATGATTTTTTTGCATCCTTTTCTTCCTCTATAAAAATATACTTGGATGATTTGTTGTACGCAACAACATAGTTTGGAACATTACTTTCAGATAAGTAATACTAGAACCTATTCAGTTTTAATCTAAACTTAAGGGTTTCTAAGGCTATAAGCTGATCGAATACTCCCAACAAGATAAATTCTTTATGGAGTTTCTTCATGTAGTCTTTGAGGCTTTTATTCTCCCTTACTTAATCTCCCTCAACTATCGAAGATCCTTTGCCACCTCATAAGAACCCTAAAAATATTGCGCAAACTTTTTTGTGAACTCATGGTAATAAGAGATGCTATGCTGCTTTAACCTCCAATAACAGAGAAGGGTTGCACCTTTTAGATTTATGTGGACAAACCTACACATCTATTCCTGCCTCAGCCCTGTAATAGACAACAGGTCAGTCACCTAGTCATTGTAGTGGTTCGGGTCTGTTACTCCCCTATAGATTGGGAGACTTAGTAATCTGAACCCACTCGAGAGTTTCATATCTCTTAATCCATCAATTAGTAGAGATCTCATCTGCCTCTCTGTCTTCTTTGGAGAAGACTTGTCTTTTTTCTCATTTTCTTTTAAGAGGCTCTTCAGTCGTTCCTCCAACCCTCAAACTTTATCCTCCAGAGGCTATTTGGCACATAGTTATTCTAGGTCGTTATGTTCATGCCTTCTAATCTACTTAAAGTACCCAACCCGAGATACATCCCATTCATCTAGCACTTGGTTACGCCTCTCTACTCTAATAGGGTTATAGAGGATCTCCGATCTCTCCTCCTAAAGTTGCCAACTCTAGTTCTCATAAGCAGTCAAAACCTAGGGGTTGGGATTTCCCTCTGTTAATCCTTTATCTCTCCTTCTCTGTCCCCTCCTTACTTTTTCAATATTTCAACCATCAACTGCCTTAATTCCTCTATTTCCTCCCTTAGCATCTGTGGCTCCTTCTAAACCTCACTTAGCAAGGTGATTTTAGGCAAGTTGGTTGAGTTTACTGGATGGGCTTATCGGGTTTCATTCCTGTCTAGATTTCCTACTTGTTATTGTCCAACGAGTTAGTTCCTGCTGTTGGATGAGTGTTCTACCATTTGCTAGTATTATGGTAGGTTCCCGATAAAACTTTTTATTCTATTTCCACAGACCGCAAAAAATTATTGAAAAAAAAATAGCTTTCTAAGGCCAATGAGTTTTAAATTTATTTTGCGTGAAAGCAGAGTTTTGGGCTTTGTCTCATTTGGGTTGCGATCTTAGGCCTTCTAGGCTTCTTACTTCAGTTGCTCTTACAAACACTAAGAAAAAACTCTCGTTATAATCTCGTCGGTGGTAGTTCCAGCAAAGATCTTTCGATGTTTAAGTCAACCTTCTAGTGAACAGTGAGGAAGTAAATGAAAAATACTGAGAGACCTTTTCTATATATGGAGTCAGAAAATTTAGAATCTATTTTAAGTTGTTCTCCCTCCTTTTTATAGCATCGGGTTTAGAAAATTTTATGGACGGATTCTTAGGTCATCACCAGATTATTCAACATAAATGAGGGCGGACAATTAAGTTATCAATTGTTTATTTATCGTGACTTAGGAGATATTGTTTTCTAAATCAAAGGATCTCTTTTTTAATGGTAGTGCAAGTTGTCACCCTTAATGACTTGCCTTCTCTAGGTGATTGACTTAATGTAGGCATTTCTCACTTGATTGAAAATTGTTCTTATAAACAAATTGATTAGGCTACTCGGCATTCTTTAAAATTTGAGCATCTATGAAGGTGCTTGTGGATGAGAGGCTTGACATATATGAGTTGCAAGATGCTTGGGGTGTTCAGAATGACCCAATTGAGGCCTTTAAAGTTGTGGCTGAATGCGGGATCAGGTATCGATATTCTGGTTCGATCAGACACCAAGCTGGTTGGAGTAGTGAAATGATATTTTAAGCAAGTTCTGGTGTTTTGGGTCCGTCTTTAGACCTGTCTTTCTAGGTAAAGCAAGTTATTGGCCTGTAAAATTGGGCCTTTGAGGATTTTCAAAGAGAAACAAAATCTCTTTTTTAATTTTCCATTTTTTGTTTCTGGTTCTATTTGGGGAAAAAGAAAATTGGATATTAAATTTGTTTCATTGATAATTTCAAATATTAGTTTATTTGTTTTGGTTGTTGATTTCACAATTGGTAAGAAATTTAAAATATAATAAAAATAAATAAGTGTCAATCTTATTTTATTAGTTTTTATTAATATTCAATTTATACACAATGATGAATTTTAAACACAGAAATAAATTTTAAAAAAATGAACTAAAATTAACATTGGTGAAACATAAAGATATTTGATTGAATCATGCTTAAATTGGTAAATTTTGATTTTGATTATTTTTGCTATACTCATGTCAGCCTTGAGGACTTCTAATAATTCATATCATCCTCTTTTATGTTGGTGAGAGATTTTTTTTTATTCATCTTCTACCATACAAAAAACTGGAAACGTTCTTTTATATTTTAATTTGTTAAGAAAATCTTCCAATTGTATATCAAGAAAAGCTTTCTCTTCTAAAGTTTTTTTAAGTAGTAGATAAAATGAAAATTTCTCTTTTAAGTTTAGAGATATATTAAATTTTAATTGTCATGCTCATAACTTCATATCTCAACATCTCTTAACTTCTTTCCTTTTTTTTATGTATCATATTAATGATTGATTGATACCAATCTAACCCTCTAGACTCAATAATGGGAAAGAGGGTGAGAAAATCTAATTTGATAAGGAAAATATTAAAATTAACACCTTTAAATTTATGACTATACTTTTTTTAGCCACATTTTAATTAGTTATGGCTTATTAGCCAAATTCATAAAAATTAGACTATTATAACTTTACATAAAAAATTCTTTCTCTCTCTAAATTTTTATTACTCTCTTAACAAAAATTCTTTTAGATCGTAGATTTAAAGGTTGCCATTATGTCAATCACGTCTTGCACAATATATTGACAACTTGAAACATTGAAAATGACTTATTATTAATAAGTTTTTTAAATTTTAGAAAATTTTGATTTTGATTAGAGTTGAGTTAGAAATTGTATTTTGAGTTAAAAATAGGTGAACAAGATGCAAATAGGTGAATTATGTTAGGTTCGATGCTTATGTGTCATCCCTAAATATACATATACTGGTGTATTTATACAAATGTACATTCTCATTAAATCGCTAATACCCATTAATATAATACCATACAATGTAACGTTACAGACATTGTAGATCTGAAGAAGTTTAGATCAGATCTAAAAGAGTTTAGATAAGAGCTCATAATTAGCCACGCTAAGAGATATAAATGTTAAATGTTAACACAATTAAGTGTTAGCTGGTTATAATACTCAGCAGATCCAAGAGTTGGAGCTTTGTCTATAATGGGACATAAACCTGAGAATATAATAATAACTGCATAGTTACAATCGGGTGCCAGAAAATGCTAGTTGCACAAGTATGTTCTTGAACAATTGTCCTTGATCTATTTCTGCCGATGCGGGGTTGTCGGTGGATCGTGAGCTTAGAGCTCGTATTAACATATGGTATCCAGTTAGGACTGGATATAAGATTGACTCACGAGGGCCTCCGATAGACATCCTATATAAGCCGTCAATAGAGGGTCCTCTCGAGTTGAGTAGAGTACGTGATCCTTTTACCTGAGTGCCACAGTGGACTTGTAAGTGATCCATCATACTTTGGTTCCACGCATGTCATAGACCTTTTATGATCTAATCGCTGGGTATCGTTGGGTATGATCCGATGCTTATAGAGTTCGATGTGTACAGATATAGGATCCGTCAGCTCGTATAAGGAGTTAGATATCCAGATGCTTCAAGACTGTATCTCAAAAAATCTTGTGACCACAAGTATCAATCCCGAAAAAGAGTTTCGCCAGGGTAGAACAATATTTGTAAAAGAGTTTGCACATATTGTTCAGTAAAATACAAGTCTGCAGACAAGATATGGATGAGTACTAGAGAATTTGACAGTGATAATCTATATCCCCGCACATCCAAGATATCATGACGGAAGGACTATACGTATGCATTGTAACCTCAACTTGCATGGTTTAAAGCGCTGATTTGTTTATTTGTGACGTATGCGTGGGGCATTGCTCGCGGACTCATAGAATAGTTTCATTTGATGAATTGGGTGTAGGATATAAGGAGTCCTCAAGATAGATATACGAAGTTAGATATCCAGATGCTTCAAGACTGTATCTCGAAAAATCTTGTGGCCACAAGTATCAATCCCGAAAAAATGTTCCGCCAGGGTAAAACAATATGTACAAAAGAGTTTGCACATATTGTTCAGTGAGATACAAGTCTGGAGATAAGATATGGATGGGCACTAGGGGATTTGACTGTGATAATCTATATCCCCGCACATCTAGGATATCATAATAGAAGGACTATACGTATGCGTTATAACCTCAACTTGTATGGTTCAACGCGCTGATTTGTATATTAGTGACGTGTGCGTGGGGCATTACTCGCGGACTCATGAAATAGTTTCATCTGACGAATCGGACGTAGGATCTAGGGAGTCCCAGGATATGGAGTATACTCGTTGTGCACTAGAACAACGTGTTGGATTAAATTGTTTAATCCAATAATATTCAGCAATACCACAAGAATACGTGCATATCCGTATTTAAGTGTTAAATATAATAATTAGTTAATAATTATTATTTACTAATTGTATTATGACATGTGGCGTATTGTGTGCCCTTAATTAAGTTTACCCAAGTGTGAAATTTGGTGAGACTCACTAGGGGGTAAACTTGATAACTATTCATAAGGGGTAAAATAATCATTTCATATTTTGATTATTTAATGGTTAAATAATTAAAATATCTCTCTTATTTTATTATATGATATTACATATATAATAATATTATATTTTAGGTGCCAAATAGTTGGCACCCATTAGTATTATTTTTTTTTTATTATTATTATATTATATAGTTTAGATATATATAAAGAGAAAGAGATGAGAAAATTGGAAACGGGTGGTGTTTTTGTTGTTACGGGAAATGGAGAAGAGAGAAACGGAAATGAAAGAGAAAGAAAAGGAGAAATAAAGAAAGAAGAAAAAAAAAACAAAGGGGAAAAAATAAAATTATTTCATTTTCTCTATGCTTCCAATTAGAGCAATTATGAATTGCTTCAAACTCTCCGTTTCTTATCTTTTTAGAGAAAATAATGAAAACACACTCGGCTATTTTGGGGTTTAAGAGTTAAATTCGGTGCTGCGTATAGGGCTGCTGTTCTAGCTTACTAAGCCCACCGTGTTGGAGACTAAAACTGCCCGTGCGTTGGTATCCATGCGGACTCTGAGAAAATACGTGTATAACGTTACACGTTAAGTTAAGTTCTCTATCCTATAAATATATTAATGCAATTAATATATATTATTTATTGTGTTTATTGCAAGTTTCACGCTTCCGTCAGACTTAAATATGTATTTGATATGTATTTAGGTAATAGACACAATAGCACATGCATACACCCACATGCCTTAGATCCATGGCAACAAATTAAACATGAAAATGAGTTTAAATGTAAAAAAAAAGATACAGATCTAGTCAAGAATGGCTTATTTAGGAAAAATCTCAAACCTAGACGATGACCAAAAGGGCAACGAGCCACCGTCTTGTTTATATGTATGAGATAGTGGCTATATCTCGGGTTGCGAAAGGCCCCCGAGATGCCCAATAATTGGTGGCCAAAAATACATCTCGAGATAGACACACGAGATGTGAGACGTGATACGTGAGACATGAGATATGACACGCAAGCCCCCGATGACCCGAGATACTTGCCCGCTATGTAACTTATTTTTTTATTTCATTTTTCCTTCCTATCACCTCATTTGTCTCTCATTCAATCTCATTTCTCTTCCGAACTTCACCATTACACACTACAATTGTATTTTCATGTATTCATTTCAAAATAACTTCAACTTTTTGGCATTAAAATATTTTGTTTAACACTATATTAAGCATATGAGAGCAATTATGTCCATTTATAATATATTTGGCTAATAAAGAATAGGAATTAAAATATGCTATTATTTATTCTCTCTTCTAAAATCAAATTCTCAGCCAAAGCTACAAAGCAACAAGTAATTAATAAATTTTTTTGGGTAAATATATAATTTACCATCGATCAGAGTTTCATCCAATGATAATTGAAAATCGATCGAATTTTATTAGATCTTAGATATTTGATAACGTTAAACTCAATAGTGGTGGTAACAATAGCTAAAAATCACTAACTCAATAATAAATAAGAAGAAGAACAACGATTAAGCCTCTAGATCATATTTTCGATGAACATGAAAGCTGGATGGAAATGCTGGCTATCCAAAACTATTGTACATATGTTGGTGAGTTGAATGATGGTGAATATGAGGTACAACATGCGACGAAAGCCATTGGATTAAGCAGCGCGTGGTCATGATACTTACTTCAGTTTCTTTCATAAATGCTAAGAAAAAACTCTCATTATGATCTCGTTGGTAGTAGTTCTGACGAAAATCCTTCGATGCTTAAGTTAGCTTTTTGGTGAATAGTAGAGAAGTAAAAAATACTGGGAGACCTTTTCTATATTGAGTCAAAAAATTTAGAAGCTGTATCAAGTTGTTCTCCCCCTTTTTTATAGCATCAGGTCTAGACGATCCTGTGGGCAAATTCTTAAGTTGTCACCAGATTGTTTAGCGTAAATAAGGGTGGACGATCAGGGTATCACTTGTTTATTTACTGTGACTTGGAGGATATTGTTTTCTAAACAAGGGATCTCTTCTTTAATGGTAGTGTAAGTTATCACCCTTAATGACTTGCCTTCTCTTGGTAATTGACTTAATGTAGATATTTTCTACTTGATTAAAAATTGGTCTTATGAATAAACTGATTTGGCTGCTCGACATTCTCTAAACTTCGAGCAACTTTTGAGGTGTTTATGGATGAGAGACTTGATATATCTGAGTTGCAAGTTGCTCGAGGTGCTCGGATTAACCCAGTTGAGGACCTTGAAGTTGTGGCTGAATGCGGGGTTAGGTATCGATGGTTTAGTTTGGTCGAACACCAAGCTGGTCGTTGTAGTGAGATGATATTTTGAGTAGGTTTTGGTGTTTTGGGTTGAACAAGTTCTAGTGTTTTGGGTCCGTCTCTTTAGGTGAAGCTGTTTGCGAGCCTAGATGTTAGGCCTTTAGACCCGTCTTTCTAGATGAAACAGGGTATAGGCCTGTAAAATTGGGCTTTTGAGAATTTTCAAAGGGAAACAAAATCTATTTGTAATTTTCCATTTTTTGTTAAATTTATTTAATTAATAATTTCAAATGTTAGTTTATTTGTTTTGGTTGTTGATTTCACAATTGGTAAGAAATTCAAAATATAATAAAAATAAATAAGCGTTAGTCTTATTTTATTAGTTTTTATTGAGATTCAATTTATACAAAATGATGAATTTTAAACACAAAAATAAATTAAAGAAAATGAACCAAAATTAACATTGGTGAAATATAAAGATATTTGACTAAATCATACTTAAATTGGTAAGTTTTAATTTTAATTATTTTTGCTATACTTATGTTAGCCTCGAAGATCTCTAATAATTCTTATCATCCTCCCTTATACTAGTGAGGGATTTTTTTATTTGTAATCTACCATACAAAAAATAGAAAGCATTCTTTTGAATCTTTAATTTGTTAAGAAAATCTTCTAATTGTATATCAAGGAAATCTTTCTCTTTTAAAGTTTTTTTAAATAGCAGATAAAATGAAATTTTCTCTTTTAAGTTTAGAGCTAGATATATTATGAAAATTAAAATTTGATTGTCATAATCATAACTTTATTTCTTAATATCCCCTAAACTATGACTTCTTTCCTTTTTTTTTTTACGCATCATATTGATGATTGATCGATACCAATTTAACCCTCTAGACTTAACGAGAAAGAGGGTGAGGAATTCTTGTTTGATAAGGGAAATTTTTAGAATTAACCCCCCTAATTTTGATGACTATACTTTTTTTAGCCACATTTTAATTAGTTATCGTTTATTAGGCAAATTCAAGAAAATCAGACTTTTATTTCTTTACATAAAAAATTCTTTCTTTCTCTACTCGAATCATTCTCTCTCTAAATTCTTAATACTTTCTTAACAAAAATTCTTTTAGATCATATATTTAGAGGTTGCTATTGTGTAGATCACATCTTGCATAACATATTGACAACTTGAAACATCGAAAATGACCAATTATTGATAAGTTTTTTGAAATTTAAAAAATTTTAATTTTGGTTAGAATTGGGTTAGAAATTGTATTTTAAGTTAAAAATAGGTGAACAAGATGCAATAGGTAAATTAAACATAAAAATGAGTTTAAATGGTGAAAAAAAACATAAAAATACAGTAAATAGTGGCTTATTTGGGGAAAATTCTGAACCTAGAAGACGATCGAAGTAGCAACGAGCTGCCATCTTTGTTTATATGTATAAGATAGTGGTTGTATCTTGGGGCTGCGAAAAGCCCCCGAGATGCCTAATAATTGCTGGCCAAAAATGCATCTCGAGATAGATGCATGAGACGAGATGCAGGAGATGCGAGACACGATGCGTGAGACATGAGACTCGACAAGCAAGCCCCTGATGACTCGGGATACTTGCCTGCGATGCAACTCGCAATTTAATTCCATTTTTTCTCTCTATTGCCTCATTTTTCTCCCATTCAATCATTTCTCTTCTGAACTTCACTAGTATACACTATAATTATATTTTCATATATTCATTTTAAAATAACTACAACTTTTTGCAATTAAAATATTTTATTTAATACTATATTACACATACGAGAGCAATTATGCCTATTTACAGTATATTTGACTAATAAAGAATAGGAATTAAAATATAGCTAAAAACATATATTCATAAAGTTTGGAGTTATTTCTAAAAATTCCCTTTTAAAAATATTAAAATGCTATTATTTATTCTATCTTCTAAAACCAAATTCTCAGCCAAAGCTACAAACAAGAAGTAATTAATAATATTTTTAGGGTAAATATATAATTTACCATCGATCAGAGTTTCAGCCAATGATAACTGAAAATCGATGGAATTTTATTAGATCTTAGATATTTGATAACGTTAAGCTCAATGGTGGTGGTAACAACAGCTGAAAATCATTGACTCAATCATAAATAAGAAGGAGAACAACGATTAAGCCTCTAGTTCATATTTTCAATGAACATGAAGGCCGGATGGAAATGCTGGCTATCCAAAACTATTGTACATATGTTGGGGAGTTGAATGATGTTGAATATGAGGTACAACACGCGACGAAAGCCATTGGATTAAGCAGCGCGTGCTCGCAATAGTTCTAGCGTCTTTTGACGTTGAAATTAGATTGGTAATGGCTGGAAACTAATTGGCGACGATTGATATTCTTTTGATGACCTCTATGACTTGATCGATAAACGATAGCGATGGCCGATGATAGCGGATGGTGGCGAGCGGTGGTCGCATCAACTCCATGCGTTGGCCGTTGTGTGTTCTTTTTTAAAAAACAAAAAATAATAATACTTTTACTATGCTATGATTTATTTAACTATCTCTGGAATTGTTTTTATGACCCATCTTCGATGTAGTAATTGTTTAACTTTAAAGCTAGACTCTTAAAACGGCTTAATAAGATGCTTTGAACATTCTTTGCCGTATGTCAGAAATATCTATCACCTATATGCTTTGAACATTCTCTGTTAGGATGACCAAAATAACCACAAACAAAATAAAGTTCAGGAAGATGTTCATATAACATAACAGCACTGTGACTTTCTCTTCTGATTCATCTAGCATAAATTGAATCGCAGATTTTTGGAGTTCATCAAATTAATGTTAATCAGTTTTGTATATATTTTTTGAGACAATCACCAGAAGGTCTACGATACCCCTCTTCAACTTCATTAATCATCTCTCAAATTTTATGACCTGTTTTGGCTTGCATAAAGAAAAGAGGGAGGTCGTGAAGTTGTACCCAAAAGAATACCTGATTGAAACATAAATTAATCAAGATATGATCAAGCCCTTTGAGAATATCTAAAGCAACTAAATTGTTATCAAAAGACTAAGGTTCACTAACAAAAACACGCCGAAGATCCATATCGGAGTGAAAGTAGAATATGAACAAATTCCTACTAGGGCTAATTTTTTTACTCTCTTTCATGAAGAAATGGATATGATTCACCGTTTAATTATTGAGTAATTCTATCTCAATTTTGTTCATATATTATCACTTATTTAACGATCAAAATAACAATTAACTTAGAAAATACCACGTAAATAAATTTAATAATTAAATGTTAATAATAAAATATTATTAATCTAATCAATAATTAATGTATTATTATGATTGAAAGAGGAACTTAGATAAATAGGAATAAATGATAGAGATTTTTTTTTTTTTTTGTGAATAAGTTTTGGAGTTTGACATGTATAGAACTCGAGCACGTTTATAGATACAAAATATTACAAATGATAAAAGAAATTTAACCATAAAATTGACTCACGTTGACTTAGGAATAGAATTATTAATTTAATAGGGCCGTGACCAATCTCTTTCTGTTTTGAGTATTATCACTTATTCTCCTCATATTTTATATTATTTAAAATAAATCTTTGTTGTCACAAAAGTTCGACTAAATCTTTATTTTTATTATCTTTTCACTAATTTATCCTTATATTGATAATATCATTATTGTCATCATTTTTTTTACTTTTTTTTTCAAAAATTGATAATATATATTTTTTTAAACATAATACTAAAATAACAAAATTATAACATAAATGGAAGGATTAACATTTTAGTTATTTTATATCTTAGAATTTTATTAATATTTAATATTTTAAAATAAATTAGTATTTAATTCTCATTAAAAATAATAAATACGTTATAGTTTTTTCATTATTAAAAAAATACTAAACAAATAACTAAAATACTATAATAACAAAAACCATAACATATTTATGTTATGGTGCGAGGATGAATATTCTAGTAATTTTTTTAATTTTATAAATATCTAATATTTTATAACACATTAATATTTAATGCTCATTAGAAAGAATAAATATGTTATAGTTGTTTAATATTTTTTTAAGTAAAATTATTAAAAAATAATAATATTATATTTTATTTATTCTTTTTTAAAAGTATAAATATTAGTGTATTTAAAAATAATTATAAATAAGATTTTAAAATATAAAATAAAAATAAAATAACCAAAATATTCATCCTTCCATCATAACATAGATATGTTATGATTTTTATCATTTTAATTATTTTAGTATTATTTTTTAAAAAAATTACAATAATAATTTATGAAAAAATAGTAAAAGAATTATGTCATCAATATAAGAATAAATTAGTAAAAATATTATGAGAGTTAAGATTTAACAGAAATTTTATAATAACAAGAGAATTTTTTAATAATATGACACATCAGGAGGTAAATGAGTAATGCTAAAAACAATTTCAATTTAATTTAATATTAACTTCATACAAATAATGTCACTTATTTAGTGTTAACCTTAGTATTCAGTAACATTGTGATTTAAAACTGATTTTTTATGTATAAAAAATTACATAAGAATGAGAAATCTTATCAATTAAATATTAATTTTTATCTTTTATTTTTATTCAAATTTAAGTGGTTGCTTATATTAAATGCATTCATGACTAACCAAATTATATCTAAATGATAGATTAAAAAAGAAGTTAATTGAACATGAATAAATGAAGAGAAACTTAATCGTAACTTAATTCACATTGTCATTCGAGTAAAGTTAGGAATGACTTTTGAAAATTTGAGAGAATGAAAAGAAAAAATTTAGACAAGAATTGTGTATTACTATACCACAAAATACAAAAAGTAAGGTTTACATTTATAATGTTATTCCTATGTTGAAACAAGAAAAAATAAACTAAGTAATTACATATAAAAAAAATACACATAAAGGTAATTAAGAATATTTGACCTAAAATCAAATAAGAAGAAAATTATTTGATTTATTTCCTCTTTTAACACTCCCTATCAAGTTAGAGAATGAATATCAAGGACTCCTAACTTGCCAAGCAAAAAGAAAAAAGCATATTGACCCAATGGCTTAATAAAATGGTCGGTAACTTGTTATCCACTTTTCGTAAAAGAAGTCTTAAGCTCATCTTTTTGTATTTGTTCATGGACTGTATAACAATCTATCTCAATATGTTTTGTCATTTTATGAAATACAAGGTTGGCTGAAATATAAATTATCGTTCGATTGTCACAAAAGAGTTAGGCTAGTTCTAAGTGAGATACTTGCAAATCTATTAATAAGTATCGTAACTAAGTTAATTCATAAGTAATCAATGCCGTGGACCTATATTTGGATTTTGCTGAGGATCGTGATACTGTGACTTGCTTCTTACTTTTTCATGAAATCGGTGAATTACCAAGAGAAACATAATAACCAATAATTGATCGTCGTGTATCTAGACATTTAGCCTAATCTGCATCGCAAAAGCCTGTCAATTGTAGCTTTTCAAGTGAAGAAAATAAAAAAAAAAACCCTACCCCAGAGCATTTTTTCAGTACCGCAATACCCATTGTGCTGCTTCGAAATGCAGGTTTTTGGGTTGTTGCATAAACTGACTGAGTACGTTGACTGAGTAAGTAATGTCTAGTTTAGTGATGGAAAGATAATCAATTTTTCAATCAACCTGCAATAGTGATCTAGATTATTAAGCAACTCCTCCTCATTAGAAGTAAGCTTGAGATTTAGTTCCATGGAAAACTTTGTCGGTTTGACACCTAAAAGTCCAGCCTCCTCTAATATATCAAGTGTGTATTTCGTTGGTTGATAGAAATTCCTACTTTAGATCAACCAACTTCTATTCTAATAAAATACTTAAAATGATCAAGATCCTTAATTCGAAAACAACTGGCCAAGAAATTCTTTACCTCATTTTCTCATTGTTGCCGGTGATGATCATGTCGTCGACATAAAGAAAGATAATAATGAAAGAATTACCATTAACTTTAGTGAATAAATAATAATCTGTCTGTGATTGATGGAAACTAAATTTTTGGATGACATCAATAAACTTATGAAATCAACTCTGTGAGGTTTGCTTTAATCTATAAAGAGATTTATGGAGTCAACAAATTAAGTCTTGCTCCCCCTGTCAATGAAAACTCAGAGGAGGAGTCATGTAGACCTCCTCAGTCAAATCCTCATAAAGAAAATTATTTTAAACATCTAATTGATGAAGATGCCAATAACGAATAAAAGCAATGGCCAAAAGACTCCAAAAAGTAGCTATCTTAGCTACAAAAGCAAATGTTTTAATGTAGTTATTACCTTCGAGTTGAGTAAACTCTTTAGTTACGAGGCGAGCTTTATAACACTTAATTGAACCATTGGAGTTGTACTTGATTTTGTAAACCTATTTGTAACTAATATGTCAGTGACCAAAATGTAACGGGACTATACTTCAAGTATGGTTTGCTTCAAGGGTTAAGATTTCTTCATTCATGGTGGCTACCCAATGTGGATTGTGGCAAACTTGTTCATATGTTTCTGGTTCAACCATATGAGAAACAACATTGATAAAAGTTTGATATAAATGAGAGAGACGGGTGTATGAGACATACCTTGAAATTGGGTGGCGCATGTCAGACATAGCTGAAGAAGAAGAATGACCTAGAGTGAAAAGCTCAGAATGGTTTACCTCGTAATCTTAGAGATGAGTTGGAAGCTTTGTAGGGTGAGAAGAACGTCAGGGTGGATAAGAATCAGAGAGTATTTTAGATTTGGGTAAAACTGAGGTATTTTGGATTGGCTCCTAGGTACTGGTAAAAATGGCGTCGTGATGGAGAATGGTTAACACCGGGGTGTCAAAAATTTGGATATCGGTGTTGCGGTGTAGAATGGGTAGCACCGCGGCACTGATATTCTAAAGTAGCTCTTGGATTTCTATTGTGTCAAATAGTAGGGGTAAGGTTAGTGTTATAATGTGGTCATCAAAGTTTTGAATTGAAGTATGGAGTGTGATGAATAATGTTTGGCTGGCTTCAAGATAGTATAAACCATTAAACTGCTTTCCTATGCCAATCATCTCATTCGTAATCATGTCATGCACCACACCAAAATCAAGATAAAATGTTATATTATAGCCTAATGCCTGAGTAATTTTACCAACTGATAACATATTAACTCTAAATTTTGGTACATCATTTAGAATGATATTATCAGACAACTTTATTGACCCAATACACTCAATTTTAGCTTAGCCTCCATTTAATAACTAAACGAAATTATAGGAAGGAGTTGTCTTATGCGATGTTGGTTGAACATTAGAAATATGGTCGGTAGCCTCACTATCAATAATCTACTCAATATACAATGGAGATTTAATCTTATAATAGAAAGATAAGTTAATACTTATAGTGTTCACAAAAGAAAAGGTGTTACCATTATCCTTTCGAAGTAAAGCTTTGAGTTTATTGTACTCTGCAGAAGTAAAAGTGGTGTTGGTAAAACTTTATCTCTTAGATTCTTCTTCGACTATCGAGTTATTGACATTAGACTTTTTTCCTCTTGGCTTCACTTCTTTACCATATAGTTTGTGTCCAAGCAGAAAACCATAGAGAAAGTAGTAACGATTAATGGTGTAGTTATCTTTTTCACAATGAGTACAACCTTTTTTCTTTAATGTTCGCTCCTTAGTTTCTAAAGTGTTTGAAACTTACATTGCAACATTAATGGCTCTCTTTCTTCGAATGACTACTTTGGTTTATCTCTCTTGTTAGAGTATCAAGGCATGAACCTACGTATATTTGAGAGAGAACTTATCATAAGAATTAAACCTTGCACGCTGGTATAAGATTCATTTAGTCTCATCAAGAATTGCATGGCCTTTTCTTTTTCTTTTTGTTCGGTAAAGCATTTTAGACCCCTACAAGTACAAGAAATTAGATTATGATAAAAAGCCAACTCATCTCAAAGTGATTTCATTTTAATATAATAAGTTGAAATAGACTGAGACCCTTGTCATTGTTCGATAATTTATTATAGAATTTGATAAATTCGAGAGTCATTCATAATTTATTATAGAATTTGATAGATTCGGGAGTCATTCCCTTGAGATAACATATCTTTTAAGTCGTCCTAGACTTCGTTTGCAGTTTTTACATACATATCACTTCTTACAATATTAAAATGAATTGAATTCAAAATCTAGGATAATATCATATCATTGCACTATTGTTACACTGAAAACTTAGGGTCAGATTAAGGTGATGCTTGTATTGCCCCGTTGACGAATCTAATTTTGTTCTTGGCACTTAGAGCTATATGCATCGCGTGGCTCCATTGTCCATAATTGTCTCCTTCAAGTATTTTGGTAACCAAAACGAGAACCGAATAATCCGAGTAATGTATGGTAAAGGTATCCATATCGTCAGTAACTTTTTCTGTCATTATCTTAATAAATTTCTCATTCTCTATTTTCAAATCAGCGAAAGTCATGTAAGAAACCTAAGGCTTAAAGCAGCGATTGTTCACGAGCACTGTTACGATTGCTACTGTTTACGGTACTATTATATGAGACTATTTACAATGCTATTGTTTACAGGGCACTGTTTAAGTGACTATTTATGGGTACTATTTAAGATACTGTTCATGCAGGGGAGAAAGAAAAAATAACCTAGAAGAGACTCTGATAGCATGAAAAATTAAGAGAATAGGAAGAAAGAATTTGGACAATAATTATATATTGTTGTACCACAAAATACAAAGAGTAGCCTTTACATTTATAATGTTATTGCTATGTTGAAAAAGGAAAAAATTAAACTAGGTAATTATATGTAAAAAAAAGAAATACACCTAAAAAGTAATTAAGAATATTTGACCTGAAATTAATTAAGAAAAAAATTATTTGATTTATTTTCTCTTTTAACAACTTTTAGATGGAACTCATGTTTGATATGACGAAAAATTTTAAAAAAAAAAAGATAGTTTTTATTTTATTTTTTTTAAAAGAATAATTTTTATTTTATTTTTTAAGAAAAGCAAAGGAAGGGATTCACAACTTAATTACTAACGATCCCAATCATTATCAAACTTTCTCTATTTTTTTAATAAAATTGTCAATTAAACAAAGGAATTCTTTAAAGAACGTAGATTTTTTTTTGAAGTAGTGAAATTATATTAAAGGATCAAAAATATTATAATCAAAAGATTATTGAAAGAATATATTATATTTACATAAAGATATATGTTTGAACACATATCTTAATATTATATTAAAGGATCGCGGATATTATAATTATACAATTATTAGGATAAAGTATTATATTTATACATTGATGCATACTTAAATATATATTTTATGAAAAAGATAAAAAAAAATTATATTTTATTAAAGAATTACTTTTTATAAAAAATAATACATACTTTATAAAAAATAGAAGAAGAGATTTTTTTTTAAAAATTATTAAATTCATAGTTAAAGAGGTGCATAGTTGGCCGCTCAACTAAACCATCCATCGTATGCAAAACGAAATTCTTATTTTATTCAACTAAAAACTGCCTAAATATAAAGTAAAATAATATTTAACAAAACACTTTTAACTTTTGTGCTTTCAAAACACGTTCATTGGCAATTTCAAGAGATTCAGGGTCAATATGTAGTCCACTTATTATATTCGTAGTAAATAATTTTATGTAAGAATAAAATATATTATATTTGTGATCCACTTATTTAAATAGCAAAAATACATTTACGTGAAAATTTATCTTATTTTCTATTAAAAAATTCCAAGTAATCAAACTTACACAAAAGAAAATTTCTTTAAGAAAATAGAAAAATACTTATATTTTTCTAATTACTTTACCTAAATTATATTTCTTTCCACAAGAGCATAAGAATTACTTTTGGATAAGGATCAAGGGCTATAAGAGGATTTATCATTCAACTTTTTTTTATGAAATTTCAATCATAATTTCAATTAGGTTTCATTAATTTTTATTTTTTTTTTGTGAGAGCATTGTTAAACACTGAAGATTTTTAAGTTATTTTCTATGTTATATATTTTTCTTTCTATTATTTAAAATATATATATTTCAGTTTAAGAAAAAGTAAAAGGTGCATAAATTATTTTAAAGAATTATGTGATACGGATATTTCTTAAATTAAGATAAATAATTATTACATAATCAATTATTTATTTTTTTAATAATTTCCTTTAAAGGTAAATTGTAACTATCAAAAAAATTTAAAAGTAGTTTTTGATTATACAAAATATGGGGGAAAAATATCACCCCGTCTCATGATATTACTACCCAATTGTGGGGGTATACTTAGTAACCCCACATTTCTCTTAACTCAGTCAGCTCTTTTTGGGCTTTTCTCATTTGGGTCGAGACCTCCGCTGACGGATTTACGAAGCCCAACTCAAAGTAGGTAAATCAAAAAGTCAAAAGAAGTCAAAACCCCAAATATGAGAAAACGTTAGGGGTTTTCTTTCTCTCCTGTCTCTCAGCCAGCCAGCCTCTTCCAGTCCCTGGTAAAGCCGTTGTTCAAGTTCATTTTTTTATTTTTATTTTAATTATTAAGAATCTCTTTGATTTCACCTTCGTTTGCATTTCTGCACGTGCTTTTTTTCCCACTGATTCGAATTGGATTCTCTAGAAGCTGAGGAGATTGTTGTGGGTGGTATTATGGCCACGTTAATCAGTATTTATTTTATTTTATTCATTTGTTTTTTTGTTCTGTTTAGAGAAAATTTAAATTATTTCATTTTTCTTTTGAATTTTTGGTTATATGTATTAGGGTTTATTATTGTTTGGGAAGGAAGTTAGAATTATTTGGAACAGAATATGACATTTCAATTTGTACGGATAACATTTCAGAATATTATGGAATTCCCATTAATTTTCCTGGAAATTACTATATTTAACGGAGTTCTATTTTTTAATTAATTTTTTGGGTTACGATTCTATTATGGTATATGAAATTGAGTTACAGAGTTTGTTTCTATTCTTGGTTGCTTTATCAATCTATATCACGCTTGACATTTGTAAATTGCTTCTGTGCTTGCATCTCCTAATTGTTTTTATGGGTTTGATTTGATTTTTTTTTTAATTTTTTTGAAGAATGTATTATATTGGCGTATATCGAGTTCATTTTTCAGTTTGGTGATGTTCTTTTATGTATGTCCATGTGTGTGCGCCTGTACATTTAGGTTGATAGTTTTTATTGAATGGGAAGCAACTTAGGCTTGGTATGCTCAAGTGAAGTGGAAATGAGCATAATTTAATGCACATAATCACTTTAACATGTGTGTTTTATTTTTTTTAATAGTAGATTTAGTTGTATAACAAATTTTTTGGGTCATTATTTTTTTCTTTTTCTGGATAAAAGAATATGTGTGGGTGGCTCAACTATCTGTCTGTTTCATGCCCATTTTCCCAATATAATATTTTCTATAAATACAATCTTTTCATAGTAACGATAAGAGGGTATTTTTCATTTTGCAGATGTTACCTTATTTCTACTGAACTTGTGAGTGGTATATGTTCTAAAATCTGAACACCCTCGGCAGTATAAGAGCCTGAGTTGTCCTGGTAAAATTAAATTTCTCTCTAGTCTCAGTTAAAAACAAAGCAGTCTCAGTGCATTCACTCTGATTTCACACCCTTGGCGGTTGTTTCATTTTCATTTACTCTTGCAGCTCTTTAGTTATTGTCGTCATGGGTGCCGAAAAGAAAGGTACCGAAACTCTATATGATTTCTGCTGTTTCTAGCTTGGACATTTGTGGTTTTACATTTTGAGATTGATTTCTCTACTCAACTTCTTTTTTGGTAATCTCAGCCAAGAGTTTAGACCACGGGATAAGTGATGATGTGGAAGAACAAGACAAGACAAATAGGCCAGTCCCGAAATCTCGCAAAGTAGCAAAAGAGCACAAGGAGCAATTACAAAGGCTTCAAGAAAAGGTTAGAGGTCCTTTATTATTTTTTGTACTTCTATTGAAAAAAAATTCTAATAATTTTCTTATTATGAATTTTAAGGTGACAATGAATCTTGTTTAAATGTTTTGGGTACTAAGTCAGTGGGTTTCTAAATAGAGTGTAATGGTAGGTAAATGTTATATTCTAGCAGATATTGTCTAGTCAAGACTTGAGGCCTAATGATCTCACTTCGCAGCAAGGTCTATCTAATGCTGCATAATGAATGAATAATTGGGGTCTTTAGTTGGTAGCTGAAATACTTTCATTTAGCTGCTAAGGAAATTTTTTTGAAGTAGGGTACAATGTATGATGTGATTCTCTGTGGTTAAATGTTGCTCGGATACGCTATGAATTGAATTTTCAGTTTGATGATTTTGATCACCATGACTATGACTTTCTTATAGACCAATTGGTTTATGATAATGGTAAAAAAATAAAAAGAGCAGTAATTTGTGAAACTAAAGTTTGTGGAATTATTTGTTATTTGCCAAATGTTATCTGCGTTCCTTGGTGCCATTAGTTGTTATTGACATTATTTGACAAATTGTTTCTTGCAGGATCCAGAATTCTATAAGTTTCTGCAAGAACATGACCAGGAGCTTCTAGAATTTGACGATGAGGATATTGATGTGAGTGCAATTAAAATTCAAGTTTTAATGCTTCTAAAGTGTTCTGAACTGATGGCCTGATCAGATTTGTTGCAATGTAGGATGATATTGATACTGATATGGAAGATGCAGAAATGCAAGATGATGAGAAAATTGATGGGCATGATGTGGAAGACGAGGAAGAGGAACCATCTAAAAATGTTATAACTACTTCAATGGTTGATTCCTGGTGTAATTCCATTAGGGAAAATGGACAATTAGGTGCAGTGCGATCTCTTATGAGAGCTTATAGGACCGCCTGCCACTATGGTGATGATGTTGGAGATGAGTCATCTGCAAAGTTTAGTAACATGTCTAGCAGTGTCTTCAATAAAATAATGATATTTGTACTAAGTGAAATGGATGGAATTCTTCGAAAGTTGTTTAAACTCCCCACTACTGGTGGAAAGAAAGAGACTATAGCAGACTTAATGCACACAAAACAGTGGAAGAAGTTCAATCATTTAGTGAAGTCATATCTTGGAAATTCTCTGCATGTTTTAAATCAAATGACAGACACAGAAATGATATCATTTACTTTACGGCGCCTTAAATTTTCATCCTTATTCTTAGCTGCTTTTCCAAGCTTTTTAAGGAAATACATTAAGGTATGCACTTAGCTATAAATTATCTTTCGCAAATTCAATGTTTCTTTGTATATCATCGGATCAATATGCAGTTTATGTGGGATATTCATATACTGGTGTGTTGTAGTATAGAAGTACATATGTCCACATATTATAATATTGGTGGAGCTCTCTACTGCTTCACCTAATGAGCTTTTGAGTTGAATTACTTAATATGGTGAGAGCCTTGTGGTATTTGAATCTCTTGACAACTTAACTCAAAAACAAAAACATGATACTTGCACTCATAGTATAGGCCATTAGGGGTGATGTTGTGGGTATCATAAATTGATAAAAGTGTGAAATTTGAAATGACATTTTATACTGCAATTGGGCCTTTCATCTATTTTAAGTCTTCTGGTTTGTGTGATATGAAATTTAGATTATGCCTATGTTGGATTATTGATTATGCTTCAATGTTTAAATACTTTTCCTCACAGATATAGACATTTCTGTTATTAAAATTTTCTTTTAAATTAATTGCTAAAAGAGAATTACATTATATTTTCTTAAATTTATCCAGGTTGCACTTCACTTTTGGGGTACAGGAGGAGGTGCCCTTCCTGTTGTCGCTTTTCTATTTTTAAGAGACTTATGCATTCGTCTTGGATCTGATTGTTTGGACGACTGCTTCAAAGGAATTTACAAAGCCTATGTCTTGAACTGCCATTTTGTAAACGCAGTAAAATTACAGCATATCCAGTTTCTTAGTAATTGCGTTGTAGAACTTCTTGGGGTGGACCTCCCCACTTCATATCAGCATGCCTTTGTTTTCATCCGGCAGTTGGCCATGATTTTGCGGGAAGCATTAAATGTCAAAACTAAGGTGCTATTTTCTTTCCTTCTCTTTCTTTTCTTTCCTAGAAATTCTATCCTTGCAATTTTCTTTGTCTTTAGGTGTTTGAATAAATCTAATGATTTTTGTACTTCTCATTTATTCTATGATGTAGAAAATTCTTACTTTGTCTTAACACCTTCAACGCTTGTAGATGTAATCATTTGTTTGTTTCTCCTACCTTTCACCTTAGTTTATTAGTCCAGAAAACAGTATTTTCAAAGGTTAGCTAGATGATTTTTGTTTCTACGCTGATTGATATGATAAGGTTGGTCACCTCAATTTCCTCAATTATTCAGCACCCAAGTTATATTTCCTCTTAACTTTATCTCTTTGCAGGAAGCATTCCGAAAGGTTTATGAGTGGAAATTCATAAACTGCCTTGAGCTTTGGACAGGAGCTATCTGTGCCTACTGCTCAGAAGCAGATTTCAGACCCCTTGCTTATCCTTTGGCCCAAATAATTTCTGGGGTTGCCCGTTTAGTTCCAACTGCTAGATACTTCCCCCTCAGATTGAGGTGTGTTAGAATGCTTAATAGAATAGCTGCGGCAACTGGTACTTTTATACCAGTTTCCATGCTCCTATTGGATATGCTGGAGATGAAAGAATTGAGTAGGCCCCCCACTGGAGGTGTTGGCAAAGCTGTTGATTTGCGTACCATTCTCAAGGTAATTTTAAGCATAGATGTAAATATATATTTATATAGGGGTAAATTTTACTATTGCATCATGATTGTTCTGTTTATTTGACTTTGAGAGTTCTCTGTGTCAGGTGAGTAAGCCTACCCTGAAGACACGAGCATTCCAGGAGGCATGTGTGTTTTCTGTTGTTGAAGAACTCGCTGAACATTTATTACAATGGAGCTATTCTGTGGCTTTCTATGAGCTATCATTTATTCCAGCTGTGCAGTTGCGTAACTTTTGCAAATCTACCAAAGTTGACAGATTCCGTAAAGAAATAAGGCAGCTTATTCATGAGGTATATTCTTTAGAGTGTTAGTTCAATGTTTCATGTATCAACAAATCCTTCTAAATTTGTAAGAGCTTGTGTTCATGCTATTAATGTTCTAATTCTTTCACTTTCCAGATTGAGGCTAATTCTGCTTTCACAAATGAGAGGCGTATGTCAATCACTTTTCAACCAAATGATCCTGCAGCATCCTTTTTACTTGAGGTTGGCTCGTAGCTAGCTTGATTTTAAAATACATTTCCATGCAGTGTTTTGTGTACATCCATGTTTTTTCTTGTATTTTAATACTTAAACATTTTCTGTGATCTATATTATGCGTTGTATTCAATTGTGGACAATTAATTGGAATAGCATGAGCATTAGATGGTATTTGTAACTCGGCCACGATTGGTCAACCTGATATCCCTTTATCCTTTTGAACTGCTTGCCTCTATTCTATGATAATATTTGTTAAATTAATGTGGCACGGAAAGATGAGTGAATCTAAAATTGTGAATTAAGAAGCTAATTGATTAGTGTATGAACTGTTTGCAAGAAGAAAATGGTTGCCCTTTCCATGTCACGTATCATCTTAATGCCTATTTTCTTCCTAGGGTAAACTTCTTTAGTATATGCTGCATATCTCATTTGAGTTGTTTTTGGCTAGTGAGCTCTTGAGTTGAGTTGGTGCCAGTTTTGGGTGGCTGAGTTTGTATTCGGAACAAAAATTCATTGTGGTTGAGAAGTATAGTTCAGGAGCTGACTTAGATTATGTTCATGATATCTCAGATCTATATTTTCTGATTTCACAAATGCTTTGGTATTGCTTCACTATTTTTTAGATTGTTCGGACAAATTGACAGATATTATTTTGTCACAGGAGGAGAAAAAATCAGGGTCTAGCCCTCTATCACACTATGTTGTAACTTTACGTCAGAGAGCACAACAAAGAAATGACTCATTGATGGAATCCAGGTTTTTTTTATCGTATTTGTTGTTAGGACCTATCCATCTATGTATCTCCTTGATAAGGATTGTCATTTTATAATGTGCATGTGAATTTCAGTGTTCTTGTGGGTGAGAAGGCTTCTGTATTTGGAGGTAAGAAATTACCAGATAGTGATGAAGAAGATGATTCCAGAGATGAGCAAGGCGCAACTGTTTTCAGTTCATCCTGGTTACCTGGAAGCAATTCAAAGTATTCTTTTCTAGCCTCAATTCTGTCTCTCTCTTGCTTTTCACTTGCTGTCTTTTGTTTCGTTTGGCCCATTCTGTTTGGTAGTTGGGCAGAGGCTAATTGTTTGACACTCGCACTTCTTATTTTCAGGGTTAAACCTCCCAAAGAGGAGAAGAAGAAAAAGAAGAAAAAGATGCAACAGCAGGAAGAGGTTGCTTTAGACGAAGACATTGTTGAGGACTTGGTACTTAGCTCGGATGAAGAAGAGGGGTCTATGAGTGACGCCCCCACTGATGAAGACGGATCTATGAGCGATGCCCCTTCTGCTGAAGACGAAAATGTAAAACCAGTGGCTCCCAAAGAGCAGACTAAGAAGCGGAAACCTAAAAACTTGCCGAAGAAAAATGTAAAATCTCGTGCAAAGAAGAGGAAGAGAGCTACTTGAATTGACACACTGAGAAGATGATCACTGCACTAATAACCAATATGTTCAATGTATTTAGATTATCATTACAAAATTTAATGCTCTGCTCTCCAAGCAAAATAGAAATTGTGCTAAAGATTCTGTAACTTCAGTTTCTCCAAATCCAATTTTGTCAAGCCAATGGCTTTCTGAAATTTTGTATAACAATACAGGGTTTGTCAGATTAAAATAACAGGTTTATCATCTTTATATAAAAAATAGTTTGTTTTAGTTGCAAATGATTTGAATGGAAGACCTATTAGTGGAAAATTCTAATACTTTTTACATTATTACTGATCTCAAGAGGATTGTAAGAGTCAATTGCTATTGTGTGAGTTGTTACTCTTAAATTAATTATATCTATGTTATGATTTTTCTTTTTTTCTCCTTTTTTATCTATTATAATTTTATTAGTACAATAAAGTAAAAAGAAAATTATAAGGTTGTGATTAATTTAAAAGTATCAATCACGATTGCGCTTAGCATTGCTCCAAACCTAAAAATTGAATTGCATTATTAGTTGTACATAAAATATTTTATGTAACTAATAAAAGATTATGACAAGCACATCCAGACTTGCTTTAGCTGCAAGTCTTATGCACCTCATTGGTTGAGGTGAGAATGTCTATTGCTTGGTAGTGCATCTTTCTATATTATTTATACAACTTTCCTTGAGTAGAGGACTTCCAACAGCTACCGGAGAGCCTAGCCTTTGGTTCACACTGTCCTTTCATCACAGCGAAGAGATCAATCGAAATTCATACCCGCCTGCTTATGTTTATGTTATTTCTTTTCTTTTGGTATAATAATTGAATGCAATCGGAGTACTACTATTATATTATTTCACCGAGGCCTCTGTAGACACTTCACTAGGTGGTTAGGCCCCTACTTTAAGCACAGGCTTTCTCGAATAAAGGAGAATGAAAGGGCGATTACTAATATTTCACTGTTTTCATTCTGACTTACAAAGTGTAAACCGCTTGCACAAATGATTTTGAATCAACTAGAACAACAAGGGTACTATAATGTTCATTCAAGTTCGATCAAATCAATGACTCATTCATCATCAGAATAATAAGAAGACTAATTAGGAAAACTTGGATCAAAAGCTTAGGTTTACTACGAGTTAGTTGGAGGCAGCTTTATTATATCTCGAGCCTTTTTCCTTTTCAGCCAATGAGAAGAAGGACCAAACCATATCTATGGCCTCATGCTTTTCCAAAGTCAAAGCAAAAGTACAATGGACCTCACAAAGATCACTTCTTAAATATGCACTTCGAGCTTCACCGTTCTCCGAATGTATAATCTCTATCTATGGTTTTGAGGTTGAGTTTTACACCAGAGGGCAACTTGTTGGGCACACATGCCGTATTTCTTTTTACTTTTGAAATAAAGGTCTTTCCCCATGAGTAAATGATGTATGCTCACTGGCTTATGACTTATGAATATTATTAGATGGTCACCCAATCTTTCCTAAAGTCCAAAGCCGTTGATGGAAACCTCTACCCATATGAAGAAAAACTAGACGAGGGCCAACTATCCCTCATCCTCCTACTCCTCCCAGCCATTTCTCGTGACATTATCTTACTGTAGGGCAAGTCAATCCTGTTTTCCAGTTGATGTTGCATCTTAACCCCTATATTTGATTCTTCTTTCCTCAAATCCCACCAAGTTATCAACAACTTCATCCCTTCCTCATATATATAATGGATTTACCATTGATCTACATTCCTGCACAGACCGAAGATAACACTTTTCAATACAATAACATTAAGCTGTTAATCAATGTAACGACCTTCTTCGGAACCCCAAGCATCTTTAGCTAGTAACGGCCTAGTCGAATGCCCTTACTCATCCAAACATAGCGGGGATGGGGATGGAGGTAGAACGTAAGAACCAACCTTCCTCCACTGGTGCTTCCTCATCCCTTAGTCTCGCTATGCTCAACGTGCCTATCGTACCTTACCCCATTCGTAGAAAGAAGGAAGCAATGATCGAGAAGCATCCTTGGCTTGGGATCGAGAGGCAAGTTATGAAATGGTCTCTTTGTCGGTAAAAAATTCTAGTTTCGAGGTCGGGCCCTCGAGTGAGTGTTTTCCCACGATAGATAAATAAATAGAGTGGTTTACCTTACTTTTTTAATAGAAGATTGGGTTGGTCTGATCCTGTCCTGCTCCTGACAAAAGAAAGGAAAATGTCAAAGAGAGGAACCCTCCCTCCAACACTCTACTAAGTCTATTGAAAGAATATCCTAAAAAGTCCTTCCTTGCATTGTCACTTTAGTAACCCGCCCTGCTCTTCGACTTTACGTAGTGCCCAGCCGTACCACCTAGCTCGACAGTATATAATGCAGATGGAAAGTCACTAGTAGACTAACTACTTGAGTCGTAGAGAATGAATAGCTGAATGGCCTGGAAGGCTTTTCCGAGGTGGTTGAAATCAAAAGATGAACTTTCAGTAACAGGAGATGGTAGAACAAGCTAAACCAATCCATCATGAGTTGTCTTTTCAAGTCGTCGAGTGATAAAATCACCGACACAAAAGGATTAAAGAAAAGGCATGGCTGTTAGAGGACCTCGCAAGCCCTCTATTTCTGGAATCAATCATTCCCATATGTCTCGTCCCTTTCACGGATGGATTACATAGATTTCAGGTATAACAGAGAACTCGATCAATTGCGTGATCAAATATTGGCGAATGTTAAGTGGTTGATTTATTCTTTTCGTCTTGTGGAGACTTTCTCATTTGGGTAGCTTGACACGTCTAGAATATAGGAATTTATTTTCAAGTGTAGAATTATCGAAGTAATAAATAACCCGATGAGAATGGGGTCGATCTACAGGAAAGTAGAATTAAAATTATAAATTATAAATACTTTTAAAATAATTAATGCAATATAAGATGTTTGCAAATATTAATTCAATTAACCAATTCAAATAAAAGTTAAGGTTATGGGGATCCACTCTTAGCATAAGAAATAAGAATATATTTAACTTTTTTTATAACTCAATTGAAATCCTCACACAAAGGAGGTTCTAACCAGAAAATATAACAATTAAAGTTCATCATCATTTATATATTGATTAGTATTTATTTCTTTCAATTATTATACATCAAATCTTATAAATGGTTCAAGTATTTATTATGCCAATCTTTATATTTGTCTACAATAAATTAAGACTCCCACTTTACAAGAAATGGTATATACACCAAATCTTATAAATGGTTTCAAAAATTTATTGTGTCAAGTATAAATTTTGTCAATAATAAATCAAGAATCACCACTTTAAAAGAAAGGGTATTAATTCTATAAACAAAATAAATACATCATATATAAATTTGTATAACTTAAGAATAAAGTATTAAATTCATGAATAAGTGTTAAGCATATCTTATTACCTTGCCAAGAGCTTCACCCCTTTACCTTAGTATAAATAAAATTATTTGGACATAATAAAATTAAAGAAAAAGAAAAAGGAAAGAAATGGAAGAAGAAATAACATGACTTAATAGTAAGCAAGAGAAATAATATAACAAAGAGATAATACAAAGGATAAGTATTTTAAACTAAATTCTAACTTTCTAATTACATACATTAGGCATAAATAAGTCACCTATTTATAGAAAAGTATAGATAAATTGAGACAAATTAGGAGGGAACCACTTGGATGATGAAAGTCAAGAATGATGGCAAAATAATTTGCATTGATTATCACTAAGGCATCTACTTGATTATCCAATTTGGAATGGATGTGATTAGAATTAACTATCACTCAAAACATCAAAGTTCTAGATAAGTCTCTTATCTTTTTAAATTGAGTTATCTTATACGTATTAGATACGTATTGCTATAGTTATAGGATAAATACTGATAACTATTCAAACTAGGCCTGTACTGCAGATTAATTCTGTTCTAGGCCATTTTTACCCTCTAAACACTCGAATTTCAAATACTTTATAAAATAAAATATATTATCTCATTAAGTCAGCTCTTCATAGGATCAAGAATCACTCCAATTGGATCTTTAAGTAGAAAGTTATGCCCATTTTACCGAACCTACTACAAAACAGTTAAAAGATAATTAGGTACAATATTGTAAACATACTTAAGTTAAAAACATTAAATACACTAGTAATACAAAATAATGATGTAAAACTCTTATTAAATGTGTAATTTCAAGTGTTCATCAGTGGGATATGGTCAAAACTATATGTATTGTGCAATATGCTCAAAATTGTAAGTATTGTGGCGTATTGCTCCCAATAATTCCTTTAGTGTAATTCATATAGTGTACCTTTTAGTCTTGTGAGAGCTTTCTAGTCTGAGTGGAATATGCTCAAAACTGTACGTATTGTAAAATATGCTTAAAACTGTATGTGTTGTTCTCGATAATTTCCTTAACATAATTCAAGTATAGTGTACTTTCTAGTCTTGGTGGGATATGCTCAAAACTGTACGTGTTGCTTCTGATAATTTCCTTACTATAGTTCAAGTATAGCGTATATCTTTGATATGGTCAAAACTATACGTATTGTGGCGTGTTGCTCCCAATAATTCTTTTAGCGTAGTTCATATATATTGTACCTTTTAGTCTTGTGAGAGCTTTCTAGTCTGGGTGGAATATGCTCAAAACTGTACGTATTATGAAATATGCTTAAAATTGTACGTGTTGCTCCCGATAATTCCCGTAGCGTAGTTCAAGTATAGTGTATTTTCTAGTCTTTGTGGGATATGTTCAAAACTGTTCTTATTGCTCCTAATAATTCCCTTAACGTAGTTCAGGTATAGTGTACCTCAAATATGTACGTATTTCTCTCGAAAAAGTCTTGATTATATAGTCTAATTATAATACTAATAGTGTAGTATACTCAAAACTGTACATGTTACTTTCGATAATTTTGATAACGTTGTTCAATTATTGTGTACCTCAAAGAAGTACGTATTGATCTCGAAAGAGTTTCGATTATATAGTTTAATTATAATATCAATAATGTAGTATGATGTACTATCAACATTGTAATATAATTGATGTAATCACAATAAATAAATAAATAAAAGATTATGACAAGAATGTCATAATTACAGGAGCTCAATCCCATTAACATTTGCAATAAATCCATGAGTTTCATTCTATTTATTTAAAAATACATGTTTTTTCTTATATAATTTAAAATATTTACTAATTATTTAACTTATGAATATCAACAATTTCATAATTTAACTTAAAAGATAGAATATTAGTCTATATTTATTTCCTTAAGTAGAGTTTTTATAATTCAAAATATTTACTAATAATGTCTATGCAAAATGCTTTTTTATAATAAAAAAAAGTAATTATATGTCAATTATAAGAGTTTTTATTAGTACGGTCCAAGAAATTTATAAGATTAAAAGTATATTGTATAAAATGAGTTTTTCAAAATTTAAAAGAGAAAAAGCACTACTTTATAATTTTAACCAATTAAAATAACTTTTATTTTATATCAAAATATTTTTTTTAATTTTTTAAAACAAATATAGAAAATGATTGTTAAACTCAACTGAGCCCGAGCCCCTCTAAGAGATGTTATGTTAACAATACATTTACCATATGTTCGATTGAGGAGGGTAAAGAAAAAGTTATTTTTTTATAATTACAACTACATAATTAAAATAAATAAATAATTTCTTTAAAATTAAAAAGTTTTTTAACTATTTCAAAAGCTAAAATAATTTGTAATTGACTATGAGTTTTATGGAAACTCATATAGACATGTGCGTATTCAGTTAAAAATAGATACTGAACAGACTCATGAGAATTCTAATAGATTTCTTATGTAGTTGTCAATAGAAGGTACTCTCGAGTTGAGTAGTACATGTGGTCCTTTAACCTGTGCACTACAGTAGACTTGTGAGTGATCCATCATACTTTAGTTCCACGCTGATGCGATAATTCTATATCATAAATTAAGTGCAAGTATACACTATCGTATGCAAGTAATAAAGAGACTAAATAAGTCGGATGTCGAACCCACATGGATAATGTTTTCTTTTCAACCAATTACTAAAATTATGTCTTCCTAATAATTATTCAGAAAAATAAAAATCTAAGAATGAATGTAAGAAATATAAAAGCAAAAACACAATGCAATGAGATTTAAAGATATAGCAACGTAGAGAGAACCTAGGATTAATATTATCCCTCAATATGTTTCTAATGATTAATCCTCTAATATTTAACTCACTTAGTCTTTATTATTGATCAAGACACTAATGTATTCACAAGCCTCTTCCAAGGTCATGCAAGTATACCCTAATTTACCAAATACCTATATTCCTATGGTACTTGTAATAAATTAAGATTCATTAAGATTAGGTCTTATTGATCATACATGCCAATTAGGTATATTCCTATCCTAAGTTGAAACTTGCATATGCAACATTGAATGTTACTCTACAATCATGCATCAAATTACCTAGGTCTAAATATTATGATTCCTCTTCCGAGTTTATCAATAATATTACCAATTCATTCACCATATATTGGCCAGATATATTGAAGCATTAAACACAAGTAATTTAAATAATAAAAGACTAAGTTTATTAAATACTAAAAAGATATGGCAATTAAGCACACATATTGAGTTCAAATATTAACCCTAGAAAACAAGTTAGCTCATGGCTACAAGAGAACAGCAGTAAAAATAATTATAAATCATGATACAATTATTAGCAAACCGATATAGACGTCAAATTGCTCTTAATTGCGCTGCCTAGGAACTCTTGATGCCGAAGAACGTCTTGTATTTCTCTCTAAAGATGCTTCAATTAAGCTCCTATTGCTCTCCAAGACTTGTGTTCTGTATTCTTGATGCTCTTGGGTCGTCTTGGATTCGTCTCTAAAGGCTGGGAACGAGTGGCTTTATATAGGGATTGATATGAGCTTGAAAATCTCAATTCTCGTCGGACTAGGACTCGCACTACCGCTGGCGCGCTATGCATCTGTCGCTGGGGCGACGCGTGAAAAAGTCTTCACCGCTGGAGCGGTGGGATCTTGGCGCTGGGGCGCTTTATGAAAACGGCTTCACCGCTGGCGCGGTGACTGTCTGGCGCTGGGGCGCTATACGCGACTTAAGCAGGTCGTTTTTCTTATTTCGATCACTATTTCAGCGCTTGGGCGAAAATACTTGTGGCGCGGGGGCGATGGACACATACTTTGAAAACTTTGCATTTTAGTCCCTGTTTTCGCTCCTTTTGCGTTCTTTCTTTAAATTTCGTTCAAGTCCCTATAAATAACAATAATGCACATAAATAGCCATCTATTCTCATAAAATTATAAAATATCAATAATAAAAACATGAGAAAATATATGACAAATTTGCCCTTATCACACGCATGTCAAAAAATTTTCATAGTCTAATCGTTGGATGTCGCTTGGTATGGTCCAATACTTATAGAGTCCGGTGAGTGTAGGTATAGGATCCATCACTCGCATAAGAAGTTTTATATTCAGATGCTTTGAAACTTTATCTCAAGAAAGTCTTATGGCTATAAGCAATATACCCAAAAATAGAGTTTCTACAGGGTCGAACAATAAAGCAAAAAGTTTGTTTATATTGTTCAGTGAGATACAAGTCTGAAGAGAGGTTTATGGATGAACATATAGAGATTTAACGGTGTTGATCTATGTCTCACACATTCAGGATATATATAACGAAAAGACTATATGTATGCGTTGTAATCTCAATTTGTATGGTCCAACACGTTGATTTGTAATATCTTTAACGTGTGTATGGGGTATTATTCATGGACTCATGAAATAATTTTATTTGACAAATCAAGCGTGGACCTAGGGAGTCTTGAGATATAGAGTGTAATCGTTGTGCACTGGGGCAATGTATCAAATTAAATTGTTCAATCCAATAATATTCTGCATCACCACGAGATGCGCGCGCACATATCTATAAAAAAATATTAAATACAATAATTAGTTAACAATTATTATTTATTAATTATATCATGATAAATGAGACATTGTAAACCTTCAATTGAATTTGTCCAAGTGTGTGGTATGATAGGATTCACTAAAAGTATATTTGGTAATTATTAACGACGATAATTATTTAAATATTAAATAATTAAATTATTTTATTATTAAATTATTTAATATTATAATATTATATACATAATTAGTTGGAAGTATCTGCATATAATATTATTATTTAATATAATAATATCTATATTCTTGGTGGCAAATATATAGATATTTTACAATATTATATTATATTGATAAGAATTAATAATATAATAATATTATATATATTTTATTGGATAAGTATAAATATATTTATGATTATTATATTATATGTTAGATATATATATATATATATGTGTGCGCGCGCGCGCGCGCGCGAAGTGGACGAGAGAAGCATTTTGAGAGAAGCAATTTTATTGCTTTTAAATGCTGTGTTATTATTATGTTTAAAAGGGTGGCCGATCAAATATAGAGCTAAAGAGAGGAATTTAATCTTTTTTCTTGAAAATTAATTTTAAATGTTGAAATTGATTTTGGTTTATTTGCTTATATTGGTTATCAATTATAACAATATAAAAATTTATTTTATTAATTAAAGAGTTGATAAAAAAAAATTCTTAAAATTTAAAGTACTTAATGAAAGTCAAAATAAAATGGGAAAAGAGAGCCTAAGAGACGGAGCCCAGATGGTAGTTCTGACAGAAACAAAAAGGCTTGGGTCGGGGAAAGAAAAGAAGCGATAAAAATACTTGTCCAGGAATGAAAACGTTGAGCAACCAACAGCTATTGGGTTGAAGATGGGAAAGCGGACTGGGTGGAAAGAGAGGTGGGGCAAAAAGACATAACTCCAAAGAAGAAAAAATGTAAAGGAAAAGAAAACAACTCTCCAACAGGTGAAACATATCGGCGGGGTTTGGAGATCAGCCTCATTGAGAATTATGAATATTATGAGTTGGAATGTCCGAGGTTTGGGGAATCTTTGAACATTTAGGGCAACGAAAAAAAATCTCCAAAACTATGAACTTAAAGTGGTATTCTTTTACGAAACAAAAATGAAGAAAGATCAAATGAGGCAAGCTAGCAAACGGTTGGGTTTTGATAATTTCTTTGCAGTTGGTAGGGAAAGGTTGAAGGGAGGTATAGATCTGTTATAGAATAATGAGACTAACCTGCATATTGTATTATATAGCAAATGCCAGATTGATGTTATAGTAGAGGATGGGGTAAATAGAAAATGGAGGTTGTCTAGGGTATATGAATTGCTAGAAGCCGAGTACAAAAGACATACTTGGATTTTGTTGTCAAGGCTACAAAATATGTTCAGTCTCCCTTGGATTCGCTGTGGGGACTTTAATGAAGTCCTTCACAGTAATGAAAAATGTATGGAGCTCCGAGGAATGCAGGGGTGATTGAAGATTTTAGGAAGGCGTTGAGAAAGAGCAACCTTACTGATATGGGGTGGAACGGTTATCCCTTTACCTGGTCAAACAAGAGGTTTAGGGTGAAGTTAGTAGAAGAAAGACTTGATGGGTTTCTTTACACAAAAAACTGGAAGGGGCTCTATAGTAGAACAACAATCTTCTATATAGCCTCCACAAGATCTGACCACTGTTCAATCTTGTTGGAAGCGTGGAGGGATCTAGAGTGGATCAAGAAAACAAGGAAAAGTAAACATATTTTCCAATATGAATTGTCCTAGAGCAACAGAGATGAGTATAAAGAAATAGTTAAAGAGTTCTGGCAAATTCATCAGGACCGCGAGAGGAATGTATTACGAAATTTTATCGAGAGGAATGAGGGGGTGAAATTAGGGTTATCTGATTAGAGTAGAAGGGTCATTGGTGGAACCAAAAGGAATATCAATCAACTCTTTTCAAGGTTAGAAGATTATAAAATGGCGAGGCACCACTTTATTTTTGGAGAAGAGGTCAGGAAACTTGAAAGAGAGATTGACCAGATGCTGCATAATGAAGAGCTTTACTGGAGACAAAGATCAAAGGCTACCTAGATCAGGAAAGGGGACAGGAACACTAAATACTTTCATACAATGGCTTCTAAAAGGAGATCAAAAAATACAGTTAAGGGGATTTTAAATGAGTCAGGTTGCTGGGTAGAAGATGAAGGGGAAATAGAACAGGTTTTTTGTAATTACTTTACCAATTTTTTTAATTCTTCAGGGCCATTTGAAGAGACATTGTCAGCAGCTCTAAGGGGCCTAGAAGGGAGAGTCACGATAGAGATGAACGAGGATCTATGCAGAACCTTTTCAAGAGATGAAGAAGTCAATGCAATGTGGCAGGTGAATCCCATTAAAGCATTAGGACCGAATGGGATTTTAGTGGGCTTTTATCAAAAACACTGGAAGATGGTTGAAGATGCAATAATGAATGCTTGCTTTGAGGTAATGAACCATCAAGGTGATTCCTCTATCTTTAACCACACTCTGATTCCAAATAAGCATAACCCTTCAAACAACATCAAATTATAGATCAATTAGCCTAGCAAATGTCAGTTACAAAATTATAGCAAAAGATATGGCAAACAGATTAAAAATAGTGTTAGATACCCTGTCTCCCTAATCAAAGTGCATTTATTCCTAAAAGGCTAATAAGTGATGACATTATTGTGGGGTACGAGGGTTTGCATAAGATCAAGAGCAAAAAGACCGATATAAGGGAATATGCAGCATTAAAGCTCGATATAAGCAAGGCTTATGATCAAGTATAATAGAAGTTTCTCCAAGCTGTGATGGCCAAGATAGGGTTCTAGGAAAAGTGGATTGAACTGGTAATAAGATATGTGACAACCACTTATTTTTCCTTATTACTTAACAGAGAAGTAAGAAGGGGCTTCTAAGTGTCCAAAGGGTTGAGACAAGGATGTCCTCTGTCTCCTTACCTCTTCCTCCTCTGTGCTGAAGCTGTTTTTTGCACTTTTTCATCTAGCTGAGAGTAGGAAGCAGATTTGTGGGGTGCCATTTAGAAGAGAGGTAACTGTCTCTCACCTGTTTTTCGTGGATGACAGCTTAATGTATGTGAAGGCCGACAGTCATAGTTGCACTTATTTGAAATAGGTGTTGGATTATTATTCTGCTAGCTCATAACAGCTTTTCAACTTCAATAAGTCTTCCAATGTGTTAGCCCAAATATGCCACACTATAAAGCAAAGGCCATCAAAGAGATTTTTTAGTTGAAAAGAGTGTCAACACATGAAAGATATTTGGGGCAGCCTTCAATGGTGGGGAGAAGAAAAAGATAGTTTTTCAATGACGTCTTTTTAAAGGTTTCTAATTAAGTAGGGGGGTTGGAACCAAAGATATTTTTCAAGTGGAGTGAAAGAGGTATTAATAAGGCGGTTGCACAAGTTATGCCAACTTTTCTATTATGTGTATTCAAGCTTCTAGTTAGCTTATGTAAAGATGTCCAAAGGTTGCAGATGAAATTTTGGTTAGGAGAGTTTGTTACACAAAGAAGTAAAACTCATTGGATTAAGGGGGACAATCTGTGTAAAGGCAAAAGTTGTGGAGGAATTGGTTTCAGAAATCTACCATGTTTTAATCAGGCCCTCTTGGCCAAGCAGGGATGGAGATTAGTCCAAAATTCTTAACCATTGGTTGCTAAGGTGATGAAGGCCAAATATTTTAGGAATTGACAGTTTTTAGAAGCCAACTTGGGTAGTAACCCTTCTTTTATTTGGAGAAGCCTTCTTTAGGGTGAGGAGCTATTAAAGAATGGTACAAGATGGATTATTGGATATGGAAAAAAATTTGATGTTCTCAAGAGCAACTGGATCCCAAAAACATCCACCATCAAGCTTATATCTCCCCCATCACTACCAGATAGATGCACGATGAATTTCTTAATTGATGACAATAATGCCTGAAAGGTAAAAATGATCAGGCAACATTTCTTGGAAGCAGATTCAAACCTGGTCCTTTAAATCCCCCTTCCGGTAACAAAAGAAGAGGATAAGTTGTGCTGGCATTATGACAAAATGGGAGAACTACTTAGTTAAAAGTGGCTACTTTGTAGCCCTGTCAAGCAAACTGGGTCATAATCTTGATACTTCGAAGAATTTGAAGAACCTGTGAAAAAATGTATGGAGCTACCCTATCCTTCCAAAGGTCAGAATTTTTCTTTGGAGTGCCCTTTGTAGTTCACTCTTTACAGGATGTCTCTTGTACTTCAGGAAAATCATGGAAAACCCTATATGCTCAAGATGTTTGAAAGCCAATAAGGATATCAATCATGTACTGTTACACTATAAGCTGGCTAAGGTAGTGTGAAAATAGACTATATTTGCTGAATGGATGAATAGGCTGAAGGGTGTAGACTTTTGGAATATTGTACAGTCCTTTTTTTCATCAATCTATAACAGTGAGTTTATCTTGTTCATTATGTTCATGTAGGCTATATGAAAAAGCATAAATAAATGTGTTTTGAAGGGTGAACATAAAGATCCAAAGCATTTGATCTCTTAGATAGAGGTATATTATGAGTCTTACAGCCTTTGCAACCAAGCTGAGAGCAGGGACTAATTGGCTCAATGAAGAGAGATGAGTATAAAGTTAAGGAGTAACAGGGAGTACAAGATAAATGTCGATGCAATTGTGAACAAAAACCATAACACTATTGGGGTGAGAGCAATTGTTATGGATGCTAGAGGCATCGTGGCAATGGCTACTGTCCCTGGGGTATTTTTCAACAACGTCGAAATAGCAAAAGAAGAAGCTGTTAAACTGGGATTCCAAGTGCCTAAAGCCCTAAATCTGAAAGAATTCATTTTAGAATCTGACTCAAAAAATACAGTTGATCTAGCAAATGGCCTTTTCAGGTCTTTTAAAAAGATAGGGTGGTTGATCCAAGATATTAAAGATCTTATGAGGTGTTGCCCCTGCTTTAGAATTGAGTTGGTTTCTAGAAATCAAAATGGCTTAGCCCACAGGCTTGCCAAATGGGCATTGTCTAACGTTGCTATAAACTTTTGGCTAGATAATTTTCCAGTCTCTTGATTTATATAACTATTATTGGTTTTTCAAAAAAAAAGTTTTAAATCTAGTGTTGGATTTGGAACTGTTATTCTAGTTTATCAAGACCAACGTGTATGTGACTACAACTAATTACGAGTAGGACTCCAGACGGACTCCCAAATTACAGGTGTAAAATGTTACACGTTTTGGTTAATTTTCAAACTCATTTAATTTATTAATGTGATTAATATGTTGTTTCTTGTGTTTATTATATGGTTTTATTATTCTGCTGCACTTAAATATGTATATGATACGTATTTGGTATGATTAACACAGTTGTACATGCATACACCCTAGTATAATTGATCCCCAACAAAGTTATCACCCTTTAATTTGGGAATATTACATCTATATTAGAGAAGTTTGCAATTTACATACCTGTAACAAATATACATGCTTATGATTAAGTTTTGAGACGAATAATCTTATGTCATGCTTTATCAATGTAAATCATGATTTATAAATTTAATGACATAAAACTTACCCACAGGCTAAAGTTTTAATTCAATTAGATTCACTTGTAACTTTATGATATAGCATATATCATGTTTTACTAATTATGAATCTAGTGATATAAAACTTGCCTGTAGACTAAAGTTTTAATTCAATTAGACCCATTATAACTTTATGATATAGTATATATCATGTGTTACCATTATGATCCATTATGAATCTAGTAACATAAAACTTGCCTATGGGTTGAAGTTTTAATTCAATTAAATTCATTTATAACTTTATGGTAAAATATTTATCATAATTTACCAATGCAAATCATGATTCAAAATAATGAATCTAATGACATAGAACTTATATATTTGCTAAAATTCTAATTCAATTAGATTCATTTTATCATTATGATAAAACTATCAAATTATATTCATTTTCCTAATCCTTGTTAGTAAATTAAGAAATATAATCCAAAATTTTATCTTAGTTAATCATATAAATGTAATAAAAATTCTTGTAGGATAAACTTTACTACATTAAATTTAATTAACCACAATTAATGTCATTTTTCATATGTGATCCTAAAATATTCAATATATATTTTGCATAATTAAAGATGTTGTGGATGCTTTCTAATTATTTAAAATTATATGAATCATTAGACATTTTATTCTATTCAAAATTGTTCACATAAACAACAATAAGCATTATATACAAATATGAACATAACTTCAACTTATGTGCACAAAACTATCATACTTAAATTGTATGCATAATAATAAATCATACATACACAAATTGATGGCCTTTCCAAAATTTTGATACATAAATTGATATATACTAAATGCCAAATTTATGAATTATTCATACAAAAATTTGCATGTATCGATACATAACTAGTATGATACTTACAAAAATTAAACATAAAATTAATAAAGACATTAAAAAAAGAGTTACATAAGGTCCTATTTATAAATTTTAAAATATTTTATGGTTAAACTATAATTATTCAAAATTTTGAAGGTTTGACCAAAAATATTCAATTATATAGGGTCTATCTATAAACTATTAAATATATATAGTCAAAATATAATTAACCAAAAGTTGTAAGTATAGGTGCAATTATCCAAACTTATAGGGGACAATTTAAAATTATAAAATTCTTTAGGGGTACAACTATAATTACAAAATTCTTCTAGGGGTTAAACAATAATTACAAAAAAAATTAAGGGTCAAAATATAATTACAAAGTCCTATAGGGGCCAAACTATAGTTACTTATATGTCTAGGGTCGAAACATAATTAACTAATGTTGAAATGGCCAAAATGATAAAAATTGATAGACATGTCATTTGTCAAGGATGATAAACGACATGTCATACACTTATAGATTTTAGCACCTGGATGACATGTCATCCATTATTTGAATTTTGACCATTGGACGACATGTCATTTATAGTCATTTTAACCTCTAATCGGGTCGATCTTACTCGATTTAACTATATCTTTCTCATTTTAGCTTCAATTTTAACGTTTTAAATTAAAATTTTCTCACAATTTAATTTTCTAATGATTTCTAATATTATTTTATTTCATACAACGTCAAAATATCAAGTTTCAAGTGAAAAATATTCAGCCATAAACTTTAATATGTTCAAATTGCACAACACTCAAGACAAAGGCAAAATATGCTCTGATGCCAACTATTAGAACTTAAATATGATCCAAACATACTTCAAAACAATTAAAAGAATTTAAATCAAGTATGAAATTAAAATATATAAAAAAAAATATCTCTAAGTCATTGATGTTTTACACAATCTAGTAAAGTACTTTTAAGCTGTGATCAACCTCTAATGATAGTTTAGAGTTCAAAGAATGAGATTGAATAGCTTAGAGACCTCTATTTAAATTTCACCATATATATAGTATTGAAAGGAGAAAACGTCATTCTCCTTCGTGAGATTAGGTTAAAACGAAGAATCTTAAGTTCGACATTGAACCTTAACCTTTATGTGCAGCGGAATAACTTGTATATCAAACAAAATAGCAAGAATCTAAAGCAAAAAATAAAAATAAGAACACAATCACTTACGTGGTTTGGCCAATTGCCTACATCCACGGTAGATCTAAGGATCCTAGCCTCTCTTATTAACTTCCTAGAGATTTTACAAGAAAAACTCAATAAAGAATCCTCAAAAGGATCTAGTATTTAGTACCCTTACTCTACTACGAATAATGAATACCCAAACGATGGTTCCACCCTAATGCACACAAGCACTTAGTGTCTACCCAGTTTTTTCTTTCTCTTAGAGTCTCTCTTAATGTTTAATCTCAACTAAATGGTTTATAAGTGTTTATATAGGGGTTATTTCGTGCCTACTAACCTTATTTCTTATTAGAATAAGAGTCAACTTATTTTGAAAATTCTAAACTTCCCCAAACTCAAAATTCGAATCAAAAACAGAAAATCTTCCCTCTCTGGCACTGAGGCGCTGAGCCTTGACGCGCCCACCGCGGCGCTAGTGTTCTGTTCTGGGCGCTACAGTGCCCAGCCCCTGTTCTAGCTCCGCTCTTTTCCTTCCTTCTTTCGCATCTTCAAGTCTTATTTTACTTCTCCTTTAGTGTCTCACATATCATAAACTTTTTTATAAATATTTCATACGTTCTAAATTTTTTGTGACTCTTTTTTTTTATATTCATCTTAATTTTTATCAAAATAAAATTATTAAATCACCAAATTTCTAACATATAAACATTCTCCCGTTAAAAATGTCACGTGAAACAATCTAAAGATTATGTGCAATTTTAAACTGTTAAGATTGAATATATTGACCCTTTATGAGTTATTCAAGACTTAAATTAATTCAAAAAAAAAAATGATTGGAATTGAATTAACTTAATATTGCATGAGTCTTAACTTTACGGTTTGAGTAAGTTATTCAAACTTTGAAGCTTTGAATGAGTTTACACAATTTTTAATAATTGTATTTTGTTGTATTAAAAAGTTTGGTTTTGTTTCCATGAAACAAAGAAATTGATCGTGATATTTTATGTTGATCCGCATACCGCAGGAAGATAATTTTGAGATTGATGATCATGGGTTCTCTCATTGGTTCGACGAGCAGCAAGTAGTAAAATGAACGGCTGTGATCACAACAACAATGCTGGAGAAGAGATTGACCTGACTCTGAAATCAGGGTTTCCTGCTGAGACTGATGAAAATGAAAATGAAAATTCAGAATCACTTGGCATTGGGCAAAAGTTTGATTTTCGTGGCCTTCACTCTCATGAGGTAATTTCTTTTTGTTTCTAGAATCTATGAGATTTATAATCAATTTGAAATTTAAAATGAAAAAATTTTTATAGTCAGTATATAGTTTTCTTAAAGGGTGATATATAATATTATTTGAGAATTTGTCAATTACCCCTCGTAATTTTGTTTTTTTACCACTTTTTATTTTAATTTTTTTAATAGGCATCAGAATCTCCCTTTTCAATAAATATAGCAATTGGGTCAAGGTAGTCCAATGACACAGCTCAATAGGTTTATTAATAATATTATTATTTATCACAAAATTTTGTGGCACAAATCCGTCATGGGTTTGTGTCAGCACAATGCTGACACAAATCCAACACGTAATATCCTTTAATAATATCACTATTTTTATTAATAATATCATTATTTATCACAAAATAAAACATCTTATTACTACATTAATATATGTTTATGTTTATATTTATTCAAGTTAATATTTATGTTATAAATGAATATATAATTAAATTAAAAATTACTTTTAAAAATATTTTAATTACTATTGTTAATTGTGACTATATTAAATTTGTGTTTTTATCATAATTAAAATTACATTCTAATTATAATTATAATTATAATTACCGTTAATGTACATATTATAATTTGTAATTTCAAACAAATTGGTAGTACATGTTAAAATATAATTTTATTATAGGCAGAAAATAAAAATTTAGTAATGAATTAATTGTATTTATTTACACTATTTTAATATATATTCAGACAAATTTAGACACTCTCAAGTTAAATGTCATAATTTCAAATCCAATATTAATTTCAATTACGTTAAATTTTATAATTTTAAATTTAAAATGTTATAATTTTAATTTCAATTACGTTATATATTATAATTCTAAATCTAATTTCAATTCCAATTATGTTAAATATTATAACTCAAATTTCAATGTCAATTTCAATGACATTAAATATTATAATTTTAAATCCACTTTTAATTTCAATTACATTAATATTATAATTTCAAATTTAATTTTAATTATATTAAATATTATAATTTCAAATCTAATTTCAATTTCAATTACGTTAAATGTTATAATTCTATTTCCAATTCTAATTACGTTAAATGTTATAATTCAAATTCTAATTTCAATTTCAATTACATTGAATTTTATAATTTTAAATCTAAAATGTTATAATTTTAATTTCAATTAGGTTAAATATTAAAATTTTAATTTTAATTTTAATTTTAATTCTAATTATGTTAAATGTTATAATTTTAAACCCAATATTAATTTCAATTATGTTAAATATTATAACTCCAAATCCAATTCTAATTATGTTAAATGTTATAATTCAAATTTCAATTTTAATTTCAATTACGTTAAATATAATTCAAATTTTAATTTCAATTTTAATTACGTTAAATGTTATAACTCCAAATTCAATATCAATTTTATTTATGTTAAATGTTATAATTCTAAATCTATTTCAATTTCAATCATATTAAATATTATAATTTTAAATCTAATTTTAATTTCAAATACGTTAAATATTATAATTTCAATTCCAATTTCAATTTCAATTATGTTAAATTTTATAATTTTAAATCTAATTTTAATTTCAATTACGTTCAATGTTATAATTGTAATTCCAATTCCAATTACATTAAATATTATAATTTGAAATACAATTTTAATTTTAATAACGTTAAATGTTATAATTCCAATTCTAATTTCAATTTCGATAAATGTTATAATTTCAAATCCAATTCTAATTTTAATTACGTTAAATATTATAATTTCAAATCTAGTTTCAATTTCAATTACGTTAAATGTTATAGTTTAAATTATAATTTCATTTCCAGTTATGTTAAATTAAATTTTATAATTTCAATTCTAATTACGTTAAATGTTATAATTTCAAATCCAATTTTAATTTCAATTACATTAAATGTTATAATTCTAAATCCGTCTTCAAATTTAATTATGACTATATTAAAATTGTATTTTTTTATAATTGAAATTATATTATAATAATACTTATAATAAAAATTACTATTAATGTATTTATAATTAAAATTGTAATTATAATTTGTAATTTTAAACCATTCAGTAGTACATATTGAAATATAATTTTATTATGGAAAAAAAATAAATTTGAAATAAAAATTTAGCAAATGAGTCAATGACTTTGTATTTATTTACTTTATTCTAAATCAGAAAATTAGATAAAAAATACAATATATATAGTTGAATTTACATCACTATAATTACAATACATCCCAACTAAGTTGACATCTATTGAACAATTTATCATTTATTAACACCTTTTTAGACTGTTGATCAACAGTCCAAAAATTGTAATTTAAAATTTTCAACGCACTATAGCACTCACAAAAGATGAAAACATATGGGCTCGCGACATAATAAGATACTGTAACAATAATATAAAATTTTAAATTTTAAAATATTGGATAAAGTTAATAACTTTATTGGATACCGTAGTAACATTATAAAGTTAAAAATTTTAAATTTTAAAATACCGGTAGCAATAGTATTAGTTAAAATTTTAAAATTTTAAATTTCAAATGCTATAATAATAATAGAAAAAATAAATGCATGGGCCCACTACTTTAAAGTATTTTTTCTTCTTCTTTTTAATCATTTTTTAAATAATTTTAAAATATATATTTATCATTATTTAGGTCAATGGGTCGGCTCGTTCATGTGCCTCACTGATATGACACGAATATTATTCGTATTTGGACCGACTTAACACAACAGTTCATATGAGCTCAATTTTCATAGACCATGTTGGGCAGGCACAACCCACTTGCCATCTCCACTTTTAGAGTAGCAATTGATTACTTTTAAAAGAGAAGAATAGTACTAAAAAATAGAATATAAGTATATATTAAAAAATTGAGAAAAAAATGGTAAAAATCAATATTACAATGGAATTTATAGAAATTTTCCATATTTTAATTCATATTATTTTTTTGTAGTAAAAAATGGTTAATATATTAAATTTTTTTAGAGAAATTTGTCAATTACTTGTGAAAACTTGTATCACTACTTTTATATAGTAGGTGTAAACTTAGGTAATTAGGGGTGGAATTATGTTTTAAGAAAATCTTTTAAAAGGTAATGAGTTATGTATAACTTTGGTCTAGTAGTTTATCCAAAGTTATTATTTGGCCCCTCAATTCTAGTATTTATGTTGTGACCTTTAAATACTATGTTGACCTAGACGAATTTAAAAATTTTGATGATTCTAAACAAAAAAAAAATGTTTATGGACTAAAGTACAAAATTTTAAAAATTATAAGAAATAAATCAAAATGCAAAAGTTCAAAAACATTTCGTACTGTAGCGTTGTCCTATGACATCAACATTGTTTTATAATAGTTAAATCACTGTACAACAACTTGTTACATATGTTAACGGTTGTAACAATCAAAACATTATATTAGAACTGTGCAACGGTCAAAATATTTTAGCAATGACTAAAACCAGTTAGTTTTTCCATATCTATAAATACAAGTCTCATTCAAGCTCATCAAGACAAGGAAGCACTCTATAATCTTCAAATCTTTTGAAAATGAAAGTAATATTCATATTTGTGTTAAAATTATTGTATCTACTCTTTAAGAAGGTTTAAATTATAAGGATTTAATTAAACTCAAAATCAATCTTTGTAAGGGTTTAGTTGGTACCTAGTAAAGTCAACATACTGTAAGAGTTTGATTAGTATTTAAAAAATTAATCAGGGTTTGATTGGTACCTAGAAAAGTTAATTTGTAAAAGTTTGATTAACACTTGAGAAGTTAATTAAAAAATTTTAGAAGATAGACCGAATTAGTAAAATCCTCAAGCGTGGTTAGCTTTAAGGCATGGACATAAGTCTAGATAAGGGTTGAATCATGTAAACATCCGATTTTAGCTTTCTCCTTCCTTACTCCCTTATTTGTTGCATTTTACTTGTGCTTTAATTTATTTATATTATTAATAAGTGCATTACTTTTTAAATACTCAATTCACATCCCTTCTTATCTTCTCTACCCTATTTATTAAATTTTCATAATAGTTCCTAATTTATTCCACCGTTACATGTAATACGTACATATGTATGTATGTATGTGTGTGTGCATTTTATTGGATGTTAAAAATATTCTTTTAAATTGTTTGCATGTCCGGTTATTTTTGGACTTTATGCAATGCATATGGGATCAAGTATAGAAAGGAAAAGGAGAAAATATTTAACGGTAGGAGAATTTTGGTCTTTTTTAAATCTACAAAGAAAAACGTAGATATTGGTCGATATTATAGGGGAGTGATGATCATTTTTCCCTTGATTATTTTTAGACTTTGTGCAATGCACGTAGGATTAGGGATGACAATTTAACCCTGTCTTAGATTCGAATTTAAAAAAGTTAAAATTTAGATCCAGAACTCGTCCTAAAAAAGTTGAGTTTTTTTTCTTTGAATACGGTTTTTTGTGGGAACCCAAAAATTCGACCGGATGTGGATTTTATTTTTTTAAAATAAAATTTCTAAATTAATTCATAATATTTAACATATGAATTTAATAATTAATTTATAAAATAAATACTTTAAAATTTTAAATTTAACTTAAAAAATTAAAAAAAAGAACCTTTTAAAAAATTCGAGATTAAATTCGAATTCAAACTATTCAAATTTAGCTTGAGTTAAAATCTAAATCTAAAAAATTCACATAATCTAAATTTTACCACTATATAAGATCAAGTACAGAAAGAAAGGAAGAGGAAAAAAATAAAGTCAAAGCAGCAGTAGCAACAACAGCAGACAAATTCAACAGTCAGGACTCCAATCAGTTCAAGCCATTGAAGGATTTTGAAACAGAAAAAAAAAAAAAAAAAGATTGAACTGAAGTTCCATCAATTTATAAAATAAATCAAAGTTATTTTTGGGTGATATTTTCTCCTTTTTGTTATTTAGTTTGTACTAATTAAGTTTCAGCCCATCTGGTAATGGGACAATTGAGATTTGAGGATATTATTGGTGTTTGCTTCTGTTTTTTTTTTTTTTTTTTGGGACTCTTTAGCTTCAATTTCATCTTTTTGTTTCATTTTCATTGATTTCTTGTGTTCCGACAAATGCTATGTCATAAAGCCCTAACATTAGCAAACACGAGCAATCATTTGATCATTCTCTTGCCACGAAGATATTCAATTTTTTTAGCAATGTTATAAATTCTAAATTTAGATTTTAAGTTGTATTATAAATAATAATTTATTATATAATTATTAAATATAATTAATGATTAATGATTTATATTATTTTATCATTTAATAATTTTTTTTAATATATTTTAATTTAATATATAACTTAAAATGTATAATATAAGCAAAAATATAATTTAATTTTCTCCTATCAGTGAAAATAGACTTAGACCCTTTTAAAAAAAACCTAAAGCCAAAACGCTCTTTAATTCTAAAAAAGCACCACCCCTTTTTTGATCTAGATTTTGTTGGAGATGGGAGCTTCTGCCTCTTCTCCGACGGCTCCCTCTCATTACCAGTAGTTAACCTTTTTGCCTTTTTTGATTCTCCCTACAGTTTTTTCTCTTCTTTCTCTGTTTTGGTTTTCATCTCCCTTTCATTTTTTCGTTCTCTTGCCGGCAGCAGTCTTCGTCAATGACCTGGTCGAGAAGCCATGATGCTACCACGTTGTCTTGTTAGGCCATTGCACTAAGTGCCGCCTTTAGCCACCGAGCCCTCCGACAGCCAGACAGCTGTCTCATCTCCGCTGTCGTGCAACAACCATTTTTCTCTGGTGAGCAGGTTCTTTTTCGTTGATGCTTGCTTGGATTTGGCCGGCATCACATCCCCTCGTCATTTTTCCCCCTGGCAGCCATGCAGTTCACCTTCTTCAGCCATGGAGACCGATCCGAGTAAGAATCCGGCTTGGGTCGTTGCTGATTCTAGCGTGCCATCGAAGAGCTTCCTGTTTTTGTCTAACCCCTCCTCTTTTGGCTACGACCTACTTCTATTGCTCCGCTGCCAGCCAGCTCTCAGAGTTATATATATTGTGGTTGGTGCTTGTATGTTGGGTTTTGTAGAAGATTAGAATTTGGGTGTATTTTGAATATATTGTGTAGGGATTTTGTTGTAATTTTATTTTAATAGTACGTATAATAATTCTTGTGGGTGAAGTGGTATTTTTTCTTTACGAAGTAATATTTTTGTTTACGAGGTCAAATTATTTTTGTGTGAGAGGGTCAAATTTTTCTATTTATAATAAGGTTAGATATTTCTTTTGAAAGAAGTCTTTTAGGATTTAATAATATCTTTGTTGTTGAAAAAAAAAGTTTAAGCGAGTCACAAAAATTTTATTTTATTTTTATAAAACGTCTCAATAATTATTTAATATATATTAATAAATCTATCATATAATATTATAAAATTTTTTATAATATTACATTTGAAACTTAAAAAAAAAAAAAAAAAAAGACAAACCCACTGAGTTGTGTTTGGCACATAAAATTAAATTAGACTAACTTTTTTTATTAGACTTAAACCCATCAAACTTCTGTTCACTTTCTTTCGTTTTGTCATTTTATATTTATCAAGATTTATTAGCACTATACAACAAAGAAAAAAATTTCATTAATTTAAAAATATTTTGTATCTATAGCTAATTTCTATTAGGAGTTAGTGCTATACAAACAAAGTAAAAAAAAACTAATTGATTTAAAAACAACAACGACCGATACTATTACTTTTTATTAAATCTAATTACTCAAAATTTAAGAATGATAAATACTCTGCGAGAATGGGGACTTTGTAAAGCCTCCACCCCCAAATAGAACAAATATGAAATGATTTTTGTGAAAATTAGATTGGGCATGAAAAAAAAAAATTATTCCTCAATTTGTTAATGAGAAAAAGATGAGTTTAAGGCTCCATGTGCTGTCCTCGCCCTATATATATATATATATATATATATATATATATGAATATATAAGTGTAATTTATTTTAAGCTTAAATTATGTTGTCTAACTAATTTATAAAATATTATTATAATAAATTAATAATAAGTTAAAAGTAATTTATTTATTATGTTAGAATGAAACTTCGTTCTTTATAAATTTTAATGAGAGATGAATAATTAATAAAAAAAAATTAATAATGTTAGATAGCATTAAAATATTATTTTAATTATATTCATTTTATTTATTATTTATTTAAAATTTTGTTTATATATTATTAAAATTTGTAAATATAATATAATCCGTGCATAAATTAAATTTTATATTATTAAAATTTATAAACAAATTAATATTTAATATTAATAAATAAAAATAAGAGAAATGAGATAATGGTAAAAAAGAAAGCTGGATTCCGAATATCTGCGTCATTAAATTTAATGAAAAATAGGACAAAGAAGGCGTATAAAATTAAAAATGAGACTGAATACATAAAAACCTTCTTGCCCCATTTCTACTCAAATCAAGCTCTTATTAGGTCTAACCTCCGCAAAACCAAACCCGAACGTATAAAAAAAATCCTATTCATTTACGCGTCCAGATAATATTTGTAAAAGTTCACAGGGTTTCGATGTATCCAAATTATCTTGGCAAAGGTTCACAGGATTTCGATTGAGTAAATGATGAATAACTGCCAAGTGTTTTTGTTCATTCCAATAAAGATAACCTGTCGAACCTTAGTGAAGGAACAAACCCCACCATCATTTTCAGAGAAAATATTTAATTAAAAAAAAATTACTAAAAGTTTAATTAAATTAACTAACTCTTACGCATCTGCAATCTCTCTATCTTTGCATCGAAAAAACAAAAACTTAATAAACACGCCAAATACAAAGGCCATAACAACAAATTTGGGTCCTCAGAGTGCAAAGGGAACAATGAAATTGACCAAGAAAGCATGCTCATCATATCACTGATTTGCGCAATTCCTCGACTCCATGAGCAAAGTGGCACCTATCACCGAAGGTACATGACCCTTTTGTGAAGTTCTCACAAAGCTTCGTCTTGAAGTTGTTTGCTGCACCAGAGGAAGTTTGCCTCATTGGATGTCCGGATGCAGAACCGACATTTCCAATTAGCTCACGAACCATGGCACTGGCTTGCTTGATCTGATCAAATGTACCCTCGAGCTCAATGTTTCTCAAGTTAGGATCACTTTCATGATCTCTAATGGACAGTTTGGCTCCAGTCAGGCGACAGATTTGCTTGGAGTTCACACCATTTTTCCCGATGATGGCTCCTGCAAGCTTCGCGTCAATGCTAATCTTGGCGGTGGCAGAGGCCCCAAAACTGGCTGCAGCTCCAACACTTTGTGGAGGATGCTCAACACGACCACCCATCCTTCCATGCATTGGTCCCATGGCACGAGGATCTTCATATGATGGAGCTGTTGGCCTGCCAATCTCCCACTCCCCATGAGCAAAATGGCATTTATCACCAAACTTGCAACCTTCAGCTGTGTTGTATTTGTTGCACAGACGGGTTTTCACAGCCGGGGGAGATGAGCCATCTGGAAAGGATGGTGGGACTGCCGAATTTCTAGCAGGTTGAGGAAGAGCCGGGGTATTACCAAGATTCAGCATTTGAGAGACAGCTTTAAATCCACCAGGAACATAATGCAAAAAGTGGCATCCCTCTCCAAACGGGCACCCAGAAGTACTACAAAACAAACAAAACAAGTACATCAGAGCCTGTCTATAATACACGCATCTTGTAAACTTCATCAGCCTAAAGCTAATGTAACAATAGCTAAAACAAATTTACTGCTAGATTTAGAAATAAAAATAGGAGCAATTCACACTGCTGGCAAAGAGAGACTTATTGTAATAAAATAAAATAAGTTAAAACAAAAAACACAAAAAACTGATCAACATTTTCTTTATAAGAGGCCCCCTGCTAGACAAATACCATTCATAAGTAATAGACAACAGAGATCATTAGCTAAAAAGATAAAGAGACTTTGTTTCAGTAGGACGATCTTCAAAATACAAATGAAGCTTATCAATCATCTTGTATTCTCTGCACAATTTGCAGAGGACACTATGCAAGTCTGTACAAGTAACTCCAAGCACAAGTGCACCGTTCATCCCCATAGCATATAATCAAACCCCTGTAGTCAAATTTCATTCACTTTGTTAAAAGTGCACATCTCATTCAGCATATCAAATCATGCACAACCCTTACTATAGAACTAAGATTTCACTAACTCTATTTCCTCTTTCCCTATCACCTTCTTACAATATTCCCCTTTTTTATCTGATCCCGTGGCTTTGTTTGTGAAAGTGTCTAGATTTTCCAGCATTGAACAATCACAGATGACCTCTGGCCTTTGTAGATATTTTTTAGATCCCTTAAATTTACACAGTAACATTCATCATCATATAACCGATAAGAACATTTCTTCACCATAACCAAAACCATCAGCAACTTCCTTTCAAGCTCAGATGAATGAATGATAGATACAGGATAAACCTCTAAGTTTTGCTTATTGCAACTAATCTCAAAACAACTCCCTTAACCCCGATGGTCATAATGTAATCCTACAACATATTTTCATCATGTAAGTTTAGTATAGACCCTACCAAGGATAGTTAACTAAATCAACACCATAAACAAACAGCAACTCAGTCCATGAAATATATCAAAAGATTTCCCCTCAATCAAAAGTTTACATTAAGGCCCAATGCCATACCTTGATGTAAACATAATTTACCTCAAAATTCATTGGCATGCTCCATTCATTGTAAAAAAACAGACAAGACTATTGTATTTGACTAAAAAATCACACAAATATATCATCTCCCTAATCATAATCTTTCCTAATCCAAGAAAAAATCTCTCTCTATCATATAACCTACCAAATGCTTCTCTCAAAAAATGATACCATGTTAATGAAAGAAAAATTCACCCCTTTTCAATAACATAACAAATTCAGCAATTGACCCTTCAAAAGTTTGTTTAAGCCTGAAATCTTCAAATAGTACGTTTTAAAAACATATGTATATCAAAGAAAATAAAAAGAAATTGGCTGGAGTGAACATAATAGGCCAAAAACACAAATATTATATAGCCAATTGAATGCTTAGCTCTAAATCAGAAGATCATATATGTAAACATTAATACAAAATTTCAGTAAGAAACCACAATGATATTTATCATAATACTTTTGAGGGCACAAGTACCAGGAAATCTAAACTCTTTTTAGCCAGGTAAATAGCCACATTGCATGGCAACACATGTTTTTGACTCTAAGGCATTTTTAAACTTAAAACAAAGGCATAGCTTTAACATAAGAATCACAAAAGTAAGTATGATCCATCAAATACTTCACTAAATTTACTTAAGACACTTGATTAATATCAAATTTGAACCATTTAAAACTTACACAAATGTTTGAGATAAATTTTCAGAAAGGTAAACTACACCAATGCAATAAAAGACATTTTAGCTTAAGGAGTTTTGCTGACACAGTTTGGCTGAGTAAAGGTACAAGCAATTATTCAGAGTAACGGAATAAAAACCAAATAATTAGAAAATAAAGAAAGAGAGAGAGAGAGGAAACAAAAAAAGTTATAAAAAAGAAGAAGCATCACTGTAACGTTCATATGAACGAATTTAAAGTCCCATATAACATTAGCAAAAGATTGCTATCCATATCCATTTAAAAAGTGTTACCGTGATGAGAATAAATAGAATAGCCTGTTTCAGAACTTTAGATGCCAATTCATTGGTCTGGATCTCACGGATTTTACTTGCAAAAGATTGCAATCCATAATAAATAACCATTATATGGTAGGAAAATTTTGCATCCCAAACAACTGCTTTCATTTTACATAAAGCCCTCTGCAAGTAGTTAATCCAACATACTCTCAGATATCAACCATTTCCCAGTTCTGTGTTCAATAGTCTTTGTTATCGTGATTAGAAAGTATAACCTGTATCACAACTTAAGTTTCCAATTCATTAGTCCAAATCAAATGAATTTTACTTGCAAACATCGTGTAATAAATTTTCTTACAAATTATGAATATTACAGATAGACAGAACTGCATTTAGATTACTTATTTTAGATAGGTTAAGATTTGAACCTGAAAAACTTTGTGCATGGCTTCGATTTGCTTCCTATACCAGTTGGAAAGGACTCCATTTCTGTTGCAGAACATTAATTAATACCTCTCAGTTACAATTTCAGTGAGTTATTAATCTTGGAACTTTAAAGAATATGTAATATCATTTTAACATATTCAACCTAACAATAAAGGATGCTTTGTAAAACTTTATAGTCAATCAATATTATTCTGTATAAATATAAGTACACCTATAGATTCATTAAGAGACTAATATGGTGTAACAGAAATACCTTAATTAGGCCCTAGAATGTAAGACCTTAAGAACTTTGTTTGATAAAATGTTATGAGCCATTTACACATTGCCTTGGTTTTACCATAGAATTTATAGAAAATAAAATAATACTTCAATTATCTTATCTCATTTTTTTGGTTTCCAGGAAAACAAAAAAAACCAATTCGACTAAATCTTGGAAGTTTCTTTCCTTTCCTATTTCCAGAATATTCTCAGAGAAAAGCAGCTTACTTACACCATACATCCTCAATGTTGCATTACAACGTCAAACTTCTAAAAGTAATGACTAGAATGCATGAAACAATCAGCTGAAGCAAAATCTACATGAACCGCATAAAATTTAAGAATCACACGGCATAACAGAGAAAGCTAGACAATAAGAAGAGACAAAGAAACTCTACCGACATTAACAATGGTGAAAATTCAACCAGCGAGGATCCAATCAAATACAAATAAATAAATAACCCAATTCAAATGTAAGCATTTTGTTGAAGAATCAAAATTTTCAACTGCAGCACATGAGACATACACAAAAGAAAGACTATTCAAAAGCTAAATACATCAATTAACTTCACACTAATGCAATACACAGTTATTTGTTTTTTTAAAAAAAAAAGCATACACAGTTTAAATTTCACAGATTCAGCCTCAATACTTTTCACCTGTTCTGACGTCAACTACATTGTATAGATTTAGCTTTACTTAAAAAATTCTTACCCTTTACAATATTATCAAGAACCAAAACAATCTTTAAAAGACACCAAAACTTAAAAGTTTTCTATTTTCTCATCACATTCAGAACAGAACTTACTGTTTTGAACTTCAATTGACAAACGAACTCAGTTAAAGCAAACTTTCTCGTGCCTCAAGAACTAACAATATCGAGCTTCGAAAACCCTAATACTTAATAACAATTCAAATCTCTCAAAGGCAAACTAATGTAAGAAATTAGTAATGGGAAAGCAAAGTAAAAGAGAGCACCTTGCTTCGATTTCTTGAAGCTGCCATTGCCGTTCAAGGTGGCGCCGGGCCTTCCTCTCTTACGCTCCATTCTGTGAGAGAAGCCGCAACCGCTACGCCGGGATCCGAATTTGAAGCGCGGCGAACGAGCGGAAACTTTGAAGGGAAAATGGCCGAGAAAGTACGAGAAGGAGCGAGAAAATTTCGTGTGGTAAAAACTAAAAACCCTAGAGATAGAGAGAAAAAGCTAGGGCTCGTAGTCGAAGAAGATTAAAAAAATTTGATGGAGGAGAATTTGAGAAAATATAAGCAAAGAAAATTAAAAATCGCGGAATTGAAAATAAGACTTAAATGTAGTTAATAATAAAGAGGTGATAAATTTAAGCATATTCGACGCCACGTCACCTGTCTCAGTGTGACTGGCAGTGATATTAGCTATTTGCGCTGCGTCATTTTATGGAACCACGTGCGCAAGAATTTAACATTTTCATGTAAAATTAGATTAAAAAATTTATTTTCACTTTATAAAAAATAATAATAATAATACACATCTTAATTTAAATCTCAATTTATTTTTATTTGAAATAGACGATGAATTTATATAATTTTTAAAATAATTATTTATTTTTTTACCACCTAATTAGGATATGAATTGAAAGGTATAATAACGATCTTTTTTATTATAAATTATATTATTATTTAAACTAAATTTATAAATATTTTGGCAAGATAAGAAATTAAGTATAAATTAATAAGTATTTATAGAAATGAATACAAGTTTTTCTTTTTTTCTTTTTCTAACGACAAGGTAAGTGTAAATACAAGTTATCAAGATATTTTATTGTACGGTTTTGTTTTATACAAGTATTACATATTAAATTTCAATTTTAAACCTTAATTATTAAATAATTATAATATTACAATTTAAATATCAATTAAATAATTCCCTCATACAATTAAAAAAATTAAAATTAATTTTCTAATAACTAAATGAACTAATACTGTATTGGACACTGTTAAGTTTTGAACTCCTACATAATTAAAAGAATTAAAATATGTATATTCTCAATTAAACAACTAGATGGACTAAAATTTATCTCTCAATTGGAGCAACTAAAATGGCTATAGACATTATTAGAATTCAAACTCTTGTATAATTAAAGGAATTAAGACTATCATACCATCAACTAAATAGTTGAAGGGATTAAATTAAAAGGAGTAAAATTGATCTCTCAATAGTTTGAGATATAAAAACTGCTCTTGACATTGTCAAATTTTGAACTCTTGATCTAAGTTGGGAGATACATAAACTTTGTCTCTGGAGCAAACATCTAAGTGCTTATTATATAGTTTTTGTATTTTAGAGTCCTCAATTTTTTGGTACAAATTTTTTATTATATATTTTAAAATTTTCTTGCATGTTTCAAAATTTTTATGCCATATTTAATTTTTTTAAAACTTAAATTTAAGCATAAATTGACAATTGAAGCACAACATTTAAAGTGTGTCGTGAAAATTTTGAGTTACATAATTTGATTTTATTTATAAGAAAATCTAAGCATAAATTATCAACTGATACATGATATTTAAAATATGTCACATCAAATTTGAGTTATATAATAGAACAATGAAATGAGTATACCACTTAGTCAAATTATGTGATATTCTTATTCCCACCTAAGTTAAAGATAAGAACTTTTGAAAAAAAAAAAGTTAAGATAAGAACATATTTAAGATTAATTATAAACATATTGAAGATTGTTTAACATTATTTACAACTTAACTAGGGGCAAAGCTCTATTAAGACTTAGGGCTACGACTCTCAAATCTTTTTATTTTTAATTCAATAATATATTTTTATAATTTTTATTTTTTAAAATAAATATTTTTATAATTTAACCTTTTTAAAAATTTTAATTTGATACTAAATTTTTTATATAATTAAATTTTAATTTAATATAATTTTTAACTTTAATATCTAGTCCATTTTCATCTTAAATTTTAGTTTTTGCTCTTAAGAGTAGCCACGCCCTAAGAAATATATATATATATATATATAAATGTATTAGTGTATATTTTTTAGCCTCCCAAATTTTATATTTTGTTCAAAAAATTTAATTGTGTTAAATTAGTTTCCATTAGATAATTTGTGTCTCTTATTTAACAACATAACTGTAGGTGTTAATTTATATTTTTTATGTTACTAGATGAATTATATATTTTAAGACATCATTAAGCCCACCTTTAATATATAGTGTTATATATTTTATTTGCATTTTATTTGTATTTTTTTATACATACTATACTTATATTATAAGACTCGTTATATATTTCAATACAAGGCACAATTTCTTTGATTATGAATAAATTCATTTTGTACCGTAAAAACTTATGAAATGATATTGGGAAAAAAAAATTAGCTTAGTTAAAAGGCCTACATATTTCTAATTTCGTCTCTATTTATAAAAGTCTTTGTTATATATTTAATGTTTATTTTTATATAAGAAAAAAAAGCTCACAATATCTCAAAATATTATAATTATATTTGGATTTTTAAAAAGTTTATATTCTTTTTATTTGCCTAAAGAAGGTTTTGATGATTTTAAACAGTAAAAAAAACAGTATTTATGATCTAAAGCGTAAAGTTTTAAATGTTATAAAAAATAAATTAAAATATAAATATTTTAAAACTTTAATCATTGTAGCGCGAATTGTTGCATGATTTTGTAGTAAACGGCACTGTTACAAAACAATTAAATTACTATGTAACTGTTGTAACGGTCAAATCAATGTATCTAAACTGTAATAACGATTAAAACATTGTAGTAACAGAGCAAGATATTGTAACAATGGCGAAAAATAGCTAGTTTCTTTATCTCTATAAATACAAGGCTCATTCAAATTCGACAAGAAAAAGTAAAGCATTTTATAATCTTTATATTATTTGAAAAGAAAAAAAATATTTATATTTATGTTAAAATTAGTGTATCTACTCTTTAAAAGAGTTAAAATTGTAAAGGTTTGATTAAACTCAAAATCAATTTTTATAAAAATTTAGTTAATACCTAATAAAACTAGCATATTATAAGAGTTTGATTAATACCTTAAAAATTAATTAGGGCATGATTAGTACTTGAGAAAGTTAATTTATAAATATTTAATTAATATCTAAAAAGTTAATCAAAGAATTTTAAAAAATAGACTGAACTAGTAAAATCTTTAAACATAGTTAGCTTTGAGGCGTGAACGTAAACTGAAATAAAGGCTACATCACGTAAACATTCGATATTAACTTTCTCTTTTTCTATTCTCTTATTTATTATATTTATTTATGCTTTAATTTATTTATATTATTAATAAGTGCATAATTTTTAAATATTTAATTCACCTTCTATTGGCATGTTATCCTTAAAACCCTTTTAAGCTTTCACTCTTTTTTTTTTCTTAATGGTTTGTTTCATTGTATTTAATATTGTTATTAATAAAAGTTAATTATTAAAAGTTTCTTCTTTTTTAAGTCTAGAATTTTATTTAATTAATATAATAAAATCGATAAAAAAAATATATTTTTTAATCCAGCAGCAGTAGCCGTTTAAATTAATAGTAAGTAACAAAAAGTGTTATTAAAGGTAAATAAAATTTAAAGTAAAATGTTGAGTGATTAAGGTATTTTAGTAGTATTATTAGTCCCATGGACGTAATTCAAACGGAACCGTAAGTGCATTTTGCATTTACGACAGCCTAAGTACGAGTTAAAATAAAAAATAAGGATTAGTTTTTTGAGAGTAAAATTTCTTATCCTCATTCAAACCTTTTTCAAAAGAAAAAGAAGTATTATTATTATTTTTTAATGTTGATTAATTACTTTATTAATTTATGGGTATCTGGTAAATGGATTTTATAAGATAACTATAATCAATATGCTGAAAAATGTTCATTATAACTTGAATTAAGTTTTTACAAAGAGTATGTTTAGTGTTAAATATTAAATTACAAATATGATTGATATATTTTGGCTTTAAATATGGATCAAGGTGTTAGTGGCCCTCTCAAGCCTAACCTATGGGCCTCTAAAATTTATCCTTATGGGCCAACATATTGGCCCAAGATGAGCAGGCCCAATAGACTGAAGTTTGGTAAAACCCTTTTTTGTTAGAAAAAGAAAAATAAAATTGTAGAGAAGTAGATAGACTCAATAATATTTATTTCATATTTCTTTTTATCCTAAAGCACCCATTTTATCTATGTTAGTTTTTTTGCTCTAAAAATTTACAAGTTTAGTTTATAAAATTTTAGTAAATTTTTTAATTAGTCTATATATATTTTTTAAATATCTCAATTAGTTCTTACCATTAAAAAAACATTTAAAGTGCATTTTTTTTTAAGGATGATAAGATAAATTTAATCAAATATGGGATCATTTATCATTATTAGAAATATTATCTTATTGCCCTCAAAAGTATTTCTCAAATGTTATTTTGTCCTCAACAAGGACTAACTTAGGTAAAAAATAATTCAACAAATCTTTAAAGATTAAATTGACAAATCTCTCTTGTTTTTGCTCACTTTGCTGCAGTTGCTTAAATAGTACAATGGTAAAAAGGCTTACAGTACATTTTAGTGCTTAAGTTCGGATCGTCCCTCCCAATATTTAAAAAAAAAACCTCTTTTTGTTTTCTTATCATTATATAACTTTATTATATTTTTAGTTTTTTTTGTACTAATGCATTATAGGGTATAAAGTTGGCTAAGTTTATTACAATATAATTTAGATGTAAACTGTAAATTATATGCATAATTGTAATCAGGGGTGGAAAAATTTAAATTAAATTAAATTAGTTCAGTTTTTGATTAGTTTAGATTGAATTCAGTTTAAAATCGAAAAGATAAATTTAAAATAAATCTAAATAATTAAATAATTTTAAAAAATTAAATTAAACTGAACTAGTTCAATTTTTTCTCTTAAAAGTTAAAACCGTTAATAATTAAAATGAAAGTTAATTTCTAATTTTAGTTAAAAGAAAAAAGTCCAAAAATTTTGAATGAAGATTTGAACTTTGAGATATCCACCTATAACGTAATATAATTGGCCAGCAAAACCTACTCTTTGATTTACAAGGGTAAATCATTATTTGGCAAAGCTAGCTATCACTTCAAAATTGTTCAATGCTTTGGCAAATTAGATGCATGTTCAAGTGTTGCATCATTTTTGCTCTATCTCAAAAGTCTCTAGGGATGTCAAATTAGGGTGGATTAAAACTTTTATCTTTTAAATTTATTTTTGATTCTTTTACTAATTTGATACCCTTTTTTTTCCTCATTTTCTTGTATTAAGAAGTCTAGCTCACATCAGCTGGTTTCAAATCAATATCCACTAGTTCTAAAAAAATTTAATCAATTTCTCATGCCAATATGGCATCGAAATCAAACTTGCTAGTTTGCCCCATTGGTCATATAGGTGCCTAAATCACCCAAATGAAATGAAATAAATTTTTTTTAAAATTTTATTAAGTCTATACAATTAACTAAAGATTTTTAAAATTTTATTAAGTCTACATCATACAAAATTTTTTGTGACTTTTGAGTATATATAAACAAATAGACTATATTACTTAATAAATTAATTTTTTGAGTTAATAACAAACGCTTGATTCACGACAAAAGATAGTCATTACTTTAAGAGCAACATTAGATTTCAAAATTATTGAAATAAAAAATAAATAAACTGGATAGAAATAAGTCTAACTGGCTAGTTTATAAATTTTTTGATAAATCCCCAGCCAAGAGCTAAGCTTTCATTGACCTAAATCCATTGCCAAAGGAAGAGAAAAAATCAATAGATGAATAAATCAAACTAACAATGAGTACTCAGTCTTGACTATAGGTGGGTGGCTTTGATTCATCACTATTTCTGATCAAAATCAATTGGTCAACTCTCTAAAGCAATCGATGTCACTAGAATTCTGATCAAAATCAATTTCTTTTGCACACACAACATAGAATCTATATGTCTTTTCTTCATGATATGACGATGATGGATTAAATATTAGGAATTTCTTTTACAGCTTCCTCTCCACTAGTTATAAAAACTAAAGAAAAATCTTCTCTATGTTTTGCACTAGTTCTCTCAAGTTTCACCTTAATTTTTCTTTTAGAAAAATACCCTTTTTAATTTTTAAAAAAAAATTAAGAATAAGGGAGAAGAAGAACAAATTTAAGGATACATAATGAGCCTTATCTCTTAATAACTGATACATTGATCTAAAATTAAAATAAATAAAAAAAGAAAAACAAACCAACACAAATTCAATAATTGACATAACAAGAGAATTCATTTCTATCTTAAGATTTTGATTTCTGTGTCAAATTTCATAAGTTTTCCATTATAATGAAGGTAAAGACTACAACACAAAGTAGTTCTTTAACTTTTTCATTATGTTTTTAATTTTTTATTACATGTTTCAAAATTTTTATTAAATATATTTTTTTAATATATGGATTATATTTTAAAAAAATAAAATAAAAGTAAAACTTTAACGGAGAAAAGGATTATATTAGGGTAAGTTTATGATACATCTATTATTTAGTAAATTTTTTTGAATTTTTTCGTTACTTATTTTAAGTTTTTCGTTACACATTTTAAATGTTAAATTCCTAACTTATGAATTATATTTTAATTTGTAACCAAAAAAGAAAAAAAACTTGAGACCAACCTAAATTACAACATAAATATGGTGAATATATAATGAAATAACTCATTATCCAACTAGCCTAAACCCTAGAAAGCAAAAGAAAAATCTCATATCTCACATCAAGAGTTTTGGACTTTTTGTATCGTGACAAGCCACCACCCAAAAACAAGAAGTTGGATGACATAATTAACGATGAAAATTACATGTTACATCAAATGTTTTTATGTGGCCATACATAAATCGAAAATTTGAGACGTGTGTGATTGCTAGGTTTCAAGTCGATGGATTCAAGCATGCACTACTGATATGACATGCAATTTGAATAATGCTAGCTTGTTGCATCTATAAATTAACCCCATTTGGTGCCTGTAGCTGTTGTTGTTTGGTGGTGAAAGTTTCTGCCCTTTTCTTGGCCACAGTCCATTAGTTCTTTTCCAAAAGAGAAATGATTATGATTTTTTGATAAAGCCAGAATATGACTTGTTTCTTATTGTGCTGTCCCATTTCAGTCCCTTTTTTTTTTTTAAATTTTTTTATGTATTTTTTTTTGTGTGGTGAATTTCGATATCTGGGGAAGGTACAAACGGGACAGAAATCCATTGTCGAATGCTTATAGTGCTAAAGACTAAAGTGAAGAAAAATGTAATTATAATGAGAGAAATTAATGTTGAATAGTATTGGAAATTTTAGCGTGTAATCTAAATATTTATTAAGCATTTTGCCCAAAATATCTAATTATAAATAAATAAAAATAAGAAAGATCATATAATTAAAAAGATAAATAATTAATTACATTCAAAAAAGCACAAAAAATATTCATAGTTCAATAATAACCATCTACGTGTATGATGAATTTAAAAATTTTAACATTTTTTATTCAATTTTTTTATAAACAGAAAATTCTTACAAAAAATACTAAAATATCAAAGAACTCTAAAAAATTTGTATCATATTATTTTATGTATTTAAAGCACTCAATTGTAACATAAACTTTCTATTCTCTCTTGTTGATGTTTTTAATGTTTTATTAATTTTAAAAAATTACAAAAATTTATTTATGAGGTAGGGTGCTAGCCGAATTAGCTAGCACCCCAAAGTTCAACCATCACCCCCCCCCCCCCCCCCCCCCCCCCCCTAAATCTTAATTATTAGGTCAAGGGTTCGATTCCTCCATTCGTCTGAGTGTGAAATTGAGTGTGTTGTGTATATGTATTAAAAAATAAAAGTTTATATCCCCCACCCCACCCCCCCTAAATCTTAATTATTAGGTCAAGGATTTGATTCCTCCATTCGTCTCAGTGTGAAATTGAGTGTGTTGTATATATGTATTAAAAAATAAAAGTTTATATAGATTAATGAAGTACCTAAAAATTCTATTTTTAGTTAAAATAAAAAGTCATATATTGTAAAAGTAAAAAAAAAAATAAGACTTTAAGAATTAATTCTACCTAAAAATAGAGATTTTCTAGCTTTCTTTATTACTCAATGCTTACAACAAATTACTAAAGAGATTTGTAAAGAATACACAATAGAATGAGTTTTTAAGAGTCTATAGAGTGGTCTCGTGCTTAAAGCTCTCTTTCACACTCTCAAAGCTCTCTACTTCGCACTTTTGTACATGCATCAACCCTAGAGGTGAAACTAAAGTTTACATATAATTATTTGTTATTTCAAGAAATCCTAAACTTACTTGAAATAAAAATTCACATTAAAAAAAACTCTAAAACAATATGAAAACATAGGCCCAAGCTCTCTCTCACAATATGACGCAGCACTGTTGTAACCTGGCTTGCTTATGGCCGCTACCCTTAGGCACTGTTCAAGTCCATACCTCAACTTGAATCTCTATGTCCTCCAACTTCTTATTTTCGTCCTTATTTTATTTGTCTGGTGCATTATTGATCATGTATTATCTCTTTATTGATCTCAATTAAAAAAATATATTTAATCATAATTTTTAATCATCAATCTCCCCACTATCTCTTCAACCTTACTGTGCATAATTTGCTCTTCAATTGTTATTAGCTTATTACATAAAAAAAATATTTTTTTTGTTAAAGATTTTTTTTTACCGACTTTTTTGTCAAAGGCTAAATATAATTTTTTTTCTTTATATCATATATTAATATTTTGAGATTAATGTGATTTATTATAAAATGAGAGTAAATTTTTTTTCTTTACATGGAGATTTTTCACTTCTTCTACATTAAGCATATTTATTATTCCTATCAATTGTCTATTAATTCTTAAAAGATGAACATGTATTAATTCTTAACGAGGAAAACGTCTTGATCAAGTTCGTTTATAACTCAATTCGAGTTTTCACTCGTAAAAAGGGATTTGTTTAGATCAAGTCCATCTATAACTCACTCTGAGTGTCTATTTTTATATCTATATATATAAAATCTATCTATAATTCAGTCTTAGTGCCCACTTCTAAAAATAGAAGAGTTACTCTCAACAGAAATTTACTTTTACAAATTACTTTGTGGACAAGGGTAGAATTAAAATTTAAAAGGAGAGGGACTAAAATATAAAAGTTTAAAATAATAAAAAATATATAATTTAATTATATGCAAATTTAGCAAAATATTTAGAATATTAAGGAGGCCAAATAATAACGCACTTATTTATAGAAATTAAAGTAGTTAAAAAAAACTATTGTCAATTAGACAAATAGTTTTAAATGGCATTTGATCTCATCCATAAAATAATAACTACTAATTTAAATTTTTGAAATTAACATTTTTTTATTGAAATATTTATAATTATTGTTGAAATTAATGATTTAATAATTATGTATGGGCATGAATTGAATTGAATATGAAATGAAGAATTATTAACAAGTCTAGTACGCAAAGGTTGTGCGAGGAATGAGCAAAACAAAATGCTAGAAGTACGGGTACTATTTATGTGGATATTATTCATACGACAACTGTTCATGCGGCAACTTGTGAGTATTTTCTGTTTTGGCTTAATTAATTTTTTTTTTAAAGTAGGCTTTCAGACTCCTACACTTAAGAACTTTTATTTTAATTAGGTTTAAGATTTCTTAGGTATGCAAATGCTATATAAACTCGTGTAACCGGTTAAAATAACTCAAACATCAAAGATATAAACAAAAGTGAGAATATAGAAGTTAGATGGACACTAAATATTTGCTTGTACTAGAGTGGAATCATTGAGGTGTCTTTAAGAGCTTGAGCTATTCTTATATTTCTTGGTAAAATCTCTTATGGAGAATAAGAGATATTAAGAGGTCTTAAGATCATAGTAATCTAGGAGATACGTAGAGATCTATAACAAAAAATACTAAAAAGTCTTAAGATCATAGTAATTTAGGAAATATTTAGAGATTTACAATGAGAGATACTAAAAAGTCTTAAGATCATAGTAATCTAAGAGATACTTAATGATCTGATTAATAAAAGAAGTTGGATCATAGATCCTCTATGAACGTAAGCATTGTGTCGAATTATGTATATCTTGTGTCTTGTGGTTTGTTTTCTTTATCTACATTAGTGTATTGATATTTTATATTCTTAATTATTTATGAGTTAAGTCTTTCGAAAGCGCATAAGGTTCTTAAAGTGTTAAATTCTAAGCCATAATAGTATTAGGGCATATAAAACCCTAACAATATAATTAATGCAAACGGTTAATCTCGTAAAAATATTAATATTGATTTCCTACAACATTTATTATTAATTTAAATTAATATATTTATCTATCTTTACTTCTACTATCCCCGCACCATTATAAGTATATAGTGGTAATTAAATTGTGGAAGCCACTGATGATTAATAATTAATGACGAATAATGTTATATTTTTTAAATAATATTTTAATTTTTTTTTTATTATAAATAATATGTCAAACAATTAATAAAATAGTACAATAAATAATTTTAAAATTTATACTATTTTATTACTTAATAATTATTTAAAGCTTCAATTTCAGATTATATTTTTAAAATATAACATTACTCATTAATGATTTCAAACATCCATACGATTGATGATAAATTATGTGACTGGATTAATCAGGCTCCATTGGTGCCACCATATCCCCCAGCAAAACAGTATTTCAACATTAGGTATATATTTGATAGCCTTTGTCGAGAATAAGATGATCGTCTTATCTTTTTGCTTCGAAAATTTTTCTCAAGTGGAATCGTCAGAAGTGATTGGCATGTCCCATTGGAGGTGAGTAAATTGAATGATGAGGTTCCCCACTTGATTTTGAAAATCAACACTATGAATAAAACACAGAAGAAGATATATAGTGGAGGTGGAGCCTGTGCAAATTTTGATTGTTCTTCCTTTTTTTTTACCCCAATTACACACATTGTTAATTAGCTATGCATCAATCAAAAACTTCTTTCATTGAGTAAAGAATTTTGAAGCTCATAATTTTTTTCAAAATATTTAGATAGATGAAAACTTTTAACTATATATTAAACACCAATTTTTATTTGTTAAATGATCGCGTAAAACACATTCACGATATAAGTCAAGATGTGAATAAGAGCAACTTAATTTATTTACAAGAATTTTCTACATTTTGTTTGCGCTTATTATAGATCATTTTATTTGATATTTATTAATCAGTAATCTCCAATATTCCCATCTTCAATCAGAGCAATTAGATTAAATTTGACCATTTCTTTTTTTTTTTTTAAAGAATATATATTATTAAAATTGGCTATCAACATAAATATAATGACTCAAAAAATGTGACATAAAATACAATCGCACCACATCAACAACATTACAGACAACATATTTAGTCATAAAATGAGTCATATATTTCCACTCCGCCTAATAAAAGAGCAAAATACATTCTTCGTATCATTTAATTTGACCATTTCTATATCATGTATAAATTAAATTCAAAATAATTAAATTTATGCCTCAATACTATTGTTAGATCTTTAACTCCCTATATAAAAGAATTGCATGAAGTTTGTAATTGTTTTTTTTTTTTTCATTTTTAGTATGTCTTTGTACAAATATATATATATGGGCAATATTATGTTTATAAACATGTATATAAATGAGCCTCAGCTCAATTTTGTAGCTTCTCTTTAATTTTTTAAATATTACTGAATACATAGCTCTTAGGAAGAATATGTAATAATATCTCTTTCAAATCAATTGGAATTTGGACCATCATAATTTCCTATGTGAAGGCAAAATCGTTGGCAGGTTGAATTTGGGTAATCAAAAAGTTATGATCACATTTCCCATTATCAAATTACTGAAATGGTACAGTCTAAACATGAACACAAACCAAAAGCAGCTAAGAGAAAAAGAAAAGCAAAGGCACCAAAAAAAATGGTACAAAAATGAGTAAAACAACAAGCTACTGTTTACATATCTTCCAAACACTGAAAACTTGAACAAAAACAAATTGCTAACGTAGCCAAATTTTTGAACCCTAATCAGCTCTAACAAACCTTATCTAGTTAGCAGATTCCATATACCCATAACAAGAAAGCAATCATATCCCTAAGGTCAAGCTTCCTTGTGGATATAGAATAGATATCATTGGAAAATAAAACTTAATTTAAAAGCAATTAAGCACATGAATTTTGCACAGGCAGAGCAAGATCTCAACCACCCATTTTGAGAAATGATGGATCACAAAAGTTCTAATTAAGCTTGTTCTTCTAAACTCTTCTCATCACATGATCATGATTATCTTCCTCTGGTTTCATCTCAATTTCCTTCTGGTAATTGTCATCAAGGTTGATGCACTTGTACCACTTTGCACAGAACAAATAGATGACAAAATCAAGAGCTGTGAGCACGGCAAGGAGGAAGTAGAATCTGTCCATGTGGCCTGAGTTCAAGTCACTTGGGATCCAACCAGGCCTGTCGCCTTTAGCTGTGATCCCCATAACCATGATCACAAGCAAGCTGCTGACATAGTTGCCGAACGAGATCGAGGCCATGCACAGTGAGCTTCCAAAGCTTTTGATCCCATCAGGAGCTTGGCCGTTGAAGAATTCCAATTGTCCAACATACATGAACACTTCTGAGGCACCAACAAGAACATATTGAGGGATTTGCCAGAATATGCTTAAGGAGCTAGTCCTCTCTCCAGGGCTAACATATTTGAGCCTTTGGATTTCAGTGGCACCAGCTGCTATCATTGCTAGCATCCCAATGATGAGCCCAATTCCCATTCTTTGAAGCTCGCTCAATCCTCTGGGATTGCCACTGACTTTCCCAGCAACTGGCACAAGGATTTGGCGATAAATTCCTGTGCAGATGAGGACACTGCAGATATCAAAAGCAGACATGCTGGCAGCTGGGAGGTGGAATTTTCCGAGTTGGGAGTTCATCACATCTCCTTGCTCAACAAAGAGAGATGCCATTTGAGTGAAGACCACAGAGTAGATTATAGTGCATAGCCAAATGGGTAACATTTTCAACACACACTTGGCTTCTTCTACTTGAGTTACAGTACACAGTTTCCATGGATTTTTTGGGCCAGCTACATCATTCTCTGTTATTGTTGCTGCCTTGTCCAAACACCTGACCAAAAACATAAGCCAATGATTAACCTAAGCAGTACCAATATTCTAAATTATTAATTGGTTCAACTGGTAAAGTCTCTCAAAATGGAATTTGATTTATATTTATTGTTTAACAGAGTTGCAAGTGAAATTCAGTACTTACTCCAAGTCATCACTGTGAAGAATCTTTCTACTTCCTTTGATGGCAGATTCAAGTCCTGCTACTTCATACAACTCATCGGGATTTTCCGGGACGACGACGTCCCACTTCCTAGCGGCGGCGATGAACACCTGAGCGACACGTGGCAATGGGTTGCCACAAGGCTTGATATATCGATAACCACCACTCCCCATCAAATATGAAAGCAGGGCAATAACAGCAGAAGCCAATGAGACCAAGAACCCTAGTGTCCATTTTCCTGAATCCTCATAATATACCAAGACTGTGTTTGAAAATAGCGATCCAACGTTGAGAGAAAAGTAGAAGTAGCAGAAGAAAGCTGATTTTGACTCCCTGTCTTTGGGATTTGACTCATCAAATTGATCAGAACCAAAGGTGGCTATAGTGGGTTGATGCCCCCCGTATCCAAAGGCTATGAGATAAATGGATAAGTAGAAAATGCCAACCAGAAGTGAGGATACTGGCATGCAAGCTATTTTTTCATCACCACAACCAGCTGGTCTGATCAAGAAGAAAGAAATTACTGATAATAGCGCCAGACCCTGATTCATATATACAAAATTGGTTATCATATGTTCATAATCAAGTGCAAAATTTTGATAGCATCTAATGCTTTTAACAAACAGAGAGTCTTAGGTGCTCCCGGTGCAATATGTAAAATCTCGGCTACTCTTTATATATTGTGCCTTTTACAAAATAATTTTACTATGTGTGCCTCTCAATCACTTAGGAAAAGATGAATACGCGTATAACATGAATTTGATGAAGCACCAAGCGCAACAAAGACTCTCTCTCCTAATATATTAAAGACTCGTTATCATTAAAAGTCTGTATGTCGCCATCTGAAGATACAAGTTAAAGGGAAGATGAATATGTTATTAATAGTTTACCGCTACAAAGATGAGCTGAAAGACTGCACAGGTTAAGTAACGACCCCAGTAAGAGTCGCTCAGGAATGCACCGATGAGAGAACATAAATACACTGTGCCAGTCCATTTGCTGACATTATTGGCAGCACTTGCATTGTCTTGCTCAAGGACTCTGGTTAAGAATAGAACCAAGTTGACACCAACTCCAAAGAAAGCTAGCGTTGCTAGACCTTGATTGGCTACACAAAAGAAAATAATTTTTTTTCAAAAAAAAGAATTAATTAGAAAAAAAATAATTACACATTAGGAACATGAAAAAAAAAAGGAAATTTTGTCGAAAAGTATATACCTAGTAAGATGCATGCATATTTCCATCCTCCTTTGTTCTTTTCAATTATGAACTTCTTTCTTATAAAAGAAGAGAACTTCTTTTTTTCTTCCTTATTTACTGTTTCTGCTTGTCCAGGGCTAATATTTTCATCCCCCCTCACCTGTTTTATTAATTACAATAAATAAATAAATATTAAAAATGAAACTCATTGTACAAAAAAAAAAACTAACACATATGATAGTTCATTACAACTACTAACTAGTACTGACCCAATTATATATTTGGTTTTTGTTTTTTTGTTTTTTTCTAATTACCTCTATCGCAACCTGGTTGGTGGAGTTGAGTACTGATTCCATAGTAGCCATTGAAGGTTGATTCTGTGTATTGAAGGTGACCCAATAACCAAAGTTCGATACTATTCAGTCTTGAAATTCAAATGGCAACAACCAAGTCAACTATTTTTATATATCAAATATAAATTAATAGCAATAGAAATCACAGCCAAACTCCATTAAAATTCAAATAACAAAGATAAGTACTTTTTGACTTCCACGTACTTTGTTTTTACTCTTCCCCATATATTATTTCATACCCTTACGTCCCCACAAAATGGAAATTGAAAAAAAATCTAATTTGTAACAGACTAAATAGTCTATCAAAGTGTTTAAATGTATTGAAATTAAAAGATGATCAAGTTTCATGAATGTTGCACTTGTCAAGATTAAAAGAAAATAGAATAAGATGGGCAATAATTTATTGAATTGAACCTTCAAAAACGATATGGGTGAATGAAGACATAATGTGTTTAAACAAGATATTGATTACGTATTATATAAATGGAAAAGAAATTGAGAGCTTACTGAGAATAATTGAGAGAATGAGAAGACTCTGAAAGAGAAGTATATAGAAGAAGTTGCTCAAGAGAAGGATGATAATAGTGATGTGTTAGGAACTCAATATATATAGAGAAAAAAAAATAGTGGGGAGAGACCATTTTTCAACTTGCTTTCTTTTCTTTGCAAATGAAGAAAAAATTTGCTAATAAATATTAATGGATGAAAAAATTTTGAAGACGTGGAGAAGAAGAGAAGCCAGCTTAGAAGAGTGTGTGCGCCACAAACTTGGTCAATATTGTATTTCAATCCATAAAATCTTGGGCAAGTGGAGTTTAATTTTCCTGTGAAAATGATGCCCTCTCTCTCTCGATTTTGGTTTTGGTTTTGGTTTTTGCTAATACTGATAATCTCTCTTAAATATCACTACTGTTGGGCTTATTATATATCAAGGTTTATCCATTGCTCATGATCACAACAATTTATTATTCCATCATCAAGCATAAGGAGCAGTTATATGTCTATTTCTAAACAGTGTTTTCTCTCTTTGTCATTCAACAGAAGAACTATGTGAGATTCAAATCAGAAACAAAGTCATAAAAATCAGTGGACCCTTTGAGATGGACATATTTCGGTAAATGTTTCTATTTAAGGTCTAGCTGTTAAGGGTTGTTATCAATTTAATATTTGCATACATATTCTGATTACTATGTTTGAGATGGTTACAAATTTTCTTCTTTTTTTTTCCCTTTGCTACTACTATAAGATTTCTAATGAAGGTAAAAACAATATGATGATATTTTCCTTGGACTTTATATAGATTTGTGCCATGATGTTAAAAGGTGAAGGCTATATGTATAATATCATAGATTCTAAATTTCATTAGAAAGCCAAATTCACACTTCTTTTCCAATTAGAGGAAAAAAAATTATGATGCATGGTCATCTCCTAACACTGAAAAATTCACATTCTTGACTATCTCCCGAAAAAAAAAAATTAGAAAGCAGCATAATAAAAAATACAAGATATTACATATATAAGCATATGAAAATTCTTGCTCTTGAGTGGTCGTCAAAGTGCATTGCATTGTAACCACCCAAATTCGAGTAAGAGTTGAGGGTAGGAATTAGTTATTTAGGGTAACTAAATCCCACCAAACTCTTTTAAAATATATATATATATATATATATGAAAATTCTCCGGTGCAGATGGACTTGTACATGTTTGATAGCTATACAACGTTATTTAACCTACTATATAACTTAGATTGTGTACAAATCAATAAAAGTAAAGAGAAAAGATTACCCTTTAATAGATTTGGTCGTTGAAAATGTAGTAAAGTACACTTGAGCCGGATATGTCACGTGCTCCGGTGAAGGCGATGAACGTGTATCGATTGTAACAGGCGGCAACCTAGGCCACCGGGAAATCAATTGACTCGCCTGAGAAGTACTGGAGAGCAGGTTGGATTCTATTGTCATTTATTGTTGAAAAATATTTTGATGCAAATCTTCCTTGCAGCTACAAAATTTCCCCACTTTGAACCCTTTCAGCTCAGAAGCTCAAAGCAATATTACTGTTCGATTTCATCACAACAAATTTAATCAGCCACCTAAATTAAGCTGCTTACAGAGAAACAAAAAAATTGCTTACAACACAAGATGATTGTAAAGAGAGTACGAAAAGAGAAGAAGCATAGTGTTAATCGTGTAACAAACAATGTGTTACATTTATAGTGTGATTTTGGTCAGTGACATGTCACATAATGAGGAGTCTGTTGCGAAACTACTTCCTAGTAAATCTCTTAACCAAGATCTCAACTTTTACCAAGTAAAAAAATAGTTGTTAGATCTTATATATTAGCTGTAATAATAATATTAATAAGTAACATAATTTCGATTTTGTAAAAAAAAAAAAATTAATTACACCATTAAAGAAACACAAAATTGAAAAATATTGTTGCATATAATTGATTTTTTTCCTTCCAAAAAATAGAATATTAAAAATATGTATCTATTTTTTTAAGGTGGGTTAAAAAAATTTTCCTCTTTTTGAGTGTCTTGTATTGACTGTAATAATAATATTAATAAGTAACATAATTTCGATTTTGTAAAAAAAACAAATTACACCATTAAAGAAACACAAAATTGAAAATTATTGTTGCATATAATTGATTTTTTTTCTTCCAAAAAATAGAATATTAAAAATATGTATCTATTTTTTTAAGGTGGGTTGAAAATTTTTTCCTCTTTTTGAGTGTCTTGTATTGACAAAATTAATAAATGAATTTTTTGAAATTCAAGTTGGCCAATTTTGTATATACCGCCTTAATTATCATTTAGCACAATTAACTCCATGATCTGTAGACTGATTGATATTTTGACTTTCTTAATAAACAGGAGGATTATGTTGACAAATAATGTGTAAAAGAGAAACTTTATAATATTATTTTACTTTTTATTTTCAGTTAGATCAAATTCATATCAAATATAAAAATAATTAGTGTATGCCAATGCGATGTAAATTTTGCCATTTGATCTTTGACATGAAATTTTTGGTGATGTGTTTATTTTTTTTATCATGATGGCTTGGTCATTTATTTGATGAGTAAGTAATTTTGTATGGTGCAGTTATATAAATATTTAACAAATCCATTTCACAAAAAAATTGTTTGATCATTAAATAATCCTATCACACAAATATCATGGATAATAATAATAATAATAAACAGTGATCCTATTAGATTGTTTTGTTGTGGGAGGGAGAATCGAACTTGAAACTTCATTTTAATAAAAATAATAAACTACATACCTTTTGCCATTAGGCCATTTAAGAAAGGGCTAATCTTATTATTTATTGATATAATTATTTTTATGAGTTTTTTTAATACCAATATTCATATGTTTTAAAATGTAAAATCCTAAGTTTTCGAATAAAAAAAAATTGTATAAAAAAATTACATTCTATATAAAATTTGAATATAGCATCAAAGAATTTTTGTATGTGTATATTATATCAAATAATTACTATTTTAGTCCCTACATTTTTATTGAATTACTCATTAAATTTCTAATATTTTAAAAATTATCAATTACATTTTTTAAAAATAAAATGGTCATATTTTAATAATGAAAATAGTAACAAAAAGTAGCTAAAAAGATCCCTAAATGATATAATTGATATTTTGAAATATTAAAAATTATATAAGTAATTCAATAAAAATATATGAATTAAACTGTCAATTTTTTCCTATTATATATAACAAATTGAAGTAAATAAAATTACTCAATTAATGTCAAAAGTGCAGTACTGAATTTAAATGTGAAGTACTGAACTGTGAACAAGAACTTTCTTTTAAAAGTGATGAGAAAATAATAGAATTGACAAGCTGGGTTTGCTATTAATATCAAACTGAACACTGTAATATACTCCATTGATCAACATTCTTGAGACAAAACAAATCGAAGACCAAATTTTATGAGTCAAAGATGTGTATACATGGATAAGATATGAGATCAAATGTAACAACTAATTTTGATAGCTAGGCTGGATTTGTCAACAATACTCAACTGAATATATATATATATATATATATGTATGTATTTTCGTGACCGAAATACTCCGAAAACACTAAAAAATACTATAGGTCAATGAGAAATCTATCAAGTCCGGATGGATGAGGTGTTAGGTTAATATGTAAAGTCATTTACAATCCATTGCTAAAAAAAAGTCGTTGAATTTTATATATATACATGTAATTAATTGTACCAACTTTTAGATTTATCTCGAAAATAAAATTAATGTTTGCAATTGAACCCACAATTTATTGTTTATTTTTTCTTAAATTGTTGTATGTATGTATATATGTATATGAGTAATTCATATGGTTCATGCTCAAGATTATGTTCCATCATTTTTTTTTTTTTTTTTGTGATTGAAAATGATCTTAAGGCTCACATTCACTAGATTCCAAACAATAATACTATATAAATAGAAGGGAAGATTATTTTTTTTATTTATAAGATATAAATATTATATCTCAAATCTCAAATAATTACATTCTTATCATTCAATACAATATCAACTCTTTATAAAAAAGTAAATTAGCTTCTCAACAAATGGAAGAATTAAACAACCCTTCCAGCCAATTAGAAAAATTAAACAACCCTTCCAACAAATGTAGAAATGAAACAACAGAGAAATTTTAACCCAATTCGAATTTAAAACCCTGACAATCAAAGTATTGATACCAATCATTGAGTCATAAGAGTGGTTGGCCGGAAGATTATTTTTGTTATAATGCAACCTAGTACTCTTTAATATATATATACATAGTAATTAGGTACATAATTGAAGATTATGCATGCAACAAACACAAAGCACAAAAACAAGAACATGGGTCTTTTAGTTTTGAAGTTCTAATATCATTTTTCCTAAATTAAGCAAGACCATTGCAAGTTTGTTTTAACTTACTAACTCACATGTAAGTGTTTTGCTATGAAAAATATCAAATTTTTTAGTTTGTTTACACCTTTTTTTTTTCTTCACTGAAATAAATTTCAATTTAGTTTCAACTTTGCTGTAACGATACCTAAGTTTGTTTATTTTTTAAAACTCTTTACCCTCCAATACCAAAAGATGCCATTTTCATGCAACAGAATGTGATCTGATTACCAGATTAGATTAATTTCCTCCCCTAATCTTCCCTAAATTTCTTGTACTAATTCTCTCCTCTCTTGCCTCTTCTTTAAAACCTTCACCTTGCTTCACTCCAAGTTTCATCATCAGTTTCTTTTTCACATCTTAATGAGGTTTTGTTTGGTAATGGAAGAAGATGCATCAAGCATGGTGTCAAATGCCAAAACAACAAATTATAATTATGTGAACAACAGAGAAGCTTCAGATTCGAACAACAGCAGCTATGGCTTGCCTCCATCAAAGCGAATGCGGCGCGACAAAAACTTCGCCTCATTGAAATTCAAAGGTGTTGTGCCACAGCAAAATGGGCATTGGGGTGCACAAATATATGCAAACCACCAGAGGATATGGTTGGGAACATTCAAATCAGAGAGGGAGGCAGCAATGGCTTATGATAGTGCAGCAATCAAGATTCGTGGCGGCGATTCACATAGGAACTTCCCATGGACAGATTCCAATAACCAAGAGCCTAATTTCCAAAGCCAATATAGCACAGAGGCAGTTTTGAACATGATTAGGGATGGCACTTATCAACCAAAATTTGCAGATTATATTAGGGTTCAATCACAAAGAGAGGACAATTGTGGTGCAAGTCTTAACCAAATAATGGTGCATGGAGATGAACAATTTTCTTGTAGTCAACTTTTTCAAAAGGAACTAACACCTAGTGATGTTGGCAAGCTTAATAGGCTTGTCATCCCCAAAAAATATGCAGTTAAATATTTCCCTTATATTAGTGAAAATGCACAAGAGAATGCCATCAATGGTGGAGCAGACGATATGGAGTTAGTGTTTTATGACAAGCATATGAGGCCATGGAAATTTAGGTATTGCTTTTGGAGGAGTAGTCAAAGTTATGTGTTCACAAGAGGATGGAATAGGTTTGTGAAGGAGAAAAAATTGAAGGAGAAGGACATAATCACATTTTACTTGTGTGAATGTACAAGTGGAGCAAAAGAAGGCCAAAATTTTTTCTTGGTTGATGTAATACATTGTGAAGGCCAAAGTTGTAATAATGCATTGGTGGATATGCAGATGCAATTAGGGCAAAATATGGGGAAAATTTTGAGCTACAATGTTAATAGTGTAGATAAAGATGAGATCAAAAAGTTAAAGGAAGAGAAGGTACCAACAACAACCAGTTCTGAAGAAAAAGGATTTAGACTCTTTGGTGTACAGATTAACTGATGGTGAGAGTTGAGAGACAAAGGCATATTATGATTCATTCATTTCATCATTTTTAGGGTTTATATTATTGGGTTTTTTCTCTTTTTTTGGGGGTTTTTTTTGGTTGATTTTAGGGCTTGAGTCATGTAGCTCGTGAATTATAAGCTCATGTACATAAGCAAGCTCCAGATTGAGCAAATATTGGTTCCTTTATTTAGGTTGTATATGGAAGATTTTTACTAATTATCATTGAGTTAAATTGATGAATTGTAAGATTGTTATTATCAATTTGAATTTTTTTTTTTAAAATTCTAAAAACTCCAAACTTTGTGTGCCTAACTGGTTTCTACTAACATCAAGTTCAAGTAATCAACTGAACATGTTTGGTTTCTTCATGCAAATAAATAAAATTCTTTATCCTTACTAAGATGATTTCAGGAAACAAAGTTTGGTTTTTTTTAATTAAAATTATGTTAAATGACAGGGCAATGTGTTACAATTTAGGTAATACTAAAATTAAAAAGTGTAATGACTTACTCAAATATTACCATTTTAGATGATATCATATACAGATTTTTTCATACTCAATATTCTTTGAACTTAAACATTTAGTATACCTTAAACTCAATCAACGCTCAACTTATGAGGGAAAAAAAAGGTTATTTCTCTCAAAATAGAAGAAAAAAATTATGAAATATACTTTATATAGAAAAAGTTTTGTTATAGTGAGCAGCAAGTTCACTATATATTGAGCATCTGAGTATATGGTTCAATTTCATATTGTGAATAATGTTAAAATCGTAGATTAACCAAATGACATATGATAATGTTATTCATTATATAATAAATTATGTTGCCTACTAAATCTTTATATATATATATATATATATATATATAGTGGGCAATATTATTGGTGTTATAATGCAGCATAATATTATATGTTGTTATTTGATTAATTTATAACTTTAACATTGTTCAAGATATATTATTGAATCACATCATATATTTAAAAACTCATTATATAATAAACAATATTACTCACCAAAAATATATAATCTAATTGACGATGTTGCTCATATTATAAAAAACAAGATTGTCACAAGGTGTATATTGACCGGTTAATTTATAACTTCTATACTTTTTAAAATATGTTATAGAATTACACCAAATATCTAAGTATTTATTATATGATGCTTGTAAGATAATAAATACAAAATCACATAATTTATGAAACTTCTTTAACTCGAAAAGTATACGAGATTTAGTCGGTTATTTTTAATTTTTTATTATATAAATAGAAATTAAATTTCTTCTAAATTTTAATATGAATAGGACTTAATTCTCATGTCTATAATATCACTCTTAAAATATTTTAAAACCAACCGAAAAAATATGTCATAGAAGTTATATTTGTTTAAAATTGTTTGTTAATAACATTAAAATTATTTTGTGCAAAATAATAAGAACTTAAGAAGAACCTAATTTCAAGCCAAAGAAGAAAATAGAAAAGTGATAAGGACTGGTCCATATTACACCGTCGAACATTCATGAACATTCAATGACTTATCAAATCAAAAACTTAAGGAAGGATTCTTCATTTCAGCATTTCTTATCACTAACATAAAGATAAGCTGTCTTCCACTCGGCCTTTTGACTCTCTTTTTATTATATATGCAATAATATTTTTTCATGTTTCAAATCAAGCCCCAAAAAAATAAATAAAAAGAAAATTTTGTCTCCCACTTAATTTCTGTCACTCCTTTCTCCACCATCTTTTGCTTTTGATTTTTTTTTTTATCAGCATATACTTTTAGAAAAATTGTTGAGTTGATTGTTATTTTAATATTAATTTTTATTTTAATTAAAATTAAATATTTTAAATTATATTAATGAAATATATGCTATATTTATTATTTTACTTTTATTTTAATTTTAATAATTTTTATTATTATTTAATTTTATATAAATTATTGAAGAATATAAATTTTTAAATAATTAAAATTTAAATTAATTATAAAAAGATTATAAATTTATAATAATAATAATTAAAAATTATAACAATAAAAATTATAAAAATGCAAACTGGTCGCTGCGCGCGCGCTCAAGTCTGCACCCAGCGACCATTTTATCTGTATTTTTAAAAATAAATTTAAAAATAAAATAATTAATTATATATTAAATATTCCTTATTTTTTTTCTTTTATTACCCCCTCACAATATCATCTTTCGTTTTATTCGATTCTTAGATCTGGTGCGTTCTCAAAACTCATATCCATCTATTCATTTTTACGCGAAGATCAAAGATTCAGAGAAGAAAAATAGCTGAAGTTTAAAACAAGTAAGATTTTATTTATTTTAATTTAATTAATAGTATTATTTATATTTATTAAAATAAATGATTAAAGTGTTTGGATATATATCTGTTATGATTGAGTTGTGGCTGCGCCATATATAATTGTTGCTGGTGGTCGATTGGTATGCGTCTGCGCGTGACTGTCATAGTTGTTGTTGGTTGTTGTCGTGCGCGCACCAGTAACAACAAGGTGCTCCTACGCACCACCGCAACGTTATAACACCACCACTAAATGACTCTCATTTTTTCTGAACCTGCATATTATATTATTTTATATATTTAAAATAAAAATATATTATATATATATAAATAGTTATATATTCAATTATATATTTTTAATTTAATTAATATAAAATTATATTATATTTTTTCAGGTATGTCACAAATTTTAACCATTATATGTTTTGGGGGAAGATGGGAGAGCTGTAACGATGGTTTTGAAAGATATATTGGATATTAAAATATGCATATGGTTGTTTCAAAAAATATTAGATACAAAGCGTTGTTGAGAAGAATTTGTCATCTTTTAGGAGTTAATCAGGTGCATTATAAAGTAACTTTGAAGTTTGAGGTTCCTTCAAGTACCATAAAGTTGAGACTCATTCCACTTGAAATGACGATGATACAATATTGTGGTTGAGCTTACAGAATAATATGGCTACACCGCTTTGTGTAACAGTAGATGCTCGAGGACCTGAAAGTAATGCAGAAGCATCAATGGAGCAAAAAGAAGGCTATGCTAAGCAATTCTCATCGACAACTCATGTGTATATTCCAAATTCCCCAGAGGATTATCATTATTCTCCTTCGATGCTCAACGAACAATAAGACTACACATATGACTATGGTCAGATATATAGAGATGTTGGCGTTGATCTTGGCTATGATATTGGTGAAAATGATGATCATGGTTACGAGGTTGATGATAATTGTATAAATGATTATGATGATGATTATGAAGAGAATGAGGATGTAAATGATGATGCTGGTGAAGATGATGATGATGAGGAGGGTGATAATGATGATGATGATGATGATGAGGGTTATGGTAGAGAAGAAAGGGTTAAGGTAGAAAATCCATTTCAGTTTCAGCCTGAAATACCACCATTTGACTTGAATGTATCGGAAAAAATTTCTTGTAATGGGATTGGTGATGTATTTGTAGGAAAATTATATAACAGTAAAGATGAAATTCATGAAGCTATAAGTATGGTTGCACTGAAGGGAAAATGGAGTTTTAGAGTTTACAAATCCACCAAAGATCGTTTCGAGTTGAAATGCGATGATGACAGCTACAAGTAGAGATTACGGGCAGTGTCGATAGAAGGGCGACATTTTTTTGTTGTTAGGCGAGTAGATACAGGGCACACTTGTGTTTTGAGTCAATTAAAGGATGGTCACCGGCAAGCCAAGAGTTGAATTATTGCTAGAGTAATAAAAAATAAGTTTACATTGGTCAATAGAAATTATAGGACAAAAGACATTCAAGCAGACATACGTGAACAATTCGATGTTCAGATAACCTATACTAATGCTTAGCGCGCTATGAAGCGTGCATTAAGATTGATAAGAGGTACTCCTGAGGATTCATTTAGATTGCTTCCTGCATACAGCTATGTGTTGTAACAAAATAACCTAGGTATGGTTATTCATTTGGAAATTGACGCGGATAATCACTTCAAGTATTTCTTTATGGCGTTAGGACCCTGCATCAGAGGTTTTAATTCATTAATCCGACCGGTAGTTGCAGTGGACGGAACATTTTTGAAAGGCTCCTATCTTAGTACAATATTTGTGGCCGTTTGTAAAGATGGAAACAATCAGATTTATCCATTGGCTTAGGGAATTGCTGACTCAGAAAATGATACTTCTTGGGAGTGGTTTATGGTTAAACTGCGAGGAGTTATTGCAGATCATCAGAATCTTATTTTTATATCTGATCGACATGTCAATATTGAGAGGGCTATACGGGGTGTATTTCCTCATGCATATCATGGGTTCTGCATATATCATTTGAAAGAAAATTTGATGATAAAATACAAGTTACCATCAGATAAGTCTAAAAAAGGGGTATACCTATCTACCTACTTCACTGCTGCCAAGGCTTATCATGTCCATAATTTTTAATACCAATTAAACAAGATGCGACAAATGAGACCTGACGTGACGATGTATTTAGAGAAAGATGTTGGTACGGTGAGATGGGAACGATCATCTGGTGCTTTCAGAATGTATGACATTATGACTACTAATATCGCTGAGAGCATTAATGTAGTTGCAAAAGAAGCAAGAAAGCTTCCGGTGACTAATTTGGTAGAGTGGATGTGGGAGTTAACGTAATTATGGTTTTACTATAGACGATTGGCATCACAAAATATGATCAATGTCTTGACGAACTGGGCACATCATAAAGTCATGAAACATAACGATAAGGTAAGTCGAATGATCATTTCTCTTGTTGATGATTTATGATTTATAGTTATGGATGGTGGAGTAAACTGGATTGTAGACATTGGCAAAAGAACATGCAGCTGTCGACAGTTTGATTATCGGCAACTGCCTTGTTCCCATGCACTCGCTGTATGCAGATACATCAGATTATCGCACGAGAGTCTTTGTTCAACTTATTACACGTCTGAGACTTTATTTCATGCCTATAGCGAGTCAATACTTCCGGTTGGTCAAGTATCAGATTGGATAGTCCCAGAGTATTTGAAAAATATGGACAATAAGCCTCCGATAACACGTCATCAGTCAGGCAGACGTCGGATGAATCGGATTCTATCTCAAGGAGATGAACCATAAAAGAATATATGTAGTCGTTATAGACAACATGGATATAACCGACAGACGTGTCGAAACCCTGTACCTTTACAGAGCAGGTGATGTATATTCATATATAAACATTTACCTTATTGATATTTAATTATATATAATATAAGGCTAATATTTAAATTTTTTTTTTATTTCAGACGGATCTAAAAAAATAAGAGAAAGAACTATACCATGAGGCTTAATTATGTATGAGAGTAGAGTTTTGTCACTTCTGTAATTCACTTATTTTGTAATGCACTTATTTTGTAATTCACTTATTTTGTAATGCACTTATTTTGTAACACATTTAATTTGTAATTCACTTATTTTGTAATGCACTTATTTTGTAATGCATTTATTTTGTAACACACTTAATTTAATGCACTTGTCTTTAGTATTAATGTTGATAATTTTCACAAAACTTTTGATAGAATCTCCTCTATAATATGGACAATCCCAAACCTGCCATATTGAATAAACACACTTCTATCAAACTGCAAAATCACTTTCGCATACATACACCCAAATCAACGCCCACAAACAATTATACGCCCAAATTAATGCATATTGATTAAATTACACTTCTATCAAACTGTAAAAACACTTCCACATACATACACCCAAAACAATTATGGTATATCAATTATACACCAAAATAAATGCATGTAAATAAATTATAGTACTAAATATCTATGAAGCTGTAGTCCACAAATCAACGGCCATCTTCTGTCTATAAAAGGTACCAATGTCAGGGAACGAGTTAAATAACCGACCTAACATAAGATATTCAATATACATACAGGCGAAGATGCCACAATCCCCGCTCTCGACCTTTTATTATGGCACATTCTCCCAGATATGAGTCACCAGCCAAGGAAATAAATTTGGACTTTCTATGCCCCTCAAACTATAAAATCTACACCTTTGAAGGTACAAAAGCATTGCAACATATAGAGGCTCTATAAATTTCATGATAGACTCGTTTGAATGGCCGTTCACACTGGAATCATAAAGAACGATTGCAAATTGAATAAGGTTGAGTTGCACTACAATCCAATGTTCTTGATTTATATTCAGATGAATATATACCTACAAAATAATTATGGTATTATTTTTAACTTAATATTATTACATACACAGTAAAAAGTTATTATTATTCTTAAAAAATACCTTATTGACCGATGCCTATGGTTTAGCGCCAAGTAACTCGGTCTTTATTCCGAGTGCATAAGCCAACAACATTTGAAGCCAGTCGTTGTTGTCTGAAGGATTGGCAGTGAAGGACGTTTTCCACATTTGTCGAATGTACTCCTAAACACAAATAAAAGATACTCGTTAAAGTCGATAATAGTTAAAGTCAATAATATTATATGCACAATAAACGGGTAATATAATAACTTACGTAGAAATATGCATCTGCAGTTGTACAATCCTGTAAGTAAATGTCAGAAAATGTTCTTTGACGCAAACGCAAAACCTTCAAATATTCATTTATATGCTGCAAAACGCACAGAATATGTATAAATTTTGTTATTATTAGACAAATCACAAAACAAAAAAAAGTTCAAATAAATCCTCACCGAATCGTTAAGCCAATTTTGTAGTATCTCATTAAACCATGTATTGTTCAAATCGAGTCCGTGCAAATGAACCCGTTGTGTTGGGTCATTATTTTTTATCCAATCCAGAAGCTCAGCATATTTACTCTGATCAATAGGAATCAGCTGCCTGTTTATGTCAATAGTAAGTCCTACTTATAATTTCACAAGTTTCTTCTTCGCGGGCTGTTTTAATGGATTGGTATATGGACTGACTTGGGCTTTTGCCTTCTTGCGAAGACGCCCATACCTACTTATATTTTCACCCAATGGAGCAGGTATAATTTTTAAGCTTGTAGGGCTATCAGCAACAGGAGCAAATGACTGATGCTGAGACTCGCTGGCAGGAGCAAATGTATGAAAGTCAGCAGCCATGAATTCGGCACCCTACAAAACCAAACAATACCGGTTAATGTATTGACTTGTTAAACTTTGTATCCAATATATTTTAGGTTTAAAACATACCATACTCTGCCCTACATCCTCGGAGATATTGGCTGGTTTAAGTTGTTGCATCAAGAGAGATATCTGATGCAAGATATTTTCTTCAGCCTTATCAATCTTGGTTGAAAGCTCTGCGTTACTCTTATCAATCCTAGTAAAAATCCTTTCTTCAAGATTATCCATCTTCTTCTCCAGGATTTCACATTGTGATGTTGACATGCCGAATTGAAACTATACATAAGTTATTATAATCAATTTTCACAAGCTAATACTAGCCAGTAACAAAAACATCAGATAATTCAAGGAAAAAAAATTAAATTATTACACCATTGATTCAGTCGCTAGCGGGGCTTAAAATTTGTCGAGATGCTGCAGATGATCAATGAATTGGGGGTCCGGGATATCAACTATCTCCAACTTAAGACTCCTTCCCTATTTTTCCGATGGAGTGCAAAAGTTTACTGCCACGTGATGGTCCGCAGTCTTCTCATATTTGTGGGGTACCAACTTCCTATGAACCTCCAAAACCTTTATAATATTTTAGATTTATTAATCATTATTAGAAAATATAACACAAATTATAAAGAAATTATATATATTTTTTTGTTAAACATAAAAGTGTTGGGTGTTTATCATAGAGTGTGTGATTATACAAGTGTATGCGTAATTTCAAAAATTACCATATGCGCAGCGGAAGCATATAACAAAATACACCCATTTTAACAAATTCAACATATATCACATATATGCATAAGTATAACAATTATACATTTATGAACATGATGAACAACATATATCACATATATGAACAAGTATAACAATTATACAAATATAAACATGTTGAACAATATTGTATTATAACACATAATGTAAAATACTCACCTAATGAAGGTAGCTTTACAAAATCTTTAAGTCTTTCACCAATCCATGTGAAGAGCTCACCTTGAAGTATATGTTGAACAATTCTAGTCCATAACTTTTGGTGGGATTAAGGAGCTAGAATGGTAGCTTAGTATTTAAAATTTTCAGCACTTGTATTCAAACTCTTTTGAATACAATTTTTGTTTCTTAAATGGAGATGGTAAATATTTTCTATACAACTCTTGTAATAATTAAAAATCTTTAACATACAACTCTTATATATTAATCTTAGAAACAATTTCTACATGATAATTATTTTGAACAACTCTTTGCAAATAATTATCTTTTTCTCCATTTACATATCATTCATTTTTGGCCATCCATTAAAGAAGGAGATGAAGAGAAGTTTGTTTATTTTTCAACACTTGAAAGAATAAAACTCAAAGAACTCTCTCTTACCTCTCTTTCTTGCCATTGCCAAGTTCTTCTCCTAAAATTGAATGAATGAATTCAATTATTTTGCCAAAATTCATTTTGTTTATTCAACACTTTGATTAAACAAAAATAAACAAAATGAAGTGCTTTACCAATTTTATTGTTGGTCTACTATTTAGAATTAATTAAACCAAGCACTAGAATAATGGCCACCAAAATTAATCTTTACCTAACAATCATAATTACTTTAATTATAATGGGTAATTAAATGGCCAACATCTAGACTCCTCATTGTATTAAAATACAATGTCATGATCTATATATATTATAATATTATCTAATAATATAATAATAATATATGATTTAATTATTCAAAACAATTTTGAATAATTACTTTTTACCTTACTAATTTTTTACTACCATGGTTAAATGGTAAAAAGGTAAAATCAAATCATAGAACAAATTTTGTCATTTGTCAATATTCTATTAATTAACAACCCTTATTAATTAATTAAGTGATGTACTTAACAATTAAGTCTTGACAAATGTACAATCCGAGGGATCCCTAAACAATCGTTCTCTTTTGCTGAAATTTATTGGATCGAACTATTCAATCCAATCCGCTACCTCAGTGCACAACGAGTATACTTCATATTGTGAGACTCTCTAGGTCTATACCTAATTTGTCATATAGAGCTCCTCCATACGTCCGTGAACAATGTCTCACACACACGTTACAGATATTACAAATTAGCATGTTAAACCATACAAGTTGAGGTTATTACATATTCGTATAATCCTTCAATCATTTATATCCTTGAAGAGCATAGATATAGATCATCACCGTCAAATCTCTATTTGCTCAACCACGAACTTATCTCCAGATTTATATTTCATAAAACAATATCCACAAACACTTTTATGATATTATTTATTCCTCCGGAATATCTTTTCCAAGGTTTATGCTTGCGGCCACAAGACTTTCTGAAATACAATCTCAGAGCATTAGGATATACAACCCACTCATATGAGCTGATGGATCCCATATCTACGCATACCGAACTCCATGAGTATTGGACTATACCCAGCGACATCTAGCGGTCAAACCATGAAAGGTTTCAGACATGTGTGGAACCAAAGCATGGTGGATCACTCACAAGTCCACCGTGGCGCTCAGGTCAAAGGACCACAAATACTACTCAACTCGGAAGACCTTTCATTGACGGCTTTATGAGATGTCTATTGGATGCCTTCGTGAGTCTGTTCAATATCCAGTCCTTACTGAATACCTGCATCTCTATACGAGCTTCCCACTAAGCTCATGGTTTGCTAAGACTAACCATCTGAACCATCCAGATATAGACATACACTAATCTATAATAATGGGTTTCACCGATAGACCCGCATCGATGAAATTAGATCAGGAACATTATGTTTGAGAACATACTTGCATAATGACATTTCTTAGCACCGTCTGCAACTCATTGCAGCTATATCATTACTAATATATTCTCAGGTCATTGTCCCATTTCAGATAAGGCTCTAACTCATTAGATTTTGCTAACTCTTAGTACCACTAACTCTTAATGTTTATAACTACTACCATTGCTAACTCTTAGCCCTGGTCTAAACTCTTTTAAACCAAATCTGAACTCCTTTAGATCATACAATGTCTAAAACGTTACAAGCATCTTACCATTTAATAAAAATAATATTAACGATTTTATTAGAAATAATTGTATAAATACAAACACTATATATTTATACATTATGGGATGGCACGTAAGCACAAATCCCAACAAAAAGTATACCCCAACACCATCAAAGAGGACATCTACGACGTTTTCGTATAATGGGGTGCTTATGCCATACCAATTTAGAATACGAGAAAAATAATCTCCATTCCTATTGGCAAACAACTCCCCACACCTCGGGATTGTCTCGTAGATCCACACCTGAGATGATAATAAATTTAAATTACAATGCCAACAAAATAAATTTTTTTCTATCATAATATCATAATGAATCAAAAAGATAGAATTACTTACCAAGAATGCGTGACAAAATGAGTATAAGTTGTATGATTCTATATCCCCATCACTTGTTTTTTTACCTTTGCCAACTTTTTAATTAAAGCCGTGCATAAACTATTGTAGAGTACAGTCCATGCAATCGTGCCCCAATGATAGACATTAAACTTATTTAAATTATCTACCAGACGAAGTACAAAATATTGTATGATTCTATTCCGATCACGTGGCATTATCAGTTTATGAAATACATAAAATAGACACATTTTTACTGCATCTACATAATCGTCAAATATAACGCTGTCGAACCACTGATCCAAGTCCTTGTAAGTCAACTGACTTCTACCCGAAAAATATTTATGACAAAATCTATCACCTAACCCACTTACTACAGGATAATCCCCCATCCTCAAACCAGTAATCAAATAAAAATCTTGACGAGAAAATCTAATACGTCTTTTACCTATATAGAACCATAATTCTTCATATAAATTTTTGGTATACACACGTCTTAATAAAATCTCATGTGCTAAAATACTTGAGAATTGAATATTTGATACATCCAATAAACTACCAAAACATGTGGTTCTAAATATTTCTACCTGCCTCGAAGTCAATTTATTTTTTATATTTCGTATAACACATAACTTTGAGTACGTATGTACGTTTGCTCGGTAGAAAATATTTTCGGTAATTACATATTCTTTCGTGACATTCTCCTTTTCTGAAAAAAATAAAAAATTATTAAAATTAACAAAAAAATAATCAACATAACATATAATCAAAATTTAATTTAATTATAACTAACAACCTAAACTATTTACATAATTATTAACCAAATTAAATTATTAAATTAAATAATTATAAATAAACATAAACAACATAAATTAATTAAAAAAATTTTAAAAATAAAAATTTTTGGGGTAAGATGCGACGGCGCGTACGTCTACGCGGATACAATCTACACACATTTTTAACTTTCTACCATCTAAATCTACACATTTTTACGTATTTTTAACTCATATAAATTATAATACTAAAAAAAAAATAATTTATAAATACATACCAACTTTGTTCCGCAGCCATGAGAGAGAGAGAGAGGGAGGATCGCCGTGAGAGAGAGAGTGACCGTGAAGAAAATGTGAAAAAGTAAAAAGGGAATGAAAAAGTATCGGTGGAGAGAAATGAAGAAAAATAAGAATTTTTTATTTTTTTATTTTATTTAATAAAAAGGTAAAATAGGAAAAAAAATTATAGTTGGTTAACAATGTATAAATTATTTTGACTCGGTCAAAATAATTTATATATTTTAAAATACGGTCAATTTTTCTTTATTTTATGCAAGTCAAAATTAAAATTTAAGATAGAAAGAGATGTTAAAATTAAAAATTATATTAAATTAAATTTTAATTATATAAAAAAATTTAGTGTCAAATTTAAATTTTTAATGTGTTGAATAAAAAAAAACTTATTTTAAAAAATAAAAATTATTAAAATTTTATATAAAAAAAATGTAGCATGGAGGCCATGCCCCTCTTGACCTAATAGAGCTCTGCCCTTGACTTTATGGATTTTATTTAGTTATAGATTAAATTTAGAGAAATTAAATAATATTTATATTTCAAAAGTTATTGTAGCCCATTAATTATCCAAATTGAAATGTTACATATTATTCTTCTTGAGGTTGGGTAAAATAGATTTGTAATTTTCTCTTTATTTTTTTTTCTTTAAATGATTTAATAAAACTAAGCTACATTCTTCGAAATTTCTTATAAAATTGTAATAAATATTTCTTATAATAAAGTTTATTTTAATATATGCTGATTTTTTTAAATTTTTTTCTCTTTTTATGTAATATAAAAACTTTTTAAAATGTCACCCATTTGGTGCATTTCTTTCTCAATTTTTCCCAATCACAAAAAAAAATTTAAAAAGATTTGTTTTTAGATTATATCATATTACAATTTTAATACTACATCAAACTATATTATTAAAATTTCTCCTTAGCAATATGTACAACTGCATCAATTATGTGGTTACATCAATTTATTTTTGACCCTCTATATCATCATAGATGCTATATCAATGATGTAATCAGTCGCGTGGTAGAAGCAAACAAAATATTCTTCTTGAGAAAAACAAAAAAGAACCAAACTAAAATCTTTTTGAAAAAGATAGATAAATAGGAGAAGAAACTAATAAGAATCACGGCAGGACTATAAAGACTGAGTTATTAACTCATGAATATATAAAAAATAATCGGTACATAACTAATGAAATCTTTCTATTAATGCAATTATCTTGTTTAATTGTAAGACAAAAGAGACATAATTTCATCTTTTTTAAAGCTTAAATTGTAGAATTTAACGGAAAAAAAATCAAATAAATACCTTAAAACAATTACCCTAAATTTAGATTGCAAAACGTCCATTAAAAAATAATGAGAGTTAAAAAAAAAAGAAAAAAAAAAGCATGAAATTAGAGACAAAATCAAGACTTTGATTTTAGATATCACACTTTTATATGATTATTTGTAAAATTGTCCATTAAAGGAAAAGTCCCACAATTAATTATTGGAAAAGAATAGCCAAATTAAGAATTTAATCTTAGTAAAGAGGGGTGCACTCAAAGTTCCAACTACTTCAACTACTTGAATTTTCTTTAAAGATATAATTAAATTTATGTGACTTTTAAATGAGTCTAAGTCTAAACTCGGGTTTTAAGTGAGATCTAAATTAGTTCTAAATTCATCTTGAATTTTATCATTTAGATTTCGTACATCATCATAACTCATATAAATCCATCCAAATTCTACCTATTAAGATTTGGATTTCGATACTAAACCCACCCCATTGCCATAGGGTAATTGTACTAATTAGAAGATAAAAATAAATAAATAACATAAATTTTTTTTAAAAAAAATAATGAGTCCAATTAATAAAAAATTACTATCACTATAAAATTACTATTCATTCTTAAAAAATAAATTGAAATGCAGTATTAGAAGCATGATGATTTTGTGGGTTGGTGAGCTTGTGATTTCCATGGCTCAAACTGTTTCACAACATGACTATGCAAGAAGAAAAATGTTATTGCCTTGCATATATATATATTTTCCAGGAAAATGACAAAAGACAACCAATTCTCAATCATGAACTACATTTTCTATTTCTTTAATTTGCAAGAAATCAATGTAATCATCATTAACATTATGAAAATTTTCTCATTTGGGTCCAATTGAGAATCTGAAAGGAAGAGTAAGAAACAGTTGTTCATGTGACATATAACCAACTGAGAAACAAAATTAAAAGTAATCTATAAAATGTGGGCAAGACTGTGGTTAAATCATGCATATATATATATATATATTTGAGAAATTAACAGTTTAATTTTTATATTTTTATTAAATTATTCACTTGATCTCCAATATTTCAAAATTTATTAATTAAATTCTTTAAATACATTTTTGCTACTATTTTTATTTTAAAATATATTTTTTTACTATTATTTTCATCTTTGAAACATGATCATTTTTATTCTTGAAGGATGTTAATTGGTAATTTTTAAAATATAAGGAATTTAAAGAGTAATTTAATAAAAATATAGAGATTAAATAATATATTTTTTAATTTATTTTTGAAAGTGTTTTCATATTATTGCATTATGTATTTTTCTTTTATTATGTATTATTCATTTGAGATTAAGATATTAAAAAACGAGGCCTTAATACGAGTCAAGAGACGTTATTACAATTAAATTGTACTATTGAAATGGAGAGGGGAGATTTGAACTCAAGACAGTAAATATATATTATCAACCTTTTTTTATTAAGCTGTTAATATAAATATATTATTAAATTATATTTATTAAGAACTTTATTTTATACTTTAACAACAAAATAGTTAATTCGATACTACTATAGAGATTATGAATAGCAAATGGTAAATTAAGAAATAATGTTAGGTATCTTAAATTATATTTAAAAAATAATATGTTAAATAATTATTAGGTGATAAAATTATTACTTAATAATTATTTAACAAATTATTTTTTAAAATATAATTTAGATGTCTAATATTACTCTAAATTAATATGCAATAAATTTTTCACCTAATAAATAAGAGGAATGTTAGTTGACACAATCAATGTGCATTTTGAAATTTCGATCATAAATTTGGAATTCAGTGGTCTTACGTTAAGGAATTTGGGCCTTGCGGTTTGTTATAGCCCAATTGTTCTAAAAGGTCCGTGATACATTGTAAGGCACATAGGCCCATATGTTATTTCATATTATTTTTAAATACACCTATGAAAATTATGTGATTTTGTAAATACACCCGATGAAATACCAAAAATAACCCTGTTAAAATTTTTTTTTCTTAAAAATTCCTCTTTCAAAAAATAATAATTATTGTATTCTTCTGATAGAATAAGTATTATATATCAATATTAAAAGAAGTAGATACCATAAATTTCTTTAACATTTTTTGAATATGATTAATTATATAAAACTTAAATTAAATTATTGGAGTTTCTACAATGCTATGTTGGTGAGATTTTATTTATAAAAAAAATTAATTGAATAAATATAGAAGAAGGATATTTCTATAGAAAGTACATTTTCTTTAAGACTTTCTTTTTGGTTAATGATTATCTTCTCCTTGTTTTTATTTTTTATTTAATATTGAATATATATTTCCTCAAAAAAAATATTGAATATATATTTTCTTATAAGTTTTGAATATTATCAAATTTGAGTGATCAAGTACTAAATGATGTAATTTTGTAAAATTTTTAATAGCATGACAATTTTTTTTTCTTAAATATTGTTAGGCATGATTTAAATTATTTAGAAAAGAAATTAGAAGTTATACGATATGAGAAATTTGCTAGTTACATGTTTGTGTATTTATTTATTAGTAATATTATACGTGTAAATTAGGCATATAAACTCATTCATACTATTTGATGTTCTTTTTTATTTATATTTATTATTTTTTGTTATATTATTTAAGAATGAAGTTGTAATTTATTTAAAATAATAATAAATAGAATATTATCACACAAAATATTACGAGAAATATCACCCCCTAATTTTTTTTTTAGTGGGAAAATCTATTCATATTTGATGATGTATTTTTTCTTCATGGCCCTTGAAGCCTAAGAATTATTATTATTATTATTATTATTATTATTATTATTATGGAAAGCCTAAGAAGCCTTGAGTTTAAGAAATATAAAATTAAATTCTTTTTTCAAATTTTAGAAAATAAATTCGTAGTTCACCAACCAACGTCAAAAGGATGTAATTAAGCCAATGGAAAGGCAACCAACTAGCACCAAAACATCACCAAACGAAAGCCCACACTTATTAAATTTTATGATTTTATCATTTATGTCCCTCAATTTTATATATTAATATAATTTATTGAATAAATTTTTATAAAAAAATTATTAATAGAATAAATTAATATAAAGACTAATGTATTTTTAATTACAACAACTTTTTTTATTATAATCAAATCAACTAATTTGATTTTATTGATGGACAAAGAGAATTTTGTACACGAAATTTCACACAAAGTAAATCACTTATCTATATACACATACTTCAAGGACATCGTATTTAATTCTTTTTAATTTTTTGTCTTAAAAATTAGTTCTTATAATTAACATTACAATATATAAATTATAAAAATTTATGATACAAATAATTAACTACTATAATAAAGTGAACTTTAAATTGACTTATTTTACTTTATTATAGAATATACATGTATTCTAAAATACAATTAATATCTCTAAGAAGAATGAACCAAAATTAATAAAGCATCCACTTCGTATTTAAATTTGAGTGTCACGATATACAAAATTTAAAATAAACACTAACTTAAAATAACTCATATATATTAAATTGTATTAATTAAAATAAAATATAAATAAATAAATAAAACTACTATAAAAAATAATGTCTTTATAACAAGATCTAATGAGAAAATTCACTTTATAACTGTTACATATTATCACAAGATGTCAAGTGTGAAGATGAAAAAACAAAAAGAACATAAATCTACATATTTGAAGTTATTATAATTTGATAAACCCATTGAATTGCGATTTTACATTATATTTTAAACGATTCAATCATGCCATTAGTAAAAATTTATGGCCAAAGCTAATGCGCAATGCAGCCGAGGCTTTAACTTATATATATATATATATATATATTTTGCCTTTATTAAATGAATTTTTAAAATTCTACTACAATAAAATGATTTTATTTAACCGTTCACAAATTTTTTTGTTATATATTTCAAATTTTATTCCATATCTTAGGTTTTTAATTTAATTTCTCAACTTCTACATTATCTTTTAGTTTTTGAAGTAATTTTTTAAGAAACTTGAAATTTAAAAAAAAAACTTAAAAAAATATATTAAAGAACTTAGCAAATTATACAAAATATAATCATTATATTATAATTTTCGTCCTCCTATTAAGTTTTTTCATGACAATCTCACTTCGTCAAATTAAATTGGGGACCTATTTGAAATATATTAAAATTTTATATCATGATTTTAGTAAAATATTAAAGATTAGGTGCTTAAATGATAAGACTCCACTAAAACCATCACCCCTTTTTCTCGTCTAATAAAAGTGCTTGTAGAAGCGGCTGCTTACACCAAAGGGCTTTCGGCACTTACGAAGCCACTATCAGTTTCTATTCAAACAATAACACAAAGCCTCGATCTCATCGAACTTCACTGCATAAATCTCGAAAGCTTCGTCTGCTTTTGTTTTTACAACAACTTCAGGGGAAAAAAATAGCGGCCGTTTTTTAACACTTAATACTTCTCTTTCTTTCACTTTGGCGCTCTCAATCTTCCAAAGGTACCGTTTTTTCTCGACTTGACAGTTCATTTTGTGATGGGGTTTTTGTGTTTTTGAAGATTTATGTGAAATGTGGAAGTGGGTTTGGTTTATTATTGCTGGATATGAACTTTTTAAGTTGAACTATTTTGTAGTGCTAGATTGAAGCAAATTTTGGTATTTTGTGCTTTTTTTTAAAGCGTTTTGAGTTTGGATCGTTTCTGTGTTTATAGAGAAAATGCAAGAAAATTTAAAAAGTTAAAATCTTGAAATTTTTGTGATTTGTTGCTTTTGATTGAAATCGTTGGAAGTTATTATGTTAGTGAGTTTGGGGTCATGGAGTTACTGTACTAACTGTTCTTATTTTTACAGAAATGATTTTAGAATTAGCCAATGTTGTTTGTGTTTGTCCAATGTGGTATACTACTACGTGAACTTGATAGTTTTAGTTTCCTGGGTTTGAATTTTTTTATCTTGTTGCCGACGACAAAATTAGGTGCAATATAAGTATAGTTGCGCATTCTTCTTCAATTTCTTCCCTTTAGAATCTCGAAAGTTATTTTGGATTGTACGGATGAAAACAGTTTTCTTCTAGCAGTTAGTAGCTTAAGACCTGTGATTCATAAGCCAAGTAGTTATCTAGGCTCATTTTGTTTATATTAGCATCATTCAGAATTCTTGATCTATGATAATTCCAGGTAAGGGGTATGCACAATGAAGTCTTGTGCGCTACAGACATAGTCCTTGTACTGGTTCTGATCCTTACATATTTTACAGGTATTTATTTTCCTCTGCAAGAGTTAGTGCCTTGAAAATGGCAGCAACAGCAGCTTCTGGCCTTCAGATGGCAACTGTAAGGCCATGTGTTTCTGCCTCTCACAGAGGTATCAAGGCAGGTGTTGCAAATGTTGGAGCCAATTCTAAGGGGGCATCATGGGCCAAGCTTAGTAGTGCTTGTCACATATCTTCTGTGCAACCTTTCCAGCAGAGTTTTACTTCGTCTTCGGTAAAATTTGACAAGGTTGTAATGAAGGCAATGTCTGAATCTAGTGATAACAAGCCTGCATCTGGGTTGCCAATTAATTTGAAAGGTTTGTTGTTTTCCTTCTTCTTCATGCTCTTAATGACTTGCTGAAGATTTAGATTTTTTTATATTTACTTATATAATGTATCGAGGTTCTGTGTTTACAATGCTTTTTTCTTTCTCTTGTTATTAGGTACTGTGAATGGTTGTTTGCCTTCTTAAACCTACCACTGTTTGCTCCTACCTTCATCCAAAAGTGTTAAGAGAAACTGTGAAAATCAAAATCAATCCCTTTATTTTAGGCTTAATCCTGCACCATTACACACGCCCCTCTTCCCCATTTCTTTTTTCTGGTCGATACAGGTACAAAGTAGTGAGAGGATCACAAAGGTGCTCTTCTTGTTGTAAGTCACGCCCGTAGATTAAGGCATAATCTGTCAATCTCAAGACAAAATCTCTCCAACCACCATCAGTACTGAAATTCAATGTCTTTGTTTATCCTCATTAACATTAATTTTGTTTGGATAATAAGTTCTTTCATAATATTATAGAGTCTTTTGATAATGCCAAGGCCACTGTCCATCCATCTTTTTAATACATTAATATCCCAGAGTTGAAATACCTTCCCAATTAACACAATGAGCAATGTCTGTAGGTAAGAGAGCATTTATTGCTGGTGTAGCTGATGACAATGGATATGGTTGGGCTATAGCAAAATCTCTTGCAGCTGCAGGTGCTGAAATTTTGGTTGGAACATGGGTTCCTGTGAGTGACTGAACCTTTATTCTTTTGCTTTCCCCTTTTTTCATAAAATGCCAATTCTTTTGAAGCCTGGTAGAGTCAATGTTCAATTGCTGAGATGGAAGCTTCTTGTGTAGGCTTTAAACATTTTTGAAACCAGCCTGCGACGTGGAAAGTTTGATGAATCACGCATGTGAGTTTTATACTCGGCTTATATGATGTTCTATGGGTAATTGTGGTGCATGGACTCAACTACCAAAATATTTCAATGTTCCAGGTTGCCAGATGGTTCTTTGATGGAAATCACAAAAGTGTATCCCCTAGATGCAGTGTACGACAGCCTTGAGGATGTTCCTGAAGATGTAATAAAGAACATTGTTTTTACAATATATGTGAAATGGTCAAATATTTTTATGATAAACATTTTTCCATGTCATTTTGTGCAGGTAAAAGCAAACAAGCGTTATGCAGGGTCCGCTAATTGGACTGTCAAGGTATAAACCCATATTGTTTCCTCCTTGATCATTTACGATAGAGAATTCTGTTACCTTGTTATTGGATAAGTTCTTAATCTGGTGCTGACTGAAAGGCTATGATCAGAATTTTTATTTATATTGTTCCCCATAGGCCGTCACAATTTGGCCACTCTGAATTTCAAACTATCCCCCTTTTTCTCTGGCACTTGCTTCAGCACAATAATGATGAAGTTGATCTGTTCTTAGTGGATTTTAGATTATGAACTGAATTTCCGGACTGGTTAAAACCTGGATTGTCATATGCCACATTTATTTAATTGAACATGATTTTTAACATTGGGATTCACTTTCTAAATGTGTTGCAGGAAGTTGCTGAATCTGTCAAGCAGGATTTTGGTAGCATTGACATCCTTGTGCACTCACTTGCCAATGGACCAGAGGTACACAAGTACCATATGTAAAATCTCGTTAAATTATCACTTTCTGTGCCTGACAACTTATTCCTTAACAGGTGATTAAGCCTCTGTTGGAGACTTCCAGGAATGGGTATCTTGCAGCTATATCTGCTTCAAGTTACTCCTATGTTTCTTTACTCAAGCATTTCCTTCCAATAATGAACCCAGGCATGTTCCTCCATTCTACAATCTGGTTGTTCTTCCATTTAATCACTTAATGCCTTCTCATATTATAGATGATTTTGTGTGGCAAGAAAGTTTGTTAGGATCTAAATTCATGTTTTCTCATGTAGGCGGTTCTTCAATTTCTCTTACGTACATTGCCTCTGAGAGGATCATTCCAGGGTATGTTTGACATGCATTTTTTATTCTGCCATTTATGTAAGTCAAATTGTCACTTCTTGGCATCTGACAAGATTTTTGACTTGTTTCATTCACAGATATGGTGGAGGCATGAGTTCTGCTAAAGCGGCACTAGAGAGTGACACACGGGTGAGTTTTCGTTTTATTCTCTACCATGCTCCACTTTCATTGTAATTTTGGCTTTCTATATTTCTTGTTTAACCTTGATTCTTTTTCTGTGGCTTTTACTTGATTGTCCAGGTGCTTGCTTTTGAAGCAGGAAGAAAAAACAGAATCAGGGTCAACACTATCTCTGCTGGTATAGTTGCGACATTATCCATCTATCATTCTCTTCCTTTTCATGCGCATGTGATGTACTTTAATATCTCAGGCCCTGAGTCTGCGTTCATCATCTCACTTTTTCTGTTTTGGTTCACAGGTCCACTGAGAAGTCGTGCTGCAAAAGCAATTGGATTCATTGATATGATGATTGATTACTCATTAGCCAATGCACCACTCCAGAAAGAACTATCTGCGGGTGATTTTCTAGAATTTCATTATATTTTAGCTTTATTTTCCATTGTGCTCTCTTCTTTTGTTAATCACAATGACTGAATTCAATAAATTAACAAAACAGATGAGGTTGGAAACACAGCTGCCTTCTTAGTATCACCTTTGGCTTCTGCCATCACCGGTGCTGTCATCTATGTTGACAACGGACTGAACGCAATGGGAGTGGGAGTTGACAGTCCAATATTTGAAGGTCTCGACATTCCTAAAGACAAACACTAGGGGTACAATTACACATGCTGCTATATTTCATTTCAATTCCTTCTACCCCAATATTATCCTCACCCTACCTTAGGAACAACTAGATCAGTGGCACCCATTTCTCGTGAGAATTTGTGTTTTTCTAAAGGGATTGTGATATTTGGTGATGAGTCATGATTAAAATGTTGTCAAATCAAATAACTTTCAATTATGTTTTCCAATGCTAGTGCAAGTTAGAACATCCAACTTTAAAGGGTTTCATTGTGCTTCAATTCAGTTGTAAGATTTATTTGCTTACTAATAAAACATACTAAAGAGTAATGCAGGTGATCTGAGCCAGATGAAAATTAAAACTTGAAGATGGCTAAAGCCATATTTCTTTTTGTTAACATATCATTGTATCCAAAATGGCATCAATTGGCCTTTGTTGGGTTCATAGAATAATAGCAAATGTCAACTATTCTCAAGTCTCTTGATTGCCAGGAAAATCATTTGAGACAAGAATCAGAGTTAGTGGGAATTTGCTGCTGCATTGAATTGCAAATTTGAAAGTGATAAAATCATAATCCAATAGATCAATGAAGAATTGAACTAATTTTTCAGAACATTCAAAAATCAGAATTACCATAGGGTGAATTGCTAAAAGGAGATTTAATGTCATAATAAACTGAGACAATTGAATAAGAAACTGGAGTTTTGACATATTAACAAAGTACAGAAGCCATCATTTGTACAAAATCAATGTGCCTTGGACCACTAAAGCAGTCTTTGATTTGCTGTTTTATAAATTAGAGCTAACAGAGGAAGATGCACCAATGGCCAAAATCTAGCAGTTTGCTATATAATCTACAAAATAAGCTTTTATCAACTAGGGATTTACCTACCCACATATATACACGAAAGACCATGCATAGATATGCAGCTAGCAGTATGATGGCAGATTCTTATTTAAGCCTCTTAGATGATTTTGCGCTTACATCGAAGGATGCCAGTGGCTCTTTTGGCAACATCAACTTCAGGAGAGTCTTCCACCACTGCTTCTTCTCTTATGACCAGGCCACGGTTCCTGGATAGCTTCCTGATTGGTGTTGTGCGTGATGCTCCTCGAGTGTTGTAGGCTGCTTGTTCTGCTTCGGAAGCTGGCAAAGTATTTGAAATTTCTCTATGTGGCATCAGTTCCTCGCCAGCAGGCACTACATCCATCATTAACTGCATAACAAGTATCATCAAATTTGGATTTCATGGAAACAATTAGATCACATAAGAAAACGCCAACAAAAGTAAACACTCCAAAGAGAAAGAGACAGACAGACAGATAGAAAAAAGTTGATTGCATACGCTGCAAGTAAATGCTACGCCATTTCTCCATTAACCATAAATAACACTCTGAATCTAAGGTAAGTGCTAAAGAAGTTATTAACTCTAACCTTGCCTTTTAAACATCTGCCAACAATCATATTAAAGGTTCCCAACAACGTTATGTACAAGGAAATTTCTCAAATCTCATAGATTTGAAATGATTTTATTCGACAAGTATGACATGAAAGTTTCTAATGCATGATCAAAGGTCACATGACTCGATCGTCTACCATATCACAATTTCCTATGGACCTTTACATGCATCAGGCATAGAGCCACTTGTCAGATTCTGCATAACCATCACTTATTAGGCGTACCAGACAATGTTTTCCTCAAAATTGGAATAAAAATATAAGCCATACCAGACAATGTTTGCCTCAAAATTGAAATAAAAAAATAAAAAACATCTAAATACAGATTCCTAAAAAAAACACCTATCACTCACAAGAACAGATTCCTATTACATACCTTCCAATCCTTGAAATCAAATCTGAACACAAAGTGACGATATTTGACCTTGCCTGACATAACAGAATCAGCGGCAGGAGCATTCCTAGGTGCTGAAAGAGAGAAATTACAATCAAAAGCTAAGCCAAAAAAGAGTAATAATTATAATGAAAAATCTTTGTATAATTTTGATGGAAGCATATCTTACCAACTAAATGAGCACCATTTTCATCAACAACTATTTCAACTCGCCCATCTTTAACCAAGAATGACAGAGCAAACAAATTCTCCACCGTCTGTGCAAAAGATCTTCTATTCAAAATCAAATTTTCAAGTCTGGCACGTTTCTTGCTTCTTAGAATCTCAAACATTGTTGACATATTTTTATCTGTATCTGTTTTCTCTACTGCCCCAGAGTCATCTACCTGCCCAACATAATTCTATATACAGTCAATTTACATAATCTTTTGCAAGACCAATTGCAGAGGAGTCAAAGTAACTCAAGCACCATTAAAGCTTATAACATTACAAAAAACTCAAGATTAGAGTCCATTACAGTGAGAAGAGCATGTCAAGCAGAACTCTTATGCAGGTAATCTTTCAGAGAATTATGTGGAAGACAATGAATATCAAAAGTAAAAGTAAATGCATTCGGAATTCTTACAGGAAGAACTTGTAAACAAAGACAAGCAATCAAGTAAACAAGCATTAAGAACATATAAACATATACTATAATGTACTAAAATCCCAACATGAAAGCTATCCTGAAAAGCCTAGTAACTCATGTCAAACATCTGCCTCAAGACCCTTAACTTTTTCTTTATAACCTAATTGCTTCTGGAGAAGTGATAGCATTAGCTAAAGCACATACTATTTCTGAAAAGAAAGAAACAAAGAAAAAAAATGGAGTGCCAACTTATACCACCACACAGCTACATATACCGAATTGATCCTCTCTTCAACTGTCCCATCAAAATTTCCTAAAAATAAAAGCATTTTCACACCAATATCAAATTATACTTGTTACACGTATCCCTTTCATCCATCTTATTGAGGAAAAACTTTTGCATGAATAGAGCAAACCACACCCTCATTTGATAACAATATTTTGATTTAATGAGCACCAAAGAACAAAATATAATAAAGTTTCACCTCCTCGGGCCTTGTAGTTTGAGTTGGTTTTTCACGTTTTTTACGAACTACAACCTTCCTTTGTTTCACCTCAGTATTCATAGGCCCAATCCTTCCAAACAAAACAAAGCAAAGTGAAAGGGCAACAATTTGTTAGTACACAACCAAAAAAAAGAAAATGAAAACAAAAGGCGCTATAAAAACTCACATGGTGCAACAGCCATGGTATATTGACAAAAAGGGTGAAACAGCAAGGCCAATATCTTTCCAATTCATTGATATCTGGGAATCTTCTTCTTGAGAGACTAATCTCCTGTTGGATTGCCCAAACTCTGAGCACAAACAACTGACAAAATCCGCAGGGTTAATACCCTCATTGGACTGTGACTTAACAGAGGTCACCAATGTGCTAGTCATATCCAGCAGTGCTTCTGCATCTGCTACCTGTTCCCTCGGGTTCTTCACTGAAAAACCAATTGGTACATGCCAAAAAAAAAAATTAAAATTCCAAACACCATGGTCCATCTTACAGAACATGACATGCATATAACAAACTAAAATGACACCATGCAATCAGGGTTCAGTACCATAACGGTCAAACAACATCCCATGATAATATCATTCACCAAACTTTACTAAAAGTACACCATATAATTGGATTTTAGTTACTACACAATCAAACAACATGACGTGATAATGTGAAAGTTTACCCTCTTCTTTCAAATACAGACTGTAAACTATTTACATAAAAAGGTCGCTAAGAGGTAAAAATTTGCTCAACTCCTTATACAGAGAATTAGATAATTATTTTTGTCCATTTAACCACTCTTGACATTAAAAAAATGCAAATACTCCGCATTACAGAAAGATTATATGTAATAAGTTTCTTTACACATCATTAAAAGTCATCAAATTTTCTTCTCTTCCATAGAATAATTGCATACACAACTAGACACTTGGCACAATTCTATAGCACATCCCAAATAGTGATAAATCATGGATCAACAAGACAACGCCTCATGACAATATATAAATGAAATTATATACAATTACCCTTTTTATGCAAATCGTTCACTTCTTCCATGATGGTGTGGAACTTCTCTGAATCTACTCTCGCCAAATCATCTCTCTGATCTGTAAAATACAAATAACTCAATTAATAACCATAATCAATTTTAAAAATTTTAAAATATTCACATAATTATAAATAAAATAACAAGAATCAAAACTACCATTGATCTTGTTCATTACAGCAAGGTATTTGGACCGTAGAGCTCTCCGCTGGAAGGGGTTCTGTTGACCCGGCAGAGTTGACCCATCCACAGCGGCGGTCGAAACGGCGGCTGCGGTCTTCTGAGTCACTTTCTCGAGCCTCACAGTCCTGAGTCGCTCCGACTCATCATCGACTCGGTCTCTGCTGCTCCCCGGTTCTCGCTTCACTGTCTTTCTCATGATTTCAAATTTCAAAATCTTTCAGAAAATTAAGAACGAACGAAATGAATATTTCTCTTTTTTTCTCTTTACCCTCTTTTGGTGATTAAGTGATTAGAAACTGAGTCTTCGAATTGAATTATTTTGCGAGAGCGCGGGATTTGAGAATTGGGAAGTGAAACTTGTAAGATTAAAGTGTTTTCACTCTCTTTGCTTTTGGTAAAAGAATTTGGAGGTGGATTTTCCCGCGCGGCATATTTAAGCAATTGGGGATTTTATTTTATTTTATTTTATTTTTATCTTATTTTGGGGTGAGATATTAATTAGTTAATGTCATAAAAATTGGAGCAGTAATTTTACGTATAAGGGAAAGAGAGTGAAATGAAAATGAATCTATGTGAAAAAAAATATACGATTCATTCCTTAGGAATAAGATTGACTAAATTTCATTTATTTTAATTAAAATAAAAATATTTAAACCTTTAAAAAAAAGCAAACCTCTTTTTTTAAAACCGTTATCTAATAAAAATATTTAGAAAATTCTTAAATATGTATATTTCCTTCCTAAAGCATTAAAAAATCAGATATCATTTTCATCTAAATAAAAAGGGACAATAAATCACCATTATATTCATTTAACACTTTCAATTAAGATTTCAACGGATAGAAATATATAAATATGTTGTCCGTCAACCCAAAAAAAAAAAAGGAAATTGTTAAGTTATCAAACTAGGAATCTGGATGGTCTTGAATTTGATCATCTTCAGGCCACTCCAAAATTAAATCTAATTTACAAAATCTAATCATATCCGAACAACCTTTTCAATGAACAGATCTCGAACAACCAACTCAACTGCGACAACAAAACTCCAGAAGAATTCACGTATGACTACTCATACCCACCAATACAAAAATCCATTGATACATATTCAACAAAGACAACCCCAAATTGGGTACATCAATCCATCCGATTACTTTCAGCTTTCCTCACAGCAAACCCGCCTCCTTAAGAGCGTCCTTGAAGTCATCAACGTTGTCCCATGATGGGACCTAACATCAAAGAGACAATAGCAAGAAAGCAATAAGACAATGTGTGAAGCAGCACCGTGTTAAGAAGAAGATCGAGTCTTCAATCGGTTTCCCAATGGCAAGAATCAATCTAATATTGGATTCTAACTATGTGATGTTTGTGGATATGTGTGTCGAGAGTGAATGTGTTATATCTCTATACAAATTAAAAGAATTCTGAATTTTAGTAAATGATAACATGATGAGATTTGTAGTACAAGAAAGCAGGACTGGAAGATGACCTCAGTTATTTGAGAGCGAAAATGCTGCTCAATTTTTCCCATGAGCATCTTATCCATGTTATCCAGCAGCAAATTAAAGACAGCTCCTGTACAATCGCATAAAAGCCGTCTTGGTTAATAACAACAACTTCAAATCATAATATACAGTAGAAATCAGTAAAAAGTCACTCAGTTTGCTGCTTAACATGACTAGGTTTGCAGAACATAAATGTGATCAAGAGAAGACAATAACATCATTGCACAGAAAAATGCTCCACTGCCTACAACTCTCTCAAAGCAAATCAAATGTTCAACAAATAGGACATCAGCAGACTAAAATCTTAATGGAGAAACTTGCCTTTGCGGCCAAAGCGTCCTGCACGGCCAATTCTATGCAGGTAGACCTCATAATCAGGCTCTGATCGATTATCGTGTTTCACTGGAAGGTCATAATTTATGACAAGATTAACCTGCAGAAAAAGAAAAGGTCAGTATGTGAAGCAGAGTGTTTAAGAACCAAACCACCCCCCCCCCCCCCCCCTCTCAAAAAAAAAGTGCTTCTAAGACCAAAAAAGGCACCTGTTGCTGATCAAAACCTCGGGCAAGAAGGTCAGTGGATATAAGAACTTGTGTTATACCATCTTTAAACTCCTTAACGATCTTATCGCGGTCTTCCTGCTTAAGAGCACCCTGAATTGTGGTAACTTCATAACCAAGTTCAGAAAGTGCCTTATGCAACATGCCTGCACTATTTCTTGTCCTTACAAATATGATTGTCTGCCCCAAATTTTCTCCAAGTTCAAAAATTCTATCCTTGATTACATTAACCTTGGCAAGTTCATCAGGACAGTAAACTTTGAACTGCTTTACTGATTCTAAGGAGAGCTCTTCTTTCTTCACAAAAAGTTGATTGTAATCTTTAACAATCCTTGTCACAAAGTTCTTGACTGTCTCACTGAAAGTGGCAGAAAAAAGAAGAACCTGGAAGCAAAGTGGAAATCAGAAGAAAGTGGCAACTGTCTCTAAATTTCACAGCCCTAAATGAATATCTCACAAGTCAGCTTTTGGTGTAAAAGTAGCATGGCATAAAGAAATAAGACCATTATATTTAACAAAAATAATATAAGGTAATGAGGTAATCACAAGGGAAAGAAAACGAAAATGAAAATGTAGCCTGTGTAGCTAATGCCAGAGCCTCCACATAAGTGTATTTGAAATATCTCCATTTCAATTTTTTTTCACCAAGTTCAGGGAGAAAAGGTCCACACCCCTATGCATCTATGGTAACAATTGAAAAATGGTGTTCACTGTTCACCGCTCTCGTCACCCCCACACACCGACACCCGTGCATAACAGAAATATGAACAGAAGAAGGTCAGAAGATTCTGTTGGACCCATCTGAACATATTTTTATTCACAAGAAAGAGATTTTTCATTCTCAAAGTTTAAGAATAAATTTAGTGCTTTGCTATAAACACAGTTCGCATCCCTATAAACAGTTAAGTCATTTCCAAACACCAGTTGATATGAATTTATGTTAAAACTTGGCTTCCACGATGCAGTGACATATCTAAACAACATCATGGCATAACCTACTTATAAATCTTATGAAATTTTCTAAAGTATACTTTATCCTCCTTCATGATACTTTCAATCACTGGAAATATTTGAACCATATTTAGCATGCATATAGCTTCAAAGCACATAAAAAATTTCAAATACCAGGAACAACATTCCGTCATTGGACAATCATCACTTAAGGGAACTAAAATTTTGCAGTTCGGCAAAGACATAAATTAAAATCTTGCATATTCCCCTAATTAAAATCTCAGAACAAGTAAGGAAGACAATACAAGCCAGCACACAGATAAAGCTTATTTCACACCACCACACTCAGCAAGAAGTACAATAACACATATTGGTTAGACATACCTGACAGCTAGCACTGCTTCTTTCAATGTCCTTCATTATCCTCAAAGAATCATCTTTAAAGCCATCCTGCATCATTCGAGTACGTATGAGCAAACACTGATCAACAGAGCCAATCCATGTAAAGCATGAACAATCCTCCAAATCTTCCCAAGCAATCAGGTATCTATAGGAACATGTAACTTAATTTCACAAACTGCAATAACAACATAATCAGCAAAATAAAATCACCTCAGCCAGCATGTGATCAGCTTCATCAAAAACAAGAATCTTTAAAAAACTGACAGCCAATTTCTTTGCTGACATCCATTTCTTAACGGTACCAGGAGTGCCAATAACTACTTGAGCTGTAATTGGTGGCCGTTTTGTAATTGGTATGTAATTAGTGCTATCCATCGGCACAGCACATTCCGAAGTAATCCCCGTGTATTTCCCCATTTTCCGCAGAACCTCCAAATTCTGGAAAATCATGCAAGCCCATTGAACTCAAACAGACTAGAACTCATATTTCTTCGACAACAAACAAACTTTAAGAACCTTCATGACTGAAACCAAACCTGAATTGCCAATTCTCGGGTAGGACAAATGCAAAGCGCTTGTGGAGCCTTGACATTCGGATCAACACGACTCAACATTCCAAGCACAAAACATGTGGTCTTGCCCGAACCATTATGGGCCTGAGCAATCAAATTCTTGTGTGGAGGAGTCAAAATCATCGGCAAACTAATAGCTTGGATCTTACTAGGCTTCTCGAATTTCATGTCAACATATAATCCTTTTAACAGCTCTGGCGACAGATTCAAATCCTCAAATGTAGCAGCTGACGTGTACGGCGTATCTCCTGTAGTGACCTATACAGATAAAAAACACAGAAATAATACAATAATGATAATGATAATTGCAAAATCAGTAAATTGGAAACGACAACTCTTTTTTAACAGTTTTGTGTACAAAATATCACTTGATAATTCTTATATAATCTATTCAGTAGTTTAGTAATGATTAACATAATAATAATAACAACAACAACAACAGCAGCAGCAGCAGATTACTATATAATCAATTATCAGTAGTTTAGTAACAATTTATTTCTTCAGATCCTAGAATTTATATCGAAAAATTAAATAAAAAATTAAAAACTCAAAAGAAGAAATTCAAAACCCTAACGAATTAAGCGATACTATAACAGTGAGAGAGAGAGAGAGAGAGTACGGCTTTGATATTAGAGTCTTCAGGATCATCGAGGAACTTGTTGATCTTCTTGTTCTCATCTACCGCCAATCCCTCGACGTTAAGCTCCGCCGCTGATTTATCTTCGGAGGTAGAACCAAGGGCTGCCGTCGGCTCCTCAGCCTCGTCGTCCACTTCGTCGCCCCACGATCGCTTCGGCTCCGTCTTCGGCGGTGACGTGGCGGCAGCGGTGGGAGTCTCGGTCGTGTCGGCCATTGTACGCTATCGCAAAGCTTTGAATTGTTGACAAATTTTTTGACTCTGATGAAAATTCTGTAAGTGAGAGAATAGCTATAGCCTATAGGCTTCTTGAGAGAGTCAGTTTATTTTCTCTACGTGGATCGGAGGAGATGTGAATACTCAAGAGTCTTGAAGTTGAAGGCTTGAAGCTTTTCTTTTTTTTTTTTTGGGTGCTTTTTAATTAATTTTGAGGTGCTTTTTTTAAAAAATAATATATATATATATGTAAAATTTATACTTCTAAGAATAAAATAGGCCGACATGACCGGCCAACTTTTCTTGTAGGGCATTCTCCTGATCAGGGGTTTGAATCCCCCTATTCATAAAGGTAGAATATCTATTAAAAAAAAATAGATCCTGAAAGTAAGGGGCTCGATCGGCCCAAGCTTCAGGCTCGCTAGGCCCATAAAAGGAACTTTATTTATTTGTTTATGAGAAATTGTCAGTTACCCCCCTATTGTTTGAATTTTTATTATTTTTTCCCCTATATTTTTAATAACTATTAATATCTTCTTTTTTAATACTGTTTTAGCAAATTTTAGGAAATAACCAAAATTATGAGAGTTTTAATTTTTTTAGCTATTATTTTAAATTTTTAACCTAACAACAGATAAAAATATTTTTTTACTATTTACACAATATCTGTTACAGTGAACAGAATCTGTTATAATAATTATTTTAATTTAATTTAAATTTATAATTAATTTATTTATAATTTTATTTTACTTAAAATCATATTTATTCAAATTTATATTTATATTTATTTATTAAAATTATATTTATTTTATTTGATTATATTATTTATCAATTATTTTATTTAATCACGTTATTATAAAATTTAAATAAATATGTAGTTAAACTAAACTAAATAAATAATATAATCAATTTAAATAATTAGTATAATTAAATAAACTAAATATAATTTTAATAAAAAAATAACTTTTTAATAAATAATATAAATTAATTATATAAAATAAATAAATACTAATAAAAATTAAAAAATATTAATATAAAAAATAATAAATAAAAATAAAATAATCAATAATAAAAATTTTAAAAAAATACTATATTTTTCATCGCACCCAAATATGAGTGTGATAAGTTGATATTTTTTTCTCAATATTTTAATTTATTTTACTATATATGTCATGATTAATTTATATTATTCATAAATAATTAGTATATTTATTTAAATTTTTATTTATTTTATTTAATTATCAATTAATATAATTTTTTATAAAAAAATACAATTAAGTTTGTATTTGTTTGTAAAAATTATTTTTTATTTATTGTATTTATTAGTTTAATTTAACTACATTAAATAATTATATTATTTATATAATTTTTGTAGTAATATGATTAAAATAAATAAATAAATAATATAAAATACATATAATTTTAATAAACTAAAAAATATTTAATTTTAACTAAAAAATTAATGTAGCAAAATGTTGTACACTATAACAGTACTGTTTATCGCTGTGGGTACTGTTCAAAAAGTGAAAGGTATTTTTGTTTGAAAGTGGTTTGTTTTGTTTAAAAAAAATTAAAAAACTGAAATGGTTACTAAAAAAGTTAAGACTTTCTCAAAATTGACTATTTTCAAAAAAATTCCTAATTTTTTTAATTTAAAAGTGATCAATTACCTCTCTAAAAATAGATAATGCCACTTATTAACAAGTTATAAGAGAAATTAGTAAAAATATCAAATAATAGAGAAGTAACTAGCAAATTTCGTTTATTTGTTATAAATTATAGTATATCACATGGTCTCAATTCTGTCATTTAATATTAACGAGTAGGAGTTTAAATTTAAAGTCAACTTTTATTTTAAATTCTAATCGTAAGATAAAATAGTAATCGTAACAAGTAAAATAAATTTTTCATGAAACCTGAGGAAATTTGTTAACAGACAATAGTTTAATTGCATAATTTTAAAATATCAGGGGTTTAAAAAATATTAAGCTAAATTACGAGGGTTTGAGTGTCATTTCAGCTTACAAGTCTTATACGTGCACATGTAGTGCTATAACATTTTCAATTGAATTTCAAAAATGCATTGCATGAGCTGAACAGGTTGTAATACTAAAAGCAAAGTATTCAAAATGAACAGGTTGTAATTAGAACAGGTTTCAAAATGAATTTCAAGAAGGACCTATCCTTGATGATCTCTCATGACAATGCTAAGGCTCGTTCATCCAGTATTAGAACAGGTTGTAGCATCAGTATTAACCTTAATAAAATCCAGCATCGGTGAAAGCCATCGCTGCAAATTCTGTTCGCATGAAGTTGAAATTTCTGCCCTGCAAGAAAACTGGTATTCATGGACGTAATCAGTAGCCTAGCCAAGAACCGAGTCCAGAGAAAAGATGGATCAATGGTGCAGCCATTGATTTCGAAGGAACCGTACACGCCATAGAACTATCATTAACAATTCAACTTGGGGTACCAAAGGCTGATGCATACAAGAGATGAAGAAATTCATGGTACTTTCATTACTAGAGCAAATAACCATGTCAGCAAAGGTGCAAGATTGCTGAAGAGCAGTCAGTCGTTTACAAAGTCATAACTCATGCAGAGTACTTTCAGCAGCAACCTCACAACATGGGCAGATTGCATGCAGCAGGTACGTGATGTCAGATTAAGTTAAACTGCCTAGTGTACGAATTTTTTAATAATCGTGCGATTTTAAATGCGTTGAGTATAAAGTAGTCTAAAAAATCATATAAAAAAAAATAATAAGCACACTAACTGTTTATAAGAATGCTTTTTATATTATTAAAGAGAAACAAAAGCTATGAGATTTGTATTGTGTTAGATGTTTTGTGCAACCGAAGGTCTTTCATTTATATATTACTAATCTTATACAATCGATGATTAAGATCTAAATGATCTAACGGTGTATATATAAGATGAAATAATATGCTTTAAAATATTTTTAGATACCATCGCATATTCTATGAAATATGCTTTTTTAATTAAGGTTAACAACCCTAATAAGTCGTGGGTTTAGCTCGGTTCTTCATCCATGTCAGCGGGTCTTTTAAAAGTTTCAGCCTGCGATCCATTCTAGTAGTCCTTAAAGTCTCTAGAAGGCTTTGTCACGCACCAAGTGTTCGAGGAAATACTTGAGAACACTTGAAGCGTGACACTAGGCAGCCAATCATGTGAAGCATGCCAAACAAAATTCTTCACCTTCAATGAGAGATTTAAACGCCAAAGAAATTTTCACCATTTAGTAACTTGTGTCTCGCTAGAACAACTAGCAACACCCGACAGATATCTACACAACCAATAATAAGTTTTGATTGAAAATGTACGTTTTGGATCAAAATGCCATTGCAAATAATTAGCAGGGTTGGTTGTTGCACAGAGATAGGCATGGAGAGGACGAGATGTCGTTCCTCATGCGTGAAAGCTTATCGAATAACAGTTGTATTCCATTGACTAGTAGTAGTTCGCAAATCTAAAACTTTTAAAAATTCAAATAATCTATGGGAATATAATGGCCTGAATAAGTAAGGACGTGGCAACCAAGGATCATGATATATGAAAATGAAAATTCCATCTTCAACCCATTAACAGAGTCCTTTCTGCACGAGGTCTCTACCCCAAAGGATGCTTTTCCAGACAAAAGAAGATGAAAATTAGAGCTTTAGCCTGCAAGAAAATAATATCAGAAAAATAAAAGTTGCGCAATATCCATGCCACAAGAGAATCCGAATGCTAGAAAAGTCACCGTGACTGCTTTACTAGGAGTTCTTGATTAAAAGTGGTTGATAATTAGTGTTTTTAAAAATATATTTTAATGAATGTATTTTTTTTTAATTAAGTAAAAGCACGAACAAGAGTGGACATATTTAAGGGCCTAGAAGACTCGTCGCCCGCAAATCTCTTAAAAAGTTAAAAAAAATTTAAAAATAATCATTTTTTAAGTAAAAAATTATTTTAGCCTTTAGAAATTTTATAAATTTTAGTAGCTAAATATATGGTTTTTAGACCATTTTATTCATGAACTATTTTCGCATCTCTCTCCTATAATTTATTCAAATTTTTGATCCAAAATACACTTTAAAATTAGTAAAATAAGTAAATTTGTAGTATAAATTAAAAATTGATAAATCTAATTGAAAACGATTGAAAAAAAAGTAGAAAATGGCATCTTTGCACCTCGCACGAGGCACAAGCAATTCAAAGTTTCGTTCGCTTATTTTTGTCCATGATTTTATTTTATTTTATTTACTATTTTCATACTTTTTTTATATATATTAATTCACAAAATTGCTTATTCTCAATTTCACAAAGTATTTTTTTTAGATTTATAATAACAACCTTTTTTTGTTGATTTTATGACTCAAATAATCAAACAACAATTTGTTTGAGTTATGTTATTTATAAGTATAATTTCGTCCATAAATTATTATTTTTTGTTAATAAAAATTAACTAAATAATTTTTAACTATAAAAGATTATTAATTTAAAAATAAAATAGGATATTTCTAATCATTTTCCAAATAATTTTAGACTCAATAATTAATTTTTATAATTTTATTTTTTAAAAAAAATTAGTTTAACCTCTCTAAAATTTTAAATTTTGATACTAAAACTTTCACATAATTAAATTTTAACTCTATATAATTTTTTTACTTTAATATTTTTTTTTCCTATCACATTTTAAATTCTGATTCCATCCTAAACACAATTATATCGAGAAAATTCTAATAATATTTTAAAATTTACAACACCGTTTTAAGTTTTAAATCTCTTTTTAATCGTGTTTGGACTTAAATAAATGGTAAATGTATTGTTAAAGAGAATCCTAATCATCATTCCACATGTAAAATGTTTTTAATTTTCTTCAATTGATTCTTTTTTTTTTAAGGTTTGTTTTGATTTCCCCCTACCTCTTGGTATTTGTATATATATATAAGTACTTATGAACGCTTGTTGAATTGACTTTCTCCATCATAATTAAGGTTTGCAAATTTCGTGCCTCAAGAGTCAACAATACTACTTCTTCTTCTAGTCCTCCTTAGAGCACATTATATTAAATGGAGTATTAGCATCACCAAAGTCAATGTCAAAACGCACCGGATTGAGGATTTATCAGCCTTTGAAAATTTGAATTATAATGGTGATAATTCAGTTTGATAAAAAGAAGACATGATTACCACTTTCGTTAGTTTTTTTTCTTTCAAAAGTTGAGAGATGGCAGCATCGGAGAAAATACCACTTTATTTTATTTATTATTAAATTATCAATATGCCCTTTCCCATTTGGTTTGAAGACAAATTAGTAGGGTTGGCTGCAGTGCGGTTGGGGTGGGGATTGGTGTGATAATTTTTATATCTATCTAATATTCGATATATATAATTTTAGTATAGGAGATTCTCATGGTTCATACTTAGATTTTTTTAACTTTTTAAATATTTTTTTTATTTGTATTAATTTAATTTTATAAAATAATTTTTTATTCATAATTATAATATATAAACGTCACATAAAATTATAAACTACATCGAATTTTTAAATTTTTAATTATTAATTTTTAAAATTAATAACATTAATTAAAATAAAAAATCACAAAAATTAATAATTTCTTTAAATTTTTATATCTAAATCATCATACTTTAGTTGTAACTCAAATATCAAATTTTGATTAAGATTCTTCACAAATTTATAATATAAAATAAAAGAAATTTTAAATTATATGAATGATGATTAAAAAATTAAAAATGGTAATAAAATTATTTATCTGTTTTATTTGTCCCTCTTAATTTTTTTTTTTAACAAATAAGTTCACTCTAATTTAAAAAAAAAGTGTTTAATACTAAATATAATATAAAATAAAACAAAGAAAGAATTTCAAAATAAAAAATATGAATAAGAATGAAATTTTTTTAAAATATAATATAAATAAATTTTATACCTTTAAATTTAGTACGTAACTAACTTTAATTTGTATAAATAAATAAAAAATTTACACTAATTTTTTTTATTTTGTTTTTAATTTGAAGTGAGTTTTAAAAAATTAGCTTATCTCTAAATTCAACTCAAATTTAATTTAAATTAAAATTATTATGCCTAAATCCGTTCTAATTTAATATTTTATATCTACCGTAATCGTATTAACATATTACAAAAATGGACCTAAAAAAGAATGACTAATTTAAAAGTAATGGCTTATTTAATCATAACTAATGTAAGCACTCTTCGCGAATATATTCAAGGCACCAGTCATTATAGTCCGGCGATTAAAAAAAAAATACTAGCCTATATTTTCCTTTTTTAACATGGAAGTTTCAGAGTAAAAATATCCCGTCCCTCTAAATAAAAACAATATATCTAAAAATGTTCAATTTTTAAAGAATATTTAAGATAGGGTTTTAATATATAAATTGTTTAAATATTTTATTAACTGATAATAACTCTTTTTTAATTGTAGTTTTAATATGTTTTGATCGAATTCTAATTTCGTATAAATATGTTGTTGAGGGAGGAAACGTGCTTCTATCTCTTGAGATTAAGTTGAGACGAAAAATTTTAAGATCAACTTAGAACTCTAACTTCTTTGCGCAAAAGAATAACTTGTTTATCAAATAAAATAACAAGAATTTAAAATATAATATAAAATATCACAACATAAACTTATGTGGTTCAGCCAATTGTTTACGTCCACAGTGAATTCAAGGATCATAACCTCTCTTATTAACTCTTTATAAATTTTACAAGGAAAACCTAATGAATAACCCTGAAAAAGACCTGGTGTTTAATGTACCGTTACTCTACCACGAATAATGAACACCCAAATAATGGTTCTATCATAGCACACACAAGCACTTAATATCTACTCAGTTATTCCCTTCTCTTAGAGTATCTCTTAATACTTATTCTTTGTTGGAGTAAATTTTATTTTGTTTTGTAAGTCCTAAACTTTTCAAAACTTGAAATCCTGTACAAAAACGAAAAAATTCTGGCTCTGGAGCTGCGGCGCTGAGCTTCTGGTTTGGGCACCGCAGCGCTCAGCCTTGATAGCTCCTCCTGCATTTTCTTCTCTTTTTTTGCATCTTCAATCTAATTTTACTTTTTTTTTCGTATCCCACATATCCTAAATTTCTCTATACATATCTCACACATTTTAAACTTCTCATAACTATTCTTTTTCATATTCATTTTAATTCTTATCTATATAAAATTATTAAATCACCAAATTCCTAACAGATGTTAAATTTAAATTCATTTATATATAAAATACTGTTACACTTACAAAGTTGGTATACAAAATTTTTATATCTCATTGACATTATTTATTTATATATTATAGTTTAAGAATTTGTAGGTACAAATGTCTACATTTTAAAAAAATGCAAATTTAATTCAAATAAATTTGTCTCATATAACTGAATAACTAAAAATGACGTAATTATTAAAACTAAAAAAATGATATTATATAAATCAATTTTACATTTTAAACGAAGGATAATCACACTAAAATTTTACTTATTATTGATATTCTGTCTACGTAAAATTTTGTTCATTATTTTATGCTAATCAAGCACTTTAGATACCATCTTGATATCTTTTTATTTATTTATTTGTCTACACTTAATGTTTTTATAATAATAATAATAATAATAATAATAATAATTTATGTTTTTTTAATACAAATTTACATTTGTTAACTATTTTTTTAATATTACAATAATGTATTGATATTTATAATTAAAAATCTATTGAGACATACATTCTTTATCGTATAACCAACAAGTTTAAACAAAAGAAATACCAAATTTATTCTATCAAAAATCATAAAAATATACTTGTACGTATATATGGTATCACGAATTGGATGTTTATGATTGATTCAAAAGACTAATTTAATAAGTAATATTACATATTAACTGATATATACTTATAATTCATTCAATTTTTATTCAATATAGAATTTGATATTCTTTATAATTCAATCATGTGACGTTTATGTTACGGTCTAACTTAAATTTAAGAACTAACTTAATATATATTGCTGTTTAAAATATAGAAACTCATTATTTACATAATAATTTTTATTATTTTAATTTTAAGAGTTCAAATATAAGTGAGAATTTTAACAATATAAATTATTATTAACTAATAAATTTAATATGTTAAATATTATTATTTATTTACTCATATATATTTAAAATTTATATAATTTTTATTTAATATAAGGCGCAACCATAAAGGGAGTCGAACCCACAATAGTAGAAGCAGTCACAAAATTCATTGGTGGGTCTTTATTTCATATTCTATTTGCTATTTGACAGAATGAGTCAAACTATGCAACATTAAAACATTTCTACTTCTCACTTAAAATAAATAAATAAATTCATCATATGACCTAAAATACTTTATTATTTGACCAATAATCTTGATTATTTAGATGTGCTGGCTGGCATGGCAGACAATTATATTTAGTTATTTGCTCGTGAGAACAAAATGAATGCTATTTAAAAAAATGGAAATAAATTTATTGTTTTATATATTAATATATGAAACATGTTATTGGGCGGTATTAATACATGTTTTTAACATAATTTTAATTTTAAATTATAATATGTACTTGTCCCAATATTAATATATTTAAAAAAATCAAATTATCATCGTCTTTTATGTAAAAAAATGTAATTAAAAACTTAGAGATATTTTAATATTATTTAACTGGTAAAAAATTTTAAGCGGTACTAAAAGATCTGGAGTTCAAATCCGCTCGTGATATGAAAAGGAATATATTTTAAATATTGTGTAATACAAAAATGAACACCCATAATAATTTTTTATAATAAAATCAGAATAAAAATTGATTTAATCGGTGAACAAGAGCATTGGGAATCAATTTTTGCTTACACCAAATTGATTTTACACGAGCGTGGATTATGTTTAGGCTTGAGAGGGTCAAGGCCTTCGAGCCCTGAAAAAATTATGAAGTTAACACATGTATAAATATGATTTTAGTTTATTAAAATATTTTTTTTTATACTTTTTAGCCCTCATTAATTTTTTATTTTGACCATTTAACCATCTATAATATATATTTTAACTCCTTTAACTTTAAATTTTTTGACTCTCTTATATTAATTCTAAGTTTGCCCATAATTATACACATATGACAATAGAATCATATTCATAATCATATGGTTACATGTACAAATTAAATACATTTTATCTTATTGTCTCTAAATACGTCGTTTATATATATATATATATAAATTTGTAATACATAATATATATTCACTTGCAAAATATTATAACTTTAATTTTTTTACAAAAATGTCGTAAACAATAACAAAGATTTTCATTCAGCGGTTAAGATTAAATTTAAAAATATACGAGAATTTATTTATTTTTATTATTTATCAAATATAATGTCATTTTCTTTTTTGTTTTTACAAACATAAATAAATAAAATAAAATAATAGATTTTTAATAATCCATGAGCATAACCGTTTCCATAAATACTCGACAAGCAAAAAGATAGATCAGCTGAAGTGGGTCCCATTAAAATCAACCGTTAGATCAATCAAAAGCGTCGCCGACTGTTACCAACTCCGCCACTCTGAAATCATAAAACAAACGGTGATTAAATGGGACGTGTTCTTCCAATCGGGAGGGGCCCCACTTAAAAAAATCCAACCACGTCGAAAGTTGAATGGACCTGTGACGTATACACCCGCTAACAAGCCGTGATGTTAGCAAAACTTGCAAGACCTGAAATCGGGTTTTGACAAGTGTAATTATCAGAGCCGTCCCTGTAGTTTTCAAGACCAGGAAATGAGTCCAGAGTTTTGCCACATGGCTAAAAATCATCCCTCAAAAAATGCATAAGGATAATCTAGTCATTTTGTCATGTCCTTTATTAAACTTTAAAAAATTACAATTAGAGGTGTGAACTGCCAAGGGATTATTTTGTTACAGTAGCCAACCATTGAGATTTATTTGTTTCTCTTTATTATTTTGTACATAAAAAAAATTAGGGATATAATTGTAAATATTTGTAAATTTACTAATTTTTTGTAAATAGATTTGGATGCTAAAGACAAATTTCAAATAATGGTAAACCTATGAGTTTATATATTACTTTTGTAAATTATGAAGATCAATTTAATTGTAGGATATGAAACACGAGTAAATATTTTTGATAAAATTACAATTAAAAACATAAATTGTGCCTTTTTGTTTGTAGGTCTTGCATTTAGATTCTACTGAAAAGTAAGTTAAGAAAATCAACGACTTTATTTGTTATTAGTTTAAAATTATATTTGTATCAAGGTTTTTTTTAAATATAATATTAAAATTATTAATTTTAGTATAATGGTAGTGTAATTTTGAATCTATAACTATTTTAGAGCAGAAGAAATAATTGTAAAATTGAATACGAATATTTGATAAATACTTAATTGTAGAGTTAAAATTATATAATAGATATGTATAATATTTTAATTATTATAAGCATAATTGACGCATTATTATACCAATCGAACTTTTAATAAAATACGACAACAGACCTTGTTGTAAAAAAAAAAGACAAAGAAAATTACAATCTACGCTTGTGATTTTATCAAATTTGGAGGAATCAAATGTTATTACCTCATTTAATTATTTCCCCTGGCATAGGAAGAATTTCGTAATTTTGATATCCAAAAACCGGGATAAAGAAAAGAAGTTAACCCATTAGCTTGGGCGTGGAAATGAAAAACAGATCAGACCCGAACCGTCAAGTGAAATAAAAATCGAAAGAGGAGAAAGCGAAACAGAGACCACTATCTCTCTATAAATATAAACACAAAACCTCTTAAATTAAAAATAAAAGAAAAAGAAAAAAAAACTTAAAAACAAATAAGCAGCAACAACAACGAACGGAATATAAGCCAAATACGAACCCAATCTAAACGGCAAAAGGCAAAAACCCTAAAACGATAAAACGAAAGACGAAAGAAACACAATATAATCTCAGTAATAAACGACGTCGTCGACGACGATGGTGGTGATGATGATTATGATGACATGAGCGTAGTGCTAGTAGTTTCATTTTATGGCAAGGGAGCACGAAACGACGTCGAAGCAGCAGCGTAAGTGGGGGACATTAGAGGAGCTGTTGCTGGCATGCGCCGTGAACCGCCACGGCACCAAGAGCTGGGACTCGATTGCTATGGAAGTGGCGAACCGGAGTACTAGCCTGGCGGCGGCGTCGCTCACTCCACAGAACTGTAAGGACAAGTTCAATGACCTTAAGCGACGGTTCATGTCTCAGAACGACGCCGAATCGGCGAGCTTGGTCCCGTTGGTTGACCGGCTTAGACAGATTCGCGTCCAGGAGCTCCGAGCCGAGGTTCAACGACGCAACGTTTCGATCGTGTAAATTAATTGTTGTTGTTTTTGGATTGAGATCTGCGAGTTAGAGATTTATTAATTTTTTATGAGATCTATGACGGTGTCGTCTTTGTGTTGTGTGTGTTGCAGGTCTTTGGAGTTGAAGGTGAAGAGATTGGAGGAGGACAGAGAGAGGAGCTTGAAGGCCGATGCAGATCTGGAGAGAGAGAGAAAGGCCGAATCGGCGGAGATCGTGGCCGGAAAATCCTCCGCCGTCGAAGGTGACGGCGACTCCGACGAGCGTGAGAACCGATCCTTTAACGAGTCCAATTCCACGACTCAAAAAGCCGAAACGACGAACAAGAAACAAAACGACGACGTGGAAGAAGAGGAGGAGGAGGAGGAGAAAGAGCCGAAAATAAAACCCAAACCGGAAGTTGATAATGAACCGGACCCGATTCGAACCGTAAGTGAACCGGACCGGGACGATCGAGACTGGTCATCCAACGGTAAATTAAATGAAAATGGGATTACGAATGTTAAGGACGAGGAGGATAATGCCAAAACGACGTCGGACGGAAAAAAGAATAAGACGAGTGGAGTAGGTGGAGTCAGCGAGTCGAACGAGTCGAAAAGGGAGGGAAAGCAAAGCAGCGACGTCCAAAGCTCCGCGAGTTTGTCGAAGAGCAAGAAACGTCGTCGTAGCGAGGGGGACGCGGCTCCTGCATGTAGTAGTGGCGACGAGCTCGACGTTGAGGAGGTTTCTCGTTCACGTTCTGGTTCTCGTTCTCCCGCCAGGAAAAAGGTGTTGGCCGTAAAATCTGAACCGTTGGTTAGGGTCCTTGGGATCATTCGGTCACATCGGCTCGGCTCGCACTTTGAGCGGCGGCTTCGGAGCCAGGTACGCGATTTTTCTTTGTTTTTTTTTTTAAAAAGAATATTCCTTATTTTGATAAAATTGAAGAATAAATAAACAGTGAGGAAAGGGAAATCAATTTGAAGCAACGATTGCTTTCCACGTAATATCAATGAGGGACTTTTTGGTAAAAATGAAAATTTTCGCTGGGTGTTTTTGTCCTCGAGAAACAAATGTACATCGCATTAGCACCAAAATAACATAAAGCATCGTTTTTCTGTGGATGTATCGACGTGGGCCCCATATACTAGAATTTGGGACACCATGTGATGTGGTGTACGGTTGAAGACTTGGAAGTTTTAATTTTAATTTTTTTTCTTATTTTATGACATTTTAAAGGAAAATTAAAGAATTAAACGAACTCCAAAAATGATTTCTGATTGAACATTTAACTTATTTATTTATTTTTTTTTTCCAATTCATTCGTTTAGAGCCAACGTCTAGTCAGCCAGGTCACGGTCCAGGGAAAACGTGAAAGCAAAGTGTTTTTTTTCAACCAACAACTTCTCTAAACTATTATTGCTTAAGGCAATGCAATTTTGTGAGTAGAAAAAACATCGAACACATGGCCCATGCTATTGGAATTGCTTTACCCAATAAGGTCATCACTCATTATTTTGAACCCTTTAAATAATTACAATTTTCGATTTAAAAAAAAGACTTGCCCATGCTGTAAAATATTGAGGACCCAGATAATGTTTTATAAAATTTATCAAAATTTCCCCGGGGTTTTATTGTTTTGCAATGTTATTGTTTTATTGATACGCTTTCTATATATATATATATATATATATATGTATATTTTCTAATTTGCAATGTTTTTATCCGAAAGAAAAAAAAGACTATCTTTTTTGCTTAAAGGAAAAAAATGTGAAAACTCGGGATCTTAAAATCTGTTTTTTAATTTGTAAATGTATTTATTTTTAAGACTATCCTTTGTCCAGAGAAATATTCAGCATGAGTTTAACCTAACCCAGTTTTGGGCTTTTGGCTGAGAATACAAACAAACCCCTATTATATATACGATAGGGAAACAAAGAGGGTTTTTGCATGTGGGACAGTTATGGCCAAAAAGAAAATTGTTTTAGTGACTTCTTTTACGTGCCTTTGCTTTGATATATTTTTCTTCTTCTAAGTCGTGGTCTTTGCTCCGTTTAGAACCAAAATATGAAAGTTGGTATTTTATATTATCTCCGGCTTTAAAAATAAAACCGGTAGCCGCGTTAAACGACAGCGTGTCGTTCTCTGATACTCTCTCTCTCTCTTTTCTGTTTTACCCTTTTAACCCTCGCCTCTGCTGTGTTTCATATTTGGCCTCCTCCCCCTTTGTTTTCCTAATTCGGTAGGTATAAATAATATGACGCGTACATGCTTGTCCGTGTGTGCATCGTATGCTGTGCCGACAGTTGACCCATTGACTTCTCTGTGTAATCATTTCAGTTCAGCAGCATCGAACGGTGATTAGGTGCTTAGAAGACTGGGGTCCCACTTTAAATGGACTACAGGCTATAGCTTCTGTTTCTATTCTTGTTCATAAAAAATCTTGCTTACGTGTAGCTTTTTTTTCCCTCTTAAATTCTAATAGAAAGAAAACGTTATTTTATTGGATACTGTTGCATCATTACTCAACTCCCTCACGTGGGGCATTTTTGCTAACTCGTCGGAATCCGAAGGCGTCTGCAAGCAATCACTGCTTTTTCGGTGGTACATTTTGATTGATTTTAGTCGTAGGTAGTAGGTACAACCCCGCCTTGCAAGTGTGTCAAGAGTTTGCAATATATCTTTCCTGACACATCACTTTATTAAATGACTGAATATCAAATTACCACTTTACACCTTCAACTTTTTACCGTCCTACGTGAACTGATCAATAAATAAATTGCTATGATGTGTTTTTTCAGGAATCTGAGAGGTACAAAAAGTTGATAAGGCAACACATAGACCTTCGAACAATCCAATCCAGGCTTGACAGAGGGATCTACTCTGAGTGTTTCCAAAGATTCTTCAGAGATCTTTTATTGTTATTCAATAATTTCATCGTATTCTTCAGAAAAAGCTCACAAGAGTATGCCGCGGCAAATGAACTGCGGGCTCTTGTTATTAAAGAAATGACGGATGAGCTTCGGAAACCGAAACCGGTTACTGTAAAACCTAAACCTGAACCTGAACAACAACAACCCGTTTCACTTTTGAAGCCCAACAGAAATTCAACAATGGTGGTATGTGGGAAACGCAGCTCTTTCAAGGTAACGTCTGAGAATAATGCGAATAGTAGAAGAGGGGATAAGAAGGAAAGGGAAGTTGAAGAGAAACCAAAGGTGGTGAATGAGAAGAAGGTTGATAATTCATTTGCAGGTACTGAGGAGAAGGGTGGTATAAAGCAGAAGAGAAGTAAAGAGATGTCGGTTTCGGGTCGGAGAAATGCGAGAAGTGGCAACAACAAGAGTGGTGGTGAAGTGAAGCATCAGTACGGCGGTAACGAGCTTAGCTCTCATGACGCTTTGGAGTTTAAGAATGTGGATAGTAAGAAAGAGAGTGCCGTGAGGAAGAAGCAAGGTGCGGCCAGTTTCTTGAGAAGAATCAAGCAAAATTCATCGCCTAGTGAAGTGGTGGAAAATGACGACAACGGCAACGACGATGAGGAGGAGTCTGAGGAGGAGAGCAGAGATGGTAAAGTGGAAGAGGATAAGAAAAGAAGGTTATCCGGAAGGAAGAGGGATGTGAAGAGAGAGACCCTCACAAGAAGCTCCAGGGGGAGAGGGGTGAGGGAAGAGAGTGGAAGGGCGAAGAGAGGAGTGGGGAGGCCGCCGAAGAGATCTGAGACGGTGGTGGCGGCGACTACCACGGGAAAGAGAGGAAGAGACAATGGTGAGAGTGAGGTTGGTGGTGGTGGTGCAAGTAGGTCTAGGAAAAGAACAAAGAGGTGAAACGGGAAGGTGAATGATTTGTTGTATAATGTATATTGTTGAGAGAGTTTTCTTTTTGGGGGGGTCTTTTTGTTTCTTTATTTTAGTTTTACTTTTGGCTAGATTAGTTGTTTATTACTTAGAGAGGAAAACGAAGAAAAGGATTTAAGGTAGAGAGAATTTATGGACATTTGTAGAATGTGTTGAGGGCGGCCAATTGATGTTGCATATACACAAGAAGCATGTAGTGATGTAGAGGGTAAGGATGAATGACAGGCTTTTTTTTTTAATTTAGTTTTTAGATTTATTTTTGCTTTTAGTTAAGGAGTCAAGAAAGATAGAGATCATATTTGATGTAACATAGAAATAGAAATTGGGGGAAAATAAAAAATAAAAGTTCTTTTCTATAAAGAATTAGGAAATGTTCCTAATTGAAGGTTTTTAAAACTTAATTAAATCCCACGTAAAGGGGAAGAAAAATCAATCAAATGCAATAATAAGGAAATTTAGGTTTTTATAGATTTTAAATTGAGTTTTTTATGGATTAAAATTTTATTTTAAATTAGTTTCAAATTTTTTGACTAAAAATGTTGGTGTTAAAAATTTAAAGACCAATAACAATGAAAAATAAAAACAAGATGGGCTGTTTGTAAAAAATAAAATAAAATTGATGGTGGTTTGAATTTAAATGATTTTTTTTAATTGAAGATGATCAAATTTAAGAAAAGGTTACCGAAAAAAATTTAAAATAATTTAACAATTTTGTTATAAATAAAGCATAAAAGATTATAGGATTTACCTCCTTTGAATAGTTAAAACATATAGTAACAAAAAATTTGATTTCAAAAAAATGCTCAAATTAACTCATTAGCAAGATCGGAATTTATTTTCTTAAACAAATATAAAAAATAAGAATAATTGGAACTTTTTTATTTTGCTAAAAGTTATTAGATTGTGAAAACTTTATTATATTTTTTTATTAAAAAAAAAAGAATTTAATAACTAGAAACTATAAAAAAAAAGTTGGCAAACACCAAAAACAAATTTTACTATCATCATTTTCTTAAAATGACGTCGTTTTACGCAGAAAAGCTCCTTTATGTTACTTCTTAGAGTGGGTTTTGTTGCTAAACTATTTGGTAAGTATTACTTTTTTCTTGAACACTTAAAAGAGAATAATTCAAGAAAATAAATTTGTCGGTTATTTTCTATAGTTTAATTTTTATCACTTCTTTATGATTCTTTTTTTAATGTGCAATATTTTTTTGTTTAGAATTAATTAATTATTTTTAAGATAGAAAAAGTATATTTTAAAAATAAAAAGATAAGATAAAAATACTAAATCACATGAGGATAATTAACAAATTCATTTTAAAAAAAGGAGTAAATCATTTTTGCATAATCTTCTTATATTTAACTTATTTCAAGTAAGTAAAGATTATTCTAATTCCTCTATGTAAAGTTGATTTTTTTTTTAAAAAGCAAGATAAACCCTTTTTTCTTTCATTGATTTCATTCAAATCAATGAATTTAATGATCGAGAGAAAGCCTTTGTGAGAAATATTATATTTGATTATCTCCATCGTAGGGGCGGACCTATATTAGAGCTTGTCCTAAATTTTGAATTTTTATAATTTAATAATAGTTTTTTTTTTTTACGATTTTACCTCTTAAATAATAAGTATTTTTACGATTTGATTCTTATAAAATTTTGAATTTAATATTAAAACTCTTATATAATTAATCTCGAATCAAATATTATTTTTAGTTTTAACATTTTGATTCTCCGTCCTAAAAAAAGTTTAGTTGTCACTATCCATCATATTATTTTTCTCTTATAATCTAATCTCTTAATCACACAAAGGTAATAATTTATCTACATACACAAAATATGTTTTTTTTTTTAAAAAAAAACAACATAATGAATTAAATTATAGAAAAAAATGACAATGAAAGGAAATAAAAAATACAATAAGAATAAAAGACGATGAGCGCACATTTTAATAATGCAAAATCATATAGTACTTGTAAGTGACTATATAGTAAAGAACTTGCAATATACATTTTTCATCACTAAAGAGGATATAAAAAAGACAATCTCATTAAACATATATAATTATTAAAATATATATATTTTTTAATAATAGTTATTGGGGAAAATTTCGCTCATATTAAACTGATTTTCAAGCTATTTCACAATACCTCTAATCTTGATAATTTGTCATATTTTAGTTAGTTTTAATAATTTTTTTAATTGTAAGTATTAATGTATGATGTAATATTATGTTTCCTCCTAAATTCTAACTTGTGAGATACGAGCCCAAACATTGTAGGTACACATTGACAGAGGCTTACCATCCTTGATAAAACTCAACAAAAAGGTATTCTCAAGCTTACTCGTAATCTTCAATTCTTTTAAGAAGAGTCTTTGGTAGTAGGAGTTCTAGAAATTAGGTACCCTCATCGGATAAACTAATTACCTTGGTTGCATACTAATAATCTAAAACAAACTCATTACCAAAAAATATGAGATTAGTAATTTCTTTTACAAATATAACTCTCATAAACTCAATAGGAGTCTTATTACGGAATGAAAGATCTATCCTTGTTTTAATAAAAGTCTAATAAAAGAGTTTAAGAGGAATAAATTTTAATGCTTTCAAATTTTAATAAAATTTTATGATTATAAAAAAAAAAATTATATCACAATTCTATAAATAAGGTTCAAATTGTTGACTTAAGCAAGATCCTTTTTACTTTACATAAACCTTTTTTCTTTCTTTGTCTCTTTATTTAATTTTTTAAATAATTTTTATAATATTTATTAACTCCAGCATTAGTACTTAAAAAAACCTCATGATTTAACTTATTTTTTATTGTAAAATTCTTGTCAAGTCTGACACTCTTAAAACAAACTAATTTAACCCAATTTTCACAAAGTTCAATTATTATTTTTAAAAAAAATAAATTCAACTATCGTCAGGGAATTTCCTAAATTTTCAAGTTAACATATTACAATTTTTTTATTATGACATATGATTTGATGATTTTGAAAAGGTAGAATAACTAAACTTCTTAATCCGCGTATACAAGGTTGTATAAATGTGGATGAATTAAGTGTTACAAAATTAAATTTTGTAGAATCAATGATAACTATTATTACAACAGTTCTCTTAAAAGATAAATATTATGTTAATATTCGATATTAATGATGGCTTCGAGTTATCGACTTGGGATAGCTCAACCAATGAATGAGAATATTGTTATTTGTGTAATGATTTTGTTTTTAATGATTTTCTTTTTCTTTTTCATTAGAATCAATGGTTTGATAATTATTGTTATTGAAGTTAGGTTGAATTAAGCTTGTCACTTTATTTAATTTATTATTATCTTTGTATGTAAAAAAAAATAGAGATATAATTGCTCTTTGTTCTTTTTTTTTTTGGCACTAATTTAAATTTGCTTTCAATTTTAGCCCACATGTGTCTTATTTTAGAGGAATGATTCAACTTATTTTTGTGTGGATAATCCAACAGAAAAACTAATGAAATTAAGACTACATGTTTAGGTTTAGGTTTAGGTGATGTAGTTTTTGATCAAAATTTAAATTTTTTTTTGGAAGTAGTATTTAAAACTTTTCTTTTAATATTCTCACATCACAATCATATTAATTAACTTTTAGATATTAATTTATAATTGGTAGTATTTGCTTATGACAATGAATTGATAAACCACTTTGAAGAAAATGACAAGTACTATTTCACCAAATATTGTTGGATTTGTACCTAATCATCAATCATAAAAAAGTTATTTTACTTGAGGAAGAAGAGAGTGACAAATTTTGACTTTTATACAAGATAATTTGAAATCAAACAATCTTCAAAAGTGAAAAAAGTACATATAGAAATTAATTGAATACTTTCGAATTGTAAATTGTTAGTTTAAAAAAGAGATTTTTTTCCCTTTTTGGATGATAATGTCTTGAAAGTCATTATTTCAAGGATCTATATTAAATTTCATTTATCTTAAAGTTGATGGTAAATTAAGAATGAAGTAAATTAAGAATGAAGTATATTGTATAAAAATATGAAAGTATAGTTCATGAGACAAAGTTAAAAAAAACAATTATTTGGAGGAATGGAGTGAAATTTATTTTTAAAAAATACTTAAATTCTTAATATTTTAAATTTTTTATCGATACTTTTGTCTGGTAATGATTTTTTGTCTATTTTAATAATAAAAAAAGAATATATAAATTTCTAAGATTTAAAAAAAAAAAGACATATAATTTATTTTTTATCATTAAAATAGACATAAACCATTACCTCACAAGAACTTGATGAAAATTTTAAAATTATTACAATTTATATGTATTTTTCTTAAAATGTCAGAAGTTTAGATATCATTTTTTCAATATATTTTTTTAAATGAGTAAAAAGTTCTCATAATTATTATAAAGGACACACAGGCAAAAACAGAATTAATGAAAGAACATATAATAATTTTTAAAGGGACATTAAGAAATTTTGTAAGAGGTCATTTGAAAAGATGAAAGGCAATTTTTTTATAGAAAATTTGTATAATTAATTTGTTTTTGTTAAGGATTTAGTATATATGAGTGTATGTATTTATAATAGTATTTATTGTATAAAATATGTATTTCATATATATTTAAAATAGTAAAATAATTAAAATAATAGAATAAACACAATAAATAATATATTAATCATATTAATATATTTGAAAGGTTGAGAAATTACTAAAACGTGTAATATTTTACACGTGTATCTTGAGAGTCCATATGAAGACCATCCCGTTGACAGTTTTAGTCACCAACTCACCAACTCAGTTGGCTTGGTAAGCTATAACAGCAGCTCTAAATTCAGCATTGGATTAACACTTAAACTCTTTGAATTTATTTTTTCCTTAATCAACTATTTGATTAATAAAATAAATTTATACGTTGTTGTAATTGATAGCCAATAAAATCTAGCATAGGAATTAATCTCAATACTTGAAATTAACTCAAAATTTGAATCAAATCCATCATTGCGTTGCTTAATCTTTGGTCGGCTATCCTTTGAAACAATTTTCTTTTGTTTCAAAACAACAACACCAAAAATAAAAAAATGAAGTAATTCACAATTACTTCTCTCAACACACACACTAAACATATATATATATATATATATATGAAATAATAATATTATAAAAAAATAATGCTTGACAACTAAATATCATTATAATATATAATAATATTATATAATAAAATAATATATAATAATATTATATAATAAAATAATATATAATAATGAGATATTTATGATTATTTAAAAATTAAATAATTAATATATGAAATGACCATTTTACCTCTCATAAATAGTTACTAAGTTTACTCCTAATGGGTTTCAGCATACCCACACTTAGGTAAACTACCGAGGGTCCACAATACTTCACGTGTCATTATATAATTAGTAAATAATAATTATTGACTAATTGTTGTATTTAATGCTTAAATACAAACACTCACACATTCTCATGGTAGTGCTGAATATTACTGAATTAAACAATTTAATCTAGTACTCTGCCTAAGTACTCAACGAGTACACTTCATATCGCGGGACTCCCTAGGTCCACGCTCAATTCATCAAATGAAACTATTCCATGAGTCCGTGAACATTGCCCTACGCACACATCACGAAAATACAAATCAACGCATCGACTATCCAAGCTGAGGTCACAACGCAAACGTATAGTTCTTCCGTCATAAAACCTTTGATGTGCGGAGATATAAATTATCACTGTCAAATCTCCATGTGCTCATCCATATCATATCCACAGAATTGTATCTCACTTAACAGTATATAAAAACTCATTTATCATATTGTTACACCCTAATGGAAACTCTTTTTTGGGTTTAATGTTTATGGCCACAAGACTTTTTGAGATACAGTCTCGAAGCATCTAGATATCTAACTCCTTATGCGAGCTGGCGGATCTCATATCTGTACACACCGGACTTTATAAGTATCGGACCATACTGATGCATCCCCTTTTGCATACCCGTTTCAATACTTGAAACACATTATTTACACTGAGCCTTTTTCCTTCGTTCACTCAAACAATACTCAAATTTCACAGAACTGACTCTGATACCAAATTTGTTGGGGATCAAATATATACAGATGCATGCACCTGTATTTATTGCAAAAAATACGTATCTAATACATATTTAACGCAGCGGAACATTTAAAACATACAATAAACACATAAACGTATATTAATCAAATTAATATATCAATTGTAAACTTGAGAAATTACCAATATGTGTAACGTTTTATATATATTTATTTGGAGTCCGCCTGGAGACACAATCGTAAGCAATTCTAGTTACCAACTTGGTGGACTTAACAAACTCAAATAGCAGCCCCTTAATCCAGTACGAGATTAACCCTTAACCCCAATAGAATATTTAGTTCTTAATGTTTTTATTTTGTTTTTCACAAAAGTGCAAAATGAAAAACAAAGGAAAAAGAAGTAAATTCTCTACTAATTTCCTGTTTCTCACACATATATATCTCTAATATTCATAAAACAATTATATTATATATAATATTAATATAAATTAATCACAAAAGTTAAAATAATAATAAAATAATATAGTTTATATATATAATGCATGACAACTATCATACATTATATATATTATATTATTAATAATATATATTAATAGAGATATAATGATTATTTAATAATTAAATAATTATAGAGTAAAATGATCATTTTACCCATTATAAATAGTTATCAAGTATATTTTTTAGTGGGTTCCATTAAATTCAACACTTAAACAAACTCAATCGATGGTCCACAATGCGCCGTGTGTTATTGTACAATTAGTGAATAACAATTATTGACTAATTGTTATATTTAACGCTTAAATATAGATATGCACGCATTCTCGTGGTAGTGTTGGATATTACTAGATTAAACAATTTAATCCAATACTCTATCCCAATGCACAATGAGTACACTCCATATTACGGGACTCCTTAGGTCAATGCTTGATTCGTCAAATAAAACTATTCCATATGGGCGTGAGCAATGCCCTACGCACACGTCACAAATATTACAAATCAGCGCGTTGAACCATACAAATTGATATTACAACGCATACGTATAGTCCTTCAATTATATATATCTTGGATGTACGGAGACATAGATCAACACTGTGAAATCCTCATGTGCTCATCCATAAACCTATCTCTAGAATGGTATTTCACTGAACAATATAAACAAACTGTTTGTCATATTGTGTAACCCTGTGGAAACATATTTCCAAGTTAGCTGCTTATGGCTATAAGACTTTCTTGAGATACTATCTTGGAGCATTTAGATATATCACTTCCTTTAAGAGCTGATGGATCCCATATCTGCATGCACCAGACTCCATGAGCATCGGACCATACCCAGCGACACCTAGCATTCAGACCATGAAAGGTCTCTGACATGCATGGAACCAAAGCATGGTAGATCACTGACAAGCCCATTGTAGTGCTAAAGTCAGAGGACAACATATACTACTCAACTCGATATGACTTTTCATTGACAGCAACATAGGATGTCTATTGGGGTCCTCGTGAGCTTGTTCAGTATTCAATCCTAACTGAATACCCGTATGCCTATACAATCTCCAAGATCCTAGTCAATTAAGAACGACCAACTGTACCCTACAAATATAAACATACACTAATATATGTGAATTAATGAGATCTACCAACAGACTTACGTTAGTAGAAATAGATCAGGAATAATATATTTGAGAACATGCTTACATAATAATACATCCTAGCAACCCATTATAACTCTTGCAATTATATCATTATAAGTATATTCTGAGATCTTTGTCCTGTTACAGACAATGTTCAAACTCTTGGGATATCTGCTAACTCTTAGCACCGGTCTAAACTCCTTTAGACCATATCTGAATTCCTTTAGATAAAACAGAGTCTGTAACATAACAAACATTAAACCATATTATTAAAAAGGTAATTAGCGATATAACAAAATATATTATGTATAGATATCAAATATTTAACAAAACTAGGATGGCACGTAAGCTCAACCCTAATAATTATAATATTTATGATAATTAAAAAAAATAAAAAATAAAAAAAATAAATTTATTTATTTTTAAATCATATAGCGCTATGATACACACCTATTATTTTTTATTAAAACAAAATTTTAATTAAATTTATTTATTAAATTACTTAATTATAATAAACTAAAAATATAAATTTTTATAAATTATTCAAATAAATGTAAAATGGGTAAAGTATTATATTTTTTGTCAATAAAATATAATAATTTTGAATACGGTTAAAAACAATTTGCACCAAAAAATAAATTAACTATGCAAAATTTTCTTTTTTTTTTTCAAGTGCCTTAACCAATATATCCAATTGCGAAAACATCGATCGAATTTTGTGCTAACAATCATAAAAATAAAAAACAAAAACAAAAATTCTATCAAACAACGACAAGTAATGGTATACCACTCGATGAGTAGAGAATGCTAGTCGAATTGGCAGCCCCTCTTGTGACACTCACTCAAATTAGAGGTTCGAATTCATATATTGCGGTTTATAGATGTGTGTGTTGTATACTAAAAAAATATAGTATACCACTCTATCAATATATCCCATATTGTTTTATATATATATATGTATAATAATAATTTTTAATTTAGATGGTGAGATAATAATATAATCTCATCAATATTTAAAAAAAAAAAAGAGCAATAATCAATGGGTATTAACATTATTGTCCTTTGAAGTTTACATAAATTATATTTTAATAATAATTATAATTATAATTATATTATCATTCTCTTTATTTAATTTAAAAGATGAAAATACATTCATTCTTTAAAAATATTTTAGTTATATACTTGATAAAAAAATAAAAACTTAAGAAATATTTTTGATCTTTAAATTAAATAAAAGGGGTAATAATATAATTAAATTTTATAATTTATATAAACTTCAGGGGGTAACAGCGTTAATATCCCTATAATCAACCTAGGTGACAATAAATGTCTACTGGCCAAACAAAAACAAACACCCCACCCCCCCCCCCAAAAAAAAAAAAAAAGCCAGGCCCCAACAAACAACTACTTCTTTTGGCCAATGTCTTTATCATTTCATTTCACTCAATGTAACTGTTAACCAAAATCAATCAATAAACTTCCTCTCTCTCTCAGAACATACCCATTTTTTTGTTTCATCAACACTTTCTATGTAATCAAGTTTCCAATTTGATCATTCCAAAGAAAAAAATGTCAAACTACAAAGTTGAGTCATGTACAATTGAGACCAGTGATGGAGTGAAGCTCCACACGAGAGTGTTCAAACCCTCTAGAGAAGAAGAGGCTGAGCCTAGAGATAACAACAGCAGCTTGGCGGTTGTTCTGGTTCATCCATACTCAGTTTTGGGTGGATGTCAAGGGCTCTTGAAAGGCATAGCATCTGGGTTGGCAAGCAAAGGTGATTACAAAGCTGTGACTTTCGATATGAGAGGTGTTGGCAGATCAACAGGGAGGGCTTCTCTCACTGGCTTTGCTGAAGTTAAGGATGTTATTGCTGTTTGCCAATGGGTTTGTGAGAATTTGTCTGTTAATAGGATCCTCTTGGTGGGTTCTTCTGCAGGTATGATTTTGTTTTCTGTTCTTTCTTTTGTTATGTGCCTTTTGATGGATCAAGTTGGGATTTTTCTTTTTGTTGGTTAAGGGTTGTGGTAGATTGTTTGTTTGATTTGTCTGAGGTGTTATAAATTTTTAGATCTATGAAATTTGGATGGTGATTTGTATTGGTATTGGACTCCATGGTTTTATGCAAGTTTTTTCAAAGTAAAAGGAGAGTATATGATAAAAAGGGAGCTTTGTTGTTGTTGTTGTTTTTTTATTTTATTATTTATTTATTTATTTATTTTTATGATGCAAAAAGAAAACTTTTCACTAACAGATAGGGGGATTTTGATTCTATTGGGCTTCTGGTGTCAATAAGTTTTGATTAGATTTTGTAGGTACAGTTTATGTTGTCAAGTTAATTTCTTCCGTAGTTTCACTGATCGCGTCGCATGTTAACTTTGAAGTTTGATTTTGAAGACTCTGCCTGTTGCTGATTTCTGCATTTGTTGGTTGATGAATTTTTCTTCCATTAGCCTTTTTCCAGTGTTCTGAAAATTAAAGGGTGCTATCGAGCTTTTCATTTAGTAACTTGTTCTGATAATACTAGTTGTTGAATTGCTAATAGGAACTTTTGATAATTCAAGGAAAGATGAATTTTTTGGAACCATGCAATTTTCATTGAAGTCTAGGAGAATACTGATTGGCGTAGTCTTCAAATTAAATTTTATTTTGCCCCCTTCATTTGATCTAAGAAAGATGTTTCAGGAAATTAATTTTCCATTTCTTTTCTGAGAAAATACTAGTTGTAAGGGGTGTTCATTTTTTTTCCTTTATTGTCATTATCGAATTCAAATTCCTTTTGAAAATAGTATTTTGTAATGGTTTTGACAAAGCTGAAGGATCTAGTTTGGTGTTAATTGCATTGTTAGATTCATAATCTGGTAACTCTTAAGGTAACTCGTATTCATACCTGCTTGAGTGAAAGATTCCCATATGATCACGATATTTTTTTCTCTTTCTACAAGTTCTTGGTTTTAGAGTTTCTGAGGGTGGAATTGTTATCAATGAATTACTTCACTCTTTGTTCACTGAAAAAGCCATACTGTTGATTTCCTGGAACCCCTTTTAATGGAGGACGAAACTCGTTGGGTAACATTTTTGATGACCAAGCTTGAGGTCCTCATGTGATCTCATCATAACTATGCTGTGGATCTTTGTTATATTATCTAGAAAATTAATAGATAAAAGAATAACTAGTTGATATGCTAACTCTCCTGATAAAGAAGCACTAATCCTTAAAGATTTGTTTTGGTGTCAGTTTCATTGATGATGGTAAGGAACCAGGCCCTGACCTCTTGATTGAAATTTGTTGACAGATTTTAGTTGATAGGACCAGTGGCTACTGAGCAATGCACATATTATTGGAATAAATAATCTAATAATTAGACAATTGAGTTTCCTTGATGCCATCTTGCAGCTGAAATTACATTTTGAGTGTGTTGCATGAACCTAGAATATAGATGGGTTATGCCTTTATCAATCCCCTTACCTCTGGTGTTCTCATAGAAATAGTAAAGCAAGCATGTGCTAATAAGATGAAGTTTCTGTTACCTCTCAAGATAATGTCCCGAACAAATGTAAATTAATCTTGTTCTCCCGCTTTCTGCTTTACCATTAGTTTTTAGTTTCTCCTATTCCAGAAAAAGTGATAGAGAATAAACTATAGTTTTGCATACTTACTGGTTTCTCATATCAAAATAACTGAGAAAGAATGTTCAACTAAGAACTGTCCCCAAAAATAAAACTAAAAAAAGAAAAAGAAAAAGAAAGGAAATTAGATGCAAGGAGTTTTCAAGAGTCCTAGAAAATAGGATAGAGCATTGTCAAGTCAATCTTCATCATTAATACTCTCATTCCTCTAGCGAGTTGTGGCTTCTGGGTTGTGTCTAACTCTTGGAATCAATATTACAATAGCAGTTTGCTACTCAGTTGTGAGGACTGATGTAAGTGTACTTATACACTGCACTTGTAGTATCATATAATCCATTGAAATTGCAAGGATCTGGACCGTGTAAAGCATATTCAATCTCATAGCATCTAGTTTATTCCTTATCCTCTGTTTTCAGGTGCACCAATTGCCGGTTCTGCAGTTGATGAGATCGAGCAAGTTGTTGGCTATGTAAGTTTGGGGTACCCTTTTGGCATGATGGCTTCAATCCTTTTTGGACGACACCATAAAGCGATCCTGCAATCTCCCAAGCCTAAACTCTTTGTCATGGGAACTCAGGATGGGTTCACTAGTGTCAAGCAGCTGAAGAACAAGCTGAGTTCTGCTGCAGGTCGTGCTGAAACTCACCTTATTGAAGGAGTAAGCCACTTCCAAATGGAAGGCCCTGCATATGATTCTCAGATGGTGAACCTTATCCTTGATTTTATTGCATCCTTGTAGCACTCAGCCAGTTCTGTTGTGCATGTTGCAGAATTTTCTGAAACTGCTTTCGGTATAGGCTTTTATGTATTCTATGTATATGCTGATTTTTCAATTTTGTTTGGTTTGCAGGAAATTAAATGATTGGATTGCATCTCCATCACAATGTATTATTGGGACGGTGTGGCCTTCCCAATTAAAATTTGTGTTAGGAAAGCACTTTTGATTTTAAAAAAATACACAGAAAGCATTTCAAAAGAGTTCTTAGGGGAGAGACTATTGGGATTTCAAAATTCACATTTAATACAATATAAATTACATGGTCAGTGGTCATTCACTAAAGAAAAATTTACATAAGCATCTAAAAAGCATTCAGATAAGTCAAACTTGCAATGAAATCAACCCTAACTAACTTAAGCAAAGACTATGCCAGTCATTGGCCTAGCTAGTCACTATGTTTAAAATTTGTTACAATAATCTACAAATGGCAATATCATTGTCTCATTGTGCTGATTATCCACCGTTATTGCCAGCTGAACCTTGAACAATCCCACCCATTTCACCAAACTGCCGTTTTCTCCATCCTCTTTCCTTGTCCATAGATTGCCCTTGTGGATGTTCTCCCTGTTCTGCTTTGAAGTAAAAGAAAAAAAATGGGATTGCTTTTATTGTCAATAATCACAAATCCACTTTGTATACTCTTGCATCAGTCACAATAATAAGCTTAACATGGGAGCAAGATTATGCACATTGTCTCCACCAAAACCATGGAAAGGAGGCCAGTGGACAATTGGCAATTCAAGGAACTTATGATGAGAAAAGCAACTAACATAGTTTGAATAGCTTCATTGCAACTATTTGGGGTGCACTTGATGAAACTTTAATTGAAAAAAGAAAAACAAACATACACTAATCATTAACCGAAATTTTACAAAAGTAGTACACATAAAATTCTGAATCTCTGAAAACTACAATTAGATGATACATCAGAGGACAGCGTGGTTTATTTGAAAATGCTTCTTATACTATAGAACATGGTTATATATAATTAGTTATTACCACTTTCACCGTCGGATGCATCTTCAAGCCTTGCAATTGCATCAACTAGGGCTTGTTCCTGCTCCTGAAATCAAAATGACCCATCAGAATAGCAGCAATAAAAGATAACACAAGAACCAAACAAAAGGATTCGACTTCATCAGAAGGGGGAGGGTAGAAAGATTTAGATGCTTACTTTCAGCACTCTCTTTGCTTTCTCAATCTCCATTGGATCAGGATGATTGGCAGCAAAAACCTTTTCAACCTGTTCAATACAACCACAATTAGGAAAATATGCCATTCATTAGCAATTAATTTAAATGATCTTTCATCTGCCCTCGTACCTCCTTAATTAGAGTATCTGTGTGAAGAATTTCAATATCACCCAAAGCCTTCTTCCTGATGCCATTCTGCGACAAAGGAAAACCTTTTTTGGATGGACCTTTCACGGTCCCTCTACCTCTTCCTGCACCAACAACACCACCACCACGTGTCATAGGTTTCTTAGTCCCACGACCTGGTCCTGGGCGACCACCTTTACGAGAAATCCCAGGTTCATCACCTTCCCACCTAATGTCTTGCGATGATATCTATCATTACAAGATTGAAGGTTAGTACAAGAAGGATTCTTGTAGTTGAGGAAATGAACATTTTTATTTTTGATTTCTCTTTCATAGAAGATGGGGAAGGGTGAAAATGGAAAATAAATAACATGAATTAAAGAAAAAGATAACCAGCTATTTGTTTTCTGGTACAAATATCAAGTGATCTGTGCCCCGTCCCCAAGGAAAAGTAGAAAAGCAATTTAACTCTCAAAAATCAGCCAAACAAGCCTAGAATGGGGTCAAAGTGGTCTCAGAATAGCCCAGAGAACAGAAGAGCCCTGGGCAAGGAATGAAAAATGAGATGCTGAATTGTACAAGTTCATACACCAAATGGATTTACCACTTCCTAACAAAAAATGTCCAGCATGATCGTAGAAGTAACACGTGGTACTAAAAAATTATTAATAATCTGAATGACAGAAAGCATATTTGAAAAGATGGAATGGGAGCTGAAAACATACAAATTGGCAAGCCACGTGGCCTATTTCATGTTGGAGAAATGTACTCATCATTGTAATAATCTATACACTATTTTCTGGACAATGTGGTTCAAGACAACGACATAGACACCTTATTACTATCTCTAAGGTGTGAAAGGTTGACTAGAGAAAAAGCAGCAGAGAAGACGAAAAGAAAGAAAGTAAATATAAAACAAAACAGCTTATATTTGAACAAACTGCACAATACAAATAAACAAGTTAAAGGAAATGAGGAGGTAGAGCCTAGCAAGAAGGAATGTGGGAACAATTTTACCTCTTTGAGATTCACCCACTCCCACGTTTCATTTGCTGTATTAATATCATAGAGCAAAGCATGCCGCCCCTATCATTGTTTTAAAAAAATGTTAGATTAAAAGGACCATTAATTGCAGGAACTCTTTGCAGTCAAGGGTTGCAGATACCTCTACAGGATTGTAGTCAGTTATAACAGCCTCATAGAAGTGGTTGTCTTCAGGCCACCTTGTCCAAACTTTCTTTCCAATTAAAGGATCATAAGTTGCTGCCTCAGAAGGTTCATTTGCTGCCAAGGCACCTGAAGAACCCCGATTAGCAACTTGGGCCCTTCCAGTAAGACCTGTAGAAAGCTGCATCAATTTGATCGAAAATGCAGCCAAAAATGTGCTCCGTTAGACAAACAGTCAGATTAAAACAAAAGGCAAACACAACAATTTATCAGTTTTTCTCCACACTGCATAACAATTGGACTTACCGATTTTGGTTTCTTGCCCTTAGGTCCAGATGGTGGACCAGGTCTGAGGGCAGATGAAGATGGTTGCATAGATGGATGCAATGCAGGAGATGGTGCACCTGTTGACAATGAAGCTACAGATTGAGATGTTTTTGGTTTCTTACGTGATGCTGAAACAGTAGGACTTGGTACAGGATCACGAACAGGCTGTGGAATGCTGGGCATGCCAGGCTGGAGGCCACTTGCTTTTCTCCATTCCCTAACAGCATGATTAATTCACACTTCTCGTTAAACGGCAGAACGGATCAGTAAATCAGAATCTATTTGATAAAAACTGCTCGGCAAGCAAGTCGTGATATAATCAGACCTTATCCTCCGGATAATGTCATCAGCATTAACCCTGGATAGAAGCTCCCTGTGTTCCTCGTCTGATACTCTCAATTCCTTTCTAAGTTCTGTAATTAAACTTTCCTTCTCCTAAAATAAATAACATGAATGTCTTTAAAATTTAATCACTTTTATTGATTAAAGATAAATCAATTCTATAATTTATTCATGTAAAATGTGAGCTACCCAAGTGATGGCATCAGATTGAGCTTTAAAGGCCCGCAAGACTGAACTGTATGCATCTTGCTCAATATTGTGGATCTGAGTTTCCATGTCATTATTCATCCTTGGTAATAAACCAGAACCTACAACTGCAGATCTTCCGTTCCCAGCAGCAGGGTGGCCCCCTCTCTGAAATCTATTTTGATGTGAAGGTGGAAGATCATCATCAGTTCCTGCAATTATCTCACAGAGAACCCATTATTCCAGAGCCTTTCCAGCACATAGCTTCCAGACAAACAAAGAATTTCAAAGAAAATAATTGAATTCTTCATCCAGCTTCATAGGCACATCTAAAATAGTAAACCCATCTAATTCAACTACCGAAGTATTAGTTATCCTATGCATAGAGCAACATCACAAGACTAAGACAAAATTAGGTCATGTTACACAGTAAAACTAACACAATTTTGGGTAAACAATCACATAAAATTAAACACTGTGTGACCAAACCAAGCAATTGGGAGAATATGGAATTCGCAAACCAATTCTTAAATTTAAAATAAACTTATTTCAGAGCTTCTTATTGAAAGAGAAAGCACAATGGTGAAATGCAAGCTTTTCCCAAGAAACAAGAAAACACATAAAATAAATAAAATACTTTAGGTTAACAACTCACCACTGCTATCAGAAAGCTCATAATCCATCTCTCTTTGAAATCAAATCTTCACTTAAAATAATTAGTTTCTTTCGCAATACTAGCTAGCTACCGACAGCTGAAAACAATTCAAAATGATCAATTCAAGATTTTATTTTACTTCAATTTCAATTATTAACCAATTTAATAAGCTCAAAAATTATAATTACTTACCCCCAACTTAAAACACGCATAAATTCGAAATTCAAAGAAAAAGATCAATAATTTACCATGTCAAACTACTGAAAACCCTAGAAATCACAAAAACTAAAAATTTTTAGAAAAGGAACTCACCGCTACTATCGAAAACTTCGTAGTCCATCGCCGTTTTCTAACACCCCTTAGAAAGACAATTCAAATTAACTCGAAAATCAAAAAAATAATTGATCAAATTCTCGCTAAAGAAGACAAGATTGAGGGCCTTCAACAGTAACAAAAAAAGACAATTTCACTACGAATTTCGCAATTCAAGCGAGAAGCGATCCAAACAAGTGGAATTGAGATCAACTAAATGGAAATTCCAATTGTTGACTCGCTCAATTCGCCTTCAAGCGATTTGGGGAAAAAATTAGGGATTTGATTGATTGTTGAAAGGATTAGCGTTTGGAAGAGAGAGAAACAAGCGGACTTGAAATTAGATTTAATTAATTTTTTTCAGTTAATAGTTGAGTTTGAGTTCCGCCACATGATTCGGGCGATCGATTTTGGAAGGTGTTTCTAATAGTGAGAGAACAATTTCGTTGAGATCCTTACTGTTTGTGTTTATTTCTTTTCAGATAAAAACTTTGGAGAACATAGAAAAATCTGTGATTTTTCAAAAGTTATTGACAAAAATCCTTCAATCAAACTTTCAAAATATCGTGAACTTGAATTTCTTTCACTTTCATATTATAGACTTTTTCTCTCTCTATTATGGGTTTAATTTTCTCTACCCCATGATGATAAAGACTAGAATTTCTCATCTCATTATAAGTTTTGAATTTATACAATATTATGACTTTGAATTTTTTTTTCATCGTTATGAAAATAAATTTAATTTTATTAAGACAACTCTTGAAAAATATCTGAGAGCATAATATCAAATATTATAAAAAAAAGTATGGTCTTTTTTTATTTAAAATTAATTAATTTACAATTAAAACGACAAAACTTAATTTAAATGGAATTAAAATGAATTACAAGAGTATAGTTTTAAAATAAAAATTATCAATAAGATGTAATAATATAACTCAACTCATTAGATGGCTATGGAATGTGGTTTGGTGGTTGAATGTAGAAAGGTAGAAAAGGCTTTAGCTTGCCCCAATTGCATATTAAATTATTGGTCTCATATTAGATTATAGGTAATAGGTAATGTTACTTGATAGACTACACTTTGAAAATGATTTTAAGTGTATGAACAATGACAATGTTTATCAAAGCAATGCCAATTTGCAAGCTTGATAACAAAGTGTGAAACGACCCGCCTCAACCCTCCTTAGTGTTAGAGCGAATTTGTAACCTTGAACTGTTAATTATATGTTTGGTTCTCTAAAAACTCACTATATAAAGATAATGAAAAATGAAAAAATAAACTTTTACATGATTTCACTAGATGTTTCATAAATGTACTAGTAAATATATATATGCATGTCACAAGTGTCGCGTAACTCAACGGAACTCTATGAATTTTACAATTCCTAAGAAGAATTTTTTTAAAAAAAAATTAGTGAGTCTAATAACTCAGTGAGTGGTTAAAAAAAATACATATATACATTTTTTATTGATAAAATTACACTTTTATAAAAAGTGCACCTCGTAAATAACATAAAAAAAATCATAAGGTAAACAAATGTGGACATATACAAATATCATAAGTTACCTTAAAATTTGTAATATAAAATAATTGTGCAACTGTATATTTAGTAATTATAAAACTTTTATTGAAATATCAATATCTGAAACCTGTTGTTATATCTTTTCTTAAATGAGCACAGTAAAACATTTAAAGGATATGAAAATATCACATATTATATTTATACTAAAAATCACACTAAATTAGTACTTATGGAGAAATATCGTCGTACCCGAATATTTATCAGGCAAAGCGTTGGATGTACTTTGTTCTATCTCATCTCATATCCTCGTCTTACACATGTTCAGAATAAACTAATATCCTCGTCTTACACATACACAGAGTAAACTGACTCCCAAATAGTAAAGCACGTATACATACGACTGAAAATCTGTGTGTGTACAAACGAGCCCCAAATACTTGAATCTTATATCTCTATCTGAAGGGGAAGAGTACAGTCTAGTTGTTTCAAAAAAAATTTTTTTATACAACACATATATAAAAGTATGTGATGATGTGAGTATAAATACAATTTCAAAATTTTTTTAATACACAGTGGAAAGCATATATACATATTATACTCATGTAATACACTTAAACATATGTATCACACACACACACACACACACACACACACACACACACACACACACACACACACATATATATATATATATATATACACACCAAACTCCATGAGCATTGGACCATACTCCAACGATACCCAGAGGTCAAACCATAAAGAGTGATACAAACCAGACTGCCAAAACTTCACAAAAGTCCATTGAGCATTCATTGGGTCCAATGACAATGGCAAAAACCAAGAAAATGAATGAATTGTTGAATAGACTAATTGAGAACATCTCAATTTCATATTATGTTCGAGATATTATTATGCTAGAATTGAATATTTATGCTTTGTCACGACATTAACAGATAAGAGAAATGCTTAAAGTAAGAAAATTCAATTTTAAGGGTAACTTTGAAATTCTAAATTTCACAGCACATGTTTGTAAGCTTTTTACATAAAGTTAAACATTTAGTAGGTGAAGCTTGACATCTTTGTTTGAATTAAAGGTTTTTCTTTCAAATTCAAGACTTGGGAACATGCTTGTTGAGTTAGTAGAGATTATGTTTGAATTTTATAATTACAATTGTTATGTTAGTTGTAATTGTAGACTTTTGGATGTGAGAGTAGTTGTAAATTTATTGCATTTGTTTTGATAACTGTATTTTTAGACTTTGAGTGTAAGGGTGGTTGTAAGTTTGAAATTTGAATTTGAAAGTTGTAACTTGACATCCCATGTAGTCTTTATAAATACCACGAGAATTGAAATAACATATGTGAGAAATTTTTCTTAAGTTCTTTAGAGAATTTTTATTAGAACTTATCAATATTTAATCTTGTGGTGTTCTTTCAGACTTATCACTCACATCTTCTTAACTATTTTGAGTGTAACGTTTATAATATTCTTATACCTTGGTTCTGATATCTTATAGATAACGCATAAAGGTCATTGTTTTTATTTATCTAAAATTTGAATTATAACGATTTTTGGGTAAAGGAACTTCATTGAGCGTCGGGTCTCACTGATAGGGGTGTAAAAGTACTATTATTATTTATACTAAACTTTTGTATTTTATTTCAAATTATAACTATTTGGCTATTTAATTGTGATTTTTGATCATAAATAGATGCACGATGAAAAATGTGACACATAGAAACAAACGGGAGGCGAATCGGACGTCAAACGAAGAAGTTACGCTCAAAATACGAAAGGGGCACCAGGCGAGCGACTGAGGGCCACGACGCTCGAGGTAGTGAACAGTGTCAGAAAATAGTATTTGCTATAGTAAATAGTGCACAGTATTTTCCTACAATAAATTGTGAACAGTATTTTTGAAAACAAAAACCTATAAATAGACAGCCAAAAATCTTAAGAGAAAGGAGAAGGGAAAAAGGAGAGAGAAAATAGGCAAAAATTTAGAGAGAGAATTCACAACACAAAATCAGAGATCAAAGCTAAAGATTGAAGAACCAAGATCAATATTCAAGATTCAAGTTTAAGTCAAGATTGAGGGAGAAGCACATCAATGAGTCACTTTGATTAGTTTTTCTTCTCTTTCTTTATCATTATGTTCTTTTTCTTATTGATCTTTATGAATTGGTTTGATATTTTTGATTTTGTGATGGGTTAATTTGTTCATTCAGAGTTAGATTATGTAAACCTAGTATGGATTTGAATTGTGTTAAATTTTATTTTATGAACTTGATAAATTCAATTGATTGATTCTATCTTGTGTTTAATGCTTTCATTAGACCTGATTAATATTTTGGATGATTGAGGAATTATGATGAACTCGACAGATGGATTCATGTGTTTAGCCTAAGATAGTTTGATGCATGATCATAGGGTAACAACTATGAGTTCCATCTAGGATAGACATATACTTAAGTGGCATGTATAGTATAATTTAGACTTGATTTTAATGAATTACATTCTGATTTGATTACCATAGACATATAGGTGATTATTAGAATGCGTAATATAGTCACTTGACCATCGATAGAGGCTTGTGATGAGATTAGTGTTTAAGTCAATCAATTAGTATTAAAGGATTAACTAAGTAGTTAATGAATCCAATGAAATATTAGGGGACGAGTCAAAACCATAGATTATCTTTATTTGTGAATTATACTCTTTGTTTTTTTGTTTAGTTAATTGATAGAATTACATTAGTTAAATAAATTTTAGATTGTGATTTTCTGAATAAAAGTTAAGTAGGTATAATTTTAGTACTTGATTTATAGAATTAGATTGCATAGTCCTTATGAGATCGATATCTGAACTTAAAATCCTATATTACTTGATACGATAGCGTGCACTTGCGCTTAGCTACTATAACATCATCACAATCACTTACTTTTTTTTATTCACATCATTTGGTTCTGTGGTTTCATATTTTTGTATTTACATTTTGGTATTATTTTAATAAAAATTATTGTAGCACAATGATAAGTCTCTCATACTTGTTATAGAAGTGACCAGGGTTCCTTCTCTATCAATTGAGTTTTTTTTTTCTAACTTTAGATTTGAATTTATATAGAATTTTGTTTTCCTTTCTTGAGTTAAAATATAAAAAATTGCTACTTGGCAAGAATTTTGATAGAATTTTTAAAAACATTAAAATTTACATATCCCTTTATTAAAATCTTAAAGTTGCCGAGAATATTAACATTGTCACTCGTTGAAGTTGGCATAAATTATATTTTAATAGTGGCTTTAGTTTTAATTTTAACATTACCTCCTCTACTTAATTGAAAATATAAGAATGTCTTCATTTTTTTTAATGATATTTTAGTTATTTATATGAAAAAAATATAATGAAATTTGTATCTTTTTAATTAAATAAAGAGAGATGATAATATAATTAAAATAAAAAACGCTACAAATGCCATTTTCTCAATAATTAATTATTTCGGCTTGTAATTTGGGCCCTTTTAGTCAACTAATGAGCTCAAACTTCGCTATTGCTGGGCCCTTGTCGATTATCATTGGGCCCACTTGATAAGGACTTTGGATTTAGGTCCGGCTTTGATTGGATCTTCTCGCGGGTTCATATCTTTTTATCCTGCATATATTTTGACTGGAAAAAGAATATAAAGTGTGGTTGAATAAGCTATATGGCCCATTAATAAAGGGGTTAATGTGTATTTTTCATCTCTAACATGGGGTATTAACACTGTCACCCCCTAATTTTAGTATAAATTATATTTTGATTGTAACTTTAATTTTAAGTATACCTTCGCCCCCTCTATTTAAATAAAAATAGAAAATACTCTGATGATTATATTTTTTTGTCATGTAAATAATTAAAATATCCTTAAATATATGAGGGCCTTTCTGTTTTTTCAATTAACTAGGAGATGGTAATATAATTAAAATCTAAAATTACTATTAAAATATAATTTATACAAACCCCAAGGGGTGACAATATTAATATCCCTAATTCGAATATTTTTAGTACCGTTGTGTAAAGAAAAAGGTCCTTACAAATAAATCACAATAAATTTACAGTTAAATTATTGAAATATTTCAAAGAAAATCTAGTTCATTAAGTGAATTATGAAAAAGGAGTGATTTTTCCATCGTTCGTTATCGATTTTTGGAATTCACAATATGATGAGAAGATTCTATTCATTAAATCAACTAAATTTTGATTAATTTCTCAAATGATGCCATTGCCATTGGCATATGAGCAATGAGATAACATATAAAATAATACCCCCTATAATTTAAATTAATTTCACATTATTCAATACATATCAATAGTCAATTCAGATATTGGTACATTTAACAACTTATTAAAAGCTCCGCCTAACTTGATTAGGTGGAAATTGCGCACCTTCCTCGCGTTCAAACGAGGATTTGGGGAATCCGAGTTAGCGGTATTCTATTTATTTTAAAAGAGTGTTATTATATATTTTTTAAAATATTTTATATTAAATTGATATTGTTAAAACTTTTAGTGTACTTTCTAAATTTTTTTTTTAATTATTTTGTGATAAACTTTTGATCGTAAAAAAATAAAAAAAATAAAATAAAATAATTATACACATACTAAAAAAAACATGAGCAATTTATGTGGTATAATAATAAGTTTACAGTAAATATTAAAATTTTAACTTATTTTATTAATTAGTTCACAACAAAATTTCTTCAAAAGATTATAAAGAATATTCTAATAACTTAAAGTTTTTAATTATTTATATTACATTATTTTATTCACTCAAAGTATTTAAATATAATTTAAACTTTATAATCTCTCTCTTGTTAATGTTTTTTTTTTAAAAATAATTATAAAAGATTACAAAAGTTTATATAATAATAAAAACGTCTTTAAAAACTATAAATTTAATTAAAATAAAAACTCACGTGTTTCAAAATTTTAAAATTGATTTCAACTTGCAAATTGGACTTAAAAAGTCAATTTTTCGAATAAGCAACACCACAACGATTAAAAAACCATTGCCACGGCAGTAGATGTGATTTGATCTAGTGTTGCAGTGTTTTAAAATTAGCGTTGCAATGTTGGGTTTACTGTTTTTAGATAAGTCCCCTTTTGTAATTTTGTACTCCTATTTGCGTCTAGCTCCTATTTTGTTTTTAAGAATTATATTATTTCACTATTAATGATTATTTGATATATTAATCTAAAATTAAAAAGTTAAGATATTATTTAAAAAATATAATATTACTTAAAAAAAAAAGACATTTAAACCTCTCGCGTTTTAAAAAATATACAAATAAACTTTGATATTTTAAAAAATCTCATTGACACTTTTGTGAAGTAATAATTTTTTTCTATTTTAATAAAAAAAATATATGAACTTTTAAAGTTAAAAAAAAAAAGACATGTATATTCATTTTTGTCATGAAAACAAGCAAAAATCTTTACCTGATAATGGTATTAATGAAAAATTTAAAATTATTAAAATTTGTATATTTTTTACTAAAATGTAAGGGATCAAATATTTTTTGTTCTCTTACTAAAATGTAGCATTATTAAAAAGAAAAGGGATATTAGTATTGTGACTTGGCACAAATTATATTTGAACGACGGTTTTAATTTTAATTACACAATAATCCCTTTAATTTAATCAAAAAAATAAGAATATTCTAATATTTTAAGAGTATTTTAATTATTTATATGACAAAATTATAAAAGTATGTTTTATTTTTTAATTAAATAAAATAGATGAAAATATAATTAAAATTAAAGCCGGCACTATATTATAACTTGTGCTATGCTCAGCGGGTACAATGTTAATACCACCTAAACGTGTTAGGCACGTGTGTAACGTATTCGTTCTAAGTATCTAAATCACATTACACATGAGACCGACAATTCACGGCAACGATTTGTTTTTTGACAAAATTATTTTCGCAAGCTTTAATTACTTATTTAATTTAAATTATTTATTTATTTTGTTTTTTTTTTTCAACAAACAAAGCAAAAACCAAAAATGCTCTTCCTCCTCGTTTCTCATTTCTCCCCAAAACCAACGCTCTCCTCTCCACTCTCCTCATCTCTCTTCTCTCGGCCTCGCTACCTCAAATTCCCATTCTGCCCTCCCTTCTTCTTCAAATTCCATCCGTATCCTTCCCTCGCATGCCACGTCAGCAGCTCGGCCGGTGGCGGTGGCAGCAGCAGCAGCAGTAGTGGTGGTGGTGTTAGTGTTAGCATGGACTCGAGTAGCTCTCCGTCTGTCGATTCCGTGACGCGCGATTTCGAGAATCAGAGATTGGAAACGGACGGCGGCGATCGTGAAAGCAAAATCGTTAATAATAATAATAATAGTAGTAATAATGATAAAACGACGACGAATGATGATAGCAGTAAGAGTAAATTGTTGAAGAGCTTAGAGGATCTGAGTTGGGATCACTCGTTTGTTCGAGAGTTGCCTGGTGATCCTAGGTCTGATATTATACCACGTGAGGTTAGTTTCTCTCTCTGTTTAAACCTTAAATTATATTTATAAAATTTGTTTTATTTTCAGTAATTTATAATTTTTTAGTAGGTTTTTTTTTTAAATTTCTTTTAAGTGAATTGGAATACGAATTCATTGTTTATAGTCAGCAATTTGTTTTACTAGTTATTATTATTATTAAATTCGATTTTCAAGTGGAGTGAAAATGATATGTTGATGAGTAGCTTAGTTGTTTGAGTGTAATTTTTATGATTTTTTTATAAAAAATTTAGCTTAATTTTGTTATATTAGTTTGAGTATAATTTAATCGAAAGGTTTTTTTTTTAATTTAATTAGTTAATGGATTTATTGAAGCAGAAGTATTACTGAGGAAAATTTAGATTGCAAGGAAAATTAGTTTGTTTTTGCTAAATGATAAGAAGTTCATTGATATGTTTGACTTAATTGATGAACTTGTCCTTGTTGTAAAGATTGGGATTTTTGAAATGAGAATTTATTTATAGTTTTTGTAAACGAAGAGGGAGTGGTAAAATTTAGATTATCAGCATTAAAAAAAGAAAAGAAAAGTGGGAGAATTGCTAAGATTTTATTTTCTATTTAGGAATTTATTTTCATCTTCAGTAAACATCTTGATTCAATTTCTTCATCTCTTTTAATGCATAGGTATTGCATGCTTGCTATACAAAAGTTTCTCCATCAGCCCAAGTAGAGAATCCTCAGCTTGTTGCATGGTCAGAATCTGTTGCCCAGTTGCTTGAATTGGATCCTAAGGAGTGAGTTTTCTCATTTTCTCTTGTTCTTTAGCTTGTTCGTTTGTTTTGAAATGATGGATGTTACTTGAGACTTCCATTAGAATGGAGGTAGATGTACTGTCAGCCCTTTACCACTAGGCTGTTAACACAAGTACTTGTATGTTACCCCCCCAACAAAAAAAGAAATGATAGATTTTACAAACTCACGACCTAATGGTGGCTTTATATAAAATTTTATAAGAGAAAGAAAATGACTTTGGATAACACCTAACGGTTCCATATTGAGGACACGCTCAAGTAGTTTTAATTTTGGTTTGAATATATACTTGTATCTCAGATGAAGATTTGGGAACTTACTAATGATTGGTGCTGCAGTTGCTTTTGTTGGAATGTCATTTCTAACAGCTTTATCAGAGAATAAACTGCTGAAAATTGTTGTGATAAGAGTTTTTGCTTAGCATTGGTTCTGATTTTTGTAGTCTTTGTAATATCACATCTTAAGTATTTTCTCTAGGTTATCTTCTAATATTATTTTATTTTCATACTTTTTTTTTGGTTAATTGTATGGCATCTTGGGGACTAAAGCTAGAATTTTCTTTATGAGTTTCAGGTTTGAAAGACCAGATTTTCCTGTGTTATTTTCTGGGGCATCTCCGTTGGTGGGAGCGTAAGTGGGATTGGTCATGTTTGTTTCAAGTCTAATTACCATATTCTAAGCAGAGTTGGTGGTATTTGTCTTTGGTCCTTATTGATCTTCTCTATTGCAGAGTGCCATACGCTCAATGTTATGGGGGACATCAATTTGGCATGTGGGCTGGTCAGCTGGGTGATGGTCGGGCAATAACTCTAGGGGAGATTCTGAATTCAAAATCTGAAAGGTGGGAATTGCAGCTTAAAGGTGCTGGAAAGACTCCTTATAGCCGGTTTGCAGATGGCCTTGCAGTGTTGCGTAGTAGTATCAGGGAATTCCTTTGCAGTGAAGCAATGCACTTTCTAGGAATCCCAACAACTCGTGCACTTTGTCTTGTGATGACGGGAAAATATGTTACTCGGGACATGTTTTATGAGTATGTTCAGCAAATCAGCAGAATTTTCATTATGATAAACATGTTATTACTAAAGAATTACTTTCATCTCTTTCTACCTGGTTACAGTATATGATTTCTTGAATGAAACTGTGTAATGCAGAATTCTTATGCATGAGAGGTGGTGCAGTTATTAGTATATGAATCCAATTAGCTGTTATAGGTTCAATACAATGATAACATTTACCTGGAAAAATTTGGAATTCCAAAACCATAGAAATAAACATGATTGATGATTGTGGAGGGTAGTTTTGTAATATATATATATTATGTTATAGAAATTTAGAATAACTTGTATGGTCATAAGCATTATCTGTCTCTTCTGTTGCAGTGGCAATCCAAAAGAAGAACCTGGTGCAATTGTTTGCAGAGTTGCTCAATCTTTTCTACGCTTTGGTTCATATCAAATACATGCTTCTAGGGGAAAAGAGGACCTTGACATAGTCCGCACCTTGGCAGACTATGCCATCAGACATCATTTCCCTCATATTGAGAATATGAATAAAAGTGAGAGCTTATCTTTTAGCACAGGCGATGAAGATCATTCGGTTGTTGACCTAACTTCCAACAAGTACGCAGGTAAAACCTCAATTTGAGGATTTATATTTTGGCTAGATGTCAAATGTAGTTTGCAAGATGAATGTGTAGTACAAATGCTGTTTTATACAGTTTCTTTGAAAAGAATAAAATATACATCCTGACAGGAAATAATTCTGACATTTGCATCCTTTGATTATTTGCTGTCACAATTTTCTTTTTCGACTTCTCAAATGTCTTTAAATCACAAGTTCATTTCATATGCCAATTGGCTTGATTTTATAACTGGATTAATTCAAGATGCTTGTTTGATATACTGAATTTTATGTTGTGGTGAAGGCCACATATATCAGGGCAACAAGCATATGTGGATCCATATTTGTTGTTATTGCGTGGCTAATGCTTGGCAATTTATTGGGACAGGCTTGCTTCCACTGTGTCATTCTCAAACTCGTTTCATGCCTAATCGAGAAAAAGTTCTAAACTTTCTTTTTTCTTTGTTTTTGAATTATGAACTACTTTGCCCTGAAATGGGGTGTCATATTTGGTTGGAGATAATATGTATTTGTCCATTTTCTCAATGGATATGGACTCAAATGAGAATTTTGTTGTTGAGGCTGGTTGTCAGGTTCTTGTCTTGATGCCCTGAAAATTGTATTTGACCTGTTGTTGTTCTAACTTTCTGTATATCTCATTGTACTTGTCATTAATTGCAACTTATAATGCTAAAACTAATGGAGCAAATCTTCTGCACTGCCTCACATTTTGTTGACTATTAGATTTGCTTTCTTTGACCCTTGAATTTACACATCTCTTTATTGAGTTTTTCAACTGTGTACATTGATGATTTCTGAACATAGTTTTGGAACAATGTTAACATTTTTCTGCTCTTTTTTCTTTTACTGTGGATTATACCAGCATGGGCAGTGGAGGTTGCTGAGTGTACAGCTTCCTTGGTTGCAAGTTGGCAGGGTGTAGGATTTACTCATGGCGTGCTGAACACTGACAACATGAGCATTTTGGGTCTCACTATTGATTATGGTCCCTTTGGATTTCTGGATGCATTCGACCCAAGTTTCACCCCAAACACTACAGATCTTCCAGGGAGAAGATACTGCTTTGCAAATCAGCCTGATATTGGCTTGTGGAATATAGCACAGTTTGCCACCACCCTATCAGCAGCCAAATTGATAAATGATAAAGAGTCAAATTATGCCATGGAGAGGTATGTTCAATTATAACTTTTTTCATTTAAATGGTGCCTGTGGTCTATAGTAGGCAGTTAATGAGAGATGTATGCATATCTTGATTGCTTACAGATACTATCTTGACTTCTTACAGATACGGAACAAAATTTATGGACGAATATCAAGCCATTATGACAAGGAAACTTGGTCTCTCAAGATACAATAAACAGTTGATCAGTAAACTTCTTAACAATATGGCTGTTGATAAAGTTGATTACACAAATTTCTTTCGTGTGCTTTCCAATATCAAAGCTGATCCCAGCATTCCAGAGGATGAGTTGTTAGTTCCGCTGAAGTCTGTTTTGTTAGATATTGGCAAGGAGCGCAAAGAGGCATGGATCAGCTGGGTGCAATCCTACATTCAGGAGGTACTAAATGGCTTCTGGCTAATGAAATTTATATGTTCTCTTAGGGGTTGTGTTTCCTTTTTGACCACTTGCAATTGCATAACCTTTGTGAAATCACTAGGTGAAGTTAAATGTTTTTGTCATGTTAAAGTTTGTTCTGATGCATACTTGTTTGATTCAGTTATCTCCATCTGTTAGCATTTCATCCCAGAATCTTTTTTTTGTCAAAAAGAAAAAAAAGAAAAGAAAAACCTAAGAATTTTATTTGGTGAGTAACACTACACTTCCCAAGTCATATCCCAATATTTGGATCCTAAATGAGGTGTCAAGTGACCATTAGATGAAGAAATAATGTAATGAGTAATTTTGAAAATTACAAAAATTAGCCATCCAATAATTAGTTGACATGTCATTTGGGATCCAAAATTTGGGAAGTGTAGCATTATTGTTTATTTGGTAGTTGGAAATATTTAGACATTCATGCGCTTCCTGCAGTTTAGTTTCATGTATGGCCTTTGTTTTCTAGGTTTTGTAGGTTAGAGTATGCTGGTAAGTGGAACTCTGAGGAAGTTTAAATCTAAGAGACTGTTGGTGCTTTATCGTATACAATGATATGAAAATGCGTATTGAGCCCGAACTATATACAAGAGTTGTTTGTTGGTTTTCTCCTGTTTCATCTGCTTTTCAAGGATGGCCAATATTTTGATAAATAGTTGGTCAATTTGAAGCCAAAATTTACTTTGTGAATGGATGTGTTTGGTACAACTTTAATATATTCCTATCATCCTGAAAATATCATTTCCTGTGGTGACATTCAGTGAAAGAAAAGTGTTTTCTCACTTTCTTCCCTTTTTTGTTTGCACAGCTGGCCTCTAGTGGCATCTCAGATGAGGAAAGGAAAGCATCGATGAATTCAGTGAACCCCAAATATGTTCTCAGAAACTATTTATGCCAGAGTGCTATTGATGCAGCTGAACTCGGTGACTTTGGCGAGGTGCGGAGGCTGCTTAAAATTATGGAACGGCCATATGATGAGCAACCGGGAATGGAAAAATATGCTCGCTTGCCCCCAGCATGGGCTTATCGACCAGGTGTTTGCATGCTCTCCTGTTCTTCATAAAGTCTGCTCTTTTTGTCATTATATCATACAGATACAGAAAAGAAGACTGTAACTTCATGTATATACTAGTTGAATCAAGTTAATTTTTTTCCCCTGCTACAATAAATTGTAGAATTTGCATGCCCCTGTTTTCTTGTGCAATTTTAAAAGTTTATGCAGTTGGAAAACATTTTATTTATCTAAATTTTTGGATTATATTGCTTGTCACATAATTTACATGCATTTTGTCTCGGAGCATCTCAAGCTCTCTGGCATTGATAGAACAGAAATCGGAAACCAGCATAGTACTGTATATGCATTATGCAATATTTTAGATTGTTACGACCTACAGGTTTAAGAGTGGTTGATTCTTGCTACAGCGCTGTTGGTAGATGTCTGAGTCGGGCAAACTTACTTCTGGCATTCTATTGTTAAGTTTTTCTGTTATTTTAAAAAAAAAAATTTAATTTCTCTTTTTTATTTTAAGTTACATTCTTCAAGTTAAACATATTACATTCCATTTTTCTTCTCCTATGTTTTGTGGAAATTTGAAGAAGGAACATATAATTTGTTCTTGCTTGATTACCTTTAAAAATTGATTTAGGTGCTTTCAATGTTGTCCAATATTATTGAAGGAGACTAATACATCATCAATATAAATGATAATGAAATCCATTTAAGGATTGAAAAATATCGTTCATAATATGCTGAAACTCGAAAGGGGCATTATATAACTCGAATGATATAACATTCTATTCATAATGTCTAAAGAAAATTGTAAAAGGGATCTCTTCAGCTATTTAAATTTGCTAATACCTGCATTTCATATTGAATTTCAAAAATACTTTAGATGCATGATCTCTTTTTAAGAGATCCCTTTTATTAGGAATTAGATATCAAATCCATTTTAGAATATTGTTTAGGTTTATAATTTATAACCAGTTTCGAAATACCTCTTTCTATTTCCGCTGCTTTTTCTACGTAGAACGCTTGACAGGACCAAGGAAAATAGCTTTTTCTTATTAACTTCTTATCAAGAGTTCTTCAATTTTCTTTTTACAAAGCTCTAGATGTCTATCATTTATCTGAATAGTTCATGCTTTTGTTGGAATATACTTCAAGATCATTTTATCATATGGTAATATTATTACATCTCTCTTTCTATCCCAAAATGCATTTGGTAAATATGAACATAGCTCCTTTTTTTTAGCTTCTGTTAGAATTCTCTAACTTGGTTTAAGAGGTAATCTTTTCTTCAAGAACTTTATATTTAACTTCTTCTAAAAATGAAAGAAAAATCTCTTTTTATTTTCAATATTTTTATTTAAACTATTTACTTTGCCATCTTTATTCTTCTATGAAGTCAAATTTAACCTCATGACCATGATTAGAGGACCTAATTCCTGTTGCATCAATTTGAAGCAGATAGAGCATATTAAGAAAATGAGATCTTAGAATAACTCCTTGAGTTATATTTTTGTGCTAAAATGAATGGAGTTTCGAGACAGTGCGAGCATACCATTGCCCTTGATAATTTATAATCAACCAATAGTTTATTGTTATCAACTGTGTTAAGTACTTTTTTTTTTAAAAAAAGAAGTACAAATAACATATATTTTTTTACGCACTACCTGAGAGAAGAAGGAATACAAGTGAAGATGTGAGACTTATATATTTTTTCACGCACCATCTAGGGAATGAAAGATTCGAACTCAAGTAAGAATGTGAGACTTGGAGGAACTTAGTCAACTTGGCTGAACTCAACTGTATTAAGTACTTGGCTGAAAAGTATTTAGAAAGTAATAATCTTTTGAACAATATAGATTAAATCTGCTCCTGAATCCATTATAAGACATAGTCCTTACCCCCTCGAATAGTAGTAGTATTTGCAAACCATTTTTGGGCAACTGTTCAAAGATTCTGGTTGGTCAATTCCTTCTACATACAGTTGTTCTTCTTTAAGGAATCCTTCTAGGTTATTAACCCTTATTTTAAGAGAAGTGTTTCCTCTTTTAGTTTTTTCAACTCCCTTCTGATAGTATTGATTTCAGTTTTGAGCTCATAAATATTAGGTTCTTTGAAAGCTTCTTTTTGAATCCAATGAACAATAGCTCTTAAAGAGGTTAAAGTAGATAAAATTTTCATCTTTCGTAAGGACATTAATTTGATAACTTATCTTACAAAGCATTTATAAAGCACAGACATGTTTCATCTTCTTCTGTGTATTGACATCTTTCTGAAAGTTCTTCAGCAAATGGTTGTGATTACTCATCTTTTGATAGTTCATAGAGTTCTTCGATCTCACTATCCATTTCATCAAGCAAAGTTACTATTAAAGCTTTTTTGAGGCCTTCATTTTGTACTAGAGAAATTTTATCTTTTGTATGATTATTTAACAAGTAATGGCCCTTTTTTTTCCCACATTTATAGCCAGTAGGAATCTTTTAAAACTCTTTATTGGGTTTGAGCTGCTTTTGAGGTATTTTATTGAAGAGTTTCTTCTTTAAGTATGGCTTCTTAAATTTTTACTTTGATTTGAAGTTTTTTTTTATAAAACAAATCTTTTAGATTTGAGTCTTTGAATAACCTTTTGATATTCATGCTGAAATGATGAATGGCTATATTGTACACAGAAATCTCTCATTGACTTGGCTTTGGTGGCTCTTTCAGTCTACAGTTGTTTTTGAATTTTTTCCAATAACTCAATTCAACTCTATTTGATTCTTTAAAGGTTGGATTGAATTGGATTGGGTTAATAACAATATATTTATGAAGTCATTAAATTTTATGAAATTCAATAGTTGAAATGAAGGTTAAAAGATCATGTAACTCGTCAAATCTCTCTATTATTGATTACATTGAATTACCAAATCAAAATTTGTGTGACTATTAGGTTAAAATATATATTGTTCTTACTGTGATTTTGGATAAGACTAATTTTTAAAAATTCTAATGTGGCTCACAAACTCCAAACTCAAATATCTCGAACATCTCTCAGCCCACAAAAAGACCTATTGTATACATATCCTCGACTTTAGTCTTCACCATTAGAAAGACCTGATATCAAGAAATAGATTATCCTTGAAAACAACCCTGTGGCTCATTTACAACTTCTACGGCTCTATTGCAACCCTTATGGCTTCATTACAATCCCATGGCCCGATAACATCCTCTATAGCTCCATTATAGCCCTCATGGCTTCATTACAATCCCATGGCTCAATAACATCCTTTATAGCTCCATTATAGCTCTCATGGCCCTATCACAACCCCCATAATTCTATTAAAATCTCTAAGATTTCATTACCAGGAAATATATTTGTCATCAGTTCTATGACAACCCCCGTGATTCTATTAAAGCCTCTAAGGTTTCATTACTAGAGAATATATTTGTCATCATTTTTCTTCTTTATAATTAGATTATAAAATTCTTATTTAATAATGCATTTGAAACAGGTTCGATAAAATAGATACACTAGAATTGGTGATTCAACAATTATTTATGGGCATAAATTGAGATGAATATAAAAAATAGAGTTATAATAAAGTCAAGTACGCGTTGAGTGTATAAGAAAGGAGTAAAATAAAAAGCTAGAAGAATGGGTACTGTTTGCGATGAGCACTATTTATGCAGTAGCGGGGTACTGTTTATGAGGCACTATTCATGCAACAACTTATAGGTAATTTTTATTTTGACTTAATTAATTTTTTTAAGTGGGATTATGATTCCTATAAGTAAGGACTATTATTTTAATTAAGTTTAGAGTTTTTATGGACTTTATAAGTACTATATAAACTCTTTATATTGATTAAGCATTAAGAGAGACTGTTAAGAGAAAAGAAGAATTAGGTAGACACTAAATGCTTGTGGGTATTAGGGTAGAACCGTTATTTAGGTGTTCATTATTCTTAGAAGAACAAATGTACGCTATTCATAAATCCTTTATGAGTTTTTCGTATTGTTTTCTTTGTAAAGTTTTATAGAAGAGTTAATAAAAAATGTTAAAATCTTTTAATCGATCGTGAACGTAAGTAATTATCAAACCACGTATATTGATTGTGTTGTGTTCTTATTATCTACTTTATATTTTTATTATATTTGCTTGGCAACCTAATATTTTTACCGTATAAATGTGTTAGGGTTTAAAGTTGACATCCATTAAAAATTTATCGCTTAACCTAATTTTTAAGAAAAAAGATGTTTCCTTTAAAAAGATATTAATTCATATTAAATTAAATTACTATAATTTTATCTCTAATTATAATTATCTTATTTAAATTAATTTTAAATAAATTTAAAACTTAAAAAAGCCTAATAAACATTTAAAGAGTGCTCATCTGAGCTCGATTTAAGCATCAAAAGGCCTAATAGCATTTCTTAAAAAAAAAAAAAAAAAAAGGTCGGAGAGTTCTCAATTTCTGAATTTCACACAGACGTATATATAGCACTTGTACTTGCATGAAATCAAAGATGTCATTTTATAAGTTTTTTTATTTTTTTTCTAATAAACCCTACTTTTTGCCTACTTTTAAAGTAGAAAGTTTTCTCTAAAAGTAATTTTTATGATTATTTATTTATTTATATTTGTGAGAATATTGATTAAAAATTATCGGAATATGATTTGAGGTTCAAGTCAAGTACGTAAGGTGCGCACGGATCGAAGACGGACACGAAAGAAGGCGAAAAATAAAGAAGGGCGCACTAGGGGCGGGTGCCGCGGTGCCCAGAACAGAACCTGAGCGCCGCGGCTCCAGGAAGCCAGCGCCGCAGCGCTCAGTAGAAGCGCGCCAGCGCTGGAGCGACGAGATCCCAGCGCCGCAGCGCTAGATGCGGGAACAATATCCCGAAATTAGAAAACTTCCTAATTTTGTTTCCCACTTGCTTCAAGACTCCCTAATACGACTCCTACACGTATAGAAAAAACCTAGGACGTCCCAAGGCTTATATAAAGGCTATCAATTGGTTTGTAAACACATCTTTGTAATCAAGAGTGATCTTTGTGATCAAGAGAGATCTTGGTGATCAACAACAATCTTAGTGATAATTTTTAGTGGTTCTTTGTGAGAGAAAATTCCTAGAGGGCAAGAGAGAGTTTTTTTTGTGATCTTTCTTGTAATAGGCATACTTTGTGAGTGTTTTGAGATTCACAATAAGAGAAGAATGTGATCTTAATCTACTGTAGACGTAGGCAAGTTGTCGAACTACGTAATTCTTTGTGTGTTCTTCTTCTACCCCTTTCTCTATTTATTTCTTAGTAACTTATTCTGTATTATTATATTATTTGGGTGAATTGTTTAACTTATTTGTATGCTTTTACTTCAACAATATTAAAATAGAATAATCTTAAAATTATTTACATGACAAAAAGAGAGACAAATTTTAAGGTAAGGAATAAGGATGCTACTCATATTTTCTATGCAATAATATAAACGTCACTTACATGATTGTTGTAATAAATTATACAATAGAATTCACAAGCTTTATATATTAATGATATCTTTCTCTAAAGTCTATTCCATTTATCTTGGTGTTGTATAAAAAATAATTATGATTTACAATGTCAATTATTTTTTGTTAAAATGTGGAGATATTGATGTAAACTAACAAATATCATAAATTTTTAATAACTTTAAATAATATATACAAAAAGATTTATTAGTGGAATGTTAAACTCTCGATAATCAAAATTTAAAAAATATATATGATAATAATTGATGCTACATGTGATAATAAATTATTTTTATTATTTTATTTTTTTTCACTTGACACTTTTGAAAATATCAAGAATATTGATTTTTTTTATAAATAATGCTATTCATTTAAAATTGTATTTTAAGTAATGATGTGTCAAATAATTATTGAATAATAAAATACTATAAATTTTAAAATTACCTATTAACTTTAATAATTGTTTAACATATTCTTACTTAATATATAACTTAAAATACAAATTTAAGCTGTGTAATATTATTTAATTTTTTTTTTAATTTTGAAATCAACGTGAGCAACCAATTTGTGAAGGTACACATTTTTTTTATTTCTTTAAGAATGAAATTAAAAAGATGATAAAATTGAATAATATTGTTAGATTTAAAAAAAATTAAAAAAACTTTTATTTTATTTTTTGTTGGCAAATCTTTTATTTTATTAAAAAAAATTCTTTTTGACGTGTACCATTTTAAGCTTATGTTTTTTTTTTTATTTGGGGGCCACCTATTGAATATAGCGTGAGTTTCCTCCTCGTTTTTTTCTTTTCAACAGCCCGCTAATTGTATTATCAGGTAAGCGCTTTTGCTGTTTCTAATTTTCCAAATTTCTATGCAAACTCATTGAAGCATTGTGGTTTTATCTAGACCTCTAAGCAATTTTATAACTAATTTATGATGACCCATTTTCATTATTTGTTGCAATCTAAATGGATTATGTTTCATCGAGCTCTGCCTATTAACCGTTCGATAAAATGCTGCTAAGATTTATATTATGTACATTGTTAGTTTCATTCTCTTATATATTTATAGGTTGAAATGGGGTCGAATGGAGGAATGTGAATGAAATGAAGATGAGAATTTAGTGGAGTTGTGGATTCAGTGGCCTTGGCGTATGTTTTGTTTGCTAATGCGGCAGAAGATGATACATTGATGCTCTTTTTATTTGTTACAATTGATGTTTTAGTGGTACCCATGTCTTTAGATCTTGGATCTTAATCAATGATTGTCTTGGCTGCTAGCTGACAACAGAAAATTAATAGCTTAGGGGTCTGTTCATAACATTTTATAAAATTGTTTCTGGAAAATATTATGTGATACACAAATGATAAATTGAAGTTTTTAATTTGAAGATTCTAAAAATGATTATGGTAGAATATATTGAGAATGATTTTGTGATAACAAAAAGAGCGAGAGTAATTTGGATGGGTAGAAGAAGGTTTTATATGCTTTCAAAATCCTTTTTTCTGAAAAAGTTAGAAACATCTCTGCATCATATATAAGATTGACACTTGCTTTTATAGGATAAGTTTCATGTTTTGCAAATTATATTTCTCAAATAGAATATCAAGGATAATTTTTTCTGTTTTTGGATTTGTAAAATAAAAAAATGATAGAAGACATGTTCTTATATTTTCGTTTTGATGGATTTCTTTTGGAGCATAAGTAAAATTATGTTATTTTCCAGTTTACAACATGATAGAAATAGTAGCTTTACAATTTAGAAATGTAAATCTTAGCTGAGATGCACGTGTGGGATAGCATTGTGCTCCCTTTTGGATTTGGTATCTACGGAATTGATGTATGCAAAGCGTATCTTATCTTAAGTCTTAGTGGATAGTGGACACCATGTGATCATGACCCAATAATTTGAAATGATCCATGTGATTATGAAACATGCTATGAAATTAATCATTTCATAATCTACAGGGAATGAGAGTTCCACGAAATCTAGAGGTCTGGAAACTGGGCACTATCAGCTACTTTGATGCGCTTAAGTTGCAGGAAAAGCTGGTCTCAGGTAGAAAGATTCATAAGATTCCAGATACCCTCTTGTCCCTTCAACATCCACCCACATATACACTTGGTAAACGGCGGACTGACTATAATTTATTAATTCCTGAGTTTGAACTGACAAAGATAGGAGCTGAACTTCATTACACGCAGAGAGGAGGAGACATTACATTTCATGGTCCACATCAAGCAATTTTGTATCCCATTATAAACCTTCGTGATATTGGACTTGGTGCTCGAAATTATGTGGAGAAACTTGAGTCAACTATGATTGGTTTGGCATCTTTATATGGAGTGAAAGCTTGCCCTGGACAAAAAGGTGAAACAGGAGTTTGGGTTGGAGATAGAAAGATAGGTGCAATTGGAGTTCGGATACAATATGGAATTACGTCCCATGGGTTGGCATTCAACATTGATCCAGATTTGAACTATTTCAAGCATATTGTCCCTTGTGGGATTGCAGATAAAGAAGTCACATCTTTGAGAAGGGAGACAGGTATTGTGCTTCCTGCTGAAGATGTAATTCATGAGCAGTTAGTTTCTTGTTTTGCTAGACAGTTTGGTTATGATAGTCTTATCTGGAAGGATAAAGCCTCAATATTATTGGATAATGAGAAAATCAACTGAGTTGTGGTTTCTGTATGCCAAACAGATAAATATGTAAATTTTGTACTCTTTCTGTAATTGATTCTGATTTTTATGAAGCTGTTTATTGTATTTTTGTCTTTAATTGACATCATGTTTAGAGATGCATATTATTTGGAGAAAGCAATGAAAGCATGGTGTTTTTACAGCTTGCAGTACAGGAAATTTTATTGGCTTTGAAAATGGATTTTTGGAATCATGCAATACCTGAGGATAATTTAATTGGTATTATTAAACGACTGGCTAAGAAGTTATATTGTTATTTTGTAACATGGAGAATAGTGGGCAAGACATCATCAGAATAAGGTTTCAGTCAATAGATGAATAGAAGTTATATACAATATTGATCTGTAAATCTACAGGGCTTACAGGTTATTGAAAACATTAGTCTAAACTGATAGTCCTTGGCAACTATGAGGTATTTAAGTAGGGGATCACTTTTCTGGTCATTTCTAAAATCTTGCCAAATTTTTGTTCCTAGAATCTGATTCTGAATCAGTGAATTCAACATGCTTTATTATGTCAGTATTACTTGCATAGGCTAATTCAATTAAGCAAGAGAGTCTGATCTTTCACTCAAAGTGGTGGGAAGTCAGCACTTTGCATGTTCTATTCCCTTCTTGGTGATAGACCCATGTTTTCAGGACCATTGAGAATCTTTCAATACACACGAACCTTTGAATTATCCGAAGAAGAACATCAAAATTTCTATTTAAACACAACTTTCAGGTGAACCTTGGACCAGATCTCATCATGTAATTTACTAAGCAGCAGTCTTTGACCATTTTTCTGCCAGCTAAGGTGATACGATTTCAGTTTATGCATACAAAGAGATTAATTGCTGACTCACCAGTGATGCAACATCTTATAGTAAAATGTAGGATACCTGCTAAATTTAGATATGTGCCCTCAATCATGCTTTAGAAATTGTTATTGGGGTTTAGGCAGGTGGATATTTAAAAATCTCTCCAACTTGTTGAGATCTGTGTTCCATATTCAACTCACCCTTGAATCTTATGAAAATGGACGGCCTCAAGGGCAATTTATAATGAAAAAGTTTAGATACGAATCCATAGAATTTTGGTTATGGAAGACAAGCCACTGCCACTGGCCAGCTAAATTTAGCTGGGGCATAAGATTAATTTGGTGCCATGGTAACAATGCAGAAATGACAGAATGCCATTACTTGAATGCTTGCTTCGATACGAGAGGAGTCAGATAGAGCCAGGTGAAAGTAGAGAATGTACTAGATGGTAGAATGTGAAAGAGAAAGTGGAATTTCCTAGAAGATGATGGGTGATTCATGTTATGAAAAGCAGGCTTACCCAGCTAACCTTAGCTGTGTTTTGTTCTACTTAAATAGAGGTGCAAAAATTATATGAGTAATATAATAAAACAGGAAGGACAGAAAATGAGGTGATTGATTTGGTCTCATGTGATAAGTCACATGAGACATGTTGTTAAATATTTGAGGATTGCAGAGAAGTCAGAGAAATAAAATACTCAATTGAAAATCACATGATCAGCTGCTTCTCAGTTCCAATCCATTAACGAACAAAGAAAGAAATCACAGAGAATATATCTTCCAAGGAAAATGTTAGTGAGTCTGAGGCCAGTCAAATTAGGCCTCTTCCAAGTTCCATTAGGGTTCAGAAGTGGGAATCTTAACATGAGCTTTTAAGGTTATTGAAATCCTCATTGACCAGCTTTAGCCAGCCTAGTTTCCTGTAATTCACACTATAAGCAGAATTTTTTTTTTTTGATCCTAGCTCCACTATTACTCATCCTGGCTACAAATAGTTCACATCTAACAAATACCTCAGTTTGTTAACGGTATGTGGAACCCGAATATTTTATAACTTGTTACAGATAGGACCTAACTACCAAACAGGGTTCCAGTAGACAATAGTCACAATACGGTTATTGTCATGTTACATATGTATATATTACACTGTCAGACTTCAGCCAAAACTACATGCATGAAACATGCATTTCCACCTTCCTTAAAAGGGTTTTCTCAGATGTGGTAGCTCCAAGGCCAGCTTTATCTGCATTTCCTTTCCAAGCAAACAATAGAATGAAAGCCATTCATAGAGCTCGGGTTGCTTTCTTTGCCTTGATTCTAGTTCATTTCTTTATGTCTTCAATGCTGTCTATCCACCACAAGGGACAAATTCATCCAAGAGACAGAAATCAACCGAGGAGATTGCTAGTTTCTGTAACTTCACTATATGAAAATCTAAACAAATTGAATGAAGCTGTTAAAGATCCCCAGAAAGCTGTGGAGGCAAGCCTAAGGAAGGCACCCCCGAGTGTTTCAAATCCGAGCCAGAACAAGTAGCTGTAGCAGCTTGGTGTAGAGATCTTAGCATGAAAGAGAAACAAATCTCATTCTCTTTCTAAATTTTTGCAGATTCCTTACTTTTACTGTTGGATAGGTCGGAGAATTGGATCTCTATACCGCTTTTTTTTTTGTTTATTCATTTTGGGTCCCCTGCTCTTTTCACTTGCTATGTATTGATATATTTAGTTATCATTTATTTTCTTTTGCAAGCTTTTGTTTCTGAAGAAGATTTACTAGGAGATGAGGTAGAAGTGTATTTATAGAACTCTGTAGGAATATATAAGAAAGATCCATAGATTATCTCAGAAGGTTGCCAGTTTCATGTCAGTGATTATTGTCCAAAGACTTATGTTAAAAGTCGATCAATTTTACAGGATTAACTACATATATTTTTTTTACATTTTTTTTACTCCTGTCTTTAATTTTTTTTAATTATTTACAATTTGTGTAAAAATGCATAATGTCCCATCTTTCTCTTATACTTTCTTCTGTTTATTGTATATGTGGCCTCATGTCATGAGCAGTGAGCAGTTAAGGGATTGGTGCTTCATCTTTCTCTATGTTTATTTTTAAGGTAACAAGATTTATGAAGCAGTTGAAAAGCCATGGTACACATTCTAAAGAACATTAATGCTACTAGATATATCACCTCTTTTAGATAGAGAAAGAACCCATACAGCTTGACAGTATGTTCTCTTGCTCATTATAATTTTGAGGTTTTTCACTTTACTGCGATCAGTGGTAATGTCTTCAGGTTCATTTTTTTCACTAATCCATTTATTGTCACTGTTTCAGTCCTTTCTCTTGTTGTTTCTATATCATCTGCAGAACCAATCACTTGATTGCATTTAGATACTGTTAAGTGATACTTGTCTTCATTTCTTATGGTGGACCATCATGGCAAGAGCCAAATCAAGATCTAAATTTATTATGTTCTCACTTTGAAACTTGAGGCGATTTAGAAGCTTCCGATTAGATATTTTCATCTAGTTTAATGCAATTGTATCAAGATGTAGTGCCCTTACAGATGAATAATCGTATGATTGAAGACAAGTCCATCCGATTGGAAAATGATAAAATTTGGAATCTAATAGAGAATAGAGTTCTGTCATAACTAACCATATGAAGATACATTCCTGCGAACAAACTTCCATTTGGATCTTAATGAACTAAACATCTTGAAGTCATTTTCTTGTCCATGTTAATATGTTGATAACTGGAGATCCTGAGCCATTATTAAAATCCTTGGAGGGAAACTGTTCATTTATTTGAAAGATAGGAAATGGTGTGGCCTTGATTAAAGAATGGATCCGATGCAATTTTAGCTTTTGAATCCAATTTAAGTAAATTAATTCATCAATTATTATAATTCTGTTTTAGTCTTGATGAAGTAGTAAATAATTGGTTTCTAGTCGAAGGGGCTCTATTCTCATGTTAAACTAGAACTTTGAGAGATTGTTTTAAGATTTCAGATCCTGCGCCCCTTATAAACATAAAATGTTCACGTATAATGAGATCCAGATTGGTTACTATCCTTGTCTAATTTTGGATGCTATAGTGATTGAGAGAGAAGATATTCTTTATTTTGATATGTTACATATGAATTTCCAAAATAGCATAGAACAAAAAAGGACTTAGATATCCACCCTTCTTGTGGATGTTGCTATATTATTCTTGGCATATTGAAGTAATTGTTACCCTTCTCTTATGGAGAAAGACTTCCACAGTAGAAGTTGGAGTGTTCATTGATATTGTTGTCCGCACACTTATGAATTCAAATAAACTTAGAAGCTCAAATTTGCAGTTCAAGTGTTGTTCCAGTAAACAGATCATGTTGCTAGAAGTTAATTTGTTGCAAATGCTCCAAGTCTCATATTGCCAGTTCAAGATTTCTGTTTTACTTGTTACAGCTACTTGCAGTATGGAAGTGCCATTATCATTAATTATTGACTCGATTCTTCATTTCCATTTTTCGAAGAAGACTCTGCATGTCAAAAACTAAGCAACATTTTTGGCATCTGAACTTGTTACCTTTATATATCAAAGATCTCATATTTTGTGATATAAAGCCGGACATTATAACTTCAGTTTTACTCATTTTACCTTCCTAGTGTATTTGTCTATTTGCGGAATGCTTCCATTGTTGATGTCTGTATCCCAACTTTAATTTTGTTGTGATTCCATGCAGTTAATCATCTTCTGAACTTAACTGCCTGTTTCCAAGTGAAGTGCAATCCGTAGGTTCCAAATGCAAGTTAACATTAGAAAGGATTGCTAATAAAGAAACAAGGTGCCAGTGACACCGGCTGAAGCTCAAAACAGGTAGTGGTCTTGTTAGGGGGGAGATGAAACCAAGCTTTATTGAAATTTTGACACGCAGGAAGTATACTGCCATCCACCATGCTACTTTTGCATTTATCTGCTTTTGAATGCTGCAAACTGAAATGTTTGTTACTACATGTGCAATGAACACACCGGCATGGTGCTTCATGTAACTGATGAAATGAAATCCTCCAGTACGTTTACAGACAGATTGCAACTCTTCCACCTGCTTTCAGCCTCTTGCAATCCCAGAAAATTGCTCTTCCTAGAAGCTTTTGCTGCATTTGCATCTTCTTCAGAGCTACTTATGCTATCTATTTTGTGAATTTTCAATTTCTTTTTTTAAATATTTTCGTCACTCAAAATAAGAATTTGCAACAGTCGATCTCTTTTTCCTTTATTAGAAGGTGGATAGTTTGATTTCTTAGTTGAAGAAGTGAACCGCCTCATAGGATGGTCATGCTATCCATTGAGTAAACCTCTATCTCAATACATAGGAGAGGAACAACCAAATGGCGATTTTCAGCCAATGGTCACTGGAGAAATAAAAGCAGCTAACTACAAAGATGAGGAGAAAGGGGAAAGTTTTTTAATGCATGAGGAATCAAGTCAGGTAATCACTCTTTAATTACTCCTTTCTCCTTTTCCTTTTATGGATTTGATTGACATTTAACTCTGAAAGCCTCCACATTTCATAAATTCTCTGCTCGTTTTGTTTTCTTTAGGTAGTAAAGCTTGATAACACCCACATAACTTAAAATTAACAAAATGTTACAAAATCGTCATATACCGACTTAACTTCCATGTTAGGCCTCAATAAGGGGAAATGGAGAGAAGTCAGATGCAGGTGATGTATCAAATGTGGTGAGCAATTATCCTGGGTAAACTTGTTCTTGTCTTTTCACATCTCTTATCCTTTTTGTCAAATAACCTTTAATTATTCGGTCTAGACTAGAGAATGCATGTTTTGTAATTTTAATTATATCTTTCCTTCAACTTTATGAATCTTTCCAGTTAACTAATTTTACTAAATTCAATTGATTCTGTCCCTCGTGATACTCCCTTCTGGTTTCAATATTAATAGGTAAATTTATAATGATTTCTCCTTTTGTGCTGTAACAGAGATGGAAGTAGCTGCGTTGTTGCAGTTACTTCTGCTATTCCGCTGCCTTTAACTAACTCTTGACCAGGTAAATCACATCTTTCATTCCAATTACAGAAATGGTATACCATATATGAATCCCTATCATAACTGAGGGAAGAAGGCTATTAATTTTTCATCTCAGCTCAATATTTCTATCACTCTCTTTACAAATGCCACAAACACACTCAGTTGAGTGATTACTTGGTAAAATACCGAGTATATTGTTAGGTTATATGATAATTATTTATGCTGGTAATGCTAAAGAGAAACTTAAAGAGAAACCCATTTAGATTCATAGCATATACATGTGTTCATAGAGGATGTCTTTCCTCTTGCCTTATCTAACTGAACTCATAATATATGATTGAATCACCTGCATCAGCAAACACAATGTAAAAACTAAAAGAATTTATATGAAGATGAGCCCTTCTATGTTTTTTTCTGAGGCAACTTAGGTCTGCTTCTGCAATCTCAAAAAGTAAGCCAGTGAAGCACAAATTATTTGAGGTTGCTGGAAAATCTGTTTAAATTTAAGGTTTATCCCCACTATTTATTTGAGAGGACCAGGGTCTTGAAATGTGTTTGTAGAAGAATGAAAACCTCTGACAAAAATAGCTTTTCCAAATTATAAAAATGATACAGATTTGTAAGTATGGAAAACCTTGTTGTTGATTGAGTGTTTCTTTCTTGACTTGATTCCTTGAGAGGTGTCCTGAATCAGAAAAAGAACTCCCTTTTAAGAAAAGAAAACTATATAATCAATGGGATACAGAGATGGCAAGTAATGAAGGTGAATATGAAATTATAAAAGTTAAGATGGAGGTAGTAAAGATGCATGATCATGAAGATGCACAGTTTGAAGGTAGTATGAGTACCGAGAGCATCAGTTGTGCTTTCAACAGTGAATGCACCAGTCCTCCCAACAATGATTGCTCGAAAGTGCGTGAAAATTTAGAAGAAATGGTCTTAAAGGAAATAGTTGATGCAAAAGAGAAGCCAAGAAGAGGAAGGACGATGATCAGTTAGCTGAAGGCAACAAATTAAGTAAGTATCCTTTACACATATGCTTTAAGCCTAACAAAGCCTTTTGTTTCGACAGAAACAACCTTCTTTGCTACCATTTTTAGTAACTGTTTTTGAGGTTTAGTGTTCGTTGTTACATTAAAGAATTGAATACTTTCAGTTTGTCTTCTATCTCATTTGGATATTATTCATTGATGATAATGGAATCACGAAAACTGCTATTTTTTTGGTAATAAGTAAACTTGTTTTGTTAAATATAAAGAACGAATGCAACTTCCCTTTGATGCATTGATAACATCCTCTTCAATTCCCTTGTTGAGTTCATAACATCTATATCTAGCCTGAAAATCTGCGAGTGGATTATGTGCTCTATATACAAGGATTTGATTTCATTCTCAAGACGCGAAAAATCTATAATTATCCTAGCAACAGTTCTGCCTCTCCGTGCTGCAGTATTCTGGATGGAAAATTGCAGCCTTAGCATCCATAGGATCTTCAGAAATTAAGATTCCTTGGATTCAACAGCAGGGCACCTCTTAAATTGTTGCAGGACCTGTTGCCTTCCATTAACCTCCAGCAAATTCCCTTACTGTTCCTTATTTCACCACCCCAACTTCCCTACTAGCACCATTGAGCATTTATTTGCCACCAACCACATTGCTCAATTTTCTTCCCTGCTTTCTGCCCAAGCCAGTCATTCTTTTGTGCGAAGGAAGGTTTCTTCAGCCTTTGTTTCCTTTGGGGTAAGGGTGCATTATGCGACCTAAAAGTACAAATCTATTAATTTATTTACTCTAGATGTTTACTTTTCCTTTGTTTTTGTCTTTTTTATTCACTTTGAAATGCTCCATTTCTGCTTCCCATATGTACTTAAACATTTGCAGTTTTTACTGTTGTAAGATTATGTGTTTGTTCCTATCTTAGCAGTGACATTTTTTTTTTCTGACTATGAAGGTTCAAGGGAAAGCAAGCACGGAAAAGGAGAAGGCCAAGTAGGCAAACCAACAAAAGAAACAATGGGTACTATCTCCTCTCTCTATCTTTTGCTCCCAAGTGCATGAACAATATTTTGTACAGCCTCAAAACGCTAGCATTCAATAACGAAAAAGAATTTGACTGTGGGGAAACACAAAAGCCAAAACGTGTGGCAGATGAGAAGCAAAAGCCAAAGAGGGTGAACAATCAGTCAACAATTAGGTACTCTCTTTCTCGCCGAATATGTATTCTCATCCACATGCTCGTGCATTTGTGTTTGCATCTAACTCTATTGTTCCTCTCATCAGCTCAAAATTGGTAACAGAATTCCGATTGTGCAGGACTGAAGTAAAGCAAAAGCGCAAGAGGCAGGCCAAAGAGATCTTAAGATCAGCCAATCCCTGTGAAATAATGAATGATCAGACGACTTGTGACATTATCCCTGGTTATCTAAATGAATGTTTGTAATATGTTTTTCAGTATGTGTTTATTATGTTAGACAGTCAGTTGGCTACATGTTTCTCTTTTTTGAGATTGTTTACATTCTGAATGGTGTGGTAACTATGTTTTTGAGCTTGAATTATCAGCATTTATATGAATTTAGTGGGTGGAAAAAAGTGCAACAATACATGGTATGTAATCTAAAGCTTCTAGGTTGACATAATGGTAGCTAAATGTTGAGTGGTTGCTTCTGTCTCCATATATAATTATCTATTTGAGAATGTGAAAGTGAATATAGAAAGTAAGAACACTGCGAGTAGGAGAATACTTAATTTTTTTTTTAAGTATGAAAAAAGAAATTAAATGGTTGTTTGCAGGACAGATTTAGAATCTAAAGGATGAGGGTCAAGAGGTTAACGTCAAAATATTATAGAGTTAAATTATGTGGGAGGTTTAGTGTTAAAAATGAAATTTTACAAGGGTTAAAACATAAAAATACTCAATTTCAGGGTGTAAAATAATAAAAAATATTATTGAGTTAAAATTTTTTCGGAGGCTTGGGGGGAGGGCATGGCTCTCCAAAGTCGTACTATAGGTCCGCATCTAGTATTAAATAATAAAAAACATTATTATTAAGATTAAAATTTTCTAGAGACTTGAGTTGGGGCACATAGAGATAGAAAAATGTTTTGGTGGGAGATTTGTAAGGTTCTGTCGGAGGAATAGAATAATTTTTATAAAAATAAAATGAGATATAAAAAAATTATTTTTTAAATTATTAATGAGGTAAGAATGAAATTAAATTTCTTTGTTTTTTGTGAATATATTAAATATAAATTTTTATTATTTATTTATATATTAAAAATTTATTAATTTTTTATTTTATAATTTATATTTAATTAGGACATGCTTTAAAATATATTTATTAATAAAAAAATATATTATAAAAACCTATAAATTATATATTTTTTTGTTATAAACAACAAAAAGACTTTTATTTTTAAGTGAGTGGTCATTAATTTTAATGAGAAGTTGACCTATTTAAAAATCTCCTGCCTATTTTTAACTTTTCAAAGTATTTCATTGTTTATTATACTTTAGCTTCCTCGTCTTTGGGATATGAGGCTATTAATAAAATGATCAATGATGTTAGGCATTAGATTATTTAAATTTTTTTTTATTTTTATTTAAAAATTTATTTCTAATTACTCTTCACATTATTAAAATATATTATTTTATTATTCTAATTTGTTAGTTTAATATTTTTTTAATCATAATAGAGATTAAATTTTTTTGTTGTTAAAATTTATGAATATAATTAGTATATTTAAAAATAAAAATGAAAAAATAAGTGTAAGATGAAAAAGCATTCTCTGGATGAGAATTTTTCATTTTTACTCTTTTAATTTTTTTTTAGAAATAGAGTAGAGAATAAGGTTTAAAATAAAAATGAAACGAAGTATGAGAAAGGCTTCTTCGCTCTTGCCCTCGTCCCACTCTATTGCTATTGTTAGAGACACAGCTCTCCTATGCCCTATTGTAGGTCCACCCGTTGTTTGGTGTTAGAATTAGAATGCAAAAATATTCAGACCTTCGCTATTAATATAGATGAAGTATACACAATTGTGTGTTCATATTAGCACTACTAAGACCATTAGTCTTCTGTGCAAGTGATCAATATTCAATAGTTAATGGAGAAGTTTGATGGCAAATTTCTGAACTTAATTCAAGCCAACGTTCTAACAATAAAGCGTGACAGAAAATTGTAAAGTTTGATGCTCTAGATTTAATTTGCAATTAGCGTGGACAAAAAAAAAAAATTGTTTCATTTTAAAAAAAATATATCTATTTAAAAGTAATGTATTGAAATACACTTTATGAGATGAAAAAAAATAATGTATTGAAATACACTTTAAATATTCTGTTAAGGACTACATTTATGTTGTTAACTCTACAATAATGAACTTTCCAAGCATGCCAAATTGCAAACCTTTTTTTTTCCATTTAAGATTCATATCTTGTTTGGATTTTGATCCAATTTTAGACAATCCTTGTCAAAATCATACCGTGACATCAATATCTCAGGATTGTGTAATAATTTTTCTGGAAGGCACATGTACATATGAGTCATAACTAAGCTTATAAATTAAATACCAAGTGTGAGAAGGTAAAATTAAAGTTGATGCCACAAAATCATCCATGCTAGACAAGTTTTTCATGTGTACATGTCAATATGTCATCAATTCAATTGAAAGATTTTGTGGGTATTAGTTATTTTATCAATAATTTATTTTGTGGGTATACAAAAAGTTTGAAATTTAAATTTTATTTATATTAAAAAGTTAAAAGAAGAAGAAGACTATCCAAATTAATATAACCCATGCCACATATTGAAGAATTTAAGAGTGCTCAAATTAAGAGAGAATTTTAATTTTTAATTTATAAAATGGTGTAATTAATTATTTGCAAATGTTACTTTCTTATATATAGTGAGAGATGCATGCCACTTCAAATCAAGATAAATAAAGAGACTTTCATTTGCTAAGGTGCCAAAAATTGCATAATTGGAAGAATATTTGTGAGCTTTGTTCATTAGATGGTGGGTCTGTGAGAGAAACATTTGTTATAATGTTGACCAAATTAAATTAGGTATTGCCACAGAATAATAAAGACAAGCAAATCCCTTCGGTTTTACACTGCTTTTCATCAAGCATTTTCTACTTTCCTCTCAGTTTCCGTTATAATATAATTCATCACCAAACACTTTAAATTTTAGTCTGATTGAAACCCATCTCATTTTCTTGTTAATACATATGATCATCATCGTCTCGCTTTGTCTTTGAATTTGCAAAATGAGGATTAGAAATGGTAATAGATTTCCAATTCCCTACAACTCAGATGGTTCAATATCACAAGCATTTCCTACGGAGGAATTAGAAGGGATAGAAGTAACATCTTTTACTGTGATTGATGAAGAGAAATTCAAAGAAATATCACAGAAGATGCTCAATGATTTGCATAATTCTGTGTGGCAAACAAACAACGTTAACCATCATGCCTCTGATGAATCCAGCAGCAAAATGGACCTTGTTAACAAGGAGATGCATTTGGCACAAGTAAGTCCAAGCCAAACAATGTTTTTTTTTTTGTTGAGAAATTTGGTGCCCTTTGGCCATTCTTTCACTTCCCTCTTAATTTTCTATGTTAATTTTTAGTTTTAAAGATTTTTTTTTGGGATGAATTTGGATCAAATCATAAAAAATAATATCGGTTTGATTCATATCCATGATATGTATCAAATTACTATATATCTTTGAAGATCTTTGTCTCTGAAACAATTGAATTCTCTATCTTTAATTATGAGTATCGTAGAGTTTGCAATTACTAATGTTGTTTTATATTTTTCTATTGACATAGGCTAATATTGAAGAAGCTGGAGGAGAAGATTCAGAAAAAGGGAAATTCAATTCCTTGGTTGATAATCAAATGTAATTTCTTTTTCTTTTGTTTTTGATTCTCAAATCTAAACTCTTTTCGATTTTCTTGTCAATGTTTTATTCTAGCAAACCTTCAATTTCATCTGATCCTTCTGCTTAATCTTTTTTCTTCTTTGCCCTATTAATCTAACCACCCACTTAGAACTTAGGAAAGGTTTTAGGGTATATATCATATCTTAAAAACAATAGATAACAAGTACTTTTTGATTACATAGGGGTGAAAAATTCTTCAGTAGAGCAATCAATCCTGAGCAAGCTACAGTAGCTTCATCTTCTTCCAGCAAAGGTATTTATACACTTGCTTTCTTTTTCTTCAAGCTTTATTATACTTATCAAAGCTTTTGATCAAGCTGCTAACTTTTGAATTTAATTTTTTGCGCCATTATGAATGATGTATATCTGATATAACGGGAAATATTCTAAAACCCTAGTAGAGCTTTAAACGGATAAAATTTTTTGACGACGAGAACTTCATTGATACATATAAAAGTAAAGGCAGCAACTATACCTCTTGATTGGATATCATTTAATCTCATTTGCTTATATATAGCAACACAAAAATACTAATAAACTGCTTATTAGTTAGTTTGTAAACCCTAAAAGACTATTATTAGTGTTTTTGTGGTTATGTTACAAAGGGCAGCTAGGAACTCTTAGTTATGACTTACCAATTAATCTTGTCAGATGAGCAAGTAAAGAAGAAGATTTGCCATTTGCCTAATGTCAAAGGTTGGACACTTGTTATTAACCTAACAGATTAGATAATGTTGCATACTCACTTATATATATTCAAAATCCACAAAATTTTTATTCAATATGAGATGTGATATTCTCCCTCATCCAATCATGTGACACCTTTATTATGGTTTGGCCCAAACACTCTCATTATGATTTGGCCCAAATTTAAGAGTCAACCTGACCCATATTGTTCATCCTTTTGGATTAGAGGATTAACTACCCAAGTGGTAATATCTATTAAAGCTTAATACACAAGATTTTCAAGGCTCATTTGGCCCGTAATGCCTATCTCCCTGGGGATATGGGGGACCTACTACCCACATAACAATTTTTATTAGGGTGATTTTGGGAGTCCACATATGAATGAGAATTCGAGTTTACTCTGATATCACTTGTCACAGGCTGGACGCTTGCTATTGACTCAAAAGACTAGCATGTAATGTAATGTTGTATAGTTACTCATATATACCAAAGATCCACTCAATTTCTATTCAATGTGAGACGTGACACTAGACTTTCACTAGATTATAAAAGTCAAAAGATCTGAAATTCATTGCTTACTTCAGATTATAATTACTTCTAAAATAAGTAGATTCTTCAACTTTTAACCTATATGGTTGATATTTGATGAATTTTTTGCATTTTGAAGAGATCTCTCTCTAATATAATATGTGCATCCATAGTCATATAATGAGGATGTAAGATTGTGGTGGAGCCTACTAACTCTTTGGTCTATTAGTGGGACCCTAAAGTCACTGATGCACCACTAACAATCATCGAACCTTAAAGGTCTATAAAGGATGAGATCCCAATTTTGACATTGGTTGGGGACGTAGATAACCTGCGAGGGCTGTTGGTAATACGTCAATGGCTTTAGAGTCCCACTGGTGGACCAAAGGGTTGGTGGGCTTTACCACAGTTTTACAAAAAGGTCAGACTTTTTGTTAGAGTGTGTGGGATCCACTAACTCTTTGGTCCATCGGCTGGATGACACTTCAGAGCTACCTGCGTCCCAACACAATTCTCAGGTTACTTGCGCCCTCAAGAAATCAAACCCCCGCCCCCATCTCATGGAAGCCTTATAGGCTTTAGAGGTTCGTCCTCGTACTCATTAAGCTGGCCAGGTAACATGAGAATTGTGTGTTGGGACGCTGGTAGCTCTGAGGTATCATCCAACCGGTGGACCAAAGAGTTAATGAGTCCTACACACTCTAACAAAGGAATCTAAATTCAAACAGAATTATATATTTGAAAGTTAGATTTATTGAGCTCCTTTACTATACCTCTCAGGACTTCCATTAATGTTTGATAGTTTAATCTGATAGTAATACTACATATTATATTGCAAACAAATTTTTAGAAATGTGAATTTGCTCTGGAGTAATTTATTTCCTTTGAAGTTGTAGAGCTGCTACTTCTTTGATAATCAATTTGTATATGATCAGCTTTCATGCAAAACCCCTCTATCAATTTGTATTTCCACATTTTTTCCCCTTGAAAGGGAACCATAATGTAATAGAAAGCTAGCTAGTGAATATGTGGATGCTCCCTCTTGCCATCTATCAACTAGATCTCCTCGATACTACTTATGTGATTGAGCAACTAAAATGCAGGATCTATAGTGTAATTCGGAATCATATGTTTCTGAGCCATGATAGTTAAAACCCTAAAACTACAAATCCTCAGTTAGTCTACGATCAATTACATATATATGGATTTAAAGGGAGAGGTTGCTCTCTCAAGTTTTTAATGTGTTATCATTTTTTTTCTTTTTGTAATATCCCTGTAGATGCCTTCTCTATGCAAAAATGAATCATACAAACTGAGCTACAGAACCAATTGTTACTGACACAAGTCAAATTAAGGACATGTATGATTGCATCTTTTGCTTACAAACTGAGCTTCAGAACCAATTGTTATTGACACAAGTCAAATTAAGGACATATACGATTGCATCTTTTGCTACATTGACATTGATATAGGAAGAGAATATATGTAGTTAAAGAAATTAAATTGAAATTGAAATTGAAAAGAGAATATTTCTATATATATATTGTAAGATTATTGATTAAAAATCATTGGAATATGATTTGGGGATCAAACCAAGTGCGTAGGGTGCGCACGGATTGAAGACGGACGCGAAAGGAGGCGAAAACTGAAGAAGGGCGCCCATCAGGCGCCAGCGCCGTGGTAACCAGGATGAGTGCCGCGGCGCTCAGCAAATATCGGGCCAGCGCTGCGGCGACGCGAACCAGCGCCGCGGCGCTGAACGCGGGAACAGTGTCTCGAAATTAGGAAACTTCCTAATTTCGTCTCCCACTTGCTCTAGGACTCCCTTAAACGACTCCCACACGTATAGGGAATACCAAGGACATCCCAATGCCTATATAAAGGCTATCAATTGGCTTGTAAACACAACTTAGTGAACTTGACAACCTTTGTGATCAAGTTAGTGAGATCTTTGTGATCTTAGAGAGATCTTGGTGATCAACAATAATCTTAGTGATTATTCTTAGTGGTTCTTTGTAAGAGAAAATTCCTAGAGAGAAAGAGAGAGTATTCTTTGTGATCTTTCTTGTAATAGGCTTACTTTGTGGTTGCCTTGTGATTCAGAATAAGAGAAGAGTGTGATCTTGATCCGCCGTGGACGTAGGCAAGTTACTGAACCACGTAATTCTTTGTGTGTTCTTCTTCTACCATTTCTCTCTTTTATTTTTTAATAACTTGTTCTACATTATTATATTACTTAAGTGAATTATTTAGCTCGTTTGTGTGCTTCCGCTTCAACATATATATTGTAACGTCACTCACCAGAAACTTCACTCTTAATAACTAAAAATATGAAATATTCTCCACAACAGGATTGTCTTCTACCAACTTGCTTGGAATATTATACTTGTTCAAACTTTAGAGAAAATCTAGGTTGAAAAATGTCTCAGTAAAGAAGTTAGAGAAATGACGGCTTAAGGATCTGACCAAAATATAAACACTTGAATTAATGAAAATACTATATGAAGACATATTGGATCCTTCTATGTGTTTGAATATTAACCTAGGTATATGCGGTAAATATTTAGGTTAATTCTAACGGGGGAACAGTCAATGCATTGATATCTTTTGAGACTAATTAATTTGCATAATGAGGATTGTCTTGATTTAGTTATGAGCATATCCTTGTCTCTTAATTATTCATATCAAGATTGCATGAGTAAATTAAACTACTTGAACACTAAGGAGTTAGTTCAACATGTTATAATCTTCTGTGGTGTATATATATATATATATATATATGCTATCAAAAAGCAAGAATGGAAGTGCAATAATGCTAATCCTCTTAATTTTGTGAACTTTTTTCAAACACCATCAGTTTTTGTTATGTGTCTGCTGTTTATTAACAATTGGAAGCATGCTCAACAATTAAAGGAAGTGTTGACAAAACTGAAGAAACCATCTCCTCAAAGAGGATCCGAAACATTTGTCAACACCTGAAAAAATCCGAATCCAATGACCCTAATGGAGGAGAGGGGAGATTATGCAAAGAAGTGACCGGGGTGAGATATGATCTGCGCCTTCGCAACATGGGGAAGGTAATTAAAACAAAGAGCTTGGACTACGTTGACAACAGCAATCAGATGCCAACGGTTACCAAGGAAAACGAGGAGGATGACACACTCATAATTGATATGCTAAGTGAGGAGATGAAGGAGAAGCTAAGGGGAAATCTTGACAAGGGGAGCACAACTGAATAGAAGCTTTAAGAGATCAAAGAGTGGGGATATATATATACATATATTTAGGCATCAAAATCTATGGTACCCTTATGTGAGGGATTGCTACTCTTATAATTAATTGTGTGTGTATTATTTCTGTTACCTATAGATATGTAAAGGCTGCTGTTAATGCTATCTATTCTGGGGCTGTATTATTAACTTAAAATAAACATGGCTATTTGTCCCAAGGTTTAGTAGTATTATAGCTATTTGTGCTATTTATTGATCTTTGTTCAATTAGTTTCTGCATATGCACTGCAGTTTGATCAATTGGACTTGTACCATTTTAACCCTATAAGTAGTATTCAACACTAGCCACAACATCATTTTGGCTCCATTGCATACTCATCTTTCTTTTTCCAAATTCTGGAAGACGTATTGTTGATCACTGGAACTCCATTTTCATTTGCGGCTTTTAAAGTTGTTATTGATGTGAAAACTAGCTAATGTTATTGTTGGCTCATTCAAAAACTGCATGATGACATTTGCCTATACCCTTATAATAATGGAGAACAATATTTATTGATATCTTCATGATTGTTATAGGACTTGATCTTCTACAACTAGCTTGCATTTTCTGGGTTTATTGTTTTGATAATTACAGATCCAATTGTGTTACATAAGTGCAATAACACACACCCTCTAAGTAATATAATAAGAGTAATGTTATATATTCAAAGTTGTATTTTAAGTAATGATGTGTGAAATAATTATTGGGCGGTAAAATAGTATAAATTTTAAAATTATCAATTGTATTAAATAATTACTCGACACATCATTAATTGAGATACAATTTAATATACAAATTTAGAATGCATAGCATTATTCATATAATAATGCTAATTCGAATGGGCTAGGGTTTTCAAAAGAGCATTATAGCATTCTAAAGTAATTAATATTTATTCAACAGAAAGAAGAAAAAACTTTCTAAAGTGATTAAGAGAAAGTAATACAGAAACGAGTTAAATATTTATTGGGAGAATATATTAAGATATATATGAAACAAGGATGGTCATATTTGCAAAGTATCATATGTGTGTGAGTGTATATATATAAGATTTTCAGAAAAATGTATAAAGGAAGGTTGTTGATGCTCTTAGTGATTTAAGATTGCACTGTTCAGCATTGTCATTAGTGTTTTTGAAATCTGGCCTGTGCTTGACCTTTTCATTTCATGGTTTTTTTTTTTGGTAGTTTTGACAAATATTCAATACTTAGTTCACTCTAAAATTATCTAATATAACCACGAGTGCAATTTTTTTTTTTTATATAAGAAGGAGATTTAAACTCGAGACTTTCAAAGAATTTGAACTCGAGACTTCTATTTGAGTAAAAATAAATATACCATCAATCATTTATCATTGGTATTTAATACAAATTCTACATACACAAAAGTTTTAGTTATGACTTTTTTTTTTGTTTGGATAAAACCTCAAAGACCTGTTATTCAGTTTCTACTTCTTTACTGAACTTGGCTTGATTTAATTAGCCAGTCTCTTCGGTTCGAAGAATTATTGAGTAGGAAGCTTGAATAAAAGAAGTTTTTACTAGTAAAAGGTTTTATGCGAATATTTTAAAGATATTATAACAAAAGAAATTGTGATAACAAGTAATATTGCACTTACCAAATTGGATTTTCCAACTTTATAAAACTAGCGGCCACATGTATCATAAGTTTGTTCATAATTTATGTTCTTATAACTTTTGGTAATTATTTCACAGTAGAAGACATGGATAGTGTTTTTTTTTCTTAATTAAATTCTGAATAGAGATGAATGATAGAATTTAAATGATTTATTTTTGAAATATTGAAATACAAATGTTAAATTATTTATGGTTTTTCAAACAAAAAATAACTGAAAACTAATACTTTTAAATTTATGCTCTTATGAATTTTTAATATTAAATTAATAAAAATTATGAAAAATATATAATTAAAAAATTTTAATTATACAAATTAATACTGAAAGAATGTTGATATGAATTTTATTGTAGTTGTTTATGACATATAATTGTTTTTAAAGTTGTAAGTACATTAAAAAAATATGTTAATTTTAAAATTAATCAACACAATAAGTATGTATTTTATATGATTAGTTTTTAATAGGAAATAAAAAGAAAAAATTTATATGAAAAGGGGTGTAATATGTAAATTAGATAAAGTTATTTTTAAGAAATAAATTAATAATATTATTCTCATTTTCTATATTAAGCCAAAAAGTTAAAATTTTTTGTTTTTTTTATTAAGTTTAATTAACTTAAAATTCTTATTAAATTAAAAAAACAAAAATTTAAATGATTGAATAAATTAAATTAAGCTATATTCAGAAACAAAAAACCCTTTAATGCAATTTATTACTAGTAATAAGGCCTGAAAGTCTCTTTACTATATCTATTTATTTTGATGTTAAAAAAAACCTTTTACTTCGATGTACAAAAGGGTTTTTTTTTTTAAGAAATAAAATAGAAAGATATTTTTATATCTATTATCGCTATTGTGGCTACAAAATTGTCCCAATGAAGGGGAAAAAATTATTCAAAGATAGTTGAAAAGTATTCAATTAATGACAAAAAGAGTTTGAATTCAACGGCTAAATATTTTGAATAATGAGTAATGATAAACATTTTAAATTGTATTCTAAATTTAATCTAAAAAAGTGATATGTTAATTAAACATTAAACGTAATAAATAATTTTAATATTTATATTATTTTATCATTTAATATTTATTTGATACATCACTTTTTAAGATATAATTTAGGATATAATTTAGATGCTTAACATTACTCTTTGAACAATAGAGTGATTGGAGATTAAATAGAATTAGAATGCTTTTTCAAGTTAAGATTATTTAAACTTGTAATAATAGTTATACATAAGAGGATTAAATTTAAGTGTAATAATCTAAATTTATCTTTAGTCTAAATGAAGACGAAAACTTCATTTTGATAGACTATAAGTGCGTCAATTTGTATATTGTAGTTAATGGTCTTATTCGGATAATTTTATGTGTTAACATAGAAAATAGAAATATATTATATAATGTTGATTATATAGGATTTGACCACGATAAAATTAATTTTTTATTAATTTTCGTTAGTAAAGAAAATTTATTTTACTACAATATAATCATATATAGATTAATCTTAATTCTGAGTGATTAATGAACTTCTATTCATTGAGTTATATTTATTAATTTACAAAAGAAAGATTGTAAAGGATTTTCAGTCAATTACTAAGTATTTTACAAATATAACAAAATGGATGGCTGTGAATATTTCTCATAGATATAGAATCCACTCATTCTGAAAGGAAATTAGATAAATTGTTCCCTTGATAATTAATTCTGGTTTTGAATATTATGAGTACTCACTTTTCTTTAAGAGTTAAAGAAAATAAAAAATTTGTGAATTTCACAAATTAAATGTTCAAAAGAGGATCAAGGATAAAAATGTAATTAGAGAGGTTAACGGATACTCAACCTAACTCTAATTATGAACACTTGTGAAAAATTAATTTATATGAAATGATTATTCAATGGACGAAGACAGTTTTCTGTTTTATTATTTATTTATAAAATTAAGAGTTTAACTTTATATTTTTAGTGTAGTAATATAAAGTTAATAAAAAAAATAATATTAATTAAAAAGTTTAGTCAAATGATTTAATTTATTGGAGCTTAATTTTGCAGGTTCATCAGATTCCCATACTGACTTTATAAACATTGAAATGAACTATTGAATTAATTGTTAGATCTAAAATATTAATTGGCCCAAGATAATTTGATTAAACTTATTAGGACCAATCATTGACCCATATTTAATTTGATTAAACTTTTTATGGTCAACCAATTACTGGCCAATCCATAATAATTATGAAATTAAATAAATAATTAAATTATTTATTCAAACTAAATAATTAGATTATTTATTCAAACTAAATAATTAAATAATTATGAATTATTTAATTAAAGATAATATTAAATATTATATTTATCTTTTTAATTATCTAAATTAAAATAATATAAAAATATTATTTTATTATAATCCTATTAAGATTAAGAATTTAAATAACATAAATTTTTTTGTATTATTAAAAAGAATTTTAGAATCAATTTTACATATTCTTTATTAGTGCTTCTTTTGGATTAAATTTTTTTTTTATAAAAAAAGTAAGAATACAGAATCAAATCTTCTACAATTTATTAACTCACCTATACAAGTAATTAATTGGTGGGAAATACATCGTAAAAGATTTACTGGTGTTAACAAAAATATTCGTAAAAAAATTATGATTTAAGATATTTTTTTTTATACCTATTTGTTATTAATTTAAAATAAATACAAAAATTTTTAAAATCGTTCCTACAAAATCGTGCAATTAAATTATACCATAAAGATGCATTCTGCACAATAGTAAGCTCATTCTTGGAGAGTTTCTTTCTTCTTCACAAACTTGCTTGTCATAATTATCATTAATATAAGCATCCTTGAGGGTGAGGAAATGTTGGTGGCTCTGGTGTTTGATAATTTCTATTATTGGGGAGCATCATAAATGGATATTGAAATTGCATTTCACACAACGCAAAAGATAGGCGCCAAGAGAGATAATATAGCAGTTGGTTATGCATTTTAGGATGCCATATAATTTCTCAAAGATAGTAAGCATGTGCTGATGATAAACCTCAAATTTAATTGAAGGCTTTAGTTAAATGCAATCAAGATCTAGATTAAAGTTGCAGCTGTCACAGCTATATGTAGAGCCAAAGCAATGGTTATGACAAGCGTTGAATTCATGGGATTCCAATTCTCTCTTGATATCTCAGCACAAAACTTGTGAAAATAAGTTTGCAAGAGAGATAGTGCAGCTGAAAAGAGCAGATGATTTGGACTCAATTTGCTGACGTGGACTTGAAGCGGGGCTCCCTGAAACAGAATCAGTTGCAAGACTGTATTTAAGAAGATAAAGGCATAACATATTTCCCGCCAAAATATTAACTTTTAAACAATTGATGCAACTTGCATCAATTTTGTTATTAGATGATTCCAGATGACTGCTTGTTGTATATAAGATTTAAATGACTATTTTTTTAATCAATTTCATATTCTCAATAATATACTTCACAATTCATTTTCTTTTTGCTTCTAGCTATTTCTTGCTCTTTCTTAAAAAATTTTAACGGTTAATTTTCTCAGTTGATATCAGAACAATAATGACTAATACCTCTTCTGCAAACTTATTTCAAATAAGACCATTGATCTTGGATTTACATCTTAGCAACTTTGCAATCAGTTCAGACTAGTTCATTTAGTTTTCAACTCTGATAAAGTTGGATTACAACAACTTTTTGTTGTAGAAATCTCAATCTTGGCCTTTGCAAGAGAAAATGATCTTGAAGATTTTTTAATTGGTGCAAGAACTTGTCCATATTGATTTATTACTCAATCAAGAATCAATTTAGAAAACTTTTCAAACATCAATCTAGAATATCGGATTTGGAAGAAGCATGATGCATTACTCATGAGTTAGCTCCTCTCAGTTATGAGTGAAAATGTAATGAGCACATTAATACACTATAAATCCTCTTCTAAAATTTGGAGCATCTAGAGAAAATGTTTGGGAGTCATTCTATTGCAAGATTTGCTCAGCTTATTAACTCAATTGCAAACATTGAGGAAGGGCTTAATGTTTGTCAATGAGTATTATATTAAGCTAAAGAATATTGTTGATAATCTAGCCATGGTAGGCAAACCTGTACCAGAGTAGGATATGATCACCTATATGTTTGTTGGCCTAGAACCTGAGTATAATCCAATTATAGTGCTAGTTTCTACAAGATTTGATAAGATCTCTTTGTTGAAATCTATGCTATTCTACTTAGCCAAGAAAGCAAATCTGAATTGAAAAATTCTATTAATTAAGGTTTTTATGAGTGCTTCTATAGCACAATCTGGGCTCAAACAAAAGTTTAAGTATGGATTTGATGGAAAGAGTGGCTTTGTGTATAATAAAGGACTTGATGGTGGAAATAATCAATCTAACTAAAACAACTTTAGCAAAGGAAAAGGGAAGTAAGGCAATAATTTTATAAACAAAGGAAAGTAAACAATTATATGTCAGATTTGTTTCAAAACTGGCCATAGTGCTCTCAAATGTTAGAATCGTTTTAATGAAAACTTTAAACACCAAGTCAGGCAAATAATAACTAGTAAGCTAAAGCCTTCATAGCTGCACCAATTTCTATCCAAGAGGATAATAGAGATCAAGCTTGGTATGTAGATAGTGGAGCAACTAAACATGTGTGCAACAATGTCAAAATATGGCTTCAAGGTTTGAATTTAGAGGTAAAGAGCATTTAATTGTTTGAAAATACTACACATAGGTATTTTGCACATACTTGATAATCAAAAGCCTATAGTTTTAAGTAATGTTCTGCATGTGCCTAATATGACAAAGAATTTGATTAGTGTTTCTAAACTAACCCTTCAAAATAACTTGAAAGTTGAGTTTAAAAACAATATTATGTTGTCAAGGATATGAAAGAGTGACTTTTGCTTAGAGTAATAGCTAAAGAAGGCTTGTATCATCTTATTAGTTTCTCACAAACTCACTCTTACTTTATTGCAACTATAATTACTAGAACTACTAATAATGCTTTGTCTCTTTTTGCTTAATATAGTATAAATATGATGTAGTTTTAGAACGGTAAGAATTCTTAATCAAAGTAGAGTTTATTAATTTTAGGAATAACTTAATTAGTTTGAGTTTTATTTTAATTTGTTTTCTTTCTTTAATGTTTTATTAGTTTACTAATTATTATTTGAGTCATATTCTTAATTCAATAAATTTTTTTATTTGAGTGGGTTTAAGATAATTAATAGTTATTATAATTATGTGTCTTTTATAATATTAGAGATATTCTCATTATTTTGATTATTCAATTATAGAATAAACTCTTAATTTGAGTTGTTATTGTTATTTCTCGATATTCATTGAATCAACGAGATCTAACATCCTAAAATCATGTGCATTCTCAAAATCAACGTAAGTTTAGTTTATTCTTTATTCCAAGCATTATTAGACTAAATGAAATATTAAATTTATTCTTTGGCTATTTATCCACTGCATTAATTTGATATCAAAGTAGTCGTATCTACTTTTGTGCTATATATAATTTATGGGCTAAGAAACATCACCTTTGCATAAAAAAAGGAAAAAAATTGACATTATGGTGTGTTGAGGGAGGGAGCGCCCTTCTCTCTCTTGAGATTAGGTTGAAGTGAAGAACCCAAGTTCAACTTAGAATCTTAACCTCTTTGCTCAACAAAATAACCTATTTACCAAGTAAAATAACAAGAATCCAAAGCAGAATATAAAAGATCACAACATAATTTTACGTGGTTCAGCCAATTGCCTACGTTCACGATGGATCTAAGGATCCTAGCCTCTCTTATTAACTCCATAAATATTTTATAAGAAAAATCCAATGAAGAACCCTCAAAAGGACCTAATGTTTAGTGAACCTTTACTCTACCACGAGCAATGAATACCCAAACGACGGCTTTATCCTAGCGCACATAAGCACTAAGCACTTAGCACTTAGCACTTAGTGTCTACCCAGTTTTCTCTCTCTCTTAGAGTCTCTCTTAATACTTAATCTTAACCAAAGGGTTTACAAGTATTTATATAAGGGTTATTTTGTGCCTACTAACCCTATTCCTTGTTGGAGTAAGAGTCCTCTTATTTTAGAAGTCTAAAAATTTCCAAAACTTAAAATCTAAATTAAAACGGACTTTCTGATGCTTTTGGTGACATGGCATACATCCTTGCGCATTGCGGTGCTGGACATTATAGCGCCCATCACCGCAGCGCTGGGCTTCTGTGTTGGGTGCTGTTGCGCTTAGCCCTGATGCCTCTACACGTGTTTTCTTCATTTTCTTTACATCTTCGAGTCCCATTTCACTTCCCCCTTCGTGTCACATATGTCTTAGACTTCTCTATATATGTCCCATACATTCTAGACTTTTTGTGACTCTCCACTTTAGTATTCATCTCAATTCTTGTCTATTCAAGATTGTTGAATCGTCAATTTTTTAATATGGTGGAAAAGGTTATGATTAATTTTGATGAGGATTTAAAGCGTGATTTACAATTGTTTCTTTGCAATCTAAAAAGATGTGTAGATTTGTTGTTTAAGAATTTAGATGAAAATGATAAAATTATGGATGAAGATAATATTAAGGGATGAACAATGCTGATGCATTAGAAGGTAATGTTAATTGGACTTTCACATCTACATAAATTTCTTTGGATTCAATCATCAACTTAGATAAACCACCAATATTTAATGAAGTTTTTGAAGTTGAGATGTATGATGAGCATGTGGAGGAGTTTAAATTTTTTTATTTGTTATCAATTATTTCGAGAAGTCGCATGAACATCCTTTGAAGATTTTGTTGGAAAAATTTATGATTGAAGAGTTTTTTTCTCATCATATGAGTGATTAAATGAACATTGTGACAAAGATTGGAGAGTTTAAAGTTTATGGTCTACATTGAAATATTATTTTAAAATTCATTTTAATGTATGCTGAAGTTCTTGGTTTCTAAGAACCTCTAGAAATTACTTTTTGTGCCTTTGGATCTTTGTTGAAATTTTGAATTCGGCTCTGCGTTCTTCTTTAAATGGTTCATGGAACCTTTCTCTAGAATAAGACCATCCTCTTGCAAAAGAAAACACTTTAACACTCAAGTTGGTAAATAACAAAGATAATCGTGCTGTATGTGAGAGTGTTTAGCAAGCAAAAGGGTTTGAATGCTTTATGTATATGTATTGCGTTTATTATTTTCTCAATGAATCAAAGAACGTATAACACATACTGTATATAGTGTCACATAATACAGTTTAACTCCTATTCAAATACTTATGAGATGAAGTTTAATCATAATGTGATTATGTGATAACCCTAATATGATGTAATAATGTGATAACCTTATCATGATGTGATAATATAATAACCCTATCATGGTATGATAATGTGATAGAGTTATCATAACATGATAGAGTTATAATCCATCAACAAATGTAAAAATCATGGTCAAAATAGTATTCAAATCTGACCTTTTACCTCCTTTTGGGCTTAGGGTAGGTGAGTTAGGTAGGCCATTTCAATAATAGGAATAACAGATGCCCTCTCCAATAAGTGAAGAAGTAGAATTATTTTAGATAAACTCCTTCATTTCTTAACCAACAAGCATTTTATGTACATGCTTCCATATATGCAATATATCAACCAACGAGCATCTTATGTACGTATGAGGGAGAAAAATAGTAAGTTGGACTTCATTTTGCAATCATGAATGCATATATGCTAAATATGCAAAGACTAAGCAAGTGTTACTGCTAGAAAATATGGCAATCAGAATGCAATATCCAGATAGTAAAGGATAAGTTTAAGTGATACTTTCTGAACATTTTTTTTATCGATCTTATCTATCGAGTGTGTCTATAAAAGTTCCTTGTTAGATACCCATAGATCTATAAAATGGCTTCTTGACTTTTGTAATTTCCTACAATATACTAGTCAATATGCAATAGAAATTTTGTCAAGTGTAGCTTCACAAAAATGTGTTAGTTTGAAAGCGATAAATCAAAAGGTAAATAGTACTTATTATTTATTTTTGGGATGCGATTCTGAATCATACTTTCAAAGAGTACTGTTCACATCCTTGGAAGTAATTCTAATAGTGTGCTTCCTATAAAAGAGCATTATACTTCTAGTCGTTGAAGTGTTTTTACAATATTGTACTTCCTATGGAGGAAGGCTTTTGCTTTTGTGTTAAAGGAAGTTGATTTAGTTCCTCTGAGAAAGGTGGTCTAGAGCATACTATCTTTTCAGAAAGCTTGTAGATTTTTCTAAGGGTAGTATATAAGGCACACGACTCTTGGAGAGAAGCTTTTGGTACTTTCAATAGAAGATGGCATTTTGTTAAGTAAACAACCCTTCCAAGGAAGTGTTTTTTTTTTAATTTTTAAAATTGAAAAATATAAATGAGTTCAGGTAAATATATAATTGATACTTCTTTGGATTGTTCAAGGATTGACTCTCATAGGTTCTGTTGATACGTGAGATCCTAATAGGATATTTGATTCAGAGGGTCACTTTCATCCTATAATAGAATCGGAGAAAGAACTGATAGTACTGCTTGGTGCCGGCTCAATTTGAAGAGAGAGTCATCTAAGGAGGTCAACGGGCTGATGACCTTTATAAGAAGTTGTGTTTCCAAGGTTAGTCAATAGGCATACGACCCTTGGAAGGAAATTCATGGTGTTTCCCTAGTAAGGACACAGAGTCCTTCCTAAGAATTCTTGGTTCCAGCATTCCTCATGAAGGTGCGAAGCCTTTCTTGGGAGTACTTACTATGGTGCTTCCTTGTAAAGGTATGAAACCTTTTTTGGGAAGAATTTTGGTAAGTGTACTTTTTTGTGATGGCACACAACCATTCTAAGGAAGTTTTTGATAATGATGCTTTCTTATGGAGGAGCAGGGTTCTTCATAGGAAGCTTTCTGATTGTGGCACTTTATACCAAAGACATAAAGTCTTTTTATGGAAGATTTCTAATAATGATGCTTCCTTGGTAAAAACATGTCCAAGAAAGTCCTTGTAGGAGCTTCTTTGGTAAAGGCACTAACCTTTTGAGGAAAATATGTTGATAATATAACTTTCTCAAGAGAACACAGAGTCATTGGAAAATTTTTTTTCAATGAGAGTTCCTTGCAAAGGCATGAAGCTTTTTTGAGGAAATACTTTTAGTAACAAAGCTCTCTTATGAGGATGTAGAGTCCTCATTGGGAAGCTTTTTAGAAAAGGGACTTCTTTGTGAAGTTATGGAACACATCTTGAGAAGTTTTTTAGAAATGAGACTTTTATATGAGAACACAAAGTCCTTTTTAAGAAGTCATTTTGGTAAGAATGCTTCTCTCTTAAAGGCACAGAGCTCTTTTCGAAAAGTCTCTTAGTAATGATGCTTCTACTATAGAGGTATAAAGCTTTCCTTAGGAAGTTTCTCGGTAATGATGCTTCCTCTACGGAGGCACAGAGATATCTTTGGGAAGGCTCTTGGTAAGGGTGCTTCTCCTATAGAAGCATAAAGCTATTTCTAGGAAAGGTCTTGATAAGGGTGCTTCCTTCGAGGAGCCACAAAGCTCTTATAAAAAGGCTCTTGGTAAGAATGCTTCCCTTTTGGAGGAACAAAGCTTTCTTCGAAAAGGCTCTTGGTAAGGGTTCTTCTTCTATAGAGGCATGAAGGATTACTGGGAAGCTTCTTTATAAGGGTGCTTTCCTTGTTGAGGCATGAAGCTTTCATGTGAAGGCTTTCGGTAAGAATGCTTCCCTTGTGGAAGCATGCAGCTTTCCTGGAAAGCTTCTCTATAGGGGTACTTCCTTCATAGAGGCACAAAGCTCTTATAGGAAGGCATTTTGGTAATGATGCTTCCCTAGTGAAGGCACAAAGCTATCTCTAGGAAGGCTAAAAAAAGATGCTTCTCTTGTGAAAGCATGAAGCTCTTTTGGAAAGCTTTTCTATAAAGGTGCTTCCTTTGTTGAGGTACAGAGCTCTCTTAGGAAGGCCATCGATAAGGATGTTACCCTTATAGAGGCTTGGAGTATTCTTTAGGATGATTCTTGGTAAAGGTGCATTGACTGTAGAGGTATAAAGCTTTCCTGAAAAGTTTCTCTGTAAAGGGGCTTCCTTCGTTGAGGCATGAAGCTCTTCTAGAAAGGCTCTCAATAAGAATGCTTCCTCTATAAAGGCATAGAACTCTCATGAAAAGTTTATTTATAAGGATGCTTTCCTCGTTGAGGCATGGAGCTCTATTAAAAAGGTTATCGGTAAGGGTGTTACCATTGTGGAGGTTTGGAGCAATCTCTCAGTAAGGGTGCATTGCCTATAGAGGCATAAAGCTATCTTGAGAAGCTTCTCTATAAGGGTCCTTTGTTGAGGCACGAAGCTCTCTTAGAAAGGATCTCGATAAAAATGCTTCCCTTATAGAGGCATAGAGCTCTCATAGGAAGCTTCTTTGTAAGAGTGCTTCCCTAATTGAGGCACAAAGCTCTTCTGGGAAAGCTCTTAGTAAGGATGCTTCCTCTGTGAAGGCATGAAGCTATCTTGGGAAGCTTCTCTGTAAGGGTGCTTCCTTTATGGAAGTATGAAGTTCTCTTGGAAAGTTCTCTGTACGAGGTTCATAATCACCTCAATGAAAGGTTCTTGGCAGTGTAAGAGGTCGATAAGACCTTATATACACACTTAAAGGGATATGTTTTTGGCCATTTACCTAGAACAGTGTTTCATTGTCATATTTATAAAAAAAGGTTCTAGGCCATGTAAGGTATCAATAAGACCTTACACTTAAAACCTAAGGGGATCATTATTTAGACCATTTCTTCAGAATGGTGTAGAGGATTACTTTTGATCATCTACTCTCCTAATAATGGCATAACCTTCTTTAAAAGTTCTAGGCCATGTAAGGGATCAATAGGATCTTACACTCAAAACCTTGGAGATTGTTTTTCAGATGATCTCCACGAAACGGTGCAAAAGATTACTTTTGGCCATATCCTCTTCTAGTGACAACGTAACCTTTAGAAAATGTTCCAAGCCATGTAAGGGATTAATAAAACCTTATAATCAAATACTTGGGGATCATTTTTTGGACCATCTCTTCAAAACATTGTGGAGGATTGCTTTTAGCCGTCTAGCATAAGTATTTTCAAAGGTTCCAAGTCATGTAGAGGGCGATAGGTCTCTACATTCCACCTAAGGGCATCGTTTTTCATACTATATCCCTAGAATGGTTAGAGGATTATTTTTGATTGTCTACTCTATTGTAATGACATCTCATTTTTTAGAAGTTTCATGCCATTTAGAGTGGTGAAAGGTCTCTACATTGCATCTAGGTGGATCATTTTTCATACCATCTCCCTAGAACTGTTAAAGGATTGCTTTTGGGAGTTATGGAGCTCTCATAGGAAGCTTCTCGGTAAAGGTGCTTCCCTCATGTTGGCATAAAGCTCTCCTATTAAGGCGTTCAGTAAGGATCTTTCCCTTGTAGAGGTATGAAGCTCTCTTTGAAAAGGCTTCTGGTAAATGTGTTTACCTTGTGAAGGAATGGAGCTCTCTTGGGAAACTTCATTATAAGGTTGCTTCCCTCATTTAGGCACAAAGCTCTCTTGGGAAACCTCTCGGTAAGGTTGCTTTCACGGTGGAGGCATAGAGCTCTCTTTGGGAAGGCTCTCGGTGAAGGTACCTCCTATATAGAGGCATAAAACTCTCTTGATAAACTTCTCTGTAAGGGTGCTTCCCTCATTGAGGCACGAAACTTTTCTTGGAAGGCTCTCGGTAAGAATGCTTCCTATATAAATGTATGAAGCTCTAGTGGAAAGTTTTTTGTAAGGGTGCTTCCCTCAATGAGGTATAAAGCTCTCTTAGAAAGGCTTTCGATAAGGATGCTTCTCCTATAGAGGCATGTAACTCTCTTAGGAAGCTTCTTTGTAAGGGTGCTTCCTTCACAAAGGTATGAAGTTCTCCTAGAAAGTTCTCTGTATAGGGTTCATAACTACCACAATCAAATATTTTAGGCCTTGTAAGGGGTCGATAAAACCTTACATGCTCACTTTGAGGGATCATCTTTTTGGCTATCTCCCAGAATGGTGTTTCATCATCATCTTTATCAAAAAGGTTCTAGGCCATGTAAGGTATCAATAAGACCTTACACTTAACACCTGGGGGTGAGGTTAGACTCTCTCTTTAGATCAACACGGAGAATTATTTTTGGCCATCTCTTCTCTTAATAACTATTTAAAGGTTCTGAGCTGTGTAAGGGATCAATAGAATCTTACACTCAAAATCTGAGGGATTATTTTTCAGACCATCTCCTCCGAATGATGTAGAAGATTACTTTTGGTCGTATCTTCTCCTAGCGATGATGTAGCTCATTTTTTAGAAATTCTAGGTCATGTAGAGGGGTGATAGGTCTTTACATCGCACCTAAGAGAATTATTTTTATACTATATCCCTAGAACGGTTGGAGGATTATTTTTTTCCATCTTCTGCGTTACAATGACATATCATTTTTTAGAAGTTCCAGGTAATGTAAAGGGCTGAAAGGTCTTTACATCACACATGGGGTGAGATTATTTTTCATGCCATCTCCTTGGAATGGTTGGAGGATTACTTTTGGGAGTTATAAAGCTCTCTTGGGAAGCTTGTCTATAAGGGTGCTTCCCTTGTGTTGGCACAGAACTCTCATAGTAAGGTGCTTGGTAAGGATGCTTCCCTTGTAGAGGCACGAAGCTCTCTTAGAAAAGGCTTTTAATAAAGGTGCTTTCCTTATGAAGGCATGAAGTTTTTTGGGAAGCTTTAATATAAAAGTACTTCCCTCATTGAGGCATGAAGCTTCTATAGGAAGGCTCTCAGTAAGGATGCTTCCCCAATAAAGGCATGGAGCTTTCTTTGGAAAGGCTATCTGAAATGACCCGCCCCACAGTTTTCTATAAATTTTTGGGTGGATCTTGATTGCTATCTTGTGAACATTGTTAAATTCTTATTACAATAGAAATTCTATCGAAATTTTTGCTTAGTTTCCTTTATTTTGTGGACATTCTCAAACTTGCAACTTAAAATACAAAACTTCTATAAGCTTCATTCATATACCCATACTTTAAAACCTTTCATTTCTTATTCATATTACAAAATCTTTATCAATTTCATGTATATAACCCATTTACAAATTCTAGGAATCTAAAGAAACATTATTAACATTTATAGTACCAAATATCTGAATAGTAAATTACATATCTAAAATTAAATACTTTTATACAAATGTACCAACTCAAAAGTTAATGACTTCTCATTCTACCACCTAACTTATCTTCTAATATTAACTTCATTAAGCTAATTAATTCTTAGTCTCTTAAGGGGAGAAAATATAATTAAAAAAATAGAGTGAGTTTTACGACTCAGTAAGTGGATGTAATTTAGATTTACAAAAAATAAATCTCCAAACAATATAATATACACATAAATAATAAGTAATGGTAAATATGCACCTCTTTTACTATTCTTTTTTTTTTAATTTTAAAAATACAATGTATAAGTTGATCTTTAATTAGAACATATAAAGTCATTATACAAAGTCACTTATTATAAAAAATTTCTATAAATCTTTATGTACAAATAAAAACTAGATCATAATTAATGATGTCATAAAATCACGTGCTAGAGTATAAAAATATGAGTCTGATATCATATGGTTATATAAACTATCATAAGATCATATATTCGAGTATAATTATCTAAAATTTACTATCATATCTCCTTTTAGTTAATTATGATAAAACACATATGGTATTTAAAAATATCATATACCATATTTATGTTCAAAATCATACTAAACTAGTACTCAGGAAAAATCTCGTCGTACCCGAAATACTCCTCGAATAGAGCGTTAGATGTACTTATCTCATAACATTGTCTTATATCCCCGTCTTACACATGCACAAATATTAGCCCTTCTTTGACATATTGAAAAATAAAATCCTACTTTAATGAAGCAATAAATAAATAACAAATTAAATGGATTTTTACTTGCTAAACATAATGTTTGGCTTGATCAATCTCATCGTCCTCAAACTAATTCAAAACTTGACTTCCTCCTAAGTTAATAAAATGACCCGAATACTTTCTAAATCTAAAGCAAAAACTAACATATATTTAAACACTTTGTGATTATAGAAGAAACCCTAATACTAAAACTCTCTCAAATCCAAAGCCCGTAGCCACCGCCTTTACAATAAATATCCACCGGAGATAGGCCCTAGGCCTTCTCTCCGATGGACACAACCATCCCTCCAGCCTTAGTTGTTTATTTGCTCAAGCCATTCTCCTTTTACTTTTTTCTTTTGATTTTGCTAGCCCTTCCTCTCTCCGGTTGGCTCCATTTGGTTCCGGTGACCGGTCGAAGCTTTATGCTGTGGTGCCTGCTGCAAGGCAGAGTTTGACAGACTTTGTTGCTTGATGTCGTGTTGTACCAACCGTTAGAGGCTCAATGGACTCAGCCGATCCTACAACAACTAGCAAGCTTTACCAATTCAACTTCAACGGCGTATTTGTTACTCGCTGGACACCATTGCCTTTTTTGTTGGCTCATAGGATTGACGATCTTCAAGCCACCTCTATTGGCATTCCTAGCATTTGAACTGTGCTCTGGTGGTTGGTTTTGACCAGATTTTGCCGATCTTAAACTTTATGTGCCGCTCGTGTTCTCTTGACCATTTTTCGATCAGCTTTTATTGGACCTTTGCCAAACAGCCTCCAGTTGCTGTCCCTTACAGTTCCCTTGTGCACTCCTAGTCCCTTCACCGTTTGCAAAGTAACCCTTCTGGGTCTTCCCTGAACTCACTATTGTGATGTGATCCCTTGCCAGTTCGAGCTCATTTGGTCAGTTTTTTTCGATCTTCTTCTCCGACGATTCTTCTCCATCCAATTGCTTATTGTGGTTCTACCGAAAAAGCTGTGCCATTTTCTTAATTTTCATTACCATTTTTATATAATAATTGGGTGTTTTGGGTGAGTATATTTGTTTTTCTTAAACAAATAGATTTAATAATTTCTCTTTTTTTATAAAGATTTATATTTTTCTCATTTGCGAGATCTGTTCTTCCCTTTCTTCGGAAAGGTCAATAATCTCTTTGAGATATCCGTACTAGTATGGGTATGGTTTGTACTCTTCTATAAAGAGTTTTGATTCAAGTGGTCTCAAGATGTACTCTTCTCCTATGTTCTATAATCCTTTGAGTTTATGCATCAAAGGTCTTTATTGTAATGCTTGATGATATGCAATGATATGAATCTATTTCTTAAAAAAAAAAAAAATTCTAACACATATTTAGCATAGTCTACCTTGAGCTCTTTGATGTGGGAAAATCAAATTTCAAGCTACCAAAAAAAATTCATTAATCAATCCTTAAAAAAAAAACTTATAGCTTATATTTATAAAAAGAATATGTCCCCCACATTTTAATGCCTAGTAGAACATCACGTAAAATAATCTATAATTAATTTACAATCTCTAAGAGCATCCACATTATGTAGTAAACAAATAAATAAATAATCTACAAGAAAATGAGTACATATAAACTCCTAGTCGAACAATGGGCTTTGCCTCCTTTTCCCCAATCATGCTCAAATTATAGATTAACAAAACAAAAATAAAGCGAATAACAAATAACAAGTCATGGGGTAGTGATTTAGACTTTGATTGAAATCAAATGTTTTCACCGATTCTTAATTCATATGCCTATTCAATATTCTAGTACTCCAATCTTGTTTCATTTTCGTAGTTAAATAATAAAATATTAAAACCCCAAAATTTAATTAATCTAAAATCCCTAATTTCACCAAAGCACATATATACTGATTTTATTTATCTCAAAAGAAACACATAAAAAACAATTAACTCAAACCTTTCCTTTTATTTCGTCTAATCAAAATAGCTAGAGAAAAGTGAAACTCACCTGAAATTCATGTGTTTGTTTACCAAAGATTTTTTTTTTCACTAATGAAAAAACAAACCTCTCTTTATATGCATTCTTCATCTTTAACATTATCTTCCAACTCTGCCATTTTTTGCTTATTGTTGGAATTTCTTTCCTCATCTCTCCCCCTCCCCCCCTCCTTTTTTTTTTGTTTCTTCTATTTCTTTTTACCTTTTCCTTTTTTTCTTCTCATTTGGCATTAACAGAAAGCTAAACATCTACTTTTTTTTTTTTAATTTTAAAAAATGAAAAAATTCTAGATAATTCTACCAATTGGGTTAAACTAAAACAATGGGTTGAATTACTCTAAAAGTCAAAAGTTAGGCTTATAAATATGGGCTAAAGTTAATAGAAAAAAAATGAATAGTTAGACTATGAGTATTTCATTCTCGGTAATGGTGCCTCCCCTATAGAGGTATAAAACTCTCATAAGAAGCTTCTCTATAAGAGTGTTTCCTTTATTAAGGCACGAAGCTCTCCTAAGAAGGCTCTCGGTAAGAATGCTTTCCTTGTAGAGGCATGAAGCTCTCATGGAAAGCTTTTTTGTAAAGGTGCTTCCCTCGTTGAGGTACAGAGCTCTGCTGGGAAGGCTTTCAGTAAGGATGCTTCCCATGTGGAGGCATGAAGCTCTCCTGGGAAGCTTCTCTGTAAGGGTGCTTTCCTCATGGAGGTACGGAGCTCTCTTGGGAAGTTCTTTATACGAGGTTCATAATCCCCTCAATTAAAGGTTCTAGTCCATGTAAGGGGTCGATAGGACTTTACGTGCGCACCTAGGGGGATCATTTTTTAGCTATCTTCTCAGAACAACGTTTCATTATCATCTTTATAAAAAAAGTTCCAGGAAACGTAAGGTATCAATAGAACCTTACACTCAAAACTTGGGCGGATCTCTTTTCAGACTATCTCCCTAGATCAGTGCGGAGGATTACTTTTGGCCATTTACTCTCCTAGCAATGGTATAATATTCTTCAAAGGTTTCGAGCTGTGTAAGGGATCAATAAAATCTTACACTCAAAACCTAAGGGAACATTGTTCATCCTATCTCCCTAGAACGGTGCAAAAAATTGCTTTTGGCTATCTCATCTCCTAGTGACGATGTAACATTTAATAAATGTTCTAGGCCATGTAAGGGATTAGTAGAACCTTACACTAAAAACTTGGGGGAATCATTTTTCAAACCATCTCTCTAGAATGTTGTGGAGGATTTCTTTTATTCGTCTAGCATAATTGTTTTTAAAGGTTCCAAGTTGTGTAGAGGGGTGATAAGTCTTTATATCGCACCCGAGAGGATTGTTTTTCATACCATTTTCCTGGAATGGTTGGAGGATTATTTTTGGTCATCTCCTCCATTGCAAAGGCATATCTTTTTTTAGAAGTTCCAAGCCATATAGAGGGGTTAAAGGTCTATACATTACACCTAGGGGGATCATTTTTCATGCCATCTCCCTGAAAAAGGTTGGAGGATTACTTTTGGGAGGTATAAAGCTCTCTAGGGAAGCTTCTCTGTAAGGGTCAGTCGCGTAGAAGTCACATAGAAGTCATACATTTGGATATTTCTTTACTTGGAGCTCACATAGAAGTCAGTCGCGTAGAGTCTATATGGATGACTCACGAAGGAGAAGTGCTTGACTTTTATATGTTCAGCCACCTTATGGTAGTTGACAAAGGGTTTAGTTCTGCTACTGCTGCTTTAGTGGTTCCTGAGGAGGAGCCACCAATCTTTGTACAAGCAGATCCTTATGATTCGATCTTTGTGGAGTTAGGGATCGTCATTCCACTAATGAAGAATTTTGTAGAGGTTTTGGCTTCCCTGAGACAGGCTCCTTCGGATTCCCATTTCATCTAAGAGAGTTTCATCGATGTTTTAACCTTCAGTGCTAGAAGAAAAAGGTGAGTACTTTGCAGCTATTCCTTTGTTTTTTTTTTTTTATCTTTTCTCTCTTTTTGTTTCTTTGTTTTTTTCTTTTACTAAACCTTTTCTTATCTTGTTCCAACGCTCCAATCTTTCATGAAGGAACTTTCTGATGTGTTATCTAACATTTTCCCTCTTTGAAGGTGACAAACCAAGAGGAAAGGTTCCACCATAATGATGGGCGCTGAGAAGCATTCAAAGACTGAGTCCGGTGCTGCCAAAGATCAACCATCAGTTCCTTAGCTGAGATGCTTCAGAATTTGTTAGTTCTTCGCAACTTCTTGGGGCCAAGGTTGCTGAAGAGCCTTAAGCCTCAAGCCTCAGAAGCTCTTGCAAGTATCTTAGTCTCATTTTTATTTTTTTTGCTATTTAGGACAATGTCAAACTTAAGTTTAGGAGAAGGAAAACACTTGTTTGTGTTTATTTTTTACTTCATAAATCTTACTTGTTGTTTTATATGTGTTATTGTTTTTAGTTAGGTTCTAGTCTAAGGTTTGATATGATATTTATTAGTCAATGATAAGACTTTAATTATGATTGATATAGCTTTTGAAAAATAATATATATTATAATTGTTCTTATGTTTAATCTTTGTATCAAGTTTTTGCCTTATTTGTGATTCCTTGAACAAATTGAGCACATAAATTATGATTGATTAGTTTATTTGCTTACATAAAGAATGTTTGTGTATGGTAAGGATACTTACAAGTCTCATATATTCTAGAACTTGTTTAATTATCACTCTAGGCAAAATCCTAAGTCACACACGATTAAGAAAGTAATTTTAGGCCATTCTGGACCGTTTAAACCTTTTTAGCTTACCTATGTACATTATTTTATCCTTAGTCACCTACTTTGAGCCTAATGACTACTTTCTTTGTTAACCACACCTATACCTTAGCATTTAAATAAATTTTCCTTCATAACACCCTTTACATCATAAAAGCATAGTGGCATTGTTTGAAGGTTATGTGAAAATTATTGAACTTATGGGAAGAAAAAGTGGAAAGAAGAGTGGCTGTGGATTTTGGTTGTTTAAAAAAGATTGTGAAAACTTAAGTTCGAGGGTATAGTTGTTAATGTATATTTATGGTGCATGCATGTGATTGTGTTCATTGCTCATTTTATCTAATGCATGACAATCAAACATAATTACGCAATAGAATTAGAAACTAAATTTCCTAAGCAACAAACATATTGAAATTGAAGTCTTTTAGAACCAGTGGCTTTTAAGAGTCAAATGCCTAAGCAGCCTAGTTTTTCAAGAGGGGGTTCTATTTGATAAGGTGATAAAGTCTTTTTCGGATCATACTGACAGTTCACAATGTGATTCACTAATGCTGGAACTTCAAGTGGGAGCAAACAATGGTACATGTGCGCCAAAAGAATATACCCTGGGTTCAAACTCAAGACCTACTCCAGGTATTTTTGTATTTTTTGTCTATTCTTTCTATGCTTGGTTTTGTAGAACTAATGCAAAGTTTCCATTTGTTAAAAAATATTCTAATGTTTGAGGTTTCAGACCTCGACATAAATGGGAGTTCCGAAAGGCATGGGATAACGCTTTCGTTAAAGGGTTTAGAACTTAGAGAGTTTGCTTCAAGGTTCTCTAAAAGAGGAGGAGCCATAGTTTTTGAGCACACTATTCTTCAATTGGATAGTGAAAGTGCAGCCACGACAGTCCAAAGCCTCTTCACTAAGAGTGATAGGGTTGTCATTTCTTCTGGGGTTACTGCAGACGTTTGGTCTAGAGTCAATGCAACTTCTTCTCTGAGGGCAAGATTTTTGAAACCCTTTGTTTCTTTTTCTTCCATTCTTGTTTTTAATCTACTTTACTTACTCTTTTGTTGTTAATGCAGGCTTTGCAGGATAGTTTTCTTACACTGAAAGCTTTCAAGAGTGAGTCTTCTTCCAAGATTAAGGAAATAAAGCACCGGACCAAGCTTGTGGAAGAGAAGAATGAGGAATAGATCTTCCTCAAAGTTAGGAACTTGGTTCTTGGCTTTGATTTGTCGTGTTTCAAGTAAGAGAATAAAGACAAAGGAAATAAAACACCTGACTAAGCTATGGAAGAGAAGAATGAGGAGGAGATCCTTCTCAAAGATAAGAACTAGTTCTTAGCTCTGATTTATCGCATTTTAAACAAGAGAATAAGGAGTTGAGAGCAAAGCTCTAGGAGCTGAGAAATGGTTCTTAAGAATAGAAAGAGCTATGACAGTCTCTAATGAGCTGGCTCGGGTTGCTAATGCAGATCTGATAAGTGAAAACCTTTGCCTCTAAACCTTGTTGAGTAAGTGTTTAGGGAGGATTTCTTTTATAGAGGGGGAGGTTGAGAACTTCATTCGAGGAAGAAAAATCCTAAGAGCTAAACTATGCTAAAGTGACTTTATTGACAAAAGGTTTCCTCTGAGGATGATAAAAACTCACCTTTAAGAGTAGAACGAGTCTCTGAATTCACAACTGATGCAGAGACATCGTGAACTATAAAAGGCGGTAAATTGCCTAACTTCTAGCGATGCCTTGTTGAAGCTAGCAGAGGACCGTGCTTCTTAATTAGGAAAGGTTGCTGAAGATCTCCAGATCGCAATAATCCTTGAGAATGCATCCTTGATATCACAAAATGAAGTTGTAGAGGCAACTTGGTAGTAAAAGCTTGTAGTGGCCAAACATGTGTTTGATCAGGAGGTAAGGGTGGCTACTGCACATGATTTTAGGAAGGGTGTCTATTCTAAGAGGGCTCATAGTTAGCCATGTTGAGACATATAATTGCTAAATGCTAGCACAGTTAAGTGTTAGCTAGTTATAATACTCAGTAGATCCAAGAGTTGGAGCCTTGTCTGTAATGAGACATAGACCTAGGAATATATTGTAACTGCATAGTTGCAATTAGCTGCCAGGAAATGCATGTTGCGGAAGTATGTTCTCGAATAATTGTCCTTAATCTATATCTACCGATGCGGGTCTGTCGGTGGATACCTTTATATATAGATCAGCATATGTCGTACCTATAGGGTATAGATAGTCATTCCTGACCGACTGTGAGCTTGGAGCTCGTATTGACATATGGGTATTTAGTTAGGACTGGATATGGGACAGACTCACGAGAGCCTTCAATAGACACCAATGTAAGCCGTCAATGGAGAGTCCTCTCAAGTTGAGTAGTATATGTAGTCCTTTGACCTGAGTGCCACGGTGGACTTGTAAGTGATCCACTATACTTTGGTTCCATGCATATCACAGACCTTGCATAGTGTGACCGTTGGGTATCGCTGGGTATAATCCGATGCTTATAGAGTCCAGTGGGTACAGATGTAGGATCCGTCAGCTCCCATATAGAGTTAGATACCCAGATGCTTCGAGACTATATCTCAGAAAGTCTTGTGGCTACAAGCAATCATCCCGTGAAAGAGTTCCGCTAGAGTCAAACAACATGGCAAAGGATTTTGCGCATATTTTTCATTGAGACATAAGTTTAGAGATACGACATGGATGAGCACATAGAGATTTGACTGTGACAATCTATATCCCCGCACTTCCAGAATATCATGATGGAAGGATTATATGTATGCGTTGTAACCTCAGCTTGCATGATTCAACGCACTAATTTGTAATATCTGTGACGTGTGCGTGGGGCATTGCTCACGGACTCATAGAATAGTTTTATTTGACAAATCGGGCGTAAGACCTAGAGAGTTCCGCAATGTAGAGTGTACTCGTTGTGCACTAGGGCAGCGTGCCGGATTAAATTGTTTAATCTAACAATATTTAGTATTACCACAAGAATGCGTGCGTATCTGTATTTAAGTGTTAAATATAATAATTAGTCAATAATTATTATTTACTAATTGTATAATAACACGTGACGTATTGTGGACCCTCAATTGGGTTTACCCAAGTGCGGGTTTGGTAAGAACCACTAGAGGGTAGACTTAATAACTATACATGAGGGATAAAATGGTCATTTCATATTTTAATTATTTAATTATTAAATAATCAAAATATCTATCTTATTATATAATATAATATATTTTTATATTATATAATATTATATTATTAGATATTTTATATATATTAATATTAAATATTGGGTGCCATATAGTTGGCACCCATCACTATTTTTATATTATTATTATTATTATATATATATATATATATAAAGTGAAAGAGAGAAAGAATTTGAAATATGTGTGTTTTGGCCATTTGGTTGGGAAGAAAAAATGGAGAAAGAGAGAAAGAAAAGAAAAGAAAGAATAGAGAAAGAAAGAAAGAAAAGAAGAAGAAAATAAATCGAGAGAAGAAGAAGAAGACGAAGACGAAAAAAAAGGAAGAAAAAAATAAAGAGAAAAATGAAACTGTTTCATTTTTCTCTATGCTTCCAATTAAAGTAATGATAGATTGTTTCAAATTCTCGATTTTTTATTCTTTTAGAGAAAAGGATATAACACACACCGACCATTTTGGGGTTTAAGAGTTAAACCCGGTGCTGCGTATAGGGCTGCTGTTCTAGCTCATCAAGCCCACCATATTGGTGACTAGAACTGCCCTCGAGTTGGTCTCCATGCGGACTTCAGAAAAAATACGTATATAACGTTACACGTTGAAGTGAGTTTTCTAATTCTATAAATATATTAATGCGATTAATATATTTTATTTATTATGTTTATTGCAAAATTTATACATTTCCGCTGCGTTAGGCAATAGACACAATTGCACATACATACACCCATGGGCCTTATATCCGCCAACAGATCATAATCAAATCAACTATGATTCAGCAAGTAAGGGAGCCTAGGTCCAGGATCCTGACACCGTGGAGCTTCCCCCAGACTCTCCCTCAACTTAGTGTTTTCTTTTGATTACGTAGCCAAAAAAACTTATTCCCTGTATGCAATCAAAGAACTTTTTGGTAATGAAATACAAATAATATTAGTTTTTACTTGCCTTTTTATAAGATATATCTTTTTTGATATCTTTTTCTCTATGTTTTTGTTTTATTGTTCACTTGAGGAATCTGATGATTCTATTTTTGAGTACTTCTATTATCTTTAGGATAATGCTTTTTAATGAAGTATTCTTTGTAGAGAATTGGACATTCCCTTAACTATTTTTTGGATTGCCTATCCTTGCTACTTTAGCTAATATTTAAAATCGTTCATACCCAATATTGGGCTCCTCTTCTTGTTTCCTCAAGAAGATTCTTTTTTGTAACTCGAATGTTCTAGGCCATGTAAATAAGCGATATACCCAGGGAGATCTTTTCATTCATACCATTTTCTTAGGATAATTGAATGATTGCTTTTGGCCATCTCATTTCCTATAACGACGTAACTTTTTTCACAAGTTCCAGGTCACGTAAAGGGGTGATAGGTCTCTACAATGCATCTGAGAGGATGTTTTCAATTATACCATCTCTTCAAAATGGTTAGAGGATTACTTTTGGCAGTCTCTTCTCCTATAATATTGTAACCTTTTTCATAGGTGTAGAGAGGCAATAGGTCTCTATAATGTGCTTAGGAGGATTCTTTCGATTATACCGCCTCCTCAAAGCAGATGAAGCATTGCTTTTGGCTGTCTTCTCCCTTGTAATGGCATAACTTTTTTCACAGGTTCTAGGCCTGTAGAGGGGCGATAGGTATCTACAACATGCCTGAGACGATTACTTTTGGCCGTCTCTTCCTCTGTAACGGTACTAGACCCTGTAAAGGGCTGATAGGGCTCGACATCGGCTCTAGGGGATTATTAGGTACACAATTTCCTAGAATAGTAAAGGATTACTTTTGTATGTCTCCTCCTCTACAATGGTACCAGACTATGTAGAGGGTTCATAGGGCTCTACATCGGCTCTGGGGGATTATCAGGTACACCATTTCTTTAGAATGATGGAGGATTACTTTTGACCATCACCTTAAAACAACGTAAGAGGCAGATAATTTGCTATAGCAGAGTGTTTATGATCAAAATATAACGCGACTATCGCAGTATAGATTGAGGTGTCGATCCCACAAGGAAGCTCTTGGTAAAATAGGTTGGTGAAGTAAAATATTAAAGAGACAGCAAAGGATAAAATTAATTGATGAGAAAGAATTGTCTATGAATTGAGAAAAATATCTTATGATGATTTAAGTAAGGCTTTGAGAATCACAATTATGTTTTATAAATCTACTATATACTTTAATTCAATGTTTATAATTTAATTGATAGTTTTACATTTAAACAATCAATCGGAAGATATATAAAATTTAGCACATTTGATAGCACATGCATTTGATATGACTAAACTCTTTTGAAAATATTAACACAAGTTATGTTTATTTATACAAGTTATCTACGATCGAAAATATATCATTTTTATAATATTACAGTAAAAGATCAACTTGAATATCAAATATTTATTGCCCTTACATGTTATTCAAGATCGACAATATATCAATTTGACAATATTGCAGTAAAAAATTAACATATAAAACAATGTAACCAATAACAATTATAATTCAACAAGAATCACATAAGAAAAGCATGACTGAACATATATGAGACATGAGAATTATAACCTCTGGATTATAGAAAATAAAATAGATAAGAGTTTAATCAAAACTAAACTTACAAACATTTGAAGCTCTTGACAACGAATCAAAGCATATGAGTAGATTTATTACACATAAAAGTTCATCTCTTAGCCTTAGTAAGAACTCTAGCCTAGATTACAAGACATGTTAATGAGAAGAAAAATAAGAGAGAATTATCTAATGTTGAAAATGTCCTAAGAGTCTTCTTATACAAGCAATGAATGGAAATATGTCATGGATGACATCAATCTTCAATAATTTTAGGCCAATAACTCATTTATCCACTTGTAGCACATTTTTGATAATGTAAATGATTGATTTAGCCTCTGTAGCTGACATGAAAGTTGTATAATTTTGTCTCTTCTTTCCATAGGCACCAAGTACATGCAAATTGGATGAGTATCCAATGAGATATGAGCAAAATTCCAAAGACACATTAGATTTCGGCCAACAACTATTTTACCCACTTGCAATGCAATTTGGTCAATGATAACGGCTGATTTGGACTTTACCATCAACATAAGAGTTGTTGATAATTAAGTCAATATTTCATAGCTTTAATAATTATACCAATTGAGTACGTATTTTGTGAGATACGGTCTAAATACGTGAGTTGGGTCAAGCTGGGCAGAAGTTGTAGCCTAATTCTATTGTATCTCAATTTTTGGCCCATAACATGTTGGGTTTGGCTTTTTTACTATTCTTCAAGTTTGTGTAAGATTGTGTCATGCTACACAGGTTCAAAAACTTCTTCATTTCAATTTCTACATTGAGAGTTATGTCCATTTTACCTAAACCTGTGCAAATAATATTCATTAACCACAATTTAAGGAGAATACTTTATTTCAAGCTAAAATACAAGAAAATGCTAAAATTAGTGACATTAAATGGTGACTGAATCTCTTAATAAATGTGCATTTTTATGTGCTCATCACAGAGCATTTTATTCAAATTTGTTTAAAAAAAAGTCTTAAAAGGATAACAATATAGAAGGAAGTTATACATGGAATTTCTTCAATTTTGATATATTCCAGGGGATTGAAATTGGGCACTTCGTCATGTCTTGCAGTAAGAAGGTTCTTTTGTCTTTATTCCCACGACTCTACAAGGTTTTTCTTAAGTTTCAGTCATATTCCCGACATTGCGCTCCTTGTTCATGTCTAGTGTCTCTCTTAAGACGAGGTCACCGTGGCAATTTCTCTAGCTTTATTAGCTAAGTCTTTGGCTTCTTTTATGTCTTTAGGAATCTTCCATTCTATGAGAAAATCTATGTATGGGGTCATCCAGTTTATTATAGCTATAATTAAGAGTGTCTCCTTTGTGATGCTCACTTCATCGTTATTGGTTCTATCTTTTTTTTCTAGAGGAACTATCCTGGTTTGTGTGTCTGCAGAAGAGGCTTCCTTGGGTAGCTTATCCATTTTCATATTCTCCTCTTAGGGAATCTGTTGTGACATTACATTATTGAATTTGATGGCGAGCTTCTTTGCTTTGCATAATAAGTCATACATTCTTTCTTTTTTGGTTGTGTATTCACCATTCCATTGAAAGGTGACAAGTGTAGAGTCTATCTTCACTACTAGATTCTTGATCAATAAGGCTTGGGCTGCCCTTAATCCTTCAATCAAAGCCTTATATTCTGCTTTATTGTTAGATGTGAGGGTTTAGAGTTTAATAGTATGCTTTAGAACTAAGCCATCCGGACTTCGTAAGTGCACTCTAATCCCTGTACCTCTACTGTTGGATGCTTCGTCGGTATACATGATCCCAATTTGGAAAGTCTCTTTAGGATCTAGAAGCAGTAAATTGTCTATAGCTTCGGGTTCACACTGTAAAAGAAAGTTAACTTATGCTTGCCTTTTGATAGGTGTGCGAGCTGAAAGCTCATGTCTAGGTGGATTAACCCTATAGCCATTTTGGTTACCCTTTTTACTATGTCGGGTCTTAAGAGTATCTATTTAATTGGGTAGAAAGATTTAAGATCGGTGCTTACGTGTCATCCTTGAATATACATATACTTGTATATTTATACAAGTGTATATTCCCATTAAATCACTAATACCCATTAATATAGTACTATGCATGTAACGTTATAAATATTATATGATCTGAAGAAGTTCAGATCAGATCTAAAGGATTTTAGATAAGGGCTCATAGTTAGCCACACTGAGAAATATAAATGCTAAATGTTAGTACAGCTAAGTGTTAGCTGGTTATAATACTCAGCAGATCCAAGAGTTGGAGCCTTGTTTGTAATGGGACATAGACCTGGAATATACCAGTATTGCATAGTTATAAGAATTGCAATCGGGTGCCAAGAAATGCTAGTTGCACAATTATGTTCTTAAATAATTGTCCCTGATCTACTTCTGCTGATGTTGGTCTGTCGATAGATACCTTTATATATAGATTAACATATGTCGTAGCTATAAGATATAGATGGTCATTCCTAGCCGACCGTGAACTAAGAGCTCGTATTGACATATGGGTATCCAGTTAGGATTGGATTTAGGACTGACTTACAAGGGCCTCCGATAGACACTCTATGTAAGCCGTCAATGGAAGGCCCTCTCGAGTTGAGTAGTATACGTGGTCCTTTGACCTGAGTGCCACGGTGGGCTTATAAGTGATCCACCATACTTTGGTTCTATGCATGTCACAGACCTTTCATAGTGTGACTGTTGGGTGTCACTGGGTATGGTCCAATGCTTATGGAGTTCAGTGTGTACAGATATGGAATCCATTAGCTCGCATAGGGAGTTTGATATCTAGATGCTTCGAGATTGTATCTCGAAAAGTCTTGTGGCCACAAGCATTAAACCCAAGAAAACGTTTCGGCAAGGAAGAACAATATGGCAAAAGAGTTTACGCATATTGTTTAGTGAGATACGAGTCTTGAGATAAGACATGGATGAGCACTAGAGGATTTGATGATGATAATCTATATCCCCGCACATCCAAGATATCATGACAAAAGGACTATACGTATGCGTTGTAACTTGAGTTTGTATAGTTCAATGAGCTGATTTGTATATCTGTGACATGTGCGTGGGGCATTGCTTAAGGACTCATGGAATAGTTCCATTTGACAAATCGGACGTAGGACCTAGGGAGTCCCGCAATATTGAGTGTATTCGTTGTGCATTAGGGTAGCGTGCCAGATTAAATTGTTTAATCCAACAATATTCAGAACTACCACGGGAATGCGTACGTGTCTGTATTTAAGTGTTAAATACAATAATTAGTCAATAATTATTATTTACTAATTGTATAATGATACGTGACGCATTGTGGATCCTCGGTTGAGTTTACCCAAGTGTAGAATTTGATGGGACCTACTAAGGGTATACTTAGTAACTATTCATGACGGGCAAAATGGTTATTTTATATATTATTATTTAATGTTAAATAATTAAAATATCTCAAATAAAATATTATATTATATATTATTTTATTATATAATATTATTATATTAAATAATACTTATTAGTTGTCGAGCATTATTTAATTTTTTATTATTATTTAATATAATAATATTATTTATTTCATAAAAGTGACTTTTTAATATTATAATATATAATATTATTATTTTAATAAATATGAGATATATATAAGTGAAAGTGTGTATTGTGAAGTGTTTTTTTAGTTTTAACCGAGAGAGAGAAATGGAAAAAGAAGGAAAAGAAAGAAGAAAAAAGAAGAGAAGAAGAAGAAAAAAGAAAAAAAAAAGGAGAAAATGAAATTGTTTCATTTTTTTTATGCTTCTAATTGGAGCAATTGTGATTTGCTTTAAATTCTCTATTTTTTATTTTTTGGAGAAAAGAATAAAAATACACATTGACCATTTTGAGATTTAAGAGTTAAGCCCGGTGCTGCGTATAGGGCTATTATTCTAGCTCACTAAGCCCACCATGTTGGTGACTATCACTGCCCGCAAGTTGGTCTCCATGCGGACTTCAAGAAAATACGTGTATAATGTTACACGTTGAGGTGAGTTTTTTATTCTATAAATATATTAATACGATTAATATATTTTATTTAGTGTGTTTATTGCAAATTTCATGCTTTCGTCAGACTTAAATATGTATTTGATATATATTTAGGCAATAGACACAATTGCACATGCATACACCCACGTGTCTTAGATCCCTTACAACAGAAAGTGTATACTACTATTGGATGAGCCTTGAAGTATTGTCTTAACTTGTCTTTTGCATGTGTCAAGGCCAAGACAAGCTTCTTAGCTGCCTAGTAACTAGTTTCTGGATTTGTGAGGGTTTTGCTTATGTAGAAAATTGGTTTCTACCACCTTTCTATTCCTTTACCAGTGCTACGTTGACGGTTGTAGTGGAAATTTCCAAGTAGAGTTATAGTGTTTCTCTTGGAAATGGCATCGTCAATACTAAAGGAGTCTTCAGATAGACTGCGAAGATACACTTAGTAGGATTCAGTTTTACTCTGTATTATTGTAGCATATCGAAGACTTTCTATAGGTCTACAAAGTGATCTTCTGTTTTCCTGCTTCTCACCATGGTATCATCGATACATGCTTTTATAGTGCGCCCTAAAGTTTCCTAAAAACTTTATGAATGAGTCTTTGGAAGGCAGCACCTGCATTCTTAGGTCTAAAAGACATTACTCTATAGCAAAAGGTTCTTCGCTCCATGATGAAACTAGTTTTATCTTCATCTTCTTTGGCTATTTTGATCTGGTTGTAGCCATTATAAACATCTAGAAAGGACAATAGCTGATATCCAGTGGTGGCATCAAACATCCCTTCTATCTTTAGTAGGGGGAAGAAATCCTTTAGTGTAGCTTTGTTCAAGTTCATATTATCTACGCGAACTCTCCATTTTCATTCGTCTTTTTGACTACTACTATAGTAGATAGCCATTCAGGGTACTTTACTTGTCTGATGAACCTTATGTCAACTAGTCGATCTATCTCATCACTGATTATCTGATTTCTTTCCAGCGCAAAGTGCCTCTGTTTCTGTCTGATAGGTTTATAAGCTTTTTAGATGTTCAGTATATGGTAAATGACTTTCGAATCGATGCCTATCATATCTCTATGGCTCTATACAAAGATGTCATTGTTCTCAGTTAGTAGCTTTACCATTGTTATCGTTCTCTTTCGGTCAAGGACGTTTTGAGGAAGACCTTTTGATCATAGGCTGAGGAGTTAAGTATTACTTTCTCCGTTTTTTCTGTGCTAGGAGGAACATATTCCTTTTCGGGCGGAACCCCTTTTGGCAACTGATTTTTTAGTTTCTATTTGTATTGGGATTTATGCTCACGTGCTATCCTATTATTGTATGAATATTTTATTTTATAATATTTATACAGTACATCTTTTGTTAAATCGCTAATTACAATCATTAAAATGGTTTAATTCTTATGATGCTATAGACATTATATGATCTAAAGGAGTTCAGATTTGGTCTAAAGAAATTTAGATCAATCCTAAGAACTAGCAACGCTGAGAACTATAAATGTTAAAGAGTTAGCATGTTATAATAGTCACTGAACTCTAAAAGTTAAAACCTTATCTGTAACGGTACAAAGACCTAGGAGTACACTAGTAATAACATAATTACAAGAGCTACAATAGGTGTTAAGAAATGTTATTATGAAAGTCTATTCTAAAATTATATATTCCTGGTCTTAATTCATCGATGCAGACTTCTTGGTGAAACCTTTTATCATAGATCAGTGTATATTATACCTAGATGATCTAGATTGTTGTTCTTAGCTGACCATGAGCTTACTGAAAGTTCATATAATATATAGGTATTCAGTAAGGATTGAATACTGAACAGGCTCAATGAGACCCCATTAGGCATCCTATGAAGCCGTTAATGGAATGTCCTCTCGAGTTGAGTAGTATGCGTGATCCTTTGACCTGAGTGCCACAGTGGACTTGTAAGTGATCCATTATACTTTAGTTTCACGTATGTCACAGACCTTTTATGGTGTGACCGCTAGGTGTCATTGGGTATAGTTCAATACTTATAGAGTCTGGTGTGTACAGATATGAGATTCGCTAGCTCAAATGGATGAGTTATATATCCAAATGTTCTAAGACTGTATCTTAGAAAGTCTTATAGCCATAAGCAATTAACCCTAGAAAAGAGTTTTTCATAGGGTTAAATAATTTTGTAAAGGTGTTTGTATATATTGTTTATCAAGATATGTGTCTGGAGATAAGTTAGCAGATAAGCTCATAGGGATATGACGATGATGATCTATATCCATGCTCTTCCAAGATATAATTAGCAGAAGGATTATACTCATGCGCTATGACCTCAACCTATATGGTCTACTACGCTAATTTGTAATATCCATGATGTGTGTATGAGGCATCAATCTCAGACTCACAGAATAGTTCTGTTTGATAAATTGCGTGTGGACCTAGAGAATTGCATAATATGAAGTGTACTCGTGCATTTGGGCAGTGTACCGGATTAAATAGATTGATCCAATAAATTTCACAGACCGGACATTTACTTTAGTTTTCCTCCAGCCGTGCTCGTGTCAAGGCTTAAGAGTTAAGTATATCAATTAGTTAACAATTAGTTGTTGACCAAGGAGATGTTGACATATGGCAAATTGTGGACTAATTATTGTTTGACTTAGAAATTACCCAAATGATCTTATTTGTTGGACAAATAAGATCATTATTTTATTCATTAAAACATTTATTGAATAAAATAATAATAATAATAATAATAATATATGACATTATTATTTAAATATAAGTCAAACAATTTATTTTATAATCAAATTAACATGTGTTTCTACCATAAATTAAATCATTTATTTAATACTGATTAAATGATAAATTAAATGCACATAGATGGCATTAATAAATGGTGGGCCAAACATATTTATTTCAAATGAGAAAGTGTTTCTCATTTGACCTAGATTTAGGACATACTCATCCAAATGATTTTCCATTTTATTTTGTTTTTATTTTATTTATTGTAAACAATAATAAACAAAACACTAATGACAAACATTGACCATGATAATGGAGGCCATTATGTAATTAAATGGGACAATTGTTGTCCATTGAGAGAAAAAAGAAAAAACAAATAAAAGAGCAAGTAGTTACTCATTTTGAGATGGAAGCATTTCGCCAAGGCTTGGAGAGTGAGAGAGAAGGGAAATTTTAGCTAAGTACTAAGGAAAAACTCTTAAGTGTTGGGAGCTTAAAATACACTTCTTTTATTCTTTTTCATTTTCGCCACCTGTACTACAAGGTACAAAAGGAATTCAAGTGTTAAATTATTTACTGGAAAAACTACTAGTCTAGCTTTTTCAAGCCTACTGTGTTAAGGAACTAGAATTGTGAATGAGTTGCTTCAAGGCGAGTACTCCGGTTCAACAAAAAACTAAAGGCTTGTCAAGGTAATAAATTCTCAATTTTTATGTAATTTACATTTATGAAATACATGTAAAAGTTACTGTGTTTATCATTAAAAAATTAGTATTTCACTCATCTGCTATGCATATATGTATGTGATACGTATGTAAATTTGAATGATAAACACAAACCTACATGTATGCACTCTAGGTTTAAAATCACTAACAATTTTGTCCCTCTCCCCCAAAAAAGGCTACCAAATTTAGTTTGCTCACTTCTATTGATTACAGCTTTAAGGGAATTCGCATAGCATTTCTTAGTTTGTAACTGCTCTTCTCTAATGTCCATGATCCCTTCTTTTATAGCTAAGATGCACCAAACTACTTGGTGTCGTGTTAAGGGAACTACTTTCATATAGTGGATACAAAACAGTCTAACTATGATGTTGTAGGTAGTAGGTGCCTACACTACTACAAAATATACTTTCAAACTCTTACCTGTTGTCGTTACTGGTAATGTTATTACTCATTTCACTTGAACTTTTGTGCCTTCAAAGGCTATTATCTTAGTGCTACACTACTTTAAATTCTGGGTATTCAGCTTGAATCCTTGAAAAGCTTCATAGTATAGAACATTAGCACTATTTCCTCTATCTACGAGAATCCTTTTAACCAGTGTCGCATTGATGTTTAGGCTTACTACTAATGGATCTTGACGAGGCATGGATAAATCTATTAGATCTTTTCAGGAAACCTTGATTTCCCCCAATCCTTGGTTATTGATTATGTGTAGAAGAGATTTCTGCGATTTAGATCTTTGGAGCCTTTCTGAATTAAGGCTTCTATTTTCCTACCACACTTGCTCTTTTTGGCGGCCTCCCATGATTGACCCTGATATAGAATTGTCCAAATAAAGTCTTAGAGATTGATAGTTCTTCTGGTTCTTTTGACTATGGACCCTTAAGCACAGGAAGGGATTCCTCGACTACTAGTTCATGCACTGGTTGTGCAACTCTGTATGTGTTGTATTTGCTCATTGTAGATCTATAGATAGTATTGAGGACTGATGTGTTGCTATCCTCAGCTCGATTCTGCTTGGTAAGAACCTCTACTGGTTTCAACACTATCTTCACACTTGCTCTATACTCCTAAAGCCGACCTTTGCTCATAGACAGATGGATTTAGAACCTTAGCACCCTACGGTTCTAGATGGTATGACAAATCTTATTGTGGAAGGCACAGTGTTTGGTCTTATCTTTTTTCTTTATAGGGCTGTTTATCAGATGCCGCTGTCTTGAAGATTCTTATGTCTTTCAATTTTGCCTATATTTGCTCTGTAGAGGTATTTATAAGATGAAGGATTCTAATGGATGCTTAGGCCTCTTTTCTGAGCCCATCCTTCCTTGGGAACCTCCTATACATTTCCTCTGTTGCAGTTGTTGAGTTCTGTTTTTATTTTGGGGATACATTCTTAGGTTTCTGCTTAGTAATCACCAAAGTCTATTTCGATGCTATTTTGATCACTTTTTCCCTGATCCTCTACATTGATTTTTGGTTGATCATCTTGAAAGAATTAAAGTTTTTTTTGGAACAAGTACTTGTGGTAGGCGTGAAAGGTCTCATTGACTTTTTAGAAGCTTAGGCTACTATTTTTGAATTATAACTTTGTATCTCACTTAGCTCTTTATTGAAGTGCTAAATGAAGCTTATAATTGACTATGTGTGCTTCTGTCTTATTGAAAATAGGTCTGAAGGTGTCTTCTTGCCTTTCTGGTTCTACAGGTATTGTTGGATTAATTCTTCGAATGAAGAGATCGAGTTTGGTAGAAGGCTGCAGAACTAGAGTTGTGCTACTTCTTTCAGGCTCGAGAGGAATACTATACACTTTAAAGCTCTATCATAGACATGCATCGCCATCCTGAAATTATAATGAAAAATGTACTCTTCTAGGTTTGTAGTCCCATCAAACAGGTGGACATAGGGATGTTGAACTTCTCTAGTTTTGAAGCCAGTTTGATGGCAACTGTGAAAGGACCTTGATTTACCCTTCTTGCCATTATTGATATGTCGTCAGTCTGTTATACTTGACCCCTTTTTGCATACCTTAATTCTACTTCTTTCAAGATGGATACCTTTATATCTTCCTTTTCGTTTAGGACAAAAAGCTTGATCTGTGGCTCTAGATTAGCGAACGCGTTCAATTCAGTTATATTAGATACTTTCTTTGAAGCCTACAGTGGAAGAAGTGTTTCGGTATGCCAAGATTTGAATTAGATCTTTTTCTTGGTTTCCCTCAGTTCCTTCCTCTTATAACATTATTATCTTGTCGCGAAGCTCTAAGTTCTCATTCTGGTACGCTTTTATTTTTTGTAGCAACTTAGTGTAGAGTGTCGATACTCCAAGAGTTAACTCATCGCCTAAACAAGCGATTTCTTAAGTTAGAGACCGTTGTGCTGGGTTCCTGGAATTAAGTAGGCCTCTTTGTTGTGAATTCATGATTACTACTTATGTGAAAAAGATTGGGTGAGAAAAAAGCTTTTCAACTACTTTCTTTCCACAGATGGCATCATAGAAGTTCCTGATTTTAAAAATCTCCAAATATCACTTATGTACCCTTAGATCTTCACTTGAATCTCAAATTTGACCCTTTTTTCCCGTTCAAATTGTTCCTATAACCTTTAACTAGAATAAGGTCGTCCTTTTGCAAAAAAAAAAAAAAAAAAACTCCAACGCTAAAGTCAATAAATAGTAATAGAAACTATGCTGTGTATAAGAGTGATTAAACAAACAAGAGGATATTGTGTTTGGTGGTCTTTCAGTGATCGAGGATCTTAAGAGAGCTTTTAGGCTTTTTTAAGCGTTTCTCTCTAAATATGTGTTTAATTTTGCCTCTGAATGAATGATTATAATCAACTTATATATGTCTTTTATAATGCATACGTGCAGTGTTCAATTATAATTAAATGTGCTATTATGAGATTATTTTAAATCCTTTTAAGGATTAAAGAGATGCAATTATTTATGATTTGATCTATATATTTTGTAAAGAGGAGTCATATCGTGATCTTCTTTGTATGTTTCAATAGGTTTCTCTTATAAATTTGGTCTAATTCCAAGACTAATTAAATTTATGTTAACCTATTCACATAATGAAAATGTAATCGGAATGTAACTTTATCTTGTTTAGATAATTAATATGCATCAAGATTAACCAAATGAAAGAAGAAATATCCAAATCTAGCTTAAGTTCCTCGTTCGTTTCCTTGTTAAAAAATATGAGGGAACTTGAGTTCAAAATGAACTTTGCCTCGTGCCTGGATCGAGGCCTATTTCATTTAAAATGGGCTCCATCTCATCTTGAGGGGTATTTCAGTAATTTTAAGAACTTGTGGGCTCGTTTCTAGGTTTGATAATTTTCTGGGCCTGTCAATTCTCGAGTGTCAATTCCCAAGCTTTTTCAACTCACGAGTCTTAATTTTTTTAAGCTATAGAGCTTTCTTTAATTGAGTTGAACCAGTAGTTGGACCTTGACTAAACATGAGTCAACATATACATAGTCTAATAACACCATTGGCAAAATTTAAAAATAAAATTATGCAGATTCAAATAAAAATAAATAATATTATATTATGTAAAAGTGGTTTGTTACCTAATGGTAAAAGAAACATTAAACTCATAGAAGGAAGAGGTTATTATTAAATCCCAAGTAATAGTCCAATGAAACTTTGAACAAATAGCTAGCTTTGGTGCTCCCACTTGGAAATTAACTTTAAATTCAATGGACCTATTAATGGTTCGCAATTTAAATGAAACAACATATGTATCTCTTTCATTGTCTCTCTTTATCAAAGTCTTTGTCTTTACAGTTATTAATTTGTACTGCATTGTTGAAATCAAAGTTGTGGGACTTTGGATTATCTAGGACTAGATGTTGGTAAAATATTTGGTACATATATTAAAGGTGCATTGTCTTTGTCAATGGCCACAACCCTTAATTAATCATGTATTTACCTATGTGATATTTTTAACTGAAAAGTTTTAATGCATTCTTTTTTTTAATATATATATTACATTATAAATTATAAATTTCAATATTATAGTTTAAAGATTAATTAATTATAATAATTATTAATAACTAACGTTTAATAAATGGTAAATGTCTTTCAATAATTGGGAGAATTAAAATTATTCTGATTGCTGTTAGTGTTCAAATCTCTAACCTAAGTTAAAGGTGCGCATACTTTACCATTGAGGCAAATATCTAGGTACATTCTTATTGATTGCTATCAAAATTTTTAATATGGTTTGTGATATTTGGAACTAGTGTTTTAGAAACTTGTCAATCAATATTACATTGTATTCTTATTGATATATGCTTGAGTATATATAGAGTTTACAATAAATTAAAAAAGGAAAAATATAAACCTAAAAGATAAATAAACCTTAATAGGACTTAAGAAGTAAAATACAACTAAGATACAAATTTATCTACTCAAGACTCTCTATTTTCTCTATTGGAGTTTATCTTTAATGCTTGATTAATTTTAAGGGATTATAATAGTTATTTGATTTTTTAAAAGTCTATAGAAACTCTATCTCTGGTTAAAATGAGAATCCATGTGTACAAGAGTTTAAATCTCACTCAAAGAAGTCAAATTGAGCTTAAAATAAAATTTTTCAAAACTTGACAGCATCGGCTATGGCTAGTTCTTGACGCCACGGCCCCATATACTAGCATCGCGGTGCCACTATAGGCAGCATGTGAAAGCTGCGTCTCAGCTCGCTTAGGGCCGTAATCCCAAGTCCTGCACTTGTTTTCATCGTGCTCTATGCCCTCTTTGCTTTTTAATTTTCCATTTTCAACGCTTGCTCGCCCGTTTAATATATCCCTGACCTCATCTTAACTCTTCATTAGTTTTTAACTCAAAATTATGTTCAAATATAATTTTAAATTATTATATTTCAACAGTACATTATAAAGGCATAAAAGGGTATTTAGAATTAAAAAAAGTAGTCTTTTAAACTCAAAATTTATAACTATCAAAGGAGAGATATTCTCCCTTCTAGATTGATTATTCACGCCAAATACACTAGAAAAATTCTCTGTCTCTCTCTTTTAATCATTTTGCTTATAATTTTTCTAAAACCGCTGTGATTTTATTGAAAAACTAGTAATTTACCTTATTTTTCTCTAAATTCCACCAATTAAATTTGCAATTAACCTTCAAATATGTTTTGGTATTTTCATTGAAATTTATCTAATTAAAATCTCAATCTCAATCACAATCGTCACAATATTACAACTAAATAATTTAATTATGAAATTATTTGAAAACATATAAATTTTATTAAATGAAATACAATTGATTATAACTGTTTATTGGAGTAGAATAGGAGTATATATTACATTGTAGTTTCATAAATGAAGTAAAATATTTAATAATATAGAAAAAAGTAACATATTAAATATAAATACTATTCTTATTTAGATTTTTATTTAACATATATGATATTAGATGAGTGGATAAAATTTTACCAAGTATTGAAAGGGCATAAACCATCTTTTTTAAAAAAAAAAATTAATACTTAATAGAAGTTTTATGAAAATTTTAAGCTATTGAGTAATTGTCTCAATTTTAAAATTTCATTCAGATATCGTTTTACCACACACACATATAATAGATATTTATAAATTTCATTCAAATATCGTTTTACCATATATATAAATGTTTTTTTGGCAAATATATAAATAAATATTTTAATATATCACATTACATTCGATTCATTTGTAAAGTTACCTTACTACGAGGCAAAGAGAATAAGATTGAAATAATGGTCTAACAACTAACAGTTAAAGAGAGGGAAAATAAAAAAGAAAAAGAAAAATGGACCACTATGACATTTCCCAGCCAATTAGATATATTAAGTCATAGAGCTCCCGAATGGAGACGGATTTGGGGGAACAGCCACTTCAACAACTCCTTCGAGCATCTGTGAAACTTTCCTCATTGTTGGTCTAAGAGATGGCTCCTCATGAATACACCAAATTGCAACCATCACCAGCTTCTCTAATTGTTTTATATCATTCGTGGCTTCCATGTCATCTTCAACCATAGCATCCAATCTCCCACTTCTATAGCAATCATAAGCCCAATCTGTTAAAATGGCATTCTGTTCGCCCATTTCAATATCAAAACTTTTCCTGCAAGAAATGATTTCTAGCAACAAAACCCCAAAGCTGTACACATCAACCTTTGCTGTGATTGCTGTATTTCTAAACCAGTCAGGAGCAACATACCCTTTTGTTCCTCTTATTGCAGTCTTGGTTTGGCTCTGATTCAGAGCCAAAAGCTTTGCCAATCCAAAATCTGAAACCCGAGCATTGTAGTAATTATCAAGCAAAATATTCTGAGGCTTTATATCACAATGGATGATTTGTGTACTGCATTCTTCATGTAGATATAAAATTCCTCTTGCAATCCCAAATGCAATTTGAGTTCTCAGATTCCAACTAGGCTTTGTTTTTCCGAAAAGGAAACTTGCTAATGTTCCATTATTCAAGAACTCATATACTAACAATTTGTGCTGCCCTTCATCACAGAACCCTAGCAACCGAACCAGATTCTTGTGATGAGTCTGACCGATCGCGGTGACTTCATTTTTGAATTCCTTTTCTCCATCTTCAAAGACTCTATGTAACTTCTTGACGGCAACAATAATAGTATTTGCACTTGTTTGAATTGCTCCTTTGTAAACAACACCGAAAGATCCTCTTCCCACTTCTTCCTTGAAGTTATTTGTAGCTTCTGTAAGCTCTTTGTAGCTGAAACAACGCAGATTTGTTTCCATTATGCTCTTACTTGAGCGAACTCTTATCAACTTCTTCTTGTAGATGAGTAGATAACCAAGACCAAATGCACAAACCAGTACAAAATTTACGAACACTGAGGTGCCTAAGAGAACTGATAGTGTGACTGTCATCATATTCCTTTCCTCCTTGTCTTCAGGAGGGTTTGGCTGACGAGGGACTAATGGAGGAGCATCAACTTTCCTATATTTTAGGAAAGCTTTCCCATCAAAACTGCTAACTTCTCTTCCATTAGAGAGCGGTAACCTCTTCTTCCAACAGCTCTCGTGTCTAAAAATGGCGATAGCACAAAAACAATCATTCAAGCAAGCGCTTTTGCACTGCACTTCGTCATAAGGCCTGTATTGCTCGTAGTCTGACATGGGCCAATCTGTATTCGGAAGCTCTTTAAAATCGTACAGATTTTTGTTATAACCCTTCCCCCCTTCATTGCAGCTCAATTCAAAATCTGGTTTGCAGCTTCCATACTTATCACTCTCATCAAGCAAAGAATACCCTTCTGGGCACTCACACGTTGGCCTTTTATCATTTCTTGGGCGGCAAATACTATTATATCCACAAGCACCACTGCTAAAATTTCCAAAAATATTAACACAAATATTATCTGGCTTAGACCAAACAACTGACCAGTTTCCATTGCCAGTTTTGGGATGAGAATATTGCACGAAAACTCCATCAAAATTGAGAGTTGCTCTATGGTAAAAGTCTGAAGCTGGGACTATCCTTCCTATTGTGAGATCAACCCTTTGGCCGTTTCTTCTCAATATGTACATGTATCCAGACTCGTTGAATTGGACCCGGTAACCACGGTCCAATGAATCGGCAGGACCATTAGTTCCACTAGAGTAGTAAGCCTCGTAAACATTATAAGTAGCTGGATTTGCAGTATTGAGCACAAGATCTCCGGCTTCGAGCAATCGAAACTGGAACCTTCCTCGTGAGAAATTGGTCTCGGATTTTCGAGAATAGAGAATTCCACCAGTCTCCATCATCTGTGTAGGCAACAACGTATCCCTGGGATCGCTGAAGCTGTCCCATAACTTGCCAGAACTACTGCTTTCAAGCATAAAATTGCCTGTATCATTCATAAAGCCATAAGAAACTCTACCCGGATCAATATCAGAGCTCCATATTTTCTGGCCTTGAGGATCGTTTAGCACCAGCCCTTGATCAGCAGTAAGCTTTACTTGTGATCCTCTCGAGACAACAGGATTTTGATCATTGGGAATGTACCAAACAACAGTTTGTTCAGGTATTTTGTTGTACCATATGGAAAGCAAGAATTGATCATTGCTTTGTTCAAGCTGGCGAAATCCAAATGCAAAATGGCCAGAAGGAGAAAGCCATGGAGAAGCCTCAGCGCCTGCTGTGAGAGTAGCACCAACGGCTACATTTCCATTGTTTTGAGCAATGGCAAAATACGGTAGCAGAAATAGAAAGAATATGGGATGGAATATTATAAGAGGAGCCATTGCTATTTGGAAAAGCACTTCAAGGAATAAATACTGATCATATATATAATTAAGAGGGAGACTAACTCATGGTTGATATAGGAAGGGCTAGACATTTAACGCGTCAAAAATGTTGAAAATTAGCCTGGTCAATGCACATTCATGTGTTATTGTTCTTGCTTCCTTGCAATTTCGGAAAGCAGAAAGTGCACGAATCAACACCTCAATTTGTCGTTAATTGGTAGACTTTTCAACCATCTTTGAATAATCTTGCCCCTTCAATGGAGAAATACTGAGTTTAAGGACAAAGATAGATATTTGAGATTGAGTTGGGGACGGATTTGAATTAGAATATTCTCTTAAAAATGGAAAATTTTCAGTTATAGTTTTCAAAATTTGGTTAAAATTATATAATTATTTTTTATTTATATTTTTAAATATTTTGATTAGTTCTTATTGTTGAAAAAATAAATTTTAATAAACACTTTTTAAAAGCTATAAAATAAATTAATATGTTTAATTTTGATAAATAATTTTATATTTAAAGAAAATATATTTGATTTATAATTTTTAAAAATTAATAATTTTTTAATTAAACCCCAAAAGAAGTTGAGCTTTTCACTGACTCTTCAAATATGATTAGTTTCCGCTTTTGATTAAAAAAAGAGGTTGTTTTGAATTAATAAAGTCAAAGGGAGAGGTTACTATCAAATCAAAAATAATAGTCCAAATTTGATTAAAAAAAGAGGTTGTTTTGCATTAATAAAGTCTACTGTAAACAATAATATATTGTGTAAAAGTGGTTCTTTACCCCAAAAAAATAACATTAAACTTTTATATATATATATATATATATATATATATATATATATATATATATATATAAAAGGGAGAGGTTACCAAATCAAAAATAATAGTATAAGGAAGCTTAGGACATATAGCTAGCTTTGGTGTCTCTGTTAAAATTATAAATTTAAATTAAATTAATTATAAGATCAAGTTTAAAATTAAATTTAAATATTTATAAATTTAATTTTTGAAAATTTTAAATTAGGTAAGATATTTTAAAGTTAATAATTAAGGAGATAAGTATTATAAACTTATGTGGTTAATAATTTTTTATATTATTTTATTTGTGCAGTTTTAGTTTGTTGAAATTAAGTATAAATATCCCATCTCTCATTTAGTTTTACAAGCAAGTAAGTTAAAAATAAAAAGTTGATAAAGTATTTAATCAATTGTTGAGAGTTTAGTGTGTTGGAGAATTGAGCAAATAATAAGCTCAACAAATAGTGTGTGAGTATTGAGTTATGAGTGTTGTATTAAAAGTGAGAAAGAGTGAGAGTTTCTAAAATTTGTATTATAAGTTTTGAGTTTATTGTATTAATAAAAGTGTTCCATTTGTGCTCCATTATTCTCTATAATTAGTGTTAGAGTGGGGCTGTCTGGGACTGCTCAAGTTGTAGGATTTCTAAGAATTTTGAGTATGTTCTGTAGTTGCAACTTTGATTGATCTTCTATATCAGAAAGGATTTCTAGAAATTGTGAGTGAGTGAGTTTCTGCGTGTTGTGAGTAGTCTGTGACTCTGCAAGTTTGTTGACAAAACTTGTTTCTTATTACTGAGGTACTGCCAACACGATGGGTGACTTTCAAGTCGTTAGAAGAATCAAGAAGCTTAACAACCAAAATTACGATACATGGGTAAGTCGTTGATGGAGTTTTACCTTCAAGGCCAAGATCTTTGGGAGGTCGTTGGCGGGAATGAAGTGAAGCAGCCAGCAGATGAAGTCACTTTAAAGAAGTGGAATGTAAAAACTGGTAAGACTATGTTCTCCATTAAGACCACAGTTGAAGAAGAAATGTTAGAGCCCTTAAAGAAGGCCAAGACGCCAAATGAAGCATAGGGCACTTTTGCATCACTCTTCTCAAAGAAAAATAACATGTGACTACAACTTTTAAAGAATGGATTATTGTCAATTGCATAACCCAACATGACGATCAACCAATACTTTACAAAGATAAAGTCCTTGTGCCGTGAAATATCTAAATTAGATCCTACCGCTACCATTGCCGAAACTAGGGTGAAAAAAATTATCATCCATAGTTTGAGGTATGAGTATAGAAGTTTTGTTACTGCTGTACAAGGCTGGCCAACCCAACCCTCTCTGATTGAATTTAAAAATTTATTTACTGATCAAAAAGTGATTGCTAAGTAAATGGGTGAGGTCTCTTTAAAAGGCGATGAAGAAGCACTCTACATCTACAAAAGGAAAGATCGATTTAAACAATGTGCTGGTGGAGGATCTAAAAGAGATGATGACAAGATAAAGAGTTATCACCAAGAAGGTAGCTCACAGACAGGGGGAGTATGGAGGGCTTGCAGCAATGGTAGTCACTCTAACTAAAAGAAAAAGTTTGAAGAAAAATGCTACAATTGTGAAAAAATAGGACATATGGCAAAAGATTATTGGTCTAAGAAAAGGTCTGCTGAGGGTAATACTATCACATCCAACTCAAAAAAAAAACATGAAGATGAGTGGGATGCTGAAGCATCTGTCGCTATAGAGGAAGAAGACCTATCACTATCAGTGATAATGTCTGGACGGATTGACTATGAAAATGATTAGATCGTTGACTCAGGATGTTCAAATCATATGACTGGTGACGAAGAAAAGTTACAAGATATGACTAAGTACAAAAAAAATTACGCGGTGGTAATAGCCAACAACTCAAGATTACCTATAGCTCACATTAGTAACACAGTCCTTGCACCTCGTTACAGTCCTAACAAGGTAACACTTCAAGATATCTATCATGTCCCTGGCATGAAAAAGAATCTATTGTCACTATTATAGTTAACATCTTCTAGATACTATATCTTGTTCGGTTCACAAAATATTAAGGTGTACCAAGATTTAAAAATTACAGGAACACCAACAATGGAAGGATGATGACTAGAGTCAGTCTATGTACTATCAGCAGAATAATTTTATGTAAATAAGACTCGAAAGAATGAGACAGTAGATTTGTGGCATGCATGATTGGGGCATGTAAGTTATTATATGCTAAAAGTGATGATGAATAAGGCAATGCTTAAGGGTCTACCTCAACATGATGTAAGAGTGGATACAGTATGTGCAAGATGTCAGTATGGCAAGGCACATCAACTACCATACGAGGAGTCAAAGTTTAGAGCTAAGGAGCCATCGGAGTTGGTTCACTTTGATGTGTTTGGACCTGTCAAGTAGCCATCAATTAGTAGTATGCGGTATATGATGACATTTATTGATTACTTCTTGAGGTATGTAGGGGTTTTCTTTATGAAGGAAAAATCAGATACTTTTTTAAAGTTCAAGAAATTTAAAGAAACAACTGAAGGAGAAGTCGGAAAGAAGATTCATTGTCTCCACACAGATAATGGGGGAGAATATACCTCTGATGAGTTCTTACAATATCTTTGAGAAAATAAGATACGATATCAGTGTACATGTGCCAACACGCCACAACAAAATGGTGTTGTAGAAAGGAAGAATCGGCACCTTGCAGAGATTTATAGAAGTATGTTGCATGCAAAAAATGTACCATGAAGATTTTTGGCCGAAGGAATGAAGACTGCAGCCCACGTGATTAATAGACTTCCTTAACTAAGGTTAGGGTTCATATCACCCTTTGAGAAGTTGTGGGATATGAAACCTATAGTGAGTCATTTTGAAGTATTTGGTTGTATATGCTATGTGTTTGTGCCAAATCACTTGAGAAATAAATTCGACAAAAAGGTAATCAGGTGTATCTTTGTTGGATATGATAACTAGCGCAAAGGATGGAAATGTTGTGACCTTACTAGTGGGCAGTGCTACAAATCAAGGAATGTGGTGTTTGATGAAGCATCTTCATGGTGATCGCCACAAAAAGAGGAGCTTCCAAATTCAAAAGAAATAGAAGAACGACTACAACAAAAGATAGATGAGCTGAATTTCGGCCAAGCCAAGAATACCTTGATAATGGAAGTAGTGATGACAACACTGAGTAAGAAACAACTCAAAGTCTTTGAAAAACTTGCATCTATCAACAACCAACAATGGAGGCCAAATATGAAGGAGCAGAACCTGCAACCCTTCAGTCTCATCCTCGAAGGTCAATAAGAATACGAAAGCCTAATCCCAAATATGCTAATGCGGTTATGGCGAAAGAGAAAAATGTTAAGGAACCTGATACTTTTGAAGAAGCATTACAGAGCTCTGAATGGATTAAAGCTATAGAAGAAGAAATTATAGCGTTGGAGCAAAATCAAACTTGGAATTTAGTGCCAAAGTCAAAGGATGTGAAACTCATATATTGTAAGTGGGTATATAAGATCAAAAGAGGTCCCGATGGATCGATGGAGAGGTATAAAGCTCAATTGGTAGCTCGAGGATTTTCTCAATAGTATGGACTAGAATATGATGAAAGGTTTAGTCTAGTAGCCAAGATCACTACAGTACGAGTTTTACTTGCATTGGCAGCTAGCAAAGGTTGAATATTGTGGTAAATGGACGTAAAGAATGCTTTTCTACATGGAGAGTTAGATCGAGAGATCTACATGATTTAACCAATTGGATTTGAAAGCAAATTTCATCCTGATTACGTGTGTAAATTGAGAAAGGCATTGTATGGATTAAAGCAAGCTCTAAGGGCGTGGTATGGTAAAATTGGAGAATTTTTAACATACGGTGGTTACTCTGTAGCACCAGCTGATTCGAGCTTGTTCGTCAAAGCTAATGGAAAGAAACTTGCAATTGTGCTAGTATATGTGGATGACTTAATTATCATTAGAGATGATGAAGAAGAGATTTGTCGAACAAAAGAGAATTTGACGGTTCGCTTCCAGATGAAAGAGCTTGGACAACTTAAGCATTTTCTTGGGCTCGAAGTCACTCGAACAGTAGAAGGAATTTTTTTAGGACAACAAAAATATGCCAAAGATTTGTTGCAGAAGTTTAGGATGCTAGAGTGCAAGCCTATCTTAACACCGCTAGAAAGCCAATGCCAAGTTGTGCGGTCGTGAAGGAAATGATTTAAAAGATGGAACTATGTATCGACAACTGGTAGGAAGTCTTATCTATTTGACATTGACTCGACCAGACATTTCTTATGCAGTTGGAGTAATAAGTTGATACATGTAAAATCTTAAGAAACCTTACTTACAAGCAGCTCAACAAATATTGAGATATGTGAGAGACATAATTGACTATGGTCTCTTCTATAAGAAAGACCAAGATTGTAAAATAGTTGGCTATTGTGATGCTGACTATGCTAGAGATCATGACACACGACGTTCAACAATTGGGTATTTTTTCAAGATTGGTTTAGGAACAGTCTCTTGGTGCAATAAAAGGCAACCGATTGTATCATTGTCAGCTACTGAAGCTGAGTACAGAGCAGCAGCAATGGCAGCTCAAGAAAATACATGGTTGATGCAATTGATGGAAGATTTACATCAGCCAAGAGATTATAAAGTTTTGTTTGGCAAAAAATCTAGTTTTTCATACAATAACAAAGTATGTAAATGTGCATTATCACTTTATCAGGGAGAAAGTTCTGCAAGAAGAAATTGAGTTACTGTATGTTAAGACCGAAGAACAAGTGGCTGATTTATTCACAAAAAGCTTGAGTGTTAATAAGTTCGAAAAGTTTTAAAGACAACTTAACATGGTTAGAAGAACAGAAGTTGGTGTTGAGGGGGAGTGTTAAAATTATAACACAATAACACAACACTAAATTAAATTAATTACAAGATCAAGCTTAAGATTAAGCCTAAATATTTACAAGTTCAATTCTTGAAGTTTCTAGATTAGGTAAGATATTTTAAAGTTAATAATTAAGGAGATAAGTATTATAAACTTATGTGGTTAATAAATTTTTACATTATTTTATTTGTGTGATTTTAGTTTGTTGAAATTAAGTATAAATATCCCACTTTTTCGTTTAGTTTTGCAAGTAAGTAAATTAAGAATAAAGAGTTGATAAAGTATTTGATCAATTGTTGAGAGTTTAGTGAGTTAGAAAGTTGAACAAATAATAATCTCAACAAAAAGTGTGTGAATTGTGAGTGTTGTATTAAAAGTGAAAAAAAATAAAAATTTTTAAAATTTGTATTATGAAATTTAAATTTACTATATTAATAAAAATATTTTATTTATATTCTATTATTCTCTACTGTCCACTTAAAAATGAACTTCAGATTGAATAAACCTCGGTACGTAATTTAAATGAAACTGCAAGTGTATCTCTTTCATGGACGGCATTGTAGAAATTGTCTCTCCTTACCAAAGTCTTTGTCTCTCCTTATCAAAGTCTTTGCTTTTACAGCTATTTATATGGACTGCACTGTACAAGTTGAGCTTTTCACTGATTCTTCAAATAATCTTAGTTTTGACTTTGTCAATGGCCATGGCTTTTAATTAATTATGTATTTACTTCTGCGATATTTTTACTTGAAAAGCCTGACTGCATTCATGCTGATTGCTCTTAGTTAGAAAACTGTATTTCGGGGGTCAAAATGTAAAGAGTAAAAGTTAAGAGGGTTGAGCTATAAAAATAAGTTTAAAAGAGGTAAATACATAAAAAATCATATAATTATATAATACCTCAAGATTTTTTTATACTAGGATTACTTTGTAAATTTTAAATTACAATATTACATCTCAAAAATTAATTAATTATAATAATTGTCAAAATAAATAATTATCTCTAAAAAACGAAATAATTATTATTAATTATTATAATTAAATAATTAAAGAAAATAAAATTATTCTCATCTTTGTCATAGTTCAAATCTTTGACTTAAATCACAAAACGCACAAATATTATCATTCAAATAAGCATTTAAGTGTAATATCTCAACATTTTTTATCGTACCATAGATAGATTCAAATGATTTTTTCAAATTCATCATTAATTCTTTTAAAATATCTAATATTAGCTGGAAACCTCCTTTAGGATTTCAGAATCATCTTTTTGTTTTTTAAAGAAAAAGATAAGTCATCTTTGTTAAGAATTAATAAATCCTCGCTTTAAATGAGAGATGTGCAAATCTTATCATTCAATTAAAAAAGACTTGTGTTAAATCATCTCGATCCATGCGAGTTAGTCCATGATATTAGTGATTAGCAAAAGTTATTGTTTTTTTTACTTCTTTTTTTTTTACTTGATTATAATATATTAAATTTTTATTGGATTCTGATCCTTTCTTAATGACTATCTAGAAGAAAGTTAATAAAAGAACATGTCTCAACCACTTATACCTAATGCAAAGTACATGTTAAAAAATATTTAAAAGTTTAAGTAAAATTTAATTTAGAGAAGAATTTAATTTATTTTTACAAGTAGATATTAATTATTCAATAAGTAGAAAAATACTAAAATGTTTGTAATATTTAATTTTTTATTAAAAAAACAAAACAAAACTGAAATTTTATTGTGTTTTCTATAATAGTGGGTCATTGGAGTTAAATGTTGCAATAGTGGCAATTTTAACTAACACAAATATTAATTATTGAGTATGAGTAAGTTTGTTTGATTAGGGGATGAGGCCGTGTGGGATACGGCTTTGCAAGTGCCGGCTTCAAAATTGGTTTGGTTGTTTGGGCGGTTAACTTCAACTATAAATGAAGCAAATGAAACCAAAGCAATTAAGAAGAGAAAAACAAGAGAGAAAATAAGAGAAAGAAAAAGAAAGAGTTTGAAAGGAAAATAGGAAAGAAATAGTTTGAGTATTTAGATTTATATTCAATGATTTAATAGATAATGATTTTATAAAATTAAAATAATTATGTTTTAATATTTATAAAATATATTAGTTCTAATGATATTTTTTTATAATTTATAATATAAAATGAGTATTCGTAACTGATAAATTTTAAGTTTCTAATCCAATCTAAAAATAGTGGATATATATTTTATGTTTTTAATATAATAGTTATTAATTTAATTGCCCGTTTTTCATATTTATTTTTAGACAAATAAATGATAATGTTCATTAACTATAATAAAAAATATTTTTACAATTTATTATAGCACATTGTATGATTATGTTAAGTTTAAAAATATTTATTTGAAATAATTATATTTTTACAATATTATATAGTAGTAATTTTAAATCATTAAATATGTACTATCTCTTTAATTTAGTTTATTATGTGCATGCGTGAAAGACTAATTAGTTGTTCTTCTCGAGCGATACAATAATTTCACCGAGTAAAATCAAATTTAATTGTGCTTCTGTGTGAGTTACTCTATTAGATTAAACTAACTTTTCCTCAAATAAATTTTGTATAATTTTTATTATATATGCAGTATATGATATATTCTCAACATTGCGTTATATATAAATTTTATGATTATACAATACATAGTTTCACAAATATTTTTGATAGGACCCTCTCCGAACCTCTCTACTGTAGGTTCAGCGGTCCTGTCGGACACCTCAATGAAAATTCATCAGAATTTAATTGGGTAAGTTAAAAAATTTCGTGAGGTAAACCTATTTTAAGTTTCTGCTATTACTGAGAAAATCTTGTAATATACATGAAAATAACATCTTAATTTTTTAAAAGAAAAAAGGGCAGAGTTTCTCCTGTTTTTCGAAAAATCTATATAAAACTTACAAAGAAATTTTACTTCTATTTCAAACACTTCCCAATACTATCAATTCAGACATCCTGTCATTTCCAAACCAAATCTAACACAATTCAATAGTTTTATTTAAATCACAAAATGAGCATACTCATAAAAAGTAAAAACTATCATCATAATATCGAAATCTCTTATTGTTGGTTCAAAACATACATACAAATACACATGCTTATAACTACTATACAGAAAGTAAAGGGTGCTATTTAGCATATTTACATATACAAAAATGATCTTTAGATTTGGCCCACTACTAAGCAATAAGAGGATCAGTAGCTTTGTATACACCTGAAAAGAGGGTTTAGAAAACATAAAACACAAAACGAGTGAGCTAAAGGAGCTCAGTAAGTGTAATTAAAATTTTAAATAAAATAACATTATGCATAGATAATAAATTCTAAGTACATGCATAAATCATACTTCTAAAATTGATGTAAAGCCATAAAACGGTTTCTAACATCATATGCTGATGAAATCTTACCGAACGGATTTTATCTACATCTTTGAAAAACAATATCCAAAATATATATAACACAATATCTACCATGTGCATATAAATGCATAAAATGCTATTAGTAGATCGAAAACTAGAAAGTCCTTGCTCGGCCATTTTCTTTTTAAACTGTACCAATGGTAACCCTAAAACTCTATACTCATACAGTGACTCAACTAGCACCGTACACGTGAGTAGGTCACGGGGTAACTTAACTAGTAGTACCCACAGTGACATCTCAAGACATCTCACTAGTTATGCAGCGGAATCCTATATCACATACATATAGTGAGATAATATCCCGTACACTTAGAGCGACTCACATAACTCAACATCCCGACTTATCGGAGTTAGTGACACACCTCCCATAACCTACCCATGTGTATGGGATATACCGATCGAGTCTAATACAATCACTATCACTATAATCTGTGGGTACCAATGGCCTTTAAAACGGATGCAGTAATTTTAAAACTATTTTTTAAACCGAACATGTAAAAGCATATCTATGGATATATATCAAGATCATAAATTATGTTTATGCATTGAAAACTCATAAAACATACATTTTTATTATGCGAAAATAAAATAAACGAAAGATAAAAGAAATGACTGATTGTCACTCATAATCTCTCCGAGCTTAATTACGTTCTGGATTTTTACTCCCGTTGCTGCTATTAGTTTTCTTCACCTGCGCATCATAAATAATATTTAGAACCAAATCGAATACTAGAATCTCATTTAACTATTAAACGTCCTAATCGGTATACAAAGCCCGGATGAATACGACTTTTTTATTTTCGTTTACTAAGTCATTTAATCTAATCTAACTCATCATCCGGCTCCCTGAAAATTATTAAACGTCTTATAACTGAGTTGGACATAATTGCCCTTCACCTTCTCAAAATGGACAATTATGTCCTATTTTTTTCATTTTTGGTTTTTTCATCAACCATATACATTCAATATACATAAGGCACTATTTACACACAACAACTCAATCAAAATACCACACAATCCCTAACTTCCTTAAAGTGGCAGAATTTCACCCTAAGTTCTAACACATTGTTTTTCTCAATTTCTTATTCCAATTACAACCAATTGAAGTCTCTACATTCAAATCACCCAAAACCCTAATTCTTACCTTGTCAATTTCTTTAATTTGATGACTCCTTCAACCTCTACACTAGAATTCAACTCAATTTAAACCAAGAATACACACAAGAACATCAATTGAAACAATCTTGAAAGTTCACTTATAAATCTCACAAAATAATGCTTTTCTTACCTTTTTTTCTTAGATTTTCACTAATGGAGACTTCAATTGAGTTTAGAAATTGGTATGTAACCTTATTTTAGCTTGATTAATTATGAAAAATCATGAAAAAAAAACTAAAATTTCACTGTAGCAGCCCCTCAAACACTTGCAAGAATTTTGCTCTCTTTTACTCTAAATGTTTGCTTTTATCACTCTTGAAAAATCTATGCACTTCAATTAACCAATTTGACCAATTTGCTCTCTCAATTGACCAATTTGAAAAATCTACACACTTCAAATATATATATATATATATATATATATAGTGCTCCCTCAATTGACCAATTTACCCCTCAACTTACTCTAAATTTCTAAATTGTTACTGGTTGGAAACTAATATGCAATTGGTTCCTTTATAACTATCTAATTAGAATAGTCCAAGGAACTAACTAGAATTTTCAACTTGGCAATCCATGAAATTATTTCTAATTGGTCTATTCTTTAATATATGAATTGTATTTTTCAACAAAGGATTGTTCTATATATAACTGTTAAATGAAAATTTATGTAGTAAATTAGAATTTTCTTTTTCAAATCAATAAAGAAAAAATTTAAAAATATTCTAGGGTCATTCGATACTCCGACCGCGTGTGAAATTACTAAATTAAATCTAATATCTTTTATGCACACTATAAAAAAAATATTTAATAAGTTAAAATTAGGTTACCCTACGGTACTTATACAAATTATTTATTATTTTATTATAATACATAAATTATTATTGATAATATATATAAAATATATAATATTTTTTAATTATATTCATTTCTTTAGTTTCAAATTTATTATTACTTTTTTATTTTTAAAATTATTTTAAATTTTTTTATAATATAATATACCTTCACATTTTAAAAGTTGAACCATAAATCACATGTTATTATCATTGAATTCATCTCAAGTTTTGAGAAAGACTTGAGTTGGGTCCTACTATTTTCTCTATACTCCTTATACTTTTTTCTTAAAAAAAAAAATCAATGATGAGATTACCCATCATCAATACAGAACTCGATAGTTATTACATATAGTTTTTATTTTGGCATCATCATTTATTGTACTTCTTAAGTCATGATAAAGTTAGCAAACCAGTTAGTCTAACAATGAGCCACAATGAGCCCAAGATTTGCCTGCCATTCAACGATCATCTTCAGTATGTCCCTACCTGGAATGACCGATGACAAATAAATTTTGCTTTCTCTAAGAGTGAGAGGAAAATATTAATCACTTATTTAAAATAATAATAAATATTTACAGAATACATCTATTTAGCACAGTCATTGTGTATAATCATGGATACATACAAACAACCAATATTAACATTATATTAAATCAATTAGTATGAATAATTTTTTTAATAAATTATATGAATAAACTTTTATAAATAATTTATACGTATAATACAATAGCATTTATAAATGATGTTGCATAAGCCGGTGTCTAATCAAAACTCCACTTATATTAATACAGCTCTTTAAGTATGAATTTTAAAAATTATGGTCAATTCTCTGTACAGCTTTTTTTTTCTTTTTTTTTCTTTTCTAACATTGATAATCAATTAGGCATTAGATATATATTATACATTATATCAACAGAAACTAAACATTACTTAAACATTTAAACATTTATGTATGTTCAGATCTATACCTCCACAATAGGAGGAAACATTATATTAATTAATCGGAATCATACATCACTTGCACACTTATATATACTTGAATCTATACCTCCATAATAAAAGGACTCATTATATCAAGCAAAATCATACATCCTTACACACTTATATATACCTAGACTCATATCTCGTCAACAGGAAAATAACACATATCCACAATAGGAATACAACACACTCTGGTTAAAGTAGAAAAATTTTACAATATTTACATTATTTTGCGCCTTAGCTAAGATTTGAACCTTTAACCTCAAATTAAAGAGTATAAATTTTTTGTCGATCAAAACAGCTGTGTGCATTTGTTTGTACAGAGAATTAAACTAAAAATTATATATCTAAAAAATTTAGATGCTTGCACTTGAAAAATATTTTTATTTGTCAGTAATTCTTATCAAAGCTGAGAAGTCATTTCTATGCACACCTGGATGTAATTTGTAAGCCTTTTGCTTAATGGAATAGTGGTTTGTGAAGCAATATACATCAAAACAGACTTGGTTGATGACTTTACTCTCAGTTGACTTCATTTCATTTCATCTATTTATTTATTTATTTTAAATCCATCTTGTGTTAATGTATCAACCCAATTCAATTCTATAGGAATGTCTTTTCCTTTTGATCGTATTTCACTTTCCTTTCTTCTTTTGCTGCAACCATTTTCAAGTGTTGCTCAAGCTAATGGCAACTTAACCACTGGAGCTGCTCTTTCTAAAACACAAAACGCCTCCTCCATGGCTCTCTCATTTTGGAGACTTTGCCTTTGGTTTCTAGCCACTTGATAGTAACAAGGATCTGTTGCTTTTTTTTGGTATGCGAAGATACTAGAGAAGACAATTGTTTTGTGTGCAAATGGAGTTGAGCTTGCAGCAATAGGAGTCAAAGTAGAGCTCACTTCTGCTTGTGGTCTTGTGCTCACTGGCCGTCAAGGTGATAAGCTATGGAAATCTGGACCCACCATAGGCACTGTTGAATTAAGATAATGTGTTGAATATGTCGAATTAAGTTCAGTAGTGCTGAACAAAAGCATTGGTTCAGTTGATTGAATGGTAAAATGTAGAAGTTAAGAAGCAGAGATTACTGTCATCAGGCTTGAGCTCAACTGAGTTGTCAGATGTGATTGGTTGCATCTACAGGTGCTAATGTTCAAGTTATATTAGCTGATGTGGCAAGGAAATTGAGGTAGCAGAAGTCTCCAAAGGGTGTATTTCCATAAAGTATATTTCCCTCCAAAAAGTTAGAATGTTATAAGTTTGTTAGATGTAGTCACAGGATTTACGGGCTGCTTGTCATGTGCACAATCAATTATCTTTGTAACTATAAAAGGAGAAATAGTAGCTTCCTTCTTGCAACACGATTACAGAAAGAATCAATGAAATACAGAATTTGAATATATATATATATATCTCTTTCTAGTTTTTCTCTGTTACTTTCTTACTTTCCAAACAACAATTATTTTTCTTTATATAATATCAGAGCCATTTATGGAAGATGCCAGCATCTCTAGCACAAATTACACTTCAACAAACACAAATCCTTTAATAAACACAACCTTCTCCTTTCCTTCAACTATGAGACTTACAAGAACAAATTATGTAGTTTGGCATTCACAAGTAATGGTTGCCATAGTAAACAAGCTTGAAGATTTCATTAATGGTAAGAAGAAAGCTCCAAATCAGGCTCAAGTTAGCCTATGAAATTATGGACGAGACAAGATCAGTCCCTGTTAGGTTGGTTGTTATCTACCATTTATGATTCAATATGCAATCTTGTGATTTTTAGTCAAACATCTAGGATCTTTGGTTATCAATTGAAAAGTAATTTGGATTTGAGTCTAAGGCTCAATCAATTCACATAAAAAAATTTGCAACTATGAACAAAGGATCACTCTTGATGTAACAATATTTCTTGAAGGTTAAGAGCTTAGTTGATGAGCTTACCACTGCAGTTTGTCCAGTAGAAAATGAGGAGTTTATAGAGTATTAAATCGAAGGAGTGAACATTGATTATGATTTAGTATTGGTATTGATAACTAATCAACTAAGATCAATAAGCTTAGATAAAGTATATGCAATGCTCCAGACTCAAAAAGGAAGATTTTTACAGAACTCTGGGAATAAAAGTTCAAATCATTCTAATTTTGTTACAAATTATGCTTAAAAAGGAGCAAAAAGAAGAGGCTTTAATGGTGCAAGAGGTTTAATGGTACTGATAGAGGACATAATGCATATGGTAGTTATGTGTATGGTAATACTGGCTTTAATAATGAAAAATTTAATAACTTTGGAAGAGGAAACTAGTAAGCTAGATGCACGAATCAGAATCAATTTAGAGGTAGGTTCAATAATCAGTTTGGCAGCAGAGACTTTTAGAAGCTAATTTATCATATATATATATATATATATGAGAAATATGTGATGACATATTTTAGAGTGTATGCATGTGATTATGTACATATTGAAAAACTAAACACATATATCATATACACGAATTTGGCAGTGGAATTAAACATGTAATCAACATGTACACATGTACTTAAATTTATAACAACTTAAGAATACATAAAACATACATTTGAAGACCTTTGATGAAGATTTCAAATTCAAAATTTCTTTGCTCCAACTTTGAGCTCACCTTGAAGTACACTTTTGTTCAATTCTAGTTCACAACAATCCGGTGGGATTGTGAAACTAGAATAACAGCAGTATAATCTTTAGCAATAAGGTTTATATTACTTGATTTATTTTTCTTTCTCATTTGGTTTTTCTCACAAGTCTTTGTTCAATGAAAAACTCTCTAAAAATCAACTCTTCCTTTTCCTCTCAACCCTTGCACGAAAATTAATTCACACACTTATTAACACAATTGAAACTCAACCATTTTTAGTGCTCTCAATACTTCACAAAGTGCTCCGCCAAAATTAGATACTTAGGCCAACTATCAAAATAAGTTTTGGTGGCCATTTTAATGGTCTAATAAAAATAAAATTAACTATTAATCACAAAATGGTGCTCCACTTAATTTAATTTATGTTTCTCAAATTAGGCATATCTTCTATTTAGGAATAAAATAACAACTAAATAAAATTATATTTTATTTATTTAATTATTCAAAAACTATTTGAATAATTAATATTTACCTTATTTAATTTTACTAACATGGTTAATGGTTGAATTCAATGTAAAACAACTCATGAAATAAAATTGTACCACTTGTTAACATCTAATTAGTTAATAACTCTTGTTAACTAATTAAATGATATACTTAACATTTAAGTCTAAATAAGTGCACAACCCAAAGAACCCCAAAACATATTTTCAGTTTGCTAAAATTTCTAGGATGGAACTATTCAATCCATTATGCTGCCCCAGTGCACAATGAGTACACTTCATATTGTGAGACTGTAGTCCCACACCCGAATTGTCGTATGAAACTCCTTTATACGTCCACAAATGATGCCCTCTCATACACGTTACTACTATTACAAAGCGACACATTAGACTATACAAGTTGAGGTAATAACATATTCATATAACCCTTCCATCATTTATATCCGGGTAGAGTAGAGATATAGATCAACACCGTCAAATCTCCATATGCCCGACCGAAACCTTATCTCTAGAATTGTATTTCAATAAATAATATTCTCAAATACTTTTGTAATAGTATTTATACCTAGGGTTAAACTCTTTTCCCTGGAATTACTGCTTATGACCATAAGACTTTTTGAGATACAATCTTTAGAGTATTAAGATATAATACTCACCCAAATAAGCTGATGGATCCCATATCTATGTATACAGGACTTCATAAGTATCGGACCATACCCAGCGACACCCAGTGGTCAGACCATGAAAGGTTTCTGACATGTGTAGAACCAAAGTATGGTGGATCACTCACAAGCCAATCGTGGCACTCAGGTCAAAGGACTACAAATACTACTCAATTCGAAAGACCCTTCATTGACGGCTTTATGAGATGTCTATTAAAAATCTTTGTGAGTCTGTTCAATATTCAGTCTTTACTAAATACCTGTATCTCTATACGAGCTTCCATTAAACTCATAGTTTGCTAAGACTAACCATCTGGACCATCTAGATATAGACATACACCAATCTATATATTTATTAAGGTATTCACTGACAGACCAACATTAGTGAAGATAGATCAGGAACATAATATTTGAGAACATATTTGCATAATGACATTTCCTAGCACTATTTGCAACTACATCATTACTAATATATTCTTAGGTCATTGTCCCATTTCAGACAAGGCTCTAACTCTTTAGATATTGAAGACTCTTATAACCTGATAACTCTTCTCAGTGCCAACTCTTAACATTTATAACTCTCAGCCTTACTAATTCTTATCACTGATCTAAACTCATTTAGACTAAATCTGAATTCTTTCATATCGTATAATGTCTGAAACGTTACAAGCATTTTATCATATATAAATATAATTTGCGATTTAATGAAATAATAATACTAGTATAAATATTAAACAAATATTGATACATAAAGGGATGACACGTAAGCACAAATTTTAACAACATGGCTATCCTGCATCCTAGTGCTACTATAGATACTAGAAGGATTATGAGCCTAGAAATCCTGTTAATTATGGTGGAAATAATCCTCAGCAGAGTAGTACATGTTGCAACTCATAATGTTCAATAAGACAAATATATTAAAATTGATACTCAAATTCTGGAGCTACATATCATTTAACCAAATGGTACAACAATCTTGCAATCAAGGATGAATATATAGGGTATTAGTAACTTATGATTAATAATGGATATGGTTTAAAAGTTATGTTTATTGGACATGCTTGGCTTAATTCCAGTTCTGAACAATTTACTTTTTGTGCCTTCAATAACCAAGAACTTAATAAGTGATATACTTTTTGATTTTTACCCTTATGTATGTCTTGTTAAGGACAAGAAGATAGGGAATATGTTGCTCAGAGGTATTGTTGTGAATAGACTTTATAGACTACTGTCAGTACTATCTAAAGATTAAAACATTTCTGCATATACTCAGCCATTTGTCTTAGAAATATTGTTAAATTCTCATCCCATATCTATGTTATCAATTTGTTCTCTTGCTACATATTGTTTCATAAATAAGAATTAGTCTTGTACAACTAATTCATGTGCTAGTATCTGTAGTTTCAAGTCAAACACATTACCTTGTAATCTTTCCGTCATAGTTTCAAGCTTACAAAATGTATCCGATTATAACTTGTGGCAAAAAAGGCTTGGATATCCAAGTCATTTTGTGTTAAAAAGTGTGATCAATTCTTGTAATTCTTGTTTAATCAAGAATAAAAAAATGCAAATTGAGTTTTGTGATTTAGCCAAATGGGTAAACTATATAGACTGCATTTTTCCTGTCTTGGAATTAAGACAAGAAATCCCTTAGAACTTGTATATGTTGATGTTTGGGGACCTTCATCTATTACAACCCTTAAAGGATATAAAGATTATCTTAGTTTTGTTGATGATTTTACAAGGTTTAATTTGTTATTTCCCATGAAAAAAAAATAAAGCATATGATATCTTTAAAAACTTGAAAGTACTTAATGAAAAACAATTGGATAAGTATATCAAAACCATTCAATCTGACTGAGGAGGGGAATTTAAGTCCTCTAATTCTTTCTTAAAATAATAAGGTATTCAATTTAGACATCCTTATCCATACATACGTCATTAAAATGGAGTTGTTGAGAGAAAGTACAGACACGTTGTTGAAATAGGTTTGTCATTGCTTGCACAAGCCTATATGACTCTTAGTTATTAGTGGATGCATTCAACACTACTTTCCATCTAATAAATAGGTTACCAATAACTGTTCTTAATAATAAGTTACTATTTGAGAAGTTGTTTAGTAGTAAGCTTAATTATTATTTTCTAAGGGTGTTTGGTTGTACTTGTTTTTCATACCTTAGACCTTATCTTTTAAATAAACTCAAGTTTCACATTAATAAATATATTTCTTGGGCTACCATTCAGATTATAAGGGTTATAGATGTTTGTATCCTATAGAAAAAGTCTATATTGCCAGACATATTATATTCAATGAAAGTTGTTTACCATATACTGTACTCTTCCCTCGGTTAAATTTTGAGTATGATATCCTTGATATCATACCTTAACTGAGTATATAAATACATTTACTTTCATAACACCATCAAAAGGGATAAAGTCTTTCACAATAAGTCTATTGACAGTTACCACATAACTTATTCTAATTGCAACACCAGCTAATCATTCCATATCAGAACAATCCATCTCCCTAGTACACACTTTAAACCAAAATACACAGTCTCAACATAACACACACATACACACCAATCATCAATAATCAATCTCAATCAAGATACTCAATCTTAACTTACCAATCACCAAACAAAGAATATTTCTTCAATACATCCGATAAGGACAAGATCAAATTTAGGAATACATAAGCAAAAAATGTTCTTAAGCTCTACAACAAGTTCAAACACAGAACCAAGAACCGTGGCTGAAGCTTTATAAAATGTAGAATGGAGATCTGTAATGAAAGAAGAATATACAGACCTTATTAAGAATGGTAAGTTCTTATCCCATAAATTGAAGCTTATAAGGTGATTGATAATAAATGGGTGTTTAGGTTGAAACAAAATATAGATAGAGCAATAGCAAAGTACAAAGTAAGGCTAGTTGCAAAAGGGTTCTTACAAAATCTAGGTGGTAATTACTTTGACACCTTTAGTTCTATTATAAAGCCTTTTACAATAAGGGTTGTGCTAAGTTTAGCAATGATGAATAAGTGGATTGTTAGGAAAATTGATGTTAAAAATGTCTTTTTGAATAGAAATTTGAATGAAGCAGTATATATGAAGCAACCTGTTGGGTTTATTGATTAAAATCACCCATTTTATGTATGTAAATTATAGACGGCTCTTTATGGTTTAAAGCAAGCTCTAAGAGCCTAGTTTGATAAGTTGAAGTCAACTTTAATTCAACGGGGTTTCAAAAATTCTAAGCCAGATACATCATTGTTCATTAAGAGTGTATCTGATAAATTAATTCTTGTTTTAGTGTATGTTGATGACATCTTGGTTATAGGCTATGATTCATACTTGTTTGAGCAATATATTCATCATCTCAGTACCACCTTTACTTTGAAGGATTTAGGAAAGTTGAATTTTTCCTTGGTATTAAGGTCAAGTCTACAGACTCAAGTTTACATTTATCTCAAATAAAATATATTCATGATTCACTTAAGAAAGCTGATATGATGGACTGTAAAAGGTGAAAAACACCTAAGGTGCATGGTCAAAAACTTCTGGCAAATGTTGGTGATCAATTTAAAGATGCAACTAAATATAAAAGTATTATTGGTGTCCTTTAATGCATAACATTGACAAGACCCGAATTAGTCTTTACTGTGCATAAGCTAAGTCAGTTTTTGTCTCAACCATTTACGTAGCATTGACAATCTTGCAAGAGGGTTTTAAGGTATTTGAAAGCAATTATAGATTATAACCTTGAATTCAGCAGCACTGGTGATAATCAACTTATTGGATAACATGATGCAGGATAGGGGAATGATCCCAATGATAAAAGGTCTATTGGGGGTTACTGTATTTATCTTGGTTATAACTTGGTTTCTTACTCTTATAAGAAGCAATGGGTTATCTCTCGATCAAGTATAGAGGCAAAGTACAGGTCTTTAGCCTTAGCCAGTAATAAAGTTCTTTAGTTGCAGTCACTGCTTCAAGTACTTCAAATGAACTCTAATTTACTCCTCTTCTTTGGTGAGATAATCAAAGTTCTTAAGCATTGGTACAAAATCCAGTGTTTCATTCTCGAACAAAAAAATATTGAATTGGATATCCATTTATAAGGAAAAAATAGTAAATCATCAACTTGAGGTAAGGTATGTGCCAAGCTTAGATTAGGTTGCTGATATTATGACAAAAACTTTATCTTCTGATAGTTTTGCGCTGTTTCGATTTAAGCTCAATGTCTTACCTCGACCTTGAGCTTAAGGGGGGAAATTAAGATAATGTTTTCAATATGTTGAATTAAGTTTAATAGTGCTAACCAAAAGCATTGGTTTAGTTGATTGAATAGTAAAAAGTAAAAGTTTAGAATCAGAGATTACTTCATCAAGTTCAAGCTCAACTGAGTTGTAAAATGTGATTGGTTGCAAATATTAGTGCTAATGTTCAAGTTATATTATTTGCCATGGTAAGGAAATTGATGTTACAGAAATCTTCAAAGGGTGTATTTCCAAAAAGTATATTTCTCATCAAAAAGTTGTTAAAAAGTGTTATACGTTTGTTAAAGTTTATTAGAGGTAGTCATAGGATTTACGATCTTCTTGACACGTGTATAATCAATTATATTTGTAACTATAAAAGGAGCAATAGTAGCTTCTTTCTTGTAACAAGATTACCAAAAAAAATCATTGAAATACAGAATTTAAATATCTCTCTCTCTAGTTTTTCTTTGTTATTTTTCTTACTTTCCAAACAATATTTTTTTTCTTTATAAGCAACACTTATGGTTTTATGGATCATACAACCACACCTTTTTCCTATATAACTTTGCTGATTTAAGTCTTAAAGTAACTTTTGAGAATGGGCATAGCATCTCACATAACTTAACTCCAACCTTCAATACTGTAGTACATGTGGCCTTAAATGGTACAGAAGCAAGCCACACGTGGCTCTTTAGTTGCTATGTTAAAGGGATGTGTAGTTTTGGTGTGGATTAGTGACATTGAAGAATAAAAAGAAAAATAATATTAAGGGCAAGTGTGACTTTCAGATTGGTTTTCTTGGGTGGCCAAGGCATTATATATATAAATTGTATAAGTTTCATTTTGTTACTCGTTCAAAATGACAAAAGACATAATAAGAAGAAAAAGAAAGAAAGAAAAAAAGGAAAATTGAGAGAAGGAAAAAAAAAAAGAGAGGAAAAAGAAAAAAGAAGAAAGAAAATGAAAAGTTTACAAGAAATAAATTTGGGTAGTTAGATTTAAACTCAATGATCCAGTGGGTAACATTTTTACGATGTTAGGACATTTATGTTTCTATATTTATATTACATATCGGTATTAATAAAAATTTTTATACTCTATGTTATAGGAGGAGTATCGATAACTAGTAGACTCAAAGATCTAGAAAAAGCTCAAGATTAGTGTGCTTTTTGAGTGGATAACTATATATATTTATATATTTTTAATACAACAGTTTATGATTTAATTACATGTTATTAGATTTAGTCATTATTTATTTTAGAGAGATAACTATTTATGCTATTTAGTATATTCATAAATATTTTTAGAATCTATTATAATATAGCTTATGATTATATTCAGTACAGAAATAATTATTTTAGGATAATTATGCTTTCATGATATTATATAGTAATAGTTTTCAAACCACCATATGTGTACCCTCCCCTTTAGTGTAGTTGTTCTGTGCATGCTTTAGATTAGTTTAGTTTGCTCTGCCCAAGCGATGCAACATTCCATCGGGTTAGATCAGTTCAGATCCTCCGCTCTGTCTATACGTGAGTTACTCCTCTAAGTTAGATCATTTTTTTCGCGTACAAGTTTGATGTGGTTTTTAATATATATATATATAGTATAAAAGGTATATGTTCCTAGAGCTGCATTACATATATTTTTTATCTTCAAAATAGATTTTATGATAATTTACACATTTAAATTTTTAGATCCCTAGTATTATATTATGATTTTGTTTTAGAACAGATTTTATGACAGCTCATACTTTCAGTATAAGTTTATTGACTACTTAATATATAGTTTCATGGTTAATTTATTTTACAGATTTATACATGTATAATTCATATAAAGTATATAATATTTTCTAATTATATTCGTTCATTGAGCCACAAGCTCACAATTTTTCTTATTTTTCCTAAGTTGTCATAGGAATTCGTGTAGTTTGATACACTCTTCACATTTTGAGGTTGACCCATGACACACATAGCTGCATAAGTGTCTTAGTATGTGTATTTATATATTTTTATGTATATTAGAGCATACGTGTACACTTTTGTTAAGGCATGTAGCCTGGTTTTATTAAAAGCTATGAGTAAAGAGTATATTAGTTCTATGTCATCGCAAGATCCGCCTCGATTCTCAAAAAGGGATTGGGTTGGGTTCTATTAGTTTGGTATCAGAGCATGGTTTTAGATTATGTAGACTTGTATATGATACATGCATGTTAGAGGTGTCATTAATGATTTGTTGCATTTTATAGATTTTCATTTTGCGCTCACGTAGCCACCCTCGCATAAAATTTGTGGCCAAACTAGGAGCTCCCTTAATTTAAGATAGAATGGAGAAACTTATTAGAGAGGAAGTAGTTGAGTTAATTCCCCCCATGTTCCCATACCTCAAATCTAGCCTAATTCTATTATAGAGGAGATACACATTCAGCCAGTGGCACAACCTATGATACAGCCTACACAGGGATAGCCTGATAGACCTGCCTTAGAGCAATCTATAGATAGGCTGGCTTGGTTAGTTATAGTTACAATTATACTGGAGAGATAAACACAGGGACAACCTAGGAAAGAAACCACAATAAAACGTGTTCATAGTTTGGGGGCATAGAATTTTCAAGCATTACAGAGCCAGCTGATGCAGAGTTATGCTTGACCAGAGTAGAACGGGTAATATCATATTGTAAGATATACTGATGATGAGAGAGTTTCCTTTGCTATATTTTTACTTAAGGGTGGGGCATACTACTGGTGAAGATCAGTATCACTTAGATATGGAAAGGGTGATTAGTTAGGTTGATTTTTGTAAAGAATTTAATGTTAAATTCTTTTCCTTGGTTTACCAAGATATCCATCCTAGTAAGTTCTGTGAACTAGAATAGGGATCGATAATAGTGGAGGAATATAAGAATCGATTTATAAAGTTATCGAGATTTACTTAATATGAAATACAGAATAAGAGGTAAAAATGTAAGAGATTTGAACAGGGCCTTGAAGCAATATCAAGACAGCAATTATAACCATGAGGCACAGTGATTTCAATGAGTTAGTAGGGGTTGCAATAAGAGTTGAGAAAAGCCTAGTAGAGACATACAGAGCCCAATCATTTAAGTAGAAACAACGCTATAGTTTATCAGTTGATGGATCAAGTAGTAGTAGAACACCTGGAGGAGAGACATCTTATACAGGGTATTCAAGTAGACAACAGTATAGTTTGAGCCTTATGCTATTAGGAGAATAGAGACAGAGCTCTAGTCAGAGTTTTATGCCTCCATCTATTGGAAGCAACATTAGAAGTTAGAGGCCTCGGGTTGTAGCCAATTAAGTAGTAGTACTAGCATGAGAAGGTACCCTTAGTGTTTTATTTGTGGCAGGAGTTATGAGAGACAGTGTTTAAAAGGTTACTACCATTGCGAACAAATTAGACATTTTATGAGAGATTATTATCTTCTTCTTCTTCAGAGTAGCAGTTTAGTAAATGGTACAACTTCTCATGATTTTCAAGGTGGTGGTGGCAATATTTAAAGACATGGAGGATCTCAGACAAGGGAGTCTATCTTTAGTGTTAGTGTACATATTAGAGCTTTAGGAGCTAGTAAAGATCTATATAGGGGTCAGCCAAGTCGACCTCACAGCCAGGCACATGTATTTTCTTTGACTCAGTAAGAGGCATAAGCTACCTTAGATGTTGTTGCAAATATACTTACTATTTTTGGTCAAGAGATGAAAAATTTAATTGATTTAGATTCTACACATTCTTTTATTTTTCGTACTTTTGTTGTGCATGTAGATAAAGTGTTAAAACCTCTAGAGTGTAGTTTGGTAGTAGCCATACCAGTTAGAGAATCATTATTGGCTGAGAGTGTATTTCAGGGATGTGTTATTAAAGTGGGTAATAGTGAGATGATAATAGATTTAATTCCTCTCGATATATCTAATTTTGATGCAATACTTGGGAAGGATTGGTTAACTAATCATCATGTTACTGTAGATTATTTCCAAAAAGAGGTTATATTCAAAAGACATGGAGAGCTTGATATTATTTTTTGTGGAGAGCGACGATTGATTCTATCTTGTGTTATATCCGCTATAACAGTTAAACGGTTGCTTAGAAAATAATGTCTAACCAATTTGGCATATGTTATTGATACCAGAGCCAATGGGGCTAAATTAGAAAAATATTCTGTTAGTCAAAGATTTTCCAAATATATTTTTAGAAGATCTCCCAAGCTTACTACAAGATAGAAAGATTGATTTTGATATTGATTTAGTTCTAGGCATAACTTCTATCTCCAAAGCACCATAAAGAATGGCCCCCTTAGAATTAAAAGAATTGAAGACTCAGTTACAAGAATTGATAGATAAGGGTTTCATCAGACCTAATGTATCACCATGAAAAAGCATCGGTATTGTTTGTTAAAAAAAGGATGGAACTTTGAGACTATACATTGATTATCGAGAGCTAAATAAAGTCATTATACGTAACAAGTACCTACTCCCTTGTATTGATGATTTATTTGATCAGTTATACGGTGCAAAGGTTTTTTTAAAGATCAATCTATAATTAAGGTATCATCAGTTAAAGATCAGAGATATTGATGTGTTTAAGATAGCCTTCTGAACTTGATATGGGCATTATGAGTTTTTAATAATGCTATTTGGGTTGACTAATGCTCCAGCTACATTCATGGACCTTATGAATAAAGTATTTCACCTCTATCTTGATCGATTTGTTATAGTATTTATTGATGATATTCTTATATATTCATGGAGTACAGAGGAGATGTAGAGCATTTGATGGTAGTGTTACAGATTTTGAGGAATAAAAGTTATACACTAAGTTTAGCAAATGTCAGTTTTGGCTAGATAAAGTTATATTTCTAGGTTATGTGATCTTAGCAGATGGAATTTATATGAATTCTCAGAAAATTGAAGCTGTGGTAATGGGAGCGACCAACTACTATGACAGAAATTAGAAGTTTTCTCGGTCTAGTAGGTTATTATCGGAGATTTATTAAGGACTTCTCTAAGATTGCTGCACCACTTATAAAGTTGACCTGAAAAAATATAAAGTTTGTATGAACTGATGAATGTGAACGTAGTTTTCAAAAACTTTAAAAGAGATTGATTTCAATTTCTGTTCTCACTTTTTCATCTAGCACCAAAGGATTTATAATTTATAGTGATGCTCCAAGTAAACCCTCAAGTTTATATCCTCACAGGTAAATAATTGTTTAACGGGTTAAGATTTCATTCATGAAGTTGGAAAACAGATAATCACTCAAGAAAAGTTTACATTTAAGGGCAGACAGATAAACTAACATTGATCCAAAGATAAAAAAATCAATTATTTAGAGTCAAACCATTCTTTCCATATACTCGCTTCAAGACTTTAATTATTTTTTGTGAATCTTACGAATAAAGAGTCTGGTGATAAAATTACTTTCTAATGGCTCTTGTCTTCTAGAATTGAATCAAGACTTTATTGAATTGCATACTTCATTTCTCATCCCAAATAATGTCATTCTAAATAAAAATTAACCATTTTAAAAGATTAATGAAAGTTCGTAAGCTATTATCTCAAACTTCTCTACTCATTCATAAAAGATATGTGATTTTTGAAAAGAATATGTATACTTAAAACATGAAAATTCTCTTAGCTATATATATTGAATTAATCATCTTACCACAAGGTTTAGTATTGTGCTCAAGAAATAAATTTGGAAGTTATTCTTTAGTAACCTAGATAGAAAAAATAATTTAAACTAAATAATTTTGAAATTATACCTTGGTAGTAAAGCAAATTTATTTATGCAAGAGTTACCAAAAACTTAACAAACAAACAAATATACATAAAATGCATTAAAAATAAAGTAATTAGAATGTGTTTCAAAAGTTCAATAATTTACTCTTTACTCTGCCATTTTAGAACTATAATGCATCTTAAGAATGCATAAATAAAACTTTTATTCACACCATTCATGAATTTGTTTTTTAGAAAAAAAAAAATTAACACTAACATTATATATCAACTATCCTCTCTTAAATCAGATTGAGTCATTGTCCTTAATGTCAAAATATAGAAAGAGTAGAGTATAGAAGATATCACCTGAAAATATTTTTATTGAAAATAAAACTTGCAACAAAATAAAATAAGCCACATAAAATGGTTAAAATTACATAAAAGTAGATAGGTTATAGACAAATCATCAAATCTATCATGCGTTTTTTTTACTGTTCCCAGTATACCAATCTATCTAATGCATTGTTGGATTAGATAAAGGTGTAAAAACTTGTAGTTCATCGAGTAATTGATCAATAATTGAATTAGAAATGAGGACCTGTCATGGTGTAGATGAGAAGAACTATTTTTTCACTGTATAATCAAGAAAAGATAACAACTTATTATAAAAACTATCAACATTTAACAAACCAACGAGTTTTTGGTAGATTTGCAATTGTGCCTATGAGACAATTTTAAAATTTTCCTCCAAAGTTCCAAAACCTCCAAGTAGAGCTATGAAGGCATCAACATTCTGATGTATAAGAGACATTCGTTCATGCATTGATGATACTTGTAACCCATCCCTAATTATTTTTCCTACAATATTCCCAACAGCTAGAGCTTTCGGTATGATACCTAAAACTTGACTGCCTTTATTTTGTGCAGCGGTTGTCATATATCCCATTTATCCACGACTACCTCTTCCATATACTGAATGAATTTTTCGCTCAGCTAATACCTTACCAAAGGTTTCTGCTGGTTCTATAAACTCTTCAATTTTTCTAGGGCTGGATCCACAAAAAACACAATTTTTTATGAATTTACGAGTTGATGTTCCTTCAATTGTTACACTCACACTCTCTCTTAAATGATTTTGAGTTTATATGAAGATGCAAAAATAATGCAATATATTTATAGAGCTAAAATGTGTTGTAAAGTTAAGTCACATGGGTAGTTGGTTGTTAATGGATAAGATTAAGCTTTAAATGTAAAATTTTTAAAATCAGTTGTTCGTGGTTAGTTATTAGAGAAGACATTTGAGGTTGAAATAAAACATTTAAAAATAAAAGATATAGTAAATATGTACAAGTAGTTGTAATTGTGGCTCACATCTTCTTCTGATTTTACGTCCAAAAATGACTTAAACGCCCTTTATAGGTCAAGGATAGGCTTCCATCTAATTTTTTTAAAATTGGTAAACAGGGTCTTTTAAAGTCAGATTCTTGAGACTGTACCGCTCATGTTCTCTTATCCTTGATAATGATATTAAATTTTTGAAGCAATAGAATCCATCAAATCAGTCTTGGTTTTACATCCTGCTTTAACATTAAGTACCTTACAGTAGAATGGTCAATGAACACAACAGTTGAAAAATCAAATAAGTAAGAACAAAATTTGTCTAATGCAAATATTACAGCAAGTAGTTCTTTTCAATTGTTGTGTAATTCATTTGTGTACTATTGAAAGTTCTGCTTGTATAATAAATTATATAGGGTTTACCTTTGTTTCTTTGTCCCAATACAGCACCAACAACATAGTTATTGACATCACGTATGAGCTCAAAAGATGAAGACTAGTCAGGAGATTGTATGATAGGAATAGATATTAAGAGTTCAATTAATTTTTCAAACAAATTTTGACACTCTTATGTTCACTTAAATGATACATCTTTTGCTAAGAGGTTACAAAGAGGTCTAGATATAGCACTAAATATTTTTATGCACCTCCTATAGAATCCAGTATGCCCTAAAAAAGATCGGATTTCTCTAATTATTTTTGGTGAGGGCAAATGAGTAATTAGTTTGAATTTTGCCTTATCCACTTCAATTCCTTTAGAAAACACTACATGTTCTAAAAAATATTTAGAAGTAACCATGTAACGAAATTTTTTGAATTCAACACAAGACCCTTTTCTTTACATCTTCTTAAGAAAATTTTTAAGTTTTCAAAATAATTATCAAAAGAATTTCCAAAAACAGTTAAATCATCCATGAAAACTTCTAAATAATGCTTAACCATGTCACCAAAAATGCTTAACATACATTTTTGAAATGTTGCTGAGGTATTACAAAGTATAAAGGGCATTCTTTTAAAGGCAAAGGTCCTAAAAGGGCATGTGAATGTAGTCTTTTCTTGATCCTCTAGTGTTATAGGAATTTGATAGTAGCCAGAATAATAGTCTAGAAAGTAATAGCTGTCCTGCTACTCTTTCTAAAATTTGGTCAAGAAATGATAAGGAAAAATGGTATTTTCAAGTGGCTGATTCAACTTCCTATAATCTATGCACATACTCCAACTAGATGAGACTCAAGTTAGTATTAACTTACCTTTTTTATTTTCAATGAGTGTAATTTTAGATATTTTTGGTACTATCTGAGTAGAACTTACTCATTTACTATCTGAGATAGGATAAATGATTCACACTTTAATTAATTTAAGAACTTCAGCTCTCATTACTTCTTTCATATGTTGATTTAATCCCCTTTAAGGTTATTGAAAAGTTTTGGCATTATTCTCTAGGTGTATTCTATGTGTGCAAATCAAAGGATTAATGCCTTTTATGTCTTTTAAAGTCCACCCAATTGCATTTTTATATATTTTCAATAATTTAATTAACTTACCTTTTTGTTCGCTTGTGAGTGTAGAAGATATTACCACCGGGTAATTTTGTTTCTCTCTAAGAAATGCATATTTCAGCCTTTCAGGTAGAGGTTTCAACTCTAACTTTAAAATTTTATTCCATTTATCCTCATTTTCTCCTAATTCTTTAAACTTTGGTTTCCATCCTTTATTTTCATTCAACTGTGCACAGTCAAGTAAAGAACATATGTTAGAGATTTTAAGATCTAATTGTATATTCGACTCAAATAAATTCATTAAAAACATTTATAAGGGATCAGTAGAACTCCCTTTTTGAATATGTTCATTCACAATCGTTTCAATCATGTTAGCTTTTTCACTTTCATCCTCCTTCTCATGTGGTTGCTTATACATATTGAAAATGTTGAGCTCAAGTGCCATGTCTCCAAATGAAAGTTTCATTACTCTATTCCTGTAATTAATCAAAGCATTAGAAGTTGCTAAAAATATACAACCCAAAATAAAAAGTATCAGATTACATATTTTAACAGGTTCTGTGTTCAAAATAATAAAATCCACAGGATATATGAATTTATTAACTTGAACTAAAATATTTTCCACTGTCCTTGATAAGGGCAAAATTATCATATATTTTCTCATGTTTTTATTATTGATATTTTATTATTTTATGAGAATAGATGGCTATTTATGTGCTTTATTGTTATTTATAGGGACTTGAACGAAATTTAAAGAAAGAACGCAAAAGGGACTAAAATGCAAAGTTTTCAAATTATGAGTCCAGCGCCCCCGCGCCACAACTGTTTTCGCCCCAGCGCTGTAATAGTGATTGAAATAAGAAAAACGACTTGCTTAAGTCGCGTCTAGCGCCCCAGCGCCGAAGAGTCACCGCACCAGCGGTGAAGCCGTTTTCATGCAGCGCCCCAGCGCCAAGATCCCACCGCTCCAGCGGTAATAGCTTTTTCACGCGTCGCTCCAGCGACAGAAGCATATCGCCCCAGCGGTAGCACGAGTCCTAATCCGACGAGAATTGAGATTTTCAAGCTCAAATCAATCCCTATAAAAAGCCACTCGTTCCCAGCCTTTAAGAGGAATCCAAGACGACCTAAGAGCACCAAGAATATAGAGCACGAGTCTTGGAGAGCAATAGGAGCTTAATTAAAGCAACTTTAGAGAGAGATACAAGACATTCTTCGGCATTAAGAGTTCCTAGGCAGCGCAATTAAGAGCAATTCGACGTCTATATCGGTTTGCTAATAATTGTATCATGATTTATAATTATTTTTACTGCTGTTCTCTTGTAGCCATGAGCTAACTTATTTTCTAGGGTTAATATTTGAACTCAATATGTGCGCTTAAATTGCCATATCTTTTTAGTATTTAATAAACTTAGTCATTTATTATTTAAATTACTTGTGTTTAATGCTTCAATATATCTAGCCAATATATGGTGAATGAATTAGTAATATTTTGATAAACTCGGAAGAGGAATCATAATATTTAGACCTAGGTAATTTGATGCATGATTGTAGAGTAATATTCAATATTATATATGCAAGTTTCAACTTAGGATAGGAATATACCTAATTGGCATGTATGATCAATAAGACCTAATCTTAATGAATCCTAATTTATTATAAGTACCCTAGGAATATAGGTATTTGGTAAATTAGGGTATACTTGCATGACCTTGGAAGAGGCTTGTGAATACATTAGCATCTTGATCAATAATAAAGACTAAGTGAGTTAAATATTAGAGGATTAATCATTAGAAACATATTGAGGGATAATATTAATCCTAGGTTTTCTCTACATTGCTATCACCTAATTTTCTTTACATTGTGTTTTTGTTTTATATTTCTTACATTCATTCTTGGATTTTTATTTTTCTGAATAATTATTAGGAAGACATAATTTTAGTAATTGGTTAAAAAGAAAAAGTTATCCCTGTGGGTTCGACATCCGACTAATTAGTCTCTTTATTACTTGCATACGATAGTGTATACTTGCACTTAATTTATGATATAGAAATATCGCATCAGTCCTACTTGGTACTATTATTAATTTATCTGCAAGCAAAAGAGTTACAACAGTTGATTTTAACTCATTGAGATTGAGCTGCTGATAAACTGAATACGGTAGTAAATTCATACTAGCACAAAGATAAAGTAAGGCTTGTTCAAGTTTATAACTTCTAATAATACATACAATTGCAGAAAAATTAGGGTCTTTATATTTCAAAGCATTATTATTCTGAAGAATAATACTTACTTATTCAGCTAAAAATACTTTTTTTTTCACATTTAATTTTTTTTTTACTGTACATAAATCCTTCAAAAATTTTGCATAAGAGGGAACCTGTTTAGTAGCATCCAATAAAAAAATATTAACTCTCATCTGTTTGAAGATTTTTAAATTTTCAAGATTATGATTCATCTTCTTGGTATTACGTAATGCATGAGGAAATGGGGTAGAGGCGAGGGTTTGGTGTTTTCTTCACTATGTGTAGGTTCAACGCTTTCCTTACCCTTAGAGATTAATTCATCGTTCTCATAAGGTTCAGAAATGTAATTTTCAACAATCTTACTGTTTCGAAGAGTGATAACTTATACGTAGATTGAGAATGAGGGAGTGAAATCTTCATTCAAAAGCTACCTTAGGGTATTTAAAAACTTGCTGGGGCTCTCTTGGTAGAGTAAGTCAGGTACTAGATAAAAATAGAACGATGATTTCGGTATAGATCTTATTAAGAAGAGAGAAAAGACTACCTTTACTTCCAATTTAAGAGGATCGAGCCCTGTTATCAAGTTCTTTAACTTGATCTATGTATTGGCTTCCTGAACTATATGCATTTGAGTTATGTTATCCTTTAGGGTTTGGTTGTGGATGAGAAAAAATTTTTTTTTTCTCGTGAATGTTCAGTGTAGATGCAAATTTAGCAAGAGTATCTTTCAAATCAGCAAATGTTTGAACATTTTGAGAATCAATAAACTCTTACTTTTCAATGAATGCATGCAAAGTTTCTTCAAGATTTTTCTTAGGAGGTGAGATATACGGTGTATAACATTGATGGTTTGGAAAATTTTGGTTTGGTTGGAAAGGTAGTTGTGAAGCCTTTGCTTAAGTGTCATTCCTACAATTAAAATTCGAGTGATTTCTCCATTTAGGATTGTAGTTTTGTGAATATGAGTTATCTGCTTGAACATATTTAGAACATTGGCTTGTTCATGAAGACATTCTCTAAATGTAAGCAAAGTTGAGCAATCATTAGTAGAGTGATCATAGGTTTCACAAATGTGACACATAATTTCTTGAACAAATTTTAATTGACCACTTTTTTTTATTTCTAAGATTTTGACTTTTTTAGGTAGGGATACTAATTTGACTTGAAGGCCATAGTCTTTTCTAAGATGATAAATTCCCCCACTAGATGTAGTGGTTTAATTTTTGCTAGGTACCTCACAGGTACCAATAGTGTCCCAATTTTGAGCATTTTCTGTTAGTAAGTCTAGATAGTTCATTGCCTCTTCTGGGTATTTGTCCTCAAATGTTCCATTACAAATCATTTCTATAATTTGCCTAATTTTGGGTGTTAAGCCCTCATAGAAATTTGAGATTAATCTCCATAATTCAAAGTCATGATAGGGACAGGTATTAAGTAATTCTTTATACCTTTCCCAACATTGGTAAAGAGTCTCTCATGGTTTTTAGACAAAAGTGGTAATTTATCTTTTGAAAGAATTTGTTCTATGGGAAGGAAATTTCTTTTTTAGGAATTATTGTTGCATCTCATCCCATAAAGAAATGGATCATGGCTTATGATTTTGTAGTCGTATTTTAGCTTTATCTTTTAAAGAAAAAGAAAAAGCTTAAGTCAAATTGTGTTCATGCTATAATTTTGGTCATTATACATGTTACACACTTCTTCAAATTCTCTTAGATATGGTAAGGGTTCTCTACATCTAAGCCATGAAAAGTGGGTAAAAGTTGGATATTGCTTGGCTTAAAATTAAAATGTGTTGCATCTAGGGGAAAAATTAAGCAAAATGGTGCATCGGTTTGTGTAGAGTTCATATAGTCTCTAATTATCCTAGGTCAGTTATGGTCATTATATTGGGACTGATTGTCCCCTAGGTTTACGAGTCCCTCAATTTAATTATCGATTATAGTGTTAATTGGTAAACAATGAGAAGATGAAAGAGAATCCAACAAATTATCAAAGAAAGTTTTGAAATTACTTTTTACCAAAAGATAAAAATTAGGATCTCGTAACCAACCACTCATACAAAGAAATTAAACAAAATACAATAATAATAATATAAATAAGAGAAAAAAATCAAAAGAAATAAAATATATAATAAAGGCAAATAAAATAGGTAAGTTAATAATAAAATGAAAGTTAGATAAATAGTTAGAAATTAGATTAGTAAAAGTTAGGTTAGTCAATGTTAGATTAGGATAATAAAAAGTTAGTAAATAAAGAGTAAGAGGCGTAACCTTCTATTAAAAAAACAAGGGAAGAATAAACAAAGTAAAACAAGTTAGGAGACTTAGCCTTCTATGAAACTAAAACAAATAAACAAACAAACAAAAAATGTTAATTTCACTTCTCTGACAACGGTGCCAAAAACTTGACACATCTAGAATATAACAGTTTATTCCCAAGTGCAGGATTGTCGAAGTAATAAACAACCTGGTGAGAACGGGGTCGATCCACAGAAAAATGAAATTAAAATTAAAAACTATATAGACTTTAAGGATAATTAAAACAGTATAAGATATTTGCAAATAATAATTCAATTAACTAATTGAAATAAAAGTTGAGGTTAGGGGGATCCACACTTAACATATGAAATATAAATATATTCAACTCTTTTTATAACTCAATTGGACACAAAGGAGGTTCTAATCAGAAGATATAACAATTAAAGTTCATCACAATTTATATATTAACTATTATTATACACAAAATCTTACAAATGGGTTCAAGTATTTGTTATACCAATTTATATTTGTCTATAATACAGCAAGACTCCTATCTTATAAGAAAGGGTATCTATACTAAATCTTGCAAATGGTTTCAAGAATTTATTGTGCCAACTATAAAAATTATCTATAATAAATCAAGATACATCACTTTAGAAGAAAGGGTATTAATATTACAAATAAAATAAATACATCATATATAAATTTGCACAACTTAAGAATAAAATATTAAATTCATGAAAAGAAATTAAGTATATCTTATTACCTTATCAAGAGTTTCAGCCTTTCACCTTAGCATAATAAAAATTACTTGGACATAATAAAAATAAAGAAAAAGAAAAGAAATGGAAGAAGAGATAACATGACTTTAGAATAGTAAATAAGAGAAATAATTTTACAAGGAGATAACACAAAAGACAAGTATTTTGAACTAAAATTTAGCTTTCTAATTGCATGCTTTAGGCATAAATAAGCCACATATATATAGAAAAACATGGATAAATCAAGACAAATGAGGAGGGAACCACTTGGATGATAAAAGTCAAGAAAGGTGGCAAATAATTTACATTGATTATTATTAATGCACCCACTTGATTGTCTAATTTGAAATTAATGTGGTTCGAATTAACTGCAATCTAAAACATACAAGTTGTACATAAGTCTCTTATCTTTTCAAATTGAGTTGTTTCATACATGTTAGATATGTTTTTATATAATTATGGGCCAAATACTGATAACTGTTCATATTGAATTTGTACTACAGATTAGTTCTGTTTTAGGCTATTTTCACTCTATAAGGGCTCGAATTTTGAATGCCTTGTGAAATACAATATATTAACCCATTGAGTCATCTCTTCACAGGATCATGAATCACTCCAATTCGATTCCTAAGTAGAAAGGTATACCTATTTTATCAAATCTACCACAAAATAGTTAAAAGCTAATTAGGTGCAATATTGTAAACATACTTAAGTCAAGGAGGGTTAAAGACACTAGTAATACAAAGTAATAATATAAAACCCTTATTAAGTGTATAATTTCAAGTGTTCATCAAAGGCCTTAAATACTAAGTTAAAATTTAGTACAACTTTTCATCCTTAGACAGATGGGTAATTAGAAAAAATTATACAAATATTAGAGGATATGCTCAGAGCCTATATGTTGTAGCTTAACGATAATTGGGATGATTATTTACCATTGATGGATTTTACATGTAATAATAGTTATTAGTCTAGCATCCAAATGGTGTTGTATGAGGCTTTATATAGAAGAAAATGCAGAACTACAATTTGCTAGGATGAGGTTGGAGAAAGAAAATTGTTAGGTCTAGAGATTATCATGGCCACTAGTGAGAAGATCAGTATTATCAGATATAGACTCAAGGTAGCTCAAGACATATAGAAGAGTTATATAGATAAATAACGTAGATAGCTTGAGTTTGCAGTAGGATACATAATCTTCTTACGAATCTCACCATAGAATAATGTGCTTTGTTTTGGTAAATAAGAAAAATTAAGACCTCGATATATTGGGCCATATGAGATTCTAGAGAAGGTTGTTGTGCTTATGTACCATTTAGCATTACTACCTGAGTTGTCACGCATTCATGATGTGTTTAATGTTTCTATATTGTGGAAGTATATACGTGACCCTTCTCATATTCTAGTTACACAACCAGTTCAGTTGAGGGTAGATTTGACTTATGACAAAGAACTTGTTCAGATAGTTGATTATCGCTAGCAAGTATTACGTAATAAGATTATTTCACTAGTTAAAATCATGTGGAGGACTCATGTGATGAAAGAGGCTTTATAGGAGCGTGAAGATCAGATAAAAGCTCAGTATCTATATTTGTTTCATATAGGTACATGAATTTCGAAGAGGGAATTTTCATAAAAAGGGAAGAATTGTAGTGCATGTGGCCATAAATGATAAAGAAACAAGCTACACATGGCTCTTTAATTGCTATGTTAAAGGGATTTGTAGCTTTGGGGTGGATTGGTGGTATTGAAGAATAAAATAAAAATTATATTAAAGGAAAGTGTCACTTTTAGATTGGTTCTCTTGGGCGGCCAAGGCATTATATAAATGAATTTCATATGTTTCATTTTGTTGCTCATTCAAAATGAGGAAAGACAGAATAAGAAGAAAAAGAAAGAAAGAAAGAAAAATCAAGAGAGAAGGAAAAAAAAAAGAGACGAAGAAAAATAAAAAAGAAAGAAAATAGAAAATTTACAGGAAATAAGTTTGGGTAGTTAAATTTAAACCCAGTGATTTAGTGAGTAATAGTTTTATGATGTTAGAACATTTATATTTCTATATTTATATTACAAATCTGTACTAATGATATATTTTTATACCCTATATTATAGAAGGAGTACCGGTAGCTGATAGACCATATGATCCAGATTCAGCTCAAGATTAGCGCACTTTTATGAGTGGATAATTCTATATTTATTTTATATATTTTTAATACAGCAGTTTATGATTTAATTACACATTATTAGATTTAGTCATGATTTATTTTAGATAGATAAATATTTATTTTATTTAGCATATTCATAAATATTTGTAGAATTTATTATAGTGTAACTTATGATTATATTTAGTATAGAAATAATTATTTTAGGATAATTATGCTTTTATGATATTATATAGTGGTAGTTTTTGAACTACCATATGTGTACCCTCCCCTTTAGTGTAGTTACTTTACATATGCATTAGACCAGTTTAGTTTGCCTTACTTCAGTGATGTAGCATTCTGTTGGGTTTGACCAGTTCAGATCCCCCGCTCTGCCTGTGCATGAGTTACTTCGTCAGGTTAGGCCAGTTTTTCTCAGGTACAAGTTTGGTATGATTTTCAGTATGTATATAATATAAAAGATATATGTTCCTAGAGCTGCGTTATATATATTTATCATCAAAACATATTTCATGATAGTTTACACTTTTAGATTTTCAGATCTCCAGTATTATGTTATGATTTTAGTTTTAGCACATATTTTATAATAACTCATACGTTCAGTATAAGTTTATTGACTACTTAGTATATAGTTTCATGATTATTTTATTATACAGATTTATACATGTACAATATATATAAAGTATATAATATTTTCTAATTAAGTCCACTCACTGAGTCACAAGTTCACAATTTTTTCTATTTTCCCAAGTTGTCACAATAATTTGTGCAATATAATATAGTTTTCACATTTTAAGGTTGGCCCACGACATGCATAGTTGTATAAGTGTCTAAGTCTATATATTTGTATTTATTTATGTATATTAGAGTACACATGTACACTTTTGTTGAGGCAAGTGGTCTCATTGTATCAAATAAAATGAGTAAAGAGTATATGAGTCATATGTCATTGCAAGATCAACCTCGATTCTCAAAGAGGGCCACGGTCAAGTCCTGTCAAATACTACCAATTCTGAAATGTTGTGCATAATACTCAACATGAACCAAACATTTCACAAACAAATTCTTCTGTTATCTCAAAACCTTTTTGAAAACTTACTTAAAACCACATTCAACTTAAATAAAAAAATTTAGCTATAAACGCACTAGCCAAAACATTTTTACTCTCAAACACTTCCTAACATTCAAGTGTGAAAAATTAAATATAAAACACTTATCTAATGTTAATAAGCTCTAAAAATAGAATTTTAAAGCCAAATATAAATGCTGCCAAAGTTCAAACGTGATAGATGATATATTGGAAACTATTGGTGTAGCTTTCCAAATTATAGAATGGAATAGTGTAATGACAGGAGAAATATGAAGCATTTATGAGAAATCAAATTTGAACCTTCGTGCCAGTTGAGATATTTTAGTGTGCACTCTAAAAATCTTTTAAATGCGTACATAAAACTTCACTTACAAGTAATGCAAGAATAAGAAGGTAAATAATAAAACAAGAAAGTTACTTGGTTCGACAATAAATGCCTACGTCTATGTTGGATCATAAGATTCTAGTCTCTTTTATTCATTCACAAAGAATATAGATCACATAGATCTCTCTCAAAAGATTATCAAGGAACACAATTAATAAAGAGCTCTCAAAATAATCTATCAATGCTATCTTGATTACTCAATATTTAAGACTCTATAAGGGATTATAATAGTTGATTAATTGTAAGGGATTATAATAGTTTATATAGTGTTTACAATATTCCTAAAAATTCTATTTCTAGTTGGAATAAAAACCTATATGTAGGAGTCTAAATCTAATTCAAAGAAGTCGAACTAAGCTTAAAACGAAATTCTTAAAACTTGGCATTATAGAGCCAACTGTGGCAAGCCCTTGGGGCTACAACCCCATAGACTAGTGCCGCGGTGCTACTGCAAGCAGCATATGGGCACCGCAGCCCTACTTGCTTAGGGTCGCAACCCCAAGTCCTACACTTGATTTTGTCTCACTCTAGACCCTTCCTTGATTCTGGCTTTCTAGTTCCAACTCTTGCTTATTTATCTAATATATCATTAACCTCATCTTGACTCTTAATTAGTTTTTAACTTAAAATTATGTTTAAATATAATTTTAAATCATTATATTCTAATAGTACCTTATACTTCATATTTGAGGGTAGTAAGGCATAAATTGGTGTTTAGAGTCAAAAGTTAGTTTTCAAACTCAATTTTTTGTAACTATCAAAGGAGAGATATTCTCTCTCCTAGATCAATTATTTACATCGAACACACTAGAAATATTCTCTCTTTCTCTTAATCATTTTCCTTACAATTTTCTAGAAATACTGTGATTTTACTGGAAAAATAATAATTTACTTTATTTTTCTCTAAATTTCATCAATCAAATTTACAATTAACCTTCAAATATTTTTTTTTTTGTATTTTCATTGAAATTTATCCAATTAAAATCTCAATCTCAATCATCACAATATTACAATTAAATAATTTAATTATGAAATTTAATTGAAAAACATATAAATTTTATTAAATGATATACAATTGATTATAATTGTTTATTGGAGTACAATAGGAGTATATGTTACATTATAGTTTCATAAATTAAGTAAAATATGAAATAATATAGAAAACAAGTAACATATTAAGTATAAATACTAATTTTATTCAATATATAACATTAGATGAGTGGATAAAATTGTGTCAAGTAATTTTTTTAAAGTTAATTGTGTCAAATATTAAAAGGGCATAAATCATCTAATATTTTAATAAACAATTTACTTAATAGAAGCTTTTATGAAACTTTAAAGGTATTGAGTATTTATGACTCCTTTAAAAAAGTTGCATTGAAATATCCTTTAACCATATATATTAATATATATATGTATATATATATATATATATATATATTCAAATATATTACATTCTATTCATTTGTAAAGTTACCTTACTATGAGGCAAATAGAAAAGGATTGAAACAATGATCTTACAACTAACGATTACAAAGAAAAAGGGACCCATTATGACATTTCCCCTGCCAAATAGAAATATTAAGCCTTAAGAGCTACCAAATGGAAATGGATTGGGGGGAACAGCCACTTCAACATCTCCTTCGAGCATCAGTGAAACTTTCCTCATTGTTGGTCTAAGAGATTGCTCCTCTTGAATACACCAAATTGCAACCATCACCAGCTTCTCTAATTGCTTTATATCATTCACGGCTTCCTTGTCATCTTCAACCAAAGCATCTAATCTCCCACTTCTATAGCAATCATAAGCCCAATCTGTTAAAATGGCATTCTCTTCACCCATTTCAACATCAAAAGTTTTCCTGCAAGAAATTATTTCTAGCAACAAAACCCCAAAGCTGTACACATCAACCTTAGTTGTTATTGCTGTATTTCTAAACCAGTCAGGAGCAACATACCCTTTTGTTCCTCTTATTGCGGTCTTGGTTTGGCTCTGATTTAGAGCCAAAAGCTTTGCCAATCCAAAATCTGAAACCCGAGCATTGTAGTAATCATCAAGCAAAATATTCTGAGGCTTTATATCACAATGGATGATTTGTGTGTTGCATTCTTCATGTAGATATAAAATTCCTTTTGCAATCCCAAATGCAATTTGAGTTCTCAGATTCCAACTAGGCTTTGGGTTTCCGAAAAGGAAACTTGCTAATGTTCCATTATTCAAGAACTCATACACTAATAATCTATGCTGCCCTTCTTCACAAAATCCTAGCAACCGAACCAGATTCCTGTGATAAGTCAGGCCGATAACGGTGACTTCATTTTTGAATTCCTTTTCTCCATCTTCAAAGACTCTATGTAACTTCTTGACTGCAACAATAATATTATTTGCACTCGTTTGAATTGCTCCTTTGTAAACAACACCGAAAGATCCTCTTCCTACTTCTTCCCTGAAGTTATTTGTGGCTTCTGCAAGCTCTTTGTAGCTGAAACAAAGCAGATTTGTTTCCATTGTGCTCTTACTTGGGCGAGCTCTTATCAATTTCTTCTTGTAAATGAATAAAAAACCAAGACCAGATGCACAAGCTAGTACAAAATTTATGAACACTGAGGTGCCTAAGAGAGCTGATAGTGTGACTCTCGTAATATTACTTTTCTCCTGGTCTTCAGGAGGGTTTGGCTGACGAGGGACTAAAGGAGGAGCATTAACCTTCCTATATTTGAGGAAGGCTTTCCCACTGCTATCTTCTCTTCCATTAGAGAGCGGTAACCTCTTCTTCCAACAGCTTTCGCCTCCAAAAATGACAGCAGCACAAAAACAATCATTCAAGCAAGATCTTTTGCACTGCAGTTCGTCATAAGAAGTGTAACGCTCGTAGTCTGAATAGGGCCAATTTGTATTTGGAAGCTCCTTAAGATCATACAGATCTTTGTTATAACCCTTCCCCTCCTCATTGCAGCTTAGTTCAAAATCTGGTTTACAGCTTCCATACCCATCACTCTCATTAAGTAAAGAATACCCTTCTGGGCACTCACACGTTGGCCTGAGATCATTTCTTAGGCGGCAAATACTATTGTATCCACAAGCACCGCTACTAAAACTACCAACCATATTAACACAAATATTATCTGGTTTAGACCAAACAACTGACCAGTTTCCATTGCCAGTCTTGTTATGAGAATATTGCACGAAAACTCCATCAAAATTGAGGGTTGCTCTATGATAAAAGTCTGAAGCAGGCACTATCTTTCCTGTTGTGAGATCAACCCTTTGGCCATTTCTTCTCATTATGTACATGTATCCAGACTCGTTGAATTGGACCTGGTAACCGCGGTCCAATGAATCGGCAGGACCATTAGTTCCACTAGAGTAGTAAGCCTCGTAAGCATTATATGTAGTTGGATTTGCAGTATTGAGCACAAGATCTCCGCCTTCGAGCAATCGAAACTGGAACCTTCCTCGTGAGAAATTGGTCTCGGATTTTCGAGAATAGAGAATTCCACCAGTCTCCATCATCTGTGTAGTCAGCAACGTATCCCTGGGATTGCTGAAGCTGTCCCATAACTTGCCAGAACTACTGCTTTCAAGCATAAAATTGCCTGTATCATTCATAAAGCCATAAGAAACTGTACCCGGATCAATATCAGAGCTCCATATTTTCTGGCCTTGAGGGTCGTTTAGCATCAGCCCTTGATCAGCAGTAAGCTTTACTTGTGATCCTCTCGGGACAGCAGGATTTTGATCATTGGGAATGTACCAAATAACAGTTTGTTCAGGTATTTTGTTGTACCATATTGAAAGCAAGAATTGATCATTGCTTTGTTCAAGCTGGCGAAATCCAAATGCGAAATGGCCAGAAGGAGAAAGCCATGGAGAAGCCTCAGCGCCTGCTGTGAGAGTAGCATCAACGGTTACATTTCCATTGTTTTGAGCAATGGCGAAATACGGTAGCAGAAGTAGAAAGAATATGGGATGGAATTTTATAAGAGGAGCCATTGCTATTTGGAAAAGCACTTCAAGGAATAAATACGGATCATATATATAATTAAGAAGGAGACTAGCTGATGGTTGATATAGGAAGGGCTAGACATTTAACGCGTCAAAAATGTTGAAAATTAGCCTGGTCAATGCACATTCATGTGCTATCGTTCTTGCTTCCTTGCAATTTCGGAAAGCAGAAAGTGCACGAATCAACACGTTAATTTGTCATTAATTGGTAGACTTTTGACCCATCTTTGAATAGGCTTGCCCCTTCAATGGAGAAATACTGAGTTTGAGGACTAAGATAGATATTTTAGATTGAGTTGGGGAAGGATTTGAATTAGAATATTCTTTTAAAAATGGAAAATTTTCAGTTATAGTTTTCAAAATTTCGCTAAAATTATATAATTATTTTTTATTTATATTTTTAAATATTTTGATTAGTTCTTGCTGTTGAAAAAATAAATTTCAATAGACACTTTTTAAAAGCTATAAAATAAATTAATATGTTTAATTATGGTAAATAATTTTATATTTAAAGAAAATATATTTGATTTATAAGTTAATAATTTTATTAATTAAACCACAAAAGAAGGAGAGCTTTTTCAATGATTCTCCAAATAATAATAGTTTTGATTTTGAAACAAAAAAAAAAAATCTTGTTTTGCATTGTTAAAGTCTCCTATAAATAATACGATATTGTGTAAAAGTGGTTCCTTAAAAAAAAAAATATTAAGTCCTGTGCATTGCATAATTTTAAAATCCAAATATTTGTACATAAAATAAAAAATTTATAGGTTATTGTCAAATCCCGAATAATAGTCCAATGAAACTTTGGACACATAGCTGGCTTTGGTGCCCCCACTTAGAAATGAGCTTCAGATTCAATGGACCTGTCAATGGTACGTAATTTAAAATCGAGAGAAAAAAGAAGTTTACTATTAACTGAAGCAAATGCTTCATTTGCTATTTCAAATTAAGGAGAAACAAACTAATCGAGGATAGAATCGAGAGAAAAAAAAAAGGAAGGAGAATAAAGAAAAATCGAGAGAGAAGAAAAAAGAAGAAGAGAAAGAGTTTGTAAAAAAAGGGAATAAAAGAAAATTAAAAAAAATAAGTTTGTATAGTTAAATTTATGCGCAATGATTTAGTAGATAATAATTTTATGATGTTAGAATATTTATTTTTTAATATTTATAATAAATATCGGTATTAATAATATATTTTTATACCTTATGTTATAAGAGGAGTACTAATAGCTGATAGGCTTTAGGATTCAGAACCAGTTTAAAATTAGCGCACTTTCGTGAGTTGATAACTATATATATTTTATATATTTTTAATATAACAGTTTATATTTTAATTACACATTATTAGATTTATTTTAGATAAATAAATATTTATACTATTTAATATATTTAAAAATAATTTTAAAATTTATTATAATATAATTTATAATTACATTTTAGTACAGAAATGTTTATTTTAAAAATAATTAAGCTTTCATGATATTTTATAGTAGTAATTTTTGAATCACCATATGCATATCCTCCCCTTTAGTGTAGTTGCTTTGTGCATGCGTTAGACCGATTTATATACTCTGTTCGAGTGATGCAGTATTCAGCCAGGTGAGACAACGTAGCAAATACACGTGTCTAGTTAAGAGGTCAACTTAACTGACCCCTTTGCAGGTCTTTACTAGCTCCTGAAGCTCTAGGTTGTGTTTTACCACTAAGAATAGACCCTCTTATATGTGGTTCTCCATGTCTTTGAACATGGCTATTACCACTTTAAAAACCTTAAGAAGCAGCACCATGTACTAAACTATTATTGTGTACTAGAAAAGGACAATTTATTTACAAATGTCCAATCTGTCTACAATCATAACAACTCGTAGAACCCCTCAAACATTATTCCTTATAATATTTATTGTATGTGGAACATTGAGGGTATTTCTTCACATTACTGCTACTACTCTGTTGGCTACTACTTTAAGGCCTCTGACTCCCTATGTGGTTTCCAATGGATAGAGGTACAAAACTTTGACTAAAACTCTGTCTCTATCCTCTTGATAGTATAGAGCTCTGACCATACTGTTGACTACCTAAATTTCCTGTATGGGATATCTCTCCTCTAGGTGTTCTGCTACTACTGAATCTACTAGATGACTAACTTTGACCTTGTTTCTGCTTGAATGACTTAGTTTTGCATGTCTTTACTAGGCTATTCTGAACCCTTATTGTAGCCCTTACTAACTTACTGAAATCATTGTGTCCTATGGCTGTAACTACTGTCCTGATATTACCTATAAGGCATTTTTTAAATTTCTTACATTTATCCCTCTTATTTTACACTACATATAAAGTGAATCTCGATAATTATATAAATTGATTCTCATACTTCTTCATTATCATCGATCCCTGTTCTAACTCAAAGAACTTATTCGCTTGGATGTCTTGATAAACCATAGGAAATAATTTAATATTAAACTCCTTACAAAAATCAATCCAACTAATCACTCCTTTATATTTAAGTGATACTGATCTCTACCAGTGGTATGTCATACCCTCAATAAAAGCGTGGCAAATGAAACCCTCTCATCATTAGTACATATCATAACATTAAATATCTGTTCCACTCTGGTCAGCAATGACTCTGCGTCGGCTGGCTCTATAATGTTTGAAAAATTCTTTGCCCCAAATAATGAATATGCTCATTGTGTTCTCTCTCTTGAGTTATCCTTGTATTTGTCTCTTTACTACATGTGTAACTAATTGGGCTATTCTATTTATGGATTGTTCTAAAATGAGTCTATCAGACTGTCTTTGTATAAGCTGTATCATAAGCTATGGCACTAGCTGATGGTGCATCTCCTTAATAATAGTTTTGGTTGAGTTTGAGGTATAGGTATAAGGGGAACTGACTCAGCTACTTCTTCCCTTCTTTCTAGTACCAAAGGAGATCCTAGTTCATCCACATATTTCGTACAAGTTCGGCCACATAGATGCATGATGAATATCTATAAAAATGTAATAAATCATTAATAACATCTTTAACATGCATGTATCATGCACGAGTCTACAGAATCTAAAACCATACTCTGATATCAAATTGACAAGATCCGACCCGAGCCCTCTTTGAAAGTCGAGGTGGATCCTATGATAACATAGAATTAACATGCTTTTACTTATTACATTTGATAAAATAAGGTTATGTGCCCCAACAAAGTGTACACGTGTATACAAATGTACGTAAAGATATACAAATGATACAGAATGTGACAATCATGCAGCTATGCGTGTAATGGTCAGACCTTTAAATGTGAAGTACAAATCACACTGCACAATGTCCCTGTGACAACTTGAAAAAAATTAGAAAAAATAGAAAAACAATAGTGAGCTTATCACTCAGTGCGTGGATATAGTTCTGAAAATATTATATACTTCATAAGTATATAATTAATAATAACTTTTTTTAAAAGAATATAGTGAAGAATAATATTAATATACGTATAAATTCAAATTATAAAGGTTCATAAAACTGTATTCTAGATAAACGTGAATCGTGTATAAATATCGTAAATTATAAAATATATTTTGAAATTGAATTCGTGTAAAGTAATTTTGAAAATATATCATATACATACTGAAAACCACACCATTATTTCTCGTACTTTTACTGTGCATGTAGATAAAATGTTAAAACCCTTAAAGTGTGGCTTGGTAGTAGCTATACCAGTTGGAGAATCATTGTTGGCTGAAAGTGTATTTCAGAGATGTGTTATTAAAGTGGGTAGTAGTGAGATGATAACAGATTTAATTCCCATTGATCTATCTAATTTTGATGAGATACTTAGGAGGGATTGGTTAGTTAATCATCATAGTACTGTAGACGATTTCTAAAAGGAGGTTATAATCAGAAGACATGGAGAGCCTAATATTATTTTTTGTGGAGAGCGATGAGTTCTTCCATCCTATGTTATATCTAATATGATAGTTAAATGGTTGCTTAGAAAATGATGTTCACCTATTTAGCATATGTCATTGATACTAGAGTCAGTAGAGCTAAATTAGAAGATATTCAAAGATTTTCTAGATGTATTTCCTAAAGATCTTCTAGGTTTGCCACTAGATAGAGAGACCGAGTTTGGTATTGATTTGGTTCTAGACACAACTTCTATCTCTAAAGCATTATATAGAATTGCCCCCTCAGAGTTAAAAGAATTAAAGACTCAGTTACAAAGATTGGTAGATAAAGGTTTCATCAGACCTAGTGTATTGCAATGGAGAGCACCAATATTGTTTGTTAAAAAGAATGATGGAACTTTGAGACTATACATTGATTATCGGGAGCTGAATAAAGTCACTACAAGCAACAAGTACCTATTCTCTTACATTGATGATTTATTTGATCTGTTACAGGGTGCAAAGGTTTTCTTAAAGATTAATCTGCGATTAGGTTATCATTAGTTGAAGATTAGAGATACTGATGTGTCTAAAGCTGCCTTCAAAATTTGACATAGGCATTATGAGTGGCTAGTAATGCTATTTGGGTTGATTAATGCTCCAACTCCATTTATGAACCTTATGAATTGGGTATTTCGTCCATATTTTGATCGATTTGTTATATTATTTATTGGTGACATCCTTATTTATTCACAAAGTACAGAGGAACATACAGAGCATTAGAGGATAATGTTGTAGGCTTTAAGGAATAAATAGTTATATGCTGAGTTCGACAAATGTCAATTCTACCTAGATAAAGTTACATTTTTAGGATATGTGATCTTAGTAGATGGAATTTATTGGATCTTTAGAAAATTAAAGCTGTGGTAAATTAGAAACGACTAACTAGTGTGACAGAAGTTATAAGTTTTCTCGGTCTAATAGGTTATTATTAGAGCTTTATTAAAGACTTCACTAAAATTGCTGCACCACTTACCAAGTTGACCAGAAATAATGTAAAGTTTGAGTGAAGTGATGAATGTGAAGGTAGTTCCTAAGAACTTAAAAAGAGATTGACTTCAGCTTCTATTCTCATACTCTCATTTAGCACCAAAGGTTATATTATTTATAATGGTGCTTTTAGAATGGATTGAGTTATATGTTAATACAGCATATAAACACAAGAGCCTATGCTTCTAGGCAATTTATGAAGCATAAGTTGAATTATCCAACCTATAATTTAGAATTGGCAGTAGTAATGCTTGCCTTAAAGATTTGGAGACATAATTTATATGGTATTACATATCAAATCTTCACTGATCACAAGATTTTAAAGTACCTGTACATATAAAAAGACTTGAATCTAAGACAATGAATATGGTTAAAGTTGATAAAGGATTATGGTTGTATAATTGACTATTATCCAGGCAAGGCGAATAAGGTAGCAGATGCACTCAGCAAAAAATCTTCTAGCTTTTTAGCTCATCTAGAAGTGACATATCTTTTATTGATAGTTAAATTAATATTTATGGGGTTGACTTGTCAATGATTGAGTCTAGAGTTCTTTTATCATTTTCTTAAGTTAGGTTAATGTTGATTGATATTTAAGAGATGTAAGATCAGAATCCTAATTTTGTTAAACTTAAGCGAGAAGTAAGGGATGGAATACTGACTGATTTAATGTTGAGAGTTGATGGGACATTAGTTATAGGTAATAGGCTTTATGCTTCGAATAACTTGCAATTAAATAAGTATAGTTTAGAAAAAGCTCACAGCTCAACCTATGTTATGCATCTGGGCACCACTAAGATGTATTATATTTTGGAAGAGCATTATTGATGGCAGAGTATGAAAAGAGAGACTACAGAGTTTATATCTCACTATTTGATTTGTCAATAGGTTAAAGTAGAACATCAAAGACCAGCGGGATTATCTCAACCACTTCTAATTCCTGAATAAAAGTGGGAGCATATCACCATAGATTTTGTTGTTAGGCTTCTACATACTCAGAGTGGTCATGATAGTATTTGGGTAATTATTGATCGACTCACAAAGTTTGCTTATTTCTTACCTTATAAGGTTTCATATTCATTAGAAAAGTTGGCTTATTTATATATGAGTGAGATTGTACGGTTACATGGGGCTTCATTATCTATTGTATTAGACAGAGATGCTTGATTTACTAAATTCTAGCCAAGCTTATAGAAGGTTTTAGTTACTAAATTAAACTTTAGTACAACTTTTCATCCTTAAACAGATATATGTTATATATCGACTGATTCTTTGCCCCAACTTTTCATATTGTGGTACTCTTTTGGTTCACGCTCGATTTTTTAAATGAAATCATTCTGTGAGTCTATGATTGATACCTCATGCACACGTGAAAGATATTACAAGTTAGCACATTAGACCATACAAGTTGAGGTAATAACATATTCGTATAATCCTTTCGTTACCTATATCTTAGATGAGCAGAGATATAGATCACTATTATCAAATCTCTACGTGCTCATTTATGAACCCAACTCTATATTTATATCTCGATAAATAATATATGCAAACACTTTTGTGATATTGTTCAACACTATGAAAAACTCTTTTCCTAGGTTTATACTTATGGCTACAAGACTTTTTAAAATGCAATCTTAGAGCATCAGGATACACAACTCACCTATGTGAGTCGACGGATCCAATATCTACACATACCGGACTGTATAAGCATCGGACCATACCCAGTAGTACATAGTGGTCAGACCATAAAAGGTCCCTGACATACATGAAACCAAAGTAAATTGGATCACTCATAAGCCCACCTTGGTGCTTAGGTTAAAGGATCACAAATACTACTCAACTTGAGAGGACACATCATTGACAATTTCATAGGATATCTATTGGGGTCCTCGTGAGTCTACTCAGTACTCAGTCCTTACTAAATACCTATATGTTTATATGAGCTTCCGGTAAGTTCACTAACAGGACCCGACCCGAGCCTTCCTCAATAATCAAGACTGATCCTGCGATGACGTGGTACTAACATACTCTTTACTCATACATATGATACAATGAGGCTACCTGCCTCAACAAAAAGGTGTACACGTATACTCTAATATACAAAAAGATATATAAATACACAGACTGAGACACTTATGCAGTTATGCGTGTCATGGGCCAACCTCAAAATATGATGACTGTATCACACTGCACGAATTTCTGTGACAACCTGAAAAAATAGAAAAAAAAAAGGGTGAGCTTGTGGCTCAGTGAGTGGACATAATCTAAAAATATTATATACTTTATAGGTATTGTACATGTATAAATCTGTAAGATAGAATAATCATGAAGCTGTATACTGAGTAGTCAATAAACTTGTACTGAAATATAAGTTGTCATAAAAATCTATGCTAAAACTAAAATCATAGCATAATGCTGGAGATTTGAAAATCTGGAAGCATAAACTATCATAAAATCTATTATCAGGTTTAATATATGTAACACAGCTCTAGAAACATATACTACATATATATATATATTAAAAACCACACCAAACTTGTACCTAGAAAAATCTGGTCTAACTTGGCGGAGTAAGTCACACACAAGCAGAGCAGGGGATCTGAGCTAGTCTAACCCAGCAGAATATTACATCGCTCGAGCATAGCAAATTAAACTGGTCTAATGCATGCGCAGAGCAAATACATTAAAGGGAAAAATACGCATGTGAAACTACTACTATATAATATCATAAAAGTATAATTGTTTTAAAATAAATATTTATGTACTGAACATAATTATAAACTATACTATAATAAATTCAAAAATATTCCTAAATATACTAAATAGCATAAATATTTATTTGTTTAAAATAAATTATGACTAAATCTGATAACGATAATTTAATCATAAACTGCTGTATTAAAAAATTTATAAAATATATATAGTTATCCACTCACAAAAGTTCGCTAATTTTGAGCTGGGTCTGGATTCTGAGATCTACCTACTATCGACACACCTCCTATATCATAGAGTGTAAAAATACATCATTAGTACCGATATATATTATAAATATGAAAATATAAATATTCTAATATCGTAAAACTATTACCCGCTAAATCACTGGGTATAAATTTAACTATCCAAACTAATTTCTTGAAATTTCTTTTTTTTTCTTTTCTATTTCTCTCCGCCACTCGTTTTTTTTGTCTTTTCTTTTCTTCTTTTTTTCATTTTCTCTTTTCTTCCCCTCGTTTTTTCTTCTTCTTTCTCTGTTTCAACTTTGATTCTTTTCTTTTAATTCAATTTTTACTTCCATATTAAATGAAGCAAAACAAGACAAATATATATGTATAATGACAATAGCCATCGCTTGTTTTTCTATGTTTTTTTTTTTGCCACTAAGATCTTTAATAGAAGAACACATGTATTACAATTTCTCCTCCCTTATAAAAATTTTGTCCTCAAAATTCACATACTTGTCTGAAATGAATGAGGATATTGAACTCTCATCTGATCCTCTCTCTCCCACGTAGCTTCTTCCATTGCATAATTCCTCCATAGAACTTCAACTAGCGAAATTGTCTTATTACGTAGTATTTGCTGGCGATAGTCCACTATCTGAATAGATTCTTCGTCATAAGTCAAGTCTGTCCTCAACTAAATTGGTTAAGTATCTAGAATGCGATAAGGGTTAAGTATAAATATTTGCAACATAGAAACATGAAACACATCATGAATGCGTGACAACTCAGGTGGTAATGCTCAGAAGTACGCAACCATACTAATCCTTTCTAGAATCTCATATGGCCTGATATATCTAGAACTTACTTTTTCCTATTTTTCAAAACAAAGCACACTATTCCATGGTAAGATCTGTAAGAAAACTCTGTCTCTAACTACAAACTCAAATTGTCTATGGTGTTTATATGCATAACTCTTCTATCTGTCTTGAGCTACCTTTAGTTTGTCTCTGATAATACTGATTTTCTCACTAGTAGCCTGAATAATTTCTGGACCCAACAATTTCCTTTCTCCAATCTCATTTCAGCAAATCAGAGTTCTGCATCTTTTTTAGTATAAAGCCTCATACGACGCCATTTAAATGCTAGACTGATAACTATTATTATATGAATACTCCTTCAATGGTAAATAATAATTCCAATTATCCTTAAGCTGCAACATATAAGCTTTGAGCATATCCTCTAATATCTATATAGTTCTCTCCGACTACCCATCTGTTTAAGGATGAAAAGTTGTCCTAAAGTTTACCTTAGTGCCTAAGGCCTTTTGTAAGTTATGCCAAAATCTAGAAGTGAATCGTGGGTCTTTATCTGATACGATGGACATTAGAGTCCTATGTAATCGTACAATCTCACTCTTATACAAATGAGTCAGCCTATTTAATGAGTATAAAATCTTGTAAGTCGATCAACAATTACCCAAATATTATCATGACCCCTCCGAGTATGAAGAAGCCCAACAGCAAAGTCCATGGTGATATGTTCCCACTTCCATTCAGGAATTGAAAGTGGTTGAAATAATTCTGCTGGCCTTTGATGTTCTGCTTTAACCTGCAGACAAATTAAGTAGTGAGATACAAACTCTGCAATCTCTATTGTCATACCTTGCAACTAATAATGTTCTCTCAGAGTATGATACATTTTAGTGCTGCCAAGATGCATAGTATATGTTAAGCTGTGAGCTTCTTCTAAAATCTACTTCTTTAATTCTAAGTTATTCAGAACACAAAGTCTTTTACCCATAACTAATGTCCCCTTAGCATTCAACATTAAATCAGTTCGTATTCTATTCTTTACTTTTTACTTAAGTTTAACTAAATTAAGATCTCGATATTGCATCTCTCAAATCTGATCAATCAACATAAGCTTAACTTGAAAATATGCTAGAAGGACTCCAGACTTGTTTACAAATAATTCAACCCCTACAAACCTTAACTCAACTAACACTGGAAGATAAGTCACTTTCAAATAAGCTATAGAGCTAGAACCATACAATTCAACAGCGGACGGATGATGAAAATCTATAAAATGCAATAAATCAATAATGACATCTCTAACATGCATGTATTAAGTAGTAGTCTACAGAATCTAAAATCATGCTTTGATACCAAACTGACAAGACCAGACCCGATCCCTCATCGAGAATTAAGGTAGATCCTGCGATGATGTGGGACTAACATACTCTTTGATCATTCATATGATACAATGAGGCTACATTCCTCAACAAAAAAGTGTACACGTGTACTCTAATATACAAAAAGATATACAAATATATAGACTGAGACCCTTATGCAGCTATGCGTGTCATAGGCCAACCTCAAAATGTGATGACTGTATCACACTGCATGAATTCCTGTGACAACCTAGGAAAAATAGAGAAAATAGAAAAAAAATGGTCAGCTTGTGCCTCAGTGAGTGGACATAATCTGAAAATATTATATACGTTATATATATTGCACACGTATAAATCTGTAAGATAGAATATTCATGAAGTTGTATACTGAGTAGTCAATAAACTTATACTGAAATATAAGTTGTCATAAACATTTGTGCTAAAACTAAACTCATAACATAATTCTAGGGATCTGAAAATCTGGAAGCATAATTATCATAAAATCTATTATTAGACTTAATATATGTAACATAGCTATGAAAAAATGTACTACATATATATATTGAAAATCACACCAAACTTGTACCTAGGAAAATCTAGTCTAATCTGGCAGAGTAAGTCACGCATAGGTAGAGCGGGGGATCTGAGCTAGTCTAACCCAACAGAATGTTGCATCACTTAGGCAGAGCAAACTAAACTGGTTTAATGCATGCACAGAGCAACTACACTAAAAAAAAGGGTATGCATGTGGTAGTTCAAAAACTACTACTATATAATATCATAAAGGTATAATTGTTTTAAAATAAATATTTAAGTACTAAACATAATCATCAATTAGACTATAATAAATTTTAAAATATTTTTGAATATACTAAATAATATAAATATTTATATGTCTAAAATAAATTATGACTAAATCTGATAACTTATAATTTAATCATAAAGATAGCGCTCGTTGGAAGGCCTTAGAACTCAAACTAGCCAAAAGTAAACTCTCATTTCTATTAGATTGACCTTGCCAGAAGGATTGCTTTATAAAACAAACTTGTCCCATAGCTTGCTTATTAATATGTTGGGTTACTCTCGCTTGACTTTATGTTTTTATGTGTCTAAATGTAAATGAATAAAAAATAGGATATTGAGTTGTTTTGTTTGTTCATTTTATGACTCCACCTAAATATGTTATCACTTCACTTTAGCCGAAGTTTGAATGGATTCCGCGATCAAAAATAGATAATGTAGTGAATAAGGCTAAAATTAAGTAAGGGACATATAAAATATGTATAGTTATTCACTCACAAAAGTACGTTAATCCTGAGTTGGGTCTGGATTTTGAGATCTACCCGTTATTGACACACCACCTATATTATAAGGTGTAAAAATACATCATTAGTACCGATATATATTATAAATATTAACATATAAATATTTTAATATCGTAAAACTATTACCCGTTAAATCACTGAGTATAAATTTAACTATCCATACTAATTTCTTGAAATTTTCTCTTTTTTTTTTTCTTTTCTCTTTCTCTCGGTTGTTCTTTTTTTTCTTTTCTTTTCTTTTTCTCTTTTCTTTCCCTCGTTTTTTGTTCTTCTTTCTCTATTTCAACTTTGCTTCTTTTCTAATTCAATTTTTGCTTCCTTATTAAATGAAGCAAAACAAAACAAAACATATATATATATATATAATGACAACAACCACCGCTTGTTTTTGTTTTTTTGCCACTAAGATCTTTAATAGAAGCACATGTATTACAATGCTTCTTATGAGGGAAGTCTTTCGCTACCATTTTAAATGAAACAGTTATTGCTTCCAATGAAGGGTGGCGAGTTTTTAAGTAAACGACCCTTCTAAAGAAGTGTTTCTTTAATTTATAAACAAATTTTAAAAAGGTGAGAGAGATCCTAAAAAATTGAATTATAATTGATACTTGGTTTGTTCAAGGATAGACTCTCGTAGGTTCTACTGCACTGAACTTCGTCATAAAGTTTGTATAGCTCGTAGTGTGACGGGCCAATTTATATTCGGAAGCTCCTTAAAATCATACAGATCTTTTTTATAACACTTTCCGTTTTCATCGCGGCTCAATTCAAAATCTGGTTTGCAGCTTCCATACTCGTCACTCTCATCAAGCAAAGAGTACCCTTCTGGGCAGTCACACATTGGCCTTTGATCATTTCTTAGGCGGCAAATACTATTATATCCCCAAGCACCACTACCAAAATCATCAAAATCATTAACACAAATATTAACTGCTATAGACCTAACAATTGACCAGTCTCCATTGCCAGTCTTGGGATGAGAATATTGCACGAAACTCAATCAAATTAAATTGAGAATTGCTCAATGATAAAGTCTGAAGCTGAGACTATCCTTCCCATTGTGAGATCAACTCTTTGGCCGTTTGTTTTCAATATGTACATGTATCCAGACTCGTTGAACTGGACCTGGTAACCAAGGTCCAATGAATCGACAAGACCATTAGTTCTACTAGAGTAGTAAGCCTCGTAAGCAACATTAGTAGGCGTGTTTGCAGTATTGAGCACAAGATCACCGGCTTCGAGCAATCGAAACTGGAACCTTCTATTGGATCATAAACTTGATCCATTATGGGAGCCTAAACCCAAAATCAATCAAATTGGAGTCCAAGTCCATAATTAAGGTCCAAAACTACTAACCTTCTACCTAGAATCTTCTAGGGTGTTATAATTAAGCATGTGAATAATTTGGAAGGATGGAGAAGAATGAAGAAGAATGAGGTGTATGGTTATTGTAATTTTGGATTAGTTTATTTGTGTGGTGTAGGATTGTTCTTAAGTAGTATAAATACCCCTCCCCATTTTAGTTTAAGCATCAAGAAAAATTAAGAGCTTCTAAGTGAGTGAAGAAGCAAACTCTAATAAAGAGTAAGTTGTAGTATCTTGTTTTTGAGTGAGAGTGCTCTTGTAATATTTGTTTGAGTTTAAATAAAAGTTGTTTGTGTGAGTGTTTCATTTCCAACAAAGTGATATCAGAGCAAGTTGGAAAGTATACACTATTGCATATCAAATCGAAGGTCTTGACGAGAGGAATCCGACGCCACCAAAATCTCCCCAATCTGAGTTCGGACGCGCCTCCATGCGCCGCCGGAAAACTGCTGCCAGAAAAGCGAGTTGACTCATCGAGTTAAGCCGAGTTGGAGCATTGACCGAGCCGCCAAGCCGAGTTGACCGAGCCCTTGACCGAGCCGTCCAAGCGAGTTGACTGAGCCGTCAAAATCATTGACCGTTGACCAGGTTAGGGTTGACTTTGATCGTTGACCGAAAAATTGAAAATTTTGACCAGGTCCCTCCCAAGGTTTTTCGGCGTTCCGGATTCATCCGTGCAATCGAATTTTGTAAATTCTTATTATATTGAGAGATATGGAAAATGGTATGGCACCATTCCAAGTTCCGACACTCAACAACAACAACTACGACAACTGGAGTATCAAAATGAAGGCACTTCTTGGATCACAAGATGTGTGGGATATCATAGAGAAAGGCTATAATGAGCCTGCGGATGATGCTGCTTTTGCTGCTCTTACCCCAGATCAAAAAACAACTTTGAAGGATTCAAGAAAGAGAGACAAGAAGGCTCTCTATCTCATCTATCAAGCATTAGATGATGATGGCTTTGAAAAGATTTTGAGTGCAAGCTCTAGCAAGGAAGCGTGGGAGAAGCTGCAAACCTCTTACAAAGGATCTGAGCAAGTGAAGAAGGTCCGTCTCCAAACATTAAGAGGTGAATTCGAATCCTTACACATGAAAGTATCTGAGTCTATTTCGGATTATTTCTCAAGAGTAGTAGCTGTTTCTAATCAATTAAAAAGAAATGGTGAAAAGTTAGAAGATGTGAGGATAATAGAGAAGATACTCCGTTCATTGGATCCCAAATTTGAGCACTTCGTCGTGACGATTGAAGAAACTAAAGACTTGGAAGAAATGACGATCGAGCAACTCCAAGGATCATTGCAAGCATACGAAGAGAAGCATAAGAAGAAGCATGGGTTTACTGAGCAACTCCTCAAGCTACAACTCAAGGATATACATGAAAGCCAAAGCAATGATAGAAACCAACGTGGTCGAGGCAAAGGCCGTGGACGAGGTGGAAGTCGCGGTCATGGACGAGGCTGGAATTACAACAACAACAATTCCAACAACTATGAGAAAGGAGAAAGCTCAACACGAGGCCGTGGAAGAATCAATCCGAACTCAAGGTATGAAAAATCTCAAGTTCGATGTTATAATTGTCAGAAGTTTGGGCATTATGCTTCAGAATGTAGAGCTCCCAACAACAAAATTGAGGAGAAGGCCAACTACATAGAGGAGAAGACAGATGGCAAAGAAACTCTTCTTCTAGCACGAAAGGAAACTGATGGTGGCCAAGCAAATTCCTGGTATCTTGACAGTGGTGCAAGCAATCACATGTGTGGAAGGAAAGACATGTTCGTGGAGCTAGACGAGTCAGTAAGCGGAAATGTTTCGTTTGGAGATGATTCCACAATAACAGTGAAAGGGAGAGGTAACATCTTTATCCGTTTGAAAGATTGGAGACTATTAGACTAATCATTTCTTTGGCAGCTCAAAACAAGTGGAAGATACAGCAAATGGATGTAAAGTCTGCCTTCCTAAATGGAGTTCTTGAAGAGGAAGTCTACATTCAGCAACCATCAGGCTACGAAGTCAAAGGCCACGAAGACAAGGTGTTGAAGTTGAAGAAGGCTCTTTACGGGCTAAAACAAGCACCAAGGGCATGGAATAGCCGAATCGACAAGTACTTCCAAGAGAATGGCTTCAACAAATGTCCCTACGAGCACGCTCTATATATCAAGATCAAAGATGAAGATATTTTGATCGTGTGCCTCTACGTGGACGATTTGATCTTCACTGGAAGCAACCCAAGCATGTTCAATGAATTCAAGGAAGTGATGACGAAAGAATTCGAGATGACAGACATGGGGCTCATGGCGTACTACCTTGGCATTGAAGTTAAGCAACAAAAGGATGGAATTTTCATTTCACAAGAAAGCTATGCAAAGGAGATCCTGAAGAAGTTCAAGATGGAGAATTGTAAGCCGATAAGCACACCGACGGAATACGGAATCAAGATGTCCAAACATGAAGAAGGCGAAAGTGTAGATCCAACATTCTTCAAAAGTTTGGTAGGAAGTCTACGCTATCTAACTTGCACGAGGCCTGATATTCTTCACGCAGTTGGATTGGTTAGTCGCTACATGGAATCTCCAACAACCACCCATTTTAAAGCCGTAAAGAGAATTCTTCGCTATCTGAAAGGTACAATTGACTTTGGCTTGTTCTATTTAGTTTCTAATGATTACAAGCTTGTTGGATATAGCGATAGTGATTGGGGTGGAGACATAGATAATCGAAGGAGCACTACTGGATTCGTATTTTTCATGGGAGATACTACTTTCACATAGATGTCAAAGAAACAACCGATTGTCACATTGTCCACTTGTGAAGCGGAATATGTTGCTACTACCTCATGCGTTTGTCATGCAATTTGGCTTAGAAATCTATTGAAGGAGATAGGCTTGATACAAGAAGAGCCTACCAAGGTTTGTGTCGACAACAAGTCAGCCATTGCCTTAGCCAAGAATCCGGTATTGCATGATCGAAGCAAACACATCGATATTCGCTACCACTATATAAGGGAGTGTGTTGCAAGAAAGGATGTGCAAGTTGAATATGTGAAGTCACAAGATCAAGTTGCCGATATTTTTACCAAACCACTGACAAGCGAAGACTTCATAAGATTAAAGAACTTACTAGGGGTCACAAGATCAAGTTTAAGGGGGGGTGTTGGATCATAAACTTAATCCATTATGGGAGCCTAAACCCAAAATCAATCAAATTGGAGTCCAAGTCCATAATTAAGGTCCAAAATTACTAACCTTCTACCTAGAATCTTCTAGGGTGTGGTAATTAAGCATGTGAATAATTTGGAAGGATGGAGAAGAATGAAGAAGAATGAGGTGTATGGTTATTGTAATTTTGGATTAGTTTATTTGCGTGGTGTAGGATTGTTCTTAAGTAGTATAAATACCCCTCCCCATTTTAGTTTAAGCATCAAGAAAAATTAAGAGCTTCTAAGTGAGTGAAGAAGCAAACTCTAATAAAGAGTGAGTTGTAGTATCTTGTTTTTGAGTGAGAGTGCTCTTGTAATATTTGTTTGAGTTTAAATAAAAGTTGTTTGTGTGAGTGTTTCATTTCCAACACCTTCCTCATGAGAAATTGGTCTCGGATTTTCAAGAATAGAGAATCCACCAGTCTCCATCATCTGTGTAGGCAGCAACGTATCCCTGGGATTGCTGAAGCTGTCCCATAACGTGCCAGAACTGCTACTTTCAAGAACAAAAATTGCCTGTGTCATTCATAAAGCCATAAGAAACTGTAGCCGGATCAATACCAGAGCTCCATATTTGCTTGCATTGAGGTCGTTTAGCACCAGCCCTTGAACAGCAGTAAGCTTTACTTGTGATCCTCTCGAGACAGGAGGATTTTAATCATTGGGAATGTACCAAACAACAGTTTGTTCAGGTATTTTGTTGTACCATATTGAAAGCAAGAATTGATCATTGCTTTGTTCAAGCTGCTGAAATCCAAATGCAAACTCGCCAGAAGGAGAAAGCCATGGAGAAGCCTCAGCGCCTGCTGTCAGAGTAGCATTAACGGTTACATTTCCATTGTTTTGAGCAACGGCGAAATACGATAGCAGAAATAGAAAGAATATGGGATGGAATATTATAGGAGAAGCGATTGCTATTTTTGCTATAGCTATTTGGAAAAGCACTTCCAGGAATAAATACTGATCATATATATAATTAAGAAGGAGATTAGCTTATGGCTAATATAGGAAGGGTTAGACATTCAACGGGTCAAAAATGTTCAAAACTAGCCTTGTCTATGCACGTTAATGTGTTAATGTTCTTGCTTCCGAGCAATATCTGAAAGCAAAAAGTGCACGAATCAACACGTCAATTTGTCACTAATTGGTAGACTTTTGAACCATCTTTTAATAATCTTGCCCCTTCAATGGAGAAATAATGAGCTTAAGGACCACGACAGATATTTTAGACTCACGAGTCGGGGAAGGATTTGAAATAGAACATTGTTATGAAAATAGAAAATTTTCAGTTTAGTTTTTAAAATTGTTGCAATTATGAAACTAGTTTTATATTCTTTTAAATATTTCAATTAGTTTTTTATTATTAAAAAATTGATAATCACTTTTTGAAAGCCTCAAAATAAATTAATACATTTTAATTATGATCAACAATCTGATATTTAAATAAAATATGTTTGATTTATAATTTTAAAAAGTCAACAAATATTTTAATTAAACCAGTAAAGAAGGACAACTTTTCAATGATTCATCAAATAATATTAATTTTTATTTTAAAAAAAAAAAAGTTGTGAACCCGCTCTAAATAATATTAATTAAACTAATAATTTTTTTTTTTTTTTTAACTTTTTAACCTAAGTCAAAGGTTCAAACTTTAATAGAGATCAAAATAATTTTAGTTTTTTAAATTGTTGGGATGCTGGATTTAATCCTTCTATAAAGTTGATATTGTTTATGAAATATTATTTTTATTTAAAATTGGAGATTTTAAATTAAGATATATTATTTGCATTAAAAAATTTAGCCAAACTCATGTTCTATAATTCAATACTTAAAAGATTATATGAAATAAGCACAATGGTTGATGGTTTATACATACTGAAATTCTTGGTTTGAGGAACATCTAGCAATTACTTCCGCACTTTTGAATCTTTGCTTGAATCTCAAATTTGGCCCTCATTTTCTCTTCGAAAGGTTCTTGGAACTTTTTTTTTAGAGCAAGGCCGTCATTCCACAAAAGAAAATATTCTGATGCTCAAGTCAATAAACAATAATAGAAACTATGCTGTGTGTAGGAGTGATTAATCAAACAAGAAGGCACTTTGTTTGGCAGTCTCTCAGTGATTGAAGATCTCAAAAGAGCTTCACAGTTCTTTAAACTTTTCTCTCTAAATGTATGTTTAGTTTTTTGCATTTGAATGAATGAATTTAATCGACTTAAACATGCCTTTTATAGTGCATATGTGTAGTGTTTGATTATAATTAAATGTGTTATCATTAGATTATTTTCAATCTTTTTAGATTGAAGAGATGCAATTATTTATAATTTAATCTATATCGTATACAAAGAGGAGTCCCTCTTCGTGTGTTTCAATAGGTTTATCTTATGAATCTAGTCTAGTTTCAAGGCTAAATTCATGTTAATCCATTCATATAATGAAAATGTAATCGGAATGTAATTTTATCTTGCTTAGATAATTAATATGCATCAATATTAACCAAAGAAAGAAGAAGTATCCAAATTGACTTAAGTTTCTTATTCGTTTCCTTGTTAAGAAACGTGAGGGAACTTAAGTTCGAACTAAACTCCACCTCGTACCTGGATTGAGGCCTGTCCCATCTAAAATGGGCATTATCTTATTTAGAGGGGCAATTCAATAATCTTTAAAACATGTAGGCTCATTTTTTGGTCTGGCAACTTTTTGGGCCTGTTAGTTCCTAGGCTTTGTTTTGCTAACATGCTATAATTTTCTTTAAGCTATAGGGATTTCATTAATTGGGTTTAACCAGCAATTGGTCCTTGACCAAATATAGGCCCAACAAATGCTCCCTTATTTCGATTTGTAAAGTAGTGCACTGCCTTTTTTGTAAAACGCTTAGGACGTACTACTTCAGTTAGAACCTATTCTAGATTAATTAAAGTACATATCTTTTTATTTAGAAATTCTGCTTGTCTCATCACACACAATCTTTTTAGGAAATCATTCATCTTTAAGAGACATTCCTCTACTTTTGAAGAGACATTTCTTTTAACCTCAAGTTGTATAAATAGGGCTTAGCTATTTGTGTTTATTATTGAGCTGTCATTATTCTAAAACCCTCTCTTTCATCAACCAAAAGACTCTTAACATCCTTTCTCTGATCTTTCTTAAAATTTTATGACAATGGTGAAAGAAATTAGCCAATACACTATCGATAAGCTTAAAAATGAGTTTGGCGACCTTGACGATGTTAGAATCTGTGTTCTACCCATAGAGGATTCTCTCAGGGATCCTTTCAGTGTTCGTTATAGGGAACTCCATTTGTTCAGTGAGCACATCAAATACTTTCGGTTCCTCATTCCTCCTTTGATTCTTGAATTTCTTCACATAACGAAACTCTCTTCCCTAAAATTTCATCCTAATGTATTTTAACTCCTCTAGAATGTTTCAATCCTTAACCAAGTAATGAATGCCCCAATACTGCTTGACCTTGTACAATGTTTTCTCAATTACAACCTGGTTTGCCTGGAAAAGAACTATTTATGGCAACCTAAGGGTCTAAGGAAATTCTTTAATTCCTTTAACTGCAAACGGGCTGATTTTGAGGAGCATGCTATAATAATCAGCGGCGAGTCGAAGGATCCCAGTCTTTCTTTTGGGGCTTTCAATTAGAAAATAGCTTTTACAGTTCCCTCTTTTCTAGAGAGGTAACATTTTCTATGGAAGATTTTCTGGAATCGGCTAATCATTCACTTACACATCCATAACCCTATGATGTTAGAGAAGTTTTAGAACTTGCAATGGGTTAGGTTCCTTCTATATGCTCTTAAATATGAGAAAGGTGCATAGATTTTCACTCATCTGGATCTAAGCATCTCGGTTAGCACTCCTCTATTTGATGCCAAAGGTTTCACTTATAAGATCACATGACTAGAGTTTCTTCTAGAAAAGTAGCTATTCACAAAAGATCCTTATGATCCCATCTTTGTGGAGCCGAAGATTGTTATTCCACTAATAAAGACTCTTATAGAGGTTTTGGCTTCCCTAAAAAGAGTTTTTTTTATTCCCATTTCACCTAAGAGATTTCATCGGTTTTCCAACCTTCAGTGCTAGAAGAGGAAAGCAAATGTTTTACAGTTATGCCTTTGTTTTTCTCTTTTCTTTCTTCTTATTTCTCTTTTTTTTTTTCTTTTGTTGAACCTTTCTTATCTTGTTCTAGCACTTCAGTCTTTTATAGAGGAACTTCTTGATGTACTATCCAACATTTTCCCTTTTCAGAGGCGGCAAACCAAGAAGAAAGGTTATAGCATGATGATGGACTTTGAGAAGCATTCGAAGACTTAGTTAGGTGCTACTGGTGATCAACCATCAGTTTTTGAGTTGGGATGCTTTGGAATCCGCTATTCCTTTGCAAGTTCCTAGGGCAAGGTTGTTGAAGAGTCTCAAGTGTCAGAAGTTTTTGCTCTAGCACTAGTGGCTCTTGAGAATCAAGTGCCTAAGCAGTCCATTTTTCAAAATGAGGTTCTATTTGATGAGGCGTTGAAACCTTTTTTGGATCATACTAACAATTCTTAGTATGATTCACCAATAGTGAAACTTCAAGTAGGAGCAAACGATGTTACAAGTGGGCCAAAATAATTCTCAGTATATCTCAGGACTCGAGACCTACTCTAGGTATCTTTGTCTTTTTTGTCCATTCTTTTTATGCTTGGTTTTTTTTGAACTAATACAAAGTTTCATTTGTAGAAAATATTCCAGTGTTTAAGGTTTCAAACTCGGACGTAGATGTAGATTCTACGTCCTTTAAAGATGGAAACTAATAGGAGTTTCGGAAGGCAGGGGATAACAAGTTCGTTAAAAGGTTTATAACCTTGAGAGTTTGCTTTAAGGTTCCCTAAAAAAAGAGATAATATAGTTTCTAAGGACACTATTCTTCAACTGAATAGTGAAAATGTAACCACAATGGTTCAAAGCTTTTTCACTAAGGCTGATAGAGGTGTCATTCCCTTTAGGGTTACTGTAGATGTTTGGTCCATAGTTAATGCAAATTTTTCTCTGAGGGAAAGATTTTTGAAACCCTTTACTTCTTTTTCTTCTCTTTTTTTTTCTTTTTTTATTTACTTTGCTTACTTTTTTTATTGTTGGTGCAGGCTTTGTAGGATAGTTTTCTTGCGCTTGATTCTTTCAAGAGTGAGTCTTCTTTCAAGACTAAGGAAATAAAATGCCAGACCAAGCTTGTAAAAGAAAAGAATGAGGAGGAGATCCTCCTTAAAGCTAGGAATTGGGTTTTTAGTTGTGATCTATCACGTTTCAAGCAAGAGAACAAGGACTAAGAAACTAAAGCGCCTTACTAAGCTTGTGGAATAGAAGAATAAAGAGGAGATCCTCTTCAAAGATAGGAACCTAGTTCTTAGCTTTGATCTGTTGCATTTCAAGCAAGGGAATATGAAGTTTAGAGCAGAGCTCGAGGAGCTCAGGAAAGGCTCTTAAGCATAAAAGAAAGTTAGATGAGGCTCGGGTTGCCAATGCAGATCTTATATGTGAACATCTTTACCTCTAACCCTTGTTGAGTAAGAGTTTAATGAGGATTTATTTTCTAGAGAAGGAGGTTGAGAACTCTATTCGAGGAAGAAAAATCCTAGAAGCTAAGCTCAAACGCCTTTGCCAACAAGAGGTTTCTTTTGAAGAGATAAAAACTAGCATTTAAGAGTATAGTTAGTCTCTAAATTCACAACTGATGCAGAGGCATTGTGAGCTACAAAAGGTGGTAAATTTCCTAACTTCTAGCAAGGCCTTGCTGAAGCTAGTAAAGGATCGTGCTTCTTAGTTAGGGAAAGTTGTTGAAGATCTCCAAGTAGTAGTGATCCTTGAGAAGGAAAATGTGTCTCTGCGATCACAAAACAAAGTTGTAGAGGAAAATTGGCATGAAAGCTTGCAGTGGCCAAACAAGTGTTTGATAGGAGGTAAGGGTAGCTATTGCACATGGTTTTAGAAAGGGTTTTCGTTTTAAGAGGGACCCTACATCCTATGAGATCCTTCCTAAGGATGTGGATGCTTTTTGTAGCTTCTACAAGGGTTAGTCTGCCAAGAACTTAAACGATGATTATAGTCAAATTAACTATGATTCAACAAGGGATCCATGGACTAGGATCCTGACATTGTGGAGCTTCCCCCAAACTCTCCTATAATAGTATTTTCTTTTTTATTATGTAACTAAAAAAACTCATTCCAGTATGTAATCAAAGAACGTTTTGGTAATGAAATACAAGTAATATTAGTTTTTACTTACCTTTTCATGAGATATACCTTTTATGATCTATTTTCTTTAAGTTTTGGTTCCATTGTTCACTTGAGAAGTCTGATGATTCTGTTTTTGAGTACTTCCCTTATATTGAGGATAATGCTTTTTAATGAACTATTCTTTGTAGAAAAGTGGAAATTCCCTAAATTATCTTTCGAATTGCCTATCAATGCTGTTATAGCAAATATTTAAAATCATTTATACCCAGTATTGGGCCCTGCTTCTTGTTTTCTCATAAAAGTTCTTTTTTTGTAACTCAAAGGTTTTAAGCCATATAGATAAACAACGTACCCAGGGAGATCTTTTCGTTCATACCATTTCCTTAGGAAAGTTGGAGGATTGCTTTTGGTAATCTCCTCTCCTATAACGGCATAACCATTTTCTCAAGTTCTAGGCCGTGTAGAGGGGAGTTAGGTCTCTACAATGCGTTTGGGGGGCTCCTTTCAATTATACCACCTCCTTAAAGTGGGTGGAGGATTATTTTTGATTGTCTTCTCTCCTATAACAATGTAACCATTTTTCACAGGTTCTAGGTTGCATAGAGAGGAAATGTGTCTCCATAATGCACTTGGAGGATTCTTTTGATTATACCACCTCCCCAAAGTAAATAGAGGATTGGTTTTGGCTGTCTCATCCCTCATAATGGTATAACCCTTTTCACTAGTTCTAGGCTGCAAAGAAGGGAGATAGGTGTAGTAACCAGTATCCACGACTGGTAAGAATAAGTATTTATATATGTATAAATATACGTATTTTATTTGTATGTTGGTGATACTTGAATTATATATTGTTATTAGTAATATTTTTATAGGTTAAGGATATACGATTAGTATTGGGTTTATTTGTATGACTTTAGATTTATTTTAGGGACCAAATTGTTATACTTTGAAAGTTTTGGGGGCAAATTCGTAAATACCAAAAATTAGCCTCTTAGTATAAAAATACACTTTTAAACCCTAATTTACCATTTTTAGGTCGAGCTACCCATTTTAAGAGAGAGAAGAGAGAAATAGAGGAGAGAGAAAGAGGAGAAGAAGAAGAAAAAGAAGAAGAAATTGGAAATTTGAATTTCAAGAGGTATATTATACGTATTTCTCAATTTATTGGTATTAATTAAGTTAATTCCTTTAAGTTTTGATTTCTGAAAATATGTATAATTGAGGATTTGTTGTGTATTTCGTAAGATCATATGAGAATTGATGATGATCTATAAGATAGTTTGATAAGTCATGATAAATTATGAAATTTCTGCTGGATAACCTCTTGATCTAGGAATTTTATAAATTGTTGTGATTCGATTCTGGTTTTTAATTTTGAGTATATGAAATTAGACATGTTTAGGATAATCTGAGACTTTGAATCGACTGAAAATCTCGGAAATTGAATTTGTAGTGAATTTACCAAAATGACCCTGGAATTCTGGAAATTTCCTGTGTAAACAGTATGATACAGTGGAAAATAATTTTTGACCTGCTGAATGATCTTTAAAAATTACGAATTTGTGGAATATGATAATTTTATATGTCTAATATGATATACTCGGAATTGAGAATTTGGATCAATGTGGTTGAAGTGTTATGAATTTCTAAAGTGTATCAGCTCATTGTAGTATTTGATTAACAGATTTTTAGAGTTATGAAATAAAATAGTTTTAAAATACTTTTGGCAGTTATTTGGAAGCCAAATATTTATCATGGACTGAGATGTGTGTCAAGAGTAATTATGTGGTATTTTTATAATTTTTGAGTTAGTATATGATTTTATAAAATTGGGAGATTGAATACTGTTCAGTAAGTATCTTGATCCTGTCAGGTTTGTAGTTTGGATTCGATGGTGTGTATGGAATGGATTGTGTAGGAATTTTGATATAATATTCATATATAAGAAATATATATGAGTCAAGAATGATATATTCTGATTTCGGAGTAATTGGACATCATTTGATGTATTAGAAATTTTTGTTAAGTGTAAGTGGTCAGAATGACAGGTTTTGAGAAACCAAATATTTAGACCAATTTGATGTGATAAATGCATTGTGTATAATTTTGTAAGCTATTTAAAGTATTTTGTGTGAATTGTGAGGCTTATGAAAGGATTAATCTCCATTGATAGGTTAAGGAGATTTAAGCCTTGTAGCTGAAAGTGTTAAGAGGTAAGTATACTAGACTTACTACTGGAATCACAATAAACATAATAATTGTTTTGTATGATTTTGTAAATGGGGTTAAGAATATATTTATGATATGTCAAAGTATATTTTGATATGAAATGTGAATATATGTTTATGAATGTGAGCATTGACATTGAGCATGGACATACATGTGTTTTTTAAAGTGAGCTTTCCAAAATAAGATGCGTTTAACAAAGAAAGCTTTTGAAGTGTAATATGTCCATGAGAAATATTTTGTGATTTGAGGGTACTTGAACTCACTGTTAACTTAGTAGGCATTTTATGTGATTTGTGGAGCCTTTATGTGTGGCCTTTCCTTCGGGATTGGTATATGTTATGTGTTCCGTATGTAGGGAGGATCCTATTGGTACCTAAAGGAAGTGTGAGTCATCACATTCGTGTGGTGGCGTATTGGTACATGTGAGAGGACTCACCGATGATCAGGGTGAGGGTTTGGCTTTTACCTTCGGGCATAAGCGTTATATATGTGTGATTTAAAGACCTCACTTGTACTATTCCTCTCATACGGTATGTCACCTACGAGTGACATTTGGCTCATTATGTGATATGTGATATGTAAGTCCTACTAAGTAGTAGTCGAGTAATGGTATTCCTATTATGTGTTTTGAAAGAATGTGTAAGCGCTTACATGATATGTGATTTGATAAGATTATGATTTTGATTGATCACAGCATATCATACATATGCATTGTGTACATATATGTATTTGTATTTGATATATGAAAAACTAATATGCTTACTGAGTTTTATACTCATTATAGTTTATGGTGATTTCAGGTAAATAAGGTGCATGTGTGCTTAGCGGATTTGGCAAGGCTTCTGCTGTTCCTTGGGTTCCCTAAGTTGCTAGGTTGTTATGTGTTTCATTTGGGGACACGTGGGATAGGATATTTGGTTTGTCCCTATTGAATAAATACTTATGTATTATTTCATTGTGTGTGGATTGGATTTGGTTTAAGTTTTATAAAGTGTGGTTATTGGATGATTTTAAGTAAGAATTTGCAATGGATATATTCTGGGCTCCCGGTAACAAAGTTGCTACTGGTGACGTAGTAGAGTGTTAATCTCTGAGAAAACTCTGCGTATCTCCGGTTTAATAATTGTCCCAGTCATAATTCAATTGCTATAATTCTGAAAGAAATTGAAATGAATGTTTAAATATTGTCAAGAGAAGTTTATATTTATATGTTAGATTATGGTTGATTTTAGTGTTGAACTTACTAGCAACTTGCTAAGGATTTCTGTGTTGAATGAAAGTTGAAAATTTTGTGTAATATTATTTATGAGTGCACATGCAGTGAATGAATGTAAGTGATGTCGTGTGTCGGATCTTTTGGGTCTGGGGCGTGACAATAGGTATCTATAATGTGCCTTCTTTTCTCTTATATTGTGTCCCCAAAGTAGGTAGAGGATTACTTTTGGCCGTCTACTCCTTTGTAACTGTACCAGACCGCGTAAAGGGTCTATAAGGCTTCACATCGGCTTTGAGGGGATTATCAGGTGCATATTTTTCTTGGAATAGTGAAAATTACCTTTGTCTATCTATTCCTCTACAACGGCAACAGATTGTGCAGAGGGTCTATAGGGCTCTACATCGACTCCAGAGGATTATTAGGTACACTGCTTCCCTATAATAATAGAGGATTATTTTTTGCCATCTTCTCATCTATAACAATACCAGATCATATGTTTAGGGGGGATTTTTTTTGCCATCTCCTCATCTATAACAACACCAGATGATGTATCTAAGGGGATTATTTTTTTCGCCATCTCCACGGAACAATGTAGAAGTTAGATAATTTGTCACAGTAGAGCATTTTATTCAAATTTATTATAAAAAAAATTCTTAAAAAGGTAACAATATAAAAGGAAGTCATACATAGAGTTTCTTCAATTTTGATATGTTCTAAGGGGTTAGAATTGGGCTCCCTGTTATGTCTTCTAATAGGAAGGCTCATTTGTCTATCTTTCTCATGACTCTATACGGTTCTTCTTAAGTTTTAGTCATCTTTCCAACATTGCGCTATTTGTTAATGTCGAGCATTTCTCTCAAAATAAGGTTGTGGCAAAATCTCTGGCTTCATTAGCTAGGTCCTTGGATTTTTTTCTATCTTTAAGAATCTTCCCTTCTATAATGAAATCCATATATGGGGTCATCTAGTGTGTTGTGGCTGTGATTTAAAGTGTCTTTTTATGATGCTCACTTCATCGTTACTGGTTCTATCTCTTTTTTCCAAAAGAACTGTCCTGGTTTATATGTCTGCAAAAGAAGCTTCCTTGGCTAGCTTATCCAATTCCACATTCTCCTCATAGGGAATCTAATATAATGTTACGCTTTTGAATTTAGTGACGATCTTCTTTGCTAGGCCTAATAGGTCCTATATTCTTTCTTTTCTGGTTGTGTATTCGCCATTCTAATGAAAGGTAACAAGTGTGGAGCCTATCTTCGCCACTAGGTCCTTGATCAATAAAGCTTGGGCTACCCTTAATATTTAGATCAAAGACTCGTATTCTGCTTCATTTTTTGATGTGAGGGTTTACAGTTTAATAGCATGCTCTAGGACTAAGCCATCTAGATTTCGTTAATGCACTATAATCCCTGCACCTCTACTGCTGGATGCTTTCTTGATATATATGATCCAAGTTTGAAATGTCCCTTTAGGATCTAAAAGCAGTAAGTTGTCTAGAGGTTTAGTTCACACTCTAAAATAAATTTCACTTGTGTCCACCTTTTGATAGCTATGCGAGGATATAAGCTTATATCTAGGTGGATCAACTCCATAGCCATATTGGTTACCCTTTCTACTGCGTTGGGTCTCAAGATTATTTGTTTAATTGGTTAGAAAGTGTATACTACTAATAGATGAGCCTCAAAGTAATATCTTAACTTGTCTTTTGCATGCGTCAGGGCCAAGACAAGTTTCTTAGCTGTCCAGTATCTAGATTTTTGATCTGTGAGGGTTTTGCTCGTGTAAAAAATTGGTTTCTACCACCTTCACTATTCCTTTACCAGTGCTATACTGATGGTTGGTGTGGAAACTGCCAAGTAGAGGTATAGTGCTTTTCTTGGAAATGGCATTATCAATACTAAAGGAGTTTTCAAGTGGTTTTTCATTTCTGCTTCTATTTATGTAGGTCCTTAGTTATCCTTTTCTTTTGCTTTTAGTACTTGGAAGAATGGTTTACATCTTTCGATATCTGAGAGATGAATTGGTTAAGGGCTGCAATTCTTCTAGTTAGTATCTGTATCTCCCTGGGTATTTTGGGAACTGTCAAGTTCTTGAGGGCTTGAATTTGAGATAGATATGCTTCAATATCCCTTTCACTGACTAGATGACCAAGAAAGTTTCTTGAGGAGACTCAGAAGATACATTTGGTGGGATTTGATTTTACTCTATAGTATCGTAGCGTGTCGAATACTTCTCGTAGGTCTACAAAGTGATCTTATGCTTTTCTGCTTTTCACTATGGTATCATCGATATATGCCTTTATAGTGTGCTCTATAAGATTCCCAACAACTTTATAAATGAGTCTTTGGAAGGTAGCACTTGTATTCTAGGGCCCATAAGTCATTACTCTATAGCAAAAGATTCTTCGCTCCACGAAAAAATTAGTCTTATCTTTATCGTCTTTAGCCATTTTGATTTAGTTGTAGCCACTATAAGCATTTAGAAAGAACAATTGCTAGTATCCAATAATGGCATCAACCATCTGATCTATCTTTGGTAAGGGAAGAAATTCTTTAGTGTAGCTTTGTTCAAGTTCATTTAATCTACGCAGACTCTCTACTTTCTAATCTTTTTTTCGACTACTACTACATTAGATAGCTATTCAAGGTACTTTACTTCTCTGATAATCCCAATGTCAACTAATTAATCCATCTCATCACTAATGATCTAATTTATGTATAATCGATTTATAATATTTTCGAATAATCAGTCTGTGGTAAATGACTTTCAAATCGATGCTTGTCATATCTCTGTGGCTCCATGCAAAGATGTCCATATTCTCAGTTAGTAACTTTACCAAATGTTGCCATTCTCATTTGGTCAATGACATTCTGAGGATGACTTTTTGATCAGGCTCTGAGGGGTCAAATATCATTTCCTCCATCTTTTATATGTTGGGAGGAACATATTCTCTTTCGAGGGAACCATTTTTGGTGGTCGATCTTTTAGTTACTATTTGGTCCTTCTCTTGGAAGAAAGGTTACCAAATTTAGTTTGCTCACTTCTATTGATTATAACTTTAAGGGAATGCACATAGCATTTCTTAGCTTGTAACTGCTCTCTTCTGATGTTTGTGGTCCCTTCCCTTATAGCTGAGACCCACCGAACTACTTAGTATAGTGTTAAGGAACTGCTTTTATGTAATGGATCAAAAACTGTCCAATTATGGCATTGTACTAATAGGTGCCTGTACTACTAAAACTTACTTCCAAACTCTTACCTGTTATCATTACTGGTAATTTTATTACTCATTTGACTTGAACTTTCATGCCTTTAAAGGTTATTAGCTCAGTACTATACTGCTTCAAATCCTGAGTATTTAGTCTGAGTCCTTGAAAAGATTCCTAGTATATAACATTTGCACTGTTTCCTTTATCTACGAGGATCCTTTTGACCAGTGTTCCATTGATGTTTAGGTTTACTACTAATGGATCTGGATAAGGTATGGATAAATCCATTAGATATTTTTAGTAGAATTTGATTTTCCCTAGTCCTTGGTTATTGATTTTGTGTAAAAGATATTTTTGCGATTTTCCATCGTCTGATCTTTTGAGCCTTTCTGAATTAAGGCTTCCATTCTTCTACCACACCTACTCTTTCTGGTAGCCTCTCATGCATGATCCAAATATAGAACTATCCAAATAAAGTCTTAGAGATTGATGCTTCAACTAGTTCCTCTAATTGCAGACCTTCAACCACAAATAGAGATTCCTTGCCTATTGATTCATGCACTGGCTGTGCAACTTTATAGGTGTTATCTTTATGCCTTGTAGATCTATAGATAGTATTGAGGATTAATGTGTTGTAATCATCAGCTCGGTCTTACTTGGCAGGAAACTCTACCAATTTTAGCACTATCTTCACACTTATTCTATACTCTTGAAGTTGATCCTCACTCATAGGCTATTGAATTTGAAACCTCAGCATCCTACGGTCCTGGATGATGTGGCTGACCTTATTGTGGAAGGCACAGTGTTTGGTCTTATCTCTTTTCTCTATAGACCTGTGTCTAGAAGATTCTTGTGTCGTTCAATTTTGTCTATATCTGCTCTACATGGGTATTTATAGGGATAAAGGATCTAATGAATGCCTAGGCCTATTTTCTGAGCCCTTTATTCCCTAAGAACCTCCAAAACATTTCTTCTACTGCAGTTTTTGAGTTTAGTTTTTATTTTGAGGACACATTCTCAAGTTTTTGCATAGTAATCACCAAAGTCTTTTTAGATGCCATTTTGATCTCTTTTTCTCTGATCCACTACATTTATTTCTAATTGATCATCTCAAAAGAATTAAAGTTCTTATGTATCAAATACTTGTGGTAGGAGGTGAAAAGCCTCACTGTCTTTTGTATGCTTATGCTCCTATCTCATTGAAAATAGGTCAAAAGTTATCTTCCTACCTTTCTGGTTTTATAGATATTATTAGATGAAGTGCTCTATCAATTCTTCAAAAAAAGAGATCAAGTTTGGCAAAATGCTGCGACACCAGAGTTGTGCTACTTCTTTCAGCCTCAAGAAGAATGCTATACACTTTAAAGCTCCATTATAGGCATCGTCACCATCTTAGAATTATAGTGAAAAATATGCTCTTGTGGGTCTATATTCCCATCAAATAAGTGGAACATATTCATGTTGAAATTCTCTGGTTTTAAAGCCAGTTTGATGGCAACAATGAAAGGATCTTGGTTTATCTTTCTTACAATTATTGATGCATCATCAGTCTGTTATACCTGAATCCTTTTTGCATACCTTAGGCCTACTTTTTTCAAGATGGATACTTTTATACCTTTCTTTTCTTTTAGGATAGAAAGCTCAGTTTGTGGCTTTAGATGAGCAAAAGTGTTCAATTTGATTCTATTGGATACTCTCTTTGAAGCTTAAGTCACGGTAAGAAAAGTGTTTGGGTTGGTTGGGAGTTGAACTAAATTTTCTTCTTGGTGTCCCTCATTTCCTTCCCCTTGTAACATCATTATCTTGTTGCAAAGCTTTAAGTTCTCATTCTGGTACCCCATATATTGTTTGCAACAACTTAGTGTAGAGTGCTGATAATCTAGAAGTCAATTCATCACGTAAAGAGGTGATTTCTTGAGTTAAGGACATTTGTATTGGGTTCCCGACTAAGTTGTTTTTTTGAATTCATGATTACCGCTCTTATGGAAAAAAATTGAGTGAGAAAAAAGCTTTTCAACTATTGTTTTTTCCATAGATAGAGCCATTAAAGTTTCTGATTTCAGGAATCTCCAAAAATTACTTATGTGCCCTTAGGTATTTGCTTGAATCCTAAATTTGACCCTCTTTTTCCCTTTAAATGGTTCCTAGAACCCTTCTCTGGAACAAGGTCATCATCTTGCAAAAGAAATACTCCGATGTTAAAGTTAGTAAACAATAATTGAGATTGTGCTAGGTGTAAGAGTGATTAAACAAACATGAGGATATTATGTTTGGTGGTCTCTCAGTGATCGTGGATCTTAAGAGAGCTTCTAGGTTTTTTAAAGTTTCTCTCTCCAAATATGTGTTTCATTTTCTATCTCTTAATAAATGAATGTAATTAACTTATACGTGCCTTTTATAGTGCATAGGTGTAGTACTCAATTATAATTAAATGTGCTATCATGAGATTATCTTCAATCTTTTTAAGGATTGAAGAGATGCAATTATTTATAATCTGATCTATATATTCTGCGAAGAGAAGTCGTATAGTAATCCTCTTCATGTGTTTCAGTAGGTTCTTTTTATGAATTTGGTCTGGTTCCAAGACTAATTAAATTCATGTTAATCTATTCGTATAATGAAAATGTAATCAGAATTTAACTTTATCTTGTTTAGATAATTAATATGCATCAAGATTAACTAAATGAAAGAAGAAGTATCCAAACCTGACTCAAGTTCCTCGTTTATTTCCTTGTTAAGAAATGTGAGGGAACTTGAATTCGAATTAAACTCAACCTCATGCCAGGATCAAGGTCTATCACATTTCAAAATGGGGCCCATCTCATTTTAAGGGGTATTTCGATAATTTTTAGAACCTATGGGTTTGTTTCTAGGTTTGACAACTTTTTGGGCCTGTCAATTATCGAGTGTCAGTTCTCAGGCTTTTCTAAACTGACGTGTTTTAATTTTCTTTGAGCTATAAGGCTTTCTTTAATTAAGTTGAACCAACAGTTGGAGCTTGACTAAATATAAGCCAACATATACATAGCCTAATAACACCATTGGTAAAATTTAGAAATAAAATTATACAAATTCAAATGAAAATAAATAATATTATATTATGTAAAAGTGGTTTGTTACCTAAGGGAAAAAGAAACATTAAACTCATAGAATGAAGAGGTTATTATCAAATCCCAAATAATAGTCTAATGAAACTTTGAACAAATAGCTAGCTTCGGTGCTCCCACTTGGAAATTAACTTTAAATTCAATGGACCTCTCAATAGTTCAAAATTTAAATGAAGCTGTCAGTGTATCTCCTTTGTGTCTCTCTTTATCAAAGTCCTTGCCTTTATAGCTATTGATTTGTATTGCATTGTTGAAATCAATTGCGTGGGACTTTGGATTATTCAGGACTAGATGTCGGTGAAATTTGTGGTACATATATTAATGGTGCATTGTCTTTGTTAATGTTCATGGCTCTTAATTAATCATGTACTTACTTATGTGATATTTTTAGTTGAAAAGCCTGCAAGCATTCTTTTTTTAATATAAATATTACATTACAAATTTTAAATCTCATTATTATAGTTTAAAGATTAATTAATTCTAATAATTATTAACAACTAGCATCTAACAATTGGTAAATGTCTTCCAACAAATGGAAGAATTAAATTTATTCAGATTGTTGCCAATGTTTGAACCTTTAATCTAAGTTAAGGGCATATAGACTTTACTAGTGAGGCAAATATCTAGATGCATTCTTATCGATTGCTATCAAAATTTTAATATTGTCTATGATATTTAGAACTAATGTTTTGGAAACATGTCAATCAACATTGCGTTGTAGTCTCATTGATATATACTTGAGTATGTATAGAGTTTAAAATAAATTAAAAAAAAAATATAGACCTAAAAGATAAATAAATAAATCTTAATAGGACTTAAGAAGTCAAATACAATTACCATACAAATTTATCTATTCAAGATTCTCTAGCTCTCTATTTTCTCTAACTGAGTTTTTCTCTAATGCTTGATTGATTCTAAGGGATTATAATAGTTTATTTGGTGTTTAAAATGTCCATAGAAATCCTGTGTGTAGGAATTAAAATATTAGTCAAAGAAGTCGACCGAGCTTAAAACAAAAATTTCAAAAACTTATCGATGCGACGTCGACTACGGTAAGTCTTTGGTGCCACAGCCCCATATGCTACATCGCAATGTGATCATAGATAGCAAGTGGGAGCTGCGTCTCAACTCGTTTAAAGTCTCAATTCCAAGTCCTGCACTTGATTTCACCATGCTCTATGCTCTTCCTTGCTTCTGTTCCACTTCCAACTCTTGCTTGCCCGTCTAACATATCTTTGACCTTATGTTAACTCATCATTAGTTTTTAACTCAAAATTATATTCAAACATAATTTTAAATCATTATATTTGAACAATACATTATACTTTAGATTTGAGGGTAATTAGGCATAAAGGGGTATCTAGAATAAAAATATTTAGTATTTATATTGAAATTTATCTAATTAAAATCTCAATCTCAATCACAATCATCACAATATTACAACTAAATAATTTAATTATGAAATTTATTTGCAAAACATATAAATTTTATTTGATGTCCATGGTCCCTTCCTTTATAGTTGAAATGCACCGAACTACTTGGTGTAGTGTGAAGGGAACTTAAGTTCCTCATTTGTTTCTTTGTTAAGAAACGCACGGGAAGTTGAGTTCAAAATGAACTCTGTCTCTTGCCTGGATTAAGGCCTATCCCATTTAAAATGCGCCCCATTTCATCTTGAAGGGTGTTTCAGTAATTTTTAGAAATTGTGGGCTCGTTTCTACGTTTGACAATTTTCTAGGCCTGTCAATTTTGGATTGTCAGTTTCTAGGTTTTTTTGACTAACGCGTCTTAATTTTCTTTAAGCTATAGATCTTTCTTTAATTAAGCTAAACTAACAGTTAGACCTTGACCAAATATAAGTCAATACATACATAGTTTAATAACACCATTGGCAAAATTTAAAATTAAAATTATGCAGATTCAAATAAAAATAAACGATATTATATTATGTAAAAGTGGTTTGTTACCTAAGGGAAAAAGAAACATTAAACTCGTAGAAAGAAGAGGTTAATATCAAATCCCTAATAATAATCCAATGAAACTTCGAACAAATAGCTAGCTTTGGTGCACTCACTTGAAAATTAACTTCAGATTCAATGGACCTCTCAATGGTTCGCAATTTAAATGAAACTGCAAATGTATCTCCTTCATTGTTTCTGTTTGTCAAAGTCTTTGTCTTTACAGCTTTTGATTTGTACTGCATTGTTGAAATCAAAGTTGTAGGACTTTGGATCTTTTAGAACTAGATTTTGGTGAAATTTGTAGTACATATATTAATGGCGAACTGTCTTTGTTAATGGCCACGGACCTTAATTAATTATGTATTTACTTATGTGATATTTTTAGTTGAAAGCCTGAAGGCATTCTTTTTTGTCTTCCAACAAATGGAAGAGTTAAATTTATTTTGATTACTACTAGTATTCAAACCTCTATATTAAGTTAAGGGTGCACAGACTTTATCATTGAAGCAAATATCTAGGTACATTCTTATTGATTGTTATCAAAATTTTAATATGGTCTGTGATATTTAGAATTAGTGTTTTGAATACTTGTCAATCAATATTGCATTGTATTCTCACTAATATATGCTTGAGTATATATAGAGTTTACAATAAATTAAAAAAGAAAAAATATAAACCTAAAAGATAAATAAACCTTGATAGAATTCAAGAAGTCAAATATAACTAAGATACAAATTTATCTACTCATGACTCTCTAATTCTTTATTTTCTCTATTGGAGTTTTTCTGTAATGCTTAATTAATTTTAAGGAATTATAATAGTTTATTTTGTGTTAAAAAGTCCATAAAACCCTATTTCTTGTTGGAATAAAAATCTATGTGCATAGAAGTCCAAATCTCATTTAAAAAAGTCGAACAAAGCTTAAAACAAAAATTTCCAAAACTTGGCGATACGGCGACGACTGCAACAAGTCCTTGGTGCCACGGCCCTATATGCTAGCATCGTGGTGCCACCGTAGGCAGCATGTAGGAGCTGCATCTCAACTCGAGGGCTGTGATCCCAAGTCCTACACTTGATTTCATCATGCTCCATGCCCCTTCTTGCTTCTAGCTTTCCATTTCCAACTCTTACTCGCCCGTTTAATATATCTTTGACTTCATCTTAACGCCTCATTAATTTTCAATTCAAAATCATGTTCAAACATAATTTTGAATCATTATATTTCAACAGTACATTATACTTTAGATTTGAAGGTAATAGAACATAAAAGGGTTTTTAAAAGGTTAATTGCAATTTTATTTTTCTCTAAATTCCACCAATCAAATTGCAATTAACCTTCAAATAATTTTTGGTATTTTCATTGAAATTTATCTAATTAAAATCTCAATCTAAATCATCACAATATTACAACTAAATAATTAGTTATGAAATTTTTTTGAAAAACATATAAATTTTATTAAATGAAATACAATTGATTATAATAGTTTATTGGAGTAGAATAGGAGTATATATTACATTATAGTTTCATAACTTAAATAAAATATTTAATATTATAGAAAAAAGTAACATATTAAATATAAATACTAATCTTGTTTAGATTTTTATTTAGCATATATGATATTAGATGAGTGGATAAAATTTTACCAAATATTGAAAGGGCATAAACCATCTATTGTTTAAAAAAAATAATAGTTAATAGAAGTTTTATGAAAATTTTAAGCGTATTTGTCTCATTTTTAAAATTTCAATCAATTATTGTTATACCACATATTTATATACATATATATATATATTTCATTGAGATATCGTTTTATCATATATATATATATATAAATGCTTTTTTAGCAAATATATAAATAAATATTTTAATTTATCTTATTACATTCTATTCATTTGTAAAGTTACCTTACTACGAGGCAGAAAGAATAAGATTGAAATAATGATCTAACAACTAACAGTTAAAAAGAGGGGAAAAAAAAAAGAAAAAGAAAAAAGGACCACTATGACATTTCCCAGCCAATTAGAAATATTAAGTCATAGAGCTCCCAAATGGAGATTGATTTGGGGGAACAGCCACTTCAACAACTCCTTCGAGCATCTGTGTAACTTTCCTCATTGTTGGTCTAAGAGATCGCTCCTCATGAATACACCAAATTGCAAGCATCAACAGCTTCACTAATTGTTTTATATCATTCATGGCTTCCATGTCATCTTTAACCATAGCATCCAATCTCCCACTTCTACAGCAATCATAAGCCCCATCTGTTAAAATGGCATTCTCTGTTAAAAATAAAATAATTTATCGTCTTCTAAATAAATATCTAGTTCTAAAAGACTAAAAATAAATATCAAAATTTTAGAAATATTAATGGTCAAAATTTAAAAAAATTTAAGTGCAAAATTTTAAAAAATTTATAAAAATCTTGAATAAAAAAATAATTCAAAGGGTTAGATTTCAAAAATAAAGAAGTTTGATTCCTTTCAAATTCCCTTCTTGTTTATTATCATTCAGCTCCCTTACTCTTCTATCAAATTCTTAAATTTTAAAAATATTTTTATTTCTTATAAAATAGTTCATAAAATTTTAGCAATTGAGTTCACATCCTTTTTCTACTCCAATTAATTTTTTGGTATCAAAGCTAACATTTACACGACTTCAAACCCAAATATTAATACCTTTAATTACAACCAAAATTTTATCTCTATATTTGATGGAAAAAATTATGAATATTAGAGCATTCAAATAAAAACTCTTTTAATTTTCGAAGAAGTTTGGGAATTAACACAAAAAGGCTATGATGAGCTAGAGTTTGCAGAAGTTTTGTCCTCATGGAGTGAAGGAGTACAGAGAAAACAAAAAAAGGATGCTAGAGCCTTACTCTTTATCCAACAAGGGGTAAGTAAAACTATTTTTCCAAGATTTTGACAACTAAAAATTTAAGAGATGCATGGAGAATTTTAAAGGATCAAAAAAGATAATCTCTATTAAATTTTAATCTTTATGGAGAGAAATTAATAATTTATTCATAAAAGACAATGAATCTATTCAAGCATTTTTCTCAAAAGTGTGTTGAGTAATTAATCAAATTAGAAGTTATGGAAATAATATAGAAGAAAAAAAAATTGTTCCAAAAAAATTAAGAAGTCTTTCTTCTAAATTTGAGTATATTGTTGCTGCTATAGAAAAAGTAAAAGATTTATCAAAATTTTCTGTACATGAACTAATGAGTTCTTTGAAGGCCTATGAAGTAAGGATGAGCAGGTTCATAGAGCAGTAAACTAAATGAGCATTTCAATCAAAGCTAAATTTCAAAGAAAGAATGAGTTAAAAATTTTAAAAAGAAAATAAGAGAGAGGGGACTTTTCAAGACCAACGTGATCATAAAAGAAATTTAAAAAATCGTAGGGAGTGGAAAGGAAAGAATGAGCAAAGGTATGTTTCTTCAAATCTCTAATGTAGTGTTTGAAAAAAAATTAGGCCATGCAAGTGATAAAATATCGAAATAAATGTAGAAGGTGCAATAAATTAAACCACGTGGATAAAGATTGTTGGTATAAAAAAAATAATGAAGCAAATTTTTTGAAAGAAAATGAATCAAAAGATCAAGTTTTCCTTACCTGTATGAATGCTCAGCAAGAATCAAAAGATATTTGGTATTTGGATAATGGTTGTAGTAATCACATGATAGAAAATTGTGATTACTTTGTTAGCCTTAAGGAAAAAGAAATTTCTCAAATGAAACTTGGAGATGGAAATATACAAAGCGTCAAAGGTAAGGCAACTATTTTTTGTACTGGCCAAAGATGGTTAATCTAAAATTATTTTGGATGTGCTTTGTGTTCCTAGATTAACCCAAAAATTATTAAGTGTTGGCCAGCTTATTAAAAAAAAGATGATACTGTAAAATTTGATGAAGATTATGGCATCACAATTGACAAAAGAAATAAACAATTGATGGAAAAAAATAAAAATGTCACCAAATAAAGTATTCTCTTTATTAATGTCATTTAAAGAAAATCATGGCCTGGAAGCTAAAAATATCAGTGAGTCACTTTTGTGGCACTAGAAGTATAGACATTTAAATTATAAATATTTGAAATTATTGAAGGAGAAGAATATGGTGATTGGTCTTCTTTCTCTAAAAAAATGAAGAAAAATTTTGTGAAGGATGTATTTATGGAAAACTTCACAAGCTTTCATTCACCAAGACATTTTGGTGAGCCAAAGTGCTATTTGAGTTTATTCATGCAGATATTTGTAAATCAACATGTACTCTATCACTTAATCAAAAAAGATATATTTTTATTCATTGTTAATGATTACAACATATATATGTGAGTGTATTTTCTAAATCAGAAGTTAAAAGCATTAGACAAGTTTCAATGATTCAAAGCACTAGTAGAAAAGCAAAGTAGATAAAAATTAAAGGTGTTCAGAATAGACTGTGGCAGAGAATTCACTTCTAAGGTGTTTATAAGATATTGCCAAGAGTAAAGAATCAAGAGAGAACTGATTGTACGCCATACCTCTAAACAAAATGGTGTTGCGGAACGAAAGAACAGAACAATTATTGAGATGGGCAGAAGTATCCTAAAAGAAAAGAAGCTTCTTAACATGTTTTAGGCTGAAAGCTATTCATACAGTAGTCTATATCCTCAACATATCTCCTACAAAAGCAGTTGTGAACAGAACTCCATTTGAAGCATGGTACAAGAGGAAACTAGAGGTGAGCTCTTTCAAAATATTTGGTTGTATTGTCTATGCTCACACTCCATCAAAATACAGAGAAAAGTTTGATGAAAAAGGAGAGAACTATTTATTCACTAGGTATAATAAAGATTCCAAATGATATAGGCTGATAAATCCAAAAACAAAGAGCTGGTAATTTTTAAAGATGTTTTATTTAATGAGATGAAGACATGGAATCAGGAAGCTAATAGTATTGAAGCTCCCATGATAATTGACGAGGAAGCAACAACTCCAACGACAGAAGAGCCAGCCACAACAATAGCCTCATTAGAAGCAAGTCCAGTTAGCTCGAGATCACCACACTAAAAAAGGTGTGTTCTTTTAGAGAAATTTATGATACTTATAACATGACACTTATTGCAATTGAACCACAAAAATTTAAAGACGCTGTTAAAGAAGAAACATGGATCAAGACAATGGATGAAGAAATAAATGTTATCAAGAAAAATAACACCTGGGGAACTTGTTGATTGCCCTCAAGAAAAAGAAGTTATTGGTTTTAAATGGATTTACAAGACTGAGTACAATGAAGATGGCCTGTTCAAAAGCACAAAGCTTGATTAATTGCAAAGCGATGTTCTCAACAACTTAGCGTTGACTACAATGAGACATTTGCACCAGTAGCTTGTATAAAGACAATAAGGACAGTTCTTGCTATTACAACACAATTGAAGATTAAAGTCTATGAGCTATATGTAAAGTTAGCATTTTTCAATTAAGAGCTTAAGAAAGAAGTATACGTAAAGCAACCACAAGGTTACATCTAGAAAGGCAAGGAAGATAAAATTCATCGGCTCAAGAAAGCATTATATAATCTAAAGCAAGTACCATGAGCTTGGAACAATAAAATTTATCAATATTTCTACCAACATATATTTGAGAGAAGTCCAAGTGAGCCATCACTCTTCATTAAGAAAGTAAATCAACATGATTTTTTAATTGTCTGCCTATATGTGGATGACTTAATCTACATCAGCACAAATTCAAGACTTGCAGATGAGTTTAAAAAAGCTATGATGAGAGAATTCGAGAGATCTTGGCCTCATGAGATATTTTCTTGGCATACAAGTCTCACAATTTGAAGAAGGCATTTTTATTTGTCAAGAAAAATATGCTGAAGATATGTTAAAAAAAATTAAAATGGCAGATTGTATGCCAGTTAAAACTCTAATGGCTATAAACCAAAAACTCTCAAAGGCCGATAGAGCTAAGAGAGTGGATACGACAACTTATTGCAATCTTGTCAGATTTTTGATATATCTCACCAACACAAGGCCAGATATTGTCAACACAGTAAGCTTAGTATCCAGATTTATGAGTGAGCCAATCAAGCTTCATTATGTAGCTATAAAAAGGATTCTAAAAAATGTGAAAAGAACTAAAGACTATGGCATTCAATATATTCAACAAGAAGACTTCAAGCTAATTGGCTAAACAGACAGCGATTGGGCAGGATTAATTGAAGACAAAAATATTACTTCTGGGTACGTGCTCTGTCTTGGATCAAATGTCATAAAATGGGCATCAAGAAAGCAGAGCACAATGGCACTATCTTTAGCAGAAGCAGAATACATATTAGCTATAACAGCTACTTTTGAAGCAATTTAGTTAAGGAAGATATTAGAAGATCTCCAGCAAATGCAAGAATCTCCTACAGTCATCTACTATGATAATATTTCAACAATTGTTATGACGAAGAATCCAGTATTTCACAGTAGATCAAGTTATATTGAGCTTTGACACTACTTCATCAGAGAATTAGTGGAAAAGAAAGAGATTGAAATAAAATTCTACAGGACCACAGAACAGCTTGCAGATATGTTTACAAAGGCGTTGAAAAGTTCAAAACCCTCAAAGATCAAATGAATATTACAAATTAAAAGGGTGTGTTAAAAATAAAATAATTTATATTCTTTTAAAATTACAGAAAGGCTACAAATAAATATCTAGTTCTAGAAGAGCTCGAAATAAATATCTAGATTATAAAAAAATTAATGGTCAAAATTAAAGAAAACATCTAAGTGCAAAATTCTAAAATATCTAGAAAAACCTTGAATAAAGAAATAATTCAAGGGGTCAGGTGAGATATTGAAAATATGTGGTCTAAATTAAAAACTAATTTTCGGTATCTTCTATAAATAGGCCTTATTGAGTTGTATTATAGCCAAGCTCAAAGAAGCAAAATAGAGAGAAATAAAGAAGTTTCATTATTCTTCCACCAAATTTCTAAAGTCCAAAAATATTTCTACTTCTTACAAAATAGTCCATAAAATTTTGGAATTAGATCCACAACCTTCCCCTGCTCCAACTTTCTCTTTGCCCATTTCAATATCAAAAAATTTCCTGCAAGAAATGATTTCTAGCAACAAAACCCCAAAGCTGTACACATCAACCTTTGTTATGATTGTTGTATTTCTAAACAAGTCAGGAGCAACATACCCTTTTTGTTCTTCTTATTGCAATCTTGATTTAGCTCTAATTCAGAGACAAAAGTGTTGCCAATCCAAAATCTAAAACTCGAGCATTGTAGTCATTATCAAACAAAATATTCTGAGGCATAATATCACAATGGATGATTTGTGTACTGCATTCATCATGTAGATATAAAATTCCTCTTATAATCTCAAATGCAATTTAAGTTCTTAGATTCCAACTAGGCTTTGTTTTTCCAAAATGGAAAACTAGCTAATGTTTCATTATTCAAGAACTCATACACTAACAATCTACGCTGCCCTTCATTATAGAACCCTAGCAACTGAACAGATTCTTGTGATGAGTCTAATGGATTATGATGACTTCATTTTTGAATTTCTTTTCTCCATCTTCAAAGACACTATGTAATTTCTTGACCGCAACAATAATTGTATTTGTACTTGTTTGAATTTCTCTTTTGTAAACAAAAACCCTCTTCTCAGTTCTTCCTTAAAGTTATTTATAGCTTCTGCAAGCTCTTTGTAGCTGAAACAACACAGATTTATTTCCATTATACTCTTATATAGGCGACTCTTATCAATTTCTTCTTATAGATAAGTAGATAGCCAGGACCAAATGCACAAACCAGTATAAAATTTACAAACACTAAGGTGCTTAAGAGAATTGATAGTGTAACCGTCATCATATTCCTTTCCTTATTGTCTTCAAGAGGGTTTAGCTGATGAGGGACTAATAGAGGAGCATCAACATTCCTATTGTTGACCTGAAAAATGGTTTCTTGGTCTAACGAGCCTTAAATTTGTTTATGAGTGAAAATGAAACTTAGGCCTTGTCCTGATGGAAGTGATTAGCATGGGCTTGGATTTTCTCTTTGCTACAAGCTATGAAAAAAATGCAAAAAATATAGACACAAGCTCGATGACAGTCTCATCGAGGTGGGTTCTAACGAAGAAACTCTGATGCTTAAGTCAGAAAGGCCTCTTCTATTTTAATAGGAGGTTGGTAAAAAACAGAATGAAAAAAAAGTGTTTGGAGGGAAAGGAAAGGAACCTCTTTCTTTTTGGGTGATTTATTCCTCTGTTCTTTTTGGGCATCATCCTCATCAATATCTTTCTCTTCTCTTCTTATAGTGCCGATTTTTTCAAGACCTTTTTGGGTTTTTCGTCCTTGCCATGCTTTTGACTCGCACCGAATATTCTTATATTGTGTATTTGACACACGCCAAATATCCTTTTATTGTGCGTCTAACATACGCCAAATATCCTTTTACTGTACGTCTAACAAACGTCAAATATCCTTCTAATGTGTTAAGCATATTTCTTAGATCTGTCTTCATTAATGGTTTTAGCTAAATGTGAAGCTAGATTAAAGTTGCTCGGGTCGTACTTTTGGTGGCACCTCTCATATCGACTCGGTCGTGATCTAAGATTTTCTTAAGAGCGAGCATTCTACTAATTTTACTGATTTTACTTGGTCGACCCATCCGACTGTCAGTTAACCTAGTTTCTTCACTGGCTATACATGCACTACGGTGAACTAATCTGGTTAATTGATGATGGCCTCGGTTGAACCCTGGTTTTCCTTGCCTAATGGATACTTTGGATGACCGACCAGTTCTTTTCAAGTCTGAGCCAGTTCTTTGCTATTCAACAATGTGGGGCAGGGCCTATCTTCATAGCGGACTTATTCTTTAAGCCATGATGGACTTCGAGGAGGGTTATCTTATTAGAAAATATCAAACTAGGCTCTCGATGGCTGGCCCCTACTGGGCTTGGAGGCCTTAGGCTTAAAGGGGGGTGCGAATAGAGGTTCGTCAGGTTGTCTTTCTGATCTTTATTTGTTTTATTCGCTTCTTTTTTCTATCGATCTTTCTTAGTCCAAGCTAGTCTAAATTGATTTCTGGGCGATGTTATACTGCCACGTGGTTTGGTCTTTTGGGTTTGAGAATGCCAGAGCTGGTTGGCTTGGTGTAATAACGTCACGGCAGTTCGATGAGTTACTACCATGTAATGGCGACTTCTCCTAAACTTTCTGCAAGTAATAATTGTAAGTCTTCTCAAGTGTCATCCTTGATTCGTGCAAAAGGTTTCTCGAACAAAGAACTTATCGTGAGCTATTGATCTATTTGTGATCGTGTGACTGATCGTGTGAAAAGCCGTTGATCTGCTTTTCACATCTCTGTTACTTTCTGAATGGTGTTTAATTGATCGAAGCGTCATAGACCATTCTATTTATCAAATCTAATGGCTCAAATCACTATTTTTTAAAGGAACACGGATTTATTGCATCTGAAAACCCGAAGCGTCACGCCTTTTTCCCCAAAGATCTCTTCGATTTTCTCATTGATCTCGCTTATTCATTCATTTCAATTTGGATGGTCTGGATCATTTTTCTGCTGCTATAAGTAAGCACATCCCCCTTTAGTTCATCCTTTTTATCCTACATTCTTCTTCCTTGCTGTCATTTTACCGTGTTGCCGTTGGCCCTTGTCTCTATGTTGTAGGCGTCTTTCCTTCTGATGACTCTCAGTCTCCATCACTGTCAATTCTTTTGGCTTTCTACACTTCTTCTGGGTAAGCTTATGGCTCTATTTTTGTTTTAGCATCTTCATGTTCATTTTTCCTGAGTTTTGCATTGCCTCTATTTTTTAGGTAGCTAGACTGCTTCCTTAGGCAGCTTTTCTTGTTGTTTGTTTTATTTTTTTTATTTTGTTGTTTCTGTATTTTCTGGTCCTGATGTTTGTTGTCTGCTTTCACCATTTTCTGGGTGTGGTTGGTTTCTCGTTGTTCTTGCCCTATTGTCTATGGCTTTATTTAGGAAGTATTCTTCATGTATTAATGGTCTCTGGGGATAATTTAGACTTTCTAATCATGAATATGGCTAATGAGGAGGGGGAACAGTCCCCAGAGCTTCCGTTGGTTAAGAAAGGCAGGGGGCTGGGACAAGTAAGAAGGCATCCACCACGGTAAGTGACGCACTTTACTCATCGGAGAGTTTTAAGAGAGGTCGAGCCAGTCTCGAATGCTAAAGAGAAGGAGGGAACGATTTTGAGGACCCCGAGGTGGGAAATGGCGTAAAGGTGATAAGGTTTGAGATGAATACCAAATATCATGCCTCTTACCTGAACAAGGGCGACCTAGACCTCATAAGGCATTCATATAACATTCTCGAGATGGTCACCCTTAAGCTACCTACCGAGGATAATTACCTGAGCACTCCTATAAATGATGAGGTGGTCATTCATCTAGAATTTTTGAGGTTGAATCTCAGGCTTCTCATGCAGCGATATTTTGCTTAGATGCTTTCTTAGAGGATATTAGCGGGTCTGTACATCATGTAGGCAAGAGAATGGAAATCTCCCCCCCTCCCCTCCCCTCCCCTCAATTTTTAAGAATTATGCTACATGTACCACTTCAGGATCAACACTAGAAGCCAAAGGGGCTTTTATTATGTTTCTTTCCATGAATGACTTGAATGGGGAGTGGTTCTTTGCTAGAAGACAGTAGGGTTAGAGGGTCCCTAAGAGGGATGATGGAGAGTGGGTCATTTGCCGTCTTTTTGTGGATGCAGATCCTTGCCTTTTCATCGCATGTGTATACTTTACAATCCTGCATGGCTTGACTGAACCCTTTTATTTGTTTTTTCTTTTCTGTAGTGACTTGGGCTATATCCGAGCAGACTCTCAATCAAATAAACACCATGCTTCAAAAAATCTGTCTGGTTCAAGAGTTGTTATCATCGTCCATCCTTGTTGGATCAGGCTTGGTTACCTCTGTTCTGTCTCTACCCAGAATTTTTGGTCGTTCATTCCTGACCAATTCCTTCCGGTTTTTCTCGATCTTACACTTGTGAAAAATGCAAGGATATCTAAATAAGGAGGTGAAGAGAGATGAGAAAATGGAGCTGGACCAAGGGCTCCTCCTCAGGTGGTCAGGGACCTCTTAACCCTGATAGCGTTATGGGCATTCTTTTTGGCTCAGAGAGAAGCTGAGCAAGGGTTCTTCTCACGAGAGAGGATCATCTTCGCAAGCTGCTGGCAGGCAGACTCGTAAGGATAGGGCCACCAAGAGTCCATCTGTCCAAGAAAGAGGACAGGCCTAGAGCGGCTCTTTGTCAAGGGAATGAGTCTCCTCCGAGACTCGGTCACAGGCCTCTCCTGCCACCCAAACTCAAAGTAGGAGGCAGGGTTCATCGGTTCATCCCCCAATACAAGGTACTTTTGATGGGGGAGCCACGGTATCACTGAGCTCCCTAAAGCGGAAGGGCCATCATCCTCTAAGGGTCTTTTTTATGTGTCTATCTCTATCCTGGTCTCGGGAGCGAGGAAAGATCTCGGCTTCCTATAATGTGAGAGCAAGAGAGGTACGTGACCCCCACCTGGGCGGTCAAGTATCTTTCTTGGATCCTGTTATAATGTTCAATGTCGCGGTAAAGCCCTTGACGTAAATAGTTTAGTCCTTAGTTTGTTTTTTTTTTTTTTTGCCTATATTTGCTTGCTCTGACTCCATATCTCATATAGTCTATCTTTCTTCTTTCTTAATTCTAGATCGAGATCATAGGTTTTGCAACCTGAGCCTAGAAATCAGAGGACAACCTTGCTTGGTTCAGGGTCAAAACTGAGCATGCGAGAAGGATTGCCAAGCAAGAAAGAAAAGTGGCGGATAAGACGGGGGCCAAGCTGGAGGAAATGATGACTGGCCAAACTAAGGCAGAGAGCAAATTGTCTGAGCTTGATCACCAAAAATGGCTGGTCGAGAAGAAGATGACAAACTCTCTGGCTTCGGCAGAGGCCCGAGTCATTGAGCTAACGCGCTAAAATAAGGAACTCGAAGTACAGATTATAGTGGCTCAGCAGAAGAGGGAGTCGATTGATCAAATCAGGACTTCTTTGGCAGTTCAACTCAAGCAGCAGATGAACTAGTGGTCAACTAGCCATGAGAAAGGCTTCTGCCAAGAGGCAATAGAGGGGTTCCAGAGGTCCATCACCCTTTTCGAAAAGCACTACCTAAAGATTGACCTTCAGTGGCTGTGGTCCCTAGCTACTTGTGGTTCTTTCCATGAAGGGGAGAATTTTAGGGCTTGGGATGACGAAGAGACACCGGTGCCCGCTGGTGTTGGTGTTGATGCTAATGATGTTACCTCGGTCAACGTACTTGTTTCTACTGGTGCTACTGCAGTTTCGGGTAACAACAAAGTTTCCCCTCCTGCTAACTAGAGGCAGGCTAGCAGTGCTGCTATTATTGAGCCTTTAGGGTTGGTCAAAGCTTCAGCTGATCCTTCCGCTGCCACCGCTCCTCCAGTCAATGCCAATCTTGAAATTGTTCTCGTTGTAAATCCAGAGATGAACAACTCACTGTAGCATGAGTGATCGCCCCCTTTCTCCACCTTTCCTTTCTCTTCCCCTTATAAAGTGTAGGATTTTCAGTGTTAGGGTCTTCTTGTAATATTTTTTATAAATTGACGCAATCGTATATGTTTTCTCAATACGTGTGTGGATCTATTCTCTATAACTTATTCATAGTAAATTTATTTTGTTGCGGCAAAAATATGATAACATAGCCGAACCACATATAAAATATACCCTGTGAATGTTAGAATAATTGGGTCGTACATAATAAGTTTTAATAGAGATGATTTGCTTATGATAGTAATAAGGCTTGTACTAAAGGCTAACCGTATTATCGAACAACCTTTATTAAGGTCGAATAGCTCTTTTGCGGCCATTTAGTTCTGTTTGGTTACTCGAATGCTAATAATAATATTCATGCAAGAATCTTAAATAATTCGTAGAGGTTCGCTTAGATGCTTTACGGTAATAGCTGATTTGATGAGCAAACAAAGCTAATCAGGCGTCCATAACGATTGTCACATAATGACCGGATTGGCATAAAGATAAAAATATTCCTCTGGGTCTGAGTTATCAGATGATAGTCGGCTCAGTGTGGAGACACGGTTGTGGTTTATGAAAACCAAGGTAACAACTAGTGCCATCGTTACGGTGGAAATAATATCTAGTCTGGCATAATGATAAACGGTCAACACGTGGCTCAAAATGACAATGTTGACCGAACAAGCCCTCGGTATTTTTTAGAGACTGGCTCGTCATAATAATTCTAAACAACATTCCATAAGTGCTGTGAAAAGGCCACAATGATACCGTGGAAAAGCCACAGTCAAACCCCCTTCAATGGGCATCATGGTGTAACCCATGGTAACGTTGTGGAAATGCCACAGCCCTCGCCCCTTCGAGCCATCTCAATTGCCTTTGTACCAAATCAGTGACGGTGAGGTGCTTCGTAAGCATCGAATCGGTCATGGTGAAATGGTGCATGGGCGTTAAACCGATCACGATGAAGTGCATGTGATATGATGTATCGTCAGAAAGTAGTATGATGTGAGCAATTTATTCCATGTTCTAGACCGTTCATTTTTAGTAGGCATATATGTAAGAATGAAAACATTTTCATTTAGGCCAATGTTTATACATAGGGAATAACTGTGCATAAAAATTTTAAACGTAATATTTTTGTAGTAGCTCGGTGTTCCATGATTTTTTGATGGTTCGTTCATCTGCCCTTTTGATACTCTTGAGGACCTTGTACGGTCCTTCCACATCTGACCGAGAACTCCATCTATAGAATTTTGTGTTGAGCATTACCCTCCTCAACACTAGGTCTCCCTCTTCAAAATCTCAGGCCCTGACCCTTTTGCTATAGTACTTGGCTACATTCTGTTGGTAGGCTACCATTTGGATCTGAGCTTGGTCCCTAAGCTGCTCTACTGAGTCTAATCCCTTTTCATCAGCTCGTCATTGATGGCTTTGGAAAAGTTCAGGACTCAGTGAGTCGGGGTCCTAACGAGAAAGGCATCTCGTCAGTGGCTGTCTTGCTAGTCATTCGGAGCGACCACAGTACTTCTAGCATCTCCTCTACCAATGCTTCCCCCTTTCTTTTCGTCAATGTTTTTCTTGAGCAGTTTTTTTTTATCAGCTTATTGGAAGATTCAATATGGCCGTTGGTTTAGGGGTGTACGGGGGAGGTAAATAACAGTCGGACTCTTAACTGTTCATAGAAATGTTTGAGGTTGTTGTTATCGAACTATTTTTCGTAGTTGGTGATGATGTTATGTGGGATTCCATACCGACATATCACACTTCTCCATACAAAGTCCCGAACACTCTTCTCCGTGATTATTGATAGTGGCTCAACCTCAATCCATTTAGTGAAGTAGTAAACCACCACGACTACATACTTACAAGATCCCTTGCCTCTGGGTAATGGTCTAATTAAATCGATCCCTAACTGGGCACGTAGCAAATATCTACTCATCATGGTCAGCTTTTTCACAGTGCTGAACTAGGTTTTTAGCGTCTTGCAAGGTAGTTGTAACCGGTTCAGAAGACCTTATGAGCTAGGGCTTCCCTCTTTGAGTGGTTACCGTAAAATTCTTTGTAGATTTCCCTCAAGACTTTCTCTGCCTCTATAGGGCCCAGGCACCTCATGTAAGGGTGAAAGAAACCCATTCGATATAATACCCCACCGACCATTAAGTAATTTTGGGCTCAGTACTTAATCTCCGGGCATCTTTTTTGTCAGCTGAAATTGTGCCGCTTGAAATATAGTCCTTGATGGGGTCTATCTAGCTAGGTTCTAACTCGATCTACATAGTCTGTTCATCCTCTTAGTTACTGGTCTTCAATAAGAGTTCTACAGGTACTATTTGGGGCATCTAAGCATCTTCTGCTGATGCCATTTTGGCGATGACATATGCTTGATGATTCTTATTCCTTGAGATCGGTTCCATCCATATTTCTCTAGACTGAATAGTCAGCCTCTGCACTATTGCTAGATATATGGCCATTCTTCCATCTCTTGTTTCGAAGTTGTTGTTGACTTAATTACTATTAGTTGGGAGTTGCTCATTACTAGTACTTCTTTTATGGCCAATGTCTAGCTACGCTTAATCCAGCTAGGAGAGCTTTATATTCTGCCTTGTTGTTCGAAGTTTTGAGCCCGAAGCAAACCGCATATGTAATCTCATCTCTTTTGAGGCTTATGAAGATGATCCCCGCTTCGCTTCCCTGCAGGTTGGATGCCCGTTAATGTAAAGCAGCCATTTTTTTTAAAATTGGTTCAGGGGCCTGATCATCCTTCTCCTTATCCATGACTATCTCGTAGGTGCTGTCGGCTACAAAGTCAGCCAGGCCTTGCCCTTTAATGGCGGTTCGGACTTATAGTGATTGTCAAACTTACTTAGCTCTATGGCCCACTTAACCAGTCGTCTAGATAAGTCGGGCTTATGCATGATCTACCTCAGCAGCTGGTTGGTCTACACAATGATGGTATGTGTCTGAAAATAGGGTCACAACTTCTTTTCGGTTGTGATCAGTGCCAAAGCTTGCTTTTCAGATGGCGAGTATTGAGTCACCGATACAGTGAAGGCCTTACTTGTATAGTACACGGGTCATTGTACCCCCTCCTCTTTTTTGGCTAGAACCAAACTGATAGTCCGTCCCAAGACTCCTAGGTACAAAACTAATGCCTCCTTCTGCACGGGTATGGCCAAGTGCACTGGTTTGGAGAGGTAAGCCTTTAGTTGCTGAAGGGGTCGTTTGAATTCTTCTATCCACCAATGTTTTTCCTTTCTCTAGATTGCCTGAAATAACTTAAAGCATTTGTCGGTGGCTTTGGAGATGAATCTGTTTAGTGCCGTGATTCTTCTTGTAAACCATTAGATCTCCTTCATCGTGCTTGAGGACTTCTTTTCTAAGATGGCTCGGACTTTATCGGGATTGGCTTCTATCTGTTGGCGAATCTAAAATACGTAGAGGTGTATGCATGTGCTAATATATCTATTGCCTAAATACGTATCATATATGAATTTAAATCCAATGGAAGCGTGAAACATACAATAAATAAATATATTAATATGATTGATATATTAGAAATGTTAAAGAACTCACCACAACGTATAATGTTATACATGTAATTCCTCAGAGTCCACATGGAGACCAACTCGTATGCAGCTCTAGTCACCAACTCGGTGGGCTTGGGAATCTAGAACAGCAGCCCAATATTCAGCACGGGATTAACTCTTAATCTCCAAAATGGCCTACTGTGTGTTTATATCCTTTTCTCCAAAATGATAAGAAATAGAGAGATTGAAGCAATCTAGCATTACTTCAATTGGAAATATAAAGAAAAATGAAATAATTTTATTTTTTCCTATTTCTTTTTTGTTTTCCTTCTCTTCTTCTTCTTTCTTCTCTTTTTTTCTCTCATTTCTCTTCTTTTCTTTCTCGACCAATTTGGCCTCACACACACTCTTCCACTTCTCTCATTCTCTTTCTCTTTATATATATAAAATATAATATAATATAACATATAATATAAAAAGAGAGATATTTGATTATTTCACAATTAAATAATTAAAATAAAGAATGACCATTTTGCCCCTCATGAATAATTATCAAGTTTATCCCCTAGTGGGTCCCACCAAATCCTATACTTAGGTAAACTTAACTTAGGGTCCACAATATGCTACATGTCATTATATAATTCATAAATAATAATTATTGACTAATTATTATATTTAACACTTAAATATAAACACGCACGCATTTCGTGGTAGTGCTAAATATTATTAAATAATTTAATCCGGCACGCTGCCCTAGTACACAACGAGTACCCTCCATATCGTGGGACTCCCTAGGTCCTACGCCAGATTCATTAAATGAAACTATTTCATGAGTCCAATGCCCCACGCACATGTCACAAATATTTCAAATCAATGCATTAAACCATATAAGTTGAGATTAAAACGCATATGTATAGTCCTTCCATCATGATATCCTGGATGTGCGGGGTATAGATTGTCACCGTTAAATTCACTGGTGCTCATTCATGTCTTATCTCCAGACTCGTATCTCACTGAACAATATACAAAAATTCTTTTGTCATATTGTTCTACCCTAACAGAACTCTTTTTCGGAATTGATACTTATGGCCATAAGATTTCTAAGATACGGTCTCGAAGTATCAGGATATCGAACTCCTTATACGAGCTGACGGATACCATATCTATACACACCAGACTTCAAAAGCATCGGACCGTACCCAACGACACCCAGCGGTCACACCATGAAAGGTCTGTGACATGCATGGAACCAAAGCATGGTGGATCACTTACAAGCCCACCGTGGCACTCACGTCAAAGGACTATGTATACTACTCAACTCGAGAGGACCCTCCATTGACAAGTTATATATGATGTCTATCGGAGGCCTTCGTAAGTCTATCTCATATCTAGTCCTAACTGGATACCCATATATCAATAGGAGCTCCAAGCTCACAGTCGATTAGGAACAACCATCTATACCATATAGGTATAACATATACTAATCTATATAAAAGGATATCCACCAACAGATCCGCATCGGTAGAAATAGATCAGGGACAATTATTTCAGAATATACTTACGCAGCATGCATTTTCTGGCACCTGTTTGCAACTATGTAGTTACTAGTATACTCCCAGGTCTATGTCTCATTACAGACAAAGCTCCAACTCTTGGATCTGCTGAGTATTATAACTAATTAACACTTAGCTGTGCTAACATTTAGCATTTATATCTCTCAGCGTGGCTAACCATGAGCCCTTATCTAAACTCCTTTAGATCTAATCCAAACTCCTTTAAAGCTATAATGTCTGCAACGTTACATGCATAATACCATATAAATGGGTATTAGCGATTTAATAAGAATGTACACTTGTATAAATACATAAGTATATATACATTCAGGGATAGCACGTAAGCATCGACCTTAACACTATCCCCCTTTGGTTTACCATGAAACCTAAGCGCTTCCGAACCTTACCCTGAAGACAAATTTCTCTTGATTCAGCTTCATCCTGTTTATTCTCGATACCATGAAATCTTCTGTCAGGTCAACCATATAGTCCCCCACTCTTACTGACTTAGTTATCATATCATCGACGTATACTTCCATATTTCTGCCGATCAGATTTTTAAAGAACTTGTTCACTAGTCTTTGGTAAGTAGTTCCAGCATTTTTTAATTCGAACGGCATCACTGGATAGCAAAAGGTCCCTTGATAGGTGATGTACAATGTTTTTTTCTTAGTCAAAGGAAAACTTTAGGATCTAATTGTAACCAGAGAAGGCATCCATAAAACTCAGTAGCTCATGCTTAGCCGTAGCATCCACTAGCTGGTCAATCTTTGGGATGGGAAAACTATCTTTGGGACACGCCTTATTTAGATCGGTAAAGTCAACGTACATTCTCCACTTTTCGTTGGCCTTTTTACTATTACCATGTTGGCCAACCAGTCAGGGTAATGGACTTCTTAGACAAAACCCGCTGCCAACAACATCTCTACTTCTGCCGCTACAACTTTATTTCGCTTCCGATTGAAGATTCGTCTTTTTTGCTTGATTGGTCAAGACGTAAGACAGATGGTCAACTTGTAGGCAGCCAATTTTGGAATGATTCTAGGCATGTCTTTGTGGGACCTGGGAAAGATGTCTGAAAATTCTAGAATCAGCAGGGTTAGCTCTTCTTTAACTTCTAGCCTCAATTGAGTTACCATCCCAACCACTTTTCAGGTTCCTCCGCCTCAACCTGTAGGTCTTGTAATTCTTCCGCTCGCTCCAGGGATTTATAGACTTCCTCCTTTGTATTGACGACGAAAATACAGAATGCCTTTATTTTCGTCATCGTGTAACAACTCTTGGCTGCCTTCTGATCTTCTGACGCTATCTTGATTCCCTCTCTTGTCTGAAATTTTAGCTTCAGGTAATGAATGGATAAGGCCGCATTAGTACTCACCATGAAGGGCATTCTAAAGAGAATTTTGTATTGGAATGGTTGATCTATCACTTTAAAGATTATATCGACTAAGCTGCCCGGATCGAAGAACACCCGGCTTATCTTTTCTCCTACCACCAACACTTTGATGACAAGTGCGTCATCATAGGGATAACTAACTCCATGTGAATCCTCCTCTGTGAACATGATCAGAACTTCTTGTGGTAGCCTTGACTTCTTGGTCGGAGAAGCGTTGCACATAACTTGATTTGCTACCATTGAGTGTTTGAAGTAGTTTTTTTGTTGCTTGTTTGATTCTTCTGCTAATGTAGATCCATCTAAAATAATTGTGATAGGGTTGGGATTCGACCTACGGGGATATTTGGCAGTTGTGATCTCTCAATTTACCTAAAACTCTTCCAAGTACCCAATCATTATCAAGTGGTCGACCTACTTCCTTAGCTCGGGGCACTTCTAGTGGTGCGTCTTGGCCTCTAGTGCATGTTACACCACTTATTCGGATCTGTTCATCGCTTTACTCCTTTCCCCTTAAAATTCCAATGTAATAGCCCTTGATCCTGGATTGCTTCATAGACATCCTCAACTAGCACGACCAAGAGTAGAAAAATCTCGATGTGAGCCATCCTTCTCTCTTCAGGCAGAGGTTCATCGTGGTTCTTCAAATTTTGGGATAGCCTTAAGAGGTTGCCTGGAAGAAACCAGTTCGATCCTTTTCCTCGATTCCTAGGCCAGTTGTTTGACGTATTATTCCTTTGATTATTTAGCGCATTACTCCAGTTTGTAAAATTCCCCCCTATGGGGGATGGTATTTGTCGTTCGTCCTTTGGTATTTCAGTGGAGCGATGGGAGGCCCTCTCTTCCCTTGTATTTAGCCTCTTCGCACAGCTGGGCCTTTTCTCGAGGTTATTCGACTAAAAATTTCTTAGCCTCCTAACCCTCTTCTATTGACATGTACTTTGGCGCCCTGTTGTATGCCGTTATGTAATTTGTGATACCGCTTTCTACTAGGTGGTACCAAAATCTATTCAACCTTAATCCTGCCTTGAAGGCGTCCAAAGCAATGGGCTAGTCAAACGCTCCTAAGGCTATCACTTCTTTGTGGAATCTCTAGATGTAGTTCCTCAGGCTTCCTTCTTAGCCCTGCTTCAACTGCTCCAGGTCCCTAGTTACCTCACATGAGCTTCAAAAGTGTTGGGTGAACTTCTTGGTCAACTAGTTATTTGAGGCAATATTGTGCTGCTTCAAGCATCTATACCAGAGTAGAGTGAGCCCCTCGAAGCTCATATGGAAGATTCTGCACATTTAGTCCTGCCTCAGTCCTACAATGGATAGCAAGTCGGTGATCTGGTCTATATAGTGATTGCGATTTGTGACTCCCTTATAAGTGGGCAAGTTTGGGAGTCAAAAACTACTTGAAAGCTTCACATCTCTCAGCTCGTATGTTAGCAGTGATCATCTCTTCCTTTCTGTCTTCTTCACAGGAGGCTGATCTTTCTTCTCCTTCTCCGCCAAAAGGTTTTTCAATTTCTCCTTCAAATTACGGACCTTGCTCTAGGCCCAATTCACTATGTCGATGTTGTCGCGGTTTTGCAGATGGCTCTTTTCTAGTCGCTGGCTCAAAATCTTTAGACTCCGCCTCTTCTCTCTTAGGAATTGCTTGACTTGGCCTATTTGTCCAGGCCAAATTGTGTGGAGTCTTCGGTCCATCCCTTCGCTCTGTCTATTCTCGGATCTCCTCTTGAGACTCCCTCCTGCAATTTCCTACTTTCATTCGTTTACTCCTAATCAATTTGGTCATGAGCTATCTCAATTCTTCTCTCCTACCTCAGGGTTCTTAGTTCTACTCGTATTTTAGGTGGCAGAGAGTTTTCTATTCGAGAGAGGGGTCTTTTTGGGTTTGAACCTTGCTCTCCAAGAAAACGATTTCTATTGGCTGGTAACCGTTCCACCGTAGTTGATTGGATTGTCGCCTTTAAAATCATACAGATTTTTATTATAACCCTTCCTCTCTTCATTGCATCTCAATTCGAAATTTGGTTTCAGCTTCCATACTTATCACTCTCATCAAGCAAAGAATACCCTTCTAGGCACTCACGCGTTGGCCTTTAATCATTTCTTAGGCGGCAAATACTATTATATCCATGAGCACCACTACTAAAATTTCCAAAAATATTAACACAAATATTATCTGGCTTAGACCAAACAACTGACAAGTTTCCATTGCCAATTTTGGGATGAGAATATTGCACGAAAACTCCATCAAAATTGAGAGTAGCTCCATGATAAAAGTCTGAAGCTGAGACTATCCTTCCTATTATGAGATCAACCCTTCGGCCGTTTCTTTTCAATATGTACATGTATCCAGACTCGTTGAACTGGACCTGGTAACCACGGTCCAATGAATCGGCAGGACCATTAGTTCTACTAAAGTAGTATGCCTCGTAAGCAACATGAGTAGGCATATTTACAGTATTGAGCACAAGATCTCCGGCTTCGAGCAATCGAAACTGGAACCTTCCTTGTCAGAATTTGGTCTTGGATTCTCGAGAATAGAGAATTCCACTAGTCTCCATCATCTGTTTAGGCAGCAACGTATCCCTGGGATTGCTGAAGCTGTCCCATTACTTGCCAGAACTGCTGTTTTCAAGAACAAAATTGCATGTATCATTCATAAAGGCATAGAAAATTGCACCCAGATCAATACTAGAGCTCCATATTTGCTTGCCTTAAGGATCGTTTAGCACCAGCCCTTGATCAGCAGTAAGCTTTACTTGTGATCCTCTCGGGACAGCAGGATTTTGATGATATTTTCCATTGGGAATGTACCAAACAACAGTTTTTCTGGTATTTTGTTGTACCGTATTGAAAGCAAGAATTGATCATTGCTTTGTTCAGCGCCTGCTGTGAGAGTAGCATCAACGGTTACATTTCCATTGTTTTAAGCAATGGCGAAATACGATAGCAGAAGAAGAAAGAATATGGGATGGAATATTATAGGAGAAGCCATGGCTATTTGCTATAGCTATTTGGAAAAGTACTTCTAAGAATAAATACTGATTGCGAGAATATTAATTGAAAATTATTGAAATATAATTTAGAAAGTAAGCTAAGTGCGTAGTATGTGCAAGAATTGAAGATGGACATAAAAGAAGGCGAAAGACGAAGGAAGTAGTACCCAAGCGTGGGCGCTGCAGTGCCCAGAACAGCACTTGAGGGCCGCGGTGCTGGGTGGTCAGCACCCAGGCAGGAGCATTAGCGCGGCAACAGTGAGTGTTTTTCGATTTGAGACTTTCTTATTTCGTCTCTCACTTGTTTTAGAACTCCCTAATATGACTTCCACACGTTCAGGGTAAACTTAAAACGTCCTAAAGCATATATAAATGCTTTCAATTAACCTGTAAACGCATCTTAATAATCATAGAACACATCTAAGTGAAAGGGAGATATCTTTGTGATAAGCTAATAGATCTAAATGATTATTGAAGAAATTTTTATAATATTTTGTGAGATAAAATTTTTAGAGTATAATAAAAAGTTTTCTTTGTAATCTTTTTTATAAAATGCGTACTTTATGAATGCTTTGTGATTCAATAATAAAAGTGAGTGATCTTGATCTGCAGTAAACGTAAGGAAGTAACCGAATCACATAATTTTATGTATTTTCTTTTTATCCTTTCTCTTTCTTTTATTTTTTTAATAATTTATTTAAAGTGATTTTATTTATTTAAATATTTCCGCTTCAACACTAATCATATATATAATTAAGAAGCAGACTAGCTCATGGTTGATAAAGGAAGGGCTAGACATTTAACGCGTCAAAAATGTTGAAAACTAGCGTGGTCAATGCACATTCATGTGTATTGTTCTTGCTTCCTTGCAATTTCGGAAAGCAGAAATTTGTCATTAATTGGTAGACTTCTGAACCATCTTTGAATACTCTTGCTCCTTCACTGGAGAAATACTGATTTTAAGGACTAAGATAGATATTTTAGATTGAGTTGGGGAAGGATTTGAATTAGAACATTCTTTTTAAAATGGAAATTTTAAGTTATAGTTTTTAAGATTTGGTTAAAATTAAATAACTATTTTTTATATATATTATAAATATTTTGATTAGTTCTTACTTTTGAACAAATAAATTTTAATAGACAGTTTTAAAAGCAATAAAATGAATTAATATGTTTAATTATGATAAATAATTTTATATTTAAAGAAAATATATTTGATTTATAACTTCTAAAAATTAATAACTTTTTTTATTAAACCATAAAAGAAGGAAAGCTTTTCACTGATTCTTCAAATAATATTAGTTTTGATTTTTAAAAGAAAAGGTTTTTTTTTTTTTTTTGCATTACAGTATTATATTGTGTAAAAGTAGTTCTTTACCCTCAAAAAAAAAAAATAAACTCACATATATAAGGGAGAGGTTACGATCAAATCCAAGGAAGCTTTGGACACATAGCTAGCTTTGGTGCCCCCACTTGAAAATGAACTTTAAATTGAATAGGCCTCTCAATGGTATGGAATTTAAATGAAACTGCAAGTGTATCTCCTTCATGGACTGCATGGTGGAAATTGTCTTTCTTTATCAAAGTCTTTGCCTTTACAGCTATTTATATGGACTGCACTGTAGAAGACGAAGCTGTGGGGCTTTGGTTTATTCAGAACTAAACTAGAAATTGGCAAAAATTTTGGTGCATTGACTTTGTCAATGGCCATGGCTCTTAATTATTAATTATGTATTTACTTCTGTAATATTTATACTTGAAAAGTCTGAGTGAATGGATTGTCATCATTTTAATATTGTTAACGTGAAAAATAATTTTTTGATTCAACAAATTTTAAATTTATTTTTGAGTAAAAATAAAATTTAAACTTTATCTTGATGGGAGTAATTAGCACAAGCTTAAATTTATTTTTTATTACAAGTTATGAAAACCTACAAAATATAGATATAAGTTCGAAGACACTCCGATATTTAAGTTTAAGTGTGAGTTTAAATTCAAGTTGTTCAGATCAAATTTTTGGTGGCACCTCCCCTATCAGCTTGGTCGTGATTTGAAATCTTCTTAAGAGCGGGTCTTCTACTATTTTACTGACCATACCTGGTCGACCCATCTGACTGTCAGTCGACCCAATTTTTTTACTGGCTATGCAAGCACTAAGGTGAACCGATCTAGTTAATGAATGGTGGCCTCAGTTGCACCCTAGTTTACCTTGTCGAGCGGATACTTCGGACGACCGACCAAATCTTTTCAAATTCGAACTGATTCTTTACTATTTAACAATGTCGAGACCGAGCCTATTGACCATTACCCTGGGTCTTTCTTTGAAGCAAACTTAATCTTCAAGTCACAATAAACTCTGAAGAGGGTTATTTTATAAATATATAAATAAAATATGAGATTGAGCTTTCGAGGCCCACCTGTTGAGTTTGGAAGTCTTAGGCTCAAAAGTAAGATTTTCTTGGGGGTGGAGATAAATATCATTTGTAATATTTGAAACTTATGTTTTGGAAAGTTGTCAACCAATATTTGGTTTCTTTTATTTCTCTTTAGTATTACTAGACACGGTATTGAGGAAGTTAGAAAACTGTATTTCCGGGGTCAAAATGCAAAGAGCAAAAAATTTAGAGGGTTGAGCTATAAAAATAGGTTTAAATGAGGTAAATACATCAAAGTAATATAATTATATAATATCTCAAGATTTTTTTGGAACCGATGTTTTGGAAACTTGTCAACCAATATTTGGTTTCTTTTATTTCTCTTTAGTATTACTAGACACGGTAACGATGAAGTTAGAAAGCTGTCTTTAGGGGGTCACAATGTAAAGAGCAAAAAATTGAGAGGGTTGAGCTATAAAAATAGGTAAGAGGTAAATACATCAAAGTAATATAATTATATAATATCTCAAGATTTTTTTTTCAATATTACTTTGTAAATTTCAAATCACAATATTACATTTCAAAAATCAATCAATTACAATAATTGTCAAAATTAAATAAATATCTCTCAAATTTTACATAACTGTCAATAATTATCACAATTAAATAACTTATTTTTACAATTAAAGAAAATAAAATTATCTTGACCTTTGCCAAGGTTCAAATATCTTATTTAATTCACAAAATGCATAAATTTTATCATTTGAATAAGCATCTAAATGTAATATCTCAAATTTCTTATCGCACCATAGATAAATTCAAATGATTTTTACAAATTCATCATTAATTCTTTTAAAATATTTAATATTAGTTGAAAACCTCTTCCGGGATTTCAGAATCATCTCTTTTATTATAGAAAAAAAAAGTCATTTTATTAAGAGTTAATAAATCCCCACTTTAAAAAAGAGAGATGTGCAAATCTTATCATTCCATTAAAAAGATTTGTGTAAGATCATCTCGACCCATATAATTTTCAAGCAATACATAGTCCATTAGGATTAATGACTGTTAAGAAAGAAAATTAATAAAAGAATAGATCTCAATCCTAATACAAAGTACATGTTAGAAGATATTTAAAATTTTAAGTAAAACTTAATTTAGAGAAGAATTTTAATTTATTTTTACTAGTAGATATTAATTATTCAACAAAAAGAAAAATACTAAAATGTTTGTAATATTTAATTTAAAAAAAAAACAAAAGAAAACTGAACTTTTATTGTGTTTTCTATGATACGCTTGGCATTGGAGTTAAATGTTGCAATACTGGCAATTTTAACTAATACAAATAAAGAGGATAAGTGTGTTTGTTTGATTAAGGGATGAAGGCCGTGTGGGATACGGCTTTGGAAGTGCCGGCTTCATAATTGGTTTGGTTGTTTGGGCGGTCAACGTCAACCATAAAATGAAGCAAATGAAATGAAAGCAATTAAGAAGAGAAAAACAAGAGATAAAATAAGAGAATGAAAAAGAAAGAGTTTGAAAGGTAAATGGGAAAGAAATAGTGTGAGTGTTTAGATTTATATTTTGTGATTCAACAGATTTTATAGAATTAAAATAGTTATGTTTTAATATTTATAAAATATATTTTTACTCTTTATAATATAGAATGAGTATTCTTAATTGATAAATTTTAAGTTTCTAATTCAGTTCAAGATTAGTGGACATATATAAATATATATTATGCTTTTAATATAATAGTTATTGATTTAATTACACGTTTTTTATATTTATTTTATTTATTATTTATTTTTAGATAAATAAATGATACTATTCATTAACTATAATAAAAAAATATTTTTACAATTTATTATAGCACATTTTATGATTATGTTAAGTATAAAAATATTTAATTTAGAATAATTATATTTTTACAATATTATATAGTAATAATTTTTAAACTACTAAATTTGTACTCTCTCTTCTTTATTTTAGTTTGTTCTGTACATATATAAAAGACTAATTAATTGCTCTGCTCGAGCGATACAATAATTTTATTGAGTAAAATTAAATTTTTAACTATATTTGTGTGAGAGTTATTTTATCAGATTAAATTAATTTTTTCGTAAGTATATGTAATTTTTAGTATATATGCAATATATAATATATTCTCAACATTATGCTATGTATATAAAATTTTACTACAAATTTTAAGATAATTTTTGTTTTTAGTATAAGTTTTATGATTATTCAATACATAATTTTATAAATATTTTATAATACAAATTTATACTTATATAATATATATAATATTTTTTATTATTTTATTATTATTGATAATATATATAATATATAATATTTAGTAATTATATCTATTCCTTCAATCTCAACCTTTTTTTATTTTTTTAAATTATCACAAAAAATTTTATAATATGATATATCTTCACATTTTAAAATTAAACCTTAAAAGATATATAAGCCATTATATTTTATAATTTCTTATACCTATGTGTATAAATTTTAAAAACACAATCTTATTAAATAAGGCATAATTCAACATACGTTATCATTTAATTAGTTTTAAGTTTCGAGGAAGGCTTGAGTTGAGCCCTACTATTTTCTCTATACTTCTTAAACTTTTTTTTTAAAAATCAATGGTTACATTACCACGTCATCAATACAGAACTTGATAGTTACTACATACATTTATCATTTTGGCATCATCAATAATTGTAGATCTGCTAGCCATTCAATGATTCTCTTCAATATGTCCTGCCTGGAATGACCAATGACTAATAAATTTTACTTTCCTGAGAGTGAGAGGAAAATATTAATCACTTATTTAAAATAATAATAAATATTAACATAATACATTTATTTCTTACAGTGATTATGTATTATCATGGATACATACAAACAACCTATATTAACATTATATTATATTAATTTGTATGAATAATTTTTTTAATAAATTATATGAATAAATTTTTATAAATAATTTATATGTATAATACAATATCATTTATAAATGATGTATAACAAGATGTCTTGTGAGAATACTAATTAAAAATTATCAGGATATGATTTGGAGTGCAAGCCAAATACGTAGGGTAAGCGAAGATTGATGATAGACAAAAAAAGAGAGGAAAAATAAAGAATGGCGTGATAGGCGCCAGCGCTATGGCGACCAGGAGTGGGCGCCACAACGCCCAAACCAGAACATAAGCGCCACGGCACTGGGCGCGGTAATAATTTTTCGTTTTGAGACTTCCTTATTTATTCTCACACTTGCTTCAAGACTCTTCAATACGACTCCCACAGGTTTAGGGTAAACCTAAAACGTCCTAAAACCTATATAAAGACTCTCAATTGACTTGTAAACACATCTTAGTGATGTAAGTGAGATCTTTCTGATTAAACATTCTTTATGATTCTTAGTGAGAGAAAATTCTTAGATTGCAAGAGAGAGTTTTTCTTTATGACTTAAATCTGTGAAAGATGAAGGTAAAGGCATTGTTGGTGAGCCAAAGTCTAGGTTTGGCATTAGAGGAGACTGCAGCTTCATCTAGTGATAAAGAGAAGACGCTAGAGTCGTCTAAAGCTGAAGCAGAAAGAATTGACATTCAAGAAAGAGCTCACAGCATAATCGTTTTATCATTGAGCGATGAAGTACTAAAGGAAGTAGCAAGTGAGATGACGGCAATTAGTCTTTGGAAAAAGCTTGATTCGCTTTATATGCGAAAATTGTTGGCCAACAAATTGCATATAAAGAAGAAGCTATATCAGTTGTCCATGTCAGATGGGACGCCAATAAAAGATCATATAAACACCTTCAATAAGATCATCATTGATCTGGAGTCTATCAACATCAAGATAAAAGATGAAGATAGAGTAATTATCCTGCTAAGTTCACTCCCCCAAGAGTTATGAGAACTTTATTGATACACTACTCTACGGCAGAAATAGTTTAACGATGAATGGTGTGAAATCATCATTAAACTTAAAGTTATTGGAAAAGCAAATAGAGAGCAATGCAGAAAGTTTATCTGTAAGAGAAAGGTCTTCATATAGAGATGAAAGGAAAAAGGGCTAAAGGTCAAAGTCTAAGACTCCTAGAAAGTGCTATTGCTGCAAAAAAGATGGGCACTTCATAAAGAACTGTTCTGAGAAGATAGCACAAGACAAGAAGAAAGTGGATGCTGCACTTGCCTATAATGATAGCTATGACAGCGCAGAGATACTCGTCGCTACTGATGGTAAGAATTCTGAACAATGAGTTCTTAATTCTGGTTGTACTTTTCACATGTGCCCGCACAAGTCTTGGTTTGTAAATTTTCAGCCTATTAGTGGTGGTAAGGTGTTAATGGGTAATGATGTTGCATGTTAAATGATGGAAATTGGTAGTGTTAAACTTAGGCTGTATGATGGGCAAGTGAGAAAGTTGACAGATATTAGGTATGTTCCTGACTTCAAAAGAAACTTGATCTCACTAAGGACTTTAGACCAGAATGGGTGCTCTATCAGGATTGACGAATGAGTTTTGAGAGCATTGAAGGGTTCCATGGTGGTAATGAGAGCAGAGAAGCACAAAGGCATTTATGTGTTTAAGGGTGAAGTTGTGAGTGGTTTTGTATTATTCTCTGTAGATCATGAGAATTTACAAACTAAGTTGTGACATTTTAGATTGGCACACCTAGGCGAAAGAAACCTGAAAGAGTTATTTAGTCAAAAGTTGTTTGGTGAAGATAAGTTCAAGCCCTTAGAGTTTTATGTGCATTGTATGCTTGGAAAAGCACATAGGGTGAGATTTAGTACCGGCAAGTACAAAACTAAGGGGACTCTTGACTACATACACTTGGATCTTTAGGGACTAGCTCAGACAGCTACTTGTGGTGGTGCTAGGTATTTTCTTAGTTTAATTGATGACTATTTAAAAAAGTTGTGGGTCTATGTGTTAAAGAGTAAGGATCAAGCATTTGATGTATTCACAACTTGGAAGGCTCTTACTGAGAATCAAACTGGCAAAAAGGTGAAGAGGTTGAGAACTGACAATGATCTCGAGTTTTGCAATAGAGAGTTTGATGGGTTTTGTGCCAAGCATGGGATTGCGAAATATAGAACGATAAGATCAATACCACAGCAGAATAAGGTAGCTGAAATGATGAATAAGACCCTACTTGAAAGGGTTAAATGCATGCTTACCAATGTAAAGATGTCCAAGAGATTTTGGGGAGAAGCTGTAGTGACTGCAGCTTACTTGATTAATAGAAGTCCCTCCTCAACAATTGACTTCAAAAAGCCAAAAGAGAAATGGTCTGCAATCCTCCTAAGTACGACCACCTCAGAATATTTGGTTACTCTACCTTTATACATGTTAATGAGGGGAAAATGGAACCTAGAGTTATCAATGGGGTATTTATAGGATATCCAGAATGAGTGAAAAGATAAAATATGTGGTGTAAAGACTTGACACCACTCAGGAGTATCATAAGCAGTAACATAACGTTCGATGAGACGATCATGCTGAAAGCCTCCCAAGAAAATGAGAAAGAAAAACCTGTGTCCAAGAAAGACTCAACACCCGAGTCAATAGAAGAACCAAAAATACCGACAAGTTCCTCCAAGTCTACCCAAGGAAAGAATAAGACTTTTGAGATAGAACTTGAAGAGTACCAGCTAGTCAGAGACAGGCTAAGGAGAACGATTAACCCACCAGTCAGGTATGCACAAGTAGATCTTGTTGCTCATGCTTTTAATTTTGCTTATACTCTTGAATTTATTGATGAGCCTAGAACATATAGTGAGGCTATGAAGAGTGAAAACAAGAAAGAATGACAGTATGTTATGCAAGAAGAGATTAGTTCTTTTAGGAAGAATAATACCTGAAAGTTGATGGAGAGACCTCAAAAGAAACTAGTTTTATGCAAATAGGTGTATAAGGTGAAGGAATGGATACTAGGGATAGAGCCTACGAGATTCAAGACTAGGTTAGTTGCACAAGGTTTTACTCAGAAAGAGAGAGTTAAAATTCATGAGATTTTCTCTCCAATCGTCAAGCACACATCTATTAGGATTTTGTTAGCTATGTGCGCAAACCTTGATTTACATTTAGAGTAGATAGATGTAAAGATAATTTTTCTGCATAGAGAGCCTGAAGAGACGATATACATGGCACAACTGCGAGAGTTCGAGGATCCCGGAAAAGAAGATCATGCTTGTTTATTACACAAGTCATTAAATGGGTTAAAACAATCACCTAGACATTGGTATAAGAGATTTGATGAGTTTATGATAACTTGTGGCTTTAATAAGAGAAAGTATGACGGATACATGTACTTTAAGAACATAAGTTGTGGGATGATGTATTTGCTTATATACGTCGATGATATATTGATCTCATGTAAGAATGTGAAAGAAATACAAAAGCTCAAGAAGCAGTTGAGTGGCGAGTTTAAGATAAAGGATTTGGAGCAGCAAAGAGAATATTGGGTACGGATATTGTGAGGAAAAGAAGAGATGTTATCTTCTTGTCCTAACAACGAAGGCTGTCTCTACTCCTTTGGCCATGCATTTCAGACTTTCAGCAGTACAATCGCCGACCTCCGAAAAGGAGAAACTGTAGATGAGTACAGTACTGTATGCAAGCATTGTGTGGAGCATCATGTATGCAATGGTTTGCATAAAACCAGACATAGCATAAGCTGTAAGTGTGGTGAATATATACATGGTAAATTTAGGTAAGGATCACTGGCTTGCAGTGAAGTAGATTCTGAGATATCTCAAGGGGACATCAAATCACGGGTTGATGTATAAGAGGGATGAGGACAATAGTGAAATGGTAAGAGAATACATAGACTCAGATTATGCAGGTGATCTAGATAAGAGAAGATCATTGACGGGTTACGTATTTACAGTGTTTGGGTATAGTGTGTGTTGGAGATCAATTCTACAACATGTGGTTGCACTATCTACCATAGAGGCAGAGTACATAGCTGTTGGTGAACCTATTAAGGAGGCCGTGTGGTTGAAAGAGATATGCATTGAGATACTGGCTAATGAAGATGTGAACACTGGTATATATTATGATAGTCAGAGTGCCATACACCTAAGCAAGCATCAAATATTCCACAAGAGGTCGAATTACATTCAAGAGATTGTCTAAATTGGTGAAGTTAATCTAAATTGGTGAAGTTAGTCTAAATAAGATAGCGTCGTCTAAAAACTCTACTAACATGTTGACTAAGCCACTGCCCTCACTCAAGTTCATCATATACAAGGACTTAATTGGAGTCATTACTTTGTGAGGGTGACCGAAGATGCAGAGATGAGAGATCAAGTTACTTTGTGGATGATTTTGAATCAAAGAGGAAATTTATGAGAATATTGATTAAAAATCATCAAGATATGATTTAGAGAATAAGCCAAGCACGTAGAATGCGCGAGGATCCAAGAAGGACGCCAAGAAAGGCAAAAAACAAATAAATGCATAACAGGCGCCAACGCTGCGGTGATCATGAGTGGGCGTTGCGGCCCCCAAACCAAACGTGTGCGTCATGGCTCCAGGTCATCAACATCGTGGCATCCAAGTAGGCGCACTAGGGCCACGGCGATGGGTGCTGGGCGCAAGAATAGTTTCCCATTTTGAGACTTCTTTATTTCATCTCTCACTTGCTTCAGGACTTCTTAATACGGCTCCCACACTTTTAGGGTAAATCTAGGACGTCCTAAAGCCTATATAAAACTTCTTAATTAACTTGTAAATACATCTTAGTGATCTAAGTGAGATTTTTGTGATTAAACCTTCTTTGTGATTCTCAGTGAAAGAAAATTCTTAGATTGCAAGAAAGAGTTTTTCTTTATGAGTCTTTCTTGTAAAAAGGCATATTTTGTGAGTGCCTTGTGATTCAATAAGATAAGAAAGTGATCTTGATCCGCTGTAGACGCAGGTAAGTTGCTGAATCATGTAAATTTTTATGTATTCTTCTTCTACCCTTTCTCTCTCTAGTTCCTTAATAACTTATTCTACATATATTACTTAGGCGATATTGCTTGTTTGTGTTCTTCTACTTATATATTAATATAGCTCTTTAAATATGAATTTTAAAAAATTATTGTCAATTTTTTGTACAAATTTTTTTTATAACATTGATATTCCATTAGGCATTAGATATGTATTATATATTATATCAATTGGAACTATGCATAAACATTTATGTATGCTTGGATTTATACCTTCACAACGGGAGGACATATTATATCAATCGGAATTATACATCACTTATATATTTCTGTATGTCCGAACTTATATCTTGACAATAAGAGAACAATACACCTTGATAATAGGAATCATATATCACTTATACATTTATGTATGCCCAAATCTATACTTTCACAACGGGAGGATGCATTATATCAACCGAAATCATACATCACTTACACATTTACGTATGTCTAGACTCATATCTTGATACAAGAGGACAACATAACTCGATAACATGAATACAATACACTTTCATTATAGGAGAAAAATATTTGAAATATTTACATTATTTTGCACCTCAGTCAAGACTAGAACGTCTGACCTCAAATCAAGTAGTGTACAACTTTTGCCATTGACCAAAATAGCTAGGTGCATTTGTATGCAAAGAGAAGTAAACTAAAAAAGTATCTGAAAAATTTTAACGTTTGCACATGAAATTATTTTTATTTGTCAGTAATTCCTGTCAAAGCTAAAAAGTCATTTCTATGCACACCTAGATGTAATTTATAAGCCTTTTGCTTAATAAAATAGTGGTCTTTGAAGCAACATAGACCAAAACAGACTTGCTTGGTGTCTTTACACTCAGTTGACTTCATTTCATTTCATCTGTTTATTTATTTATTTCAAATCCATCTTGTGTTAATGTATCAACCCGATTCAATTCTATAGGAATGCCTTTTCCTCTTAATTTTCTTTCACTTTCCTTTCTTCTTCTATTGCAACCATTTTCAAGTGTTGCACAAGCTTATGGCAACATAACCACTGGAGCTTCTTTCTCTGCAACACAAATTGCTCCCCATGGCTCTCTCCTTCTGGAGATTTAGCCTTCGGTTTCCAACCACTTAACAACGATAAAGATCTGTTGTTGCTTTCTATTTGGTATGCCATGATACCAGAGAAGACAATTGTTTAGTTTGCAAATGAAGATAAGCCTGCAACAACATGAGCCAAAATGGAGCTCACTGCTGCTCGTGGTCTTGTGCTCATTAGCCCTCAAAGTGATGAGTTATAAAATTTGAGTGAGCCCTCAAAGTGATGAGTTATAAAATTTGAACCTATCATAGGCACTGTTGCTTATGGTTTTATGGAACATACAAGCAAACTTTTTTCCTATATGAATTTACCGATACAAGTCTTCAAGAAACTTTTAAGAATGAGCAGAGTATCTCACATAGCTTAACTCCAGCCTTGAATACTACCAATTTTGAAAATGCTGAGCATAATACTCAACATGAACCAAACACTTCACAAACAAATTCTTCTATTATCTCAGTACCTTTTTGAAAACTGACTTAGAACCACAATCAACTCAAACAACAAATCTAGCTATAAACCCACTAATAATAAAAAATTACTCTCAAACACTTTTTAACATTCAAGTGTGCAAAAACACTCATCTAACGTTGATAAGGTCTAAAACTAGAATTTGTAAGCCAAGATATATACTGCAAAAGTTTAAACAGTGACAGATGATATACTGGAAACATATGATGTAGCTTTCCAAATTATACAATAGAATAGTGCAATGACGAGAAATATAAAGCATTGATGAGAAATTAAATTGGACCTTAGTGCTTGTTGGGTTTTTAGCGTGGACTTTGAAAAATCTTCTAAATTCGTACAGAAAACTTCATTCATAAGTAAAGAAAGAATAAGAAAATATTACAATAAGAAAATAAATAATCAAATAAGAAAGTTATATAGTTCAACAACAGATGCCTTCGTCTATAGTGAATTACGAGATTCTAGTCTCTTTTATTCGTTCACAAAGAACATAGATCACAAAGATCTCTTTTAAGAGATTATTAAAGAATACAATCAATAAAGAACTCTCAAAAAAATCTATTAATGCTATCTTGATCACTTAGATCTCAAGTACTAACTATAACACTCTTTTGTACACTCAGCATGCAAGACTCTCTAGCTCTCTATTTTCTCTCTTTGAGTTTTTCTCTAATACTTGATTAATTATAAAGGATTATAATGGTTTATATCGTGTTTAAAACATCCCCTAGAAACACTATTTCTAGTTAAGATAAAAATCTATATGTGTAGGAGTTTAAATCTCACTCAAAGAAATCAAATCGAGCTTAAAACAAAAATTCCCAAAACTTGGCATTGCGCCCCATATATTAGCATTGTAGTGCCATCGTAGGTAGCATGTGGGCATCACAGCCCAACTCGCTTAAGGCCACATTCAAAAGTCCTGTACTTGATTTCGCTGAGCTCCACGCCCCTCGTTGCTTCTGGCTTTCCATTTTTAACTCTTGCTCGCCCGTCTAACATATCATTGACTTTATCTTAACTCCTCATTAGTTTTTAACTCAAAATTATGTTCAAATGTAATTTTGAATCATTATATTTCAACGGTACCTTATACTTTAGATTTGATGGTAGTAAAGCATAAATGGGTATTTAGAATAAAAAAATAGTTTTTGAAGCTCAAAATTTTATGACTATCAAAGGAGAGATATTCTCTCTTCTAGATTGATTATTCATGCCAAACACATTAGAAAAAATCTCTCTCTTAATCATTTTCCTTATAATTTTTGTCTAGAAACGCCATAATTTTATTAAAAAATTAGTAATTTACATTATTTTTCTCTAAAGTTTACCAATCAAATTTGCAAGTGACCTTCAAATAATTTTTGGTATTTTTATTAAAATCTCAATCTTAATCATCACAATATTACAACTAAATAATTTAATTATGAAATTTAATTGAAAAACATATAAATTTTATTAAATGAAATACAATGATTATAATTGTTTATTGGAGGAGAATAAGGGTAGATATTACATTATAATATCATAAATTAAGTCAAATATTTAATAATATAGAAAAAAAAGTAACATATTAAATATAAATACTAATTTTATTTATATTTTACTTAACATATAATATTATATAAGTGGATAAAATTGTGTCAAATATTAAGAGGGCATAAATCATTTTTTTTTTAAGAAAAAAAAGTTATTAAGAAGCTTTTATGAAAACTTTATAGCTATTGTATTTATGTCTCCTTTCAAAAAAGTTGCATTCAAATATCGTTTTACTATACACACATATATATTATGAGAAAGTTGATTAAAAATCATTAAGATATGATTTGGAGAGCAAGTCAAGTGAGTTGGGTACATGAAGATCGAAGACAGACGCAAAAGAATGACAAAAGATACATGGCGGTGCCCAAGCGTGGGCGCCGTAGCGCCAATAGCGTAGCACCGAGCACGATCAACTAGTGCTGTAGCGCCAGAAAGTGGGCACTACGATGCCAATACGGGAAATAATTTCCTATTTTGGTTTGGCTTGTTTCGTCTCTCACTTGTGTCAGGACTCTCTAAAATGACTCCCACATATTTAGGGTTAACCTCGATCGTCCTAAACCCTATATAAAGGCTCTCAATTGGCTTGTAAATACATCTTAGTAATCAACACAACAATCTTTGTGATCAAAGCATTCTTTGTGATTCTTACTGAGAGAAACCCCTTATTTGTAAGAGAGAATGATTTCTTGATTAGTATTTCTTGTAAAAGTCATACTTTGTGAATGCCTTATGATTTATTAATAAGAGAGTATGATATAAATCCGTCGTAGACGTAGGTAAGTTGTCGAACTATGTAAATTCTGTATTATTCTTCTACCTTTCTCTCTCTAATTTCTTAATTGCTTGTTTCTACTTATATTACTTAGGATATTTTCTTGTTTTATTGCTTCCATTTCAAAAAACTGGTATCAAAACAAATTTTCAAGCAGACATGGCTATACCTAAGTATGAGATAGAGAAATTCAATGATACAAATGATTTCAATTTGTGAAAAATGAAAGTGAAAGCATTGTTGGTAAGCCAATATTTTGGCTCAGTATTAGAGGAGACTGTAGCTTCATCTAGTGAAGAAGAGAAAATACCAGAGTCATCTAAGACTGAAGCAAAAAGAATAGACAATCAAGAAAGAGCTCACAGTATAATCGTTCTGTCATTGAGTGATAAAGTACTGAGGGAGCTAGTAGGTGAAACGATAATGATTAGTCTTTGAAAGAAACTTGATTCTCTTTATATGCGAAAGTCATTGGCCAATAAATTGCATATAAAGAAGAAGCTGTATTAGTTGTCCATATCAGAGGAAATACTGATGAAAGATCATATAGAAGCATTCAATAAGATCATTCTTGATTTTGAGTCTATCAACATTAAGATAGAAGATAAAGATAAGGAGATTATTCTGCTGAGTTTACTTCCTAAGAGTTATTAGAGCTTTGTTGACACACTTCTCTACAGTAAAGAGAATTTAATAATGAGCGATGTGAAATCATCATTAAACTCAAAACTATTAGAAAAGTAGATTAAAGGCAATGCAGAAAGCTTATCTGTAAGAGGAAAGCCCTCATATAAATATGGAAAAAAAAGGGCTTATGATCAAAGTGCAAGAAATAGAGACACTTAATAAAGAACTGTTTGGAGAAGAAACCACGAGATAAGAATAAAGTGGATGCTGCACTTGCCTATGATGATAACTATGACAAAGCAGAGACTCTAATCGCTACTGATAGTAGAATACTGAACAATGGGTTCTTGACTCTGGTTGTACATTTCACATGTGCTTACACATCTTGTTTTATAAATTTCTATCCCATTAGTTGTGGTAAGGTGTTAATAGATAATGACGTTGCTTGTTAAATGATGAAAATTGACAGTATTAAAATTTAGGCTGTATGATGGATGAATAAGAGAGTTGATAGAAGTTAAGTATATTCCTGACCTCAAGAGAAATTTGATCTCACTAGGGATTATAAACCAGAATGGGTATTCCATCAGGATAGGCAGAGGAGTTTTGAGAGTATTGAAAGGTTTTATAGTAGTAATGAAAGGAAAGAAACACAAAGGTGTTTATATACTTAAGTGAGAAGTTGTAAGTAGTTATACATTATTCTCGATAGATTATGAGAATATGCAAACCAAGCTGTGGCATCTTAGACTAACATACCGAAGCGAGAAAAACTTGAATGAGTTATTTAATCTAAAGGCATTTAATGAGGATAAGCTCTAGTCATTAGAGTTTTGTGAACATTGTATGCTTGAGAAAGCAAATAGAATGAGGTTATTACCGATGAGAACAAAACTAAGGGAACTCTTGACTACATACACTCGAATCTTTAGGGATCAGCTCTGACAGCTACTCGTGATGGTTCTAGGTACTTCTCAGTTTGATTGATGACTATTCAAGAAAGTTGTGGATCTGTAAGTTGAAGAGCAAGGATCAAGTGTTTGATACATTCAAGACTTAGAAGGTTCTTGTTGAGAATCAGACTGGCAAAAGGGTGAAGAGATTAAAAACTAACAATGGCCTCGAGTTTTACAATAGAGAGTTTGATGGGTTTTTTGTTAAGTATGGGATTGCAAGGCATAGAACGGTGAGATCAACACCACAGCAGAATGGAGTAGCTGAGAGGATGAATAGGAATCTACTTGAAAGGGTTAGATGTATACTTACCAATGTAAAAATGTCCAAGGTATTTTGGGGAGAAGGTGTAGTGACTACAACTTATTTGATTAATAAAAGTCCCTCCTCAACAATTGACTTCAAAACATAAGAAGAGAAATTGTCTGGTAACCCTCCTAAATATGACCACCTTAAAATTTTTGGTTGCCCTGCCTTTGTTCATGTTAAGGTAGGAAAATTAGAACTTAGAGCTATCAAACGAGTATTCATAGGGTATCCCGAAGAAATAAAAAGATACAAGGTGTAGTGTAAAGAGTTGATACCACGAAGAAGTATCATAAGTTGTGACATGATGTTTGATAAGATGACAATGTTGAAAGCCTTCAAAGAAGATGAGAATGAATAACCTGTGTCCAAGGAAAACTCAGCAACTGAATAAATAAAAGTTGAAGTAGAGACTGAATGTAGATCTGATATACCTTCAAATTAGCACTTTAACAATGAGATCCTTGAAAAAGAACCACAAACACCAGCAAGTTCCTCCAAGTCCACCCAAAAAAGACTAGGACTCTTGAGATGGAACTTAAAGAGTATCCTCTAGCCAGAGATAGGCTAAGGAGAACGATTAACCCACCAATTAGGTATACACAAGAAGATTTAGTTACTTATGCTTTTAATTATGCTTATACTCTTGAACTTATTGATAAGCCTATAACATATAGTGAGGCTATGAAGAGTGAAAATAAGAAAGAATGACAGTATATCATACAAGAAGAGATTAGTTCTTTTAGGAAGAATAATACCTGAAAGTTGGTAGAGAGACCTCAAAAGAAACTAGTTGGGTACAAGTGGGTGTATAAGGTGAATGAGGGGATATCGAGGATAGAGCCTACGAGATTCAAGGCTAGGTTAGTTGCACAATGGTTTACTCAGAGAGAGGGAGTTGACTTTTATGAGATATTTTCTCCAATCATCAAGCACACATCTATTAGGATTTTGTTAGCCATGTGTGCAAACCTTAATTTTTATCTAGAGCAGATGGATGTAAAGATAGCTTTTTTGCATGCAGAGCTTGAAGAGACAATTTACAAGACACAGTCGCAAGGGTTTGTAGATCCCAAAAAAGATGATCATGCTTGTTCATTGAAGAAGTCATTATATAGGTTAAAACAATCACCTAGACAGTGGTATAAGAGATTTGATAAGTTCATAATGACTTGTGACTTTCTTAAAAGTAAGTATGACAGATGATGTACTTTAAGAGCTTGAGTTATGGGATGATGTATTTGCTTCTATACGTCGATGTTATGTTGACCGTATGTAAGAACATGGAAGAAATATAGAAACTAAAGGAGTCGTTGAGTAGCGAGTTTAAGATGAAAGATTTGGGAGCAGGAACGAGGATATTGGGTATAGATATTATGAGAGAAAGAATGGATGTTATTTTCTTGTCTCAATAGTGATATATACTTAAGATCCTAGAGAAGTTTGGTATATCTAATTCAAAGGCTATCTCCACTTCTTTGGCTATACATTTTAAACTTTTTGCAGCACAATCATCGATATCCGAAGAAGAGAAACTACAGATGAATAAAATACTATATGTAAGCGTTGTGGGGAGCATCATGTATATGATGGTTTGCACAAGACCAGACATAGCACAGACTGTGAATATAATGAGTAGATACATGGCGAATCCGAGTAAAGATCACTGGTTTGCAATGAAATAGATTTTGAGATATCTCAAGTGGACGTCGAATCACGAATTGATGTATAAAAAAGATAAAGACATCAGTGTAGTGATAAGAGGATACGTAAACTCAGATTATACAAGTGATCTAAACAAGAAAATATCGTTGAGTTGTTACATATTCATAGTGTTTGGGTGTAATGTATGATGGAGATCTGTTTTACAATATGTGGTTGCACTATCTACCACAGAGGAGGAGTACATAGTTATTGGAGAAGCTATTAAGGAGGTCATGTGGTTAAAAGGCATATGCATGGAAGTAATATCTACTAAAGATCTGAACACCGGTGTGTATTTTGATAGCTAGAGTGCCATACACATAAACAAGCATCAAGTGTTTCACGAGAGGTCTAAACATATTGATGTGTGGCTCTATTACACTTGAGAGATTGTCCAAAGTGGTAAATTTAGTCTAATAAAGATAGCGTCGTCTAAAAATTCTGTTGATATATTGACTAAGACATTACCCTCAGTTAAGTTCATCCTATGCAAGGACTTAACCGGAGTCACTACTATGTGAGGGTAACCGAAAATACGAAAATAAAATATCAAAATACTTTGTGAATGATTTTGAATCAAGAAGGAGATTTATGAAAATTTTGATTAAAAATCATCGAGATATGATTTAGAGAGTAAGTCAAGTATGTTGGGTATGCGAGGATCGAAGATGGACGCAAACGAATAAGGAAAGACACATGGCAGTGCCCAAGTGTGGGCACTGTGGCCCTTAAGACAGTACCTAAGCGTAACCGTGCTAGAAGCCTAACGTCGTGGTGCCAAAAGCCCAGCGTCGCAGCGCCAAGCACCATCAACCAGTACTGCGACGCCGGTGCGGGAAACAGTTTTCTATTTTGGTTTAGCATGTTTCGTCTCTCACTTGTTTCAAGACTTCTTAAAACGACTATCACACATTTATAGTTAACCTAAGTCATCCTAAAGCCTATATAAAAACCCTTAATTAGCTTGTAAACACATCTTAGTGATTAACACAACAATCTTTGTAATCATAGCATTTTTTGTGATTCTTAATAAGAGAAACCCCTTGTTTGCAAGAGAGAATAATTTCTTTATGAGTGTTTCTTGTAAAATGCATACTTTGTGAGTACTTTGTGATTCATTAATAAGAGTGTAGATCTAAATCCACCGTAGACATAAACAAGCTGTCGAACCATGTAAATTCTGTATGTTATTCTTTTACCTTTCTCTTTTTAATTTCTTAATTATTTGTTTCTACATTATATTACTTAAGATATTTATTTATTTGATTGCTTCGGCTTCAACATATATATATGTGTTTAATATATCACATGACATTCTATTCATTTGTAAAGTTACCTAAAAGAGAATAAGAATAAAACAATGATCTTACGACTAACAATTAAAAGGAAAAAAGGGACCATTATGACATGTCCCCTGCCAAATAGAAATATTAAGCCATAGAGCTACCAAATGGAGATGGATTCGGGGGAACGGCCACTTCAACATCTCCTTCAAGCATCTGTAAAACTTTCCTCATTGTTGGTCTAAGAGATGGCTCCTCTTGAACACACCAAATTGCAACCCTCGCCAGCTTCTGCAATTGCTTTATATCATTCACGGCTTCCTTGTCATCTTCAACCAAAGCATCCAATCTCCCACTTCTATAGCATTCATAAGCCCAATATGTTAAAATGGCATTCTCTTCACCCATTTCAATATCAAAACTTTTCCTGCAAGAAATGATTTCTAGCAACAAAACCCCAAAGCTGTACACATCAACCTTTGTTGTGATTGCTGTATTTCTAAACCAGTCAGGAGCAACATACCCTTTTGTTCCTCTTATTGCAGTCTTGGTTTGGCTCTCATTCAGACCCAAAAGCTTTGCCAATCCAAAATCTGAAACCCGAGCATTGTAGTAATCATCAAGCAAAATATTCTGAGGCTTTATATCACAATGGATGATTTGTGTGCTGCATTCTTCATGTATATATAAAATTCCCTTTGCAATGCCAATTTCAATTTGAGTTCTCAGATTCCAACTCGGCTTTGGGTTTCCAAAAAGGAAACTTGCTAATGTTCCATTATTCAAGAACTCATACACTAATAATCTGTGCTGCCCTTCTTCACAAAACCCTAGCAACCGAACCAGATTCTTGTGATGAGTCTGACAGATCACGGTGACTTCATTTTTGAATTCCTTTTCTCCATCTTCAAGGACTCTGTGTAACTTCTTGACTGCAACAATAATATTATTTGCATTTGCTTGAATTGCTCCTTTGTAAACAATACCGAATGACCCTCTTCCCACTTCTTCCTTGAAGTTATATGTGCCTTCTGCGAGCTCTTTGTAGCTGAAACAACGAAGATTTGTTTCCATTGTGCTCTCACTTGGGCAAACTCTTATCAATTTCTTCTTGTAGATGAATAGAAAACCAAGACCAGATGCACAAACCAGTACAAAATTTACGAACACCGAGGTGCCTAAGAGAGCTGATATTGTGACTATCACCATATTCCTTTTCTCCATGCCTTCAGGAGGGTTTGGCTGATGAGGGACTAATGGAGGAGCATCAACTTTCCTATATTTGAGGAAAGATTTCCCATCCAAATCGCTAATTTCTCTTCCATTAGAGAGCGGTAGCCTCTTCTTCCAACAGCTTTCGCCTCCAAAAACGACGGCAGCACAAAAACAATCATTCAAGCATGAGCTTTTACACTGCACTTCGTCATAAGGCCTGTATAGCTCATAGTCTGACCGGGGCCAATGTGTATTCGGAAGCTCAATAAAATCATACAGATCTTTGTTATAACCCTTCCCCTCTTCATTGCAGCTCAATTCAAAATTTGGTTTGCAGCTTCCATACTTGTCACTCTCATCAAGTAAAGAATACCGTTCTGGGCACTGACACGTTGGCCTTTTATCACTTCTTAGGTGGCAAATACTATTATATCCACAAGCACCACTACCAAAATCACTAAAATCATTAACACAAACATTATCTGGTTTAGACCAAACAACTGACCAGTTTCCATTGCCAGTCTTGGGATGATAATATTGCACGAAAACTCCATCAAAATTGAGGGTTGCTCTATGATAGAATTCTGAAGACGGGACTATCCTTCCTGTTGTAAGATCAAACCTTTGGCCGTTTATTCTCAATATGTACATGTATCCAGACTCGTTGAACTGGACCTGGTAACCACGGTCCAATGAATCGGCAGGACCATTAGTTCCACTAGAGTAGTAAGCCTCGTAAGCAATATAAGTAGCTGGATTTGCAGTATTGAGCACAAGATCTCCGCCTTCGCGCAATCGAAACTGGAACCTTCCTCGTGAGAAATTAGTCTCGGAATTTCGAGAATAGAGAATTCCACCTGTCTCCATCATCTGTGTAGGCAGCAACGTATCTCTGGGATTGCTGAAGCTATCCCATAACTTGCCAGAACTGCTGCTTCCAAGCACAAAATTGCCTGTATCATTCATAAAGCCATAGGAAACTTCACCCAGATCAATACCAGAGCTCCATATTTGCTTGCCTTGAGGGTCGTTTAGCACCAGCCCTTGATCAGCAGTAAGCTTTACTTGTGATCCTCTCGGGACAGCAAGATTTTTATCATTGGGAATGTACCAAATAACAGTTTTTTCAGGTATTTTGTTGTACCATATTGAAAGCAAGAATTGATCATTGCTTTGTTCAAGCTGGCGAAATCCAAATGCAAAATGGCCAGAAGTAGAAAGCCGTGGAGAAGCCTCAGCGCCTGCTGTGAGAGTAGCATCAACGGTTACATTTCCATTGTTTTGAGCAATGGCGAAATACGGTAGCAGAAGTAGAAAGAATATGGGATGGAATATTATAGGAGAAGCCATTTCTATTTGCTATAGCTATTTGGAAAAGCACTTCCAGGAATAAATACTGATCATATATATAATTAAGTAGGAGACTATCTCATGGTTGAAACAGGAAGGGCTAGACATTTAACGCGTCAAAAATGTTGAAAATTAGCCTGGTCAAAGCACATTCATGTGTTATTGTTCTTGCTTCCTTGCAATTTCGGAAAGCAGAAAGTGCACGAATCAACACGTCAATTTGTCGTTAATTGGTAGACTTTTGAACCATCTTTGAATAATCTTGTCCCTTCAATGGAGAAATATTGAGCTTAAGGACCACGACAGATATTTTAGACTCACGAGTCGGGGAAGGATTTGAAATAGAACATTGTTTTGAAAATAGAAAATTCAGTTTAGTTTTTAAAATTTGGTTAAAATTATGTAATTAATCTTTATTTTTAAAAAATATTTCGATTAGTTTTTTGCTGTTGAAAAAATAAAGTTTGACAAGTTTTATAAAGCAACAAAATAAATTAATATATTTAATTATGATAAATAAATTAATATATGTTTGATTTATAATTTTTAGAAATTAATTTTTTTTTAATTCAACCACGAAAGAAGGAGAACTTTTCAATGATTCTTCCTATAATATCAGTTTTGATTTTGAAAAAGAAAAAAAAGGTTGTACTTGAAGCAGAAGAGAAAGCACAAAAGTTGGACAATTTCACAAGGAAATATATGAAAAGGGGTCGTCACCTTATCACACATATGAAATTAATATCTTTTAGAGCAAATTTGTATCGACTTGAAGATAGCCTAATAACCACATAATCCACAACTGCTTATCTTTTAGAACGAATTTGTGCAATTAAGAATAGCCAACTCATGTATCTTATTCAAACGGTAAAATTTGTGCACTCTTTAATTTAAATTAGAGGTTAACGTGCATGAGTGTCAAGTCTATAATAAACAAATATCATAATATATAAAAGTGGTTCGTTATCAAAAGAAAAAAAAAAGCCAAAACTCATAGAAGGGAGAGGTTATTATCAAATCCCAAATAATAGTCCAATGAAACTTTGGACACATAGCTAGCTTTGGTGCCCCCACTTGAAAATTAACTTCAGATTCAATGGACCTTTCAATGGTAGGTAATTTAAATGAAACTGCTAGTGTATCTCTTTCATTGTCTCTCTTTATCAAAGTCTTTGTCTTTATAGCTGTCTATGCGTACTGCATTGTTGACATCAAAGTTGTGAGACTTTGGATTACTAGGGACTAGAAATTGGTGAAATTTTAAGTCAATGGCCATGGCTTTTGTAGTAATAATTAATATACCCATTAAAAACATTTTTGTAAAATGAACAAAGTTTATAAATCTTTTTTAACTATAAATAAGAGGTTAATTGGATAAGAAAAGTATCTCTGACTATTTATGTAAAAATTATTCTTTCTATACCAATTTTTTTTATTTTCATGAATCATGGTGACCTATATCTTTCATATGATGTCATCTGCGAGGCATTGATTGCAATTTTCTCAACGATCTCAAACTATTTAGTGGGAAGATTCACGATTTCTCAAGTATTACTTTGTTAATTTCATGATCTATTCCACACTTTTTATTAAATTTCGTTTCATAGATTTGTTAAATCTGTTTCATGATTTTGCACTAAGCTCGGACTTTTGAGATCTGTTCTTGATTCTGTTTCCATGGTCAATGGTCGTGTTTCGAGTGCACTAGTAGAATCTATTATGTCCAAGATCATTTGCATTTTGAGGCACATTTTTTATTCAGTTTCTTAGATCTATGATTGTGATTCTGTTTTTTTCGGTGATTGTGATAAAAAATAACAAACAATACTATTTAAAAAAAAATTGGTAATAAAAAATTTGTAGTAGAAATATCTCTATTAAAAATTTGTGATAAAATTATATAATATATTGTAATATATAAAAAAATAATACTCCCTTTTAAAATGACTTATTACCGTAATTCATGCATATATTTTTTATTACGGTAAAAACTAAAATATATGGATCAAATAAAAGAATGTTAGAATTTTATTTTAAATTAATCGCTTAAAATATAAAATTCTATACATATTCAATCAATTAATTATTTTGATTGAATTAAAAGCGGTGCATATATACTTCTTAACAGAATAAGGATAATTTCAATAATCTTAATCCATCTATGATAAGAAATATGCATTCTTGATGAGAGAATATACACACTATATGACAGGATCCGACTCGAGCCTCCTCAAGAATTAAGGCGGCTCCTGCGATGACATGAAACTAACATACTCTTTACTCATTGTATTTGATACAACGAGGCTACATACTTCAACAAAAGTGTACACGTGTACACATGTGCTCTAATATATATCAATATATACAAATACACAGACTGAGACACTCATGCAGCTATGCGTGTAATGGCCATACCTTAAAATGTGAAGTACAATCACATTGCACGATGTCCTTGTGACAATCTGAAAAAATAAAAAAAAATAGAAAAACGGATGAGCTTATGGCTCAATGAATGAACATAATATAAATTTATTATATATATTATACGTACTATAAATAATAGCTTCTACTAATAATTTAACTAATAAATAATACTATAAATAATGTATATAGGAATATGTAATATAAATAATCATGAAATTGTATCAAAAATCATAAAATTTATACTAAAAATATAAGCTGTCATAAAATTCATTTTGAAGTTGAAATCATAATATAGTATTAAGAATCTAAAAATCTAAAAGCATAAGCTATCATAAAATCTGTGCTATAACATAATACTAAGAATAAATGTATATTCCATATCTACTGAAAATCACACCAAACTTGTACTATGGAAAAAAGTTGGTCTAACCTAGCGGAATAACGCACGGGCAGAGTAAGAAATTTGAGCTGGTCTAACCCTGCGGAATGCTGCATCACTCAGGTAGAGCAAACTAAACTAATTTAACATATGCGCAGAGCAACTATACTAAAGAGAAGGGTATGCATATGATGGTTGAAAAACTACTAATATAATATCATGGAAGCATAATTATTCAAAATAATTATTTTTGTACTGAATATAATTATAAGCTATAATATAATAGATTTTAAAATTATGAATATACTAAATAGTATAAATATTTATCTGTCTAAAATAAATCATGATTAAATCAGATAACGTGTAATTTAATTATAAACTGTTATATTAAAAATATATAAAATATATATAGTTATTTACTCACAAAAGCGCACTAATCTTAAACTGGTTCTGAATACTAGAGTCTACCAGCTATCGATACTACTCTTATAACATATGGTATAAAAATATATCATGAGTACTGATATGTATTATAAATATTGAAATATAAATATTCTAATATCGTAAAACTATTACCCGCTGAATCACTAGGTATAAACTTAACTACCCAAACTCGTTTCCTGTAAATTTCTCTTTTCTTTCTTCCTTATTCTTCTTCCTCTTTTTTTTTTCTTTTCTCTCTCTCAATTTTTCTTTCTTTCTTTTTTTTTCTTCTCATTTCTCTTTTCTTCTTCTTTTCTCTCTTCTGTTTAAATTTTTCTTCTTCTTCTTGTTAACTTCCAAATGAAGCGAAAATATATATATGTGTGTGTGTGTGTGTCAAAAGGCGGTTGCACCGCTTAGTAACTCTTTTTCTCTTTTTTTTTTAATTCATTTCTTTCCTTCTTTTTATGCGACTAACCCCCTTAAAAAGTAAAACACGTATATTATAATTCATCCCTCCTTATAAAAATTTCGTCTTCGAAATTCATGTACCTATCTTAAACAAATAAGGATATTGAACTCTCATCTGGTCTTCTTGCTCCCATGTAGCCTCTTCCACTGCATGATTCCTCCATAGGACTTTAACTAGCAAAATAGTCTTATTACATAATACTTGCTGGCAATAGTCCACTATCTAAACAGGTTCCTCGTCATAAGTCAAATCTGCCCTCAACTGAACTGGTTCAGTATCTAAAATATGAAAAAGGTCAAGTATACACTTCCGTAACATATAAACACAAAGCACATCATGAATGCGTAACAACTTAAGTGGTAATGATAAGCGGTACGCAACCACACCAACCTTTTTTATAATCTCGTATGGCCAATATATTGAAGACTTAATTTTTTCTGTTTCTCAAAATAAAGCACACCCTTCTATGGTGAAATTGTGAGATGATTCTATCTCCTATTGTAAACTCAAACTGTCTACGATGTTTATCATCATAACTCTTCTGTCTGTCTTAAGATGCCTTAAGTCTATCTCTAATAATACTGATCTTCTCGCCAGTAGCTTAGATAATCTCTGGACCTAACAATTGTTTTTCTCCAACCTTATCCTAACAAACCATAGTTATGCATTTTCTTCCATATAAAGCCTCATATTGTGCCATTTGAATGCTAGAATGATAACTATTATTATATGCAAACTCCATCAATGATGAATAATTATCCCAATTGCCCTTAAACTATAACATACAGGCTCTGAGCATATCCTTTAATATTTGTATAGCTCTTTCTAACTACTTATCTGTCTGAGGATGAAAAGTTGTACTAAAATTTAACTTAGTGCCTAAGGCCTTCTGCAAGCTATGTCAGAATCTAAAAGTGAATCGAGGGTCTCTATCTGATACAATGGACACCGAAGCCCCATGTAATCGTACAATGTCACTCACATACAAATGAGCCAGCATATCTAATGAATATGAAACCTTATAAGGTAGAAAATGAGCAGACTTTGTGAGTCGATCAAAAATCACCCAAATACTATCATTACCACTCCGAGTATATAAAAGCCCAGCAACAAAGTCTATGGTGATATGTTCCTACTTCCACTCAAGAACTAGAAATGGTTGAGATAATCCTGCTGGCCTCTGATGTTCTACTTTAACCTACTCATAAATCAGGCAGTGAGATACAAACTCTACAATCTCTCTTTTCATACCTTACCACCAGTAATGTTCTCTCAAAGTATGATACATTTTAATGCTGCTAGGATGCATAGCATAAGCTGAGCTATAAGCTTCTTCTAAAATCTGCTTCTTTAACTCTGAGTTATTTGGAACACAAATCCTGTTACCCATAACTAATGTCCCATTAGCTTTCAACATCAAATCAATCCGTATTCTATTCCTTACTTCTTGCTTAAATTTAACTAAATTAGGATTCTCATCTTACATCTCTCGAATCTGATCAATCATTATAGGCCTAACTTGAAAATTTGCTAGAAGAATTCCAAACTCATCCATGGACAATTCAACCCCTATAATCTTTTATTAGCTCTAACAATCCCCGTTGTCTCAGATTCAGATTTTTTTATGTCAACAAATACTTCAAATTCATTTGATCAGTGAAGATTTAACATGTGACACCATTAAATAATGTCTCCAAATCTTCAAGGCAAATACTATTGTTGCTAATTCTAAATCATGGGTTGGATAATTCAACTCATACTTCTTAAGCTGCCTACAAGTATAATCTTTCACCTTACCATGTTGCATCAATATACAACTTTATCCTTGTCTAGAAGCATCACTATAAATTATAAATCCTTCGGTGCCAAATGAAAGAATAAGAACAAAAGTTGAAGTCAATCTCTTTTCAATTTCTTGGAAACTACCTTCACATTCATCAGTCCACTCAAACTTTACATTTTTTCTGGTCAACTTTATAAGTGGTGCAACAATCTTAGAAAAATCCTTAACAAATCTCCGATAATAACCTACTAGACCGAAAAAACTTCTAATTTCTATCATACTAACTGGTCGCTCCTAATTCACCATAGCTTCAATTTTCTGAGGAGCCACATAAATTCCATCTACTAAGATCACATGGCTTAGAAATGTAACTTTATCTAGCCAAAACTAATATTTGCTGATCTTAGCATATAACTATTTATTCCTTAAAATCTGAAACACTGTCCTCAAATGCTCTGTATATTTCTCTATACTTCGTGAATATATAAGAATATCATTAATAAATACTATAACAAATCGATCAAGATATGGACAAAATACCTTATTCATAAGGTCCATGAATACAGCTTGAGCATTAGTCAACCCAAATGGCATTACTAAGAACCCATAATGCCATATCGAGTTTTGAAGGCAATCTTAGACATATCAGTATCTCTAATCTTTAACTGATGATACCCTGATTGTAGATCGATCTTTGAGAAAACCTTTGCACCTTATAACTAATCAAATAAATCATCAATGTGAGCGAGTGGGTACTTGTTGTGTATAGTGACTTTATTTAGCTCCCGATAATGAATTAATAGCCTCAAAGTTTCATTCTTCTTTTTAACAAACAATATTGGTGCTCCCCATGGCAATACACTATGTCTAATGAAACTCTTATCTACCAATTCTTGTAATTGAGTTTTCAATTTTTTTTAACTCTGAGGGGGCCATTCTGTATGGTGCTTTAGAGATAGGAGATGTGTCTGAAATCAAATCAATACCAAAATCAATTTCTCTATCTGGTGGTAAACTTAAAAGATCTTCAGAAAATACATCTAAAAAATCTCTAACCACCGAAATATCTTCTAATTTAGCTCTATTGACTCTGGTATCAATAACATGTGCCAAATAGGCTGGACATCATTTTTTGAGCAACCGTTTAACTGTCATAGTAGATATAACACGGGATGGAAGAATTTGTCGCTTTTCACAAAAAATAATATTAGGCTCTCTATGTCTTTTGAATATAACCTCCTTTCAAAAATAATGTACAGTAGTATAGTGATAAGCTAACCAGTCTATCCCAAGTATCACATCAAAATCATATATATCAAGAGGAATTAAATCTACTACCATCTCACTACTACCTACTTGATAACAAAATCTTGAAATACATTCTCAATCAATAATGATTCTCCAATCAATGTGGCTACCACCAAGCTACAATTTAGGAGTTTTAACACTCTATCTGCATGCACAACAAAAATGCAAGAAATAAAAGAATGCGTAGAACCTGGATTAATTAAAATATGGGTATGTCTACCAAAAATAGTCAACATACCTATAACAACATCTAGGGTAACCTGTACCTCTTGCTAAGTCAAAATAAATACACATTCTTGGATATAGGGTCAACCTAGCTGACCCCTCTATAAGTCCCTACAAGCTCCTGAAGCTCTAAGCTATACACCAGTACTAAAAATAGTCCTCCTATTAGGGCTCCTATTTGTCTCTGAACTTGGCTACCGCCACTTTGAAAACCTTGCAAAATGACACTCTGTATTGAACTGCTACTCTGTGCTAAAAATGGACAATTTCTTCTCAAATGTCTAGTCTGCCCACAATGGTAGCAACCTCTAAAACCTTTCAAACACTGTCCCTTATGACACCAGCCACAAGTGGAACATTGAGACTTTTTCATGCTAGCACTACTACTTAACTGGCTACCACTTCGAGGCCTTTGACTCCCTATATTGCTTCCAACAGATGGAGGCACAAAACTCTGGCCAGAACTCTGTCTCTGTCCTCCTAATAGCATAGGGCTCTAACTATACTATTAACTACCTAAATATCCTATATAAGATGTCATTCCTCTAGGTGCTCTGTTACTACTAGATCCACCAGCTGATCAACTATGACCTTATTTCTACTTAAATGACTGGGCTCTGTGTGTCTCTACTAGGCTTCTCGTAACCCTCATTCTACTAACTCACTAAAATCACTGTGCCCCATAGCTGTAATTGCTGTCCTGATATTGCTTCTAAGGCCCTGTTCAAATCTCTTACATTTATCCCTCTCATTTTGCACTGCATATGAGGCGAATATTGATAACTCTATAAATTGGTTCTCGTACTCCTCCACTGTCATTGATCCCTATTCTAGCTCAAAAATCAGCCCAATTAATCAACCCTCCATATCTATGTGATATTGATCTCCACCAATGATTAAGTAAAAATGTAGCAAAGGAAATCGTCACATCATTAATACATCTCATAATATCATATATCCATTCTACCCTAGTCAGTCATGACTCTGCATCAGTTGGCTCTATAAAGCTTAAAAACTTCTCTGCCCCCAAACTATGAACACGCTCTATTATATTCTCTCTCCTGGGTTGTCCTTGTATTTATCTCTCCATTGTAACTGTAACTAACTGGGAAAGTTTATCTATGGATTGATTTAAGGTAAGTTCATCAAGTTGTCTCTGTGTAGGCTGTATCACAGGTTGTGGCACTAATTGAGGGTGTATCTCCTCTACAATAGAATTAGGTTAGGTTTGAGGTATAGACACAAAGGGAACTGACTCAACTACTTCCTCTCTAATAGGTCCTCCCTTTTATCCAGTACTGAGGGAGCTCATAATTCAGCCACAGGTTTCGTGCAAGGTTGGCCACGTGGATGCATGATGAAAATCTATAAAATAAAACAAATCATTTATGACATCTCTAACATGTATGTATCATGCACTAGTCTATAGAATCTAAAACCATGCTCTGATACCAAATTGATAGAACCCGACCCGAGCCCTCCTCAAGAATCGAGGTGGATCATGCGATGACATGGGACTAATATATTCTTTACTCATTGCATTTAATACAACAAGGCTACATGCCTCAAAAAATATGTACACGTGTACTCTAATATACATAAAGATATACAAATACACAGACTGAGACACTCATGCAGCTATGCGTGTAATGGCCAAACCTCAAAACGTGAAGTACAATTACACTGCACGATCATATCACCGTGAAAATCTAGAAACATAGGAAAAATAGAAAAACGGGTGAGCTTGTGGTTCATTGAGTGGACATAATATAAAATTATTATATACATTATACGTACTGTAAATAATAGCTTCCACTAATAATTTAAATAATGAATAATACTATAAATAATATATGTAGGAATGTGTAATATAAATAATCATGAAACTATGTACCGGAGATCATAAAATTTATATTAAAAACATAAGCTATCATAAAATTCATATTGAAGCTGAAATCATAACATAATACTAAGAATCTGAAAATCTGAAAGTATAAACTATCATAAAATCTGTGCTATAACATAATATTGAGAATGAATATATACTGCATATTTATTAAAAATCACACTAAATTTGTACCCGGAGAAAAAGCTGGTCTAATCTGGCAGAGTAACTCATGCACAGGCAAAGCGGGGGATCTGAGTTGGTCTAACCTAGCGGAATGTTACATCGCTCAGGCAGAGTAAACTAAACTGGTTTAACACATGTGTAGAGAAACTACACTAAAAGGGAGGGTACGCATATGATGGTTTAAAAACTACTACTATATAATATCATAGAATCATAATTATCCTAAAATAATTATTTCTATACTGAATATAATTATAAGTTATACTATAATAAATTCTAAAAATATTTATAAATATACTATATAGCATAAATATTTATCTATCTAAAATAAATTATGATTAAATTTAATAACGTATAATTTAATCATAAACTGTTGTATTAAAAATATATATAGTTATCCATTTACAAAAACGCACTAATTTGAAACTGATTTTGGATCCTAGGGTCTATCAACTATCGGTACTCTTCTTATAATATAGGGTATAAAAATATATTATTAGTATCAATATATATTTTAAAAATTGAAATATAAATATTCTAACTCCATAAAACTATTACTCATTGAATCATTGGGTATAAACTTAACTATTCAAATTTATTTCTTGTAAATTTCTCTTTCCTTTCTTCCTTATTCTTCTTTTCTTTTCTTTCTCTCGAATTTTCTTTCTTTTCCTTTTCTTTTCTCTTTTCTTCTTTCTTTTCTCTCTTCAGTTTAAATTTTTCTTCTTCTTCTCGTTAGCTTCCAAATGAAGCGAAAATATATACATGTGTGTCAAAAGGCGGTTGCACCACTTGGTAACTCTTTTTTTCTTTTTTTTTTAAATTTATTTCTTTCTTTTTTTTATGCCACTAACCCCTCAAAAAGTGAAACACGTATATTACACTATAAAAAATAAATTATAGTATACGCCCTAAGCCATTGAATCTCTTTTTAAAAATATTCATTATCGTATAGAGATTGAAAACTCTAAACACATTTAAATTCATTTTAGATTGATAGAGATTACAATTGGAGATATGTTCCTTTATTAATTTTATTTTTATTAACCTAATTGCTTATAAGGTTATCATGATTAGGTTATAAAAATAACTAACAAATCATAGTAAAGGTTGACTTGTACAGCGTCGGTGTGCTGCTTTTGGAGATCATTTGCTTCAAAGAAGCGTAGAGTAAGAAATCAGCGTTGTGGATAAAGCAATTCTAACCGATTGAGCTTACGACTGTTACCCGGAAAGAAGTTTAGGTGTTCTGGTTGAAAATGAATTAGAGGCCATGATTGACATGTATAAGCTGCACAGGTTTGTGATGGTTTCCATTTGGTGCATTCAAGAAGATCCGTCTCTTCGACCCACCACGTGGTAGCTTATACAGATGCTTGAAGGAGTTGTGGAAGTACTTGTTCTCCCATGTCCTTGGCCATTGAACATTATAAGTTGAAACCAATATTTTGTTGCTTCGCAGAAACCAAGAATGTTTTCTATACAATCTTCCTACAGGTGAGTAATCTGCTATTAATCTTGTATTTTCTCTGTTTGATAGTTGTATTTGTTGTTGTATAGGTGTATTACTAAGTAAGAGACTTCAATGAATAAATGTAATATAGCTAATAACTTGATATGCTTTTTGAAAATTACAGCATTGATTAAGTTGTTAATCAATTATAGGCCTCTGGTTCCGGTAGTAATTAGATGAAATTCTAAATGAGATGTCACATATTAAAAAAAAAAAAAAAGTAAGTTGTATTCACCATGCTTCAAGAAGCCAATAAATTTGCCAGATGTTTGGGGAGTGCTAATTTACTGGTTAATCTATGATCAGGATGCACGGATATGACCTTAAACTTGATTATTAGGCTCGGTTTTTTGCATATTGCTTCATTATTTTGCTAAGACTTCTTTGCGGGGTAGTCAAGTTTTGAAAACAGTGGATCAATCTGTGTTTTCATAATCTTTTATTCAAAAAGTGAACACTGGAGTTCTGAAATGGTGTCAGTTTTGAAAGAATACTGTGATACAAAAATTTTAAGTTGTACTCGCACGTTGATAATATATCGATGTCATTCTTATTGTTTCAGTATGAAACTTCTAAATTTTATGTGCCGGCTATGTTTGCGGATGCCATCAGTTAAATAATACTGAAAGAAGATTGTTTCATTGAAAGTCTTTCTGGGTTCAGCAAGGATCCTAAATTCTGTTCTGCATAGTTACTTAAGTTAAAGGATACATCTCTGTGACTGTGGGAAGCATTATACACTTGGTAAATAAACTGAAATGATTATTCCTTGAAATTCCCTACGTAAAAGGTTGATTCTAATTAAACATTCATGCAGTTTATCTAAAACTTGTCAAGTAACTATGTGTTACATCTGAGCTATACTGACAAGAAACATCTACTTTTGTTCAAATAAGCACTCCCCTATCCAGGATTTTCTAGCTAGGTTGCCGAAAAATTTTCTTGTCTAGGTTCTTGATTCCAGGTTCCAACTAGCTACTTTGATAATAACTTTCGAGAGGCTTAGCACAAGGATCAAGTCACTTCTGAAACTTCCATGATAGGAAATTTCTAGTATCTTTGAAACGAAAAATGATTCACCATAAAAACGGAGTTTAAAAGATCAAGGAAAGCATTTTCCTTTATGCAAGCTTCAAAGAACTTGTTTCTTTCTCTAGGCCAATAGAAAGTTGATGCAGTTTTCAAGTCACATGAGCATAGACCTTGCGAAACTGGAATTGAACAAATTTTGTTATTGTCAAAGTAGGACACCTTCATCTTCATGAACAAAGACTTGTAAAAATTAAAAGAAAGACTTATACCCAACAAGCAAGGAAGAAGAAATCTCTCAGGTAATATAAGCCTTTCCCTTTGTCAAATGCATCAAAATCAATTCAAGGATAATGAAATTGATTGAATAGAAAAGTATGCTCATAAATATCTACTCTATTATTGAAAAGACTCGCCCCGAGTTCCTATGAATTTGAATTTAGGACAAGTCCTTATTCATTCATCTAGAAAATAATATAGTCATCTAAAACTAATAGATTTCTTTTATTTTTTCAACATTCCGATAGAGTTTTTCCTTTTGATCATACTTTATCGACTAGCAATATTCAACATATCATACATCAACAAATAATCATCCATAACCTCTAACTTATTATCATTTACTATTTATATGCACAATAGGCATCTTCCACAAATTAATACTATCAAATCGATGCCCCAAATTATACATTTAATGCCGAATACACAAGGTAAATAATTATCAAGTAATGTAACTCTAATACTACAATATAAATATACTAATCTTAAAATTAATGACTTTTCATACTAGTGTCTGGCTTAACTTGTAGGCTTAAACTCCACTAAACCGATTAGTTCCTGCAATATCCTGAGAAGGAAAAAAATTAATAAAAATAGGGTGAGTTGATTGACTCAATGAGTGAAGATGATTAAAAATATAAAAAGATGTTTTTAAAGTATATGATAAACACATACATAGCATTTTTCTTATTATTTATTATAAAAAATAATTAAGGTGCATAAAATAATTTTTATTTAAAACATATAAAATCTCTTAACACAATAATATAAGTCATGAATAATATAAATCATCATAAAACTGTGTACTCAAGTAGAAATCTGAAATCTTCTTCTGTCATATATTTTCTTAACTGAGCATGATCATACGAATTTGATATTTAAAATTATCACATACTACTATTTATACAAAAAAAAAACTACACTAAACTAGTACCCAGGGGAACCCTCGTCGTACTTGAAATGTCCCTCGGACAGAATATTGGACGTACTCATCTTATACCTCATCTCATATCCTCGTCGTATGCATACGCAAAACAAAACTGACTCCTAAAGAGTAAAGTACCCAAACACACGGCCCAAAACCTATGTGTGTATATAAACAGGGCCTAAAAGTCTAAATCTCATATCTCATCTGAAGGGGGGAGGATACAGCCTAGTAGTTTTCAAAACTAGTTCTTTTATACAACATATGAACTTATAACATTTCATTATATCGTATTCATACTTTTTAATCTCAAACCATTTAGAAATCATCATTGCTGGTATAAGAAAAATACAATCTCAACATAAACATTTTAAGAGCCAAAACCATAGTACGAATGATTTCTCTATAACATAAAATAAATCATTTAAAATGGAACCATGCTCATCATGCTTTAAAATATATTTTTTTTAAATCATTAAGTAAAAATCATAAAAGTAGTTTAAGTATCCACTCACAAACTCTTTGTGTATTTATTTAGTTTATCATGAAGTGTCTCTTCCACAATAGGGTTTCAACTTGTGAGCTCAAGGTAGATTCTACATTCCTTGACACAATTCATAAATCATGTCTCCTTGGAGTACTAAAACATTGATAATTAATAATTTAAACTCACAAAGTAATATAAACTTAAAATTGGATCATAATTAATCTAAAATAGAGTTTTTTCTAAAACCTTTAAATCTGACCAATATCATCCAACCGATTTTTTTCTCATGCATCAAACATTATCCATTCACCATAGAATCAAATTTTATTTCTCTCAAGACATCAATCATCATCAAATCAAGTAAATCAAATTTTATTCCCTTAAAAATTCAAGTCCTAATCATCCTTAAATTTAAATCCTAAACTTGATCAAATCGAAACATTTTATTGAGTAGCCTTTAGTGCTTGAATTTTATAAAATTATATACTTGTTTAAAAATTATAAAACCACCTCTAAATTTCTCATGACACATATAATAGTCGTAATAAATTATTCAAGTTTTAATTTATACAAATAGTATTTTAAAACGAATTCATTCTTAAAATTGTAGAATCTATCAAATAAAATCTTGCACTGAGACTACTCTCTTAAAAACGTCATCACAATTCAAAACCAAAGCTTTAAATTCCAAATTTTGAATATTTTATACTAAACATATACAACTATAGTTTTCTAAAAACCCATAAATTTTTAAGATCATTTGATACATCAAACATAGGTTGACATTTGATCCTACTGCAGAAACATGGGATTCACATAAATTTCATAGTTACTTTCGAAATCATACTAAAAATCATACTTATTGAATTTTCAAATGATTCAAAGTTTTAAATGCCCATACACATGTCTAATTTAATACAGAAAATCAGAGCTAAAATCGTACTATAAAAATTACTAAAATTTGTTAGACCCATAGATCAATAAGAGGAAAATCTGCAGTTTATTTATAATTCCTTCTCTTATACATAATCATCATCACCAATTCCAAGTATATCTCATCAAATCCCCATCAATTTCTCCAATAAATTTGCTTCCAGAAATTATAACCATAAAAAAATCACATAATTAATAAAAATAATTTTAATAAAAGGTTATAATATACCTATAAACTCAAAGCTCAATTCTTCTTCTTCTATAGTTGTGTCGGCCAAGTGTGAGTTTGGGAGAATAGGGTAGATTTTATATTAAAAATTTTTATTTGACACCTCTATTTATTGTATATTATCAATCGAACTCAAAATTTATCATTTTCTCAAACTTATCCTAACTCTTTTCATAATATTTCAATTCAGCCCTTAAAAGTAAATTTGAAACTCTTACAAATTATTCCAACACCAAAATTAAATCATAATCTATAAATATATAGTATTCACTCTAAAAAAAACATGAAAGAATTTTCTAGTACTATGATTATATGATTACTACCACTCTATTTCTTAAAAAAAAAAATTAATCGTTATTACAATTACCCTTGTTCAATCCATTTCAAATTTTGTTGCCGAATTTCCCATCTATAAACTCGTCTAGGAATTCAGTAGAGCAATATAAGAGACATCCTTTAACTTCATCCCGAGCTCTGCAAAGATTTAAGCAGAAAAAGGACTCGATGTTAAATAAAGTTAAATTTTGGAAACAAACTTATTGAAGATAAGGAATGGAGGAAAAGAAAATGATGTCATGCATCAGCTATGTTTGCCTGCAAACAAGAAATGCAACGCCTAGAGGACTCCATTCCAATATTTCATTCAATTTGATGTAGAAAACGCATGAAAATCCCTTTCATGATTGATGTTGCCGCAAAATATATAATAAGATCGATTATGAGATGGAGAAATGGAAGTAATTGAATCCTACGTAATCATTAATAAATTACATGATTTGAAGTTACTCTTACCATGATATGATTATTTTTTACCTAGTTTCTAACAAAGAAGTCAATGATAGAAAGCTACTGTCTTGTTTTTGTTATTGAAAAGAACAAAATAGAATCTCCAGTCAACTATCTCGAGAGAAAATTGCAATTCTTATCAATCATTCAATACAGATAAAAGTTTCTTACTTTTGAATTGTTGATAATTCAAGTTATACTTCTGCATTTGAGCTGAAGAAGAAATCTCTTTCCCACTATGGCTTTTTTCCGAGAACATTTTCTCTACTTCTTGCTTCTTCTACTGCTTCCAACTTCCAGCACTGCTCAAAACATATATTTAGGTGAATCCCTTACTGCAGGTAATGATGACTCCTGGAAATCTCCATCTGGTGAATTTTCCTTTGGTTTACAGCAAATAGAAAATGGGAAGTTCTTACTGGCCATCTATTTGAGCAAAATACCTGAAAGAACCACTGTCTGGTCAGCCAATGGAATGAATCCAGTGCAAGTTCAGCTAACAGAAGAAGGCCAGTTAGTGTTCACTGACCTAACAGCCAAACTTGTGTGGAATCCTGATACAGGTGGTGCTGCAGCCACCTGTGCAACCATGCTTGATGCTGGTAACTTTGTGTTGGCAAGAGAAGATTCTGTTTTTATATGGCAGAGTTTTGATCACCCAACTGACACAGCACAGGTTTTGAATCAGGGCAGCAAACTTTCTTGTTGCTACTCTGACAAAAACTATTCGAGGGGAAGATATCAACTTGCCATGCAATATGATGGGAATCTTGTGCTATACAGCACCGCATTCCCCTTGGAATCAACCAATTCTGTTTATTGGTCAACCAAAACTATTGGCAGTATAGTGGTTTTATATATTTTTTTTAATTAATTTATAAATTCGTATTACTTTTAGAAATATTGTGATCAATACATAATTTAATTATAACAATACTCACAAATTTAAAAAATTAATATTTATACCCAATATTTTATTAAAATAGGTGTTAATGCCCAAACGTTGCTCTTTTGTCATTAATTAAGAATAAAATCATCAATTTATTTGATATTAAACTAAAACATCATATGTTAAATTTAATTAAACATGTGTCAACATATTAATAACTTAACAAATTTTAACATTTAAATAAAATAATATAATAAAAATTAAAAAATAATACAATTGGTCATATCGATGGCAAAAATGGTCGATAACCAAATGGCCGCTCCAAGCAGTGGCCATTTTGGCCGCTGTTGGGAGCAGCCAAAATGGTCGCCATCAACGGCCACTTTGGGTGTTGTTTATAGGGGCCAATTTGGCCACTCCAAGCGGCAGTCAAAATGGGGTCATTTTGGCCTCTGCTTTTTTTAATTATTTTTTTAATTTTATTTATTTTTATTTAAATTTTTTTTTATTATATTTAAAGTTTTTAAAAAATTTTGTTTTATTTTTAAAATTTTTGTTATTTTTCTATTTTTTTAATTATTTTTAAATTTTATTTATTATTAATTATTTTTTAATTTTTATTATATTTAAAGTTTTTAAAAATTTTGTTTTATTTTTAAATTTTTTATTATTTTTCTAGTTTTTAAAAATGTTTTTAATTGTTTTTTAATTTTATTTATTATTTTTATTTTTAATTTACATTTTTAATTTTTATTATTTTTTAAAGTTTTTAAAAAAATTTGTTTTATTTTTAAAATTTTTATTATTTTTCTACTTCATTTTAAAATTTTATTTTATTTTTTATTATTTTATAATTAATTTTTATTATTTTATAATTAATTTTTATTATTTATTTTATTTTTTATTATATTTAAAAGTCAAATATTAAAATTTACATAAATCAACAGCACGTAAAATTTAAAACGATTATATTGAGAATGCTGAGGAAGCGTTGAACACGACATAAAGACGGTTTAAAAATTTGTGATGATTGCAATTTGGTGCATTCAGGAGGATACATCACTAAGACCTACAATGAAGAAAGTCATTCAGATGATGGAAGGAACAGTTGATGTTCCTATTCCTCCAGACCCAGTTTCGTTTGTCAGTTCAAGATAAACTCATTTGCTGTTCAAGCTCATGTTGTTGAGGCATTGTCCATGTTTAATTTTCAGTAATGTTTGGCCTGGTCAGCCAGGCTAATTAAGGGAAGCAATGTTGTTTACATGAATGTATAGTCATCTAAAGTTTCCAGGAAAATCACAGCGCCAAACAATAACTATGTCCTGTATTAAGGTAGCCGCATCTCTGGTCAAGACAGAACTTTCTATAGATATATATTTTCCCTCTGTTCATTATAATATTGTTCTGAAACTATTGCAAATGAAATTAAATGTAATAAAATAACAATTAAGTTCAATTTATGCATTATGGCAGTACTTTTTTTAGGTCAACCATTGTTGTGAACTGGAATTTCATAACAGGAGAAATGAAAGAAGAACATCATCATTCTTTTTGAATTGTTCAAAAGATGCCTTAATAGTAATTAGTGATATTGCAGCAACTTCTTGTGCTTTACAACAATAATTTTTCCAATTTCTTTTAATTTACTTTGCTTAATGATCAAGTAATACTTGTATTAAACTAACCACCAACAAACCAAGAACCAATATTAAAGTTTTAATATATCCCATCTATTACTTGTAACATGGATCCACACACAAGATTTTGAACATAAACTCTAAGGTTTTGACACCATGCTTTTGTAGATAATTACACTCAATTAGTTAAATTAGAAGTCAAATCTTCTAAAGGGTAAGGGTTCAACAAGCCAATGTTTATATAGGTAATATCTACTTTGTAAGAATATACTTAGACAATAATCAAGATATGGAAATAGGTGCATAGTTAATAAATACTTAAATATAGAGTGAAAAGAGTGTCAACTAAATACTTTAACTATCATGCTTTTAAAATTAAATAGAAGCAACATCTATATCAAATTGATCTTCGATAACATATATTATAGCAACGGTTTAATTCAAGAATTTAAATTTTTATATAAATATTTAATATTAATATTAAAGACAAATCTTATTTTGAATAAGTTTTTTAAAGTTGGTAGAAATACATTTATATCAAATTGATTTTTCATAAAATATATTAAAAATATATTTAATTTTAAAATTTTAATATTAAGTAAAAGTCCATTATTAATATTAAAGATAAATTTTAATATTATACATTAAAAAACATTATTTTACTATTAATGAACTTTCAAAATAAGTGTCAATCAATAAGATTTATCAGTGTAATGGCAAGAATTGGAATCAAATATAAATTCATAAAACATTTTTTTTAAAACATAATTTAACATAAGTTACCTGATTATAGATAAGAAGAAATATTAATAAAAAAAAAGAATTGTGTAAAATTATTAATTTTTTTAATCCATAATGAAAGTCCGAGTTTTTAAAAGAATTTGTGGCAGTAAATTTTTCGATAATTGAGAATAGACATGGTTCTTTTAGGGCATAAGCATTTATGATGTACTATACTTCTAATTATTTTTGTATCAATAAATAAATAAAATAAAATAAATTTATTTTTAAATTATAAAACAAATTTTTTAACTATATATATGAGAAGTATAGAGTAATAAAGCATATTATAACTATATCAAAAAAATATATATTTTACGTATTTTTAAGTAGAAAAAGAATTTAATTATTATTATTATTTTCTTAAATTTTGGTATTAATATTTTTAGAGATTAAAAAAGATTTACGTGCTCACTCGCATTGAATTTAAAGATTAAAAATAATAAAAAATATTACAGTTAATCAATTCAATATTTGTTATAACAAAAAATTAAAATAATTTTTTTTTTTATACATATAATTATAAATACGACGATCAAACTTTTGCTGCGTTTATTTTATTAAATAAAAAAAAATTTATTTACTACTAACAGTTAGGAAGTCTACAACCGAGTAGAGAGGTAATACTGATAACAATGGAGCTTTTGCACGCTTCTCTATGATGAGTAAAGATGGTTTAGTTCCTGATAGGGTCACTTGGAATGCTATGATTTCTGGGATTGCTCAATGTGTGCGAGCAAATGAAGCTTTGAAGTTGTTTTTGGACATGGTAGTTTCAGGGATAAAACCTAATCATAAGACTGTAAGAGGAATTCTCCCGGCTGGTGGATTAATAGGTTCATTTTGAAGAAGCAGAGAAATTCAGAGATTGATTTACAGGATGGAAAGTCATATTAATGTATCAATTTGTAGTCTTGTTATTGACATGTGTTCAAAATGTGGCAGTGTGAAAGATGCTAGGAATGTATTTGACATGATTCGTGTTAAGAATGAGTCAGTGTGGAATGCCATAATTGGATGCTATGGGAAGCATGGGACGGTTGATTTGTCAATTGAGCTGTTTGAGAGAATGCGGGAAGAGGGGATTCAGGCGAATTAACTAACGTTCATTTCCATTCTTTAGGCATGCAGCTATGGTGATCTGATTGAGAAAGGCTTGCAGGTCCATGGAAGAGCGGTATGGAGTTGAGATTACTGAAGAGCATTATGCATGAATTGTTGATATGTTGTGCCATTCAGGGAGCATAGGAGTGTGTTTTCAATTGGTGACAAAGATGCCAATGGAAATCACTGATTCAATTGTTGGAGCTTTCTTTAACGGATGCAAGATCCATGGAAGAAGAGATTTGACTCAAATGATGGCCGAGGAAATTCTGAAAATAGAATTGAAAGGCCAGGTGCTTTTGTCACATTATCTAATATTTTTTCCGCTGAAGGAGAAGAATGTCCATAAGAAGCCAGGTTTTAGGTGGGTCGAGAAGAGGAATGAGGTTTTTGGCAAAGAAGTTGAAAAAGAGCAAAAGAGGGTATGTGATTTGATAAGACACAGTAAGTTCTTCAAACTCTAATTTCCGCATTGAGACAATAAGACCTCAAGTTTTGTTTATGATGCTAACTAATTCAACAACATTTATCTTATCAAGGCCATAAAATTTTGAAACTGATAAAATGCAGGATGGTTTTATGTATTTGCTTGGAGTATTTATGCGTGCCCTGAGCAATTGAAACTTTAGACACCTCATTTCAGTCTTATTTAAAAGAAAGAGGCTAGGCTATCATTGCCTCCCTCTAGTTTACTGATAAAAGGGTAATACTGCTATAGTTCTTTTCCCAAATATCATTAGAGGAACAATTCATAATCCATGGTGATTTAGAAAGCAAAAAGAATCACCCAACAAGTTGGTACTATTAGGTCATTTTACCAAGGTATCTACTTCCCCTGAATGCTAAATATGCCCATTTTAACTTTCTCTTCCTTATCTGCAGATGAGGTCAAATGGGAAGAAGATGAAGCAGAACCTCAAAACATTGGAGCTGTTGAAGTTGGGTGCTAAAATGACAAGAGTTGTTGATTCCCAAAATCTCACAAGGGTATTCCATTTGTGCACCATACTCTAATAGATATACTTTAGTTTTCTCCAGGTGATAAATATATAGAAGAAATTTGGCCCATGTGTTATACATATGTAGGCATGGTGTTGCTCTATACAACATTCAGAATATTATTTGATTTTTTATTTCTGACTAAAATGTGCATTTGTTTATTAAAGACTACAATTCATCATTGTGTTGACTAATGCATGCACATGCTTCAAAAGATTTAAAATCCAAATGGTCATCCTGATCAACTAGTTGAGAACATTATCATTACAAGGTACCAGGTATATACATTTGAAAAGGAAGGGAAAAAAACCCTGTATACACCTGCAATGTTCTTGTTTATGAATTTTCTCCCAAGGCCTCTTTCTTTTTTTCCTTTCTTTTTCTCTAAAGGAATCCTGAATGTTCCTCTTTATCATGTTGCCTGGTTGGTTTCATCATTCCATTGGCCTTTTCCTGATTTCTGGGTTTTAGCTTCTTCACTTAGTGTCACTGTCTATCATCAAGCCAACTAAATCTTTGTATGGCAAACGATAGACTATAGAGTAGTAACTGTGCAAAATCAGGCCAACCACCTCGGGGTCGGATGGTCGAAAAACATCGCCCCCATTTTGGGGACACGGATTCAAGTTTCTCCATTTTGAGTGCAGACTTGTGCTGGAAAAATTGGAGTAGAAATCACCCCAAAAAAATGAGGCCAACCATGGATGATTATGGCATCCGGAAGTTAACTGGGGCATGTTTCATTTACATAATACAAATAGAGCACATGGGTATGCTGATATTTATTATCTCGTATCCAACTTTTGCTTTCCCATAGCAACACAAGGCTTCGTTCATAGATTCAGTAAGTGACATACTGTTGCCTTTATATTTTTTTAATTTTTTAATTTTTTTTCACTTGGCTTTATTGAGACAAACCGGCAAAAAGTACACAAGGCTTTGTTCTTCATCAGGGGAATATCCTGCCAATTTCCCTTTGCTTTTACTGTTCACTAGATAGTAATTGTAATTGAGCAGTGAATTTTAGTGTCAAAGCAATGAGGGCATGGCATTATTTGATTTGACTGAAGAAAATGCCCGGAGAAAAATTTGATTGATCAAAAGAAAAGGGGTAATAATTCCCTGTGAGTTGACAAATGCAACTCTCAAAATTGAGCTTTGGACCCAGTACTTCTTGGTTTTGGCTGTAGATGGCCAGGTAAAACTCTGTTCTGTTTCTGTAGATAGGTTTGATTTAGGCTTTTCACTTAATTATTTGCTTTCCCTTTTTTTTTTTTTTGTGTGAATGATGAAAATATTATTGAACAAGGAAGGGGAAAGGTATAAGAAATAAAGAAGAAAATCTACAAAGCAAATGACAAAAAAAAAAAACATACAAACTTAATCCTAATTAGTCAAACAATTCACTATTGAATTGCATGGCCTATGAGAGCAGTGAAAATAAAAATTCAAATAAAGGATATAAGCTAATAGATCTTATAGTTTTCATTTTTATTTTTATTTTTGACACCGGGAGAAAGATTTGAGCTAATCGATCTTATAGTTTTTCTTTTTTGTCAATAGAAATTATTTTATTTTGATGATTGATATTGAATTGCATCCGAGTTTTTATTAATATGTGAGATTTTAAAATCTTATGTTTACAATACAAGTTAAGTTGATTTACAAAAAATGAGAACGTAATATAATTAAAGAAATAAAAATTTAGGTTCCATATAAATTAAAAATTGAATATATTATGAGCTAGACGTGAATTAATTAGATCATAATCACATAATTAACTTGTAAGAATTTGGGTGATTCTTAAGTTTGAATTAATTAGATTGATAAATGTGTTGAAGTCCTAAGTAGAAATTGAGTGGATTGACGATATTATATAATACGTTTTTTTTTCCTATTTGCTATATCAATAATTACTCATATTTGTATATGTAATATATAAAAATAAGAAATTACTATTACGTATTTAAGACCTTTTGACAAAGATAAAAATAAAATAAAAAATTGTAGCTTTTATTTATTGCAGAATTACAGGGGCAGAGTTTAGTGAGTTACGAGAAAAGTCAAAGAGGGTTGAAATTTGAATGAATTGGAAATAAAAAATAAGAAACAAAGAATCTTCTTGCTTTCAATTATTAGCTTTCAATTATTATTTGATTATCATTTTATGAATGAATATTGATATTACAACTGGCAATTGGCTAACTCCAATTCTCTTTCTAATTTAACGCGTTGCTAGCTTACACATTTTTTTAGTAAAATAATATTACACTTTTAAACATATTTTAATTGCGCATGGGATATTAGCCGAATTAGCAAGCATTCCCTTTAAATGGGTACGTTCTGGATTAGTCGAGTTTTAGTATATATTAAAATTATTGATTTATTTTGTCTCTTTTAGGAGAATTTTTTAATTTAGATAAAATGTGTTTAAAATTGTATATGATTACTCTTTATAATTTTAATAATATTATTTTTTTTAAAAAAATTAATTTAAATAAAATATATTTAAAGTTATACGTGATTACTCTTAATAATTTTAGTAGTATAGTTCAGATTAAATATGTCTTAAAATTATATGTATTATTTTTTAAAAAATTTTAATTATATAATCTAATTCAGTAGTAGTCTAATATAATATCAATGTTGCTCTTAAAATTTTTTTAATTATATAGTCTGATTATAATATTAATAATATAATCAAATATAATATTATATAATCTAAAAAAAAGACATTTTAATTAGCACTTATTTAAATGATTTAGTAATAAAGTATTTGTAGTGTATTATTCTTTCACTGAATTTGAAATCTTGGGTTCCAATTTTTTCTCACCAATCTTAAAAATAATAAATAAATAATTTGAATAGTATCTATCCTCCTTTGTATAAAAAAATTATATTTTAATTTTTTCCATTATAAGTAATTGTTGGGCAGTGCAATATCGTTAATTATTGTCTTGTTTTTTTTATTATCATTCTAGTTGTTAGTGACATACAAGAAAAGTTATTCCATCAAGCGTGCCAAAATGAGTGTTCGCGAATAAATTTCAAGGTAGGGATTCTTGTACGTCTAATGTTCTATTAGATCGATGTTGTGCCTCAAATTTGATAAAAACTAAGATTGGGGTGTTCACCAAATAAGATAAAATCAAATTTAACTGTCAATAAATAAGAATTGCACCTGGGCTATCAGAGAATAAGGTTTATCATTAAACATAGATTGAAATATAGCGAGCAAGTTGTGGAGTTTAGATTCTTCTTGAGAAAGGATATGCGAAATTTTAACAATAAAGTTATATATTTTCAACAAGTAGGGACGCGAGTCCTAAGTTGAATAATAAAAATGAAAAAAAAAAATTAAAATGTTTATATATTATGTTGAATGAATAGTTAATGTGAATACAACGAAAAATCAAATTTTATAAGGAAAAAAATTTTAATATAACAAAATTTTTTATAATGTACAAATTCTTAAATAGAATACAACATAAATTAAACCCAAATTTTAAAATAAAAAAGTTTATTAAATACTTTTTTAGACGGCATAAAGAGTAACGAAACATTCAATAATTAAATAATAAACTTTTGAATATCATGTCTCGTTGAATTAGAAAGGTTAAAATATGAATTAACAAATAATAATACTATAAAAAGAAATAAATTATGAACCGATTCTAAACGAACATGAGAGAAATTTCTACTTCAAACCTCTTATTTGAATTAAAGAGCTTTTATACATTGATTCAATTGAAAATTAAAGATATATATATAGAGAGAGAAATTTTATTAATGATATAATATCAATTAACTACTAATATTTATATTAGACTATACTAATGAGATCATAAAAAATAACACGTACAATATTGAGCACACTATATTTTATATCAAATATTTATATTAAATTATACTGTTAAAATCATCGAAAATAACATGTATAATATTAAATACACTCTATTTTATATCATACTCACTAACATTAAATTATACTATTAGAATTATAAAAAAAAATTCCGTATAATATTGAGCACACTATATTTAGACTATTAAAATCTCATAAAATGAGAAACAAATTTACACCATTTTGATATCCATTAAAATTTGAACTCTTAAATTAAATAAAAGGGTGAACAAAAGATTATCGCTAAAATCTAACCTTCGAGTGTACAATTAAAGAGTTTCTACATATAGAAACAATTGACAAATAAAGAGATTTTACATTGTTTGTTAGTGTTTTTAAAATTTCTTTTGAAACAATAAATTAATTTAACCCTTGTATTTCCCATTTCTTTCTCCTCAATATTGTAAGAATATTTTTTAAATACTTATTGAATACTTCATTTCGCTTTCATTCCAAGTACAAATAGAAAACAAGTAAAATGGGTTTGAAAGAAAGGAAAAGATTTTCGGTTTGGAAATAATTTTTCTTTTTTATTTTAGGATAATTATTATTATTTACAGAGGATTTATGTATATTTTTTAAGCAATTTGAAGCACTAAATAAGAGTTAAAATCACGTAATATTATTTCATTTCTTTTTTAAAAAAAAATTTTAAGAAATTGACGTTGAAAACCCTAATAAAAAGATATAATAAACAAAATTTATATTTTCTTGATCCATCAGTTTAATAGCATTTTTTTTTTATAAATTTATATCACAATTTTTGTTTGTTTCATTACTTAATTCATTCATTTCATGATTAGTTAATTTTAAAATATAAATATATATGTGAAAAAAATTATTAAATAAGTTTACAAGTGATGCGATGACGTCTCACATAAGAGTCTATTTATGTTAAAATTAATATGTAAATAACCATTTTTTTATAAAATGGATATATAAAATTGGAATAAGTTCGCTTTCTATAAAATCTCCGTACTTATGTAAGATTTTCTCTAATTTACTAAAGTAAGCTGATGCTTGTTTATGAAAAAATAAGGTGTAGCAAAGTTTGTCCTACTTAGATATATATATATATATATAATGTAAATTTTCTTTTTCTAATTACATGATATATAAATTAAAATTTTCTTATTTATAATGCAAGTAAAATTCTCACCCAAATATTTACCGCAACAGCAAAATATGATCTCACATCCTAATAAAAATTAGATGACTTTTAGGTATATATAGGTGAGTAGTGTAATGTTCTACATTGAATAGAAATTTGGTAGATTTTGAATATATAATGATAGGTATATAGTATTATCTATCAGACTAGTTCTTTTGGTCAATGACAAGCGCCCGATTCGTGACAAGTGGTATCAGAGCAGACTCAAATTCTCATTCGTGTGTAGGCTCCCAAAATCACTCCAATAGAAATTATCACATGAGATGTGAGTCCCTTGTGCTGTCAAGGAGAATGAATAATATGGGTCAAGTAGACTCTAAAAATTATGTCTTAAACCCTAATAGAGATTGCCATATAGGTAATGAGTCTCTTAGCCCAAGGTGATAGGTAATATAGGCCAAATTGATGCTTGAGTTTGGGTTATACCGTTATGAGGGCATCACGTGATTGGGTGGGGTAGAATGTTATATCCCACATTAAATAAAAATTAAGTAGATCTTAAGTATATAAGGATGGGTATGCAGTATTACCTAACATGCTAGTTTTTTGGATCAATGGTAAGCGCTCGGCTCATGACAGTAGGCAGTGTTACCTAATAGATTAATGTTTTGAGTTAATGGTAAGCGGTTAGCCGTGACAAATTTGTATCAGAGTAAATTTGAATTCGTATTTGTATGTAGACCTCCAAAACCACCATAGAGATTGCCATATAGAATATGGACCCCTAATAGCTTTGAAGAGATTAGTAATACGGGTCAAGTGGACTCTAAAAATCTTGTGTTTTAAATTTCAATTGAGATTGTAATGTAGGTAATAGGTTCTCTAGCCCCAAGGAGATGAATAATACGAGTAAGGTTGGCCTCTGAATTTGGATTAGACCGTGATGAGGGTGTAATGTGTTTGAATGGAAGACAATGTCACATTTCACATTAAATAAAAATTAAGTGAATATTAAGTACATATAAACGGGAGGTAGCTTTACTTAATAAGTTAGTATTTTAAATTAATAGTGCCCCAGGCGATGATATTGTGCATCTTCTAAGGTAGGTCAAAAATTTGAATCTTAACAGAAATTAATAAATTTTTTATTTCTCTTGTTGTTAGGAGACAGTGATCAGTTATAATTATTAATAATTATAATTATAATTCTTTAAAATGTAAAATATATACTGTAATACTTGTTTTAATTAAAATATTAAGTAAAATTGAAATTTCAAACTATTTATACAACAATTGAAAGTTGAACCAACTAGAAACCTATATAGACACACATTAACATAATCATTATATCATTTTTTTTTTATATTTCTTTTTGTGAACATAGAGTGAAATTGAATTTTAATATCAGTCAAATAAGTTAATCTTTTTTAATTATTTTTTTAAAATTAATTTAGTAGCAGTTATGCATATTACCCTTTTTCTCTCCGCCCCTTGACCAACGAAATCTTCCCTTTCTCACTTTATTCCTCTTGTTAATAACAGTACGCTTACCATCTTTGCGGCTTAGTAATTAGTGTCGATATTTGGATTGTTGAAGTGTGTAAAAATTCTTCTAATTATTTAAGAATTTTTTATTTATTTTAATTGTAAATGATTAATTATTTATTTTTTCTTTAATTGTAAAAGAGTTAATATTATATTAATTTATAATATTAAAATATTAAAATTTGAGATATATAATATTTATATCATTTTTAAAAAAATTAATTCAAAAAGTACCATAAGTATTTTAATAATATTTTCATTTTATTAAAGAAAAAATAATATACTACTACAAATATTAATTATAAGTCTTCATATTACGTATGGGTTTTTTTTTATATATATATATACAATTATTACATCCCAAATCTCAACTATTAAATTATTATAATATTATATTTATAGTTTATATATCAACTAAATAATCTTTTATTAAAATTGACCTCCTAATAATTGGAGAAATTAAAATTACCACGGACATTATCAGAGTTTGAACCCTTGATTTATGTGCACATACTTTATGGTGGGACAAGTTATATAGAGTGTTAGAGTTTTTTTTTAAATAACTTATGAGAATGTTGATTAAAAATTATTGGAATATGATTTAGAGACAAACCAAGTACATTATGTGTACAAAAATTAAAGACGGAGGTAAAAAGAGAATGAACAAAGAAAGTGATGTCCAAGCGTGGATGTCGCGGCACCCCAGACAGATAGTGGACATTGCAGTGCTTAGTGCCCAATGCCGCAGCACTAAGGGCGGGACATCCAGCGCCATAGCGCCCAGTATGGAAAACAGTTTCTCTTTCTTTGTTTTGATTTGTTTCGTTTCCTACTTATGTCAAATTTTTCTAAAATGACTCTCACATGTTTAAGGTTAATTTAGATCATCCTAAATCATATATAAGGGTCATACTTTGTGAGTGTCTTGTGATTATAAAATGCCCCCTAGTTTACAAGAAAGAATGCATTTTTTTCCTGTAAAAGATATACTTTAGGAGTGTCTTGTGATTCAATAATTAAATAGTGTGATCTTAATCCTAGACGTAGGCAAGTTGTTGAACCACGTAAATTATGTATATTGCTCTTCTACTTTCTCTCTAGATTTTTTAATTGCTTGGATTGCACTATATATGCTTTGGGTTTATTGCTTACTTGATTGCTTTCACTTCAACAAACTGGTATCAAAGTAAAATTTTAAGCAGACATGACCACACCCAAGTTTGAGGTAGAAAACTTCAACGAGACAAATGACTTCAATTTGTAGAAGATGAAGGTTAGGGTATTATTGGTTAGGCACGCGAGCCAAGCGGCGTGTGCCTAACGTAGTTGGCCCGGGCCAGGCCGTTGAGCGCGCCCGCCCGACAGCCTTGCCCGGGCCAACTGCGTTTGGCGCACGCACTACCGGTGGCGCGTAGACCCACGCACTACCAGCGGCTCGTAGATGCACGCGCCACCGCATCTTATCCCAAAAATTCTCATTTTTAAAATTTTTTTAATTAATTTATGTTGTTTATTTTTATTTATAATTATTTAATTTAATAATTTAATTTAGTTAATAATTATGTAAATAGTCTAGGTTGTTAGTTATAATTAAATTAAATTTTGATTATATGTTATGTTGATTATTCTTTTGTTAATATTAATAATTTTTTAATTTTTTCAAGAAGGAGAATGTCACGAAAGAATATGTAATTGTCGAAAAAAATTTCTACCGAGCAAACGTACATACGTACTCGAAGTTATGGGTTATACGAAATATAAAAAATAAATTGACTTCGAGACAGGTAAAAATATTTAGAACCACATGTTTTGGTAGTTTATTGGATGTATCAAATATTCCATTCTCAGGTATTTTAGCCCATGAGATTTTATTAAGACGTGTGCATACCAAAAATTTATATGAAGAATTATGATTCTATATAAGTAAAAGACGTATTAGATTTTCTCGTCAAGATTTTTATTTGATTACTGGTTTGAGGATGGAGGATTATCCTATAGTGAGTGGGTTAGGTGATAGATTTTGTCATAAATATTTTTCGGGTAGAAGTCAGTTGACTTACAAGGATTTGGATCAGTGGTTCGGTAACGTTACATTTGACGATGATGTAAATGCAGTAAAAATGTGTCTATTTTATGTATTTCATAAATTGATAATACCACGTGATCGAAATAGAATCATACAATATTTTGTACTTCGTCTGGTAGATAATTTAGATGAGTTTAATGTTTATCCTTGGGGTATGATTGCATGGACTGTACTCTACAATAGTTTATGTATGGCTCTAATTAAAAAGTTGGCGAAGGTAAAATAAACAGGCGCTGGGATATAGAATCATACAATTTATACTCATTTTGTCACGAATTCTTGGTAAATAATTCTATTTTGTTTTATTCATTATGATATTATGATAGAGAAAAATTTATTTTGTTGGTATTGTAATTTAAATTTATTATCATCTTAGGTGTAGATCTACGAGGCGATCTCGAGGTGTGGGGAGTTGTTTGCCAATAGGAATGAAGATTATTTTTCTCGTATTCTAAATTGGTCTAGCACGAGCACCTAATTATACGAAAATGTCGTAGATGTCCTTTTCGATGGTGTTGGGGTATGCTTTTATGTTCAACAAAAAATATATATAACTTCCTTATAATTTGTGTTATATTTTCTAATAATGATTAATAAATTTAAAATATTATAAAGGTTTTGGAGGTTTATAGGAAGTTGGTACCCTGCAAACATGAGAAGACTGCGGACTATCGCGCGGCAATAAACTTTTGCATTCCATCGAGAAAATGGGGAGGGAGTCTTAAGTTAAAGACATTTGATATCCTGGACACCCAATTCACTGATAATCTGCAGCATCTCGATGAATTTCAAGCCCCGCCAATGACTGAATCAATGGTATAATAATTTAATTTTTTTCCTTGAATTATCTGATGCTTTTGTTACTCGTTAGTATAAGCTTGTGAAAATTGATTATAATAACTTATGTATAGTTTCAATCCGGCACGTCAACATCACAATATGAAATCTTAGAGAAGAAGATGGATGATCTTAAAGAAATGATATTTACCAGGATTAATAATGGTAACACAGAGCTTTCAGCCAAGATTGATAAAGTTAAAGAAAATATCTTGCATCAGATATCTCTCTTGATACAACAGCTTAAACCATCCAATATCTCCGAGGATATATGGCAGAGTATGGTACGTTTTAAACCTAAAATATATTGGATACAAAGTTTAACAAGTCAATACATTAACCGGTATTATTTGGTTTTGTAGGGTGCCAAATTCATGGCTGCTGACTTTTATACAGTTGCTCCTGCCAGCGAGTCTCAGCATCAGTTATTTGTTTCTGTTGCTGATAGCCCTACAAGCTTAAAAATTATACCTGCTCCATTGGGTGAAAACATAAGTAGGTATGCGTGCCTTCGTAAGAAGACAGCAGCCCAAGTCAGTCTATATACCAATCCGTTAAAACAGCCTGCGAAGAAGAAACTTGTGAAATTACAAGTAAGACCTACTATTGACAAAAACGGGCAGCTGATTCCTATTGATCAGAGTAAATATACTGAGCTTCTGGATTGGATACAAAATAATGACCCAACACAAGAGTTCATTTGCACGGACTCGATCCAAACAATATATGATTTAATGAGATACTACAAAATTGGCTTGACGATTCGGTGATGAATTATTTTAACTTTTTTTTGTTTTGTGATTTGTCTAATAATATCAAAACTTATACATATTCTGTGTGTTTTACAACATATAAATGAATATTTGAAGGTTTTGCGTTTGCGTCAAAGAACATTTTTTGACATGTACTTACAGAATTGTACAACTGCAGATGTATATTTCTATGTAAGTTATTATATTACCCATTTATTGTGCATATAATATTATTGACTTTAACTATTATCAACTTTAACGAGTATAATTTATTTCTGTTTAGGAGTACATTCGACAAATGTGAAAAACGTCATTCACTACCAATCCTCCAGACAATAATGATTGGCTTAAAATGTTGTTGGCTTATGCACTCGAAATAAAGATCGAGTTATTTGGTACTAAACCATAGGCATTGGTCAATAAGGTATTTTTTTAAGAATAATAATTACTTTTTACTGTGCATGTAACAACATTAAGTTAAAAATAATACCATAATTAGTTTTATAGTTATATATGCCTTTGAATGTGAATCAAGAACATTGGATTGTAGCGCAACTTAACCTTACTCAATTTGCAATCATTTTTTATGATTCCAGCGTGAACGGCCATTCAGACGAGTCCATCATGAAATTTATAGAGCCTCTGTATGTTGCAATGCCTTTGTACCTTTGAAGGTGTAGATTTTATAGTTTGAGGGGCATAGAAAGCCCAAATTTGTTCTCTTGGCCAATGACTTGTATCTAGGAAAATGTGCCGCAACAAAAGGTCGGGAGCGGGGACTGTGGCATCTTCGCCTGTATGTATATTGAATATCTTATGTTAGGTCGATCATTTAACTCGTTCCCTGACATTGGTACCTTTTATAGATAGAAGATGCATTTATTTACATGCATTTATTTGGGTGTATAATTGATATACCATAATTATTTTTGGAGTATATATGCGGAAGTATTTTTGCAGTTTGATAGAAGTGTAATTTAATCAATATGCATTGATTTGAGTATATAATTATTTGTGAGCGTTGATTTAGGTGTATAATTATTTGTGGGCGTTGATTTAGGTGTATGTATGCGAAAGTGATTTTGCAGTTTGATAGAAGTGCGTTTATTCAATATGACAGGTTTGGGATTGTCTATATTATAAAGGAGATTCTGTCAAAATTTTTGTGAAAATTATCAACATTAATACTAAAGACAAGTGTATTAAAATAAAATAAATATGTAATACACAGTACAAGTGCATTATAAATTAAGTGAATTACAAAATAAGTATGTTACAAAATAAGTGCGTTACAAAATAAATGAATTACAAATTAAGTGCGTTACAAAATAAGTGCATTATAAATTAAGTGGGTTACAAAATAAGTGCATTACAAAAGTGACGAAACTCGATTCTCATACATAATTAGGCCTCATGGTATAACTCTCTCTTATTTTTTCAGATCCATCTGAAAGAAAAAAATATTTAAATATTAGCCTTATATTATACATAATTAAATATCAATAAGGTAAATATTTATAAATAAATATACATCACCTACTCTGTAAAGGTACAGGGTTTCGACACGTTTGTCGATTATATCCATGTTGTCTACAACGACTATATATATTCTTTGATAGTTCATTTCCTTGAGATAGAATCTGATTCATCTGACGTCTGCCCGACTGACAACGTGCTATCGAAGGTTGAATGTCCATATTTTTCAAATACTCTGAGACTATCCAATCTGACACTTGATCAACTGAAAGTATTGGCTCGCTATAGGCACGGAATAAAGTCTCAGATGTGTAATAAGTTGAACAAAGACTCTCGTGCAATAATCTGATGTATCTGCATGCGGCGAGTGCATGGGAACAAGGCAGTTACCGATAATCAAACTTTCGACAGCTGCATGTTTTTTCTCCAATGTCTACAATCCAGTTTACTCCACCATCCATAACTATAAATCGTAAATCATCAACAGGAGAAATGGTCATTCGACTTACCTTATCGTTATGTTTCATGACTTTTATGATGTGCCCAGTTCGTCAAGACATTGCTCATATTTTATGATGCCAATCGTCTATGGTAAAATCACAATTGCGTTAGCTCCCGCATCCACTCCACCAAATTAGTCACCGGAAGCTTTCTTACTTCTTTTGCAACTGCATTAATGTTCTGAGCGATATTAGTAGTCATAATGTCATACTTTTTGAAAGCACCAGATGATCGTGCCCATCTCACCGTACTGATAAGGGCAAATTTGTCATATATTTTCTCATGTTTTTATTATTGATATTTTATGATTTTATGAGAATAGATAGCTATTTATGTGCATTATTGTTATTTATAGGGACTTGAACGAAATTTAAAGAAAGAACGCAAAAGGAGCGAAAACAGGGACTAAAATGTAAAGTTTTCAAATTATAAGTCCAGCGCCCCCGCGCCACAAGTATTTTCGCCCCATCGCTGAAATAGTGATCGAAATAAGAAAAACGACCTGCTTAAATCGCGTCTAGCGCCCCAGCGCATAAGAGTCACCGCGCCAGCGATGCTCCATCGCCCCAGCGATATCAATATACCGCGCCAGCGGTGAAGCCGTTTTCATGCAGCGCCCCAGCGCCAAGATCCCACCGCTCCAGCGGTGAAAGCTTTTTCACGCGTCGCCCCAGCGACAGATGCATAGCGCGCCAGCGGTAGCACGAGTCCTAATCCGACGAGAATTGAGATTTTCAAGCTCAAATCAATCCCTATATAAAGCCACTCGTTCCCAACCTTTAAGAATCAATCCAAGACGACCCAAGAGCACCAAGAATACAGAGCACGAGTCTTGGAGAGTAATAGGAGCTTAATTGAAGCAACTTTAGAGAGAGATACAAGACGTTCTTCGGCATCAAGAGTTCTTAGGCAGCGCAATTAAGAGCAATTCGACGTCTATATCGGTTTGCTAATAATTGTATCATGATTTATAATTATTTCTACTGCTGTTCTCTTGTAGCCATGAGCTAACTTATTTTCTAGGGTTAATATTTGAACTCAATATGTGTGCTTAATTGCCATATCCTTTTAGTATTTAATAAACTTAGTCTTTTATTATTTAAATTACTTGTGTTTAATGCTTCAATATATCTGGCCAATATATGGTGAATGAGTTGGTAATATTATTGATAAACTCGGAAGAGGAATCATAATATTTAGACCTAGGTAATTTGATGCATGATTGTAGAGTAACATTCAATGTTGCATATGCAAGTTTCAATTTAGGATAGGAATATACCTAATTGGCATGTATGATCAATAAGACCTAATCTTAATGAATCTTAATTTATTACAAGTACCATAGGAATATAGGTATTTGGTAAATTAAGGTATACTTGCATGACCTTGGAAGAGGCTTGTGAATACATTAGTGTCTTGATCAATAATAAAGACTAAGTGAGTTAAATATTAGAGGATTAATTATTAGAAACATATTGAGGGATAATATTAATCCTAGGTTTTCTCTACGTTGCTATATCTTTAATTCTCATTGCATTGTGTTTTTGTTTTATATTTCTAACATTCATTCTTAGATTTTTATTTTTCTGAATAATTATTAGGAAGATATAATTTTAGTAATTGGTTAAAAAGAAAGAATTATCCCTGTGGGTTCGACATCCGACTTAATTAGTCTCTTTATTACTTGCATACGATAGTGTATACTTGCACTTAATTTATGATATAGAAATATCGCATCACGTACCAACATCTTCCTCCAAATACTTTGTTACGTCAAGTCTCATTTGTTGCATCTTGTTTAATTGGTATTGAAAATCATGACACGATAAGCCTTGGCAGCAGTGAAGTAGGTAGATAGGTATATCTATTTTTTAGACTCATTTGATGGTAACTTGTATTTTGTCATCAAATTTCCTTTCAAATGATATATGTAGAACCCATGATATGTATGAGGAGACACACCTCGTATAGCCCTCTCAATACTGGCATGTCGATCAGATATAAAAACAAAATTCTGATGATCTGCAATAACTCCTCGCAGTTTAACTATAAACCACTCCCAAGAAGTATCATTTTCTGAGTCAGCAATTCCCCAAGCCAATGGATAAATCTGATTGTTTCCATCTTTACAAAAGGCCACAAACATTGTACCAAGATAGAAACCTTTCAAAAATGTTTCGTCCACTGCAACTACCGGTCGGATTAATGAATTAAAACCTCTGATGTAGGGTCCTAACGCCATAAAGAAATACTTGAAGTGATTATCCGCGTTAGTTTCCAAATGAGTAACCGTACCTGAGTTATTTTGTTACAACACATAGCTGTATGCAGGAAGCAGTCTAAACGACTCCTCAAGAGTATCTCTTATTAATCTTAATGCACGCTCCCTAGCGCGCCAAGCATTAGTATAGGTTATCTGAACACCGAATTGTTCACGTATGTCTGCTTGAATGTCTTTCGACCTATAGTTTCTATTGACCGATGTAAATTTATTTTTTATTACTTTAACAATAATTCGACTCTTGGCTTGTCGGTGACCATCCCTTAATTGACTCAAAACACAAGTGTGCCTTGTATCTACTTGCCTAACAACAAAAAAATGTCGTCCTTCTGTTGACACTGCCCATAATCTCCACTTGCAGCTGTCATCATCGCATTTCAACTCAAAACGATCTTTGGTGGATTTGTAAACTCTAAAGCTCCATTTTCCCTTCAGTGCAATCATACTTATAGCTTCATGAATTTTATCTTTGCCGTTATATAATTTTCCTACAAATACATCACCAATCCCATTACAAAATTTTTTTTCCGATACATTAAGGTCAAATGGTGGTATTTCAGGCTGAAACTTAAATGAATTTTCTACCTTTACCCTTTCTTCTCTACCATAACTCTCACCATCGTTGTTGTCATCATCATCATCATTATCACCTTCCTCCTCATCATCATCACCAGCATCATCATTTACATCCCCATTCTCTTCATAATCATCATCATAATCATTTCTACAATCATCATCAACCTCGTAACCATGATCATCATTTTCACCAATATCATAGCCAATATCAATGCCAACATCTCCATTTATCTGACATGGTCATATGTGTAGCCTTGTTGTTCGTTGAGCATCAAAAGAGAATAATGATAATCCTTCGGAGAATTTGGAATATACACAAGAGTTGTCGATGAGAATTACTTAGCATAGCCTTCTTTTTGCTCCATTGATACTTCTGCATTACTTTTAGGTCTTCGAGCATTTACTGTTACACAAAGCGGTATAGCCATATTATTCTGTAAGCTCAACCACAATATTGCATCATCGCCATTTTCAAGTGGAATGGGTCTTAACTTTATAGTACTTGAAGGAACCTCAAACTTCAAAGTTACTTTATAATGCACCTGATTAACTCCTAAAAGATGACAAATTCTTCTCAATAATGCTTTGTATTTAATATTTTTCGGAACAACCATATGCATATTTTGATATTTAATGTATCTTTCAAAATCATCGCTACAGCTCTCTCATCTTCCCCTAAAATATATAATGGTTGAAATTTGTGACATACCTGAAAAAAATATATAACATAATTTTAATTTTATATTAATTAAATTAAAAAAAATATAATTAAATATATAACTATATATATAAAATATATTTTATTTTAAATATATAAAATAAATATAATATGCAGTTTCAGAAAAATAAATGAGAGCTATTTGGTGGTGGTGTTATAACGTTGCGGTGTTACGCAGGAGCACTTTATTACAATTGGTGCTCATAAGAACGGGGTTGTACATGAGCATCTTGTTGTTACTGGTGTGCATACAACGACGGCCAACAACAACTATATGTGCAGTCACGCGCATACGCATACCAATCGACCACCAGTAACAATTATATATATGACGCAGCTACAACTCAATCATAAACCACAACTTAATCGTAACAGATGTATATTCAAATATTTTAATCATTTATTTTAATAAATATAAATAATACTATTAATTAAATTAAAATAAACAAAATCTTACTTGTTTTAAACTTCAGCTATTTTTTTTTCTGAATATTTGATTTTCGCGTAAATATAAATCGAGATATGAGTTTTGAGAGCAGATATGTGAGTTTTGAGAATGCACCAGATCTAAGAATCGAATAAAACGAGAGATGATATTGTCAGGGGTAATAAAAGAACAATAATAAAATTACGATGGTTTATATATTTAAATAAAATAAAAAAATATAAGGAATATTTAATATATAATTATTTATTTTATTTTTAAATTTATTTTTTAAAAATACAGATAAAATAGTCGCTGGGCTCGCGTCCAGCGACCATTTTGTGTTTTTTTTTTAATTTTAATTGTTATTATTTTTAATTATTATTATAAATTTACAATCTTTATATAATTAATTTAAATTTTAATTATTTAAAAATTTATATTTTTCAGTAATTTATATAAAATAAAATAAAAAATAAATAACAATAAAAATTATTAAAATTATAATAAGGGTAAAATAGTAAACATAACGTATATTTGGTTAATATAATTTAAAATATTTGACTTTGTTTAAAATAAAAATTAATATTAAAATAACGATCAACTCGAAATTTTTTTTAAACAAATTAAAATATTTTTCTTGCATATAAAATATAAAAAAATATAAAAGCAATCAAATTTATACTATAACTATTGATATTAGATTATGACTTTTTTTTATTGAAACTTTAGATTATGCCTTACAGTGCTGAGATCCAAACACAACCTATACATATACATATACATATATATATATATATAAATATAAATTTTAATATTTTTTTAAAATTTTAATTTAAAGTGTTATCGGAAATTCTCAAATTTTTTTTTTTTTTAAAGTCAAGTGTACTATTATAAGAGTATTTTACTATATTACATGGATAGGTTTGCTGATATATTATCAGATAATTACCGGTACGCTTTACAATGATAAGATAAGATTTTATAACTTGCCCAAACCTACTTTTTCAGCAATAAAAATACAATAAAATCCCAAAACAGGACCATCCTAAGAGGGATATCTACCTTAATTTCAAATAGAAAAAAAATTGATTTTTAAAATAAAAAGAATTTAACCTCACAAAGAGGAGGACTACCTAACATAGGAGAAAAAACTACCTTACGCAAGAGGAGTTATTACATAAACAACTACACTAATAAAATTACAAAAGTACTCCCATACTACAACATAGTTAAATGTACATCTAAAACACCCAGCCAACTACAATACCTAACAATTAAACACACCACTATACAGTATAATTCTGAGAGATGTCAACGGCGGATTGTGGTGGCCGAAAATTGTAGTAAGATATTTGGAGCTGAAGAGGAGGGGTACACCAAAAGCAGAATATCAACGATGGCTTGCCACCAACATTGTCCCATCGAAAACTTTTTTGAGACGGTCACCAAGGCGGAAATGTCATGCTGCAGTGCAGCCAGGAAGAGGCGCTATGAAGGGAAGCGTAATATTGGTTGATCGACAAAGGAGAAGCCACGACACCAAAAAATGTTGGCGTAAAAATGGTGACTGAGATAGTGAGCTTTTTGGTCACCAAGGGCAAGACAGCGAGGGAGCGCTCATCAACAGCGGTGGAGGAGGAGCCACGACACCGAAAAAGGTTGGCATTTACTTGATGGCTAGACGGCGACATGAAAACTCGGCCAAGATGTTACCGAGGAGTCACCAAAGGAAGGGGAGAGAAAGGCAAAATGAGCTAAAATCGAACTAAAACTGAGACAAAACGAAATTATAATTAATGAGAGATAGAACTTAAGGTAATGTTTGAAGAGGGTTGCCGAAGAGGAGGCAAAAGCCTCCTCTCCAACGAAGACTTGTTTTGTGGCGTGCGCGCTATTTCTTTTGTAGATTTGAGAGGAAAAGTATGTTAAGGGTTTTATAAAGTTAAGTACATGAAAATCTTAAAGTATATGCAACTACATGGTATCTACTTCACTCGCTTGCTTACTGACACTTGCTCACTTTTACTAAAATACCCCTGTACTTCCAATTTTCTTACACAAGCTTCAGTATACACACAAACACAGACTGCAGAACCAATCAACAAATATCTCTTCCTTTTCTCTTCACATAACTCCTTTCTCTCTTCCTTCGCTCTGCTCTCTCTTGTCTCTCTCTTTCTCTTTCTCTCCGAGTTTTTGTTTCATTCTTGGCCATGTTTTTAAGGAGCCACAAGTCTTAAACTTCTGCATTCAGTCCTTAAATTCATCAAATCTCTATGTTTCATATCTGGGTGTTAAGTATTTTTGCTTTAGATCATAGTTTTAAGTTATTAAAATCTCCATTTTTTGTTCAAGTTTTCACTTTTTTACTAATCCACTAACAGAGGAACCCAAACCCCATCTGGGTCTTGGTTCCTTTTTGAGTTTCTTTGCTTGTTTTAACAGATTCAAAGTAAATGGGTTTCTTGTTGAAGATGCAAATACACTCTGTTTCATTTCAGGTCAGTTTATTTTCTTTTTCTCATCTCTGTTTATGTTTTTCTTTTTCATTATTAGAATTATTGTTTTTATTGGATTCTGTATTGATTTCTTAGTCTGAAATTTGTGAGTTGAAGTTTTCGGTTCCGTAAAGTTTCATGGGTTGACAAAAATTTTATTTGGATCTTGTTTTTATGTTACTTAGGATTTCAAGTGCTGATTTTCCTAATATGATTATTGCTTCTCTTGTTGTTCTTTTGCATTGATTGATGTTGCTGGGCTCTCAAGTCTCAAACTATGGAGAGTAAACTTTTTAAAGTTCAATACTTTGGGTCTATGAATTCCATTTTGTGATAGTTTTTTCATTGATGCGATGTTTTGCTAATATAGTTTCTTTAATCCCCATGTCTGGTTTGATTCTGGAAGTGCAGGAAAAAGAAAATAAAACCAGGTTTCTTAATCTAATGTTTTTGATTAATTAGGACTTGAGAAACGAAATATCACTCAACCGAGTCTGATATGACTTCTAAGCATCTTTCAATTACTCATATCATCTTTAAAGACCCAAGAAAAAAGCTGCTTTTTAATTTGTTTTCTCTTGTCCTCTGGCAATTTGTTGGATGGTAAAGATGATTTGTTTTTATTTTATCCTCAGATGGTTACTTTTTTTCTTTCGATTTACTGTTATAATCCAATTACCATAGGCATGCGAAGTATTTACTGGGTCTTTGATGATAGAAGAGAGACCTAAAAGAGGAAAGAAATGGCTTCATGCCATTGGTTGAGTTCACTAAAATTATCAGTTATTCACGTTTCTTGCTAGTGCAGTGAGGTTTTAAATGGTGTCATTTTGTGTGATCAAGTCTTTTTGTTTCTGCAACATACTAAATGATTTGCTGACTACCCTTTGGTATGGGGCTTCTGAGTTTTACTTAGATCTGCTATTGCTTGCTTCTTTTCACACTCGACTATATGCCTCTTTGGTTGTTTGGTCGGAAATGTAAGAACTAATGAATGGCTTCATTTTGTTTGGATTGGAATTTGAGTCATCAATACTACCAAGTGAATTTGAGTCAGAACTTAATCTTTGGCTATTGCTTAATAGTACTGCAAACTTCTATCATCTATTTAACGAACACATTTCTTGTACTTTCATGTTTGGCAGAGAGAGTCTCTATTCGTATGAGTATTTACTTTTGTTGAGCTTAAGAGTATGGGTAGAGGTAGAGGAAAGGGAAAAAAGTTGACTGTTAGCAATCATGATGACGCTGGAAGTGGCGAAGAAGAAAAACTTCCTGCTCAGAAGAGAAGGGGAAGGCCACAAAAACCACTGAAGGATGATGTTGATGACGAAGAAGCTGAAAAAATAGAAGAGGAGGATGGCGAAAATGGGAAAGCCGGTACAGAAAGCAAAGATATAAAAAGTCCTACTGCAACAGAGAATGGAAAGAAGAGGAAGCGTAACTCACAAGTTAAAGAGAAGCCAGTTTCAGTCAAAGAGGAAACTGGTAATGGAACCAGATCAAGCACTGATGACTCGACTAAGTCTAATGGATTTCGGCATAACGGAAGCAGGAGGAAAAGCAAACCTCGTCGGGCTGCTGAAGCAGTTGTTGAATGCAAGTAAGGTTATGGTTGGCTATTATGACGGGTCTCGTCTTTTTTCTTGCCTGCTAAATGATGAGATAGGGAGTGAGGCCTAGTTTCTTTTTTTTTTTCTTTTCCCTTTTTTGTTCTGTTTCTTCTAATTTTTTGCAATGTCCTGTCTTTAGTTTGTTTTTGAATTCATGCGGAGTTTCTGAGCTGATTCTGCTGGTTGTAATTTTTGATAATGATATCATTTTATATAATCACCTGTTTCATGTATTATATATCTTGAATGACATGCATAAGCTGTTACTTAATTTTTACGTCGTTTACTCAATTATATCTTATTTTATTATAGACTAGTTCGACATGAATGAAACAATTTTTTCTCCTATAAAATTTGTATTTTGCCATTTTTTTTTTATGATTATGGGTTTTCAGTTAGTGAAAATGAATATTTTTTGGGGTTAAAATTATCTTACACTCAAAGTAGCTGGATTCTTGGGACTATAGACATCCCATCTCAGTCACCCTTTGATGTTATCTCATACTATTTGATCCTTCATCTTTGCTACTCTGCAAGTTGATAGACAATTAAGCTTGCATGTGCATTCCTTTTGTTTGCTTAATGTACTTTTGTAATTAGCTTCAGCTAATGCATTTACCTTTCTCAGCAAAGAAGACTTTTACAGTGGACTTTGAGAATTATCTTGCTTGTCTATAACTGAAAATATTACAACCTTATACTACCTTGATTTTCAGTGTTAAAAGATATTTCACTGGATTATGTATTGGGCAATGTTGTTGATATGTATTTTGGTATTTGCATTACTGGTGGATCAATTTATTTAGTTCGTTTGTGAGCTAGGATTCTAACAACCTTGTGTTCCCGTGTTCTGAAGTACTGATTAGAAATGGTAAAACAAGTATATGAGGATTCTAAAGTAGAATTTTAGTTAAACTGAAGCTGCAGGGCTTGAAAAGTGGTGATTCTTAAGCTCTATTCTAGAGTTTACACTTTTGATGAATGTATTTGATCTGTGTTGGAATTCTGTGCCTATCCCCATGATGGATGAAGAGAATTAGAATTAAGAAAAGATAAGATTAGAGTAAAAGTTTATTTTTTATGTTTGCATTTGGTCTTCTTTTACGAACTCCTCTAATGATCCTCATCTTTGATAACCGAATGTCTTAGGCTTACAAAGTATCTCTAAGTTAAGGCCTTCTGGTGTGCCACACATTTTTTCTTTGCGTGGGTGGCAAACCATAGACTATATTGCAAGGCAAAAGCACCCAATCTTGCTGGATTGTTTTGACTCTTTGTGCTGATGAAATGTTTGCTTCAACTGAATTACATGAACTTTATATATAAACTATAGCATTCATGGCATAAACTTTGAATTTCTTTTGATGCGTGTAACTCAAAGTGCTTACTGTATATATTAGTTTAGTGCATAGATCACACTCATTGATTCAGCCCCAAAAACTGGGTTGTAGTACTTATGAGTGATCTGGATTATCTTTTTTTTTTCCAGATTCTTTGGGACCTTATGTGGAGATATTTTATCTCATGAGTCTCATGACTAACAGAGGTTGTACTCGGTGGTGAACACGCTGAGAGATTTATTGTAAAAGTCACTGTTACTGTGTGAACAAGCTCAGTTTGAGTTCTTACTCAGATGTCTAGCTTAAAAAATATGCATCCTTGTGATTCAAGAAAATCTGGTGCAAATTAAGAAGAGTGTTAACAACCCTACAGCTTTTGATAGCACTTGCATAAAGGTTTATAGCCTTGAAATAAAGATATGACAATAATATTTACAAGAAAATTTTCAATGCAAAAATTTATAGAAAAGTTTTGTATATGTAGATTATAAAATTTTTAAGGGTAATTACCATTTAGTTGCCGAAGTTTTGGCTTAAATCACAAATGACTACAAGAATTGTAATTAAAATAATGAAAATAAACAGAATTGTAATTATCGGATAAACATTAAAATAAACTGTAATAAAAAATGACAGTTTGATAACACTGCTTGTAGTCAATTGTAATATGACCAAAATTTTAGTAGGTGAATGATAATTGCTTAAATTTTATTTTTCCACAAACATAGAAAATATTATTAACTTCTTTTTCATAGTGTAAATAGTGCTCGAATTTAGTTTGGACTTTTGATTTTGAATTTGAATTGAGCTGAAGTCATTTGAATTTTGAAGGCCTGAAACTGATACCTAAAGGAACAGAATCATGTATGTCTTTTCTTATGACGCCCAAAGCTTGGTTCAGTGCCGAGATAAGATCGAACATCCATAGGTACAATCAAATTGGGATTGTGATTATATTCATTTATTATAGGATGATTTTTTAAATATTATTTTAAAATTTTTTATTTTAAATAATATATTAAATAATAAAATAATATAACAGATAATTTTAAAAGTTATACTTTTATTCGAAAGAAGGGTTGGCAAGCAAATAAAGACCATAATAATTTAAGAAAACCCCACAAATATCTCCATGGTCTTGCTTCCAGTTACCATGCTTATTAAAAATCCACCCAATAGAATTATTTTTTCCCCTACTAGTAGCTTTTATTATGGAAGAATTTTGAACTTTTATTGTCATCTTTCAGCTATGCCACTCCTGATCATCGTTTCAATAAGTTTCGTGCTTGTAAAGATAAACGTCCAGTTTTTTCTCCACTTTCCTAAGCTGCTGCCAATTCGAAGCTCCTTCCAGATTATATAAATCTGTATAAACGAGTAAATATTATTCACATAAAAATATTAAAGTGCGGGGTGAAAAACATAAAATTGTTACTAAAAATAATAAAATAAGTTACTTAAAAAAAAAAAAAAAATCATCTTACACTGAAGCTTAGATAATTAAAAATATTACAAAAAAATAAAAAAATAAAAAACTCGAAATTAAAAGTAGAGAAGTAACATTGTCATACGAGAAATGGGCACAATAATTGAATAGGGTTGCCATGGTCTATATGTTAATGTGTTTAATGAGTGCTTGATTAATTACTAATTAATATCTACTGTCTACTGATTAATTACAAAAATGCTTGTCGAAACATACATTAGTGAAATAAAAATTTAATTTTTTTATTCAACAAACATATATTAAATATAAGTTTATTATATTAACAAATTAAAAAAATACTGGCCTTTAAAGTGATTTGATGAAGAATCAAAATTAAAGCTCATCTTAAAGTGAATTTGTTGACAATTCTAAACTTCAATTAGTGGGATTGAAATGTTGAAATAGTAACATAAATTTTAGTAGTTGAATTACACAACAACTCTGTTGTTTCTCTTAAATTTGGATTAGGCCAAGATGTGTTTTTGGGACTATTTTGCAAAGTATTCTTCTTATGCATCAAATGAAACACTTTTGCTTGATTCATATAGTTTTACTTTTACAAGAATCAAAATGTCACGTTGAATCCATACATGAAGGACACTTGTCTATTAAGGTGGCCATATGTTACAATTTAATTGGTTGACAACTTTTATCAATTAATTAAATAATTATAAGCTTAACACTTAAGTTTTCACATTTCGAGAGATCCTAAAATAAATTCTACTTTACAAAATTTTTTCGGATCGAACCGTTTGACCCGGTTTATTATCTTAGTGCTTAATGAGTATATTTCATATTGTGAGACTCTCTAGGTTCACACTCGTTTGTTTTATGAAACTCTTTGATAAGTCCGTGAACAATACCCCACACACATGTTACAAATTTATAAAATGAGGCATTGAATCATACAAGTTGAGGTCAACCATATCCATATAATTCTTCTATCACATATATCTTAGAAGAACATAGATATAAATTATCACTGTCAAAACTCTATATGCTCAATTATAAACTTATCTCTAGATTTGTACTTACACAAATAATATTCGCAAATAGTTTTGTAATATTATTTAACCATATAGAAAACTCTTTCCCAATGTTTATGTTTATGACCATAAAACTTCCTAAAATACAATTCTCAGAGCATTAGGATATATAACTTACTCACATGAGCTGACGAATCCTATATTTACGCACATCGAACTCAATGAATATCGGACCAAATCCAACAACACACAGAAGTCAAACCATGAAATGTCTCTGACATGCATAGAATAAAAGTATAGTGAATCACTTATAAGTTTACTATAACGCTCAGGTTAAAGAACCATAAATACTACTCAACTTGAGAAGACTCTCAATTAATGGCTTTATGGGATGTTTATTAGAGGTTACCGTGAGTCTGTTTAGTACCCAGTCCTCACTAAATACTTTCATGCTTATATGAGCTTCTACTTAGCTCACGGTCTGTTAAGACTAAAGTTGTCTGGATAATCCAGAATTAGATATACATTAATCCAGAAGGAATATCGATCGACTCGTATCAGAAACCATAGATCGGGAATGATGTTTTCAAGAACATCATTTCATAATGACATTTTTTAGCACTAATTGTAACTACTAGCAACTATGTTATTACTATAACATTTTCAGGTCTTTGTCCTATTTAGACAAAGTTCTAACTTTTAGAATGCTAAACTCTTAGCATTGACACAAACTCTTTTGAATTATATCTAAACTACTTTAGATCTTCAATGTGTAGAAATGCAGCAAAATTAGAACCATATAATTAAGTATTAATGATTATATTGAAATATTTATTGTATAAATATAAAATATATATACAAACTAGAATGACATGTAAGCACTAACTCCAACATCATATCTCCACAATAAATTTTAAATAAAGAATTTACTATTTATAATTCTATTCATAATATATATATATATATATATATATATATATATATTCAGTTTTATTATTCTAACCCCTAATAGAAACTTTAGGCTTGTAATTTTTTGAATTTCACATATTGACCTTTGAACCTTTTTAATCTTGATTCCATCTTGACGGATAGTAATTAGAGATTGGATTAGTCGTGTAGTCAATCTTACTTTTGGAAAGTAGAAAAATGAAATAAAGTTTTGATTTTAATAGCCTAAGTGAAAATTATGTAAATGTTGGTGTACATGGTAAGGAAATCACAAAGTAAATCAACTATTAATATATATAATAATTGTTTTACTAAGGGCTCGTTTGGTTGAATTTTTTAAATAAATTTTTTGGAAGTAGAGCTTTTTAAAGTAAAACTTTTAGAAGCAGAGCTTTTAAGAAAAAACCATTGATTGTTTGGTTATTAATTAAAAAAGCTCTTTTAAAGTACTAGATCGTTTGGTTATACATTATTAAAAATACTTATCTGTTATTGAATTGCCAAAAAATACACTTAATAAAATTTATATTCAAATTTTAAATAGTTCAATATTTTTATATATAAATTTAAATTTATTATATATTTTCTCAAATTTAATTTCTCAAAACACAAGAATCAAATACAATTAATACATAGTAATCAATAAATTAATATAAATTATTGTGTTTGATATAAAAATTAAAAATAAAATAACACATTTTTATTTAAAAAATAAAATAATTAACAAAAATTTGTAGAGATATGATGGCTAGATTTGCTAGATTAACAAAAATAACACATTTTGCTAGATTTTTATAAAAATATGATGGCTGTAGAGATATAAAAAATTAGAGATATGATGACTTTTAAGAAAATATTAATGAAAGTTCCAAGTTCAGAATTATTTGGAATTACCTCTTAACCTTTTGAATTGTCGGAAAATTATTGAAGAAGAGCATTATCCTACTGTTAAAAGAAGACACTTCGACGCTCAAGTTAGTGTATAATCAATCATAAGTGTGTGGTGTGTAGGAGTGTTTCAAGCAAGAGGGTTTGAATGCTTTATATGATTTTGGTATTTAATGTATAAATCATAAATGATGAATGAATCGTAAATGATGAACCCCTTTTGAATAATCTGTTCTTGAATGAATCATAAGCATAGATAGTGCACTTATTTATGGTATAATATGATACAATTTAATTTATATTTAGATATTTATAAATGAAATTTAATCATAATGTGATAATATGATAGGTTTATCAAATAATATGATAGAGTTATAACTTATTAAAAACTGTAAAAGTCATGGTCCAAGTAGTATTATTGCCGTTTTTATCAATTTGGCATTTTACCTCTTTTTAGGCTAGGGCTAGGCAAGTTGATGTTGATATTTGTGCTTACATGACATCCCATTATGTATAAATATTTAATGATAGTATTGATATAATTATTATTTCTAATAAAATCGTTAATATTATTTATAATAAATGGTAAGATGCTTGTAACGTTTCAAACATTGTATGATCTGAAGGAGTTCAGATATGGTCTAAAGGAGTTTAGATCAGAGCTAAGGGTTAATACATTAATAAAGTTAGCGAAATCTATACAGTTAGAGCCTTGTCTGAAATGGGATAATGACTTGAGAATATATTTATAATGATATAGCTGCAAAGAGTTGCAGATGGTGCTAAGAAATATCATTATGCAAATATATTCTTAAATATGATGTTCCTGATCTAATTTCATCGATGCGAGTTTATTGGTGGAACCCATTAATATAGATTAGTGTATATATATATATCTGGATGGTCTAGATGGTTAGTCTTAGCAAACTATGAGCTTAGTGAAAGCTCGTATAGACATACAGGTATTCAGTAAGGACTGGATATTGAACAGACTCACAAAGACCTCAAATAGACATCTTATAAAGCTGTCAATAGAAGGTCTTCCGAGTTGAGTAGTATTTGTGGTCCTTTGACCTAAACCCCATGGTGGGCTTGTGAGTGATCCACCATTCTTTGGTTCCACACATGTCAGAGACCTTTTATGGTCTGACCGCTGTATGTCGCTGGGTATGATCTGATGTTCACAGAGTTTGGTGTGCGTAGATATGTGATCCAACACCTCATATGAGTGGATTGTATATCCTAATGCTTTGAGATTGTATTTCAGAAAGTCTTGTGACCACAAGCATAAACCTTGAAAAATATATTCCAAAGGGATAAACAATATCACAAAAGTGTTTATAGATATTATTTAAGGAAATATAAATTTGGAGATAAGTTGATGGTTAACCAAATAGAGATTTGACGGTGATGATCTATATCTCTGCTCTTCTAGAATATATTTTATGGAAGGATTATACAAATATGCAATAACCTCAACTTGTATGGTCTAACGTGCTGATTTGTAATATGTGTATGGGGTATTGTTCACTGACGTATGGAGGAGCTCCATATAACAAATCAGGTGTGGCCCTAGAGAGTCTTATAATATAAAGTGTACTTGTTGCGTACTAGGGTAGCGTATTAGATTGAATAATTCAATCCAATAAATTCCAGCAAAAATAGAATAATTATTTTGGGATCCCTCAGATGTGCATTTGTCAAGACTTAATTATTAAGTACATCATTGAATTAATTAACAAGAGTTGTTAATTAATAAGATGATTGACAAGTGACACAATTTGGTCTATGATTTGATTTTACCTTAGTTTTACTATTTACTTTTGGCAGCAAAAACTAGTAAGGTAAAAAGTAATTATTCAAAATTATTTTGAATAATTAAATTAGATATTATTATTATTATATTATTAGATAATATGATAATATATATTAATCATGGCCATTGTATTTTAATGTAATGAGAGGCCTAAATGTTGGCCATTTATTTACCTAATATGATTAAAATAATTATATTTGTTAGGTAATGATTTAATTAGGTGGCCATTATTCTAGTGCTTAATAAATTAATCCTAAGTCGGAGACCAACAACTAAATTGGTGGAGCACTTGTTTTTGTTTTATCAAAAGGTGTTGAATAACAAAAACCAAAGATTAAGCTAACAATTGAATTGATTCATTCAATTGGAGAAGAATTCGGCCAAGTATTGAGAGGTAAGAGAAAAATTGGTTTTTGTTCTTTCAAGTGTTGGAAAACATGAAAAACCTTTCTTCATCTTCTTCTCTCATGAATAGATCAAAATGAATGAAAAAAAATAGAGAAAAGATAATTATTTTAGACAAGACTTATTCAAAATAATTATCCTATGAAAATTGTTTCAAAGAATTAATACAAGAGTTGTATGTAAAATATTTATTATCTTTATTTAAGAAACAAAATTGTATTTAAAAAGTTTGAATACATATTGCTGAAAATTCTAAAAAAATAAGTTACCATTTTAGCTCTATAATCTCACCAAACCGTTATGGACTAGAATTGTTCAACAATTCATTTCAAGGCGAGCTCTTCAATTGGATTGTTAGAGGACTTGAAGAATTTGTAAAATTACCTTCATTAGGTAAGTGTTATTTACATATTATTTTAAGTAATACAATTGTTAATCATGTATAAGTTGTTGTATAATAGTTATACTTGAACATATATGTGATATATGTGGTTAAATTTGTTAAATTAGGTGTATATGTTAACATGTTTCCGCTGTGTATAGTAATTTTTGAAATTACGTATACACTCATATATCACACACTCGATTTTCAACAATTGATTAGGCTTATAACTAATGGGACTAATAGATGCCCCCCTTTAGCTGAAGGAGTGGAATCATTTTTAGATGAACTCCTTTATTTTTTAACCAATGAGCATTTTATGTATTATGCTTTTATGTGCAATTTAACAATCATATAATCATATAAGAGAAAAATAATAATCATGTTTCACCCTGTAATCTTCAGTGTATATATAATAAAAATGTAGAAGACTGAGTAACTAACACTTTTAGAAATCATGGTAGTCAAAATGTGATGATCAAATATTCAAAGATAAGTTTAAATGATACTTCCTGCATATTTTTTGTGTCAATCTTGTCATTCAAATATGTCTATAGAAGTTTTTTGTTGGATACCCCATAGTTCCAAAAAATGTCTTGAATTCTGTTATCTCTTGCAATATACTAATTGATATGCAATGAAAATCTTGACAAATGTTGCTTCACAAAAAGTATTAGTTTGAAAATGGTAATTGAAAAAAATTAGAAGGTAAATGATACTTCCTATTTTTGTCTTTGAAATGCGATTCTGAACTGTACATTCGAAGAGTGTTGTTCATGTCCTTGAAAGTAATTTTGATAGTGTACTTCATACGAAAAAGCGTTAAACTTCCTATCGTGGAAGTGTTTTTATAATATCGTACTTTTTATAAAGGAAGACTTTTGTTTTCGTTTTAAGGGAAGTTGATATGATACTTCATGTAAGGGAAGTCTTTTGCTTCAATTTTAGAGGAAGTTAAAATGGTGCTTCCAATAAAAGGTGGCGTTTATGAAGGCAACAATTTAAAGAAGTATTTTTGAATTTGTAAATTGAAAAATATGAGGGAGATTAAGTAAATTGATAGAACATGTAATTGTACTTTCCTAATTTGTTCAACGATTGACTCTCGTAGGTACTGCTGATACTGAGGATTATGTTAGGATATTTGATTCAGAGGGTTACCACCTCTTAAAGTGGAACTAGAGAGAGAAAGTGACAGTATAGCTAGGTGTAAATTAAGGAGAAAGTCCAAAGAGGATGTATCTGGTGTTTTTAAGAAAGGTAGCTAGTAGGCATATAACCTTTCCAAGTTTTTGTGCTTACAAGGGCGGTCAGTAGGCACATGACCTTTGGAAGGAAATTTGGCGTGTCCCTAGTAAAGAAACAGAGTCCTTTTATGTAAGTTTTGATTTTGGTGTTCGATGCGAACCCTTTTTAAAAATATTGACTATTGTGTTTCTTTGTGAAGGTACTAACCTTTCCTGAATGGTTTTTGGTAAATGTGCTTCCTTACGAAGCCACAGAGCCATTCTGAAGAAGACTTTTGATAATAATGTTTCCTTATTGAAGCATTGAGCTTTCATTGGGAAGCATTTTGATAATGGTACTCCCTTGCGGAGTAACGGAGCTCTCCCTAAGAAGACTTCTGATTATAGCATTTTTACAAAAGACATAGAGTCTTTATATGGAAGATTTCTAATAGTGATGCTTCTTTGCTGAAAAACTTGTCCAAAGTCCTTATGGGTGCCTTATTAGAGATGGCACTAAACCTTTCGAGAAAAGCCTTTTGGTAGTGAGCCTTCCTCATGAGAGCACGAAGCCTTTCCTAGGAAGTATTTCAGTAATGGAACTTATAAAGACACAGAGTCCTCATTGAGATGTATTTTAGATATGGAACTTCATTTTGAGGATACGGAGTCCTCTATGAGAAGTATTTTCGATAATGAGACTTCCTTGTAAGGATATAAAGTCCTCATGGGAAGTATTTTTGTTAATAGGACTTCCTTATGAAGACACGATGTCATTCCTAAGAAGTATGTTAAGTAATGGAACTATGTTTAGTAATGGAACTTTTTATAAGGACACAGAGTCCTCCCTAGGATGTATTTCCATCATTAGAACTTTCTTATGAGGAAATAGAGTCTTCCCTGTGAAGTATTTCCATTAACGGGACTTCTTTATGAGGACATGGAGTCCTCATTGGGAAGTATTTCTATAATGGAATGAAGGACACAAAGTCCTTAAGACGTCTTTTCTATAATGAGACTTCTTTGTGAAGGCACAGACCTTTCCTGGGAATTTATATTTGATAATAATGCTTCTATGTAGAGGCACAAAGCTCTCCTTAGGAAGAATTTTTGGTAATGAGGTCTCCTATAGAGGCACGAAGCTCTCCTAATTGGAAGTATTTCACTAATGCTGCTTTCTCGTGGAGCCATGAAGCTATCTTTGGGAAGTCTTTTCGGTAATAGAACTTAATTGTGAGGAAGTTTTTTTTAGGGAGTCTTTTGGTTGCTTCCAACGTAAAGGCATTTTGAGCATGTGCAAGGAAGTCTCTAGGTGTTTCCAAGGTAAAGGCATTTTTAAACCATGCAAGAAAGTCATGGGTGCTTATAAGATAAGAGCGTTTGGAGCATGTGTAAGGAAGTTTTTAATTGCTTCTAAGTTAAGGGTGTTTGGGGTCTGTGTAAGGAAGACCTTCAGATGTGAGTTGTGGGGGATTGTTTTTGGCCATCTCCTCTAATGATGGTGGATGATTGCTTATGACTGTCTCCTCGTAACGACACTAAACCATTTTTTTCATGTAAGGGATCAATAAGACCTTACATGTAGGTCTGGATGAGGATCTTTTTTGGCCATCTTTTTGAAACAGTGATATGGGTACTTTTTCTCGTTACACGATCGAGGAGTGTGAATTATTTCTAAGAGACTCTTTTTGGTGCTTCCTTGGTGAAATCTCATCCAAGAAAGTCTTACGTTAGATGATTCTTTGGAAAGGGCACTTAGCCTTTCCAAAGAAGTCTTTTGATATAGATGCTTCCTTGGTGAAAAATCTATCCAAGGAAGTTTAATGATATAGGTGCTTCCTTGGTGAAGAATTCATCAAAGGAAGTCTTATGATATAAGTGCTTCTTTAAAGAAGAATCCTTCTAAGGAAGTCTTACGATATATGGGCTACCTTAGTGAAGAATTTGTCCAAGCAAGTCTTATGATAGAAGTGCTTCCTTAGTGAAGAATTTATCTAGGGAAGTCTTACCGATGTATGCTTCCTAAGGCAGGGGTGTTTGGTTGCTTTAGGAAAGTCTTTTAGAAAAATATAGAGTGAAATAATATTTGAAAACTAGGAAATGTGTAGAACTTGGATATGTCCTATGATGTGGGGCTGGTTCCTTTTTCATAGTATGTATTAGATAGGTTCTATGTTCATGTGCGTAGTGATCCTAGTTTAATGTATGTGAGACTTCTTGAAATGTTGCAAGATACAATAAATACTTAAGAAAAGTTCTAAACATTGCAGAATCAATATAATCAGAATTAGGCAAAGCAATTGAAAGTGACTAAATCAAAATCCAAAAAAGAAGTAAAATTTCTCTTATTTCTTGATTGTACTCATTGGGTGAAATATCAATTTCTTTTCATTTTGTATCTCATTCTGAAAGTGGCACTCAATTGGTTCCGTATCCTAATTGGTTTTAATCTAGTTTACCCATAATGATGAACTTGTTTGCTGTTGAGTTGTGGTAATTATTAGATTTTGGTCGACCTTTGAGAGGCCTTAGTCTTTTTAAGTCTAGATGAAGAGGTCCTCGAATTTGTGGAAGGCCTATTCCTGTCGAGGGTCTTTCTGTAAGGTTCTAAAAATATTTTAATAGAATTGGAATTTTAGAAATTTAGAAGGGTTTGAATAAGAGATTATACTGTCAAGGGCCTCTTTGCCATAAGTTGAAAGTATTTGAGCCATATTGGAATTTTCTAAAACTGAGAGAGGGCTGAATGGCATTATCTATAAAAAACCCTAATTTCTTTCTTTCTTTTTTCATCTCAGGAGGCTTTCATCTTTGAAGAGGTCGTCTGTGATCTTGTTTTACTATTGAATGACGTAATGTGATAGAAAGTTGTGCGTTGTTTTTTATTGACTGAAAAAAATGGTTCTTTGGGTTAATGAGTTTTGTATTTGTTTGTTGGTGAGAATTAGCACTCGAGCCTCATCTTGGTTAGGCTTGCTTGCATAAGCTTGGGTCTTTTCTTCCTTGTCGGCTACAGTAAAACCTACAAAACATAAGCATAGTTATTGTGATGGTCTCACCGGGGTAGGTTTCGGCGAAGACGCTCTGATGCTTAAATTAGATAGGGTCTTTGTGGGGGAGACTGGTAAAAAGATAAGCTAGAAATGCTCAAGAATGAAGGAAAAAACCCTTTTTTTTTTTTCATTTATGTTTAGTTCTCTTATTTTTTGGGCATCATTCTTTACTTTTGTGTCTTTCTCTTTTTTTTATAGTACTGATCTTCAAAGGGCTTTTTGGGTATCTTTATTCTTGTATGCTTATACTATATGCCAAATATCCTTCTGTGGATCTTCATCTGACATGCTTCTGACTTTACTTCTGTTGTACGTCTGTCACACGCCAAATATCCTTTTGTAAATCTTTGTCTGACATGCTTCTGCTACACACTATACATCGTTTTGACATCTGCTTAAGCATATTCTTGGCATATTCCTTATGTCTGCCTTTGCTGGTAGATTTGGTTAAGTGTAAGGTTTCTTGATCTGCTCAACTAGGTACCTTAGTAGTCTCTCCTTGTAAGGCTTGGTCATGAACCAGAGGTATCTCAAAGAGCTGATCTTTTGGTGACTTCGCTGGTTGTACCTAGTCAGTCTGTTCGGCATAGAGCCAACTTGGTGTTCGTTCTGACCCATTTTCTTCTTTTATTTGTAAGTGCTGAGATGAACTGATCTAGTTAGTGTATACAAGGTGCTTTTGGTCACTAACTTCTTTTCGGCTTAGAGGCTTTTAGGCCCAAAGGCTATATTTTCGGGGTGGGGGGTGGATTTTCTTCTTTTATTTGTAAGTGCTGAGATGAACTGATCTAGTTAGTGTATACAAGGTGCTTTTGGTCACTAACTTCTTTTCGGCTTAGAGGCTTTTAGGCCCAAAGGCTATATTTTTCGGGGTGGAGGGGGGGGGGGGGGAAAACTAGTTTATAGTTTTGATATATTCAAAATTGGAAACTCTATTCTGTTCTAGTCAGTTTGAGTCGTACTACTATTCTTTGTTTGTATTTATTTCCTTTTTTTATATCATTCCTTTATCCGAGACAGTCCGAACTAATTTCTAGGCAGTGCAATATGGTCACAAGTGATTGGTTATCTTTGGGGATGTTAGAATGGGTTGTCTCGGTGTGATGATGTCATGGTTGCTTGGAAGGTTACTGCCATGTAATGGCGACTTATCCCACAACTCTTTTCAAATCATAATGAAGAGTCTTTTCAAGTGCCATCTTTGATCTGTGTGAAAAGCTTCTCGAACAAGAAATTTGGTGCTAGCCGTTGATCTACTTCTGATCGTGTGGTTAGGAGTAGTTTAGACCCAAGAGTTTTATCTTTTTTGATTTCTGAGTGGCATTTAGTTAATTGAGGAGATCTGGGCCATCGATATACTAGATTCGATGGCCTAAGTCACTATTCTTTAAAGAGACGCACATTTAATTTGCTTAAAAACTCAAGGCGTCACTCTTTTTCCCAACAAGTGTCTCTTTGGTCATCTGCTGATCTTGTTTGTCCATTTGATCTGGATGGTCTTGAATACTCCAATATTGCTTATAAAATAGTTTTCCTTCTCCCTCATTTGCCTTTTTATTCTGCATTTCTTCTGCGTTGCTATCATGCTGTCTTTTCGGTGCAAAAGTTTCTTCTCTGTTTGATGGTTTGTTGCTGTCGTGATTTTCTTTTAATTTCTGTGCATCCCCCTAATAAGTTCTTTCTCCTATTGCCTTTCTTTCTTTGTAGTCTTATTTTTCTTTGCTATGTTTATGTTCATGGACTTCTGTCATTTGATTTTGTTTCTGTCTTCTTGGTACTTTTTATAGTTTTTTTGGGCCATTTTTTGGGTTTCTGCTACTGCCTTCTTGCTTTGGTTGCCTATGTGTTTTGTTTTGATGTTTATTGCCTAATTTTTATTGTTTGCTATTTTTGGGTGTGGTTGGTTTATTTCTGTCCTTGCCCTGTAGTGTTTGTAGTGTTTAGGGAACATTTGTGTTTTGATGGCGTCTAGAGACAACTTAGGTTTTCTAGTAGTAAACATGACTGAGAAGGAGGAGGAAATAACCCTAAAGATCTCATTGGTTAGAAGGGGCAGTAGGGGTAGAAGTAGTGGAGGGGTGTCCACATTAGCAGGTGACATGCCCTTTTCTTCAAGAGTGATCATTACTGAGGTTGAGCTGGTTTCTAGCATTAGGGAGGGTGAGGGTAATGATCTAGAAGGCCCTGAGGGTGTTGGTGATGTAGAGGTGGTAAAGTTTGAGTTGGACACCAGATACCAAATGTCCTACTTGAATGATGCTGACTTGGATGAAATTAGGATTTTCTATAACATTCCAGAGTCAGTCACCCTTAGGCTGCCCACCGAGGAAGATTACTTGAGCAGCCATATCAATGGTGAGGTGGCTATCCATATGGAGTTCTTAAGGCTAGACCTTAGGCTTTCCAGACAGTATTACTTTACCAAGATGCTGGCTTGCCAATGAGCAGCTCTTTCTTAGCTAGGTTCTAACTATTGGGGAGTTTTAGCTAGTTTGTATGTCTTGTAGACAAGGGCAGAGCAGTCTTTCTCGTATTTTTAGGAATTATGCTACCTGTACCACTTTAAGAGCAGTACCAGGAGCCAAAGGGCTTTCATTATCTTTTTTTCCATAACCTCCAAAACCCAATCCCTAGTTGTCCTACCTTAATGAAAGAATATAAGGGGGAATGGTTGTTTACTAAGGGAAAGTGGGTTAGAGGGTCCCCAAGAGAGATGGGGGAGAGTGGGTCGTCCATACTAACCTTTATTTAGACGCATGTCTATCTTTTTTACACTCCCATTATTTTTGCTGCCCTGTGCTGTTCAACTGACATTTTTGATTTTCTTGTAGTGACCTAGACTACTAACGTCGAGGTATTCGAGTAAACACTCAATTGGATAACTGTTGTACTTCAGTACGTTTACCTTATTCAGGAGCTGTTGTTGTTGGCCAGCCTTATTAAGTTAGGCCTTGTACTTTTCGTACCACGATTGCCCCGTGTTCGAAGTAGATTTCCTCATTTTCCTTTGCCTTCAGCTAATTTTTTTTCATTTCTTCTTGAGCTTACCCTATGTGCACTGTGTAGGGATGTACAAACAAGGTGGCAGTGAAAGAAGAAAAAGAGTCGAACTGAAGGCTTCTCTTCTTCAGGCAGTTGGGGTTTTCTAAACCTTTACAGTGTTATAATGATGTTGTTCCATTCTAGCTTAGGAAAAAGCCGGGTGAGGGTGCCGTCTTGCAAGAGGGGGTTGTCCAGCTATGCTGATGGTACGCAGGCCCCCGAAGAAAGAACTATAGCAGGCCCAGCTACCCAAGAGGGGGGGGACAGATTTAGAGAGGCTCTCCGGGAAGAGGGCGAACTTCTACCTAGACTCCTCTTTGAGCATAAGACCCTTATGTTCCCCAAACTCAAGGCAAGAGGTAGGGTTCACTGGCTTATTGATGCGATATTTCTATATCATAAAATTAAGTGCAAGTATACACTATCGTATGCAAGTAATAAAGGGACTAATTAGTCGGATGTCGAACCCACAGGGATAATTTCTTCTTTTTAACCAATTACTAAAATTATGTCTTCCTAATAATTATTCAGAAAAATAAAAATATAAGAATGAATGTAAGAAATATAAAAGCAAAACACAATGTAAAGAGAATAGAGAGATAGCAACGTAGAAAGAACCTAGGATTAATACTATCCCTCAATATGCTTTCTAATGATTAATCTTCTAATATTTAACTCCCTTAGTCTTTGTTATTGATCATGACACTAATGTATTCACAAGCCTCTTCCAAGGTCATGCAAGTATACCTTAATTTACCAAATACCTATATTCTTATGGTACTTGTAATAAATTAAGATTCATTAAGATTAGGTCTTATTGATCATACATGCCAATTAGGTATATTCCTATCCTAAATTGAAACTTGCATATGCAACATTGAATGTTACTCTACAATCATGTATCACATTACCTAGGTCTAAATATTATGATTCCTCTTCCGAGTTTATCAATAATATTACCAACTCATTCACCATATATTGGCCAGATATATTGAAGCATTAAGATCAAGTAATTTGAATATCAAAGAACTAAGTTTATTAAATATTCTAAAGATATGGCAATTAAGCACACATATTGAGTTCAAGTATTAATCTTAGAAAACAAGTTTAGCTCATGGCTACAAGAGAACAGCAGTAAAAATAATTATAAATTATGATACGATTATTAACAAACCGATGTAGACGTCGAATTGCTCTTAATTGCGTTGCCTAAGAACTCTTGAAGCTGAAGAACGTCTTGTATCTCTCTCTAAAGTTGCTTCAATTAAGCTCCTATTGCTCTCCAAGACTCGTGCTCTGTATTCTTGGTACTCTTGGGTCGTCTTGGATTGATTCTTGAAGGCTGGGAACGAGTGGCTTTTTATAGGGATTGATATGAGCTTGAAAATCTCTATTCTCGTTGGACTAGGACTCGTACTACCGTTGGCGCGCTATGAAATTGTCGCTGGGGCGACCTGTGAAAAAGCCTTTACCGCTAGAGCGGTATGTTGATAGCGCTGGGGCGATGAATCGTCGCTGGCACGGTGACTCTTCGGCGCTGGAGCACCAGACGCGACTTAAACAGGTCGTTTTTCTAATTTCGATCACTATTTCAGCGCTGGGGCGATATTATTTTTGGTGCTGGGGCGATGGACTTATATTTTGAAAACTTTGCATTTTAGTCCATGTTTTTGCTCCTTTTGCATTCTTTCTTTAAATTTCGTTTAAGTCTCTACAATTAACAATAAAGTACATAAATAGCTATCTATTCTCATAAAATCATAAAATATCAATAATAAAAATATGAGAAAATATATGACAAATTTGCCCTTATCACTTATCCCTCAACACAAACAACCTTGACATGTCCAGAATATAGGAGTTTATTCCCAAGTGCAGGATTGTTGAAGTAATAAATAATTCGATGAGAACGGGGTCGATCCACAGGGAAGTAGAATTAAAATTACAAATTTTAAACACTTATCAGATAGTTAATGTAGTATAAGATGTTTACAAATATTAATTCAATTAACTAATTCAAATAAAAAGTTAAGGTTAGGGGGATTCACTCTTGGCATAAGAAGTAAGAATATATTTAACTCTTTTTATAACTCATTTGGAATCCTCACACAAAAGAGGTTCTAACTGAAAAATATAACAATTAAAGTTCATCATCATTTATATATTGATTAGTATTTATTTCTTTCAATTATTAGACACCAAATCTTATAAATGGGTTCAAGTATTTATTATGCCAATCTTTATATTTGTCTACAATAAATCAAGACTCCCACTTTACAAGAAAGGTTATAAACACCAAATCTTGTAAATGGTTTCAAGAATTTATTGTGTCAAGTATAAAGTTGTCAATAATAAATCCAGAATCACCATTTTAGAAGAAATGGTATTAATTCTACAAACAAAATAAATACATCATATATAAATTTGCATAACTTAAGAATGAAGCATTAAAATCATGAATAAGTGTTAAACATATCTTTTTACCTTGCCAAGAGCTTCACCCTTTCACCTTAGTATAAAGAAATTTATTTGGACATAATAAAACTAAAGAAAAAGAAAAGAAATAGAAGAAGCAATTGTTGGGATTTGTACTTACGTACCATCCCATAATGTATAAATATATAGTGATAGTATTTATACAATTATTATTTCTAATAAAATCATTAATATTATTTATTATTAAATGCTAAGTTGCTTGTAATGTTTCAGACATATTATGATCTGAAGGAGTTCAAATCTGGTTTATAGGAGTATAGATCAGGGCTAAGAGTTAGCAACGCTAATAGTTATAAATACTAAGAGTTAGTGGTACTAAGAGTTAGTAAGTATATAAGAGTTAGCGAAATCTAAGGAGTTAGAGCCTTTTTTAAAATGGGACAATGACCTGAGAATATATTAGTAATGACATAGCTGCAAAGAGTTGCAGATGGCGCTATGACATGTCATTATGCAAGTATGTTCTCAAACATAATGTTCCTGATCTAATATCATCGATGCGAGTCTATCGGTGGAACCTATTAATATAGATTAGTGTATATCTATATTTGAAAGGTCCAGATGGTTAGTCTTAGCAAATTATGAGCTTAGTAAGAAGCTCGTATAGAGATGTAGGTATTCAGTAAAGACTGGATATTGAACAGACTCACGAAGACATCCAATAGACATCTCATAAAGTTGTCAATAGAAGGTCTTTCGAGTTGAGTAGTATTTGTGGTCCTTTAACTTGAGCGCCACGGTGGGCTTGTGAGTGATCCGCTATGCTTTGGTTCCACACATGTTAGAAACCTTTCATGGACTGACCATTGGGTGTCGCTGGGTATGGTCCGATGCTCATGGAGTCCAGTGTGCGTAGATATGGGATCCATCAGCTTATATGAGTGAGTTGTATATCCTGATGCTCCGAGATTTTATTTCAGAAAGTCTTGTGGCCGCAAGCATAAACCTAGAAAATGATATTTCGAAGGAATAAACAATATCACAAAAGTGTTTGTGGATATTGTTTAATGAAATCTAAATCTAGAGATAAGTTCATGGTTGAGCAAATAGAGATTTGAAGGTGATGATCTATATCTCTCTTCAAGGATATAAATGATGGAAAGATTATACGAATATGCAATAACCTCAACTTGCATGGTCTAACACACTAATTTGTAATATCCGTAACTTATACAAATATACAATAACCTCAACTTGCATGGTCTAACACACTAATTGTAATATCCGTAACGTGTGTGTGGGGCATCGTTCACAGACATATGGAGGAGCTCCATATGAAAAATTAGGTGTGGACTTAGAGAGTCTCACAATATGAAGTGTACTCGTTGCGCACTGGGGTAGCGGATTGGATTGAATAGTTCGATCTAATAAATTTCAGCAAAATAGAACGATTGTTTCGGAATCCCTCGGATTGTACATTTGTCGAAACTTAATTGTTAAGTACATGATTGAATTAATTAACAAGGGTTTTTAATTAATAGGATGTTGACAAATGGTAAAATTTGTTCCATGATTTGATTTTACCTTTTTACCATCTAACTATGGTAGTAAAAATTAGTAAGGTAAAAAATAATTATTCAAAATTGTTTTGAATAAATAAATTATATATTTTTATTATATTATTAGATAATATTATAATATATATAGATCATGACATTGTATTTTAATATAATGAGGGGTCTAGATATTGGCCATTTAATTACCTATTATAATTAAAGTAATTATATTTGTTTGGTAAAGATTAATTTAGGTGGCCATTATTCTAGTGCTTGGTTTAATTAATCCTAAGTGAGAGACCAACAATAAAATTGGTGGAGCACTTCCTTTTGTTTAATCAAAGTGTTGAATAAACAAAATGGATTTTTGGCAAAACAATTGAATTGAATTCATTCTTGCAAGAAGAAGAATTCGACCAAGCAAGATGGAGAGTGAGAGAGAGATATTTTTGGTCTCAATTTTCCTTTCAAGGAGTTGAAAGAATATAAGGTGAAATTATTTTGTAATTTTTCAAATTTCTACATGCTTAGAAAAATTGTAAATTACAATAGAGAAAAAAAAATGATTCTTGTTATGTTAGTAAGGAGTTATTAACAAGAACAAAATAAAACTTCATCTTCCTCTCCTCTTTCATGAATGGCTAAATAATACTCATGTTTATGAAACAAGAATATATATTCAAAGAAATTGAATACAAGTTGCTGAAAAATTCTAAAGCTACCATTCTAATTCCATAATCCCACTAAAAGTTATGGACTAGAATTGTTCATCAGTACATTTCAAGGTGAGCTCTTCACATGAATTGTTGAAGGACTTGAAGATTTTGTAAAGCTACCTTCATTAGGTGAGTATTTTACATTATGCTATTAGTACAATATTGTTTATTATATATATATTTTGTATAATAATTATACTTATTCATATATGTGATATATATTGTTCATCATATTTATAAATGTATAATTGTTATACTTATATATATGTTGAATTGTTAAAATGGGTGTGTATGTAACATGCTTCCGTTGCACATAGTAATTTTTTGAAATTACGTATACACTCTTATGTCACACACTCTATAATACCCCAAAAAATTGTATCAGAGCATGTTAAATTGAGTATGTGGTTATTCTTGTTGTTGAATATGTTAACATGGTAATGTTGTATATTTAAACAACTTGATGATGTTTAAATTTTGAACATGGTGATGTTTGATATTTAAACATGATGATGAACATATTATTGTATTCTTGTTGTTGAATATGTTAACATGGTGATGTTGTATATTTAAACAACTCGATGATGTTTAAATTTTGAACATGGTGATGTTTGATATTTAAGCATGATGATGAACATATTATTGTATTCTTGTTGTTGAATATGTTAACATGGTGATGTTGTATATTTAAACAACTTGATATTGTTTAAATTTGAACATGGTGATGTTTGATATTTAAGCATGATGATGAACATAGTGTGTATTTTTGAACATGTTAGTGTTTAGAATTGATGTATGATGATGTTTGGAAATGATACCCAAGAGAAAATAGTAAATATTGGGAGCGGAAAACAGTGTCCGATGGGTCGGAACACTGTTACAGCGTCTAGTGCCACGGCGCCCAAATCTGGGCATTGCGGCACGGAGGTTCTGTCTTGAGCGCCGCGGCTCTCAGGTCCCAACGCCCCGGCTCATGTTAGAATGTTCAGTTTTTAACGCCGATCATTCCAAACATAATGCTATTATTTGCAATTTTTGCAAATAGAATATTTAATACAATTATAAGTGTTATATTATTGTGTTAAAATTACAAATAATTTGTTTACGTTGTTAAACACAATGGGAGCCTTATTGGTGGAGGTTAGTTGTGCTTACGTAAATAAATAATCTAATTATGAATTAGATTCATATAAGATGCGAAAAATTATTATTATTATTATTATTATTTATTTAAAAATATGTTAATAATAATTAAAAATCAAATCTCTCTTAATCAGATTGAATAAGTATTATATTATGAGATAATATTATACAATGATCCGCTTTGTCAATACGGTATTAGACAGGTCGTTTCAGTCACTCCTAAGATTGTTAAAGTGTGAGGGATTGGTCGGGGTGATTCGAGCTATGCCGGTTAAAACATGAGATGAGGCAAATATATGCAAAAATACTATCTTAGATTGCTAAAGTGTGTGGGTAGTATCGGTAACATATATTTGATAATTGACAAGTTAATCTGAAATACAATTATCTTAGATCGATAAAGTGTGCGGATAATGTGTATTTAGGATCAGAAGTAAGAGTTGTATGAGATACAATTGGCAAGAGTTGTCTACTTTTTGGGTTTACAAAGACAAGATCGCTAAAGTGTACGGCTGGAGTAAAATGCCAATGAAGTCTACATTCTGCTGTACAGTTTAAAAAATCAAACTGTCGTTTTTCCTTTTGAGAGATTTAAGGAATTATATAAAGCAGTGGGAGGGTGTCCTTAGATTAAAAATTGTATAAAGGTTATATCTATGATCTAAAGCGTTATTTATTAACAATTAAAAATATTTCGCTAAACATCTCCAAAATTTATCTTATAGTGATAAGATTAGTAACTTATAGAGATAAGAAGACTATGAGCAACCCATTTATATACTTGATTAAGTACATAATCTATAGGGTACCGATAATTATTAAGACTTGCTTATAATTTAAGAATTGTTCTAGATTAAAAGAAATATATAGATATATAAAATATCAATAGTTTCTGATAATGTCTCTTGAGAAGAGATGGTAGATTATCAGAAAAGGATTAAGAATAATTTGAAAGTCAAATTATATATCCTAACCTATCTAATGATCTTCAATGGGAGCATATGCACATGAGATATACAAGTACTATAATGCTTCATCTGAAATTTGTTTTATATATCTATAAAAAATATAAAGAATAATACACAATGGAAAGTGTTTCCCTTATTAATAAGGTTTAAATAATTAGAGTTATAATTCAAAGAACCTTACCTTATGTCACAGGTCGGGCGCTTGCCATTGACCCAAAAGACTAGCCTATTAGATAATGCTGCATACCCACCCTTATATACCCAAGACCCACCCAATTTCTATTCGATGTGGGACGTGACACTTAGAAAGGATAAAACTCTTAGATACCTGTTTATCGATAAATGACATTTCATATGCAAATGATGTATAGAAGTGTAGGGATATGAGATATCGCCCATCCTTCTCACAACTGTAAGATGTTGCATAATTTAAGGAATACTAGAAAACAATGAAATGAAAAGTACAACTACACGTAGAAAATAGAGATTACCTATACGTGGTAGCTGTTAGAACTTTTAAGTCACTTCTCCATTCTAGTAAAAGCCTTATGTTGTATTGTTGTTATTCTGTGCCATGAATAATTAGGCAAAATATATCGCTCTTTGTGTAAGACAGAGAGGGTTATCATACATACAATAAGAATAGTTCCTCATATTTATATGATAACAATAATATTTTGCTAACTGAATGTCAGTCAATTAAATGGCCTTTATATATGACATACAACAAGTAATGCATAAAAATGTCTGGGTGAACAAAATAAATAATGGTTCAGAAACTTTAAATAATGATGAATTGTGGCATAAGTGATTAGGTCAAATAGCCATAAGATGACTATCCCGCCTGGTTAAGGATGGTCAAATACTTGATCTGGCCATAGAACCTTGTCTAGTTTATGAATCTCGAATTCAAGGGAAGTTGACTAAATCCTTTTGTTGGTGTTGGACATCGAGCCACTGATTTATTAGAACTAATATATAGTGATGTATATGATCTAATGAATCATATTGCCATTGGTAAGTTTCAATACTTCAATATCTTTATCGTAATTTGTCACGGTACAGACATGTGTTTCTAGAAAAATATAAGTCGACATTTTTGAAGTGTTCAAAGAATTTTGACTAGAAGTAAATGAAATAAACCTAGAAGTATGTTAAACACCATTGATTAGATCAAGGTTGTTTATACATAAGTAGTAAATTCATGAATTATTTAAAAGAGAATGAGATTCTAACTCAATATAGTTCTCTAGATACTCCTTAACATAAATATATTTTGAAGTATAGAAAAATCGAACTTTATAAGATATAGTTCGATCGATATTAAGCTTTACCTATCTTCTAAAATATCTAAAGGGTTATGCTCTAGAAACTGTAACTCATCTATTGAATAAAGATCCATCGTAAATTGTTCCTTCTATTATATATGAGATATAAACTAGGAGGAAAGAGAATCTTAAGTATGTTAAGATTTTGGGTTATTCTACTTGTATAAGGGGTACAAGTATCGGTTCAAAGGATATCCCAAATAATCAATGGGATATTAGTTTTATGAACCAAAAATGGAACCTAAAGATCAATTGAGTTAAAAACCTTTAACACACTTTCTCGTAGGTCATATAAGGATATGAAGACTACCTATTAGGTATATTGTATACCTAAAAGGTGTTTTTAATGTTTTTCTTAGTTGAAAAAAAAGGATCCTATGACTTATAGTCAAATGATATTAGACATCGTTTAAAGAAATTGACAATATGCCAGAAAATTCAAAAATTAACTTTAAGCATGACAATCAAGTCTAAGACTTGGTTGTGATTTATATAAGAATTGTTCTTATTGGTTGTAAAAGAGTTTACGCACGGAAGTGTGGGCCCAAAAGCAGGTAAGAGTCTTTAAAAACTCCATTGATGTAAAAAGGTTACCCTCAACGGTCTGGGATCGATTATGAGGAAACCTTTCACCAATAAACATGCTAAAGTTAATTCGAATTTTTATTGGATATTAGTATGCTAAAACTCTTTATTTTGATGAGTTAATCAAATAATTTGATTTGATTAAGAATGAAGAGAAAGCATGTGTGTTTAGATGAGATAGTGGGAGCATAAGTTATCTTTTTAATTCTCTATATATAAAATATTCTCATTGTCAGAGATAAAGACAATGGTAAGTTACAAGTCAGTCAGTTAAGAGTTAACTGAGTAAGAACATCTTTATAAAAGATTTGGTAGATGCTTCCTGTATACAATGTATAAGGCGTTATACAGATAAAGTTAAGAAGTAGATAGGACTCTCCAAATCTCCGCACATAAACTAAGTCCTGAAAAAGGTACAATTTTAATAACTATGAAATAGTTCATGTATCTTTCAAACATAGAGTTTATTTGTCTAAAAGGAAGTGTCCTTAAGTAAAAAATGAAAAAGTTAGAGTGTCTAACATTTAATATACATTAACCAAATATAGTTTGATGTATACCATGTTATGTACGAGACCTATATTATAATGGCTGTAAGTGTTATGAGTCAGCATCAGTTTAATTTAGGTAACGACTATTAGATGGTCGTGAAACATATCCAAGTTATACCCGAGAGGTATGAATGATAAGTTTCTAATTTATGGAGAAAGTTGCTTACAAATGAGAGGATACGATGAATCAGACTTCTAATTTGATCTGGATGATAGAGAGTCTACATCTGATTATATACTTCTTCTCAACGGTACCAAAACTTGTAGCATAAGTGCAATTCAAATGTCCACATTTAATTCTACAGTAAAGATAAAATTTGTTGTAGCTTGAGAAGCTTATAAAGGAATTTCTGTAGATATTCAAGTTAGTTGCAGAGCTCAGAATAAGTATTAAGCTCAATGAATCCTATCACAATATAATTCAACGTTAACGGGTAATTGCTCAAGCCGAGATACCATATAATTAAATATATCTAGGCTAATGGAGATGTATAAGATAATCTAAGAAAACATCCTTACAGATTATAGCGGACCCGCTTTCTAAAGCCTTAACTCACAAAAGTGTTTGAGAAACACGTAGAGTCAATGGATACTAATACCATCCTGAATGGCACTAGAGCAAGTGAGAGTTGTTGAGATTTGTGCTTACGTGCCATCCCATAATGTATAAATATATAGTGATAGTATTTATACAATTATTATTTCTAATAAAATTGTTAATATTATTTATTATTAAATGGTAAGTTGCTTGTAACGTTTCAGACATTGTATGATCTGAAGGAGTTCAAATCTGGTCTAAAGGAGTATAGACTAGGGCTAAGAGTTAGCAACGCTAATAGTTATAAACACTAAGAGTTAGTGGTACTAAGAGTTAGTAAGTTTATAAGAGTTAGAGAAATTTAAGGAGTTAGAGCCTTTTCTGAAATGGGACAATGACATGAGAATATATTAGTAATGACATAGCTGCAAGGAGTTGTAGATGGTGCTAGAAAATGACATTATGCAAGTATGTTCTCAACCATAATGTTTTTGATCTAATTTCATCGATGCGGGTTTATCGGTGGAACCCATTAATATAGATTAGTGTATGTCTATATTTGAAAGGTCCAGATGGTTAGTCTTAGTAAATCATAAACTTAGTAGGAAGCTCGTATAGAGATGCAGGTATTCAGTAAGGACTGAATATTGAACAGATTCATGAAGACATCAAATAGACATCTCATAAAGCCGTCAATGGAAGGTCTTTCGAGTTTAGCAGTATTTATGGTCCTTTGACCTGAGCGCCACAGTGGGCTTATGATTGATCCACCATGCTTTTGTTCCATACATATCAGAAACCTTTCATGGTCTCATCGCTGGGTGTCCTTGGGTATGGTCCGATGCTCATGGAGTCCGTGTGCATAGATGTGGAATCCATCAGCTTATATGAGTGGGTTGTATGTCCTGATGCTCCGAGATTATATTTCAAAAAGTCTTGTAGCCGCAAGCATAAACCTCGAAAAAGATATTCCGAAGGAATAAACAATATCACAAAACTATTTATGGATATTGTTTAATGAAATATAAATCTGGAGATAAGTTCATGGTTGAGCAAATAGAGATTTAACGGTGATGATCTATATCTCTGCTCTTCAAAGATATAAATAATGGAAGGATTATACGAATATGCAATAACCTCAACTTGCATGGTCTTAACACGCTAATTTGTAATATCCGTAATGTGTATGGGGCATCGTCACGGATATATGGAGGAGCTTCATATGACAAATTAGGTGTGGACCTAGAGAGTCTCACAATATGAAGTGTACTCGTTGCGCATTGGGGTAACGGATTGGATTGAATAGTTCGATCCAATAAATTTTAGCAAAATAGAAATATTGTTTCGGGATCCCTCTGATTGTACATTTGTCAAGACTTAATTGTTAAGTATATCATTGAATTAATTAACAAAGGTTGTTAATTAATAGGATGTTGGCAAATGGCAAAATTTATTTCATGATTTGATTTTCCTTTTTACCATTTAACTATGGTAGTAAAAATTAGTAAGGTAAAAAGTAATTATTCAAAATTATTTTGAATAATTAAATTATATATTGTTATTATATTATTAGATAATATTATAATATATATAGATCATGGCATTGTATTTTAATACAATGAGGGGCCTAGATGTTGGCTATTTAATTACCTATTATAATTAAAGTAATTATATTTGTTTGGTAAAGATTAATTTTGGTGGTCATTATTCTAGTGCTTGGTTTAATTATTCCTAAGTGGGAGACCACCAATAAAATTGGTGGAGCACTTCTTTTTGTTTAATCAAAGTGTTGAATAAATAAAATACATTTTTGGCAAAACAATTGAATTGAATTCATTTTTGCAAGAAGAAGAATTCGGCCAAGCATGATGGAGAGTAAGAGAGAGATATTTTTGGTTTCAATTTTTCTTTCAAGGAGTTGAAAGAATACAATGTGAGATTATTTTGTAATTTTTTAGATTTCTACATGTGTAGAAAAATTGTAAATTACAATAGAGAAAAAAATGATTCTTGTTATATTAGTAAGGAGTTATTAACAAGAACAAAATAAAATTTCATATTCCTCTCCTCTTCCATGAATGCCTAAATATTACTCATGTTTATGAAACAAGAATATGTATTCAAAGAAATTGAATACAAGTTGCTGAAAAATTCTAAAGTTACCATTCTAGCTCCATAACCCCACAAAAAATTATAGACTAGAATTGTTCATCAATACACTTCAATTTGAGCTCTTCATATGAATTGTTGAAGGACTTTAAGATTTTGTAAAGTTACCTTCATTAGGTGAGTATTTTACATTATACTATTAGTACAATATTGTTCATTATATATATTTTGTATAATAGTTATACTTGTTCATATATGTGATATATGTTGTTCATCATATTTATAAATGTATAATTGTTATACTTATATAATATTTATAAATGTAGAATTATTATACTTATATATATGTTGAATTGTTAAAATGGGTTTATATGTAACATGTTTCCGCTGCACATAGTAATTTTTTGAAATTACGTATACACTCTTATGTCATACACTCTGTAATACCCCAACAGAAATAACATGCCTTAATAATAAACAAGAGAAATAATATTACAAAGAAATAGATATAAAGGACAAGTATTTTGAACTAAATTCTAACTTTTTAATTATATGCTTTAGGCATAAACAAGCCACCTATTTATAAAAAAACATGGATAAATCGAGACAAATTTGAAGGGAACCACTTGAATGATGAAAGTCAATAATGGTGGTTAAATAATTTGCATTGATTATCATTAGGGCACCAACTTGATTATCCCATTTGAAATTGATGTGATTCAAATTAGCTGTCACTCAAAACATCAAAGTTGTAGATAAGTCTCCTATCTTTTCAAATTGAGTTGTTTCATACGTATTAGATATGTATTTCTATAGTTATGGGCCAAATACTGATGACTGTTCAAATTGGGCCTATACTGTAGATCAGTTCTGTTCTAAGCCATTTTCACCCTTTAAACACTCAAATTTCAAATGCTTTATGAAACAAAATATGTTAGTCCATTGAGTGAGATCTTCTCAGGATTAAGAATCACTCCAATTAGATCTTTAGGTAGAAAGTTTACCATTTTACCGAACCTACCACAAAATAGTTAAAAGATAATTAAGTACAATATTGTGACACACTTAAGTTAAGAAAATTAAATACACTAGTAACAGAAAACAATGATGTAAAACTCTTATTAAATGTGTAATTTCAAATATTCATCATACCCCCAACTAGCTTATTAATAGTCCCTAGCAATTCGAGCATAAATAAATTTTGAACACTACTTAAGTATTTCAAACAAAATGTTAGTTCAAGATCACAATCGCTATAAAAGGTTATTTCAATTATAACTTCTAAAATTTTGTATGTGTGTGAATTAAGCCAAAGCCTTCTTACCACAAACCACAACATATATAGTCTTAATTTTGTTTTTTCAAGTAAAAGCCTAAACTCTATATCCTCAAAGGTGAATAACTTGTTTAATGGCTTAGAATTTCACTCATGGAGTTGGAAATAGATAATCGCTCAAGAAAAAGTTACATTTAGGGACAGACGAACAAACTAACATTGATCCAAAGATAGAAAAATCAATTATTTATAGTCAAACCATTATTGCACATGCTAGCTTCAAGACTTTAATTATTTTAAGCGAATCTTACGAATACAGAGTCTGGTGATAAGATTTGACTCATTTTCTCTTTTTTTTATACTCATTTTTTTTGTTTTTTTTAAAAGACATAAGGAATCATTATAAAATAAGAGCAATTTATCACCATAATACTTTTTTAATTTTTTTTATCTTTCAGCTAAGCAACCAAATCATTCCTCATCCCAAATAATGTCATTCCAAACAAAAATTAACCATTTCAAAAGATCAATGAAAGTTTGTAAGCTGTTATCTCCAACCTCTTCACTCACTCACAAAGATATATGAGTTTAGCAAATAAATATGTATACTTAAACATGGAAATTCTCTTGGTTATATATATTGAATCATCCATCTTACCACAAGGCTTAGTATTGTCCTTAAGAAATAATTTCAGAAGTTATTATTTAGTAACCTAGATAGAAAAATGATTTAAACTAAACAATTTTGAAATCATATATCGATAGTAAAGCAAATTTATTTACGTAAGAGTTACCAAAAACTTAAGCAACAAACATAAAATACATTAAAAATAAACCAATTAGAATGTGTTTCAAAAGTTCAGTAATGTACTCTTTACTATGCCATTCTAGAACTAGAATGTATCTCAAGAATGCATAAATAAACTTTTTATTCACACCATTCATGAAATTTTTTTTTTACGGAACAAAGTGATAACAATAATAAAATAAATAATTAACACTAACATTATATATCAACTATCCCCCCCCCCAACCAGATTGAGACATTGTCCTTAATGTCAAAATATAGAAAGAGTAAAGTATAGAAGATATCACCTGAAACATTTTTTATTGGAAATTAAACCTGCAACAAAATAAAACAAGCCATACAAAATGCTTAAAAATACATAGAAGTAGATAGGCTACAGATGAAGCATCAAATCTATCTTGCATTTTTTTTTTCATTATTATCAGTATACTAATCTATCTGACTCATTATTGGATCAGATAGAGGTGAAAAAGCTTGTAGTTTATCGAGTAACTGATCAATAGTTGAAGTAGAAATAAGGATCTGTCGTGCTGCAGATGAGACAAATTATTTTTCTACCACACAGTCAAGAAAAGATAACAACCTATTATAAAAACCATCAACATTTAACAAACCAATGGATTTTTTTTTTATGGATTTGCAATTGTACCTATGAGACAATTTAAAAATTTCCTCCAATGTTTCGAAACCTCCAAGTAGAGCTATGAAGGCATCAGCATTACAAAGCATAAAAGACATTCGGTCATACATTGATGATACTTGTAACTCATCCCCAATTATTTTTTCTACAATGTCTCCAACAGTAAGAGCTTTCGGTATGATACCCAAAACTCGACTACCTTTATTTTGTGTAGCGGTTGCCACACGTCCCATTAATCCAAGACTACCTCCACCATATACTAAATGAGTATTTCGCTCAGCTAACACCTTACCAAGGATTTCTACTACTTCTGTAAACTCACTAGTTTTTTCAGGGCTGGATCTACAAAAGACACAAATATTTGTGAATTTACGAGTTGATAATCCTTCTATGATTATACTCATTCTCTCTCTTGAATGATTTTGAGTTTGTAAAAAGATATAGAAATAATGCAATGTATTTATAGAGCCAAAAGGTGGTGCAAAGTTATGTCACATTGGCTGTTGGCTTGAAATACAAAATTTTCAACACCTTTTTACTAAGTTTCAATTTGTTAGCTGGAAAAGTCACATGGGTTGTCGGCTTAAAATGAAAATTTTTTAAAAAGGACTACAGGTGGTTGGTTATTGAAAAGACGTTTGAGTTTGAAATGAAACATTTAAAAATAACAGCTATAATAAATATATACAAGTAGTTGTGATTGTGGCTTACATCTTCCTTTGGTTTTACGTCCAGTAATGGCTTAAATGCCCTCTATGGGTCGGGGATAGGCTTCCCATTCAATTTTCTTATAAATTGGCAAACATGGTCTTTTAAAGTCAGATTCCTGAGACTATACCGCTCATGTTCTTTTAGGAATATGTCCCATAATTCACAAATTGCAATATGCACATATCCATTAGTATGCGTCTCAAGAGTCGATAAGATATCATCTAAAGACTCCTTACTCAACCATCCTTAATGAACCTAATTTTATCTTCGCGATTTACAGACACCATTCCTAATGTGCGGCAATGTGTGTTGCAAGTCATGCGTGCACACTTGTAACAAACGTTTAATCATTTTGCACTTCATTTTTTTGCAAAAGAGTTTTTACCTAAGCCAGGCATGTAGGAAATTAATGAGTCTGAAAATTCACTTGTCAATCGAACATTGGCTTCAATTAACCAACATAAATCAACAGGTATATTCATAATCATTAATAACCTTAATCTTTCACATCTTACTTGTTAAATTTTCTTCAAGGAATTTTGAGACAATGAGGGAAAACGATTTTTCAAATTTTTTAAAATGTAATTCATTTTTTTTAGAAAATGGGCAAGAAGAAAAGATATCAGTAATTATGAGAAACTGACAAAACTGACAAAACTGACTTGAAATATCACGGAGTATCGTTATCCGCCATTTAACCGGGGTGCAAAATAAAACTACTAAATTAACCTGTAAGTAAAAATAAAAAAATAAAGTTAGAAGAAGAATAAATATATATAAATATGTAAATATATGAAACAAAGATTAATTGGTCTCGTAACAAGGGTCCGACAGGGACAAATTCTTTTTGAAAAGCTTGGTTTTCTAGAAATGGCTTGAGTTTTTGTCAATTTACCTTAAACACATTCCTATTTCTAGGATTTTCAATGTCAATTATTCCATAAGGGTACATATGTTTCACAGTAAAAGGGCCACTTCATCTTGATCTTAATTTTTCAGGGAATATGTGAAGTCGAGAATTATAAAGTAAAACCTTTTGACCAGCGTCAAATATTTTTCTCTGAATTTTTTTATCATGAAAAGCTTTGATTTTAGCTTTATGAATTTTTGAATTCTCATATGCATCATTTCTCAATTCTTCAAGTTCATTTATTTGTAATTTACGTATGTGTCCAGCAGAATCAAGATTTACATTAAAAGTTTTAATGGCCCAGTAGGCTTTATGCTCAAGTTCCACAGATAAGTGACAAGGTTTTCTATAAATTATTCTATAAGGAGACATACCCAATGAAGTTTTAAAAGCTGTTCTATAAGCCCACAGTGCATCATTTAGTCTTAAAGACCAATCTTTGCAATTTAGGTTTACAATTTTTTCTAAAATGTGTTTTATCTCCCTATTTGCTAATTCAATTTGTCCACTTGTCTGAGGATGATAAGGGGTGGCAACTTTATGAGTAATACCATATTTTTTCATTAATGTTTCAAATGGTCTATTACAAAAATGCTTACCCCCATCACTTATAATGGCCTGAGGGATTCCAAATCGACTTAAGATATTTTCTTTCAAAAATTTCATGACTGTTTTATGGTCATTATTTTGATATGGAATAGCCTCAATTCATTTTGAGATATAATCTACTGCAACTAAGATATACGTAAATCCAAATGATAACGAAAATGGTTCTATAAAATCTATCCCCCAACAATCAAAGATTTTAATAACAAGAATGGGGTTCAAAAGTATTATGTTTCGTTTTGAAATTGATCCCACCTTTTGACAATTTTCACACGTTATACAAAATGCATGTGTATCTTTAAATAAAGTGGGCCAATAAAATCCAGATTGCAAGATTTTTGCACCTGTTTTCTTTGATGAGAAATGTCCCCCACATGCTTCAGAATGACAAAATTCAATAACTTTACTTACCTCATTGTCGGGTATACATCTTCAAAATATTTGATCACAACAATATTTGAAGAGATAAGGATCATCCCAATAAAACTTTCTCACCGCAGTTAAAAATTTTCTTTTGTCTTGAGCATTCCATTAAGGTGGCATTTCTCCTGTTACAAAAAAATTAACAATATTAGCATATCAAGACATTGTAACAGTAAAAAATAAAAATTCATCTGGAAAAGAATCATTAATAGGTGTTATTTCTGTTGATGAATCTGGTGCAAGTCTTGATAAGAGATCTGCAACAATATTCTTAGCCCCTTTTTATCCTTGATAGTGATAATAAATTCTTGAAGTAATAGAATCATCGAATTAGCTTTGGTTTTGCATCCTGTTTTGACATTAAGTACCTTATAGCAGCATGGTCAGTAAATACAACAGTTGAAGAACCAATTAAGTAAGAACGAAATTTGTCTAATGCAAATATTTCAGCAAGTAGTTTTTTTCCAGTTGTTGTGTAATTCATTTGTGCACTGTTTAAAGTTCTACTTGCGTAATATACATAAGATTTACCTTTCTTTCTTTGTCCCAATATAGCACCAATAGCATAGTCACTAACATCACACATGAGCTCAAAAGGTAAAGACCAGTTAGGAGATTATATGATATGAGCAGATGTTAAAAGGCCAATTAATTTTTCAAACGAATTTTGACACTCTTGAGTCCACTTAAATGATACATCTTTTGCTAAGAGGTTACAAAGAGGTTTGGATATAGCACTAAAATTTTTTATGAACCTCTTATAGAATCCAGCATGTCCTAAAAAGGATCGAACTTCTCTGATTGTTTTTGGTAGAGGCAAATGTGTAATAGTTTAACTTTTGCCTTATCCACTTCAATTTCTTTAGAAGACACTACATGTCCTAAAACAATTTCAGAAGTAACCATGTAATGACATTTTTCCCAATTTAATACAAGACTCTTTTCTTTATATATTTTAAAGACCTTTTTTAAGTTTTCAAGACAATTATCAAAAGAATTTTCAAACACAGTTAAATCATCCATGAAAACTTTTAAATAATACTTAATCATGTCACTAAAAATGCTTAACATACATATCTGAAATATTGTTGGGGCATTACAAAGTCTAAAGGGCATTCTTTTAAAAGCAAAGGTCCCAAAAGGGCATGTGAATATAGTCTTTTCTTGGTCCTCTAGTGCTACAGGAATTTGATAATAGTCAGAATAACTATTTAGGAAGCAATAGTAGGGATGTCTTACTACGCTTTTTATAATTTAATCAAGGAATGGTAAAGGAAATGGTCTTTTCTAGTGGCCGAGTTCAACTTCCTATAATCTATGCACATCCTCCAACTAGATGAGACTCGAGTTGGTGTTAACTCACATTTTTCATTTTCAATGACTGTGATTCCAGATTTTTTTGGTACTACCTGAGTAGGACTTACTCACTTACTATCTGAGATAGGATAGATGATTCATACTTCAAGTAATTTGAGAACTTCAGCTCTTACTACCTCTTTCATATGTGGATTTAATCTCCTTTAAGGTTGTTGGGAAGTTTTGACATTATCCTTTAGGTGTATTCTATGTGTGCAAATCAAAGGATTAATACTATTTATGTCTTTTAAAGTTCACCTAATTGTATTTTTTATGCATTTTTAATAATTCAATCAACTTACCTTTTTGTTCGCTTGTGAGTATATAAGAGATTACCACCGCGTAAGTTTGTTTCTCTCCAAGAAATGCATATTTTAGTCCTCTAGGTAGAGGTTTTAACTCCAACTTTGAAATTTCGTTCTGTTTATCCTCATTTTCTCCCAATGTTTCAAACTTTAGTTTCCATCCTTTTTTTTCAATAACCTGTGCACAGTCAAGTAAAGAACATATGTCAGAGATTTTAGGATCTAATTATTTATTTGACTCAAATGAATTTATTAAACACATTTTTATGGGATCGATAGAACTTTCTTTTTGAATATGATCATTTACAATCGTTTTAATCATGTCGCCTTCTTTACTTTCATTCTCCCCTTCATATGGTTGCTTACTCATATTGAAAACATTGAGTTTAAGTATCATGTTTTCAAATGAAAGCTTCATTACTCAATTCCTGCAATTAATCAAAGCGTTAGAAGTTGCTAAAAATGGATAACCCAAAATAACAGGTATCAGATTACATCCTTTAACAGGTTCTGTGTCCAAGACAATAAAATCCACAGAATATATAAATTTATCAACTTGAACTAAAACATCTTCCACTGTCCCTCTTGGTACTTTTATTGATCTATCGGCAAGCAAAAGAGTTATAGAAGTTGATTTCATCTCACTGAGATTGAGTTACTGATAAACTGAATACGATAGTAAATTCACACTAGCACCAAGATCAAGTAAGGCTTATTCAATTTTATGACTTCCAATAATATATGAAATTGTAAAACAACCAGGGTCTTTATATTTCAAAGCATTATTGTTCTGAAGAATGGCACTTACTTGTTTAGCTAAAAATGCTTTCTTTTTCACATTCAGTTTTCTTTTTACTGTGTATAAATCCTTCAAAAATTTTGCATAAGAGGGAACCTGTTTAATAGCATCCAATAAAAGAATATTAACTTTTACCTGTTTGAAGATTTCAAAAATTTTAGGATTGTGATTCATCTTCTTAGTATTACGTAATGCATGAGGAAATGGAGATGGAGGCGAGGGTTTGGTGTTTTCTTCATTAGGTATAGGTTCAACACTTGTTTTACCCTTAGAGATTGATTCATCGCTCTCATAAGGTTCAGAAATTTCTTTTTCAACAATTTTACCACTTTGAAGAGTGATAATCGCTTTAACTTGATCCATGTGTTGGCTTCCTGAGCTACATGCTTTTGAGTTATATTGTCCTTTGGGGTTTGGCTGTGGTTGAAAAGGAAAATTTTCTTTCTCATGAATGTTCAGTGCAGATGCAAATTTAGCAAGAGTATCTTTCAAATCAATAAATGTTTGAGCATTTTGAGAATTAACAGACTCTTGTTTTTCAATGAACGTATGCAAAGTTTCTTCAAGATTTTTCCTAGGAGGTGGGACATATGATGCATAACCTTGATGATTTTAAAATTTTTGGTGTGGTTGGAAAGGTGGTTGTGAAGCCTGTGCTTGAGTGTTATTCCTCCAACTAAAATTCGGGTGATTTTGCCATTCAGGATTATAGTTTTGTGATTATGGGTTATTGTTTGAATGCTTGACCGTGTTTAGAACATTGGCTTGTTCATGAAGATATTTTCTAAATGCAGGCAAAGTTGGGCAATCATTGGTAGAGTGATCAGGAGTTTTACACATGTGACACACAATTACTTGAATAGATTTTATTTGACCGCTCTTTTTCATTTCTAAGGTTTCGAATTTTCTAGCAAGGGATGCTAATTTGGCTTGAAGGTCATGGTCTTCCCTAAGATGATAAATACTCCCACTAGATATAGTGGTTTGATTTTTGTTAGGTGCCTCATAGGTACCAGCAGTGTCCTAATTTTGAGCATTTTCTACTAGTAAGTCAAGATAATTCATTGCCTCTTCTAGGTCTTTATCCTCAAATGTTCCATTACACATCATTTCTACCATTTGCCTAACTTGGGGTGTTAAGCCCTCATAGAAATTTGAGACTAATCTCTATGTTTCAAAGCCATGATGGGGACAGGTATTAAGTAATTCTTTATACCTTTTCCAACATTGGTAAAGGGTCTCTCCTAGTTTTTAGGCAAAAGTGGTGATTTGTCTTTTGAAAGAATTTGTTCTATAGGAAGGAATATATTTCAGAAATTGTTGTTGCATCTCATCCTATAAAGAAATGGATCCTAGCCTAAGGTTTTGTAGTCACGTTTTAGCTTTATCTTTTAAAGAAAAGGGAAAAATCTTAAGTCGAATTGTGTTCATGCTACAATTTTGGTCATTATACGTGTTACACACTTCTTCAAATTCTCTTAAATGTAGATAAGGGTTCTCTGCATCTAAGCCATGAAAAGTGGATAAAAGTTAGATAATGCTTGGCTTAAAATTAAAATAAGTTGCATCTGAAGGAAAAATTAAGCAAGATGGTGCACCAGTTCAAGTAGGGTTCATATAGTCTCTAAGTGTCCTAGGTTGGTTATGGTCATTATGTTGAGACTGATTGTCCCCTGGGTCTATAAGTCTTTCAATTTGATTTTCACTCATGGTGTTAATTGATAAAGAATGAGAAGATAAAGGACAATCTAACAAATTATCAAAGAAAGTTTCGAAATTATCTTTCACCAAACGATAAGAATTAGGATCTCGAAACCAATCGCTCATAAAAAAATATAAAACAAAATACAATAACAATAAATAATACAAATACGAGAAAAAAAATAAAATATTAAACACAGGTAAATAAAATAGACAAAACTAAAAGTAAAATAAAGATAAATAATTAGAAGTTAGATTAGTAATGTTAGATTATATAATAAAAAGTTAATAATTAAACAATAGGAGGCTCAGCCTTCCATGAAAATAAAAAGCGAAAATAATAAATAAACTAAAACAAGTTAAGAGACTTAGCCTTCCATGAAAATAAAATAAATAAACAAACAACAAAAGAAATAATGTTAATTTTACTTCCCCGACAACGGTGCCAAAAACTTGATACGTCTAAAATATAGGAGTTTATTCCTAAGTGCAGGATTGTTGAAGTAATATATAATCCAATGAGAATGGGGTCGATCCACAGGAAAGTAGAATTAAAATTACAAATTATAAACACTTTTAAAATAATTAATGCAGTATAAGATGTTTGCAAATATTAATTCAATTAACTAATTCAAATAAAAAGCTAAGGTTAGGGGATCCATTCTTGGCATAAGAAGTAAGAATATATTTAACTCTTTTTATAACTCAATTGGAATCCTCACACAAAGGAAGTTCCAATCGAAAAATATAACAATTAAAGTTCATCATCATTTATATATTGATTAGTATTTATTTCTTTCAATTATTTTACACCAAATCTTATAAATGGGTTCAAGTATTTATTATGCCAATCTTTATATTCGTCTACAATAAATCAAGACACTCATTTTACAAGAAAGGTTATAAACACCAAATCTTATAAATGGTTTCAAGAATTTATTGTGCCAAGTATAAACTATGTCAATAATAAATCAAGAATCACCACTTTAGAAGAAAAGGTATTAATTCTACAAACAAAATAAATACATCATATATAAATTTGCATAACTTAAGAATGAAGTATTAAAATCATGAATAAGTGTTAAACATATCTTATTACCTTGCTAAGAGCTTCACCCTTTCACCTTAGCATAAATAAATTTATTTGGACATAATAAAACTAAAGAAAAAAAAAGGAAATGGAAGAAGAAAAAACATGCCTTAATAGTAAACAAGAGAAATAATATTACAAAGAAATGGATACAAAGGAAACGTATTTTGAACTAAATTATAACTTTCTAATTACATGCTTTAGGTATAAACAAGCCACCTATTTATAGAAAAACACGGATAAATTGAGACAAATTTGGAGAGAACCACTTGGATGATGAAAGTCAAGAATGGTGGCAAAATAATTTGCATTGATTATCACTAGGGCACCCACTTGATTATCTAATTTGAAATTAATGTGATCCGAATTAGCTGTCACTTAAAACATCAAAGTTGTACATAAGTCTCTTATCTTTCTAAATTGAGCTATCTCATACATATTAGATACGTATTGCTATAGTTATAGGCCAAATACTGATGACTGTTCAAATTAGGCCTGTACTTCAGATCAGTTCTGTTCTAGGCTATTTTCACCCTCTAAACACTCAAATTTCAAATATTTTATAAAATAAAATATGTTAGCCTATTAAGTCATATCTTCATAGGATCAAGAATCACTCTAATTGGATCTTTAGGTAGAAAGTTATGCCAATTTTACCGAACCTACCACAAAATAGTTAAAAGATAATTAAGTACAATATTGTAAACATACTTAAGTTAAGAAAATTAAATACACTAGTAATACAAAACAATGATGTAAAACTCTTTTTAAATCTGTAATTTCAAGTGTTCATCACACCCTTCAACTGGCCGAGCTATGGGGGCGACTAACTCAAGAAGGCGAGAGAGGCCATCATTCAGCAAAAGTCCTCTCATTTGCATATCCCTTTCAATATTGGTCCTTGAAGCAATGGAGGATCAAGACTTTCTGCTCCCCGTGATATGGGAGATGGAGAGGTATTTGACCCTATTCTAGGTGGGTCAGGTATTTTTCCTAGACTCCATCACGGGGTTCAATGCTGCTAGCAGGTCTACTCTTGAGGTAAGTCCCCTATTTCCTGTCATTTCTTGTTATGTTAATCTTTTTATTTATTCACTTATCCCGGCCTTTTTTATATTTTATGTAGGATGATCTTGCTCGGTCTAAAGTTGAGACCCAACGACCAAAACGAATTACCAAGCAGGAGTGGAAAATGGCAAATGAGATGGGGGCTAGGATGGAGGAGAAGATGACTAATTCTCTGCCTGTGGTGGGGAGTCATATCACCGAGCTGATACACTATAATGAAGAACTTAAAACACAGCTTGTATGGCTCTGTGGGATAGGGAGCGGATCGAGAAAAGCAAAAATTCATTAGTGGCTCATGAGCAGTAGAGAAATCATTAGTTTGCTTGTCATGATAAAGACTTCTGTCGAGTAGAGATGAAGGGGTTATTGAGGTCGATCAACATTTTTTAGGAGCATTACTCAGACATTGACCTCCAATAGTTGTGGGGCCTAGCAATTAGAGTCTTATACCAGAAAGAAGAGACCTCTGGGGCTTGGGAGGCCGAAGAGGCATCGGTGCCTTCTGGTGCTGATGATGCCGTTTCAGCCAATGCGACTCATGCTAGTGGTGGTATTGCTATTGTAGACACTAAAGAGGTTGCTCCTTCTGTCGTCCAAGACCAAGCTACTCCTGCTGCTACTACTTAGTCTCTTGGGCTAACTAAAGCTCTAGTAGATCCTCTTACCCCAGTCAATCCTCCCGTCGATGCCAACCCCAAGGCAGTACTGATAAGACGTAATTGTATAAACTATTTTATCCTCTTAACTTGATATTTGTTCAATTTATCCTAATAATTTGGCTATTTATGCATATTGATGTTGTTTTATAGGTTTAACCACTATCGGAGCAAAAATATCAAAAATTGGATGCAAATGGAGCTATTTGAGATGAGAATTCGAGAAGGGACTAAAATGCTCAAAATGTGAATAGTGCTATAGTGCAATGCCGGGGCATTTGATATGAGCACCAGGGCATTCGATTTGAGTACCAGGGGGCCGTTTCCAGAGAGTGAGCACCGCGGCATTGAATTCCAATGCCACAGCACTGAATTCTGGGTACTCTTTAAGGGCCTTTTTGTCCTTTTTTTGCAACCCTACCTATATAAACACCCATTGTTTAGCTAAATGGAAAGAGAGGGAGAAGTGGCACAAAATTGGAAGGAGGAGAAGGCTTGAGCTCAAATTGAAGGAGAAGAAATAATGTCTCCAAGGTTTCATGTGCATTATTGAAGACAATTGAATGATTGAAACCTTGGAGACATCCCCAAATTCGGTTTTCCCTTTCCTTTTCTTTGTTTTTATCCTTTGTTGTCATTTCAATTATGAATATTGGTTTTAATGAGTTGTATCTACGAACGGTTGGATAATTTTAGTTATGGTTGGATTTTCATGTGATTAAACTTGATTCTAAGGATTGATGTAGTTTTATTTATATTATGTTTGGATGATTTAGTATAAATTCGTGTAATTCATTTATGTGTCTTTATGCTTAATGCTTCCAATTGATTGGTAAATGAATTAGTTGTTGTGAATGTATAGATTTATGCTTGGAAGAGATTGATCTATTTATAGGATTTGGGAGAAACATAGTTTTAGGTTATTAAGTTGAAAGGCCAATAACACTTAGGTAATCCTCTTGGTTTTCCTTAGGGTTTGCATGAGGTGCACTCCAAGTGTTTGATTAAATGCGTAATAGGCGCAAACTCTTTGGGGTGTGCTATTATGCCTAGGGTTACATGTGGTGCTCTCCATTTTAAAGTGTTTGATAAACGTGACACGCCAAACTCTTTAGGGTGTGCCATTATGTCTAAAATTTCATTTGGTAAAGTGACAGTGATAATGAAATTAATCCTTGGGGTAGTCGCTTAAGGGTAGCTTAATGCGTGTATATATAACGGGTTAGATAGACATATCAACTTGACTATGTATGTATAGTATATCATTCGAACTTGAAAGATGGAATGAGATTAGTCTTAAACCCTTGATTAATGAATTGAATGAATTTGCTAAATAGGAAGAACATAGGAAGAATAAAATGAAATCAATACTTTAGGATCCCATTTGTATAGAATTCACCATATCGCAAGATTATCATTTTGTTGTAGATTGTAGGTTCTAGGCCTTAGTGGAACTTTATTGAACATTATATGTTGAAGTTGCTATGTGATTTATGGTTATCTTGTGTTATTCGTTTATGCTTTCTATGTGCTTTATGCTTCTAATTGTATTGAAAAATGGATTGGATGAATTAAACATTTGGGTTATGTGCTTAACAAAGTTTAATCCATATGTCAATCTTAAAAAACATAGCTTTGAGTTTGTTAAGTTAAGAGACTAATGAACTTAGGTAATCATCGTGGTCTTCCTTAGGTTTTGCATGATGTGCACTCCAAGTGTTTGATTAAATGCGTGACAGACGCAAACTCTTTGGGGTGTGCTATTATGCCTAAGGTCACATGTGGTGCTCTCTGTTTTAAAGTGTTTGATAAGCGTGACAGGCCAAACTCTTTACGGTGTGCCATTATGTCTAGAATTTCATTTGATAAAGTGACAGTGATAATGAAATTAATCCTTGGGGTAGTCATTTAAGGGTTGCGTAATGCATGTATATGTAAACAAGTTAGATAGACATATTAACTTGAATATATATGCATAGTATCTCATTCGAACTCGAAAGATAGAATGAGATTAATCATACACCCTGGATTAATGAATGCATAAATTGGTTGTTGATTACTAATGACAAAGACCATATGAACAATATAGGGAAATCAAGTCTCTAGAGCCTCATTGCCATAGATATCTCTTTTTCTTAATTTATCTTGCTAGTTAGTTTTAAGTTGCTTTTAATTCAATAACTCATCCTGCCATTTAGATTAGCCTAGATAAAGTTAGGTTGCCAACATCGTAGTACTTAGCATTAATTTATGATGCAATCATCGTGGGAACGATACTCTACACATCACTTTATTACTTGTTACGATAATGTGCACTTACGTTAGTTTGTGTTATAGAAATCACACAACATGTACCGGTTATGGATTTGGAGGTGTTTAATGTAGCTCCTGCAACATAAGCCAATGAGCTTCTCTTCTACGTTCTCATCTTTCTCCTCTACTTTCTCTTCTTTCTCTTCCACCTTCTCATCTTTCTCCTTTTTATAAAGTTTAGATTTTTTTGTAATGTTTGGAACTTCTTATAATAAGACTTCTTATAATATTCTTTGCTTAATAAATGCAAGCATTTGTTTTTATCCCTCAAATTCCTGTGTTGATATGTTCCTTTTGTAATGAATATGTTTTCTTATATGAGTAAAAGCAACATTACATAACCGGACAACTTATAATAATGAATTTGTAACATGTTATTATACTCGAACTGTCCATAAAACTTATAATAAAATCATTTTAGCATAGCCTAGCTATTTATGATAATAATAAAACTTGTAACAAGAAAAGCTTATTAGATTCAAATAGCAGTAGTGGTAGCAATGGTTCATGAACTTAAGGAATTGAGCTTAGCCGTTCGAATGCTAATGATAACCATGTAAGCTTAATTCCCTCTTAATAAATCAAAATAGAGACCTACTCGGCATGCCACATATTAATTGGATCAGTATAGAGACAAAAATATACTTTTAAGTCTTTGAGAGTTATTAGGTGAAAGTCGGCTCCTTGTGGAAATATGACGATATATGAAAATCAAGATAATAGCCGGCCCATCATTGTGATGAAAGTTATCCTAAAAAATTTGGGACTTGCATAAAAAATAATGCCTCACTTGGCAGAAGCGCGACTGAGCAGTTGCTAATCAATAGAGCCGGCGAGATACAAAAGTTGGAGGCCATTTGAGAGATTGTTGAAAAGTAATGGTCAGCTCGGAGCAATAATTCTGACCAAGTTGTTTGTAAATATTTTTGAAAAACTAGGTCGGTGTAATAATACTAAATAGCGTGCTATGGAAATGCCATAGTGAAACTGTAGAAAGGCTAAAGTCAAACCCTCTTTAATGGGTGCCGTGAAAAGGGCCATGGTGATACTATAGAAATGCCACAGTCCTCGCCCTACCAAGCCATCTTGATTATCCTTGTGTTAAAGTAATAGTGGTGATATGCCTTGTAGGCATTAAACTGCATATCTTGAAACATCCTATAGACGTCGAACCAGTCATGGTAAAATCCCATAATCATGGTGAAACCCGTGGGCATCAAACTGGTGATTGTGAGATGCTGCATGGGTGTCGAACCGGTTATGGTGAAATGCCCTATGGGAGTTAAACAGATCATGGTGAAATGCTATATAGGCGTCAAACTGGTGATGGTGAAATGCCACGTGGGCGTTAAATCAGTAATGGGGAACGGTGAAATGCCTCGTGGGCGTCGAACTGGTGACGGTGAAATGTCACGTGGGTGTCGAACTAGTGATGGTAAAATGCCCTATGGGCATCCAACTGATTACAGTGAAATGCCGCATGGGTGTCAAACCGGTGATGGTGAAATGCCTCATGGGCATCGAACCGATCACTGAGAAATGCCGCTTGGGCGTTTAACCGGTGATGGTGATTTCTATTTTGATGACATAATGACGTAGTTATAAAGGTGACAACATAATGTGATGATGAATAATCTAGAGAAACTCGTCCGAACTAGTACGTATGGGTAAAATAATGATACACTTGTCAGGGGGACTTTGTCTGGACCTGTAGTTTATAATGGCGTACCTTTAGAGGATGTTAATCCACTTAGGTTGACTTCGACAATTCTCTTAAGATTCCTTGCAGGGCCTTTGTCAGATAGCCCCGAAAGCAACGTTCGTGAGTATTCCATCACATATTTCAAACAACCATTTTATGTAGAGATACATGCAAGAACACAAGTGACTTTATTAAGAACAGTGTTCGTACAATGAATAATCGTTACATAAAAAGGAAAATTGAGAATTAAAAGTAGTATTTATCAGTAGTTTGGCATTCTACGGTTTCCTCACGACCCGTCTGTTTTCCCTTCGAGCTCGTAGGTTCCTCTGATATGTTTGAAGACTTTATATGGTCCTTCCTAAGTTGATCGAGGACTTTGTCCACTAGATTCCTTGTATTGAGCACTACTCTTCTTAGCATCAGGTCTCTCTCTTTAATTCTCTGGCCTTGACCCTTTTTTTGTAATATTTGGCGGTTCTCTATTGGTAGGCCACTGATTCTCATTGGTGATGATGTCTGCCAGTGATTCTCATTCTCGAGATTAATTACACTTTCACTTTTCTGAATTGGCTGGCCAAACTTCTTACTTTCACCAGATATGCGGTCATTCTTTAACATGAACGACATTACTTGATAACAGTATGTCCCTTGGTGGGTGATAAATAATCTTTTATCCAAGTTGGGGGAAATATTGAAATTTAATTATAGCTAGAGAAGGCGTCCATGAAGCTCAACAACTCATGCCCAATTGTAGTATCTACAAGTTGATCGATCTTTGGGAGAGCAAACCTGTCCTTTAGACATGCCTTATTCAGATCAGTGAAGTCCACACACATTCTTTATTTCTTATTGCCCGTCTTCATCATTACTACATTAGCCAACCAATCAGGGTGCTGGACTTTCTTAATAAAACCCACCACCGATAGTTTCTTTACCTCTGTTGCTATAACATTATTTCTCTCTCGGTTAAAGATTCTTCTTTTCTATTTAACTGGTCGTGACGTCGGGTTAATGGTCAACCTATGGGAAGCCAGTTTTGGATCAATTTCAGACATGTCTTTGTAGGACTAAGCAAAGACGTATAAAATGCTTTCATTGTTGTCACCGAGTAACAACTTCTGCCTGCCTTCTGATCTTCTGATACTACTCCGATTCCCTCACTTATTAGGAGTTTTATCTTTAAACAATGGATGGATAGAACAGTATTCATACTTACAATAAATGGTTGCCTAAGGAGGATCTTGTACAAGAAGGGCTGATCAACCACCACGAACTTGGTCATCATAGTTCTTTCATATGGTATCTGTCCTATAGTGAGGGGGAGAGCCACTACTTCGATCGACATCACACAATTATCACTGAACCCCTGCAGTGGCATCTGGGTTTCTTCTATGTGCAAGTTCTTGATTTTCAATTCCTCCAAAGTTTCTTTGAAGATTATGTCAACTAAGTTACTTGGGTCAACGAATATCCTGTATATTTTCTCACCTGACACCAGTACTTCTATCACAAGAGCATCATTATAAAGGTAACTGATTCCCTGTGTATCCTCCTTTGTGAACATAATTAACACCTCCTGCTACAACCTGGGTTTCTTGGCTAGATGAGTGTTGCATATGATTTGATGTGCCATCATTAAGCACTTGAAATAATTTTTCTGCTGCTTATTTCAATCTTTTGCCAATGTGGGTCTACATGAAATAATTATAATGGGGTTGGGGTTTGACCGACTGGGCTGGTCAACTGATGTGAGCTCTCTATTAGCTCAGAATTCTCCCAAGTACCCATTCCTCATTAGCCCGTCTACTTATTTCCTCAATTTAGAGCACTCTCTTGTAGCATGTCCTGGTCCCCTGTACATGTCGCACTACTTCTTCAAATCTGCTCGCCGCTCTACTCCATTCCCTTTGAAATTTTTATGCACCAAACTCCAATTCTAAATCGTTTTGTAGATATCATCAAGTGGCACGGCTAGGGGAAGTAAATTATCAACACAAGCTACCCTCATTTCTTCAATCGGGTGTCACTAAGGCCTCTTAGGCTTTGAGGCTGGTCAGGAGGGTTTCTTGGACGAAACCTATTTGGCCTGTGATTTCTCTGATTTTCAGGCCCATTGTTCATCTACTTATTTCGTGCATTGCGCCAGTTTGTGAAATTTTTTCTCTGCGAAGGCTACTATTCATAATTCAGCCTCTAGCATTTTTGAGGATGAGGTAGGGGTCTTTCCCTTCCCCTATATCTGATATCTTCTCTGAGCCTGACATGCCCTCTAAGAGGTTCAGCGAGGGATCTCTTGGCCTTATCTCTTTCCTCTATCGATATATACTTTGACGCCTTATTATACACTGTCGTACAATTCACAACGCTATTCTTTGCCAGGTAATACGAGAATCTATTAAGCCTCAGCTCTAACTTAAGGGCGTCCAGAGTGATCGGTTGGTCGAAACCTCCTAGGGCTATTATGTCATACACGTGTATGACTATTAAGAATGTTAGTGGCAAAAAAAGAAATAAACAAATATATATTATATTTAAGTGGTGGCCGTTGTGTATATATATATATTATTTTTTCGCTTTGTTTGAGAAGAAGCAATTGAAACAAAAGAAGAAGAAGCAAAACTGATAGAGAAAAGAGAGAAAAGGAAAAGAAGAAGAAAAGAAAGAAAAAAAAGAGGAGAAAGGAAGAAAAAGAAACCGAAAAGAAAGAAGAAAGAAAAATAGAAAGAGAAAGAGAAAGAGAAAGAGAAAGAGAAAGAGCAGGAGAAAAAAGAAGAAGAAAAAAATAGCAGCTGAAAGAAATAGGAAAAGAAAATAAATAAAAAATTTTAGGAAATTAATTTGGATAGTTAGATTTATACCAGTGATTCAGCGGGTAATAGTTTTACGATATTAAAATATTTATATTTCAATATGTATAATACATATCAATACTAATGATATATTTTTATACCCTATATTATAAGAGGATTACCAATAACTGGTAGACCCTAAGATCCAGAACCAGCTCAGGATTAGCGTACTTTTACCAGTAAAAAACTATATATATTATATATATTTTTTATACAGCTGTTTATGATTAAATTACGCGTTATGAGATTTAGTCATAATTTATTTTAGACAGATAAATATTTATGTTTTTTAGAAATATTTTAAAATTTATCATAATATAGTTTATAATGACATTCAGTACAAAAATATTTATTTTAGAACGATTGTACTTTCATGATATTATATAGTAATAGTTTTTAAACCACTATATGCGTACTCTCCCCTTTAGTGTAGTTGTTCTGCACATGCGTTAGACCAGTTTAGTTTGCTTTGCCCTAGCGATACAACATTCTACAGGGTTAGACTAGCTCAGATCCCCCGCTCTGCCTATGCGTGAGTTACTCTGTCAAGTTAGACCAGTTTTTCCCCAGGTATAAGTTTGATGTGGTTTTTAATATATATGTAGTACATATTTTCAAAGCTATGTTACATATATTTAGCTTGATAATAGATTTTATGATAGTTTACGCTTTCAGACTTTTAGTATAAGTTTATTGACAGCTCATACTTTCAGTATGAGTTTATTGACGGCTCAGTATACAGTTTCATGGTTATTTTATCTTACAGATTTATATAGTACAATACATATAAAGTATATAATATTTTTTAATTATGTACACTCACTGATACACAAACTCACCATTTTTTTTTATTTTTGCTATTTTTCCTAGGTTATCACAGGAATTCATGCAGTATGATATAGTCATCACATTTTGAGGTTGGTCCACAACATGCATAACTGTATAAGTGTCTCAATCTGTGTATTTTTATATCATTTTGTATATTGGAGTACACGTGTACACTTTTTATTGAGGCATGTAGACTTATTGTATCATATGTATGAGTAAAGAGTATGTTAGTCCCACGTTATCGCAGAATCTACCTTGATTCTCGAGGAGGGCTCGGGTCAGGTCCTGTCAGTTTGGTATCAGAGCGTGATTTTAGATTATGTAGACTAGTACATCATACATGCATGTTAGAGATGTCATTAATAATTTGTTACATTTTATAGATTTTTATCATGCGTCCACGTGGCTGACCTCGTACGAAACTTGTGGTTGAACTAGGAGCTCCCTTAGTACCAGATAGAATGGAGGAACCTATTAGAAAGTAAGAAGCAGGGTCAGTTCCCCCTGTACCCATACCTCAAACTCAGCCTAATCCTATTATAGAGGAGATACACCCTCAGCCAGTTCACAACCTGTGATACAACTTACACAGGGACAACCTAATAGACCTACCTTAGAGCAATCCATAGATAAACTAACTCAGTTAGTTACAGTTGCAGTAGAGAGACAAACACGGGGAAAACCCAAGAGAGAAAACATAATAAAGCATGTTTGTAGTTTGGGGGCAGAGAATTTTTCAAGCACTGTAGAGCCAGTTGATGCAGAGTCATAGTTGACTAGAGTAGAACGAATATTCGATGTTATGAGATATACTGAGGATGAGAGGGTTTCTTTTGCTACATTTTTACTTAAGGGTGGGGCATATCACTAGTGGAGATCAATATCACGTAGATATAGAGGGGTGATTACTTGGGCTGAGTTTTGTAAAGAATTTAATATTAAATGTTTTCATATGGTTTACCAAGACATCCAGGCTAGTAAGTTCTTTGAGTTAGAATCTGGATTAATGACAGTGGAGGAATATGAGAATCAATTTATAGAGTTATCAAGATTCACTTCATATGCAATACAGAATGAGAAGGATAAATGTAAGAGATTTAAACAAGGCCTTAAAGGCAATATCAGGACATAAATTACAGCCATAGGGTATAGTGATTTCAGTGAGTTAGTAGGGGCTGCAATGAGAGTTGAGAAAAGCCTGATAGAGGCACGCAGAGCCCAATCATTCAAGCAGAAACTAGGCCATAGTTAGTTAATTGGTGGATCAAGTAGTAGTAGAGCACCTAGAGAAGACACATCCTACACTGGGTATTTCAATAGAAAATGATATGGTTAGAGCCTTACGCTATCAAGAGGACAGAGATAGAGTTCTAGTCAGAATTTTGTGCCTTCATCTGTTGGAAGCAACATAGGAAGTCAAAGGCCTCGGGGTGGTAGCCAGATAAGTAGTAGTCCTAGCATGAGAAGGTTACCTCAGTGTTCTATTTATTGTAAGAGTCATGAGGGACATTGTCTGATAGGTTTTAGAGGTTGCTATCATTACGAACAAACTGGACATTTGAGGAGAGATTTCCTTCATCTTCTTTGGAGTAGTAACTTAGTACAAAGTACAGCTCTTCAGGGTTTCCAAGGTGGCAGTTACAATATTCAGAGATATGGAGGATCTCAAACAAGAGAGCTTATCTCTAGTACTGGTGTACAGCCTAGAGCTTTAGAAGCTAGTAGAGATCCACAGAAGGGTCAGCCAAGTTAACCTCGTAGCTAGGCACATGTATTTGCTTTGACTCAGCAAGAAGCACAAGCTAACCTAGATGTTGTTATAGGTATGTTGACTATTTTTGGCCGAAAGGCCCATATTTTAATTGATTCGGCTCTATGCATTCTTTTATTTTTCGTATCTTTACTGTGCATGCGGATAGAGTATTAAAATCACTAGATTGTAGCTTGGTGGTAGCCACACTGGTTAGAGAATCATTATTGGCTGAGAATGTATTTCAGCGTTACGTTATTAAGGTGGGTAGTAGTGATATGGTAGCAAATTTAATTTCTCTTGATATACACAATTTTGATGTAATACTTAGGATGAGCTGGTTAGCTAATCACTATGCTATTGTAGACTGTTTTCAAAAGGAGGTTATATTCAGAAAACATGGAGAGCCTGATATTATTTTTTGTAGAGAGCGACAAGTTCTTTCATCCTGTGTTATATATATTATGACAACTAAACGGTTGCTAAAAAAAAATGATGTCCAACCTATTTGGCATATGTTATTGATACCAGAGTCAATTGGGCTAAATCAGAAGATATTTCAGTGGTCAAAGATTTTTTAGATGTATTTTCTGAAGATCTTTCAAGCTTACTACTAGATAGAGAGATTGATTTTGGTATTGATTTGGTTCCAGACATAACTCATATCTCCAAAATACCATACAGAATAGCCCCTTCAAAGTTAAAAGAATTGAAGAATCAGTACAAGAATTAGTAGATAAGGGTTTCATTAGATCTAGTGTATCACCATGGGGAGCATCAGTATTGTTTGTTAAAAAGAAGGATAGAACTTTGAGGTTATGCATTGATTATTGGGAGCTAAATAAAGTCACTATATGCAACAAGTACTCACTCATTTGCATTGATGATTTATTTGATCAGTTTCAGGATGTAAAGGTTTTCTCAAAGATCGATCTATGATTAGGGTATCATCAGTTAAAGATCAGTGATACTGATGTATCTAAGACTACCTTCAGAACTCGATATGGGTATTATGAGTTTTTAGTAATGCCATTTAGGTTGACTAATACTCTAACTGCATTCATGGACCTTATAAATAGGATATTTTGTCCTTATCTTGATCGATTTGTTATAGTTTTTATTAATGTTACAGATTTTGAGGAATAAACAGTTATATGCTAAGTTCAGCAAATGTCAGTTTTGGCTAGATAAAGTTACATTTCTAGGGCATGTGATCTCAACAGATGAAATTTATGTGGATCCTCAAAAAATTTAAGTTGTGGTAAATTAGGAGCGATCAGCTAGTGTGACAGAAATTAAAAGTTTTCTCAGTCTAGCAAATTATTATCAGAGATTTATTAAACACTTCTCTAAAATTGCTCATCGCTTACAAAGTTAACTAGAAAAAAATGTAAAGTTTCTATGGATTGATGAATGTGAACGTAGTTTTCAAGAACTTAAAAAGAGATTGACTTCAACTCCTATTCTCACTCTTTCATCTGGCACTGAAGGATTTATAATTTACAGTGATGCTTCTAGACAGGGATTAGGTTGTGTATTGATGCAGCATGGTAAGGTGATAGCTTATGCTTCTACGCAGCTTAAGAAGCATGAGTAGAATTATCCAACCTATGATTTAGAATTAACAGTAGTAGTATTTGCCTTAAAGATTTGGAGACATTATTTATATGGTTTTATATGTCAAATCTTCATTAATCACAAAAGTTTGAAGTATTTGTTCACATAGAAAGATTTGAATCTGAGACAACAGAGATGGTTAGAGCTAATAAAAGATTATGATTGTACGATTGATTATCATTCAGGTAAGGCAAATGTGGTACCAGATGCATTCAGCAGGAAGTCTTCTAGCTTTATAGCTTATTTGAGAGTGACTTATATTTCATTGTTAGTTGAATTAAGGTCTATGAGGGTTGAATTATCTAAAGATGAGTCTAGAGTTCTTCTAGCACATTTTCAAGTTAAGCCTATGTTGATTGATCAGATTCGAGAGATGTAAGATCAGGACCCTAATTTAGTTAAACTTAGCAAGAAATAAAGAATGAAATGCGAACTTATTTAACGTTGAAAGCGGATGGGACATTAGTTATGGGTAACAGGCTTTGTGTTTCGAATAACTCAGAGTTAAAGAAGCAGATTTTAGAAGAAGCTCATAGCTCAGCTTATGCTATGCATCCTGAAAGCACTAAAATGTATTGTACTCTGAGAGAACATTACTGGTGGTAAGGTATAAAAAGAGAGATTGTAGAGTTTGTATCTTACTGCCTGATTTGTCAAAAGGTAAGGCATAACATCAAAGGCTAACAAGATTATCTCAATCACTTTCAATTCCTGAATGGAAGTGGGAACATATCACTATGGACTTTGTTGTTGAGCTTTCCCGTACTCAAAGGGGTCATGATAGTATTTGGGTGATTGTTAATCGACTTACAAAGTTTGCTCATTTTCTACCTTATAAGATTTCATACTTATTAGATAGGCTGGTTCATTTTTATGTGAGTGAGATTATACGGTTACATGGGGCTCCAGTGTCCATCATATCAGATAGAGACCCTCGATTCACTTTTAGATTCTAATAGCTTACAGAAGGCCTTAGACATTAAGCTAAACTTTAGTACAGTTTTTCATTAGACAGATGGACAATCTGAGAGAATTATATAGATATTAGAGGATATGCTTAGATCTTGTATGTTGCAGTTTAAGGGTAATTGGGATGATTATTTACCATTGATGGAGTTTGCATATAATAATAGTTATCAGTCTAGCATTCAGATGGCGCGCTGTATGAGGATTTATACGGAAGAAAATGTAGAACTCCGATTTGCTGGGATGAGGTTGGAGAAAGGAAATTGTTGGTTCTAGAGATTATTCCGGCCACTAGTAAAAAGATTAGTATTATCAGAGATAAACTCAAAGAAGCTTAAGACAGAAAAAAGAGTTATGCAGATAAAGGTCGTAGATAGCTTGAGTTTGCAATAGGAGATAGAGTCTTCTTACGGATCACACTATGGAAGGGTGTGCTTCGTTTTAGGAAATAGGGAAAATTAAGTCCTAGATATATTGGGCCATATAAGATTCTAGAAAAGGTTGGTGTGGTTGCGTACTACTTAGAATTACCACTTCAGTTGTCACACATTCATAATGTGTTTCATGTTTCTATGTTACGGAAGTATATAACTGACCCTTCTCACATTCTAGATACTCAGTCAGTTTAATTGAGGACAGATGTGACTTATGATGAGGAACCTGTTCAGATAGTGGACTATCGCCAATAAGGACTATGTAATAAGACTATTTCACTAGTTAAAGTCCTATAGAGTCTTCTTACGGATCACACTATGGAAGGGTGTGCTTCGTTTTAGGAAATAGGGAAAATTAAGTTCTAGATATATTGGGCCATATAAGATTCTAGAAAAGGTTGGTGTGGTTGCGTACTACTTAGAATTACCACTTCAGTTGTCACACATTCATAATGTGTTTCATGTTTCTATGTTACGGAAGTATATAACTGACCCTTCTCACATTCTAGATACTCAGTCAGTTTAATTGAGGACAGATGTGACTTATGATGAGGAACCTGTTCAGATAGTGGACTATCGCCAATAAGGACTATGTAATAAGACTATTTCACTAGTTAAAGTCCTATAGAAGAATTATGCAGTGGAAGAGGCTACATGGGAGAGAGAGAATCAGATGAGAGTTCACTCTCCTCATTTGTTTCAGAGAGGTATATGAATTTCGAGGACGAAATATTTTTTAAGGGGGAAAGAATTGTCATACACGTGTATGACTATAGAATATTAATAGCAAAAAAAAGAAATAAAAAAATATATATTATATTTAAGCGGTGGTCGTTGTATATATATATATATATATATATATATATATATATTTAAGCAATTGAAACAGAGGAAGAAGAAGAAGCAAAATCGAAAGAGAAAAGAGAGAAAAAAAAGGGGGGAGGAAGGGTGGAGAAAGGGAATAAAAAGAAATCGAGAAGTAAGAAGAAAGAAAAGAAAAAGAGAAATAGAAGGAGAAAGAAAAAAAAAAGAAAACAAATAGTAGCCGAGAGATATAGCAAAATAAAATAAATAGAAAATTTTAAAAAATTAGTTTGAGTAGTTAGATTTATACCCAGTGATTTAGCAGGTAATAGTTTTATGATATTATAATATTTATATTTCAATATGTATAATACATATCGGTACTAATGATATATTTTTATAACCTCTGTTATAGGAGAAGTACCGATAGCTGGTAGACCCCAAGATCCAAAACTAACTCAGGATTAGCATACTTTTACGAGTGAAAAACTATATATATTATATATATATTTAATACAACTGTTTATGATTAAATTACACGTTATGAGATTTAATCATAATTTATTTTAGATAGATAAATATTATATTATTTAGAAATATTTTAGAATTTATTATAATAAGTTTATGATGACGTTTAGTACATAAATATTTATTTTAAAACGATTATACTTTCATGATATTATATAGTAATAGTTTTTGAACCACCACATGCGTACCCTCCTCTTTAGTGTAGTTGCTCTGCACATGCGTTAGACCGATTTAGTTTGCTTTGTCCTAGCGCTGGAACATTCTACCGGGTTAGACTAACTCTAATCTCCCGCTCTGCCTATGCGTGAGTTACTCTGCCAAGTTAGACCAGTTTTTTCCCAAGTATAATTTTGGTGTGATTTTCAATATATATGTTATACATGTTTTCAGAGCTATGTTACATATATTTAACTTGATAATAGATTTTATGATAGTTTACTCTTTCAGACTTTCAGATTTCCAATATTATGTTATAATTTTGATTTTAGCACAAATTTTATGACAGCTCATACTTTCAGTATAAGTTTATTAACTATTCAATATACAGTTTCATGGTTATTTTATCTTACAGATTTATATAGTATAATACATATAAAGTATATAATATTTTTTAATTATGTCCACTCACTGATCCACAAGCTCACCATTTTTTTATTTTTCTTATTTTTCCCAAGTTATCACAGGAATTTATGCAGTGTGATATAGTCATCACATTTTGAGGTTGGCCCACGACATGCATAACTGCATAAGTGTCTCAGTCTGTGTATTTGTATATCATGTTTAATATTGGAGTACACGTGTACACATTTTGTTTAGGTAGGTAGTCTTATTGTATTATATGTATGAGTAAAGAGGATAACAAGTCGGTAATTTAGTCGATGTAATGTTTGGAGTCATTAACTCCCCTGTAAACGGACAGGTTTGGTAGTTAAAACTCGATTGGGAACTTTGTGTCTCTTAGTCTATCCCTTAAGGATGATCTCCTCTCCCTTTTTGTCTTCTTCGTGAGAGGTTGATTTTTCTTTGCCTTCTCTACCAAGAGGCTTTCTAGCTTTCCCTCTAAATCACAGACCTTGTTCTCTAGACCCGACTCACCTTGTTGGTGTTGGTGTTTCTCAATAAATGGCTCTCTCTTTGCTACCCATTCAAAGTCTCCAATTTGCGTCACCTCTCTCTAAAAGGGCCCTTGACTTGGTTTGGTTGTTTTGGTCAAGTCGTGCAAGGTACTTGACCTGTTCCCTCGATATGCCTGCTCCCAAATCTCCACCTGAGATTCCTTCTTATCGCTGTTCCTCGCTTCCCTTTTTTTACTTCTGATCAACGTGGCTATGAGTTATCTTAGTTCTCTTCTTTCTTCTTTCAGGGTTCTCAACTTTGCCTGGATCTCGAGTGGTAGCGAGCTCTCTATTTGATGATGAAGCCTGTTTTTAGGGCCCTTATTTCTGTTTAGGTTAAGGCCTCGCTCTCCAGTGGTGAGATTTCTGTTGGTAGATGATTGTTCTGCCATAGCCACCTATCGTCTTCTTAAACAAAGCTTTTTGTTCTGTCTTTCCATAGACGGTACCAAAAATTATTGATCGAAAAAAATGGTTCTTTAGACCAACGAGTTTTGAATTTGTTTGTTGGCAAGAATCAACACTTGAGCCTCGTCCTAGTTGGGATTGCTTGCGTAAGCTTGGGTCTTCTCTTCCCCGTCAGCTACGGCAGAACCTATAAAATACAAGCACAATTATTGTGATAGTCTCGCTCAGGTAGGTTCTGGTAAAGACTCTCCAATACTTAAGTTAGACATGATTTTTATGGAGAAGACTAGTAAAAAGGTTAGTCAGAAATACTCAAGAATAAAGGAAAAAACTCTTATTTTCTTTGTTTGTCTAATTCTCCTATTTTTTGGTCATCATCCTTTACTTTTATGTCTTTTTCTCCTTTTTATAGTAGTGATATCCGGATGGCTTCCTATATCCTCCTTCTGTTATGCTTCTATTATATGTCAAATATTGTTTTATGGATCTCCTTCTGACATACTTCTGATTTTGTTTCTATTCTACGTCGTCATACGCCAAATAACATTTTGCAAATCTTTGTCTGACATGCTTCTGCTACACACCAAATATCTTTCTAATATTCGCTTAAGCATATTCTTGACATATTCCTTATGCTTGCCTTTGTTAGTAGATTTGGTTAAGTGTGAGGTTTCTTGATTTGCTTGAGTTGATTTTCTGGTAGTCTCTCCTTATTTGGCTTAGTCGTGATTCGAAACTATTTTAAAGAGCTAGTCTTTTAGTGGCTTTGTTGGTTGTACCTGGTCAGTCTGTTCTGTATAGAGTCGATTTGATATCTATTCTAATCCAGTTTCTTTGTTTATCTGCAGGCATTGAAATGAACTAATCTAATTAGTGTGTACAAAGTGGTCTTGATTCTATCCTAACCTGTCTTACTGAGCAGGTGTTTTAAATTACTGATCAAGTTTTTTAAATTCGAATAAGTTTTTTGTTGTTTAACCTAAGCAGGACCTGGCCTGATAAGTATCATCATAAGCCTGTCTTTAGAGTGGACTGCCCTACAAAGAACAATGTGTTTTGAGAAAGGTTAGCCTACAAAAAAAAATATATGGTTTGATTCTCGAGAGCTAACTTCTTTTAGATTTAGAGGCTTTTAAGCTAAAAAATGATTTTCTGGGGGAATAGTTTTCTTTCTTCGGTTTTAAAAACAACGGGATGGAGGAAGCTCCATCTTCGGTTGAACTCCCAGCGAAATTGAATTTTTGTGGGAAGTTTTCGAATGCAGGAATTATCAAAGATATATACTTCTTCCACTAGATCAGTTATCAAAGGATAAGGAACCTCTTTTCAATAAAGGCCGCGGATCTTCAACGTGAGCGTGATTGTGTCTCTGTCTATAGGCTTCGAAATATAATCGCTGAAACTGCCCCGTGGAATGACCTTCTACAGTAGCAGGCACCAGCATATTCTTTTGAAATTTAGTGTTAACGACGGCATTCTTTGAACAATTCGCTTTTGAACATGAGCGAACTTCTACTTTGTTTCTACTGGTTGAACTTTAAACTCGGTTTGTAACCAGGCGAGAAAAATAATTAGAAAGCCAGGCAAATCAGTGCCTTCTTTCCCTTGAAACAGTTTAGAGATCGCAATTCCCAAGACTGCCGAATCAGCACATATGTGTTTCCAAGTCACCCCAGAAAACTCCTAAATAATAATTGGCGACGCTTTTTTTAATGTAAACTCGCTTCTTCTTTTTTTCGCATTGCAATTTTTTTTTTTGCAAGCGGCTTGATTCAACTTAGCTTTCTGTTTAAGCTTTTCACGGATAGGTCACTGAAAGTTTTAAATTTAGAACTGTCTAGTTAATGTATCATCAATCAGAAGCGTACGGTGAATGGGAGTATTTCAAATAATAGGGTTTAAATGCTTTATATGATGGTATTCAATGAATAAATCATGAATAGTAAATAAATCGTGAATCATGAACCCTTTTTGAACGACATGTTCTTGAATGAATCTAGAGGTTTGGTAGTGCGCTTATTTATAGTGTGTAATATAATACAGTTCAATTTATATTCAATTATTTATAAGATAAAGTTTAATTGTAATATAATTATAATGTGATAGATTTATTAAAAAATATAATAGAGTTGTAACTCATTAACAATAATAAAAGTTATGGTATAAATAGTATTTTTATCGTTTTTATTAATTTTATTTTTTTACCTTTTTTTAGACTTGTACCAAGCGAGTTGGTTGGACTTATAATTAATAGGACCAACAATTAAAAATATGTTAATATGATTTATTTTTATTAAAAGTACACTATAAAAAAAATATATATTAGAGTGTATGTGATATTATATAAATATTAAAAAAGTTTAAAAAATTATACTCTCAAAAACTCAAAATTTAAGTTTTTGTAAGTAAAGTTAAAATAAGTTTTTTTAATTTTTAAAAACTCCTTTCTAATTACAACTAAATATTATCAAAAAAATTAAAATGAACTTTTGACATTAAAAAAACTCTTTTAACCAATAAAAGAACCTAGCCAAATAAATACTAAAGTCGTTGAAAGCAGTTATCGGTCTAAGGACTCTATACTAACAATTTTGGAACAAAAAGGTAAAACAACCTTTAAAGTTGAAATTTAATAAAATCTTTGTAATAACATTCACATACTTGTCTTGGTGGTAAAGTCTGCACATTCCTTAGCCTAAGTCAAGAGTTTTATTTTCTCTAGTTATTAGGAGAAAATTATAGTAGTTATCTAGTTGTTAGGGAGCTGTTATTGATAGTTATTTTAATTAGTCTATCCTTGAGTTATATTAAAATTTAAAATTTGTAAAGTAGTACTCATATAAAAAGTCTTTTGTAACAATAGAGGAATTTTGAAACTTTTGACAAATATGGTGATGGTTTCCCCTTATTATATGCAGGCTGGTTCGGGTTGGATCTATGTCTATCCAAAAGGAATTTGGGAGCTCTTGCTTTATTGTACAATAATCCTCTCATTTACATTACTGAGAATAGAATGATTGATCTCACGATTTCTGGTTCTTGTTGTTTCATAAGTAAATGAAATAATAACTAATTCCTCTTTTTTTAAAATAAATTTATTGAGGTTCCAAACCATATATATCCATTTGAGACTGAAAAGGCTGTATATATATGCTCTTGTGTATGATCCCAAATTACCACTAATGGAAGCTCTTGTTGACGAGAAGAGGATTGATTATGTTTAGGAAACTGAATTTAATATTGGTGAGTTTAGGCATTTGCCGTTTTTTGATTATGGACAATTTTTTTATCATGGACAGTTATTGTTGATCATAGGTGGTTAATTCTCATATTCCTAAAATAGTAGAATCATGGACTATCTTTAACGTGGAATTGAACAATTCCAACATATCATTATAGTCATCTTTCTTTTGTTCAAAGAGCCATCATGTAAGTGGATAATTCATTATAACTCTCTCCATATATACCTCCATATATACGTAGCCAAATAAAAAAGAAAAATAAGGAATTGATCATTAAGACGACTCTAGCTTGACTATTTCACCTTTATTTTTATTTGTAGGGATGGTGTCAGGCTAAAGGGATACTTCGCATGGTCTTTTCTTGACAGATTTGAATGGACTTCAGGTTATACTGTACGATTTGGGATTAACTTGCATTGATAACAATGATTGATGAAAAGATATCCAAACTTTCAGCTCGTTGGTTCAAATTTTTTCTTAAAAAAAATATGTATGCTTGATGTATAATTTTTCGATAAAATTTGCTTTTACCCGAAAAGATATGCGGCCTGTAGATAGGCTCTTCGAATAAAATTAAATATTGTCAATCTGTCTAAGGTCTTGTAGTTGGAAGGTTCAATGCCATATCACTGATGCACTTGTTTGTTTTCTATTTTCCCTTATTGGCTTTAAAACATTTGTAATATTTATATAGTTACGAGAGGAGATATTACGTACTGCGTGATACAAGGCAAGTATAGTGGATCTGAAAAATAGAGCTAATAAAAAAAATAACAATGCAGCATTATTTGGCAAAGTAACGTTTCAACTTTCAAAACCCTTTTCTGTAATGCTTTCGGATTGGGATTTTAGACCCTTATTAATTTACTTTTCCAAATGGATCTTGCTCTCAGTCTATCTATCCATTATTATACTAGCCAGTACAAATATTTGAATGCTTGCTTAGGTTAGTAGGTGGTTTGCTAAATATAAATTATCGAATAGCATCTTTTAACGAGAGATATGAACGAGCAGTTTTAAGAAAATTCTTTTTTGCTTTTTAATTATATGAAGCCAATAAGCAAATAATGAATTCATAATATTATGGGTTAGGCGCTTGCTATTGACTCAAAAAATTAGTCTGTTAAGTAATGTTGCATACCCACCCTTATATACTCAAGACTTATTTAATTTTTATTCGATGTGGGACGTGACATTCTCCTCCACCCCAATCGATGTGGGACGTGACATTCTCCTCCACCCCAATTACGTGATGCCCTCATCACGGTGTGGCCCAAACTCAAGGATCAACTTGACCTGTATTGCTCATCCCTCCTGGACTAAGGGACCTACTATTCACATGGCAATCTCTATTAGAATTTTTAGGGCCTACTTAACCCGTATTGCCCATCCCCCTGGCAGTATAGGAAACCCACATCCCATGTGGCAATCTCTATTGGGGCGATTTTAGGGGCTCACATACAAATGAGAATTTGGGTTTGCTCTGATACCACTTGTCACGGGTTGAGCGCTTGCCATTGACCCAAAAAATTAGCCTGTTAGGTAATGCTATATACCCATCTTATATACCTAAAATCTACCCAATTTTTATTCGATATGAGACGTGACAATAGGCATTTGAACTGGAATAATTTCTCTTAAAAAAATCTTATGTATTAAAATTAATTCATCAAATTGATAATATAGTACAATTCCTTAGAGGAAGGTCGAAAAAAGAGGGAGAAATGGAAGTTTCTTTTGGGTGCATTTTGTCGCCCAAATACAGATCCAATCACAATTATATAGACTAGATTAAATTAGTAAGCTAGACTTCATCACAACCTGTGCACTACTGTAGATCGTTGTCATTATCATATGCAGACTCGGAATATTTTCGACTTTTCTCTTCACTGTCTTTAGAACCCATGTCAAGGATAGCCTTCAGCCGTTCTTCACTTTTTTAAAACTACATCTTCCTTTTTCTCATCTTTATCGTATTCAGACTCAGGTTCTTGACTTTTCTCTTCAGTTTCTTTAGATTTCATATCAAGAATAGCCTTCATTCGTTCATCACTTTTCTCAAACTTCATCTTCCTTTCTCTCAACTTCTTCATCAACTCATCTTTATCTTTCTTGTCAGCAACCTCTACCCCATCTTTCTTCTTTTCTTTCATCAGAATCTCATTAAGCTTCTGCACCACATCAAAATAATCATCCATACTTCTGCTAAGTTCTTCGCCTTGAATAAGCACTTCCGAACCTTCATCATCATTAGCATCTTGATGATGATCTTTCCTCTCCATTACTGAGTTAAATATGATATGTGAACAAAAGAAAGAAATTGATAGAGTTGGAGCCAAACCCTCAAATTGAAATTCGCACTCCAACCCAATCTAGACAGTTTTTCTTTAGATTGTCCCTCTCTAAATTACTCCGAATGTAGAAGAAAACACACACCAAGAATGCAGAAGAAAACACACACCAATGATTGTTTTGAAGCTGCTGTTCGATCCCCTTTTATAGAGGCTGTTTTAAGCCTTTTCCTTCTTGGATTTGGATTTCATCATGGAGGAGGGAGATATTTGAGTTCGTTTATGATCGAAAATGGAAGAACTTGATTCGATATAGGGAACCATTCTTCGTGCGGAATTCAACTTGCATTAGACGAGAAGAAGAAGACGCATACAACTACTAGTCAAAAGGAAAATGGATAGCGAGCGAGTTCAGATACCGAATGGATCGGACTTTCGTTCCTGCTCTTGTTCTGTGCAATTTAATTAGCGTTGCAAGAGCTAAAATTGCCTTTTGGGTAAATTTATATATATTAAGAATGTTATGGTGATTAGAATTCAAAGTTATTTAAACAAGGGTAAATTTGTTAATATACAAAAATAAAAGCCTGGAATAAAACTTCCCGACCCTCTAATTAAGAACCCCGATTCTTACATTATAAGAAATAAGGATTTCAGATAAATTTTTCCTTGGCAAATTGGTCAACAAAATATAAAATTTGGAATAACATTCATAGCTAATAGGATTACTGTAAACCAAACATGCTCTTATAAGTATTATGCCGCTCTCAGGATCATCACTACTCAAAATGCATTTACAAGAATAGAAGGTGTCTCCCTTATAAAGCCTTAAATTCATGTTCTCCCAACTAATTTTACACAAGGTGATGATTAAAGGTAACATGTATATAATCAAGGACCTACTTAACACTAATGACAATTTATTTGACTCATTTCAGGAGTAATAATGACCCTTAAAAATATATTATAAGTTAAAACTGACACCAAGGGCCTAAGGTTATGACCATCCGAAATTTACTTATTCGTAAATAAAAATAAAAGTAATTTTTCCAGCCCGTTACAAGAGAAAATCGTAATTAACAAATAACAACCCCTTTCATGTGTGAACTCATACTGGAACAATAAATGTAAATTTGTGGAGAAAGTTGTTTTTGATATTTCTATTACGCTTTCTTAATATGCCAAGTTTGAAGTCTCTACTAGATTTATATAAACAATAATCTAAATTGGCGTTCTTTTACATTGAAGGAAAAAGATTAATTAAAATTTTCATTACGCATATTTAGTTATTGTTAAAATCAATTACGACGGCATTTTGAAAAAAAAAAAGGAAAATGACCATAGTTATCTGTTAAGTTATTCGATAATTTTTACGTTCCCCTCAAATATTTTTAAATACTTCATGACTCTCTTTTGATATCATCCACCATTCTAGAAGATGTCCAAATTAATCTATATGTGCGGACCAAATTAGAATTATTTTCTTCTATAATTGAGTACTTGGACTAACACTGTGCCAAGTTCATTAGAATACATTGTAATGAAGGAGATTCCTCTTAACTTTTTCAATTAGTTTATGAAATATTTTTATTTAAGAAAATGTCCAATTATTCTCATGAAAAGGGAAAAAAGATATGTTTAAAATATAAAGAAAAAAGTGATAATTACGGGATAACTCAGGGAGTAACAAGTCGTTTTTTTTAAAAGGCAATAATATTATTGCAAACAAAGCTAACAAGCAATATCTGGACAACAATCCTCTTTAGCAATAGAGGCAAGAGATCCGGACACTTCATGAGGTGGGAAATTGAAGGGCCCTATCTCCCGCATTTAAAAGTCACTAACTAACCTTCAACCTCAACTCTTCTGAATAAGCTAGACAAACCCCCAGCACAAATAATGAAAAGATAAGGAGAAAGGGGATCGCCATGTTGTAGTCCCTTCAAAGACTTAACATAGCTATAAGGAAATTACATTCTACCCTGTCATAAGCTTTTGACATGTTAAGCTTTAAAGTCTAATGGCTATTCTAGGGTCTCAGAATCTTACTAATGTGACAAAGACATTTAAAATCAATTATTGCATTATAAGTAATGAGTCTACCAGGAATAAATGTGCTATGGGCGTCCGAAATAATATCCTTAAGTATCCCCCGAAGCTTATTAGCCATCGTCTTAGAGATTATTTTGTAAAGCACATTGAGGGGCTGATTGAACAATAATTTGGCCCACAGGGACATCACCTTTCGGAATTAAGAAAATGAGTTTCATTAATACCTCCTTTATTCAAAAACCATAAACAACCTTTCGACACTCCCTCTCCATGTTTGTCCCAAAACTTCTGATAAAAGAAGGTCAACATCCTATCGTTCCTTGGTGCTTTAGTAGGGTATATATGAAAAATCATTATTTAATCTCCTTTCTAGTAAAGGGGGCATCAAGCAATCTCCTGCTACTATCTGAAAGAGTTGAGTCAACACAATCAATCACTTCTTGCACATGCTGAGGTGAAGGAGATGTTGATGTAAAGAGATCCTGAAAATAATTCACAAAGGCCTCTTCCACCTACTCGGTCTCTTGCCTCTAAACCATATGATCATCAAAGATACCCGAAATCTTATTTTGCCTCCTTATATTAGTTGCCTTCATAAGAAAATATTTTGAATTTCGCTCCCCACCTTTCAGCCAGTTCACCATAGATTGTTGCCTTCAGTAAATCTCATTCTTGCCCATCAACGCATCTAAGTCTTTTTCCATATTACACAATTCCACTAAATTATCCACACTCATTTTAATTCATTTTAGACAGCTTGTTTTTGGCTGCCTGAATGTCATTTGAGAGACTTTAAAACTTCTTACAGTTCTATTCTTGCAAAACCGCCCCCCACACTTCTTCAAAATGAATTCTTCCTCCTTTCTAAGAAGAATGGCCAACTATACCATTATCTAAAATGTCAGCATCAAAGTCAATAATTAACGGCCTATGATTCGAGCCCTAGAAATCCAAATGATGAAATTTTGAATTAGGGAAAAATCATACCAATCTGATGTAAAAATCGTCCTGTCTATTATTTCTTGAATGAAATCTCTGTTAGCTTTCCCATTACACCAATCAAACAGTAGCCTCAAAAACTCCATATCTCATAAATTGCAATCTACTAAGGCATTTCGAAAAATTTTCATTAAATAATCTTGTCTTAGCACACTTCCCATTTTCTCTTCTTCCTTTAAAATTTCATTGAAATCTTTACCGCATAACCACAGAAGAGAATAGAGTGACTTAAGTAGCGGATAATACTGGATTCTCGAATTAGCCTCCAAATGCCTATAGAAACTGGTAAACCTCCACACTTTGCCTTTACCTCAGCAAACTTAGAGACTAGACAATTTGCCTTTATACAAAAGAACTTGTATTATTAGCACAAGAAATATTATAAGAGAGGGAATAGCCAAAATACAACTTTTAACGCTTTCAAATTTTTTTCTCACACAAACAAACCTCTATAAGCTATTTTAGACATTCTTGGAAGCTTTACTTTCTTTATTTCTTTCCCTCACTTTTTTCACTCTTCACACTTCACTTGTTGCCTATGTAAAACTTAAGGAGTATTTATTCTTGTGCTTAATGAATCTATACCACACAAAGTGATACACATCACTTTAATTTACACCACACAAGATGGTACACATCACATTATTCTAAACCACACAAAACACTTTTAATTAGAACCACACAAGTGTCCATTTAATCAATTAGTCCTTTGCCTAACTTAAGAAGCTTCCATGGGTTGGATTAAGCATCTATAGATTATATTTGGACTTATTTTCAATTTTGGGTCATCAAAACAAGTTTACTATTCAACACCCCCCTTAAACTTGTTTTATGACACTAAGTAAATTTCTTAACCTCACAAAATCTTCTTGTTTAAGCGACTTAGTGAATATGTCGGCAATTTGATCTTGTTACTTCACATACTCCACTTGTGAATTCTTTTTTGTAAAGCACTCTCTTATGTAGTGATAATGAGTATCAATATGTTTACTTCGATCATGAAAAATAGGATTTTTTGCTGAAACTATAGCTGACTTGTTGTCGACACAAATCTTTGCAATCCCAACTCCTTCAGCAAATATCTCAGTCAAATTGTATGACAAATAGATAAAGTAGCAGCTATATACTTAGCTTAATATGTGAAAAGTGTAACAATTGGTTGTTTCTTCAACATCCATGTGAATGCGGTATCTCCTATAAAGAATACAAATCCAGTAGTGCTTTTTCTATCATCCACATCTCCAGCCTAATCGCTATCGCTATATTCAACTAACTTGTAATTATCAGAAAAAGAATAAAACATGCTAAAATCAATTATACCTTTGATATAGCGAAGAATTCTCTTAGCAGACTTGAAATGAGTGGTTATTGGATTCTCCATATAATGACTCATAAGTCTAGTAGCATAGAGAATGTTAGGCCTTATGCATGTCAAGTATCTCAAGCTTCCAATTAAGCTCTTGAAGAGTGTCAAATCCACACGTTCTTCTTTATCATTCTTGGATAATTTGAGTTCGCACTCTACTAGTATGCTTATGAGTTTGTAATTCTCCATTTTGAACTTCTTGAGAATCTCATTTGAATAGCTTTTTTGAGAGATAAAGATTTCATCTTCCCTTTGTTTTACTTCAATCCCAAGGTAAAATGACATTAGTCCAATATCAATCATCTTAAATTCTTTAGCCATTACTTTCTTAAACTCTTCAAACATGCTTGGATTATTTTCAATAAAGATTAAATCATCCACGTATAAGCATACATAAGATATCTCCATTTTTTATCTTGATATAAAGAGTATGCTTATGAGGGCATTTGGTGAAGCCATTCTTTACGAAGTACTTGTCGATTTGACTATTCCATGCTCTTGGTGCTTGCTTTAATCCATAAAAAGCCTTCTTTAACTTTAAGACTTTGTCTTCATGTCCTTTGACCTCATATCCCAACGGTTGTTGGATATAGACTTCTTCTTCGAGAAATCCATTTAGAAATGCAAACTTGACATCCATTTGTGAATCTTTCACTTATTTTATACTGCCAAAGATATAATCAATCTTATAGTTTTCATGCGAGCAACAGGGACAAATACCTCATTGTAGTTAATCTAGCTCTTTGATTATAGTATTTTACTACTAATATAGCCTTATATCTTTCAACTTCTCCATTGGCATCCTTCTTTATTTTATACACCCATTTGACACCAATAGCCTTGTGGTTTTTTGGAAGAGTAGCAATTTCCCATGTGTCATTCTTTATGATGGCTTTAATTTCTTCATCTATTGCATCTCTCAATTTCTTCTTTTTCACAACTTCTTGAAAATTCACTGGTTCATAGTTGGCAAAGAGGCAAAAAAGAGTAAGATTTTCTAGCCTTTCAGCTACCTCGTAAAGTTCATGTATACTTCTTATGTGTAGTACAACTCTTTCATTTAAACTCCAACGTGTTGATGATAAAGATGATGAGCCTTCATAAGTAATTGTTGTGGGTGAAGTAGGTGGGGTAATTACTTCTTCTCATTCATCTCTTGCTTGCTCCATCATTGGTTGCTCATTTTCTTTTTCAATGTACGGAAAGAAGTTATAGTTGTCTACATTAAAACTCTAATCCTAATTGCTTTCTTCATCAAATTTCACATCTCGACTTATCACAATCTTACTTGAGCTTGAATTATATAACTTATAACCTTTAGAGTTATTCCCATATCCAATGAAGATGAACATCTCTCTTTTATCATCAAGCTTAGTTCTTTTCTCGTCCGGTACATGCACATAAGCTATACTTCTAAAAACCCTTAAATAAAAGACACTAGGCTTTTTCTTACTCTAAGCTTCTTGCGGTGTCTTTCCCATACACTTCTTATTGAAGATCGATTTAATAGGTACACTGCAGTTGTTATAGCTTCGGCCCAAAACTCTTTCGACATTTTCTTACTTTTAAGCATGCTTCGTGTCATATCGAGGATAGTTTTATTCTTTCTCTCAGCCACTCCATCTTGTTGGAGGGAACTCGAAACTGTTAAAGGTCGACGTATCCTATTATCTTTACAGTAAGCTTGAAATTCTTTGGAAGTGAATTCTCCTCCTCAATCGAATCTCATAGCTTTGATCTCACGCCTACTTTCTTTCTCTACAGCAGCTTTGAATTTCTTGAAAGCTTCAAATGCTTCTGATTTTTGTTTTAAGAAATACACCCAAGTTTTTCTTGAAAAATCATCAATAAAGACAAGGAAATACTTACTATTATCATGAGAGGTTGGTTTGATTGGATCACATACATCTGTGCGTATAAGCTCGAGCGATTTGTGGGATCTTGTGTTTGACTCTTTTAGAAAGCTTTTTTTAAATTGCTTCTTGAATAAACATCCTTCACATAGTTGATCGAGATGACTGATGAGAGGCAGACCTCTTACCATTTCTTTCTTGGATAATAACTCTAGTCCTCCAAAATTAAGATATCTAAATCGAAGATGCCAAAGTCAAGTTCTGTCTTTATAGTAAGCCTTTAGACACTTTGTGGCATCATTTTGAATGTTTAAAAAGAACATTCGATTTCTTGTCATTGAGACTTTCGCTATTAAATTATTGTTATTATCTCTTATAGAAAGACTATTTTCTTTCATATGAGTATTATAGTCTTTCTCTAAGAGTTGCCCCAAACTTAAAATATTATTTTTCACGTTAGGAATATAATAAACATTAGAGATGAATTTGTGCTTTCCATCTTTCAAGCAAATTAAGATATTGCCTTTACCTTTCTCTAGTATTTTTGATTCATCTCCAAAAGAGACATTTTCGCTCACAGTTTTATCAAGTTCCACAAACATGTTTCTTTTTCTACACATATGATTGCTGGCACCAGTGTTAAGTTACCACACGTCTTGTTCTGCAGTATTATCTTTATATGCTAGTAACAAAGTAGCATCTCCTTGATCCACTTTCTCGACATAATTTGTTCTTCCTTTAACTTTGTTGTTAAAAGCTTTGCATTCAGAGGCATAATGCCCGTACTTTTGATATTTGTAGCATTGAACTTGAGGCTTGTCATACTTTGAGTTTGAGTGTCCTCTTCCATTGTTGTTATTGTAATTCTAACCTTGTCCATGTCCACGATTTATTTTGCGGCCATAACCTTTTCCATGCTGGCTTTTTTCATTGCCAAGACCTTTTTCTTTCTCATTGACTTGTATTTTCAAAAGTTGCTCTGTGATTTCTTGCTTATTCTTGTGCTTTTCTTGATATTCTTTTAATGATCTCATTTACGGGCGAAGTATCTTCTCTATTATTCTTACATCTTCTAACTTTTTACCATTTCTTTTTAGTTGATTAGAAACAGCTAAGACTCTTGAGAAATAATTAGAGATAGACTCAGATTCTTTCATACATGGAGATTCAAATTCACCTCTTAATGTTTGAAGATGAACCTTTTCCACTTGTTTCGCTTCTTTGTAAGAGGTTTGCAGCTTCTCCCATGCTTGCTTGGCAGAAGTTGCACTTGAAATCTTCTCAAAACTGTTATCATCTAATGCTTGATAGATGAGGTAGAGAGTTTTCTTGTCTCTCCTTTTTGAATCTTTCAAACTTTTTTTTTTTGTTGTTAGGTTAAAGTGGCCTCATCTTGTGGCTTACTATAACCTTTTTCAACAACTTCCCAAACATTATGTGCACCCAAAAGGACTTTCATCTTGATACTCCAATTTATATAATTTTTGTTGTTTAGTGTAGGGACTTGGAAGAGTGACATACCATTGCTAGCCATGCCTTCAATTTTTTTAGGAACTTTTGGTGAAGTATGACGAAGCTTTGAGCATCTAGTTTTGGTGATTCTAACAGCACCGTGCTTATGTCCTCAAGCTCTTGTAGCCTTAGCTTTGATACTATTTTATTGGAGAAGAATTAGACTTCATACAAAAGAACTTATATTATTAGCACAAAAAATATTACAAGAGAGGGAACACCCAAAATACAACTATTAACACTCTCAAATTTTTTTCTCACACAAACAAAGCGCTATAATCTATTTTAGACACTCTTGGAAGCTTTGCTTCCTTTATTTTTTTCCCTCACTTCTTTCACTCTTCACACTTCATTTGTTGCCTATGCTAAAACTTAAGGAGTATTTATACTTGTGCTTAATGAATCTACACCACACAAAGTGATACACGCCACTTTAATCTACACCACACAAAGTGGTACACATCACATTATTCTAAACTACACAAAACACTTTTAATTAACACCATATAAAATAATTTTAGTTAAAACCACACAAAATACTTTTAATTAAAACAACAAAGTTTCTATTTAATTAATTAATTCTTTGCCTAACTTAAAAAGCTTTCATGGGTTAGATTAAACATCTGTAGATTGAATTTAGGCTTGTTTTCAATTTGGGTCATTAAAACAACTTTATTATTCAACAGCACTTACCTAAAAGAACATGTCCCCATATTTATCTTGTTGGTCAACACTTGAATACTACAGAGGCTACAATATCCTTGAAAGGGTTCACCATGCATATGCCATCATCATCTCTTGTTGCCGAAGACTGTCTCTCCGATTTAAGCATAACATTATCAACAAGATATGATTCAACATGCCTATTCAATCCCATAGTGTGCCCATATCTTCACCACGAAACTATCATCCCCTATAATTGTTTTTTTTTTTTTGTTTGTCACGTGGTAACCCTACAGAATTAGTTTTACCATCAGTAGATAATGCTTCCAACTTAATTAGAGCTTTTCTCGGTTTACATTCAGGGTTATTCCGAATAGTATTTCCACCCATCTCGTCCATTCTCTCCAAGGACGTGCCAGCCATATTCCCCCTATTATCCCCTATAACCCTAACAGAAGAGCTCTTGCTTTTCTCCAAGAGGCTACCTTATCAAAGGATAGTTCATCATATTGTCCAATCCCTGAAGGCTTAGAGAAGATGATTAAATTATTATTAAAACTCTAAGGAACCCCCACCCGACAGTACTCTTCGGATATCAGATTCCAAGCCAAACGTAAAAACAAATAAGTTTTGTCTTGGGTTAACAACCTTTATTGGGAACTCGTCAGAGGTGTGCCAAATCTTCATCATTCCAGTGATAAATGCATCTCAGTTGATCGGTCATGAATATAAAACTTTTCCAACCGGTGACCGTGAGATTTTCCTTTCCCCCACCAAAATGGTTTCCGCAGCCAACGTGCATACAGGAAGTTTACCATCGTCTACAGCCATCTTGTTATACCTTGCAATAATCTCTTCCAAATCCATCTTAAAGCCTTAGATGCAATTTGTCTTCTGCAATAATCATTCTGGTCGGCGTCACTCAAAAACGACAATAAACCTAAAATCGCACAATACCTACCATTCCTATTTTTCGGAGAAAAATGTAACTAGTCGTTTTTCACAAATAAAAAAGTTAATTACAACAGACTTTTTATAATGAACAAGAAAACAAATATATTAAGCATAATATAGATTTCAGACAAAAACAAGTGATTAAGAGAACAAAAGAAAATGATAACAGAATTTTAAATTAAATTTATCTTTGGCTAGGGATTATATTTATGACTTTAGCTTAATTAATTTATTGGCAAATACAACCGTGTATACATTTATTTTCTCTCATGAATGCTCGTATTTTTTTTTTTAAATTTAATCAATAATTCTGTATATGGAACAATTTAATAACAAAAATATTGCTAAATTCTTTAAGTATAGAATTAAATAATCAATGTATTGAAAGTAATTTTTTTTTTAATATCTACTATTTTGTTATTACTACAAGAAAATGTCTTATTTGCGTTGGGTTTTGCAATGGCTAATTTAACTGTTGCAAATGACTAAAAATATGGCGACCTTTAATAAAAAATAAATTTAAAGAAGTTATAAAGGAAAATAGTTGTCTTCTCTCTTCTCTCATTCTCATTCTCTTCTCTCAAATCACAACCAATACCGACTACAGCAATCAGTGTTTTTTTTCATTTTGCTCCTTTTTAATATAAAAAAAGAAAATCGATGTTATTTATAGAATAAGAAAAGTCAATTTTAACAATTTTTTTTTCCTAACAAATTTGAATGTTGCAAATATAAATAAAGAATTCTAGACTAATTATGGTAAATTTCAAACTTCCAATACCTATATGCAAATTTAACAAAATCTACCACCTCAACTTATAACCTATAAGTCACACAAGGCACAAATAAATGAGTAAAGTTATTCACATAAAAATATTAAAGTGTGAGTAAAGTTATTCACATAAAAATCTACCACCTCAACTTATAACCTATAAGTCACACAAGGCACAAATAAATGAGTAAAGTTATTCACATAAAAATATTAAAGTGTGACATGGAAAACATAAAAGTATATTTAAAAAATAATAGAATAAGTTACTTTAAAAAAATGAAAAATCGTCTTATACTGAAGTCTACATGATTAAAAATATTACAAAACATTATAAATTAAAATCTCGAAATTAAAAAATCACGAGGGAAAATAACATTGTCATACAATAAATGAGGACAACAATTGAATAGGGTTGCCATGGTTCATATCCCCCACATAAATTTTAAATAAAAAGTTACTATTTATAATTCTATATTTTTTTTGGAAACTGGAATAATAATACTAATCAATCAAAGGGAGGAGGATTAACATCCTTAATAACAAGATATTCCATCTGAGATGGGCCTGAACCCATCCAAATAAAATCAGACATAAAAGAAATGGAATACTTTGCTAGTGCATAAGTTACTCGATTAGCAATTGCAGAAGCCATAAGTCTTAAATTTGAATTGGACTCAATGTTGGAAGTAATATCATTATAACCGTATGGAAATCAGCCTCCACCTCAATAACCAAAAGTCCAATCTGTCGAAGCCGCCATAAACCAACCAAAACAGCAACTGCTTTTACTATAAGAACATCGAGCAAATAGGGGAGATAGGTAACTCTGGAGCACACAATCGATCCTAAATTGTCCCTGCATATAAAACAAAACCCTGTCCTCTGATTTTTACTGTCTATTGCAGCATCAGATTTTAACTTAACACTGGCAATGCCCGGTAGCTTCCATTTAGGCACCGAAACCTGAGTAACAGCATTGTGCTTGTTGAAATTCCATCAAGTAGTCCCGGGCCCAAGCCATGACTGTTCCGGCTTCAATTTTGGCATGAGAATGGATAAAATTATTTCGGACAAACCAAATCCTCCATAGAATTATTATCATCAGTATTAACTCATTAGCAGATAATGAATCCATGGAATTAATAAACAAATCCTATGTGATGTGCTATAATTACGTGAAATACCTTCTATGAACTCGCACCCCTTTTGAACAACTAGAGGGAACTTGCAAATCTAAAGGGCATGAGTTGTACTTGCAGCTCCACACTCGCAAATCGGACATCATTCATAAAAAGGGACCATGGTGACGTTTCAGATTTGCCATTGTTGGAAACAGTTTTGAAAAGATTTCTGCACAAATTTTTATTTTTGACGAAATTTGAAGGTTCCAAAACTTCTGCCACCATCCTTGAACATCAGAAGGTTTGGAGCAGCTGGTATTACGCTGAAGATAATGTTCTAGCCAATAGCCAGATTTTACACTATAATTCCCAAGCCGAACAAAATGCCAAGTCAGTCGATCCTCCTGCTGCCCTATAAGATTTCGCATGGTAGGGATCCCTAAGATCAACTTTTGTTCTTCATTAAAAAAGGAAGAATGAATTAGATTAATATTCAATTCACCCGAGGCAGATTTCAAAGTGGCCACCGTAGTGTGCTCCGGTAGCTTGTGAGGGTACGATGGTTTGCATGAGTACAGTTGAGGCAACCATCTATCATGATAAATTAACATAGATTGACCATCACCAATTCGCCATCAGGAGCCTAATAAAATTGTCTCTCGGTCCCAAAGAATACTCTTCCAACAAAAAGAAGCTTTGAATTTTTTTTGAACCTTTTAAAAAGAAGAATTAGAAAAATAGAGGCTTTTGACAACTCTGGCCAACAAACAATTAGGATTCTGATTAATGCGCTAGGTTTGCTTTGCCAACATTGTTTTGTTGAAAATCTAAAGATCACAGAAACCCAGACCACCTTCTTTTTTATTCCGACATAGGTTTTCCTATGAGCACCAGTGAATCTTGTGGCCACTGTCATCCCCACTCCACCAAAAAGGGCACTTAGACGATGAAGTTCCTTAATAAATTGGGAAAATAAAGAAAGTTAAGAAGATAAAGTATTGAAATTGTTGATATGATTAGTTATCGTAATGAATTTTGACATCTAAATGGTGTTAGAGTATCCCATATCTCATTCGCCGTCTTTTTCTCTGCTACACTTGATAGAATTTCATTTGCTAATTCTAGATATAAGTTGGCAATAGCATCTTTATTTATCTCTTCCCATTTACTTGTCAGTTTGTTACCAATTACCGTCAGACAATAATCCTTCGTTAAGATTGCTATTATTCACATCTTCCACATCGAGAAATTAGTCCCGTTGAACTTTTCTATCTCGTACTTTACTATCATATTTATTGACTACGATCTACTTCTTCCTTAAACTGGCTCCCACTATTTCACCGTAAACAGTAATGTATACTTGAATAGTATCATATGCATGAATAGTATCATATGTATGAATAGTACCGTATACATAAATAGTTACATGCCTGTAAATAGTACTCATGAAAGATATACCTTTACTTGAAAGCTCTGAATGCTATGATACCACATATTATGAAGAATTATAAGTTGAAGTAGCATCTTAATTAAAAATAGAGATGAAAAATTAAAAGAAAATAAATGACACACAAATTTTACGTGAAAAAGCTTCAAACAAATTGAGGTAAAAATCACGGGGTAAGTATAAGAGAATTTCACTACGAAAATGGGATTACAATATCTCTCTAATTACAAAGAGAGGACAATTTTCACTTTCTCTTGAAATTAGGAGATATACTTCAACCTCACATTTATCTCTTAACAAATAAAGAGAAACTAAATAATTTAAATATGATATTGGATTGAATTACAAGAGGTGATTGGATAATGGGATGATTATAGGTTTTTTTGGGATGATGAAAATGGTAGAGAGGTGCCTCTATTTATAGGAGCTAAAACTCCCCTTATAATTACCAACCACCACCAACCTCCTAGTTCACTTATTTCTTCTTTCCAGCTACTATCTACCAATACCATCTACAAACAACTACTAACATTGACTCGATTATACTTTGTTTCATTAACAAGAGTATTCGATTAAATTATCATGGCACTTTTTCGTGTCCCTTTCTCCTATTTTCTATAGTTTAATATTTGAGATATTATAATATTTTTTTTATTGCTTATATCTGTATAACTATTAAATTCAAATTAATAATTTTCTATAGAGAAAATGCCTTTTTCATTTTTAATTTAATTGATGTATTTTAACTTAAGCTTTATTTTTTTTTTTTATAAATACCCAATTAGTCCCTTTAGCGATATTTTTGGTTATATTTTGCTACCATTTTCATCCTCAAATTATGACTATTTTCATTATAATGACTAATTGAGTGTTTCTTAAAAAAAATAATTAAGTTAGTATATATCAATTAATTAAGAAACAAATTGGTATTTTACCTTTTTTATATAAATGTTATTGAAAGGCAAAAGTTATTAATTCTTATCCATTGACTACATATTCAAATAATTAAACAAAGAAATTATTATCTTAAAACCACTTTAAAAGTCAGATTTTGCTAATGCTAAGAAGTATTTTTTAGCATTTTAAAATAATTTGAAGATAAATGGGTAATGTGAAAAACAATATGAAGATAAACGAAGGTCACTACCGTTAAATAAAATTGTTATTTTTAAATATTTGTTTATAAAAAAAATTGTTGATTCGAATTTTTTTTTTAAAAATAGCACATCCATACTAGTAAGTTGTCCCAACTGGCCAGAAATATGCTTTATGTTTGAGTAAAAATAAGAAGTAAAAATTTATTTTTAATAATAGAAATATTTCATCTTCGTCAAAACTTCAATAATAATTTTTAAAAAAAAAAAACTAAACTGTCTACGTATATACAGTTAGCCCACTTAAAAGCACAAAGCGTGTTAACGGTGATGAATCAAAGTAGACCACAAAGTTATTTTCAAAGAATGTACTTGTTAAAGATATAGGAATTTAATATATTAATCTCTTGTCATATATATTTTATAATTGATAAGATATATTTGGTTTCCTTATATGTATTTATGTTTTCTTATTTATATTAACTAAAGCCTATATAAATGCTATATTTGTAATATTTGGAACACACAAAATTACAACAACAATGTAGTTCTTAACTAATATGGTATTAGACCAGAGTTTGATATTAGGCTCAATGGAGTAAAGACGGTTTTATTATCTGTCAAGTCAGCTCTAACAAGTAAATCTGATGCATATTTAGTCTGTGAGAGATAATATCCGATAGAATCAAATAGTACTTCAAGTTAAAGAAAATAATGAGGTTGCCAAGACCTTTTATTTCAAAGTATTGCTAAAAAAAGTTCTTGAAAGTAGAAACACCAAAAAGATCATCACCTGAGATAATTATATCATAAATAGAGAGGAAAAAGAGAACATAACTTTGTGTTGTCTTGCGAACAAAAAGAGTAGCGTCATAGGGACTAGATTGAAAATCATGCTGAAGAATAGTCTCACTAAAATTTGTAAAATATGCACGAGGAGTTTGTTTAAGACGGTATAGAGGAGGCTTCATCTATACTTTTTTAGTGAGATCACTATTAAGGAAAGCCTTTTTGACATCCATCTGAAATAATGTTCAACCACGAACTGTAGCAACAGCCAATAAACTTCAAATAGAAGTAAGTCTAGTAACTGAAGTAAATATTTCTTCATAATTAATTCAATATTCTTGAGTAAAGCCTTTGGCAACAAGAAGGACTTTATAGCGCTCAATAAATCCACTAGATTTGGTCTTGATCTTGTACACCAATTTGTATCCAATGACAGTTTTATTAGGTGGAAGAGTAACAAAATCTCAAGTATGCAACTTCTCAAGGGTTTGCAATTCTTCTGTCATTACTTGCTGTCAAACAGGATTAGAGCTAGCCACGGAATATGATTGAGGCTCATATAAAGAAAGGGTAGTAGAGAAACATTAATAATCACGAAGTTTAACAAGAAGTTCTCTTATTCGAGATGAATGATAAAGAGATGGTGTAGAGGAAGTCTCGAAGATGTTGAGAGCAAATCCTTCAGACGAGGTAGGAGGCTCAGAAGCAGTTATCGTATCAATAGATTCACCCGTATGAAACTCAGAAAAAGTACCTGCAGGTAAAGTATAAGAAAAATGATCAACATAATTATCTATAAAAAATTGTGAAATAAGAGGAGATACATAATTAAAGTTTGATACAGAGAAAATCATCGTATGCTCAAGAAAGACTATATGATGAGAAATGTGAAGGTGGTTAGATATAGGATCTCGATATCTATAACCTTTATGTTCTATTCCGTATCCCAAGAAGCAACATAATCGACTACGTGGCTCGAGTTTGGTATGCTCATATTTTTAAAGTAAGACAAAACAAACACAACCAAATACTTTGAGGAGTTATAATTAGGTGAAGTTTCATAAAAATGCTCACAAGGTGACTTATTCTCTATAATAGAAAAAGGAATACAATTAATGGCAAAGACAGCAGTCAAAGCAGCTTCTTTCTAAAAACGTTCATGACAAGAGGAAGAGATAAGAAGACCACGAGTAATGTCTAAAATATGTTTGTGTTTATGTTCAACTCTCTCATTTACTGAGATGTACCAAGACAAGACCTTTGACATATAGTACCATATTCCTGTAGAAAATTTAAAAAGTCAGAATCTCTATACTCTATAGTATTATCAGTACGAAAAATATTAATTGGACATGAGAACTGAGTTTTAACCATCTGAGCAAAAATCCCGATAAATATTAGTAAATTTGATCGATGTTTCATAAGAAACAATCAAGTATATTGAGAATAGTCATCAACAAAGATCACAAAATATTTAAATCCTCATATTGTAGCATTTAGAGAAGGACCTCATATATCCGAATGTATAAGATCAAACAGAGCATGTGAAACAATAGTACTATTATCAAATTGTAAAGCTGGTTGTTTATCTAAAGGACATGTAAGACAATCATCTTTATTATCAGAAACAATACTTAAATGACCACTAGATACCAGAGATCAGATCCGATTGCCTGACGCATGACCCAAACGAGAGTGTCAACGATGTAATGAAGACACTGATGAGGTAGATGCTGCAGATGAAAGATATATAGATGATAGATCTAAAGAAATGAGTTCATACAGACGTCCAATCTTACGACTTGTCCCAAGCATCCGACCGATCTTCGGATCCTGCACACAATAACCAGAAAGCAGTAAACTAGACATTAAAACTAATTTTGCATAATTTACTGATAGACAAAACATTTAATGTAAGGTTAGAAAAAAAAAAAGTGTCAGATACAGAGAGACTATGGCAAAATACTTGACTAACATGATTAACTTTCATGAGAGAACCACTAGTAGTTTGAATAGATGGTAAATAGGAATTAAGAGTTTTAGAGTAAAAAATTGTAGAATTAGAAGTCATGTGATTGCAACATGCGGAATCAAAATACTAAGAAGAATTGCTTGAAATACTAGATGAAGTAGAAATAAATGATCTACTAGAATTAGAAAAAAGTGGACAGAGTAGAGATTCAAGATTATTAGAGAAACTATTCGCACTATTCTGAGTAGCAATAATAGTAGATCCTGTAAAAGTAACACCTTGAAATAGTCCAAGTATGTGACACAGTTTAAGTAAAGTAGAACTAGTAGAATAATACTGAGAAGTATCAGATTTATTTATAAATCCTAAAATATGTAATTTCGATCCAACCACTAATGATAAATTAGCCTCTAAACTTTTAATAATTATAAGTTAACAGCAAAATTTTTAATAATTATAAACTAACCCCTAAAATTTAAGCAAATTATAAATTGGCCCCTAAATATTTATTAATTACAAAATGACCCCTCAACTTAAATAAATTAAAAATTGACCCTTAAAAATTTTTTAATTTCAAAAGGACCCCAAAATAATTAAAAATTACAATATTACCCTAAAAGTATAAAAATTATGATCTAACCTCAGAATATTACAAATATTGTAAATAGACCCTAACTAAAAGCGGTTAATTTTATCAAGCGCGTGCTGTGTTATCCGATCTCCGATCGACTTGTTTTTGGTGGCATTTGAACGATTAAATACTACTGCTTCTTCTAGACTGGGCGGTGTCAATCATGGCAGTGTAGAACGCTTGGGATTTGAAGTGGCAGTGAGCGGTGGCAGGAGGCTTTAGGCAGCATATGACGATGTTTCCAATCTCCAATTGGTGTGTTTCTAAAGGCATTAAAACAGTCGGCAATGTTTGAGTGTTCTGAGGTGGGTAGTGTCAATCACGAAAATTTCCAACAAATTTTCGGTGACTTTTAGCAAACTTCCGGTGGCTTTCCAAAAAAACTACGTTGAACCTCCGTTGAGTTTCTGAAAAAATTTCGACAAGTCTCCAACTAAGTAAAAAAATAATAAAAAAATTAGAACTCTAATACCATATGAGAAAAATAATAAATCATATATTTCATCGTGTCCACTAATATACAAAGTTTGTCTTTATATAGTCTTAAGACATATACAAAATAGGTAATGATATTTACATTAATAATAATATTTATATGGTAAAAAAATATTAAAAAATTATTCCAAAATAATTCTTTAATAATACACAGAAGAATTACAATAATCCAATCGTTTACATTACTGAGGATGGTATAAATTTATGATTTATTTTCCTTAACAAATGCTGAATAAAGTCATGATGTTCACATAACAAAATATCTCATATGATGATTATACCAAAATTAGGTATATCTGGTAGAAAAATTGATAGTTTAATCCTATATTTGTATTAAATTACCCACTTAGTTCTTAATATTTTAAAATTTATCAATTATGTCCTTTAAAAATATTTTTGCTACCATTTTTATTTTTAAAATATAATTTTTTACTACCATTTCATTCCTAAAAGAACTTAATTGATATTTTTTTAAATATAAAAAAATTACGGATAATTCAATAAAATTGTTAGGACTAAAATGGCAATTTCCTTATCTCATATATAGTGATTATACTAAAATCGAGTGGTTATAGAATTTGTTCATCTGTTGGACTGTAAAAGTTTATTAGAATCCTCTTCTGATACTTGGCACAAATCTTCCATGTACTAGAAGTTTGTGGATGAGATAATAAATCATAAACGAATTTTTACTCCTTTTTTTGTTTTCAGAAATTGCTGATAATTACCTTCTTATAGATTTTCATAATAACTATTTAACCTCGTATCATTTTATTAGTACCCTGTCACCCTCCGATAGATGGTAATGGCTAATGAATCATTTTTTTAATAGGGTAAAATGGCAATCAACAGAGGGTAATGGAACATTAAAAATAAATAAATTAGCCAAGTGAATATCCGTTTAACACTGAACATCAGAACTTGCTCTATTACCTGTAGGGGTTGATGAAGCGAACGTGCTCTATATCCATGTCACTTCGAACTGCTGTAGCGGCTAAAGCTCTCTATTCTGCTTTTACACTTAAGCAAGAGATGGTAGGTTGCTTCGTCAAAGCCCAAGAGATACAGTTGTGACCAATAAACACAGAGTAGCCCGTAGGGCTTCATCTTTTGGTTGTGCTACCAGCCGAATCTGTATTACAAAATGAAGATATTGTTAATGGACTTTTAGAAGTGTGTTTAACACCATAATTAAGTGTTCCTTTGATATATTAAAGTATTCTCTTGACAGCCCAAATATCAACTTCTTGAGGTGCCTGAAACTATTGAGAAACATTTTTTACTGCATGAACAATATGGTCTAGTGAAGATTAGATACTGTAATGAACCAACAATTCTGTGATAGGATGTGGCATCCACGGGCTGCATATCATTTTGTTGAGGTTGAGTTTTGAGGGCTATAGGTGTAGAGGATGGTGTACTGTCCATCAATTTTGTCGTTTTCGAGAGATCCATTGCATATTTGGATGGAGTGAGAAAGATGTCGTCATTGAAATATTGTATTTTCACTCGAAGGAAATAATGTAATACGTCGAGGTCTGTGAGAGAAAATTTGGAGCCAAGTTGTCTGACTAGTTGGCCTACAATCTGTGAGTTATTTCTTGTAACCACAACATCATTAACATAGATAAGCATTAAGGTTAAAGAAGAATGATTTTGTAAAATAAAAAGAGAGATTATCTTTACTGCATTTGAAGCCAAGGTGTATGAGATTCTTAGACAATCTTTTAAACCTAGTTTAGGGTGCTTGTTTTAAACCTTATAGAGACTGACTAAGCTTGTACACATTATTAAAAAATTTTGGATAAAGAAAATGTTGAGAATAATGGAATACAAATGGAATACTTTTGTTAATACAATAAATTTAAAATTTACAATATAAAATTTAAAAATTTACACTCTTTCTCACTTATAATACAACACTCACAACTCAACTCTTACACACTCTTTGTTAAGTTTATTATTTGCTCAATTTTCTAACACTTTTAACTCTCAACAATTAATCAAATACTTGATCAACAATTAATCAAACTTATATTTGTGTAGTTTTAGTTTCAATAAACTAAAACCACACAAATAAAATATTGTAAAACTTTATTAATCATATAAGTTTATAATACTTATCTCCTTAATTATTAATTCCAAAATATCTTACATAATTTAGAAATTTCAAGAATTGGGCTTGTAAAATTTGGACTTAATATTGGGTTTGGTATTGTAATTTTAATACCCCCCTTCAGCACCTACTTTTGTTCTTCTAACTGCGTTGAGTTGTCTTCAAAACTTTTTGAACTTATCAACACCCAAGCTTTTTGTGAACAAATCAGCCACTTGATCTTCAGTTTTAACATATAGCAACTCAATTTCTTCTTGCAGAACTTTCTCTTAAATAAAGTGATAATGCACCTCCACATGCTTAGTTCTTGCATGAAAAATTAGATTTTCTGCCAAACAAATTACTAACCAATCATCACAACATATTGACACTTTATAAGCTCTTGGTTTATGTAAATCCTCCATCAACTGCATCAACCATGTACTTTCTTGAGTTGCCATTGCAGCTGCTCTGTACTCAATTTTAGTAGTTGACAACGATACAGTCGGTTGCCTTTTACTACACTAAGAGATTGTTCCTGAACCAATCTTGAAAAAATACCCAGTAGTCAAAAGTCGTGTGTCATGTTTTCCAGCTAGTCAGCATCATAATAACCAACTATTTTACAATCTTGGTCTTTCTTATAAAAGAGACCATAGTCAATTTTGCCTGTCACATATCTCAATATCTATCGAACTACTTCTAAGTAAGGTTTCTTAGGATTTTGCATATATTGACTTATTATTCCAACTGCATAAGAAATGTCTGGTCGAGTTAATGTCAAATAGATGAGACTTCCTACCAGTTGTCGATACATAGTTCCATCTTCTAAATTCTTTCCTTCATGACAGTACAACTTGGCATTGACTTCTAGCGGTGTTGAGATAGGCTTGTATTCTAGCATCCCAAACTTCAACAACAAATCTTTGGCATATTTTTGTTGTCTTAGGAAAATCCCTTCTACTGTTCGAGTAACTTCGAGCCCAAAAAATGCTTAACTTGTCAAAGTTCTTTCATTTAAAAGTGAACTGCCAAATTCTCTCTCGTTCGACGAATCTCTTCTTCATACTTAGTTTCAATAAACTAAAACCACATAAATAAAATATTGTAAAACTTTATTAACCATATAAGTTTATAATACTTATCTTCTTAATTATTAACTCCAAAATATCTTACCTAACTTAAAATTTTCAAGAATTGGGCTTGTAAAATTTGAACTTAATCTTGGGTTTGGTGTTGTAATTTTAATACTCCTCCTCAACACCAACTTTCATTCTTATGACTACGTTGAGTTATCTTCGAAACGTTTCGAACTTATCAACACCCAAGCTTTTTGTGAACAAATCAGCCACTTAATCTTTAGTCTTAACATACAACAACTCAATTTCTTATTGTAGAGCTTTCTTCCGAATAAAGTGATAATGCACCTCCATATGCCTTGTTCTTGCATGAAAAATTGGATTTTCTGCCAAATAGATTGCTTACCGATTATCACAATATATTGACACTTTATAATCTCTTAGCTGATGTAAATCCTTCATTAACTGCATCAACCATGTACTTTCTTGAGCTGCCATTGCTGCTGCTCTGTACTCAGTTTCAGTAGTTGACAATGATATAGTCGATTGCCTTTTACTGCACCAAGAAACTGTTCCTGAACTAATCTTGAAAAAATACCCAGTGGCCAAAAGTCGTGTGTCATGATCTTTACCATAGTCAGTATCATAATAGCCAACTATTTTACAATTTTGGTCTTTCTTATAGAAGAGATCATAGTCAATTGCGCCTCTCACATATCTCAATATTCTTCGAACTACTTTTAAGTGAGGTTTATTAGAATTTTGCATGTATCGATTTATTACTCCAACTGCATAAGAAATGTCTGATCGAGCCAATGTCAAATAGATGAGACTTCCTACCAGTTATTGATACATAGTTCCATCTTCTAAATCCTTTCCTTCATGACAGCTGTTGTGTGATTTCTATAACACAAACTAATGCAAGTGCAAGTTATCACAACAAGTAATATATGATAAGTAGAGTGTCGATCCCACGAGGAATTATTATTACTACTTGCTAAGTACTGAAATTATGTTCTTCATTTCTTATTCAAGCTATTGGCAATTCAAAGATTGTTATATCTAAACTAACTAAATAAAAAAATAATTACAAAAATTGAGCAAAGAGAACAAACGTGATAGCACAAATACTCAAATGCCTAGGATTACAATAATCCCTCAATACCTCACTTGAATTCAATTACTCCCCTTAGAACTATTAATATGAATGTTAACCAAGAACTCTAATATTCTCACAAGCCTCTTTCGATGGTCAAGCGAGTATATCTCATTCAATCAATTATCTATATGTCTATGATAATCAAATTGAAATAAGATTCATTAAATTCAAATTCTCTAAATGGTTCTCTAAATGGTCATATATGCCATATGAGTATATTTCTATCTCATATGGAACTTATACTTTTACACAATGATCATACATCAATTTATTTATAGCCAACACAAAATTCCCTTTTTCAAGTTCATTAAGGTTCCCTAATCAATCTAATACATTGTCATGTAATTAGAAGCATTAAGCATAGAACAAATTGAATAATTCAATACCAATATGACAAATAAGGAAAAATAATCAATCCAAGTTACATATGAGTTCACATTGTAATTCTAACAATAAAACTTAGTTCATAATTGAAAACATAAGTTTATAGCATCTAACAACATCATTGTACATGTTGGAATCAACAACAAATACGAATTTGAAGAGAATAAGAAATTTCCCTTGATGCAATGGTGATGTCCTTCCTTCAAAATGCAAAACTTCTTCTTCCTCTTGATTTTTGCCTCTTGTTGTTGATTCTTGCTTCCAAGACCTAAATGAAGTGTTTATTTTCGTGCTTTCTACTGCCCAACTCTTCTTAGTTCAACAATGGGCATTTATATAGGTTTAAGATTTTAAAAAGAGGTCAAAATGCCCTTAAAGAGTGCCTAGAATTCAGTGCCGTAGCATTTGGGTTCAATGTCGCGGCATTCAAATTCAATGTCACGGTATTGGGATTCAATGCCGTGGCATGGAGCTTCTAGAATTGGCACCCCGACGCTCAAATTGAATGCCTCGGCATTGCACTTTTCATGCCTTATAGAAATTTCACTGTTCACTCGTACTGTTCACATTTTGAGCATTTTAGTCCCTTTTCGGATTCTTATCTCAAATAGCTTCATTTACATCTGGTTTTTTTATATTTTTACTCCAATAGTGCTTAAACCTATAAAACAACATTAATATGCATAAATAGCTAAATTATTAGGATAAATTGAACAAACATCAAGTTAGGAGGATAAAATAGTTTATACAATTACGCACTATCAAATACCCCTAAACTTAAATACTTGCTCGTCTTTGAGTACGAAGGCATACACATAACACTACAAATGGTAACAAACAATAAAAAAGATATAAAATATTGGGTCGACAAATAATTAGTAATTTGTCTCAAGAATTTCTCATGACTACTATTCTCAAGAAAATTCTAAACATCATAACCGTTCAATGTGTTAATCCAACACTTATTCATACTCACAAGTGACCTACTTGGTATGTGTGTAAATAGCTAAAATTATTAGTTGCATGCACTCGGATTAGTTTATGCACATAAGACCGTGAAATGCTCTATATGAGATTTTTGCTTTTATTTAACACTCTATATGCTTGTTTTTCGTATCACTCTCTACTAATGTAGGCACACACATAATCAAGGATCAAATAGGAATTTAGTTAGCTTGTAATGCATGGCTAGGGTGAGGGTAGTATAAAATGGATCCATTTCGGCTCAACTTACACCATAAACACACATTCCTCTCAAGACTACACAAACCAAACCATTATTTTCTACATGATTTCCCCTAAACTTATTTCTTTGATTCCATAGCTATTTTGTTGCTCTTTCTTTTTATTTAAGTTTGGGGTATAGCAAACTCAATTTTTTTTTTAATATTATTTTTTTTTACATATAAGTCACTATACCCCCAAACTTAAGCTTTTTATATTTGAACAACCAACACTTATAACCAACCCTATAATCTTTCTTTAATCCACCCCTTCATTTTCAAAAGTTTACACAACTCACTAAAAGTAGTGTTATGCCAATGGCGTGATAGTTACTATGAAGGATAACAAAAATCAAGGCTAAGGTAATGAGTTAGCAAGGAAAAATGAGTAATTAGGCTCAACAGGGATAACTAGGGGTAAAATTATACATAGGTTGGCTTGAAAGGCTCAATCGGTCCAAAGATGGCCTAAAATCATATCTTTAATTATGTATGCCCTAGGATTTCGCCTTGAGTGATATTCAAACAAGTTCTAGCGTGTTTTTGGGACCATAATTATTCTTGTAGTGCATAAAAGTCTTCTAAGTAAGCATAAAACTAAACAATTCTAATTATGTGCTTGAAATATCAAGTGGTCACAAAGTAAAGCTGAACTTGTCCTAGATTACCAAGCAAACAATCACAACATTCATTGTTTCCAAAAAAACAAAGCATTTGAAATCATGTTTCTATTTTATATCATTGACTACTAATCATTCAACCAACCCACAACTACACACTAAAATGAAAGAAAACAAACAACCCAAAGAGTGTTTTCCTCCCTCAAACTTAAATATACATGACAAAAATGAGTAAATTAACAGCATAAAAGTAAATAAACACCGAAGAGTGTTTTCCTCCCCCAAACCTAAATTTTGACATTGTCCCCAATGGCGAGAAAAAGAAAATAAGGTTAGAAAACTCCCTTAGTGGATGATATTTTAGCATGGTGGTGTTTAGATTTTTAAACCAATTATGCTGCTGGGCTGATGCTGAGTAGTTGAAGTAAGCGCCAGCTTGCTACCAAGATTTTAAATTTTGTATATTTTTCCAGTTTCTTTGATTGCATCTTTTTGGTATGCTTCAACTTCTTGTCATCATGCTCTGTTAGGCACCGACTTGTTGTTTCACACGCTGCAATACAAAAATAACTTTAAAAATAAAATATTACAAAAATTAAAAGTAAAAATTAAAATTCACTTGGGTTGCCTCCCAAAAAGCGTTTAATTTAACATCATTAGCTTGACATCCTCCTTTTTGGCTCAAAGAGGATCAAACTGCATATCTGAGGCATCTCCCTTATGGGACTTAAATCGATGTCTTCGGCTGTTAACATTCTTTTTCTTCGACTTCTACAACTCCATAAGAAAATCTTGAAGTGGCATCCCTGACCTTTTTGCTTTCCCAGAAAGACAAAATCTTAGACTGGAAGATTGAACCCCAATAGCCTATTTTGGCTATTTTCTTTTTGAAAGTACTTTGTCTATTCTTGGTTATCAATCTGTACAACGATGCCTTTTTATGATCTTGGTGTTGAATGGTTTCTATCACTTTTAGCCTCGGAGGTAATTGTGTTTCGTCTAGAATTACCATGTCAATCTGGAAATAATGGGAATAATCCTTGAAAATCTATAGATTAAGGTAATCCTCTTGAAGTCTCTCAAGTAATAGAGGTGGTGAACTACAATGACTCGAAAAGCTTTGTTGTTGCTGTTCTTTTTCTTCTTCTTCTTGTGCTTTCTCTTTTTCCTCTAATTTGACTTCATCTACATGATGATCAGCATTTGATTTAGCTAGCTCAATGGTTACAGGATGCTCCATGCCACCATTCACAGTGATTGCTTTCAGGTGCTTAATATTTTTCATCGAATTGATCACTGTGTTGCTAGGCAATACTTCTGGAGGATGATTATAGCATTTGTCTATAATTCGTTCAAATTGAGTCTTTACAGTCTGTAGAGAAGCAGATTGGCTTTATAAGAGAGCATGTACATTCTTTATACTTTGTTTGAACATATCCTCTAATATGGATTTCTTCTCATACTACAACAGATTTTCTGTTAGAAGCTCAGGAGGACTCACTTGCCTTGAAGATTATTCTTGGTGGCCACTCCAAGAAATATTTGTATGATCCCTTAATTCTTGATAATAGAAATTAGAAGTGGGGTTGTGTTGCTGTTGGTTACAACCTCTAATATAATGTGGAGTGTCAATGCATTAACCATTTGGATGGTTGTCACCACAAAAATCACATATAATCTGTTCTTTGTTCTCTACTCTTGGTGATTTTTATTGAAGTAACGCTTTCGGTTGTCCATTGACACTCGTTAAAGGCCATCTCTTCTAACAAGTTATAAGCATCATCAACACACTTATTCATGAATGCACCCCTTTCTGCAGCATCAATTATGATTCTCAATGTCCAAATAACCTATAGTAAAAGGTTTGCACAAGCATCCATTTTTGAATCCCATGGTGTGGACAATTTCTCAGTAATTCTTTGAAACTCTCCCATGCTTCATATAGAGATTTTAAATCATTCTGTACAAATAAAGTGATGTCATTCCTCATTCTTACTGTCCTTGTTGGTGGGAAGAATCTAGCAAAACATTTATATGCTAAATCATGTTGTAGTAGATCCTAAAGGTAACAACCTTAGCCAATTTTGCTTTGTCCTGAAGTGAAAATAAAAATAGTCTAAGCCAGATTGCATCATCTGAAAATCCATTGTATTTGCATAGATCACAAATTTCTAAGAAATTTAAAATATGTTCACTTGGATCTTCATTTGGCAGCTCGCTGAATTATATTGAAGCTTTCAACAATTGGATTACCTCAGGCTGGATTTCAAAGTAATCGACATCTATGTCTGATTTTTGAATGCTAGATTGTATGTTGCTTACACTTGGCACAACAAAATCTCTTAATAAACTTGATGTTCCAGCTATCATAAATAATCCACAATAACTGAAAAACAAAAAAATGAAACAAATGACAGCAATATGTATAATGACAAAAAAAATGTTTGAACTAAGAATAAGATGAATTGGTATTAGTATCAACAAGAATAATAAATAATTCCCCAGCAACGACGCCTAAAACTTGTTGTGTGATTTCTATAACATAAACTAACATATGGAACATATGTGATTTCTATATCTCATATGGATATACTCATATGGAACTTATACTTTTACACAATGATCATACATCAATTTATCTATAGCCAACACAAAATTCCCTTTTTCAAGTTCATTAAGGTTCCCTAATCAATCTAATACATTGTCATGTAATTAGAAGCATTAAGCATAGAACAAATTGAACAATTCAATACCAATATGACAAATAAGGGAAAATAATCAATCTAAGTTACATATGAGTTCAGATTGTAATCCTAACAATAAAACCTAGTTCATAATTGAAAACATAAGTTTAGAGCATCTAACAACATCATTGTACATGTTGGAATCAACAACAAATATGAAATTGAAGAGAATAAGAAATTTCCTTTGATGCAATGGTGATGTTCTTCCTCCAAAATGCAAAAATTCTTCTTTTTCCTCTTGATTTTTGCCTCTTGTTGTTGATTCTTACTTCCAAGACCCAAATGAAGTGTTTATTTTCGTGCTCTCTACTACCCAACTCTTATTGGCTCAACAATGGGCATTTATATAGGTTTAGGGTTTTAAAAAGAGGACAAATATGCCCTTAAAGAATGCGCAGAATTTAGTGACGTGGCATTCGGGTTCAATGCCACGGCATTCAGATTCAATGTCACAGTATTGGGATTCAATGCCATGGCGTGGAGCTTTTGGAATTAGCACCTCAGCACTTAAATTGAATGCCTCGGCATTGTACTATTCATGCATTATGGAAATTTCATTGTTTACTCGCGTTATTTACATTTTGAGCATTTTAGTTCCTTTTCGGATTCTCATCTCAAATTGCTTCATTTGCATCCGGTTTCTTGTATTTTTGCTCCGATAGTGCTTAAACCTATAAAACAACATTAATGTGCATAAATAGCCAAATTATTGGGATAAATTGAACAAACATCAAGTTAGGAGGATAAAATAGTTTATACAATTACGCACTATCAACACACAACTTGGCATTGACTTTAAGTGGTTTTGAGATAGACTTGCATTCTAACATCCCAAACTTCTGCAGCAAATCTTTAGCATATTTTTATTGTCTTAGAAAAATCCCTTCTATTGTCTGAGTGACTTCGAACCCAAGAAAATGCTTAAGTTGTCCAAGCTCTTTCATCTAGAAGCGAACTTTAAATTCTCTCTTGTTCGATGAATCTTTTCTTCATCATCTTCAGTGATAATTAAGTCATCCACATATACTAGCACAATTGTAAGTTTCTTTCCATTAGCATTGATGAACAGGCTAGAAATAGCTGGTGCTACAGAGTAACCATCATGTGTTAGAATATCTCCAATTTTACCATACCATGCCCTTTGAGTTTACTTTAATCCATACAACGCCTTTCTCAATTTACATTCACATTTAGGATGAAATTTGCTTTCAAATCCCATTGGTTGAATCATGTAGATCTTTCGATCCAACTTTCTATGTAGAAAAGCATTCTTTACATCCATTTGCTACAATATCCAACCTTTGCTAGCTGTCAGTGTAAGTAGTACTCGCACTGTAGTGATCTTCACTACTGGACTAAATGTTTCATCATAGTCTAGTCTATACTGTTGAAAAAATTCTTGAACTACGAACCGAGCTTTATACCTCTCTACCGATCTATCAGGATGTCTTTTGATCTTATACACTCAGTTACAAGATATAGGTTTCACATCATTTGACTTTGGCACTAAATCTCAAGTTTGATTTTTCTCCAATGCTATGATTTTTTCTTCCATAGGTTTAATCCATTTAGTGCTTTGTGATGCTTCTTCAACAATCTCGAGCTCCTTAACATTTTTCTCTTTTGCCACAGCTGTATTAGTATATTTGGGATTATGTTTTCGTATTCTTATTAAGCTTCGAGGATGAGATTAAGGGGTTACAAGTTCTAGTCCTTCATATTTGGCCTTCGTTGTCGGTTGTTGATAGATGCCAGTTTGCTAAGGACTTTAAGTTGTCTATTGCTCAATGTTGTCATCACTGCTTCCATCATCAAGTTCTTCTTAGCTCGGTTAGATTTTAATAATTTGCTCATCTATCTTTTGTTGTAGTCGTTCTTCTATTTCTTTTGAATTTGAAAGCTCATCTTTTTGTGACAACCACTATGAAGATGCTTCATCAAACACCATATTCCTTGATGTGTAACACCGCCCACTAGTAGGGTCATAATATTTTCATCATTTACACTGAATATCATATCTAATAAAGATACGTCTGATTACCTTTTTGTCGAATTTGTTTCTCAGGTGACTTGGCACAAACACATAGCATATATAACTAAATACTCAAAATAACTCACTGTAGGTTTCATATCTCACAACTTCTCAAAGGGTGATATGAACCCTAACTTTGGTTGAGGAAGCTTCTTAGTCACATGTGCTGCAATCTTTATTCCTTTGGCCTAAAATCTTCCTGGTACATTTTTTGCATGCAACATACTTCTACAAATCTCTGCAAGATGTCGATTCTTTCTTTTTGCAACACCATTTTGTTGTGGCGTGTTGGCACATGTAAATTGATGTCGTATTTTTTTTTTGAAGATATTGTGAGAACTCATCAGAGGTATATTCTCCTCAATTATCTATGCGGAGACAATGAATCTTTCTTTTAACTTCTCCTTCAGTTGTTTCTCTAAATTCTTTGAACTTGAAAAAAGTATTTAATTTTTCCTTCATAAAGAAAACCCATACAAACCTTGAAAAGTCATCAATAAATGTCACCATGTACGGCATGCCACTAATTGATGGCTGCTTGATAGGTCTAAACACATCAGAGTGAACAAACTCTAATGGCTCTTTAGCTCTAACTTTGACTCCTCATATGGTAGTTGATGTGCCTTGCTATATGACATCCCACAAATACTGTATCCACTCTCACATCAAGTTGAGGTAGACCCTTAAGCACTGTCTTATTCATCATTACTTTCAGCTTATAACAACTTACATGTCCCAATTGTGCATGCCACAAATCTACTGTCTCATTCTTTTAAGTCTTGTCTACATAAGCTGACTTTGCTAATAGTACATAGGCTAACTCTAGTCATCGTCCTTCCATTGTTAGTGTTCCTATAATTTTTAAATCTTGGTACACCTTAATATCTTGTGGACCGAACAAGACATAGTGTCTAAAAAATGTTAATTGTGATAGTGACAATAGATTCTTTTTCATGTCAGAGACATGATAAACATCTTGAAGTGTTACCTTGTTAGGACTGTAACGAGGTGCAAGGACTGTGTTACTGATGTGAGCTATAGACAATCTTGAGTTGTTGACTGTCACCACCACACGACTTTCTTTGTACTTAGTTATATCTTGTAGCTTTTCTTCGTCACCAGTCATATGATTTGAACATCCTGAGTCGACAATCTAATCATTTTCATAGTCAATCTATCCCGGCATTATCACTGAGAGTGATAGGTTTTCTTCCTCTATAGCGATAGACGCTTCAGCATCCCACTCATCTTCACTTTTTCTTTCTGAATTTTATATGGTAGCATTACCCTTAGCAGACCTTTTCTTGGACCAATAATCTTTTGCCATGTGTCTAATTTTTTCACAATCGTAGCATTTTCTTTCAAATGTTTTCTCTTGCTTAGACTGACTACCAATATCGCGAGTCCTCTATACTCCGTCTGTCTGTGAGCTGCCTTCTTGGTGATGACTCTTTATCTTGTCATCATCTCCTTTAGATCCTTTACTAGTACGTCGTTTAAATCGACCTTTCCTTTTGTCAATGTAGAGTGCTTCTTCAATGCCTTTTAATGAAACCTCACCCATTTGCTTGGTAATCACTTCTTGATCAACAAGAAACTTTTTAAACTTAATAAGAGATTATTGGGTTCGCTAGCCTTTTACAGCAGTAACAAAACTTCTGTACTCGGGCCTTAAACCATGGATGATAATTCTTTTCATCCTAGTTTCAATAATAGCAACTGCAGGATCTAACTCAGATATTTCATAGCACAAGGACTTTACCTTTGTGAAGTATTGGTTGATCGTCATGTTGCGTTGTGCAATAAAAAATAGTTCATTCTCTAGAAGTTGTAGTCGCATATTGTTTTTCTTTAAGAAGAGTGATGCAAAAGTGTCTCATGCTTCATTTGGCATCCTGGCCTTTTTTATGTGCTCTAACATTTCTTCTTTAACTGTGGTTTTAATGACGAACATAGCCTTATTAGTTTTTACCTACCATATTTTTAAAGTGACTTCGTCTGTTGGCTGCTTCACTTCATTCCCGCTAACGACCTCCCAAAGATCTTGGCCTTGAAGGTAAGACTTTATTAACGTTGCCCATGTATTGTAATTTTAGTTGTTGAGCTTCTTAATTCCTCAAACTACTTGAAGGTCTCCCATTGTGCCTGCAAGACTTCAATAATACTAGACAAGTTTGATCTTAAACTGCAAGCTTGTAGAGTTTCAAACTCTTCACAAGTCAAATAAAATTCTACTAAGGTCAATCTTTGACCGTCCCGCTGTTACTCCTAACAGCGCTTCCACCAGCACCACAGTAACAGTGCCTACGTTTTTATTTATATAAATTGTACACCAGGAAAGTTCTCAAGAAAGACTAGAGGGGTCATAATGGTCCAACTTAAAATTCAGACTCCGTAGGCAATATTAACCCTTTTGACAGAACTTTCCTAGACATGCACCATTCATACAACTACACCAGGCTCTGATATTGGTATTGTATATTTGAATAATAACTATATAAGTAGTACTTTAACTACTGTTCTACACCCCTAATAACCTGACTATGATACCAAGTGTTGAGCATAATGGAGCACAAATGGAACACTTTTATTAGTACAATAAACTCAAAACTTATAACAAATTTAGAAACTCACTCTTTCTCACTTACAACACAACACTTACAACTCAACCTTCACACACTCTTTGTTGAGCTTATTATTTTCTCAACTCTCTAACACTCATAACTCTCAACAACTGATCAAATACTTGATCAACTCTTTATTCTTAACTTTTTTTTCTTGTAAAACCAAATAAGGAAGGAGGGTATTTATACTTAGTTTCAATAAACTAAAATCATACAAATAAAATATTGTAAAAATTTATTAACCACATAAGTTTATAATACTTATCTCCTTAATTATTAACTCTAAAATATCTTACTTAACTTAGAAATTTCAAGAATTTGGCTTGTAAAATTTGGACTTAATCTTGGGCTTGGTGTTGTAATATTAACAGAAAACTTAGTGGTTGTTCCATGAAGATTGTTTCCTTGAGAAATGCATGCAAGAAGACATTTTTGACATTCAATTGATGCAAACACTGATTTAAATAAATGAAAATTGCTAGAAGGAGCCGTATTGTAGTTGGTTTTATCATCAGGCTAAATATTTCCTTAAAATCCAATTCGGGTATTTGAGAGTATCCTTGAGCAACCAATTGTGCCATATAGTGATCTATAGAGCCATTTTCTTTATATTTATTAGAAAAATCCATTTTAATCCAAAGATATTTGTATGAGATGGTTGTGGAACCAAGTCCCATGTCTGATTCTCATTCAGTGCTTTTAGTTTTCTTTCATTGCTGCATATCATTCAATTCTTTTAAAGCTATTTTCTAAGATTTCAGTTCTTTCTGAGTTATAAGAGCCATTTCGTTGATTAAAGTATGATTTTTTTCAAAGTTTGTTCCTTGTGATCATATGGTGAGGAAGGGAAGTATCTTGGTGTTGAGATAAAGAGGTTGAAAGGAACCGAAAGATCTAAATAAATATCAATGCCTTCAGGGTTAGCATATTTATGTAAGGTGGAAAAGAGTTTTTATTGTCTTCTGCTTCCACGGGATGTGTAAGACTTGAAGGCTAAAGATTTGTATTTGTATAAGGTTTCGAAGTAGTATAAATGTTGCCTATATATTGCTTAAATTCTGTTTTAGAAAGAGGGTCAATGTCTTGTTCAAAGTTGTCTTAAATGATAGTGGTGTTGTTCTTGTCTTTTAGCGTGAGAGATTTTACTTTCTTGGTCTTCTTTATTATGGACACTAATTTAGAATACCATTGAGGGTATTCTTTATTGGAAATGGTACTTATGTGTCATTTCGATATATAGTAAACATTTCAATAATAATTATTAATACATAATTATATGGTAAGAAGTTGTAAATTTCTTATACATGGTAGATCTAAAAACGTTTAGATCTAATCTAAAAAAGCTTAGGTTAGACTAAAATTAACCATTCTAAAGAGTTAGAACTCTATTTGAAATAGAGATAAAGACACGAGAATATTATAGTAAGGACGTAGCTGTAAAAAGTTACAAATAGTACTATAAAATTTCATTGCTCAATATATTTGCGAAAATATTATTTTTGATCCATGGTTACCGACACGAGTAGATCTGTATTTCTTCTGAATCGGTATATATCTTTATCTGAATTATTCAGATGGTTAGTCTTAGTTGACCATGAACTCAGTGGAAGTCCATATAGGTATGCAGGTATTCAGTAAAGACTAGGTACTAAAAAGACTCACAAAGACTTCCAATAGACATCTCATAAAGCTGTCAATAGAGGGTTTTCTTGAGTTGAGTAGTATTCGTGATCCTTTGACCTGAGTGCCACAGTGAACTTATGAGTGATCCACTATACCTTAGTTTCACATATATCAGATACTTTTCATAGTCTGACCGCTAGATGTCACTTGGTATGGTTCGATGCTCATAGAGTTTGATGCTCATAGAGTTTTGTGTGTGTAGATATTGAATTTATCAGCTCATATGAGTGAGTTATATATCCTAATACTCTGAGATTTTATTTTAGGAAGTCTTGTGACCATATGCATAAAACTTGAAAATGAGTTTTTCATAGGGTTAAACAACATCACAAATAAGTTTGCAGATATTGTTTACAGAAATACGTATTTAGATATAAGTTTATGGTTGATCATACAGAGATTTGATAGTGATGATCTATATCTCTAATATTCCAAGGATATAGGTGACTGAAAGATTATACGGATATGGTTAACCTTAACATGTATGGTTTAACACACTGTTCTTTAATATCCATAACGTGTGTGTAGGATATCGGTCACGAACTTGTGAAAGTATTTCGTAAGACAAATAGGTGTGAACCTAAAAAATCTCATAATATGAAGTATACTCGTTGAGTACCAGGGTAGTGGTATAGATCGTATGGATTAATCCGGGAAGGCTTCGAAAAGTATGATACATTTTAAGACCTATTTGAAAAGTAAAAACTATAGTTTGCAAATATTTTAAATAGGTCCCTTGTGCATGAAAAAGAAAATTGCACATATGGCATCCATACATGGCCATTTATGTGACAAATGGCAGCATGTATGGAGTTGCATATGACAAATTTCACCCATACAAAGTATTTGCATATATGAGTGACATTTGTCACTTATGCATAAGCCTACATAACATCACATGGCTACATGTAAGACATATGGCCACTTGAGAAGTCTTTCGCTTTATTAAAAAAAATGAAAAGAGTTTTATTTGTACATAATTTAATTGTAGAATGCAAATTTGTGCCAAGTAATTGAGAGAAAATACAAGTTTTAAAATTTTGCATTTAGGTCCCTAAAATATATTTTTATGCATTTGATGCTTAAACCAATTCAAGAGTTGAGTTGTTTGTTGATTGCTATAAAAATTACTAATCAAAGGCTACCACTCTAGTTACTTAATCCCACCAATTGTTAGAGTCTAGAATTGTTCAAGAGAAGACTTCATTGTGAGCTCAAATGGCTTCAAAGTTTAACAATCTTCACCAACTCGTCTACAAGGGTATGTATATAATTCACATACTATTTTTGATTTAGTTGAAATGTGTATATGTTGAATATATTGTATTATTCCGCTACGTAATGTATGTTGGACATGCATTTTAAAATTTTCAACATGTGCACAATTACATTCATACACCATTCAATGCACTAACAGATAGTATTAGAGCGTGTTTTGTGTATTTTGGAGTTATTGGAGTATTATTTGAAGTGTTAGAGATGCCCATAGTAATTGAAGGTTCATTTTAAAGTGTTTAAAGTACAAAAAATGGCCTACTATCGAGGGAATGTCGCGGTGTTACAATTTGAATACTGGGGTGTTCATATGTAGACATGAACGCTAGGGGATTCTATACGTAATGCAGGGGCATTCATCCTAGTTTCTGTATATGGGAATATTAGGCATTCAAGTGTTGAATGCAGGGGTGTTGGATGAGACAGAATGATAAGGCGTTCATATATTAGACACTAAGGGGGCGTTCTCATACAGAATGCAGGGGCCTTCATAAGTTTGAACGTTGGGGCGTTAAGGTAGTTAATGATTGGGCATTTAGCTATATAATGCTGGAGCGTTGAGGCAACTTGATGCGGGGGTATATTAAGTTGAATGGTGGGGCTGTAGCCTAAAAAAACAAAAATAAAAAACAAATTTTTTTTAAAGCATTATATTGTATAATGCTAGGTTATTTTACCTTTCGCATTAATCGTTCCAAACTATATACTCTAATTTGCATTTTTACTTATGAAATATTTATTTTTTATTATTTAATACAGTTATAATTGTCATATTGCTGTATTATAAAATGTAAATATTTGTTTACGCTATTAAACAAAATAAGAACCCTACTGGTGTTAGTAGTTGTGTTTCCATTAACAAATATTCTAACTATGAATCAGATCTGTATGAGATGCCAAAACTTTATTATTAAATTGCAAAAATCTCTTTTAGTCAAATTGAAATATATTTCATTATGAGATAATGATTATAAATAGTCCACATTGTCAATATGGTATTAGATTAGTCATCTTGATCTTTTCTAGTATTGTTAAAGCGTAAGGGACCGGTCGGTGTGATCTGGACTATTCGAATAAACATAAGATGAAGCAAATATAAATGAAAGTATTATCCAATATTGCTAAAGCGTGAGGGTAGTATTGGTAACTTATAGTTGATCATTTGCAAGTTAATCTTATAAAAAAAAACCCAATATTGCTAAAGCATAAGGATAAAATGTATTTAGGATCAGAAGTAAGAGTTGCATGAGATGCAAGTGACAAAAGTTCTCTACGTTTTGGATTTTACAAAGGCCAACATAAAGCGTAAGGCTTAAGTAGAATGCTGATTAGATCTACTTCTCACTGTAAAATTTAAAATGTTTAAATTTTTATTTGTCCTATTTAAGAGATTATAGGAAATATGTAAAGCAGTGGAAGGGCATCTTTGTATCAAAAACATATACTAATTATATCCATGATTTAAAAAATATTAATTTTAATGATTAGAAAAGTTCTGCTAAACATCTCCTGTCTTTTCTTATGGAAATAAGAAAAGAAGAATATGAGCAATCCGTTAAAGACACATATTTGATACACACAAACTATAGGGCACCAAATTAATAATTATGACTAACTTTGAATATGAGAATTGTTCTAGATTCGGAATAACTTGAATATATCATAGATCAGTAGATGATAAGAGGTGTATCTAATAATACTTTTTCTGAAGAGGTTTAAATTATCAAAAAAGGATAAAGATGATTTAAGGGTCAAGTCATATATATCCTAGCCTCGATATCTACTGATATTCAGTGGGAGCATATGCACAAGTTATGTAAGTAGTATTATACTCCATTTGAAAGAATAGTTTGATATATCTAAATCCACAGGATAAGAATAAATAAAAATGAAAGTATTTTTATTGTAGTGTGATTGGACATTATAAACATTACTGTCCAAGTATCTTGTCATAGACAATATAAACCCCTTATGTCTCTATTTACCACATACAAACATTTCACTGGCATTTGATACTAAAAATGGTTGTATATTAGATACGGCCTATTCGTCTTATATCTATAATTTGTTGTATAAATTGAGAAATGCCAGGAAGTCATAGAAATGAGAAGTACATCTCATGTATGAAATAGAGATTTTTAGAATAATGAAGTTGTTCAAATTTTTAGTTACTTCTCTCCTCTTTACTTGCAGAAGCATTAAGTTGTATGTATTTTATTTTGTGCTAAACATTATTAGATAGTTAATATTTCTTCTTGTGTGAGACATTGAAGGTTATCATGTATATTGTAATATTCATTCCTATTAGTAGTATTTGGTGTCTAGATTTCAGTATAGAGTAATAAAGACACTGTAGGGTTATCCAATTCTAATCCTATTAGAAAATGTTTTTTATAGCACATGTGAGAAATATTAGTCCTAATTTGAAAATTTCACACTTGGTTGGAGTATAGGACGACCATAGAATTTTTTTTAAATTTTCTCCATAGGCTTGGAAAAGGAAATTTTAATTTATTGCATGAATTTCCATCTAAGGGTTATGTATGGAACAAGCCTTTATTGAGAAACACAATCCATATATTAGAGAATAAACCAATTAGAGATAATTTCATATATTTCCAAGTTAGGAATTCTAGTTAGTTCCTTTGACTATTTTAATAGATAGTTACAAGGAACCAATTACCTACTTAGTTTTCTACCAATGGTAAATTAGAATTTTAAAGTAAGTTAAAGGGCAAATTGATCAATAGAAGGAGCACTACATAAAGGTAGAAGTGTGTAGAAATTTTGAGAGATGAAAGCAAAAATATCTTAGAGCAAAAGAGAAGCAAAATTCATCCAAATGAAAGGAGATGCTGCTACAGTGAAATTTCAATTTTGTTTTCATGATTTTCATGCTTAATCAAGCTAAAATAAGGTCAAGTACAAGTTTCTAAGATCAAATGAAGCCTCAATTAGTGAAAATTCAAGAAAAAGAGGTAAGAAAGGCATTGTTTTGTGAGGTTGATATGTGAACTTTCAAAATTGCTGCAATTGATATTCTTGTGTGTATTCTTGGTTTAGATTGAGTTGAATTCTAGTGTGGAGCTTGAAGGAGTCATCAAATCAAAAAAAATTGGTAAGGTACGAATTAGGATTTTGGGTGATTTAGATGTAGAGACTTAAATCGGTTATAATTAGAGCATTAGAATGAAATTGGCTTGATTTTGATGCAATTGAAACAAGAGATTGATGAAAAGAAATATGTTGAGTGGTGGATGTAAATTCAGCCACTTTAGAGAAATTAGAGTTGAGTTATGTTGTGATTGCATTGTTGTGTATAAATGGTGTATTATGTATATTGAATGAATGTATATGGTTGATGAAAAATCAAAATTGAAGAAAAAGAGACATAATTGTCCATTTTGATAAGGTGGGGGGCAATTATGTCCAACCAAAGTTATAGGGTGTTAAGAAATTTTTAGGGCGTCAGATGGTGATTTAGATTAGATTAAATGACTCCGTAAATGAAAACCAAAAAGTAATATCCATCTGGACTTTGTATGCCGATTAGGGCATTTAGTAGTTAAATGAGATTCTAGCGTTTGAATTGGTTCTAAATGTCATTTATGGCCTGTAGGTGAAGAAAATTGAGACCAGTAACGGGAGCAAAATTCTGGAGCAAATTTGACCTCGGAGCGTTTGTGAGTGAGTGAAAACCTGTCATTGTTTATCTTTCATTTATTATGTTTTCGCATGATGAAATTTTAGGTTTTATGAGCTTTTAATGTATAAACATGCTTTATGATTTTGATATATATCCATAGATATGCATTTACATAGTTTGTTTAAGAAACAGCTTTAAAACTACTACGTCAGTTTCAAAGGCCATTGATATCCTTAGATTTATAGTGGTGGTAATTGTATTAGACCCGGCTAATATATCCCGTACAAATGGGCAGGTATTGGGGTGTGTCACTAACTCTAAAAAGTCAGGTTCTCAAGTCATGTGAGTTGCTCTATGTGTATAAGGTATTATCTCACTATATATAGGCGATGTAGGATTCTGCTACATAGCCAGTGAGATGTCTTAGGATGCCACTGTGGGTGCCGCTAGTTGAGGCACCCCGTGACCTACTCACGTGTGCGGTGCTAGTTGAGTCACTGTGTGAGTATAAAACTTTATGATTACCATTCGTACAGTTTAGAAAGAAAATGGCCGAGTGAGGGCTTTAATAGTTTTCGATCTACCAACTACATATCATACATTTATATATACATGCTAGCTATTTTGTTGTACAGATTTCGGATATTATTTTTCGAAGCTGTAAATAAAACCCGCTCGGCAAGATTTCATCGGGATATGATGTTAGAAACTATTTTATAGCTTTATACAAGTTTTAGAAGCATGATTTATGCATGTATTTTAGAATTTAATATCTATGCAGAATCGTATTTTATTTGAAATCTTAATACACTCACTGAGTTCCTTTAGCTCACTTGCTTTGTGTTTTATATTTTCTAAACCTCTTTTCTAGGTGCAGGTCTCAGTACGCAAGTTGTTAATTCTCTTACTGCTGATTAGTAGGCCAAACTTGAATATCATTTTTGTAAATGTAAATGTGCTAAATAGCACCATTTTTTCTTTTTGCATAGTAGTTATAGGCATGTGTATTTGTACGTATATTTTGAACCAACAAGAAAAGATTTCGATATTATGATAATCATTTTTACTTTTAAGTGAGTACTCGTTCTGAGATTTAAATGAAATTATTGAGTTGTGTTGGATTTATTTTGAAAAGAAACGAAGGTCCTATTTGGTAGTATTGAGAAGTATTTGAAATAGAAGTGCAATTTCTTTATAGGTTTTGTATTAGATTTTCAGAAAACTAGGGAAAACTCGGCCCCCCCCCCCCCCCCCCCCCCCTCCTTTTTTTTTAAATTTTAAGAAGTCATTTTCATGTATATTCCAAGATTTTCTCAGTAATAGTAAAAATTAAAAAGGGGTTCGCCTCGCGAAATTTCTTAACTTACATAGTTATATTCTAAGGAACTTCCCTCAGGGTGCCCAACAGGGCCACTATGATCTACAGTAGAGGGTCTCGAGCCGAGTCCTGTCAGAGTAGTATCAGAGCCTGATTTTTGAAGTTTTTAGTTAAAAATTTTATTTTTAGAATGAGTTTCTTGAAATTTCATGCATATTTTTCTAAGATTAGTAAATTAAATTATATGCATTTACTAATCATTTGCATCACTAAATTCATAAAAAATATGCATCGTCGTGGGGCCCACGTACTAGGAGAGCAACTGCGAAGGCTCTTGCATCTGAAGAGGAGCAGGGGAATAAGTCGATAAATGTTCATACGCCTCAGACCCCTCTTGAGTCATCTCAGCCTGCCGAGCCAGATGATGGAAACATGAATGCAACTCAGATGGCCCAGACACTAACAGCAGCAATCCAGCAGCCAAGGGAGATAGAAGTGTCCATCGAGCCCGCCAAAAAATTGGGCACTAAGCCGTATGATGGTATCGGAGACCTTGAGGGAGCCCTATCCTGGTTATAGAATAATGAAGAAATTTTTGAGGTTATGAGATGTACTGAAGAACAGATAGTGGTGTACTTTGTATTTCTGGTGAAAGAAGGAGCAAAAGACTAGTGGAAGGCCTTGTAAAGGAGGAATGCCGATACGGTATCTTGGGTGCTTTTCAAAGAGGAATTTCTGAATAAGTTATATCCCAAAAGTTATAAAGATGCGAAGATAGAAGAGTTCTTCAAGCTGAAACAAGGTTCTCTCTCGGTAGCAGAGTATGAGAAGAAGTTTTCAGAGCTCCTCTGTGCCGTTCTATTTATAGCTGATAATAAAGAGCATAAGGCTAATCGATTTGTAATGGGTATTAATCCTCGGATCAAGGCATATGTGGTATCGGCAGCCCACACTCAGTATGGAGCATTGGTGGAAGTCGCAACTCGAGTTCAAAGAAGCATGACATCTATTACTAAACTGAAACAGCAGGGCTAGAAAAGAGGTTGGTCAGGTGGTTCTCGAGGAGGACCTAGTAAATTCACACAAATAGAGGAGAGATCTACATAGTCTAGTAGTCAGAAACCAAGCCAATGAGCTCAATCCAGTCAACATTCTGTTCGGCAACCATCATCGGCCGAATCTCGAAGCACTAAAGAGAGTTGGAAGAATTTTTCAATATGTAATAAATGTGGCAAGGCCCATCCAGAGGATTATAGGAAGGGGACTACCAGTTATTATAAGTGTGGCAAGAAGGCTACTATATGAGAGATTGCGAGAATGATGGAGCCAGTAGTAAGCCAGAAGACAGACCACCAGCTCCGAGACAAACTAGTAGTGGTCGAGGACAAATTTGAGGATCTCCCCAATTTAAAACGCCGAATGGCTCAAGCCAGCCTAGTAAGGGAGCCAATCGAGGAGGATCGTCTGAAGGACCACAAGGCAGACCTTATACCCAGGTTAAGGTATTTGTAGTGACCCAGCAGAAGGCGGATGCGGCCCCAGAAGTTGTGACAGGTACGATGTCAATTCTTGATCGAGATGCTTATGTACTAATAGATCCTGGAGCAACCGATTCTTTTATTTTTATGGAGTTTGCTGCAAATGTTAGTATAGTGCCCCAATTATTAGATTATGTAGTAGTAGTGTCTCTTCCTACAGGAGACTCCATTGTAGCAAAAAGGGCATATAAGGGTAGTAAAATCAATATTAAGGGCCAAACGTTTATAACAAATTTGATTTTGGTGGCTATCAGTAAGTTTGATGTGATTTTGGAGATGGATTAGTTGTCTAAATATCAGGCCTCAATGGATTATTTTCGAAAAGAAGTCAGATTAAGTAGCCTAGGGGGAACAGAAGTTATTTTCTGTGTGCAAAAATCACTTCCTGTCAGTATGGTGTCGGTTATGAAGGCAAGAAAGATGCTTCAGAAGTCGTGTTAGGGGTACTTAATTTATATTGTAGAAGTAAGAGATGGTAAAATAAAATTAGAGGATATTTCAGTGGTTAGAGAGTTTACGGATATTTTCCCAGAGGATCTTTTGAGCTTACCTTCTGATAGAGAAATAGAGTTTCGAATAGAAATAGCTCCCAGAGCGTAACCAATTTTCAAAGCACCCTACAGAATGGCTCCTTCAAAATTAAAAGAACTAAATGTGCAGATAGAAGAGTTGGTGAATAAGGGTTTCATCAGACCCAGTACTTCTCATTGGAGGGCATCGGTGTTATTTGTAAAGAAGAAAGACAAAAGTATGAGATTATGCATTGATTATAGGGAACTGAATAAAGTAACAGTACGTAATCAATATCCACTTTCGAGAATTGATGATTTGTTTGATCAGCTACAGAGGGCCAGAGTATTTTCCAAGATAGATCTGAGGTCAGGCTATTATCAACTGAAAATTTGGGGGGAAAATGTTCTCCAAACAGCCTTTAGGACCCGATATGGGCATTATGAATTCCTGATTATACCTTTTGGGCTGACTAATGCCCCAGCTACTTTTATGGATCTTATGAACAAAGTCTTTCGATCCTATTTATATTAGTTTTTTATAGTATTTATTGATGATATACTGGTTTATTTAAGCAGTGAGGAAGAGCATACAGAACATCTGATGATTATTTTGAAAACCTTAAGGGAGCATCGGTTGTACGCCAAACTCAGTAAATGTCAGTTCTGGCTAAATAGAGTTGCATTTTTAGGACATGTAATCTCCGCAAAAGGGGTAATAGTAGATCCCCAGAAAATTGAAGCTATAGTAAATTGGAGACAGCCCACGAATGTGACGGAGGTTAGTAGTTTCTTGGGTTTGACTGGATATTATAGGAAGTTTGTAGAGAGATTTTCAAAGATAGCCGCATCTCTGACTAAATTAACCCAGCAAAAAGAGAAGTTTATGTGGTTAAAAGCGTGCCAGCAGAGTTTCAAAGAGCTAAAGTGAAGCTTGACTTCAGCCTCAATGCTTATACTGTCATCAGGGAAGGACAGATTTACTATATATTGTGATGCTTCCAGGCAAGGTCTAGGTTGTGTGCTGATGCAGAAGGAAAAGTAATAGCCTATATTTCCAGACAATTAAAGAAGCATGAATAGAATTACCCTACATATGACTTAGAACTAGCTGCAATAGCTTTTGCTCTAAGAATTTGGAGGCATTATTTAACTAAGGTTCCTTGTAAGATCTTTACAGACCATATGAGCTTGCAATACTTGTTCACCCAAAAAGAACTGAATATGAGACAGTGAAGATGGCTAGAGCTTATTAAGGATTATGAGTGTTGATGAACACATGAAAATGCATATTGATTAAGAAATTCAGTCACCATTTAATATCACTAATTTTAGCATTTTTGTACTTTTAACTTGAAATAAAGTGTTCTCTTTAAATTGTGATTAATGAATGTTATTTGCACAAGTTTAGGTAAAATGGACATAGCTCTCAATGTAAAAATTAAAATAAAGAAATTCTTGAACCTGGAGCAACATGACTCAATCTTACACAAACTTGAAGAACAGTGGAAAAGCCAAATCCAACATGTTATGGGCCAAAAATTGATATACAATAAAATCAGGCTACAACTTCTGCTCAGCTTAACCTAACTCATGTATTTAGATCATATCTCACCAAATACATACCCAATTAGTATAATTTTTGAAGCTATAAAATACTGACTTAATTATCAACAACTTTTATGTTGATGGTAAAGTCCAAATCAATCGTTATCATGGACAAAATTATCTTGCAAATGGGTAAAAAGATTGTTGGTTGAAATCTGATGTAACTTTGGAACTATACTCATATCTCTTTGGATAATCATCCAATTTGCATGAATCTTGAGCCTATGGAAAGAAGAGATAAAATACTACAACTTTTATGGTGGCCATAGAGGCTACATCGGCCATTTATATTATCAAAAACATTCTGCAAGTGGGTGAACGAGTTGTTGGCCTAAAATTATTGAAGATTGATGTCACACATGATATATTTTCATTCATTACCTATATAAGGACACTCTTAGGACGTTTTCAACATTAGATAATTCTCTCTTATTTTCTTCTCATTAACATGTATTGTAATCTAGGCTAGAGTTCTTGACAAGGCTAAGAGATGAACTTTTATGTGTAATAAACCTACTTCTATGCTTTGATTCGTTGTCAAGAGCTACAAATGTTGTAAGTTTAGCTTTGATTAAACTCTTATCTATTTTATTTTCTATAATCCATAGGTTATAATTCTCATGTCTCATATATATTCAGTCATGCTTTTCTTATGTGATTCTTGTTGAATTATAATTGTTATTGGTTACATTGTTTTATATGTTAATCTTTTACTGCAATATTGTTGATTGATATATTATCGATCTTGGATAACATTTAAAGACAATAAATGTTTGATATTCAAGTTGATCTTTTACTGCAATATTGTCAAAATAATATATTGTCGATCTTAGATAACTTGTATAAATGAGCATGATTTGGGTTAATATTTGCAAAAGAGTTTAGTCATATCAAATGCTTATGTTATCAAATGTGTTATATTTTACATATCTTTCGATTGATTGTTTAAATGTAAAACTGTCAATTGAGTTATAAACATTGAATTAAAGTGTAAAGTAGATTTATAAAGCATAAATATGATTCTCGAAACCTTATTTAAATCATCATAAGACATTTTCCTCAATTCATAGATAATTCTATCTCATCCACTTAAAGCAATTAATTAATTTTCTCATTTGCTATTGCTTTAATATTTTACTTCACCAACCTATTTTGCTAAAAGCTTGCTCGTGGGATCGACACCTTAATTTATATTGCAATAGCCGCGTTATATTTTGAGCCTCAACAAAATTTGACGTTGTTGTCAGAGAGGCACACTAAGCGAAAGTCGGTTGCGTTTATCAATACTAAAGCAGTAACTTTGTACATTTTCTTTTCTTTGTAAAATCTTAGTTTTATTTTTTTTGTTGTAATTCATTTTATTATCCATAGTTGGTTCTACCACCTAATTTATTTTATTTTTTTAGTTAATTTGTTATATTTTATATTATTTTAATGGCTGATTTTACCGTCTAACTTAGTTCATTTTTTATTTATTTATTGTACTTTGCACTTTATTTTCTTTTATTTATTTATCGCACTTTATTTTCTTTTATTTATTTATTGTACTTTTTTTTATAGTTAATTTGTTGTATTTTTTTATTGGCTGGTTCTATCGCCTAACTTAGTTTATTTTTTTTATTGTACTTTATTTTCTTTAGTTAATATGTTGTATTTTTATTTATTTTAATGGTCAGTTCTACCGTCTAACTTTTATATATTTATTTATTGTACCTTTTTATTTATTTATTGTACTTTATTTTATTTTTTTCTTTTTATTTATTTATGGTACTTTGCATTTTATTTTCCTTTATTTATTGTACTTTTTTTTTATTTACTTATTGTACTTTTTATTAATTTATTTATTGTACTTTACAGTTTATTATCTTTTGTTCATTTATTGTATTTATATTTCATGTTTGGTCTTACCACTTAACTCATTTCTATTTCTTGTTGTGTTTTATTTCACTTCTTAATTTTTCTTGAGCATTTCTTTCAAAAAAAAAATAGTAAAAACAAAAAAAAGGTCTTAGGATGTATGCATCGACTTAAAGACAAACGAGGAAGATTCGTGAGAAAAGTAGAACTAAAACCATCACCACAATTTGTAAGGAAAGAGAATTCACCATCTAGTTCATCTTGTAATTCTAACACAATGAGCTAACACGAAGATAACCCTATTAGAACTCTAAAAGATTACTTGCATCCTACTCGCGCAACCACACCATCATGCATTATATTTTCACCTAACACACAATATTCGGATTTTAAACCTAGAATGATACAACTTCTGCCCACTCTTTATAGTCTAGATAGTGAAAATCCTTATGTACATGTTAAAAAATTTGAAGAGGTAATTGCCACCTTCCATAGCCAACCCAAAGCCATAGACACTGTTAGGCTTAAATTTTTTCCTTTTTCTTTGAAAAACAAAGTAAAAAGTTGGATATACTCTTTGAGGCCAAGATTTATAGGAACTTGGGCAGAAATGACCCAAGTACTTTTTTAATAAATACTTCCCATAGCACAAAACTAATGGCTTGAAAAGACAAATTTCTTTCTTCTCCCAAAAAGACAGTGAATCCTTATTTCAAGTATAGGAAATGTTTAAAGAGTTGCTAAATCTATGTCCTCATCATAAGTATAAAAATTGGCTCTTGGTTAGCTATTTTTATGAGCGACTCATAATTAGAGAGTGTCAGTTTGTTGAGATGATGTGTAATGGGGAGTTCCTTTACAAAGATCCAAAGAAAGCCATAGAATTCCTTAATGACTTAGCCGAAAAAGCCCATACATGAACTGGACATAGCATTACTGAAAGCACAAATAGGTCATGACCCAGTGGAGTTTTCCATCTTAGGGAAGAGGATAATCTCAAAGCCCAATTAGAAGTCTTAACTAGAGAGTTAAAGGCCTTGAAAATCAAAGAGAAAAGGATTATCCACACAATTGCTAAGGTTATGTCACATGATGTCTGTTTTGTCTGTGGATGAGTGGAACACTTAGCTTAGGATTTCTCCACTTATTCACCTTACGCTGAAACCTATAATCCTAGCTCGAGAAACCACCTAACTTCAGTTGGAAATCTGACCAACAAGCCAATAGCCATTGGAAATAAGAACAACAAGCACCCAAGTCTTATGTTGCACCTCAATATAATGCACAACCAACCAGGAGTCCTTTAGATGATACATTACAAGCATTTATAGAGGCATAAAGTAAGACTAATAAAAAATTTGAAACAATACTTGTGCAGGTGATAGATAAAAATAAAGAAATCAAGAGTCAAATCATAAATCTGACCAATGCCTTAACTGTACAAGAGTAAGGTAAGTTCCATCTCAACCTTAATCTAATCCGAAAGGACAATTCATGGCACAAGCTTCTAATTCTGATGCACAAAATCTCAAAGAAGTCAATGCCATTACTACTCAAAGTGGTAAGATTATAAGTGAGCTTACTTTTAAAATTAACACATCTACGAGTAGTAAAGACGCCCCCCTTGAAAAAGAGGCCATAGTGAAAAAAAAAGCCCGAAAATAAGTTTTCAATCCCAGTGCCTTTTCCTCAAGCTCTTTGACCGGTTGAAAAAAATTCAAAAATTCAAGGTGAGATTTTGGAACATTTGAAACAAGTTAAGATTAATCTTCCCTTGTTACATTTGATTAAGTAGGTTCCAACTTATGTCAAAGTCATCAAGGATCTTTGCACTATCAAAAGAAAATACCATGTAAAGAAAACTATATTTTTGGCAGAACAAATAAGTGCAGTGATTGAACAAAAGACACCACCCAAGTATAAAGACCCAGGATGTCCTACAATCTCTTGCCAAATTAGGACACATGAGTTTGGTTAAGCTTTGTTAGACTTAGGAGCAAGTGTAAATTTAATGCCTTATTCTATTTACTTGTAATTAAGACTTGATGAGATTAAACCTACATCTATAGTCCTACAATTAGCTGACCGATCAATCAAGAATCCACAAGGAATAGTAGAAGATATTTTGTTGCAAATTGATAAATTTTACTACCCTGTTGATTTTCTTGTTTTAGATACTCATTTTGTTGTTAACATGGAGTCAAAAATCCCTCTTATTTTGGGGAGACCTTTTCTTGCCACTGCTAACACTCTTATTAATTGCAAAAATAGTCTAATGAAATTATCTTTTGGGAATATGACTCTTGAGGTGAACATTTTCAATATTGGCAAACAACCACGAGAAGAAGACTAATGTTATCATTCATATATGATAGACACACTTGTAGCGGAGGAAGCTTATAAAAATCATAGCTCTGATTCTTTGAAAAACCTTCTCAATTTTGATTTTGAAGAATTGTATTATCCTGATGTAATAACTAATGTGTTTAGTATTTTTGACTCACAGGATAAAGGGACTCAATTTTGGTAACCATGCTTTGAAGAGTTGCCACAAGAGAGAGAGAGACCAAAACCATCAAACCTCAAGACACCATAAGTTGAGCTTTCTCCACTGGCGAAAGGTTTAAAACACGTATTCTTGGAACCAAGTGATACCTTTTCTATCATCATTTTTTCCGAACTTAATGTTGAACAAGAGGAAAAATTGATAAAATTGTTAAAAGAACATAAGTCTGCACTAAGTTGGACCATAGCTGATATTAAATATATTTCTCCATTGATATGCTCCTATAGAATTCATTTAGAGGAAGGTACCCAAGCTCGTAGAGACCCACAAAGAAGACTTAACTCAACAATGAAAGATGTACTGAAGAAAGAGGTCTTGAAATTATTAGATGCAGGTATAATCTACCTAATTTCTGATAGTCAATGGGTAAGTCCAACTCAAGTAGTTCATAAGAAATCTGGGGTTACTGCTGTGAAAAATGAGAATGGGATACCCGTTCCAATTAGGGTGGTAAGTGGTTAGCGAATATGCATTGATTATATAGAAAATTAAACATAGCCACTAGGAAAGACTATTTTCCATTACCTTTTATCGACCAAATTTTAGAATGTATAGCTGGACATCCTTTTTATTACTTTCTTGATGAGTATTCAAGATATTACCAGATTGAGATAGCTATAGAAGATTAAAAAATCCACTTTTACATGCCCTTTTGGTACTTATGCTTTTCGTAGAATGCCATTTAGATTATGTAATGCACCAGCTTTTTTCAGCGTTGTATGTTGAGTATTTTCTCTGATATGGTTGAAAAATGCATGAAATTTTATGGATGATTTGACTATTTTTGGTAATTCTTTTGATTTATGCCTACTTAACTTAAAAGCTGTTTTGAGTAGGTGTGAAGAAAAATGACTTGTGCTAAATTGGGAGAAATGTCATTTCATGGTATCTTCAGGAATCGATTTGGGGCACATTGTATCTGAAAGAGGGATAGAAGTTAACAAGGCCAAAATTGAATTAATCTCTAAATTACCTACACCCAAAATGATAAACGATGTCCGATCTTTTCGTGGACATACAGGTTTTTACAGAAGATTTATACAAAAAATTTCTGTCATATCTAGACCATTATGTAACCTTTTACTAAAAGATGCAGAATTTATATGGACACAAGAGTGTGATGAGGCATTCCCAACACTCATTACCAAACTCAGCACCGCTTCTATCATGCAATCACCATATTAGAACCTCCCATTTGAAATTATGTGTGATGCAAGTAATTATACTGTTGGAGCAGTTTTTGGGCAACATAGGGAGGAAAAACCCTTTGTTGTTTATTATACTAGTAGGACTTTGAATGATGCTCAAAAGAATTACATTACTACTGAAAAAGAACTACTAGCTGTTGTTTTTGCCTTAGACAAATTCTGTTCTTATTTGATTGGGTCACCTATTTATTATTTTTAGTGACCATGCAGCCCTTAAGTATCTTCTTTCTAAGAATGATGCTAAAGCCCATTTAATTAGGTAGATTCTTCTTTTGCAGTAAATTGATCTAACCATCAAAGACAAGAAAGACGTTGAAAATGTTGTTGATCATCTATCCCGCATTGAGTTCACTGACTCTATTGATTTGTTACCCATTTGAGATGATTTTTCTGATGAACATCTCTTTTCTATAAGCCAAATACCTTAGTATGCACATATTGTAAATTATTTAGTTTATCATGAACTTCCATCTAACTGGAGTGCACAAGATAAGCGTAAGTTCTTGGTTGAAGTATGTAATTTTTATTGGGATAATCCATATCTTTTCAAATACTGTCTTGACCAAATTATGAGACGTTGCATTCCTGAAAGTGAAGTTTCTAGTGTCTTGAAATGTTTTCATAGTCCTGCTTGTGGTGGTTATTTTTCTATGAAGAAGACTGTTGTGAAAATTTTACAGTGTGATCTTTACTGGCCCACTTTATTCAAAGACACTAATAATTTTTTACGTCCCTATGAAAGATGTCAAAAGTTAGGTGCTTTATCTCGAAGACATATAATGCCTCTTAACTCTATTCTTGTTATTGAGATATTTGATTGTTGGGGTATCGATTTTATGGGTTCTTTTCCCTTATCTTTTGGCTACCTTTACATCTTTTTAGCTATTGACTATGTATCAAAATGGGTGAAAGTTGTAGCTTGTCATACTAATGATAATACAACTGTGGTAAAATTCTTAAAAGAAAATGTGTTATCTAGGTACGGTACGCCACATGGAATCATTAGTAACCGAGGAACACATTTCTGTAACTGTTCTTTTGAAGCTTTGATGCGCAAGTATGGTGTTCTTTACAAAGTCTCTACTACATACCATTCACAGACAAATGGACAAGCCGAGCTAGCAAATAGAGAGGTTAAACAGATTTTAAAAAAGACGGTTAACCCAAATCGCAAAGATTGGTCTCTACGCCTTTCTGATGCATTATGGGTATATCGTACTGTATACAAAAACATCTTAAGAATGTCTCCATATCGGCTTGTTTATGGAAAAACTTACCATTTACCTGTTGAACTAGAGCATAAAACTCTTTGGGCTATCAAAGCCTTTAACTTTGATATAAGTACTACAGGCCTTCAGAGAAAGTTACAATTGTCAGAAATAGAAGAGCTATAAAATGACGCAATATGACAACTCCAGAATTTACAAAGCTAAAATGAAAGCAGCTCATGACAAACAGATCTCAAGAAAACACTTCAAGCCAAATCAACAGGCCTATCTTTATGATTCTCGATTGCATTTACACCCTAAAAAATTGAGATCCTGATAGACTGGTCCATTTATGATAAGGCATATTTTTCCAAATGGTGCTATCGAAATCAAGAACCCCACTGATGGGCGAACTTTCAAAGTGAATAGACAGAAGCTGAAAAGCTATGTGGATAAGGTAGACCACTTTAAGTACCTAAACGGGATCCCTCTTGTGGATCCTGTCTATCATACTTGATCAAGTTCAATCTATCTGTACAACATTTTATATTTTGTCTATATTTTATCTTTTGACTTTTTATTTTTGCATTTATTTTCTTTGACATTTTATTTTACTTTTTTTTCTTTAGTGTGATTTTATTTCTCGGTAAAATGGCAAATACGATACTCTGTGACTATTAAAGTCGATTTTCTAATTCCCTAAAAATTGTCCTTCAAACTGTGCATTCATCTCTTTTCTTTCTTTCAAAATGGATTGCATTCTTGCCAACCTTAAAAAATGTTTTCCTTTATTGCCTCAAAGTGCTCTACTTAAGATTTACAAAGCACGGTGTGAAAGACTAAGACTATTGATGTTGAGTAATATCCATGTGGATCTTCATTGATTAATTGAAGCCAAGATTTAATTATCTGGTGAGTCTACAAATGATTTTATTTCTCATATGCCTGGTCTTAGCAGAAGCCCTTATGCTAAAAGGCGACGAGCAAAGAGGTTACAAGTCTGTCATAAATGTGCTCGATGGAATTGTAACTGGAGTTGTCGTTCTTTAGCATTTATATCTAGAAATCAAGAAGATAAAATTCAGTTCATTAAGGATGGACTAAGTAAGGAGTCTTTGGATGATATCCTATTGACTCTTGAGATGCATCCTTATGGGCTCGTGCAATGTAAACTTCTCGATTTATGGAATAAATTCAAAAATAAACATCAACGGTATAGTCTCAGGAATCTGACTCTAAAAGACCCTATTTGCCAATTTATAGGAAAATTGAATGGGAAGCCTATCCCCAACCCATAGAAGGCGTTTAAGCTATTACTGGACGTAAAACCAGAGGAAGATGTGAGCCACAATCACAACTACCTGTAAATACATGGGTTTTAAAATTCAAATTTTTATTTTATTTTATTTTATGAATAGTAGGGTTACTCATGTAGATGTTTTAAATTTAAATCTTTTTGTTCAATAATGCATATGGGTCATTATGTTTAAAAATTTTGTGTTTTATTTTTAACTCTCTTTTGACAAACTGTCGAGTTATCACAATTATTATTATCATTTGCTACTCTATAAATATAGCACCTCATTTTCTTTATTTTCATATATTGAGACAAAGGTAAGTGTAGATATGGAGAAAACCCCAGTTCAATAAATTAGAAATATATGTGTATTTTGTGGATTTAGTCTTGGAAAAATAAAGTGTTTGTAGAAGTAGCAAACAATCTAGGAAAAGCATTAGCTACAAGAAAAATTCATTTGATTTATAAAGGGGGTAGCCTTGGGTTAATGGGGTGTGTGTCAACAGCTGGACATTTAGGAGGTAGTCAAGTTTTAAGTATTATTCCTACAGCTTTAGCCGTGGGAAACATAACTGGGAAAATAATAAGGGAAGAATTACGAGTCTCATCCATGCATGAACGTATAGCTAGAATGCTTTATAATGTAGAAGCTTTTATTGCTTTACCAGGTGGTTTTGGTACCTTGGAAAAAAAAATTTAAATTGCCTCTTGGGCCAGCTGAATATCCACCGAAAACCCATAGGTTTGTTGAATATTAATAACTATTTTGATTGCTTACTTTGTTTTCTTCATCAAGCTGTGGAACAGAATTTTATTTCACAATTGGCACGACAGATCCTCATTTCTACCACCAATGCGGATGAATTGATTGACAAATTATAGGCAGTTACCTACGAACCTGGCCCAGCAATAACTCGAATCGATTGGTCAGTGGACCTTAACAAGTAAAAATTGGATCTGACACTTCGTTTGTAAACTTTTCTTTGTTTTATTTATTTATCAGGTTTATATTTGCTTAAGTGTCTCTCAGGTTTGTTTCTTTTAAGTAACTGGCGTTTTAAGTAATGTCTAGTATACTTTTTCTCTTTCTATTTAAACATTGAGGACAATGTTTTATCTACTTCAGAGGAGGATAGTAGACACAAGTTACATTTTGCATTCAAAAAAACATTATGGTCCGATATTTGATTAAAATGGCAGAGTAAGGAGTTTTAGTTCTAACTTTTAAAACGCATTTTAACTAACATTTTGTTGTTTTGTTTTATGTTTCATGTATTGTTGTTTATTGCTTGTAGTCTTGGTAATTCTTGTATAAAGGAATTTACTTTTCTGCCCAGGTATGATTTCAAAATTGTTTAGGTTGAATCATTGTTTCTATTTAGGTTTACTAAAGAATGACTTCCAAAATATTTTTTAGCACAATGATTCAATTTATATAGCCAAGAGAATTCTCATGTTTAAGTATATATTTTTTTAATCTCACATATCTTTTTTGAGTAAGTAGAAAGGTTGAGAAAACAGTTTATGAACCTTCATTGATCCTTTGAATTGGTTAATTTTTGTTTAGATTGATATTATTTAAATTATGGAATAAGTTGGTTGCATTTGTGTATAATATAATTTGGTGAGAAACCTTTGTAATGCTTCCTTGTATTCTTCAAAATTATAAAAAAAAAAAAGCAAAATACCAAAACAAAAATGAAAAAAATAAAAAGAAAGAGAGTAGAATCAATTCAATTTAATAAAGTTTTCATTCAATTTTAGATAACAAATATTTTGTAAAGCATTTTTCTTATCAAGTTATATTTATATTATTCTCACAAGCCAATTGAAGTTCTAAAGTTGGCGTATGTTAAGAATAATTAATTTTTAAACAATTAATTTTTCTATCTTTGGATTAATATTAGTTTATATGTCTGTCCTTAAAATTGACTTTTTCTTGAGTGTTTAACTATTTTTCAACTCCATAAGAGAAATCTTAACTCTTTAAACAGTCATACTGACAGGACCCGACCCAAAACCCTCTACTGTAGGTCCCAGCGGCCCTGCCAGGCACCTCGACGAAAATTCCTCAAAATTTAACTGGGTGAGTTGAGAAATTCTGAGAGGCGAACCCTTTTTTAGTTCTTGCTATTACTGAGAAAATCTGGTAATACACATGAAAACGACATCTAAATTTTAAAAAGAAACGGGCAGAGTTTTTCCTGTTTTTCTGAAAATCCAAATAAAACCTACAAGGAAATTTCACTTCTATTTCAAATACTTCTTAATATTACCAATTCGGACCTCCGGTCCTTTCCAACCCAAATCCAACACAACTCAATAGTTTCATTTAAATCACAAAATAAGCATACTTATAAAAAGTAAAAACGATCATCGTAATATCGAAATCTCTTCTTGTTGGTTCAAAACACACATATATATATACGTGCCAACAACTACTATGCAGAAAGTAAAGAGTTCTATTTAACACATCTAAAATATACAAAATGATCTTCAGATTTGGCCCACTACCCAGTAATAGGAGAATCAGCAGCTTGCATACCGATACCTGCACCTGGGAAGGGGGTTTAGAAAATATAAAACACAAAACAAGTGAGCTAAAGGAGCTCAGTAAGTGTAATTAAGATTTCAAATAAAATAACATTATGCATAGATAATAAATTCTAAGTACATGCATAAATCATACTTCTAAAACTGATGTAAAGCTGTAAAATAATTTCTAACATCATATACTGATGAAATTTTGCCGAGCAAATTTATCTACATTTTTGGAGAACAATATCCAAAATCTATACAACAACTGCCATGAGCATATAAATGCATAAAATGCTATCAGTAAATCAAAAACTAGTAAAGTCCTCGCTCAGCCATTTTCTTTTCAAACCGTACCAATGGTAACCCTAATGCTCTATACTCACGTAGCGACTCAACTAGCATAGCACACGTGAGTAAGTCACGGGGCACCTCAACTAGCAGCACCCACAGTGACATCTCAAGACATCTCACTGGTTATGTAGTGAAATCCTACATCGCATACATATAGCAAGACAATACCCTATACATACAGAGCGACTCACATGACTCGACATCCTGACTTTCCGGAGTTAGTGACATACCCCCCATGACCTACCCATGTGCACGGGATATACCGACCGGGTCTAATACAATCACCGCCACTATAATCTAAGGGTACCGATGGCCTTTAAAAAGGGTGTGGTAATTTAAAACTGTTTCTTAAACCAAATATGTAAAAGCATAACTATGGATATATATCAAGATCATAAATTATGTTTATGCATTTAATGCTCATAAAACATACATTTTCATGATGCAGAAATATGATAAACAAAAATAAAAGAAATGATAAATTTTCACTCACAAACTGTCTTTCATTAAAGTTTTTTTTCCAGATTTATACTTTCACTGGTTTCGCCCTTCGGTACCTACAAAGCATAAATTACGCTTTAGCCCCTCTTAAAAGGCAAAATTATCAAAATACCCCTAGTGCACATTTTCGGCCACCACCTAAAATTCCTTTCTAAATTTACAATTCTTCCCCTAACAATCTCAATTTATGCACAAATTACCATTTTTTGTTAAAGGGGTCCATAATCCCTTATAATTTTCTTTGGACATAATTACCCTTAATCTTTGTCATAAATGACCATTATGTCCCATATCCTAACTTTGATTTTCACCCGTCAAAACTCATCTTAAGGGTTCTAGAATTCATTCTTAACCCTCAATTTTAGCTAATTACACTTGTACCACTAAAATGGCCAAAATGACCCAAATGGAATTTTTACCATTTTTCAAATTTCTTCTAACCTATGGTCTTATCTACTTTCCAATTCATTCTAATGCCCTAAATTTAATCAATTGAAGTCCAATTATACAAAAACCCTAATTTACTATTCTAGAGTTTGGAATTCTCATCTTTTTAAGCAAATTTACCCTTAATCCACCCTTGAATCTTGCTTAGGCACTTGGAAACAACTTGAATTTGGTGTGAATTCCTTGATTTGGCTTAGAAACTTCATGGGTATCATTGTTCATCTCCTTCCCTTCTTCATTTTCGAAATTCTCTCTCTCTCTCTCTCTCTCTCTCTCTCTCTCTCTCTCTCTCTCTTTGTTTTCTTTTTTTTTTTATCTTTTTTCTTAACAATTCTTGAAAAAAAAAATACTTGGCCTTTATATATAAACCAAAAAATTGCATAATGGCTCTCCAAGACATGCCTAATTGCCATTTAGTCCTCCAATTAAAAAGCATTTGATTGGTGGCCTATAATTAAATAAATATTACTAATAACTAATAAAATATAATATAATAGCTAATATATGCAATTGTCCTAATTTGATTGGTCTATATGTCTTAAAATACACATACTTATCCAACAAAAATAGCTTGCTTAGGGTGTGATGGTTACACCAAAAATTATTGGTATAAATATTGAATTTTCACTACTTAGTCAACCGAAAAAATTCCAAAAATATTCGGTGAGCACCCAACGCCCAAATTGACTATGAAATTTTTCATTGGGTCTATTACAGCTCACGTAAACACTTAAACAAAATTTTCCAAGAAGGATCAAAATCTGAAACTTCTACGATTCCCTACTTCTCAAATACCGAAATTCTAGGTATCTGACAATTCATGTGAAATGGGCATTACACATACAATTGTGAGGATATGGAGTTGAGGCTTTTACTTGAAAAAATTCTCAAGGCTATATCTGTTGTGGTTTGTGGTAAGATGGTTATGGCTTAATTCATACACACATATATTTTTTGGAAGTTATAATTGAAAAAACCATAATAGCAACAGTGATCTTGAACTCACCTTTTGCTTGAAATGCTTATGTAGTTTTGCATATTCTATTTACGCTTGAATTGCTAGAGATTAGTAATAAACTGGTTGGGGGCTGTGATGAACACATTAAAATGCATATTTATTAAGAGATTCAATCACCATTTAATGTCACTAATTTTAGCATTTTTGTACTTTTAGCTTGAAATAAAGTGTTCTCCTTAAATTGTGATTAATGAATGTTATTTGCACAGGTTTAGGTAAAATGGACATAGCTCTCAATGTAGAAATCGAAATGAAGAAATTCTTGAACCTAGAGTAACATGACTCAATCTTACACAAACTTGAAGAATAGTGGAAAAGCTAAATCCAACATGTTATGGGCCAAAAATTAAGATACAATAGAATCGAAATACAACTTCTACTCAGCTTGACCCAACTCACGTATTTGGACCGTATCTCACCAAATACATGCCTAATTGGTATAATTCTTGAAGCTGTAAAATACATACTTAATTATCAACAACTCTTATATTGATGGTAAAGTTCAAATCAGTAGTTATCATGGACCAAATTGTCTTGCAAGTGGGTAAAAGGGTTATTGGCTGAAATCTGATGTATCTTTGGTATTTTACTCATATCTTATTGGATACTCATCTAATTTGCATGAATCTTGTGCCTATGGAAAGAAGAGACAAAATTCTACAACTTTTATGGCAGCCACAAAGGCTGCATCAGTCATTTACATTATCAAAAATGTACTGCAATTGGGTGAACAAGTTGTTGGCCTAAAATTATTGAAGATAGATGTCACACATAACATATTTCCATTCATTGCTTATATAAGGACACTCTTAGGACATTTTCAACATTAGATAATTCTCTCTTATTTGCTTCTCATAAACATGCATTGTAATCTAGGCTAGAGTTCTTGTCAAGGCTAAGAGATGAACTTTTATGTTTAATAAATCTACTTCTACACTTTGATTCGTTGTCAAGAGCTACAAATGTTGTAAGTTTGATTTTGATTAAACTCTTATTTATTTTATTTTCTATAATCCAGAGGTTATAATTCTTATGTCTCATATATTTTTAATTATGCTTTTCTTATGTGATTCTTGTTGAATTGTAATTGTTATTGGTTACATTCTTTTATATGTTAATCTTTTACTGTAATATTGTCAATTGATATATTGTCGATCTTGGATAACATGTAAAAAGACAATAAATTTTTTATATTTAAGTTAATCTTTTACTGCAATATTGTCAAAATGATATATTGTCGATCTTAGATAACTTGTATAAATGAGCATGATTTGTGTTAATATTTCTAAAAGAGTTTAGTCATATCAAATGCATGTGTTATCAAATGTGCTATATTTTACATATCTTCCAATTGATTGTTTAGATGTAAAACTGTCAATTGAGTTATAAACATTAAATCAAAGTGTAGAGTAGATTTATATAGCATAATTATGATTCTCGAATCCTTATTTAAATCATCATAAGAATTTTTTCTCAATTCATAGACAGTTCTATCTCATCCACTTAAACCAATTAATTAATTTTCTCATTTGCTACTACTTTAATATTTTACTTCACCAACCTATTTTACCAAAAGCTTCCTCGTGGGATTGACACCTCAATCTATACTACGATAGTTGCGTTATATTTTGAGCGTAAACAAGTGTACCCTGGAGTAACATCCAAAAAAAGCTAATGTGGTAGCAGATGCTCTCAGCACGAAGCCTATCAGTTCAATAGCTCACTTGAAGGTCGCATATCTATCAATGTTGATAGAATTAAGGTCTTTGGGTGTAAAATTAAAATTTTCAGATTAGGAAGCATTATTAGCCACATTTCAGGTTCGTCCTATACTGGTTGATCGGATCAGAGAACTATAGACTCAAGATCTACAAGTAGTTAAATTGAAGGGTGAAATTGAGTTCGGGCAGCGGAAGGATCTTTCAGTGACCAAGGATGGTGTAGTAACCTTAGGACGGAGGTTATGTGTTCTAAATGTAAATGAGTTAAGAAGAGAAATTATAGAAGAAGCTCATTTGTCTACATATGCTATGCATCCGGAGAGCACAAAGATATACCGTACCCTAAAAGAGCATTACTGGTGTAAGGGTATGAAGAAAGATATGCCGAATTTGTCTCACGATGCCTAACTTGCCAGCAAGTAAAGGCTGAGCATCAGAAACCTGCAGGGCTCTTGTAACCTCTTTTGATTTCTGAGTGGAAATGGGAGAGAATAACGATGAATTTTGTGGTAGGACTTCTGTGTAGCCAAAGAAGCAACAACGCAATATGGGTAATTGTTGATAGACTAATGAAATCTGCCCATTTCTTACCCATTAGAAGCAATTATTCTTTAGATAAATTGGCCCAGTTGTACGTAGATAAGCTGGTACGACTCCATGGTGTTCTAGTATCCATTATGTCAGATAGGGATCCACAGTTCACTTCCCGATTTTGGCCCAGCTTGCAGAAAGCTCTAGACATTAAATTGAGTTTTCGTATGGCCTTTCATCCACAGACGGATGGTTAGTCTGAGTGGATAATTTAGATACTTGAGGATATGCTTAGAGTGTGCGTGTTATGGAGTTTAGGAGAAGTTGGGATACTCATCTGCCACTTATGGAGTTCACCTACAATAACAGCTACCAGACTAGCATCGGGATCGCCCCATATGAAGCATTGTGTGGAAGGAAGTGCAGAACTCTAGTTTGTTGGGATGAGGTAGGTGAAAGGAAATCAATCGGCTCAGAAATTATCTAGATTACTTCACAAAAGATTCAAGTTATTAGGCAATGATTGAAAATAGCTAAAGATAAACAGAAGAGTTATGCAGACAACAGAAAAAAAAGACTTGGAGTTTCAAATTGGTGATAAGATTTTTCTAAAGATATCGCCATGGAATGGAGTACTAAGATTCGAAAAGTGAAGAAAGCTGAATCCATGAAGTATGAGATAGTTAGAAGAGTTGGAGAGGTGGCATATCATCTACGATTACCAAAAGATCTGGCTAGTTACCATGATATGTTTCACATTTCCATGCTTCTTAAGTATTTAGTAGATCCTTTGCACATCCTAAGGGAACAATAAGTAGAATTGAACGAGAATCTGACCTATAAAGAGAAGCCTGTGAAAATCCTAGACTGGAAAGAGCAAGTGCTTTATAATAAAAGCATTCCCTTGGTGAAAGTGTTATGGATGAACCATAGAGTAAAAGAAGCCACGCGAGAACGTGAAGATTCGATGCGAGTACAACATTCTCACCTGTTCAAGATAGGTACGATTTAAATTTTGAGGATGAAATTTTTTTAAAGAATGGAGAAATTATAATATCCAATCCCTATTAGTAGTATTTGGTACCTAAATTTCGGTATAGAGTAATAAAGACACTGTAGGGTTACCCGATTCTAACCCTATTTGAAAAAAAATTTATGGCACGCGTGAGAGATATTAGACCTAATTTGGTAATTTCACACTTGGTCGAAGTGTACGACGGCCATAGGATATTTTTGAAAATTTTCTTTATAGGCTTGAAAAAGGAAATTTTAATTTACTACATGAATTTCCATTTAAGGGTTATGTATGAAAGAAGCCTTTGTTGAGAAACACAATCCATATATTAGAGAATGGACGAATTAGAGATAATTTCATGGATTGCTAAGTTAGAAATTCTAGTTAGTTCTTTTAACTATTCTAATTAGATAGTTACAAGGAACCAATTATCTACTTAGTTTCCAACTAATGACAAATTAGAAATTTAGAGTAAGTTGAGGGGCAAATTAGTCAATAGAATGAGTATTATATAAAGGTGGAAGTGTGTAGAAATTTTGAGAGATGAAAGCAAAAATATCTTAGTGCAAAAGAGAAGCAAAATTCATCCAAGAGAAAGGAGGGGCTGCTACAGTGAAATTCCAATTTTTTTTTCATAATTTTTCATGCTTAATCAAGCTAAAATAAGGTCAAGTACAAATTCTTAAGATCAATTGAAACCTTCATTAGTAAAAATCCAAGAAAACGAGGTTAGAAAATCATTGTTTTGTGAGGTTGATATGTGAACTTTCAAGATTGCTTCAATTGATGTTCTTGTGTGTATTCTTGGTTTAGATTGAGTTGAATTCTAGTGTGGAGCTTGGAGGAGTAATCAAATTGAAGAAATTGGCAAGGTAAGAATTAGGATTTTGGGTGATTTGGATGTAGAGAGTTCAATTGGTTATAATTAGGGCATTAGAATGAAATTGGCTTGATTTTGATGCAATTGGAACAAGAAATTGATGAAAAGAAATGTATTGAGTGGTGGATGTAAATTTAGCCACTTTAGGGAAGTTAAGGTTGAGTTGTGTTGAGATTGAATTATTGTGTGTAAATGGTGTATTATGTATATTGAATGAATGTATATGGTTAAAGGAAAATCAAAAATGAAGAAAATGGGACATAATTGTCCATTTTGATAAGGTGAAGGGCAATTATGTCCAACCAAAGTTATAAGGTGTTAAGAAATTTTTAGGGCATCAGATGGTAAGTTAAATTAGATTAAATGACTCCGTAAATGAAAATCAAAAAGTAGTATCCATCCAGGCTTTGTATGCCGATTAGGGAGTTTAGTAGTTAAATGAGATTTTAGCGTTTGAATTGGTTCTAAATGTCATTTATGGCGTGTAGGCGAAGAAAATTGAGACCAGTAACAGGAGCAAATTTGACCTCGGAGCGGTTGTGAGTAAGTGAAAACCTATCATTGTTTATCTTTCATTTATTATGTTTTCGCATGATGAAATTGTAGGTTTTATGAGTTTTTAATACATAAACATGCTTTTATGATTTCGATATATATATATCCATAGATATGAATTTACATGGTCGGTTTAAGAAACATCTTTAAAACTACTACATCAGTTTCAAAGGCCATTGGTACCCTCAGATTTATAGTGGTGGTAATTGTATTAGACCTGGCCAGTATATCCCGTACACATGGGCAGGTATTGAGGGTGTGTCACTAACTCCAGAAAGTCAGGTTGGTGAGTCATGTGAGTCGCTATTAACGCTCAAAATATAATGTAACTATCGCAATATAGATTGAGGTGTCGATCCCACAAGGACGTTTTTGACAAAATAGGTTGGTGAAATAAAATATTAAAGCAGTAGCAAATGAGAAAATTAATTAATTGGTTTAAGTGGATGAGATAGAATTGTTTATGAATTAAGAAAAATGTCTTATGATGATGTAAACAAGGTTTCGAGAATCACAATTATACTTTGATTCAATGTTTATAACTCAACTGATAGTTTTACATCTAAACAATCAATCGGAAGATATGTAAAATATAGCACATTTGATAACACATGCATTTGATATGACTAAACTCTTTTGCAAACATTAACACAAATCATGTTCATTTATACAAGTTATCTAAGATCGACAACATATCATTTTGACAATATTGCAGTAAAAGATCAACTTGAATATCAACATTTATTGCCTTTACATGTTATCCAAGATCGACAATATTGTAGTAAAAGATTAACATATAAAATAATGTAACCAATAACAATTATAATTCAACAAGAATCACATAAAGAAAGCATGAAAAAAACTATATGAAACATGAGAATTATAACCTTTGGATTATAGAAAATAAAATAGATAAGAGTTCAAGCATAATCAAATTTACAAACATTTGTAGCTCTTGACAACGAATCAAAGCATAGAAGTACATTTATTAAACACAAAAGTTCATCTCTTAGCCTTGCCAAGAACTCTAGCCTAAATTACAATACATGTTAATGAAAAAAAAATAAGAGAGAATTATCTAATGTTGAAAATGTCCTAAGAGTGTCCTTATAAAGGTAATGAATGGATATATGTCAAGTGTGACATCAATCTTTAGTAATTTAGGCTCACAACTCGTTAACCCACTTGCAACACCTTTTTGGTAATATAAATGATAGATGTAGCTTTTTTGGCAACATAAAAGTTGTATAATTTTGTCTCTTCTTTCCATAGGCATCAGGTTCATACAAATTGGATGAGTATCCAATGAGATAGGGGCAAAATTCCAAAGATACGTCAGATTTAGGCCAACAACTCTTTTTCCCACTTGTAAGACAATTTGGTCCATGATAACGGCTGATGTGGACATTACCATCAACATAAGAGTTGTTGATAATTAAGTCAGTATTTCACATATTTAAGAATTATACCAATTAGGTTCGTATTTTGTGAGATATGGTCTAAATACTTGAGTTGGGTCAAGCTGAACGAAAGTTGTAGCCCGATTCAATTGTATCTCAATGTTTGGCCCATAACATATTATATTTGGCTTTTTAACTATTCTTCAAGTTCGTGTAAGATTGAGTCATGTTACTCTTAATTCAATAATTTCTTTATTTTAATTTCTACATTGAGATTTACGTACATTTTATCTAAATCTGTGCAAATAACATTCATTAATCACAATTTAAAGAGAACACTTTATTTCAAACTAAAAATATAAAAATGCTAAAATTAGTGACATTAAACGGTGACTGAGTCTCTTAATAAATATACATTTTCATGTGTTCATCACAGCCCCCAACCAGCTTATTACTAGTCTCTAGCAATTCAAGCATAAATAGAATATGCAAAACTACCTAAGCATTTCAAACAAAAAGTTAGTTCAAGATCATTGTTGCTATTATAATTTTTTTTTACTTTCTTTTTTTTTCCTTTTTTTTTTTGAAGAATACAATGAAGCATTACAAAAGTTTCTCACCAAAATATTTTATACACAAATGCCAACTAACTTATTCCTTAATTCAAATAATATCAATCTAAACAAAAATTAACCAATTCAAAGGATCAATGAAAGTTCATAAGCTGTTTTCTCAACCTTTTCACTTACTCACAAACGATATGTGAGATTAGAAAAATATATACTTCAACATGGAAATTCTCTTGGCTATATAAATTGAATCATCCGTCTTACCACAAGGCTTAGCATTATGTTCAAAAATATTTTAGAAGTCATTATTTAGTAACCTAAATAGAAACAGTGACTCAACCTAAACAATTTTGAAATCATACCTAGGTAGAAAAGCAAATTTATTTATACAAGAATTACCAAGACTACAAGCAATAAATAACAATGCATGAAATATAAAACAAAATAATAATAACAAGTTAGTTACTTGAAACGCAAGTTATTTGAAAGAAAAAAACTTGAGAGACACTTAAACAAATATAAAGTAAAATGATGATGTTGATAAATAAATAAAATAAAATAAAATTTTCAAACGAAGTGTCAAATCCAATTTTCGCTTGTTAAGGCCCATTAACCAATCGATTCGAGTTACTACTGGGTTAGGTTTGTAGGTAACTGTCTGTAATTTTTCAATCAATTCATCCGCATTGGTGGCAAAAATGAGGATCTGTCACGCCGAATATGAAATAAAATTCTATTCCACAGCTTGATCAAGAAAATAAAGTAAGCAATTAAAATAGTTATTAACATTCAACAAACCTATGGGTTTTCGGTGGATATTCAGCTGGGCCTAAGAGGTAATTTGAAAAATTTCTTTCAAGGTACCAAAATCACCTGGTAAAGTAATAAAAGCGTCTACATTGTAAAGCATTCTAACTATATGTTCATGCATGGATTAAACTCGTAATTCTTCCCTTATTATGTTTCCAGTCAGGTTTTCCACAGCTAAAGCTGTAGGAATAATACCTAAAACTTGACTTCCTCCTAAATGTGCAGCTATTGACACACACCCTATTAACCCAAGGCTACCTCCTCCATAAATCAAATAAATTTTTCTTGCAACTAATGCTTTTCTTAGATTGTTTGCTGCTTCTACAAATACTTTATTTCTCCCAGGACTAGATCCATAAAATACACATATATTTCAGAATTGTTGAACCGAGGTTTTCTCCATATCTACACTTACCTTTATCTCAATATATGAAAATAAAGAAAATAAGGTGTTGTATTTATAGAGTACCAAATGATAACAATGATTGTGGCAACTCGATAGTTTGTCAGAAGAGATTTAAAAATAAAACATAAAAATTTAAAGATAATGACCTATATGCATTATTTAACCAAAAGATTTGAATTTAAGACATCTATATGAGTAGCCCTACTATTCATAAAATAAAGTTTGAAATTAAAACACATGTATTTACAGGTAATTGTGATTGTGGCTCATATCTTCCTCTGGTTTTACCTATAGTAACGACTTAAAAGCCCTTTATGGGTCGGGGATAGGCTTTCCATCCAATTGTTTTATAAATTGGCAAACAGGGTCTTTTAGAATTAGATTCCTGAGACTATACCGTTGATGTTAATTCTTGAATTTATTCCATAAATCAAGAAGTTCACGTTGCATGAGCCTGCAGGGATGCGTCTCAAGAGTCAATAGGATATCATCCAAAGACTCCTTACTCAGTCCATCCTTAATGAACTGAATTTTGTCTTCTCAATTTCTAGATGCAAATCCTAAAGAACGACAACTCCGATTATAATTTCATCGAGCACATTTATGACAAACTTGTAACCTCTTTGCTCATTGCCTTTTGGCATAAGAGCTTCTTCCAAGACCAGGCATAAAAGAAATAAAATCATTTGCAGACTCACCAGATAATCTAACCTTGGCTTCAATTAACCAATGAATATCCACAAGGATATTACTCAACATCAATAGCCTTAGTCTTTCACAACATACTTTGTAAATTTTAAGTAAAGCATTTTGAGGCAATGAAGGAAAATATTTTTTAAGGTTGGCAAGAATGCGATCCATTTTGAAAGAAAGAAAAGAGATGAATGCACAATTTGAGGTAGAGTTTTTAAGAAATTGAGAAACCTACTTTAATAGTCACGAAGTACCATATTTGCCACTTGACTGAAAAATAAAATCACACTGAAGAAAAAAAGGAAAAATAAGAAAATAAAGTAAAGTAAAATGTGAAAGAAAATAAAAGTAAAAGAAAATGTGAAAGAAAATAAAAGTAAAAAGATAAAATATAGACAAAGTATAAAATATTATACAGATAGATTGAACCTGATGAAGCAAGATAGACAGGATCCACAAGAGGGATCTCATCTAGGTATATAGAGTGGTCTACCTTTTTCATATGCTTTTCAGCCGCTGTCCATTCACTTTAAAAGTTCTTCCATCAGTAGGGTCCTCAATTTTGACAGCACTATTAGGAAAAATATGCCTTACCATAAATGGACCAGTCCATCGAGCTCTCAACTTTTTAAGGTGTAAATGCAATCGAGAATTATAAAGATAGACCCGTTGATTTGGCTCGAAGTATTTTCTTGAGATCTATTTGTCATGAGCTACTTTCATTTTAGCTTTGTAAATTCTAGAGTTCTCATATGCGTTATTTCATAGCTCTTTTATTTCTGACAATTGTAACTTTCTCTAGAGACCTGCAACACTCAAATCAAAGTTAAGGACTTTGATAGCCCAATAAGCTTTATGCTCTAGCTCAATAGGTAAATGAAAAGCTTTCTTATAAAGAAGCCGGTATTGAGACATTCCTAAGATAGTTTTGTATGCAATGCGATATGCCCATAATGCATCATAAATGTGTATAGACCAATCTTTGTGATTCAGGTTAACCGTTTTTACAAAATCTATTTAACCTCTCTATTTGCTAGTTCGACTTTTCTATTTATCTGTGGATGGTATGTAGTAGAATCTTTGTGAAGAATACCATACCTACACATCAAAGCTTCAAAACAACGTTATAGAAATGTGTTCCTTGGTCACTAATGATGACACGTGGTGTCTCGAGGTTTAATGGTTTTGGTTTCTTCCTCTCTCGTGGCAACTCTTCAATGTCTGGCTTCCAAAACTCAGTCCCTTTATCCTGTGAGTCAAAAATATTAAACGCATTAGTTGTTACATCAAGATAATACAATTCTTTAAAATTAAAATTGAGAAGGTTTTTCATAGAATTAAAGCCATGATTTTTATAAGCTTCCTCCACTACAAATATGTCTATCATATATAAATGAAAGCATTCATCTTCTTTTTCATGGTTGTTTGCTAATATTGAAAATGTTTACCTCAAGAGTCATATTCCTAAAAGATAATTTCATTATACCATTTCTAAAATTAATAAGAGTGTTAGCAGTGGCAAGAAAATGTCTCCCTAAAATAAGAAGAAATGTTTACTCTATGTTAACAATAGAATGAGTATCTAAAACAAGAAAATCAACAGGGTAGTAAAATTTATCAATTTGCAACAAAACATCTTCTATTATTTTTCGTGGTTTCTTAATTGATCGGTCAGTTAATTGTAGGACTACAGATGTAGGTTTAATCTCACCAAGTCCCAATTGCAAGTAAATAGAATAAGGCATTAAATTTACACTTGTTGATAAGTTCAACAAAGCTTGATCAAACTCATGTGTCTTAATTTGGCAGGAGATTGTGGGACATCCTGGGTCTTTATACTTGGGTGGTGTCTTTTGTTCAATCACTGCACTTACCTGTTCTACCAAAAATACAGTTTTCTTTACATAGTATTTTCTTTTGATAGTGCATAAATCCTTGATGACTTTGGCATAAGTTGGAACCTCCTTAATCAAATGCAACAAGGGAAGATTAATCTTAACTTGTTTCAAATGTTCCAAATTCTCACCTTGAATTTTTGAATTTTTTCCAACCGATCGAAGAGCTTGAGGAAAAGGCACTGAGATTGAAAACTTATTTTCGAGCTCTTTTTCCAATGTGGCCTCTTTTTTAATGGGGGCGTCTTTACTACTTATCGATGTGTTAGTTGGAGAAGTAGGCTCACTCACAATCTTACCACTTCGAGTAGTAATGGCATTGACTTCTTTGAGATTTTGTGCATTAGAAGTAGAAGTTTGTGCCATGAATTATCCTTTTGGATTGGATTGAGGTTGAGATGGAAATTTACCTCACTCTTGTCCAGTTAAGGCACTTGTCAGCTTTGTGATTTGACTATTGATTTCTTTGTTTTCGTCTATCACCTGCGCAAGAATTGTTTCAAAATTTTAATTAGACTTACTTTGTGCCTCCATAAATGCTTGTAATATATCCTCTAAAGGACTCCTGGCTAGTTGTGTATTATATTGAGGTACAACATAAGACTTGGGTACTTGTTGTTCTTGTTTCCAATGGTTGTTGGCTTGGTCAGATTTTTAACTAAAGTTTGGGTAGTTTCTCCAGCTAGGATTATAGGTTTCAGAGTACGATGAATAAGGCTTCTTGTACATCCCTAAGGCATTACATTGTTCCTCATATATCTCTCTCATCTCACTATAAGTGAGGCAATCCTGAGCTAAGTGTTCCACTCCTCCACAGACAAAACAGACATCATGTGACTCAACCTTAGCAACCGTGTGGGTGACCCTTCTATCTCTGGTTTTCAAGGCCTTTAACTCTCTAGTTAAGACATCTAATTGGGCTTTGCGGTTATCCTCTTCCCTAAGATGAAAAACTCCACTAGGTCGTAATCTATTTATGCTTTCAGTCATACTAGGTCCAGTCCATGTATGGAATTTTTTGCCTAAGTCATTAAGATCTATGGCTTCATCTGAATCTTTGTAAAGGAATTTCCCATTACATATTATCTCAATAAATTGGCACTCTCTAATTGTGAGTCCCTCATAAAAATAGCTAACCAAGCGCCAATTTTCATACTCGTGGTGAGGGCACAGATTTAGTAACTCTTTAAACCTTTCTCATGCTTGATATAAGGTTTTACTGTCTTTTTGGGAGAAGGAAGAAATTTGTCTTTTCAGGCATTAGTTTTGTGTTGTAGGAAGTATTTATTGAAAAATGCTTGGGTTATTTCTGCACAAGTTCTTATAGACCTCGACCTCAAAGAGTATACCCAACTCTTTGCTTTGTCTTTCAAAGAAAATGAAAAACATTTAAGCCTAACAGTGTCTATGGCTTCAGCTTGGCTATAGAAGGTGGCAATTACCTCTTCAAATTCCCTAACATGTACATAAGAATTTTCACTATCTAAACTATGAAAAGCGGGCAGAAGTTGTATCATTCCAAGTTTAAAATCCGAATGTTGTGTGTTAGGTAGAAATATAATGCATGATGGTGTGGCTATGTGAGTAGGATGCAGATAATCTTTTAGAGTCCTAACGGGGTTATCTTCCTGTTGGCTCATTGTGTTGGAATTACAAGATGAACTAGATGGTGAACTCTCTTCTCTTACAAATTGTGGTGATAATTTTAGTTCTACTTCTCTCACGCATCTTCCTCGTTTGTCTCTAAGTCAATGCATACATCCTAACAATTTTTTTTCTTTTACTTTTTTTTTTATGAAAGAAATACTCAAGGAAAATTAAGAAGTGAAATAAAACACAACAAGAAATAGAAATGAGCTAGGTGGTAAGACCAACCATGAAATATAAATACAATAAATGAACAAAAGATAATAAATTATAAAGTACAATAAAAAAAGTAATATAAATAAAAAAAAGTACAATAAGTATAAAAAAGAAAAGAAAGTGCAATAAATTAAGGAAAATAAAATGCAAAGTATAATAAATAAATAAAAGGAAAACAATAAAATAAAGTATAATAAATATAAAAAAAGGTACAATAAGTAAATAAATAAAAAGTTAAGCGGTAGAACCAGTCATTAAAATAAAATAAAAATACAACATATTAACTAAAGAAAATAAAGTACAATAATTAAATAAAAGAAAATAAAATTAAAGTACAATAAAAAAGTGCAATAAATAAATAAAGTACAATAAATAAACTAAAGTGTAATAAATAAAAAAATAAACTAAGTTAGGCGGTAGAATCAGCCATTTAAATAAAATAAAATACGACAAATTAAAAAAAATAAAATGCAATAATAAATAAAAGAAAATAAAGTGCAAAGCACAATAAATAAATAAATAAAAGAACTAAGTTAGGCAGTAAAATCAACTATTAAAATAATATAAAATATAACAAATTAACTAAAGAAAATAAAATAAATTTAGTGGTAGAACCAACTATGAACAATAAAATAAATTACAACGAAATAAAACTAAGATTTTACAAAGAAAAAAAATGTACAAAGTTACCGCTTTAGTATTGATAAATGCAAGCTACTTTCGCTTAGTGTGCCTCCTCGGCAATGGCACCAAATTTTGTTTATGCTCAAAATGTAATGCGGCTGTCGTAGTGTAGATTGAGGTGTCGATCCCACGATGAAGCTTTTGACAAAATAGGTTGGTGAAATAAAATATTAAAGCAATAGCAAATGAGAAAATTAATTAATTAGTTTAAGTGGATGAGGTAGAATTGTCTATAAATTGAGAAAAATGTCTTATGATGATGTAAACAAGGCTTCGAAAATCACAATTATGCTTTATAAATATACTCTACACTTTGATTCAATGTTTATAACTCAATTGGCAGTTTTACATCTATACAATCAATCGGAAGATATGTAAAATATAGCATATTTGATAACACATGCATTTGATATGACTAAACTCTTTCGCAAACATTAATACAAATCATGTTCATTTATACAAGTTTTCTAAGATCAACAACACATCATTTTAACAATATTATAGTAAAATATCAACTTAAATATCAAACATTTATTGCCTTTACATGTTATTCAAGATCGACAATATATCAATTGACAATATTACAGTAAAAGATTAACAAAAAAATAATGGAACCAATAACAATTATAATTCAACAAGAATCACATAAAGAAAGCATAATTGAAAATATATGAAATATGAGAATTATAACTTTTGGATTATAGAAAATGAAATAGATAAGAGTTTAAGCATAATCAAACTTACAAATATTTGTAACTCTTGACAACGAATCAAAGCATAGAAGTAAATTTATTAAACACAAAAGTTCATCTCTTAACCTTGCCAAGAACTCTAGCCTAAATTGCAATACATGTCAATGAGAAGAAAATAAGAGAGAATTATCTAATGTTGAAAACGTCCTAAGAGTGTCCTTATATAGGCAATAAATAGAGATATGTCAAGTGTGACATCAATCTTTAATAATTTAGGCCAACAACTCGGTCACCTACTTGCAACATCTTTTTGATAATGTAAATGACTGATGTAGCTTTTTTTGCCAACATAAAAGTTGTATCATTTTGTCTATTCTTTCCATAGGCACCAGGTTCAGGTAAATTACATGAGTATCCAATGAGATATGGGCAAAATTCCAAAGATACATCAGATTTAGGCCAACAACCCTTTTACCCACTTGCAAGATAATTTGGTCCATGATAACGGTTGGTTTGGACTTTACCATCAACATAAGAGTGGTTTATAATTAAGCCCTCACATCTTCAAGAATTATATCAATTGGGTACGTATTTTATGAGATAAAGTCCAAATACGTGAGTTGGGTCAAGCTGAACGAAAGTTATAGTCTGATTCTATTGTATCTCAATTTTTAGCCCATAACATGTTGGAGTTGACTTTTTAACTGTTCTTTAAGTTTGTGTAAGATTGAGTGATGTTACTCCAAGTTCAAGAATTTTTTCATTTTGATTTCTACATTGAGAGTTACGTCTATCTTACCTAAACATGTGCAAATAACATTCATTAATTTTAATTTAAGGAGAACACTTTATTTCAAACTAAAATTACAAAAATGCTAAAATTAGTGGCATTAAATTGTGACTGAGTCTCTTAATAAATATGCATTTTCATGTGTTCATTAGTCGCTCTATGTATACAGGGTATTGTCTCACTATGTGTAGGCGATGTAGAATTCTATTGCATAGCCAGTGAGATGTCTTGAGATGTCACTATGGGTACTGCTAGTTGAGGTACCCCATGACCTACTCACATGTGTGGTGCTAGTTGAGTCTCTACATGAGTATAGAACTTTAAGGTTACCATTAGTACAGTTTAGAAAGCAAATGGTCGAGCGAGGACTTTAATAGTTTTCAATCTACTGATTGCATATCATGTATACATGCTAGCTATTATGTTGTACATATTTTGGATATTATTTTTTGAAGTTGTAAATAAAACCGCTTGGTAAGATTTCACTGGCATATAATGTTAGAAATCATTTACAACTTTATACAAGTTTTAGAAGCATGATTTATGCATGTATGTTAGAATTTAATATCTATGCATAATCGTATTTTATTTGAAATCTTAATGCACTAACTGAGCTCCTTTAGGTCACTCGTTTTGTGTTTTATATTTTCTAAACCCCCTTTTCAGGTGTAGGTCTCGATACGCAAGTTGTTGATTAGTGGGCCAAATCTGAAGATCATTTTTGTAAAATGTAAATGGGCTAAATAGCACCCTTTTTGCTTTCTGCATAGTAGTTATAGGCATGTGTATTTGTACGTATGTTTTGAACCAACATAAAGAGATTTCGATATTATGATAATTATTTTTACTTTTTATGAAGGTGCTCGTTCTATAATTTAAATGAAATTATTGAGTTGAGTTTGATTGATTTTGGAGGACCGAAGGTCCTACTAGGTAGTATTGAGAAGTATTTGAAATAAAAATGCAATTTCTTTACAGGGTTTGTATTGGATTTCCAGAAAAGCAAGGGAAACTCTGCCCTTTTTTTTAAATTTTAAGAAGTCATTTCCATGTATATTCTAAGATTTTCTCAGTAATAGCAAGAATTAAAAAATGGTTCACCTCGCAAAATTTCTCATCTTACACAGTCATATTTTAAGGAACTTCTATCGGGGCACCCGGCAGGGCCGCTGAGATCTACAGTAGAGGGTCTTGGGCCGGGTCCTGTCATATATAAAAGGAATTATTTTTATATTTTCATGATGTTGATAATGTATCATTAGTTGAATATCAGTTGATAAAATACCATTATATTAAGATACAATAGGAAATATTTTGAATAAATAGGTAAATAGAACAAGTATTAAGTTTCAGTAACCTTAAATAATAATTATGCAAGCGATATTAAGTTATATAGGCATGAGACGCTTAACCCATCTAGTTGTAGATGGTGGGATACTTGATCTTACCATGAAACCTTATCTGGTTAATGAATCATGTATTTAAGGGAAGATGACCAAATCTCCTACTATTTGGTGTTTGACACTGTGCCACTAATTTATTTGAATTAGTACATAGTGATGTATGTAGTCCAATGAATTACACTGTTATAGGTAGTTTTTCCTACTTTTTTATCTTTATCGATGAATGTCGTGATACGACTAAGTGTTTGATCAAATAGAGTTTTGAAATTTTTAAAGGGTTTCAACTTAAGGTAGAGAAACTATATGTATTAAAAGTCTTTAATTAGATTGAAGCAATGAATTTGTGATTATTTAAAAGAGAATGAGATTCTCACTCAATATAGCCCTTCAAGTACTCCTCAACACAAAGGTATTTCAGAGAGAAAGAATAGAACTTTATTACATATGGTTTGATCGATAATGACCATTACCGATCTTCAAAAATATCTATAAGGCTATGTTATAGAAAACTACTACTTACTTATTGAATAAACTTCCATCAAAAACCATCACTACTACTCCATATGAGATGTGGATTGGCAGCAAATCGAGTCTTAAGTATGTTAACACGTGAGGTTGTCCTGTTTATGTAAGAGTTACCCAATATGATAAACTTGCACCAAAACATTACTAGTATTGGTTCAATAGATACCTAAACACTTTAAGGGATACTAGTCCTATGATCTAGAAAGAATGAAATGTTCGTTTCTTGTAATATCACTTTCCTAGAGAAATAGTTTCTCATGGATCATGTGCATTTGTAGTAAGATTGAATTTTATAAAGTCAATTCAAGAATTATAGAACCAATGATAGAATTTCACAATCAGTCGAGTGAAATACCTCTTAATACACCCTCTACATAAGTCAGAAAAGATATTAAGGCTATATATAAGGTATGTTTTATGCTTGAAGATGACCTTGAGGTTTTCATAGTTGATGCAAAAGATCGTATAACTTTTAAAGAGATTATGTTAAACATTAATTTAGAAAATTACAATAACCCATGAAATCCGATGCATGTCAATCAAGTCTGGGACTTAATTAAGCTTTCTGAAAGGATAGTTCTTATTAGTTATAAATGAATTTACAAGCGGAAGCATATGACCTAATTGGAGGTAGAGACCTTCAAAGACTGACTAGTGGTAAAATGTTACACTCAACGATAGTAACATACTAAAGTCGATTAGAAATTTATTGGCTATTGCAGCATATTTAAATTTTTGAAATCTGGTAGATGAATGTAAAGATAGTATTCTGGAATTGATATCTCAGTAAGAGACATACATGGAATAACCTAAAATTTTACATCCAACCAGACTTTTAATCTAGTATGTAAAATAAAGAAGTTCATTTATGGACTTAATGAAGCTTCTCAAAATTGAAATCTTCATTTTGATCAAGTTATTAGAAAGATGATTTTATCAAAAGATGAAGAGGAAGCATGTGTGTTAAGAAAAGGCAGTGGGAGCATGATTATCTTTCTTATTCTTTACGTGGATGACATAGTGATTACCGAAAACGATATTGATTTGTAACAATCAATCAAAAGTTATAAGTAAAAACTTCTCCATTAAAGATTAAACAGCTTCTTATATAATAAGTATAAAGCTTTATAGAGATAGAGTGAAAAATAGGAAGCTGATAGGATATTCTTAATCCTCCTCCATAAAAAATATTCTTGAATGATATAACTTTAGCAACTGTGAGACAGTTGATATATCTTTTAAACATAACATTCATCTTTCTAAAACAATGTCTCCTTAGATGAAAAATGAGGGGGTAAAAGTGTCTAACATAGTAAATGCATCAACTAAAGGTAGCTTAATGCATACCATGTTATGTTCAAAATCTAACATCAGTATGGCTGTAAGAGTTACAAGCTGGTATTAGTCTAATTTAGGTAACGACTATTAAATGGTCGTGAAATGCATTTGAAAATATCTTGGACATACAAAAGATAAGTTTATGATACATGGCGAATGTAACATATAAATGAGAGAAAATAATAATTAAGACTTAGAGTCTAATCCAGATTATAGAAAGTCTATATCCTGATATATGTTCTCCTAAATGGTGCCACAATCAATTAATAGTGTGTTAAGTAACCATGCATAACTTATTTAACCTTGAAGTAAGAATACCTTATAGCTTTAGAAGCTACAAATAAAGCAATGGATATGCAAGACAATCGTTGAACTCAGAATAAATCTAAGTTCAACAGATCCTATCCTACTATTTTGTGACAATAACAGGGTGATTGCTCAAGTATAGTAGCCAAGAATAAATACACCAGAATTCTAATCATGTGGAGATCAAATACCATAAAATTAAAAAAAAATCTTGGCTATAAGAGCTGTAATAATGTCTAGAATGGATTCTATAAACAATATAGCAAACTTATGCACTAATGCCCTAACTCCTAGTGTTTTTGAGCAATACATAGAGTCGATCAATATTAGATATCATTGTAAATGACACTAAAGCAAGTGAGAGTTATTGAAAATGGTACTTACGTGCCATTTTGATATATAGTAAATATTTCAATAATAATCCTTAATATATAATTATATGGTAAGAAGCTTGTAATTGTTTTAGACATTGTAGATCTAAATGGGTTTAAATCTGATCTAAAAGAGTTTAGGCCAGCACTAAAGTTAATAATTCTAAATAATTAGAACCTTGTTTGAAATAAGTACAACGACCTGAGATAATATAGTAATGATATAGTTGCAAAGCATTATCAATGATGCTAAAAAATGTCATTGCGCAATATGTTCTTAAAACTATTATTCCTGATCCACAGTTACCAACATGGGTCTATTGGTATTCCTTTCGGATCAATATATGTCTATATCTGAATTGTTCATATGGTTAGTCTTAGCAGACCATGAACTCAGCAGAAGTCTATATAGGTGTGTAGTTATTCAGTAACGACTGAGTATATAACTAACTTGAGGATCTCCAATAGACATCCTATAAAGCCGTCAATTAAGGGTCTTCTTGTGTTGAGTAGTATTTGTGATCCTTTGACTTGAGCACCATGCTCGGCTTATGAGTGATCCACGATACTTTAGTTCCAAGCATGTCAGAGAACTTTTATGGTCTAATCGTTGGGTGTTGCTGAGTATGTTCTAATGCTCATAGAGTCTAGTGTATATAGACATGAGATCTGTCAGCTCATATGGGTGAGTTCTATATCCTAATGCTCTGAAATTTTATTTTAGAAAGTCTTGTAACCACAAGCATAAAACTCATAAAAGAGTTTTTTATAAAGTTAAACAATATCGCAAAGTCGTTTGTGAATATTGTTTATAGAAAATACATATTTGGAGATAAGTTCATGGTTGAGCATGCAGAGATTTGACGGTGATGGTCTATATCTTTACTGTTCTAAGGATATAGGTGATAGAGAAATTATACGAATATAGTCCTTAACTTGTATGGTTCAACGCGTTGTTCTGTAATATCCATAACATGTGTGGGTCATCATTTACGCACTTATGGATGTGTATCATAAGATAAATTATTGTGAACCTAGAAAGTCTTACAATATAAAGAGTACTAGTTAAGCAATGGGGTAGCGATACGGATCGTACGGATCGATCCGAGAAGGTTTTCAAAAGCAGATACGTTTTAAAACCTATTTGAAAAGTGAGAACCATAGTTTACAAATGTTGCAAATATGTCCCTATTGCATGGAAAAGAAGATTGCACATATGACATCTATACATAACCATTTGTGTAACAAATAAGAGCATGCAATAAGTTGCATATGACAAATATCACCCATGCAAAGTATTTGCATGTATGAGTGACATTTGTCACTCATACATAAGCCTACATGGCATCACTTGGCTACATGTAAGACATGTGGCCACTTGAAAAGTCTTTCACTTTATACAACAAATGAAAAGAGTTTCATTTATATAGGATTCAATTGTAGATTACAAATTTGTGCAAAGCATTTGAGAGAAAAAGCAACTTTTAAAAATTTACATTTAAGTCCCTAAAACAAATTTTTATGCATCTAATGCTTAAACCAATTTAGGAGTTGAGTTGTTTGTTGATTGCTGTATAAAATACTAATCAAAGGCTACCATTCTAGCTACTCTAATTCCACCAAATATTGTAGTCTAAAATTATTCAAGAGAGGACTTCATTGTTAGCTCAAATGGCTTCAAAATTTAATATTCTTTAGAGAATCGTATACATATTCTTGTAGATGATTCACATACTATTTTTGATACAGTTAAAATGTGTATATGTTGATTATATTATATTATTCCACAGCATAATATACGTTGGACATGCATTTTAAAATTTTTAATATGTATACAATCACATATATACACCATTTATTACACTAACATTTCTGCATATGTGTATTTGAAGAGGTGTTATTCTTGTAAAAGAAAATATTTTCATCAAATATTACATGCGATGAAATTTACACTCTTTTTTAGGCAGGATTAAAACAACAATACCCTTTGTATATAGGGCTTTATCGCAAAAATACACACAAGCTTTCCCATAAAACTTATTCTTTCCATAGTCTTTTAAATAGGGATAACATCTGTAACAAAAGCTACGTAATCTTGTATAGTCATGATATGATGAAAATTAAATAAATAAAATGGTGAATCTAATTTTAGAATAGAAGTGGGTAATCAATTTATTAGATAAACGGAGGAAAGAAATGCCTCGACCTAGTAACACATGGGTATGTTCTCATGAAATATAAGAGTTAATGCAATTTCTACAATGTGTCAATGTTTTTTTTTTAGCAACACCATTTCTTTCAGGTGTTCTTGGGCATGACATTTGATGTATTCACCTTTCCGATTAAGATGATTTTTAAAAATATTTGAGTTGAATTCTCCACCACCATCACTTTGAAAAAAAATTTATTCATTTAAAAAAATTTATTTTCAACTTTTTATGAAATTTTATAAATCAATTAAAGAAATCCATTTTTTTTAATAGATATAACCAAGTGTAACTGAGTGATCATCAATGAAAATTGCATGATACAAAAATTTTGAATAGATGCAATAGTTGCAGGACCCTATAAATTACAATGAATTTTATTTAAAGGAGAATCCGAAATTATATCAGTAGAAGTGAATTAGAGTTTAGTTCCTTTTTCCATTTGACAACTTTGACAAATTGCATCTTTATTTAACTAGCAACTAACATTGATAAGTTGTTTATTATGTAAAGAAGTAACAGATTTGAGTTGGGGATGCCCCAATCTTTGACAAAAACAGAATATGAAGTATTGGTAGTTCTTATGCCGCTCAAAACTTGATGGCATTTTTCCTTCAACAAAATATAGGCCCTTCTCTTTTTACGACCTTTGGCTAGAATTCATCCCCGCTTGTCCTTAACAATAAAATTGTCAGATGTAAAATTAATAGAACAAGCATTATTAGCAGCGTGCTAGCTAATTGAAATGATTTTTTTCGTTAATTCGAGAACTGCAAGAAACATTATTTAAATTTAGATTGCCATAGTTCGTTTTAGTTTTAGTATTACCAATATGAGTGATCTTTAAATTTTCACCATTACCTACTTGAATTGAATGACTTCCATGATAAGATTTAAGTGTTTCAATCTTACCAGGATTGTTTGTGATATGAGATGTTGTGCCCGAATCTACGTAGAAGTTAGTGTTTTGATCATCAAAGTTCATCGCAGCAAGGGATTGAGGCAACTCTTTAGCTTGTGGTTGTTTATCATACCTGCACAAATAATCAATGGCAATATGGTTTTTTCTTTTGTAAATTTGACATCTTTCCATTACCGTGTTATTTGACATCTTTCTATTACCGGGTTATCTTCTTAAGTTGTTGGAGAATTGTCTATTTTTTGTGCTCCACTGTTGGTTGTTGAGTTGTTTTTTTTTTTGTTGTATAGCTATCCGAAATTGTTTCTACCTGTTCAAACATAGCCGCGACCTCCTCCACATCCTATGCCCCTCCCTCTTTGGCTTAGAAAAGCCTATGCTTGACTAACCAGGTTTTGGTTTTCTTCTTATAAACTGATCAGATGTTGTTCTTGGTTTTCTAAAGCCATGAGGAATTGTTTCAGAGTAGGGTATCGAGGTTTTGACAACATGGCTAAGCGAAATTCCAAGTATTTTTGTCCAAGCCCTCGAGCAAAACTCATAACTTTGTCTAAGTCTCCAAGGAGCTTGTTTGTGGATGCTAGAGAGTCACACAACTATTTGAATTTCGTGTGTACTCTTCTAATGTCGTTTCTTTTTCTTCAAAGAGTGAAACCAAATTGATATAATAGTAGAAGATTGAAACATTTAGAGATGTTTCTTTAAAGCTAGAATGAGAAGATTTCATGATTGACTCTGAAACCATCATGGCAGAATTATTATAGGGCTTAGGGAAGTCATTGCCCCACCGAGCTTTAACACAGCCCTTTAAATTTATATTATATATAAAAAAATTTAATATTAAAATATTTATTTTAATCTCTTCAAATTTTTTTCAAAATTCTTATACTTAATAGTTTAAATTATCAAATTAAGAAAGTGGTTCCCACTAGTATTAAATAATTATTTTTTAATATATTATTTAATGTTTAAACAATATCTCATCTTTCTCTATTTTAACATTTTTTAATAAAAAAATAATTTTAAATTTACAAGTGATCCCTATTTTTTATATTTTCTCAACTTATTTTTCTTACCTTAGTAAAAAATAATTTTATATTTACAAGTGGTTTTATTTATATATCTTTTCTTTAATATAAAAGAAATTTTATATTCATAATTCTTTTCCTATATAAAAAATAATTTTTTAATGTAACCTATATAATAGATTTATAATTATAAAATATCATATAGTAATGATTTTATCTTCTCTTCAATTTACATCAAATTCTTCTTCTTAGCTCAAAGGCCAAGAAATAAGTTAGAATCTTTTATGTATATAAATTTATTATATATTAGTTGTTTTTTACTATCTTACTATTATAACATTATATCTCATTTTTATAAATCTTTTTTTTTGTACTTTTTGCTTTAAGTTTATTAATTTTAAAATATAATTTTTTTATTGTTTAATATTTTTATTATTTTTTAGTGGAAAAATCATCTACATTTGATCATTTTTTTTAAAAAAGTATTAAAATTTCAAAAATTTATACGTCATCATCAATCTTTAAGATTATGTTAAAGTTCACCAATTCTTATAATTTACCCCATCCCCCGAGCTTAAATCCTAATTCCACCCTTAGGTACCATGAAGAACTTGAAGAATGTTTTGTATTTTGTATTTATATTTCTTCATAGAACCATGAATGACAGCAATGATATATATACATCATTAACGCAAAATGATCAGCAACTGTAAGGCAATACGTTCTCCTAAAATAAAACTATACAGAAATGCATGTTATTTGCTGAGTTATTACATATTATGCTTTCCTTTTATTGTTTGATATGCTACCTTTCTTGCAGCTTCTATTTTTGAATGGTTTTGAGTTGATTTTGTATCTTCTATTTTTACACAGGGGACTATTAATATTACAATTGGAAGGTTACTAGGACACATTAACACAAATTCTTACAATGAAGAGGAACAAACTATCCCCTATTAAGGAAATAGACCTTAAAACAAGAAAACACAACCTTTTCAAAGAAAGAAAAGACAACTTTTATAAATAAAGACAAAATACCCCTATAAAAAAGGAAACATTACTCGACCTAGATTAGTGAGTCTGCACGAAAATTATAATATCCAATCTCTATTAGTAGTATTAGCACATCAATTTCAATATAGAGTAATGAAGATATCGTAGGGTTATCCGATTTTAACCCTATTAAAAATATTTTTTTATGGTGCTCGTGAGAGATATTAAACCTAATTTAATAATTTCACACTCAATCGGAGCGTCGGACAACCTTAGAAGTTTTTGAAATTTTTCGCTATTGGCTTGAAAAAGAAAATTTTAATTTACTACATTAATTTTTATTTAAGGGTTATGTATGGAACAAGCCTTTGTTGAGAAACACAATCCATATATTAGAAAATAGACTAAATAAAAAATAATCTCATGGATTGCCAAGTTGAAAATTCTAGTTAGTTCCTTGGATTATTCTAACTAAATAGTTACAAAGGAACCAATTACATACTTAGTTTCCAACCAATGGCAAATTAGAAATTTAGAATAAGTTGAGGAAAAAATTGGTCTTTTGAGGGAGCACTATATATATGGTAGAAGTGTGTAGAAATTTCAAGAGATTAAAAGCACAATACTTAGAGCAAAAGAGAGCAAAATTCGTGACAAAGAAGAGGGGGCTGTTACAATGAAATTTCAGTTTTTTTTTCATGATTTTTCATGCTTAATGAAGCTAAAATAAGGTCACATACCAGTTTCTAAGATCAATTGAAGCCTCCATTAGTGAAAATTCAAGAAAAAGATGTAAGAAAAGCATTATTTTATGAGATTGACATGTGAACTTTCAAGATTGCTTCAATTAATGTTCTTGTGTGTATTCTTGGTTTAGATTAAGTTGAATTCTAGTACGGAGCTTGAAGGAGTCATCAAATTGAAGAAATTGGCAAGGTAAGAATTAGGGTTTTTGGCAATTTGGATGTAGAGACTTCAATTGATTACAATTATGGCATTACAATGAAATTGGCTTGATTTTGATGCAATTGGAAGAAGAAATTGAGAAGAAAAAAAATGTGTTGAAACATAGGGTTAAATTCTGCCACTTTAGGGAAGTGAGGGATTGAGATATGTTTTGGTTGAATTGTGATGTATAAATGGTGTTTTTGTAAATTGAATGTATATGGTTGATGGAAAAATCAAAAATGAAGAAAATGGAACACAATTGTCCATTTTGAAATAGTAAAGAGCAATTATGTCCAACCAAAGTTATAGGGTGTCAAGAAATTTTTAAGGCATCAAATGGTGAATTAGATAAGATTGAATGGCTCCGTAAATGAAAATTAAAAAGTAGTATCCATCCGAGCTTTGTATGCCGATTAACGCGTTTAGTAGTTAAATGAGATTCTAGCATTCGATTTGGTTCTAAATGTCATTTATGGCGTTTAGGTGAAGAAAACCGAAACCAGTAACAGGAGCAGAAATTCGGAGCGAAATTGAGCTCGAAGCGGCTGTGAGTGAAAACTTGTCATTTTGTTTATCTTTCGTTTATTATGTTTTTTCATAATGAAATTGTATGTTTTAAAAGCTTTTAATGCAAGACATGATTTACGATTTCGATATATATCCATACATATGCATTTACAAGTTCGGTTTAAGAAAATAGTTTTAAAACTACTACATCAGTTTCAAAGGCCATTGGTACCCTCAGATTATAGTGGTGGTAATTGTATTAGGGTTGGCCGGTATATCTCGTACATATGGGCAAGTTTTAGGGGTGTGTCACTAACTCTAGGAAGTCGAGATGTCTAGTCATGTGAGTCGCTTTATGTGTACGGGTTATTGTCTCACTATATGTATACGGTGTAGGATTCCGCTCCATAGGCAGTGAGATGTCTTAAGATATCATTGTGGGTACTGCTAGTTGAGGTGTCCTATGACCTACTCACGTGTGTGGTGCTAGTTATGTCGCTTCATAAGTATAGAGCTTTAAGGTTACCATTGGTACAGTTTAAAAAGAAAATGGTCAATCGAGGGCTTTAATATTTTTTTATCTACCGACTGTATAGTATGTGTTTATATGCACATGCTAGTTATTATGTTGTATAGATTTTAGATATTATTTTTTGAAGATGTAAATAAAACCTGCTCTACAAGATTTTATCGACATATGATGTTACAAACTGTTTTACAGCTTTATACCAGTTTTAGAAGCATGATTTATGCATGTCTTTTAGATTTTAATATCTATGCAAATTGTTATTTTATTTGAAATTTTAAATGCACTCACTAAGCTCCTTTAGCTCACTCGTTTTGTGTCATATATTTTCTAAACTCCCTTTCCAGGTGTAGGTCTCGGTACGCAAGCTGCTGATTCTCCTACTGCTGATCAGTGGACCAAATGTGAAGATCATTTTATTCATATAATGTGCTAAATATCATTCTTTTTTCTTTTAGCATGGTAGTTCTAGGCTTGTGTATTATACATATGCTTTGTATAACCATGAATAGTTTCGATATTTTGATGATCGTTTCACTCTTTTATCAGTATTCTAGTTTTCTGATCATAATGAAATTATTGAGTTGAGTTGGATTTGTTTTGAAAAGGATCGGATGTCCTATTCGGCAGTATTGAGAAGTGATTTGAAAATAGAAGTGTAATTCTTTACAGGTTTTGTATTGAATTTTTATAAAAACAGGGAAAACTCGGTCCTTTTTTTTAAAAAAATAAGATGTCATTTTCATGTATATTCTGAGATTTTCTCAGTAGTAGCATCCACTAAAAAGGGGTTCACCTAGCTAAATTTCTCAACTTACCCAGTTATATTCTAAAATATTTCCGTCGGGGTGCCCGGCAGGGCCACTGAGATCTACTGTAGAGGGTCTCCGACCAAGTCCTGTCAAAAATACTATCATATGACTTATGGCTCTAGCTATCATTTTTAAAGATTGGCCAATTCAAGTCCTCAGCCAACCACTAACATCAAATAATAACACAAAACAATAATCAAAATATGTAAATATCTAAGCTTGGATCACAAAAAAAAAAAGGTAATCAAGAAGTTATTGGAGCACTAAGGATTGACAAGTCATTGGACCTTGCTTACATGGAGTGGCAAATGAGTTGCTCTGTATAAGTGTTGCAAAATCAACACTCAGACTAGGAAATACAAACTAAATCACAAGATTACAGTAAAGATCAACAACAAGAATTTAAGTGGTTCGGTTTCCAAATGAAACCTACATCCACTGAGCTCAGAATAGAGACAAATCCATTATAAAGATGAACATTACAACCTAAGAGTGATTTCTCACTCACACAATCTATTGACTACAAGAAGATAACAAGATTACACACAGTGGCCAGAAACCCTAAGACTTAGAACAAGAAAAAGAAAGCTTTAAGGTAAATCTCTTGAACCAAAAATAAGCATATGTGTTTAGGGTTAAGCAAACATATAATATCCAATCCCTATTAGTAGTAGATTTCAGTATAGAGTAATGAAGACATCGTAGGGTTATTCGATTTTAACCCTATTAGAAATTTTTTTTTATGGTGCTCGTGAAAGACATTAGACCTAATTTGGTAATTTCACACTCGTTCGAAGCGTCAGACGACCCTAGAATATTTTTAGAATTTTTCTCTATTGGCTTGGAAAAGAAAATTCTAATTTGCTACATTAATTTCCATTTAAGGGTTATGTATGGAACAAGCTCTGGTTGAGAAACATAATTCATATATTAGAGAATGGACCAATTAGAAACAATCTCATGGATTGCCAAGTTGGGAATTCTAGTTAGTTCCTTGGACTATTCTAACTAGATAGTTACAAAAAAACTAATTACATACTTAGTTTCCAACTAATAGCAAATTAGTAATTTAGAGTAAGTTGAGAGGCAAATTAGCCAATTGATGGATAACTATATATATGGTAGATGTGTGTAGAAATTTCAAGTGATCAAAAAGCAAACACTTAGAGCAAAAGAGAGCAAATTCGAGCTAGAAGAGTGGTGGTGCTACAGTAACCTTTCAAGTTTTTTTTTTCATGTGTAATCAAGCTATAATAAGGTCACATATCAGTTTCTAAGCTCAATTAAAGCCTCCATTAGTGAAAAATCAAAGAAAAAGAGGTAAGAAAAGCATTGTTTTGTGAGATTTATAAGTAAACTTTTAATATTGCTTCAATTGATGTTCTTGTGTAAATTTTTGGTTTAGATTGAGTTGAATTCTAGTGTGGAGCATGAAGGAGTCGTCAATTTGAAGAAATTGGCAAGGTACGAATTAGGGTTTTGGGTGATTTGAATGTAGAGACTTCAATTGGTTGTAATTATGGTATTAGAATGCAATTGGCTTGATTTTGATGTAATTGGAACAAGAAATTGAGAAAAGAAATGTGTTAAAACCTAGGGTGAAATTTTGCCACTTTAGGGAAGCTAGGGATTAAGTTGTGTTTTGATTGAGTTGTTGTTTGTAAATGGTGCCTGATGTATATTGAATGTATATGGTTGATGAAAAAATAAAAAATGAAGAAAATAAGACATAATTGTCCATTTAGAAAAGGTGAATGGCAATTATGCCTAACCAAGTTATAAGGCATTTAATAATTGTCAGGGCACTGGATAGTGAGTTAGATTAGATTAAATGACTCCGTAAATAAAAATGAAAAAGTAGTATTCGTCCGGCCTTTGTATGCCGATTAGGGCGTTTAGTAGTTAAATGAGATTTTAGCATTCAATTTGGTTCTAAATGTTATTTATAGCACGTAGGTGAAGAAAACCAAGAGCAGTAACGAGAGCAGAAATTCGGAGCGAAATTGAGATCAGAGTGGTTGTGAGCAAAAATCTGCCATTTTTTTATCTTTCGTTTATTATGTTCGATTTAAGAAACAGTTTTAAATTACTACATCCATTTTAAAGGTCATTGGTATCCTCAGATTATAGTGGTGGTGATTGTATTAGACCCGGCCAGTATATCCCGTACACATGGGCAAGTCATGGGAAGTGTCACTAACTCCGGAAAGTCAGGATGTCGAGTTATGTGAGTCGCTCTATGTGTATGAGGTATTATCTCGCTATATGTATGCGATATAGGATTCTGTTGCATAGCCAGTAAGACGTCTTGAGAAGTCACTGTGGGTGCTGCTAGTTGAGGTGCCCCATGACTTACTCACGTGTGTGGTGCTAGTTGAGTCGCTGCATGAGTATAGAGCTTTAGGGTTACCATTGGTACAGTTTAGAAAAAAAATGGCCGAGCGAGGACTTTACTAGTTTTCGATATACCGATAGCATTTTATACATTTATATGCACATGATAGCTATTGTATTATATAGATTTGATATTATTTTTCAAAAATGTAGATAAAATTCATTCAACAAGATTTCATTCGCAGATGGTGTTAGAAACCGTTTTACAATTTTACATCAGTTTTAGAAGCATGATTTATGCATGTACTTTAGAATTTACTATCTATGCATAATGTTATTTTATTTGAAATCTTAATTGCACTCACTGAGCTCCTTTAGCTCACTCGTTTTGTGTTTTATGTTTTCTAAACTCTTCCCGGGTGCAGGTCCTGGTACGCAAGCTGCTGATTCTCCTATTGCTGAGTAGTGGACCAAATCTGAAGATCATTTTTGTATATGTTAATGTGCTAAATATTACCCTTTTCTTTCTGTATAGTAGTTGTAGGCATGTATATTTGTATGTATATTTTGAACCAACAAGAAGAGATTTCGATATGATGATGATCGTTTTTACTTTTTATGAGTATGCTCATTTTGTGATTTAATTGAAACTATAAAGTTGTGTTGGATTTAATTTGGAAAGGTTCAGAGTCCGAATTGGTAGTATTGAGAAGTGTTTGAAATAGAAGTAAAATTTCTTTGCGAGTTTTATATGAATTTGAAAAATAAAGGAAACTCTGCCCCTTTTTAAAAAAAAATTAAGATGTCACTTTCATGTATATTACAAGATTTTCTCAATAATAGCAAGAATTAAAAAGGGGTTAGCCTTGCAGAATTTTCTCAATTTACCCAATTATATTCTAAGGAACTTCCGTCGAGGTGCCCAACAGAGCCGCTTAGACCTACAGTAGAGGGTTTCAGGATGGATCTTATCAAACATATATATATATATATATTAAAGCAAAAACAACACCATTCAACATTGCTCTTAAAAACAGTGCATTTCACTTTCGTTTTTAGCCACATTTCAACCAAGTCCATGGTAATCCTCCTTATTCACTTTGGAACCATAATTTTTTCAACATTCTTCGCCTTAGTTACAACAGTGAATATCTATTCAACTTAATAATGAATTCCTTCTCTATTCATCTTAGCTTATTATCTGATGAATATCTATCCATTTTCCAGATGAAGCAAGTCTAAAATGTATCTGAACTTGCTTACTAATAATACTTTTGTATCCATATCTGCTAGATTTTCCTTGGTTGGAATTTTCTTAAGTTCAATCTGTCCTTTGAATATTAAATCTCAAATAAAGTGATACTTCATCTCAGCATGCTTGGTTCTCTCATGAAATTTTACATTTTTACTGAGGTGAATGGCACTTTGATTATCTGTAAACATAGTAACAGATTCTGTTAGTAAACCAATCTCATTTAACAAATTTTGTAACCAAATACCCTCTTTTACCGTCTTGGTAACAGCCACATATTCAGCTTCAATATTGAATAAAGCAACCAAAGATTGCAATTAAGCTTTTCAACTGATGCAATTCCCACACAGTGTAAACATATAAGTTGTAGTTAATCTCTTTCTATCTCTATCACCTGCAAAATCAAAGTCAACATAGCCAAAAAGATTTAAACCATTCTCATGTCTTCCATATACTAATCCATACTCCATTGTACCATTTAGGTATCTAAGCAACCATTTTATTCCTATCTAATGTTCCTTTTCAGGATTGGACATATACATGCTTAAAACGCTTATTGAAAAAGCAAGGCCAGGTCTACTACATATCATAGCATACATATTAGAACCAACTGTATTTGAAAATAGTATTTTATACATTTCATTCTTTTTAACTTTTGTAACAGGACATTGATCTTAAAAAAATTTAAAATGAGCAACTTGTGGTATATTAATGAATTTTGAATCATTCATGGCAAACCTAGTTAACATTTTTCTTATATACTATTTCTGAGACAGTATTAACTTATTTTTGGACCTGATTCTGAAAATATCTATTCCTAATATTTTCTTAACTTCTCCTAAATCTTTCATGTCAAATTCTCCTTTAAGAAGAATTTTTAATTTCTTGATTTCATGTTTACTAGGACCAATTAATAACATGTCATCAACATATAATAAAAGAAATATCTGTGATTCACTGCCTAAATCTTTAAAATAAAAACAGGAATCATAACTACTTCTTTTAAAATTAGATTTAATTATAAAAGTATCAAACCTTTTATATCATTATCTAGGGGATTGTTTAAGTCCATAAAGTGACTTTTTCAAAAGACAAACCAAGTCATCTTTCCTTTTATTCTCAAAGCCCTTAGGTTATTTCATATAAATTGTCTCCTCAAGATCACCATGCAAAAATGCAGTTTTTAAATCTAATTGTTCAAGTTTCCAATGTTGTCAAAGATAAAACAATTCTAATCGTTGTATACTTTACAACAGGAGAAAAAAATTCAGTAAAGTCAATTCCCTCATTTTAAGAGAACCCTTTAAAAATTAATCTTGCTTTAAAAGTGATAGGGTCAAGAGGAGTTAATTCATCTTTAATCTTAAAAATTCATTTACTGTCTACTACCTTTTTATTTGTGGGTTTTTGTACTAATGTCTAGGTGTTATTCTTTTGTAGGGACTTAAGTTCTCCATTCATGGAATTTTTCCATTCTCTAGCATATTTACTATTTATGGCCTCAGTATAGTTTAATGGTTTCGATTCATCAATTTCTTGAGCAGACAATAAAGCAAAAGCAATTAAATCATATGAATAAAATTTAAAGGGTAACCTTACCTCCCTTCTTACTCTGTCTCTAGCAAGTTTGTAATTTTTTAGTGACTGTTCAAGGTTATTTATTTGATTTTCTTAATTTGTCTGTTCTATTTCTTGTTCTGTATCACCATTATTTGATGAATTTTGGCCATCTTGTCCATCTGATTTAGGTGGCTTCACCTCAATTTGAAGTTTCTCTGAAGTTAGGCTCAAAGTATTTTGCTGCTGACTTGTAATGCCTGCACTTTCTTGATTCTTTTTCAAACAAGGCGCATCAAGTTCATTAAAAGTAACATCCCTGCTAATTATGACTTTGACACCACTAACTTCTTTATTCCATAGCCTATAACCCTTCACACCTTTAGAGTAACAAAGAAATACACATTTAATTGACCTGAGTTTTAATATATCACCCTTATAATGTGCATATATAGCACACCCAAATATTTTCAGATTAGAATAGTTAATAGTTCTACCAGTCCATATTTCTTTAGGGACTTTAAAATTTATACTACTTGCAAGGCTTCTGTTAATCAAATAACAGGCTATAGTACAACCTCTCCTAAAAAATGTTTAGATAGTTCAGAACTAATTAATAGACACCTGACTTTTTCTAATAATGTCTTATTCATTCTTTCAACTACTTCTTCTTGTTGATGTGTGAAAGTTATAGTTCTATGTCTTAATATGCCATGTGATTTACAGAAGTTGTCAAATTCTTGATTATAGAATTCAAGTCCATTGTCTATTCTTAATACTTTAATCTTCTTATTTGTTTAATTCTCAACAAGTATTTTTCACAGTTTGAATTTATTAAAAGTTTTATTTATAGTTTTTAACAAATAAATTCAAACATTTCTAAAGAAATCATCAATTAGAGAAAGGAAATGCCTGTTTCCACTATGAGTATGTGTATTTGTAGGTCCCCACAAATCAGCATATACATAGTTCAATAATTTTTCAGACTTATGAATTCCAATTTTAAAACTGATTCTATATTGTTTTTCCATAACACAAAATTCACAAAAATCAAGCTCACTTATCTTTCTAGTATCTATTAAACCCTTTTTATTTAATTCTAGAAGACTTTGGACGCTAATATGTCCTAATCTTCTATGCCATAGTTCAGAATTATCTAACGCTGAACTAATTACAATGGAAGCAACATCAGTATTAGTGTGACTCGTCAAAATGTACAAACCATTCTGTTTTACTCCCTTCATAATCACCAAGGTTTCTTTCATTATTTTTAGAATTTCATTTTCAACCTTATATGTATACCCATTATCATCAAGAGTTCTAAGTGATATTAGATTTCTTTTAAGGTTTAGGATAAATCTAACATCAGTCAAGGTCCTATTCAAACCATTATGCAATTTTAAGAAAATAGTCCCAATTCTTAATACCCTGCATACTTTGTTATTACCCATAAGGACTCTACCACCATCAAATTCTTTAAACTCTTTAAAACATTCTTTCTTGGGACACATGTGATATGAACACCGTGAGTCTAATATCTATTCATTCAGATTTTCATCAATAGATACTGTCAAAGATTCTGAGTTTTCATAGTTAATCTAACTATAGCAGCCCAATTGTTTTCTCTTTCATTACCTTTTTTCTTTTATTTTCTTAAGTCTCTTATAGCAGTTTCTTCTAAGGTGACCTTCTTTACTACAGTAATAGCATTTTCTTAAACTTGTTCTATATTTAAACCTTGATTTATTTTTATTTTTATTCTTATTAGTGTGTTTCCTTTTAGTTCTACCTCTAACATATAAAGAATCACCATTTTCTAAGTTTAATTTTTCTAATCTTAACTCTAACTCTGTGGCCCTTAAGGCTTTAATACAATCATCAAGAGTTAATGTCTCTCTACCGTATTTTATAGTAATCTTAACATCTTTGTACATATGAGATAACGAGTTTAGCAAGATTATAGCCTTATTTTCATCTCTTATCTTTTTCCCAGCATTTGTAAGGTCAAGACACAGTTTATTGAAATCGTATAGATTTTCTTCTAATGTCTTATTATTGTCCATTTTATATCCAAATAGTCTTTTTTTCATATAAATTTTACCAAAAAAAGACTTAGTAAGATAAAGAGATTGACGTTTTACCCAAAGGCGCGCCGCAGTTGTTTATTTATTTACTTATCGAAGAACATTGTCGACTAAATTCAAAATCATCATGCTAAATGCCAATTCATTCATTTCTGTTATTTGATCAGCGATCAATATTGGTGGAAGTGTTTCTGGATCAACAAGAGCTTGAGAAACTTTCTGTTATATAAGAAGAGCCTTTAACTTCTTTTTTCATAAATTAAAATCTCCACTTCCTTGAATCTGTCAATCTCAGATCTTGTAGAACCCATTGTGATTATACAGAAATTTCAAGAAATATCTATTTTCCCCAAATCCTAGCCTATGACCGAGAAACCCTAACCCTAAAGCTAAAAGAATTTTTAAAATTTTACTCTGATACCACTATTACAAAATCGACACTCAAACTAGGAAATACAAACAATATACAAACCAAATCACAAGATTACAGTAAAGATCAACACCAAGAATTTAAGTTGTTAAGTTTCCAAATTAAACCTACATCCACTAAGCTCAGAATAGAGACGAATCCACTATAAAGACGAATATTACAACCTAAGAGTGATTTCTCACTCACACAATCTATTGATGACAAGAAGATAACAAATTACACACAGTGGCCAGAAACCCTAAGACTTAGAACAAGAGACAGAAAGCCTGAAGGTAAATCTCTCGAACCGTAAATGAGCATGTGTTTAGGGTTAAACAAACATATATATATATATATATATATATATATATATATATATATATACACTAAAGCAAAAATGACACCATTCAATATTGCTCTTAAAAATGATGCGGTTCACTTCCGCTTTTAGGCACATTTCAACCAGGTCTTTGGTAATCCTCTTTATTCACTTTGGAACCACAATTTTTCTAACAACAAGTAACAGTGGAGAAGCTTGAAAGCCGCCAAGAGTTGTTATTCCACTGGATCAAAGGCTAAGGAGCAGCTAATGATGGGTAGTGCTTGCTCGAGTGGTAGTGGCAGAGGCGATGAGCTGCAGTTGCTTGCTAGAAGAGAGTATAGTATGGGGGAGGCTAGCATCCATCGTTCGGTCTAAATAGATTTAGCCAGTTCGGTCTAAATGGATTTAGCCACTCTAGAGACACGAGGAGAAAATAGAAAAAAAATTAAAGAAAATAAAAAGAAAAGCCAAAGGAACCAAAATATTTGTCTACCAAAGAGAAGATTGAAAGTCAATCTTTTCGATGGATATAGGGAGTAAAGAATGAGTGGATTTTTCTTTGGAGAGGATTTTAGGGAGTTGGTAGCTAGGTTTTGCGTGATTAAAGTTGCAAGCTCACTATTTTCTGTTATTTTTACAGTTTTTATAAGTCACTCAAATTTCGTTTTTGAGATAGAACATAAAATGACATTCATTAAAAACAAAGTATTTTTACAGTTTTTGGAATCACTCAATCTCTACAAGTCAGGAAAAAAAAAAGTGTTTAGAACAAATTTTAGGGTGTATATTACCGACCCTTCATTCAATTTGAAGAGATTAAGACATTGAATATCTCTTATATATATATATATATATATATATATATTGTTAATTATTAAGTAATACACATTTAGGTTTTTTTTTTTTTCGAGTGTGAAATGCATCTTGACCGCTTTCCTTTATGTGAGAATATTGATTGAAAATTATTGGGATATGATTTGGAGAGCAATCCAAGTACGTAGGGTACGCGAGGATCAAAGACAGATGCGAAAATAGGCAAAAAATGAAGAGGGGCGCACCAAGCGCCAGCACTGCGGCGACCAGGCATAGGTGCCGCGGTGCCAGGAGACGAGCGCCGCAGTGCTCAGACGGGCACGCCAGCGCCTCGACGGTGAAAGCCCAGCGCCGCGGCGCTAGAGACAAGAACAGTATCCCGAAATAAGAAAACTTTCTTATTTCATCTCTCACTTATTTCAAGACTCCCTAATACGACTCTCACACATATAAGGTAAACCTATGACGTCCCAAAGCCTATATAAAGGCTATGAATTGGCTTGTAAATACAATCTTTGTGATAGGTTGAGAAATCTTAGTGATCATCAATAATCTTTGTAGTTTTTTGTGAGAGAAAATTCCTAAAGTGTAAAAGAGAATCTTCTTTGTGATCTTTCTTGTAAAATGTATACTTTGTGAGTGCCTTGTGATTCATAATAAGAGAAGAGTGTGATCTTGATCTACCGTGGACGTAAGCAAATTGTCGAACCATGTAATTTTTTGTGTGTTCTTCTTCTATTCATTCTCTCTTTATTCCTTAATTACTTGTTCTGTATGTATTACTTGGGTAATTTTACTTATTTGTATACTTTCTCTTCAACACTTTAAATTGAGCCTATGAGCTACAGTGACTCATGAATACCTTTAGACAAAAATAACAAACACAAATAAAAAGAGTTGTAATGTTGCCACTCCATGCTTTGTATGTCAGCACCTTAACAATTAACACACACAAACAATAGCTTTGTAATAAAAAAAAACCCATGCTTTTTATTAGATATCTTTATATAATTACTTTATTTGTCCTTGAGTGAAATAACTAAAAGATAATTCTTACATTAACATATGTATCTAACTCATTTCGGACACGAATCATCGTTACTCATCATACTAAATACTTCATCATCACCTTAATCCAAAGAATATGAGCATTTCTTCTTAAATTTAATTTCAAATTGTTTATTTCAAGTAATGTATTAAGTAATTCTTAAATAATTTTTATAATTTGTAAAATTATTTATTATTCTCAAAATTTTATATTCAATTAGTATTTTTGTTTCTTTATGATATAGAGTGGGTATATCAATGATAGATTGTCGTTCAAAGTGTCACGATGAAAAGTCTAATCTTTCTTCTTCAAATAACCATTTCCATTTAGTAGTCACAGTCAACTCTTGCTCTATTATACCATTGACAAGAATCATGATTAATTTTTAATATCATATATAAAATTTAAAAAATAATTTATTGAAAAAAAAATAAAAAATACAATTAATTGTGTCAACATATCATAATCAATAAAATATTTTCAAAATTATATAATAATTATATTTAATTTTTTTCTTTTTTATTCGCTTTTGATGTGTAAATAAAACTTTTATAAGACTTGGATGGCATAAATTTAAGATCAAATAAAGGGCGAGGTTCGAACAGAAAATGCTTATGATGAATATCTAAGTATCCAAAAACGACGAGAGCGTAGTAAGCGACTCTTGTGCCATCTTGTTATGAATATTAATATTAATAGTATATCATTGAGGAAACATTAAGGACATTAGTTATTGTTTAACTAACTCTTTTTTTAGTATGTTCTTTTGACTAATTTTTGTTAGCCAATGAAATAATAGTTATTGTTTTTAATACTTTATCATCTTCGTGGATTGATTTATAATTTTGTATGCCATTGTCTCTTGTTAATAATATATTGGGGTGGTTGGATTGGATGGATACAGATCCAAATTCTTGAAGTTGTGTGCGATGATATTCTGCAAAAATTACATGCATAGAATAATATAATTCGCCAAAAATTATTACCTCAACTTTTTCATCTCTAATAATTTTGTTGATGATAAAAAATTATCAATTTCTCCTCTAAAATTTCACAAAGTACAAAGTGTGAGAAAGTTGATTAAAAATTATCGGAATATAATTTGTAGGGTAAGTCAAATACGTTGGGTACGCGAAGATAAAAAATAGACGCAAAAGGAAGCAGAAACACAAATAGCGGTGCCAAGTGTGGGCGCCACGACACTAAGTTGTGGGCGCTGTAGTACCCAAGTTAGAACCTGAACGCCATAGCGCCAGGTGCCCAACGCTGCAGTGCCCAGACGGGATGTCCCAGCGCCCAGCGTGGAATGTGTTTTCTAATTTTTTTTAACTACCACTTGCTCCAGGACTCCTTAAAACGACTCCCACACATTTAAGGTAAATTTAAATAATCCTAAAGCCTCTATAAAGGCTCTCTATTGACTTGTAAACATATATGTGTGTGACATCTTAGTGATCATACACAAGTCTTAGTGACATCTATGTGATCATAGCAATCTTTATGATTCTTAGTGAGATAAAATCCCTTATTTACAAAAGAAAGTAATTTTTTTGTTAGTTTTTCTTGTAGAATGTATACTTTATGAGTGCCTTGACATTCAATAATGACAGATGTTGATCTTGATTCACCGTAGATATAGGCAAGATGTCGAATCACGTAAATTATGTGTGTTGTTTCTTCTACCTTTCTTTTTATATATTCTTAATTGCTTTTTTTTGCATTATATTACTTGGGATATTTTACTCGTTTGATTGCTTCCACTTTGAAAAACTAATATTAGAGTAAGGTTTTTTAAGCAGACATGGCCACACCTAAGTATGAGGTAGAGAAATTCAACGGGACAAATGACTTCAATCTGTGGAAGATGAAGGTTAAGGCGTTATTGGTGAGTCAACGGTTAGGCTCGGCATTAAAAGAGACTACAGCTCTATCTAGTGAAGAAGAGAAGACATCAAAGTTATCTAAGGCTGAAGCAAAAAGAAAGGACATTCAAGAAAGAGCTCACAGTACTATCGTTTTATCATTGAGTGATGAAGTACTGAGAGAGGTAGCAGGTGAAACGATGGCAATTGATCTTTGGAAGAAGCTTGACTCCATTTATATGCGAAAATCGTTGGCCAATATATTGCATATAAAAAATAAGTTGTATCAGTTGTCCAGTCAGAAGGGACGCCAATGAAAGATCATACAGACTCCTTTAATAAGATCATTCTTGATCTTAAGTCTATCAACATCAAGATAGAATATGAAAATAGGGCAATTATCCTGTTAAGTTCACTTCTCAAGAGTTATGAGAGCTTTGTTGAAACATTACTCTACGACAGAGAGAGTTTAACAATGAGCGATGTGAAATTATCATTAAACTCAAAGTTATTAGAAAAGCATATCAAAGGCAATGTAGAAAGTCTATCTGTAAGAGGAAGACCCCATATATAGATAAAACGAAAAAGACTTGAAACGAAGTCCATGACTCTTAGGAAGTGCTATTGTAGCAAGAAAGATAGGCACTTCATAAAGGACTGTCCGAAGAAGAAAGCACAAGATAAGAAGAAAACGGATGTTGCGCTTGCCTATGATAATATCTACGATAGCGTAGAAACTCTAGTTGCTACTAATTGTAAGAATACTGAACAATGAGTTCTAAATTCTGATTGTACATTTCACATGTGCCTACACAAGTCTTTGTTTATAAATTTTTAGCCTATTACTGGTGATAAGGTGTTAATGGATAATGATATTGCTTGTCAGATAATGAAAATTGGTAGTATTAAACTTAGGTTGCATGATAAGCGAGTAAGAAAGTGGATAGAAGTTAGGTATGCTCATGGCATCAAAAGAAACTTGATCTCACTATGAACTTTAAACTAAAATGAGTGTTCCATCAGAATCAACAGATGGGTTTTAAGAGTATTAAAAAGTTTCATGGTGGTAATGAAAAAAAAAAGTACAAAGGTGTTCATATGCTTAAGTGTAAAGTTATAAGTGGCTATGCATTATTCTCTGTAGATGATGGGAATGTGAAAAATAAGTTATGGCATCTTAGACTAGTACACCTAGGTGAGAGAAAGCTGAAGAAGTTATTTAGTCAAAATGCATTTGGTAAGGATAGGTTCCAACCATTAGAGTTTTATGAGCATTGTATGCTCGGAAAAGCATATAGAGTGAGGTTTAGTATTGGCGAGCATAAGACTAAAGGGACTCTTGAATACATACACTCGAATCTTAAGGGACCAGCTCAGACAGCTAGTCGTTGTGGTGCTAGGTATTTTCTCAGTTTAATTGATGACTATCCAAGAAAGGTGTGGGTCTATGTGTTGAAGATTACGGATCAAGTTTTTGATATGTTTAAGACTTGGAAGGCTCTTATTGAGAATCATACTGGCAAAAGGGTGAAAAGGCTACGAACTGACAATGGCCTTAAATTTTACAATAGAGAGTTTGATGGATTTTGTGCCAAACATAGGATTGCAAGGTATAGAACAATAAGACCAACACCATACCAGAATGGCATAACTGAGAGGATGAATAATACCTTACTTGAAAATGTTAGATACATGCTTACCAATACAAAGATTTTCAAGACATTTTGAGGAGAAGTTATAGTGACTGCAACTTATTTGATCAATAGAAGTCCCTTTTCAACAATTAACTTCAAGGCGCTATAAGAGAAATGTCTGGAAACCCTTCTAAGTATGACCACCTCAGAATTTTTGGTTGCCCTGAATTTGTCCATGTTAAGGAAGAGAAATTAGAACCTAAAGCTATCAAATGACTATTTATAGGATATTCCGAAGGAGTGAAAGAATACAAGGTATGATGTAAAGATTTGACACCACCAAGGAGTATCATAAGCCATGACATGACGTTTAATAAGACAACCATGTTGAAAGCCTCCTAAGAAGATGAGAAAAAAGAACATGTGTCCAATGAAGAATTAGCACCCGAGTTAATAGAAGTTAAAGTGGAGCCTGAGAGTAGATCTAATATGCCTTTAGATCAGCACTTCAATAAGGAGATCTTTGACCATGAACCAAGAACACCGGTGAGTTCCTCCAAGTTCACCCAAGAAAAATTGAGACTCCTGAGATGGAACTTAAAGAGTACCAGCTAGCCAAAGACAGGCTAAGAAGAATAATTAACCCACTAATCAAGTATGCACAAGCAGATTTAGTTACTCAAGCTTTTAATTTTACTTACACCCTTAAATTTGATGAGCCTAGAACATATAATGAGACTATAAATAGTAAAAATAAGAAAGCGTAGCAGCAGGCCATGGAAGAAGAGATTAGTTCTCTTTGGAAGAACAATACTTGAAAGTTAGTAGAGAGGCCTCAAAAGAAACTAGTTAGGTACAAGTTGGTGTATAAAGTAAAGGAGAGAATACTGGGGATAGAGTCTACGAGATTCAAGCCTGGGTTAATTGCACAAGATTTCACTCAAGGAGAAGGAGTTGACTTTTATGAGATATTCTATCCATTTGTTAAGTACACATCTATTAAGATTTTGTTAGCCATTTGTGCAAACTTTGATTGACATCTAGAACAGATGGCTATAAATACATCTTTTCTATATGAAGAGACGATATACTGACACTGCCATAAGGTTTTGTGGAGCCTAGAAATAAATATCATGCCTGTTTGCTGAAGAAGTCATTATATGGGTTAAAACAATCACCTAAACAATGGTATAGGATATTTGATGAGTTTATGATGGCTTATGGCTTAGTAGAAGCAAGTAATGCGTGTACTTTAAGAGCTTGAGTTGTGGGATGATGTATTTATTTCTATACATCGATGATATATTGATCGTGTGCAAGAATATAGAAGAGATACAAAAACTCAAGAAACAGTTAAATAGCAAGTTTGAGATGAAGGATTTAGGAGAAGCGAAGAGAATATTGGTTATAGATATTATAAGAGAAATAAGAGATGTTATCTTCTTATCTCAACAGCGATATATAGTCAAGATCTTAAAAAAGTTTGGTATATCCAATACAAAGGCTGTCTCTACTCCTTTGGCCATGCATTTCAAACTTTCAATAGCGCAATCGCTGATATCCGAAGAGGAGAAACTGCAAATGAGTAAAGTACCATATGTAAGCACTGTGGGGAGCATCATGTATGTAATGGTTTGTACAAAATCAAATATAGCACATACTGTAAGTGTGGTGAGTAGATACATGACAAATTCGAGTAAGGATCACTAGTATGTAGTGAAGTGAATTTTGAGATATCTCAAGGAGATGTCGAATCACGAGTTGATGTATAAAAAGGATAAGGACAGCAGTAAAATGGTAAAAGGATAAGTAAACTCATATTATATAGGTGATCTAGACAAGAGAAGATCGTTGACGGGTTATGTATTCACAGTATTTAAGTGTAGTATACATAGCTGTTAGAGAAGCTATTAAATAGGCCATGTAGTTGAAAGGTATATGTACGGAGTTAATGGCTACTGAAGATGTAAACACCGGTGTGTATTGTGATAGCTAAAGTGTCATACACCTAAGCAAGTATCAATTGTTTCAAAAGAGGTCTAAACACATTGATTTACATCTCTATTACATTCGAGTGATTATCCAAAGTGGTGAAATTATTCTAACAAAGATAGTGTTGTCTGAAAATTCTGCTGACATGTTGACTAAGTCACTGCCCTTGATTAAGTTCATCTTATGCAATGACTTAATCGGAGTCATTACTTTGTAAGGGTGACCGAAAATGTGGAGATGAGAGATCAAGATACTTTGTGAATAATTTTGAATCAAAGAGAGAATTTATGAGAAAGTTAATTAAAAATCATCGGAATATGATTTAGAGAGCAAGTCAAGTGCGTTAGGTACATGAAGATAGAAGACGGACACGAAAGGAGGCAAAAACACAAGTGGCGGTACTCAGGTGTGAACGCTGCAGCTCCCAAGTCAGAACCTGAGCACAGTAGCGCCGCGATGCCCAGCGCCGCGGCGCCCAGCGCAAAATATATCTCACAATTTGTTTCAAGTCTCACTTACTTCAAGACTCCCTAAAACAACTTTCACATATTTAAGGTAAACCTAAGTGTGATGTGTGTGATATCCTAGTGATCATACACAAGTCTTAGTGACATCTTTGTAATCATGGTAATTTTTAGTTAAAGAAAACTCCTTATTTATAAGAGAGAGTGATTTCTTTGTGAATGATTTGAGTTTTAATATAAAAAAGTGTGATCTTGATTTGTCATAGACGTTAGCAAGTTGTCAATCTAAATAATTTTTGTGTGTTATTTCTTCTACCTTTTTTTTTCTAAATTTTTAATTACTTATTTTTATATTATATTACTTGAAATATTTTTACTCATTTAATTACTTCCTCTTCAACACAAAGTATCCCTTAAAATTCAGTTAATAGCCAAAGACTCTTGCCATTATAACATTAAAGTTGAAAATCATTTTGGAAAAGTAAAGGCGTCGTTGAATATTACACTAATTAATTTCGTTGATACCCCATTTTTTGTTTTCAACAAAAGTAATCTAAATAATTTTTGTGTGTTATTTTTTCTATTTTTTTTTTAATTTTTAATTATTTATTTTTGCATTATATTATTTAAAATATTTTTACTCATTTAATTATTTCCCTTCAACACAAAATATCCCTTAAAATTCAGTTAATAGCCAAAGACTCTTGCCATTATAACTTTAAAGTTGAAAATCATTTTGAAAAAGTAAAGGCGTCGTTGAATATTACACTAATTAATTTCGTTGATACCCCATTTTTTGTAGCAAAAAGGAAAAAAAAGTGAGAATAACAAAATAATAATAATAATAAAGCATGGGAATTAGGAAAGACACAAATTACAAAAATTAAAAATAACACGTGAATTTCCTCTCTTTTTCTCAATGATCTAATAACCCAACAATTATCTTCATTAATTTTTTTTCTCTTTTTAAGCCAACAATTATCTCTACAATTTGATGAATTTTGGGTGCGGTTGCCTTTGTTTCCTTTACGAGCCTACAAATCGTTAAGATTCCAACGAATTTGTGCGAAATTTTTGAATTGCTAAATATTATTATTATCTATTGGAAAACAAAATTCACATCTTCCCGGTTCGTAGAAGAACCTTTTCTGTGATTCGCTGAAACAAAGTAACTTGTTCACTTCATTACCTGTGCCCGAATTTTCTTTGTTATGAAATAAAGTTTTGTGAACAAAATAAAAGAAGTGAGAGAACAAAGATAGAAAAGTGAGCTTCTCGTTTTCTTATTATCTTAAAGTGTCAAAGAGTTAATATGCTATTTATAGAATTAATAGTCGCCTCTTCGTTACAATTTCATGAAAAGGGAATGCTGTCAATTTTTAAAAAAAAAAGGAAGAAAATCCAATTTTGCAAAACAATATTCTTTTTTTTTTTTGTTTTAATTTCAGAGGATAAAAAGATAGTAATTATTATCTGTTTGGCAATTATTTTGTAATTGAAATAAAATAATTATTTGTGATACTATGAATTTTATTATATTATTTATATAATATTATCTTTACTTTTTCATTAAATTAATTATATTAATTACACAATAATAAACCAAATATTCCAAGATCATATATAAATACAACTTTTGTAAGGCCCGTTGATCAAACGGTCGTTCATTTATTAAAAAATATTTTTTTAAATGAAGTAAAGTTGCAGGCTTGCAATTTTCTGCAACCTGTTTTATTTATTTTAAAAATAATAAATAATAAGGTCTATGGCACGGTTCATTGGGCCTGTTGTGCTGGTATAGTACGGTAAACTTTCACACCGTGCCGGTCCAAACTCTATGACACGCTTGGACTGAAATTTGATAATAATATTATTAACATTTATTAAAAAAGAAGAAGAAGTAGTGGATATTGAACCCAGCTAGTAACGAGCCCAAAATATATTAGTATTAAGTTCTTTATAATAAATAGCAGAATTTCAACTGTTTTTATGATACCAAACGTGTTCAGATCTTAGAAGTGAAAGTGAAGGCATTCTTGGTTTCATTTTCCAGGGCAGTTTTGAAAATTGGATTTATAAAACCTTAACACTAATTTATTTAATTTAGAAACTTTCTGCAGGGGGAATAAGTGAAACGGTTTATTCTAACTTATTTAATTTGCAGTACATACTGGGGTCAAGCTCAGTACTAACAAGCTCCAAGAGGAGTGATTTGCCAAACATATCTTCTACATCATCTAACCCTCGTTCTAACGAGATTTGAGAGGAAACCACCAACAATTGGTTTCACAGTGACAACAGCCTTAACTTGGACGGATTTTTCAGTAGTAATGGCCACTGCTTCGATAATATTGCTACTAGGAGCGGACCCAACTCGAATTTTGGGTGTTTTTAAGTGAAGGAGTTGACTGAAGTGAGCAAAAAGCATGGCCAGTTCCATGGAGAAATGGCTTAGATAATAGAAATAGGGTCTTGATAAATTGAGACTAATGAAGCTATCGCTTCAACATTGTTTTGCAACCAGGAGATGCTTGACCTGTTCTTAGACAAAGGGATTTTTTGTGTTTTTTTGTGTTTTTTTGTGTTTTTTTGTGTTAGCTATGCGAGAATTGGATGACTAATGCTCGCTTGATATAGAAAGTTGGAGACGAGAGGGGAGGACAGAGCATTGGTTCATTTAGTACATTAAAATAATATTATGTTGATTCCCATGTCCTTCTAGATATCACACATGACATATGAAACCAAAGGAGGCTAATATTGAACAATAATAAGGTTGTCTTTAGCTTGCACAACAATATTTTTTATTACAGACAGGCATTTTTATTAAAATAAATATGAGATACAATTTATTTATATAAATTTATTGTTAAAATTTGGTGATTTAAAATCGTATTTAAATATGATTTTGAGTTAGAGTCCAATGAGTAGTCGATACATGATTAAGAACATGTTGGATGAACGAGAAAAGAACGAAAAGTGAAAAAATTCTATGTTAAGCGCGATTTGATTTGTTTGAGTAGGTTTTGGATTTTTAAATATATGACCTCTTATTCTAAATGAAAATAGAATTTCTATTATGTGTAATATCTATTTTTTTCTTGTTTACTTATTAGCATAGTCTTCCACATGTGCTAAGATTTTGGAGTGCCAAATTACCAACAAGTGGTATTGGAGCATGTAGAAATCCCAACAAGTGATATCAACGCATAGGTTGTTCAACCATGACAACTCAAAAGTATGAAGTTGAGAAGTTCAATAGGCAGAATAATTTCAATAGATGGAAGGTGAAGGTTATGAATTTATTGGTGAATTGAAAGTTAGATTCAACTATTGAAGAGTCTCAAGCAATAACTAACAAAGATAAAAAAAACCTGGGACATCTAAATTAGACTTTCATTGTGAAACCATTCAGAAGAGAGCCTATAGTACCATTATTTTGTCGTTAAGTTATGAAGTTCTAAGAGAGGTAGTTGAAGAGAAGACTGTAATTGATATTTAGAAGAAGCTTAATGCACTCTACATGAAGCAATCCTTAGCGAATCTTCTATACGTCAAAAAAAAGTTATATCAGTTGTTCATGCTTGAAAGAACTTCAATTAAAGATCATGTTGATGCTTTCAATAAGATTATTATCAATCTTGAAATGATTGACATTAAGATAGAATATAAAAACAAGGCAATTATCTTATTGTGTTCTCTATCTACTTCATGGATATACTTATAAATGACAGAGAGACTTTAACAATATCTAATGTTAAAGTCTCATCGAACTCAAAGGAATTGAAAAAAAAATCATAGTCTAATAATACAGTAGATTTTACTAGAAGAGAAAGGGTTAAGTATAGAGATAGGAAGAACAATCAATCAAAGAAAAAATCTAGAAAGTGTTATCATTACGAGAAAGAAGGGAACTTGATTTAGGATTGTCTAGAAATTGAGGCAAAGAATGGAGGAGAGGTTACAATAGTCAATGAGAATGAGTATGAAGATGCAGATGCAGAATCTTTGGTAACTTCTAATGGGTAGTATACTAATGAATAGATTCTTGATTCTGGCTATAGTTTACATATAAGTCTTAAGAGATTCTTATTTATCAATTACAGATTTATTAATGGTGGTAAAGTACTAATTGATAATAATATAGCTTGTAAAGTAATAGGAATTAGTAGTACAAGGATAAGGTTGGGTGATGAAAAAGTTAGGGAGTTACTTAGTGTAAAATATATTCTTGGCCTTAAGAGAATTTGATATCCCTAGAAGTACTATATTAAGTAAGATATTCATTCAATGTAAAAAAAAAATATTAGAAATGATAAATGGTTCTGTAGTGTTAATGAATAATGTAAGCACAACAGATTATATTTCCTAAATAAAAATGTTATGAATGGCTCAATATGTGTTATTGAAGGAATGAAGATCAAGAGGCAGCATTGGAGATTAACTCACAGAAGTGAAAATGGTCAAAAGAGAATATATAGTAAGGGTGCTGCTAGCAGATAAGATTCAGCCACCGAAGTATTATGATAAAGTCAAGAATTACACTAGAGATCATGATACAAAGTCTACCTATGTCAATATGTATTCTAATCTTTAGAGACCAAATTCACAAGCCTTAGTGAAATTAAGTCGATGCAAAGACTTAACTTGGATTAATGCTAAGTAATTTAGAGTTAGCATAGATGGTTTTCAAAAAGGTTCTTAAAAGATTTTGAACCAAGGAGTAGTTTGTTAGAATTTAGTGATTCAAAAATATGTTTGAATATGATTTTGAGTTGGAGACTAATGAAGAGTATACACGTGATCAAGAATGCATTGGGCAAATGAGAAATGGACAAAAACGAAAAGCACAAAGTAAGGAAGAGCTCTGAACGTGCAAGGAAAAGTTGTCTAGGCCTTAGTGCTACAGTGCCAGGCTTGGCAGAAACTTGGAACTGTAGATCTAGATCGATGCCACAACGGTGCCACGGTGCCAACTTTTGAGAAAATTATGTTTTAAGTGCGATTTAATTTATAAAAGTCAATTTTGAATTCCCTTATACTTAAACTCTTATTCTAACTAGAAATAGGGTTTCTAAAATATTTTGAAATCTATATAAACTCTTATAAAGCCATTAAATTGTCAAGCATTGAAAAAATAATAATATAGAGAAAATAGAGAGCTTAGAGAGTGCTTGAATGCTAAGTGAGCAAGAGAGTGTCGTATAGTAAGGGTTTAAGTACTATGTGTACAAGAAAGTGTTTAAACTCATCTATTATTGTATTCCTTGGTAAATATTTGTGAGATATCTTTATGATTTGAGTAATAAAAGAAGTTAGGATCCTAAGACCACCGTGAATATAGGTAGTTGTCAAACCATACAATTCTTGTACCTTGTATGTGATTATTTATCTTTATTGTGTGTGTGATCTTTCTTATTCTTATTTACTTATAAGCAAAGGTTTTCATGTGCGCTAAAGTTTTGAAGTGCTAAATTATCAACAAATAGTATTATAGCTAAAAATCTCAACATTTATCATATAATATAATAAATTTATCATGTCATGTTAATTTTACATAAATTATAATATTTATATGTTTAAAAATATTCACAAAAACAAATATATATATATATATATATATATAATATATATGTGCAATTTTACATTTTCTTTATGTATAACCAAAGGTCAATTAATCAAGTTACCTTATTTTACTTTTAAAAAATTCACGAAATTCTTGCATATCTATATAATTTTTCATTTTTTTTAAATCCGACAATATTTTTGCTTTGTTGAGTTATCTATTTCTAACATTAATTATCAAGTTGTTTGAAGGAAATAAATCTTAGTAATAATCTCTTTTAGAGACTAGTCTTTTACACTGACTTTACTGTTGGGGTTCTATATGTCCTAATACCACTATGGCTTCACAATTAATTAAGAATATAAAAGATCAACACACCAATAAAAATATAAAAAAACAAATTAAAAGTCACAAGATATATATAATTCAACAAAATGCCTACGTCCACGATGGATCCATGATCTAGCTTCTTTTATTAATTAAATCATTAAGTATTTCCTATTGCCATAATTTTAAGATCTCTTAGTATCTCCCATTATAGACCTTTAAGTATCTACCATTGTAGACCTCTAAGTATCACTAGATTATTATAATCTTAAAACCTCTTAGTATTTCCCATTGTAAACCTCTACGTATCTCTTAGATCATCATGATTTTAAGATCTCTTAGTGTCTACCATTTGCCATAAAAGATTTTTACTAAAGAATACAAGAATAGCTAGAGCTCTTAAAGAATCTATTGTTGCTCTTTTGTTCACATAAGAACAAAGACACCTCTATAGTTCCACCCTAGTGCACACAACCACTTAGTGTCTACCTAACTCCTTTATTCTCTCTTATGTTAACATCTCTATTACTAAGATGCTTGATTAATTTTAATGGATTTCAAGGGTTTATATAGTGTTATTATGACCTAGGAAATCTTAAGCCTAATTAAAATAAAAGTTCTTGCATGTGGAAGTCCAAATCCCACTTAAAGAAGTTAATTTAGCCAAAATAGAAAACACTTGCAACTTGCAACGTGAGCAGTATCTTAGCATGAATAGTTTCGTGTGAACAACACCTTACTTTTAACTTTTCATTTTCATCCCTTGCTCGCATTCAACTCTCTATTATGGACCTCTCTATTGCTAACTCTTCATTTGGTAGCCATCTCAATTCATGACCATACATGATTGTTGAATCACAAATTCCAACAAATCCCCAATTAATTCAAAATCTCTCTCTGAGAAGTTATCCAGAATCATCCTTAACCAATACCTCTCTAGCATTAACTTTAGTCAAGTTCCAAAATTACCTAAAGCTTATGACTACAATCTCCAAATATTTTGAATGTTAATTGTCTAGGGTAGCCTTAATGTTGCGATCTCCTATGTCCTATAAACACCGTGACCACAATACTTTAACGGATAAAATATATTCTTCCCATTATTACCTTTCTCACAAATTCTCTTTTAACTCTTGTCACAGTATGAGATAATTTTGACTACTAGCCTATGGTTTGTATCCTCTCAAAAACCTATGTTGAGTCGTACACAGTATTTCTCAAGGATAAAGCCCTATATGTGTTCTCACCCATAGATCATTTTGCATCACTTTTAGTATACCTTTGTTTACCTTCCAGGAATATCCCTACTTATTCTAACCATCCTAAGTTCACTAAGTTTTCATAAGGTCAAGAACAAATCTTACACCTAGTTACTTCATTACCTTTCCACCATACAATCTTAATCTTATTCTATAATCTCACAACTAGTCACTCTTCAAAGGTGGTGTCTAATCCAAAATTCCTTAGTAAGACCATCACCTTTTCCTCTTTCAAATAATCATCTTCTTTATTGTTTTTCTTTATATTTATAAGTCCCAATAGTTGACAACCTTTGCTTTGCAAATCTAGCTCTGTTGTATATGCTTTGTAATCTGGACCTCAACTATAGCTCTAATACCAGTTTATTGAGGAAAAATAGCCTTAGCACTAATCTCTCTTAGCGATTAGGCTTGTATGACTTTATTGTTAGGGTTCTATTTGCTATAATACCACCAAGGCTTAGTATTTAGTACCTTAAGAACCCTATGCACATGCAGAAGACTTTAACTCACAAATAATTAAGAGCATAAAATATCAATACACCAATAAAAATAAAATTAAAATTAAAATTAAACCACAAGGCACAAATATATGTGGTTTAGCAAAACGGCTCATCTACGGCAGATTCATGATCCAGTTTTTTTTATTAATTAGATCACTAAGTATCTCCTAAATCACTACAATCTTACAACCTCGTAGTATATCCCATTATAGAACTCTAAATATCTTCTAGATCACCATAATCTTGAGATCTCTTACTATCTACCATTCCCTATAAGAGATTTTTACTAAATAATTCAATAATAACCCGAGCTCTCAAATGATCTATTGATGCTCCTTTTTTTTCACACAAGAATAAAGACATCCCTATGGTTTCATCCTAATGCACACAAGCACTTGGTGTCTACCTAACTTATCTATTATCTCTTATGTTTATATCTTTGATACTAAGATTCTTGAGTAATTCTAAGGGGTTACAAAGGTTTATATAGTATTTATAATGGCTTAAAAAATCTTAAACCTAATTGGAATAAGAGTCTTTACATGTAGGAGCCCAAATCCCACTTAAAGAAGTTAATTTAGCCAAAATAGGAAATACCTGCAAGTTGTCATGTGAACAGTACCTGGGTGTGAAACGTTATGAGTGAACAGTACCTTGCTTCTGGCATTTTGTTTTCATCCCTTGCTTGTATCCAACTCTCTTTTTTGCTCCTCTCTTGTATGACTACTGCATACTAGTCTTCTTGCTGACTCTTCATTTAATATCCATCTCAATTCATACCCATACATGATTGTTAAATCACCATTTACAACACTAGCTTTTGGAGTTAGCTTTTTTCTTGATAATTAGAATCACATTTGTCACCATAATGATTGTGACCAATTTATTTCACATTTATTTTTCCATTTTTGCTAAGATAAAGGGTCCCTATGAAAATGATTTTTATAGTGTATAAAGCATGATGTTCGTACCATTCAAAGTAGTATAAATGTTTTAATTTGTAAAATATAACATCATATAACATAGATGTCTCTAGGGGTTTTGCCCCCAAGTATCACAAAAAATTTTAAATAAAACTTACAATTCTCATGATATGTCTAACTCTAAAATTTAAAAGAGATTTTCTTATGCTATTAAAAAAATTCTTTTAAAAGTTAAAAATATTTTCTTAATGAGAGATGAAAGGAATGCTTTCTAAATGTGAAATATTTTCTTAATAAAGATTATAAGAATGACTTTTAATTTCCTAAATGTCAATTAGATGAGATATTTAAAATTGAAAAATTTTTATAGACAAATCTAAAGGAATGCTTCTTTCTTATTTATGATAAGAAGATTAAAAATGAATTATTTACAAACATCTCTATAATAAGCTAGAAGTTTAAAAAGTTTCCCTCACCGGCTTGAGGGAGGATGATAGAATCAGCAAAGATTCTTAAGGCTGGCACAAGTATGGCAAGTATAACCAAAGTCAAAATTTGACAACTTAAGTACGATTTAGTCAGATATCTTAATTTATTGTATATCATCAACATTAAATGCAATTCATTTCCTTTATCATCATTTAATTTATTTCCGTGCTTAAGTCCATCATTTTGTATAAATTAAGCCTTGGTAAAGGTTAATAAAACAAGACTATAATTTACAATTTTATCTCCATTGCAACTTCTTTACGACATCAAAGCGGGTTTTAAAGTAATTTTAAGACTCCAATAGTTTAGTTTAGAACAGCCACCATGTCGATGATGGGTCATCATAAAAAGAAATTCCAAAGAGTGGTTAGTCGGTAAGAGTAAAAAGAAACATAAAATATTTTCCAAATAATGCTTTGCCACCGACCCTCGCACGTCATGGTTTGCCACTGCAGTCATCCACGTATTGGCTCCCTAAGACCACAAGAAGAATCATCAGGCATCGATAATAATTTTACATTTTTTTTAAGGAGAAATAAATAGCAGGCAAAGATTAATAATGGTGAGTGGTGAGAGAAATTGAGAGCATTTTGTGTTTTTAAATTAAAAAAAATGTCAAACTATGTATTTTCACCCTTTTTCCTAGTATCATGTCTAGAAGGTTGCACTGTGTTGATCCATCATCAATATAGTGCATAAATAATAACTATATAAATAAATAAAAGGAAAGTAGTCGTATGTTGAGGGGATAATGAGAGATAAAAGTTATAAGCATGACAATTGGAGTTTAAAATTCTCGTGATATGTCTGGCCCTAAAACTTAAAAGAGATTTTTATCTGTTTTTAAAAAAATCATTTAAAAGTTAAAAATATTTTCTTGGTAGGAATACTTTCTAGATTTGAAATATTTTCTTATAATGATGCTAAAAATGATTTTTAACTTCTTAAATGGACAATTATAGGAGATAATTAAACTTGAAAATTTTCTTAGACTAAGTCTAAAGGAATGCTTCATTCTTATTTATGATAAGAAGATAAAAAAAAGAAAGATTTACAAACATCTCTACAATAAATTAGAAGTCTAAACAGTTTCCTTCGTTAACTTAAAAGGGGTGATAAGAATCAACAGAAATTCTTAAGGTTGGTATAAGTTGGCAAATATAACCAAAATTAAAATTTTTAACTTAAACACGATTCAATCAAATATTTCAATAAATGTATTTTATTTCTTTTATTTTCATTTTATTAATTTCTTATTTAAGTCCATTTTGTATAAATTGAATCTTGGTAAAGAATAATAAACAATAAACTAATGAGTGAGACACTAGTAACATACTCTTCTTGTAGGTCCGAAAAGATATCAAAGCCACCTGTTAGGTGTGTAAGATACCTGAAGGTGCCATTGGGATTTTCTTATTTGAAGAAAATAATCATTTGACCTACAGAGAACCAATGTTGGACATTGATTTGAAAAAATGGCAAGATGCATTGAAATTCAAAATTGACTTTACGTATGAGAATCAAGTCTTGTACTTAATCATACTTCTGGTAAGAATTGTTCCTATTGTTTGTAAGTGAGTTTACACAGTAGAAAAAATGGGCCTAATGTAAAGGTACAGACCTTCTAAGCCGGACTGGTAATAAAAGGTTATACTCATAAATCTGAGATCCGTTATGAGGAAACATTTTCACTAGTAATCATGCTTAAGTTAATCCAAATTTTGTTTGTTATTGCTATGTGCTGAATTCTTCATTTTAGCAAAGAAATCAAAGAGTTTGTTTTCATCTAGATTGAAGAGAAAGTGTGTGTGTGTTTAGAAAGGATAGTGGGAGCATAATTATCTTTCTTGTTCTTTGTGTGGTTCACATACTTAGTGTCATAAACGATATTGATATATTGCAAGTCAGTTGAATAAGAGTTATCTGAATAAGAACTTCTCCATGATAGATTAGGAAAAGGCTTTCTATATACTAGCTATAAAGTGTTAAAGAGATAGAGCTAGGAGGCTGATAGGTATCCTAATCTTCGTACATAAACAATATTATTTAAAAGTACAACTTTAGTAATGTGAGTCAGTCAATGTACGTTTTAAACATGGCATTTTTTTTTGTAAGAGGAAGTGTCCTCAAAAAGACGATGAAAGGAATAGATTGTCTAACTCATCAAATGTATTAGTTAGAAATAGCTTGATACATGCCATGTTATGTATGATACCTGGATCTGGATAATTGTAAGTGTTACAAGCTGGTATCAGTTTGATCTAGGTAACAATCATTCAATGGATATGAAACCTATCAAATATACTTGAGAGGTATAAATGATAAGTTTCAGAATTATAGAAAAAATTACTTACAAATGAGATGATACATAGACTCAGACTTCTAGTCTGGTTATAATAATAGAAAGTCTACATCTGATTATATGTTTCTTCTTAATGGTACTGTATTTGAGAGTGCAATATAAATATCCACAGTTAATTCTACCTTGGAGGTAGAAAATGTTATAACTTGAGAAGCGTGCAAAAGAAGTACTATAAAAATATAAGTTAGTTGCAGAGCTTGAAATAGTTCCAACCTCAGTGAATTCTATCCCACTAAATGCAATAATAACAGAAAAATTGCTCAAGCCAAGAAGCCATAAAGCGCACTAGAATTCTGATTTTGTAGACTATTAATACTACATAATTAGAAAGTTCTTGACTATTGGAGGTGTAATAGTATCTAGAAGATATTCTATGAATAATATAGCGAACCCACTAACTAAAGCCATAACTCTTAATGTGTTTGAGAAACACATGGAGATGATAAGTATTAGATATCATCGTGAATGGTACTATAGCAAGTGAGAGTTATTAGAATTGGTACTTACGTGTCATTCCAATATTGTATAAATATTAATTATTTAATATTTATACAAATAAGCATTTCGAATAAAATTGTTAATATTAAATATATATATATATATATAATAAGATGCTTGTAATATTTCAGATATTGTATGATCTGAAGGAGTTCAAATCTGGTTCAAAGGAGTTTGGACCAGTACTAAGAGTTAGCTACACTGAGAGTTATAAATGCTAAGAGTTAGTAGGTTATAAGATTTAGCGAGATCTAAAAAGTTAGATCCTTGTCTGAAATAGGATAAAGACCTAAGGGTATACTAGTAATGACATAGTTGTAAATAGTTGCACAAGTGCTAGGAAATATCATTATGCAAGTGTATTCTCAAACCCTATGTTCCTGATCTATTTTTGTCAATGCGAATTTGTCGATAAATCTATTTTATATAGATCTGTGTATGTCTATATCTGTATAGTACAAATGGTTATTCTTAGCTAACCACAAGTTTAGTGAAAGCTTTTATAAACATGCGGGTATATAGTTAGGACTGAGTACTGAACAGGCTCAATTAGAATCTCTAATAGACATCCCATAAAGCCATCAATGTAGGGTTCTTTAGAGTTGAGTAGTATTCATAGTCCCTTGACCTGAGTACCACAATGGGCTTGTGAGTGATTCACTATACTTAAGTTTCACACATGTTAGAGACCTTTCATGGTCTAACCGCTAGGTGTCACTTGGTATCGTCTGATGTTCATGGAGTCTGGTGTGTGTAGATATAAGATCCGTCAGCTCATATGGGTAAGTTGTATATCTAGATGCTTTAAGATTATGTTTCAAAAAATCTTATGACCATAAGTAATTCACCCGAGAAAAATATTTCCTGTGTAAGAAACAATATCATAAAAGTGTGTACGAATATTGCTTATTGGAATAAGAATCTAGAGATAAGTTCTAGTGATTGAGCATATGGAGACTTGACGATAATGATCTATATCTTCACTCTTCTAGGATATAAATGGCGAAGGGATTATATGAATATGTATTAACCTCAACTTGTATGGTTTAACACGTTGTTTGTTTTATATTTTCATAATATGTGTGTAAAGCATTATTTATGGACTTATAGAAGAGTTTCGTATAATGAAACGAGTATGAACCTAAGGAGTCTCACTATATGAAGTATAGTTATTGTGCACTGAGGTAGCGCACTGGATTGAATAGTTCAATTTGAAAAGTTTTCAAAAAATTAGAATTATTATAAGGTTTCTCGTAGAGATCATAGAATTTAAGTGTTAAGTCCGAGATCTCGACAAGTAGGACTTACCACACTTTCCTTTCTATTTGATGCCATCAATCTTATTTTCAAAGCATCAAATGGCAAAATAAAAGCATTTGTCATGCTTGTTAAATTTCAACCACTCTAATGTTTTTTATTGGCCGAATGTGAGGTAATGATAGCTATATATATAGCCATCCTCACTTTATTTGAATAAGGGTGAAGTGAATTGCTAGCAATAGAAATTGCTAAATATCGAGAAATAAAATATTAAAGCAAGTGTTGCTTCTGGTAAAATTATTCTAGCGAGAATAATTAAACTACTGTTCTAGTTCGAAGGATTCCACCGAGTCCTAAACTAAAATTGCGCAAAGCAAGTTTCGAGGGTGAGTTCTATAATATTTCATTACTATGATGAAATGTTTATTTAAGTTCCGCTGCATTTATTTATGCATATAATGTGTAGCTAAAAATTAAAATGTATATGCTCACTCAATGTATAGCGCACTTTCACTTTGAAGAGGTAAAAATGTAAAGAAATAATTCACATTATAAAACCAAAGATCAAAGCCAATAATCAATATTCAAGATCAAGATTTAAGTTTCAAGTCAAGATTGAGAGAGAAGCAACTCAAGACATCTTCTTGATTAGGTTTTCTTCTCTTTTCTTATTATCATGTTCTTGTTCTTGTTGTTCCTCATAGATTGGTTTGATACTTTTAGTTTTATGATAAGCTAAACTTGTTACTTTAGGGTTAGACTATATGAATCTAGTATGTAGTTAGATTCCATTGATTCTTAGTTTATGAACCTAATTATTATAATTGATTCATTCTATCTTGTGTTTATTGCTTTCATTGTATTTAGCCAATGTTATAAATGATTGAGGAACCATGATGAACTTGACAAAGGGATTCATGTATTTAGTCTATGGTAGTTTGATGCATAATCATAGGGTAACAATTATGAATTCCATCTAGGATAGACATATACCTAAGTGGCATGTACGGTATAATTTAGACCTAATCTTAATGAATTACATTCTAATTTTATTATCATAGACATATAGGTGATTGTTAGAATGCTTAATATATTTACTCGACCATCGATAGAGGCTTATGTTGAAATTAGTGTATAGTCAATTAATTTTTATTAATTGATTAACTAAGAGGTTAATAAATCCAATGAAATGCTAAGGGACGAGTTAAAACCCTAGATTATCTTTATTTGTGAATTCTACCATTTGCTATTATTTAGTTTAATTGATAGAGTTAGATTAGTTCATTAAATTTTAGATTGTGATTTTCTGAATAAAAGTTAAGTATGTACAATTTTAGTACTTGATTTATAAAATTAGATTACGGATCTCTTTGGTTGTTAAGTTATAGCAGTACTAAGCAACATTCAATAGCTCCAGTCGTTCTGGTTTGCACTCAAGTGCCTTAAGTAGCCCTCAACGAGTCCGTTTATTCTCTCCATCTGAGCTTTCAAAGATATACCGACATAGGTATCTTATTATATCTGGACTTAAAATCTTATATTACTTGATGCGATAACGTGCACTTGCCCTTAGCTAGTATAGCATCAATCACAGTTTTAAAGCCGTTGCTAGGGACTAGTTCTATCTATTCTTTATATCAATACTAATACCAAGCTACTTGCTTTTAATTCAGATTTTTATTTATTTTAATTTTTGTTTCAGTTTATTTTCTTCTTTTTACTTTGATTTTCCTTTAATTTTGATTTAACAGTTCTTGCGAATAGTGCTGACTTGATTTCCTTTGATCCTGAGATTGAAAGAACATTGCATAGACTTCGATGTGAATAGCACAAACAATCTTTGAACATTGAGGAAAACAACGATCACATCAATAATCCAGTATTTGAGCTCATGATACAACAGAGATCTTTGAAAGAGTATGCTTTACCAACTATAAATGATGTTCAATCTAGTATTTGATGACCAACCATCAATCCTAATAACTTTGAGATGAAGCCGAATATTATTTAGATGCTAAAAATGACTGTACAGTTCAACGGAGCTCCCAATGACAATCCTAACATGCATATCATAATTTCTTAAAATTTTATAACACCCTCAAGTATAATGAAGTCTCTGAAGATGCTATCAGATTGAGACTATTTCATTTCCCCTTAAGAGACAAACCCAAGAGTTGGTTGATGTCATTACTATCAGGATCCATATTAACGTGGAAATATCTAGCATAGAAGTTTTTAGCCAAGTTTTTTCCACCATCGAAAATAGCAAAGATGAGGAATGACATCACCTTATTTACTCAAATTGATGGAGAGTCATTGTATAAGGTATAGAAGCGCTTCAAGAACATGTTTGAAGAAGTGTCCTCGTCATGGAGTCCCTAAATGGCTATTATTCCAAACGCTCTATAATAGATTAATAGGTCATTTGAGGACCATTGTAGATGCCACTGTTAGAGAAACTTTGATGAATAAGTCTACAGAAGAGGCTTATGATCTATTAGAAGAGGTGGCATTGAACAGTTACCAATGGCCAACTGAGAGGGTTACACTTAAAGATATCACCAATGTAAACGAGATTGACACATTCAATGCATTGACAACGCAAATTAACTTATTATCCAAGAAGTTTGATGCATTACACACCATCAAAACCAATACGTGACATGCGAATTTTATGGTGATAACCACATGAATAAGCAATGCATGTAATAAGTGAATTATGTAGGCAATTTCAATCATCAACAACCTAACCCACAATCAAATTCTTACAATTCAGGGTGGAGAGATCATCTTAACTTCTTTTGGTGTAACAATCAAGAGGAGTCATCTATACCAATGAATCCCCTAGGATTCTAGCCACCATAAGAGAGGAAGTCGACTTTGAAAGACATGTTTATACAATATATAAAGTTCAACGATGTCATCCTACAGAATCATTCAACATTATTAAAGAATTTAGAGGTGCAAATGGGATAACTTGCTGCTATCATAAACAAGCAACCTCAAGGCACTCTAACAAGCGAAACTAAAATAAATCTAAGAGGAAGTGTAGAGCAATGCTAAGTCATCAACTTACGAAGTGGTAAGATCTTACATGACAAAACATCACCAACACCACTTCCAAAGATGAAGAAAAATAAAAGAGTTGAACAATAAGAGGATATACAGCCATATAGACTATTTATTCCTTTTTCTCAGAGGCTACAAAGGTGCAATACAAGTGCTAAAACAAAAAAATTACAGTAAGGCAATCTTGAAAGTATAGAAAAAAAAATATGGGCAGCATATAAGTACAACGAATACCATTACCAATGTGTAGTATCAGTAGATCACACCTCCTTCACCATTCCCACAGAGGCTGTAAAATAAGAAATTAGATAAGCAAATCTCTAAATTTCTTGATGTTTTTAAGAAATTACATATTAATCTCCCTTTTGCAGATGCGCTCGAACAAATGCCTAGGTACGTCAAATTTATGAAGAGTATCCTTTCCAAGAAGACTAGGCTGAAGAATTATGAGACAGTGGCGTTGATAGAGGAGTGTAGCATTATTCTTCAGAGAAAGCTACCTCCTAAGCTTAAAGATCCTGAAAAATTTACTATACCGTGTTCTATTGGCAATTATAACCCTTGTTAAGCTCTATGTGATCTAAGAGCAAGTATCAATCTCATGCCTTTCTCTGTCTACAATAAGTTAGGATTAAGAAAAGTGAAACTAATTAGTATCACACTTTAACTTACTAATCTCTCTCTCACCTACTCAAAAGAAATTATAGAGGATGTGCTAGTAAAGGTGAACAAATTCATTTTTCTTGTAAATTTTATTGTTCTAGACATGGAAGAAAGTAAGAAGATACCTATTATCCTTGGAATACCCTTCTTAGCCACGGAACATACGATCATTGATGTTCAAAAATGGTCATTGATCTAAATACAAATTGCTACTTTGATGTCTCTCAAAAGATCTTAGAGTAGAAAGAGATGTTGAATTCTTTGCAAAGTAGGCTTGTGCAAGACCCCTTCAACTAGTCTTTGCAAGATGAGGAAAGATATGTCTATCAGCACTTGATAAAGCTCCTTTATATAGAGAAAAGCATCATTAGACAGAAATCTAGAATTTGGTATGTTCAACTTGGTGACTCAAATTCTAGGTATTTTCATTATATGGTAAAGCAGAGAAGAACAATGTATAAAATCACTTCGATCGAAGATCAAAATGGGGAAGTTTGGTAAAATCCTGAAGCTGTTAAAAATGCAACAGTAAACTACTACAAAGACTTATTAAGTAAGGATACAAGAAACAGACCCTATCCAAAAGAAAATCATGGATGCAGGTCCTTAGTTAAAAGAAGAAGATAGGGATGTCACAGGCAAATGCATTAATGGTGACAAAGCTCCAGGACCTTATAGGTTTAACAGCTTATTCTTTCAAAAAAGTTGGCATATCATAGGCAAAGAAGTAACTAAAGCTGTATAGTATTTTTTTCTCTATAGGTCAGTTCTATAAACCTATTAATGCTACTGCTATCACAATTATTCCTAAGGTGCCTAACCTCAATAGCTTGAGAGATTATAAACCAATAGGTTATTGTACAGTTCTATATAAATGTATTACCAAAATAATAACATTCAGATTGAGGAAGGTAGTAAACTATTTGGTTAATCCTAGTCGAACAGCTTTCATGAATTAGTGAGGGGTTATGATAGAAAGAATAGGGTACCTAGATGTGCTATTAAAATAAATTTGAGGAAGGCATATAACTCAATTTCATAGGACTTTTTGGAAGAAGTGTTGATGGGGTTTACTTTTCCTTATTCTTTTATTCAGTTGATTATACATTGTATTAGATCTATAATATTTTTTGTTGTGGTGAATAGTAACCTTGAGGGTTTTTTTTCTAGGGAAGAAGGGGTTAAGGTAAGAGGACCTTATGTCTCCTCTATTATTTATCCTTACAATAAAGTGCCTTAGTAGGAGTTTGAGTAGTATTCTGGATAAACATTTCATTTTCCATAAGGAGTATAAGAGATTGAAGATAAACCATTTGATCTTTACAAATGATATATTCTTATTTTCTTATGGTGATACAAGCTCTGTTAGTGAATTCAATAAAATTATAGATGACTTTTATAAGACTTCTGGCCTACAGATAAATCTTCGTAAAAGTCTTATATTTTTTGGGAGTGTTTCTGACCCTACTAAAGATGCTATCTTGCAGTTCACATAGTTCCAACTTGGTAAATTGCTGGTTAGATACTTAAGGGTCCCCTTAATCTTTAGAAGACTCAAAAAAGAATTATGTCAAGATTTAATTAGTAATATAACCTCCAGAATTTTAAGTTACATAGCCAACTCTCTAAGCTATGTTGGACGACTATAATTGATTAATGTTGTTCTTCTAAGTATGAATGTCTACTGGTGTTTTATCTTTAGCCTCCCAAAGATAGTCATCATGGAAGTTGAAAAGAAGTGTCAAAAGTTTCTATGGCATGGTCATGATCTTCAGAGTAATGGTGGTTTAGTAGCTTGGTCTAAAGTTTGTAAAGATAAAAAAGATAGAGGTTTGGGGATAAAACTATTATAAACTTGGAATCTATGTGCAATTACAAAACATATTTGAGATTTGCTAGCTGTTAAAACATCTCTTTAGGCTAAATGGTTGAAAAATGATAAGCTTAGAAGGTTAAGAGTTGGGGCATTACAAAGTAAATAGATTGTAACTGAGTATGGAGAAAACTTCTAAATCAAATAAGCCATATAAAAATGTTCTTTAGTTATGAATCGGGAAATGGCAATTCCTTTTACTTTTGGTGGGATCCATGGATAAACTGGGAGTCCTTAATTGACAAATTCCCATAGGTGAATATTAGTGAATCTGATGTTCCTCGTGATGCCAATGTCAAAGATCTCTGGAGGCATAAGAGCTGGAACCTGCCTGACTCTTTTGATAGGCACATTGCTTGGGCTTGGAAACGCATTCACAATAATTTTTACATTTCTCCTAACCGAGAGGATAAGATAACTTGGATTGACAACTTAAGTGGACAATTTTTAATTTTTAGTGCATGGAAGTGCTTGAAGAATAGAGGTCGCAAGGTTGGATGGTATAAGTTGTTATGGGGTACTCAGCATATTTCAAAACACAGTTTCATCACTTGGTTAGCCTTGTAGAATAAACTTTCTACTAGTGGGAGAATTGCAAACTGGGGTCAAGTTTCTTCAAATGATTGCCCACTTTGTGGTAGAGATAGCGAAATAGTTCAACATCTATTTTTTTTTTCAATGTAACTTCTTTGAGAATATTTTAAAAAGAGTTTTTTAGGCTTGTCAAATCAATCGGCGACCAGTTACTTGGAGATAAGAGATATCTTTTTTTTTTTTTGCAAGAAAACTACAAACAAATTTATTCTAAGCAGGGTTCGGAAGATTGCTCTTTGTGCATCTATATACGTTATATGGAGGGCATGCAACCAAGCTGTGTTTCAAAATAAATCCCCACTGTTAATGAAGTTTTTTAGAACATTAAAGATGTAGTATGAATTAGATGTCTAAGTGCTATAAACGGTCAATGCTTACAAAACATTGTTAATAAGTTGTGATTTGTGCTTTCTATTTTTTCTTTCTAGGTATTAACATAGTATCCTCTGTGTTCTTAATTTGATTGACTGTTGTATCTTGTTGATTTAAGCAATAAAATCTCATTGGTTATTTGCCAAAAAAAATATATATTTAGATAAAATATAATGTTGCAAAAGTAAAATTTCAATTAATATGTAAGATTATATTCATATGCTAAGAGAGATTTTTACTTTGCCACTATATTACATATTTTTTATATAATGAGTAGTTGTCATTGATATCGTTAGATTTCCTTCTCTACCAAACTGGCTTATAGTACATAGAGAAAAATGAGCCCAAAAATGGCAAACCAATCAATCTGTCCCGCTGTCTATGTACTAGTTTTTTTTTTTCCTTGCTGTTAATTACTTTTCTCTCTCTCAATTAGTAGCACGCAAACAAATCCCTATCAAACCATGCAGAATTATTCCAATTTCGCATTGATCATCATGTTCACAAAATGGAAGAAGAAGATTTGGAGCTTGTTGAAGGATCGGTGTCTTTGTGGAGGACTAGTATTTGTATATAATGTATTTGTGGACCACTTCACTGAGTATGATTCTAGTCATTTCACTTGTACGCAAAAACAATACAGATCACTTTCAGTGGGATAAACATTATGTGATGTAGATCGATCTTGGCTTACAGTTCTTATGTGTTGAACATGGCAAATTTTGACATCAGTGTGCAAATCTTCAAGGTTATTTCCTCTTGCAGTTATGAGAATTTGAGATCTTCAAACTACAAAATTAGATCTACCTAGCTTACTTGTTGAAGGAAATTTGTAAGTGAAAGAGATTGGACTAATTGTAGATGCTGTTGTATGAATTGTGGAAGAGCTGGCGTTTGCCATTTCAAAGCAAAGTGTTGTCTTCTCACGAGAAGCGATTTATCATTGTATAAAATTTTAATTAGGACTAAAATAATAAATGTGTGGAAGGGTTTTATAGGAAATTTCACAGGGTTGCTAAAAGCGTCACTCTTATTATGATTATGACCTCGCATATGGAAAAGGACCACTTACAAGTTACAGCATAAGAAATTTCATAGTGGACACGAAGTCCAAATCAACGAGACCAACTACTGTGATTAATTAACAACAATTTATTCCAAGACTCGGCATAGAGAAAAAGAAGAGGACCTTTATTATACATCGACACTATTGCAATCATTTGCAATGACTTTTTTTCAAGCTCTAGATAGATATGCTGTATGGAACTCCTTTTCCTGTGACACCAGGTCCCGACTGTGGCTTCAAGAGCTGATATGGCACAATCCCAGCACCATTTCTGTTCCTCAAATTCTCATCTGCATTTCTCTCGTCGATAGTCCCTTCAAGCTCCTTCAACCTTCCACTAAACCTTTCAAATGCAGCCTTTATAACAGGATCTTCACGCCATGCTGGCTCCACATCTTCCCCTAAGTACTCCTCTTCAGGCGAGTGACTCGATAGGGTGTCGAGAATAACCATAACTTGAGTAGCCTGAAACTGAGAAGGGAAGGACTGCAAAAGTGTTACTTCGGGCTTTTCAAGGAAGAATTTCCAGTCTTCATCATTTGGATCTTCATCGGGCATAGTGGTCCTTGTAATAGTTGGCTGGTTAGGGAAATAGCCTCCGTATGCATACTGGCCAAAGTTTACGGCAGCATGATGACCAGACGTTACCCAAACAATAGTTGTGATTATCTCAATTAAATCTTGTGGGGTGTTCAAAACGGGCCACCAAGGTTCATCTTTCTTGTCAGCATGTCCCACAGTTCGAATTTCAGTCCACCATGCCTGAAGCTCTTCATCAGACTCTACACTGCTCGCATCAGGGTAGTAGTGATTCACATAGTCAGTGACCCAATTTTTCAAGGCGTCCCAGAGATCAAGACCGTCATTGGCAAAAGGATAGTCTTCAATTGTTAGCCTTATGCCATTTGGTGCACTTGGATCTTCAACAGCCATTCCCCTACAAAAAAAAAAGTTGAAAGTTGGTTCCGATAACTTGTATGTTTGATGTTCTTTTCGTTTTATATTAGTTGCCCTTTTGTATCTTTCTTCTCTCTTCTTTTAACGTTATTATAATTAAAGTCTTCCTGTTCTTACAGATTGTTGAAAAACTTGTATATTGTTCAATTTTAAAGTATTAGACATCCAATTTCTTTTTAATTAGGTCTGTATACGTATCAATTTCTTCTTTAATACCCTTTTGTTAAGTGAATATTAATTAGTGGCTTAGTTACCTGCTAATAAGGTTTTTGGGGAGGGCTTCATTGTCAAACCGCCACTGCTTATCATAGATAACAGAGCTTAACTCTATAGAGTATCTTCCCGGTGAGAAAGTGGTTTCAATGATTCCTTCAGCATTAATAAGCAATTGTCGAGCTAAAGCATTAATCTCCATTGTGTACCGGAAATGAGGTTTCAACAATCTATTGATTGGATGCATTGCGCTGAGCTGCCGATTGGTTGCAATTACATAAGGTTCTACACAACAATGAGTTCTTAACCTGCATAAAAATAAGCATGGTTTAATAAAATACTTTTAATTAATTCGAACTTATCTAATTTTTAACGAATCTTTTGATATGTGTACACTATCATTTAGATATAGTCAATTCATATATAATTGAAAAAAAAGAAAAGAAATGTACATACCAATGACTAGCAAGCTGATGAACCCCAGAATCATGAGCAAGGACTTGAGCTTTGGCTAATCTCCAGAGCCATTGTTCAGTAGAGTGCCAATTGGGTGTATACACTTGTTTCCATTGTGGCTTACCATCAATCGGAGGTCGAGTTAGCTCAATTGCTATTGGTCTCAATATGCCGGTTGGGGTTAAGAAGAATATTGTTCGAGATCCATACAGCGTCCTGTTTTCGAGCTGTCTCACTTTTTCCACATATGGTAGTAATAGGTCATGGTAATCTAAGATGAACAGCTTCTTTTGTTCTAGTGCCTTCATAAATCCAAAATAAGAGTGAATAATAAATACCAATATTCTTATTTTAATTTTATTTTTGTTATTTAAAAGGTGACTATATACTTCCTAAAAATGGTATGAGGTATTTACCAAAAAAATTAGGAGAAAAAATTTTAAAAAAATTCGAAATAACAGAGGGGTAACTAATAAATTTACAATATAAAATTGTATTATCATAAAGATAGAAATACCTCATCAAAAGTCATGAAGCCTTTGATTTGTTCCTCCACGATTTCTTTAGTGATTGCTGATTCTTGTGAACCGTAGATTTCTGGGTCAAGCGTGCTTCTCAACGGCCATTCCTGATGATTAATTTATGATATTTTAACTTGGTTTAAAAGAATTACTTATTTAAAAAGAAAATAATGGGGCCTGAAAAGGCTCACTCTTATCACTCTTATTAAAAGTAAAATTAACTTTGTTCGTTAAGATATTTCTAAAAGAGAAACAACTTTTGAAAAGAGAAAACCCTTAATATTTTTCTAGTACATATCATACCGTGACCAACTGTATGGTGTATGGGTTGAGACCAGCTAAAGTTTGTCTAGCAAATTCCTCATCCCTATACCAAAAGAATTTGTCTCCTGCAATGCAAATACAGTGAAACGCGTATGAGTATAGATGCACTCGTACACCTCAAAGCAAATGCATGCTTATTCTTATGTGATCTGAAAATTAATTAAGAGGGTTCAATTTGCTTACTCTCCATGCCTTCTGGAGTGTCAAATCGCAAAACAAATTTGCCTGCTCCGACGGCTCCCTTAACCAAACTGGGAACTACCGTCATAAGCCCTGTGAGATCTTCAGATATAGGCAAATCAACTCCTTCGTTGAAGAGTTTGTCTATAGATGTAAAGTATGGAAACCGTCCATCGGTATCGACAAGGATAGCTTTTAGTATCGGTATCAAACCATTCAACACCGATCTTAGTGTCTTAATTGAAAATTGTGCTTGTTTCAGCCCCGAGAATGATTCATCTCTGGGTACATAGCATTCCAAGCTCCTTGTCTCCATGGATGGATCTGCATGCATTAATAAAAACTAATTATATATTTTATTAAAACATAAAAATTATAATTGTTTCCATACAATCCTTCCAAACCCTAAGGTAAACCCTAAGCCTTTTGATGATAACTCAGCAATTGAACCAACCATTGCTCATGATATTTACAATGCTACATAATTGATATTCTACCTGTATCAAACCGTTTGCGTCCAGTTCTACAACGCCTTGGATAAGGATGTTCTTCGCCGCCAAGCACCGGTCGAGTCAAATCCGATTTCGTAGGATCTCCGAGATCATTATAGACATCATAATCATATATTCTATCAGAGGTTTTGCGCTCTCCTTGTCCATTGCCTCGTAAATTAGTAAGTTCTTGATCTCTAAACTTCTTTAATCCATTGGGTGTTTGCGATGGCAAGTATGACTGATTAAGAAAACAAACCAACACCGAATTGTTACAAACTGCTCTTTGTAATCTTATCTTTGTAACGAAAATTATATCCTTGTAATGATTGATTTAGTAATTGAAATATATAAAAATTATGAATAAAAATAGTGGGGAACATTTTACAAGGAAAAAAAAAGTCTCAAGTAAATAGTTTAAAATTTTGAGTTTCTAGTTAATATGCTGATATTGATTTTCTCTTTGATGATTAAGAACAACTTTTGACAAAATATGTAAATAGTATTAACTAATAAAATAAAAGAATTTGAAAAAGACATTTCCGTCTTCGTTTGCCTTTCTTTTTCAAATATTAAAAGAATTAACTTTTAGTAATTTATTAGGCCACTCCAAATACATGTTGGAAGGTGATACTATTGTTAGTCTAATCAAATCTTTGTTCTGTTGAAGAAAACATGGTAAAAAGGAGGGTAAAGTCACACGTTTTAGTATTTTTTTGAAATTTTAATATCATTATTAATAATAAATTAATATTATAAAATTTACTGCTCTTTTTAAGTAAAAAAAATTATTGAATAACACAATTTATATTTATTGAGAACTAACTCTCTCCTTAAAAAGAAAATTAATATACTCTAATATTGGATCCAAACCTTAAATAAACATATTAACCCTATTAATGAAAATTTTATTATTCTCTTAACAAGAGACGAACAACTTTTATACGAAAGATAGATTGTACTCACACAAAAAAAAAAATTACCTCTCACCTCTTTTATTATAAAAGCATATGAAATAGGATTTTTCTCATTTTATTAATCCTTGGGCGTCGTAAATTTAAAATGAGAGTCAGTGAATTGTCATAACTTTTCTTATCTTTCTTTATTTTAAATATTAGAAACTACCACTATCCCATTAATTTTACTTTAATACATATATTTATATTATTAAAAAAAAATTAAGGGGCAACATTAATTTCTCTTGCCTTTGGCAAACGGTATATGCTATATGCTATTCATAACCTATTATGCTTACTTCATATACACAACTTCTCGGAAAAAAGAAATACAAAATGGAAATTTAGCAGAATAATATTACGTGAATCTCACCTTGTCAGTAAAGAAAATTCTTTTCTCTCTGTCGATGACACTATTCTGAATCCAAGAATCACATGTTACGTGGACAGTACCCTTTTGAAAACCATCAAGAACAATACTCTTCAAATACATCTCTTCGCCGCCGAGGAGCTGAGCATTTTGTACCAATACGGCACCAACATCTCCAAAGCCTTCAGGAACGTAGAGTATTGTCTCATATATCATGTTTCCATCCGCATCCGGCTTGATCGATTTGATTGCAAGACCTTTCACGGTGGCTTTCTCTGTTCCCGTCTCTGAGAGTACAAATGGAAGTATTATATTATATATAGTCATTCCTTATTTAAGTATCAAAAAACAATTTCCTTATATATAGAAATATTTATTTATGTGAAATATATTTAATGGAAAATTTAATCTTCAAAATCAAAATTTGACAAACAACATCCTTATCAAAATCTGCAATAAGATAAATAATTTTGCCAAAAGTAAATTTAAAAATATTTTATTAAATATATAAATTAAGTTTTAAATGCATCACTTTTTAACTTTTACAACTACAATTTTAAATTGTAGTTGTAAATCATATATGAGCTTCAATGTGCTCCAGAGCGGTCATTAATGTGCAGTGCACTTTGAGACCATCGAATTCGTGTAAGATTTGAAGGTAAGAGATTAAGTATTTTATTAGGTGAGGTTTCTAGCTAACTCCTGCCCAATACCTTCAAATAATATATATATATATATATACACACATATATATCAGCTTCAATGTATGTGTATATATATAACATGAAATATATATATATACACACACATATATATCAGCTTCAATGTATGTGTATATATATAATATGAAATAATTACATATATATATATATATAACAGATTTGAAAATAGAGGGGCCAAACGTTACTACGTTAGTGTCAATAAAGGGGCCCAAGTGTTAAAACATCTACTTTTTAGGTTTAAATTATAAATAAACAATATTGGGGTCTGGGAACCGGGGCCCTTTACATATATAGTAAAACCTTTTTTGCAGTACTTACTGGGATCAAGCTCGGCACTAACAAGCTCCAAGTTGAGTGAGGCAGCAAAAACATTTTGTATACTTGGTTTCACAGTGATAACAGCCTTGACTTTGGTTTTATTTTGAGTAGAAATAAATATTGCTTTGACATTATTGCTACTAGGAGTAAACCCAACTCGCAAATTGGGTGCCCTTTTGAGCGAGGCTGGAGTGACTGACTGAGACTGAAGTTGACGAAAAGCAGGGCCAGTTCCATGAAGAAATGGCTTTGAAATTCGAAATAGGGTTTTGATAGGTTGAGACTGATTAAGCTGTGGCTTCAACATTGTTGCGAGAGGAGGTGTATTAATTTCTTTGCTGGCTGTGTCTGTGTGGAACTTGGATCACCAAGGGCCCTCTTTATATAGAAATTTTGGAGGGAAGGGAAAGACCTGTAGAGAGCGATTTATGGCACATGGAAAATGAATCAGATCAAGATAAGCACGTCTATAATTTGTCGTTTCTCAATAATTGCAGTACTGTTTTTATTTTTTTATTTTCTCTTTCTTAGGTGGCCCGGGGTGGACCAACGGCAAGGTTTAGGGGAACAAATATATATAGTTATTATTGAGAAAATAATTGCAACTTTTTTGCAATTATTCAGTACTGTTATTATTTTTTTTTTTTCCTCCTTCTACTGTATTCTTGATTGTAATCATTTTTTTTTAGATATGTAGGCCGGGGTGGACCAACGGCAAGGTTGAGGGGTAATGGCATCAAAGTTATTAAAAAAAAATTAATTTAATAATATTTTTTGTTATTTTATTTTTTAAAATTAATATTTTTTATGTTTTACTTTTTGTAAGTTTTCTTTTTTCTTTTTTTAACTAAGACCCCATATAATTAAAGTTTAACTCCATAATACTTCAACTTTGACATTTTGATCCTTCATGCTTTAGATTATGGGTCTTCTTTCTATTTGGAGAATAAGAAAAAATATATACTGAAGTTTTTATGTTAGCTATGGATATATTTGAGATTGATGAGGCTTTTAAACCACATAGTGACTATGCAATAAAATCATTAGATATCAAATATAAATAAGGTGGGCAATGATAATATTTACTGTCAACTAAAATTAGGTATTTGTTAAATTTTTATATTTTTACATTAAATAAAAATAGAGCATTTCCAAACATGTTTTTATAAATATATAAATTCATCTCTGAAAAATGTATAATTTATAAGGATTTTTTTTAATATATAATAAAAGTTCTCAAGTGTGAATGTCTTCAATTTAACAAAATGTAAACAAACATCACTTAAAATAAGGAGTTAGTAAAAAAGAAACAAATTTTTTATAAAAAAAAAGAAAAAGAAAAAAAGGGTAAAAAATTTGTCGTTGCCTATATTTTCTATTTTTAAAGGTTATTGTTCTTTTACAAGATTATTTTATAATTTTATATGTAAATTTAATAAAATACTTTAAAAGATGTGTAATTTTGTTTTCTAGTGTTTTTAACTTTTAGTATGTTAATATTAATATTTTGATAAGTGTACCTTCATTTTTTTTAAGTATATTTTAGCTTATAATATTTTAGTAATTTTTTTAAGAATTTACAAAAATATAATTTATTAGAACTGAAAACTTAAATATTATTTTTTAAACCTAAGTACTTTAAGATATATATACATATATATCTAAAAGTAACTCTAAATTAAATAAATAAAACATTAAAATTTTTATTTTTTATAAAAATATAATTAACAATAAGTTTTATGTAAATTAATTGAAAAGTAATAAAATATTATTATATTTATAATAAATATTATTTTATACTGAATCTTATTATTAACTACTAAAAATTTTAATTTTTAATATAACATTTAAATTATTTATAATTTGAGATCTCATTTATCACATAAAATAGTAAAAGAACAAAGAAAAGTAATATTTAAATAATCTTTCTCACAAGGGGTAATAGATAATATCAAAAAAAATCAAAAGAATAATGATAAATAAATAAATAAAAGTGGCAATTTCCAAATATATATATATATATATATATATATATATATATTTCTCTCCACCGGAAGAGAAAGAAACAAGCTTAATGAATTTGAAAGGGGTAGGTGGGGAGAGGGAGAGGGAGAGGGAGAGATAATATTTTTATTGGATAATAATTTTTTTTATATACTTTACTACTATACTATATCAAATTATATTATTAAAATTTTATTAAATTATATAATTAAAATTATTACTTTATATTTTTAAGTATTTTTTAAAATTATAAAAAAACTTTTTTAAAAAATAATTATATTACGAGTCTATGAATTCAAATTCTTAACTTAAATTAAAAAAGGATACATAACTTATTATTAATAATATAATAATTATATTATATAAATTAAATTAAGAGTAATGCTATAAATTTTAAATTATATTTCAGAACTACATCTCATGTGGTAGCATTAAATAGATGTTTATGTTTTTCTTTTTCAACTTTTATGATAATTTAATGAGTAGTATACACGTATAACTTATTTGTACAAATTCATCAAGCAAATAGACATGGCATAACATGATTGAATGAATGAATTAAATAATTTAATATAATAATGAAAATAAAATTATAAATTTAATCATATCATGTCTTATCAGTTTGTATGGATGATTTTGTAAAACAGTTTGATCTCACCAATCACTAAATAAGTACAACATCATTTGAAATGTAATTTTTAAGATATAATTTAAAATTTTTAATATTATTATTAATTTAATATTGAAAAAATTGAAAACAGGTAAGACAAATAACTTTATTATGATTGATACTAGTTTTACAAAGACTTTATTTATATATGAAAATGAAGTAAAAAAAAAAGTAAACAATTCAAATAAACATTATTATATGATCTCAGAATATTTGGTTAATTATGATTAATTGATACAGTTGATTGTGTTATTTATCTATTTTTGTTCTGCCATTACTCTTGAGAATTCACATATATAGTCTTAAGATGGTGAGGAAAAATCTTTGGAGCTCTCAGGAGTAGAGTTATTGTAAATCCTTATTTTTTTTAATGATATTTTCATTGTATAATACTTTAGGTCTTTAGAATCAAGACCAAAAAAAGTGGATATTGAAAATTTTGGTTTTTTGTTTTTACGTTATTTTTTAAGTACAAAAAACTCTCCTTTTCTCTCTTCTTTGGAGCCAAATTCTCAGCCAAAGTACAGGTTATTGCTCCTCTCCCCTTTTTGCTCTTCCCTTTTCTTTATTGGGTGCATGTGAAAATAAATAAAAAATAGCTAATTCTAGTGCCATATAATAATAATAATAATAATAATATACAACGTAGGGGTCAAATAACAATAAACTACTTCTATTAGGCTAAATATGTAATTTTGATTAGATGTAAGAGATCTAATAACATAGAGCTGGATGGCAGTGACAACAATGCTTGGAAATCGGTGATCCGGTTAGAAGTGCGCATGATCTCAACATCATGACAAATCATAAAGGCGACAATGTTTCGTGTTGAGGATCCACTCATATCATTGACAAGGTGGCGATGGGGTGATGGTCGGAAGAAATCTAGGTTTTGGGCACTTTTGTATTTTTTTCCCCACGCACTCTTCTTTTTTGTTTTTGACTCTCACGAATTAATATAATATGTTCTCTAATAAAATGTGCTTCAAATTCACTTTAACGATGCCCTGTCACCGCATAGTATTTATTTTAATTTAATTAATATAAAATTTTTAAAACTTATTTTTAAATATGTTAAAAATTTAGTAATTCAATAATTTTGGTTGAAGAAGAATTGAGATAAATACCAAAGTGAAGAGTTACAAGAAATTTAGAACGTGTGGGATACGTATAAAGAAGTTTAAAACGTGTGGGACACGTATGGAGAAGTCTAGCACGTATGGGACACAAAAAGGAAGTGAAATGGGACTCAAAGACGCGAAGGAAAAGAAGAAAATCACGGGGAGCTGACCAGCGCCGCGACGCCCATGGATGAGAGCTGCGGCGCTCAACACAGAAGACTAGCGCCGCAGCGTTGGACACGAGAAGGGCCAGCGCAGAGGCGCCCAGGGACGATCGCCGCGGCGGCAGAACGCGTGGAAAAGTCCGTTTGGGTTTGGGATTTCAAGTTTTAGAAAGTTTTGGACTTCCAAAATAAATGGACTCTTACTCCAATAAGGAATAGGGTTTGTAAGTACGAAATACACCCTATATAAACACTTGTAAACCCTTGTTTAAGATTAAGCATCTAAGGTTTTAATATGTAACCATAAGAGAGAATAGAGGAGCTAGGTAGACACTAAGTGCGTGGTACACTAAGGTGTAACCTTGAGGGTGTTTTCTTTTTTAGGTTCTTTAAGTAAATAAAAGAGAAAGACCATAGATCCTTTTGGCTTAAATACTTGGGCTATTCTTGTGTTCCTTGTAAAAATCTCTTATGAGGAGATATAAAGAGGTCTTAGGGAGTCATAATGATCAAAGGTAAATGCTTAGAAGTCTTTATGGGAGATACTAAGGGGTCTTGTGGGATCATTGATGATGTAAGCAGATACTTTGTGATCTATTTCAATAGTAAGAAGCTGGATCATAGATCCTCCGTGGACGTAGGTAATTTAGGTCGAACCACGTATATCTTGTGTCTTGTGATTGGTTTGTTTTCTTTATCTTTATTGATGTGTTAATCTTATGTGTTCTTACTTATGGTGTGAGTTATGATTTTTCGCTGCGCATAGGGTATCAAGGTTGTGGCTTAGTTGATGCCATAGGGGTATCAAATTGAAGTGCATGGCTTGATATCCTCAACAAACTGATATCAGAGCTAAGTTGAAGCCACAAACTGGTATCAGAGTAAGGTTGAAGCTACAAACTGCTATCAGAGCGTATGTTGAAGTACAAACTGATGACAGAGCTTGAGTTAAAGTCCAAACTGATATTAGAGCCATAGGTTGAAGTCCAAATTGCAGAGCATAGGCAGCAGAGTCAGATTACAGAGCAAATGTTGTCAACCATAGAGACTCACAAATATAAGAGAAGAACAATAAGAAAGATGATTATCTGAAAGAGGAAAAGAAGATGGCCTTACTGGAGAGTTTTGAAGTAGAGATCACTCTTGAAGAAGACTTCTAAGAAGATGGTGTCATCTAGGTCTTAGTTAGAAGAATTATTCAGATTGGACACAAAATAAAGATGGAAAAAGAAGAACAATCAAGATTGAAGGGCAGATCCAAAATGTGTCTAGGGCACTCAAGAGGATAGTCCTAAGAGGAAAACAAAGATAGAAGAAGGGTGGATTTGCAAGTCTGTTGGATGACTAGGCAAAGACCTTGATTGCATGAGAGCTTCTGAAGGAATCAATGTCTGATGAACGAACTATTTTTGGGATCTAGGGTAGTGTTTTCATATGAGTCGTGGAGAATCGTTATTTACCAATTTGAGTAATATGGCTTATGGTAAGTCATAAGGGATTGGTAGAATAAAATTGAGACTACATAGTAAAAAAGACAAGGGAGGGACTAGATATGAGATTTCATTCCTCATCTCATGAAGACCTAGAGGACTCGGGACTGCTAAATCGAAATAGGGAGATTCATGTTAGGGTATGTGCTTACGCGTCATCCCAGTTTGTATGAATATTTAGTTTATAATATTTATACAATGCATTTTTTTATTAAATTGCTAATAACTTTTATTAAAATGGTAATTAAGCTTGTAACATTATAGACATGATATGATCTGAATAAGTTCATATCTGGTTTAAAGAAGTTTAGACCAGCGTTAAGAGTTAGCAAAGCTGATAGTTATAAATGCTAAGAGTTAGCAGGTTATAATAGCCAGCAAGATCTAAAGAGTTAGAACGTAATCAATAATGTGACAAAGACCTGAGAATTTACTAGTAATGATAAAGTTGTAATAGAAACTAAGAAATGTCATTATGGAAGTATCTTTTCAAATAAAGAGTTCCTGATCTAAGTTCACCAATGAGGGTCTATTGGTGATACACATAGATTAGTGTATGTCTATATCTGTATTGTACAGATGGTTATTCTTAGTTAACCATGAGCTTGGTTGAAGTTCATATAGACATACAGGTATTTAGTTAGGACTGGATACTGAACAGACTCAAGAGGACCCCAATAGACATCCTATGAAATCGTCAAAGGAAGTTCCTCTCGAGTTGAGTAGTATTTGTGGTCCTTCGACTTGAGCGTCGGGTGAACTTGTGGGAGATCCATCATACTTTGGTTCCATGTATGTCAGAGACCTTTCATGGTCTGACCGCTACGTGTCGCTGGGTATGGTCCGATGCTCATGGAGTTCGGTGTACATAGATATGGGATCTGCCAGCTCACATAGATGGGTTGTATATCCGAACTTCGAGATTGTATCTTGTAAAGTCTTATGACCGTAAGCAATCAACCTGGGAAAGGAGTTTCCTACAGGTTCGAACATTATAGCAAAAGTGTTTGTGTAAATTGTTCATAAAGATACGAATCTGAAGATAATAAAGTAATGGATAAAATTATCGGAATTTGACGGTAATGATCTATATCCCGTTCATCCTGGATATAATGACAGAAGGATTATACGAATATGGAGTAACCTCAACATGTATGGTCTAACGCGTTAATTTGTAATATCCGTAACGTGTGCGTGAGGCATCGTTCACGGACTTGTGGAATAGTTCCAATTGATGAATCGGGCGTGGACCTAGGGAGTCCCAATATGAAATGTACTCTTTGAGCACTTAGGCAGCGTACCGTATTAAATAGTTCAATACAGTAAAATCCAGCAATTTACTAAGGTTACGTTAACTAAAGTATATGATCAGATGGTGGGACCCACTTTAGGTTAACTTGGTAACCGAGTAAGGACATAATTATAATTTCACTTGATAATTATTTAATTGTTAAATAATTCAAATAAATATTTATTTATTTAATTGTTGAATAAATAATTTAAGTTTAACTAAGGTTAAGAGTTAATCATTTAGTTAAGTTAGATTAACTATACTTAATGGTTAAGTAAAAGTTAACCTAACTATGGTTAAGTTAGTTAAATATGGTTGAAATATTTAAATATTCTTTTAATGAACTAGAGTTAAGTGTTAACTATAGTTAGAATATTTAAATGTTAGTTTAACCTAACTAAAGTTAAGAGTTAACTATGATTAGGTTAGATTAAATTCAAATTGAAATTAAGTGAAATTAAGTGTTATGAAATGAAATTAAATTCATTTGTATAAATATGACAAAAGTAAATTAAATTGGAGAAGTTTTGTTAATTTGATTTTGCAAAAATTAGGTTAGCCATTTTACAAAGAGAGAAAAAAGAAATTATTTTCTAATTGATGGATTCAAGAGTTGAATTCATTATTTTCTTTTAAAGCATAAAACCAATTTAGCAAAATAGGTTTTTGATTAATTGATTAAGTGTTAATCAAAAGAAAAAATCAAGAACATAAGTTTAAGTAGTTAAACTTCTGCTGGATCAAAGGCTGTCATTCTAGATAATTAAACCCACCATTGTTGATTACTAGAATTGATCAAAGACAATATTTTGGTGGACTTCAACAATCTTCATCCAAAGGCTTCAAGGGTTATTCCTCAATTTCGTTTCTGTTAATTCTATTAATATATTTTTGATTGTGTTTACTGCAATGTTTTAAGCTTCCACTGCTTCATTATATGTATGAGATATGTATGTATTGTTGTTAAACACAAGACCCACATGCAAACACCCTAGAATGAACAACTCCCAACAATTCATAGAAAGCATACAGAAGGAACACTAAATGGGGAAGTAAAAGGGATCGGGGGGGGGGGGGTGATTAAGCACAGAGGGAGGCTATGTGCTTGTAGGAAAGTGCTTAGAATGGGATCAACATGGGGGTTGATTTGAAACGGACCATAAAACAGCTTTTGATATATCACTTTGTGGCAGGGGTCGAAAGAGAATGTGTGGGAAGAGTAGCAATTGCAAGAATGAGATTTTCACCATTAAGGGTTATGGTCATAGTGTCTTCGGAACATGAAAGATCATAACATTGAACTACTCTAGACATCAGCATTTTGGAATCTTTGGAGACCATAGTAGCAAAAGCCTTAGTTAAGTCGGGGACTTGACTTATAGACCATGCTAGTGAGCATTGGTCAATGAGGGGTGACGGTGATTAACTTCATGGGAAGAGATTTTGAATCAATGAGGGAATTTGTTAGAAAATTGGTGATTCAACAATCTTGGTTAGACAAGAATTGAGATGAATACCAAAGTGGAGAGTCACAAGAAGTCTAGAACGTGTGGGACACGTATGGAGAAGTCTAGGACGTGTGGGACACAAAGGGGGAAGTGAAACGATACTTAAAGACGTGAAGAAAAAGAAGAAATCGCGGGGAGCTGACCAACGCCACGGCGCTCAACACAGAAGACTAGCGCCGTAGCGCTGGACGTGAGAAGGGCCAGCGCAGAGGCGCCCAGGGACAAGCGCCGCGGCAGCAAAACGCGTGGAAAAGTCTGTTTTGGTTCGGGATTTCAAATTTTGGAAAGTTTTGGACTTCTAAAACAAGTGAACTCTTACTCCAATAAGGAATAGGGTTTGTAGGCACGAAATACACCATATATAAACACTTGTAAATCCTTGTTTAAGATTAAACATCTAAGGTTTCAAGATGTAACCATAAGAGAGAATAGAGGAGTTAAGTAGGCACTAAGTGCGTGGTGCATTAGGGTGTAACCTTGGGGGTGTTTTCTTCTTTAAGTTCTTTGAGTAAATAAAAGAGAAACACCATAGATCCTTTTGACTTAGATGCTCGGGCTATTCTTGTGTTCCTTATAAAAATCTCTTATGAAGAGATATGAAGAGGTCTTAGAGAGTCATAATGATTAAGGGTAGATGCTTAGAGGTCTCTATGAGAGATATTAAGGGGTCTTGTGGGATCATTGATGATGTAAGAAGATACTTTGTGATCTATTTCAATAATAAGAAGCTGGATCATGGATCCTCTGTGGACGTAGGTAATTTGGGCCGAACCACGTATATCTTGTGTCTTGTGATTGGTTTGTTTTCTTTATCTTTTATTGGTGTGTTAATCTTATGTGTTCTTACTTATGGTGTGAGTTATGATTTTCCGCTGCGCATAAAATATCAAGATTGTGACTTAATTGATGCCATAGGGGTATCAAATTAAAGTTCATGGTTTGATATCCTCTACAAAACATGTTCTAATACTATAAATAAATAAAAAAATAACTATTATTATTATTCATATAAGTCTTACAAAGGTTGTATTTATATATGATTTTTAAATATTTGATTTGTTATGATTAATTGATACAATAAATTTAATAAAATAAATTAAACACAATATTATATAATTAGTATAATAAAATTCATGGTATTACAAATAATTATTTGATTTTCAAATAGATTTTCAAATCTGTCATCATTTAATGCTCTGAAATTAAAACACAAAAAAACAAAAGGAAAAGAAAATTGCTTTGAAAAAATGGATTTTCATCATTGCAGGCCACATGGACAATGTGCGAGTGATGCGCCAATTGTTCCCTTCCAATTTTTTTTTTTCAAAATCGACGGCGTTCCCTTTTAATGAAATTGCGATGAAGGAGCGACCATTAATTCTATAAACAGCATATTTTAACTATTTTGACACATTGAGATAATAAAAAATAAAAAACGAGAAGCTCACTTTTCTATTTTTGTTCTCTCACTTCTTTATTTGTATAACAAAGAAAATTTGGGCACAGTTAATGAAGTGAACAAGGCACTTCTACGCACCGTGAAGATGTGAACTTTGTTTTGCAAGAAATAATATAGAAATTCATTAGAATCTTAATGAATCATAGGCTCGTAAAGGAAACAAAGGCCACCGGACCCAAAATTCATCATATTGTAGAGATAATTGTTGGCTTAAAAAGAAAAACAATGGAGATAAATTGTTGGGTTTTGTAAATTGTGTATTTCCTAATTCCCGTGCTTTATTTATTTTTTTGGTTAGTCTCACTTTTTTTTTTCTTTTGTTGAAAACAAAAATGGATATTCAAAGACACCTTTACTTTTCGAAAATGATTTTCAGCTTTAAAAGTTATAATGGCAAGGAGTCTTTGGCTATTAACTGAATTTCAAGGGATACTTTGTACTTTGAGAATTTATTAGAGGAGAAATTGATAATTTTTTTATCATTAACAAAATTATTAGAGATTAAAAAGTTAAGATAATAATTTAGGATGAATTATATTATTCTATGAATGTATTTTGTACAGAATTAATAAATTAGAAAAATTTATACAATTTGTTTTTACACTACTGGTTGTATGTCACCTCACAAACACATGTTCATTGATGTCACCGTAGTGGGTTCACATTTTAATAGAATATCATCTCACTGACAGCTTCATGAAATTGGATCTGTATCAATCCATTGCAACAACCCCCAATATATTATTAACAAGAGACAAAGACTTAATAAATTATAAATCAATCAACAAAGATGATAAAGCATCGAAAACGAGCACAATGATATTAAATATTATATTACGGTTTAGCACAACTCTTCAATAATTTAATACTCTAGAATATTAATGAATGCAAAAAAAAATTAATATTTTATCTAAAATAAAATAAAAATAAAAAAATCACACAAAATAAAATATAAACAACAACCATACAAACCATAAAAGATTTATATAATTTAATAACAAATATTTATATTTATAAAAAATTATGAGATTTTAATTTATTTTATTCATAATTAATAAATAAATTTTACGCAATATTATCAATGAACAAAATAATAAATAAATTCTCTAAAAAATTTACAACATTCTTTCATATATTCAATACTCAAGCGATTTACACACTCTTTATTCAATATTATCTTACATACTTATGTGGCTTAACTAATCTAAAAGGCTTATAAAAATTTATATAGACTCTAATAAGATAATTTCAAATGCTGTCTTTTGATCTGTAACTCCTCAATAACTCAAGTTAAAAAAATGTATCATTCCCATTAAATATATAGTCTCACTGTGCTTTTCAATTATAAATTTTTTAAACATTTTAGGTATTTATTTTTTTCTAAAATTATAAAAGATTCTACAACTTCATAATCTTTCTCGTAGACTATTGCATCATTTCTATCCATCTTTGCCCTTCTGTCTGATTGTTATTTAATTTTTATTCTCAACCTTTCCTTTTGCAATCACAGTCCTCCTGCACTATTAAGTTTTAATCTTTTCATCATTTCTTTTGTTTTCATATTTATAAGTCACTATGACCTTGGTTTTGATACAACTTAAATATTAGCCTTAATCTTAACTCTAATATTAATTTGTTGATAATCAATATTGACTCTTAAATTTGATATCACTTAGGTATAAACCTCACCCTTAGCTTTGATAGTAGTTTGATAGGGTTTTTATGCGTCTTAACACCACTCCTTTATAGTTTAGTACCCTAAAACCCTAATGCATATAGGAGACTTTCTTCACAAGTAAAATAAGAATAAAAAGATCACACTAAACAAAATAGAGACAATAATCACGTACAATGTATAAAAGATTTAAGTGATTCGACAACAACTGCCTATACTTATGGTGAATCGCAAGATCTTAAATTATTTTATTTACAATTCACAAAGACTTCTAGATGACAATGATCTCAAGATTATTAAGTAATATAATAATAGATAAATTTTTCAAATAGTCTATTAGCACTCTCATATGCATTTAGCACTCTCATATGCATTTACGAGCTCTCTATTCGATACTTTGTTACATGTCTTTGATGCTCTCTATTCACACTCGACACTTAAAGGACTTACAAGGATTTATATATACTTCAAAATATTTTTAAAATTTTTATTTTTTGCTAAAAGAGAAGTCTATGCACTCAAGAAACTCAAAATCGTCTCATACACACAAAACCAACTTAAAAACGCAACTACCCAAAAGTCAGCGTTGCGTCGCCACCAAGCGAGCATTATGGCCCTAGTGCGAACTCGATGTGATGCCACTAAACTGGCGCTGCAGTACTAAGACATAGAACAAGGCCTATTCTTATATTTTTGCATCTTTTTTTTATTTTTAACTTTTCATTTTCGTCCCTTTATCATATGTCAATATATTTTTAATCTCATATTGATTATTCATTAATTTTTAATTTAAAATTATATTAAAATATAATTTTAAATAATCAAATTTCAACAAATACAATAACTATTATTTCATTCGGTAACAAAAATTAGTCTAAAGAACACACTCAAAAAGAATTGGATTAAATGCTTAAAGACTTCCGTAAGAATTGTTATTTTACACGAGTTCTTATTTTGAAGTATAGATGGTTCTTAAAGTGCTCCGGTGGTTGATGTATTTGCATGTGTCTTTCACACTACTAATCCTATTCATAAAAGGGTTAATATATAAACTATATTTCCCTTGTCATTATTCTTTGACAAATTTCTGAGAGATTTGGAAAGTCAAATTTTTGTTACAATAATTTTGCAGCTATAGACATCTTCCTTTGTCTGTGCTAAATCAGTGTGCAGTTGCCCATGTGAAGGAGTTTAATTCATATCAAATAAAATACATCGCAATTGGTATACTCATGTCCATGGTCGGTAGGAATCTTCTCAGAATATGTCAATTCTCAGGACATCTTTTTTTCTTTTTATTTATTTTTTGTCTGATATATTCAATAGTAATCTGTTTAATGATGTTTTGTTTTTTTTCCTTATAATGACCAGTAAAAGATCTGCTCATTTTGCACTATGAATTCTCATTTTATAGTTATATTCAAGCTGTCGAGGTCTTATGTGACCTTGCAATACACTTGCAATAGTTCTGTTCTGAAGTAGGAAATTTTATTTTCCCTTGGTGATTATCGAGTTTTATCATCGTAATAATATGGTTCCGAATATTTGCTAACTAGTATTTTTAAAAAAACAACCAATTAATTTAATTAATATATACTAATTTAATCTTTTTTTATAAATACTCAATTAATTCTTATAGAGACAAAAATAGTCATAATTCAAAAATAAAAGTGATAACAAAATATAGTAAAAAAATGTCCCTAAAGGGATTAACTGAATATTTATTTTTAAAAAATTAAAAATTAAATTATTATATATCAATTAAATTAAGAACGAAATTGACATTTTCCCTACTTTTAAACCATATCTTGGATCAGGATCAAAAACTCTCTGAAAACTTTTAAGAAAAATCTACAAATTCATCCTTTTTTTTCTCCCTTATTTTTAAGTATTTTACTTACCCCACTTCCGAGAGATAAGAGATTGTGATTGTAAAAATCAGTGGGACAGTAAAACTCTCGCACTTCTTGTATTTTATAAAGTTTGAAGTACTTTAAATGTAATAGTTAATTTTGGTCTTTCTCCTGAAGTTTTTACTAAGGTGAATTGTCCTTATTGTTCTAAACTTCTAATGAAAGAAAATAGAGTTACGATGATTATAAAAATTATTGAGATGTTTTATGAATAATATAAAAAATTATAAATTTACAATATCAAATAAATAGCAGTATTAAAAAAAAAAAGAGACTTTTTTTCTAGTTTTTCAATGCAATTACGCTGCATCTACACACGAATCATTCTACGGGTCGACTCTTATGATCATCGTAATATAATGCTCAAGAACTTGAAGCTAGAATCAGTAAGTTCCCTTCGCTTGCATAAAATTAATAAACATAAGGATATTCTGCACTCGTGGATCTTATCAAGCATCTTTACTGTAAGATTATTGATTAAAAATTATTAAAATATAATTTAGAGATTAAATCAAGTGTGTAAGGTGTGCACGAATCGAAGACGGATACGAAAGGAGGCAAAAAATAAAAAAGAATGCACCAGGCGCCAGCACTACGGTGATAAGGCGTGGGTGCCGCGACGCCAGGAAGCCAGCGCCGCAGTGCTCAGCAAAAGCTCGCCAGTGCCGCAGCGCTCAGCAAAAACTCGCCAGCACCACAATGACGAGATCCCAGCACCGCAGCATTGGAGACGAGAACAGTATCCCAAAATAAGGAAACTTCCTTATTTCGTCTCCCACTTGTTTCAAGACTTTCTAATACGACTCCCACACGTATAGGATAAACCTAGGTCGTCCCAAAGCCTATATAAAAGGCTACCAATTAGCTTGTAAACACATCTTTGTGATCAACTAGAGATCTTGACAATCTTTGTGATAAACAAAAGATTTTAGTGGTTATTTGTGAGAGAGAATCCCTAAAGTGAGAGAGAATCCCTAAAGTAAGAGAGAAAGGTTTCTTTGTGATTAAGTAAGAGATCTTTGTGATCAACTAGATATCTTGACAATCTTTGTAATAAACAAGAGATCTTAGTGGTTATTTGTGAGAGAAAATTTCTAAAGTGAGAGAGAATCCTTAGAGTAAGAGAGAGAGGTTTTTTTGTGATCTTTCTTATAAAAGGCATACTTTGTGAGTACTTTGTGATTCATAATAAGAGAAGAGTGTGATCTTGATTCGCCGTGGACGTAAGCAAGTTGCCGAACTACGTCATTTTTTTGTGTGTTCTTCTTCTACTCCTTTCTCTATTTATTTCTTAATAATTTGTTATGTATTATTATATTATTTGGATAAATTTTTATTTATTTGTGTGCTTCTGCTTCAACATTTATGCCCGTCATAATTTTCATTTAAGACAATGAAAGAAACTTTCATTTTCCTAATTGCTATTTAAATTAAGATAAGAGTAAAAAGTCATTTACACTCTTAAAAAATGGTTTAATATCAATAACACTTTCATAATTTTAATAATATTTATGTATACTTTTTATAAAAAAATATTACAATAAATTGACAACACATAAACAGTATTTATATGAATAATAAATAATTTTTATTATAAACAGTATCACAACATTATTTATTGACCAAAAATCAATTACCAGTGAATATTGTTTGACAGACTGAGATTATTGTTTATGGGGATTAGTATTCACTATAAATAGTATATGTTGTTGATTAGTTTTCAATCGGCAAGCGGCAATGTTTATAGTAAACAGTAATTGTCCCCTCAAACAATATTCATCAATAGTCAGTTTCGGTTAAAAAACAACAACAGTAATATTTTTTATGGTGGATATTTTTCACAAGTTAATTTATAGTAATATCTTTTTATTAGGCGTACATGGGTATTTTAAAAATTATTGAAGTGTAATTGTGTATTAAATCATATTTTGAGAATGTAAATGTCCTTTACTCTTAAGGTAAGCAAAGAATTTTTTAGTCATTTTTCTATTTTTTATTCGAACTCAATGAAATGATGAAAATTCATTTATAAGAAATTTTAGTAAGATAGAATAGTATAATTAATTCCCCCAAAATAGCTAGCATTATTTTTGCAAGTTATTTACAACTCAAGCCCGGTAATTAAGTAGATGTGAAAATAGCCATTAGCTATAGTTTTGAACTTTATACATTTTTACAACTCGAGTAATTTGTGCCTTATTAGCACGTGAGAAGAGGCGCGTGTTTCATGTAGTTATTTCGCAGTTTTATTGCACGTATGTGCGAAATTCATGAGTAACCTATTTTTTTAGTTTTTTTTATTAAATTTGTATTTTTTTATATTTAATTTACTTTTTCTTACTTCATCACATTAAATTATATTTAAATTTTGATGCACATATATTTATAAAATAATAAATATAAAACCTTCAAAATTATATTAGTAACTCTAATTTAATAAATTTAAATTTACAAATATATACAAAAAAAAATATAATGCATTAAAATTGAAGTAATCATACTTTTTTCTACAATTCGAATATTAAAATTTACTTATTTGAAAGTTTTAAGTGTGTATTTTAATATTGATTTTGAGAATATCCGCCAATATTTATATATTTATTTTCAAATATTTTATTTATTATTATATTTTATATATAAAAAAATAATTGAATTCATTTACTCTAGTTTTGATTAATGAAGTTAAAAAATATTAGTTTGTGACTAAAAAAATTAATTACCTAAAATTGTGGATTATTTACCAAAATTTTCTTTTTCTTAAAAAAAATTCTTCCTTTCTTAATTTGTACTTTCAGAATGAATAAATTTAACGGTGGAGTTAGTAAGAGAGAGGGGTGAAATTGTCTTTTAACAAACTATTATTTTTTTCCTTATATTTTTAAAGAGGTAGATGTATGATGTCTTTTTCAATAATCAAATTTAAGCACATTTATTTATGCAAAAAAATATTTTGTCACGTGATCAAATTATGGGTGTACAAGTGCGGTGCATCTAGCCCCGCTCCTGCAACTCTCATTATTAATTTGCATTTAAAGGACCAAGGACTAAATTTTTTTTTAAAAAAAGAATTTAATTTTTCTCAATATGAATAGTATACAATAATCATTTTGAAAGTTCTAGTTTTTGCTTTTTGTTTTGTTTTTTCAGAACAAAACGAGGAAGATATTTGAAGTAAAGAATTCGGTGCACCCTTCATCTTGAATGATATTTAAAAGGAAATTTATCATTTATCTTTAATAAATTCTTTGACTATTAAAAATAATTTAATATTTAAAAATATTTATACCGTTATAATTATAAAATATAAATTAATTCAAAATTAATAATTAATTTTATACAATATTAAATAGTAATAATACACTATATAAATAAAAAAATTAGTATTGTATAACATAATTTTAAATAATTAAATAATACAAATAAAATAAATTTATACTGCATTGTAATTAATAATTTTTTTTATTTATTAGATTAATATGACGATTGTTATTGAATTTATATATTTTAATAAAAATAAAAATATTATATTAAATAATAATTTATAATATAATAAAATATTGTGTTATAATTATTAATTATTTGATAATACAATAATATTAATTTTATTGTTTACATAATATATTTTTACTGTTTAATATTATGTAGATATAATTATTAATTTTTTAAATAAAAAATTATTATATTTATTTAAAGTTAATTTATATTATTACAATTATAATAATGAAAAAATTTATATATATTATTAAATACTTCAAAAGTTTTTGACAATGAACTAATCAAATAGAATAGAGGGTAAACTTAAAAAATATGAACAACTAAAATTTAGTCTACGCTTGGTTTTGATAAATTGTGAATGTGATACACGCGTGACAATTTTATTTTATTATTATTTGAATTTTGTCACTTTCTGGCATTTCATTATCTGCGAGAAAGTAGAGGGTAGGGACAGAAAAGATGGTAATGAATTATTTGACAAGAGATAGTGATATATATATATATATATATATATATATATATATTATTTGCTTTTTTTAATTATTAATTCATATATACAATACAGAATTAATAAATTAGATACGTTTTGGACTTTTAATTTTATTTTTTTGTTTATAGGTAATATTTCACTTCACATACACATATTATATAATAGGACCACTTTATTGTGCTATTGGTTTTTTTTATTTTTTTTGAAAGGTGTTATTGGTCTTTAAGCAGGTCTAGTTATGATAAAATAATGCTAGCGGAACTTTATTCAGCGTATCTTATCTGCTTGGATGTTAGATAAATATTTTTGCTAATGTTTATCATGCAATAGGATCACTTTAATAATAAGAGTACTGATGTGTTTACAAAATTGTTATATAAATTTATATTTTAATTGATGGTTATTATTTATTAAGTAGTTGTTAATTTTTTTATTTATTAATATAATAATTATATAATATTAATTAATAATTGATACATCAAATATAAATATAAATTTTATACATTAACTAAGGAAATATAACATTATTCTAATAATAATTGAATTTTTTAAATGACTTATTATATGCACATCTTTTCTTTTTTTTTTTTTTAAATTGGAGGGAAAGTGACCGTTGCCTAGTCAATTTTTTATATACACTATTTTTTCTTTTGATTTCTTAAAAAGTTATTGAGTACTTGATTATTTTTAATATTATCTTTTTCTAAAAAAAACTTTAAAAAATAATAAATAATTTTAAAAAACTATATATATTTAAAGAAATTTAGGGGAAGAAACAATAAATCTTCTTTTTACTATATGCAAAATAATTTATTTAATTTTAAAAAGTTTGGCTATAGCTATAAAATAAAAAATAAGGAGTCTCGTGAAACTCTAACTAACAACTCTAAAATACAAATTTTTCCTTCTCGAATATTTATGTAATAGAAATTAAAACAATTCTATATCACATTGTTTTTTCTTTTTTGTTATAGTAAGATTTGATGGCATGGGTAAAATTAGGGGTAGGCATTTTTGGGTTTGGGTCAAGTTCAAAATTTTTTGACCCCTATCTGAACTCAATTGAGAAGTTGAAACGTATCCCTTTCATGACACTTTTTAGGTCGGGACAAATTTCAACCCGACATCGAGTCAGGTCAAAAAATTTTAATTTTTTTAAAAAAAAATTATTTTAAAATGACGTAATTTTGATTCAAAAATAGAATGGGTCAGGACAATTCAAGATGGATCGGGTTGAGTAAAAAAATAAATAATGAAACAAAAATAAATTTAATTTGGAATTAAAAAAATAAAATAAAAAATGAAACAAAATTAAAAGAATAAAAAAATAAAATAAAAAATGAAACAAAATTAAAAGAATAAAAAAATAAAACAAAATTTAATTGAAATTTTAAAAAATAAAAATTAAAAAAAGGGGTTCGGGTTGAAAAATTTTCGTTCAGGTTTAAAATTTTTTTGAACCCGAATGGGTCCCGAATCCATTCCCATTCTTGTCCTGACCCAAAATTTCAGGATGAGTTGGGTTCGAAAATAATGCCTACCCCTAAGTAAAATACTTTTCAAGATGTATTAAGCCACGTTGGATGACCCTTCAATTGTTTTTAATTGGATATGACTAATGACTCGAGATTGCTATAATAAACCTTAAACAATTAAGGCTTGTTTTTAATATTAATATTGAACCTTTACTTATCAACTTAAATTTTTAGGTTAAGTACTAAACTAATATAAGATCTTGAGTTCGAACCCTATGTTTTTGTTTTCAATTAATTTTTTGATTATTTTTATTTCAATCTTTAGAGATTCATTTTGTTTCATACCTTAAAAACAAGTCCACGTTTTATGTGAGAATGATTATTAAAATTTGTCTTTAATATTAATATTGAACTTTCACCTGTCAGTTTAAATTTTTAGATTGAGTGATAAATTAATAAAAATCATTTAATTTTCTTTTAAGTACTAATATTACATCAGAGGACATTGATACTACAACTAAAAAATTATTGCAATAAGACATTATAAGTGTTGAGTTGAGTGTATGAGTTACGAGTGTATATACAATTTTAAAATTTTATAATAAACAGTAAAAATATATTAACAAAATACACTCAATAGCATATAAACAATATTATACTTTAATTGTAAATGATAAACATTTATCTAATAAAAGTAATTTTATAAATCTTCAAGTCTTTTAAGTTTTCATGTGAAGAACTCAACTTAAAATATATTCTTGAATAATTCAAAATAATTTAGTGAAATTGTAAAATTAAAGTAGTAGTTTTGATTTAAAATTTTTAATAATTTTATATTTATCTCATGAACATTTTAATTGTTTAATTAACTTTTTAACTAATTTAATTTATTTCAAAATAAAAATAAAATTAATTATTTGAACAACTTTGCAACTCTTATAAAAATGAAACTATTTGCTTTCTCTTTCTATAATGACCGAATTTTTATGAGAGGAGTTAGATAAAAATTTTATTCTATCAATACTTGAGAGAACAAAAACCATGCTCTCACACGTTTTTCATCACTTAGCCGAATATTGCCAAGTTAAGAAAATGAATTATTATTATTATTTTTCAGCACTTTATCAAAAGCCAAAATCTTTCTCTACCCGCCACACTTACATTGTAGAACCCATCATGTGCCAGAACATCTTATCTTGAAAATAATGCATAGTTTTTGACATTATTTTACCTTTTGCATTTTTTTTAATTTGTTTATATTAAACAAAACACCGTGTGCTAGAATTGATGAATTATCTGGCCGAGACAAAAACAAAGCTATTGACGAGACAATTTCTTCTTTTGTGTTATTCGGCCCCAATAAGAATGGCTCCCATTTTTATTTGTTTTCTCATCTTTTTAATCAAATTGAAACATTAATACATGCCTTTGCCCATGTCCTCGTGTTTATTTGTTTTTCATTAATTTTATAATAATAGTTTAACTTGGTAAAAATTAATTAATTATCAAAATAATTTAAAATTAACTAATAACTTTATTTATCTCATAAACAAGTAGTTTTGATCATTTTTAAGTTAAATAATGAATGGTTTATAGAGTATTACGTATCATCATCTTATTGATCAATAACCATTATGAATTAATTAATATATTTAACTCTTAAGTCTTGACACGTGTATATCATGAAAGAATTTTAAACAAATATTCCAGTTTGTTAGAATTTACTGAATCGATTTATTCAATCAAGTACACTACTCTAATGCGCAATAAGTACACTTCATATTGTGAGTTTTTCTAAGTCCACGCCTGATTTATCATATAAAACTCCTCTTTACGCTCATGAATGATGTCTCGCACACACATTATTAATATTACAATACATTAGACCATGCAAGTTGAGGATATAGCATATTTGTATACTTCCTCCGTCATTTATATATTGGAAGAACAAAGATATAAATCATTACTATCAAATCTCTATTTACTCAACTATGAACTTATCTTCAAATTTATATTTCTATAAAAAATATCTGCAAATATTTTATCAATATTGTTTAACCATACAAAAATTATATTCCGTGGGTTTTATGCTTGTGGTCATAAGATTTCCTAAAATACAATATTGGAGCATTAAGATAGTTTTATAAGATGTCCATTAAAGATCTTTGTGAATCTATTCAGTACCCAGTCCTTACTGAATACCTGTATCTCTATACGTGCTTCCACTAAACTTATGGTTTGTTAAGACTAATCATTTGAACCATCTAAATATACATACACTAATCTATATAAATGGATTTCACTGATAAACTTATATCGGTAAAGATAGATCAAGAACATGGTATTTGAGAACATACTTACATAATGATATTTTCTAGAACAATTTGTTACTAAGTCATTATTAACATATTCTCAGGTCTTTACTCCATTTCAGACAAGGCTCTACCTCTTTAGATTTCGCTAATTTTTATAACTTGCTAACTCTTAATATTTATAACTCTTAATATTTATAACTTTTAGCATTATTAACTTTTAGCACTGATTTAAACTTATTTAGACTAAATCTGAACTCCTTTATATCATATAACGTCTAAAATATTACAAGTATCTTACCGTTTAATAATTAATAATATTAACGCTTTTATTGAAAATGATAATTGTATAAATACTATAATAAAATATTTATATATAATGGGATAACACGTAAACATAAATCCCAATAATAAATACTAAGATTACATTAAAAGACCACTTACACTACAACTAGAGGATTATTGGGATAAAATATTATATTTACACACTAACATATATTTGAACACATATTTATATAAGAGGGAAAAACACATATCCTATACACTTAGGGAAATAAACTCTATGAAAGGGGAATACGAATTCCACTAAGAAGGGGAAAAAAGACTTTTTCATGAAAGGAAAATACAAATTTTATAAAGGTCTTCTCTTGTGTTTTTGTGTCTCTCTTCGCTTCTGGCTCTCTGTTTCACCCATTTCTCATATGTCCAATGCATACTCAACCTTGTGTCAACTCTCAATTGGTCTCCAACTCAAAATTATCCTCAAATACAATTTTGAATTATCAAATTCTAACAAATCCCTCATTGATTTAAAATCTCTTGAAAAACTTTTCAAGACCTATCCCCTTTTCAACCAATGTTCTATTACTCTAATATTGATTCAGTTAAGTCTTTTCATTGACTTAATTTTATTAGGGCTCATGATTTGGGTCTTCAGAGATTCAAATGCATCTCTTTTTAGGTAACGTTTATAATATGATATTTAAAGTCACTCTTAACTCAAACACAATGTCTCGCTATCTGAATCTTATTCCTCCTAACTAAACTTTGACCATATTTTCTTTTTTGACTATTATCATTCTGGTGAGATACTTTTTAATATTGTCTTTTAGTCTGCATCCTCTTAACAACCCATGTTGAGTCCCTAGCAACATTCTCATCAAGCATATAACTTTAATTGAAATGAAGTATTAATTTGTGGTTAAAAAGATAATTACCTAAAATTTAGGTTATTTACATAAAAAAATTTAAAGAAAAAATTCTTTCTTTTTTTGTACTTTTAGAACGAGTAAATATAATAAAAATAATATTATACAATTTAAATTATATCACAAATTATATTTTAAATAATAATATATTAAATAATCATCAAGTAATGTAATAATATAGATATTAAAATGATCCATTACATAATTTCAAAATTTTAAAGCTAGGATTAGCAAGTTCACTTCATTTGCATGAATTTGATGAAGATAAAAATATTATGTATTCCATTGGTCTTAATTATCAAGCTCGTTTATGTTAGTCATAATTTTCATTTAAGGCAATCAAAGTATTTTTCTTGTCTTATTTGCACGCATGGAAAGGCGCGTGTTTCGTGCAGCCACTTCATTGTTGCATGCTTCGATTTTTTTTTTTTTTGGGATTTGCATTTTTTTTTTAATACTCCTACAACAACACAAGAGGGGGGATTTATTAAATCAAGAGATTGCATTTATAAAAGAGTGCTTACAATAACAAGAGAGGGAGGATTTATTAAATCAAGGGATTATACTTACAAAAGAGTGCTTTCATTTTGATAAACTTTTGTGTGCTTGGATTTGTAGTATTCATTGTTGCATGCACTGTATATGTATATATATTGATTTTTATTTTTATTTTTTGGATTTGTAATTTTTTTTCTCTAATTTATTTATTTTACTTCATTACATTACTTACACTTATATTTGGAAGCACCTATATTTACAAAAAAAATAAATACAAAAACTTTAAAAATATATTAATAAATAACTCTAATTTGGTCAATATGAAATTATAAATATATACAAAAAAATATAATGCAGAATAACAGAAGTAATTGTCTCTTTTTCTACAATTAGAATACCAAAATTTACTTATTCTAAAAGTTAGAACATGTATTTTGAGATTGATTTTGAGAATGCGGCTAATATTTATATATTTATTTTCAAAAATTTTATAAATAAGGGTAATTATATTCATTTACCCTAGTTTTGATTAATAAAGATTAAAGTATTAGCTTGTGGTTAAAAAATAATTACCTAAAATTTTAGGCTATTTACAAAAATTTTCTTTTTCTTAAAAAAAATTTCCTTTCTTAATTTGTACTTTGAGAATGAATAAATTTAACAGTAGAGTAAGTAAGAGAGAGGGGTTAAATTGTCTTTTAACAAACTATTATTTTTTTCCTTATATTTTTAAAGGGGTAGGTGTATGGTGTCTTTTTCAATAATTAAATTTAAGGGCAATAAAATATTTTGTCACATGATCAAATTATGGGTGTACAAGTGCGGTGGATCTAGCCCCTTTCTTGCAAGTCTTATCAAATGCTGAAACTGAAAACAGTAGATCTATATTGACCACACTTTGTTCTTTAGAAAGTCAGATATCATCTCTAACATGTGAAAAAAAAAAAAATTCAATTTGTAATTAATTTGCACAAATTATTATAATTTAATGATAAAGGGTTTGTGCGTAATTAAATTAAAAAATGTAATTAATTTTTCTTAGTATAAATAGTATACAATAATCATTTTGAAAGTTCTACTTAGCAACCATTATTTATTTTTTTGAGAAAGCACGAGGAAGATATTTTAAGTAATGAACTCGGTGCACCATTCATCTTTAATGATATTTTAAATGGGAATTTATTTATTATCCCTAATAAATTGTTTAGCTACTAAATTTTTTCTAATATTTGATAATATAAAAAATTATATCGTTATAATTATAATAGTGTAAATTAATTTAAAAGGGTTTTAATTAAAAAATTAATAATTATTTTTATATAATATTAAATATTAATAATATACTGTATAAATAATAAAATTAATAACATGTAATATAATTTTAAATAATTAAATAATATTATATAAATAATAATTTCACATTACGCTGTAATTAATAATTTTTTTAATTTATTAAATTAATATAACAATTGATATTAAATATTTATATTTTAACAAAAATATAGTCATTTGTATTAAATAATAATTCATAATATAATAAAGTCTCGTGTTATTTTTATTAAATATTTGATACTACAAATATATTAATTTTATTATTTATATAATATATTTTTACTATTTAATGTTATATAAACATAATTATTGACTTTTTAAATAAAAAAATTATTATACTCTTTATAAAATTAAATTATACTAATACAATTATAATGATGAGGAAGTTTTGGATATTATTAAATATTAAATTTTTTTTTAGTAATTAATAAATTTAATAAAGGATAAATGGCATTTACGCATTAAAAGAAACGTGAATAACTTGTATGTGCAAAATTTAGTCTACGCTTGGTTTTGATAAATTGTGAATGTGATACACGCGACAATTGTTTATTTTATTATTATTTGAATTTTGTCACTTTCTGGCATTTCATTATCTGCGAGAAAGTAGAGGGTAGGGACAGAAAAGATGGTAATGAATTATTTGACAAGAGATAGTGATATATATATATATATATATTATTTGCTTTTTTTAATTATTAATTCACATATACAATACAGAATTAATAAATTAGATACGTTTTGGACTTTTAATTTTATTTTTTTGGTTATAGGTAATATTTCACTTCACATACACATATTATATAATAGGACCACTTTATTGTGCTATTGGTTTTTTTTATTTTTTTAAAGATTTGATTTTGTTGTGCTTAAACAATGGTGCTAATTTTTATCATGTTATAGGATCACTCTAATAATGAAAGTAGAGTTGTGTTTATATAATTATAATATAAAATTTATATTTTAATTAATGTGTCACTAATTAATATTTATCATTTATCAAATAATTGTAAATTTTTTTATTTATTATCAATCAACACCTGACACATAAAAAAAATAAAGTTATATACTAACTATGTAAGTATAGTATTATTCTAATAACAACCGAATTTCTTAAATGACTTCTTATACACACCTTATTTTTTATTGTAAGGGATTGTTGCCTACTTAAATATATATATATATATATATATAATATTTTTTCTTTTGATTTTCTTAAAAAGTTATTCATTATTTGAGTATTTGGTTTTTTTAATGTTATCTTTTTCTAAAACAATCTTTTAATAAATAATTTTAAAATAAATAAATATATATAAAGAAATTTAGGGGACTAAATAAACATTAGATTCTCTTTATTATATGTAAAATAATTTACTTAATTTTGATGGCTAGAGCAATAAAATGACAAATAAGGAGTCTTGTGAAACTTGAGTAAAATATTTTTTTAAGATATATTGAGCTATGTTGGATGACACTTCAATTGTTTTAAATTGAATATGATTAATTGTGAGTGATTTTAAATTTATAGTGCATGTATATAAATATTGTATTTATCATTTTAAAACATGCATCATATACATATCTCATACATCATAATGCGTAGCGGAAGAGTCAAAAATTTAATTTTATAATAATAAACACAATAAATTTTACATGTATCTCATAAATGTAAATAATATATGAATTAAAAATTTTTTATTTTGGCAAGCCTTTAATCTTTGTTGAATCGGAGTACCACATGAAGTGTTCTCGTTCACAATTTTAATTTCTTAATACAATGAGTTTAAAAAAACTAAAATAACAGCTTGATTCAGTAAAAGATTTAACTCTTTAAATTTTAATTTTAACTCTTAAACTTATATGCTTAACTTTTAAGTACTTAGACTAATTAAAAAAAAATTGTAGAACAAGTTCAACTTTGAACTTTTATTCAACAATTGAAAAAATGCAAAGCTCCTCACTTTCTCAATTTCTTTGGCTGTGTGCTCCCCTCTTCCAATGAGTATGAATTTTTGCTCTTTTAATTGTTTTTAAATTTTCTCTCTTAATAGATAAGACATGGCCTACAATACTTTAAGTCATTTTATTTTGTTCAATTGTTTATTCACAATAAAATAAATGAAACAAGGCCATGGATGTACATGGCCGAAATTTGCAATCAAAGGGATGAAATTTTTTTACCCCAACTCTTCCGCTATGCACTATAATATATAAGATATATATATGATGCATATTTTAAAATAATAAATATAATACTTATATAATATTTACATGCATACACCTTAAATTTAAAATCACTTATAATTAATTATATTCAATTTAAAACAATTGAAGTATCATTCAATATGACTCAATATATTTTAAAAAATATTTTACTTAGAGTTTCACAAGACTCTTTCTTTGTCATTTTATTACTCTAGCCATCGTTTTATAATTAGTAAATTTTTTTATATATATTTATTTTTTAAAATTATTTATTACTTTTTTAAAGGAATATTTTAGAAAAAGATAACATTAAAAAAAATCATTCTTATCCCCTATTTTTTGAATCTAGATTTTGATTTGCACCGGTTTAGACTTAAAAAAGGTTCTAGCAAAATATGTTCTTAATATAGACGTAATATATATGACACGAATTCGTACTAAGTCATAATAAGTAATTTGCAATAGTCAGTAATTGTAATAAGTCAAATATAAGGGAAATAACACCCACCCTCTAATGTATTACATAATTATCATTTATCATTTTACTTTTCTTTTAGAAAACAAATATCCTATTACTCCCACTCCTACAAGGTAAAAAGTAGATTCTTTATAAATAAAAAATATATTTTTTCTATAAAATACATAAATTACAAAATAAAAAGGTAAAAAAAAAAATAACGGATAAAGATTCATTATTATTACATAAGGTATAAAAAAGAATAATAAATTAATATTGTATACAGATTAACTAGCATTATGTTAATTCTTATTAGAAAAAAATGTAGCACTATGTTAATGTTAGGGATAATACATTAAAAGTATATAATTGTACTAGTTTTATAAAATAAATAAAATTATAATTTTATACTTGAAAAGTGTATATAATGTTATGTCATAAATATTAAAAAATCTCGGGTTTATTTATGTGACTATAACCTTAGTATATAATTGTTATATATAAGGGTATTAAGGTTATGAATAATAAACAGAAAAGGTTCGTAATAAATAAATTAAAGTTTGAGATCTTTAATTAAATATTACTAATGTGATCTATAAACTTTAAAAATGTAGTGATTTATTCAGATCATTAATGTAGTGACATTATAGTAGAGACACTCTATATAATATAATTATATAAAATTAGATCAGACATAATTTGAATTATTAGATAAATATTATTGTAAATTAAAAATTTAAATAATGTTAATCGATGATTATATATAGATCCACATTAATTTTGAGTAATCATAGTCTCTTATTTGTAACACTATATTGTTTGAGATACTCTTTACAAATTTTCTTTTAACAAACTTAAAATTTGTATTTAGTGGCACAATGAGAATGTGATTTATAGATATGAAATCTATTCATTTTTAATGGAGGTTAAAAAAAAAAAATTCCTTTAAGTATTAATTTTGGAATTAAATAGTTAGAGTGCTTAATTTGTAATTAGGTATAAATTAGCTGGTCACTGGTGAATTAATAATACTTAAGGATAAAAAAATAATTAGATGGGTAAATAATAATTTGACTTAATTCTAATTATGAACTATCTATAAATGATTGAATTATATGAAGGGATTATATTAATAGAGTGCTCTAAGTTTTCTGAATAAAAATATATCTATAATTTTAAGAGTATAATTTTAAAATTTTAGTAAAATAATATTGAAATTAATAAATTAATTTAATTAATTATTCAATATTTATTAGAGCTTAGCATCATAGGTCCATATCTTGTTAACACCACCTATTGAGTTATTACAATGAACTATACAAAAAATGGATTATATAATTACAAAAATGTATGTGCTGATTATAAATTAATCAATTAAAAATTAATTAATTTTTTATGTTGTTCAAAAATATAATATATATTTTAAAAATTAAATAAATAAAATCTTATGGATGATTTTTGAAATCATTAAAGAGATTTTTTCTCTTCTTATATCTCTTTTCGTAAAAAGGAAGATTATCTCCTCTAGGTTTTCTTTTTTATAAAAGACTAATTTTGGAAATTAATTTTTTTTGAAAATTTTTAAAAATCAAATAAATTTAAAAATTATGTAACACCCAAAATTTTAAGTGTTGCAATTAAAACAAAGAGAGAATATCTCTCGTTGATTTGAGTTTAATCTCCTTAAAATTAAGGAGATATTTATTTAATTTTTGAATATAGTATTATAAAAGAAAGAGAAAGGAGAAAGGAAAAGAGAGAATAGAGAAAGTAATACAAAAACACAAAGCATAATTCTTTTTATTAAAAATTAAAAGCTGACCTTTTCATTAACGGTGACATTAGAGACTTGTATGTAATTTTTTAATAAAAAAAAATTAAGCGTGAATTTAATATATCTGTCTTGTTATTTATTTTGTTTTATAGATTATATCTATATATTTATAAGAATCTAAGATAATTTGTTTTTATTTAATAAAAATAAAAATTAAAAAAAATTTATTTTTTATTTCGTTACGTCAAAAATGACATAATTCCATCAGTTAATTGAAGGGAATCTTTGACAACACAGAAACCAGAGCTTAGAAAACAAAGAAAAATACAAATTGTGACACAAACTTTACAAGGAAAATTAATATTTCAAAATCCTAACACCGAAATACCAATTTAACCATAAACAAAAGCCAACACGTGAGCCTTATTTTAGTTGAACTAAACCATTTGAGGAGCTTGGTCCAAAACCAGACCCTTGGGAGTTGAGACAAGGGAACAAGATATAATTAATTACAAGCAGGCAGGAGCGGACCTAGTTAAGGAGTTTTAATCATTCCAGCCCTCGTAATATGCCTTTGTTTAATGGTTTGGCCCCTATATTTTAAACTTTAACATTTTAGCCCCCTGTAACAAAGAATTTGCACAACTTTTCAATTATGATACTTTAGCCCCATAAAAAGTTTTAATTTTGGTCCAAATGGTACGGTTGGTGTCTTGGTGATGATAATAATGACAATAAAACGAACATTAAAAAAAGATGGACAGAGTCTTACCATAAATGGTCTTGAAACTTGAAACCTAACCTCATCCTGTATTGCAGTAGATGAGAATATGATTAAGCTTAATAAATGAACAACGCTACATCTGTATGGGCTTTATTCAGTGCCTTCATCATATTGATGACTTGATTTCATTTTGGTATTGGAGTTAGCAGGATGGTCAGAATATTTTGAATTGATTTAATGCTGCTGGCAGAGGATTATGAACATTGGCTATGAGCTCTCCCCAGAAATTTTGAATTTTTTTTTATTTAATAAACGTTAATTTTAAATTTTAACTCCTGCAAATTTCTACTTTTAACTCTTTTTTTTATCCTTATAAATTTTGGTTCTTTAAATTTTTTGAGCCAAAAAAAAGTCCGAGAGGAAGAAAATTCCTACCTCATTTCTCTCATTCCTTAGAAAAAAAAGACCTGAGAAGAAAGGGATAGTCCCAAAAAAATTAGATTCCATTCAAACATTAAAATTCTAAAAAGATTAATTATTATATAAGTTTTTATTAATGTTTTATTGAGATCGAGCACTACAAAAGAGATTTTAAGAGAGAAAGAATTTAATAAATATTAAGTGCTTGTTAGCGTTAGAATAAAATTGTTGTTTGGGTATTAATTGTTCTTAAGATAATAAAGATATTCTATTCAATAGATCCTTTAAAAGTTTTTTTTATTATTTTTTTTATAAAATTTTATTGAGAGTTAATAAAAGAGGCTGAGATCTTTTAATCCATCGTAGATATAAACAATTGCCGAACTATGTATATATGATTGTGTTGTTCTCTTATTGATCTGTTTTGATTTCTTGTTATATTTGCTTAACTATTTTAATTTTTACTGTTTAAAGATATTAGGGTTTAAGGTTAAACTCTATTAAGTGTTATTCACTTAACATAATACTTAAAAAAAAGGGCGTTTTCCTTCGACATTACATAAGGTATAAAAAAGAATAATGAATTAGTATCGTAGACAAATTAATTAGCATTATGATAATTTTTATTAAAAGAAAATGTGGCACTATGTTAATGTTAGGAATAATATCTTGAAAATATATAATTGTAATCATTTTATGAAATAAATAAAATCACAATTTTATACTTGAAAAATGTACATAATGTTTTTGTTGTAAATATTAAAAAATTATGAGTTTATTTATGTGATCATAATCTTAGTATATAATTACTATATACAAGAGTATTAAGGTTATAAATAGTAAACAAAAAATGTTCGTAATAAATTAATTAAAATTTAAGATCTTTAATTAAATATTACTAGTGCAGTCTAAAAATATAAGAATGTAATAATTTATTCAGATCACTAATGTAATGACATTATGATGGAGTCACTCTATATCATAAGACTGGATAAGACATAATTAAATTCTTAAATAAATACTATTGTAAATTAAGACTTTAAATAATGTCAATGGAATGATCATATGCAGATGAACCTTAATTATGAGTAATAATAAAATCTTGAATTGAGAGAGGAATTGCCTATCTCCTTCTTAAGATTAGGTTAAAGTGAAGAATTCTAAGTTCAACCTTGAACCCTAACCTCTATGCGCAGCTGAATAGTCTGTATATCAAACAAAATAGCAAGAATCCAAAGTAGAAAATAAAGATCACAACACAATCACTTACGTGGTTCGGTCAATTACCTACGTCTATGGTAGATCCAAGGATCTTAGTCTCTCTTATTAACTCCTTAGAGATTTTATAAGAAAAATCCAATGAAGAACCCTAAATAAAATTTAATGTTTAGTGAACCTTTATTCTACCATGAGCAATGAACACCCAAATGACGGTTCCACCTTAGTGCACACAAACACTTAGTGTTTACCCAAGTTTTTCCCAAATTTTAGAGTCTCTTTTAATACTTAATCTCAACTAAAAGATTTATAAGTGTTTATATAAGGTTTATTTCGTGCTTACTAACCTTATTCCTTATTAGAGTAAAAGTCTACTTGTTTTGGAAGTCCAAAACTTTTCAAAGCTCAAATTTCAGATCAAAAACGGACTTTTTACAGCTCTAGCATTGCGGCGCTGAGGTCCTGACACCACGGCGTTGGGTTTTTTGGACTGGGCGTCGCAGCGCTGGGCCCTGTTCTGGGCGCTGAGCTTTTCTTCCCTTCCTTCGAGTCTTAGAGTCTCATTTTGCTTCCCCTTTTGTATCCCACACGTCCTAAACTTCTCTATACATGTCCCATACATTCTAGACTTCTTATGACTCTCTTATTTGATATTTATCTCAATTCTTGTCCAAACAAGGTTGTTGAATCACACAAATCTCCAACAAACCTTTCATTGATTCAAAATCTTTCAAATAAGAAGGCTTCTGGATCTGATCCACACTAATACTCTATCACCTAAAGTTGAGTCCAGTTAAGTCTCCACTAAGACTTAACTTTTTCTAGGCTAGTGACTTTGGTCTCCAAAGGCACTCGTGCACCTTGTATAGGATATGGATGCGTTGCACTCCTTTCTGACTTTCATTACTTCAGTGAGCACAGTTTGGATGTCGCCTAGTAGTCTGCATTACCCTAACACTCTGCGTTGGGCCACATATGACCATCTTAATAAGCACATAGAGCCCTTCCCTATTGTGCTTTTCACCCTCAAACCTTATAGGTGCTTTCTTTACCCTTAGTTTTTTTTTCAGCTATAACTGAATACCCTTCCTCATCGAGCTTGCCTAGGGATATCAAGTTCCTCCTTAGTTTAAGAACATGCCTTACACCATGTAAGTCCCTAGTTTCTCCACCTTACATCCTCAATCTTATATTACCAACTTCTATGATCTCACAAGTTATGTCATTCCCTATTAGAGCTTTACCTCTCTTGACTTTGTAGTTGGTAAACATCGATTTGTTAGGATACATATGGACGTTGCACCCTAAATCTAGTATCCATTTGCCAGCGTACTTTCCCATTGAGGCTACCAATGTGTCTACAACTTTGGTATCTTTTCCAGTACCGATTACAGCCCACCCTCATTGACTTTTTGATTTCGAACAATCCTTTACAAAGTGCCATTCCTAATTATAAGGGAAACACTTATTGGATCTCCTTATTGATTGATTGCTCTTCCTTCCTTGTGCAAGCAATGCTGCTCAACTCTCGGACTCAGATCTCTTTGTCAATTATTTTGAGTTTAATGATGCCTTGACGTCTTTTATCGTTAAAGACTCCTTACCATACAACAGTGTATCCACAAAACATTCATAACTCTTGAGTAACGAACTTAACAAGATTATGCCCTTATCTTCATCCTCAGTCTTGATGCCCAATTACTTAAGACTTACAATGATCTTGTTGAACTCGTCAATGTGGGCTCTCAATGAAGATCCCTAGTGTATTGTTAGCTGATATAGTTTATTTTTTACCATAAGTTTATTTGCAAGAGATTTTTTCATGTATAATGCATCGAGTCTCTTTCATAACCCCAAAGTAGTTTCTTTATCACCAACTTCCCTTAATACTTTATCGCTCAAAGCTAGTATTATAGTATTGTAAGCCTTTTTTTGAATCGTGTCCCAAACTTTCTGTCTGAACTTTGAGGTTATTATCCCTTCGCTAGTTGATGAGCTGGCTTCCTTCAAGGCTGAGTCTAGCCCTTCTTTCACTAGTAGAGTTCTAACCTTCTTCATCCAAAGATTAAAGTCGTTCATCCCATTGAACTTCTCTATATCTTGCTTGATTACAACTATAGTTTAAATATCCTAGGTGTGTATTAACGAACCTTTAGCTCTGATACCAGTTTGTTGAGGGAGGAATCGCCCATCTCCCTCTTGAGATTAGGTCAAAGTAATGAACCTTAAGTTCAACCTTGAACCCTAACTTCTATGCGTAGCGGAATAACTTGTATATCAAGCAAAATAGCAAGAATCAAAAGCAGAAAATAAAGATCACAACACAATCACTTACGTGGTTCGGTCAATTACCTACATGTTGGAGCTGGTGCTCACGTGCCATTCCAATATTGTATGAATATTAATTGTTAATATTTATACAATAAACATTTCGAATAAAGATTGTTAATATCATATTAATATGGTAAAATGCTTGTAAAATTACAGACATTGTTTGATCTGAAATAGTTCCGATCTGGTTTAAAGGAGTTTAGACCAGAACTAATAGTTATCAAAGCTGAGAGTTATAAATGCTAATAGTTAGCACTGTTAATAGTTATCAGTTTATAAGAGTCAGGGAGGTCTAAAGAGTTAGAACTTTGTCTATAATGGGATAAAGACCTGAGAGTATACTTGTAATGATATAGTTGAAAAGAGTTGCAATAGGAGCTAAGAAATATCATTATGTAAGTATGTCTCAAATATAATGTTCCTGATCTATGATCATCAATGCGGGTCTATCGGTGAATTCATAATATATAGATTAGTGTATGTCTATATCTGACTAGTTCAGATGGTTGTTCTTAGCTGACCATGAGCTTAGAGCTTGTATAGACATGCGGATATCTAGTCAGGACTGGATATTGAACAGACTTATGAGGACCCACTTTAGGTTAACTTGGTAACCGAGTAAGGATATAATAGTAATTTCACTTTATGATTATTTAATTGTTAAATAATTAAAATAAATATTTATTTGTTTAATTGTTAAATAAATGATTTAACTTAACTAGGGTTAAAGGGTTAACCATAAGGTTAAGTTAGTTAACTTTACTTAATGGTTAAGTAAAGGTTAACCTAACTATGGTTAAGTTAGTTAACTATAGTTAAATTAATTAAATATTTATTAACTTAAAGGTTAAGTTAAAGTAATCTAACTATGGTTAAATGTTAACTAAGGTTAGGTTAAACCAAATGAAATGCAAATGAAATTCAAATTAGTTTGGAATTTATGTATTAGTATATAAAGTGAAATGAAATTGAAAATCATTAATTTTTGAAATTGGTTTTAGATTTTAGGTTTTACATTTTGGGAGCCAATTCAATTTGAGAAATTGAAATTGTTTGTTTTGTGTTTTAAGTGTTAGAACAACAAAACAAACTAGATAAATGGTTACTAAATGTAATAATTAAAAACAAGATTTGTTTTATTTATTCAAGAGTTGAATAAAAGGAAAAACAAATTTGATTAAGTTAAATTGTTTAACTTTGAAAAATGTTTAAGAGTTAAACATATATGCTGGATTAAGATGCTGCCATTCTAGACAATCAAACCCACCCTTGTTGATTGCTAGAATTGATCAAAGATTCATTTCATGGTGGACTTCAAAGAAAATTAATCCAAAGGCTTCATTGGTGATATTTCTCAATTTCGAATTTCAGTTTAATCAAATGTTATTTTCTGTGTTCATTATATTTAATCTTCCGCTGTGCACATGTATGTATGAGATATGTATATTGTTTGTATGATGAACACAACCCACATGCAAGCACCCAAGTTTTATTTGTACACCCCATAACCCAACACTACATCCACAGTGGATCCAAGGATTTAACCTCTCTTATTAACTCCCTAGAGATTTTATAAGAAAAACATAACGAAGAACCCTCAAAAGGATAATGTTTATTGAAGCCCTGCTCTACCATGAGCAACGAACACCTAAATGACGGTTCCATCATAGCACATATAAGCACTTAGTGTTTACCCAAAATTTTCCAACTCTTAGAGTCTCTCTTAATGCTTAATTTCAACTAAAAGGTTTACAAGTGTTTATATAGAATTTATTTTGTGCCTACTAACCCTATCATTTGTTAAAGTAAAAGTCCACTTGTTTTGGAAGTCTAAAACTTTCTAAAATTCAAAATTTGGATAAAAAATAGACTTTCAACCACTTTAGAGCCTCGACGCTGAGTACATCGTGCTCGGCGTTAGGTTTCTGGATTAGGCGTTGCAGTACTCAGCCCCTGGGCGCTAGGCCTTATTTTAGGTGCTGCGCTTTTCTTCGTTTCCTTCGCTTCTTCGAGTCTCGTTTTGCTTCTCCCTTCATGTCCCATATGTTCTAGACTTACTCCATATGTATCCCGCATATTTTAAACTTCTTGTGAATCTTTTATTTGATATTCATCTCAATTCTTGTTCAAATAAGATTATTTAATCACCAAATCTCCAACATCCTATTTGTAACACTATGTCATTTGAGATACTCATTATGGTTTGTCTGTTAACAAGCTTAAAACTTGTATTTTACTTATACCGTGAGATAAACGATTGTAATGTGATTTACAGATATGAAATCTATTCCTTCCTAACGAAAGTTAGAAAAAGTATTTTCTTAAGTATTAATTATGAAACTAAATGGTTAGAGTGTTTAATTTATAATTGGGTTATAAAATAACTGTTCACTAGTGAATTAACAGTACTTAAGTTTGACTTAACTGTATTCTTGAACCATTTATAGAGAGTTGAATTACATAAAGTAATTATATTAATGGACTATTTTAATTGTTCTGAGTAAAATATATCTAAAATTTTAAGAGTATAATTCTAAATTTTTAATAGAAGAATACTGAAAGTAATAAATTAGATTATTTAATTAAAGAGTTTAATTAATTATCTAATATTTATGAGAGCTTAAAATTATAAGTCTGGAGGTCCCTAACACCATCTCTTGAGTTATTACAATAAATTATAAAAGAAAGGGATTATGTAATTAAACAATAGCTGTGTCCTGATTATAAATTAATTAATTAAGAATTAATAAATTTTAGAGATAATATATTATTTAAAAATATAATATTTAATTTTAAAAATTACATAAATAAAATCTCATAGATTACATTTAAAATCATCAGAGATTTTTTACTTTCCTTTATCTCTCTTTGTAAAGAGGAAGATTATCTCCTCTAAGTTTTTTTCTCTAATAAAGATTAATTTTGAAAAATAATTTTTTTAAAAATTTTTAGAAATCAAATAAATTTCAAAATTATGTAACACCCAAATTTTTAAAAGCTACACGTAAAATAAAAAGAGAATGTTTTTATTTGATTACGTTTAATCTCCATAAAATTAAGGATATATCTATTTGATTTTTAGTTAATAAATGTTATTAATAAAAGTTATTCAATTAAAATAAAAGAATTTTAATTTACTTGTAGTATTATAAAAAAAGAAGAGAAAAGTAAAGAGAGAATAAAAAAATAATATATAGTTCTTTTAATTAAAAATTAAAAATTCACTCTTTTTATTTACAGTGATATTTAAGATTTAATTTGAAATTTTTTAGTAGAAGAAAATTAAGCATAAATTCAACATGTGTTTCTTAGTATCTGTTTTATTTTTAAAACATCAAATTTATATATTTATAAGAACTTAAGATATAAAGAGTTTTTATTTAGTAAAAATAAAAATTAAAAACCACAAAAATCAGAATTTAGAAAACAAAGAAAATACAAATTGTGACAGAAACTGTACAAAGAAAATTAATATTTCGAAATCCTAACACCGAAATACTAATTTAACCAAAAACAAAAGCCAACACATGAGCCCTTTATTTAATTATTTATGTTGAACTAAACCATTTGAGGAGCATAGTCCATAACCAGACTTCTGAGAGTTGAGAGGAGGGAAGAAGATATAAGCAGGCAGGAGCGGACCTAGTTAAGGAATTTTAATTATTCCAGCCCTCGTAATATGCTTTTTTTATGCTTGGTCCCGTATATTTTGAAATTTAACATTTTAGCTCCCTATGACGTTGAATTTGCACAAGAAGACAACGACATTATAAAAGGCGGCCAGATCTGTTGAGCATTCCTAGAGTCTTACCATAAATCGTCTTGAAACTTAAAATCTAGCCTCATCCTGTATTAAATCTGTATGGGCATTCTGCAGTGTCTTTATCACATTACCAAGATGACTTGATTTCATTTTGCTATTGGGGTTAGCAGGATGATCGTAATATTTTGATTTTATTTGCTGCTGCTGGCAGAGGATCACGAACATTGGCCCAAGTAAGAGGGCTCAGGTCCCTGCAAGAATTTTGAAATTTTTTTAATTAATAAATTTATTAACGATTTTCATTTTAAAATTAATAATTTTAAATTTGATCTCTTGCAAATTTCTACTTTTTAACTTTTTGATCCTTCTCATTATAAACTTTGGTTCTTTTAATTTTTTTATTTAAATATTTTTGTCCCTAATTAAGGGTTTGCTCGGGCCCTGCATCTCTGGTTTTTATTTTTTTATACATACCATCCGGTTTGGCATTAACCATCAAACTATACATTGATTACAAAGATGGACTGATCAAAAAGATGCCCAAACTTTAGCATTCGAGTAATATTATATTTTTTCGGATGATATTTTAATATTTTATTATCCTAATTGTTTATTGGATAGTAAAATAAAATAAAAATAAACTACATAAAGTTTACCATACAATAAATATATAACACGTCACTTGATTGAAAAAACTTATATAGAATCATTCTAAAAACATTTCCTCAAAAAATAGAGGCAATACTTATTATTATTTCATATCATGCTCAGTTTTTGTAAAAATATATGATTATTTAATTTTAGATTTGTGAGCGTTGGCCTCATTTTATACTTTGACTACTTTTGTTATTGCTTTTAATTTTCAACGGTTTCATGTCACATTGCCATCACAAATAATACTAGTACCAAAACTTAAATTTTATTGATAAGGAATAGATGTAATCATCAAACATTTTAAAAATAGACATGCATTTAGAACATTAAATTTTTAAATTTTAAATTTATTCTCGCTAGCTTTTATCATTCTTGATTGATTAATTTCGATTTTTGGTTGCTGAGATGAATTGAATTGCGGTTTATGGGTTAACACTAACAATATCAATAACTTTAGATGTAAATTTGAGCGATACACCACACATAATAAAAAAACAAAAGCTTAACAAATATGAAACTTAAAATAGCAACAAAATTAAACATTTTAGCAGACGCTAAACTGTATTTATTGGACATTTGGTTATTTAAAAATTTTATATGAGCAAAAATTGAGAAGAATATTAAAGAGGAGAGTCATCAAAAATCTAGAAAGTTTGGGACACGCATGAAAAAGTTTAGAATGTATAAAGTACAAAGGAAAAAGCGAAACGGTATTTAAAAGCGTGAAGTAAGCAAGAAGAGTGCGAAGTTGATAATAGGAGTGAGCGCTGCGATGCCCAAGGCTAGACCTCGCGATGCCCAGATCAGTATATTAGAGTTGCGGCGTCGGATTCCCAACGCCGGAGCGCTAGCAGTGGCATGCTCACCGCCGAGGCTCTAGAACGGGTTGAGTCAATTTTAAATAAGGATTTTTGAGTTTTAAAAAGTTTTGAACTTCTAAAACAAGTGGGTTCTTGCTCCAATGAGATTTAGGGTTATTAGCTATGAAATAACTCTTATATAAACCCTTATAAATCCTTTAATTGAGATTAAGTATTAAGACAGACTCTAATAGATGGAAGAATTAGGTACCACTAAGTGCTTGTATGCACTAGGGTGGAACTAATGTTTGGGTATTGATTGATTGTGAGAGAGTAATAGTACACTAAACATTAGATTCTTTTGAGGGTTATTCTTTGAGTTTTTCTTGTAAATTATTTAGTGAGTTAATAAGAGAGGTTAGAATCTTTAGATTCATCGAGGACATAGACAATTTGGTTGAATCACGTAAGTGATTGTATTGTGCTCTTTATTATTTACTTTGAGTTTTTACTATTTTGCTTGATATCTAAATTATTTCTGTGAGAATATTGATTAAAAATTATTGGAATATGATTTAGGGATCAATCCAAGTGTGTAGGGTGCACACGGATCGAAGACGGACGCGAAAAGAGGGGAAAAATAAAAAAGGCGAACCATACGACCAGCGCCCAGAACAGAACACTCAGCATCGCGGTGCCAGAAAGCCAGCGCCGCAGCGCTCAGCAGAAGCGCGCCAGCGCTAGAGCGACGAGATCCCAGCGCTGAAGCATTGGACGCGGGAACAGTATCCCAAAATTAGGAAACTTTCTAATTTCGTCTCCCACTTGCTTTAGGACTCCCTAATACGATTCCCACACATATAGGGAAAACCTAGGACGTCCCAAGGCCTATATAAAGGCTATCAATTGGCTTGTAAACACATCTTTGTGATCTTGTCATCTTTGTGATCAAGAGTGATCTTTGTGATATTAGAGAGATCTTGGTGATCAACAATAATCTTAGTGATATTGCATGTCAAATTTCCAGCTCATTAGTGGTGGTAAGGTCTTAATGGGTAATAATATTGCATGTCAAATGATGGGAATTAGTAGTATTAAGCTTAGGCTGCATGATGGACGAGTGAGAAAGTTGACAGATGTTAGGTATGTTCCTGACTTAAAGAGAAACTTGATCTCATTGGGGACTTTAGACCAGAATGGATGTTCCATCAGGATCGACGGAGGGATTTTAAGAGTTTTGAGAGGTTTCATGGTGGTGATGAGAGGAGAGAAGCACAAAAGTGTTTATGTACTTAAGGGTGAAGTCGTGAGTGGTTCTGCACTATTATCTGTAGATGATGAGAGTATGCAAACCAAGTTATGACATCTTAGACTGGCACACCTAGGCGAGAGAAACCTAAAGGAGTTATATAGTCAAAAGACGTTTGGTGAGGATAAGTTCCAGCCCTTAGAGTTTTGTGAGCATTGTGTGCTAGAGAAAGCACATAGAGTGAGGTTCAGTACCGACGAGCATAAGATTAAGGGGACTCTTGACTACATACACTCGGATCTTTGGGGACCAGCTCAGACAACTACTCGTGATGGTGCTAGATATTTTCTCAGGTTGATTGATGACTATTCGAGGAAGTGTGGGTCTATGTGTTGAAGAGCAAGGATCAAGTATTTGATGTGTTCAAGACTTGGAAGGCTCTTGTTGAGAATCAAACTGGCAAAAGGGTAAAAAGGTTAAGAACTGACAACGGCCTCGAGTTTTGCAACAGAGAGTTTGATGGGTTTTGTGCCAAGCATGGGATTGCAAGGCATAGAACAGTAAGATCAACACCGTAGCAGAATGGGGTAGGTGAGAGGATGAACAGGACCCTACTTGAAAGGGGTAGATGCATGCTTACTAATGCGAAGATGTCTAAGACATTCTGGCGAGAACCTGTAGTGACTGCTGCTTACTTGATAAACAGAAGTCCCTCCTCAGCAATTGACTTCAAGACGCCAGAAGAGAAATGGTCTGGCAATCCTCCGAAGTATGACCATCTTAGAATATTTGGTTGTCCTGCCTTTGTATATGTTAAGGAGGGGAAGTTGGAACCTAAAGCTATCAAAGGGGTATTCATAGGATATCCCGAAGGAGTAAAAGGATACAAGGTGTGATGTAAAGACTTAACACTACCAATGAGTATTATAAGCCGTGATGTGACGTTCGATGAGATGACGATGCTGAAAACCTCCCAAGTAGATGAGAAAGAAGAACCTGTGACTAAGGAAGACTCAGCACCCGAGTTAATAGAAGTTGAAGTAGCGCCTGAAAATGGATCTGATATGCCCCCAGATCAACACTTCAACAAGGAAATCCTTGAAGATGAACCAAGAACACCGGTGAGTTCCTCCAAGTCCACCCAAAAGAAGACTAGAACTCCTGAGTTGAAACTTGAAGAGTACCAGCTTGCTAGAGACAGGCTAAGGAGAACGATTAACTCACTAGTTAGGTATGCACAAGCAGACTTAGTTGCTCATGCGTTTAATTCTGCCTACACTCTTGAGTATGATGAGTTTAGGACATATGGTGAGGCTATGAAGAGTGAAAACAAGAAAGAATGGCAACAGGCCATGAAAGAAAAAATTTGTTCTCTTAGGAAGAACAATACTTGGAAGTTGGTGGAGAGACCTCAAAAGAAGTTAGTCGGGTGCAAGTGGGTGTATAAGGTGAAGGAGGGGATACTGGGAATTGAGCCTACGAGATTTAAGGCTAGGTTAGTAGCACAAGGTTTTACTCAGAGAGAGGGAGTCAATTTTCATGAGATATTCTCTCCAGTTTTCAAGCACACATCTATTAGGATTTTGTTAGATATGTGTGCAAATCTTGATTTACATCTAGAGCAGATGGATGTAAAGACAGCTTTTCTACATGGAGAGCTTGAAGAAACAATATACATGGCACAGCCGCAAGGGTTCGAGGAGCCCGGTAAAGAAAATCATGCTTGTTTGCTAAATAAGTCATTATACGGGTTAAAGCAATCACTTAGACAGTGGTATAGGAGATTTGATGAGTTTATGATGGCTTGTGGCTTTAGTAGGAGCAAGTATGATGGATGCGTGTACTTCAAGAACATGAGTTGTGGGATGATGTATTTGCTTCTATACGTCGATGATATGTTGATCGCATGCAAGAATATGGAAGAAATACAGAAGCTTAAGAAGCAGTTAAGTGGCGAGTTTGAAATGAAGGATTTGGGAGCAGCAAAGAGAATTTTGGGTATGGACATTGTGAGGGAAAGAAGAGATGTTATCTTCTTATCCCAACAGCGATATATAGTCAAAATTCTAGAGAAGTTTGGTATGTCAAACACGAAGGCTGTCTCTACTCATTTGGCCATGCATTTCAGACTGTCAGCAGCACAGTCGCCGACATTCGAGTATGAGAAACTGCAGATGAGCAAAGTACCTTATGCAAGTGCTGTGGGGAGCATCATGTATGCAATGGTTTGCACAAGACCAGACATAGCACAGGCTGTGAGTATGGTGAGTAGATACATGGCGAATCCGGGTAAAGATCATTGGCTTGCTGTAAAGTGGATTCTGAGATATCTCAAGAGAACGTCAAATCACGGGTTGGTGTATAAGAGGGACGAGGACAACAATGAAATGGTAAGAGGGTATGTAGACTCAGATTATGCAGGTGATCTTGACAAGAGAAGATCGTTGACGGGCTACGTATTCACAGTGTTTGGGTGTAGTGTATGTTGGAGATCAGTTCTACAACATGTGGTTGCACTTTCTACCACAGAGGCAGAGTACATAGCTGTTGGTGAAGCTATAAAAGAGACCGTGTGGTTAAAAAGCATATGCGCAGAGATATTGGCTCGTAAAGATATAAACACCGGTGTATACTGTGACAGCCAGAGTACCATACACCTAAGCAAGCATCAAGTGTTCCAGGAGAGGTCGAAACACATTGATGTGAGGCTCCATTACATTCGTGAGATTGTTCAAAGTGGTGAAGTTAGTCTGACAAAGATAGGGTCATCTAAAAACCCTGCTGATATGTTGACTAAGCCACTGCCCTCTGTTAAGTTCATCCTATGCAAGGACTTAACCGGAGTCACTACTTTGTGAGGGTGATCGAAGATGCGGAAATGAGAGATTGATTTACTTTGTGAATGATTTTGAATCAAGGAGGGGATTTGTGAGAATATTGATTAAAAATTATTAGAATATGATTTAGGGATCAAGCTAAGTGTGTAGGGTGCACACGAATCGAAGACGGACGCGAAAGGAGGAAAAAAACAAAGAAGGCGAACCATGCTACCTGCGTCGCGGCGACCAGGAGTGGGCGCCGTGGCGCCCAGAACAGAACACTCAGCGCCGCGGCGCCAGAAAGCCAGGGTCGCAGCGCTCAGCAGAAGCACGCCAGCGCTGGAGCAATGAGATCCCAGTGCTGCAGTGCTGGACACGGGAACATTATCTCGAAATTAGGAAACTTTTTAATTTCGTCTCCCACTTGCTCTAAGACTCCTTAATACGACTTCCACACGTATAGGAAAAACCTAGGACGTCCCAAGGCCTATATAAAGGCTATCAATTGGCTTGTAAACACATCTTTGTGATCTTGTCATCTTTGTGATCAAGAGTGATTTTTGTGATCTTAGAGAGATCTTAGTGATCAACAATAATCTTAGTGATAATTCTTAGTGGTTCTTTGTGAGAGAAAATCCTTAGAGAGTAAGGGAGAGTTTCCTTTGTGATCTTTCTTATAATAGGCATACTTTGTGGTTGCCTTGTGATTCATAATAAGAGAAGAGTGTGATCTTGACCGACCGTGGACGTAGGCAAGTTGCCGAACCACGTAATTCTTTGTGTGTTCTTCTTCTACCACTTTCTCTCTTTTATTTCTTAATAACTTATTCTGCATTATTATATTACTTGAGTGAATTGTTTAGTTTGTTTGTGTGCTTCCGCTTCAACAATTTCGCTGAGTAAAGAGGAAATGTTTAACTTTGTTAAGATTTTTCGCTTTAATTTAATTTCAACGGGAGAAGGGTAATTCCTCCAACAGTATTTATTAAAATGAAATATAAATTCACAAATAAAAAATTATATGAAAAAATAATGCCACCATCACCAGATCATATGAAAACATAAATGGATAATATTGCACCACGCATTTAAAACAGTAAATAGGTAAAATTGTATCACGTATTTAAAGTTTAATTTATTTTTATAATTAATTTATTTTTACTATTTCATCGTTTAAACTAATGACAAAGTTAATAGATTGGTGTAAAAATGAGTTTTTTGAATCTAATTAAGACAAATATTTATTTTACGCTAATTTCTTAAGGTAAAATAGTTCTTTTTCTGTTTTAAAATATTAATGATATTTTAGAGATTACCAATCAATTTTCAATTTTATTTTTCTAAATCTGTCAAAAAAAAGTAATTAAATTTTTTGGAAAAATTATAAAAAACTAGTATATATAAAAAACTTGAAGGGACAACTGATAATTTTCTATATGTTAAAATTTAACATATATTTCCTTTTATTTTTAAATTTTATAGTGGAAAATAATTCTTATCCCTATATTTTGATTTGCACCGGTTTAGACTTCTGTCCCACTACAACTTGAAATCATTTAATAAAAAAGTTCTAACAAAATATTTGTTTAATATAGACGTAATATATATGACACGAATTTGTACTAACTAGTATTAAGTAATTTCTATTAATTAGTAATTGTAATAAGTCAAAATAATGTATTACATAATTATCATTTACATTTTTTAATTTCATTAAATATAATATCATTGACAAAATTAGTAATATTACATTGTAAAGTTTTTGATATAAAACCAAAAAATTATAGAAATAATACACAGAGATTAGATAAGTTTATTTTAGCTCACCTAAACCTACAACTCCCTTATATAGAAGTTCAGACAAACTCTATAATGGTGGCTATCCCAATCTAAAAACCACTACTATTAATTTAGGATGGGGAGCTTATCATTGCTTAGGAGGAATTTAGTACCCCCGCTTAAGAGGAACGAATTATCCTTGCGTAGGAGGGACAATCTACCCTTACGCAAGAGGAACCAAGAATCTCATGAAAGAGGACTAAACAATACTCAAGAGGAGACATAGACTAATAAACTAATTTTTTACTTTCTTTTTCTTTTAAAATATCCCATTACTCCTTCTAAAAGGTAAAAAGTAGATTCTTAATAAATAAAAAATTTAAAAAACTTTTTTTCTTAAAATACATAAATTACAAAATAAGAGGTGAAAATAATAATAAAAAAAGATTCATTGTTATTTCATGTTAGAAATGATAATTCAACAATCGTGTATATGTATGAATTGAGATGAATACCGAAAGGAGAGTCACATTGAAGTTAAGGACGCGTTAGACACATAAGAGAGGAACAAGACGGGACTGAAAAATAAGAAAAAAGGCAAAGAAAATGAAAGATTGCTATCCAGGCCGTAGCGCCAGAAGTAGAAAGGCCAATGTCGTGATCACATTGGCACTACAGCTCTAGTCCTTGAGGGTTGTGGCACCCAGAAACGGGAAAATTCTATTTTGGCTCGTTTTAACTTCTTTAAGGCGGTTTTGAACTTCTAAACACGTGAACTCTTATTCGAATTAGGTTTAGAGTTTCTAGGCACGTTTTAACTACTATATAAACTCTTATAAATCTTATATTGAGATCAAGCATTACAAGAGAGACTTTAAGAGAGAAGAAGAACTAGGTAGATACTAAGTGCTTATAGGCACTACGGTGAAATCGTTGTTTGAGTGTTAATTATTCTTGGGAGAACAAAGATACACCATTCAATAGATCTTTCATGAGGTCTTCTTATTGTTTTCTTTGTAAAATTCTCTTGAGAGTGAATAAGTGAGGTTAGTATTTTTTGATCCACCATAGACATAGGTAATTGTCGAATCAAGTATATTGGTTGTGTTGTGCTCTTATTGATATAATTTGAATTCTTGTTATATTTGCTTGACAATTTTAATTTTTGCTGCCCAAAGATATTAAGGTTTAAGGTTGAATTTAATGAGGGTTCTTTGCTTAACATAATACCTAAAGTGAATGGTGTTTCCCTTCAACAAATTGGTATGAGAGTCAGATTCGATAACACACTTCAGGAGGTAATTAAACCATGGCTACTATTAAATAAGATATAGAGAAATTCAATAAGATGAATGACTTTAATCTATAGAGGAAAAAATTGAAGGCTCTACTAGTCGAGGAAGGGTTAGATTTAGCTTTGGAAGAAGCCTGTTCATCAACTAGTAGAGAGAAGAAAATCTTGGAACCTAAGGAGATAGATTGGGACATGATTCATAAGAGGGCTTATATCACTATAATACTGGCATAGAGTGACAAAGTATTAAGGGAGGTAGATGGAGATACTGCTTTGGGTCTATAGAAGAAACTTAAGACTTTGTATATGAGAAAGTCTTTGGCAAAACGACTACTTGTGAAGATGAAGTTGTAATGCCCAGTTCCTATGAATAGTCAGATACCTAGAATTTCGGTATTTGACGATTAAGGAATCGTAAAAGTTTCAGATTTTGACCCATCTTATATCTTTTTTTTAAGTGTTTACGTGAGACGCAATAAACCCAATTGGGTAATTCCATAATCAATTTAGGCGTTGGGTGCTCACTAAATATTTTTAAAATTTTTCGTTGACTAAGTAATGAAAATTCAATATTTATACTAATAATTTTTTGCATAAGCACACACCCTAAGCAAGATATTTTTGTTGGATAAGTATATGTATTTTAAGACATATGGACCAATCAAATTAGGACAATTGTATATATTAGTCTATTATATTATATTTTATTAGTTATTAGTAATAATTATAAAATTATTGGCCACCAATCAAAGGCTTTTTAATTGGAGGACTAAGTAGCAATTAAGAATTTTTTAGAGAACCATTATGCAATTTTTGGGTATATATATAAAGTCCAAGTGTTTTATTTCAAAGAATTGTTAAGAAAAAAAAAAAAGAGAACAAAAGAGAGAGAGAGGATTTCAGCCATGAAGAGGGGAAAGAGATGAACAGTAAAACTCATGAAATTTCTAAGCCAAATCAAGAAATCAACACCAAATTCAAGTTGTTTTCAAGTGCCTAAGCAAGATTCAATGGTTGATTAAGAGTAAATTTGCCTTAAAAGGTGAGAATTCCAAACCCTAGAAGAGTAAATTAGGGTTTTTGTATAATTGGACTTCAATTGAATAAATTTAGGGTATTAGATTGAATTTGGAAAGTAGATAAGACCATAGATAAGAAGAAATTTGAAAAATGGTAAAAATCTCATTTGGGTCTTTTTGACCATTTTGGTGTTTTTAGTGGTACAAGTGTAATTAGTTAAAATTGAGAGTTAAGAATGAATTCTAGGACCCTTAAGATGAGTTTTGATGGGTGAAAATCAAAGTTAGGATATGGGACATAATGGTCATTTATGACAAAGATTAGGGGTAATTATGTCCAAAAAAAATTATAAGGGATTATGGACCCCTTTGACAAAAAAAAGATAGTTTGTGCATAAATTGAGATTGTTGGAGGCAAAATTATAAATTTAGAATGAAATTTTGATAGTGGTCAAAAAATGTATACTAGGGGTATTTTGGTAATTTTGTCATTTTAGGGGGACTAAAGCATAATTTATGCTTTATAGGTGCCGAAGGTCGAAACCGATGAAATGACAAGTCCGAAAAAGAAACTTTAGCATAGGACAGTTGGTGAGTGAGAAAGAAATGAAATGTAGTTTATTTTAAATTATTAGTATTTATGTGCTTTCTGATTTAAATGTTATTGTTTCAGGTAATTTACTCAAGTTACATAATTTTTAAGAATTAAGGAAAACATAATGATATTTTATTTGATTTTCTTGATATAATGAGAATTGAAAATTTATCTTTAAAAAAAAAAAAAAATTACTGCAAAACTTTAAAATTACAGTTCAGTATTTCTAACGGTTTAGAGATTTATTTTTTAGCAGTAAGAAACAAATTTTAGGAATTTACATATCAATTTCAAGCAATAGTTTTTAGATATTATCAGTTTTCAAAGGCTAGTGGTATCCCATTTATCAGTTATCAACTATCAGATTCAGATCTTTGTGGGGATAGTATAGACCCGGCCGATACACCCCGTATGCGTAGGCAGGTCAGTCAATTAGGTTGAGTGTTACTAACTTCGGAGAGTCGGGGTGTGGAGTCAGTAAGTAACTTATGCTACGGGGTGTTGTCTCGCTATATGTCTACGATGTATATTTTGCCACATAGACAGTGAGATGTCTCAGATTTATCAATTTATCAGATTGGTCACAGTGGTTGTTGCTAGCGGAGACCGCCCTATGACCGACTCATTTCATCGGCTACGTCGATGAATAGGTTCAGCATTAGGGTAACCATTGGTGATTTTCAGACAAACTAGAACTGAGCGGAAGTTTTAAACAATCGTATGAGATATGTAGTTTTTCCAGTGAATAAAAATGTTTGTTAATAATATTTACAGATTTTACCAGTAGTCTATTAAGTTTTAAAAATATTAAATTAAGAAAATCGCTTGATAGAATTTTACCAGTACTCGAGATTTAGAAATGATTCAGAACAGTTTTTAATATTTTTTAGAATTTTCAATATGTTTCTACAATTATTCAAATTTTACACCAACTCATTGAGTTTATCAACTCACCCTTTGTTTTTGGTGTTTCTATTTTTTCCCCTAGCTACAGTCAGCAGTGTATAATTTCTCCTGTGGATTAGTAGTGGGCCAGCCCTATGACGATCTCCTGTGCATGTACAGAGCTATATATATACATTTAGTGCATATACATGTATCATATTTAATTTTGCGTTGTATAGCATAAGAAATATTGAAGTGCATTTTCAGCAGGTTTATGAAATATAGATTTTCAGAAAAATAGGAGAAACTCTTTCCGTTTTAATTCAGAAGGGAGTGCATCGCATCCGTATCCTATGCAATGAGCACTCGTACTTTTCGAGACCAAAGTCATAAGCTTGAGAAAAGTTAAGTCTTGGTAGAGACTTAACTTAACCTAGCTCTAAGTGATAGAGCATTGATGTGGATGGATCCAGAAGCTTTCTTATTTGATGATTTGAATCAAGGAAGGGTTTATTGAAGATGGTAATTCAACAATCTTGTATAGGCAAGAATGAGAAGAATACCAAGAGGAGAGTCATGTTGAAGTCAAGCACGTGTTGGACATACAAGGGAGGAACAAGACAGTACTGGAAAATGAGAAAAAAGGAGAAGAAAATGAAAGACTGCTTTTTAAGCCACGACGTTGGAAGTAGAAAGATCAACATCGTGGTGCTAGCCCAAGATCGATTTGGCGCTGCAGTGCCCAAAAACAAGAAAGTTCTATTTTGGCTCATTTTGACTTCTTTAAAGAGATTTGGACTCTTGAACACGTGAATTCTTATTTTAACTAGGTTTAGAATTTTAGGCTCATTTTAACTACTATGTAAACCATTATAAACCCTTATAAACTCTTTATTGATATTATAGACTCTAAGGGAGAAGAAAAACTTAGTAGACACTAAGTGCTTGTGAGCGTTATAGTGGAGTTGTTGTTTTGATATTAATTGTTATTGGGAGAATAAAGATATATCATTTAATAGATCATTTGAAAGTTCTTTTTATTGTTTTTCTTACAAAATTCTCTTGAGAGTTAATAAGAGAGATTAAGATCATTTGATCCATCGTTGACATAGGCAATTGCCAAACTATGTATATATGATTGTGTTGTGCTTTTATTGATCTGTTTTGAATTCTTGTTATAATTGCTTGACAATTTTAATTTTCACTGCGCAAGGGTATTAGGGTTTATGGTTGAACTCTATTGAGTCTTCTTCACTTGACATAATACTTAAAGGGAAAGACGTTTCCCTTCAACATTACGTAAGATATAAAAAAGAATAATGAATTAATATCATAGATAAATTAAGTAGTATTATGATAATTTTTATTAAAAAAAAATGTAGCACTATGTTAATGTTAAGGATAATGTCTTGAAAGTATGTAATTGTACTAGTTTTATAAAATAAATAAAATTACAATTTTATACTTGAAAAGTGTACATAATGTTATGTCGTTAATATTAAAATTTTTTGAGTTTATTTATGTAACCATAACCTTAGTATATAATTATTATATACAAAAGTATTAAGTTTATAGATAGTAAACAAAAAATATATATAATAAATTAATTAAAGTTTGAGATCTTTAATTAAATATTACTAGTGCAGTCCGAAAATATAAGAATGTAGTAATTTATTCGAATCACTAATATAGTGACATTATGGTGAAGGCACTCTACATCGTAAGACTGGACAAGACATAATTGAATTCTTAAATAAATACTATTGTAAATTAAGACTTCAAATAATGTCAATGGAATGATTATATACAGTTGAACTTTAATTATGAGTAATCATAAAATCCTGTTTCTAACACTATGTCATTTGAGATACTCGTTATGGTTTATCTGTTAACAAGTTTAAAACTTGTATTTTGGTGGTACTGAGAGATAAGCGGTTTCTATTGTAAATTAAGACTTTAAATAATGTCAATGGAATGATTATATGCAGATGAACCTTAATTATGAGTAATCATACAATCCTGTTTCTAACATTGTGTCATTTGAGATATTCGTTATGATTTATTTGTTAACAAGCTTAAAACTTGTATTTTGGTGGTACTGTGAGATAAGCGATTGGTAATGTGATTTACAGATATGAAATCTATTCCTTCTTAATGAAGGGTAGAAAAAAGGTTCCTTTAAATATTAATTTTAAAATTTAATAGTGAAACGACCCAACCTCTCTTATGGCTAAGTATGTTCTTAACTCTTAACACAGTTAACTTGAGTAAAGTTTTGTATACTAAAATCTTATTCAATCATAAAATTTCTTCGGAAGAAGGAAAAAATAAAATATAACTAGAAAGTATTCTACGAGTTATAAAAAAAAAAATTGAGAATATGAAATTATCATCCATAAACACAAATACCAAAATATATCTACTAAGTTCTAATACAAGAAAGGAACTAAAAAGTCTTTTGCAGCATTCCGAGGCCGACCTTAAGAAATCTAACACGCCCTAACTGAAATGCAACAACTTGGAGGGAAAAAATTTTAAAAAAAAGGTGAGCATAAAATTCTATGAATGGACGCATTTATATATTCAAAATATGTTTCTTACTTAATACTATGTTACCCATAATAATATAGTGTAAACAAAAAACTCGTTTAGAGCATACTAATTCCATATGTAATATTTAACAAAATATTTTGCACCTGAGATAAAACTTTTAAAATTTTCATCCTTTTGTAAAATAACTTGACTGAATCTCTGATTTAATATTATACTAGTAGCTGAAAAAAAGGACACCCAACAAGTACCCAAGAAAAATAATTGGTCATACACCCGGTGCAATTATTAACACACAGGCAGAGCAAAAGGGATAAGCTGGTCAAACACCTGGCGGCATTATATCGCACAGGCAGAGCAAAAATAACTGGTCACCCAACAAGTAGCTGAAAAAAAGGACACCCAACAAGTACCCAAGAAAAATAATTGGTCATACATCCGGTGCAACTATTAACACACAGGCAGAGCAAAAGGGATAAGCTGGTCAAACACCTGGCGGTATTATATCGCACAGGCAGAGCAAAAATACTAACTGGTCGTACACGCATGCGCAGAACTATGCCTCTAAAGGGCTAAGCGTTTAAACACATAGTCCAAAGCCTCTGTGTGTGTTTGAACGGGTCCCAAAGACCTTTATCTAAATCTATAATTGGCTAGATTAAGGTACATGCTAAGTGATTGAAAATCATTAAAATTAACATATAACTTCATAGTTAATCTATCTAATATTATACTAACAAAAGTTTCATCCAAAAGATTAATAATAGCCTTTCAAGTAACATGTAAAATATGTAATTATCATGCAAAAAAAAAAATAAAAAATATTGTTATGCGAGACATATAAATAACATATAAAAAGAAGGGATTTTTAAAATGCAAATAACATAAATCAAATTGTATAATAATTAAGTAGTTACGTAAAAGAAATGGTCAAATTCAAACAAAGTGCCAATGTTGTTATTTGATAAAAATTATATAACTGTTGTCCTGAATAAATTATTATTCTGATGATATACAACAAAAATCAAATTAGAAATAAAATTAGGTGAAATTCATCTTAGAGAAAAAAAATAGCAAGACCCTGTAATAATTAAATAATGTGAGACTTATGTAAATCGTACTCTTTAAATAAAAAAAAATACTTGAATTAAAATTTATGTTGGTCCTTCTCTTTAAATGAAAATAAAATAAGATAATTTTCATGAGGATGTATATATTTTATATAAAATTGAAAGCAGTAATCACTAAATTATTCAAATTCTCGCCAAAAAAATATATATATATATCAATCCCAAAATAATAACATGCCATACAAGTGATTAAATTAAAGGAAAATTCATCTTTAAACATAACAATTCTTTCAATTGCATTAAAATCACAAAACGTAAAATAAGATAAACAAAAAAAAAAAATCATTTATGGTTTGTTATACGACAATAAATCTTATCTCAATCTTTTTTTTTTCGTAAGCATATATTTTAGCAAAAACATATATGTAGACATGCAAATTTAATAAACTGCAGCAACTATATTTCATAAATATTATTTTGTTAAAAATAAAACTCTTTAAATGTATATCCAATTTATTGATACACATGAAAGAAAGGATTATCGTAATTTGTTTCAAATTAGTTTTTCAAAGAACGTCACAACCACTTAAGGTAAAATTACATTAATAACTAAAAGCCAAACCTTCTGATTCATATATGTTTTTTCTTCTTCTTGTTGTAAAACAAAAATTATGATATTATTATTAAAACTAAAATCAAAATTTTGACTTAGTGGAACTAAACCAAACACGTAATTAAAAAAAAAAAAAATTCCATTAAAATACAAACTAATTGATCACCTAACTTAACTATATAGAAGAATATATATATATACACATATATAAATGCTGAAATTTATTTATTTATAAATGTATATATATATATATAATCCACTCACTATTTGATGAATCAATCTCGGTTTCCTTCAAATTCTTCTTCTTGCCAGCGTCTCCTTCCCCTCCTATAACGTGAAAAGAAAAAAAAAAAATTAAGAAAAAAGAGAAGTAAATGAGAATTTTTAAACTAAAAACTAACCTTTAATACAACTAGCATTATATGAATTTATTCCTACCACGAACACTTCCCACTACCTTCAAAATCACGTCTCCAAATGCTTTAACTCCCAATTGCCTTATTTTAATAACTACTTTAAATATACAATTTTTTAGTTTTTCTCTTATACACGTCTCTTTTTATTAATAGTTATCCCCCTTTTTATACAAACGTAATCCCTCAAATATTACGTACTTTAGAATTTTAAAGTTTATCTCATCTCTTTATCATTATTCTTGAATAAAATTTGGATAATTTCTTATAACTTCTTTTTTTTTTTCTGTCCCGTAAAAACAGGTGTTACAAATAATTAGAGTGCTTAATTTGTAATTGGGTTATAAAATAACTGTTCACTAGTGAATTAACGGTATTTAAGTTTGACCTAACTCTAATCTTGAATAATTTATAAAGTTGAATTACATAAAGTAATTATATTAATGGACTATTTTAAGTGTTCTGAGTAAAATATATTTATAATTTCAAAAGTACAATTCTAGATTTTTAATAGAAAAACACTGAAAGTAATAAATTAGATTATTTAATTAAAGAGTTTAATTAATTATTTAATATTTATGAGAGCTTAAAATTATATGTCTATAGATTTCCAACATCATCTCTCGAGTTATTACAGTGAACTATAAAAGAAAGAGATTATGCAATTAAACAATAGTTGTGTCTTGATTGTAAATTACTTAATTAAGAATTTATAAATTTTAGAAATAATATGTTATTTAAAAATATAATATTTAATTTTAAAAATTAAATAAATAAAATCTCACAGATGATTTTTGAAATCATCAAAGAGATTTTTTACTTTCCTTTATCTCTGTTTGTAAATAGAAAGATTATCTCTTATAAGTATTTTTTTTTATAAAAGATTAATTTTAAAAATTAAATTTTTAGAGATTTTTAAAAATTAAATAAATTTCAAAATTATGTAACACCCAAATTTTTAAGTGCTACATGTAAAATAAAAAGAGAATGTCTTTATTTGATTACGTTTAATCTCTATAAAATTAAGGAGATATCTATTTAATTTTTAGTTAATAAATGTTATTAATAAAAGTTATTCAATTAAAATAAAAGAATTTTAATTTACTTGTAGTATTATAAAAAAAAGAAGAGAAAAGTAAAGAGAGAATAAAAAAATAATATAAAAATATAATATATAATTCTTTTAATTAAAAATTAGAAATTCACTCTTTTATTTACAGTGATTTTTAAGATTTGGTTTAAAATTCTTTAGTAGAAAAAAATTAAGCATATATTCAGCATGTGTTTCTTAGTATTTGTTTTATTTTTAAAACATCAAATTTATATATTTATAAGAACTTAAGATATAAAGAGTTTTTATTTAGTAAAAATAAAAATTAAAAACCACAGAAATCAGAATTTAGAAATCAAAGAAAATACAAATTGTGACACAAACTGTACAAAGAAAATTAATATTTCGAAATCCTAACACCGAAATACTAATTTAACCAAAAACAAAAGCCAACACATGAGCCCTTTATTTAATTATTTATGTTGAACTAAACCATTTGAGGAGCATAGTCCATAACCAGACTTCTGAGAGTTGAGAGGAGGGAAGAAGATATAAGCAGGCAGGAGCGGACCTAGTTAAGGAATTTTAATTATTCCAGCCCTCGTAATATGCTTTTTTTATGCTTGGTCCCGTATATTTTGAAATTTAACATTTTAGCTCCCTATGACGTTGAATTTGCACAAGAAGACAACGACATTATAAAAGGCGGCCAGATCTGTTGAGCATTCCTAGAGTCTTACCATAAATCGTCTTGAAACTTAAAATCTAGCCTCATCCTGTATTAAATCTGTATGGGCATTCTGCAGTGTCTTTATCACATTACCAAGATGACTTGATTTCATTTTGCTATTGGGGTTAGCAGGATGATCGTAATATTTTGATTTTATTTGCTGCTGCTGGCAGAGGATCACGAACATTGGCCCAAGTAAGAGGGCTCAGGTCCCTGCAAGAATTTTGAAATTTTTTTTAATTAATAAATTTATTAACGATTTTCATTTTAAAATTAATAATTTTAAATTTGATCTCTTGCAAATTTCTACTTTTTAACTTTTTGATCCTTCTCATTATAAACTTTGGTTCTTTTAATTTTTTTATTTAAATATTTTTGTCCCTAATTAAGAGTTTGCTCGGCCCCTGCATTTCTGGTTTTTATTTTTTTATACATACCATCCGGTTTGGCATTAACCATCAAACTATACATTGATTACAAAGATGGACTGATCAAAAAGATGCCCAAACTTTAGCATTCGAGTAATATTATATTTTTTCGGATGATATTTTAAAATTTTATTATCCTAATTGTTTATTGGATAGTAAAATAAAATAAAAAATAAACTACATAAAGTTTACCATACAATAAATATATAACACGTCACTTGATTGAAAAAACTTATATAGAATTATTCTAAAAACGTTTCCTCAAAAAATAGGGACAATACTTATTATTATTTCATATCATGCTCAGTTTTTGTAAAATTATATGATTATTTAATTTTAGATTTGTGAGCGTTGGCCTTGTTGGTACATTTTTAATATTAATTATTATTTTTAGTGAAAGATTAATTTGAAGTCTTTTCATCTTTCATCTTCCTATTAATTTGAAGTCTTCTCATTTTTCATCTTCTTATTTAGAAGATTAATTGATTAGTATGTTTTTAGTGGAAGATTAATTTGGAGTCTTTTCATCTTTTATCTTCCTATTAATTTGAAGTCTTCTCATCTTTCATCTTCTTACTTGGAAGATTAATTGATTAGTATTTATTAATTAGGTGTACATATACATCTATATAAGTCTCCCCCCCCCATCTTTTTTTGATTAATTCCTAATTCTCTTGTGTTCTTTTATTGGCCAAAGAAAGGTGTTCGTGTTGTGTAGCTTTGGTCTCATCTCCTTGTGCAGATAGGTGTGAGTCATACAACGTTTCAATTGGGCTGTTGTATCTTAGAAGGGACAAGTCAAGAGATAAACTACTGCACTAGTAGGCTTGAATCTCCTTAAAGAGAGTGAAATATCCGCGCCTCAGCCTGATTATCTACGTGCTTCTAAAAAAAAAGAAATTATTTATAATTTTACTTATAATTTCTTTGTAAATTCCCAACAGGCCTCATTTTATACTTTGACTACTTTTGTTATTGCTTTTAATTTTCAACGGTTTCATGTCACATTGCCATCACAAATAATACTAGTACCAAAACTTAAATTTTATTGATAAGGAATAGATGTAATCATCAAACATTTTAAAAATAGACATGCATTTAGAACATTAAATCTTTAAATTTTAATTTTATTCTCTCTAGCTTTTATCATTGTTGATTGATTAATTTTCGATTTTTGGTTGCTGAGATCAATTGAATTGCGGTTTATGGGTTAACACTAACAATAACAACAACTTTAGATGTAAATTTGAGCGATACAACACGCATAATAAAAAACAAAAGCTTAACGAATATGAAACTTAAAATAGCAACAAAATTAAACAATTTAGCGGACGCTAAACTGTATTTATTAAAATCAAATATAAATTCGCAAACAACAAAATCATTATCAAATATAAATTCGTGTCTCCATTAGAAATTATGGCTCGAGCATGGTCAACACGCTAGCAGAGCTTTGACTTATAATGATTTTTTTTTTCCATTTCTCTTACAGCCATGAGAGGGAGAAAAATTTCAATGAAAAAGTTTAAAAGTTGATAGTTTCAATAAAAGAACTCTTTAGTAACAAAGAAAACTAAATCTTGACTTCTCTAGCAATTCTACGGTATTATGATGTTTTTGTTAAAATTAATGATTTAAAATTATATTTAATATAATATAATATAATATAATTTGAAGAATAATGAGAAGATAACATGAAATCAGAAATATATTAAACGGATAAGATAGGAAAAAAAAAAAAACTAAAAGTAAAAAGGGGCTTAAAAGCATAAGAGGAGTAATTTTTAAGCTTTAGCACTGCAGTGTCAAGAGAGCTAGGTTGAAGCATCGGGCTTAGTAAAAACTCGACACCATTGCGTCGCCTTGGTGGCCCCACGACGCCAGATTGGGGTCGCAATGGAGTTGCGAAGCCAACTTTTAGGAATTTTTTTTTTAATATTTTTATGTTGATTTGATTTGTTTGAGTTGGTTTTGAACTTCTTTACACATGGACTTTTATTTCAAATTTAGGGTTTTTAGGAAAGACTTGGAGTCTATATAAATATTTGTAAAGCCATTAGATTATGAAGCATTGAAGAAATTATAAGAGAGGTAGAATAGAGATTTTAAAGAGCACTTGAGTGTTGAATGCGCAAAAAAGTGTCAGATTGTGAGTACTTGAGTACTATGTTTGCAAGAGAGTGCAAATAGATTCTTTTGAAGCTCTTTTATTTTATTTTATTTTATTCCTTAATAATCTCTTGTGAGAGATCTTTATGATATGAATAATAAAAGAAGTTAGGATCTAGCCATTTACTATAAATATAGGCAAGTTGTCAAACCACATAATTCTTATGCCTTATATGTGATTGTTTATCTCTATTGTATGTGATCTTTTTATTTTTGTTTATTTATGAGCAAAGTCTTCTGCATGTAAGAGAGGTAACTAGAGAGAAGACTGTAATTGGTCTTTGAAAAAAACTTAATACCATATACATAATGAAGTCTTTGATGAATCATCTATATGTTAAAAAAAAATTGTATCAGTTGTCCGTGGTCGAAGAAACTCAATTAAAGACTATATTAACACCTTCAAAAAGATTATCATCAATTTTAAAACAATTGACCTCAAAATAAAAGATGAAGATAAAATAATTATCTTGTTAAATTTTCTACTTTCGAGTTATGAGTACTTTGTGGGTACACTAATGTATTATAATACTTAATATATATCATATTTTTATTTTTATAATTAATATTTATATTTACAATTTTGTTTATACTTATATAATAATTTATCAAGTAATTAAAAAAATATCTATAAAAGCAAAATAAATTGTCAACAAAATTTAAAAATATATATTATATATTCAAAAGAAAGCATACAAAGACCCGCCTATTTATTCATTTGCAATAAAATTATACAATACTAAAAACTCCACACGGAACGTAGAATAAAATTCAAAAGAAAACCATTTCGCTTTGGAGAATATTAGGTGGACTGCCATTTCGCTTTGGAGAATTCCAAGTGGATTGTATTTTTATCATGCAAACAACATAAAAAATATATAACTTTCAACAATTTACTACAAATACATTCTGATTATAATGTCACCAGGCTCTTAAATATAAGGTTTTCAAAAATTATATAATAAGTTCTTGAAACATCCAAACATGAAAACTATAACAGCTCCTGTACAAAATTTTATTAACCAGATTAAGTTACCAAATAATCAACTCCCAGGTAACCCGAGTAACATATGCACAAAGCAATGCTACAGATAAATTTTTACCAAATTGAATAGACGAAGGAACACTAAAAGACCCATCGATTTTTCTTCAAGTAAATTATAATCTCTTACACATGATAACTGGGTTAGTTCCCCTTATCTTTTATCCACATTTTCTTCTAAATTTTCCACCAAGTATATTACAATCTCTAACACACTATATATATTAATGACTTAACAAAATGAAAATAATCATAAATTCTATGGAGTCATCCACCAAAATCCCAATGCTTTTAGACTTAACAAAACAACTATGCCTTCTTGCCATTGAAGAAAGGGAGTTCATGACTATCAAGACAATTTAGCAAATTTTGCACCACCTAACGTAGATGCAAAGTTTTTTGTTAAGATGAGTCAAGTTTTTTATCTTACAAAAAACTGCACTAATCTATTACCAATATTTGTAAGTTTGAAGGTCAAAACTCAGTAAAATACAAACAAGAAAAATTACTGCAATAGAATTGTTTATATTCTACATTAAAGTTGATACAAGTAAGAGACTACTTACTCCATCAATGTTGTGCTCATAACCTGCAAGAATCTTGCAGGCTTTACTTAAACTTGCAGCACATCTCTATGTGCTCATAACCAGCTCATCTCCAGACCAGAGCACAAATAATAAATAGAAGTTGTTCTATCACTTTTAATAATAAAGCATTGTAAGGGAGACTCGCGAGGATCCGATTGTCTAAAATTCGAAAGAAAAACAATAAAACCAAGTCAAACAACAAGCAATTTGTTTAAGTGAACTAACCCATGAAAAGCGTACCTAAAACCAAGTCGCATGTAAAAAATGAGTAAGCCTTTTACTTGGTAATGCTTATTTGTGGATTTCCTCTCCGAGGTACTGTAGCATATTATTGAGTTTGCTATTTATTTCATGGGATTAAATTTGAAGAAAAACATCTATCTAAACTTTCAAACATCAAGGCACAATAACTTGTATTTTAAGATACAATATATACAACCTCAGGATCCAGTTGTAAGAAATGTAACCTATTGCAATAGAAGTTTCACCTTACATGGTGAAAAATAAAATACAGACACTCTGGCATAAATCGAAAATTTGCAGCCTCCCCCCAAATAAGAATGTAAAGCCCTAGATACAAAATTTTGTAATGTTGGGCTTCCTGTTTCTCATAAGTCAAGCTTCAAAGAAAAAAACATATTAAGAAAAGAAATATAAAAGCTTAAAAAAGTAAAGAAATCTCTCACAAATAAGAAAAAAGAAACATGAAACATCACCCATGAAATGCAAGGATGGGAAGATATAAACAACACTTTTATCAAAAGATACTTTAGAAAAAATCTCGATTTCAAAATGATGCTTCAGAAATAGAGAGAAAAAAATTTCATTTGCTAACATAAGACCGTGGGAATTAAATTCTTATTTCTTTGGTGCAAGACAAGGAGCAAATTAAATAATTCCCTTACCGGATGTTGTTTTTTCTCCCCAAAAATTTGCACTAATTTGTATAGTTTTTAAAAAACTTTTTCATCAATTCATCCACAGCTTCATCTCCCAACTGTACATAGATAGAAACATTTGTGAACAAGCTTTTTTTAATACTATTTGACTGAGGCATGCTGCAGCGCAACGTGTATGGCATGTAATTTAACCTCTCATGAAATAGAGTATAAATGAAGAATAAAAGCCACTAGCATCATGCCAGCTAATCTAACTACGGCAATTAGCATCATAAAAATGATATTTTTTCCTTGTATCCCCCCTCCACCCAGAAAAAGAAAAAAAAAAAAGGAAGAAAAAGAAGGAATTTGACGGCAACGTCCTGTTTACTCTTGCGGTAGCACTCCAATCTTAAAGAAGAAAATATCAAGAATAAAGACCTGACATCAAGTAGTTGCATAATTACTTGCTGAATACCTCCTTGATCAAGTGGAAGAAGAATGTTCAGGTTACACCGAAAGGAGATTTTGTTTGAATAGTATCTTTATCAGCAAGCGCCTAACAAAGAAGACATAAACATAAAATAAGTGTTAAAGGAGGAAGATTAGGTTTAGCATTAATCTCTCTTTAAAATTAGCCTTTTGTTCTAATACTATTTATTTTCAAAAGTGTATAATTACAAATAAATATGAGAATAAGAAAAAAAAAGAACTAGATAAACTCAAGAATACACACAATTAATTTACGTAGTTCGATAGAAGCCTACGTCCACGATAGATTAAGGGATCCTAAGTTCTCTTATTAGCTATTTTAGATATTGCAAAGAAAAACAAAATAAAGAACTCTTAAAGGAATCTATTTGGCATACCTTTGTTCACATAAGAATAATAAACACCTACAATGGTTTTACCCTAATGCAAATAAGCAGTTAGTGTTTACCTAACTCTTTAATCTCTCTTAGAGTTTCTCTTTTAATACTTGATAGATTCTAAGGATTTATACAGTATTTATAAAGTCCTTAGAGACCCTAACCCTACTTAGAATAAGAATCTATACGTGTAGGAGTCTGAAACCTTTTAAAGAAGTCGAATTCGAGCAAAAAAATAAAAGTTCTCGATTTTGGGCACTGTAGCGCCATGGTTTAACACTGCGGCTCTACCAAGCTAGTGCCAAGATGCTGCGACCTGGATTTGTATGCTTGTGTTTTTGTGCTCCTCCTTACTTCTAACTCTCCGTTTTACTCCTTCATTAGTATCCCGTCTTGTACTTAACTTCATGATGACTCTCCATTAGTATTCATTTCAATTTATGCTTATACATGATTGTTGAGTCACCAATTTCAACATACCCTTCCTTGATTCAAAATCTCTCTATAAGAAGACTTTTGGATTTAGCCACTTTAATGCTTTATCACCTAGAGCTAATTCTAGTTAAGTTTTCCTCCAAACTTAACTTATCTTGACTTTAGTCTTCAAAGATATGAATACTCCTTCCATAGGGTATAAATGCGACATATTCTCTTTTGACCCTCTTCACTTCGATGAGTTTGTTTTGGATGTCACTTTGTAGTTTACATTACTGATAATGGCATATTTGTCATATATTTTCTCATGTTTTTATTTTGATGTTTTATTATTTTATAAGAATAGATGGCTATTTATGTGCATTATTGTTATTTATAGGGACTTGAACGAAATTTAAAGAACTAAGACTAAAATACAAAATTTTCAAAGTATAAGTCCATCGCCTCAGCGCCACGAGGATTTTCACCACAGCACTGGAACAGTGATTGAAATAAGAAAAGACAACCTGTTTAAGTCGCATCTGGCGCCCTAGTGCCATTTCTTTATCGCGCCAACGATAGGCTAGTGCCCCAGCGCAAACACCTCACTGCTTCAGCGGTGAGGCCTTTTACACGCAGCGCTCCAGCGATAGCAGCATAGCGCTCCAACGGTAGTGCGAGTCCTAGTTCGACTAGAATTGAGATTTTTAAGCTCATATCAATCCCTATAAAATGTCACTTGTCCTTAGACTTTAAAAATCATCTAAGACATTTAAAAACCAATTCAAGAACATAAAAAATATAAAGCACAAGTCTTAGAGAGCAATTGGAGATTAATTGAAGCAACCATAAAAAGAGATTCAATGCGTTCTTTGGCATCAAGGGGATCTTAGGCAGTGCAATTAAGAGTAATTCAACGTCTATATCGGTTTGCTATTTATTAAATCATAATTTATTATTATTTTTACTGATGTTCTCTTGTAGCCATGAACTAAATTTATTTTCTAGGGTTAATACTTGAACTCAATATATGCACTTAATTGCCATATCTTTTTAATATTTAATAAACTTTGTAATTTGTTATTTAAATTACTTGTTCTTAATATTTTAATATATCTGGCCAACATATAGTGAATGAGTTGGTAATATTATTGATAAACTCGGAAGAAGAATCATAATATTCAGACTTAAGTAATTTGATGCATAATTGTAGTGTAACATTCAATGTTGCATATGCAAGTTTCAATTTAGGATAGGAATATACCTAATTGGCATGCATGATCAATAAGACCTAATCGTAATGAATCTTAATTTATTACAAGTACCATAGGAATATAGGTATTTGGTAAATTAAGGTATACTTGCATGACCTTGGACGAGTCTTGTGAATACATTAATGTCTTGATCAGTAACAAAGACTAAGTGAGTTAAATATTAAAGGATTAATCATTAGAAAGTATATTGAGAGATATTATTAATTTTAGGTTTTCTCTATATTGCTATCACCTAATTCTCTTTACATTGTATCATTGATTTTATATTTTCTGTATTCATTCTTAGATTTTTATTTTTCTGAATAATTATTAGAGAGACATAATTTTAGTACTTGGATAGAAAGTAGAAATTATCCCTATGGGTTCGACATCCGATTATTTAGTCATTTTAGTACTTGCATACGATAGTGTATACTTGCACTTAATTTTAAGATATAGAAATATTACATCAATTACCCTAACACCCCACGTTGGGCCAACTTTGGCCATCATTTTAAGCACATAGAGCCCCATTTGTGATTCTTACCTTCTATCTTTATAGATCTTTTTGCTACCCTCAATTTTTCTTTTTTCGCTTTAACCGAATACCCATTTTCATCTAGCTTTCCTAGGGATATTAAATTCCTCTTAAGTTTAGAAATATGCCTTACACCTTGCAAGTCCCTAAGTTTCCCATCTTGTATCCTTAGCCTTATATCACCAAACCTTGACCTCACAAGCTATGTCATTCACTATTAGTATTTTATCTCTATTGGCTTTATAGTTGATGAATAATGATCTGTTAGGATATATATAGACACTACACCAATAATCTAATATCTATTTTTACCAGCGTATTTTTCTTCAGAAGTTACCATGGAGTCTACAACTTCGATGTCATCTTTATGACTTACTACTACAACATCTCCATCCTTTCTTTTTATTTTAAAAAAATCTCTCACAAAGTGCTATTTCTTGTTATGAAGGAAACACTTCTTGGATATCTTTTTAGGTTGATTGTTCTTATTTCCTTTGGCAACCAAACCTATTGCACTGTCGGTTTCAGATCTCTTCCTTAAATTTTTTGAATTCAATGATGCCTTGACATCATTCATTGTAAGAGTCTCCCTACCATATAAGAGTGTATCCATAAAATTCTCAAAACTTGATGATAACAAATTTAACAGTATGATGACCTTAGTTTCATCCTCCATTTTGATGTCTAGGGACTCAAGATTTATGATGATCTTATTGAAAGTATCAATATGATCTCTTATTGAAGACCCTTCAAATATAGGCAACTGGTGCAACTTCTTCTTCACATGTAAACGATTCACCAAGGACTTTCTGATATATAAGGTGTCAAGCTTCTTCCATAGATTTAATGTCATTTTCTCTTTAGCTAACTCGCTTAGTACTTTGTCACTTTTGTGCTGCGGGCTTTCAACTGAATAGTATCCCAATCTATCTCCTCGTGTTTCATAGGTTTATTTTTTTTTGTTAATATTTGTTCGGGTTTCCTCCAAGGCCGAGTCTAACCATTTCTTTACTAATAGAGCTATAACCTTTACCTTCCATAGATTGAAGTCATTTATTCCATTGAACTTCTTTATATCTTACTTGACACTTGCCAAGGTTTAAATACCGTCTAAGTGTATTACATAATCTTAGCTCTGCTACCAGTTTATTGAATAAGAAAGATTAGGTTTAACACTAATCTCTCTTTAAATTTAGCCTTTCACCCTAATACCCTTTTGTTTGCGGAAGTATACACAAGAAAATATATGAGCAAGAAAATAATAACTAGATTAAATAAAGAATACACACACACACACACACACACACACAACCAATTCATGTGGTTCAATGAAAGCTTATGTCTACAGTGGATTAAGAGATCCTAATCTCTCTTATTAATTTGTTTAGAGATTACAAGAAAAAACATAATAAAAAACTCTCAAACAAATCTATTTGACATACCTTTATTCACACAAGAACAATAAATGCCGATAATGATTTTTGTAACGACCCTAAAAAAAAGGTATTTACGAAATTATTTAATTGGGAGAGAATTATGAGTTATATGACTAGGGTTAAAAATTTTAAGTCCTATTAGGATTAAGATTTCCAAAGTCTTATGTTAGAATATGGATAGGATTAAGATTTTCTTGTGCCCCAAGGAAAACTTTTACACTATAAATAAGTTAGTTTGGAAGCCTTTATTTATACAATAGCATTTTTCTCTAAAGAAGACAACCCTAAAAGCTTTGATAAGGAGTTACAGGATTCTTGAGAAAAATTTGGAGATTATAGAGGTAACTTTTCAATCCTTAAATTGTTTTTGACGGTATTTATTAATTTAGAGTAATTTTATGAAAAGTATTAAGAAGAATAAGGGATTAAATTCTGAATTGGTTGTTCTAGGGTTATTACGTTTGAATTTGGAGAGCTAATGGTTAAAGAAATCACAAGTATAAGATAAGAATCAATGAAGTTTTGCAAGTTCTGTTCATGATAGTATTATATTTCAAAACTTAGGTTACATTTTCTGTCATAAGTTTTACTAAGATCTTTATACTGGATTACAATATACATCTAGAAGATCATATAGAATTTTTATTCGTTCAAAAATACCATGAATTAGATTTTTAGTGATTATTTATTCTAAGCCTAGGTTTTTGAAATCTGTCAGTCTCTGTAGTATGACTAAACAACAATAATTATTTGACTGATCATAATACCTTGAAAACTTATGAAATTTGATTTATGTGTCTAATATGATATACTAAAATTTCATGGTCAAATTCTAGGTTTTCAGATTGTTATGAATTTTGGATTATACAAGTATCAGTGCAGAATTTTGGATAACAAAATCTAAAGGTTCTAGAATAAAATACATATAAAAATAGCTGGGTTGCTTTAAGACACATATATTGTTCTGATGAACCCTTTATGAGTCTATAATAACCTGTCAAGTTCAAGATATTTCGATAAGTGAATTATTAGTTAAAAATTAGAGATTAAAAGCCATTCAGTGAAAGATCGGTTTCTGAGAAGTTTTTATTCTAGGTTTGAAATTTATATAAAATACGGTTATAAGGATTTAGTGTCCTATATGTTTGTATAATATTTAGTACTATAATTGAATTATGATATTTTGAATTATGAATTCATAAGTATTGGACTTTGTTTAGACCCTAAGAAAATTCAAAAAATGTTAAAAGGTCAATTTTGACAAAAGTTAGGGAGATTGATTTGATAAGTTAATTTGATGAGATAAGTAAAGAGCTTAATAAGATACTTTAAACTTTCAGTTTTGTGATGGTATTTATGAGAGAATTTATTTTCGATGTTAGGTTAAGGAGCTTGAGTTTTTATCGTAATCCTATAAGAGATAAGTATTTTAGACTTTAACTAGGATCACAATAAACATATTATTGTTTCTGCATATGTTAATTTTTTTTTATATATTTTAAGTTATGAATATGTCTTGTGCCAAAACTATTTTGATATAAAAATATGAATTTCTTTGTGTTTGTATTTTGAGCATTGACATTAAGTATGGACATTACATAAGACCTTATTTGAATAAGGAAGTTTCTTTTGAATAAAAAAGTTTGTTTTGAAGTGAAAGTTTTGTCCATAATATAAGTTTTGTTTCACTAGGATACCTAAACTTAATTTTTGCTTAGTAGACACCCTCTATATATTGTAGAGCCTTTCTATTATATGTAACCTTTTATTCAAGATTGGTATATGCGATCTATTTGTTTATGCTACTGTAAACTGAGAGATCTCTTATAGGTACCATTGGGACTTATGAATCTTTACATTTATGTTTCAACACATTGGTGCATGTGAGAGGATTCACTGATGATCAAGGTAAGGGTTTGACTCTTACCTTTGAGTATGAGTGTACGCTGTGTGTGAAATCTAAGCCTCATTTGCGCTATTTCTCTCATACAGTATGCCACTGATGGGTGAATTTTAGGCTTATTTTGTAAGTTAGGAAAGTTATACAAAGTGATAATTGAGTGAAGAGATTCCTAGCATAAGTTTGATAAGAATTTTGAAAGATGTAATTGTTAGGGTTGGTGCTTACGTGCCATCTCTGAATGTACATATACTTATGTATTTATACAAGTGTACATTCCCATTAAATTGCTAATACCCATCTATATGGTATTATGTAATGTAACATTACAGACATTGTAAGATCTAAAGGAGTTCAGATCAGATCTAAAAGAGTTTAGATAAGGGCTCATAGTTAGCCATGTTGAGAAATATAAATGTTAAATGTTAGCACAGCTAAGTGTTAGCTGGTTATAATACTTAGCGAAGATCCAAGAGTTGGAGCCTTGTCTGTAATGAGACATAGACGTGGGAATATACTAATAACTTCAAAATTGCAAGAGTTACAATCGGGTGTCAGGAAATGCTAGTTGCGCAAGTATGTTCTCAAATAATTATCTCTGATCTATTTTTATCGATGCAGATATGTCGGTAGATATCTTTATATATAGATCAGCATATGTCGTACCTATAGGGTATAGATGGTCGTTTCTAGCTGACCATGAACTTAGAGATTGTATTGACATATGGGTATCCAGTTAGGATTGGATATGGGACAGACTCACGAGGGCCTCCGATAGACACCCTATGTAAGCTGTCAATGGAGAGTCCTCTCGAGTTGAGTAGTATACGTGGTCCTTTGACCTGAGTGCCACTATGGGCTTGTAAGTGATCCACCATACTTTGGTTCCACGCATGTCACAGACTTTTTATGGTGTGACCGCTGGGTGTCACTGGGTATGGTCCGATGCTTATGGAGTCCGGTGTGTACATATATGAGATTCGTCAGCTTGCATAGGGAGTTTGATATCCAGATACTGTCAGCGCAGAATCTTAGGCACGTGGGTGTATGTATGTGCAATTGTGTCTATTGCCTAACGCATCAGAAAAATAAATTTTTTAATAAACACAATAAATAAATATATTAATCACATTAATATATTAATAAGGTTAGAGAACTCACCAAACGTGTAACGTTATACACGTATTTTTCCTGGAGTCCGCATGGAGACCAACTTATGTGCAGTTCTAGTCACCAACTCGGTGGGTTGGTGAACCAGTACAACAGCTCCATATTCAGCTTGGGATTAACTCTTAATCCCCAAAATGACCGGGAGTGAATTTACATCATTTTCTTCAAAAAAATAAGAAATGGAGAGTTTGAAGCAATTCATACTTGCTCCAAATGGAAGCATAGAGGAAAATGAAACAATTTTTTTTTTTTCCTTTTCTTTCTTTCTTCCTCCTCTTTCTTTCTCTTTCTCTTTCTTTTTGCTTTATATATGTATATAATATTATAATATATAATATAATATAAAAAAAGATATTTGATTATTTAACAATTAAATAATCAAAATAAGAAATGACCATTTTGCCCTTCATAAATAGTTACCAAGTTCACCTCCTAGTGGGTCCCACCAAATTTCATACTTAGATAAACTCAACTGAGGGTTCACAATACGCTATGTGCCATTGTACAATTAGTAAATAATAATTATTAACTAATTGTTGTATTTAACACCTAAATACAGACACAGACGCATTCCCGTGGTAATGCTGAATATTACTGGATTAAACAATTTAATCCGACACGCTGCCCCAGTGCACAACAAGTACACTCTATTTTGCGGGACTCTCTAGGTCCTACGCCTGATTTGTCAAATGAAACTATTCCATAAGTCCGTGAGCAATGCCCCACGCACACGTCACGGATATACAAATCAGCACGTTGAACCATACAAGCTGAGGTTACAACGCATACGTATAGTCCTTCCGTTATGATATCCTTGATGTGCGAGGATATAGATTATCACCGTCAAATCCCCATATGCTCATCCATATCTTATCTCTAGACTTGTATCTCAATGAACAATATGCGCAAACTCTTTTGCCATATTGTTCGACCCTGACGGAACTCTTTTTCGGGATTGATACTTGTGGCCACAAGATTTTTTGAGATACAATCTCGAAGCATCTGGATATCAAACTCCTTATAAGAGCTGACGGATCCCGTATCTGTACGCACCGGACTCCATAGGCATCGGACCATACCCAATGACACCCAACGGTCACACCATGAAAGGTTTGTAACATGCGTGGAACCAAAGTATGGTGGATCACTTACAAGCCCACCGTGGCACTCAGGTCAAAGGATCACGTATAATACTCAACTCGAGAGGACCCTTCGTTGATAGCTTAGATAGGATGTCTATCGGAGGCCTTCATGAGTCTGTCCCATATCCAGTCCTAATTGGATACCCATATGTCAATATGAGCTCCAAGCTCACAGTCGGTCAGGAACGACCATCTATACCCAATAGGTATGACATATGCTGATTTATATATATAAGGGTATCCACCGACAGACCCGCATCGGCAGAAATAGATCATGGACAATTATTTGAGAACATACTTGCGCAACTTGCATTTTCTAGCATCCGATTGCAACTCTTGCAATTATGCAATTACTAGTATATTCCCAGGTCTATGTCCCATTATAGACAAGACTCTAACTCTTGAATCTGCTGAGTATTATAACCAACTAACACTTAACTATGCTAATATTTAGCAATTATATGTCTCAGCGTGGCTAACTATGAGCCCTTATCTAAACTCTTTAGATCTGATCTGAACTCCTTCAGATCTACAATGTATGTAATGTTACACGCATAATACCATATAAATTGGTATTAACGATTTAATGAGAATGTACACTTGTATAAATATATAAGTATATGTACATTCAGCGATGACATGTAAGCACCGACCCTAACAGATACTTCGAGACTGTATCTCGAAAAGTCTTGTGGCCACAAGCATTAATCCTAGGAAAGAGTTTCTAACAGGGTGGAACAATATGGCAAAGGAGTTTGAACATATTATTCAGTGAGATACAAGTCTAGAGATAAGACATGGATGAGCATTTGGGGATTTGACGGTGATAATCTATATCCATGCACATCCAGGATATCATGATGGAAGGACTATACATATGCGTTGTAACCTCAGCTTGCATAGTTTAAAGCGCTGATTTGTAATATTCGTGACGTGTGCGTGGGGCAATGTTCACAGATTCATGGAATAATTCTATTTGACGAATCAGGCGTGGACCTAGGGAGTCCCGCGATATAGAGTGTACTCGTTGTGCACTGAGGCAGCGTGCCAGATTAAAATATTTAATCTAGTAATATTCAATATTACTACGGGAATATGTGCGTGTCTATATTTAAGTGTTAAATACAACAATTATTATTTACTAATTGTATAATGACGTGGTGTATTATAGACCCTCGGTTGAGTTTATCCGAGTGTGAAATTTAATGGGACCCACTAGGGGGTATACTTGATAACTATTTATGGGGGGCAAAATAATCATTTCATATATTAATTATTTAATTGTTAAATAATCAAAATATATCATTTTTTATATTATTATATATTATAATATTATATATTATAATTTTATTTAATAGTGTAAAATAGTTGAGTACCATTATTTATTTTATATTATTATTTTATATAATAATATTATTTTTACTATTAGTGACCTATTTTATAATATATAATATTATTGTCACACACACACACACACATATATAGATTGAGATGTGTGTGAAGAGAAAGTGGTGTGTGACTTAGTGCCGAGAGAAATGAAAGGAAATTGAAATGTTTCCAATTTCCTTGAGTGTCGGCATTGACAGGAAAATGGAGAAAGGGAGAAAGAGAGAAAGAAGAAGAAAATGGAACCGAAGAGGAATAAGAGAGAAAAAAAGTAGAAAAATAAAATTGTTTCATTTTTCTCTATGGTACCAATTGAAGCAATGATGAATTGCTTCAAATCTCAATTTCCTTATTCTTTTAGAGAAAAGGATGAATACACATACCCGACCATTTTGGAGATTAAAAGTTAATCCTGTACTGGATATTGGGCTGTTGTTCTAGCTCACCAAGCCCACCGAGTTGGTGATTAGAACTGCCCACGAGTTGATTGCCATGCATACTCTGAGAAAATACCCGTATAACGTTACACGTTAAGGTGAGTTCTCAACCTTACTAATATATTAATGCGATTAATATATTTTATTTAATATTTTTATTGTATTTTTTTATGCTTCCGCCGTGTATAATATGTATATGATAAATATTTTAGACAATAGACACAATTGTACATGCATACACCTACATATATTAGATCCCCGACAATAGTAATTTCATATGTTTTGGGATTTCGAAAATGATTTCTTTCATGGGACGTCATGCACATGCATTATATATGTGTATTTATTTTGTCATATGAAAAACTAGTTTATTTACTGTATTTTATACTTACTATAGCTTGTTGTGATTGCCAAATTACTAAAGATTTATCTACGTATTGAATTTGGCAAGACTTTTACTATCCCTTGGTTCCCTATTAAATTGTTAGGATATTTAGAGTGGACATTTTATTAGAGTGTTAATTTATTTTTAAGTAGTTTATTTCCATTATTTTGACTTTGAGAATTATTATGATTAAATTTAATTTCTTGATTATTTATTAAGTATTGAATTTAAGTTTTGCATAGTAAGTTTAGTTAAGTGTGCATCACTTCTTTGACCCATTCGGGTTAAGGGTATGACAGTTTTACCATAATGCACACAAGCACTTAGTGTCTATCTAGTTCTTTAATCTCTCTTAGAGTTTCTCTTTTAATGCTTGATGAATTCTAAGAGTTTACAGAGTTTATATAGTGTTTATAAAGTCTATAGAAACTCTAAACCTAGTTAAAATAAGAAGTCATGCGTGTAGAAGTCTAAAACCCCTTCAAAGAAGTTGAATCCAAACTAAAAATAAAAGTTCCCGATACTGGGCGCTATAGCATTTGTTCGGTCTAGCATGGCGGCACTGCGGCGTTGCGACTTGGAGTTGTATCCCATATTATTGCTCTCCTCCTTGCTTTTAACTCTCTGTCCTACTTTTTCCGTGTATGCTCGTTGCGTACTTGACTTCATGATGACTCTCCATTGATATCCATTTCAATTCATGTTTATACATAATTGTTGAATCACCAATTTCAACAATAAGAAATCATGACATACTAACTATGTTCTAGAACTATATAATTTGCTCAAGAAAAGAGTCAAATATATTACAGTGGAGCAATAATATACTTAAGGACCAGCTGCAGTTGTTATTGTCTTTAAAACTTCATACAACACAGAAGCAATTATACGTACATTTATCAATCTCTCTCTTTCACTATTCATTTAATTCCACATATTAATTTCAGATAACAGAGGTTCTTGTGTCCAATAAAATATAGATGAACTCAAGCATGGTGAGAAGTCTAAATTACTTATCTTTTAAATCAATTGCTCAAATAAGTTCACTTATATCACTCTTTTCATTTTGTCTACTTATGGTAGTTTCTTAATCCTATAACGCAATAAAGCCAATATGTATATGAGATTCAAAATGGATTTAAATAGAAGAAATAAGCTATTTTCTACCTACAATGTGAGAAATCAAGAATTGATAGTCAAATTGAAGTTGAATAAATAAAGATAAATAAAACTTATGTAAATATTATAACAGAGCCTCCAACATCCTCTTAAAAAACAAGAAAGTAAAAGTTGTACAAGAGTAGTCTACTCAAGAGCAACTGTATTAGAGTATAAGTGTAAGAAGCTGATTAAAAATCACATTTGAAAAGAGTTGTAGTCAAGCCAATGGGTAGGAGACATGTGGAGAAGTGGCAGAGACGAGAAGAGCTCAGAAGCACGAAGAAAAAGTTGGGTGCTGCGGCATTAAGAGTTCATCATTGTAGCACCCGAGATAGAACCTAGGGCACTACTATGCTCTTTATGTAGCACTGCTACGCTCAACACTAGGGCTCAGTGCTTCAATGCTCAGATGATAGCGTCGCAGCATTGGAAGCAGAGACTGTAAAGTCGCAGTGCTACTTTGACTAAAAGCGTATTTAGTATTCCTAAGTTGTCTCAAATACTTTATTTTGTTCCAAATCAGACTAGGGTTAACTTAGGACATATGTAGGCTATATAAGAGCCTTATTTTGACTTGAAACATATCATCATAATATAGACACCAAAAGAGAGCAATTGGGAGAGCAATTGCTGAAATTCCTTATAGATGGAGAAAGTTATTTATGAGCTTTGTGATACTTGTAAAAGCATACTTTGAAGTGCTTTGTGATTCAATAATAAGAAGCAAGATCTTGGTTCGCTATGGACTTAAGCAATTGTTGAACCACATAGTTATTTATGCTCTTTCTTCTACCTTCTTTCTCTATTATAATATCTCTATTATTTGCTATATTAATCATACTTGTGTGAATCGCTTCTACATTCAACAAACTGGTATCAGATTAAAGTTTTAGCAATCAAGGCCATACTCAAGTATAAAGTAAAAAAATTCAAATGTGAGAATGGCTTTAATTTGTGAAAGTTTAAAGTGATAGCGTTACTGGTGAGCCAAGGATTAGGCTCTACCCTAAAGAAGACTACAACTCCGTCTAATAAAGAGAAGTCAGCTTCATCTAAAATTAATGTAAAGAGAAAAGACATGCAAAAAAAAGGCTCATATTATAATCGTTCTGTCATTGAGTGACGATGTTTAGAGGGAAGTTACTGGTGAGAGGACAACTATTGGTCTTTCAAAGAAGTTAGATGATTTTTATATGATAAAGTCATTAGCCATCCATTTGCATATAAAGAAGAAACGTTTATCAACTGTCTATGTTAGAGGGGACAATGATTAAAGACTATATGGACGCTTTCAATAAGATTATAATCAATTTAGAGACTATCAATGTAAAAATTGAGGATGACGACAAGGCAATCATCCTATTAACTTCCTTTCCTTATAGTTATGAGTACTTTATTGACACGTTACTCTATGCAGAGAGAGTTTAACTATAAATTATGTCAACTATTTATTAAACTTAAAACAATTGGGAAAAAAGATTTAAGCTAATGCAGAAGGCTTATCTATAAGAGGAAGGCATGCACATAGAGAAGGAAAGTCAAAGAAGGGCTCAAGATCGAAATCCAAAGGCAATTATAAGAAGTGCTATTGCTACAAGAAAGATGGATGCATTATAAAATATTGTCTTTAAAAGAAAGCTAAGGATAAGAAGAAAGAGGCAGATGCTACTTTAACTTATAAGGATAGCTATGACAACGCAGAAACTCTTATGGCTTCTTATGGTAAAAGTTCTGATGAATGGATTTTAGATTCTAGTTGTAAGTTTTACACGAGCCCAAATAAGTCATTATTTACTAATTTCTATTTTATTAATAGCTGTAAAGAGTTAATGGGGAATGATATGGCTTGTCAAGTGATTAGGAATTGGTAGTGTTAGACTTAGGTTATATGATGAAAAAGTGAGAGAATTATTAGAAGTTAGGTATTTTCTTAACCTCAAGAAGAATTTGATCTCGTTGGGTATGTTAGACCAAAATGGGTATTCCATCAGAGCTGAAAAAGGGATTATGAGAGTGTTGAAAGGTTTTATGATTATGATGAGAGGTGATAGGCACAAATGTGTGTATGTGCTGAAGGGAGAGGCAGTGAGTGGTTTTACATCATTCTAAATAAGAATATGCTGACCAATTTATAGCATCTAAGGTTAGCTTACCTAGGTGAAAAGAACCTAAATGAGTTATATGATCAAAAGGCGTTTGGTAAGGATAAATTTTAGCCATTAGAGTTTTATGAGCATTGTGTGCTTGAAAAAGCACATAGGATTAAAGTTTAATACTAGAGAGCACAAAACAAAGGGCACTTTTGATTATATACATTCAGATCTTCGGGGGTTAGCATAGACAATAACTTATAATGGGGCAAAGTACTTCCTCACATTCATTAATGATTATTCAAGGAAACTGTGAATATATATTGAAGAGCAAAAAGATTGAGTCATTAAAAACATGAAAAGTTCTTGTTGAGAATCAAACTAGTAAAAGGATTATGAGACTAAGGATGGATAATCTTCTTGAGTATTGTAACAAGAAGTTTGATAACTTTTAAACCAAGCATGAGATCGCAAGGCACAAAACTATAAGATCAATACTGTAGTAGAATAGTCTGGTAGAGAGAATGACTATGACATTGCTTGAAAGAGTTATATACGTGTTGACCAATGCAAGGGTGTCTAAGGTATTTTGGGGTGAGGCTATAGTGACAATAGTCTACTTGACCAATAGAAGTCATTCCTCAGCGATAAACTTCAAGACCCAAAAGAGAAGTAGTTAAGCAATCCTAGTATGATCGTCTCAAGATATTTGGTTGTTTAACTTTCGTAAATGTGAAGCAAGACAAATTGAAATTTAAAGCATTAAAAGGGATATCTATAGGGTATCTCGAATTTGTAAAAGGTGCGGTGCAATGAGTTGAAGCTACCAAGGAGTATTATAATAAGGCATAAGATCGCAAGGCAAATAAAAAAAAGATCAATACTGTAGTAGAATAGTTTGGTAGAGAGAATAAATATGACATTGCTTGAAAGAGTTATATGTGTATTGACCAATGCAAGGGTGTTTAAGGTATTTTGGGGTAAGACTATAGTGACAACAGTCTACTTGACCAATAGAAGTCATTCCTCAACGATAAACTTCAAAACCCAAAAGAGAAGTAGTTAAGCAATCCTAAGTATGATCATCTCAAGATATTTGGTTGTTTAACTTTCGTAAATGTGAAGTAAGGCAAATTAAAATTTAGAGCATTAAAAAGGTTATCTATAGGGTATCTCAAATGTGTAAAAGGTGCGGTGCAATGAGTTGAAACTACCAAGGAATATTATAAGTAAATATGTGACATTTGATAAGACGACAATATTAAAAATTCCTCAAGAAGTGAAGAAAGAGCCTATGCCTAAGGAGTTTTAACACTAGAAACAGTTAAAGTTGAAATAGAGTTTAAAAAAAGATTCGACACTACTAAAAAAAAAACTTTTGGTGATAAAATTTCATTGTCACAAACCATATTTTGTAATAAAATTTTCTCACCAAAAAATACCTTATCAATTTGTAATAAAAAAATTCTATCACAAATTTACGATAGATGAAATTTTAAATTTGTAATAGACCAAATTCAATGCCACATGACATATCATGACACACATGATAGCTTACATGTCAGATGATGTAATAATGATGTAATCAACTTCAATATTGTATCACCATTTGTAATAGATGCATATTAACAATTAGTGATAGATGTGTATCAACAATTAGTGATAGATTTTTATTAGAAAATCAATTTTTTTTATATGCATATATATAATATTATAAATATTCTAATTTAATTATAGCTCAAAACAACAAAACATAATTTAATTTATAAATATTTCAAAATTGTTATATTCAATAAAATCATTAACATAACATCCAAAGAGATTGAGCTAATATAACAAACATACCAATAAGCGAATTATAGTTCACGAATATATTTTAACTTAGAAACCAAAATTTTCACATTGTGTTTCTTCAAGTACTTCGGTACTTTGGTTCTTGTTTGAAGCAATCACCCGAAGCCAACTTCTCACATTGTATTTCTTCAAGTACTTCTTTGTCAAATACTTGAGATACCTGAAAAATAATGAAATTTTAAAAAATTATCCAAGAATTGAAGAGTGGATAATCTATTCTTTTCAATCACAGAACCCAAAGAATTAGCATAATTTTGGAAGAATATACAATAGTGCTCATCAAGCTCAAGCATAAGAGAAACTGAATCCAATGTACAATATTCTACCCTTTCACAAATAAGAACATATAAAACAATTACCATGCTAATAGTTAGAAACATACACTGCACCAGAACATTTTCCTTGCCAAACAACATCATTTTGCTTTTCATCTTTCAATGTGTCTATGACTCTTAGTGTTGCTAATCTTGTACACTGCAAAACACATTGAAATTACTAAGTTAGCCTTTCAAATCACAAGTCTTACTACTAAAATTATACATTGGGCCAACCTTTGGCACATAAACTCAGAGTAAATTATAGTAAGTCAAAGTAAATAAAAGGAGATCAGGAAGGCAAGACAGGAGTAATTGAAACAACATTCTCATCCTGACAACAGCTTGTAATTTTGAGGCCACTATTAGCTGGAACTATATGTACTTTGTAGGGATAAGTATAGATTCTTCATATGTATTTGACACAAATACCATCCAAGCTCTACCCAAATGGCTAGCTATACAAATCTGTAAAAAGGTACATGAATCTTTCTTAACTCGAGCCAAAAAAAAAAACAAAGAAAATTGTTCAACAAGGCAAAACTGACAGTCAACACATTAAACAAACAACTGCACATGCATTTAGCATTACTTTGTTCCCCTGTTCAGAAAAAATGCAGCCAGTAATAAATATAATGTTGTAGTCTTATCTAGGTTTTTAGATCCTTACCAGTAATTAAAAAAAAAAGATATAGAATTTCAGAAGTTCAATCCATCGCTTAATCCGTCTAAAAATGAACAACAGCTCCCTTCATTTGCTTCAACACATCAAAGGCTCAAAGCTAATCTGAATTCACATTTATCATGAAAGTACAAAAAAATTCTGAATCCCACATATTAATCATCAATCATTCACTAAACAAAAAGATGAGAATGCCAACTATTTATCAACAAAAAGAACTTAATATTTATCAAGATATGTGCTTTGCCCTTAGGAAGTAATGGAAGCTAAAAGATAATTTCTTTGTAAATTGAGTTATTCAACCAAATTAATCCCTCTTGAAAATTGCATAAGTGCTTGATAAACATATTACTAATTGAATAAATTAGTAAGAGGAGTGTCTGTATTAGTCGTGCTTTGTCACCCTGGTTGCGTGAGCAAGAAATTGGTCAAGGAAAAATAAAAGTTAAAAAAAAGAAGGAAATTTTAGGTGAAAAGATCAATAACAGACCTACCATAGTTGAAGGTCCCACCAAGATCTTCTAGGCCAAAATTCAACCATATACAATAACCACAACAATCCAATCTACAATTGCTTTTGAACAAAGAAAGAAAATATCTTGTTAAGTATTCAGTCTTTTGAACGTGGAAATTTTAATCTAGAGTGTCATTGGTGGGACACAACAGTTAACAAATATATGTTTTCTAAATATTTCCTTTAGATAGGTCAGGATGGACACATCTTGGAATACTGACTACTGAACCGAGTATGAATATACTCATAAAAAACATGGAAATTGTATTTAAACGAAAATATTTGACAGAACAGGAGCTTACATCGCTTCCACTCATTGCTGTCACGAGTAAGGTACGGATCATTACACTTGTGCCCAGCATCGGGATGCAATTTTGAAATGCTAATAGGATAATTTCTGCTGCAAGTTAAGGCTTTTCATCATAAATAAAGATGAGAAAATAAAGAAATCTACTCTTGCCATTGATAAAATGGAGATAGTTTTATATCTGTAACATTGATGCAATCTCTCATGAATGAATCACCAAAATTTGTATTATTTACTACTAATGGTAACTTCTAGTGCTGATGACAATGGTGTTTTATCATGTGGCCAGGTATTCTAATACCAGTGGACAAAAACCATCACACATCTCCTTTCTCCAGCTCCCAAGGGCCAATAAATACGTGCAATCCACTATAGCTAGATAATATATGAACTCCTAACTGTAATTTCTCCATCTATTTCATTAATGTAGCCAAAGGCATTCCTCTCCAAGCTTCAATAAAAACTTTGAAAGTTGTAGAACCTTAAAGCTCCTTCTATGGTTTCAAGTCTTTTGTTTCTCGATCAACCATGTAATCTAAAGTTTGTATGAGGTATTAAAAGAGATTTCTAATTCAGGATCAATAATCTATATATAACAAAACCACGATGATCTATCGCTCCCATTAAAAAGAGAAATAATAACAAAGATTGTCGTGTAAGAACTTTAAAAACAAAATTGAATGTGGTCACAATGCCATGATCTTAATACTAACTTGACAAATCATGACTAGAGAAAATGCCACAGTTTACAACTACAGTCTTGATACTTCATTATTGCAAATGGAAAGAGGCAGAGCAAGAGTGAAAGAAGGGGTAAAATGGTAATGAAAGATTGCCTTTACCAAGTCCATCTGAAAGGAACATCTAAAAAATTTGAAATGTTTTCTTGTCAACTTAAGAATTTCTAGTTCATTTTGCAGTTACTCAGCAACACAATACAAAGAAAGAATAAAAAATAAAAGAAAAGATAAACATAACAGAACAATTAAAAATGCTCCGTTTAACTCGGTTTGATATCAAATAGGTTCAAAAGAAAATTTGAAATTTCTCTTATCGATCTAGGCATCAGAAGTTGCAACATAATCTTGTAGCCACTGCGTCACCTTCTACTTTTAAACAAATAATAAACCCAGAAAAGCAGTTTTCTTTTCCCAGTAAAATCACACTTTTTTCTTTTACTAAGACCGGGTGAGCATTGCCATTAACACTGACACAAGTCCACAAGTTACACTAACAAAAGCAAAATGAAAGATTAATTCTAGTATTGACATTAGTAACACTGCCACAAGTCCTGCTACTTGAATAACCTAAATGAAGCATTGATAAACATCAGACATATATGTTGTTAAAGTTCAAATCACATTATCAAAACACTATAGTGAGCTCTCATCAAATAGCCATATTGTTGAGCGCAATAAATTATTTAATTAGTTGCAACATATTATAAAGCAAGACAATTTTTTTCTAGGAATTGAGCAATATACAGGATCAGCATCTGATACATTCTCACCAAATAAAATTAAACTCCAAATAAACAGAATCTAAAGCCTGCATTGATTCGGCACAACAGGAAAAAATACTCACAGGGTATTGAAGTTCCATCCCATCATCTGGCATATAGGACCCTTGGTCATCCAATTCCCAAAAAGAACCATCATAACCTGCAAACATGCAAACGTAAGGCTAAAACATACAGCCAAAATAAAAAAATATTCATAGATGAAAACAGGACCTTGTAGTTGATTTCTCACAGAAACCTGGATAGTAGTATCCATAAGAGGCGCCATGCTGATAAGTCACGCCTTGATCTGTCACCGCAGATTCATGATCCACATCATTCTCTTTCAAACTGCCAAATGCATCCTCTGCCAAGGACATACAGGATGTTGAATCTGATGGGTTTTCCTCCTTTGAAGGAACCTGAAATTTGTACATTCCCAAAAGAAAAAACTTAGCAGGCTAATGCATACTTGCCCTCTTCCACCTCTATGTTTCAACTCACCAAGAACAAAAAATAAATAAACTGTGGATATTTTCTAGTAGCTAAGGATTATTATTTCCTCAAGGAACCACCAAACCACCATCTTGGCATAAAACAACAATATTACCATGAAATTAATTATGGCATCAAAATTAATTAGAGGATAAACATCATAATCCATGAAACTTTTAAGCCCATAAACAAGACAAACAATTAACACACACACACACAAAACAAAAAAAAAAAGGTGAAGTGGAAAACTCTACCTTATTGGAGGGGACTTGTTCAGAAGTGTCAACAACCTTGAGCATCATTTCTTCTAAAGCTAATAAAAAGCAGAGGAGTTGATCAATCACCAAAAAAAAAAAAAAAAAACACAATCAAAAACAGAATTATATTAACACAACATCATATACATATCTCATAAATAAATGCCCATGTGATCCCGAGATCCAAAAATATACTATTTATTTAATTATAAACAATACCTAGGTCAACTTTCAAAGACCCAAAAGGAAGTAAAATAAAATAGACAAAAATAACTCCATTAGATCAAACAAAATCCGAAAAAAATAAATAAAAACTTGAAAGATGAGGAGAGAAAAATACGTACGTTGGTGATGAGGGAGTGGGAAAGCAGACATAATAGATTGAGCTTGAGTAGTATCGCCGCCGGCGTCGTAAGTACACCACAACTCTCCGCAGTAAAATCCTTGTTTTCCCTCCAATTTATTTAATTAACTAATTTAATTAACAAAACACTTCCTTTCGGAAGGAGCCTCTGCTGCAAGCATCATTAAAAGCTCTCTAATCACGAATTATTGATGACATAAAATTTATGATGATAAAATTTTTCACAAATTTTTGATACTAACATAACTTTATCATAAAATTTTTATTATTAAAATCTATTTGCTTTTAATAATGTGAGGTGCCCAGATAGAAAACTTTACCAAGTCAACCATAAAAACTTAAAAGACACATGTTAGCTCTCTAAAGTTTACTCAAAGTCAGATTAAAATTCAGTACCAATTAGTTAAAAAAAATGATAAATTTATTAATAAAATATATTTAAGTAAACTTAATTATTCATATTTTTAATTTTGCCTTCACTTTTAAATTTGATGGGTTTAAGACATATAAAAAGACTATAAAAAATTTAAAAAGGGTAAATTATATACAATTAAAGTACCATATGTTAGAGTTATTGGGAGTATTATGTATGTGATGGTTTGTACAAGGCTGGACATAGTACAAGTAGTTAGTGTTATAAGTAGATATATGAAAAATCTAAAGAATGATCACTGGCTTGCAGTCAAGTAAATTTTGTGATATTTTAAGGAAACGTCATAGCAAGGGGTACTGTATAAAAAGCCAGAGAATGAAGGTAAATGATAAGAGGATGCATCGACTTAGATTATGTGGGTTACTTTGATAAGAGAAGGTCGTTGATTAGGTATGTATTCACAGTGTTTGGGTGCAGTGTGTGTTGGAGATCAATTTTACAATACGTGGTGGCACTATCAACCATGAAGGCGGATCATATAGTTGTAGGTGAAGCTATAAAGGAGGCCGTGTAGTTAAAAAGTATCTACACAGAGATGATGGCTATAAGAACATTAGCATCAATGTGTATTGTGATAGCCAAAGTGCCATATACCTAATCAAGCATCAAGTGTTTTATGAGAGGTCAAAATACATTAATGTATAGCTCCATTTCATTATAGAGATTGTTTAAAATGGTGAGATTAGTTTAATGAAGATTATGTGGTCTAAAAATTTCGTAAATATGTTGACTAAGCTACTGTTCTTGGTTAAGTTTATCATATGCAAAGACTTAACCGAAGTCGCTATTATGTGAGGGCGATGGTGATGCAGAAATGAAATATCTTAAAACCTTTGTAAATAATTTCAAATAAAGGAGGAAATTTTTGAGAAGATGATTAAAAATCACCTTTGAAAAGAGTTGGAATTAAGTTAATGAGTAAGGGACATACAGAGAAGGTGCAGAAATAAAAAGAGCTTGGAAGCACAAAGAACAAGATGGTGTTGCAACTTTGGGAGTTCACTATTGCACTGCCTAGCTAGAACCTGGGGCGCTGTGCGTTTTATACTGAATGTAATCATAAATTATACTATAATAAATTTTAAAAATATTTATGAATATACTAAATAGCATAATTATTTATCTGTCTAAAATAAATCATGACTAAATTTGATAACGTGTAATTAAATCATAAACTGCTGTATTAAAAATAAATAAAATATATATAGTTATCCACTCATTAAAGTGCACTAATCCTGAGCTGATTCTGGATCCTAGGGTTTACTAGCTATCGGTACTCCTTGAATAGGCAGCCCATCACTTGGCTGACTCTTTTTTTTTAGCCACTAATCCCTCAAAGAAAAAGATACGTGTATTACAATGTATTCACAATGTTTAAGTATAGTGTATGTTAGAAATTAGTTCTACAATATGTAGTTGCATTATCTACCATAGAGGTAGAGTATATAGTTGTTGATGAAGCTATCAAAGAGGCCGTATGGTTGAAAGGCATATACACGGAAGTATTGGCTAGAGAAGATGTGAACATCGGTGTATACTGTGACATAAATAATGTCATACACCTAAGCAAGCATCAAGTATTCCACAAGAGGTCGAAACACATTGATGTGTAGCTTCCTTACATTCGAGAGATTATCAAAAGTAGTGAAGTTAGTCTAACGAAAATAGTATCGTCTAAAAACCCCGCTGATGTGTTGACTAAGCTATTGCTCTCGGTTAAGTTCATCCTATGTAAAAACTTAATTGGAGTCATTACTTTGTAAGGATGACCGAAGATGCGGAGATGAGAGATCGAGTTACTTTGTGGATGATTTTGAATCAAGCAGGGGATTTATGAGAATATTAATTAAAAATTATTGGAATATGATTTGGAGAGCAAGTCAAGTGGGTAGGGTAGGCAAAAATCGAAGACAAACGAGAAAGGAGGCGAAAGACATAAGGGACGGTGCCCAGGTGTGGGCGCCGCGGCGCCAAAAGCAGAACCAGAGCACTGCAGTGCCAAGTGACCAACGCCGCGATGCCTAGATGGGTGCCCCAACGCTGCGACAATAGGGGCTAGGTTGGTCCAGCGCCAGCACAAGAAAGAGTTTTCCATTTTGAATTGACTTGTTTCATCTCCTACTTATTCCAGGACTCTCTAATACGACTCCCACACATTTAGGGTAAACCTAGGATGTCCTAAAGTCTATATAAAGGCTCTCTATTGGCTTGTAGATATATCTTTGTGAGTTTTTCTTATAAAAGGTATACTTTGTCAATGTCTTGAGATTCAATAATACAAGTGAGTAATTTTGATCCGTCGTATAAATAGGTAAATTACCGAACTACATAAATTCTGTGTGTTTATCTTCTATTTTTCTCTCTTTAGTTTCTTAATTATTTGTTCTACACTATATTGCTTGAGTTATACTGTTTGTTTGTGTGCTTCCGCTTCAATAGATAAAATAGTATAAAGGGTGAATGAACTTACCAGTGATTAACTAGTTAATGGTAGCCAGAATCATGAGCAAGGACACGAGCTTTGGCTAACCTCCAAAGCTAGCAACCAGTAGAGTGCCAATTGGGTGTAAACTTCCACTGTTGTTTGCCATCCATTGGAGGCCGACAAAGTTCAATGGCTAGTGGTCTCAACGTACCACTTGGTGTTAGGAAGAATATTGTGCGAGATCCATGCAACGTCGTGCCTTCAATCTGTCTAACTTTTCCACTTTGGTAGCAATAGATCATGGTAATCTAAAATGAATAGCTTCTTTTGTTTTATAGCATGCATATATAAAACCATAGGTTATTTAAGAGTTTCATTTTACAAATTAATCATTTATTCTTCTTATTTTTTTAAAAGCTTAAATAGATACATGTAAGCGGGATCGATAATGTAAATATCTCTTCAACACTCATAAAGCCTTTGATTTCTTTCTCGATCAACTCTGTGGTGATTGCTGATTCTGGTGGACGATAAATTCCTGGGTCCAATGTGCTTTTTAACGGCCATTCCTGCATGAATTTATTCAATTTTGGCTTGTCACTAAGTCAGACTTAAAAATAGTAATTCAAATCATGTATTCCTAGTAAACTTTATATGAACTAATGTACATATCATTACCGTGACCAACTGTATACTATATGGATTGAGACCAGCTAGAGTTTGCCTACCAAATTCTTCATCCCTAAACCAAGAGAATTGGTCTCCTTCAATAATAAATACAATAAAACACAAACAAATAAATGTGTTCATGCATAAAAGCAGAAGCTTATTCTTCTATGAGAAAGAAGAGGTCCAATTCTTACTTTCCATTGTTTCAGGAGTCTCAAATATCAAAACATTTTCACCTATACCGACAATGTCCTTAACCAATCTGGTAAGTATTTTTGTCCAAAGCTCTACATTGTTGAGTGGAGGCAATTTAAACCCATCGTTAAAAAGATTGTCTATGGCCTTAAAGTGTGGAAACCCTAGATCACGATCGTGAAAGGCCGATTCTAAAGAAGGTATTAATCCATGCAACCCTGAGTATAGTGTCTTAGCTGAAAATTGTAATTCCTTTATCTCCGATAACGCTTCATCCCTAGGAACGTAGTTGGTGCTGCTCCTTGTCTCCGAGGAAAGATCCGCATTTATAGAAATAAATTGAGTAATTAATGCTACAAAACAAACAGGAGACTTGTTCAACTTACAGCGATAAGTGTTAACCTAAAACAAATACTATGTAATCCGTTCAGTTTATCTATAATCAGACAAACCTTGAAAGTTAATGAAATTTATATATATATATAAAGTGACGAGCTAGCTAGATCATACGGATCAGGATCTCTTGATCCAGGGGAATTGATAGTTTTGTCATTAAGTTTTTCTTAAATTATCTATTAGGTCCTTATATTTTTCTAAAATACCCGATTTAGTATTTTCCGTTGAGAATATAACGTTTGAGGTTTATTTGTTTGAAGTTTATTTTCTGGGAGCAATAAGATAAATTGATATGTCTAAATATGATAAATAGTCCTATATATGATCGAATTTATTCTACTATCCTAAAAAAATACACTTTAACTAAATTAGATATTTTAGAAAATTTAAAGATCTAATTCAAAAAAATTTTAAGGTCTAAACTAGTAATTTCTCCCTGATTCAAGATTTTACCCTAGCAAAGATAAGCATTTAGTTAATAATTAATAAAAAAGAAAATAATAAGAGAATATACTTGAACCACAAATCCTTTAAAAGATTAAGTAAACTCAGATGAGGAGAGTAACCTAATTTCGTATATATATGTTCTACCTGTCTTACACGAGGGGCAACAAGTTCTGCAACGCCTAGGACAACGGGGCTCTTCACCGCCAATATTAGTAATGATTCTAGAGATGATCGTGATGGTATAGTTGATCATGATGAACAAACAAACAGCTTTAATTTTCAAAGATTCACAATTTCTCACTGCCAAGCTCCGGCGGTGCCAACTTCAGATTGCTATCAGGTTCTCCCAAATCATTATACACATCATAATCATATATTCTGTCATATGGTTGACGCTCTCCTCGTCCATCCCCTCTCAAAGCAACAAGCTCTTCGGCTTTTAATCTCATCAATCCACTAGGTGTTTGCGACGGCAAGTATGCTTAATTCAAAAAATACGCAAATAAATAAGAAGATGAACATTAATAACTATAGCTAGTGTCAAAATTTCAATATAGATTTATTTTGTATCCTTAATAAGTTTACGACTGCAGGAGCACATGTTAGAGATAATGCCTTAAAAGCATGTACTTGTATTGTTTTTATGAAATAATAAAGTTACAATTTTATACTTGATGAGTGTTCATAATTTTATGACATAAAATATCAGAAACTTCATTGTTTATTTATATCATAACTTTAGTATATAATTATTATATACAAGAGGATTAAAGTTATAGATAATAAACAGAAAAAGTCCGTAATAAATTAATTAGAGTTTGAGATCTTTAATTAAATATTACTAGTGCGGTCCACAAATATTTAAAATGTAGTAATCTTATCCGGATCACTAATGTAGTGACATTATGGTAGAGGCACTATATATAATATAATTATATAAGACTGGACTAGACGTAGTTTGAATTCTTATGTAAAATACCATTGTTAATTAAGAATTCAAATAACGTCAACCGATGATCATATGATGATTAACCTTAATCCTAAGTGATCATAAACTCCTGTTTGTGTCATTATGTCATTTGAAATACTCGTTACGGTTTGTTTAAAGAACAGACTAAAAACTTGTATTTTGGTGGCATTGTGAGATAAACAATTGGGAATATGATTTACAGATATGGAATCCATTCATTCTTAATGGAAGTTAGAAAGAAGGTTCTCTTAAGGGTTAATTTTAGAACTGAACGGTTAGAGCGCTCAATTTGTAATAATATTACAAATTAACTGTTCACTGGTGAATTAATGGTACTTAAGGATAAAGAAATAATTAGAGGGGTAAAACGGTAATTAACCTAACTCTAATTATGAACCATCTATGGAGGGTTAAATTGCATGTAGTGATTAAATCAATGGACTGCTCTAAGTTTTTTGAGTAAATTATATCTACAATTTCAAGAGTGCAATTCCAGGTTTTTAGTGGAATAACACTGGAATTAATAAATTAAATTAATTAATTAAAAAGTTTAATTAATTATTTAAAATTTATTAGAGCTTCAAATTGTAGGCCCATAGGTCCCCAATACCACCTCTTTCGTTATTACAGTGAACAAATAAAAATGATTGTTTTATTACACAAATTGTTTGTGTCAAAAAAAAAAATTAGTTTTCAAATACGTATAGTTTATATTTGGATAAAATTAATTAATTAAGAATTAATTAATATAGATAAGATCTTATCCAAATATAATTAAATATTTAATTTAAGAAATTAAATAAATAAAATCTTAAGGATAATTTTTGAAATTATCAAAAAGATTTTAATTTTAATTTTTGTGTTTTTCTTTTATTAAAAGACTAATAATACTAAAATGTTGGGTATTATACGTTAACCACAAAGAGTAGGACTCTATGTGGTTTACATGAATTAGGTGTCATTTTAAGAGATAATAATTTAATTAGTAAATGTTATTAATTAAATTATTTTTTTTTTAAAATAAGAAGACTAGTCTAAATAAAATACAAGACACATATGTGAAAAACGCAAAATACGTATTTTTTCTTTTTGAGAAGAAAAATAAAAGAAAGAAACTCACTCTTCTTCTCACTGTAAAACAAGAGACTTGATTTGAAATCTTTTGGTGGAAGAAAACTCTACTTGGATTTAAGGTATATTTTTATTAAATTTTATTTACTTTAACATTAAATTCATATATTTATAAGATCCTTAGATAAAAAGTATTTTTATCTAATGAAAATAAAAATTATAAATTTTTTTTTATTTTCTATTCTATTGTGTTATAAATGTCATAATAATAAAAGCTTCTAAAAACACACACATTTAAAGGTGAGCCTAAAGGCATAAAAATTTTTAATATATAGTAGATGTAAAACACAACCAATTAGGGAGTGTACTAAAAGTCATCCCATTATAAAAACTATACTATTGAACCAATATCCTATCTTGATCTAAGTTCTTATTTCATATATACACTATATCTAGTGTCAAAATCTTAAACTCGGGTGGTCGTGGGTGCACTACACCTTGGCGACAGCTCGAACTACGTCCTAGGCCAGTTAACTACATTTTACTTGATAACAATAAAATATGACGTACCTTGTTAGTAAAGAAAACCCTTTTCTGATCGATAAGGTGTTTTGACTGAACCCATAACATGTTATATTCACAGGACCATTTCGGAAACCGTCAAGAACAATATCTTTCAAATACATCTCATTATGGTGCTATTTTTCCACATATATGGCACCAACTTCTCCAAAACTTGATTCAACTTCGAATTCTGACTCATATCTCATGTTTCCATCCTTATCTTTTCCCGCTTTGTGTGCAGAACATTTGACAGTCTCCTAGGACTTCGTCTCTGAAACAGTGTGGAAAAAGTATTACGAAAACACTTATTCGTGGCCTTGTTTATTTTTTGAATAAAAATTTTATATATAAAGTTAGATCTCAGGTACTTTAAGAAATATATGGACCCGAGATCTGGGTCGTTGAATATATTTAATGGCTGAAATCGTGTTTGGGAAAAAATATAAAACAAAAGCAACTTTCTGACACAATTTCTGCTAACAAACATGTTTTCAGAATTTCAAAAGTGTAAACTCTAATGTCTTGTATGTACTTCACAAAACATTTCTGAAAAATAGTTGTATAGATACCTTAACCCTTAAATTATATATAATACAAAAACATTTTAATGTGGCTATTAACTTAAGCACGAGGTGTTGCAAAAACCTCGCGCTTAATTAAAAGAATAGTTGACAAAATCAAAATTGTTAGCCGAATTTTACAAAGGTTAGTGGCCGTTTCATGTTTCAAATACTATTATCTAATGCCACCACCCTCTTTCAAAAATCAAAGCATGACAAATCATGCTTTTGATTTAACAATTGCCGTTTCATAAATTAGCCGAATATGGTTAAGCAACATTTACAAATGATTCAATTGACTAATATATTAATACTTAATAATAAATCTAGCCAAATTAAAATATGCACCCATTTTATTTATAAAAACGAGCCAATTAAATAGTGCCACCAAATACTTATAATTGATTTATTTTATTTTTATTTAAATAATTTTGTAATATTTACAAATTATATGTTAAGCCAATGAAATTTTACCATGTGTTATGTTCAAATAAATTAATGATATAATATGTGGCATCTAATAGGAAGAATAAAGTGGTAATACTTATTTATCGAGATTTTGAGCTTAACATTTAAACCTTATGATCTCCCCAAGAGACTTGGTGTGCTACCTAAGTGTACAACGAGTATACTTTATACAGTGAGACTCCATAGATTCACACCTATTTTGTCTTACGGAACTCTTCTATAAGTCCATAAATGTTGCCCTACACACATATTATGAAAATAGCAACACGGTATGTTACACCATACAAGTTAAGGTTATTACATATTCGTATAATCCCTCCGTTATTTATATCTTGGAAAAGTAGAGACATAGATCATCATCGTCAAGTCTCCATATGCTTAATGCTAGAACTTATCTCCAGATTCATATTTCGATAAACAATATCTACAAACACTTTTGCGATCTTGGAGCATCTAGATATACAACTCACTTATATGAGCTTACAGATCCTATATCTACACACACTAGCATTAGACCATACTTAACGACACCCAACGGTCAGACCATGAAAGGTCTCTAATATATGTGGAACCTAAGTATGGTGGATCACTCATAAGCTCACTGTGGTGCTCAGGTTTAAGGACTACAAATACTACTCAACTTGAAAAGATAATCCATTAATACCTTTATGGGATGTCTATTAGAGATCTTAATTAAGCCTGTTCAGTACCCAGTCCTTACTAAATACCTTGTATGTCTATACGAGCTTTCACTGAGCTTATAGTTTGTTAAGATTAACCATCTGTACCATTCAGATATAGACATACACCGATTTATATTACATAAAGTTTTGACTGACAGACCCGTATTAGTGAAAATAGCTCAGGAACATAATGTTTGAAAATATACTTGCACAATGACATTTCTTAGAACTATTTGCAACAATTTACAACTATGTTAGTACTAGTATACCCTCGGGTCTTTGTCCCATTTTAGACAAGGCTCTAGCTCTTTAGATTTTGCTGACCCTTATAACCTGCTAACTCTTAGCAATTATAAATCTCAGCGTAGCTAACCTTAGTACTAGTTTAAATTCCTTTGAATTAGATATGAACTCCTTCAGATCATACAATGTCTGAAGTGTTACAAGAATCTTACCATATATATTTAATATTAACAATTTTAATCGAAATGTTTATTGTATAAATATTAAACAATTAATATTCATACAATTTGGAATGGCGCGTAAACACCAGTTTCAACACTTTCTTAGCCTCAGAGATATATATTAGCGATAATATAACCAAGATCTTTAACTTAGCCTATCTTTAGCTCTTGGATTTTGGCTTGGCTTTCATATTCGCTCTAGGGTCTTTAACTTGACTTTGATACCACTTGTTACGGGTCGGGTGCTTGTCATTAACTCACAAGACTAGCCTTATTTCTTTGAACACTTCAATTGGCATTGTATTTCACCTTGTAAGTCTATTTCACCCTAATAATTTCTTTTCCATTTGGCTTCCACAAGCTCTATGTTTTATTTTTTTTCAATAACATCAATTTTCTCTTGCATAACTTTTCTTCAAGCTTCTTCTTTCATAGTTTCTTCATAACTTTCAGGTTTAAAGACATAAAAGTTGCATCTTTCATAAATTCTATTAAAACTCCTTACTTTTTGTAGAGTTGATAACAACAAAGAAGTCGATAAACTTAGAGAGTCAGTTGCTAAAGTAAAATTTCTTTGTCTTCATTGTCTTATTTGAGAATTTCTTCTATAAGAATAGTCTTCTCTTCAATTTCACAATGCTCCCAATTTTATGCTATTTGTTCACTAAATAATATATCATGGCTTGTAATCATCTTATTGTTCTTCAAACTATAAAGCTAATAGCCCTTGGATTGTGAGTTATAGCATAGAAAACTATGTTTTTCACTTTTCTTTTCAAGTTTGTGCCTCTTTTCATTTTATAAATTTACCCTTATTATGAGAAAGTTGATTAACAATCATTGGGATATGATTTGGAGAGCAAGTATTGTGCTTTGAGTACACAAGGATCAAAGATAAAAGCGAAAGGAGGTAAAAACGCAAGAGGCGGTGCCCAGGTGTAGGAGCCAGGTGCCCAGTGTCGCGATGCCCAAGCAGGATGTCCCAACACTGTGGTGCCAAGGGCTGAGCGCTGCAATGCCCAGTGCAAGAATCAGTTTCGCATTTTAATCAGATTTGTTTTGTCTCTCACTTGCTTCAGGACTCTCTAAAATGACTTTCACACGTTCAGGGTGAACCTAGGTTGTCCTAAAGCCTATATAAAGGCTTTTAATTGGCTTGTAAACATATATTTATGATATCTTAGTGATCAAATATAAATCTTTATAATTTTTAGTGAGAGAAACTTATTGTTTACAAGAGAGAGTGTGTTCTTTATGAGTCTTTCTTATAAAAGGCATACTTAGTAAGTGCCTTAAGATTCAATAATAAGAGAGTGTGATCTTCATCCACTGTGGATGTAGGTAAGTTGCCGAACCTCGTATATTTTGTGTTATTTCTTTGACCTTTCTCCCTCTAGGTTTTTAATTGTTTGTTTCAGCATTATATTACTTGGGATATTTACTCGTTTGATTACTTCCACTTTAAAAAATTAATATCAGAGCTTGGTTTTGAGTAGATATGGCTACACCCAAGTATGAGGTAGAAAAATTCAACTGGATGAATGACTTCAATCTGTGAAAGATGAAGGTTAAGGCATTTTTGATGAGTCAACGGTTAGGCTTGGCATTAGAGAAGATTGCAGCTCTATCTAGTGAAAAAGAGAAGACGCTAGAGTCATCAAAGACTAAAGCAGAAAAAAAGGACATTCAAGAAAGAACTCACAGTACAATCGTTTTATCATTAAGCGATGAAGTACTGAGGGAGGTAGCAGGTGAGACGACAACGATTGATCTTTGAAAGAAGCTTAACTCCTTTTATATAGAAAAATCATTGGCCAATAGATTGCACATAAAAAGGAAGCTATATCAGCCGTCCATGTCGGAGAGAACGCTGATAAAAGATCATATAGATGCCTTTAATAAAATCATTTTTGATCTTGAATCCATCAACATTAAGATAGAATATAAAGTTAGGGTGATTATCTTACTGAGTTCACTCCCTAAAAGTTATGAGAGCTTTATTGATACGTTGCTCTACGGCAGAAAGAGTTTAACGATGAGTAATGTGAAATTATCATTAAACTCAAAATTATTAGAAAAACAGATCGTGGAAAATGCAGAAAGTCTATCTGTAAGAAGAAGACCCTCATATAGAGATGAAAGGAAAAATGGCTCAAGATGAAGTTCAGGACTCCTAGAAAGTGCCATTGCTACAAGAATGAGGGGTACTTCATAGAAAACTATTCATAGAAAAAAGTATAAGACAAGGAAAAAGTAGATGCTACGCTTGGTTATGGTGATAGCTACAATAATATAGAGACTCTAGTTGCCACTGATGGTAAGAATACTGAATAATAGGTTCTAGATTCTTGTTGTACATTTCACATGTGCCTATACAAGTCTTGGTTTATAAATTTTTAGCCCATTAGTGGTGGTAAAGTGTTAATGGGTAATGACATTTCTTGTCAGATGATGAAAATTGGAAGTATTAAACTTATGCTATATGATAGACGAGTACCAGAGTTAATAGAAGTTAAGTATATTCCTGACCTCAAGAGGAACTTTATCTTACTAGAGACTTTATACCAGAATAGGTGTTCTATCAAGATTAAAAGAGGGGTTTTAAGAGTATTAATAGGTTCTATAGTAGTAATGAAAGGAGAGAAGTACAAAGGCGTTTATATGTTTAAAGGTGAAGTTGTAAGTAGTTCTGTATTATTTTCTGTAGATGATGAAAATATGAACACCAAGTTGTCGCATCTTAGACTAGCATACCTAGACGAGAGAAATCTGAAGGAGTTATTTAGTCAAAAGCCATTTGGTGAAGATAAGTTTCATCCATTGTAGTTTTGTGAACATTGTGTACTAGGAAAAGCACAGAGGGTGAGGTTTAGTATCGGCGAACACAAGACTAAAGGGACATTTAACTACATACACTTGTATCTTTAGGGACCAGCTTAGATAGCTACCTATGGTGGTGTTAGGTATTTTCTCAGTTTGATTGATGACTATTCAAAGAAGCTGTGGGTCTATGTATTGAAGAGTAAGTATCAAGTGTTAGCTCTCTTAGGAAGAATAATACTTAGAAGTTAGTTGAGAGACCTCAAAAGAAACTGGTTGGGTGTAAGTGGGTGTATAAAATGAAGGAGAGGATACTGAGGATAGAGCCTACGAGATTCAAGATTAGGTTAGTTACACAAGGTTTTACTCAGAGAGAGGGAGTAGACTTGTATGAGATATTCTGTCCGATCGTCAAACACACATCCATTAGGATTTTGTTAGCTATGTTTGTAAATCGTGATTTACATCTAGAACAGATAGATGTAAAGACTGCTTTTTTGCATGAAAATCTTGAAGAGACAATATACACGGCATAGCCGTAAGGGTTTGTGGAGCCAAAAAAAAAAACAATCATGCTTGTTTGTTAAAGAAGTCGTTATATGGGTTAAAGTAATCACCTAGATAATGGTATAAAAGATTTAATGAGTTTATGATGGCTTGTGGTTTTAATAAGAGTAAGTATGACAGATGTGTGTACTTTAAAAACTTAAGTTGTGGGATGATGTATTTACTTTTATACATCGATAATATGTTGATCGCGTACAAGAACATGGAAGAGATACAGAAACTCAAGAAGCAGTTAAGTGGTGAGTTTGAGACAAATGATTTAGGAGCAGTGAAAAGAATATTGGGTATGGATATTGTGAAGGAAAAAAGAGATGCTATCTTCTTATCTCAACAATGATATACATATATACTCAAGATCTTAGAGAAGTTTGGTATGTCCAATGTAAAGGTTGTCATTACTCATTTGGATATGCATTTCAAACTCTCAGCAGTATAGTCGCCGACATCCAAAGAGGAGAAACTACATATGAGTAAAGTACTGTATGCAAACGCTATGGGAAGCATCATGTATATAATGGTTTGTACAAGATCAGATATAACACTGGCTGTAAATGTGGTGAGTAGATACATGGTGAAGCTAGGTAAGGATCACTGGCTTGCAATGAAATAAATTTTGAGATATCTTAAGGGGACGTTGAATTACGGATTGATGTATAAAAGGGATGAGGATAACAGTGTAATCGTAAGAGGATCGTAAACTCAGATTATACAAGTGCTTTAGACAAGAGAAGATCGTTGACAGGTTACGTGTTCATAGTGTTTGGGTGTAATGTATGTTAGAGATTTGTTCTACAAAATGTTGTTGAACTATCTACCATAGAGGCGGAGTACAAAAGAATGAGAGAAGCTATTAAGGAGGCTGTGTTTTTGAAAGGCATATGCGTAAAGGTAATGGCAATTGAAGATGTGAACATCAATGTGTATTGTAATACCCAGAGTGCTATACACCTAAACAAGCATCAAGTGTTTCATGAGAAATCTAAACATATTGATGTATAGCTCCATTACATTTGAGAGATTGTCAAAAGTAGAGAAGTTAGTCTAATAAAGATAGAGTCGTTTGAAAATCCTGCTGGCATATTAACTAAGCCACTATCCTTGATTAAGTTTATCTTCTGCAAGGATTTATCCAGAGTCACTACTTTGTAAAGGTGACCAAAGATTCAGAGATGAGAGATCGAGTTACCTTGTGAATGATTTTGAATCAAGGAGGAAATTTTTGAGAAAGTTAATTAAAAATCATCGGGATATGATTTAGAAAGCAAGCTAAGACATTGTGTGCGTAAGGATCGAAGGCAAACGTGAAAAAAGGCAAAAACGCAAGAGACGGTGCCTAGGTATGGGCGCCTCGATGCCAGGTTGTGGGCGCCGCGGTGCCCAAGATAGAATATGAGCGTCACTGTGCATAGGCGGGATGTCCTAGCCCTACGGTACCAAGGGCTGGGCGTTACAGCGCTGGAATCAATTTTCCATTTTAATCAGAATTATTCCATCTCCCACTTGCTTCAAGACTCCTTAGTACAATTCTTATATGTTTAGGGTTAACCTAGGTCATCCTAAAGCCTATATAAAGGCTTTCAATCGGCTTGTAAACATATCTTAGTAATCAAATATAAATCTTTGCGATTCTTAGTGAGAGAAACCCTTTGTTTATAAGAGAGAATGTATTCTTTGTGAGTCTTTCTTGTAAAAGGCATACTTAGTGAGTGCCTTGAGATTCAATAATAAGAGAGTGTGATCTTGATCCACCGTGGATGTAGGCAAGTTACCAAATAACGTAAATTCTGTGCGTTGTTTCTTTAGCTTTCTCTCTCTAGGTTTTTAATTACTTGTTTCAACATTATATTACTTGGGATATTTTACTCGTTTGATTGCTTCTGCTTCAACACTTACTTTCTTTGCCTTTGAGATATATATTAACACTAATGTAACCAAGGTCTTTAACTTGGCTCATATTCGTCTGTAAGCTCTTAGCTTGGCTTTAATATTCGGTTCAGGGTCTGTAATTTTGCTTTGATACCACTTATTAGTATTTTAACTTTTATAATTTGATTAAAAATTATGTTAGAAGTACATTAAACATTAAGATTAATAAATCACACAAAGAAAATAAGAAATTTAATTTAGTTCACTTTAAAGCTATATCCATAGATGAAAGAATAATTTACTATAATATTATAATATAAAATATAAGAATACTCTAAATATGTTTTCCATAACCCCTCATAAAGTTTCTCTATCATAGTTTTTTCATTGAACCTCTAGCCTATTTATATAATAAGTGATATCTAATTCCTTGTTGATCTTGTATTCTTAATCTTTGTTTAACTTGGACTCTACCTTTAATAAAATAAATCCTAAAAGAAAATTACTAATTTAGGAATCTCTTAAACCAAATCAAATAAGGTAATTTAGGTATTTTTAAAAAAAGTTTAGTTTAATCTAACATTGTCTCCCTTATACTAAACTTTTATATCTCTTTAATAGACTATGTTTAGTGTCATTTCTTTATAATCTTCCTTAAGCCAAACTCTAGTTTCTCTAACTATAAAGTATGTATTATACTCACTTAAGGCTTTTCATAAGAATCAATCCACCAACCACTTTTTAGGTAAATATTTACTTCACACGCACTCATTATCCTTTTTTAACCTAACAACTTGTTAAATCCATTTCATTATTTTTTTTCCTTTTTTAAAGTCAATTGTGATTTTCAATTATTGGGACAACTTTGTTCCCAAATAATTATAAGTACTTAATCAACCCAAATCAAGGATCTTTTTTTTATTTTATTTTTGCATGAACACTATTTTTATAGATGCTGAAGTTTGCTCTCTCTCTTTTTCCTTCATGAAGATATACTTGAATTGCATTTTCTTTTTGTAAATTTGTCCCTACTTTTTTTGCCTCTAAGATATATGTTGGCGCTAATATAACCAAGATTTTAACTTGGCCCATATTTAGCTTCTCTTGGACTCATAGCTTTTGGCTTGAGTTTGATATTTGCTCCAGAGTCTTTATTTTGGTTCTAATACCACTTGTTAGCATTTTAGCTCTTATAGCTTGTTTAAAAATATACTAAAAGTATATCAAACATCAAGAATAATAAATCACACAAAGAACATAAAATATTTTAACATGGTTAACCCTAATTTGGGCTATATCCATGATTAAGAGAATAATCCATTATAATATTAAAATATAATTACATGAGTACTCATATGCCCTTTTATATTTGCTAGTAGTTCTTGAGATCTTATTTGCTCTCCTAGGGAAGAAGGGGGTCTTGGTTTGAAGAAGTTGGACATGCTTAATAAAGGTTGTTTGCTGAAAAGGCTTTGGGAATTAAGGGTTGATAGTTCTATTTGTGCTAATTATTTACAGTCTTGATATTCTTTCAGATCTTGTAAAGCAAATTATGCCTCTTCTTTAATTTGGCCGGTTTTAGATTCACGTTAGATTCTTTGGACACAGGTTAAAAAAAAAAAGGTTTTAGGGATAACAGTTTGATAGATGATTATATGATCCCATTCTTAATTGATCTTCCATTGGGCTTTACAACTCTCAAGTAAACTCAAAATAGAGATTTGCCCTTAAAATCAGGTTATGATTACCTTCATTATCACAATACTATGGTTGATTAGAGTTTTATAATTTAGCAAAATTTTTATACCTTCTAAGTTTTCTATGGTAGTGTTGGGCCTTCTTTAGAGCAAGCTACTTACTGAGGACATTCTATAAAGTCGAGGTATTTGTATGGTTTTAGTGTGTTCTCTCTATCCTACCCCTTCACATTTAGATTCTACAATTATCTTTTTGGTACTTGTTCTTTTGCTTCTCTCATCTGGCATTAGTTAGCCTTCCATTTTGGAATCTTTTTTCTAGTGATTAATGGGGTTTAAGATCTTTGGTCTTTTATCACAAGGCAAACTTTTAGTCCTCATCTACTTTATATGTGGCAAGTGTCTGCTTTCTTTCTAATTCAATTGCTTTGGCGAGTAAAAAATAGCATTTACTTTAAAGGGCATAGACCTTCTTTGCATAGGCTTCAGTAAGACTATCATGTTTACTTGATCCATTTCTCTAAATTTAGTCTTGGTTATATGTCTTGTATTGATATAGCTATTATGCATAAGTTGAATTTGCTATTTTCTCTTGGCAAAGCCTCTAAAGTAGATATTCTTAATTAGAGTCTTCCTTCTATTAGTTGAATTAAAGTCCATATAAATGGTCTATCAAAGGGAAATATGGGAGAAGCTATTTTTCATAATGATTGTGATAATTTTCTAGATGGTTTTAGTGCAAAATTGGCCATAATATTACTTAGTATACTGAAGTGTTGGTAGCCTTTTGGCTATTGAGCATGCATTTACTCAGGGGTTAGTGTAAATATGTCCTTAAGTGTGATTCTTTAGCAACCCTAAGCTTCATCCTCCTTAGCCTCTTCAAAATCATTAGATCAATTGTCAATGCTATATTTTTGCAATGAATTTTCACTGTGTGCTCACCTTTTGAGAAAGCAATTCTGTTGTAGATACTTTGGCTAATTTGGGGCTTCTTTAAAATGATTTCATTTGATAGGAACATCCTCCAACTCCAATTGCTAAAAGCCTTTTAGATAATGCAAATGGATTTCTTAATTATAGATTCTCTTTGTTTGTTCATTTTCCTTCTTTTAGATTGGATGGAGGAGTTTGGTTTCATGTCCTCCATCCTTCAATGTTTCTTTTTTCTATTTTGCTTAATATAATATACCTTGATTTTTTTAAGGTTGCATAAAAAATGCCTTTCCATAGTTTCTCTCTCATAGTTTTCTTATTGATCATCTAGTCTCTTTATATAGTAAATAATATATAATTCCTTATTGAAGTTATATTCTTAATCTTTGTTCAACTTGGACTCTACCTTTAATAAGGTAAATCTTAAAAAGAAATTACTAATTTAGGAATCTCATAAACCAACTCAAATAAAGTAATTTAATTCTTTCCTAAATAAGTTTGGTTTAATCTAACAGTGATAACCCTATCTTGACATAGTATCCGAAAAAGTAGAGAAATGGCTTAATTATTTAATGTACAAGCATGAAACCTACGAGACAATGTGTAAGAATTTCTTGGCTCAAAAGTGGAGACACGAATTCTAGTTACTTCCACCATAAGGCGTCAAGGAGGTAAGCTAGAAACACCATTGATTGGTTGTTTGACAAACATCACAATTGGCAGGAAGATATGGGTCGAATTAAAGAAAATTTTGAGTTATTTTGATACTCTTTTCATAACCTCTAAGCGAATTGATGAAGACCTACGAAATATGCTAGAATGTGTTAATTCGTGAATATCAACACCTAGTGAAAATTAGTTGGATGCCCTATTTCATTTAGAAGAAATTCGGCGCGTAATCTTCCAGATGTACCTCATGTAGGCACTGGGTAAAGATGGAACACGGACATTTTTTTTTACCATAAGTTCTAGGATGTTGTTGGAAGTGATGTCTCTGATACATGTCTCAAATTACTTAAAAATTGAGGCAATCTTCGAAATAAATGAAATATTATTTGCACTCATTTTGATAAGTGATCATCTGGAACATCTAGTTAATTTAGACCTATTAGCCTATGTAACCTGGTTTATAAAATTATTACAAAGTCTTCAGCCAATATACTTTGTGACATTCTTAGGGAGGTTATCTCTAAACTCAAATTGCTTTCATAGCTGGTTGGCTTATCACTGACAATGCAATTATCGGGTTTGAATGTGTCAATGCAATCAAGTGCCAAAAGAGTTCTAAAGAAGATTTTCTAGCACTTAAGTTGGACATGTCAAAAGCATATGACAAAGTGGAGTAGTATTTCCTTAAGGCCACGCTGAAGAGGTTGGGTTTTTCAAACAAATGGTGCCAAAGATTATAAGTTATGTTTCATCTGGATCTTATTTTATTCTATTGAATGGTAAACTGATGAGGGATCCCAAAACTGACAAGGGTGCTCCACCAAGGGGATCTGCTATCACCATACTTATTTCTCATTTGCGTGGAAGGCTTATAAACATTGATAAAGAAGGATGAACAAAGGAATGAGATTGAAGGATACAAATACAGTCGTCAGAGGCTTATAATTTCTTATCTTTTCTTCTTGGACGATAGCCTTATATTTTCTAAGGCCACAACTCACTGTAAATCAATCAAACAAGAGATGCTGAAGTACGTTAATGCATCAGGGAAAATATTGGTGAACTTTAAGAAATCCCCAGTCTGTTTTGAGAAGGTGGTTAAGGATAATTTAGCAAATAAACTTGGGGACTTTCTTGGTGTGGTACGTGCTGTTTGCCATGAAAAATACCTAGGTCTACCAAGTTTTGGAGAAAGAAATAGGCATTCATTATTTGCTTTTATAAAAGGAAAAGACATGGAACAATTTGAGAGAATGGAAATCAAAGTTGTTCTGTGTAGCGAGACGAGAAGTTCTGATGAAGGCAATTATCGAGTTAATTCCTGCATAATTTGTGATCCTTTTTTTCTATCTTGTAAGTGGGAAGCGCTTTGATCTTTGTGGCAGCAAGGAAAATGGGGGCTAGGATTTTGAGACCTATTTTTGTTGAACAAAGTGATGCTCGACAAACAATGATGGAGGATCTTGACAAACCCAAACTCATTGATTGCCCAGGTTCTTAAAAATCTTTATTTTGTTAATTCTTCCTTCTTAAAGGTTAAGTCGGCCACAACGACATCTTTTATCTGGAAAGGCATTTTATGGGGTAGAAAAATAATTTTAAGGGATTAAGATGGAGGATCAGAAATGGGTCCTCAACCCTGGTCTATCATGATCTGTGGCTTCTCCGGCCATCGACTTTCAAGCCCCTTTACCTGCATATGTTGACTGAACATATGAAAGTGGTAAATTTGAAGATAGCCTTAGAAAGATACATTAATGTGGCATTATGATACTCATGGAAGGTACTCAGTCAAAAGTGAATGCTAGCTTGCGTTCTCCTTACAGGGATGTGTGAGTACTTCCTCAACCTCATTTGTAACAGCATGGTAGAAGCAACTCTAGCAACTTACAATTCCATTGCAAATTAAAATATTTATATAGAAGGGAGCCAATGATTGGGTGCCAACGAATGAGAATCTAAAGAGACTCCATGTCCCATTCATGAAATCTGCCTGAAATGTGAAATAGAAGCTAAGAAAACTATTCGTGTTCTTTGGCTGTGCCGAACTCTTAAATAGATGAGAGATAAAAATGAGTTCATGGATGGGATCTTTTGTTGCCACTAAACTTCATGCCAAGAATTCATACTTTCATACATGCACCAGCTGAATAAAAAAGACTTAAGAGTTGCTGTTTGTGATTTTATAGAGGGATTGGTATGCGAGAAATTATAGTTTCATAGAAATATGATTTTGAATATTGAGGAAATTGTGGGTTGGTTGAAGGGATACCTAGGTGAATTCAATTCAGCATGCAAAAGACTAATTGAAATATCCAAGCACAGTCTACATTAATGCAGACGTTATTTGAAATAAGATTAGAGAATGATTGGCTTAGGCATTATCATTCGAAACTACCAGGGAAAAGTGATGCTCTCTAGTGTGAAAAGGTTGCCATCGTTATTTGTTGTTTTGGTTGTTGAAACTCTAGCTATTTTCAAAGATTTATCCTTAGCCCAAGAGCTGTAGGTAGTTCAAATGAGATTCAATCAGATACGGCGACGATCCTTGATGATATCCTCTTAGACATCATGAAACCCCATACTTTAATTATTCATTTTTTTCTTTATTAAATTTAGCCCATATTTGTTAGCTGAACATTGGACTTTTAATATAAGGCAGTCTATTAAATTAGTTTAGCCCAATTGGTGAAACTATTTAGAATTTTTGTTTTTTTTTTTAAAGAAAGAAAAGAGATGATTTGCTTTGTTATGATGCCAACGAGAAACAATCGGGAAAAGAAAAAAAAAGGGAAAAGAAATTGAAGAATGACAGAGAAGAAAGAAGAAGAAACAAATAAAAAAGAGAAGAAAATGAAGACAAAATTGTTAATGAGAAACAAAGGTGGGAAAAGAGAGAAGATTAGGGTTTTTATTAATGGAGCAACAATGAATAGGGATTTCAGGTGAGTTCATTTTCTGTGTGTTTCTATTAGATATATTAATTTGAGGAATTGGTGAGCTATATGGATTATTGAGTATAAGTGTACGAGTAAAAACAAAGATCATAACGGATTTGTAGAATTTGTGTACAATAGTGGTTTATTTCGTGATTTCTAAAAACTATTGTGATTCGACTTTAGGTCTGAAAATTTAACCTATGTAACTAGACACTTTAAGGAACATTTAGAACCTTGAATCATTGAAAAAATTCATGAACTCGAGATTTTGTGATTTTTTGAAGATGATTCTGAAATTCTGAAAATCCTCTGTTTCTGCAGCATAATTAACTTTCAAACTGAGTTTTATCTATCAAATGATCTTAAAAAAATCATGGGTTTTTAAAAAATGATAATTATGCATGTCTATTATATCATATACAAATTTAGAAATTTAAATCATTAATATTGAATTGTTATGATTTTCTAAAGAGAGTGGTCTCAGTGCAGAATTTTGTTTTGACAGATTCTAGAAGTCTTGGAAAGAAATTATTTAAAAATATTTACTCAATGAATTTATCCATAAATGATTTATTGTATACTAATATATGTGTAATAAATAGTTTTGATGTGGTTTCATAATTTTTGAATAAATATATGATTGTATAAAATTCAGAGAATAAAGGCTGCTCAATAGATGTTCTAATTTGATCAAGTTAAAGACTTAGTTTTAAAAATGATTATGACTTAGATTTTGAAGGAGATAAAATCTAATTTTCTTGATTTAATAATGCTTTATGTCTCAAGAGTAATATATATTTTTTATTCCAAAAAAAAAAAAATCTTATTGATGCATAAGAAAATTCGGTTTAAATATTAGTAGTCGAAATTAAAAGATTTTAGAAAAACCTTAAGTCTCAAAATTTGATTGGTTTCGAATTATATTATTTTATGGGCTTAAATTGTCGATTATCATTATTTTAGGATTCCATGGAGATAGAATTTATGATTTAGATCCAGAAACACAAAGTCAGCTCAACTTAAAAGTCAAAAACTATATTGTGAGAGAGACGCTTCGCGCTAAACTAGATACTACACAAGGAGATTTGTGAGTAGATACTTAAACTATTTTCGTGATTTCTACTCTATGATTTTTAAAATATATATGTATATATTTGAAGCATGATGAGCATGGGTTTTATAGCTAATAATATGCATGTTTTTCCTTGATCACCATTTATCTTGAATTATACTTTAATTTATGAAATAATTTTTCTTATGTTATATAGAAAGCATCCATACTATGGTTTCAAATTTAAAATGTTTATTTTGAGATTGTGTTTGTTTTATATCAGTAGCATTGATTTTTAATGTTTTGATATTAAAGAGAATGAGATACGATATAATGATATGACATAAGTTCATATGTTATATAAAGAAATGGTTTGAAACCACTAGGCTGTCCTCTCCCCCTTTAGATAAGATATGAGATTCAGGCTTTTGGGGCCCATCTGTACACACACATAGGCTTTAGCCCGGGTGTATGGGCACTTTACTATTTGAGAGCTAGTTTGCTCTGCGCATGTGTACGACGAGGATATGAGATGAGTCGACGAGCATGAGTCCAATGCTCTACTTGAGAGACATTCTGGGTACGACGAGGTTTTCCCCTGAGTACTAGTTTAGTGTGGTTTTCTATATCAATAGTAGTATATGATGTTTTAAATACCAAATATGTTTGATCATGCCCACCTAAGAAAATATATGACAGTAAATTTCAAATGCTTATATTAGAGTATATGAGTTATCACTGTGAGAAAAATAAAATAAATATATTTCACTGTAAATATAAAACTGTATAATAAACCCTTTATATAGGCATAACATATTACAAAATAGGAAAATGACATATATAATAGGAAATAACATTTCACATTAATAACATATATATATGGTAGGAGAGTATAAAGGAATTATTCCGTAATCATTCCAGAATAATTCTAGAATAATTTCTTATTACCCCCCCTTAAACTCAAGATGGTGCAGTAGAAGCAAACTTCAGTTTGGAGACTAGAGCATAGAAACGGCGTGGAAATAGAGATTTAGTAAAGATATCAACAGGTTGTTCCTCGGATAAGATGGAGTGGAGCATGATAGTGCCTTGAGAAACATGTTTCCAAACAAAATGACAATCTGTTTCAATATGTTTAGTCCGCTTACGAAAAACATCATTGTGGGCAATTTGGATAGCACTTTGATTGTCACAATAAAGAGATATAGCTCAAGTGTGAGAAATATCCATATCTTCAAAAAGCCAGCGGAGCCAGACTTGGGTAGTATCTGCAAGAGTATAGTATTCAGTTTCAGTACTCGAGCGAGCAGTAATTGTCTGTTTCTTACTTTTCCATGAAAGAAGAGAATCACCTAAGAAAAGACAAAATCCAGTAGCAAATCGTCGATCCATAGGATCACTCGCCCAATCCGCATCAGCATAAGCACGTAACACAAGAGGAGAGTGAGCTAAAAAATAGAGACCATGAAAAAGTGTACCTTTGAGATAACGTAGGATATGAAGAACTGCTGCATAATGAGAGGTACAAGAAGCGGCCATAAACTGACTGACAGCATGAATAGCATGAGCAGTGTTTGGGCGAGTAATTGTAAGATAGATCACACTACCAACCAACTAACGATAGAGGGTAGCATCACTGAAAAGAGTACCATCAGAGGATCGGAGTTTGGCATTAGGCTATAGAGGAGTGGAGGCAGTCTTACTGTCTGTCAACTCAGCTTTAGCAAGTAGATCGGATGCATATTTAGCCTGAGAAAGATAATACCCAGTAGAGTTAGATAGTACCCCAAGGCCAAGGAAATAACTAAGGTTGTCAAGATCTTTCATTTCAATGTGCTGCTGAAGAAAGTTCTTGAGAGTGAAAATACCAAGAAGATCATCACCCGTGATAATTATATCATCAACATAAATAAGAAGGAGAACATAACCTTGTGCTGTCTTGTGGACAAAACGAGCGGAGTCATATGGCCTAGACTAAAAACCATGTTGAAGAATAGTCCTATTAAACTTTGTAAACCATGCACGAGGAGCTTGTTTAAGACTATATAAAGCACAACGAAGTTTACAGACTTTTTCTAGATGATGTGGATTACCAAGAGGGGGCTTCATATATACTTCTTCAGTGAGATCACCATTAAGGAAATCATTTTTGACATCCATTTGAAATAGTGTCTAACCACGAACTGCAGCAACAACCAATAAATTTCGAACAGAAGTAAGTCTAGCAACTGGGGCAAAAGTTTCTTCATAATCAATTCCATATTCTTCAGTAAGACTTTTGGCAACAAGATGGGCTTTATAACACTCAATAAATCCATCAAATTTAGTCTTGATCTTGTACACCAATTTACATCCAATGACAGTTTTATTAGATGGAAGAGTAACAAAATCCCAAGTATGCGACTTCTCAAGGGCCTGCAATTCTTCTATCATTGCTTGCTGCCAAACAGGATTAGAACTAGCCTCGAAATATGATTGAGCCTCATATAAAGAAAGGGTAGTAGAGAAACAGTGATAATCTCGAAGTTTAACAGGAAGTTCTCTTACTCGAGATGAACGACGAAGAGAGGGTGTAGAGGAAACCTCAGGGATGTTAAGAGCAGATCCTTTAGACGAGGTAGGAGGCTCAGAAGTAGGCGTCGTTTCAGTAGATTCACATATATGAAACTTAGAAGAAATATCTGTAGGTGAAGTATCGGGAAAAAGATCAACATAATTATCTGTAAAAAGTTGTGACATAAGAGGTGACACAGATTTAAAGTTAGATACAGAGAAAAACATCGTATGCTCGAGAAAGACCACATGATAGAGAAACACGAAGACGGTTAGATATAGGATCCCAACACCTATAACCTTTATGTTCTATCCCGTATCCCAAGAAGCAATATAATCGAGTATGTGGCAAGAGTTTAACGTGCTTATATTTTTGAAGTAGGACAAAACAAACACAATCAAATACTTTGAGGAGTTTGTAATTAGGTGAAGTTCTATAAAGACGCTCATAAGGTGATTTGTTTTCTATAATGGGAGAAGGAATACAATTAATGGTAAAGACAGCGATCAAAGCAGCCTTTCTTAAAAAGCATTCAGGACAAGAGGAAGAGATAAAAAGAGCACGAGTAGTATCTAAAATATGTCTGTGTTTACGTTCAGCTATCCCATTTTGCTGAGATGGACCAAGACAAGACCTTTGACATATAGTACTATGTTCCTGTAAAATATTTAGAAAATCAAAATCTCTATACTCCATGGCATTATTAGTACAAAAAATCTTAATAGGACATGAGAACTGAGTTTTAACCATTTGAGCAAAATCTCCGTAAATTTTAGTAAATTCGGATCGTTGTTTCATAAGAAACAACCAAGTATACCAAGAATAGTCATCAACGAAGATCACAAAATATTTGGATCCTCACATTGTAGGATTTAGAGAAGGGCCCCATATATTAGAATGTATAAGATCAAATGGAGCATGGGAGACAGTAGTACTATTATCAAAAGATAAGGTTGGTTGTTTAGCTAAAGGACATGTAAGACAATCATCTTTATTATAAAAAATAATACCTAAATGACCACTAGATACCAGAGATCAGATGTGATTGACTGACGTATGACCGAAACGAGAGTGTCAAAGATGTAATGAAGGCACTGAAGAGGTAGATACTGCAGACGAAGGATATAGAAAGGATAAATCTAAAGAAATAAGTTCATACAAATGTTTACTACTTCTGGTCTTTAACAACTAGAAGTAGTAAACAAGACATTAAGACCAAGTTCGCATAAGTGACTAACAAACAAAATATTTAATGTAAGGTTAGGAATTAAAAAAGTGTCAGATATAGAGAGATTAAGGCAAGACGCTCGACCAACATAGTTAAATTTCATGAGAGAACCATTAACAGTTTGAATAGATGGTAAATAGGAATTAAGAGTTTTAGAGGAGAAAATTGTAGGATCAGAAGTCATGTGATTACAACATATAGAGTCAAAATATCAAGAAGAATTACCTGAAGTTTTAGAGGAAGTAGAAATTAAGGGTTTATCAGAATTAAAAAAAGAGTAGATAGAGTAAAGATTCAAGATTATTAGGGGAACGATTCACACTATCTTGTGCAGTAGTAACAACAGGTCCTGTAAAAGCAACACCTTGAGATGGTCCAAGTATGTGGCATGGCTTAAGTAGAGCAAAATTAGCAAAATAACACTGAGAAGTTTCACATTTATCCATAAATTCCAAAACCTATTTTTTTTTACTAATGACAACTTAGTCCATAAACTTATACTAATTACAAGTTAACCCCTAAAATTTTAAAAATTATAAATTGAGCCCTAAATTTTGAATAATTATAAATTGGCCCCTCAATTTTTTTAAAATTATAAATGACCCTTAAATATAATAATTATAAAATAGCCCCTAAAATTTTCCAAAATTATAAAATGACCCTTAAAAATATAATAATTGCAACAATACTCCAAAACTATTGAAAATTATAAAAATTCCTCAGAAGAATAGAAAATTATGATCTAGCTTTAAATACTGAAAAGTTTACAAATGGGCCCTTAATAAGAAACACTATACTTCAGGTGGCGTGTCCGGTCGACTCCGACCTCTGATTGGCATAAACTCAGCGGTGTTTGAACAGTCGATGATTGAGGATTATTTTGGTCAGGGCGGTGTCAGTCACATCGCCGTAGAACGGCCAGAATCTGAAGTGAAAGTGACTGGCGGCAATGGTGTTCTGGTGGTGCGTCCGGCGATTTTTGATCTCTGATTGGCGCGTCGTCGACGGCGTTGAAATGGCCGGAGTATTCTGAGGTAGGCGGTGGCTATTACAGCAAACTTTCAGAGTTTTTCGATGACTTTTCAAAAAAAACTCCAGTGGATTCCGACAGGTTTTGAAAAAGTTCCGACAAATCTTCGACTAAACCAAGTGACAGTGAAAAAACTAAAACTCTAATACTATGTAAGAAATAGAAAATGAATATATTTCACTGTAAATATAAAATTGTACAATAAAGCCTCTATATAGGCTGTAACATATTATAAAATAGAAAAATAACATACATAATAGAAAATAATATTTTACATTAATAACATATATATATGGTAAGAGATAGTTTCGGACACGAAATCTCAACTCATGGCCAAAAGTTTTTAACTTTTAACCACAAAGTCTTAGTTTGTGGTGAATAGTTTAATAACCAAAACCTTTTGCTCTCCCTTGAGTATAGGCTATGATTTTACCCACAAAATATTTGAAGTTAAGAAAAGCCACATTTAACCATGAATTCTTTGTGGCTAATAGTTCGCTAGCAAATATATTTTGAATTAAAATTTATAATTGTAATTGTATATAATGGCAATTGGAATTCAAATCATCATTAAAATTTGAGTTAAAAATGTAATACTTATAAATGTAATTAGAATTGATGTTATAATTGTAATTTTAGTAATTGAATTGGAATTGAAATCATAATTGTAATTAGAAATGCAATAACTAGAATTGAAATTTGATTTTAAAATATAATAATTATAAATATAATTGGAATCAAAATAATGATTGTAATTGGATTTGGAAATGTAATAATTAGACTTGAAATTTGACTTGAAAATATAAAAATTAAAATATATTTGAAATTGATATTCTATTTGTAAATGTAATTTTATGTAATTGTAGTTAGAATGTAAATATAATTGTAATTGAAATTTTTTAATAATTAGAATTGAAATTTGAATTGATAGTATAATAATTAATTATAAATATAATAATTGTGAATGTAATTGGAATTAAAATTGTACTTTTCAATTGTAATGCTACATAATTAAAAATGTAATTTTCATTGTAATTAGGGGTGCACACGATGTAATATTCTTTTAAGAGGAATAAATGACGACAATGATTCAACACAAAGATTTTCAGTGCCTATATAATAGACTATTTAGCCATAAAAAATATCGTGGCTAAAGGTGAACGTTTTCAATGGCTATATAATAGATTATTCGGCCACTAAAAATTTCGTGGTCAAATAGTAATTATTTGCCCCGAAAAAGTTTCATAACCAGATAGAATATTTAGTTACAAAATATTCATGGCCAAATAGTAGAATATTTAGCTATCAAATAAATTTTTGTCTTAATAATTTCTTTCTAACCATGAATAGTTCTTGGCTAAATAACCATTTTAAACACAAAATATTTTGTTGGTAAAAGGACATTTTTAGCCATAAATGTTTGCAATAAAAAGTTTTTCTCTAATAATTTTGTGAATCTATTATGAAATTGTATTTAGGCACGAAATAGTTTCGTGATTAAAATACCTTTTCGAAACACATTTCATCTCGCACTATAGGTGATGATAATAATTGCTAAATGTTTCGTGACTAATAATTTTAAGCCACAAAATTCATATTTTAGCCATGAATTTTTGTGTGGCTAAAAGATGTCTTGTAGTGTTTGGCCATTTTCTTTGTTATGATTGGGTTTTGACTTTAATTAGTTGTGTTTTTCTTTGCTATTACTGCCATTTTTTGTTTTTTGCTACTTTGTCTTTTTAGAACTAAGATTTTGGCCATAGAAATTGACTTCTAACTCTAGTTCTATTGCTTTTAGTTTTGCTTTCTTGCTTGCTTTGATTGATTAATCAGAAGATTAATTGCTTGCTAGTTTTGATTTATGTAATTAGTAGACTAATTGCTTGTTATTTTTATTTTGGTATACTTCGAATTGCTTGAAGTGTACGTATTTGCTCCTCTTGCATTTTTATGTACTTGATTGATTTTGCTTGAAGCAACTAGGAGATTAATTTTTTAAATTGGTTTTGCTTCAATGTGTTTTTATTTGTTCAAGCCGATTCAATTGCATATATATAGTTTGTTTTGTCCTCATTTGGAACATAAGCTAAATTGTTTATTTATTATTTTACAAATTATAATGAACTTTGCAGACATCTTACTAAAGGTTCCACGGGACTCTTTAAAAGAGAATACATAAAATGGCCATAAAGTGGTGACAACTAGGCTATAAAAACTACTGTTGAGCCAAGCACCTGAGAGCAAAAACCGATAGGTGAAACAATTACGCCCTAAGTGCACAAAAACAAGAAACTTTTGTAAGAAATTTCACTTCAAGTGGAATTCAAAGGGACAAGTAGTTAGGAAGTGTGGCATGAACCTCACTAGCTTTGCTAGCATAATAGCATAGTTCATGATCCTAATAAATATAAGAGTTAGACGCTATATTTAATGATATTCAGGTGTAGATAATGTTTTAGCTTTGTGTTTAACTAATTTGTTGAAGTTAATTTATTAATTTACTCATTATAGGAAATATGATTTTATCCACAAAATTTGTTAACCACGAACAACATTGTGTCATATAGTGATATTTAGTCTCAAAAACGGAGATTTATGACTAAATAACACAAGATATTAAATAATTATTATAAGGACTATTTAGCCACAAATTTTTCGCAGCTAAAGATATTTTTAGCCACGACATTTTCGTTTGTGGCTATTATGTTTTCCATCAAAGCCCTTGGATTCATGCCCGAAAATTATTTAAGAGTTTAGCCATAAAAATTTCGTGGTTAAAAGAAGTCACCTATAGCTGCGAGCATTTGTGACTAAAAGTAATACAATTTAGTTGCAAAGGTTTAGTTCATAGTTAAATGTACTACATTTAGTCATGAACTAAGTTTTTATGGCTAAATATACTAAGCATTAGCCTTGAAACTTTATTTTGTGGCTAAACATAATAACATATGGGTATAAAAATTTACATTTGGGTTAAATATAACGTTTTTTGGCTATAAAAGCTTAGTTCATAGCCAAAGATAGAGATGTGTAACAACAAATTCTTATTTTGTGGTTAAAGATAGTCCGCTTTAGTCACGAAATATTCATGGATAAATATGGTCACTTTTAGCCATGAAATTTTAGTTCGTGATAAAAAATAGTAACATTTACTCAAACTCTTAGTTCATAGCTAATAATTGTCCACGAAATATTTTAACTTCCAACCCAATTACCAGCCACAGAATATTCGTAGCTAAAAGTCTCAATTAACCACAAAAATTTTGTAGGTAATACTTTATCTGCAAAAGTTTTATAAATTAGCTATTTAAAAATCATAAATATTATTAAAATTAATATTCCAATTGTAATTTAATTTGTTATATCAACTAGAACTATAATATCTTGTAATAATTAAAATTATAATTTAAGTTAAAAATGTATTTATAATTGAAAATGTAATTATTAGAATTGAAATTTGAATTGGAAATGTAATAATTATAAATGTAATTATATGCAATTGGAGTTAGAATTTAAATTGTTATTGTAATTAGAAATATAATCATAAGAGTTAAAATTTGAATAGAAATATAATATTTGTGAATGTAATTGAAATTAGAATTAGAATTGTATGTAATTGGAGGTAGAATTGAAATCATAATTTTAATTGCAAATACAATAATTAGAATTGAAATTTGAATAATTATTATAAATATAATTAGAATTGAAATTGAAATTGTAAGTGTAATTTGGTTGCTAGTTACTATAATTTGGTTATTGGTTACTACTTTAGGAGCAGACCAATTTAATTTAATAAATTGGTTAGTTACAGCATAAAATAGAATTAAACCAACTATTTTATATTTATATCAGATTTATGACTATAAAGTTATTTTGGTTGAGAAAATTGTTCATTGATATAACTAGACCAACTAAACAACTGATTTATTAATAGACATAGGATTCATTTAGTTGTTTTGTTGAGATACAGAAAGTGTATTCTCAAATGAGATAGGGCCTTACCTCTTAATGTTAAAAAATGTAGCATTCATTATGCTTGTAATTGGCACATTCACAATCATACCCCTTAATATCAAATATTAATTTTATATTTTTTTATTGTTTTAAATGTGCTAATATTTTAATTAACTATTTTAAAGATGGAGAAGTTTGATATTGCTAATGGTGTTTGGATTTTATTGTTGAAGTTCACAGTTTATTGATGAGATATGAGAATCCGATATCATATTCTTATGTGTTATGAATGTTGTGAAGTGTTTATTAGGTGTTTATATCTAAAATATAGGGGAAATGTCAAAATTTTGGTAGATTAATTTTATCTTTTTAAATTTATGGAATATTATTATTTAAACAATATTTTGTATTGTAATAAAATTTATTTTTTTCTTAAGAAGGTGTAAGAAAAATATATAAAATAGGAAGAAAATCTCATATAATCATCGTAGTGGGTCTAAATCATTTGTTGCCCATTGTGAACAAAATTCTAAGGTAACATAGTCTTTTCATTTTCACATCATAACAATATTTTACATATTTTTCTTCTATTTTGAATATTTGGTTTAAACATACATTAAGAGTAGTGAAGTACAAAGCTTTCTAAAATTATTTTGGCTACCCATTATAGTACGTGCTCATAAAGGATGGATGAATTATGAGGCTCAATCACGATATGTAAGTGTTATTATTATTATTATTATTTTTACATGTTTCACATTATTTTTTTTAATTTATTGATTTGATAAGGTGATGAAGTTATTATTTTGCTAAATTAGTATTTTTTAGCCACGAATGATTTGTGGCTAAATATGGCTTTTTTTGCTACTGCGTTTTTATGGTTAAAAAGATATCTTTAGTCACAAAAATGATTTAGCCTCGATTTTTGAAATAAATATTTTATTTTTAACAATGGAGAGAATCAAGTATGAAATAATATTTAGCCACAAAATAATTTTATGGCTAATTATTTTTAGCCATGAAATTTGTATTTCATGGCTAATACAATCTGTAGTAACCAGTATCCACAACTAGTAAGAATAAGTATTTATATATGTATAAATATACGTATTATATTTGTATATGGGTGATACTTGATTTATATATTGTTATTAGTAGTGTTTGTATAGGTTAAGGTGATACTATTAGCATTGGGTTTAATTACAAGACTTTAGATTTATTTTAGGGACCAAATTGTAATACTTTGAAAGTTTTGGGGGTAAATTTATAAATATAAAAAATTAGCCACTTAGTATAAAAATACACTTTTAAAACTCTAATTCTCTCATTTTGGTTCAGCTACCTCTTTTAGAGAGAGAGAAGAGAGAAAAAGAGGGGAGAGAAAGAGAAGAAGGAGAAGAAAAAGAAGAAGAAATTGGAATTTTGAATTTTAAGAGGTATATCACAACTATTTCTCAATTTATTGGTGTTAATTATGTTAGTTTCTTTAAGTTTTGATTTCTGAAAATATGTATAATTGAGGATTTGATGTGTATTTCGTATGATATTTTGAGAATTGATGATGATCTATAAGATAGTTTGATAAATCATGATGGATTGTAGAATTTCTGCTTGATAGTCTCTTGATCCAAGAATTTTATAAATTGTTGTGATTCGATTCTGATTTTGCATTTTGATTATATGAAATTAGACATGTTTAGGATCATCTGAGACTTTGAATCGATTCAAAATTCTAGAAATTGAATTTTTTGTGAATTTACCACAATGACCCTGAAATTCTGGAAATTTCCTATGTGAACAGTATAATACAGTGAAAAATAATTTTTGTCCTACTGAATGATCTTCAAAAATTATGAATTTGTGGAATATGATAATTTTATATGTCTAATATGATATACTCGGAATTTAGAATTTAGATCAATGTGGTTGAAGTGTTATGATTTTTTAAAGTGTATCAGCTCATTGCAGTATTTGATTAACAAATTTTTAAAGCTATGGAATAAAATAGTTTTAAAATATTTTTGGCAGTGATTTGGAAGTGAAATATTTATCATGGACTGAGATATGTGTTAAGAGTAATTATGTGGTAGTTTTATAATTTTTGAGTTAGTATATGATTTTATAAAATTAGGAGATTGAATACTATTCAGTAAGTATCTTGATCTTGTCAGGTTAGTAGTTTAGATTTGATGGTATGTATGGAATGGATTGTGTAGGAATTTTGATATAATATTCACATATAAGAAGGATATATGAGTCAAGAATGATATATTCTGATTTTGGAGTAATTGGACATCATTTGATGTATTAGAAAAATTTGTTAAGTGTAAGTGGTTAGAATAACAGATTTTGAGAAACCAAGTATTCAGACCAATTTGATATGATAAATGCATTGTGTATAATTTTGTAAGCTATTTAAAGTATTTTGTGTAAATTGTGAGGCTTATGAAAGGACTAATTTGCATTGATAGGTTAATGAGATTTAAGCTTTGTAGCTAAAAGTGTTAAGAGGTAAGTATACTAGACTTTTTACTGAAATCACAATAAACGTAGTAATTGTTTTATATGATTTTGTAAATGTGGTTAGGAATATGTTTATGTTATGTCAAAGTATACTTTGATATGAAATGTGAAGATATGTATTTATGAATGTGAGCATGGACATACATGTGTTTTTGATAGTGAGCTTTCAAAATGAAATGTGTTTAACAAAGAAAGCTTTGAAGTGTAATATGTCCATGAGAAACATTTTGTGTTTTGAGGATACTTGAACTCACTGTTGACTTAGTAGGCATCTTATGTGATTTGTGGAGCCTTTATGTGTGGCCTTTCCTTCGGGATTGGTATATGTTATGTGTTTCGTATGTAGGGAGGATCCTATTGGTACCTAAAGGAAGATTGAGTCATCACATTCGTGTGGTGGCGTATTGGTACATGTGAGAGGACTCATCGATGATCAGGGTGAGGGTTTGGCTCTTACCTTCGGGCTTGAGCATTATATATGTGTAATTTAAACTTCACTTGTACTATTCCTCTCATAGGTATGTCACCTACGAGTGACATTTGGCTCATTATGTGATATGTGATGTGTAAGTCCTACTAAGTAGTAGTTGAGTGATGGTATTCCTATTATGTGTTTTGAAAAAATGTGTAAGCGCTTACATGATATGTGATTTGATAAGATTATGATTTTGATTGATCACAGCATATCATACATATGCATTGTGTACATATATGTATTTGTATTTGATATATGAAAAACTAGTATGCTTACTGAGTTTTATACTCATTATAGTTTATGGTGATTTCAGGTAAATAAGGTATATGTGTGCTTAGCGGATTTGACAAGGCTGTTCCTTGGGTTCCCTAAGTTGTTAGGTTGTTAAGTGTTTCATTTGGGGACACGTGGGATAAGATATTTGATTTGTCCCTATTGAATAAATACTTATGTATTATTTTATTGTGTGTGGTTGGATTTAGTTTAAGTTTCACCAAGTGTAGTAATGGATTAATTTTAAGTAAGAATTTGCAATGAATATATTCTAGGCTTCCGGTAACAAAGTTGCTACTGGTGACGTAGTAGAGTGTTAATCTCTGAGAAAACTCTGCGTATCTCCGGTTTACTAATTGTCCCAGTCATAATTCAATTGCTATAATTCTGAAAGAAATTAAAATGAATGTTTAAGTATTATTGAATGAATGTAAGTGATGTCGTGTGTCAGATCTTTTGGGTCTGGGGCGTGACACAATCCGTCACGGATGATAGGTGACAACAATTACCATAAAATATTTTCATGGCTAAAAATCTTTAGCCATGAAAATCATAATTTTAGCCACTAAATTTGTTGTGTTTAAACGTCATATTTCTTGAAGTGACTTGAACATTTGACTTGTAATGTATGACTTTCCATGTCGGCAAAGAGAAGAAAAACATTTGTAGTTTTTATTGATCCTAATGTATTTTAGGTAAAGACTAAGTTCTTCTTTTTCTCATTTGAATAAGAGTCTTATTTCTCATTCTCTTATATTGAAACCTAATTAATGACAGAGAAGAACCTTATCAGAAACATGAAATAATTAAAGGAATAAAAATCACCATATAAGGCTCAGATTTAAAATACTTTAAGAACCCAAATTCTTCTTTATTCTCTTCAAATAGAAAGAGATATAAAGAAAGGAAGAATGACAGTTTACATATAAGAACAATTCTAGATAGAACTATTTAGAGAAAGAAATAATCCCAGAGTGAGAAACTATTTAAGAGAGAGAAATTAAGTATTGAGAAAGTACACAAATTTGCAATTATATTCTACATATGATATTTAGATATAGTGCAGTACTAGGCATGTTGTTCAGCTCAAGGAGTGGTCGTAGGGTCATTAGAACCGAACCACTATAAATCTTTGGTGTTTTACTTCTAGTTTTATTTCTTTTACTATCAGTTATTTATTCTTGAATTTTGAGTCTTGAGTTGGAGTGAGAATTTTTAACAGTGATATTAAAGCACAAATTTCTAACGGTGAAATCAAAGCCAAAGATTTAAAAGATTAAAGGAAGATTCAATGGTAGTTTATCAAGAATATAAATAATGGTAACCACTAAGTTTAAAGTGAAGGAGTTTAACATCACTACTAAAAAAACAGCTTTTACTGATACCATGCTACTGACACTTTTTTAAATGGTGTCAGTGAATGGAAGTGTCAATAAATTATTGATACTAAGGTATCAGAAAAATAAAGTATCAGTGTATTGCTGATACTGTGGTATCAAAAAATAAAATGTTAGTGAATTACTGATACCCTAGTATCAGAAAGTTATTTTTTATTTAAAAAATTTAATTATTAAAGTAAATTTAAAAATTTAAAATTAATATAATGCTTAAAACGACATCATTTTTTATTTTTTATTTTTATGAATTAGCTAAATTTAAGTGTTTATACTGTTTATGACCTTTTTTGTATTTTTATGTTGAATGTTATAATTTGCCCAACTCCAATTTCAAATTTAATTAATTTAAATGTTATAATTCGTATCTAATTTCAGTTTTTACTAGGTTAAATGTTATAAAGTTAAATCTAATTTCAACTATGTTAACTGTTAAAATTCTAAATTAAATTTTAATTTTAATTATATTAAATGTTATAATTCATATTCTAATTTCAATTATGTTCAATTAGAGATAGCAAAATCAAGATTTGAGTTTTGCTCAATGCAGATCCGAATCTAAATTTTTTCAAGTAACAAAACTTGGATTTAGCCCAAATTTTTCTGGCTGAATCCAATAAGCTCATTTTTTTAATTTTTCCAATTTGTTTTTAAATTTTTTTTATTGTTTTAGTAAATTATAATTTTTTTGGATATTTATTTTATAAAATAATTGTTAGATTTGTATTTATAATTTGTTAGTACATTAGAGATATTATAGTATGGAAAGTTCTTTCTTATTAAAAAAATTAATTAATTTAAACTCAAAAAATTAATATACATTATTGAAAAAATAATTATTTTTTTTGGTTTACTACAAGGCTGAGTTCGACAGCCTTTGTCGTCTGACGTCATGCTGTGCCAGCCGTCAAAGGGTTAACGGATCCAGCCATAACAACCAACAAATCTTTTTCGACTTTGTACAACGACGCGTCTGTTACTCCTTTTGCTGGACACCATTGCACATCATTCTCTCCGTCGACTTACAGGCCTACCGATTTTCAAGCCATCACTACTGGCATTCCTCTGTGTTTCACGGCTCCTTTTCAGTCATTGTAGCTCGCCGGTGTATGGTGTGGCACTCGGTTTCAATGATGATGGTGATGATGATGACTACTTTGATGATGGTAATGAGCGAGATGAAGGTGGACTTTTCAATATGATTGGTAGGAATTTTTCTCCTTTCCCCTTCTAAAATTAGTTTCTCTTTGTTTGTAATAGTTGGTGGAATCAATATGATTGTACTTGTTTTCTCCTTCGTTTTTTTTAATTGATGAACAAGTATGATTCTTTGATGACAACTGAACATATGTTCTTGATTACAAGTGCTTGACTTGGAAATTCTTGTTTTTCATAATAAAATGATCTCAATATATGGCTTTCCCCCCCTCTTTTTCTGGTTGCCTGAGGGGTGTTAATGTTTGATTTTGTATATTGATGTATTTGTTGCCAATATTCGATTTGTGAATAGAATGTTTATCTTACTTGCCTATGAATTAATAAGCTTGAGGGACTTCCTACACGTAGTGAGGGGATCTTCGTAATGGTATGCTTTTTATATGCTTTCAGTATATTTGTGTTTGATATAATGATTAAGAATTTGGAAATGGAGCATTGGGGTTATATCTCTAGACTGAATGTATATCATAAGAATTATTGACAAATTGGAAATATAATATTTTGGTTGCATCTGTTGCTTAATGTGCCATTATGAAGTTTGTGTTTATGTTTCTTGATGTTGCTGTTTGCTTCTTTTAATAATTTCACTAGAAAGATAAATGATGATGTCATATAAGTATAATAGAAGATACTTCGCTGTTATCTAATGCTTTAATCTGGATATACCAGATGAATGGTAGGGGGTTGGAACCTGCATTATTGTTGTTCCTAGTGCCTAACTCCTCTTTTAAATCATTGTCATATGTGATCATCTGATGTTCTCCACCTTTTGCATCTTATCTCTTACTATAGTTTTTTACTTGACTAAATTGACTACTAATGTATATACCTCTAACTTTGTAATACTTATACGGCTAGAGCCACAAACAAGAATCCAGTCTTTTCTCTCTAAGTTTAGTGTGCTTTAATATATAAAATTAATGAGTTGCTTATGAGAAATCTGCCTTATTCTTTTTCCTATATGATTTGTTTATTGATACACCATTTTGATGATTATATCAATTTACTTAAGATTGTTAACTATGATGTCACTGCTTCTTTAGCATTGCACTAACAATGCTTTATGGTTTTACTTCCAGCCAACTGAACGTGTCGCTATCCATTCATTATATTATTATGGTAAGAATTGAGAATCCTATTGTTATGAATATAGTCTATAGTATTTTGCTCTAGTGACTAATTTTTTAAAAACTTTTGTGATACATGATAAAAATTTGTTTATTTGCTAATCTTTGTATAACAACAATAGATGAAGCTACTGTTAACAACAGAATATTAAAGGCTGATATTGAGACATTAAGAACAAAGGTAAGCTACTGCTCTACTCGATGGATGATGAATATTGTCATCAATGTTTACTTGAGTTTGAAATATATAAAATTGTGATACTTTGAGGCTACCAAGCTAGTGAATGTGCATCCATATCAAATCTGGAAAACTGTGGAATTTGTTCAAGGAAAACTTAAATCTCAGAGCAGATCCTGTACATACAGTTAAGAATCGTCTTAAATGCTTTTTACATAGTTGAATAACACCATTTCACAAACTTCTTTAATAAATTGATCATCAATAAAATTATAAGAGTGATTATAGATCCCATGAAAACTAATTGGACTCTTTTCAAATGCTACTTTAAAGCGGCATAATGGATGCATTTCTGTGGAATATGCTAAAATGCTTCCTGTGTGGTCCTGTTTAGCAATGTCAATTGGCTGGTTTTGAATAGTGAACATTTTATGCCAGTGAAATTGATTGAACCAGCATTATTGACATGATGGCAAAATTAAGCATATGCATTGGTTTAATTTGTTTGGTTATCCAAGAACGAGAAATGTTATGTTTGTTTTCGTATACAGTTAATACATCATATTGTGTGTATATGTGTATCATTCAGAAGGGTCTTATTTGCTGACTACAAAATCAGCTAGTGATGCAAAGTCAACGAAGTATATATTTGTCATCCACCATATATTTGTTGTTTGTTACTATAATTATTGTTGGAAATTGGTGATTCAACAATCTTGGTTGGATAAGAATTGAGATGAATACCAAAGTGAAGAGTTACAAGAAGTCTAGAACGTGTGGGATACGTATGGAGAAGTCTAAGATGTGTGGGACACGAAGGAGAAAGCGAAACAGGACTTAAAGACATGAAGTAAGCAAGAAAATGCGGGATAGGTGTATAGGGCTGAGCGCCGCGGCGCCCAGGACAGCAACCTAGCACCACAGTGCTGGGCGCAATTTTTGCCAGCACCGCAGTGCCAGAATGCATAGAAAAGTCAGTTTTGGTTTGGGACTTCCGTTTTGGGAAATTTTGGACTTTCAAAACAAGTGAACTCTTACTCTAACAAGGAATAGGGTTAGTAGGCACGAAATACACCCTATATAAACACTTGTAAACCCTTGATTTTAAATTAAGCATTAAGAAAAACTCTAAGAGAGGGAAAGAACTGGGTAGACACTAAGTGCTTGTGTGCACTAGGGTGGAACCATTGTTTGGGTGATCATTGTTCGTGGTAGAGCAAGGGTTCACTAAACGTTTAGGTCCTTTTGAGGGTTCTTCATTGGGTTTTCCTTATAAAATCTTTAGGGAGTTATAATAAGAAAGGCTAGGATCCTTGAATCCATCGTGGATGTAGGCAATTGGCCGAACCACGTAAGATTGTGTTGTGCTCTTTTATTTTCTGCTTTGGATTCTTTTTGTTTTTGCTCGATTGACAGGTTATTCCACTGCGCAAGGAGGTTAGGGTTCTAGGTTGAATCTTGGGTTCTTCGCTTCAACATAACCTCGAGAGGGAGAAGGGCGTTTCCTCATTTAACAAACTGGTATCAGAGCTATAAGTTCGATAATACACACTTGGAGTATTTAAACCATGGCTACAATCAAGCAAGAAATAGAGAAGTTTAATGGGATGAATGACTTCAATCTTTGGAGGAAGAAGGTTAGAGCTCTACTAGTGAAGGAAGGGCTAGACTCAGCTTTAGAAGAAGCCAGCTATGCAATGAGCGATAAGGCGACAACCTCAAAGTTTGGGCATAAAGATTGGGACACGATTCAGAAAAAGGCTCACAACACCTTATTCTTGGCATTGAGTGATGAAGTATTAAGTGAAGTTGATGATGAAAAAATCGCTTTAGGGCTATGAAAGAGACTCGAGGCATTGTACATGAAGAAGTCTCTTGCAAATAGACTTCCTGTGAAAAAGAAATTACATGAGTTGACAATGCACGAGGGGACTTCATTAAGAGCTCATATTAACTAGTTCAACAAGATCATCATAAGTCTTGAGCAACTGGGCATCAAGACTGAGGATGAAGACAAGGCCATTATCCTGTTAAGTTCATTACCGAAGAGCTATGAGAGCTTTATGGATACGCTGCTGTATGGAAAGGAGTCTTTAACGATGAATGACATCAAGGTATCATTGAACTCAAAAAAATTAACAAAGAGATCTGAGTCTAAGAGTGGAGCAGCTTTGCTTGTACAAGGAAGGAAGAGCAACTAATCAAGGAGGAGATCCAAGAGGTGTTTCCTTTGTAATAAGGAAGGGCACTTTGTGAAGGATTGTCCGAAATCAAAAGCCTAAGGAGGGTGGGCTGCAATCGGTACTGAGGAAGATACCGAAGTTGTAGATACATTAGTAGCCTCAAGGAGAAAGTATGCTGGCAAATGGATACGAGATTCGGGGTATAGAGTTTATATAATGTCTCGAAAGATCAATGTTTACCAACTATAAAGCTAAGAGAGGTAAAACTCTAATGAGGAATAACATGACTTGTAAGATCATGAGAGTTGGTGACATAAGGCTGAGGATGCAAGATGGAGAAACTAGGGACTTACATGGTGTAAGGCATGATCCTAAAGTGAGGAGGAACTTGATATCCCTAGGCAAGCTCGATGAGGAAAGATATTCGGTTAGAGCGGAAAAATGAAAACTAAAGGTAGAGAAAAGACCTATAGGGTTTGAGGGTGAGAAGCACAATGGGGGGCTCTATGTGTTTACTGGGATGACTATGAGTGGCCCAACGCAGGGTGTTAGGGTAATGCAGACCACTAGGTGACATCCAAACCGTGCTCACCGAGGTGATGAGGGTCAGAAAGGAATGCAATGCATCCATACCCTATGCAAGGTGTACGAATGCCTTTGGAGGCCGAAGTCACTAGCCCGGGGAAAGTTAAGTCTTGGTGGAGACTTAACTGGACTCAACTCTAGGTGATAGAGTATTGGTGTGGATCGGATCTCGAAGCCTTCTTATTTGGAAGATTTTGAATCAAGGAAGAGTTTGTTGGAAAATTGGTGATTCAACAATGTTGATTGGACAAGAATTGAGATGAATACCAAAGTGAAGAGTTACAAGAAGTCTAGAACATGTGGGATACGTATGGAGAAGTCTAGGATGTGTGGGACACGAAGAGGAAAGCAAAACTGGACTCAAAGATGTGAAGGAAGCAAGAAACCGTGGGATAGGTGTACAGGGCTGAGCGCCGCGGCGCCCAGGATAGCAACCTAGCGCCGCAGTGCTGGGCGCGGTTTTTACCAGCGCCATAGTGCCCAGGGATGAGCGCCACAGCACCAGAACGCGTAGAAATGTCTATTTTGGTTCAGGACTTCGAGTTTTGGGAAATTTTGGACTTCCAAAACAAGTGGACTCTTACTCCAAATAGGATTAGGGTTAGTAGGCACGAAATGCACCATATATAAACACTTGTAAACCCTTGATTTTAGATTAAGCATTAAGAGAGACTCTAAGAGAGGGGAAGAACTGGGTATACACTAAGTGCTTGTGTATGCTAGGGTGGAACCGTTATTTGGGTGATCATTGTTCGTTGTAGAGCAAGGGTTCACTAGACGTTTAGGTCCTTTTAAGGGTTCTTCATTGGGTTTTCCTTATAAAATCTCTAGGGAGGTATAATAAGAGAGGCTAGGATCCTTGGATCCACCGTGGAGGTAACCAATTGGCCGAACCACGTAAAATTGTTTTGTGCTCTTTTATTTTCTGCTTTGGATTCTTGTTATTTTTGCTCAATTGACAGGTTATTCTGCTATGCAAGGAGGTTAGGGTTCTAGGATGAATCTTGGGTTCTTCGCTTCAACATCACCTCGAGAGGAGAAGGGCGTTTCTTCCCTTAACAATTATGCTTGTCTACTACACAAAATGGATACTGATGGGTCATGTTATTGGTTGTCTTCTACTCAGCCAAGTACATGGAAATTTGCTATGTTATAGGAACACTTATTTTTTTATTTATAGGCAAGCATTATTATGTGGATGTTATTGTCCAAGATTATCTCTTCATTTTTTAGTCACGTTTTATATTAATCGAGGACATAACTCCATGTTGTTATCTTTACAGAAACTATTCTAAAAATATGCATATTTACGCTCAAAATATAATGCGACTATCGCAGTATAGATTGAGGTGTCGATCCTACGAGGAAGCTCTTGGAAAAATAGGTAGGTGAAGTAAAATATTAAAGAGGTAGCAAATGATAAAATTAATTGATGAGATGGAATTGTCTATGAATTGAAGAAAATATCTTATGATAATTTAAGCAAGGCTTTGAGAATCACAATTATGCTTTATAAATCTACTCTACACTTTGATTCAATGCTTATAACTCAATTGAAAGTTTCACATCCCAAACAATCAATCGAAAGATATGTAAAATATAGCACAGTTGATAACACATATATTCGATGTAATTAAACTCTTTGCAAGCATTAACACACATCATGTTCATATATACAAGTTATCTATGATCGACAATATATTATTTTGACAATATTACAGTAAAAGATAAACATGAATATCAAAAATTTATTGCCCTTACATATTATCCAAGATCGACAATATATCAATTTGACAATACTGTAGTAAAAGATTAACATATAAAACAATGTAACCAGTAACAATTATAATTCAACGAGAATCACATAAGAAAAGCATGACTGAACATATATGAGACATGAGAATTATAACCTCTGGATTATAGAAATAAAATAGATAAGAGTTTAATCAAAACCAAACTTACAAACATTTGTAGCTCTTAACAATGAATTAAAGCATAGAAGTAGATTTATTACACATAAAAGTTCATCTCTTAGCCTTGCCAAGAACTCTAGCCTAAATTACAATACATGTTAATGAGAAGAAAAGAAGAGAAGAGAATTATCTAATATTAAAAACGTCCTAAGAGTCTCCTTATATAGGCAATGAATGGAAATATTCCATGGATGACATCAATCTTCAATAATTGTAGGCCAATAACTCGTTTATCCACTTGCAGCACATTTTTGATAATATAAATGCCGATTTAGCTTCGGCAGCCAACATGAAAGTTGTATAATTATGTCTCTTCTTTCCATAGGCACTGAGTTCATGCAAATTGGATGAGTATCCAATGAGATATGAGCAAAATTCCAAAGATACATCAGATTTCGGCTAACAACCATTTTCCCCACTTGCAATGCGATTTGGTCCATGATAACGACTGATTTGGACTTTACCATCAACATACGAGTTGTTGATAGTTAAGTCAACATTTCACAGCTTCAAGAAATATACCAATTGAGTACGTATGTTGTGAGATACGGTCCAAATACGTGAATTGGGTCAAGCTGGGCAGAAGTTGTAGCCCAATTCTATTGTATCTAAATTTTTTTGGCCCATAACATGTTGGATTTCGCTTTTCCACTATTCTTCAAATTTGTGTAAGATTGAGTCATGTTGCACTAGGTTCAAGAATTTCTTCATTTTGATTTTTACATTGAGAGTTATGTCCATTTTACCTAAACCTGTCCAAATAACATTCATTAATTACAATTTAAGGAGAACAATTTATTTCAAGATAAAATTACAGAAAATGCTAAAATTAGTGACATTAAATGGTGACTGAATCTCTTAACAAATATGCATTTTCATGTGTTCATCATAGCCCCCAACCAGCTTATTACTAGTCTCTAGCAATTCAAGCGTAAATAGAATATGCAAAACTACCTAAGCATTTCAAACAAAACGTCAGTTCAAGATCACTGTTGCTATTATAGTTTTTTCAATTACAACTTCCAAAATTTGTGTGTGTGTGAACTAAGCCATAACCATCTTACCACAAACCACAATATATATAGCCTTGAGAATTTCTTCAAGTAAAAGCCTTAACTCTATATCCTCACAGGTGTATGACTGTTTAAAAGGTTAGGACTTCTCATATGGAGTTGAAAAACAGTTAAACACTCAAGAAAATGTCAATTTTAAGGACAGACATATAAATTAACATTGATCCAAAGATAGAAAAATTATTTGTTTAAAAATCAATTATTCCTATCATACGCCAGCTTTAGAACTTTAATTGGCTTGGTTGAATAATACAATTATAACTTGGTGAAAAAACTGTTTTACAAAATATTTGTCTTCTAAAATTGAATGAAGACTTTATTAAACTGAATTGTTTTTTTTTTTTTTTAGTATTTTGCTTCTTTTTTTTGAAGAATACAAGGAAGCATTACAAAGGTTTCTCACTAAATTATATTATACGCAAATGCAACCAACTTATCCCTTAATTCAAATAATATCAATCTAAATAAAAATTAATCAATTCAAAGGATCAATGAAGGTTCATAAAGTTGTTTTCTCAACCTTTCTACTTACTCACAAAATATATGTGAGATTAGAAAAATATATACTTAAACATGGGAATTCTCCTGGCTATATAAATTGAATAATTCATCTTACACAAAACTTAGCATTGTGCTCAAAAATATTTTAGAAGTTATTCTTTAGTAACCTAAATAGAAACAGTGACTCAACTTAAACAATTTTGAAATCATACCTAGGCAGAAAAACAAATTCTTTTATACAAAAATTACCAAGACTACAAGCAATAAACAACAATACATGAAACATAAAACCAAACAACAAAAAGTTAGTTAAAATGTGTTTCAAAAGTTAAAACTAAAACTCCTTACTCTGCCATTCTAGCTTGACCTAGAATGCGTCTCAAGAGTTCAAGACTGAACTATTTACTCTGCCATTTTAATCAAATATCGGACCACAAATTTTTTTTTTCTTTTTTATAAAGTACGACTTGTGTCTACTATCTTCCCCCCAAACCAGATGAAACATTGTCCTCAATGTTTAAATAGAAAGAGATAAAGTATAGAAGACATTACCTGAAACGCTAGTTATTTGAAAGAAACAAACCTGAGAGATACATAAACAAATATAAACTAAAATGATGACGCGGATAAATAAATAAAACAAAGACAAATTTACAAACGAAGTGTCAGATCCAATTTTCGTTTGTTAAGGCCCACTGACCAGTTAATCCGAGTTATTGCTGGGTCAGGTTCGTAGGTAACTGCATGTAATTTGTTAATCAATTCATCCACCTCAATAGCAGAAACCAGGATCTGTCGTGCCAAATGTGAAATAAAATTCTGTTCCATAGCTTGATCAAGAAAACAAAGTAAGCAATCAAAATAGTTATTAACATTCAACAAACCTATGGGTTTTCGGTGAATATTCAGTTGAGCGCAAGAGACAATTTGAAAAATTTCTTCCAAGGTACCAAAACCACCTGGTAAAGCAATAAAAGCATCTGCATTGCAAAACATTCTAGCTATACGTTCATGCATGGATGAGACTCGTAATTCTTCCCCTATTATTTTCCCGGTCAGGTTTTGCACGGCTAAAGCTGTAGGAATAATACCTAAAACTTGACTTCCTCCTAAATGTCCAGCTGTTGACACACACCCCATTAACCCAAGGCTACCCCCTCTATAAATCAAATGAAATTTTCTTGTAGCTAATGCTTTTCCTAGATTGTTTGATGCTTCTACAAACACTTTACTCTCCCCAGGACTAGATCCACAAAATACACATATATTTTGAAATTGTTGAACTGGGGTTTCCTCCATATTTACACTCACCTCTATCTCAATATATGAAAATGAAGAGAATGAGGTGCTGTATTTATAGAGTACCAAATGATAACAATGATTATAGTAACCCGACAGTTTATCAAAAGAGAGTTAAAAATAAAACACAAAAATTTAAACATAATGACCCATATGCATTATTAAACAAAAAGATTTGAATTTAAGACATCTACATGAGTAGCCCTACTATTCATAAAATAAAGTTTGAAATTAAAACACATGTATTTACAAGTAGTTGTGATTGTGGCTCACATCTTCCTCTGGTTTTACGTCCAGTAACGGCTTAAACACCCTCTATGGATCGGGGATAGGCTTCCCATCCAATTTTCTTATAAATTGGCAAACAGGGTCTTTTAGAGTCAGATTCCCGAGACTATACCATTGATGTTCATTTTTGAATTTGTTGCATAAATTGAGAAGTTCATGTTTCACGAGCCCATAGGGATGCGTCTCAAGAGTCAATAGGATATCATTCAAAGACTCCTTACTCAGTTCATCTTTAATAAACTGAATGTTGTCTTCTCAATTTCTAGATGTAAATCCTAAAATATGACAACTCCGGTTACAATTCCATCGAGCACATTTATGATAGACTTGTAACCTCTTTGCTCGTCGCCTTTTGGCATAAGAGCTTATTCCAAGACCAGACATATGAGAAACAAAATCTTTTACAAACTCACCAGATAAGCGAACCTTGACTTCAATTAACCAACGAATATCTACAGGGATATTACCCAATATTAATAGCCTTAGTTTTTCACACCGTACTTTGTAAATCTTAAGTAGAGCATTTTGAGGCAATGAAGGAAAACTTTCTTTAAGGTTGGCAAGAATGTGATCCATTTTGAAAGAAAGAAAAGAGATGAATGTACAGTTTGAGGGATAGTTTTTAGGGAACTGAGAAACCAACTTTAATAGTCATGGAGTACCGTATCCGCCACTTGACCGGGAAATAAAATCACACTGAAGAAAAAATAAAAAGAAGAAAATAAAGTAAAATAAAATATGAAAGAAAATAAAAGCAAAAATAAAAAGTCAAAAGTCAAAAGATAAAGTATAAAATATGATACAGATAGATTGAACCTGTTCAAGCATGATAGACAGGATCCATAAGAGGGATCTCGCCTAGGTACATAGAGTCGTCTACCTTTTCCACATAGCCTTTTAGCCACTGTCCATTCACTTTGAAAGTTCGTCCATCAGTGGGGTCCTCTATTTCAACAGCACCATTAGGAAAAACATGTCTTACCATAAATGGACCAGTCCATCGAGATCTCAACTTTTCAGGGTGTAAATGTAATCGAGAATCATAAAGATAGACCTGTTGATTTGGCTCAAAGTGTTTCCTTGAGATCTGTTTATCATGAGCTACTTTCATTTTAGCTTTGTAAATTCTGGAGTTGTCATATGCTTCATTTCATAGCTCTTCTATTTCTGACAATTGTAACTTTCTCTGGAGACCTGCAGCATTCAAATCAAAGTTAAGGGCTTTGACAGCCCAATAAGCTTTATGCTCTAACTCAACAGATAAATGGCAAGCTTTCCCATAAATAAGCTGGTATGGAGACATTCCTAAGATGGTTTTGTATGCAGTGCGATATGCCCATAATGCATCAGAAAGGCGTAGAGATCAATCTTTGCGATTCGGGTTAACTGTCTTTTCTAAAATCTGTTTAACCTCTCTATTTGCTAGCTCGGCTTGTCCATTTGTCTATGGATGGTATGCAGTGAAAAATTTATGAAGAACACCATACCTGCGCATCAAAGCTTCAAAAGAACGATTACAAAAATGTGTTTCTTGGTCACTAATGATGACACGTGGCGTACCGTACCTAGATAACACATTTTCTTTTAAGAGTTTTACCACAGTTGTATTATCATTAGTACGACAAGCTACAACCTCTATCCATTTTGATACATAGTCAACAGCTAAAAGGATGTAAAGGTAGCCAAAAGATGAGGGAAAAGGACCCATAAAATCGATACCCTAATAGTCAAATATCTCAATAACAAGAATAGGGTTAAGAGGCATCATATTTCTTCGAGATAAAGCACCTAACTTTTGACATCTTTCACAGGAACGACAAAAATTATTAGTGTCTTTGAACAAAGTGGGCCAGTAAAGACCACATTGTAAAATTTTCACAGCTGTCTTCTTCATAGAAAAATGGCCACCACAAGCAGCACTATGGCAAAAAGTTAAGACACTAGAAACTTCACTTTCAAGAATGCAACGTCTCATGATTTGGTCAGAACAGTATTTGAAAAGATATGGATCATCCCAATAAAAATTACGTACCTCAACCAAGAACTTACGCTTATCTTGTGCACTCCAATCAGATGAAAGTTCACCACAAACCAAATAATTTACGATATGTGCATACCAAGGTATTTGGCTCATAGCAAAAAGATGTTCATTAGGAAAATCATCTCGAATGGGTGACAAATCAGTGGAGTCAGTGAACTCAAGGTGGGATAGATGATCAGCAACAACATTTTTAATGTCTTTCTTATCTTTGATGGTTATATCAAATTCCTGCAAAAGAAGAATCCACCTAATTAAACGGGCTTTAGCATCCTTCTTAGAAAGAAGGTACTTAAGGGCTGCGTGGTCAGTAAAAATTACAATAGGTGAACTAATCAAATAAGAACGGAATTTATCTAAGGCAAAAACAACAGCTAGTAGTTCTTTTTCAGTAGTAGTGTAATTCATTTGAGCATCATTCAGAGTCTTACTAGCATAATAAACAACAAAGAGTTTTCCCTCCCTACGTTGCCCAAGAACTGCTCCTACAGCATAATTACTTGCATCACACATAATTTCAAATGGGAGGTTCCAATCTGGTGATTGCATGATAGGAGCGGTGGTGAGTTTGGCAATGAGTGTTTGGAATGCCTCCTCACACTCCTATGTCCATGTAAATTCTGCATCTTTTAGCAAAAGGTTACACAATGGTCTAGATATGGCAAAATTTTTTTGTATAAACCTTCTGTAAAAGTCAGCGTGTCCAAGAAAGGATCGGACATCTTTTACCATTTTAGGTATAGGTAATTTAGAGATTAATTCAATTTTTGCCTTGTCAACCTCTATCCCTCTTTCAGATACAATGTGCCCCAAAATGATTCTTGAAGATACCATGAAATGACATTTCTCCCAATTTAGCACAAGTCATTTTTCTTCACACTTACTCAAAACAGATTTCAAGTTAAGTAGGCATAAATCAAAAGAATTACCAAAAACAGTCAAATCATTCATAAAGACTTCCATGCATATTTCAACCATATAAGAGAAAATATTCAACATACAACGCTGAAAAGTAGCTGGTGCATTACATAATCCAAATGGCATTCTACGAAAAGCATAAGTACCAAAAGGGCATGTAAAAGTGGTTTTTTCTTGATCTTTTATAGCTATCTCAATTTGGTAATATCCTGAATACCCATCAAGAAAGCAATAAAAAGGATGTCCAGCTACACGTTCTAAAATTTAGTCGATAAAAGGCAATGAAAAATAGTCTTTTCTAGTGGCTGTGTTTAACTTTCTATAATCAATGCACATTCTCCAACCACTTACTACCCTAGTTGGAACAGGTATCCTATTCTCATTTTCAACAACGGTAACCCCAGATTTCTTAGGAACTACTTGATTTGGACTTACCCATTGACTATCAGAAATTGGGTAGATTATACCCGCATCTAATAGTTTCAAGAGCTCTTTCTTCACTACTTCTTTTATTGTTGGGTTAAGTCTTCTTTGTGGGTCTCTACGAGGCTGGGCACCTTCCTCTAAATGAATTCTATGGGAGCATATCAATGGAGAAATACCTTTAATATCAGCTATGGTCAAACCTAGTGCAGACTTATGTTCTTTTAACAATTTTATCAATTTTTCCTCTTGTTCAGCACTAAGTTCAGAAGAAATGATGATAGGAAAGGTATCACCTGGTCTCAAGAATGCGTGTTTCAAACCTTTGGGCAGTGGAGAAAGCTCAACTTGTGGTGTCTCGAGGTTTGATGGTTTTGGTTTCTCCTTCTCTCGTGGCAACTCTTCAAAGCATGGCTGCTAAAATTGAGTCCCTTTTTCCTGTGAGTCAAAAATACTAAACACATCAGTTGATACATCAGGATAATACAATTCTTCAAATTCAAAATTGAGAAGGTTTTTCAAAGAATCATACCCATGATTTTTATAAGCTTTCTCTGCTACAAGTGTGTCTATCATATATGAATGATAGTACTCGTCTTCTTCTCGTGGTTGTTTGCCAATATTGAAAATGTTCACCTCAAGAGTCATATTCCCAAAAGATAATTTCATTAGACCATTTCTGCAATTAATAAGAGCGTTAGCAGTGGCTAGAAAAGGTCTCCCCAAAATAAGAGGGAATTTTGACTCCATGTTAACAACAGAATGAGTATCTAAAACAAAAAAATCAACAGGGTAGTAAAATTTATCAATTTGCAACAAAACATCTTCTACTATTCCCCGTGGTTTCTTGATTGATTGGTCAGCTTATTGTAGGACTACAGATGTTGGTTTAATCTCACGAAGTCCTAATTACAAGTAAATGGAATAAGGCATTAAATTTACACTTGCTCCTAAGTCTAATAAAGCTTGACCAAACTCATGTGTCCGAATTTGGCAGGAGATTGTGGGACATCCTGGGTCTTTATACTTGGGTGGTGTCTTTTGTTCAATCACTGCACTTACTTGTTCTGCCAAAAATGCAGTTTTCTTTACATGGTGTTTTCTTTTGATAGTGCATAAATCCTTAATGACTTTGGCATAAGTTGGAACATGTTTAATCAAATGCAACAAAGGAAGATTAATCTTAACTTGTTTCAAATATTCTAAAATCTCACCTTGAATTTATGAGTTTTTCCCAACCGGTCGAAGAACTTGAGGAAAAGGCACTGGGATTGAAAACTTACTTTCATTCTCTTTTTCCACTGTGGCCTCTTTTTTAAGGGGGGCATCTTTACTACTCGTAGATGTGTTAATTTTAGAAGTAGGCTCACTTACAACCTTACCACTTCGAGTAGTAATGGCATTGACTTCTTTGAGATTTTGAACATCAGAAGTAGAAGTTTGTGCCATGAATTGTCCTTTCGGATTGGATTGAGGTTGAGATGGAAACTTACCTCGCTCTTGTACAGTTAAGGCACTGGTCAACTTTGTGATTTGACTCTTGATTTCTTTGTTTTCATCTACCACTTGTGCAAGAATTGTTTCAAAATTTTGATTAGTCTTACTTTGTGCCTCCATAAATGCTTGTAATGTATCCTCTAAAGAATTCCTAGTTGGTCGTGCATTATATTGAGGTGCAACATAAAACTTGAGTGCTTGTTATTCTTGTTTCCACTGGTTGTTGGCTTGTTGATCAGATTTCCAACTAAAATTTGGGTGGTTTCTCCAGCTAGGATTATATGTTTCAGAGTAGGGTGAATAAGGCTTCTTGTACATCCCTAGGGCATTACATTGTTCCTTATATATCCCTCTCATCTTACTATAAGTGGGGCAATCATGAGTTAAGTGTTTCGCTCCTCCACAGACAAAACAGACATCGTGTGACTCAACTCTAGCAACCGTGTGGGTAACCCTTCTATCTTTGGTTTTCAAGGCCTCTAACTCCCTAGTTAAGACCTCTAATTGGGCTTTGAGGTTATCCTCTTCCCTAAGATGAAAAACTCCATTGGGTCGTGACCTATTTGTGCTTTCAGTAATGCTAGGTCCAGTCCATGTATAGGCTTTTTCGGCTAAGTCATTAAGGAACGCTATGGCTTCCTCAGGATCTTTGTGAAGGAACTCCCCATTACACATCATCTCAACAAATTGACGCTCTCTAATTGTGAGCCCCTCATAGAAATAACTAACCAAGCGCCAATTTTCATACCCATGGTGAGGGCACAGATTTAGCAATTCTTTAAACCTTTCCTATGCTTGATATAAGGTTTCACTGTCTTTTTGGGAGAAGGAAGAAATTTGTCTTTTCAGACCATTAGTTTTGTGTTGTGAGAAGTATTTATTAAAAAATGCTTGGGTCATTTCTGCCCAAGTTCCTATAGACCTCGGCCTCGAAGAGTATAGCCAACTCTTTGCTTTGCCTTTTAAAGAAAAAGGAAAAAATTTAAGTCTAATAGTGTCTATCGCTTCAGCTTGGCTATGGAAGGTGGCAATTACCTCTTCAAATTTCCTAACATGTACATAAGGATTTTCACTATCTAGACCATGAAAAGTGGGCAGAAGTTGTATCATTCCAGGTTTAAAATCCGAATGTGGTGTGTTAGGTAGAAATATAATGCATGATGGTGTGGCTGTGCGAGTAGGATGCAAGTAATCTTTTAGAGTTTTAACGGGGTTTTCTTCGTGTTGGCTCATTGTGTTAGAATTACAATATGAACTAGAAAGTGAATTCTCTTCACTTACAATTTGTGGGATGGTTCTAGTTCTAATTCTCTCACAAATCTTCCTCGTTTGTCTCTAGGTCGATGCATACATCCAATTTTTTGTTTTTGTTTTTTTTAAGGAAGGAAATGCTTAAGGAAAATTAAGAAGTAGAATAAAATACAACAAGAAATAGAAATGAGTTAGGTGGTAAGACCAACCATGAAATATAAATACAATAAATGAACAAAAGATAATAAACTATAAAGTACGATAAAAAAGTACAATACATAAATAATAAAAAGAAAATACAATAAGTAAATAAAAGAAAAGAAAATGCAATAAATAAAGAAAAATAAAATGCAAAGTACAACAAATAAAGAAAAAGAATAAATAAAGTGCAATAAAAAAAAGGTACAATAAGTAAATAAATAAAAGGTTAGGCGGTAGAACCGGCCATTAAAATAAAATGAAAATACAACATATTAACTAAAGAAAATAAAGTGCAATAAAAAAGAAAATAAAAATAAAGTACAATAAAAAAAGTGCAATAAGTAAATAAAGTACAATAAAAAAAAAACTAAGTTAGGCGGTAAAACTAGCCACAAAAAAAAAAAAAAAACAAATTAACTAGAGAAATAAAGTACAATAAATAAATAAAAGAAAGTGAACAAAGTTAGGCGGTAAAACAAGCCATTAAAACAATATAAATTATAGCAAATTAACTAAAGAAAATAAAATAAATTAGGTGGTAGAACCAACCATGAATAATAAATAAATTAATAAAGGAAATAAAACTAAGATTTTACAAAGAAAAGAAAATGTACAAAGTTACCACTTTAGTATTTATAATCGCAACTGACTTTCACTTAGTGTGCGTCCTCGGCAATGGCGCCAAATTTTGTTTATGCTCAAAATATAACGCAGCTATCGTAGTATAGATTGAGGTGTCGATCCCACGAGAAAGTTCTTGGCAAAATAGGTTGGTGAAGTAAAATATTAAAAAGGTAGCAAATGATAAAATTAATTGATGAGATGGAATTGTCTATGAATTGAAGAAAATATCTTATGATAATTTAAGCAAGGCTTTGAGAATCACAATTATGTTTTATAAATCTACTCTACACTTTGATTCAATGCTTATAACTCAATTAAAAGTTTCACATCCCAAACAATCAATCGGAAGATATGTAAAATATAGCACATTTGATAACACATGTATTCGATGTAATTAAACTCTTTGCAAGCATTAACACACATCATGTTCATTTATACAAGTTATCTAAGATCGACAATATATTATTTTGACAATATTTCAGTAAACGATAAACTTGAATATCAAACATTTATTGCCCTTACATGTTATCCAAGATTGACAATATATCAATTTGACAATACTGCAGTAAAAGATTAACATATAAAACAATGTAACCAGTAACAATTATAATTCAACGAGAATCACATAAGAAAAGCATTACTGAACATATATGAGACATGAGAATTATAACCTCTGGATTATAGAAATAAAATAGATAAGAGTTTAATCAAAACCAAACTTACAAACATTTGTAGCTCTTAACAATGAATTAAAGCATAGAAGTAGATTTATTACACATAAAAGTTCATCTCTTAGCCTTGCTAAGAACTTTAGCCTAAATTACAATACATGTTAATGAGAAGAAAAGAAGAGAATTATCTAATATTAAAAACATCCTAAGAGTCTCCTTATATAGGCAATGAATGGAAATATTCCATGGATGACATCAATCTTCAATAATTTTAGGCCAATAACTCGTTTATCCACTTGCAGCACATTTTTGATAATATAAATGCCGATTTAGCTTCGGCAGCCAACATGAAAGTTGTATAATTGTGTCTCTTCTTTCCATAGGCACTGAGTTCATGCAAATTGGATGAGTATCCAATGAGATATGAGCAAAATTCCAAAGATTCATCAGATTTCGGCTAACAACCATTTTCCCCACTTGCAATGCGATTTGGTCCATGATATCGGCTGATTTGGACTTGACCATCAACATACGAGTTATTGATAGTTAAGTCATCTTTTCACAGCATCAAGAAATATACCAATTGAGTACGTATTTTGTGAGATACGGTCCAAATACGTGAATTGGGTCAAGCTGGGCAGAAGTTGTAGCCCGATTCTATTGTATCTCAAGTTTTTGGCCCATAACATGTTGGATTTGGCTTTTCCACTATTCTTCGAATTTGTGTAAGATTGAGTCATGTTGCACCAGGTTTAAGAATTTCTTCATTTTGATTTCTACATTGAGCGTTATGTCCATTTTACCTAAACCTGTCCAAATAACATTCATTAATCACAATTTAAGGAGAACACTTTATTTCAAGATAAAATTACAGAAAATGCTAAAATTAGTGACATTAAATGGTGACTGAATCTCTTAACAATTTTCATGTGTTCATCAATGCATTGTACTTTTAGTTGAATGTCTTAAAATATATTCCAACTATCATTGTAATTACAGTTTATTGCATCAATGATCTATACATCTGGAGAGGGTTTCTCCCAAAGACCAATGCTATGAAATGTAATTTGATATGTTTTCCAGTTGTTCAGTGACTGTTTGATTAACTATAAATTGTTGGATTTATTGTCAGATTTCTCATGTAATGTACAATTGTTGCTGCAGGATGATCGTGGATCCTGCTTTTTTATATAAGCTTCTCTTGGAGCAGGTTGCCACAATTGGGTGCTTTGTTTGGTGGAGGTTGGAAAATCGTAAGGATAAGGGCTTCTTTGTTTCTTTTATAACAATTGAACAAACTATTTATCTCAGATTTGGAGAATGAGGTTCTTTGAATTAGCCATATTAATTGTTAATTATTATTTGCAATCTAATTGAAACGTTTTGTTATATCATTTCAACTTTTATCTACCTTTTTGACATCATTTATAGTTGTGAAAATTGTGAATTGCTAGGGTAACATTGTTATGAGATTCATTTAACACACACACACACATATAATTTTATTGAATTTGATTTCTAATGCATATTACTTTGTACTCTGTTTGAAGCATTTGACAGGGTAAGAGGAGAAATTTCTCTTTATTCGTCTAGCATTGATCTGTATACCTCAGGAAGTTGAACAAGCTAGTAAAGCTATGCAGGAGCTTCAGAATAGCACGTTACCATCATCTGATCAATGCAGAATGCATAGAGTGGATGAATTTGCTCTTACTTGTTATAAGTGGTGTGAATGATGGAGAGGTTACACTGAAGATGACATTACCTTGATACGTGACGATGGGGTAGCTATGTGTTTAACTAATTTTCAAACTTTGGGATGTTTTGAAATATTGTAGTTCTTAACGATTTAGTCTGAAATGTTTAGCAATATATATGAAATTAAGTTTAGATGCTTTAACAATTGTAATTTTATTTATTTAAATAAATAAATAAAATTATATTTACTTAGATGTGGTATTTATATATGGAATTGTAGTTTATAAATAAATTCAAAATTTTAGTCAAATAATTTAAAATTGAAATTATTAAAAAATATTTTAAATTAAATACGAAAATTTTGATACCACGGTGTCAGCAATTTATTGATATCACGGTGTCAATAATTTACTGATACTATAGTGTCAGTAATTTAATAATACCATGGTGTCAGTGATTTATTGATACTACGGTGTCAAAAATTCATTGATACCATGGTATCAGTAAATCCCATGGTATCAGAGAATCATTGATACTATGATGTCATCGATTTACTGATACCATGGTATTAGAGATTGACTGACACCATAAATGGTGTCAGTAATTTTCTGGCTCGAGCAACACTGATACTATGAAGCAGTGTCAATGAAACCCTTTAATGACGCTAACTTAGCGTCAGTAAAGGCCATTTTTGTAGTAGTGCATGCAAAGAGATTTTAGTCTTTGGCAAAAGAAGATGAAAGCTTTGCTGATTTAGCAGAAGGTTGCTAAAGCCTTACTAGAGCTAAAAAAGAAATAAGGAACTTTAGTAAGTGATGAGAAAATGGCATAGATGGATGAAACCCCATTCAATACTACTATCTTGTGTTATCTGATATCGTACTGCAGATGAATAGACTATAGTAAAGGGGCTTTGAGGTAAGCTTGAGAGTCTGTATATTTTTAAATTTTTATCTAGTAAGATTCTTCTGAAAGAAAGTTTATTTAGCTTTTGAATATATCCCTATAAAAGTTTAGAAGAGAATCTTGATAAATTCAAGAAGATCTGCATAAACTTGCTAAATATTGGTAAAACAATCAGTAATGAGAATCAATCCATTATTCTCATAAATGTATTGCCATGTTCTTATAGGGATATAAAATCAACCATTAAATATGATAGAAAAAGTCTTACTTTAAAAGGTTGCTTGACTTCATTAAAATTAAAAGAACAAGAAATAAAAAATTAGAAGAAATATAAAGGGGAAAACCTATTTGCTAAAGAAAGACCATAGAAAAAAGGAAAAGGGAAATATATAAAAAAATCCAAATTTAAGTCAAAGACTAGTAGAGGAAAATGCTATTTTTATGGAAAGGAGGGACACTTAAAGAGAAATTGCTATAAAAGAATTGAAAAATTAAAAGAAAATGGTTTAGATCATATAAATGCAACAGTAGTATCTAATGGGCAAGACAATTCAAAACTCCTAACAGTTTTAATGGACAAAAATATGAAAGATTGGGTTCTAGATTCTAGATGTGCTTACATATGAATCATAACAAGGGCTGATTTGATTTATATGAAGCATATAAAGGGGTAAGGTACTAATGGGGAATAATAATTCATGTAATGTTATTGAAATAAGTACAATTTTGATAAAGTTGCAGGATGGAATAATATAGATCTTGAAAAATGTGATACATATTTTTGAATTAAAGAAAAACCTGATATCTTTAGGGGTTCTAGATAAATCAAGATATACTTGTAAAATTAAAAATGGATAACTGAGGATAAGAATGAGTTCTATGCTTATAATGAAGGGTACTAAGCAAGCTAGTTTGTATATTTTATGAGGAAGCGGGTCATTGGATATATTGCTACTACTGCTCATACAGGGTATAATGAGACTGAATTATGACATATGAGATTATATCACATAAAGAAACTATGATTATTGTAGCTAGGAAAATAAGGTCTCATTGGGAATGGAAAGCTAGTTAAGATGGAATTCTATGAATATTGTACATTAGGAAAACATTGTAGGGCTTGCTTTAGTATTAGTTTGGTATATGGTTAATGAAATTTTTATGATATAAATGAAGTTGCTGGAGGCTATAGGGTATTTTTGTCCTCATAGTTTCTCATTTTGCTAAAATAATAGGAAATGAGGAGATTTGGCTAAAATAATTAAAGTCATCTCATTTTTGGCTATTTAGGATTAAAACCCTCTAAATGATGCAAATGATATGTCATTTCAAATTTTTTTTATTAAGTTTTATAATTTGTTTTGTAAAATTCATATTTAGAGTTGATTCTTCAATTTTTATAACAAAATATAAAAATTTTATCTTTTAATAAAAAAATTGGACTGTAATTATTAGCTTTTACTTGTTTGATCATTGATTACAAAGTATTTGATTTCTCATATCTAGAGGAATCTAAATATTTTTAAAATTTTAAATTTGTATAAAAAGATTTGTCAGCCCTATATTTTTCATTCTATTTACAGTAAATAAAATTCTTTAAAAAACTTTATATTTTCTCATACTTTTTATGTTTCTACTATATTTTATAGGATGAAAAACTTTGTAATCAGTATTATAATATGAGTTCGTTTTGTTGAGATTTATCTATTAAATATTTTTATGAAAATAAATCAAAATGTCATTTATTTTCGATACAAATCATAGAGATTTAAAGAGAAGGAAAAATATTGCATTATATTCTCATTGATGAATACTTGATTTTATACAGAGTTTATAATAAACTATAAAAGGGAGGAGATAAATCTAAAAGTGAAATAAACCAATTAGGACTTAAGAAGTCAAATACTACTAGGATACGGATTTATCTAAAAGGGAAAACTAATCAATTTTAAATAAATAACTAAATTGGAATAAATCAATTTAAACTAAATTAGAATCTTGATTATCTTAATTCCTTTTCATGCTCCCGCAGGATAGAGCTCCAAAAAGAGAGTGTAATCTTGTTCGACAAGAGGAGAAGGTTTAGGGGAGAGTTCAAGCTTGTTCTTCAAGAGAAAAGTGCATGAAAGAGGTTTGGTGAGAGCTCTACAGTGGTTAAAGCTGGCAGTGATGCATAGAAAGGGTGTTGTGGCGGTTTGATGATTCTCCTTCATTGAATAGTAACACAAAAGAAAATACTAAATAGTAACTTAGAAGAAATCATTGAATTGTAAATATGAAATTGAAGATAAAAAGGAAGTCAGAGACTAGCTCAAGTTATTTAGTTTTGAAGGATTTTAAAACTAGAAAAAGAAGAAGGAAGTAATAAAAAGGAAAAGAAACTTTTTAAAAATTGAAAAGGGACCTTTAAAATAAAATAAAAAAATAAAAACTCGTTTAGGAAGAAAAATAAAGTAGAAAATAAAAGAACTATTTAGGAATAGAAGGGAATTAACCTTTAAAATAAAGTAGAAAAATAAAAGCCACATTTAGGAATGGAAGGAGTTAGCCTCGTAAATAAAGCAGAAAAGTAAAAGTTCTATTTAGGAATGCAAGGAGGTTAACCATTAAATAAAATAGAAATAAAAAATTCATTTGAGAATAAAAAGGAGAGATATAATTTATAAGAGTTTAATCCTATAATAAAATAGAAGAGGAGAGAGATAGTTTATAAGAGTTTAATTCTATAACCAATAGGATGAGAGAAAGTTTAATCTTATAACAAAATAAAAGTAACCTATAGCGACATGGACAAGGTATCTTTTTTTTTTTGAAAAGGAATTATTAATGTTAAGGATGATAAAGGGTTGGTGGAATTCCTACGTATTGTGAAGAATATGTAGTGGTACTGTTTATGACTACTGTCACATACAATTTATGGCACCATTTATAAGTACTGTTATGCATGCTATTTACGACAACTACTGTTCATGGGCACAGTGTTATGGCTACTGTTTGCGATAATGTTCCTCTGCACTATTTATGGATGGGGGAGAAATTTATTAATGGAGGGGAATTGAATATGGTGTTAAAAAAATTAATTAATGCTTAAATTTAAAAGAAAAGAAAAGAAATAAAGAATTGATTATAAACTTATTTGGTTGTTACGTAACAGTCATTGCTTGGCCATTGCGCAGTGGCTTGATGAAGGCTAAAGATTAACCCAAGAGAGATACTGATAAGAATCAACAAAGGTTCTCAAAGGCTGGTATAAATATAGCAAGGAGAATCAAAATTAAAATTCGCCAATTAAAGCATTGGTTCAGTCAAATATTTCATGTGTATCCTTAATATTTGTTGAGGGAGGTAACGCCCTTCTCCCTCGTGAGGTTATTTTAAAGCGAAGAACTCAAGATTCAGCCTAAAACTCTAACCTCCTTGCACAGCGGAATAACCTGTCAATCAAGCAAAACCAACAAGAATTCAAAGCAGAAAATAAAAGAGCACAACACAATCTACGTGGTTCGGCCAATCGCTTACGTCCACGGTGGATCCAAGGATCCTAGCCTCTCTTATTATAACTCCCTAGAGATTTTACAAGGAAACACAATATGAAGAACCCTCAAAAGGACCTAAACGTTTAGTGAACCCTTACTCTACCACGAACAATGATCACCCAAACAATGGTTCTATCCTAGCGTACACAAGCACTTAGTGTCTACCCAGCTCTTCCCCTCTCTTAGAGTTTCTCTCAATGCTTGATATGAAATCAAGGGTTTACAAGTGTTTATATAGAGTATATTTTGTGCCTATTAACCCTATTCCTTGTTGGAGTAAGAGTCCACTTGTTTTGGAAGTTCAAAACTTTCCAAAACTCGAAATCCCGAATCAAAACGGACTTTTCCATGCATTCTGGCGCTGCGGCACTCATCCTTGGGTGCTGCAGCGCTGGATAGAATCGCGCCCAACGTTGCGGTGCTGAGGACCCAGCGCTGGTTTTACTGTCCTGGGCGCTGCGGCGCTGAGCCTTGTAGCTATCTGCGTTTTCTTGCTCCCTTTGTGTCTTTGAGTCCCGTTTCGCTTCCCCTTTCGTATCCCACACGTCCTAAACTTCTCCATACGTATCCCACACGTTCTAAACTTTTTGTAACTCTTCACTTTGGTATTCATCTCAATTCTTGGCCAACCAAAATTATTGAATCACCAATTTTTCAACAATATTAAATGTGATTCATTTTTTTTATATCATTTGATTTATTTTCTTATTTAAGTCTATTATTTTTGTATAAATTAAACCTTAATAAAGGCTAATGAAATAAGACTCCCATTTTATATTTTCTCTTTACATTGTCAAATTCTTCATAGTATGAGAGCTATAATATTAACAATGGGTTGTCACTAACGCTGTCACTCGATCATGTTTGAAAAACAAATCATGTTTCCTTCTTTACAAATAAGCCTTTTGTATTTGTAGTTTTCTTATTTGTAGTCTTTCTCAAATCAATAAACAATACCCTGCTGACCATCGTGTGCCACCATCTTCCACCATAGCTATATGCGTATTGCTCCTTGAGACCACCAGGAATCAGAAGACCCAGATAATCATTTTCAGCCCACCATCTCCCTCAGAATCCATCAATAGCGGAGGATGTGGAGGAGGAGCAGGTCTCGAATCTAGTGGATTTCAATTTATAACTTAAAGATCCCGTCACCATGCTCCCTACCAATATGCTCTTCTTTGGTGGGAAAACTAATCTCTCTTCATCCCTCAACCCTGAAACCATTACCACCGTTTATATCAAAAGCTCACCTGGAAATGATGTTTGGATCTAGAGAAAGAAAGGCAATTGATGTATGAAGGTCCATAAACGGCGATGGAATGTCTCTGTTGACCAATGTCCTGCTTGCCATTGTTGAATCTCTTTTTTCCCAGTGGAAACTTCCATGTTAGCCCTACTAGAGCAACAATAGAAAAAAAGCATGGGTAAGATTAAAAAAGTGGAAGAATGACGATGCACATGCACCCAGAGTAAAACTTAACGTTTTGGTGTTGTGGCCGTTGAATCAGGAGAGAGAAGAGGAAAAATTGAATGAAAAAAAAAAGAGGAAAAGAGGAGAGATGAGTGCGTGACTTTCAGTGAGTAATGAGTGATGAGAATTATAGCTACTTTAGGTTAAAAAAAAGGACAACAAGACTTTCAGTGGTGTGACTACTTTATTGAAATGATAGAGTAAAAATAAAATAATAGTTGTGTGGAGTAGGATGAGTCTTCGGTTGCGTGGAGCCTATAGAAAAAAAAAAGTTTTCTTAATTTGTTGAAATGGTTTTAGTGATAGAAAGAGAATTGTGTGTTTTTCGGTGTGTGAAAAATAAAGAGTAGATGATTTTTGGTGAAAAGTGTTTAAAATAAATTTATAAAATAAAATAAAAAGGAAAAATTGTATTTTGAGGGGGACAGCAAGAGATAAAAGTTATGAGCACAATAATTAAAATTTAAAATTTTTATAATATGTCTAATTTTAAACTTGAAAGAAATCTTTATTTGTCATTAAAAAGATTTTTTTGATGTATTTGTCATTAAAAAGATTTTTTTGATGAGAGATGATAGGAATGTTTTCTAAAATTTGAAAGATTTCTTTGATAAAGATAATAGGAATGATTTTTAATTTTTAAAATGATCAATTAGAATAAATATTTAAAAGTTAAAAATTTTTCTTAGACAAAAATTTAGAGGATTGTTTCTCTATTATTTATGATCAAAAGACTAAAAAGGAAGAATTTATAAATATTTCTACAACAAGTTGGGAGATCAACAAAGTTTTCCTCGTTAGTTTGAGGGAGGATGATAAGAATCAATAAAAATTCTCAAAGGCTACTACAAGTATAGTAAGGAGAACCAAAATCTAAATTTGCCAACTAAAGCATTGATTCGGTCAAATATCTTATGTATATCTCCAATATTAAATGTGATTCATTTTTTTTATGTCATTTGATTTATTTCCTTGTTTAAGTCCATCATTTTTATATAAATTGAGTCTTAATAAAGTTTAATAAAATAAGACTCATTTTACATTTTCTCTTTATATTGTCAAATTATTCAGACTCTAATACTATGTAGAAATTTAGAGAAAAAGAAAAATAGTGTATTATATTCTCATTGATGAATACTTGAATTTATATAAAGTTTACAATAAACTATAAAAGGTAAAAGATAAACTTAAAAAAGAAATAAAGCTAATATGATTAAAGAAGTCAAATACTATTACGATATAAATTTATCTAAATAAAAAAATAAATCAATTTTAACTAAATAACTAAATTAGAATCTTGATTTCTTATCATAAATAAATTCAAATCATAAACCCCTTATACAATTCTAAAAAGCTTTATTAATTAAACTAATTAATATGAATGAAGAAAAGTTTTTGTAATTTATGTTTATTCAATCTACATTCTTATAAAATATTTTTCATTAATGAATTTTTCTTTTATTAAATATATAATTTCGTAATTTTGTTTGATTAGTTTACAATCAAAAATATTTTACGATATGTTTAAGAATCGCATCATGATATTGCTTATTAGAATAAAATTGTTTATATATATATATAATTTATGTTAATTGTGATAAAAAATCATTAATAGATTATTTATTAGAAAAATAAAATTAGTAAAGATGAAATATAAATATGACAAATGATGAAAAAATAAAATCAAAATTTATTCTATGAAGCATATATTATTAAAATTTCTTTAATTGTATCCCAAATCATACTTTAACTACTTTTATTAATAAAATTTATTTATTTTATATAAATTAAGTTTTTTAAAAATTGAAATTAATGAGAGTAAAAAATATATTTCCTTGATTATATTATTAACTTCTTCAATCTCCGTACTGCACTTGATAAAGACTCCGCAAAAGAGAGATCAATTTTGTCTGAGAGTTTTAGCATAATTCAATTTAACCTTAAAAAGGAAAAAAAGAAAAAAGAATAGCGAAGGAATAATGTTTATCACGTGTTTACGAAGTGTGGACCCTCAATAAAGCTTCGAATGTCGAATGCATGCATGCATGATTCGTCATAAAAAGACAGTTGAATTTATAGGTTGAAGTGACAGGTTCTTCCATCAATTTGTGCATACAAATTCAACGTTCGCAGGTGCCCTTTGCTCAGAATTTTATTTTTTGAAAACAATTTAATGCTATCAAATCCTATATGCTTTGTTTTTAATCAACACCATTTGTCCATGTTAGTTTAATCTATAAAAATCTATAAATTTTTATCATTAATTTTTTAATATAATTTTATGATATTTTTTATTATAAAATTATATTACAAATTATCATAAATTAATGTTAAATTTTTATTATGAAATAATTTATCATGAATTTATAAAAATATTATATTTTTATTACAAAAGTTTTATTACAAAAACTTGTTTGTAATAATAATTTTTAATTGATTTAATGCGACTCTCTACCAAGCCTGTCTTGCTAGGCAAAAAAAGAAAAAAAACTATTTGAAAATTTTTGGAATTAATAATGTTTAGGATCTTTCTTTTAATAAATGTGAAGAGTATTTAAATTTCTAAAGATTTTATTGATGCAATCAATTATTACACCAATGACCAATTATTAGTTTACGGTAAAAATTAATGAATTTTGTTAAAAATTAATGATTTAAAATTATATTTAATATAATTTTGAATTGAATATTAATAAGCAGTTGATACGAAATAGAAGACGAGTTATATATGAGAAAGAGATGGAAACAGAAAGCTGAAAGCGAAGAGGGCTCGAAGCACAAGAGGAGTCATTTTCAGGCTACGGTGTTGCGACACTGGCCTTGCAGAAACTCAATGTCGTGGCGATAGCTCGAGGTAGTAGTGGCATCGTGGCATCAACTTTTGGGAAACTTTCGTTTTAATGGCGATTTGATTTGTTTAAGTTAGTTTTAAATTTTCTTACAGGTGAATTCTTATTTTAACAAGAAATATGATTTCAAGGGACAATTTAGAACTTATATAAAGCTTATAAAGCTCTTAGAGTGTTATACATAAGAAAGTATCAAAAGAGTGCTAAATAGAGAGCTCAAAGAGCACTTGAGTAGGCAAGATGAGTGTTGTACAGGAAGCACTTGAGTATTGAGTGCGCAAGAGAGTATCGTATAGTTAACACTTAAATACTATTTGTACAAGAGAATGCTGATAGCTCATTTGGATAACACGTCTATTATTGTATTCCTTGTAATCTATTGAGAATATTTTTCTAATCTTAAATGATTTGTTAGTAATCATTATTAATAAAAGAAGTTAGGATCCTGTGATCCATCATAAACGTATGTAAGTTGTTGAATTACATATATTCTTATGTTTTGTTAAAGACTTGTCTTTAATACTAATATTGAGCATCCACTTATCAGCTTAATCTTTTGGATTGAATGGTAAACTAATATGATATCAGAGCCAAGGTCTTGAGTTCGAGCCCTCATGTCTTTGTTTGATGTTAATTTATTAGTTTTTTGGCTTTCTATTTATAAGACAGATGATTCACCTAGTTTAAACCTACTCAAATTCATGTTTCACATGAGAGTGATTGTTAAAAACTCATCTTTAATACTAATATTGGGTCTTCACCTATCAGCTTAAGTTTTTAAATTGAGTAGTAAACTAATATGTCTTATTTGTTTGATTGCTATCTCTATTTTACTTTATGTGTGATCATTTTATTTTTAAATACTTGTGGGTGAAGATTTTTGTGTGCGTAAAATTTTAGAGAGTTCTAAATTATAACAAGTAGTATTTGAATGTGTAAAACTTTCAATAATTTCAAGTGTGTAGTGTTGGATTACAATTAAAATATGTTTGTTTTTCAATTTTTTTTTTGTAACATAATTGATAACTCTACGTGAGGTTAATATATCCTTTTTTTAAATAGATAAATTAATCTACCTTCTAAACAAATAAAAAACATTTAAATTCAACATCTCAAAATAAATAGTGCTGGGTATCAAACCATTCTCTCAATAAGGTAATTGGCCTCAAGTGAAAGATTATTACTTACATGAGAGAAAAATATTATAATGTAAGATTTAAATTACATAAAATATATGGTTTACGAGAGAAAAATACATAGCTGAATTGTGTAATATTAGTGTGATGCTACTCTAAAGTAATATTATTATTTCATGAATTTGATGTGAAATAAAATTTTATATGATATAGCATTTATCAATTGAATGATTAATTTTTAGATAATTTCTTACAACAAATTTGTTGTTCAAGTGATCAATGCCACATCATCTTGAGATAAAAAAATTAGGATAACTTATGGGATGAATAATGGAGTATAAAATTTGTGGATAATTTTATCTGGAATTTATCTAAGTTTTAACCCCAAAATAAAGTTTCTGAAAATTTTATAATGATAGTTTTGATTTGTAACAGCTGATTTATATATCTGATAAAATATTTAACATAAATACATAAAAATAAATGTTAGTTCAACCAGCATCATCTGCCTTGCGGACGCTCACATCGAATCTTCTAGTTCAAGCTCCTCTCCTTTTTCCAGTGCAATCTCAAAAACTGTGAATTGCTTTGCTTCATTAGTTTGATTTTCGAAAATTCTTAAAAAAAGGATGGGTATTTTTTTTTCAAAAAGAAAAATAAACTAATCATTTTGCAATATATGATGTTATTGGGATTTTTGATCGGTCTAAGATCTCCACAAGCAATATATCAAATAAGATTTATGTGAAACATTCTTAAAAATACTCGAAAAACTTATTTAGAATGATTGAGAAAAATTTACTGTAAGAAATTATTACAGTCATAGTTTAAATTTTTCTTTCAAATCCAAACCCTTGTATAACTTGAAGAATTTAATAATGTAGAGAGAAAATGTAAAATGGGAGTCTTGTTTCATTAACATTTATTAAGGCTCAATTTATACAAAATGATGAACTCAAATAAGGAAATAAACCAAATGACAATAAAAAAAATGAATCACATTTAATATTCGGGATACACATAAGATAATTGATTGAATAGTACTTTAGTTGGTAAATTTTGATTTTGATTCTCATTGCCATACTTGTACTAGCCTAAAGAATCTCTGCTAATTCATATCACCCTCTCTCAAGCTAGCGAGAAAAACTTTGTTAGACTTCTAGCTTATTGTAGAAATATTTGTGCATCCTTCCTTTTTTGTCTCTTGGTTATAAATAGAAGAAAATATTCCTTTAAATCTTTGTCTTAAGGAAATTTTCTAACTTTTAAATATTTTCTCTAATTGACCATTTTAAAAATTAAAAATCATTCTTATTATATATATCAAGGAAATCTTTCAAATTTTAGAAAGCATTCCTATCATGTCCCATCAAAGAAATCCTTTTAATTTTTTTAAATGATTTTTTTTTTAACGGCAGATGAAAATTTCTTTTAAATTTAGAGTCAGACATATCATAAGAAATTTAAACTCTGATTGTCGTGCTCATAACTTTTATCTCTCATCGTCCCCTCAAAATGCAATTTGTATTTTATTTTATTTATTTTGAAACACTTTCCACCGAAAATCATCTACCCTCTATTTTCCATACACTTAACGTTACACCATTAGCCATCATTATTCACTTCTTCACCTTTTCCGTCACATTCAATCTTTTCCTTTCTCTCTCCTGATCCAGCAGCCACAAAACCAAAAAAGCCATATCTATTTTTTTTAATCTTTTCCTTCCCTTCAAAAGTTCTCAACAATATCTTTTTTGTTGTGAATGAATGGATTTTGGAATTTGGAGTCACTTGGTTTTTTATTGTAAATGACTGGTGATAAAAATATTTTCCTAAATTGGATACTTCAGTTAACTTACAAGTAAAGATAGATAATGGTGCTTTGCCGCAAGTAAAAAGAAAAGGCACAATTGGGGTTTAAACTAAAATGGGAACCAAATACATTCATGAAGTGTTACTTGTTCCAGATTCGGAGTAAAACTTACTTAGCATTGGACAGTTGGTAGAACATGGATATGTTGTTCACTTTGAAGGCAATGGTTGCACAATTTTTGACAAGAAACATGGGATGCAAGTTGTAAATAAGATAGCCGTGGAGAAAAATAGAAGCTAATTATTTTTAAATATAGAGAAGATGTAGCCTTGAAGATGAAAGCTGTTGATGAATCATGGCTATGGCATAGAAGATTTGGGCACTTAAATTTTCATAGGTTGAAATTGTTTTTTCAAAGAAATATAGTTATGGGATTGTTAAGTAACCTAAAAGATAAATAAGGGGTTTATGAAGGGTGTGCACTTAGGAAGCATCATCGACAATCTTTTCTAAAAGCAGTTGCATGCAGAGCAAAGTGAGCACTTAAATTATTTTACACAGATGTTTGCGGACGAATGTCTGTAACGTCCCATAGTAAAAATAGGTACTTTATTGTTTTCATTGATGATTTCTTAAGAATGGCATAGGTGTTGTTTACGAGAGAAAAATATTAAGTTTTCTTTATTTTTTAAGAAGTTTAAAAGCCTTTGTTGAAAAAACAAAGTGGAAACTACTTAAAATTTTTTAGAAGTGATAGGGGCAAAGAGTATAATTCATGTCAATTTGACAAGTTTTGTGAAGATAAAAGAGTTGAAAGATTACTCATTAGTGGTTATACTCCACAACAAAATAAGTTGTCTAAAAGAAAGAACCAAACAGTAATGGAGATGGCTAAATCAATGCTTCATAAAAAAGGGCTGCCAAAGTTTTTTTGGCAGAAGTAGTGTATATTGTTCTATATTTAATAAATAGATGTCCTATAAGGACACTTCAAAATCAAACACTCATTGAAGCATGATATGGAAGAAAGGCATTATAAAGGTATTTAAAAATTTTTGGTTGTGTTTGTTATGCACAAATTTCAAAAGGCAAGAGGCACAAACTTGGTGAGGCAAGTGAGAAGTGTATTTTTATAGGCTACAGCTTACAATCCAAGGGCTATAGGCTTTATAGTTTGAAGAGCAACAAGATGATTACAAGCCATGATGTACAATTTGATGATTAAGCAATATGGAATTAGAAGCTTGGTAAAGTTGAAAGGAAAACTATTCTTGTAGAAGATATTTTCATAAAGGGCAATGAAGGCAAAGAATTCACCTCAAGCCACTCCACCATCAACCTCATTATCAATAGCAAGTGAGTCTCTAAGTTCTTCCACTTCTTTACCATAACTAACTGCATAAAAAGTAGGGAGAATGTGTGAAATTTATAAAAGATGCCACTATTGTGTCTTTAGACCTAAAAGTTTTGAAAAAGATGTGAAAGAAGAAATAGGAGAAAAACTATGCCAGAATAAATTGATGTTATTGAGAAAAACAAAAAACGGGAGATTGTAGAGAAACCAAATGAGAAAGAAATTATTGAAGTCAAAACTTCAACCATATACAGCATTAATATTCATGTATTATGCTCCCAACATATTGGAAGAAAACTAATCAATTTTGGATAAATTATAAAATAACTTTATTATTAAAAAATTTCGTAATGCTTTAAATTTTAACCAAGATAGATTATTATAATTTATAGAACCAGTGAGCTTTGAAATTCGGATAGATTATGAATTCAATGCACTTTTTAATCTAAGAGTCAGATTTTAATGTATTAATAATCGAATTTATTCGCTTTTCATGACTAATAATGCAATAAAGCATTCTCCTTTATTAGTTTTTAATTGCAAAAACCAAACCAAAAAAAAAAAAAATTGTTTGTTTTGGTTATATATTTGTTTCACAAAAAGACATTTTAAGCGAAATGGCTTTGCCTCCTCTACTACAAAACTAATTTTCACTAACGTTATACTACTAACACTTTTTGAAATAGTGTCAATGAAAATACACCTATGACTGATATGACAGAATTGTATTAGGCTCATTAACACTTCATTGAAGTGTTAGTGAATTGGTGATATTATAGTATCAGAAACATGAAGTGTTAATAAATTAATGATACTATGGTATTAAAAATGTGAAGAATTAGTAAATTAATAATACCATAGTACTAAAATCTAAAACTACGTAGTTTTAATTAAAAAATAATTATTTTTTATTTTATTATTTCAAAATTTAATTTTTAAGAATAATTTCAATTTTTTTAAAAATATTCTAATTAAGAAAAGAAAGAAAGTCTTGAAGTACAAATTAACTATTAAGAATATTTTTAAAAATCAAGTAATATATAACAAATTTTTGGATATACTCTTTTATAAAATATTAAAGTCATATGCCATGTTTATCTAAAGAAAAAAAAGGGGTAAATTAAGTTAAAAAAAAGAAAGCCCTTTTGGACATTTAACAAAGTTAAGACTTCTGCCCCAAAACGACATCGTTTTAGGGTAGAAGACTTAACAAAATAAAGACTTTGATTGTCTTCAAATGGTTTTGAGGTCACAGTTTTGAAGACTTAACAAATTGAAGACTTAAAAAAAGAAGAAGATAATTTTAAGATAATGTATCATGAATTTCATATGGTTTTGAGGTCACAGTTTTGACTATACAAGTTGAGGTTACTATGTATATGTATAATCCTTCCAACATTTATACTTTGGATGTGTATGAATATATATCAGTACCTTTAAATCCCCATTTGCTCATCCATGAACTTATCTCTAGATTTGTATCTCGATAAACAATATACGCAAATACTTTTGCAATATTATTTAACCTTGTAGAATAATCATTTCTCGGGTTTATGCTTGTCACTACAAGACTTTATGAAATACAATCTCAGAGCATCGGATATACAACTTATATATGTAAGCTGACGGATCCCGTATCTACATATATTGGACTCCATGAGATTTGAATTATACCTAATGACACATAATGGTCAGACTATGAAAAGTCTTTGATATATATGGAACCAAAGTATGGTGGATTACTTACATGCCCACTGTGATGTTCAGGTCAAAGGACTACGAATACAACTCAACTCGAAAGGACCTTTTTTTGACGGCTTCATAGGATATCTATTGGGGTCCTCGTGAGTTTGTTTAGTATCTAGTCCTGATTAGATACTCGCATGCCTATATAAGCTCTAAGCTCATGCTGAGGTAAGAACCACCATCTGAATCAGTCAGATATAGACATACACTAATCTATATAATGTTTGAGACATACTTACACAATGACATTTTCTAGCACTTTTTGCAACTCTTTATAACTATGTCATTACTAGTATACTCTTAAGCCTTTGTCTCATTATAGATAAAGTTTTAACTCTTTAGATCTCGCTGACTCTTATAACTTACTAACTCTTAATAGTGCTAAGTAAGTGATACCATAGTACAAAAAATCTAAAATTAAGTAGTTTTAATTAAAAAATAATTATTTTTATTTTATTATTTTAAAATTTAATTTTTGAGAATAATTTCAATTTAAAAAAATATATTAATTAAGAAAAGAAAGAAAGTCTTGAAGTACAAATTAACTATAGAGAATATTTTTAAAAATCAAGTAATAAACAACAAATTTTTGGAGATACTCTTTTATAAAAATATAACAAAACAATAACAAAATGAAATATTGAAGTCATATGCCATGTTTATCTAAAGAAAAAAAAAAGGGGTGAATTAAGTTAAAAGAATGAAAGCCCTTTTGGGTGTTTAACAAAGTTAAGACCTCTGCTGTAAAACAATGTTGTTTTGGGGCAGAAGACTTAACAAATTGGAGACTTCGATTGTCTTCTCCAAAAAACCCTTTGCTCCAAAATTCCCATAAAAAAATTCTTCATTATCGTCAAATTTCGCATGCAAGACTAACCAAAAACAAAATCACTTTTCGTCTTCTTCGACCTTGCTCCATCAAGGGTTTTCATTTAGCAACTTTTGATTTCATTACTTGTTCTTCTATACAAACGCATTCACCAGAGGCTCCTTCCGAAACGAAGCGTTTTGTTGGTTTACAAATCCTTATTTATTACAGCAGATCATCTATTATCGACCTCATCGTCTGTTATTGTGTCTGAAGTTTTGCCATATCAATTTATCTCCAAACTTAGGTTCAATATTCATTACTTTGAAGATTAAGCATGGCGAGAGGGAGAAAAAATGAAACATTAGTAATAAACAGATTTTGCGACGCTGGGGAGTTTGAATTCAATGCGCTTTTATAATCCAAGAGTCAAATTTTAATGTATTAATAATCGAATTAATTTGCTTCTCATCACTAATAATGCAACAAAACATTCTCCTTGATTAGTTTTTTAGTGCAAAAACCAAACCCAAAAAAAAAAAAAAAAAGAAACTTGTTCGTTTTGGTCACATATTTGTTTCACAAAAGGACATTTTAGGCAAAATGGCTTTGCTTCCACTATTATAAAATTGACTTTCACTGACACTATACTATTAATATTTTTTAAAATAGTATCAATATAGATACACCTAAGACTGATATGACAGAATTGTGTCGGATTCATTGACACGAAGTATCAATGAATTAGTGATACTATAGTATCAGAATCATGAAGTATCAATAAATTAGTGGTACCATAGTACCAGAAACCTAAAACTACGTAGTTTTAATTAAAAAATAATTATTTTTTATTTTATTATTTCAAAAGTTAATTTTTGAAAATAATTTAAATTTAAAAAAACTAAGAAAAGAAAGAAAGTTTTGAAGTAGAAATTAACTATTGAGAATATTTTTAAAAATCAAGCAATGAATAAAAGTTTTTTGGAGATACTCTTTTTTCTTATCTATAAGACATCATCAAAATATTTCTGATAAATACAAATATAAATACCAATTTCATTAATTTTATAAAAATGATTGAGATTAAAACATTTACAAGACAAAATTCACGTAAAATGAGGATGGATGCAACTATAATACAAAAGTGAACTAGAGTATGCTATCTTTAATTTTAAGAGTTTACGGGGAAAAAGAGTTTTTGTTTTTTTCTTTAAAAAATAGCTTGATGAACACATGAAAATGCATATTTGTTGAGAGATTCAGTCACCATTTAATGCCACTAATTTTAGCATTTTCTTGTATTTTGAGCTTGGAATAAAGTGTTCTCCTTAAATTGTGATTAATGAATGTTATTTGCACAGGTTTAGGTAAAATGGACATAACTCTCAATGTTGAAATTGAAATAAAGAAATTCTTAAACCTGGAGCAACATGACTTAATCTTACAAACTTGAAGAATAGTTGAAAAGCCAAATCAATATGTTATAGGCCAAAAATTGAGATACAATAGAATCGGGCTACAACTTCCTCTCAGCTTGACCTAACTCATGTATTTGGACTGTATCTCACAAAATATGTACTCAATTGGTATAATTATAGAAGCTATGAAATAATAACTTAATTATAAACAACTCTTATGTTGATAATAAAGTCTACATCAGCCGTTATCATGGACCAAATTGCATTGCAAGTAGGTAAAAGGGTTGTTAGCCGAAATCTGATGTATCTTTGGAATTTTGCTCATATCTTATTAGATACTCATCCAATTTGCATGAACCTGATGCCTATGGAAAGAAGAGACAAAAATGTTACAACTTGCATGTTGGCCACAGAGACTACATCGGTCATTTACATTATAAAAAATATGCCGTAAGTGGGTGAACGCGTTATTGGCCTAAATTATTGAAGATTGATGTCACATTTCCATTCATTGCCTATATAAGGACACTCTTAAGATGTTTTCAACATTAGATAATTCTCTCTTATTTTCTTCTCATTAACATGCATTGTAATCTAGGCTAGAGTTCTTGGCAAGGCTAAAAGATGAACTTTTATGTGTAATAAATCTACTTCTATGCTTTGATTCATTGTCAAGAGCTACAAATATTTGTAAGTTTGGTTTTGATTAAACTCTTATCTATTTTATTTTCTATAATCCAGAGGTTATAATTCTCATGTCTCATATATGTTCAGTCATGCTTTTCTTATGTGATTCTTGTTGAATTATAATTGTTATTGGTTATATTGTTTTATATGTTAATCGTTTACTGCAATATTATCGATTGATATATTATTGATCTTGGATAACATGTAAAGGCAATAAATGTTTGATATTCAAGTTGATTTTTTACTGCAATATTATCAAAATGATATATTTTCGATCTTAGATAACTTGTATAAATGAACATGATTTGTGTTAATATTTACAAAAGAGTTTAGTTATATCAAATGCATATGTTATCAAATGTGCTATATTGTACGTATCTTCCGATTGATTGTTTAGATGTAAAACTGTCAATTGAGTTATAAACATTGAATCAAAGTGTAGAGTAGATTTATAAAGCATAATTGTGATTCTCAAAGCCTTGTTTAAATCATCATAAGACATTTTTCTCAATTCATAGACAATTCTATCTCATCCAATTAAACTAATTAATTAATTTTCTCATTTGCTACTGCTTTAACATTTTACTTCACCAACTTATTTTGTCAAAAGCTTCCTCGTGGGATTGACACCTCAATTTATACTGCGATAGTCGCATTACATTTTGAGCATAAACACAGCTATTTAAAAAGGAGATAATATAAAAATGAGGTCATGAACTGTAATTCTAGAAATATTAAGGGGCGACTTTTTAGTTAAAGAACAATTTTGTTTTTCACTTGAATAATTGTAGTATTTGTTGGGGACAAAACTCAAAAACCAATCGTCTTGTCTGAATATCTAACTTAATGAAAAAAATTTCTCTCTAATTGGGGGCTTAACCAAATATTCATTGGAGCTCAACATAAGAGAAATTGTTATCATTATCAAGTCATTAGAATATGTTAGTTAATACGATTTTGATTACAATTAGAATTATGAGTTTTAGTCTTATTTAAATTTTCTTATGTAATAGTTTAGTTAGGATTTATCTTCTTAGATAAAATAAAAACACCTATTTATATGGGTCTTTGGTGTTGCTCAAAATAGAAGTTACAAGAAATTTTTTAAAAAAGAAGTGTTTCCCCATTCTACGTTTATTGTTCTTTTAAATGGTTATGCCTAATCAACCAAAATAAATTGTTGTCAAAGCTAGAGATATAAAAAGAAAATTATTGCAAATAGACTTACCATGGAAGGAACAAATTCATCAAATACAGTTATTCAATAATCTTATGTGCCTATATAGTTGATTAGTTTTTATGATAGTAACTAGGGCGGTTGTAATAATGATATGAATAGCTCAATCTATGCATTTTCTCTTAGTTCTGACATGATTTTTCATCAAGAAGCAACAAATAGTGGCAAAATCCTATACTGAAATATAATATGTTTCAACATCATTGGCAACTTCTCAAGCTATTTGGCTACAAAAAATTTTAAAAAACTTTAAGAGAAGCAAAAAGTAGGCATAGAGTTATTTTGTGATAAAAAATTAGCCATAACAATAACAAATAAATCACTTTTTCATAGCAGAATCATACATGTACTATCATTAAATATCACTTTATCTGAGAAGCAATCAGTGATAAAGAGATTTAGCTTAAGTATTACAAATCTGATGAGCAAGTAGCTAATATATTCAATAAAGCTCACTTAAAAGAAAATTTTCAATAACTAATAGAGCTTCTAGGAGCTTTAGAATATCATAATAAGGGGAGAATATTAATTAATTTGATTTTGATTATAATTAGAACTATTAGTCCCAATCCCATTTAAACTTTCTTATATAAGAGTTTAGTTAGGATTCAAATTATCACAATGAAATATAGAAAAAGTATAGCCTTAGAGCTGATATCATTTCTTTCTAGGTCTCATTTCTTACTTCTTTTCTCACATAGAAAATGTGCCTAACAGTGCCCACAACTTTTTATCACATTGGAAATGTGCCCAACAGTGACCACAACATGTTATCCAACTTAAAATTTTTTTTTGTATATATATTGATCTCCAACTTGGTTGGATCAGTGAATCCGATTGTATTTTCACATTGTTCTCAGCCTTTCTCTTGAAGATGATGTCTATTTGATTCTTATTTGTTTTAAGTGATTTCACCATGATCTTGACATTTGTCCTTGCATCCATTTTTTCTATTTTCTTTGATTCAAACCCAAAACCCATGAAGGAAACAAGTAGCAGCTAATAGCTACTCTCCCTTCAGGCCTAAAGCTATGGCTAACTATTGGCAGCATTATAGAAATATTGAGGATGAAGCTAGCCTTCAACTGGATACATGATCTCTTGAAGCAACTTCACATAACTATCGCTTGCATCCATATAGGAAACATTCATGTTATCACAGTCACATCCCTTGAAGTTATAAAAGACAAAGACTTGGTTCTTGCATCTAGGTTGATACAATGTCCACAGAGTACTTCAACCATGTATTCTTGATGATTGTCGTGGCACCGTTGGGAGAGCAGTGGAAGAAAATGAGGAAGGTTGTGGCTTTTAACATAATCAATTTGGTACTTCAATTGTTAGTCATAAAGTGAATAGAAGAAGCTGATAATCTCGTTAGGTTCATTTACAATTAGTGCAAAAGCAGCATTAATGGTGGGGTTATGAATGTAAAACTAGCAATACGTCAATACAACATTTTAATTAATGTGATTTTAAGTATAATTAGAACTACGAGTCTTAGTCTTATTTAGACTTTCCTATGTAAGAGTTTAGTTAGGATTTATATTCCTACTTAGATAAGGTAAAAGCACCTATTTATTTAGGTTTTCAGTTTGTTACAAATAGAAGAAAAAAGAAAAAAAAATTAAAAAAACATGTTCCCCCAATTCTACATTTTTTTTCATGGTTATGTAAAATTAACCAACATAAATTGGTATCAGAGATAAAGATCAAAGAAGAAAATTGTTGCAAAGAGAATTTCTATGAAAAGAACAAGTTCATCAAATACAATAATTCAATCTCATGTGCTTATATTTGATGAATAAAATTTTTATTTTTGGTGTGAAAAGGCAAAAACACTTTTCCCCTTTCTTGATTTATAGGATTTTATAGAAGAAGAAACTGGAGAATCCAGTTCAGCAAAAGAAGAAGATCCAAAAAAAAAAAAAAATCTAATAGAAGAGCAGAAGAGATATTTAAAAGAGAAGTAACAAAAAGATGCCTACGCCATTAGGAAGATTTAACAAGGTGATTCAGATACAATTTTTCAAGAATAATTGGTGCATAAATAAAAAAAAAAGGCATGGGGTATTCTTCAAGAAGCATTTAGAGGACGTTTAAAGGTTAGAACTTCTAAGCTTCAAGATCTAAGAAGAGATTTTGAAAATATAAAATTAAAAGAGAATGAAACCATGCAAGAATTTTCAAATATATTTACATGTGAATTAGATAAAAATATATAGTGAAAATATTAAAACAAGAAGTCCCTATTAGTTTGCATGAAAAATTTGATCTATTGTTTCTGTGATAGAAGAAATAAAGTATCGTCCTTTATTAACAATATAGGAGTTAATGGTTCTCTAAAATCTTTTGAGAGAAATTGATACAATATTCTGAAAAATCTATTGAGGTCATATTTCAATCTAATCTCAATCAAGAGAATTCTAGTATGAGGGCAAACAAGGAAAAGGTAGAGGGAGAGGAAAAGAAAATACAAGAAGAGGAAGAGAAAAATTTAATAATGAAGAAGTATCCCAATCACAAAAAAGTGCAATATTTGTATAAAGAGCAATCAGGTAGAGAGAGATTGTTGGAATAAGGAAAAACCCCAATGCTTTAATTATAAAAATTTTTGGGCTTTTAAAGAAATATTGTAGATTCAAAAATAATCGATAGGCAAATGTTGCAGAAGAAAAAGAAGATGAAGAAAGTTTATTTTTTGCTTGTCAAAGTGTCTCTGGACTAAAAAAAGATGTTTGGCTTTCTTGATAGTAGTTGTAGTAACAATATGATTGGTGATAAAAATATTTTTCTAGATATGGATACTTCAGTTGACTAACAAGTAAAGTTGTGTAATAGCACAATTGGAGTTCAAACCAAGGTGAAAACCAAATATATTCATGATGTATTGTTTGTTCCAGATTTGAAGTAAAACTTTCTTAGTGTTGGACAGCTGGTAGAACATGGATATGTTGTTTACTTTGAAGGCAAAAGTTGCATAATTTTTGACAAGAAACATAGGATGTAAGTTGTAAATAAGATAACCTTGGATAAAAATAAAAGCTTTCCAATTGTTTTTAAATATGGAGGAGATGTAGCCTTGAATACGAAAGCAGTTGATAAATCATGGCTATGGCATAGAAGATTTGGCCCTTAACTTTTCATGGGTTGAAATTGATTTCTCTAAGGAATATGGTTATGGGATTGCTAAGTAACCTAAAAGGAGTTTGTGAAAGGGGTGCTCTTGGGAAGCACCATCGACAATCTTTTTCAAAAGGAGCTGCATGGAGAGCAAAGTGAGCACTTAATTATTTCACACAGATGTTTGTAGACCAATGGCTATGACTTTCCCATGGTAAAAATTGGTACTTCACTCTTTTTATAGTTGATTTTACAAGACTGACATTAGTGTTCTTTATGAGAGAAAAATTTGAAGTTTTCTCTATTTTTAAGAAGTTTAAAAGCTTTATTGAAAAACAAAGCAAAAATTACTTAAAAATTTTGAGAAGTGATAGGTGCAACGAGTATAATTCGCGATAATTTGATAGGTTTTGTGAAGATAAAGGCATTAAAAGACAACCCACTGATGGTTATACTCCACAAAAAAATGAGATGTTTGAAAGAGAGAACAAAATAGTAATAAAGATGGCTAAATCAATACTTCATAAAAAAGGGCTCCCAAAGATTTTTATTCTAGAAGTAGTGTATATTGTTCTATATTTAATAAATAGATATCCTACAAGGGCATTTCAAAATCAAACATATATTGAAAGTTTTTGGTTGTGTTTGTTATGCATAATTTCTAAAGACAAGAGGCACAAACTTCGCGTGGCAAGTGAGAAGTATATTTTTTTAGGTTACAGTTTACAATCCAAGATTATTGGCTTTATATTTTGAAGAATTACAAGATGATTGCAAGCTGTGATATGCAATTTGATGAAAAAATAATATAGAATTAGGAGCTTGGTAAAGTTGAAAGGAAAATTATTCATGTCGAAGATATTATCATAAAGGGCAATAAAGGCAAAGAAAATTCACCTTAAGCCATCTACTTCTTCGCCATCACTAACTCCACAAAAAGTAAGGTGTTTGTGCAAAATTTATGAAATATGCAACTTTTATGTCTTTAAATCTAAAAGTTTTGAAAAAGCTGTGAAAGAAGAAACTGGAGAAAAACAATATAAGAAGAAATTGATGTTATTGAGAAAAAAAAATAGGGTTAGGCTGCATTTGCTTTATAATAGGGTTAGGCTAAGTTTGAGGCCTAGGTTTAAGGTAGATGACATAACTACTTCCTTTTTAGTATAGTACTCCTATCTCTTTGGTACTGAGGGAGATCTTAATTTAGCCACAGGCTTTGTACAAGGTCGACCACATAAACGAATGATGAAACTCTGTAAATGCAACAAAATCATTTAATGACATCCATATCATACATGCATCATGCCATTGTTTACATAATCTAAAATCGTGCTATAATGCCAAATTAATAGGACTCATTCCAAGCGCTCCTAAAAAATCGACGCGGATCTTATAATAACAAGGAACTAACATACATTATACTTATTACATTTGATATAATGAAGGTACGTGCCTAAAACAAATATCCATGTGTACACAAATATACAAAACATGAAAACTTATGTGACTTTGTTAGTAATGGCTAGACCTTTAAATATAAAATTTTATCACATTATAAGTGTTCCTGTAATAATATGAGAAAAAAATTGTGAGCTTTGTAATTGAGTGAGTAGACATAATTTGAAAATATTATATACTTCATATATTTTGTCAATAATAGCTCTCTAATACTAAGAATATATTAATAAATACTACATGTAATGAATATGTACAAATTTGTAATATAAAATAATCATGAAACTGTATACTAAATAACAAATAAACTTGTATTGAAAATATGAGATGTTATAAAATTTGTGTTGAAATTGAAAATTATAGTGTAATATTGAAAATAAATGTATACTGTGTAGATACTAAAAATTATACTAAATTTATATTTGGAAAACAACTGATCTAACTTAGTAGAATAACTCATTCACGAACAGAGTAAAGGATCTAATCTAGTCTAACTTAGTAAAATTATTGTATTACTCAAATAGACCAATTAAACTAATCTAACACAAGTACAAAATAAACTATACTAAGAGAGTACGTATTTAATATTTTAAAAATTACTGCTCTACAATTTCATGGAAATATAGGTATTCCTATTTAAAAATATGCTATAAACTTGTTTAATTGCTTGATTGTCTGCATGAAACAGTAGCCACGTGCTGCATGCATGCGGCTAAATTACTTATGCAAAAGCACGTGTACCGCATGCTAATTTGCACATGACAAGTTTGTATTCAATTTGAATAGCAAAACATTTTATATGTGGATTTGACAGATTTCACTTGTTAAATTTCAACACAAAAATAATTCTTTAAGAAAATAATGTAATTTCGTGTTAAGTATCTGTATGGTTTCTTTTCAACATCCCGCATAAAATATATATTAGGTTGTGTTTTAATTTATAAGACATCATCAAAATATTTCACATAAACAAAAAAATAAATACCAATTTCATTAATTTATTCAGATTAATATTTTCAAAATGCTCGAGATTAACAAACTACGAGACAAAAATTCTAGTAATTTTGTTCATTTGATAAAATGAAGACGGATGCAACTAAAATACTAAAGTGAACTGGAGTGTTAATTTTAAAGGTTTAAGGAGAAAAAGAGTTTTTTTTTAAAGAAAAAGCTGCTTAACATCGAGACAATGAAATAAACTTTGTATTTTGTTCGAGGTTCAATGTCTTTGTAGAGGACGAGTACGTAATAATCACGTTTAGTTAAGACAAATTTATCACAACGAAATACAGTAAAAATATAGACTTGGAGCTTTTATCATTTCTCTCCAGCTTTCCATTCTTTCTTCTTTTCTCACAGTGCCACAACTTATCACATGGGAAATGTGCCCAACGGTGATCACAACATGTTATCCAACTTCAAAAATGTGTGTATATATATTGATCTCCAACTTGGCTGGATCAGTGAATCCGACTGTATTTCCACCTTGTTCTCAACATTTCTCTTGAAAATGATGTCCATCCGATGCTTATTTGTTTCAAGTGATTTCCCCATAATCTTGACATTTGTCATTGCAGCCCTTTTTGCCATTCTTTTCGATTCAAACCAAGAACCCACAAAGGAAACAAGCAGCAGCTAATAACCATTCTCCCTCCAGGCCTAAGCCATGGCCAAGTGTTGGGAACTGTTGAGGAATATTAAGCTGTGCATTTCAATCTGACACTCCTATGGCATCAACTAAGCTACAACCTTGATACCCTTTGCGCAGCGAAAAATCATAACTTACACCATAAGCAAGAACACATAAGATTAACACACCAATAAAGATAAAGAAAACAAACCAATCACAAGACACAAGATATACGTGGTTCGGCCCAAATTGCCTACGTCCATGGAGGATCCATGATCCAGCTTCTTCCCATTGAAATAGATCACAAAGTTTCTTCTTACATCATCAATGATCCCACAAGACCCCTTAGTATCTCCCATAGAGACCTCTAAGCATCTACCCTTGATCACTATGACTCCCTAAGACCTCTTCGTATCTCCTTATAAGAGATTTTTACAAAAAACACAAGAATAGCCCGAGCATCTAAGCCTAAAGGATCTATGGTGTTTCTCTTTTATTCACTCAAAGAACCTAAAGAAGAAAACACCCCCCAAGGTTACACCCTAGTGCACCACGCACTTAGTGCCTACTTAGCTCCTCTATTCTCTCTTATGGTTACATCTTGAAACCTTAGATGCTTAACCTTAAACAATGGTTTACAAGTGTTTATATAGGGTATATTTCGTGCCTACAAACCCTATTCCTTGTTAGAGTAAGAGTCCACTTGTTTTGGAAGTCCAAAACTTCCCAAAACTTGAAATCCCGAGCCAAAACGGACTTTTCCACGCGTTCTGGGGCTGCGGTGCTCGTACCTGGGCACCACAGCACTGGCCCTTCTCGCGTCCAGCGCTGCGGCGCTGGTCTTCTATTTTGAGCACCGCGGCACTGAAAGCTGCCTGCGATTCTTTCTTTTCCTTCGCGTCTTTGAGTCCCGGTTTACTTCCCCTTTCGTGTCCCACACGTCCTAGACTTCTTCATACGTGTCCCACACGTTCTAGACTTCTTGTGACTCTCCACTTTGGTATTCATCTCAATTCTTGTCCAACCAAGATTGTTGAATCACCAATTTTCCAACAGGAACATTCCAGAAATGTTGAGGATGAAGTCAGCCTTCAAGTGGATACATGATCTCATGAAGCAACTCAACACAAATATCGCTTGCATCTGTCTAGGAAATGTTCATGTCATTACAGTCTATTGAGGGAGGAAATGCCCTTCTCCCTCCTGAGGTTATGTTGAAGCGAAGAACCTCAAGTTCAACTTAGAACCCTAGCTTTCTTGTGCAGCGGAATAACCTATTAATCAAGTAAAATATAGCAAGAATCCAAAGCAGAAAACAAAAAGAGCACAACACAATCTTACATGGTTCGGCCAATTACCTACGTCCACGGTGGATCCAAGGATCCTAACCTCTCTTATTAACTTCCTAGAGTTTTTATAAGAAAAATTCAATGAAGAACCCTAAAAAAGACCTAATGTTTAGTGAACCCTTGCTCTACTATGAGCAATAATCACTCAAATGACGGTTCCACCCTAGCGCACACAAGTACTTAGTGTCTACCCAGTTCTTCCCCTCTCTTAGAGTCTCTCTTAATGCTTAATCTCAACTAAAGGGTTTACAAGTGTTTATATAGGGTGTATTTTGTGCTTACTAACCCTATTGCTTGTTGGAGTAAGAGTCCACTTGTTTTGGAAGTCCAAAATATTTCAAAACTCAAAATCCGGATAAAAACAAACTTTTGACACATCTGGCACTGCGGCACTCATCTCTGGGCACCGTGGCGCTAGGTTGCTATCCTGGGCGCTGCGACGCTCAGCCTTAGTGGCACCATCCGTATTTTTTTCGCTTCCTTTGCGTCTTCAAGTTCTGTTTCATTTTCCCTTTCGTATCTCACACGTCCTAGACTTCTTTATACGTGTCCCACACGTTCTAGACTTTTTGTGACTCTCCACTTTGGTATTGATCTCAATTCTTGTCCAACCAAGATTGTTGAATCACCAATTTTTCAATAAACTCTTCATTGACTCAAAATCTTTCAAATAAGAAGGCTTCAGGATCCGATCCACACCAATACTCTATCATTTAGAGTTGAGTCCAGTTAAGTCTCCACCAAAACTTAACTTTTCTCGGGCTAGTGACTTTGGTTTCCTAAGGCATTCGTGCACCTTGCATAGGATATGGATGCCTTGCACTCTTTTTTGACCCTCATCACCTCGGTGAGCACGGTTTGGATGTCGCCTAGTGGTCTGTAATACCCTAATATCCCGCGTTGGGCTACTCATGGCTATCCCAGTAAGCACATAGAGCCCCTCATTGTGCTTCTCACCTTTAAACCTTATAAGTCTTTTCTCTACATTTAGTTTTTCTTTTTTCGCTTTAACTGAATACCCTTCCTCATCGAGCTTGTCTAGGGATATCAAGTTTCTTCTTAATTTAGGAACATGCCTTATACCACGTAAGTCCCTAATTTCTGTACCTTACATCCTCAGCCTTATGTCGCCAACTCCCATGATCTCACAAGTCATGTCATTCCCCATTAAAGCTTTACCTCTCTTGGCTTTATAGTTGGTAAACATCGATCTGTCTGGATACATATGGATGCTGCCCCCCAAATCTAGTATCCATTTGTCGGCATACTTTCCTATTGAGGCTACCAATGTGTCTATAACTTTGGTATCTTCCTCAGTACCGATTGTAGCCCACCCTCCTTGGCCTTTTAATTTTGGACGATCCTTTATAAAATGCCCTTCCTTATTACAAAAGAAGCACTTCTTGGATCTCTTCCTTGATTGGTTACTCTTCCTTCCTTATGCAAGCAATGCTGCTCCACTCTCAGACTCAGATCTTTTTGTTAATTCTTTTGAGTTCAATGATGCCTTGACGTCATTCATCGTTAAAGACTCCTTAGCATACAACAGCATATCCACAAAGCTCTCATAGCTTTTTGGCAACGAACTTAATAGGATAATGGCCTTGTCTTCATCCTCAAGACTTATGATGATCTTGTTGAACTTGTCAATGTGAGCTCTCAATGAATTTCCTTCGTGCGTTGTTAGCTGATGTAGTTTCTTTTTCACAAGAAGTTTATTTGTAAGAGACTTCTTCATATACAATACCTCGAGACTTTTTAATAGCTTCAAAGTGGTTTCTTTATCACCAACTTCCCTTAATACTTCGTCACTTATTGCCAGGAATAAGGTGCTATGAGCCTTTTCCCTGAATCGTGTCCTAATCTTTCTACCCGGACTTTGAGGTTGTTGTTTCATCGCTAGTTGAGGAGCTAGCTTCCTCCAAGTCTGAGTCTAGCCCTTCCTTTACTATTAGAACCCTAACCTTCTTCCTCTAAAGATTGAAGTTATTCATCCCATTGAACTTATCTATTTCTTGCATGATTGCAGCCATAGTTTAAATACCTCAGGTGTGTATTATCGAACCTTTAGCTCTTATACCATTTTGTTGAGGGAGGAAACTCCCTTCTCCCTCTTGAGGTTATGTTAAAGCAAAGAATCTCAAGTTCAACTTAGAACCCTAACCTCCTTGCACATCAGAATAACCTGTTAATCAAGCAAAATACAGCAAGAATCCAAAGCAGAAAATAAAAGAGCACAATACAATCTTACGTGGTTTGGCCAATTACCTACGTCTACGGTGGATCCAAGGATCCTAGCCTCTCTTATTAACTCCCTAGAGGTTTTACAAGAAAAAGCCAATGAAGAACCCTAAAAAAAACCTAATGTTTAGTGAACCCTTACTCTACCATGAGCAATGATCACCCAAATGATGGTTCCACCCTAGCGCACACAAGCACTTAGTGTCTACCCGGTTCTTCCCCTCTTTTAGAGTCTTTCTTAATGCTTAATCTTATTTAAAGGGTTTACAAGTGTTTATATAGGGTGTATTTTGTGCCTACTAACCCTATTGCTTGTTGGAGTAAGAGTTCACTTGTTTTGGAAGTCTAAAACTTTTCAAAACTAAAAATTCAGATCAAAAACAAACTTCTAACACATTTGGTGCCAGGGCGCTCATCTCTGGGCATCGCGGCACTTACCTTGTCGGGCTTAGTGCTGCGGTGCTGGGTTGTTGTTCTAGGCACTGCGACGCTTAGCCCTGGTGGCACTACCCGTGTTTTTTTTGCTTCTTTTGCGTCTCTAAGTCCCGTTTAGTTTCCTCTTTCATGTCCCATACATCCTAGACTTCTCCATACGTGTCCCACACATTCTAAACTTCATGTGACTCTTTATTTTGGTATTCATCTTAATTCTTGTCCAACCAAGATTGTTAAATCACCAATTTTCCAACATAGTCACATCCCCTGAAATTACCCTTGAAGTTGTGAAGGCCAAAGACTTGGTTTTTGCATCAAGGCCGATCACAATGGCCACATAATACTCCAGCCATAACTTCTTGATGATCGCCTTGGTATTGTGGGGAGAACAGTGGAAGAAAATGAGAAATGTGGTGGCTTATGACATAATCAATCCGGCACGGCTTCAGTGGTTACTTGTAAAGCAAACGAAAGAAGCTGATAATCTCGTTAGGTTTATTTACAATAAGTACAAAAGAAATATTAATAATGGGGTTGTGAATGTAAGACTAACAACCCGTCAATACACCGACAATGTTATTAGGAAGATAATGTTCAATCAGAGGTATTTTGGTGAAGGGAGTGTGGATGGAGGCCCTGGATATGAAGAAGTTGAACACGTTGAATCACTTTTCACTGTCTTCAAGCACCTTTACGCCTTCATTCTATCTAATTACATTCCATGGTTGAGGTTTCTAGATTTCGAGGCCATGAGAAGTTTGTGAGTGAGGCTATGAGAAGCATTTGCAAGTATCATGATCCGATAATAGACGAGAGAATAAAATAGTGGAGAGATGGGAAGAAGAAGCAAGCTGAGGACTTGATTTATGCCTTTATTTTAGTAAGAGATAAAGATGGGAAATTGTTATCGGTAGAATAGATCAAAACTCAATGCACTGAACTGATGCTTGATACGGTGGATAATCCAGCGAATGTAATGGAGTGGGCGTTAGCGGAGATGATCAACCAACCCTATCTTCTCAAAAAGGCAACAGACAAGATTAATAGCGTCGTTGCAATGGATTAGGGGCTTGTTCAAGAATTCGAAATCCCCCATCTCAATTTGGTCATGGCATGTTTGAGGGAAGCTTTTCATCTTCACCCCATCATGTCATTTAACCTACCACATTACGCAAATTGTGACATAACAATTGCCAAATACTTCATTCCTAAAGGCAGTCACATTCTACTTAGTCGTTTAGGGCTTGGTTGGAACCCCCAAGTCTGGGAGGATCCTCTCCGGTTCAAACCAGAGATCCATATGATAAAGGATACAACATTATTAGACTCCGATACTGCTGATGATCACTTGTAAGTTGAGATCACAGAGCCGGGATTAAGATTCATTTCATTCAACAGAGGAAGACGCGGTTGCATGGAAGTGTCACTTGGGACTGAGATGGCTGTAATGTTATTGGCAAGGCTTCTTCAAGGTTTCACATGGAGCGTGCCATCGGATGATGGTGATAATGATGAGGAGAAAAAGATTGATCTGACTGAATCTGAATTTGATCTGTTTCTTGCCAAACCCTTGCATGCAAATGCAGGGCCTCGCTTGCCTTCTGAGTTATATATACCCAACCCTAATTGAATGGATAACAATCTTGTAGTTGGATATTTCTCCAAGCAGATAATAAATGCAATTAATAAGTTCAAAAGTTCTCACAGTTTTAATGGATGAAAATATGAAATGTTGGGTCCTGAATTTTGGTTGTGCTTATATATGAGTCCTAACAAGGACTAATTTAATTTATATGAAAAATATAAATGGATAAGGTACTAATGGAGAATAATAATTTATGCAAGGTTATTGGAATAAGCACAATTCCTATAAAGTTACATGATTGAATAATAAAGATCTTGAAAGATGTGAGATAATTTCAAATTAAAGTAAAACCTAATATCTTTAAGGGATCTAAATAAATCAAGATGATTGAAAATGGATAGCTGAGGATAAGAAAAGGTTCTATATTTATGATGAAGGATACTAAGCAAACTAATCTATATACTTTATGAGAAAGTTCATCATTGGATATATTGCTAGTAATGCTCATGCATGGTATAATAAGTCTAGGTTGTGGCATAGAAGATTATATTACACAGGGAAACCATAGTTATAACATTTAGAAAAATAAGGTCTTATTGGAAATGGAAAACTAATTAGGATGGAATTTTATGAATACTGTGCGTTAAGAAATCATTGCAGGGTTTGTATACTTTGTTTTAAAGTTAGTTTGGTAAATGGTTAATGAAATTTGTTTGATATAAATCAAGTTGCTGGAGGTTATAAGGCATTTTATCCTCATAGTCTCCTTTTTGGCTAAAATAATAAAAAATGCAGAGATTTGGCTAAATTAATTATAGTCCTCTTATTTTTAACCATTTAAGATTAAAACCCTCTAAATTATGCTTATGATATGTCATTTCAATTGTTTTTCTTGTATTTTGACTAAGTTTTATTAGTTTTTTGTCAAATTTATACTTAGAGTTGATTCTTCATTTTTTATAAAAAAAATATATAAATTTTATTTTTTAATATAAAAAATTTGATTGTAATCATTAGTTTTTACTTGTTTGGTCACTAATTACAAAGTATGGCATAAAATTTTTGATTTCTCATATTTAAAAGAATTCGAATATTTTTAAATTTTTAAAATTTTATAAAAAGATTTTTCAACCCTAAATTTGTCATTCTATTTATAGTAAATAAAATTCTCTAAAAAACTTTACATTTTTTCATACTTTTTATCCATCTACTACAGTTAGTAGCATGTAAAAATTTTGTGATCAATATCATAATATGAGTTCATTTTGTTGAGACTTATATATTAAATATTTTTATGAATATAAGTAAAAACTTCCTCTATTTTTGATATAAATTGTAGAGATTTAGAGAGAATGAAATATATTGCATTGTATTCTCATTGATGAATGCTTGAGTTTATATACAGTTTACAATAAAGTATAAAAGGAAAAAGATAAACTTAAAAGAGAAATAAACCTAATGGGACTTAAGAAGTCAAATACTACTAGGATACGAATTTATCTAAAAAGAAAAATAAATCAATTTTAACTAAATAACTAAACTGGAACAAGTCAATTTAAATTAAATAACTAAATTAGAATCTTGATTTATCTTGTTTCCTTATCATGCCCCCGTAAGATAGAGCTCTAGAAGGAGAGTTCAATCTTATTCGTCAATAGAAGAAGGTTTAGGGGGACAGTGGAAACTTATTCTTCAAGAGGAGAGTACACAAAAGATGTTTAATAAGGGCTCTGCAACGACTGGAGAGGGCAGTGATGTATAGAAAGAGTGTTGTAGCAGTTTTGTGATTCTTCTTCATTGAATAGTAATGCAAAAGAAATTACTAAGGAGTAACTCAAAAGAAATCATTGAATAGTAAAGAAGAAATTGAAGATAAAAAGGAAGTCGAAGACTAGTTTAAGTTGTTGAACTTTAAAGGATTTTGAAATTAAAAGAAGAAGAAGAAGAAGAATAAAATAATAGAAAAGAAAAGAAACTTTTTGGGAATTGAATAGGGGAATCTTAAAATAAAAACTCACTAGGGAATGAAAATTAAGCAGAAAAAAAAAAAAGACCAATTTAAGAATAGAAAGGAGTTACCATTAAAATAAAGTAGAAAAGTAAAAGTCACGTTTGGGAATGGAAGGGATTAGCCCTTAAATAAAGTAGAAAACTAAAAGCCACGTTTAGGAATGAAATGGGGTTAACACATAAATAAAATAGAAATACAAGACTTGTTGGGGAATGAAAGGGAGAGAGATTGATTATAGGAGTTTAATCCCATAATAGAATAGAAGGAGAGAGAGATAGTTTATAGGAGTTTAATCATATAACAAATAAAATGGGAGAGAGTTTAATCTTATAATAGAATAGAAGTAACCTATAAAGACATAGAGAAGGTATGTCTCTCCCTCTTTTTTTTTTTTTTTGAAAATGAATTATTAGTGTTAATGATGATAAGGAGTTTGTTGGGTTCCTGCGTATTATAAAGAATAAGTAGCGGTATTATTCACGATACTAGTCACACACTGATTGTGGGACTGTTCATGTCATGTAAACTGTTCATATGCACTAGTTATAGCTACTAATTATGCATATTGTGTTCGGTATTTACTATTCATAAACACTATTTATGTTACTATTTGTGGCAATGTTCCCCCCACTGTTTACAAAGGAGGAAGAAATATATGAACGAAGGAGAATTGAATATAGTGTTAAGAAATTTGCTAATGCTTAAAATTTAAAACAAAAGAGGAAAAGAAAAATAAAGAATTGATCATAAACGTATTTAGTTTCTATTCAACAACTATGTAGAGTTTTTGAGAGAATGAAAATATTACATTGTATTCTCATTTATGGATGCTTGAGTTTATATAGAGTATACAATCAACTATAAAAGAAAAAAGATAAACCTAAAAGAGCAATAAATTTAATAAGACTTAAGAAGTCGAATCCTACTAGGATATGAATTTATCTAAAAAGAAAAATAAATCAATTTTAACTAAATAACTAAATTAGAACAAGCCAATTTAAACTAAATAAGTTAATTAGAATCTTAATTTATCTTAATTTCTTATCATAAATAAATTCAATTCATAAACCCCTTATACATATGGTTCTAAAAAGTTTTATTAATTAAACTAATTAATATCAATAAAAGAAAAGTTTTTGTAATTTATCTAGTTGTTGTTTATTCAATCTACATTTTTATAAAATATTTTTCATCAATGGGTTTTTCATTTATTAAATATATAATTACACAAATTTAATTGACAAATTTACGATTTAATCTTACTTACGATTTGTTAAAGAATCGAATCATGATATTGCATATTAAAATAAAATTATTTTTATATATAATTTGTGTGTAATTGTGATAAGAATCACTAATAAATTATTTATTAGAAAAGAAAATTAGTAAGAATGAAATGTAAATATAACAAATGATGAAAAAATAAAATCAAGATTTATTATATGAAGAATATAATATTCAAATCTCTTCAATTGTATTTTAAATTATGCTTTAATTATTTTTATTTATTTTTGTTAATAATATTTATTTATTTTATATAAATTAAGTTTTTTAAAAAATTAGAATTACTGAGAAGAAAAATTATATTTTCTTGATTATATTATTAGCTTCTTCCATCTTCATATTAGCATTTAAAAATGAGTCTACAATAAAGAGGGAGATCAATTTTGTCGGTGAGTTTTAGCCTTGAAAAGAAAAGAAGATAAAAAAAATCGAAGCAATAATATTCATCACGTGTTTATGAAGTATGGACCCCTCATTAAAGATTATTGAGAGAAGAACGGGCTAACCCTTTAAGTATACTCTAATCACTAGCCTGGGCAGACTTCTTCTAAGGAAGGTTCTTAGAAAAATCAAAGATTAGGCAAAAACATGTTGCCCTAACATCCTCCTTGCCTCGGCGGGACTTACAGCGGTTCTGGCTTAATTTGATATTTTCTTAGAAAATAAGGGTGATGCTGGCCTATTATAAGGATTAGAGACCCCCTCATTTATCAGATCTTTGCTATACCATTGTTCTTAAGGTTAGAGTTGTTAGGAGAATTCTAAGAGAAAACTTAGAGAAACATGATTATAAAACACAAATTTTATTCCTTCTCAAGTTCTGCTTACAAACTAAATGTAAAAGCCCTTATATAGACTCAGGAACCTTAACATCATGGCACTAATGGTCGACAATACATTTATAACTTGAAGACTTTTTAGACTTTAGGTCAAATAATTACAAAGACTCTTATGGCCGATGGATGACATAAAGATAAAGCTTACTTGACACACTTTTCAATAAAGCTTATCTGACACGCTTGACACAAAGATAAAGTAAAAGCTTTCTTAACACACTTGTCAAAAAGCTTATATGACATACGTGCCATAAAGATAAAGTACACTTGACATTACATAAAGTAAAAACACTCATGTTATGATTAATTGTGGAAGGACGAGTAGCTTAAATTATCACTATCATAACCTTGGGTAAAGTCATTGAATTGGGCTCAGAAGCTTCTCGTGTCTAGTGATGTGGGTCCATTGAGCTAGTTCTTACTAATGTGGTTGCTTCTCATTGGACTTCACTATTGGTTGGATAAGGTTGGGAATCTTGGAACATTGATAGAGTCAAGTTGGATTATTTTGAAGTGTCATCTATTTGCATGTGGTCACATGGCACGCTTGGCTGTGAAAAGCTATCAAGGTTTGGGAATTCGTTCAAATTTAGAGTGTCGTGATGGTGTTTGGCATAGTCAGTTTGTCTATGATGAGATAAGGAGGTATGAAGCCGGTTTCTGTGGAAAATAGAGTCCACATTATTCGTTCTCTCAAAACAAGTCTGGTGGCACATTCTCCCAAGGTACTTGGTCTTCAGGAGAGATCTATAATGATGGGGGAATTATTTGGTTTTCTTTCTAGAACTCTGATCTCCATTTTATGTGCTTCATGGAATAACTGCGGAGAGTATGGGAAGGTGTAGTCCTTAATAGTAGTGTAATAATGAATCTTATGGGTTGAGACTATCATCTATTTTCATTGGAGTAATAAGATTGTGTGCAGGTGTTTGGGATTGATTGAACTATTGATATGTTTGTTTAGCATGTGTTGAAGTTTACGCTCAAAATGTAATGCGGCTATCGCAGTATGGATTGAGGTGTTGATCCCACGAGGAAGTTTTTGGCAAAATAAGTTGGTGAAGTAAAATATTAAAGCAGTAGTAAAAGAGAAAATTTATTTATTTATTTAAGTGGATGAGATAGAATTGTCTATGAATTGAGGAAATATCTTATGATGATTTAAGCAAGGCTTCGAGAATCACAATTATGCTTTGTAAATCTACTCTACACTTTGATTCATGTTTATAACTCAATTGACAGTTTTACATCTAAACAATCAATCGAAAGATATGTAAAATATAGCACATTTGATAACACATGCATTTGATATGACTAAACTCTTTTGCAAATATTAACACAAATCATGTTCATTTATACAAGTTATTTAAGATCGAAAATATATCATTTTGACAATATTGCAGTAAAATATCAACTTGAATATCTAATATTTATTGTCTTTACATGTTATCCAAGATCGACAATATATCAATCGACAATATTGCAGTAAATGATTAACATATCAAACAATGTTACCAATAACAATTATAAATCAACAAGAATCACATAAGAAAAGCATGACTGAACATATATGAGACATGAGAATTATAACCTCTGGATTATAAAAAATAAAACAGATAAGAGTTTAATCAAAACTAAACTTACAAACATTTGTAGCTCTTGACAATGAATCAAAGCATAGAAGTAGATTTATTACACATAAAAGTTCATCTTTTAGCCTTGCCAAGAACTCTAGCCTAGATTACAATATATGTTAATGAGAATAAAATAAGAGAGAATTATCTAATGTTTAAAACATCCTAAGAGTGTCCTTATATAGGCAATGAATGGAAACATGACATCAATCTTCAATAATTTAGGCTAATAACTTGTTCACTGATGCAATATTTTTATATCTTATAATTAAGTGCAAGTATACACTATCGTATGCAAGTAATAAAGGGACTAAATAAGTTGGATGTAGAACCCACATGGATAATTGTTTCTTTTTAACCAATTACTAAAATGATATCTTCTTAATAATTATTCAGATAAATAAAAATCTAAGAATGGATGTAGAAAATATAAAGGCAAAAACACAATGCAAGGAGATTTAAGTGATAACAATATAGAGAAAACTTAGGATTAATACTATCCCTCAATATGCTTTTTAATGATTAATCTTTTAATATTTAACTCCCTTAGTCTTTGTTATTGATCAAAACACTAATTTATTCAGAAGCCTCTTCCAAGGTCATGCAAGTATACCTTAATTTACCAAATACCTATATTCCTATGGTACTTGTAATAAATTAAGATTCATTAAGATTAGTTCTTATTGATCATACATGCCAATTAGGTATATTCCTATCCTAAATTAAAACTTGCATATGCAACATTGAATGTTACTCTACAATCATGCATCAAATTACTTAGGTCTAAATATTATGATTCCTCTTCCGCGTTTATCAACAATATTACCAACTCATTCACCATATATTAGCCAGATATATTGAAGCATTAAAATCAAGTAATTTGAATATCAAAGAACTAAGTTTATTAAATATTCAAAAGATATGGCAATTAAGCACACATATTGAGTTCAAGTATTAACCCTAGAAAATAAGTTTAGCTCATGGCTACAAGAGAACAACAATAAAAATAATAATAAATCATGATACAATCAATAGAAAACTGATATAGACGTCAAATAGCTCTTAATTAGGCTGCCTAAGATACTCTTGATGCCGAAGAACGCTTTGAATCTCTCTCTAAAGTTGCTTCAATTAAACTCCTATTGTTCTCTAAGACTCGTGCTCTATATTCTTGGTGTTCTTGAATTGCTTTAGGTTGATCTTGGATTATTCTTGATGTATGGGAACGAGTGGCGTTTTATAGGGATTGATATATGCTTGAAAATCTCAATTCTCGTCGGACTAGGACTCGCACTACCGCTGGGGTGCTATGTAGTTGTCACCGGGGTGATGCATGAAATAGGCTTCACCGCTGGAGCGGTGAGATGATGGCGCTAGAGAGTTGTCCTGTCGCCAACGCGGTGAATGTTTTGCGCTGGGGCGCCAGATGCGACTTAAACAGGTCGATTTTCTTATTTCGATCACTATTCCAGAGCTGGAGCGATAATCCTTGTGGCGCTAAGGCGATGGACACATACTTTGAAAACTTTGCATTTTAGTCCCTGTTTTCGTTCAAGTCCCTATAAATAACAATAATGCACATAAATAGCCATTTATTCACATAAAACCATAAAATATCAATAATAAAAATATGAGAAAATATATGACAAATTTGCCCTTATCATTCACCTAATTGCAGTACATTTTTTATAATGTACATGACTGATGTAGCCTCTATGGCCTACATGAAAGTTGTATAATTTTGTCTCTTATTTCCATAGGCACTAGGTTCATGCAAATTGGATGAGTATCCAATGAGATATGAGCAAAATTCCAAAGATACATTAGATTTCAGCTAACAACCCTTTTACCCACTTGCAACACTATTTGGTCCATGATAACGGCTGATTTGGACTTTACTATCAACATACGAATTGTTGATAATTATGTCAGTATTTCAAAACTTTAAGAATTATACCAATTGAGTACATATTTTGTGAGATATGTTCCGAATACTTGAGTTGGGTCAAGCTGAGTAGAAGTTATAGCCAGATTATTGTGTATCTCAATTTTTAGCCCGTAACTTGTTGGATTTGGCTTTTCAACTATTCTACAAGTTTGTGTAAGATTGAGTCATGTTGCTCCAAGTTCAAGAATTTCTTCATTTTAATTTTTACATTGAGAGTTATGTCCATTTTACCTAAACCTATGCAAATAACATTCATTAATCACAATTTAAGGAGAACACTTTATTTCAAGATAAAAATAGAAGAAAATGCTAAAATTAGTGACATTAAATGGTGACTGAATCTCTTAACAAATATGCATTTTCATGTGTTCATCACAATCCCCAACCAGCTTATTGCTAGTCTCTAGCAATTCAAGCGTAAATAGAATATGCAAAACTATCTAAGCATTCTAAACAAAAAGTCAGTTCAAGAACACTGTTGCTATTATGGTTTTTTCAATTATAACTTTAAAAAATTATGTGTGTGTGAACTAAGTCGTAACCATCTTACCACAAACCACAACAGATATAGCCTTGAGAATTATTCCAAGTAAAAGCCTCAACTCCATATCCTCACAGGTGTATGACTATTTAAGAGGTTAGGATTTCTCTCATAGAGTTAAAAAACAGTTAAGCACTCAAGAAAAAGTCAATTTTCAGGACAGACATATATGTTTGTAAACTAACATTGATCCAAAGATAGGAAAATCAATTGTTTAAAAATCAATTATTCCTAACATACGCTAGCTTTAGAACTTTAATTGTCTTATAAGAATAATACAAATATAGCTTGGTGAGAAAATTGCCTTACAAAAAATTTGTTTTCTAAAATTGAATGAAGACTTTATTAAACTGAATTGATTCTCAATTGTTTTTTCTATTTTTTTTTGGTATTTGCTTTTTTTTTTATAGATTTTTTTGTATTTTTGAAGAATACAAGGAAGCATTACAAAGGTTTTTCACCAAATTATATTATACACAAATGCAACCAACTTATTTCGTAATTTAAATAATATTAATCTAAACAAATATTAACCAATTCAAAGGATCAATGAAGGTTTATAAGCTGTTTTCTCAACCTTTTCGCTTACTCATAAAAGATATGTGAGATTAAAAAAATATATACTTAAACATGAGAATTCTCTTAGCTATATAAATTGAATCATCCGTCTTACCATAAGGTTTAGCATTGTGCTCAAAAATATTTTAGAAGTCATTCTTTAGTAACCTAAATAGAAACAATGACTTAACCTAAACAATTTTGAAATCATACCTAAGCAGAAAAGCAAATTCCTTTATACAAGAATTACCAAGACTACAAGCAATAAAAAACAATACATGAAACATAAAACAAAATAACAAAACGTTAGTTAAAATGCGTTTCAAAAGTGAGAAATAAAAATCCTTACTCTGCCATTCTAATTTAACCTAGAATACGTCTCAAGAGTTCAAGAATGAACTATTTACTTTGCCATTTTAATCAAATGTCGGACCACAAATTTTTTTTTTTGAAAATTCAACTTATGTCTACTATCCTTCCCCAAACCAAATAAGACATTGTCCTGAATGTTTAAATAGAAAGAAGTAAAGTATAGGAGACATTACCTGAAATGCCAATTATTCGAAAGAAACAAACCTGAGAGACACTTAAGCAAATATAAACTAAAATGATGATGCTGATAAATAAATAAAACAAAGAAAAATTTACAAACAAAGTGTTAGATCTAATTTTCGCTTGTTAAAGCCCACTGACCAATCGATCCGAGTTATTGCTGGGTCAGGTTTGTAGGTAATCGTCTGTAATTTGTCAATCAATTCATTTGCCTCGGTAGCAGAAACTAGGATCTGCCGCGCTGAATGTGAAATAAAATTCTATTCCATAGCTTGATCAAGAAAACAGAGTAAGCAATCAAAATAGTTATTAACATTCAACAAACCTATGGGTTTTCGGTGGATATTCAGCTAGGCCCAAGAGGCAATTTGAAAAATTTCTTCCAAGGTACCAAAACCACCTGGTAAAGCAATAAAAGCGTACATTATAAAGCATTATAGCTATACGTTCATGCATGGATGAGACTTGTAATTCTTCCCCTATTATTTTTTCAGTCAGGTTTTTCACAGCTAAAACTGTAGAAATAATACCTAAAACTTGATTTGCTTCTAAATGTGTAGCTGTTGACACACACCCTATTAACCCAAGGCTACCCCCTCCATAAATCAAATGAAATTTTCTTCCAACTAATGCTTGTCCTAGATTGTTTGCTGCTTCTACAAACACTTTATTTTCCCCAGACTAGATCTATAAAATACACATGTATTTCGAAATGGTTGAACTGAGGTTTCCTTCATATCTACACTCACCTTTATCTTAATATAAGAAAATGAAGAAAATAAGGTGCTATATTTATAGAGTACCAAATAATAAAATGATTGTGGTAACCCGACAGTTTGTCAGAAGAGAGTTAAAAATAAAACACAAAAAGTTAAACATAATGACCTATATGCATTATTTAACCAATGATTTTACGTCCAGTAACAGCTTAAACGCCCTCTATAGGTCAGGGATAGGCTTTCTATCCAATTTTTTTATAAATTGGCAAACAAGGTCTTTTAGAGTCAGATTCCTGAGACTATACCGTTGATGTTTATTTTTAAATTTATTCCATAAATTGAGAAGTTCGTGTTGCACGAGCCTACAGGGATGCATCTCAAGAGTCAATAGGATATCATCCAAAGACTCCTTACTCAGTCTATCCTTAATGAATTGAATTTTGTCTTTTTGATTTCTAGATGCAAATCCTAAAGAATGACAAATCTGGTTACAATTTCATCGAGCACATTTATGACAGACTTGTAACCTCTTTGCTCGTCGCCTTTTGGCGTAAGAGCTTCTTCTAAGACCAGGCATATGAGAATGAAAATCATTTGCAGACTTACGAAATAATCAAACCTTGGCTTCAATTAACCAACGAAGATCTATAGGGATATTACTCAACATCAATAGCCTTAGTCTTTCACACCGTGCTTTATAAATCTTAAGTAGAGCATTTTGAGGCAATGAAGGAAAATGTTTTTGTAAGGCTGGCAAGAATGCGATCCATTTTAAAAGAAAGAAAATAGATGAATGGACAGTTTAAGGGACAGTTTTTAAGGAACTAAGAAATCGACTTTAATAGTCATGGAGTACCATATCCACCACTTGACTGGGAAATAAATTCACACTAAAGGAAAAAAGAAAAAAAGAGTAAATAAAGTAAAATAAAATGTGAAAGAAAATAAAGGCAAAAATAAAAAGTTAAAAGGTAAAATATAGACAAAATATAAAATATAGTACAGATAGATTGAACCTGATCAAGCATGATAGACACGATCCACAAGAGGGATCTCATCTATGTACATAGAATGGTCTACCTTTTTCACATAACTTTTCAGCTGTTGTCCATTCACTTTAAAAGTTTGCCCATTAGTGGGGTCCTCGATTTTGATAGCACCATTGGAAAAAATGTGCCTTATCATAAATGGACCAGTCCATCAAGATCTCAACTTTCTAGGGTGTAAATACAATAGAGAATCATAAAGATAAACCCAATGATTTGGCTCGAAGTGTTTCCTTGAGATTTGTTTGTCATGAGCTGCTTTCATTTTAGCTTTGTAAATTCTAGAGTTGTCATATGCGTCATTTCGTAGCTCTTCTATTTTGACAATTGTAACTTTCTCTGAAGGCCTACAGTACTCAAGTCAGAGTTAAGGGCTTTGATAGCCCAATAAGCTTTATGCTCTAGCTGAACAGGTAAGTGGCAAGCTTTCCCATAAACAAGCCAGTATGGAGACATTCCTAAGATGGTTTTGTATACAGTATGATATGCTCATAATGCATTGGAAAGACATAGAGACCATTCTTTATGATTTGGGTTAACCGTCTTTTTTAAAATCTGTTTAACCATTCTATTTGCTAGCTCAGCTTGTCCATTTATCTGTGAATAGTATGCAACAGAAAATTTGTGAAGAATACCATACCTGTGCATCAAAGCTTTAAAAGAACGATTACAGAAATATGTTCCTTGGTCACTAATTATGACATATGGTGTCTCGAGGTTTAATGGTTTTGGTTTCTTCCTCTCTCGTGGAAACTCTTCAATGCCTGGCTTCCAAAACTGAGTTCCTTTATCTTATGAGTTAATAATACTAAACACATCAATTATTTCATCAGGATAACGTAATTCTTCAAAATCAAAATCAATGAGGTTTTCTAAGAAATTAGAGCCATGATTTTTATAAGCTTTCTCCGTTATAAGTATGTCTATCATATATGAATGATAGTATTTGTTTTCTTCTCGTGGTTATTTGTCAATATAAAAAATTTTCATCTTAAGAGTCATATTCCCGAAAGATAATTTCATAAAACTATTTCTGCAATTAATAAGAGTGTTAGCAATGGTAAGAAAATGTCTTCTTAAAATAAGAGGGATTTTAGATTCCATGTTAACCATAGAATAAGTATCTAAAATAAGAAAATTGACAAGGTAGTAAAATTTATCAATTTGCAACAAAACATCTTCTACTATTCTCCATGGTTTCTTGATTGATCGGTCAGCTAATTATAGGACTACAAATGTAGGTTTAATCTCATCAAGTCCCAATTGCAAGTAAATAGAAAAATGCATTAAATTTACACTTGCTCCTAAGTCTAACAAAGCTTGACCAAAATCATGTGTCCTAATTTAGCAGGAGATTGTGGGACATCCTGAGTCTTTATACTTGAGTGGTGTCTTTTGTTCAATCACTGCACTTACCTGTTTTGCCAAAAATGCAGTTTTCTTTACATGGTGTTTTCTTTGATAGTGCATAGATCCTTGATGACTTTGGCATAAGTAGGAACCTGTTTAATCAAATGTAACAAAGGAAGATTAATCTTAACTTGTTTCAAATGTTCTAAAATCTCACCTTGAATTTTTGAATTTTTCCCAACCGGTTGTAGAGCTTGAGGAAAAGGCATTGGGATTGAAAACTTAATTTTGGGCTCTTTTTCCACTGTGGCCTCTTTCTCAAGGGGGGGCGTCATTACTACTTATAGATGTGTTAATTTCAGAAGTAGGCTCACTTACAATCTTACCACTTCGAGTAGTAATGGCATTAACTTCTTTGAGATTTTGACCATTAGAAGTAGAAGTTTGTGCCATGAATTGTCCTTTTGGATTGGATTGAGGTTGACATAGAAACTTGCCTCGCTCTTGTACAGTTAAGTCACTAGTTAGCTTTGTGATTTGACTATTGATTTCTTTATTTTCGTGTATCACCTGCGCAAGAACTATTTCAAATTTTTGATTAGTCTTACTTTGTGCCTCCATAAATGCTTGTAATGTATCCTCTAAAGAACTCATAGTGGGTCGTGCATTATGTTGAGGTGTAACATAAGACTTGGGTGCTTGTTGTTCTTGTTTCCAACGGCTGTTGGTTTGTTGGTCAGATTTTCAACTAAAGTTTAGGTGCTTTCTCCAGTTAGGATTATAGGTTTCAGAGTAGGGTGAATAAGACTTCTTGTACATCCCCAGGGCATTACATTGTTCCTCATATATCCCTCTCATCTCACTATAAGTGGGGCATTACTGAGCTAAGTGTTCCACTCCTCCACAAACAAAACAAACATCCTGTAACTCAACCTTTGTAACCGTGTGGGTGACCCTTCTATCTTTGGCTTTCAAGGTCTGTAACTCCCTAGTTAAGACCTCTAATTGGGCTTTGAGGTTATCCTCTTCCCTAAGATGGAAAACTCCACTAGGTCGTGACCTATTTATACTTTCAGTTATGCTAGGTCCAGTCCATGTATAGGTTTTTTTGGCTAAGTCATTAAGAAATTCTATGGCTTCCTCTGGATCTTTGTGAAGGAACTTCCCATTACACATTATCTCAACAAATTAGCACTCTCTAATTAGGAGTCCCTTATAAAAATAGCTAACCAAGCGCCAATTTTCATACCCATGGTGAGGGCACATATTTAGCAACTCTTTAAACCTTTCCCATACTTAATATAAGGTTTCACTATCTTTTTGGGAGAAGAAAGATATTTGTCTTTTCAGGCCATTAGTTTTGTGTTATGGGAAGTACTTATTGAAAAATGATTTGGTCATTTTTGCACAAGTTCCTATAGACCTCGGTCTTAAAGCGTATAGCCAACTCTTTGCTTTATCTTTCAAAGATAAAAGAAAAAATTTAAGCCTAACAGTGTCTATGGCTTCAAGTTGGCTATGGAAGGTAGCAATTACCTCTTCAAATTCCCTAACACGTATATAAGGATTTTCACTATCTAGACCATGAAAAGTAGGCAGAAGTTGTATCATTCCAAGTTTAAAATCCGAATGTGGTGTGTTAGGTGGAAATATAATGCATGATGGTGTGGTTGTGCGAGTAGGATGCAAGTAATCTTTTAGAGTCCTAACGGGGTTATCTTCGTGTTGGCTCATTGTGTTGGAATTACAAGATGAACTATATGGTGAATTCTCTTCCTTTACAAATTATGGTGATGGTTCAAGTTCTACTTCTTTCATGAATCTTTCTCGTTTGTCTCTAAGTCGATGCATACATCCTAATAATTTTTTTTTTATGAAAGAAATGCTCAAGGAAAATTAAGAAGTGAAATAAAAAACAACAAGAAATAGAAACGAGCTAGGTGGTAAGACCAATCATGAAATATAAATACAATAAATGAACAAAAGATAATAAACTATAAAGTATGATAAAAAAAATACAATAAATAAATAAATAAAAAGTACAATAAGTAAATAAAAGAAACGAAAGTACAATAAATAAAGGAAAATAAAATGCAAAGTACAATAAATAAATAAAAGGAAAAAAATAAAATAAAGTACAATGAATAAAAAAAGGTACAATAAGTAAATAAATAAAAAGTTAGGCGGTAGAACTGGCCATTAAAATAAAATAAAAATACAACATATTAACTAAAAAAATAAAGTACAATAAATAAATAAAAGAAACGAAAGTACAATAAATAAAGGAAAATAAAATGCAAAGTACATAAATAAACAAAAGAAAAAAATAAAAAAAAGTGCAATAAATAAATAAAGTACAATAAATAAACTAAAGTGCAATAAATAAATAAAGTGTAGTAAATAAAAAAAATAAACTAAGTTAGGCGGTAGAACTAACCATTAAAATAATATAAAATATAACAAATTAACTAAAGAAAATAAAATAAATTAGGTGGTAGAACCAACCATGAACAATAAAATGAATTACAACAAAGGAAATAAAACTAAGATTTTACAAAGAAAATAAAATGTACAAAGTTACTGCTTTAGTATTGATAAACGCAACCGATTTCGATTAGTGTGCCTCCCCGACAACGGCTCCAAATTTTGTTTACGCTCAAAATGTAATGCAGCTATCGCAGTATAGATTGAGGTGTCGATCCTACGAGGAAGCTTTTGGCAAAATAAGTTGGTGAAGTAAAATATTAACACAGTAGCAAAGGACAAAATTAATTAATTAATTTAGGTGGATGAGATAGAATTCTCTATGAATTGAGGAAATATCTTATGATGATTTAAGTAAGACTTTGAGAATTACAATTATGCTTTATAAATCTACTCTACACTTTAATTCAATGTTTATAACTCAATTGATAGTTTTACATCTAAACAATCAATCGGAAGATATGTAAAATATAGCACATTTGATAACACATGCATTTGATATGACTAAACTCTTTTGCAAATATTAACACAAATCATGTTCATTTATACAAGTTATCTAAGATCGAAAATATATCATTTTGATAATATTGCAGTAAAATATCAACTTGAATATCAAACATTTATTGTCTTTACATGTTATCCAAGATCGACAATATATCAATCGACAATATTGCAGTAAATGATTAACATATAAAACAATGTTACCAATAACAATTATAAATCAACAAGAATCACATAAGAAAAGCATGACTGAACATATATGAGACATGAGAATTATAACCTCTGGATTATAAAAAATAAAACAGATAAGAGTTTAATCAAAACCAAACTTACAAACATTTGTAGCTCTTGAAAATGAATCAAAGCATAGAAGTAGATTTATTACACATAAAAGTTCATCTTTTAGCCTTGTCAAGAACTCTAGCCTAGATTACAATACATGTTAATGAGAATAAAATAAGAGAGAATTATCTAATGTTGAAAAAGTCCTAAGAGTGTACTTATATAGGCAATGAATGGAAATATGACATCAATCTTCAATAATTTAGGCTAATAACTCATTCACCTAATTACAATACATTTTTTATAATGTACATGACTGATGTAGCCTCTGTGGCCTACATGAAAGTTGTAGAATTTTGTCTCTTATTTCCATAGACACTAGGTTCATGTAAATTGGATGAGTATCCAATGAGATATGAGCAAAATTCTAAAGATATATTAGATTTCAGCTAACAACCCTTTTACCCACTTGCAACATAATTTGGTCCATGATAATGGCTGATTTAGACTTTACCATCAACATAAAAGTTGTTAATAATTAAGTCAGTATTTCAGAGCTTCAAGAATTATACCAATTTAGTATGTATTTTGTGAGATACAGTCCGTATACATGAGTGGGGTCAATCTGAGGGGAAGTTGTAGCCCGATTTTATTGTATCTAAATTTTTGGCCTGTAACATGTTGGATTTGGCTTTTTAACTATTCTTCAAGTTTATGTAAGATTGATTCATGTTACTATAGGTTCAAGAATTTCTTCATGTTGATTTTTACATTGAGAGTTATGTCCATTTTACCTAAACCTGTACAAATAACATTCATTAATCACAATTTAAGGAGAACACTTTATTTCAAGCTTAAAATACAAGAAAATGCTAAAATTAGTGACATTAAATGGTGACTAAATCTTTTAACAAATATGTATTTTCATGTGTTCATCACTAATCCACCAAGATTTTGGGTAAAACCATTGGAGGAAATATACAAACTGGGTTTTCTTCATCATGTTACTATATCCATTCAAGGGTTATTTATAACGGAAGCTCCATAGCAATGGTGTATAAATCCAGCAGATACTAGAGTAGGTAAAGGACGGGTCTTGACCATTTTTTGAGAGCAGTGAGTTGGTGAAGATGGAAAAATAGGTAATCTAGATTAAAAAGAGGACCTCCAATTATTGAGTATCCATGTTCTTGAACTGCTTCTATTGCATAGTTTTGGATTAGTTCTTTAGTTGCTGAGTGGAGTGTTCTGATTCTGATGAGTTCTGAGAGTTCAGAAGGAATGAAAGGTACAGGATGAGTGATTGTAAAGTTACTTATCATGAAAAAAGTGAGAGATTTTCTTTTCTTTGCTGAATGAGTGGTTGGGGGAACAGTGGTTGCGAGGCTCAAGCTATTTATAGGATTTCGTGAAAGAAAGTCAGCAATTGTGTTGTCTTTTCCTTTCACGTGGATGCCGTCAAAAGAATAGTTAGAAAACCATTTCTGCCATCTCAGTAATTGTACTGGAGGAATCTTTTTCTATTTGAAACTGAGCATGTTGGGAAAAGTAAATGTGTCAATTTCAATTAGACAATGATGACCAATAAGATGGAATTCGAATCTTTCAATGCCACGTTTTACAGCTAGTATCTCCTTGTATATGCTATGGTAGTGGATCTCAGCATTAGAAAAGCTATCGCTTTTATATCCACATATTTTTCTTTTTTCCATCGAGATCTTCAAGGAGAACAACACTCTAGTAAAGGTCACTTGCATTTGTTTTTAAAATTCTTTTTTTCGAGGAAGGGATTTGGAGTGATGGCAAAGTCTGTTGTTTTTTTCAATTTCTTGACTGCAGTGGTTTGTTTGTAAGACCAAGAAGGATGGTTTTTCCTGAGCATTTGGTAAAGTGGCTTTGTCAGCTAGGTCAAGTTTTGGATAAAGTCGGACATGTAGTTTACTATGCCCAAGAATTATTAGAGTTGAGTGTTGGAGAAGTTTTCATCAAGGAATTTGGTGAGCTGGCTAGCAATGTGAGGTTGAAGTATGAACTGTCCACTGTTAATTTTTTTTCCAAGAAATTCAATTTGGTTGTGGCCCACTTGGCACTTGGTTGGAGAGATTATGATGCCATATTTGTGTAAAAGAGAGCCGAAATGCAAAAGCAGTTGATGATGAGTATCTGCATCATCAGAAAATAACAAAATGTTATTAATATAGATAAGAGTTGTTTTCAATATTAGCTTGAATATCTTCATCATTGCTTTTTGAAGTAGTAAATGGGTTGTCTTGAGTCCAAAAGAGAGGACTGTCCACTAAAAGTGATGTTAGGGCATGCAAAACGTTGTTTTGTGGCGATCTTCTGGATCAATTCTAAGTTGCCAAAAACCTGATTTAAGATTAAATTTTGAGAACAGTTTTGCTGTGGCTATCTTGAAAAAGAGCTCCTATCTATTGGGCAGAGGAAACTTATCATCCTGCAAAAAATTATTTAATGGTTAATAATTAATTACAAGACATTGTTTGCCTCTGACTTGTTCACTTCTTTTGTTGACATAAAAAGCTTGATAGGCCCATTGAGAACTTGTGGGCTCGATCAATCCTTCATTCAAGAGCTGGGTCAATTCATCTCTAGCAAGTTTGAAATGTTCTGGTGACATACCTGGATGACTTTCTTTTTTTGGGTTGATTGCTTCATTTTTCTTGAATGATAGTTTGATGAAAAAGGCCTAATTGTTTCATAGAGGATTTGGACATTTGAGGATAAACTCTAAATAACTGTTTACGGCTGATTGGGCTTTGATTTGGTCAAAGATGGTAGTTATATAGTCAATGGTGAAATAGTTTGGGATGACGGTCCATAGTAAGAAATAGGCTTTGAAAAGTAATCTATAAGGCTTGGGCTAGAACTTTTTCTGTAACAACTTTTGGATGAGATAAAACCCAATAATAATATCTTTATCGGGTAAATCAGATCGTAAAAGTTTGTGTTTTAACATTAGTCCAGGAAAGATCTTAAGATAAATAGTTTTATTAATAAGGTTAACAGTAAACAATTCATCATTGGCAGCCGTGAAGGTTTGTTGGTATGGCTTTCAACACTGGCTAGGTAAAATGGCTGGGTTTAAGATGGAGGCAGCTATTTTTGTATCAACAAGTCCTGAGACGTTGATTGAGTTATCATACTTGTTGGGAAGTATTTGGATTTCTACCATAGGTACTGAGATTGAGGACATGGATAGCTTAGTCATGTAGTGAGGCTCTAGTTGAGTTTTTAGGGAATCTCTGGGTCTAAGGATAAGAGGACCAAGATTGTATCACTATCTGGTTTTGATTATTCTGAATAAATTGATTCGAGCTCAACCTGATTTGGGTCACATTGGGAAATAGTAGTGATAGCTCCAAAGACTTTCTTCTTTTTGGCTTTTTGTGGGCTCTTTTTGGCAAAATGACCTTTTTATTTGCAGATGAAACACTTGTTGGACTTTTGGACAATGCTGACCTATGTTTGAAGAAACATTTTTTCCTTAGCTTATATGGAGATTGGAATTTGAGTTTTCTGTAGTGTTTTTTCTTTTTCACACTACAGCTGCAGCTTCATTGTCTTGGATATTTGATCAGCAAGTCTGGTCTTTCACAGACATTTTAAATCTTTTTTCCTGTATGATCAAAAGCTTTGAAAAGTTTGTGACGAGCACATAATTTGTCAAGTACGAGTATGATGGATTGTTGAATAATGCTAATTGAGGTGTTTGCAAGAGTTTTTCCTTTAGCTTTAATAATTATGAGTGCTTCTTGTCCCAATGGTTCTGGAACAGAGTTTAAATATGCTTGTTTCAAGTTCTGATCATTTATTCTAAGCATATAGTATCTAGATACTGCCTTTTTGATGTGAAGCTTAAGATATTTTTTCTTGAATGAGTAACATTTTAGCTTGAAAAATTCTTTTATGGCTTTATCTACTAGGTGCGCTTTTTCACCTATAAATTCTACAAAGATAAAACTGATAAACTGCTCAATTATAGTTGCCTATTGCAACATTATTTGGTGATAATCTCCAAGATGTAGATACAAATACTTTAGAATTCCCTAGAATCTTGTAATTGCTTTGTGTATGACGGCAACAATTTCATTTGGCTTTTAGGTTTTAGTTATACACCATACTTAAAATTCAAAGATTCGTTCAACCCATTTTACTTGGGGAACATCATCAAGAGTGAACCAGTGTTTCTTTCCAGATGAGTTTTCTACAGGCTTTACTGGTTGAGTTCGGGGAATAGAGTATGTTTCATCCATAGAAGATGAACCATATTCTTTTATTGCTAGATGTGATGGCTGTAGGTCTACTGGGGTGTTCATGAATTGAGGCTGTATAATTGACTCTAAGTTAGAAAGAGAGTTTGATGAGATCGTAGTAGTTGGCTGACTAAGAGCAGAGATAATTGGTGACTTTTAATTCAGGGCTATGAATTGGGCTTTGGAGGCTAGTGGGAATATCTGTGGCACTGGTGAAGTCATGGATGGCATGGAAACTTTTGGAAGTCTTGTCTGTGGAATTATTGGTTTTGTTGTAGAGGAAGAGATCGGGTTTGTTGACTCAGTGTTGGATTTTGAAATTGATTCTTCATGGCTTGTACTGGCATGTCTTCGTTTATGCTCTTTTGTCTTTTTCTTTGGGATAAGCTTAGAGCTATCACCAAAGATGGTGAAAGAACTGGTGCCAAAAGGTTGTAACATTTTTGGAAGAGTATTTGTAGGCTTCCATAGTTGCACAAATTCATTCTTAAGACTCTATAACTGTATCCTGAGATAATTTATTCTTTTTTCTTGTTTTGCAAAAGAAAAACCTTGTCCGATGAGCTTATAAATTTGCTCATTGAGAGTTCTGATTTCAAGTCGAAGTTTTTCTAGTATGGCCTGGTGGGTGTTAAAGCCTGTGTCTACTTTAACTTTAATCCGCTGCTAAGATTCTTCAATTCTTTTAGTACTTGATTTTGTACAACAATTTTTTTTTATTGCCAGTTTAGTATTGCTTCAATAGGGCTAATCTGCTCGTAAGAGCCATCTGATTTTCGAATGTTTGGTTGTTTTACTTTTTACTGCTGAAAAGTATTTTCTTTTGGTTTAGTTTGAGGAGTTAATAGAGGAAAGTCTATTGGGGTAAACATATAGGCTAGGATTAGTTATTGAGGTGGTGTAGGTTTGGTTTTGGGGAATGGTTTTGGCTTGTGACATAGTTGAAAGGATTTTGGTATGGGTTTTGGTTTTGGTGCTAAGTAAGTGACATAATAGTCAAACTTATCAGAGGGTTCACCAAGAAGACCTACATCAGGGTGACCACCATCATATCTTTCTTTCAAGATCTATTAGGAAGATTTCTTTTTCTGACTTTTTCATTTTCTTTTTTTGTAATTTTCATCATCCTAACACGAGGGTGACATTAGTAGTCAAGTTTCCAATAGCAATGATTATCAGGATCCTTGAAGGAAAAAATAAGATTTCCTTCAGAGTTGAAAATGACTGCTGGCAAATCTTCTAGTTCATTTCTCAGTTTACTTAGGTGGATAATGAACTGGGTGGGAAAAGGACTAGGTGGTGTAGATGGACTGGGCTTTTCAAAACATATTTCATTTTGGCCATTGTTTCTTTGAAAGAAGCTGTTTCTTATTAACTGTAACTATTTTGGTGTCTGACTTTGCTTGTGATTCTGTTCGTACTTGGTGATCCAAGTATTTGGCAAAAGTTTGTCAAGTTCTTCATTTAAGAGCTGTCTCGCGACATATGTGCAAGATAGGACTTTAGTGGAGTCAACAGAGATGAGTAAAACATCTTGGTTTGAATGAGGGGTTTTAAAATCTAGGACATGGTTTTAGACTCGGTACACCATGTGGTAGTGGAGGGTAGCCATGTAGGTTTCTGTTTCTAGGACTGCTCCTGCGATTTGGATTTGGGTTATTAGGGCTGAGGTAAAACACGGGTTAAAGATTGGCATGCAAAAGTTTGGATATAGTGTAATCAACATTGTTCATGTATTAAGAGTTGTTTGGATTGTGCCAATACATACTTCTTTGTAGGTTGAAAATCTTGTATCAAGTAAGTCTATTCTTCCTACAGTTTCAAGACCTTTTTTTCTATGAAAGGTTAAAGCAAACTATACTGTTCCAAAGTGAAGATAGGTGTAACCTTGCTTTAGCCATTGAGGGATAAGATTAGTTGAAAACTGAAGGGGAACCAACTGTTCTTCTGTTGTAGCTAAAAGGAAACAATGATAAAACCAGGTAGCTTGAACATATTCCTTAGATTTAGGTTTAGATGGTGTAACAAGGTGTTTTATAGTTGTCGAAACAGATTTTTGAGGTTTGAGAAAGGCACTGTATGGGTTGATAATTGGTAGATATATGACAAGTATTTTGATTCTTTGGGTAAGTAAGCAATCTCATACAAATGATCTATTTTGGATGCATCTGTTGATTTAAGAGAAGGTGAATGAGTAAGAGTAGAAGATAAGGTAGATAGAGTAGATAGTGGAATAGGAGAAGAAGATGAGGACTCCATGCTTTATGAACTAGGATTCTCTTTACAACCTAACCAAGATTAGAAAGGAATGGCTCTGATACCATGTTAAGAGAAGAACGGGCTAACCCTTGAGGTATGCTCTGATCACTAGCCTGGGCAGACCTCTTCTAAGCAAGGTTCTTAGAAAAATCAGAGATTAGGCATGATTTGCCATAAAAAGACTACTGAATTTATAGACTTTCCATCAATTAATGCATGCAAATTCAATGTTCACATATGCCCTTTGCTTATATTTTTATTTTTGAAAAAGAATTTATTGCTATCAAATTCTAAATGCTTTGTTTCTAATCAACACCATTTGTGCATGTTAGTTTAATCTATAAAAATCTATAAAATTTTATAATTACTTTTTTAAATACAATTTTATGATATTTTTATTACAAATTATATTACATGTTATCATAAATTAATGTTAAATGTTTATTATGAGATAATCTATCACAAATTTATAAAAACATTATACTTTTATCACAAAATTTTTATTATAAAAGCTTGTTTATAATATTGTTTTCAGTTGATTTAGTGCTACTCTGTACCAAACTTGTCTTGCTAAGCAAAAAAAGAAAAAAAAAAGTATGTGATAAATTTTTGAATTAATAATGTTTAGGATCTTTCTTTTAATAAATGTGAAGAGTTTTTAAATTTCTAAAGATTTTAATGATGCAATCAATTTTACATCAATAACCAATTATTAGTATACGACAAGAAATAATGATTTTTGTCAAAAATTAGTGATTCAAAATTATATTTTGTATAATTTTTAATTGAAGACCAATGAGGAGTTGATACGAAATAAAAGACGAGTTGGACATATAAAAAAAAGAGAAGAAAACAAAAAGTTAGAAGTAAAGAGGGGCTCGAAGCACAAGAAGAGTAGTGGCATCATGGCATTAACTTTTGGAAACTTTTGCTTTAAGCGCGATTTGATTTATTTGAGTCAGTTTTGGAATCTCTTACATGTGGATTCCTCTTTTAACAAGAAATTGAATTTCTATGGATGATTTAGAACCTATATAAAGCATTATAAAGCTCTTAGAGTGGTATGCATCAGAAAGTATCAAAGAGAGTGCTAAATAGAGAGTTTAAAGAGCGCTTGAGCACTGAGTATGCAAGATGAGTGATGTACAATGAGCACTTGAGTGTTTAGTGCATAAGAGAGTATCGTATAGTGAATGCTTAAGTTTTGTGTGTGCAAGAGAGTGCTGATAGCTTTGGAGAACTCGTCTATTATTATATTCTTTGTAATCTCTTGAGAAGATATTTCTAATCTTAAATGATTTGTTGGTAATCATTGTTAATTAAAGAAGTTCAGATCTTGTGATCCACCATAGACGTAGGCAAGTTATTGAACCACATATATTCTTATGTCTTATGTGTTTGATTGTTATCTCTATTTTACTTTGTATATGATCTTTTTATTTTTAAATATTTGTGGGTGCAGATTTTAATGTGTGCTATAATTTTAGAGTGCTAAATTACTAACAAATGGTATTAAGATGAGTAAAAATTCTAATAATTTCAAGTGGGTTGATATCTTAAGAGATTCATTTACATTAGTGATCAATTATAATTAAACTATGTTCGTTTTTCAAAATTGTTTTTTGTAACATAATTCATAACTCTACATAAGATTAATATATCCTTTATGTAAATAGATAAATTAATCTACCTTCTAAACAAATAAAAAAGGTTAAATTAAACATCGTAAAATAAATAATGATGGGTATCAAAATATTCTCTCACACTACAATAGAAAAGGCCTTTTGCGAGCAAAAGGCTTTTACGATGGTGTTGTGATGGCAAAAAGCTGTCACATATGCGACCGTCGTAAAATTTTGTGACGGCTAATTAACCGTCGCAAAAAGGTCTATCTCTTTAAAAAAAAAATTTAATTTTTAGTTTTTAAACAAATATATTACAATAACAAAAAGTCTTATCATATTTTTTTAATTTAATATTTTAAATAAATATATTATAATACCATTCAAAACATATTAATAACATCCCAAATATATTAATAACATTTAAATATGACTGTCCAAAATGTATTAAAAACATTCAAATATGACCATCCAAAATATATTAATAACATCCAAATATAACTATCCAAAATGTATTAATAACATTCAAAATATGTTAATAATAATTCTAAGCTTTTTATCTTCTATCCAGTTTTGTATGATGACCGTGCACACTAGAAGCATCTTGAACTTACAAATAAAATATTTATATTTTAGAGGTGAATTTACTAGTAAAAAATTAATATTAAATTAAACATTCATACTTGGTCATTAGTAGATAACTGAAACCCATGACTATTAAAAAATTGTTGCATCATTGTACACATCTCATCACATTGATTTTGTAGAACTATATATTTACCTTGAAGATCATTATAACTGAATTTTAAACAATCTAAATCTGCTTTTACCTATTCATTATTTTGGCTTGAATTTTGTTATGCAATATCTAATGGTGATGGACCATGCCCATAAGTTTTAACATATCTATGATTATCGTGTCCTATTATATTAATAAATATTTGATCTCTTGCAGCTTCTGTTTGTTCATCACGAGGCAACTGAGGCAAACGTTCATTTAATTGACCCTAAAAATATTGAAACTTAGTTAGAACATAGAAGTTTAACAATTTCTTAAATATATGACTATTGTAAATTTATATCATTTACAATTATTTATGCACTATCTAAATCAGCTATACTACCATCAGATTTAGATTGAGTCTCAATAAATGTTACATTGCCAGAGCAAGGATTTCTGTCCCTTGCACTAGCATAGCTCACAGTATTAGCTTTTAACACAACACTAAAGTTTTAAGTGGTTTTGCTTCTATCATTGTCTTTTGTTCGAAATTGAAAGCCATTCACAATGTAGCCTTTGAATCTCTGAGAAAGCTGGTCAGGACCATTGGCTAGAATTTTTATTTCTTTAGACAATGTTATATTTAATGTTCATTGCAAGGCTTGAATCTGTATAAACTTATAATAATTAGAAATGACAACAATTGAAGCTTACATTATTTATGATTTAAGAAATGATTTATGAATCAAAAGATTTAGAGAACTTTCATGATTCATAAACCATTTATGAAATGATTCTTTGTGAACTTTTTGAATATAATGCTTTGCATTACTAGGCATTTCTCTTGCTAGTTCAGTAAGATGTTGCCTAAACAAAAATTGGATAAGTTACTTCTAGAAAAATAATGAATTAGGGATAAAATCATTTCAATATAAAGAAACAACTTTGTTGAAGCAAAAGCAGACAAACAAGCAATATCACCCAAGCAAATACTGCAAATCAAGCAATTAAAGAAATAAAGAATAAAAGGTAGAAGAAGAACACACAGAAATTTATGTGGTTCGACAACTTGCCTATGTCTACGGTGAATCAAGATCACTCTCTCTTATTATTGAATCATAAGACACTCACAAAGTATGCCTTTTACAAGAAAAATCCACAAAGAAACACTCTTTCTTGTAATCTAGGGATTTTCTCTCACTAAGATTTATAAAGTATGTCAAAATTACACAGATTTATTTAATGATCATTAAGATGTGTTTATAAGCCAATAGAGACCCTTTATATAGGCTTTAGGATGTTCTAGGTTTACCGTAAACGTCTGGGAGTCGTATTAGGGAGTTTTGAAGCAAGTGGGAGATGCAACAAGTCGAACTAAAATGGGAAACCTATCATTGCGCTTAGCCTTCACTGCCAAGGCGTTGGTGCGCCCGCTTGGGCACTGCGGTGCTGGTAACTTGGCGCTACGGCTCTCAGCACCTAGTCACCACGGCGCCCATACCTGGGCACCGTATCTTTGTCTTTCGCTTTCTTTCTTGTCTGTCTTCGATTCTCGCATACCCTACGCGCTTGGCTTGCTCTCTAAATCATATCCTAATGATTTTCAATCAATATTCTCACAAACTTACTCTCGAAAGGGATTAACGGCATCAATGTTCACTAGCACATACTTATATGCTTGAACCCATGAAACATCATCAAAATGAACTTTAACTTCTTTTCCCAAAGGACGCCCAAACTTATTACCATAATCATTGTTACGAGTTAGTCGAGTACTTTTAGTTTCCACTTCATTAAGGTATCTTGAACAAAAATTTATACATTCTTCCATTAAATACCCTTTAGCAATTAAAAGTTCAAGGTGTGCTCGATTGTGCACATAAAGTTTTAGAGTTAATACATACCTATAGTGAAAAGATATTAGATATAATTAACATATGTTTTAATTTTTTTTTTGAAAAAAAGATTTAAAAAATGCAATAACATTGCCAGCCATACCTTTCAATAGAATACATCCATCAAAACTATACAAGACTAGCAAGTAGCACCTCTTCAACTAATGAATAGGTAAATACTCCATGATATCAAAAACTGACATTGGAAAAATCTTCTCAAGATGACAAAGTGTAAGTGCAATTTTATCTTGAATATATAATAGATCATCTGGCATTTTCATTTTTGAGCATAATTGCCTAAAAAAGTTATTCAACTCAATCAACACTTCTACAACATTTTTAGGCAATGTTTTAAGATATGCCAAATAAAGTAATTGTTGCATTAATATTTGATTATCATGACTTTTAAGACCCCAAATACGACACTCCTTGACATTCACACATTGAGAAATATTCAATGCATAGCCATTTGGAACCTTCACTTCCCTTAATACTTTCAAGAAAACATCTTTATGTTCTTTATTCATAGAAAAACAAGCATGAGGTAACCATAATTTATTTGCACCTGTTGGTTTAGGATGTAATGGCTTTTTGATGCTAATATGTTAAAAATTACGTCATGCTTTTAAATTATCTTTAGACTTTTTAGCAACACCTAAAAAAGTCCAAAGAATATTAACACAAACATTTTTCTCAATATGCATTACATCAAGATTACGGTGAATTAAGTTGAACTTCCAATATGGCAATTCAAAAAAAAAAAAAAATTTCTTCCAAGTAGTCTTATCAATTTTCTTCTCAGTCTTATTCATTTTTCTTTTTTTTGGAAGATCTTCTAGCTTATACTTAGTAAGTATGTCATTCAACTGTCTCTTCATCTCAGTCTCTGGCAATCGACTAAGTGCTTGTCCCTATTCCCTTGTGTTATCAAATGATACTCTATCTTTTCGAAACTTATGTGATATAGGTCAATATCATCGATGACCCATGTAACGGTATTTTTTACTATTTAACAACCAACGAGATCTAGTGTTTTGATTGCAAACAGGATAAGCTTTTTCACCTCTTGTATTCCATCCTAATAAGTTACCATATGTTATAAAGTCATTAATAGCCAATAACAATGCTATATAGAGTTTGAACATTTGATTACATGATGCATCATAAGTGAGTTCCCCTTTAAACCATAATTCCTTCAACTTCTTAATCAACGGTTGTAAATAAACATCAATTTTATTACCTAGGTCCTTTAGGTCCATCAATAAGCACAGATAAAATGATGAATGGTTGTTTCATGAATATCTATGGTGACAAATTATAAGGCCTTAGAACAACTGGCCATATACTATATGATATAAACATTGTCCTAAATGGGTTAAAACCGTCAGCTACCAATTTGAGTCTAACATTTCTACTATCAAAAGCAAAATTAGGATTTTTTCAACAAAAGTTTTTCATGCAAGACTATCAGCAAAATGCCTTAACACATCATCATCATTGCACGAATCAGCATGCCATCATATAAGGGAAGTGATTTTTGAAGACATAAATAACCTTTGTAATCTCGGCACTATTGGAAAATACCGCACTTGTTAGGCTAGTATTTTTTTGTTCTTATTTTAATGTCCACTAGAATCACCATCCAATTGCTTATATCTTGAAGAATGACATATATGACATATTTCGAGCTTTTCATACTCATTTTTAAACAACAAACAATTATTAGGACATGTATCCCACGTTTTGTATTAAAACCTAAGTCAGTAGTTATCTTTTGAGCCTTATAATATGACTCTAACAACTTTACTTCTTTAGAAAATGCTTCTTTTAGCAATCCTAAAAGCATTGTAAATGATTTGTTTGTCCATCCACATAACACTTTTATATGCAGAAGTCAAACAATGAATGACAATGAAGAAAACTTTTCACAGCCTGGATACAAGGCAGATTCTGCATCTTGAAGTAATTTAAAAAGTTTTCTAGTCTCATCATTGGGACCCTTAACATGCTAATTGTCTAATGGATTATCATCAGTTAAATCGAAGTCCAAATCTAGAATACCCGTGGCATCATGTATCATTCTAACCATGTCATCATCAGTACCCTAATCATTAATAATGTCGGTTTCCTAGTTATAGTAAACAGATGAGGCCAATTTTTGTACTTCAACAAAAAATCATTGACTATAACATGTTCTCTAATTACTTCTCTCACAAAAAGATAACGATTGCAACATTTTCTCCATGGATAGTATATTATTGTATCACCAGTAATGTTCATATAGGCTGAATATAAAATCTGTTAACGTCATCAATATACGGCTTTGATATTCTATCTAACAAATCAATTCAACTCTTGTTCATATCTACTCCCTTCAGTGCAAAATAAAATTAAGTTAATTATGTTCAACTTATTAATTTAAATAAAAATAAGTACATGCAACATGAAACCTATCTCATTTTAGCTCATTTCTAAAAGGTATATGGTTATATCCCATTCAGAAATGCATAATTTTATATGGTAATAAGAGCTCAAGTTTTGTCTACTTCAATGGAAATTCTGGCAACATCTCCTTTTAGTTCTCCAAGTATATGACATAGATGAATGCATGCTTTTGTTATTTCAAGTTATGTACTCAAAATAACACAAAATACATATTAATCTAGTATGTACCTAGAGAATAGCAAGAGTTGTCATTGGAATATCCATTGAGTGAGACGAAACTTAAACTACTACTAACATAAAGAATTATGCATTCCCAAATTGTCCAAATCAGGATAATAAAAAATTATATAATAAAACATACTTTTTTCATTGTTATCTTCTAAATATGGTGAGAGTTGTATGACATATGACTCTCACTATTACAAGAAGATAACAACGAGAAAAGCATATTTTATTATATACTTTTTAAACGGGTCTACGGTTACATACATGCAAAACTTAAATGCATATCATTTTAAAATAAATTAAAACATATTAATCATATCAACAAAAAAGAGAATTGAATTAGAATAAAAGTACCTCTTTAAAAATCACACTCTGCAAATAACAATGAGATTGATTAAAGACCTTAGTTTCCACTCATTAAAATTTAAATGAGAAAGAAAATCATTTAAAAGAATAAAATGAAAATGGTTCCTAAAATATTGTTAAAAGGATAAATAATGAGAGCAGTATAAAAGTCCATAAAATTTTGCTTAATAGTTTCATGATTGAAACTATAGTGATGTCCAAATGATAACATAAAATCAGATAAAAGACTAATTATCTCATTTTCTATGATAACAATTATTAATTAGGAATTTATGGGATAAGTTAATAATTTTGGGCCTAGTTAGAAAATTTTAAACTAAGTTATAATTTTTTGGACTAATTATTCATTTAGGCTTAAGTATAGCTATTTATAACCTCGACTAGCATACAACACCCATGCAAAGTTGTATGATCATTATTATTATATTATTACAAGGATAACTATTTTTATTGATTATAAAGCTAGGACTTGTAAAATAAAACAAATTGAATTTTCCATATGCAGCTAATATATTTATGTATGTGGACATTTATATCATGCATTTATATTTATAGTGCTTAGAAACTTACAATAGAATTCTGCTATATAAGATAATCTTGAGGATTCAAAATTAAGGATGCACCATCAGGAAAATTGAAGCTTAAGTTGGGGAAAGATGTCAGCAGTACTGAAAACAATATACACACTGTTAACAATTTAGCATGTTCTTTACCACAATCTTTTATAATTAAAGATTTACCTCAAAGTGCACTACAGGAGTTATGAGCCAATAAAGAAATTTAATGCAATGTTGATTGATACTTCTTCAAGGGAAAAACCTATTTTTTGTACTATGATATTAACAAAAAAACAATGCATTAGAAAAGGAGTCAATGTTGATTAATAATTATAAAAATATAATAAAATTAAAATAATAAAATATTGAAAAAAAAGCATGGGATGTTCTTTGTACTATCATTCATTTCTATATCTGCTTTTACAAAATGAATCTCATTATAGGTATGGCATTACATTTATACTATGAAGGTCATAACATAAGGCATTTGAATCCAACTAAAGGAAATACTATTTGCTTAAATGGTTTCTATCTCTCACTTTTGCATTTCAAACCTCAACTTAATTGCATTCTTTTTGTCTGCAGATCATAAGATCTTTCTATATTTGAACTTAAATTGCAAAAATAAATGATTTATTAATTAAGCAAGATTATAACTCCTAGTAGGGTCAATCATAAAAGCCTATGATGAATCATGAATCATCATTCCCAGTAATTCATAATAAGCAAAGGAAAATTCTAGCTAATTCAGGAATCTATCAATTTTCTTTGAAAAGGAACAGGGGAAAAGAGTGAATGTATGTTAACCAACAAAATTTTACTGTTTGATTAACTTTCTAAAAAAATAATAATTTTCTAGGAAATTCATAACTTTATCAGGTATTCAGAAATCTTTCAAATATAACTCATAGATTATACATTATATATATTTACAATAGTCTAACTACTAAAGACAGAGTTAGAGAGGCATTGCATTTTCATAAAGAGAAGTGCATTTCAATTGAAAAAATCATAATGAGCACTTGATAAAGAGAGTGTCACATTATTCATAATAATTGTAAAAGCTACAACACAGCAACATTTTCTTGCACAAGATAACATGCATTATGGAATGGTACCTACAACCCACTTATTAGACTCTTTCTGCTAATCCAGTTTAAACAATTAATAGTTTACGAAAGAAGAATTGCACTTGTGCCAAAGTTTAAGTCACTGCTCAAATTACGGCTTGCCTTGTGCCATCATTAGCGTGTTTTTCTTCCTAAGAATAATCCAATTTGGATGGTGCTTGGAAATCCACCTCCAGTCTTTGAAATCTTTTTGATCCTTTTGTCACTCACTGTGATTCTACTTGAACCACCATTTTTTTTCCCTTAGAATCTAATATTGTAGAGAGAAAATATAAAATAAGAGTCTTGTTTCATTAGCCTTTACTAAAGCTCAATTTATACAAAATGATAAACTTAAATAAGGAAATAAACCAAATGACAATAAAGAAAATGAATCACATTTAATATTGGGGATACATAACAGATATTTGATTGAATAATACTTTAGTTGGAAAATTTTAATTTTGATTCTCGTTGCCATACTTGTACCAGCCTAAAGAACCTCTGTCGATTCTTATCACCTTCCCTCAAGCTAGTGAGGGAAACTTTGATGGACTCCCGGCTTGTTGTAGAGATATTTGTAAATCCTTCCTTTTTTGTCTTCTAATCATAAATAGAAGGAAATATTCCTTTAGATCTTTGCTCTAATTGACTATTTTGAAAATTAAAAATCATTCATATCATATTTATCAAGAAAATCTTTTAAATTTTAGAAAGCATTTCTATCATGTCCCATCAAGGAAATCTTTTTTATTTTTTTTAAATGGTATTTTTTGAATGGCAGGTAAAAATTTCTTTTCAATTTAGAGTCAGACATATCATAAGAAATTTAAACTCTGATTGTCGTGCTCATAACTTTTATCTCTCATTGTCCCCTCAAAATGTAATTTTGTTTTAATTTTATTTATGTATTTATTTTTAAACACTTTCCACCAAAAATCATCTACCCTCTATTTTCCACACATCGAAAGTCACACCATTAGCCATCATTATTCACTTCTTTGCCTTTTTCCTCATATTTAATCTTTCCCTTTCTCTCTCCTAATCTAGCAGCCATAAAACCAAAATGGCCATATCCTTTTTTTTTTAATCTTTTCCTTCCCTTCAAAAGTTCTTAATAATATCTCTTTTTGTTGTGAGAATGGATTTTGGAATTTGGAGTCACCTGGTTTTTTGTTATGAATGATTAGTGATAAAAATATTTGGAAAAGTTTCATAAATAATCCTCATAAATTTTCATTATTCTTTTTTAACCAAATTTAAATGACTATTTTTTATTAGCCCAAATTTTCACTTATGGATAATTTTATCCTAAAATAAACAAACATAAACTTCCTCTCCTTTCTTTCCATCGAACCAAGAATTATATTGATGGATGAACATTTTTGAAATTACTATTGCATAGATCGAGTGTTGCTAAATATATTTGTTACTTCAAATCAAGAAAATAGCCAAATTTTGTAAGTTTTTCTAAATATTTTTATAAATTTTAATATTTGTTAGCAATTAGATAAAAATTGCATTTAAAGTTAGAAATAGGTGTTATTGATGAATTAAATGTGAAAAATAAGTTAGAATGGTGTAAAAGATGTTAAAATTCGGCCAAAAATATTATTTTTAATGTGTTTGGCTAAAACCAGACTGCGACCGGTGCGGCTGCCTTTAGGTTTCGAACATCTCGGGCCCGAGATAGCCCTGAGATGTGCACAGGGCTATATTAGGACTGAGATGGCCCTCGGGATGTACGCATCTCATTGCGACGTTGCAGACTGGTTCGCGATGCTGCACTGTTTTGTTTAAATTATTTTATATTTTATTTTCTATGTTTGTTTATTTTTATATATTTTAATAATATCCAAATTTTCTTTTAGGTCCTATGGAGTATGATGCAATTGTTATTTGTTTTGGAGAAAAATGAGAGAGTTCTAGTGATAAGGAAGAGAATTATGTTGATTATAGCAATTTTGGGATTTCGGTTCTGAAAGATATTAAATTTGAAGATCTTTTAAATGCAGTATATTATACATTAGGAGTCAACAATGTGAACTGTAAGGTGACTTTGAAAATCAAAATTGATGCAATGAGATATAAGTTAAAACCAATTGATATTAGAAACGACAGTGATGTTCGATTCTTTTTTAGCACCAATAGAAGATCGTATTGTCCTTTATGTGTAAAAGTGGATCCTAGAGTTCCCGTTTATGAAGATGATGTATAGCCCCTCAATCAAAACCCACCATCAATTCATACTCATTTTATGTCAGCTAGCCGTAGCAAGTAAGTGAGCCATACATCTCCATCTATTACAATAGTGGTTCCCTCAAATACAACGAATGAATATCACAATATTTCTCTTATACCATTCAGTGAAGACCTAGCCTATACACATTATGCTTGTGATGACATTGGAAATATTGGAGATGTGGAAGGGGACTGTGATGATGTTAGAAATGTTGATAATTTGTAAGGGGATGATTTAGCATAAGACGAATGTTGTTATGTTTCAACAAGCTTCCTAAATGTTGAAGCTAGAATAATAGATTTTTGTGAAGCTGAAAACCCCTTTGCGTTTATGCCTCCAATACCACCATCAGACTTGGGCATATCGGATAAGATATCGAGTAGTGGAATTGACGATGTGTTTGTAGAAAAGTTGTTTGATAGCAAAGACAAACTTCATCAGGCTATTAGTATGCTAGCACTTAAGGGTAATTGGAGTTTTATAGTCTCAAGGTCGACAAAAGATCATTTTGAGGTAAAATGTGACGATGATAGATGCTAATAGTGATTACGTGCGGTGTCGACATATGCAAGGAAACATTTCATTGTGCACAAAATTGATTCAAATCACGTGTGCCAATTAGATCAATTTCGCGATGGTTATCGACAAGCAAAGTCTCAGATTATTGACAAATTCATAAGAAAATAAGCTTGTATCTGTGAGTCGACTTTATAGACCGAAGAAAATCCAAGCAAACATACGTGAGGAGTTTAGTGTGGAGATAACTTACCCTACTGCTTGGCGATCTAAGGAGCATGCATTAGTGTTGATATGTGGTACTCCAGAGGCTTCATATAAATTACTTCCTGTATACTGCCATATATTGGAACAACAGAACCCAAGTATAGTCACACATTTGGAGATTGCCGATTGCAAGCACTTTAAATATTTCTTCATAACATTTGGACCATGTATTAGAGGGTTCTAGTCTTTCATCCGACCGGTTATTGCAGTTGATGGTATATTTTTGAAAAGTGCATACTTGGGAATAATGTTTCTGGCTATTTGTAAGGATAGAAACAACCAAAAAATTTCACTTGCATAGGGTAGTACTGACTCTGAAAATGATGCTTCATAGGTGTGGTTTATGGCAAAACTCTAAAGAGTCATTGGTGATCTTGCAAATTTTGTATTTATATCTCATCGATATGTTAGTATCGAGAAGGCTATTAAAGAGGTATTTCCCAATGTATATCATGGGTATGCATCCATCACTTGAAGGGTAATTTGGTTGCAGGATATAAGATACCGTCGGAGACAACAAAAGGAAGGGGATATTTGGCTTTCTATTTTGTTGCTACCAAGGTGTATTACGTAGCTAACTTTCAAAAGGAAATTAATAAGATGTTAGAAATAAACCGAAGGCAACGAGATACTTAGAGGAAGAGGTTGGTTTTTTAAAATGGGCTCGATCAGTGAGAGCATTCAGAAGATATAACATCATGACCACTAACATTGCAAAGAGTATTAATGTTGTTGCAAAGAAGGCACGTGGCATGATGGTGACTGCCTTAATTGAATGGATTAGAGAGTTAATGCAAAGATAGTTTGTTGAGAGACATAAGGCTGCAGAAAATATGTCAAACTTTTTAACAAATTGGGCCCATGAGAAGATTTGGAAGCACAATGATGGTTTCACTCGCATGACAGTGTATGGAATAGATCAATCTCGCTTTGTCGTTAAGGATAGAAAAAGAAATAGAATAGTAGACATCCCGATGAAGTCATGTAGTTGTCAAAAGTTTGATCTGCTACAATTATCGTGTACTCATGCACTTGCAATATGCAGACAGGTCAGATTCTAGTACCAGACTCTTTATTCGCGATATAACACGATTGAGTCTTTATTGCGTGCATACAGTGAACCAGTAAATCCGATTGGTCATCCATTAGATTGGATTATTCTAGAGGAGTTGAGAGCTGCTGACATCCAGCCTCTTATAATACGCTGGTAATCAGAAAGGCATCAGAAGAATCGAATTCTATCATAAGGTAAGGCTCTCACGAAGAATATATGTAGCCATTGTAAGTAGCATGGACATAATTGACAAACTTGTCGAAACCCAATTGCATTACATGGTAGTTGATATGTTCTTTATGAGTTATATTTCTATTTTTAAGTCATGTAGTTATGGGCTTTATTTGACTAGTTAATTATACTTTGTTACCATTGTATTTAATTGACTCGTTTATTATGTTTTTTTTTCTTAATTATCGTTAATAATGCATACATTGAATAATTATACATTTACCATAAATGTATAAAATACATAATAAAAAGAACTTTATAAACATACAAACATTTAATTTTGCTTTACTTTGTTTTGCACCTTTCCATAAATCAATCGCCATTTTAGTCCTAAAAAAATGATTCATGAACAAGACCAAAATCTAGGGGACGACACAACATCAAAAACTCTATAAACATACATATATAAACCTCAAAATCCACACTATTTACTGTATGTTATGGCACTCCCTTCTTTAATCTAACTACATAAAAAGAGGTTAAGTCAGGTGTAATGTATCGTTGCTCATAAAATCTACAAGCATCTAGGTAGTAGGGTAACAATGTAGATAATGACACGACATGATTTGCAATCACGCCATCGGCAAATCCCTTGATACTAGAATCGTAGATCACTATTTTCTGATGCAAGATGTCCACCTCAGCCATAACCCAATGCTGTTGATTGTAGCTGACAGAAATATAAACCTACATAAAATTCAAATAAGTCTCACAAATAATACTACAAGTTATAAACAAAAATAACTCTCATATAACAAATATTATATTTTACCTTATTAACCACAATCCACATCCATGCACCGAGTAAATTATTTTTCGCGCCTTGGGCATACACCATCACTTCATCACTCCATGCAATGCCAGAAATGTTGTTTTTGTGTTCCTCATAAAAGAGTCTAAAATCTCCTAACAATGCAAGGCCATCGAATAATTAATAAAGATTAAATAAGAAAATATAATTAATTTAATTCAATACTCACAAAGAAGTACGAATCCACAGAAGTGGACAATTTTCGCAATGCATTAGTGTAATAGTTTTGCCTAAGCAGGATCACCTTTAAATACTCATTAATATGTTACATTAACAAAAAATTAAAATTATAAATTATTTAATATATTTCAACATATATGATTACCGTTAAGTCAATGTGTAAATTTAAATAAATAAAATAAATTTTACTTACAAAGTCATTTAGCCAGCTGTGTAGCAATTCTTGAAACCATGCCGAGTTAGCGTCAAGGCCAAGTAAGATGACTACACCCTCATCCTTGTCCATCCAGGCCTAAAACTCATTTAAGATGGCTGAGTCTATCTGCTATAATGGATTCATGTCTGGTTGAGATTGTACTTCAATTTCAATTTTCTTCTTCTAATGTATCTTTTGTGGAAATGGATTTATATATGGGGTGTGCAAATACCATGCAGGCCTATATGGTCTCCCATGTTGACTCACTCCCTTATGCGGGGTAGGAAAGATCTCAACACTTGTAGGACTGTCAATCAATGGCTGGGGTAATATGTTATGACCAGTAGCTGGGGTCTAAAAACTATATTGATAGCCTACTGGTGTGTTCTCTCCAAATTAAAATATATGTATATATTAAAATAAATTAAACTGTAATTAAGGCAAAGAAAAATTATTGTGATTTTAAATTTATTTTTCTTACCATATTATGCCTTTTGTTGGGTTAGAATGAGTATGACTGCCTAAAGTACATCATCATCTGCTATATCTGCTGTGTAAGATCGGTCCGTAGTTGATCAACCCTTGTAAATATTTCATCCCTATCCTTGTCCATTCTTTACAGAAGTGCAGCTTCAGTACGCTCAAATCTCTTAATCATCTCCTTCTGCAGTTGCTCAATCTGATGTGTAACGCCATGGTCTACAGATGCACTGTGTTCAGACTACAAGAAACATAACCATAGTTATTGACTTATTTATAAATATATGAAAATTTCTCTTTAGTTAATCATGTAAATAAGTAATATACCGTTGCTCCTCGCACTGGTGTTGACATTTATAGGTTTGTCCATTCATATCCATCCTCTTTCACATTCATATCATCATTGTTAGGGTCGCTGAAATGGACATAGGCCCTCAGGCGCTTGCTTTTGCTCCTGCTGTAATCATACATATTTGGTAAGTTCCCAGCATAGCTTCCGCTTGGAATGCCTATATGTCTAACCATTTGCACAACTGCCTCTTTCTTCTCATGATATTTTGGTAATAATTTACGATGCACTGAAAGAACCTACAAATAAAAGATTAAGTTACGCTTAATACAAAATAAAAGTTATAAACATATATTTTTCATTAATATCAACATATACCAAATCCTTCCCTAATATTGTATTTTTAACATCATCGAACTGTGGAGTCCCTTGAGTCGTCTAATTCAAAATACAAAGGAAACGATCACTATAGTGAATACCAAAAACTTTTTCAGCACAATGGAATTGTCTCAAAAATCCATACCTAATATAATTATTTTTAAAATATAAGTTTGGCGTATACAAAAATAAATAAATAATTAAGATCAAAAAGTTAAGTACAAAAAAATTATGACGTACCAGAAATTCGTGCACTAAACATAGTACAAAATTTTGAATTCTACTATGCTTGTTGCATAGGATCAAAACACATGCATAAAATAAAATAAACTCAACTTTACTGCATCTTCATTATTCATGTCCTTCAGTTTTAGACGTCCATACCAATTATAAAAAAATATGTATGATAAATTTTTCACCCCTGAAAAATATGTATCCCACAATCGAGTGCCTAATTTTCTATTCAGTTGCTCGACAGGATGGTAATCTCACATTTGTAGTCCGTTGATTAGTACAAATGCCTACCGGCTAAATCAGATGCGTTTTCTCCCTATGTAAAATCACATCTCATCTTCTAAATTGGAGGTATGCACCTCATACAACAATAACTCGTGCACCAAAATACCAGAGAATGTCAAATCTGGCATATCTAAGAAATGCCCCATACATGTTTGCCTAAATAATGTTTTCTGATTCTCTATCAGTTTTTCTTTTATAATTTTTAGACCCAAAATCTTTGCATAAACCATTACTGATGTACGAAAAAATATATACTCTGGAAGTCTATATTTTTTCGATACGCTATCTTTCCTATAACAATTAAGAAAATAAAAAAATTAATAAATTAATAAATAACAAGCATACATATTTTAAATAACATACAATATTATTTACCAAGAAAAATTTACAAACAATTAATTCAATAGACATAAAGAGAAAGAGAAATTAATTACTAACATATTAATCAACATATTATAATAATTAATTATATATTAAAATAAAAATAATCATATAATTAATTACAAAAGGTACTCATTAAATAAATAATGTTACAAACTAAAATTAAAATTCTTATTACTTAAATGAGTCATTTAACCAACTGATTAATTAATATTAATTAATTACTTAATAGATTCTAAATTAGATTTTATTTAATTTAAATAAAATTACATTTAATTTTTAATTTTTAAAAATAGAATTTAATTAAATTGTTTAATTTTTTAATTTAATTTAATCTTTAAAAATATAATTTAATTCAATATATTTAATTTAAATAACATTAAATTTAATGTTATTTCATTTAAATAAAATAAAACAAAATTTAAAAAATAAAATAAATTACTTTGAGTCCACGATGCTGTATTGTGATGCGCCTGAAGGGGGCACTCGGGCTCGAGATGGCCTTGAGATTGGAGTTCAAAGTAAAAACTCTCATTTTTTGCCTATTTTCAACGTTTTTTACACTATTCGAAACTAATTTTCACATATAATTCATTAATTTTACTTATTTATATCATCAAATGTAAATTCTAACAAATTTACATTTATCTAAAAAACATTTAAAATTTTTAAAAAGTTCCAAAAAGTTACCAAGAATCTCCTATTTTCTTCGTTTGAAGTGAAAAATATACTGTGTAAGCCCCGATCTATGCAATGACAACTTCAAAATTTTTTATCTAACTAAATTTGTAAAACTTCAAAATTTTCGGTGGAGAGTGTTGATAATAGTTTCAATTTTTGATTTTAGGACAAAAGTGTCCATAAATGAAAGTTTTGGCTAATAAAGAATCATCATTTTAAATTTGGTTAAAAAAGAATAATGAAAAATTATGAAGGTTATTTATGAAATTTTTCCAAAATATTTTCCTAGATATGGATACTTTAGTTAACTTACAAGTAAAGATGGGTAATGGTGCTTTAGTGCAAGTAAAACGAAAAGGCACAATTGGGGTTTAAACCAAGGTGGGGAACCAAATACATTCTTGATGTGTTGCTTGTTCTAGATTTGGAGCAAAACGTACTCAGCGTTAGACAGTTGGTCGAACATAGATATGTTATTCACTTTGAAGGCAATGGTTGCACAATTTTTGACAAGAAATATGAGATGCAAGTTGTAAATAAGATAACTGTGAAGAAAAATAGAAGCCAACTATTTTTAAATATAGAGGAGATATAGCCTTAATGACAAAAGCAGTTGATGAATTATGGCTATGGCATAGAAGATTTGGGCACTTAAATTTTCATGGGTTGAAATTACTTTTTCAAAAGAATATGGTTATAGGATTGCCAAGTAACCTAAAAGATGAAGAAGGAGTTTGTAAAGGGTATGCACGTGGGAAGCATCATCGAGAACATTTACCAAAAGTAGTTGCTTAGAGAGCAAAGCAGCACTTGAATTGTTTCATACAGATGTTTGTGGACCAATGTTTACAACTTCCTATGGTAAAAATAGGTGCTTTATTCTTTTCATTGATGATTTTACAAAAATAGCACAGGCATTCTTTATGAGAGAAAATTCTTAAGTTTTCTCTATTTTTTAAGAAGTTTAAAAGCTTTGTTGAAAAAAAAGAGTAAAAATTACTTAAAAGTTTTTAGAAGTGATAGGGGCAAAGAGTGTAATGCACATTAATTCGATAGGTTTTGTGAAGATAAAGGAGTTGAAAGACAACTTTCTGGTGGTTATACTCCATAAGAAAATGAGATGTCTGAAAGAAGGAACCAAACAGTAGTGGAGATAGTTAAATAAATGGTTCATAAAAAAAATAGGGCTGCCAAAGTATTTTTGGCAGAAGTAGTGTATATTGTTCTATATTTAATAGATAGATGTCCTATAAGAGCACTTCAAAATCAAACATCCATTGAAGCATGATACTGAAGAAAGCCATTATGAAGGTATTTGAAAATTTTTTGTTGTGTTTGTTGTGCACAAATTCCAAAAGACAAGAGGCAGAAACTTGGTGAAGCAAGTGAGAGGTGTATTTTCCTAGGTTACAGCTCACAATCCAAGGGCTATAGGCTTTATAGTTTGAAGAACAATAAGATGATTATAAGCCATGATGTACAATTTGATGAAAAAGCAGTATGAAAATAGAAGCTTGGTTAAGTTGAAAGGAAAACTATTCTTGTAGAAGATATTATCATAAAGGGCAATGAAGGCAAAGAATTCACCTTAAGCTACTCCACCATCAGCCCCATCACCGATAGCAAGTGAGTCTTCAAGTTCATCCATTTCTTCCTCATCACTAACTCCATAAAAAGTAAGGAGTTTGTGTAAAATTTATTAAAGATGCAACTTTTTTGTCTTTAAACCTGAAAGTTTTGAAGAAGCTGTGAAAGAAGAAACAATATAAAAACTATGCTAAAAGAAATTGATGTTATTAAGAAAAATAAAACACGGGAGATTGTAGAGAAACCAAATGAGAAAGAAATTATTGGAGTGAAAATGGTTTATAAGCTGAAATATAATGTCGATGGAAGTGTGCAAAGAAATGAGGCAAGGCCAGTGACTAAGGGCTACTCACACCAGCCTAGTATTGACTACCATGAAACTTTTGCTCCAGTTGCTTGACTTGACACCATAAGAACCCTCATTGCCACAGCTGCACAAAAAGGTTGGTCATTATACCAACTTTGTGTAAAATTAGATTTTTTAAATGGTGAACTAGAATAAGATATTAATATTGAGCAGCCTCAATGGTATCTTGTTAAGGGTAAGAACAAAATATATACAAGCTTAAAAAGCTTTGTATGGCCTAAAACATGTACCAAGAGCTTGGTATACTCAAATTGATGGTTATTTCTTAGAGAAAGGATTTAGCAAAAATAAAAGTGAACCTCCATTATATGTAAAAAGTCAAGGTATGTTGAATGCCCTTATGGAGCAATGAAAATGTTTAAAGAATTCAAGAAGGAGATGATGAAAAAATATGAGATGAGTAATATGGGTTTACTACATTATTTCCTTAGCATTGAAATTTATCCCAAAGATGATTGTGTGTTCATTTGCCAAATGAAATATATAGAAAATATTCTCTCTTTTTTTTATATGTTTAGGTGTAATGAAGTAGCAACAATATTGGTGGTGAATGATAAATTGAAGAAAGAAAATAGAGATAAGAAAGTTGATGAGACTTATCATAGAAGTTTGATTGGAAACTTATTTTATCTCACAGCCACAAAACAAGACATATGTTTGTCGTAAGTTTATTATAAATTTTTATGCATTCTCCTAGCTAATTCATTTAAGGGCAAGGAAAAAAGTGCTTAGATACTTTTAAATTAGATTTTCAAATGTGTTTCATATTTAAAACTATGAAATGAAAAACACTGACTTTACTTTTACAAAACGAGTTCAAAAGCACCACATGAAAAAATAAATAAACCCCTACACTTTATTGGTATTATTTTCAAAAGCAATTTTGAGAAATGGATTTATAAAACCATAGACCTAAAATTATTTTGTAAATCAGAAGCTTTTTACAGAGCAAAATTGGAGAACACAGTTTAATCTGATATATTTAATTTGTAACACTTGTTGGAATCAAGCTCAGCACTAACAACACCAAGATGGGTGATCTACCAAATAAGTCTTCTATATTATCTAACCCTTGTTCTAAAGATATATTTGAGAGGAAACCACCAACAATTAGTTTTAGAGTGACAACAACTTTAATTAGCATAGCTTTTTCAGAGTGACAACAACTCTAATTTTGGGTCCTTTTTTGAGGGGAGGAGTAGTTAAGAATTTGGCAAAAAGCATCGCCATTTCCATGGAGAAATGGCTTGGATTTGGGATTGTGACAATAAATTGAAACGAATGAACCTATGACTTCAACAATATTTTTTCCTTGGCTAAGCTAATCGAGAATTTGATGATTGTTGCTCCCTTATATAGACAGTTGTAGAGTGAGAGGGAAATCAGTTTCATTTTCTCAATAAAAAAAATATGCTGCCATGGAATATCCCAAACCCTATTTGTGAATTGAGACACATCTTATAAAAATAAAAAAAACTTAATATATTTTACACTCATTATATTTTATAGAATGAAGTTATGTGTCTAAAAAAATATACATATGTATACATGATAACTTATGTGACTATGCTATTAATAGTCAAATTTTTAAATGTGAAGTTGTATTACGCTACACGAGTTCTTTTCACAACTTAAAAATAAATAAAATTGAAAACAAATGAGTTTGTAACTTAGTAAATAGACATTATTTAAAATATTATATACTTTATATATAATGTCAATAATAGCACTTTAATAATAAGAATATAGTATTAAATAATAGGATATTATCATGAATATCCTTAAAGTAAGACTTAATATTAATAATAATTATTCACTAGTATGAAAAATAGATAGTAATATCTAATTATTAAATAATATTTTGTGAAAGTTAATAGAATTTGTTTCAAATACGTAAAAAGTCTAAATTATCCTTTTTAAATAAGAAAAAAGTAATGAAATAATTATTTTATCTATGCACAGTAAAAGAGAGACCCTTTTTTCTTTTTTTTAAAAAAATTAATAATATAATAATTGTGGGAAAAAAAAAACGAGTCTCTCTCCTAATTAAAGCAATTCTTCATTACTATCAAATTTTCCTTTTCTCATTTTGATTATGGCCTCGAACAAGTCGCTACATTTGTTTTCTTTATATATTTTGCAAGTAAATTTTCCAAAATTAATTAAAACCAGAATCATTTTAACAATTGATTGACAAATTACAATGCCATGATCATGAGATTAAGACTATCCATACAGCAAATTTTAAAAACTGAAACCCTAGAATTACAATTGTAGAAATTATTATGAAATAATATTGTGATAAAGTGAGAGACAATTAAAAAAATAAAATAAAAAATGAAATATCAGTAATACAATAATCAAAATACATCCACCATTTCCGTTGCTATCACATAATACAAACAAAATACAATAATCAATGCATCGTGTTTAAACTTTTTGTTATTGCTCCCACTTTTGACGTTTCAGCATACTCCACCACCATTCACAAAATCAGTATTGATGCTTCTGTGATGCTAATCACTTTAAATCAGTATTGAAATTGTTAAAGTACATATGGAATTTGATATTAAGAGGATCTACATTGGGAAGTACCTGTACGCTTGTAAAATGAATAATGGAGGAGATGGCAACTTTATTTTTCAGCACAGCCGCAAGAAAAACACCAGTTGAAGGACGGCAACTTGCTGTTTGAAGGCAATGGTGACGTGGACTGGGAGTACCACATCCTCCGCTCCACTTGTCCCTCCTCCTGAGCTGGCGGTCACATCGTCCTCATCACCAGTACTGCCGGTTTTGTCGGAACCCACCTGTTGGCGGCCTTGCATTGGCGTAGGGCGGCGTCTTAAGACGTTATGCATGACGGCGGAGAGAAAGAGAGGAGAGAGAAGAGAGAAATGAAAGAGAGGAGAAGATAGATAAAAAAGAAATTAGGGTCCAATTTAGGATTGTTTGGACGCAAAATAAGTCTTGTTTGGATATGGGATACTTGGTGTTTGGTCAAAGGCATAGAAAAAGACCGAACTACCCTTCTACACATTAAATCTAATAGAAGATTCCCTAACAGTTGGGCATTACTGTCAATTTTTCAAACTAGCGAGTATTAATGATATTAAACCTTACCTCAAGGGTATTTAAGATAATATTCCATAAATAATACTATATGCAATGAATATGTACAAATCTGTAATATAAAATAATCATGAAATTATGTGTTGAGTAATTGATAAAATTGTATTAAAAACATAAGCTATCATAAAATTTGTACTAAAGTTGAAAATCATAACGTAATATTGGGAATAAATGTATATTGCATAGATATTGAAAAATATACCAAACTTATAGTCGGAGAAAAGTTAATCTCACTTGGTGAAGTAACTCATGCATAGATAGAGCAGAAAATCTAATCTAGTCTAACCCAACGAAATCATTGCATCGCTCGGGTAGAGCAAATTAAATAAGTTTAACATGATATGCACATAGCAAATTATACTAAAGGGGAGGGTATGTATCTAATGGTTTAAAAACTACTACTATATAATATCGTAGAAGCATAAATATTTTTATACTTACAATAATCATAAAGTATGTTATAATATATTTTGGAAGCATTTATAAATATGACTAATTAGCATAAATATTTATCTTTCTAAAAATAGATCATGGATAAAACAATTATGATAACGTGTAATTAAATCATAAATTATTATATCAAAAACATATAAAATATATATAGATATCCATTCACAAATATACGTTATGCAAGGACATGTGTATTAAAATTCATCTCCTTTTATAAGAATTTCATCCTTAAAATTTACACACCTGTCTAAAAAATAAGCATGGATACTGAGGTCTTATATATTCCTCTTGCTCTCATGTAGAATCTTTTACTGCATGGTTCCTCCATAGGATTTTAATTAGATAAATAATCTTATCATACAATACTTACTAGTAATGGTCAAGTATTTGAATAGACTTCTCATTATAAATCTAGTCTAGCCTCAACTAAATTGGCTAAGTATCTAGAATATATGGAATGGTTAAGTATATATTTTCACGGTATAGAAACATGAAATACACCATGAATGCATGAGAACTTAAGTAGTAAGCAACTACACTAACCCTCTCAATAATCTCATATGACCTAATATATTGAATATGCAGTTTCTCCTATATGCAAAAATGAAGCATACCCTCTAATGTAGAAATTCATCAGAAAATTTTATCATCCACTACAAACTTAAGCTGTCTATTATGTTTATTTGCATAACTCTTCTGTCTACCTTGAGCTGCTTTGAGTTTTTCTTTGATAATACTATTTTTTTAACTAGTATTTGGATAATCTTTGGGCCCAATAGTTTTCTCTCTCTAACCTCATCCTAACAAATTGAAGTTTTACATTTCTTCCATATAAAGCCTCATAAGAAGCCATCAAGATACTAGACTGATTACTGTTATTATAGGCAAACTCTCTTAATGGTAAATAATCATCCTAGTTTTCCAAAGATGAAAAGTGGTACTAAAATTTAACTTAGTGTCTAAGGCATTTTATAAGCTAGTTTAGAATCCAGAAGTAAATTAAGGATCTCTATCTAATATAATGAATATTAACGCCTTATGCAATCATGCAATCTTACTCAAATACAAACGAGCTAACTTGTATAATGAGTATAAAACCTTATAAGGCAAAAAATTAGCAGACTTTGTAAGTCGATCAATAATCATCTACATATTATCATGATCACTCTGAGTATGTGGAAGTCCAACAATAAAATGCATGGTAATATGTTCCCTCTTCCACTCAGGGATTGAAAGTAGTTGAGATAATCTTGCTATCCTCTGATGTTTTGTTATAACCCGCTGACAAATCAGACAGTGAGATATGAATTCTATAACATCTTTTTTCATACCTTGCCACTAATAATGTTATCTTAGAGTATGATATATCTTAATGCTACCAAGATATATAGCATAAGTTGAATTGTGATTATCTTTTAAAATCTACTTCTTTAACTTTGAGTTATTCAATATAGAAAGCCTATTACCCATAACTAATGTCTCATCAGCTCTCAATAATAAATTAGCCTGCATTCCATCTCTTACTTCTCGCTTAAGATTAATTATATTAGGATCCTAATCCTGCATCTCTCGAATCTAATCAATTAATATAAGCCTAACTAAAAAATATGCTAGAAGTATTCTAGATTCATTTATTGATAAATCAATCCCATATATCTCAATCCCATAGATCGCAATCCTATGTGTCACTCTGAAATGAGCTAAAGAGCTAGAAGAATTCTTATTGAGTGCATTTGCTACCATATTAGCCTTACTAGGATGATAGTTAATAGTACAATTATAATCCTTAATCAGCTTTAACTATTTTTGTTGCCTTAGATTCAAGTATTTTTGTGTGAATAAATACTTTAAACTCTTATGATCATTAAAGATCTGACATGTGACACCATATAGATAATATCTTCAAGTCTTCAACGTAAACATTACTGTTGCCAATTCTAAATCATGGGCCAAATATTTCAACTTATGCTTTTTAAGCTGCTTAGAAGCATATGTTATCACCTTTTCATGTTGTGTGAAGATAAAACCCAATCCCTGTCTAAAAGCATCACTATAAATCATGAATTTTTTGGTGCTAAATGTAAGTGTGAGAATTAGAACTGAAGTAAATCTCTTTGTGAGTTCTTGAAAATTATCTTCACATTCATCAATTCACTCAAATTTATACTATTTATGGTCAACTTTGTAAGTGGTGCAAAAATCTTAGAGAAGTCTTTAACAAACCTCCGATAATAACCTACAAGGCTAAGGAAACTTCTAACTTCTGTCAGAATAGTTGGTTGCTCCTAGCTTACCACAGCTTTAATTTTCTAAGGATCTAGATACTATCAGCATAGATTATATGGCCTAAAAAAATACAACTTTATCTAACCAAAACTAATATTTGATGAATGTAGCATATAACTATTTTTTATTTGAAGTCTGCAACATTACCCGTAAAATATTCTATATGTTTCTTTGTACTCTGTGAGTATATAAGAATGCCATCAATAAATACTATAACAAAATGATCCAAATAAGGATACAATACTTTGTTCATAAGATCCATGAATGCAGCTGGAAAATAGTCAGGCCAAATGGCATTGTTAAGAACTTATAATGCTTATATCGAGTTCTAAAGGAAATCCTAGACATATCAACATCTCTGATCTTCAAGTGATGATAATCTGAACATAGATCAATCTTTAAGAACACTTTTACACCTTATATTTGATCTAATAAATCACCAATACAAGAAAGAAGGAACTTGTTACAAATAGTAGCCTTATTCAGCTCTTGATAATCAATACACAGTCTCAAAATTCTATCATTCTTTTTAACAAACAATATTGGTGCTCCTTATAGTGATACACTAGATCTGTTGAATCCCTTACCTACAAATTTTTATAATTAAGTCTTCAAATATTTTAAAGTGGCTACTCTGTATGGTACTTTAGAGATAAAAGTTGTGCTTGGGACTAAATTAATAACAAAATCAATCTCTCTATTTGGTGGCAAACTTAGAAGGTCTTTAAAAATATATTTGAAAAATCTATGACCATATGAATATCTTCTAAGTTAATTGTACTGACTCTAATATACTAACATGAGCTAAATAGGTTAAACATAACTTCTATAGCAACTGTCTAATTATGGTAGTTATAACACAAAATGGAAGAACTTATCGCTCTCTACAAAAAGTAATATCAAACTCTTCATATTTTCTTAATATATTACTTCTTTTCAAAAATATTCTATTATTGTATAATGATTAGCTAACCAATCTATCCCAGGTATAGCATCAAAATTATGAATATCAAAAGTGATTAAATTTGTTACCATCTCACCACTATCCACTTTAGTAATACATCTTAAAAATATATTCTTAGCCAATAATAATTTCCCAATTGGTGTGCCTACTACCCTGAGGCATCTAACTCCTTATATTACTTCCAACAGACAAAGAAATAAAAGTTTGAGTAGAACTTTGTCTCTGCCATTCTGCTAACATAGGATGTTGACTATATCTTTGACCATCCAAACTATGAACACGCTTTATCATGTTCTCTCTTCTGGGTTGCCCTTATACCTGTCTCTCCACTGCAACTGTAATTAACTAAGTAAGTTTATATATGGACTGCAACTAAAGTAAGTTTATTAAGTTGTCCTTGTATAGCCTATCTCAGGGTGTGGCTCTAGCTGAGGCTGCATTTGCTTTATAATAGGGTTAGGCTAAGTTTGAGGCCTGAGTTTAGGGGGCAAACATAGCTACTTCTTTTTAAATAGGTTACTCTCTTCTCTTCGGTATTGATAGGACCCAACCCAAGCCCTCCTCAAGAATCAAGGTAGATTCTGCAATGACATGGGACTAACATACTCTTTACTCATACATTTAATCAAACGAGGCTACTATACATGTCGTGGGCCAACCTCAAAATGTAAAAATTGTATCACACTACACGAATTCCTGTAACAACTTAAGAAAAATAGAAAAAAAAGTGAGCTTATGGCTCAGTGAGTAGATATAAGTAGAAAATATTTTATACTTTATATGTATTGTAAACGTATAAACTTGTGAAATAAAATAACCATGAAACTGTATACTAAGTAGTAAATTAACTTATATTGAAAGTATAAGCTGTCATAAAATCTGTGCTAAAACTAAAATCATAACATAATACTGGGAATCTGAAAATCTGAAAGTGTAAACTATCATAAAATTTATTATTAAGCTAAATATATTGAAAACCACACCAAACTGGTACTTGGGAAAACCTGGTCTAACCTGGCGGAATAACTCACGCACAGGCAAGCAGGGGATCTGAGCTGGTCTAACCCGGTGAAATACTGCATCGCTCAAGCAGAGCAAACTAAACTGGTCTAACACATGCACAGAGTTACTACACTAATAGGAAAGGTATACATATGGTGGTTCAAAAACTACTACTATATAATATCATGTCCATAATTATTCTAAAATAATTATTTCTATACTAAACGTAATCATAAGCTACGCTATAATAAATTCTAAAATTATTTTTGAATATACTAAGTAGCATAAATATTTATTTGTCTAAAGTAAATCATGACTAAATCTGATAACGTGTAATTTAATCATAAATAGCTGTATTACAAATATATAAAATATATAGTTATCCACTCATAAAAGTGTGCTAATCTTGAGCTGGGTCTAGATTCTAAGATGTATCTGCTATCGGCACACCTCCTATATCATATATAGTGTAAAAATATATCATTAGTACTAATACGTATTATAAATATTGAAATATAAATATTCTAACATTATAAAACTATTACCCGTTAAATCACTGGGTTTAAATCTAACTACCCAACCTCATTTCCTATAATTTCTTATTTATTTTCCTTCTCTATTTCTCTCTCGGCTTTTTTTTTTCTTTTTATTCTTCTTGCTTTTTTTCTTCTCGACTTCCCTTTTTCTCTTTTCTCTTTTGCTTTTCTTTTCTTCTTCTTGTTTTTCTCTTTTCTTTCTTTGTCTTTTTTTCTTTCTTTTGTTTCGAATTTTGCTTCTTTTTCTTCTATTTCAATTTTGCTTCATCATAAATGAAGCAAAACAAATAAAGAAAAAAATATATATGTTAACAACGGCCGCCGCCTCACATTTATTTTTTTTATTTTTTTACCACCAACCCCCTCATACAGTAAACACGTGTATTACCATTCCTCTCCCTTTATAAAACTTTCATCCTCAAAATTGATGTACCTATTTAAAACAAATGAAGATACTGAGCTCTCATCCGATCGTCTCGCTCCTATATAACCTCTTTTACTGCATGATTCCTCTATAGGACTTTAACTAGCAAAATAATCTTATTACGTAGTACTTGTTCGTGATAGTCCACTATTTGAACTAGTTCCTCGCTATAAGTCAAGTCTGCCCTCAACTGAACTGGCTATATAACTAGAATATGAGAAGGGTCAGATATATACTTTCGTAATATAGAAATATGAAACACATCATAAATATGTGACAACTCAGGCGGTAATGCTAAGTGGTAAGCAACTACACCAACCTTCTCTAGAATCTCATATGGCCTAATATATCGAGGACTTAATGTTTTTTGTTTCCCAAAACGAAGCACACCTTTTTATGGTGAGATATGTAAGAAGACTCTGTCTCTTATTGCAAACTCAAGCTATCTACGGTATTTATCTGCATAACTCTTTTGTCTGTCTTAAGCTCCCTTGAGTCTATCTCTGATAATATTAATCTTCTCGCTAGTGGCCTGGATAATCTCTAAACCCAACAATTTTCTTTCTCCAAGCTCGTCCCAACAAATCAGAGTTCTGTATTTTCTTCCGTATAAAGTCTTATATGGTGCCATTTGAATGCTAGACTGATAACTATTTTTATATGCAAACTCCATCAATGGTAAATAATCATCTCAATTACCTTTGAGCTGCAACATACAAGCTATGAGCATATCCTTTAATATCTGTATAGTTCTCTCTGACTGCCCATCTGTCTGAGGATGAAAAGCTGTACTAAAGTTTAGCTTAATGCTTAAGGTCTTTTATAAGCTATGCTAGAATCTAAAAGTGAATCAAGAGTATCTATCTGATATGGTGGACACTGGAGCTCCATATAACGATACAATCTCACTCACGTACAAATGAACCAATTTGTCTAATGAGTATAAAACCTTATAAGGTAAAAAATGAGAAGACTTTGTGAGTCGATCAACAATCACCCAATTACTATCATGACCACTCCGAGTATATGGAAGCCCAACAACAAAGTCTATGGTGATATGTTCCCGCTTTTACTTAGGAACCGAAAATGGTTGAGATAATCTTGTTGGCTTCTGATGTTTTACCTTAACTTGTTGACAAATCAGGAGTGATATACAAACTCTACAATCTCTTTTTTCATACCTTATCACTAATAATGTTCTCTCAGAGTACGATACATTTTAGTGCTGCCAGGATGCATAGCATAAGCTAAGCAGTGAGCTTATTCTAAAATATACTTTTTTAACTCTGAGTTATTCGAAACACAAAGTCTGTTACCTATGACTAATGTCTCATCAGCTTTCAACGTTAAATCAATCAACATTCGATTCCTTACTTCTTGCTTAAGTTTAACTAAATTAGAATTATAATCTTACATCTATCGAATCTGATCAATCAACAAATACCTAACTTAAAAATGTGCTAGAAGGACTCCAGACTCATCAATAAACAATTCAACCCCATTAGATCTTAATTCAACTAACAATGGAAGATAAGTTGCCTTCAAATAAACTATAGAGCTAGAAAATCTCTTGTTGAGTGCATCTGTTACCACATTCGCCTTACTTGGATGATAGTCAATCGTACAGTCATAATCTCTTATTACCTATAACTATCTTCGTTGTCTCAGATTCAAATCTTTCTATGTGAACAAATACTTCAATTTTTTGTAATCAATGAAAATTTGACATGTGACACCATATATATAATGTCTCCACACCTTCAAGGCGAATACTAATGCTGTCAATTTTAGATCATGGGTTGGATAATTCAACTCATGCTTCTTAAGCTAATTAGAAGTAAAAGTTATCACCTTACCATGCTACATCAACACAAGTTAATCCTTATCTAGAAGCATCATTGTAAATTATAAATCTTTCGGTGTTAGATGGAAGAGTGAGAACAGAAGTTGAAATCAATCTCTTTTTAAGTTCTTAGAAACTACATTCATATTCATTAGTCCACACAAACTTTACATTTTTTTGCTTCAACTTTGTAAGCACTACAGCAATCTTAGTGAAGTCCTTAATAAATCTTCGATAATAACCTGTTAGACCGAAAAACTTCTAATTTCTGTCATAGTAGCTGCTCACACCCAATTTACCACAGTTTTAATTATTAAAGGATCCACATAAATTCCATCTGCTGAGATCACATAGCCTAAAAATGTAACTTTATCTAGCCAAAACGGACATTTACTGAACTTAGCATATAACTATTTATTCCTCAAATTTTATAACACTATCCTCAAATGATCTATATGCTCCTCAGTACTCCATAAATATATAAGAATATCATCAATAAATACTATAACAAATCGATTAAGATAGGGATGAAATACCCTATTTATAAGGTCCATGAATACAACTGGAGCATTAGTCAATCCAAATGGCATTATTAAAAACTCATAATGCTCATATCGAGTTTTGAAGGCATTCTTAGACACATTGTAAATCAATCTTTGAAAAAATCTTTGCACCCTGTAATTGATCAAGTAAATCATCAATACCAGGGAGTGGGTACTTGTTGCGTATAGTGACTTTATTTAGCTCCCGATAATCAATGCATAACCTTAAAGTTTCATATTTCTTGTTAACAAACTATACCAGTGCTCCCTATGGTGATACACTAGTCTGATGAAACCTTTATCTACTAATTCTTGTAACTGAGTCTTCAATTCTTTTAACTCTGAGGAGTCCATTCTGTATGGTACTTTGGAGATAAGAGTTATACATGGAACCAAATTAATACCAAAATTAATCTTTCTATCTGGTGGTAAGTCTGGAAGATCTTTAAGAAATACATCTGAAAAATCTCTAACCACTGGAATGTCTTCTAATTTAACCCTATTAACTCTAGTATTAATAACATGTGCCAAATAGGCTAGACCTTATTTTTTGAGCAACCGTTTAGCTAAAATAGCAGATATAACACAAGATGGAAGAACTTGTAGCTTTCTGCAAAAAATAATATCAGGCTCTCCATGACTTTTAAATATAATCTCTTTTCAAAAACAGTTTACAGTACCACGGTGATAAGCTAACTAATCCATCCCAAGTATCGCATGAAAATCGTGTATATCAAAAGGAATTAAATCTACTGGCATTTCACTACTACCCACCTTAATACCACAACCTTGAAATACATTCTCAGCCAATAATGATTCTCTAATGGATGTGACTACCACCACGCTATAATCTAGGGGGTTGTAACACTTTATCCGCATGCACAACAAAAATACGAGAAATAAAAGAATGCGTAGAACGTTGATTAATTAAAATATAGGCCTCTTAACCAAAAATAGTCAATATACTTGTAACAACATCTGGGATAACTTGTGCCTCTTGCTGATTCAAAGCAATTACACTTGCCTGGCTATGAGGTCAACCTGGCTAACCCCTCTGTGGATCTCTACTAGCTCCTAAAACTTTAGGCTATACACCAGTACTAGAGATAGGCTCTCCTGTATGAGATCCTCCATGTCCTTGAATATTGCCACCGCCACCTTGAAAACCCTGAGAAGCTGTACCCTGTACTAAGCTGCTACTCTGGAGAAAAAGAAAGCAATCTCTCCTAAAATGTCCAATTTTTCCGTAATGGTAGTAACCTCTAAAACCTTTCAGATACTGTCCCTCATGACTCCTGCCACAAATGAAACACTAAAGGTACCTTCTCATGCTAGCACTACTACTTAACTGGCTACTACCCCAAGGCCTCTAACTTCCTATATTACTTCCAACAGATGGAGGAACAAAACTCTAGCTAAAACTCTATCTTTAGCATTTTGATAAAATATGACTCAACCATACCATTGTCTACCTGAATACCCTGCATGGGATGTCTCTCTTCCAAGTGCTCTGCTACTACTTAATCCACCAACTGACCAATTATGGCATGGTTTCTGCTTGAATGACTAGGCTCTGTGTGCCTCTACCAGGCTTCTCTCAACTCTTATTGTACCCCTTATTAACTCACTGAAATCACTATGCTCCATGGCTAAAATTACTGTCCTGATATTGCCTCTAAGGCCCTATTCAAATCTCTTACATTTATCCATCTCATTCTGAATTGCATATGAAGTGAATCTCGATAACTCTATAAATCGATTCTCGTATTCCTCCACTGTCATCGATCCCTGTTCTAGCTCAAAGAACTTACTAACCTGGATGTCTTGGTAAACTATAAGAAAAAAATTAACAATAAATTCTTTACACAAATCAGCCCAACTAATAACCCATCCATATCTACGTGATACTGATCTTCACTAATGGCATACCCCACTCTCAAGTAAAATATAGCAAAAAAAACCCTCTCATCATCAGTACATCTCATAAAATCAAATATCTGTTTTACTCTGGTCAGCCATGATTCTACATCAGTTGGCTCTGCAGTGCCTGAAAAATTTTTACCCCCAAACTACAAACACACTCTATTATGTTCTCTTTTCTGGATTATCCCTGTGTTTAGCTCTCCACTGCAACTATAACTAACTGAGCCAGTCTATCTATGGATTGCTTTAAGGCAGGTCCATTAGGCTGTCCCTATATAGGCTATATCACAAGTTGTGCCACTTGCTGAAGGTGTATCTCCTCTACAACAAGATTAGGCTGGGTTTGAGGTATGGGTATAGAGGGGAACTGACTCAGCTACTTCCTCTCTAATAGGTTCCTCCATTCTATCTGGTACTCAGGGAGCTCTCAATTCAACCACAAGTTTCATGCGAGGGCGACCACGTGAAATAGGACTAACATACTCTAGTTTATAGAATCTAAAACCATGCTCTAATACCAAACTGACAGGCCCCGACCCAAGCCCTCCTCAAGAATTGAGACGGATCTTGCGATGAAATAGGACTAACATACTCTTTACTCATACATTTGATACAACAAGGCTACCTGCCTCAACAAAAGTGTACACGTGTACTCCAATATACATAAAGATATGCAAATACATATACTGAGGCACTCATACAGCTATGCATATCATTGGCCAACCTCAAAATGTGAAGACTATATCACATTGCACGAATTCTTGTGATAACCTAGGAAAAATAGGAAAAATAGCGAACTTATGGTTCAGTGAGTGGACATAATTAGAAAATATTATATATTTATATATATTGTAAACGTATAAACCTGTAAAATAAAATATCATGAAACTGTATATTAAGTAGTCAATAAGCTTATACTGAAAGTATAAGCTATTATAAAATCTGTGTTAAAACTAAAATCATAACATAATATCGCGGATCTAAAAATCTAAAAGCGTAAACTATCATAAAATCTATTTTTAACCTGAATATATGTAACATAGCTTTGGAAACATGTATTCCATATATATTGAAAACCATACTAGGTTGGTAATCGAGAAAAAACTAGTCTAACCTGGCAGAACAACTCACGCACAGGCAGAGCCGGGGATATGAGTTGGTCTAACTCAGTGGAATGCAGCATCGTTCGAGCAGAGTAAACTAAATTGATCTAACGCATGAACAGAGAAACTACACTAAATGGGAGAGTACGCATATGTTGGTTCAAAAACTAATACTATATAATATCATGGCCATCATTATTTCTGTACTGAACGTAATCATAAGCTATGTTATAATAAATTTTAAAAATATTTCTGAATATACTTAGCAGTATAAATATTTATTTGTCTAAAGTAAATTATAAAAAAATCTGATAACATGTAATTTAATCATAAATGGTTGTATTAAAAATATATATAATTATCCACTTAATAAAGTACACTAATCTTGAACTGGGTCTATATTCTAAGATCTACCCGCTATCGGCACACCTCTCATATTATAAGGTGTAAAAATATATCATTAGTACCAATACGTGTTATAAATATTGAAATATAAATATTCTAACATCATAAAACTTACCTGTTGAATCACTAGGTTTAAATCTAACTACTCAATCTCATTTCCTGTAATTTTTCATTTATTTTTCTTTCTTATTTATCTCTTGGCTATTTTTTTTCCTTTTTCTTCTTCTTCTTTTTTTCTCAGCTTCCCTTATTCTCTTTTCTCTTCTTTTTTTTCTTTTCTTCTTCTTCTTTTTCTCGTTTCTTTCTCTTTATCATCTTCTTTCTTCTCTTCCCTCTTCTTGTTCAACTTTTGCTTCTTTTTCTTCTATTTCAATTTTGCTTCTTTTTCTTCTATTTCAATTTTGCTTCATCATAAATGAAGCAAAACAAATAAAAATATATATATATATGTTAACAACGGCCACCGCTTCACATTTATTTTTTACCACTAACATCCTCATACAGTAAACACGTGTGTTATAGGTAATAAGGGAGATTTTAATTCAGCCACAGGCTTCAAACAAGGTCGGCCATATAAACACATAATGAAACTCTGTAAAATGCAACAAAATCATTTAACGACATCTCTAAGATGCATGCATCATGTAATGGTTTACATAATCTAAAATCATGTTATGATGACAAATCGATAGGACCTATCCCAAGCTCTCCTAAACAAATGAGGCGGATCTTGTAATAATAAGGGACTAACAAACTCTATACTTATTACATTTGATATAACAAAAGTACGTGCCTAAAACAAATATTCATGTGCAATCAAATAGATAAAGCATAAAAACTTATGTGACTTTGCCAATAATGGCTAGACCTCTAAATATGGAGTTGTATCACATTGCATGAGTTTCTATGATAACTTGAGAAAAATAAAAATAAATGGTGAGCTTGTGACTCAATGGGTAGACATAATTTAAAAAAATTATATACTTCATATATAATGTTAATAATAGCTCTTTAATAATAAGAATACGGTAATAAATTATACTATATGTAATGGACACGTACAAATTTATAATATAAAATAATCATGAAACTGTGTACTACATAATCAATAAACTTTTATTGAAAATATAAAATGTTATAAAATCTGTGTTAAAGTTAAATATTATAGTGTAGTATTGGGAATAAATGTATACTACGTAGATACTAAAAACTACACCAAATTTAAAAAAAAAAACTAATCTAACTTAATGGAGTAACTCATGCATAGGTAGAGTAGAGGATCTAATCTAGTCTAATCTAATAGAATTATTGCATCGCTCAGATAGACCAACTAAACTACTCTAACACGAGTGCAGAACAAACTATACTAAAGGGGAGGCTATGTATCTACTACTTTAAAAACTGCTACTATATATTATCATGGAAGTATAATTATTCCGATTTAAAAATATGTTGTACTTAAATTAATAATAAAGTATACTATAATAAGTTCTGAAATGATAATAAATATAAATATTTGTCTATCTGAAAATAGATTATGGATAACAAAATTATGATAACGTATAATTAAATCATAAAATGTTGTATTGAAAATATATAATATATATATATATATAGTTATCCACTCATAAAAAATGTACTAATCCTAAAATAAGTCAAAAACTTGTAGTCTACCAACTATTGATACTGCTCTTATAACACAGGATAAAAAAACTTATTATTAAAAATAGTATGTAATATAAATACTAGAAAATAAATATTCTAATATTATAAAATTATTATCTCTTAAATCACTAGATATAAATTTAACCACCTAATCATATTTCTTGCCAGCTTTCCTTTATTTCTTTTCTATTTATTACTATAATTTTTCTTGATTTCTCTTTGACCTTTTTCTTTCTTCTTTTTTTCGATTTTATTTCTTTCATCAATTGATATTTATTCCCTCAATTTATAGTATACAATTGAAGCATTTGCATCAATTTAATACAAAAATTTAAAATAAAACTTAACTTGTTTAATGGCTTAAGTTTCTACATAAAACAGGAGCCACGTGCTGCATGAGGCTTGTTGTGGATATCAAGTCATATACTTCAATTTGACACATCTATAGCATCTACTAAGCCACAACCTTGATACTCATTTTATTCTATGCGCAGCGAAAAATCATAACTCACACCACAAGTAAGAACACATAAGATTAACACACCAATAAAGATAAAAAAAACTAATCAATTAACAAGACACAAGATATACGTGGTTCGGCCCAAAATTGCCTACGTCCACAAAGGATCCATGATCCAGCTTCTTATTATTAAAATAGATCACTAAGTATCTCCTTACATCATCAATGATCCCACAAGACCCCTTAGTATCTCCCATAGAAACCTCTAAGTATCTATCCTTGATCACTATGACTCCCTAACATCTCTTAGTATCTCCTCATAAGAGATTTTTATAAGAAACACAAGAATAGCCCGAGCATCTAAGCCAAAATGATTTATGGTGTTTCTCTTTTATTCACTCAAAGAACCTAAAGAAAAAAAAATCACCAAAGATTACACCCTAGTGTACCACGCACTTAGTGCCTACCTGACTTTTTTATTCTCTCTTATGGTTACATCTTGAAACCTTAGATGCTTAATCTGAACCTTGTGTTTAGAAAAGTTTATATAGCGAATAAAATACTCTTAGAAACCCTAAACCTATTTGGAATAAGAGTCCTTACTTATGGGAGTCCTAATCCCACTTAAAGAAGTTAATTGAGACAAAGCAGAAAATATCCTAAAATTGCCGCGTAAATAGTAACCGCGTAACAGTATCCACGCGTAAACAGTAACTGATGAGCAATACTACCGTGGACAGTATCCCCCCGTCGTGCAACAGTGCACTCCATAAATAGTACTTTTTTTTTTTTTATTTTACTCATTCCTTATACACTCAATGTGTACTTGATTTCATAATAACTCTACTTTTTGTATTCATTTCAATTATTGCCCATACAAAATTATTGAATCATAAATTTTTAATAAAACTAAATTACTTATGTAAAAACACGTGTACCACATGCTAATTTGCACATGACAAGTTTGTCTTCAATTTGAATAGCAAAACTTTTTATATGTGGATTTGACAGATTTCACTTGTTAAATTTCAACACAAAAATAATTCTTTAAAAAAAATGTAATTTCGTGTTGAGTATCTGTATGGTTTCTTTTCAACATCCCACATAAAATATATATTAGTTTTTGTATTTATTTATAAGACATCATCAAAATATTTCACATAAACACAAATATAAATACCAATTTCATTAATTTATTCGGATTGGTTTTTTTTAAAATGCTTGAGATTAACAAATTACAATACAAAAATTCAAGTAATTTTGTTCTTTTGATAAAATGAAGATGGGTGCAATTAAAATACTAAAGTGAACTGGAGTATACTATCTTAAATTTTAAAGGTTTAAGGAGAAAAAGAGTTTTTTTTTTTCTTTTCTAAATGCTGCTAAAAAAAGGAGATAATGTAAAAAAAAAGTTGAGCTGTAATTTTAGAAATGTTAAGGGGCGACTTTTTTAGTTACACAACTTTCTTTTTTCACTTGAATATCTCGTACCAGAAAATGAAATAAACTTTGTATTTTGTTCGAGGTTCAATGTCTTTGTAGAGGAGGAGTACGTAATAATCACGTTTGGTTAAGACAAATTTATCACAACGAAATACAGTAAAAATATAGACTTAGAGCTTTTATCATTTCTCTCCAGAAAAAATATAAAGAAAAAATGGGTAATAAATAATAGAGAAAACTCTACTACACCAAACACTTGATAATACCAATAAAAGAAAATTAACAGTTTAATCTTAAGCTTTTCTTGAATATTATTAATGTTCCTATGTTCTTAAAATACCCAAGTTATTGCTTTTAAGGAAGTTAAAAAACACTTTTAAAAATGTAAATGATAGTAAAAAGGATGTAATTAGATTTTTGAAAACTGAGAGACCTAATAAGTAATTAAAAAAAACTCAGAGACTAAATTGCTAATTTTTCTAAATATAAATTACATTCCTCCCAGATCTTAACATAAGCAAAATTTGAATCATAAATCTCAAATACAATTTTTAGGAAGTTTTACTAATTAAACTAGTTAAAACTGAATAAAATAATAATAATAATAATAAACTTTTCAATATCTTATCAAAGTTTTTTTTATCCACAATTTAATATCATAATTTTTTTCATTAATGTATTTTTTTTAATTATACATATATTAACTGCAGTTATAAAATAAGTGAGAAGTGAGGGTGATTGGTAGAAAGTTTAAAAAATATATTGGGCAGTTGTTTGTTCTTTCGAGAGATTGACAGCATATGCTTCCTAAAATAATATTTTTAAGAAAATTTTCAAAGTGATAATTCTGATAGTTTTTAAAGTTTGCAATTTTTTTTAAAAAATATTATATTATAATTACGAATTTATTGACATCTGTAATGGAGTAGAACTATATTTATATAGTTTTTATCGTAATTTTATATCTCAACTATAATATGGAATTCATTAATAACTAATGATGCAATAAATAAAATAATAAATATTGATATCACATTAATTATATAAATATAGCATTACTTGTCAACATAGGAGTGAACTAATATAAGTCGTATAAGTAATGTCCCGATGTATGTTGACATTATATGTAATGTAAGGTTATAAAATTTAAAAAATGAACAAAAAATCTAGTGTGTTTTAGCAAGTTTGCAAATTTATTTTTTATATGTTTATCATAATTGTATTTTGTGTTTATTAAAGAAATATGTAATTAATTTTGTGGTTACAAGAGCCCTCTCTCATCTCTTTTCAACGTATCATTCATTTTTAGTTTTTTGAGTTGACCATTTCTAAAGTGATATCAAAGAGCAATAAATAAGGTCTAAAGCATGTAGATTCTTAGGCCAAGACTCCATTAAGATAAAAATTTAGTTTAAAACAAGGGTAAACCATGTAATTAAGAGTAATAAGGAAACACAAGCTCGTTAAGATACTTTTATGCCCGTAAAATTCTTTTAAGATAAGAAAAGACAACTTCCTTATTCAATTTAGAAAATAATTAACATAATAGAGTTTTATTCAAAATAAAACTTAGTATCTTGTCTTTTTTATTTATTTAATTCATTTTTCTTTTTTAACAAAGGTAAAACTCATTAAATAAACTAGATTGTAAAAACAATTAGGGGTAAATAACGAGTTTTAACCTAGCACAAAACCCTAACCTTCTAAAAATTCTTTTTTACATGTAAAATTTTTTACTTTCATTATTAATGCAGCCATTCTTCATTATTTTGTCTGCCTTGCAAACCATGCACAAACTACCATTCTTCTCTATTCTTTTAACTTTTTTTTAATCTACATCCACAACTTAGTAGCTCTGCATCTATTTTAGAGCTGACTGCACTCACAAACACACAATTTAAAAGTCCTAAACAAGATTTAAGAAGTGTGTTCCCTCTAATCTCTAGGCTAGTGTTCCTATACCCTAAAACTCTAAACTTGCACTATAAGCAGCGTATCTCAAATAGCCCCTTAAAATCACATATTGCAGTTCTCTTAGCACCCTACATTCACATGTGTTTCTCTATTAATTATTTTCTATTCAAGCCAGACTCTTACACCTCTCATAGGTTAAAATTAATTTATCTAATAAAAATTATTTTCTCTTAAGATCATTATAGTAAATTCAAAATATCAAGTTTTTTGGACTCTAAGAGCTCTTTAAAAGCTTAGTGGGTTGTATTTCTAAACTCATAGAGACAAAGAGATGGAGATTAATATTTTGGCATAGGCCGTATCACTTTTATGGCCTACCACATAATGATCTTTTAAAGCTGCCCCAAAACATTTATAAAAAAATGAGATGTTACAGTGTTATAATAAAATGAGAATATGTAAAAATAAAAATGCATGTTAACAATATTGTTCATGTACATGGTTTATCTAAGGGCAAACTATCTAAAATTGCATGTATCGGTGTTTTGAAATATTTGGTGGTGAATATATAGGAGAGCCTTCATTGAATTTGCTTAAGATATTTGGAATTCATTTATTTCTTTGAGGAGTGGCTTGTTTTAATTTTGGAACATTTCATGTACCTGAACTTTATAGTCCTAGATTATGGGTATGACCCTTAAGGAAAGTGATAAGGTACAATTGTAAATCCAACATGGACTACTATAAGGGTTGTGATCATTTTGTTTCAAGAGGAATAGCTTCTTATCATATTGTAGATAGGACACTGGCATCTTAGTAGGTTTTGTTCAATTTTAATGTTCGCCCACGCCAACCTGAACCTTCACAGTAAAGTCGACATAGGCATTAAAAAAAGGGTGGTAAACGCCTCTTCCCGAGGGTATGGTGGCGAGTCCTTGTCCTAAAATTGTATTAAGAATATATTGAAACATTTCTCGTTCATAAATTATGTTACCCTTGTTTTTTCATACTATACAAAGAATACTATGAAGGTTTCTTTTCATATAAGAGTGCGTATAAAAAGAGAGGCATGAGCATGAAACCTTGTGTCTTGTAACTTTTTCTTTAATATAGTAAATATTTGCAATGATGAAGCTAACGAATGTAGCCCTCAAATTGAAGATAAACCACTATAAATATGCGTGTGCCTTGGAAATGTTTTTGATTGTCTTATTTTATCGCTTTTGATAGTGACGGACTAGGGTTTGATCCATAAAATTTTCTTGTATTGTGCTAATTCAAACAAAAAAATAAATGTAATTCTTTTAAAATTAGCGATTGCATCAATCATAATTGTTCTTATATAATGAAGCTATGTTTCTTTAATAATAATAATAATAAAAATGTGTTAACACTTAAAAGTCGATGAAAAATCAGTCTCAGTAATCCTAAACCATGAATTCATGAACGTGGCTCGTGAAAGCGAAAGCAAAATTTATGGCCTAGAAGTGGATAACAGAAACGGCGAATTATACGATGAAAAATATAAATCAAAGTGTGAATCTGAAGACCACCTTGATATTCATACTATCAATTTAGACTGCGATCTCATTTGTTCTTACAAGAAGTGATAGGGTTATTTTTAAATTATTCTTTCACTTCCATGTTTTAGATATGACTTGAAAAGCATACAATTGTCTCATTGATATTACGGGTTTGACTACATATACGTGTATTTATTTAATAATATAAAATTTGAAAATTTATGATCTCAAATTTGAAACACTTAAAGAACAGAAAATTTTCTCTTAAAATTTCAGCAAGTATCAATATTCCTCTTTTGAAGAACATTTTCGATTTTTTCTTCAAACTTACTAATTACCTTGAAGAACGATATAATTATATTTGACATTTTAATAGTCGAATTACCAATTTGAATGACCACTCTTCAATAGTTGAATTACCAAGTTGAAATTTTTATATCCCTATTGATATCGTATTTGCACCCTAACAAAACTTAAATGTTAATTCTCTTTCTTTAGTGATCCTAAAATTTTAAAAACCAAAATTAGAATATTACTACACATGATAGACAAGTACAGTACAAAATTTCAACCAAAGTGAAATTGAAATTGATAAGTAGTTTGACCATCAATTCAACTTGATGGATTCTTCATGTATTAAACAAGAGAGCAATCAAAGTCAATAGTATTGCTAATAGAGGATACTATATACTCATTTTGCTTGCTTTGTGACCTTGTTTATTAACATTTTCATATAATTAAATCGACTAATAAGAGAATCCGTTAAGCTTGGATAATTTGATAAATAAATTATGAGATATAGAGGGATATTATCATTAATATCTTTAAGATATTATCTAATTTCTTCAATATTTACCCAATTTATTTATAAAATATGCACGAATGCCTAATTTTTAAAAATATTTTTTTAAAATTACTAAATTTAATGTTAATCAACATTAAATTACTAAATTACCCCTAACACACTAAATAAAGTTAACATGACAATGACTTTGCGCTACTCTAAAATTTTGGCTTTCAAAAATAATAAAAATTAAATTAAATAAAAATAAAACTTTTATAAAATAGTAAAAAATAATAAAAAAATTGGCTGCTGATTTGTGGCCAAAATGATCGTAGATTGGCAGCCAAATACTTTTTATATTTTATAATTTAATTTATTTAAAATTTATTATTTGTTTTATTACATTATATTATTTATTTTGAAAGGATATGAGTATTAACAATATGAAATGACTTGAATACCCTTAAAAATTTTAACTTTCACGGTAAACCACTAACAATTGGTATTAGTGATTTTTTTTTAAAAACATTGGACACTAATGTTGATATTTTAAACCTGTAAGTATTTATGAAATTAGGTCATACCTCAAATATATTGATGATAATATCCCATAAAATAAAATATCCTATGAATTTTCTACGTGCTGACACAGTTACATGGGGAAAGGATAGTAAATCCTTAAAGATTGATCAAAAGGATATTTATATTCTTATGGTTTAAAAAATATCTATTAAAATCCTTTATTAGTGAATTTTTTTTCCTTTTGAATTACTCCATTAATATTTTCTGTTCGAGCTCAATTCATAATTGTATTTTGTTAACATTATTATATAATAATAATAAATGAGTAATTTACAAGTCTCTGGCCATTTAAATGGATGAAGTTATTAGTAAAGGTGGTCATATTTTTAAAATCATATGGGAGTCTAGATATCTTTTTAACCAAAATTTTAGGGTTTAGATATCTTTGTTTTAAATTACATTCTTAATATTAAATTTGACCTATTATTTGAAAGTTTAATTTTTTTTGATTAAGTCGTTAACTAATTTTAAATAACTTTAAACTCAGATTTATAACTATTTTGATGTCACTGAATTAAATTTTTTAAGAAGATGTTTTTATCTCTTTTTCTCTCTCTCTCTCTCTCTATATATATATTGCAGAATTATTATAACTCCCCTAAGTTTTTTCATATGCACAATTGTTTTCTTTAATTATTTAAAAACAATTCATTATTTTGTTTTGAGAGTCTTCGGAAAAAAGGTACTAAAACCAAAAAAAAAAACAACCCTAAAAAATTTAAGTACCAAAGTGGTATATATAAAAAAAAAACTAAATTTAGACATTTAATAGTGGTCTTTTATTTTTTTTTTCTAAATTGATTTATTTCTATGGGCACAATGCATTTATTATTGGACCAACAGGGCCATATATTAAATCTCTAACCCTCCTATTTATTTATAGGATCTTGACCACATAGCATGCTAGATTGTGTTGTGATTTATTCATTAATATAAAATAAGGTTTTGGTGATAAAGAAATACTTTCATAAAACAAGATTTGTAATAGATGTCAAATGAATCCAGTTATTGGTGATAGATGAAATCTATTACAGTGTTAGAGTTTTATGTGGTAGAATTATTCTATAACAAAGTTATGATATTTATATGCCAAATAAAAAATAGTATAACACATGGCTGATGACATGACTTATATTATAGCAAATGATATGGTAGTTGTTAGGAGTGGGTACCGGTTCAGTTAATAAGACGAAATGACTCGAATCGAATCAAAAATTTTGGTTTTATTTGGTTTAATTTAATTTAAATTTTGGTTGAGTTTTCTTAGATTTGATCAGTTCAATTCGGTTCAGTTCAAATTGAAAAATATACTAAAAAAATGAAAAAATTGAAATTAAACTGAATCGAACCAAACTGAATCAATTTGGTTCGGTTTGAATTTTCTTGAATCGATCGATTCAAGTTTCGATTCTGTTCAAGTCAGAATTGAACTAAAACCGGTTCTACCTATTGTTGGGGATCTAATATATGTGGGTGTATGCATGTGCAATTGTATCTATTACCTAAAATACGTATTATATACATATTAAATACGGCGGAAGCGTAAAATTAAATAATAAACACAATAAATAAATATATTAATCACATTAATATATTAGTAGGGTAGAGAACTCACCTCAACGTGCAATGTTATACACATATTTTCTTAAAGTTCGCATAGAGACCAACTAACCGGCAGTTCTAGTTACCAACTTGGTGGGATTGGTGAGCTAGAACAGTAGCTCTATAGCCAACACTGAGTTTAACTCTTAAACTAAAAAATGGCCAGTAGTGTGTTTTCTTCCTTTTCTCTAAAAAAATAGAAATGAAATTTGAAGCAATACACAATTATTTTTATTGAAACCAAAGAGAAAAAAGAAACAATTTCATTTTTCTCCTGCTTTTTTCTTCTTCTTCTTCTCTTTTCGGCTCTATTCCTTCTCTTTCTTTTCCTCCATTTCCGCTCACGTTCAAAACCACATACACCCTTCATTTCCTTATCTCACACACACTTCTCACTTATATATATATATATATATATATATATACAATATAATAAAATTATAATATAATATTTATAATAATATAATAATAATAATGGGTGCCAACTATTTGGCACCCAAAATATAATATAATATTATAATATATAATAATGAGATATTTTAATTCTTTAACAATTAAATAATTAAAGTGTGAAATGATCATTTTGCCCCTCATAAATAGTTACAAAGTCTATTCCTAGTAGGTCCTACTAAATTTCATACTTGGGTAAACTCAACTGAGGGTCTACAATGCGCCACGTGTTATTATACAAATAATAAATAATAATTATTTACTAATTATTATATTTAACACTTAAATACAGACACGCACGTATTCTCATAATAGTGTTGAATATTGCTGGATTAAACACTTTAATCTGGCATGTTGCCCTAGTGCACAACGAGTATACTTCATATCGCGAGACTTCATAGGTCTACGCCAGATTTGGCAAATTAAACTATTTCATGAGTCCATGAGTAATGCCCTACGCACACATCACGGATATTACAAATCAACGCGTTGAACCATGCAAGCTGAGGTTATAACGTATACGTATAGTCCTTCCGTCATGATATCCTAGATGTTCAGAGATATAGATTATCATTGTCAAATCCCCTTGTGCTCATCAATGTCTTATCTCCAGACTTATATCTCACTGAACAATATGTGCAAACTTTTTTGCCATATTGTTCTATCCTGGCGGAAACTCTGTCCCGGGATTAATACTTGTGGCCATAAGACTTTTTGAGATACAGTCTCGAAGTATCTGGATATCTAACTCCCTATGCAAGCTGACGCATCCCATATTTGTATGCACTAGACTCCATAAGTATCGAACCATACCCAACGGTTACACTATCAAAGGTCTGTGACATACGTGGAACCAAAGTATGGTGGATCACTTACAAGCTCACCGTGGCACTCAGGTCAAAGGACCACGTATACTACTCAACTCGAGAGAACCCTTCGTTGACAGCTTACATAGGATATCTATTGGAGGTCTTCATAAGTCTGTCCTATATCAAGTCCTAACTGGATACCCATATGTTAATATGAGCTCCAAGCTCACGATCGACTAGGAAGGACCATCTATACCCTATAGGTACGATATATGCTGATCTATATATTAAAATGTATCCACCGACAGACCCACATCGGTAGAAATAGATCAGGGATAAGTTTCGAGAATATACTTGTGCAAGTAGCATTTTCTAGCACCCGATTGCAACTCTTGCAACTATGTAGTTACTAGTATATTCCCAGGTCTATGTCCCATTACAGACAAGGCTCCAACTCTTGGATCTGCTGAGTATTATAACCAACTAACACTTAGTTGTGCTAACATTTAGCATTTATATATCTCAACGTGGCTAACTATAAGCCCTCATCTAAACTCCTTTAGATCTGATTTGAACTCCTTCAGTTTGTACAATGTCTGTAATATTACATTGTATAGTACCATATTAATAAGTATTACCGATTTAATGAGAATGTACACTTGTATAAATACATAAGTATATGTACATTTAGGGATGGCACGTAAGCACTAACCTTAACAATCTCTCACTTGCTCTAGTATCATTCCTGATGGTATCTCATACACATCGACTCTATATATTTTATAAACACTTTTAGAGTCATGACATTAAAATGAGGGTTCGCTATATTATTTATAGAGCACTTCTACAAATAATCAAATCTCTTTAAGCCAAGATCCCTCTAATCATATAAGACTCCTCTTAACATAATTAAAGTACTAGTGTTTTCTTGGCATCTTGGTCTGTATAACGGCCTAGTTTTATCGTAAAAGTATAGGATAGGATTCATCTGTCTTGAAATTCTTCCAAGGCCTGCGATAAACCTATGAATCTACACTGCCTCTTCCGTTGTGCCAATCTAAATTAGTAGTGAGTCCTAGTTTTGTGTAATTCCAGCTTACTTAGTACTATTAAAAATGAGCACTTACCTAGATGTAAATTCTCTATCATTTAGGTCAAACTAAAAATCTAACTCCATGTGTCTTCTCATTTGTAAGTTACTTTTTTTATATTTAAGAAACTTATCCTTTGTACCTTTAAGGTATTTCAGGATATGTTTGACTACCAACTAGTAGCAGTCACCTAAACCAAACTGAACTTGGCTTGTAACTCTTACAGCCACTGATTACAGGTCTCAAATACATTATAACATACATCAAGCTCTCAATAGCTGATGTATCTGGTGTGTCAGACACTCTAACTCTTTCATCCTTCATCTGAAAAGACACTCTCCTCGACAGATGAACACCAGGTCCAAAAGATACGTTAACTAACTCATAGTTAATAAACTGTACCATTTTAGATGTTATTAATGTGGAATAATTTGGGAGAGTCTTATCAGCTTCCTAACTCCACCTCTATAAAGCTTTATACCCAGTATAATAAAAGCCTCTCCTAAATTCTTCATGGAGAAATTCTTACGAGTTACGTTTGACCGATTATAACATATTGACATAATTTCTAATTACCAGTATGTCATCAACAAAGAGCATCAAGAAGACTATCATGCTCTCACTAACCTTTCATACACACAAAATCAGAAGTCTGGCTGGACATAAAATCTTCAGGCTATTCTATAATTATCTTTTACTCGAGATATCTATTCCAGAATGTCTTTCTTACATCCATCAGCTAAACCTCAAAGTCATAATATGCTGCAAGTGCCACTAACATACTAATCGACTTTAGCATCAATATTGGTCCAAAGATTTCCTTTTAGTTGATCCCAAATCACTGAGGATTACCTTTTTAGAACCAATATAGGGCCTAGAAGGTCTCTACCTTCCTTCTGGCTCCCACTACTTCTTTGTAAACCCTTTACAACCAATGAGAACAATTTCACGGGTAGCTTTACCAAGTCCCAGACTTGATTGTGATGCATATAATCAATTTTTGTTTTGATGGCTTTTTGCCATTTCCTGAATTGATGTCTGACATTGTCTCCCTATAGGTCAAAGGATAATTTTCTTCTAACCAAGAAAACTACAAGCTCACCTTCAGGCGTCAAACATACCTAATATGTGACCTAGAAGTCCTTTTTGACCCACTAGGAAGTGTGCTAAAAGGCCATTGCTTAATTAAGCCTGAGTTCCCATCCTTGGTTCAATGATTATTAGATTGACTTCACCAAACTCAATCTTTCTATGATTCCTATGACCCATAAGAAACTCTTTCTCTAGAATAGTGGTATACCAAGAAACGAACACACTTCGCTTCTCTAAATCATAGAACTAGTATCCTATTAGGTTCACAGGATAAACAATGAACCTATTATGGTACCTCTTGGGTGTTGTCTATCTTGCTAAGTAACTCTTACAAAACAAGATACCCTGCTACTTTACTCTTATGTAAGCAAGACAGCTCCAAGTCTTAACATATTTAGGATACGTCTTCCTTCTTTTCTGTATCACATACGGAATATAAGGAACAACTTCTGATAGAACTCTACTTAATAAATAGCTATCTTTAGAGCATGTACTTGCAGTTATATTTCAGTAACACTCATTATCAATCGGACCATATCTAATAAAGTTTGATTCCTTCTCTCTGAAACATTATTATGTTGTGGATTACCCAGAGGACTATAGTGAGTGAGAATCTCATTCTTCCTTAAACAAAAGGGAAATTTACTATTAATGTACTCACAACCTTGATCTAATCGAAGGGATGTGATGTAAATTCTGGTATGTTTGGTCATATCCGTGAATACATTATTCATAAACTAGTTAAGTCTTTATGGTCAGATTAGGAATCCAACCATCCTTAACCAGACAGATAAACATCTCACGTCTATATGATCTAAACTTACATGCCACAGCTCCGTATCATTTAAGGATTCCGATCTACAGACATTTCTAATTGTATATAATGTCCATTTATTAACTGAAATTCAGCTAATAAAATATCATACTAATTATGTAATATAACTATTGTATTATATACAAGAAGTAAGTCAAGTTGCCTAACAACTTGGACCTATAAGAAATCACTATTTTTTACTCTTAATTTTACTTCTACAAACTGTTGCATTCTAGTCTCTCACAATCCCTACAACATATTACAAACATGAGAAGGATATGTCGTATCTCACACCTAGCTTGAGCTGGCATTATATACTTTAGAAATGTCTATGTTAGTCAAGCACAATCTTGTGGGAGTCTTCCTGATAGTTACAAGGCTTCTAAGGTAGAGGGATTTCCAATACCCAACCTTACTGTAGTGGAAACACTTTCTATTTACATTGCTCTCTTATTGATTTTTGGACAAATGTTGCCTCTGAGGATTGATGTTGGGTATATGCTTCATCTTTTTCTCCCTTACACATTTAGTCTCACCAAATATACTTGGAGTAAAAGGTGAAGAGCCATAAGCAAAGAGGGTCACATTCTCTCTATTCAATCTTCTAGAGGAGTGGTATCAGAAATACCTTATGGCAAACTCTGATCAACAATAAATTCATAAATTTTTTAATATAGAACATTTCTGAGATTCATCCACCAGTCAAAGTAATTCCTAGTACCCTAGAGTTGAACTGCATTAATTATGCACACCAACTGGTTCGTAATGGCCATTAGACTTAACAGGCCAAAATAACGGGAGATGTAAGTAGAATAGTCATTAAATCGCTCATAAAATGTTTTAAATCATGGGCATACTAATTATACATTTTTGATTTAAAACGCCCTCCCACTGCTTTACATAATCCTGGTAATCTCTCGAATGGAAAGACGATAGTTTAAACTCTTTTAAACTATACAGTAGGAAGTAGATCCCATTGAAATTTACTCGAGCCTCATGTTGTAGCAATATTGGCTTTTATAAACCCAATAGATAGACAACAATTATCAACTGCATCTCATGCAACTCTTACCACTTGATCCTCAATACATCTTATCCTCACGCTATAGCAATATTGGGTAAGTGTATTCTAGATTAACTTTTCAATGATCAAATATATACTACCGATACTACCCTTATGCTGTAGTAATATTGGGCAATACTTTCGTATATATTTACCTCATCGCATGGTTAACCGGTATAGTCTAAGCCCAACCGACCAAGTCCCTCACGCTGTAGTAATATTAGAAAAAGGCCGACGTGACTCGTGTAACATTGTATTGACAAAACGGATCAAAATAAAACATTATCTCATAATATAATATTCTTCAATCTGATTATGAGAGATTTTTGTTTCTAACTTTGGTCTTTATTCTCATAGGGAGGGTGATTCTCAATTAATTAATTTTTCTATGCAAGCACAACTAACCCCCACTAGTAGGGCTTCCATTGTGATTACTAACACAAAACAATTAATTCTAGTTTATAATACAGACCGATAACTCTTATCACTGTATCTCATAAACTTCAGTTTATAATATAGACTGATAACATTTATCATTACATCTCATAAACCAACACATGGAAAATTAATTTTGAAACACTGTTTAAAAATACTGTAGCTATGAACAGTAGAAAATATTGTTCATGTGTTACTGTTCCAGTGAACAGTATACCGCCGCAGTGCCAGGTTACATCACTACAGCTCTAGAAGGTCATACCCTCACCGCTGCAGTGCCACATCACCTTGCTGCAGCTCTGGAAGGTCAAACCTCTAGCACTGCGGCATTTAAACTTCACCATTGGGATGCAAATTCTAGAAACTCAACGCCCCAGCGCTGGGAGAAAGAACTCCTAGCACCACAAAGCCAGGCCTTCAGCGCTGCAGGGCTGGGAGATCGAACCCCCAGTGCCATAACGCCAGCCCCTAACGCTATAGCGCCTAATGAACCCCATAGGTATACCCATTTCAACACTTGAAACTCGCTATTTACACTAGGTCTTTTGCATCTATTCACTCAAAACTAAGTCCAAATATATTCTAAATGGCTCCGATACCATTGTTGTTGGGGATCTAATATATATGAGTATATGCATGTGCAATTGTGTCTATTGCCTAAAATACATATTAAACGCGGTGAAAGCGTAAAATTAAATAATAAACACAATAAATAAATATATTAATCACATTAATATATTAGTTGGGTAAAGAACTCACCTTAATGTGCAACGTTATACACGTATTTTTTTGAAGTCCGCATGGAGATCAACTCGCCGACAGTTTTAGTTGCCAATTCAGTGAGCTTGGTGAGCTAGAATAACAGCCCTATAGCCAGCATTGGGTTTAACTCTAAACCCCAAAATGGCCAGTAGTGTGTTTTCTTTCTTTTCTCTAAAAAGATAGAAAATGAAATTTGAAGAAATTCACAATTGTTTCTATTAAAACCAAAGAGAAAAATGAAACAATTTTATTTTTCTCTTTTTGTTTTTCTTCTTCTTCTTCTCTTTTCGGCTCCATTCCTTCTTTTTTCTTTTCCTCTATTTCCGTTCACGTTTAAAACCACACACACCCTTCATTTCCTTATCTCACACACTTCTCACTTATATATATATATATATATATATATACACATATATATATACACACACAATATAATAAAATAATAATATAATATTTATAATAATAATAATGGGCCAACTATTTGGCACCTAAAATATAATAATAATAAAAATGTAATATAATAATATATAATAATGAGATATTTTAATTATTTAACAACTAAATAATTAAAGTGTGAAATGACCATTTTGCCCCTCATAAATAGTTACAAAGTCTATCCCTAGTGGGTTCTACCAAATTCTACACTTGGATAAACTCAACCGATGGTCTACAATGCGCCACGTGTCATTATACAATTAGTAAATAATAATTATTGACTAATTATTATATTTAACACTTAAATACAGACATGAATGCATACTTATAGTAGTGCTGAATATTGCTGGATTAAACATTTTAATTCGGCACGCTGCCTCAGTGCACAATGAGTACACTCCATATCGCGAGACTCTTTAAGTCCATGTCTAATTCAGCAAATGGAACTATTCCATGAGTCCGTAAGTAATGCCCTACACACACGTCACGAATATTACAAATTAATGCATTGAACTATGCAAGCTAAGGTTACAACACATACTTATAGTCCTTCCGTCATGATATCCTAGATATGTGAGAATATAGATTATCACCATCAAATCCTCTTATGCTCATCAATGTCTTATCTTCAGACTTGTATCTCACTGAACAATATGTGCAAACTCCTTTACCATATTATTCCACCATGACGGAAACTCTTTCTCAGGATTAATGCTTGTGGCCACAAAACTTTTTAAGATACAATCTCGAAGCATCTGGATATCTAACTCCCTATGCGAACGAATCCTATATCTGTATGCATTAGACTCCATAAGCATTGGACCATATCCAGCGGTCACACCATAAAAGGTCTGTGACATACGCAGAATCAAAGTATGGTGGATCACTTACAAATCCACAGTGGCACTTAGGTCAAAAGACCATGTATACTACTAAACTTGAGAGGACTCTCCGTTGATGACTTACATAGGATGTCTATCGGAGGCCCTTGTAAGTCTGTCCTATATCTAGTCCTAACTGGATACCTATATGTCAATATGAGCTCCAAGCTCACGGTTGGTTAGGAATGACCATCTATACCTTATAAATACGACATATACTGATCTATATATTAAAAGGTATCCACTGACAGACCCGTATCGGTAGAAATAGATCAAGGATAATTTTCGAGAACATACTTGTGTAACTAGTATTTTCTGGCATCCGATTGCAACTCTTACAACTAGGCAGTTACTAGTATATTCCTAGGTCTATGTCCCATTATAGACAAGGCTCCAACTCTTGGATCTGTTGAGTATTATAACCAGCTAACATTTAGCATTTAAATCTTAGTGTGGCTAACAATGAGCTCTTATCTAAACTCTTTCAGATCGTACAATATTTGTAATGTTATATTGTATAGTACCATATTAATCGATATTAGCGATTTAATGAGAATGTACACTTGTATAAATACACAAGTATATATACATTCAAAGATAGGACGTAAGCACCAACCCTAATACTACTCGCCCCTAACAATTGTAGTAGCAAATGATATAATTATGATGTCATGTTACTTACATATAATAATTCCACCAGTGATTGCCCTTCTATCTTAATTCAGTAATAGATTAATATCGTTAATTGGAGATATAAATTTAATTATATTTATATAGCAAATACGTTTTACTGCAGTGGTTCAAAAATATTAAAAATTTTATAATCTCTGTCTAATATAATTTTTTTTCTATAAATTACTGACTTAAGAAATCACCACCTATATACTTACAACAACATTTAAGGACTGCAAACCATACAAAACCCTCCACATACTTACCATATTAACAAATTAGAACAACATCAACAAAATGGAACAACATCCAGAAAAGAAACAAACAAAATTCCAACATCCCACAAAAAGTATTAGTTATCAAAACCCACATGCAATAAATAAAAAATACATATAAAAAATCATAACAAATCGTCTTTCAAAATAAAAATTCCACCAACATTATCACCTATATAAATAACATCAACAAGAACCACCATATAAACACCAACATACCTGATTTAAATAGTAAAAATATTTTTTTCTTAAAAAAATACTTAGGGTTTGTAGACACTGAACTTCCAACCTAGAATCAGTGTAATTTTGCAAGCAACTTTCAAATCGGAACATTCAAACACTTAAAAGAACGACACAAAACACCCAAATCTCAAACACGCAAACGATTACAAGGAGAAAACGATTGCTAGAGTCTGTAGCATTAAAGGGGAAAAACAATTTGCTTAGTTTTTATAGTGAAAAAAAATTCTAAGCATCTTAGTTAGATGTTAACGAAATAAATCAATCAAATCAATGCTATTTCAAGCAAAACAAAGACAATCAAAATGACGTTGTTTTGATAAACACTTTCACAAAATAAGCAATTTTGTCTTGATTAAGAAATTATGATAAAAAAACGATGTTGTTTAAGAGAATTCTCGAGTCAGAATTTATATGGACTGAATGATATCATTTGAGAAACACTTTTGTAAACCAAAGGATGTCGTTTAATTAAGTAATGCTGACTAAAAACGGTGTCGTTTAAGAGAATTGTTATGTCAAAATTTACATGCTCTGAATGGCGTCATTTTAAACCTAACAAATAACACCAAACGACATTGTTTCATGTATTTCTTGAAAACAAAATCAAATTAAAAATACTGCTGATTTCACCCAACACCGCTTGTCCGTGTCAACTTACCCTACAAATTTTTATCACTAGTTTTTTACATAATTTTGTGATACTTTTTATCATAGAATTGTGTTACATATTATTGCAAGTCAGTGTTAAATTTTCATTGGGATACAATTTATCACAAATTACATATATTATAAAATTTATGATGATATCTATTACAAAGATAATAACGCTATCTCTCCATTATAAAATTTCTATCATTAAAAACTTATTTTAGTAGTAATATTTGGTTGATTTAGTGTGACTCTCTACCAAACTTGTTTTGCTAGGCAAATATATGTAAAATGAATTTTGGAATTGATGATGTTTTAGATTTTTTTTAATAAATGCGGAGGATATTTAAATTTCAAAAGATTTTATCGATTCAATCAATTATTACATCTGTAAGAATATTAATTAAAAATTATTGAAATATGATTTGGGGATCAAGCCAAGTGCGTAGGGTACGTACGGATCGAAGACGGACGCGAAAGGAGGCAAAAATCGAAGAATGGCGCGCATCAGGCTCCAGCGCCGCGGCGACCAGGATGAGCGCCGCAGCGCCACTTCTAGTACCTGAGCGCTGTGGCGCTGGGATCCAGCGCCGCAGCGCTCAGCAAATATCGGGCCAGCGCCGCGGCGCTGAACTCGGGAACAGTGTCCCGAAATTAGGAAACTTCCTAATTTCGTCTCCCACTTGCTCTAAGACTCCCTAATACGACTCCCACACGTATAAGGAATACCTAGGACGTCTCAAGGCCTATATAAAGGCTATCAATTTACTTGTAAACACAACTTAGTGAACTTGACAACCTTTGTGATCAAGTTAGTGAGATCTTTGTGATCTTAGAGAGATCTTGGTGATCAACAATAATCTTAGTGATTATTCTTAGTAGTTCTTTGTGAGAGAAAATCCCTAGAGAGCAAGAGAGAGTATTCTTTGTGATCTTTCTTGTAATAGGCATACTTTGTGGTTGCCTTGTGATTCAGAATAAGAGAAGAGTGTGATCTTGATCCGCCGTGGACGTAGGCAAGTTGCCGAACCACGTAATTCTTTGTGTGTTCTTCTTCTACCCTTTCTCTCTTTTATTTCTTAATAACTTGTTCTGCATTATTATATTATTTGGGTGAATTGTTTAGCTCGTTTGTGTGCTTCCGCTTCAACAAACTGGTATCAGAGCTTTGGTTCTAAGCAAACATGGCCACACCCAAGTATGAGGTAGAGAAATTCAACGGTACGAATGACTTCAATCTGTGAAAGATGAAGGTTAAGGCGTTATTGGTGAGCCAAAGATTTGGTTCGGCATTAGAGGAGACTGCAGCTCCATCTAGTGATGAAGAGAAGACGCTAGAGTCATCTAGAGTAGAAGCAGAAAGAAGGGACATTCAAGAAAGAGCTCATAGCACAATCGTTCTATCATTGAGCGTTGAAGTACTAAGGGAAGTAGCAGGTGAGACGACGGCAATAGATCTTTGGAAGAAGCTTGACTCTCTTTATATGAGGAAATCGTTGGCCAACAGACTACATATAAAGAAGAAGCTGTATCAGCTGTCCATGTCAGAGGGGACGCCGATGAAAGATTATATAGACGCCTTCAATAAGATCATCCTTGATCTTGAGTCTATCAACATCCAGATAGAAGATGAAGATAGAGCAATTATTCTGCTGAGTTCACTCCCCAAGAGCTATGAGAGTTTTGTTGATACGCTACTCTACGGTAGAGAGAGTTTAACGATGAGTGATGTGAAATCATCATTAAACTCAAAGTTATTAGGAAAGCAGGCTGAGGGCAATGCAGAAAGTTTATCTGTAAGAAGAAGGCCCTCATATAGAGATAGGAAGAAAAAAGGCTCAAGGTCAAAGTCTAAGACTCCTAGGAAGTGCTATTGCTGCAAGAAAGAGGGGCACTTCATAAAGGACTGTCCTGAGAAGAAAGCACAGGACAAGAAGAAAGCAGATGCTGCGCTTGCCTATGATGATAGCTATGACAGCGTAGAGACACTCGTCGCTACTAATGGTATAAAATCTGAACAATGGGTTTTAGATTCTAGTTGTACTTTTCACATGTGCCCGCACAAGTCTTGGTTTACAAATTTCCAGCCTATTAGTGGTGGTAAGGTCTTAATGGGTAATTACATTGTATGTCAGATGATGGGAATTGGTAGTGTTAAGCTTAGGCTGCATGATGGGCGAGTAAAAGAGTTGACAGATGTTAAGTATGTTCCTAACTTAAAGAGAAACTTGATCTCACTAGGGACTTTAGACCAGAATGGGTGTTCCATCAGGATCGACGAAGGGATTTTAAGAGTTTTGAAAGGTTCTATGGTAGTGATGAGAGGAGAGAAGCACAAAGGTGTTTATATGCTTAAGGGTGAAGTCGTGAGTGGTTCTGCACTATTATCTGTAGATGATGAGAGTATGCAAACTAAGTTATGGCATCTTAGACTGGCACACTTAGGCGAGAGAAACCTAAAGGAGTTATATAGTCAAAAGGCGTTTAGTGAGGATAAGTTCCAGCCCTTGGAGTTTTGTGAACATTGTGTGCTAGGGAAAGCACATAGAGTGAGGTTCAGTACCGGCGAGCATAAGACTAAGGGGACTCTTGACTACATACACTCGGATCTTTGGGGACCAGCTCAGACAGCTACTCGTGGTGGTGCTAGATATTTTCTCAGCTTGATTGATGACTATTCGAGAAAGCTGTGGGTCTATGTGTTGAAGAGCAAGGATCAAGTATTTGATGTGTTCAAGACTTGGAAGACTTTTGTTGAGAATCAAACTGGCAAAAGAGTGAAGAGGTTGAGAACTGACAACGGCCTCGAGTTTTGCAACAGAGAGTTTGATGGGTTTTGTGCCAAGCATGGGATTGCAAGGCACAGAACAGTAAGATCAACGCCACAGCAGAATGGGGTAGCTGAGAAGATGAACAGGACCCTACTTGAAAGGGTTAGATGCATGCTTACCAATGCGAAGATGTCCAAGACTTTCTGGGGAGAAGCTGTAGTGACTGCTGCTTACTTGATAAACAGAAGTCCCTCTTCAGCAATTGACTTCATGACGCCAGAAAATAAATGGTCTGGCAATCCTCTGAAGTATGACCATCTTAGAATATTTGGTTGCCCTGCCTTTGTACATGTTAAGGAGGGGAAGTTGGAACCTAGAGCTATCAAAGGGGTATTCATAGGATATCCCGAAGGAGTAAAAGGATACAAGGTGTGGTGTAAAGACTTAACACCACCAAGGAGTATCATAAGCCGTGATGTGACGTTCGATGAGATGACGATGTTGAAAACCTCCTAAGTAGATGAGAAAGAAGAACCTGTGACCAAGGAAAACTCAGCACCCGAGTCAATAGAAGTTGAAGTAGTGCCTGAAAACGGATCTGATATGCCTCCAGATCAACACTTCAACAAGGAAATCCTTGAAGATGAACCAAGAACACCGGCGTGTTCCTCCAAGTCCACCCAAAAGAAGACTAGAACTCCTGAGTTGGAACTTGAAGAGTACCAGCTTGCTAGAGACAGGCTAAGGAGAACGATTAACCCACTAGTCAGGTATGCATAAGCAGACTTAGTTGCTTATGCTTTTAATTCTACTTACACTCTTGAGTATGATGAGCCTAGGACATATGGTGAGGCTATGAAGAGTGAAAACAAGAAAGAATGGCAGCAGGCCATGGAAGAAGAGATTAGTTCTCTTAGGAAGAACAATACCTGGAAGTTGGTGGAGAGACCTCAAAAGAAGCTAGTCGGGTGCAAGTGGGTGTATAAGGTGAAGGAGGGGATACCGGGGATTGAGCCTACGAGATTTAAGGCTAGGTTAGTAGCACAAGGTTTTACTCAGAGAGAAGGAGTCGATTTTCATGAGATATTCTCTCCAGTTGTCAAGCACACATCTATTAGGATTTTGTTAACTATGTGTGCAAACCTTGATTTACATCTAGAGCAAATGGATGTAAAGACAGCTTTTCTACATGGAGAGCTTGAAGAAACAATATACATGGCACAGCCACAAGGGTTCGAGGAGCTCGGTAAAGAAGATCATGCTTGTTTGCTAAAGAAGTCATTATACGGGTTAAAGCAATCACCTAAACAATGGTATAGGAGATTTGATGAGTTTATGATGGCTTGTGGCTTTAGTAGGAGCAAGTATGATAGATGCGTGTACTTCAAAAACATGAGTTGTGGGATGATGTATTTGCTTCTATACGTCGATGATATATTGATCACATGCAAAAATATGGAAGAAATACAGAAGCTCAAGAAGCAGTTAAGTGGCAAGTTTGAAATGAAGGATTTAGGAGCAGCGAAGAGAATTTTGGGTATGGACATTGTGAGGGAAAGAAGAGATGTTATCTTCTTGTCCCAATAGCGATATATAGGCAAAATTTTAGAGAAATTCGGTATGTCAAACGCGAAGGCTGTCTCTACTCCTTTGGCCATGCATTTCAGACTGTCAGTAGCACAGTCGCCGACATCCGAGGATGAGAAACTGCAGATGAGCAAAGTATTGTATGCAAGCCCTGTGGGGAGCATCATGTATGCAATGGTTTGCACAAGACCAGACATAGCACAGGCTGTGAGTGTGGTGAGTAGATACATGGCGAATCCAGGTAAAGATCACTGGCTTGCAGTAAAGTGGATTCTGAGATATCTCAAGGGAACGTCGAATCACGGGTTGGTGTATAAGAGGGACGAGGACAGCAATGAAATGGTAAGAGAGTACGTAGACTCAGATTATGCAGGTGATCTTGACAAGAGAAGATCGTTGACAGGCTACGTATTCATAGTGTTTGGGTGTAGTGTGTGTTGGAGATCAGTTCTACAACATGTGGTTGCACTTTCTACCACAAAGGCAGAGTACATAGCTGTTGGTGAAGCTATAAAGGAGGCCGTGTGGTTAAAAGGCATATGCGCGGAGATATTGGCTCACAAAGAAGTAAACACCGGTGTATACTGTGACAGCCAGAGTGCCATACACCTAAGCAAGCATCAAGTGTTCCATGAGAGGTCGAAACACATTGATGTGAGGCTCCATTACATTCGTGAGATTGTCCAAAGTGGTAAAGTTAGTCTGACAAAGATAGCGTCATCTAAAAACCCTGCTGATATGTTGACTAAGCCACTGCCCTCGGTTAAGTTCGTCCTATGCAAGGACTTAACCGGAGTCACTGCTTTGTAAGGGTGACCAAAGATGCGGAAATGAGAGATTGAGTTACTTTGTGGATGATTTTGAATCAAGGAGGGGATTTGTAAGAATATTGATTAAAAATCATTGGAATATGATTTGGGGATCAAGCCAAGTGCGTAGGGTGCGGACGGATCGAAGACGGACGCGAAAGGAGGCGAAAACTGAAGAAGGGAGTGCATCAGGCACCAGCGCCGCGGCAACCAGGATGAGCGCCGCGGCGCTGGGATCCAGCGCCGCAGCGCTCAGCAAATATCGGGCCAGCGCCGCGGCGCTGAACGCGGGAACAGTGTCCCGAAATTAGGAAACTTTCTAATTTCGTCTCCCACTTGCTCTAGAACTCCCTAATACGACTCCCACACGTATAGGGAATACCTAGGACGTCCCAATGCCTATATAAAGGCTATCAATTGGCTTGTAAACATAACTTAGTGAACTTAGTGAACTTGACAACCTTTGTGATCAAGTTAGTGAGATCTTTGTGATCTTAGAGAGATCTTGGTGATCAACAATAATCTTAATGGTTCTTTGTGAGAGAAAATCCCTAGAGAGCAAGAGAGAGTATTCTTTGTGATCTTTCTTGTAATAGGCATACTTTGTGGTTGCCTTGTGATTCAGAATAAGAGAAGAGTGTGATCTTGATCCGCCGTGAACGTAGACAAGTTGCCGAACCACGTAATTCTTTATGTGTTCTTCTTCTACCCTTTCTCTATTTTATTTTTTAATAACTTGTTCTGAATTATTATATTATTTGGGTGAATTATTTAGCTCGTTTGTGTGTTTCCGCTTCAACAGTTTTAAATGAGTTTTCTAAATTGCTGATTTGAAGCACTTAATGAGCCTGAACTATAAATTTTATTGTCCACGTCTGTTTGATGTGGGTCGATCAATTGAGAGAGGTTACAATTCTATTGCCTACATTTATTTGATGTGATTCAAGCAATGGAGATGAAGGTTGAAGTACTTGTCGCGGCATAGAGAAGAGGACACTGTGACGGCTGGTGCAGGAGATGATGCATTGTTGCAACGTAGAGAAGTTGGCACCGCGACGGAAAGAGTAGTATTGTAGTGCAACAGCGTGAAGATGTGGGTGCTGCGGAGGTGAGGCAAGTAATTTTGCAAGTTTAGTTTTATGTTTTTATCACTTTTTCTCTTCAATTTTCAATTAGTATCAATATTCCTCCTTTGAATACCATTTTCTGTTTTTCTTAAAATTTACTAATTACCCTTGAAGAACGATATAATTATATTTGAAATTTTAATAGTTGATTAGCAAGTTGAATGACTACTCTTCAATAGTTGAATTACCCAGTTTAAATTTTTATGTCCCAATTGATATTATATTTACACTCTAACAAAACTCAAATGTTAATTATCGTTTTATAGTCGTCCTAAAATTTTAAGAACTAATATTATAATATTACCGCAGGTGATAAACATGCACATTACAAAATTTCATTGAAAGAGAAATTGCAAGTGACAAGTAGTTGGACCATCAATTCACTTTTATTTATTTTTTTTATCATTTTGAAAATATTAATTATTCTTTTTTAGGGGTTCAATTATTCTCTTTTAAAGGTTTTAATATTTTAAAAAGATAGTATAAAAAAGGTATTTAAATAATTTTAAAATTAATAAAACAGTGGTGATTATAAAATGGTCTTTTTTTTAAAATGATGCCTATTGATCTTGAATTGGCCTAGGCAAAAATTTGCTTTTCACATTTTATTTTTCATGCAACTTTTGTATTGGCCTAGGAAGTACCCCTTGCTGAATATGAATTCAAATAAATAATAATTATAATAATGTCCATCACCTCGGGGCCGAATTATGAGAAGTTTTGTTTTTCAATTTATGATTAAGATTCAGTCTCCTCCTATATATGTGTCAAATTATTTTTAATATATATTTGCACGTCTCACGTATAAAATATGTGCAGTAAAAATAAAATACACACATACAAATATTTTAATACATTAATAAAATAAAAAATTACATTTAAAAATAATTTGAAGTAGTTTTTGTTTTTGAAGTTTCATCCTAAAGTAATTCCACAAATAATTTTAATCCACAACTCCGATAAAATTATTAAATTAAAATAATAACTTTAATTTCAACAAAAATTATTTACTGAAGCAACTCTTATTTTTATATCTCTCGGATCAATGACTAACTCTGAATCATTTGCCTTATTTGTTTAAACACTTTAAGATAGCATCATGCTCTACTTTTTTTTCTCAAATGCAAAATTTCGGCCACCAAAAAGGCATTAGAAATGTTGCCACGTGCTGCTTCATTTTCCATTTGCAATTATATTGCTTTTGATTCAATTTTTTATGCAAATAAAAATTAAACAAGTAGCCATTAACCATTTAATAAGCTAATAAAAAAATAACATGTAGTATTAATAATGAATCAAATTCATTTAAATTTGTGTAATGGCTGAAAATGTTTTTGCTTGCTTTTTTATAATAAATAATATTAATTATATTATCACATGTCATGCCATAATAAATTATTGGCATAATATGTGATATACATTTAATAAATTGATGTGTCAAGTCTTATTTGGTACAATTTTAAGTTTAACACTTAACTACTTCTTGAGAGACTCTAAAATAAATGAATAACCGAATTCTTTTTTTTTAAATGAATCAATTGTTGTTTCATTTAAATGGTAACTATATCTACCAATGCCACACGTTGTGCCATTATAAATTAATGACATAATATATAGCATGCACTTGGTAAATTAGTGTGTCAAGTCTCACTTGGCATAATCTAGAGTTTAACACTTAAACTCTAACTACTCCCTGAGAGATTTTGAAATAAATTCATATTTTCTAAGAACTTCCTAAATCAAACAATACAATCCAATGTGCTACCCCAATGCTCAACAAGTACACTTCATATGGTGAGACTCCCTAGGTTTATACCCATTTTATCTTACGGAACTCTTCTGTAAGTCCATAACTGATGCCCTACATACACGTTATAGATAAAACAAGACGGTATGTTGAACCATACAAGTTGAGGTTAATCTATATTCGTACAATCCCCCTGATAAAGGCAAAATGGTTATATATTTTCTCATGTTTTTATTATTGATATTTTATGATTTTATGAGAATAGATGACTATTTATGTGCATTATTGTTATTTATAGGGACTTGAACGAAATTTAAAGAAAGAACGCAAAAGGAGCGAAAACAGGGACTAAAATGCAAAGTTTTCAAAATTTGAGTCCAGCGCCCCTGCGCCATAAGATTATCGCCCCAGCGTTGGAATAGTGATCGAAATTAGAAAAACAACCTGTTTAAGTCGCGTCTGGCGCTCCAGCGCCGAAGAGTTCCCGCGCTGGCGACGTTCCAGAGCCCCAGCGCTATCAACATACCGCGCTAGCGGTGAAGCCGTTTTCATGCAGCGCCCCAGCGCCAAGATCCCATCGCTCTAGCGGTAATAGCTTTTTCACGCGTCGCCCCAGCGACAGATGCATAGCGCGCCAGCGGTAGTGCGAGTCCTAGTCCGACGAGAATTGAGATTTTCAAACTCATATCAATCCCTATATAAAGCCACTCATTCCCAGCCTTCAAGAATGAATCCAAGACGACCCAAGAGCACCAAGAATACAGAGCACGAGTCTTGGAGAGCAATAGGAGCTTAATTGAAGCAACTTTAGAGAGAGATACAAGATGTTCTTCGGCATCAAGAGTTCCTAGGCAGCGCAATTAAGAGCAATTCGACGTCTACATCGGTTTGCGATTGATTGTATCATGTTTTATTTTTATTTTTATTGCTGTGATTCTCTTGTAGCCATAAGCTAACTTATTTTCTAGGGTTAATATTTGCACTCAATATGTGCACTTAAATTTCCATATCTTTTAGTATTTAATAAACTTAGTCATTTATTATTTAAATTACTCGTGTTTAATGCTTCAATATATCTGGCTAATATATGGTGAATGAATTGGTAATATTATTGATAAACTCGAAAGAGGAATCATAATATTTAGACCTAGGTAATTTGATGCATGATTGTAGAGTAACATTCAATGTTGCATATGCAAGTTTCAACTTAGGATAGGAATATACCTAATTGGCATGTATGATCAATAAGACCTAATCTTAATTTATTACAAGTACCATAGGAATATAGGTATTTGATAAACTAAGATATACTTGCATGACCTTGGAAGAGGCTTGTGAATACATTAGTGTCTTGATCAATAATAAAGACTAAGTGAGTTAAATATTAGAAGATTAATCATTAGAAACATATTGAGGGATAATATTAATCCTAGGTTTTCTCTACATTGCTATCACCTAATTTTCTTTACATTGTGTTTTTGTTTTATATTTCTTACATTCAGTCTTAGATTTTTATTTTTCTGAATAATTATTAGGAAGATATAATTTTAATAATTGGTTAAAAAGAAACAATTATCCCTGTGAGTTCGACATTCGACTTATTTAGTCTCTTTATTACTTGCATACGATAGTGTATACTTGCACTTAATTTATGATATAGAAATATCGCATCACCCTCCGTCATTTAGATCTTAGAAGAGCGAAGACAGGGACTAAAATGCTTAAGTCTTTTATTGTTCAACTGTAAACTTATCTCCTAAATTTGTATTCTATAAAGAATATCTGCAACACTTTTACGATATTATTTATCCATTGAGAAGCTATTTCTCAGGTTTTTATACTTGTGGCAACAAAACTTTATAGAATAGAATCTTGGAGCATCAGGATATTCAACTTATTCATATGAGCTGACAATTCCTATATCTACATAAACCAAACTTTATAAGCATCAAACCATACCTAGCGAGACCCAACGATCAGACCATGAAAGGTATCAGACATGTGTCGAACGTAAGTATAATGAATCACTCATAAGCGCTGTAATATCCAATCCCTATTAGTAGTATTAGCACCTAGATTTTGGTATAGAGTAATAAAGACACCGTAGGGTTACTCAATTTTAACCCTATTAGAAATATTTTTTTTATCGTGCACGTGAGAGATATTAGACCTAATTTGATAATTTCACACTTGATCGGAGCGCCGGACGACCCTAGAATATTTTTGAAATTTTTCTCTATTGGCTTGGAAAAGGAAATTCTAATTTACTACATGAATTTCCATTTAAGGGTTATGTATGGAATAAGCCTTTGTTGAGAAATACAATCCATATATTAAGGAATGGACCAATTAAAAGCAATCTCATGGATTGCGAAGTTGAAAATTCTAGTTAGTTCCTTTGACTATTCTAACTAAATAGTTACAAAGGAATCAATTAAATCCTTTCATTTGAACTAATGGCAAATTAGAAGTTTTGAGTAAATTGAAGGGCAAAATGGTCATTTGAGGGAGCACTATATATATGTTGGAAGTGTGTAGAGTTTTCAAGAGATGAAAAGCAAACACTTAGAGCAAAAAAGAGAGCAAATTCGTGCAAGGGTTGAAGGTGCTGCTACAGTGAAATTTTAATTTTTGTTTATTGATTTTTCTTGTGTAATCAAGCTAAAATAAGGTTACATGTGAATTCCTAAGCTCAATTAAAGCTTCTATTAGTGAAAATTCAAGAAAAAGAGGTAAGAAAGTATTGTTTTATGAGTTTGATAAGTGAGCTTTCAATAATGCTTCAATTGATGTTCTTATGTGTATTATTGGTTTAGATTGAGTTAAATTTTAGTGTGGAACTTGAAGGAGTCATCAATTTGAAGAAATTGACAAGGTAAGAATTAGGGTTTTTTTGGTGATTTGAATATAGAGACTTCAATTGGTTGTAATTAGGGCTTTAGAATGAAATTAGATTGATTTTGTTATAATTAGAACAAGAAATTGAGAAAAGAAATGTGTTGGAACCTAGGGTGAAATTCTGCCACTTTAGGGAAGTTAGGAATTGAATGGTATTTTGATTGAGTTGTTGTGTGTAAATGGTACATATTGTAAATTGAATGTATATGGTTGAAGGAAAAACTAAAAATGAAGAAAATGTGACATAATTGTCCATTTTGAAAAGGTGAAGGGAAATTATGTCCAACCAAGTTATAAGGCGTTCAATAATTTTTAGGGTGTCGGATGGTGAGTTAGATTAGATTAAATGGCTTCGTAAATAAAAATCAGAAAGTAGTATCCATTCGGGCTTTGTGTGCCAATTAGGGCGTTTAGTAATTAAATGAGATTCTAGCATTCGATTTGGTTCTAAATGTTATTTATGGCGCATAGGTGAAGATAACCGAGAGCGATAACGGGAGTAGAAATCGGGAGCGAAATTGAGCGCGGAGTGGTTGTGAGTGGAAATCTGCCATTTCTTTTACTTTTCGTTTATTATGTTTTCGCATAATGAATATGTATGTTTTATGAGCTTTCGATGCATAAACATGATTTATGATCTTGATATATATCTATAGACATGCTTTTACATGTTCGGGTTGAGAAATAGTTTTAAAATTTCTGCATTCATTTTAAAGGCCATTGGTACCCTCAGATTGTAGTGGCGATGATTGTATTAGACCCAGTCGGTATATCCCGTGCACATGGGCAGGTCTTGGGGGTGTGTCACTAACTCTGGAAAGTCGGGATGTCGAGTCATGTGAGTCGCCCTATGTGTACGGGGTATTGTCTCGCTATATATATGCGATGTAGGATTTCGCTGCATAGCCAGTGAGATGTCTTGAGATGTCATTGCGGGTGCTGCTAGTTGAGGTGCCCCATGACTTACTCACGTTTGGGGTGCTAGTTGAGTCGCTGCGTGAGTATAGAGCTTTAGGGTTACCATTGGTACAGTTTAGAAAGAAAATGGCCGAGCGAGGACTTTACTAGTTTTTGATTTACCGATAGCATTTATGCATTCATTTGCACACAACAGTTATTATGTTATACAGATTCTGGATATTATTTTCCAAAGATGTAGATAAAATCCGCTCGGCAAGATTTTATTAGCATATGATATTAAAAATCGTTTTACAGCTTTACCTCAGTTTTAGAAGCATGATTTCTGCATGTACTTTAGAATTTGCTATCTATGCATAATGTTAATCTTAATTGCACTCATTGAGCTCCTTTAGCTCACTCGTTTTGTATTTTATGTTTTCTAAACATCCCTTCCCAGGTGCAGGTCTCGGTACACAAGCTGCTGATTCTCCTATTGCTGAGTAATGGGCCGAATCTGAAGATCATTTTTGTACATGTAAATGTGCTAAATAGCACTCTTTATTTTATGCATAGTAGTTGTAGGCATGTATATTTATATGTATATTTTGAACCAACAAGAAAATATTTCGAGATTATGATGATTGTTTTTGCTTTTCACGAGTATACTCATATTGTGATTCAAATGAAATAATTGAGTTGTGTTGGATGTGATTTGAAAAGGACCGGAGGTCCGAATTGGTAGTATTGAGAAGTGTTTGAAATAGAAGTGAAATTTATTTGCAGGTTTTATATGGATTTTTCAAAAAATAAGGGAAACTCTGCCCGTTTTTTTTGAAAAATCAAGATATCGTTTTCATGTATATTACAAGATTTTCTCAGTAATAGTAAGAACTGAAAAGGGATTTGCCTCGCGGAAATTTCTCATCTTGCCCAGTTATATTCTGAGAAACTTCTATCGGGGTGCCCGGCAGGGCCACTGGGATCTGCTGTAGAGGGTTTCGGGTCAGATCCTGTCAAGCCCACCATAATACTTAGGTCAAAGGATCACAAATATTACTCAACTCAAGAAAACTCTATACTAATGAATTTATCAGATATCCTTTGGAGGTCTTCATTGAGTCTGCTCAGCACCCAGTCCTAATTGAATACCTATATATCTATACGAGCATCCTTTACGCTCATGGTCTGCTAAAATTAACCATCTAGACCATTCAGATATAGATATACACTTATCTATATTTAATAAGGTTTCTTCGGATAGACCCAGCATTGGTGAAAATAGATTAGAAACATATAATTCGAGAATATACTTGCAAAATGGTATTTCTTAGCACGCTTGCAATTCTTTTCAACTATGTCATTATTAGTATATTTCCTGATCTTTATCCCATTTCAGATAAGACTCTAACTCTTTAAATATTGATAACTATCATAATCTTCTAACTCTTAGAAATTATAACTTTCAATGTTGCTAACTCTTAGCTTTGGTCTAAACTTCTTTAGACATGATCTAAACTCTTTTAGATCAATATAATGTCTGAAACGTTACAAGCATCTTATAATATATATTTAATATTAACGATACTATTTGAAATATTTATTATATAAATATTAAACAAGTAATATTCATATAATATTATAATGACGCATAAGCACCATCTCTAGTACACTATCACTTGTTTTAATGCCATTAATGATGATATCTCATATCTATTAACTGCAGGTGTTTCGCAAACATCCTAGGAATAAAGGGGTTAAATGGGATTGCTACATTTTCATGAATTATATTTTAGATACTGTTACATTTCTGTTAGCAAAATCTTTTCTAATTATATGGTATTCAGAGTCTACATGATTAGATATTTGGTATGCCTTATGACTTCTTGGTTGGAGCAATTACTCCATTATTGTTGCATTTAATAGGATATGATTTACTAAGTTAAGAACTATTCTTAACTCAGTAACTTACTTGTATTTCTTCAGAACTTCTTTTGCAAGCTATTCAAGCTGCGACATATTCTACCTTTAAGACATAATCATATGTAGACTGCATATTCAACTAATTAAGGTACCATTGAGAAGAAATACAATATTAGATGTAGACTTTCTATTATCTAGACTAGACTGGTAGTTTAAGTCTGTATGTCCTCTTAATTGTACATAACATTCTCCATGATTCATATACTTATCTTCTATACCTCTTAGGTATTTCAAATATGTTTCACCATCAATTAATAGTCATTACTTAGATTAGACCAATACCGACTCGTAACACTTAAACCATCCAAATCCAAGTCTAGTACATCAGATGGTGTACATCAAGCTACTTCTAGTTGAAGCATCTAATGAGTTAGACACTTTAAATTTGTCATCTTCTTACCGATGAATCTTCCTCTTAAAAGGATGAATGCTATGTATGAAAGGTAAGCTAACTATCTCATAGTTATTAAAGTTATATATTTCAAGAACTTAGTCTATATACGAAGATTAGGATAGTCCTATCAGCCTTCTAGCTTTATCTCTATAATGCTTTATAACTAATATATAGGAAGCCTATCCCAAATATTTCATGGAAAAGTTCTTACTTAGATAACTCTTAACTAACTAACTTGCAACATACCAATGTTGTTTCCGATATTGTATATCATCTATATAAAGAATTAGATAGACAATTATGGTCCCATTGCTTTTTCTAAAACACGTGCTTTCTCTTTATTCTTAATGAAACCAGACTTTTTGATTTCTTTATCAAAACAAAGATACCAGCTTTGAAAAAAACTACTTAAGTCTATTTGGACTTCTTCAATTTACACAACAAATAAGAAGTTAGGCTGAACACAAAACTTTCAAGTTATTCCATGCATATCTTTAAGTCGAGATGTACATTCCAAAATACCAACATTACATCCATCTACCAGACCTCAAAATCTTAATATGTTGCAATAGCCAATAAAATTTGAATTAACTTAAACATGATTATTGATGAAAGAGGTTTCTTCATAACCAATCTTAGATCTCTAAGTGTAACATTTTATCATCAATCGGGCTTTGAAGGACTCTACCCTCATATTGGGCTCTTGCTTTAAATGCGTAAACTCATTTACTACAAATAGAAATAATTTTGATAAAAAGCACATCCAAGTCTCAGACTTGATTGTTATGCAAAGAGTCAATTTCGAATTTCATGTCATATTGCTATTCTCTCGAATCGATGTCGAACATCTTTTTTGTGTAAGTCAAATTATCATTTTCTTTAAGTAAGAAAACATCAGGGCTCCTTTAGGTATCAAACATATTTAATAGGTGATTCTCGATATCTTTTAATGACTTATAAGAGAGAGTGTGTTTAAGGTATTTTACTCACTTTAACTTAAAATTCCATCGACGGTTCATATATTTCTATTTTGATTGACCTCATTAAGATCAATTTTTCTATAATCCTCATGATCTTTGAGAAAGTGTTTTTTTAAGAAAGTGGTGCTACCGTTGTGCATGTGGGGGGTTTATGAGATGTAATAATAAAATTTATTAGTTTTCATGATAAACCGAGGTTATTATTTTTTTTGTTGGTAACCACAATGGGAGCCTTATAGGTGAGGGTTAGTTGTACTTGCACGAAAATAAATAATTGATTGAAAATAACCTTCTCATGTGATGAGAGCCTGTATTTAAAAATCTCTATTAATCAGATTAAAATTTATTATATTATATGATAATATTTTAAATAGTTCATCTTGTCAACACGATGTTAGATGGGTCACTACAGTCTTTCCTATTATTGCTTTAGCGTGAGAGATTTGGTCAGTGTGACTTGGACTGTACCGGTAAAATCTGAGATGAATCATATATATTCGAACATGTTATCCAATATTACTTTAGTGTAAGGATAGTGTCTATAACATATATTTGACTATTGACAAGTTAATCTGAAATACACTTACCAAATATTGCTTTAGTATGAGGATAAAGTGTATTTAAGATTAGTAGTAAAAGTAGCATGAGATAAAATTGACAAGAGTTGTCACCTGTTAGGTTTACAAAGGCTAATATTACTTTAGTGTCAGGCTGGAGTAAAATACCAATGGAGTCCACTTCTCACTGTATAGTTTAAAATTTTTAAACAGTCGTTATTCTGTTCGAGAGATTAAAGGAATTAAGCAAAGTAGTGGGAGGACTTTTTTTAGATTAAAAAAAATATAATAGTTATGCCCATGATCTAAAGCATTATTTATTAACGATTAGAAATATTTCGCTACACATCTTCAAATTTATCATATAGAGATAAGATACTTGTCTTATAGAGGTATGATAAGTACGAGCAATCCGTTAATACTCCTAATAAATACACACCAACTATAGGGTACCGAAATAGAATATTTAGACTTACTTATGAATCTTAGAATAGTTCTACCTTCAGAAATAATTGACATTTCTAAACGACAGATAGAGAATAGTCACAATGGAAAGTATTTCCACCATAATGAGGTTTGAAATAGTAAGTATTACTATTTAAGGCACCTTGACTTAAGCAAGATTATCCCATTAGATATCTGTTTACCAATCATAGATATTTCATTAGCATATTATGCTAAATGAACAAGGGTATGAGATTCTATTTGTCATTCTCACACCTGCAAGATATTGCATGATTTAAGGAGTAGTTGATAGTTGAGAAATGAGAAGTTCAAGTTCACGTAAGAAATGAAGATTTCCTATACGTGACAGGTATTAAGACTTTTAAGTTACTTCTCATTTCTGGCAAGTGCATTAATGTTGTATAATTTCTATTTCGTGCCAAACATTATTAGGTGAATAATATCACTCCCTTTAGTTAATGGAATGGGTTATCATAAAAATATTAGGAATAGTTTCTCATGTTTATGTGATAATGATAATGTTTTACTAACTAAGTGTCAGTTAATAAACGGCTATTATATCTTATATACAATAGGAAATATCATTAATGTATAGGTGAATTGAATAAATAGTAGTTCAACAACTTTGAATAATAATGAATAGTAGCATATAAGATTAGGTCATATAGTTATGAGATGACTATCCCATCTAGTTAAGGATAGTTAGATACTTGATCTGACTATAGAAGATTGACTAGTTTATGAATTCTGAATTCAAAAGAATATGTTCAAATCTTTATATAAGTGTTAGACACTGGGCCACTGATTTATTGGAACCGATACATAGTAATGTATTTAGTCCAATGAATCTTACTACTATAGGTGATTTCAACACTTCATTGTCTTTATAGTGATTTGTCACTATATGGACGTGTTTCTAGGAAACGCAGGTTAGAAAATTTTTGAAGTGTTCAAAATGTTCTGACTATGAAAGTAAAGAAACAAACCTTTATGTATATTGAGTGCTTTTGATTAGATCGAAGTAGTTTATACATAACCAGTAAATTTACAAATTATTTAAATGATAATACAATTCTCACTCAACATAGTCCTTCAAATACTCCTCAATAAATATGTGTTTTGAAAGGAGGAATCAAACTTTATTAGATACGGGCTGATTAATATTGAGTTTCACTGATCTTCTATAATATCTATGGAATTATGCTTAAGAATCTGCTGCTCTTTTATTGAAAATAGTTTCATAAAAAATTATTCATTTTACTTTGTATGAGATATAGAATAAAAGATAATCGAGTCATAAATAGGTTAAGGTTTAGATTATTTTACTTGTATAAGAGTTAGGCAATAGGATAAACTTGTATCCAGTGATACAAGTGTCAGTTTATTGGATATCTCAAGTGTTTAATGGGATACCAATTCTATAATTCAAATGAATGAAATACGTTCGCTACTCATGATGCCACTTTTATAGAGAAAATGATTCTCATGGATCATGGGGATTAGAGAAATATTAAACTTGATGAAGTCAATCATAAAATATATGAACCGATGGTGAAATTTTAAGTTTAATTAAGTAAAATACTTTTAACACACTCTTCTCATAAGTAGAAAAGGATAGGCCATCGACTAAGTATGTTTGATGCCTGTAAATGCCCTTGGTATTTGACATCGATTTGAGAAAAAGGCAAGATGTCATAAAATCTGTAATTGACTATACGCATGTCAATCAAGTCTGGGACTTGGTTTTGCTTTTTGTAGAAATAGTTCCTATTAGCTATAAATTAGTTTACGCAGTAGTAGTGTAGACCTCATATAAAGAATAGTCCTGCAAGGCCTGACTGATAATGAAATGTTACATTTAAAGATCTAGGATTGGTAATGAGAAAATATGTTTTATTAGTAATCATGCTAAAATCAATTTGAATTTTGTTGACTATTGTAGCATATTATGATTTTAAGGACTGGCTAATGAATGTAAATACGGTGTGCTGGCATGTATATCTCAAGTATGAGATATGCATAGAAAAGCCTGATATTTTTTCATCCAAAGCCCAACTTTTAATATAGTGTGCATGCTGAAGAAGCCCATCTATGGACTTAAGCAATTTTTCGAAGTTGGAATCTTCATTTATATAATGATATCTGATTTCATCAAGAATGAAGAGGAAGCATATGTGTTCAGAAATGGCAGTGGAAGTATGATTATCTTTCTAGTTCTCTAAGTGAAAAATATACTTAATATAAAAAAACGATGTTGGTATATTGCAAGTAAATCAGATAAGTGTTATCTGAGTAAAGAACTTCTTCATAAAAGACTAAGTCCATGAAAGATACAACTTGATTGACTGTGAAACAGTTAATATACCTTTTAGACATAGCATTGATCTTTCAAGGAGGAAGTTTCCTCGGGAAGAAGATGAAAAATTTAGAGTGTCTAACGTCTCATATGCATAAGCTAGAAGTAGTTTAATATATACCATGTTATATACAAGACGTAGATTTAGATGGTTGTAAGTGTTACGAGTTAATATCGGTCTAATCCAAATCACAACCATTAGATAGCTGTGAAACATATGTAAAATACCTAAAAGGTACAGAGAATACGTTTTGCAATTATGGAGAAAGTTTCTTATAAGTCAAGGGATACACATATTCAGATTTTTTTTTTTTGTCTGAACCAGATGGTAGAAAGTCTATGTTTAGTTATGTGTTTTTATTTATTTGTATCAGAGCTAATTAAATATATGTAATTAAATGTCTATAGCTAATTTTGCCTTGGAGGTAGAATATGTTGCGGCTTAAGAAACTGCAAAGGAAGCACTATAGATATTCAAGTTAGTTACAGAGCTTTAAATAGTTTAAAGCTTAGTGGATCCTATCCCACTATATTGTAATAATAACGATAATTGCTCTAGCCAAGAAGCCATAAGGCACACTAGTATTCTGATCATGTGAACTCTGAATACCATATAATTAGAAAGTTGTTAGCTACTGAAGTTGTAATAATATCTAAGAAAAATCCATAGATAACGTAGTGAACTCAATCAGGTATAAACTCTTATTATGTTTGAGAAACATGTGGAGTGTATTGGTATAAGATACTAGTATGAATGGCACTAAAGCAAGTGGAGTTTGTTGGAGCTGGTGCTTACATGCCATTCTAATATTGAATGAATATTAATTGTTTAATATTTATACAATAAAAATTTTGAATAAAAATTGTTAATTTTATAATTATATGGTATAGTGCTTGTAACACTACAGACATTATATGACCTAAAGGAGTTTAGACCACGGCTAAGAGTTAACAATGCTAAGAGTTAGCACAATTAAAAGTTAGTAGGTTATAAGAGTCAATGAGATCTGAAGAGTTAGAACCTTGTCTATAAGGGGATAAAGACCTGAGAGTATACTTGTAATGACATAGTTACAAAGAGTTGCAATAAGTGCTAAGAAATGTCATTGTGTAAGTATGTCTTAAACATTATATTCCTGATCTATATTCACCAATGTGGGTATATTGATGAATCACTATTATATAGATCAGTGTATGTCTATATCTGACTGGTTTAGATGGTTGTTCTTAGTTGACCATGAGCTTAGAGCTTGTATAAGTATATGGGTATCCAGTCAGGACTGGATATTGAACAAACTCATGAGGACCCTAGTATATATCCTATGAAGCTGTCAAAAGAAGGCCTTTTCAAGTTAACTAGTATTCGTAGTGCTTTGACCTGAGTGCCACGATGGGCGTGTGAGTGATCTACCATACTTTGGTTCTATATATGTTAGAGACCTTTTATGGTTTGATAGCTATGTGTTGCTGGGTATAGTTTGATGCTCATAGAGTCTAGTGTGCGTAGATACTGGATCCGTCAGCTTACATAGGTAAGTTGCATATCCAATGCTCCGCCATTGTATTTCATGAAGTCTTGTGGTGACAAGCATAAAATCGAAAAAATATTATTTCACAGGGTTAAACAATACTGCAAAAGTGTTTGCGTATATTATTTATCAAGATACAAATGTAGAGATAAGTTCATGGACGAGCAATGGGGATTTGACGGTGCTGATCTATATCCACGCACATCCAGGGTATAAATTATGGAAGGATTATACGTATGCATAATAACCTCAACTTGTATAGTCTAATGCACTGATTTGTAATATCCGTAATGTATGTGTGGGGCATCAATTACGGACTCATGAAATAGTTTCATTTAACGAATTGGCTGTAAACCTAGAGAGTCCCGTAATATAAAATGTACTCTTTGTGCACTCGGTTAGCGTACTGTATTGAATGGTTAAATACAGTAAAATTCAGTAATTTACTAAGATTAAGTTAAATAGTGATACCTACTTTAGGTTAATTTGGTAACCTAATAAAGACATAAAAATAATTTCACTTAATGATTATTTAATTTCAAATAATTAAAATAAATATTTATTTATTTAATAGTTAAATAAATAAATTAACTTAACTATGGTTAAAAGTTAACTATGTAGTTAAGTTAAAGTTAACCTTACTTAATGGTTAAGTAAAAGTTAACCTAACCATGGTTAAGTTAGTTAACTAAAGTTAGATTATTTAAATATTTATCTAACTGAAGGGCTAAGTTAAACTAACTTAACTAGGGTAAAATGTTAACTATAGTTAAGTTAAGTTAAATGTAAATTTAAATTAAGTGAAATTAAATTCATTTGTATATATTTGCAAAATGAAATAAAATTAAAGGAGTTAAGTTTTATTTTTGCTAAGTATTTTGTCCAGCCATTAAAAAGAAAGAAACATTATTTTCTTATTATTGAATTCATAATTAAATTTTTTTTTTATTAGGTTTAAAACTAATTAAGTAAAAATAAGTGTTTAATTTATTGATTAAGTGTTAATCAAAGGAAAATAAAAAATTTAAGTTTAATTTGTTAAACAATTGCTGGATTAACATACTGCTATTCTTGATAATCAATCCTACCATTGTTGATTATTAGGATTGATCAAAGTTTGCATTTCAGGTGAACTTCAAGAATTTTAGTCCAAAGGCTTCTTGGGTTAAATTCTCAATCTTATTTATTAATTTGATTAATATGCATTATTTGTGTTCATTTTTTATAATTTCGTTGTACACATATATGTATATTTTTTATAATGAACAAATATACCACATGCATATACCCTAAAATAATCAACACCCAACACTTATCTTTATAAGATTTAATAAGAGATATGCAGCATAACATTTCTAATCATTAATTAATAATTCTTTAGAGTATGAGTATTAAAAATTATACATTTTTAAATCTAAAGATGCCTTCCCACTGCTTTACATAATTCCTTAAATTTCTCAAAAGGAAAAACAACAGTTTAAACCTTTTTAAAATTGTACAGCAAAAAATAGACCTTATTAGCATTTTACTCCAGCCTCACGATTAAAATCTAAAAGGTAGACAACACTTGTCAATTGCATCTCATGCAACTATTACCATTGATCCTAAATACACCTTATCCTCACGCTTTAGCAATATTGGATAGGTGTATTTCAAATTAACTTATCAATGATCAAATGTATGTTACTGATATTACCTTCACGCTTTAGCAATATTAGATAATACATTCGCATAAATTTGCCTCATTTCATGTTTAATCGGATGACTAATACCGTATTGACAAGAAGGATCAATGTTTAACATTATCTCATAATGAAATACTATTCAATGTGATTAAGAGAGATTTCTTAATTTTATCCCCATATCATGAAGCCGTGATTATAAATTACACGTTTGTTTTGTGCAAACACAACTAACTCCTACTAGTAGTGCTTCTATTATATTTTCCAGCACAAATAATGGCCCGCAATTTTATCACATTTTTAATAATTATAAATAGAAAAAATAAACTATTTATCTTTAAATTCTTCAAAAATAAAAATTTAGAATAACTGGAGTAATTACGAGTTTCTGAAGGCCCAATCTCTAGTGTCGCGAAACCAACTTAAATGTGCTACAATAATAGGGTCTCTACTCTAGTGCCGTGGCACTCAGCCTCTAACACTACGACATCCCTTTCAACTATGTCCCGACTATAAATTTTTTAACACTTGAAACACATATAGCACCCGGATATCCAATTATGCCACGTACACTATAATTTAAGCATAAATAGTACAAAACATGCGCTCTGATACTATTGTTATGTTGGTGTGCTATGCATTGGGTAAATGTGTGCATTTTAAATTTTAAATTTTTTTTAATATATATTTGGACATCTCTCATGCAAAATGTGCATAAAGGAAAAAAAATACACACATACAAATATTTCTTTACATTAATGAAATAAAAAATTATCCTTGAAGATAATTCGGGGTAGTTTCTATTTCTGGAGTTTTACCCTGAAGTGTTCCCACGAGCAATTCTAATCTACAACTCCAGTAGAATTGCATAGCTAGAATGATAGTTTGAATTTTAACAAGAATTATTTATTGAAGCAACTCTTGCTTCTATGTCTCTCTGGCTAATGACTAACTCTTAGTTATTTGCCTTACTTATCTCAACACTTTAAGAAAACACGATACCCTCTATATTTTTTTTTCAAATGCAAAATTCGACCACTAATTTATAGCATATGCTGCCAACCATCAAAGCCATTTGAAATTAACTTTATTACCACTTGTCCAAGCATGACAAGGCAACACGAAAGCTTAGTGGCATACTTAATTTTGGTGGCAATTTGATGGAGCATCTTGGTGTCATTCTTTAATTTAAGGCATTAGAAAAGTTGCCATATATTGCTTCATTTTCCATTTGCAATTGTATTGCTTTTGATTCGATTTCTTTGGGAAAATAGAAATTAAACAAGTAGCCATTAACCTAAGCCAATCAAAAAAGAACATGTAGCATTAATAATGAATCAAATTTATTCAGATTTGTGTAATGGCCAAAAATGTTTTTGCTTTCTTCTTTTCTTTTAATAAAACAAGATTAATTATATTTCCATGTGTTGTGCCATTACCAATTAATGGCATAATATGTGGCATAAATTTAGTAGATTGGTGTGTCAAGTCTAACTTGGTACAATCTTGAGTTTAACACTTAAAGCCTAACTACTCCCTGAGAGACTCTAAAATAAATTAATGACCGAATTCTTTTCTTTTACATGAAACAACTATTGTTTCATTTAAATGATAGCTATATCTACCAATGCCACGCATTGTGCCATTATAAATTAATGGCATAATATGTGGCATACACTTGGTAAATTAATGTATTAAGTCTCACTTAGCACAATCCTGAGTTTAGCACTTAAACCCTAACTACTCTCTGAGATACCTTGGAATAAATTTATTTTTTTGAGAACTTTTTAGATTGAATAATTCAATCTAGTATGCTACCCTAATGCTCAACGAGTACACTTTATATAGTGAGACTCCCTACGTTCTTACCCATTTTGTCTTACGAAATTCTTCCGTAAATCCATAACAGATGTGCCACAAATATGTTATGGATAAAACAAGACAGCGTGTTGAACTATACAAGTTGAGGTTAATTTATATTGGTACAATCCTTTTGTCATTTATATTTTGGAAAAGCGTAGACATAGATCAACACCGTCAAGTCTCCTATTGCTCAACCGTAAAGTTATCTCCTAGATTCGATACCTAACAGTTAGACCATGAAAGGTCTCTGACATGCATGGAACTTAAGTAGAGTCAATCACTCATAAGTTCACTGTGGTGCTCAGGTTAAAGGACCATAAATATTACTTAACTCGAGAAGACCCTCTACTGAAAGATTTGTGGGATATTTATTAGAGGTCTCCGTTGAGTCTGTTCAGTACTCAGTCCTAACTAAACACTTGTATATCTATAAAAACTTCCTTTAAGCTCATGGTCTGCTAAGATTAACCATTTGAAATATTTAGATATGGACATACACTGATCTATATCTAATAAGGTTCCTTCTGACAGACTCTGGATTGGTGAAAATATATGAGGAATATATAATTCGAGAACTTACTTGAACAATGACATTTTCTAGTAATGCTTGCAATTCTTTGCAACTATATCATTGTTAGTATATAGTGGGTGTTGATTATTCTAGAGTGCATGTATATGGAATGTGTTCATCATACAAAAATATACGCATCTCACACATATATGTTGATGCGATATTTCTATATCTTAAATTAAGTGCAAGTATACACTATCGTATGCAAGTCATAAAGAGATTAAATAAGTCGGATGTCGAACCCATAGGGATAATTTCTTCTTTTTAACCAATTACTAAAATGATATCTTCCTAATAATTATTCAGATAAATAAAAATCTAAAAATGAATGTAGAAAATATAAAGGCAAAAACACAATGCAAAGAGATTTAAGTGATAGTAATATAGAGAAAACCTAGGATTAATACTATCCCTCAATATGCTTTCTAATTATTAATCTTCTAATATTTAACTCCCTTAGTCTTTGTTATTGATCAAGACACTAACGTATTCACAAGCCTCTTCCAAGGTCATGCAAGTATACTTTAATTTACCAAATACCTATATTCCTATGGTACTTGTAATAAATTAAGATTCATTAAGATTAGGTCTTATTAATCATACATGCCAATTAGGTATATTCCTATCCTAAGTTGAAACTTGCATATGCAACATTGAATGTTACTCTACAATCATGCATCAAATTACCTAGGTCTAAATATTATGATTCCTCTTCTGAGTTTATCTATAATATTACTAACTCATTCACCATATATTGGCCAGATATATTGAAGCATTAAAATCAAGTAATTTGAATATCAAAGAACTAAGTTTATTAAATATTCAAAAGATATGGCAATTAAGCACACATATTGAGTTCAAGTATTAACCCTAGAAAATAAGTTTAGCTCATGGCCACAAGAGAACAGCAGTAAAAATAATAATAAACCATGATACAATCAATAGCAAACTGATATAGACGTCGAATTGCTCTTAATTGCGCTGCCTAAGATCTCTTGATGCCGAATAACGCCTTGAATCTTTCTCTAAAGTTGCCTCAATTAAACTCCTATTGCTCTCCAAGACTCGTGCTCTGTATTCTTGGTGTTCTTGAATTGTTCTAGGTTGCTCTAGGATTGTCTTAGCTTATTCTTGACGTATGGGAACGAGTGGCTTTTTATAGGGATTGATATGAGTTTGAAAATCTCAATTCTCATCGGATTAGGACTCACGCTACCGCTGGGGCGCTATGCAGCTGTCGCTGGGGCGACACATGAAAAAGGCTTCACCGCTGGAGCAGTAGATTGATGGTGCTGGGGCTCTGTCCCGTCGCTAGCGCGGTGACTTTCGTGAGCTAGGGTGCCAAATGCGACTTTAGCAGTTCGTTTTTGTTATTTCGATCACTATTATAGCACTGGGGTGATAATCCTCTTGGCGTTGGGGCGATGAACGCATACTTTGAAAATTTTGCATTTTAGTTCATATTTTCGCTCTTTTTGCATTCTTTCTTTAAATTTTGTTCAAGTCCCTATAAATAACAATAATGCACATAAATAGACATTTATTCTCATAAAATCATAAAATATCAATAATAAAAATATAAAAAAATATATGACAAATTTGCCCTTATCATACGTGCATAGCAGAATTATAAAAATTTACAATAAGCATAATTGATACATATTAATCAAATTAATTATGAGATTTAGAATTTAACCCATGAAGCCTTTGGATTAAATTGCTTGAAGTCCACCTGAAATGTAAACTTTGATCATTCCTAGCAATCAACAAGGATAAGTTTTATTGTATAAAATGGCAATATGTTAATCCAACAATCAATTTAACTCTTAAACTTAATTCAAAGTTAAACTCTTTAACCTAGTTAAATTTGTTATTTATTTATTCAACTCTTGAACCAAAAAAAAATTTGAATTCTTGTTTGAATGGCTAACTTTAATTAGAGAAGATGATAAATAGAATATATTTTCAACTCTTAAAAACATTACAATTTTCATTCTCAATTTCTCTCTCAAATTAGCTAGCCATCTAAGAAATCTTTGCCTATTAAAATTGATTCATTTTACTAATATAAATCAAATATATTTAAGTAACACTTAATTTAACATGCATTTGATTTTAATTTCATATAATTTGAATTTACATTTAACTTAACTTAACTATAGTTAATATTTAACCCTAGTTAGGTTAGTTTAACTTAACTATTAAGTTAAATAAATATGTAAATAATCTTACCCTAGTTAACTAACCAAACCATAGTTAGGTTAACCTTTACTTAACCATTAAATAAGGTTAACTTTAACTTAACCATATAGTTAACTTTTAACCATAGTTAAGTTAAATTATTTATTTAATTATTAAATAAATAAATATTTATTTTGATTATTTAACAATTAAATAATTATTAAATAAAATTACTTTTATGTCCGTACTAGGTTATCAAGTTAACTTAAAGTGAGTCCCATCATTTAACCATATATTTTAGTTAACTTAACCTTAGTAAATTGCTAGATTTTATTGTATTGAACCATTCAATATGAAACGCTGCATAAGTACACCAAGTGTACATTTCATATTGCGAAACTCCCTAGGTCCACACTTGATTTGTTAATGAAATTATTTAATGAGTCCGTAATCGATGCCCTACGCACACATTACGGATATTACAAATCAGGGCGTTTGACCATACAAGTTGAGGTTACTATGTATACGCATAATCATTCCAACATTTATACTCTGGATGTGCATAGGTATAGATCAGTACTGTCAAATCCTCATTTGTACATCCATGTACTTATCTCTAAATTTGTATCTCGATAAACAATATACGCAAATACTTTTATAATATTGTTTAACCCTATGGAATAATTCTTTCTCGGGTTTATGCTTGTCGCCATAAGACTTTATGAAATACAATCTCAGAGCATCGGATATACAACTTACCTATGTAAGTTGACGAATCCCATATCTATGCATACTGGACTCTATGAGCATCGAACCATACCCAGTGATACATAGCAGTCAGACCATGAAAGGTCTTTGATATATATATAACCAAAATATGGTGGATTACTTACACACTTACCGTAGCGCTCAGGTCAAACGACTACGAATATAACTCAACTCAAAAGGACATTCCTTTAACGGCTTCATATGATATTTATTAGGGTCTTCGTGAGTCTGTTCAGTATCCAGTCTTGACTGGATACCCGCATGCCTATATAAGCTCTAAGCTCAAGGTCAGATAAGAACAACCATCTGAACTAGTCAGATATAGATACATATTAATCTATATAATGTTTGAGACATACTTACACAATGACATTTCATAGCACTTTTTGTAACTCTTTACAACTATGTCATTACTAGTATATTCCCAGGCCTTTGTCCCATTATAGATAAGGTTTTAACTCTTTAGATCTCGCTGACTCTTATAACCTACTAACTCTTTATAGTGCTAACTCTTAGCATTACTAACTCTTAATCCTGGTCTAAACTCTTTTAGACTTGATCTGAACTCCTTCATATCATACAATGTCTATAGTGTTACAAGCATTATACCATATAATTATAAAATTAATAATTTGTTTATTCGAAATGTTAATTGTATAAATATTAAACAATTAATATTCATACAATATTGAAATGTCACGTAAGTACTAGCTCCAACTGTATATTTCCTAGTCTTTTTTCTATTTCTGACAAGGCTCTAACTTTTTAGATATTGATGACTTTTATAACCTGCTAACTCTTATTAATTATAACGTTTAGCGCTACTAACTCTTAGCCTTAGTCTAAACTCTTTTAGACCTGATTTAAACTTTTTCAGATCAATACAATGTTCAAAATATTATAAGAATCTTACCATATATATTTAGTATTAATGTTATTATTCAAAATATTTATTGTATAAATATTAAACAATTAATATTCATACAATATTGGAATGACACAAAAGCACCATCTCCAACAGTATTAGTAGAGGTAATTTTCTTTGAATTTTAGAGGCGTTGATTTCACATTTCTTTGAGATAAATTTCTTTGAATTTTAGTAAAGTAGTTTTGGTCTTTCTTAGGTCTAGCTTTGCTTGTAAATTTAGTCTTTCCCTAGCGGTAGATTTCTCTAAAATTTAGTAGAGTAATTTTGCCCTTTCTTTAATTTAAATTTGCAGGCTGTGTTCTGAAGAATACCATCATTGTAGTTCTCGATATATATCTAGCATTAAAAACAATTTATAATAATAACAATAATTCTCTCAAGACCTATTATTTTTCAAACTTCAACCATATAAAGCGTTAATATTTTCGTATTATGCTCCCAACATTTTGGAAGAAAACTAATTAATTTTGGATAAATTATAAAATAACTTTATTATTAAAAAATTTCATAATGCGTTAAATTTAAACCAAGACTAGATTATTATAATTTACACACCCAGTGATCTTTGAAATTCTGATGGATTATGAATTCAATGCACTTTTATAATCCAAGAATCAAATTTTAATGTATAATAATCGAATTAATTCGCTTCTCATGACTAATAATGCAACAAAGCATTTCCTTTTTAATTTTTAATTGTAAAAACCAAACCAAAAAAAAAAAAACATTGTTCGTTTTGGTCATATATTTGTTTCACAAAAGGACATTTTATACGAAATGGCTTTGCTTTCACTACTACAAAACTACTTTTTACTGACACTTTTTTAAATAGTATCAATTAATATATACTTATGACTGATATGATAGAATTGTGTCAGACTTATTAGCACTTCGTAAAAGTGTTAGTGAATTGATGATATTATAGTATCAGAAATATGAAGTGTCAGTAAATTAGAGATATTATGATATTAGAAACATGAAGTATCAATGAATTAATGATATCATAGTACCAAAAACCTAAAACCACATAGTTTTAATTAAAAAATAATTATTTTTTATTTTATTATTTCAAAATTAAATTTTGAGAATAATTTTAATTTTTTTTAAAAAAAATACGAATTAAGAAAAGAAACAAAGTCTTGAAGTACAAATTAACTATTGAGAATATTTTTAAAAATCAAGTAATAAATAACAAATTTTTGGAGATAATCTTTTATAAAAATATAACAAAACAATAACCAAATGAAACATTGAAGTCATATGCCATGTTTATCTAAAGAGAAAAAAAGGGTAAATTAAGTTGAAAGAAAGAAAGCCCTTTTGGGCATTTAACACAGTTAAGACTTCTGCCCCGAAACAACGTCATTTTGGGGGCAGAAGACTTAACAAATTGAAGACTTCGATTGTCTTCTCCTAAAAAACCCTTTGCTCCAAAATTCCCATAAACAAATTCTTCATTGTCATCGAATTTCACATGCAAGACTAGCTATGTATTTAGTATTAATGATACTATTAAAATATTTATTGTATAAATATTAAATAATTAATATTCATATAATATTAAAATAACACATAAGCACCATCTCCAACAGTATTAATAGGAGCAATTTTCTTTGAATTTTAGAGGCGTTGATTTCACATTTCTTTGAGATAAATTTCTTCGAGATAAATTTCTTCAAATTTTAGTAAAGTAGTTTTGGTTTTTCTTAGGTCTAGCTTTGGTTGTAGATTTATCTCTCACTTAGATTTCTCTAAAATTTAGTAGAGTAATTTTGCCTTTTCTTGAATTTAAATTTGCAAGCAGTGTCATGAAAATACCATTGTTGTAGCTCTCGATATATATCTAACTATAAGTATTAGTAGATTGTTGTGACATTAAAAAATAATTGTAATAATAACAATAATTCTCTCAAGACCTACTATTTTTCAAACTTCAACCATATAAAGCATTAATATTCACGTATTATGCTCCCAACATTTCGGAAGAAAACTAATCTGGATAAATTATAAAATAACTTTATTATTTAAAATTTTCATAATGCATTAAATTTAAACCAAGACTAGATTATTATAATTTATATAGCCAACGATCTTCAAAATTCAGATGGATTATGAATTCAATGCACTTTTATAATCCAAGAGTCAAATTTTAATGTATAATAATCGAATTAATTCGCTTCTCATGACTAATAATGCAAAAACCAAACCAAAAAATAATTGTTCGTTTTGGTCATATATTTGTTTTACAAAATGACATTTTATGCGAAATGGCTTTGCCTCCTTTAATACAAAATTAACTTTTACCGACGCTATACTATTGACACTTTTTTAAATAGTGTCAATGAAGATACACCTATGACTAATATGACAAAATTGTGTCAGGCTCATTAACACTTCGTAAATATATTAGTGAATTGGTGATATTATAATATCAGAAACATGAAATATTAGTAAATTAGTGATACTATAATATTAGAAACATGACGTGTTAATGAACTAGTGATACCATAGTACAAAAAATCTAAAACTAAGTAGTTTTAATTAAAAAATAATTATTTTTATTTTATTCTTTCAAAATTTAATTTTTGAGAATAATTTCAATTTTTAAAAAAAAATATTAATTAAGAAAAAAAAGAAAGTTTTGAAGTAGAAATTAACTATTGAGAATATTTGTAAAAATCAAGTAATAAATAACAAATTTTTGGAGATATTCTTTTAAAAAAATATAACAAAATAATAATCAAATGAAATATTGAAGTCATATGCCATGTTTATCTAAAGAAAAAAAAAGGGGGTGAATTAAGTTAAAAAACGAAAGCCCCTTTGGGCGTTTAACAAAGTTAAGACCTCTGCTCCAAAACGACGTGGTTGTGGGGCAGAAGACTTAACAAATTGGAGACTTCGATTGTCTTCTCCAAAAAACCCTTTGCTCCAAAATTCCCATAAACAAATTCTTCATTGTCGTCGAATTTCGCATGCAAGACGAACCAAAAACAAAATCACTTTTCGTCTTCTTCGACCTTGCTCCATCAAGGGTTTTCATTTAGCAGCTTTTGATTTCATTACTTGTTCTTCTATACAAACGCATTCAACAGAGGCTCCTTCCGAAACGAAGCATTTTGTTTGTTTACAAACCCTTATTTATTACAGCAGATCGTCTATTATCGACCTCACCGTCTGTTATTGTGTCTGAAATTTTGCCATATCAATTTATCTCCAAACTTAGGTTCAATATTCATTACTTTTAAGATTAAGCATGGCGAGAGGGACAAAAAATGAAACATTAATAATAAACAGTTTTGCGGCGCTTGGGAGTTTGAATTCAATGCACTTTTATAATCCAAGAGTCAAATTTTAATGTATTAATAATCGAATTAATTTGCTTCTCATGACTAATAATGCAACAAAACATTCTCCTTTATTAGTTTTTTTAGTGCAAAAACCAAATCCAAAAAAAAATAAAAAATAAAACTTGTTCGTTTTGGTCATATATCTGTTTCACAAAAGGACATTTTATGCAAAATGGCTTTGCTTCCACTATTGTAAATTTGATTTTCATTGACACTATATTACTGATATTTTTTTAAATAGTGTCAATGAAGATACACCTAAAACGGATATGATAGAATTGTGTTGGACTCATTGACACGAAGTATCACTGAATTGATGATATTATAGTACCAGAAACTTAAAACTACGTAGTTTTAATTAAAAAATAACTATTTTTTATTTTATTATTTCAAAAGTTAATTTTTGAAAATAATTTAAATTTAAAAAAACTAAGAAGAGAAAGAAAGTTTTGAAGTAGAAATTAACTATTGAGAATATTTTTAAAAATCAAGCAATGAATAAAAAAAATTTGGAGATACTCTTTTTTCTTATCTATAAGACATCATCAAAATATTTCCCATAAATACAAATATAAATACCAATTTCATTAATTTATTCATATTGATTTTATAAAAATGATTGAGATTAAAAAATTTACAAGACAAAATTCACGTAAAATGAGGATGGATGCAACTATAATACAAAAGTGAACTAGAGTATGCTATCTTTAATATTAAGAGTTTACAGAGAAAAAGAGTTTTTGTTTTTTCCTTTAAAAAAAAGCTATTTAAAAAGGAGATAATATAAAAATTAGTTGAAGTGTAATTCTAGAAATATTAAGGGGCGACTTTTTAGTTAAACAACATTTTTGTTTTTCACTCGAATAAGTGTATTATTTGTTGGGGACAAAACTCAAAAACCAATCGTCTTGTCTCAATATCTAACTTAATGGAAACATTTTCTCTCTAATTGGGGGCTCAACCAAATATTTATTGGAGCTTAACATAAGAGAATTTGTTATCATTATCAAGTCATTAGAATATGTTAGTTAATACGATTTTGATTACAAGTAGAATTATGAGTTTTAGTTTTATTTAAATTTTCTTATGTAAGAGTTTAGTTAGGATTTATGTTCTTAGATAAAATAAAAACATCAATTTATATGGGTCTTTAGTGTTGTTCAAAATAGAAGTTAAAAGAAATTAAAAAAAAAAGTTTTTTCCCATTATACGTTTATCTTTCGTTTAAATGGTTATCCCAATTAGCCAAAATAAATTGTTGTCAAAGCTAGAGATATAAAAAAGAAAATTATTACAAATAGACTTACCATGGAAGGAACAAATTCATTAAATATAGTTATTCAATAATCTTATGTGCCTATATAGTTTATTAGTTTTTATAATAGTGACTAGGGCAGTTGTAATAATGATGTGAATAGCTCAATCTATGCATTTTCTCTTAGTTCTGGCATGATTTTTCATCAAGAAACAACAAATAGTGGCAAAATCCTCTACTGAAGCATAATATGTTTCAGCATCATTGGCAACTTCTCAAACTATTTGGCTACAAAGAATTTTAAAAAACCTCAAGAGAAGCAAAAAGTAGGCATGTAGTTATTTTATGATAAAAAATTAGCCATAACAATAACAAATAAATCAATTTTTCATAGCAGAATCATACATGTACTATCATTAAGTATCACTTTATTTGAAAAGCAATCAGTGATGGAGAGATTTAGCAAGTATTGCAAATTTGATGAGCAAGTAGCTAACATATTCAATAAAGCTCACTCAAAAGAAAATTTTCAATAACTAATAGAGCTTCTAGGAGTTTAAGAATATCATAATAAAGGGAGAATGTTAGTTAATTTGATTTTGATTATAATTAAAACTATTAGTCATAATCCCATTTCAACTTTCTTATGTAAGGGTTTAGTTAGGATTCAAATTATCACAATGAAATATAGAAAAAGTATAGTCTCAGAGCTAATATCATTTCTCTTCAGCTCTCCTTTCTTTCTTCTTTTCTCACATTAGAAATGTGCCCAACAGTGACCACAACATGTTATCCAACTTTAAAATTTTTTGTATATATATTGATCTCTAACTTGGCTAGATCAGTGAATCTGATTGTATTTTCACATTATTCTCAGCATTTCTCTTGAAGATGATGTTTATTTAATGCTTATTTGTTTCAAGTGATTTCACCACGATCTTGACATTTGTCCTTGTAGCCATATTTGCCATTTTTCTTCGATTCAAACCTAGAACCCATGAAGGAAACAAGTAGCAGCTAATAGCTACTCTCCCCTTAGGCCTAAAGCCATGGCTAACTGTTGGGAGCATTATAGAAATGTTAAGGATGAAGCTAAGTGGATACATGATCTCTTGAAGCAACTTAACATAAATATTGCTTGAATCCATATAGAAATCATTCATGTTATCATAGTCACATCCCTTGAAACTTCCCTTGAAGTTATAAAAGACAAAGACTCAGTTCTTGCATCAAGGTTGATCACAATGTCCATAGAGTACTTCAGCCATGTATTCTTGATGATTGTCGTGGCACCGTTGGGAGAACAGTGGAAGAAAATGAGGAAGGTTGTGGCTTCTAACATAATTAATTTAGTACTTCAATGGTTGCTCATAAAGTGAATAGAAGAAGCTGATAATCTCGTTAGGTTCATTTACAATTAGTGCAAAAGCAGCATTAATGGTGGGGTTATGAATGTAAAACTAGCAACACATCAATACAACATGTTAATTAATGTTATTTTGAGTATAATTAGAACTATGAGTCTTAGTTTTATTTAGACTTTCCTATGTAAGAGTTTAGTTAGGATTTATATTCCTACTTAGATAAGGTAAAAGCACCTATTTAGTTAGGTCTTCAGTTTGTTACAAATAGAAGAAAAAAATATGTTCCCCAAATTCTACTTTTTTCATGGTTATGTAAAATTAACCAACATAAATTGGTATCAGAGATAAAGATCAAAGAAGAAAATTGTTGCAAAGAGAATTGCTATGGAAAGAACAAGTTCATCAAATATAATAATTCAATCTCATGTGCTTATATTTGATGAAGAGAATTTTTATTTTTGGTGTGTAAAGGCGAAAACACTTTTCCCCTTTCTTGATTTATAGGATTTTATAGAAGAAGAAACTGAAGAATCCAGTTTAGCAAAAGAAGAAGATCCAAAAGAAAATCTAATAGAAGAGTAGAAGAGATATTTAAAAGAGAAGTAACAAAAAGATGTCTAAGCCATTGGAAAGATTCAACAAGGTGTTTTAGATACAATTTTCCAAGAATAATTGGTGCATAAATAACAAATAAGGCATGGGGTATTCTCCAAGAAGAATTTAGAGGAAGTTTAAAGGTTAGAACTTCTAAGCTTCATGATCTAAAAAGAGATTTTGAAAATATTAAATTAAAAAAGAATGAAACCATGCAAGAATTTTTAGATATATTTACATGTGAATCAGATAAAAATATATAGTGAAAATATTAAAAGCTAGAATTTCCTATTAGTTTGCATGAAAATTTTGATCTATTATTTTTGTGATAGAAGAAATAAAGTATCTTTCTTTATTAACAATATAGGAGTTACTGGGTTCTCTAAAACCTTTTGAGAGAAATTGATACGATGTTCTGGAAAATCTGTTGAGATCATATTTTAATCTAATCTCAATCAAGAGAACTTTAGTATGAGGACAAACAGGGAAGAGGTAGAGGGATAGGAAAAGAAAATACAAAAAGAGAAAGAGAAAAATTTAATAATAAAGAAGTATCCCAATCACAAAAATGTACAATATTTGTATAAAGAGCAATCAGGTGGAGAGAGATTGTTGGAATAAGGAAAAACCCTAATGATTTAAATATAAAAAGTTTTGGGCTCTTAAAAAATTATTGTAGATTAAAAAATAATCAATAGGCAAATGTTGCAGAAGATGAAGAAAGTTTATTTTTTGCTTGTCAAAGTGTCTCTGGACTAAAAAAAGATGTTTGGTTTCTTGATAGTAGTTGTAGTAACGATATGATTGGTGATAAAAATATTTTCCTAGATATGGATACTTTAGTTGACTAAAAAGTAAAGATGGGTAAGAGCACAATTAGGGTTCAAACCAAGGTGAAAACCAAATATATTCATAATGTGTTGCTTGTTTTAAATTTGGAGTAAAACTTACTTAGTGTTGGACAGCTGGTAGAACATGGATATGTTGTTCACTTTAAAGTTAAAAGTTGCACAAATATTTACAAGAAACATGGGATGTAAGTTGTAAATAAGATAACCTTGGATAAAAATAAAAGCTTTCCAATTGTTTTTGAATATGGAGGAGATGTAGCCTTGAATACGAAAGCAGTTGATAAATCATGGCTATGGCATAGAAGATTTGGCTCTTAACTTTTCATGGGTTGAAATTGCTTTCTTTAAGGAATATGGTTATGGGATTGCTAAGTAACCTAAAAGATAAAAAGGAGTTTGCGAAGGGTGTGCACTTGGGAAGCACCATTGATAATCTTTTTCAAAAGGAGCTGCATGGAGAGCAAAGTGAGCACCTAATTATTTCACACAGATGTTTGCGGACCAATGGCTATGACTTTCCTATGGTAAAAATAGGGACTTTACTCTTTTTATAGTTGATTTTACAAGACTGACATAAGTGTTCTTTATAAGAGAAAAATCTGAAGTTTTCTTTATTTTTAAGAAGTTTAAAAACTTTATTGGAAAAGAAAGCAAAAATTACTTAAAAATTTTGAGAAGTGATAGGTGCAACGAATATAAGTCGCATCAATTTGATAGGTTTTATGAAGATAAAGGCATTGAAAGACAACTCACTGATGGTTATACTCCACAAAAAAAAGGATGTTTGAAAGAGAGAATCAAATAGTAATAGAGATGGCTAAATCAGTGCTTTATAAAAAAAAAGGCTCCTAAAGATTTTTATTCCAAAATTAGTGTATACTATTCTATATTTAATAAATAGATATCCTACAAGGGCACTTCAAAAGCAAACAAACATTGAAAATTTTTGGTTGTGTTTGTTATGCATAGTTTCAAAAGACAAGAGGCACAAACTTCTCAAGGTAAGTGAGAAGTGTATTTTTTTAGGCTACAGCTTACAATCCAAGGGCTATTGGCTTTATAGTTTGAAGAATTACAAGATGATTCCAAGTTATGATGTGCAATTTGATCAAAAAACAATATAGAATTAAGAGCTTGGTAAAGTTGAAAGGAAAATTATTAATGTAGAAGATATTATCATAAAGGGTAATGAAGGCAAAGAAAATTCATCTCAAGCCACCCCACGATCAACCCCATCACCAATAGCAAATTAGTCTCCAAGTTCATCCACTTCTTCGCCATCACCAACTCTACAAAAACGTAAGGTGTTTGTATAAAATTTATGAAATATGCAACTTTTATGTCTTTAAACCTAAAAGTTTTGAAAAAGCTGTGAAAGAAGAAACCAAAGAAAAACAATATAAGAAGAAATTGATGTTATTGAGAAAAATAAAATAAGGTTAGGCTGCATTTGCTTTATAATAGGGTTAGGTTAAGTTTGAGGCCTAGTTTTAAGGTGGATGACACAGCTACTTCCTTTCTAATATGTTACTCATATCTCTTTGGTACTAAGGGAGATCCTAATTTAGTCATAGGCTTTGTACAAGGTCGACCACATAAACACATGATGAAACTCTGTAAATGCAACAAAATCATTTAATGACATCCATAGCCTGCATACATTATGCCATGGTTTACATATTCTAAAATCGTGCTATGATGACAAATTGATAGGACTCATTCCAAGCTCTCCTAAAAAATCGACGCGAATTTTATAATAACAAGGAACTAATATACATTATACTTATTACATTTTATATAACGAAGGTACGTGCCTAAAACAAATATCCATGTGTACACAAATATACAAAACATGAAAACTTATGTGACTTTGTTAGTAATGACTAAACTTTTAAATATAAAATTTTATCACATTATAAGAGTTCTTATAATAACATGAGAGAAAAAAATGTGAGCTTGTAATTGAGTGAGTAGACATAATTTAAAAATATTATATATTTCATATATTTTGTCAATAATAGCTCTTTAATACTAAGAATACATTAATAAATACTATATGTAATGAACACGTACAAATTTGTAATATAATATAATCATAAAACTGTGTCTGAGTAATAAATGAATTTGTATTGAAAATATGAAAGATTATAAAATTTGTGTTGAAATTGAGAATTAGAGTGTAATATTGGGAATAAATGTATACTGTGTAGATACTAAAAATTATACCAAATTTATATTTCGAAAACAATTGATCTAATTTAATAAAATAACTCATGCACAAATAGAGTAAGGAATCTAATCTAGTCTAACTTAATAGAATTATTGCATTGCTCTACAATTTAACATTTAATATTTAATATTACTTAAAGAGTACATATTTAATATTTTAAAAATTACTGCTCTACAATTTCATGGAAATATAGGTATTCGGATTTAAAAATATGCTGCATGAAACAGTAACCACGTGCTGCATGCATGCCGCTAAATTACTTATGCAAAAGCACGTGTACCACATGCTAATTTGCACAGTTTGTATTCAATTTGAATAGCAAAACATTTTATATGTGGATTTGACAGATTTCACTTGTTAAATTTCAACACAAAAATAATTCTTTAAGAAAATAATGTAATTTCGTGTTAAGTATCCGTATGGTTTCTTTTCAACATCCCACATAAAATATATATTAGGTTTTTTTTTAATTTATAAGACATCATCAAAATATTTCACATAAACAAAAACATAAATACCAATTTCATTAATTTATTCAGATTGATTTTTTCAAAATGCTCGAGATTAACAAACTGCAAGACAAAAATTATAGTAATTTTGTTCATTTGATAAAATGAAGACGGATACAACTAAAATACTAAAGTGAACTGGAGTATAGTATAGTTAATTTTAAAGGTTCAAGGAGAAAAGAGTTTTTTTTTTTTTTAAAAGCTGCTTAAAATGGAGACAATGAAATAAACTTTGTATTTTGTTCAAGGTTCAACGTCTTTATAGAGGACGAGTACGTAATAATCACGTTTAGTTAAGCCAAATTTATCATAACGAAATATAGAAAAAATATAGACTAGGAGCTTTCATCATTTCTCTCCAGCTTTCCATTCTTTCTTCTTTCCTCACAGTGCCACAACTTATCACATGGGAAATGTGCCCAACGGTGATCACAACATGTTATACAACTCCAAAAATGTGTGTATATATATTGATCTCCACGTTGGCTGGATCAGTGAATCCGACTGTATTTCCACTTTGTTCTCAACATTTCTCTTGAAAATGATGTCCATCCGATGCTTATTTGTTTCAAGTAATTTCCCCATCATCTTGACATTTGTCATTGCAGCCCTTTTTGCCATTTTTCTTCGATTCAAACCAAGAACCCATGAAGGAAACAAGCAGCAGCTAACAACCACTCTCCCTCCAGGCCCCAAGCCATGGCCAATTGTTGGGAACATTCCAGAAATGTTGAGGATGAAGCCAGCCTTCTAGTGGATACATGATCTCATGAAGCAACTCAACACAAATATCGCTTGCATCCGTCTAGGAAATGTTCATGTCATTACAGTCACATCCCCCGAAATTGCCCTTGAAGTTGTGAAGGACAAAGACTCGGTTCTTGCATCAAGGCCGATCACAATGGCCACAGAGTACTCCAGCCACGGCTTCTTGACGATCGCCTTGGTGCCGTGGGGAGAACAGTGGAAGAAAATGAGGAAGGTAGTGGCTTCTGACATAATCAATCCGGCACGGCTTCAGTGGTTACTCGTAAAGCGAACGGAAGAAGCTGATAATCTCGTTAGGTTCGTTTACAATCAGTGCAAAAGCAGTATTAATAGCGGGGTTGTGAATGTAAGACTAGCAACCCGTCAATACACCGGCAATGTTATTAGGAAGATGATGTTCAATCGGAGGTATTTTGGTGAAGGCAGTGCGGATGGAGGCCCTGGATATGAAGAGGTTGAACACGTTGAATCACTTTTCACTGTCCTCAAGCACCTTTACGCCTTCATTCTATCTGATTACGTTCCATGGTTGAGGTTTCTAGATTTCGAGGGCCATGAGAAGATTGTGAGCGAGGCTATGAGAAGCATTTGCAAGTATCATGATCCGATAATAGACGAGAGAATAAAACAGTGGAGAGATGGGAAGAAGAAGCAAGCTAAGGACCTGATTGACGCCTAAGCAAGCTACTGCTGATGATCACCTGCAGGTTGAGATCACGGAGCCGGGATTAAGATTCATTTCATTCAGCCGAGGAAGACGCGGTTGCATGGGAGTGTCACTTGGGACTGAGATGGCTGTAATGTTATTGGCAAGGCTTCTTCAAGGTTTCACATGGAGCGTGCCATCGGATGATGGTGACAATGATGAGGAGAAGAAGATTGATCTGACTGAATCTGAATTTGATCTGTTTCTTGCCAAACCCTTGCATGCAAATGCAAGGCCTCGCTTGCCTTCTGAGTTATATATACCCAACCCTAATTGAATGGATAACAATCTTGTACTTGGATATTTCTCCAAGCAGATAATAAATGCAATCAATAAGTTAAAAAGTTCTCACAGTTTTAATGGATGAAAATCTGAAAGGTTGGGTCCTGAATTTTGATTGTGCTTATATATGAGTCATAGCAATGATTGATTTAATTTATATGAAAAATATAAACGGATAAGGTACTAATGAAAAATAATAATTTATGCAAAGTTATTGGAATAAGCACAATTCTCACAAAGTTACATGATGGAATAATAAAGATCTTGAAAAATGTGAGACAATTCCGAATTGAAGTAAAACTTAATATCTTTAGGGGATCTAAATAAATCAAGATGATTGAAAATGGATAGCTTAAGGATAAAAAGAGATTCTGTGTTTATAATGAAGGATACTAAACAGGTTAGTCTATATATTTTTTGAGAAAACTCATCATTGGATATATTGCCGGTAGTGCTCATGCATGGTATAATGAGTCTAGGTTATGGCATAGGAGATTATATTACACAGAGAAACCATAGTTATTATAATTAGAAAAATAAGGTCTTATTGGAAATGGAAAACTAATTAGGATGGAATTCTATGAATATTGTGCATTAGGAAAACATTGCAGGGTTTGTATACTTTGTTTTAAAGTTAGTTTAGTAAACGGTTAATAAAATTTGTTTGATATAAATCAAGTTGCTGGAGGCTATGGGTATTTTTGTCCTCATAGTCTCCCTTTTGGCTAAAATAATAAGAAATGCGGAGATTTGGCTAAATTAATTAAAGTCCTCTCTTTTTTAGCTATTTAGGATTAAAACCCTCTAAATTATGCTTATGATCTGTCATGTTAATTTTTTTCTTGAATTTTGACAAAGTTTTATTATTATTATTATTCTTTTCAAATTCATATTTAGAGTTGATTCTTCGTTTTTTATTAAAAAAAATATAAAACTTTTATTTTTAATATGAAAATTTTGATTGTAATTATTAGTTTTTACTTGCTTGGTCACTAATTACAAAGTATGGTATAAAATTTTGATTTCTCATATCAAGAGGAATTTGAATATTTTTAAATTTTATAAAAAGATTTGTCAACCCTAAATTTGTCATTCTATTTATAGTAAATAAAATTCTCTAAAAAACTTTATATTTTCTCATACTTTTTACGCTTCTACTATATTTAGTAGCATGTAAACATTTTGTGATCAATATTTTAATATGAGATAATTTTGTTGAGACTTATATATTAAATATTTTTATGAATATAAGTTAAAACTCCCTATATTTTTGATATAAATTGTAGAGATTTACAGAGAATGAAATATATTGCATTGTATTGTCATTGATGAATGCTTGAGTTTATATACAGTTTACAAAAAAGTATAAAAGGAGAAGATAAATCTAAAAGAGAAATAAATCTAATAGGACTTAAGAAGTCAAATACTACTAGGATACGAATTTATCTAAAAAGGAAAATAAATCAATTTTAACTAAATAACTAAACTGGAACAAGTCAATTTAAACTAAATAACTAAATTAGAATCTTGATTTATCTTGTTTCCTTATCATGCCCCTCCAAGATAGAGCTCTAGAAGAAGAGTTTAATCTTATTTGTCAATAGAAGAAGGTTTAGGGGGAGAGTGCAAACTTATTCTTCAAGAGGAGAGTACACAAAATATGTTTGGTGAGGGCTCTATGACTACTGGAGAGGGCAGTGATGTATAGAAAGGGTGTTGTGGCAGTTTGGTGATTCTCCTTCATTGAATAGTAATGCAAAAGAAATTACTAAGCAGTAACTCAAAAGAAATCATTGAATAGTAAAGAAGAAATTGAAGATAAAAAGAAAGTTGGAGACTAGTTTAAGTTGTTGAGCTTTGAAGGATTTTGAAACTAAAATAAGAAGAAGAAGAATGAAGTAATAGAAAAGAAAAGAAACTTTTTGAGAATTGAATGGAGGACTCTTAAAATAAAAACTCACTAAGGAATGAAAATTAAGAAGAAAATAAAAGACCAATTTAGAAATAGAAGGGAGCTACCCTTCAAATAAAACAGAAAAGTAAAAGTCATGTTTGGGAATGAAAGGGATTAGCCCTTAAATAAAGCTGAAAAGTAAAAGCTACGTTTAGGAATGAAATGGGGTTAACACATAAATAAAATAGAAATAAAAAACTTATTGGGGAATGAAGGGGAGAGAGATTGATTATAGGAGTTTAATCCCATAATAGAATAGAAGGAGAGAGAGATAGTTTATAGAAGTTTATTCGTATAACGAATAAAAGGGGAGAGAGTTTAATCTTATAATAGAATAGAAATAACCTATAGAGACATAGAGAAAGTATGTCTCTCCCCTTTTTGTTTTTTTTATAAAATGAGTTATTAGTGTTAATGATGATAAGGAGTTGGTTGGGTTTCTGTGTATTATGAAGAATAAGCAATGATACTATTCATGATACTAGTCACACACTGATTATGGTACTGTTCATGTCATGTATACTGTTTATATACACTGGTCATAGCTACTAATTATGCATATTGTGTATGGTATTTACTATTTATAAATACTATTTATGTTACTATTTGTAACAATGTTCCTCCCACTATTTACGGAAGAGGAAGAAATATATGAATGGAAGAAAATTGAATATAATGTTAAGAAATTGGCTAATACTTAAAATTTAAAACAAAAGAGAAAAAGAAAAATAAAGAATTGATCATAAACGTATTTAGTTGTTGCGCAACAGCTATGTAGAGTTTTTGAGAGAATGAAAATATTACATTGTATTCTCATTTATGGATGCTTCAGTTTATATAGAGTATACAATCAATTATAAAAGGGAAAAAATAAACCTAAAAGAGTAATAAATTTAATAAGACTTAAGAAGTCGAATCTTACTAGGATATGAATTTATCTAGAAAGAAAAACAAATCAACTTTAACTAAATAACTAAATTAGAACAAGACAATTTAAACTAAATAAGTTAATTAGAATCTTAATTTATCTTTATTCTTTATCATAAATAAATTCAATTCATAAACCCCTTATACATACTGTTCTAAAGGTTTTATTAATTAAACTAATTAATATCAATAAAAGAAAAGTTTTGTAATTTATCTAGTTGTTGTTTATTCAATCTATATTCTTACAAAATATTTTTCATCAATGGGTTTTTCATTTATTAAATATATAATTACACAAATGTATTTGATGAATTTACAATTTAATCTTACTTACGATTCATTAAAGAATCGAATCATGATGTTGCATATTAGAATTAAATTATTTATATATATAATTTATGTTAATTGTGATAAGAATCACTAATAAATTATTTATTAGAAAAGAAAATTAGTAAGAATGAAATGTAAATATAGCAAATGATGAAAAAAGAAAATCAAGATTTATTATATGAAGAATATAATATTCAAATCTCTTCAATTGTACTTTAAATTATGCTTTAATTATTTTTATTTATTTTCGTTAATATTTATTTTTTTATATAACTTAAGTTTTTTTTTAAATTAGAATTAATGAAAAGAAAAATTACATTTTCTTAATTATATTATTAACTTCTTCCATCTTCATATTAGCACTTAAAAATGAGTCCGCAATAGAGAGGGAGATAAATCTTGTTGGTGAGTTTTAGCCTTAAAAAGAAAAGGGGATAAAAAAAAACACGAAGCAATAATATTCATCACGTGTTTACGAAGTGTGGGCCCCTCATTAAAGGTTGTTAAGATGAGAATGGGCTAACCCTTGAGGTATGCTCTGATTATTAGCCTAAGTAGGCCTCTTCTAAGGAAGGTTCTTAGAAAAATCAGAGATTAGGTATAAACCTGTTGCCCTAACAGCCTCCTTGCCTTGGCGGGACTTACAGCGATTCTGGCCTAATTTGATATTTTCTTTTTAAATAAAGGTGATGCTGGCCTCTTACAAGGATTAGAAACCCCCTCCATTATCAGAACTTTGCTATACAATTCTTCTCAAGGTTAAAGTTGTTAGGAGAATTCTAAGAGGAAACTTAAAGAAACGTGATTATAAAACACACAAATTTTATTCCTCCTCAAGTTCTGCTTACAAACTGAATGTGAAGTCCCTTATATGGACTTAGGGACCTTGACATCATGGCACTAATAACCGACAATACTTTTATGACTTGAAGACTTTTAGGACTTAAGGCCAAATAATTACAAAGACTCTTATGGCCGATGGATGACATAAAGATAAAGCTTACTTGACACACTTATCAATAAAGCTTATCTGACACGTTTGACATAAAGATAAAGTAAAAGCTTTCTTGACACACTTGTCAATAAAGCTTATCTGACATGCTTGACATAAAGATAAAGTACACTTGACATTACGTAAAGTAAAATTACTTCTGTCATGATTAATTATGGAAAGACGAGTAGGTTGAATTGTCACTATCATAACCTTGGATAAAGTCATTGAATTGGGCCCAAAAGCTTCTCGTGTCTAGTGATGTAGGGTCCATTAAGCTGGTCCTTACTAATACGACTATTTTTTATTGTACTTCACTGTCAGTTCGATAAGGTTGGGAATCTTGAAATTAATAGAATCAAGTTGGGTTGTTGTGAAGTGTCATTTACTTGCATGTGGTCACATGGCATGCTTAGCTATAGAAAGCTATCAAGATTTGGGAATTCATTTGGATTTGGAGTGTAGTAGTGGTGTCTGGCATAGTCAGTTTGTCTATAATGTGATAGGGAGGAACGGAGCTGATTTCTATGGAAAATAGAGTCTGCATTATTCATTCTCTTAGAAAAGTCTGGTACCACATTCTCCCAAGGTGCTTAGTCTTCAGGAAATATCTATATTGATGAAAGAATTATTTATTTTTCTTCTGCAAAGACTCTTTTTAGAGCTCTGATCTCTATTTTATGTGCTTCTTAGAACAACTGCAGAGAGTATAGGAAGGTGAAGTAGTCCTTAACGACAGTGTAATAATGAATCTCATGGGTTAATATTATCATTCCTTTTCGTTGGAGTAATAGAACTATATTCAGATGTCTAGGATTGACTGAACTGTTGATATGTTCGTACAGCATGTGTTGAAGTTTGCTAATCCACCAAGATTTTGGATAAAACCATTGGATGAAAATACAAACTGGGTCTTCTTCATCATATTGCTATATTCATTCAAGGGTTATTTATAATAAAAGCTCCATAGCAATGGTGTATAAATCTAGCAGATATCAGAGTAGGTAAATGATAGGTCTTGATCATTTTTGGAGATGAGTGAGTCGGTGAAGATGGAAAAATGGGTAATCCAAATTAAAATTAGGACCTCTAATTACTAAGTATCTATGTTCTTAAACTGCTTCTATTGCATAGTTCTGGATTAGTTCTTTGGCTGCTGAGTGGAGTGCTTTGGTTCTGTTGAGCTCTGGGAGTTCAGGAGGAACGAAAGGTATAAGAAGAGTGACTGTGAAGTTACTTATCATGAAAAAAGTGAGAGGTTTTGCTTTCTTTACTGAAAGAGTGGTTGTGGAAAAAGCGGTTATGGGGCTCAGGCTATTTATAGGATTTCATTAAAAAAAGTCAGCAATTGTGTTGTCTTTTCCTTTCACGTGGATGATGTCAAAAGAATAATTAGAAAATCATCTCTACCATCTCAGTAATTGTGCTAAAGGAATATTTTTCTATTTGAAACTGAGAATGTTAGGAAAAGCAGACAGGTCAATCTCAATTAGGAAATAATGACCAATAAGATGGAATTCGAATCTTTCAATTCCACGTTTTATAGCTAGTATCTTTTTGTATGTGCTATGGTAGTGGATCTTAGTATAAAAAAAACTGTCGCTTTTGTATCTACATAATTTTCTTTTTCCATCGAGTTCTTCAAGAAGAACAACACTCCAGTAAAGGTCACTTGCATTTGTCTTTAAAATTCTTTTTTTCGAGAAGAGAATTTGGAGTGGTGGCAAAGTCTTGGAGTGATTGCGGTAGTTTGCTCGTAGGACCAAGAATGATGGTTTTTCCTGAGCATTTGGTAGAGTGGCTTTGTCAATTAGGTCAAGTTCTGGATAAAGTCGGACATGTAGTTTACTATGCCCATGAATTGTTAAAGTTGAGTGTTGGAGAAGTTTTCATCAGGGAATCTAGTAATCTGGCTAGCATTGTAAGGTTAGAGCGTGAACTGTCCAATGTCAATTTTTATTCCAAGATATTCAATTTGGTTATGACTCACTTGACACTTGGTTGGAGAGATCATAATGCCATATTTGTGTAAAAGAGAGCCAAAATGCAAAAGCAGTTGATGATGAGTATATGCATCATCAGAAAATAACAAAATGTCGTTAATATAGATGAGAGCTGTTTTCGATATTAGCTTGAATATCTTCATCATTGCTTTTTGAAATAATGAAGGGGATGTCTTGAGTTTAAAAGGGAGGATTGTCCATTGAAAATGATGTTGGAGCGTGCAAAATACTATTTTGTGGCGATCTTCTGGATCAATTCCAAGTTGCCAAACACCTAATCTAAGATCAAATTTTGAGAACAGTTTTGCTGTAGCTATCTTGGAAAAGAGCTCCTGTCTGTTGGGCATAGGAAACTTATCATCTTGCAAAAAAATATTTAATGGTTGATAATTATTTACAAGATATTGTTTGCCTCTAACTTGTTCACTTCTTTTATTGACATAAAAAGCTTGACAGACCCATTGAGAGCTTGTGGGCTTGATCAATCCTTCATTCAAAAGCTAGGTCAATTCATCTCTAGCAAGTTGGAGATGTTCTGGTGATATGCCTGGATGGCTTGCTTTTATTAGGTTGATTGCTTCATTTTTCTTGAATGGGAGTTTGATGAAAAAGGTCTGATTTTTTCATAAAGGATTTGGACATTTGAGGATAAACTCTGAGTGACTGTTTGCGGCTGATTAAGCTTTGATTTTGTCAAAGATGGTGGTTATATGGTCAATGGTGAAATAGTTTGGGATGGCAGTCTATGGTAAGAAATAGACTTTAAAAAGCAATCCATTGGACTTGGGCTGGACTTTTTTCTATAACAACTGGATAAGATAAAACCTAATAATAATATCTTTATTGGGTAAATCGGATCCTAAAAGTTTATGTTTTAACATCAGTCTAGGAAAGAACTTAAGATAAATTATTTTACTGATAAGGTTAACAGTAAACAATTCATCATTGGCAGCCCTGAAGGTTTGTTGGTTTGGCTTTCAATATTGGCTAGGTAAAATGGCTTGGTTTATGATGGAAGCAGCAGCTCCTGTATCAAAAAGTCCTAAAACTTTGATTGGGTTATCATACTTGCTGTGAAGTATTTGGATTTCTACTATAGGGATTAAGATTGAGGACATGGATGGCCTAGCCTTGGGGTAAGGTTCTAGTTGAATTTTTAAGGAATCTATGATGGAGTCTATCTCTAAGTCTGATGATAAGAGGACCAAGATTGTATTATTGTCTGGTTTTGATTTTTCTGAATAAATTGATTCGAGATTAACCTGATTTGGGTCACATTGGAAAATAGTAGTAATGGCTGCAAAAACTTTCTTCTTTTTGGCTTTTTGTGGGCACTGCTTGGCAAAATGACCTTTATGTTTGCAGATGAAACACTTGTTGGACTTTTTGGACGATGCTGACCTGTGTTTGAAGAAACCTTTTTCCTTAGCTTATATGGAGATTGGAATTTGAGTTTTCTGTAGTGTTTTTTCTTTTTTACACTACAACTGCAGCTTCTTTGTCTTAGACATTTGATCAGCAAGTCTGGTCTTTCACAAAATCTTTGAATCTTTTTTTCTATACGATCAAAATCTTTGAAAATTTTATGACGAGCACATAATTTGTCAAGTGTGAGCAAGATGGATTGTTAAATGATGCCAATTGAGGTGTTTGCCAGAGTTTTTCCTTTAGCTTCAATAATTCTGAGTGCTTCTTGCCCCAATAGTTCTAGAACATAGTTTAAATATACCTATTTCAAGCTAGGATTATCTATTCCGAGCATATAGTCTCTAGATACCGCCTTTTTAAAGTGAAGCTCAATATCCTTTCGCTTGAATGAGCAACATTTTAGCTTTAAATTTTTTCTTTGGCTTTATCTACTAGGTGCTTTTCTTCACCTACGAATTCAACAAAGATAAAGCTGATAAACTGCTTGATTATGGTTGCCTGTTGCAACATTATTTAGCGATAATCTTCAAGATGTAGATACCAATAGTTTAGAATTCACTGGAATCTTGCAATTGCATTGTGTATGACTTTGGCAATAATTTCATTTGATTTTTGGGTTTCAGTTATGCACTATGCTTGAAATTCAAAGATTCGTTGAACCAATTTTAATGAGGGAATGTCATCAAGAGTGAATTAGTGTTTCTTTTTAGATGAGTTTTCTATAGGCTTTGCTGGCTGGGTTTGAGAAATAGAGTATGTTTCATCTATAGAAGATGAACCATATTATTCTGTTGCTGTATGTGATGGCTGTGGGTCTGGTGGCGTGTTCATGAATTAAGGCTATGTAGTTGACTATGAGTCAAAAAAAGAGTTTGATGAGATCGTAGTGGTTAGCTAACTAAGAGCAGAGATAATTGGTGACTTTTGGTTTAGGGCTATGAATTGGGCTTCGGAGGCTGGTAGGAATATCTGTAGTATTGGTGGGACCATGGTTAGCATGAAAACTTTTGGAAGTCTTGTCTGTGAAAATATTGGTTCTATTGTGAAGGAAGAGATTGGGTTTATTGACTCAATGCTGGATTTTGGAATTGATTCTTCATGGCTGATACTGGCATGTCTATGTGTATGTTCTTTTGTCTTTTTCTTTGGAATAAGCTTAGAGCTATCACTAAAGATGGAAAAAGAACTGGTGCTAAAAGGTTGTGACATTTTTAGAAGAGTATCTGTAGGCTTCAATGGTTGAACAAATTCATTCTCAAGGCTCTGTAACTGTATCTTGAGATGATTTATTCTTTTTTCTTGTTCTGTAAAAGGAAGACCTTGTCTAATAAGCTCATAAATCTACTCGTTGAGAGTTCTGATTTCAAGCTGAAGTTTTCTACTATAACCTGGTAGGTGTTAAAGCCTGTGTCTACTTTAGCTTTAATTCGCTACTGAGATTCTTCAATTCTTTTAAGTACTTGATTTTGTGCAACAACATTTTTTAATTGCCAGTTTAGCATTGCTTCAGCAGGGCTGATCTGCTCATAAGAGCCATCTGGTTTTTGGATGTTTAGTTGTTTTACTTTCCATTGTTGGAAAGTATTTTCTTCTGGTTTAATTTGAGAAGTTAATGGAGGAAAGTTTGTTGAGGTAAACATATAGGCTGAGATTGATGATTGAGGTGGTGTAGGCTTGGTTTTGGAGAATGGTTTTGGCTTGTGACATGGTTGAAAGGATTTTGGTATGGGTTTTGGTTTTGGAACTAAGTAAGTGACATAATAGTCAAACTTACCAGAGGGTTCACCAAGAAGACCTACATTAGGGTCACCATCATCATATCTTTCTTTCAAGATCTATTGGGAAGATTTCTTTTTCTGAATTTTTCTTTTTCTTTTTTCGTAATTTTCATAATTAGAAAAATAGTCTACCTGACACGAGGGATATTGGCAGTCAAGTTCCCAATAGCAATAACCATCAGGATCCTTGAAGGGAAAAATAGAAATTTCCTTCAGAGTTGAAAGCGACTGCCGGCAAATCTCCTAGTTCATTTCTTAGTTTGCTTGGGTGGATCATGAACTGTGTGGGAAAATGACTAAGTGGTGCAGATGGACTGGGATTTCCAAGACATATTTTAGTTTAGCCATGTCTTCTTTAAAAGAAGTTGAGTCTTGTTGACTATAAAGATTTTGGTGTCTGACTTTACTTGTGGTTCTAATCATACTTAGTGATCCAAGTATCTGGCAAAAGTATGATAAGCTTTTCATTTAAGATTTATTTGAGGACATATGTGCAAGATGGGACTTTGGTGGAGTCAACAGAGATGAGTAAAGCATCTTGGTTTGAATGAGGGGTTCTAAAATCTAGGGCATGGTTTTAGACTCGGTACACTATCTGGTAGTAGAGGGTAACCATGTAGGTTTTTGTTTCTAGGACTGCTCCTGTTATTTAGATTTGAACTTTTAGGGATGAGGTAAGACACGGGTCAGAGATTAGTATGTAAAAGTTTAGGTATAGTGTAATCAACACTGTTCCTGCATTAAGAGTTATTTGGATTGTGCCAATACATGCTTCTTTGTAGGTTAAAAATAATGTATCAAATAAGGTTATTCTTCTTTCAGTTTCAAGACCTTTTCTACTATGAAAGGTTAAAGCAAACCTTACTACTCCAAAGTGGAGATGGGTGTAACCTTGCTTTAGCCATTGAGGGATAAGATCAATTGAAAACTGAAGGGGAACCAACTGTTCCTCTATTGTAGCTGGAAGGAAACAATGATCAAACCGGGTGGCTTGAACATATTCATTGGATTTAGGTTTAGATAGTGTGACAAGGTGTTTTATGGTTGTGGAAACAAAATTTTTAGGTTTGAGAAAAGCATTCTATGGGTTGATAATGAGTAGATCTGAGACAGGTATTTTGGATTCTTCCAGTAAGTAAGTAATCTTATACAAATGATCTATTTTGGATGCATCTGTTGATTTAAGAGAAGGTGAAGGAGTAAGAGGAGAAGATGAGGTAGATAAAGTAGGTAGTGGAATAGGAGAGGAAGATGAGGACTCCATGCTTTATGAACTAGAATTCTCTTTAAAACGTAACCAAGATTAGAAAGGAATGACTCTGATACCATGTTGAGAGGAGAATAGGCTAACCCTTGAGGTATGCTCTGATCACTAGCTTGGGTAGGCCTCTTTCAATGAAGGTTTTTAGAAAAATAAGAGATTAGGCATGATTCACCATAAAAAGACAGCTGAATTTATAAACTTCCGTCAATTAATGAATGCAAATTCAACGTTCACATGTGCCATTTACTCAAATTTTTATTTTTTGAAAAATAATTTATTGCTATCAAATTCTAAATGCTTTGTTTTTAATCAACACCATTTGAGTATGTTAGTTTAATCTATAAATATTTATAAAATTTTATCATTAATTTTTTTTATATAATTTTATGATATTTTTTATTATAAATTATATTACATGTTATTATACATTAAGGTTAAATTTTTATTTTGAGATAATCAATAACAAATTTATAAAAATATTATACTTTTATCACAAAATTTTTATTATAAAAGCTTGTTTGTAATATTGATCTTTAGTTAATTTAGTGCTACTCTCTGCCAAACTTGTCTTGCTAGGCAAAAAAAGAAAAAAAAAGTGTGATAAATTTTGGAATTAATGATGTTTAGGATCTTTCTTCTAATAAATGTGAAGAGTATTTAAATTTCTAACGATTTTATTGATGCAATCAATTTTACATCAATGACTAATTATTAGTATACAACAAGAAATAGTGATTTTTGTCAAAAATTAGTGATTCAAAATTATGTTTTGTATAATTTTTAATTGATGACCAATGAGGAGTTGATACGAAGTAGAAGACGAGTTGGACATATAAAAAAATAGAAGAAAACAGAAATTTGAAAGTAAAAAGGGGCTCGAAGCATAAAAGGAGTAGTGGCATTAACTTTTGGAAACTTTCGCTTTAAGCGCGATTTGATTTATTTGAGTCAATTTTGGAATCTCTTACATGTGAATTCCTATTTTAACAAGAAATTAAATTTCTAAGGATGATTTAGAATCTATATAAAGCCTTATAAAGCTCTTAGAGTGGTATGCATAAGAAAGTATCAAAGAGAGTGCTAAATAGAGAGTTCAAAGAGCGATAAAGCATCGAGTATGTAAGATGAGTGATGTACAAGGAGCACTTGAGTGTTTAGTGCATAAGAGAGTATCGTATAGTGATTGCTTAAGTTTTATGTGTGCAAGAGAGTGCTGATAGCTTTAGAGAACTCGTCTATTATTATATTCTTTGTAATCTCTTGAGAAGATATTTTTGATCTTGAATGATTCGTTGGTAATCATTATTAATTAAAAAAGTTTAGATCATGTGATCTACTATAGACGTAGGCAAGTTGTTGAACTATATATATTCTTGTGTTTTATGTGTTTGATTACTATCTCTATTTTACTTTGTGTATGATCTTTTTATTTTTAAATATTTGTGGGTGCAGATTTTAATGTACACTAGAATTTTAGAGTGCTAAAGTACTAACAAATGGCATTAAGATGAGTAAACATTCTAATAATTTCAAATGGGTAGAGATCTTAAAAGATTCACTTACATTAGTGATCGATTATAATTAAACTATGTTTGTTTTTCAAATTTTTTTTCTGTAACATAATTCATAACTCCACATGAGATTAATATATCCTTTATGTAAATAGATAAATTAATCTACCTTCTAAACAAATAAAAAAAATTAAATTAAACATAAGAAAATAAATAGTGATGGATCAAACTATTCTCTCACACTACAATAGAAAAGGCTTTTTGCGTTACAAAAGGCTTTTGAGATGGTGTTGCGACTGCAACAAGCCGTCACATATGCGTCTGTCATAAAATTTTGCGACAGTTAATTAACCGTCGTAAAAGTTGACGACAATAAAGGTCTAACTCTTTTTAAATTTTTAGTTTTTAAATAAATATACTATAATAACAAAAAGTCTTATCATGTTTTTTTTAATTTAATATTTTTAAATAAATATATCACAATACCATTCAAAACATATTAACAACATCCAAAATATATTAATAACATTCAAATATGACATTCCAAAATGTATTAATAACATTCAAATATTACCATCCAAAATGTATTAATAATATTCAAATATGACAATTCAAAATGAATTAATAACATCAAAAATATATTAATAACAATCAAAATATGTTAATAATAATTTTAAACTTTTTAACTTCTATCCAATTTTTGTATGATAATAGTGGGCACTAGAAGCATCTTGAACCTACAAATAAAATATTCATATTTCAGAGGTAAATTTACAAGTAAAAAATTAATATTAAATTAAACATTCATACTTGATCATTAGTAGATAGCTGAAACTCATAACTATCAAAAAATTATTGCATCATTGTATGCATCTCATCACATTGATTTTGTAAAACTGTATATTTACCTTGAAAATCATTATAACTGGATTTTAAACAATTTAAATTTGCTTTTATCTATTCATTATTTTGGTTGAACTTTGTTGTGCAATATCTAATGGTGATGGACCATGCCCATAAGTTTTAGCATATCCATAATTATCGCATCCCATCACATTAATAAATATTTAATCTCTTGCAGCTTCTATTTGTTCATCATGAGGCAACTGAGACAAACGTTCATTTAATTGAGCCTAAAAATATTAAAACTTAGTTATAATATAGAAGTTTAACAATTTTTTAAATATATGACTATTGTAAATTTATATCACTTACAATTATTTCTACACTATTTAAATTAGCTATACTACCATCAATTTGGATTCAGTCTCAATAAATACACTCATACAATCTAGCTTTTTCTTTTTTTCTTCATCTAAAACATCGTAAACACATACATACACACAATAATTAACATTACATTCAATACAATAATAAATATTAACATTATTAAAACCATAATTCACTAACAAACCAATTCAAAAAAACCAATAAGCCCAAATTCAAGCAATGATCAATTTAATAAAACTTTTCACCCAAACAATCATAAACTTATAAAAATATAAACTAACTTGTTCTCTTTTATTAGCAAATAAAGTTCGACATGTTTTAGGAAGTGAAGATACTTGCATACGATTTTTTTTTATTCTTCTCAGCAATGGCCTATAATATGAAACAATCATGCAAAACATTATTTTATACTAATTATAACTTACAACATTAACTTAAGTTTAGTTAAGTTATACCTTAGCTTCCTCACTACCCCAATAAGCTACAAGTGTCTTCCATTGCTCTTTAATAGCTCTGGAAGGAATAGATGCAAGACATTCAACATTTGTCTTGTCATCATAGTACTTACTCTTCAATCCATACTTCCAATCTTTCCAAAGTCTTCCCACCTTTCCTTAAGTAGTGACATTTATAAGCATTTGGAGTATTTATGTTTGCCTACAATATAATATGAACCTAATTATATCATAAAACATGAGCCTAAACTAATTATATGTTATAATAGTATTTTATTACCTTTTTGGGACTAATTATTCATTTAGGCTTAAGTATAGCTATTTATAGCCTCGACTAGCATACAGCACCCATACAAAGTTGAATGATCATTATTATTATATTATTATAAGTATAGCTATTTTTATTGATTCTAAAGCTAGGACTAATAAGGGCAAATTTGTCATATATTTTTTCATGTTTTTATTATTGATATTTTATGATTTTATGAGAATAGATGGCTATTTATGTGCATTATTGTTATTTGTAGGGACTTGAACGAAATTTAAAGAAAGAATGCAAAAGGAGCGAAAACAGGGACTAAAATGCAAAATTTTCAAATTATGAGTCCAGCGCCCCAGCGCCACAAGGATGTTCGCCCCAGCGCTGAAATAGTGATCGAAATAAGAAAAACGACCTGCTTAAGTCGCGTATAGCGCCCTAGCGCCAGACAGTCACCGCGCCAGCGGTGAAGCCGTTTTCATGCAGCGCCCCAGCGCCATGATCCCACCGCTCCAGCGGTGAAGGTTTTTTCACGCGTCGCCCCAGCGACAGATGCATAGCGCGCCAGCGATAGTGCGAGTCCTAGTCCGACGAGAATTGAGATTTTCAAGCTCATATCAATCCCTATATAAAACCACTCGTTCCCAGCCTTTAAGAATCAATCCAAGACGACCCAAGAGCACCAAGAATACAGAGCACGAGTCTTGGAGAGCAATAGGAGCTTAATTGAAGCAACTTTAGAGAGAGATACAAGACGTTCTTCGGCATCAAGAGTTCCTAGGCAGCGCAATTAAGAGCAATTCGACGTCTATATCGGTTTGCTAATAATTGTATCATGATTTATAATTATTTTTACTGCTGTTCTCTTATAGCCATGAGCTAACTTGTTTTCTAGGGTTAATATTTGAACTCAATATGTGTGCTTAAATTGCCATATCTTTTAGTCTTTAATAAACTTAGTCATTTATTATTTAAATTACTTGTGTTTAATGCTTCAATATATCTGGCCAATATATGGTGAATGAATTGGTAATATTTTGATAAACTCGGAAGAGGAATCATAATATTTAAACCTAGGTAATTTGATGCATGATTGTAGAGTAACATTCAATGTTGCATATGCAAGTTTCAATTTAGGATAGGAATATACCTAATTGGCATGTATGATCAATAAGACCTAATCTTAATGAATCTTAATTTATTACAAGTACCATAGGAATATAGGTATTTAGTAAATTAAGGTATACTTGCATGACCTTGGAAGAGGCTTATGAATACATTAGTGTCTTGATCAATAATAAAGACTAAGTGAGTTAAATATTAGAGGATTAATCATTAGAAACATATTAAGGGATAATATTAATCCTAGGTTCTCTCTACGTTGCTATATCTTTAAATCTCATTGCATTGTGTTTTTGCTTTTATATTTCTTACATTCATTCTTAGATTTTTATTTTTCTGAATAATTATTAGGAAGATATAATTTTAGTAATTGGTTAAAAAGAAAGAATTATCCCTGTGGGTTCGACATCCGACTTATTTAGTCTCTTTATTACTTGCATACGATAGTGTATACTTGCACTTAATTTATGATATAGAAATATCGCATCAAGGACTTGTAAAATAAAACAAATTGAATTTTTCATATGCAACTAGTATATATATATATATATGGGCATTTATATCATGCATTTATATTTAAAGTGCTTAGAAATTTACAATAGAATTCTGCTATATAAGATAGTCTTTAGGGTTTAAAATTAAGGATGCACCACTATGATAATTGAAGCTTAAGTTGAGGAAAGATGTCAGCAGTACTGGAAACAATATACACACTGTTAACAATTTAGCATGTTCTTGACCACAATCTTTTATAATTAAATATTTATCTCAAAGTGCACTACAGGAGTTATGAGCCAATAAAGAAATTTGATTCAATGTTGACTGATACTTCTTCAAGGGAAAAAACTATTTTTCGTACTATGATATTAACAAAAACATGCATTAGAAAAGGAGTCAATGTTGATTGATAATTATAAAAATATAATAAAATTAAAAAAAAAAAATATTGAAACACAAGTATGGGATGCTCTTTGTACTATCATTCATTTCTGTATGTGCTTTTACAAAATGAATCTCACTATGGGTATGGCATTACATTTATACCATTAAGGTCATAACATAAGGCGTTTGAATCCAACTAAAGGAAATACTATTTGCTTAAATGGTTTCTATCTCTCACTTCTGCATTTCAAACCTCAACTTAACTGTATTCCTTTTGTCTACAGATCTTAAGATCTTTCTATATCTGAACTTAAATTGCAAAAATAAATGATTTATTAATTAAGCCAGATTATAACTCCTAGTAAGGCCAATCATAAAAACCTATGATGAATCATGAATCATCATTACCAATAATTCATAATAAGCAAAGAAAAATTCTAGCTAATTCAGGAATCTGTCAACTGCCGCTGAAAAGGAATTGGGAAAAATAGTGAATGTATGTTAACCAAAAACAATTTACTGCTTGATTAACTTCCTAAAAAAATAATAATTTTCTAGGAAATTCATAACTTTATCAGGTATTCAGAAATCTTTCAAAAATAACTCATAGATTATACATTATATATATATATTTACAATAGTCTAACTACTAGAGACAGAGTTAGGGAGGCATTGCATTTTCATAAAGAGAAGTGCATTTCAATTGAAAAAATCATAACAAGCACTTGATAAAGAGAGTGCCACATTATCCATAATAATTGTAAAAGCTACAACATAGCAACATTTTCTTGCACAAGATAACATGCATTATGGAATGGTACCTACAACCCATTTATTGGACTCTTTTCTACAAATCCTGTTTAAACAACTAATAGTTACGAAAGAAGATTTGCACTTGGGCCAAAGTTTAAGTCACTGCTCGGATTACAGCTTGCCTTGTGCTGTCGTCAGTATGTCTTTCTTCCTAAGAATAATCCAATTTGGATGGTGCCTACAAATCCACCTCTAACCTTTGAAACTCTTTTTGCTCTTTTTGATCCCTTTGTCATTCATTGTGATTCTACTTGAACCACCAATTTTTTTTTTGCCTAGAATATAATATTGTACAGAGAAAATACAAAATGGGAGTCTTGTTTCATTAACCTTTACTAAGGCTCAATTTATACAAATTGATGAACTTAAATAAGGAAATAAACCAAATGACAATAAAGGAAATGAATCACATTTAATATTGGGGATACATAAGAGATATTTGATTGAATAATACTTTAGTTGGTAAATTCTAATTTTGATTCTCGTTGCCATACTTGTACTAGCCTAAAAACTCTCTGTTGATTCTTATCACCCTCTTTCAAGCAAGTGAGGAAAATTTTGTTGAACTCCTAACTTGTTGTAGAGATATTTGTAAATCCTTTCTTTTTTGTCTTCTAGTCATAAATAGAAGGAAATATTCCTTTAGATCTTTGTCTTAAGGAAAATTTTCAACTTTTAAATATTTTCTCTAATTGACCATTTTGAAAATTAAAAATCATTCATATCATTTTATCAAGGAAAGCTTTCAAATTTTAGGAAGCATTCCTATCATGTCCCATCAAGGAAATCTTTTTAATTTTTTTTAAATGATTTCTTTTTAATGGCAGATAAAAATTTCATTTAAATTTAGAGTCAAACATATCATAAGAAATTTAAACTTTGATTTTTGTGCTCATAACTTTTATCTCTCATTGTTCCCTCAAAATGAAAATTTCTTTTTATGTTATTTATGTATTTATTTTTAAACACTTTCCACCAAAAATCATCTACCCTCAATTTTCCATACACCGAAAGTCACACCATTAGCCATCATTATTCACTTCTTTGCCTTTTTCCTCACATTTAATCTTTCCTTTTCTCTCTCCTAATCCAGGAGCCACAAAACCAAAAAAGCCATATCCATTATTTTCCAAATCTTTTCCTTCCCTTCAAAAGTTCTCAACAATATATTTTTTGTTGAAAATGAATGGATTTTGGAATTTGGAGTCACTTGGAGCCGGGGAAGAAAATGTATAAAGGTCTCTCCCTCTGCTACCTTAAAGCTTAAAGAGAGCAGCTCGCTAAAGCTCTATCACCATCATGCTCATCTCTTCCTTTAATATAAACAGGCAATTGCCCACCTTCAAGCTAAAAGTCTAGTTGAATCTTTATTTATTACTTATTCTTCTTCCGTTCGTGACCCATACCCTTGAAAAGATGTTCACAGGGGCCAGAAAGACTTGGTTATAGGAACTTAGACCACCTACGAATGTCAAATCAGGTCGCCCCTTGCCTTGAAAGAATTCACACGCAGCCACCAGTTTTCCCAAAATAAGGGGAGATCTGCTGCTTACTACTCACGGAAACATCCAACCTATACTATAGTTAAGTCGTCTGCGTATCTTTCAGATCTTCTTTTGTTTTATTCATCAGATTTTTGGCTTCGACCAATTCAAGGTGAAAAATAGGGTTGGCTAAAAAAGGGGGAGAGAGGATAGCTTTGGGATACGCTCACTTCTGCATTGTTTTTTTTGTTGTGAATGACTAGTGATAAAAATATTTGGGAAAATTTCATAAATAACCCTCATAATTTTTTATTATTCTTTTTTAACCAAATTTAAAATAACTATTTTTTATTAGCCAAAATTTTCACTTCTGGACAATTTTATCCTAAAATAAAAAACATAAGCTTTCTCTCATTTCTTTCCACCGAACTAAGAATCATATTGATAGATGGACATTTTTGAAGTTGCTATTGCGTAGATCGAGTGTTGCTGAATATATTTGTCACTTCTAATCAAGAAAATAGTCAAATCTTGTAAGTTTTTCTAAACATTTTTAGAAAATTTAATATTCATAGAAATTAGATAAAAATTGCACGTAAAGTTAGAAATAGGTGTTATTGATGAATTAAATGTAAAAAATGTGTTAGAATAATGTAAAAGACGTTAAAATTTGGCAAAAAAAAATGATTTTTAGTGTGTTTGAATAAAACCAGATGACGATCGGTGCGGCTGCCATCAAGTTTCGTGCATCTCAGGGCCATCTCGGGCTTGAGATGGCCCCGAGACGTGTACATTGTGCACATCTCGTTGCAGGATTGTAGATCGGTCCTTGATGCTACACTGTTTTGATTAAATTTTTTTAATTTTATTTTCCATGTTTGTTTATTTTTATATATTTTTAATAAGTTTCAATTTTTTTCAGGTCCTACGGAGTATGAGGCAATTGTTATTTCTTTTGGAGGAAAATGGGCGAGTTCTAGTGATGGGAAAAAGAGTTATGTTGATTATAGTAATTTTGGGATTTCGGTTATGAAAGATATTAAATTTGAAGATCTTTTAAATGCAGTATGTTATACCTTAGGAGTCGACAATGTGAACTGTAAGGTGACTTTGAAAATCAAAATTGATACAACGAGGTATAAGTTAAAACCTATTGAGATTAGAAACGATAGTGATGTTTGATTCTTTTTGAGTGCCAATAGAAGATCGTACTGTCCTTTATGTGTAATAGTGGATCCTAGAGCTCCCATTTATGAAGATGATGTATAGCCCCTATATCAAAAACCACCATCGATTCATACTTATTTTATGTCAGCTAGCAACCTAGTAAGCCATACATCTCCATCCATTCTAATAGTGGTTCCCTCAAACACAACGAATGAGTATCACAATGTTTCTCCTATACTGTTCAATAAAGACCCAGCCTATACATATTACGCTTGTGAAGACATTGGAAATATTGGGGATGTGGAAAGGGACTGTGATGATGTTAGAAATGTTAATAATTTGAAGAGGATGATTTAGCAGAAGACGGGTGTTGTTATGTTTCAACAAGCTCCCTAAATGCTAAATCTAGAAGAATAGATTTTTGTGAAGCTGAAAACCTTTTTGCGTTTATGCCTCCAATACCACAATCAGACTTGGGCATATCGGATAAGATATTAAATAGTGGAATTGGCGATGTGTTTGTAGGAAAGTTATTTGATAGCAAAGAAAAACTTCCCCAAGCTATTAGTATGCTAACACTTAAGGGTAATTGGAGCTTTAAAGTCTCAAGGTCAACAAAAGATCGTTTTGAGGTAAAATGTGACAATGATAAATACCGATGGCGATTACGTGCGGTGTCGACAAATATAAGAAAATATTTCATTGTGCGCAGAATTGATTCAAATCATGTGTGCCAATTAGATCAATTGCACCATAGTCATCAATAAGTAAAGTTTCAGATTATTGGCAAATTCATCAAAAATAAGTTTGCATCCGTGAATCAATTTTATAGACCGAAGGAAATTCAAGCAGACATACGGGAGGAGTTTGGTGTAGAGATAACTTACCTTACTACTTGGCGATGTAAAGAGCATACATTGGTGTAGATACATGGTACTCTAGAGGCTTCATATAAATTACTTCCTGCATACTGCCATATATTAGAACAACAGACCCCAGGTATAGTCACCATTTTGAGATTGACGATTACAAGTACTTCAAATATTTCTTCATGGCGTTTGGACCATGTATTAGAGGATTTCAGTTTTCCATCCAATCGGTTATTGTAGTTGATGGTACATTTTTGAAAAGTGCATACTTGGGAACAATGTTTGTGGCTGTTTGTAAGGATGGAAACAACCAAAAAATTTCACTTGCATTGGGTAGTGCTAACTCTAAAAATGATGCTTCATGGATATGGTTTATGGAAAAACTCTGAGGAGTCATTGGTGATCTTAATAACTTTGTATTTATATCCTATCGACATGCTAGTATTGAGAAGGCTACTAGAGAGGTATTTTTTAATGTATATCATGGGGTATGCATTCATCACTTGAAGGGTAATTTGGTCGCATGATATAAGATAGCATCAGAGACAACAAAAAGAGGGGAATATTTGGCATTCTATTTTTGTTGCTGCCAAGGCGTATTACGTAGCTGACTTTCAAAGGAAAATTAATAAGATGCGAGAAATGAAATCAGAGGCAACGAGATACTTGGAGAAGGAGGTTGGTTTTTCAAAATGGGCTCGATCAATGGGAGCATTCAGAAGATATTACATTATGACCACCAACATTGCAGAGAGCATTAACATTATTGCAAATGAAGCTTGTGGCATGATGGTGACTACCTTAATTGAGTGGGTTAGAGAGTTAATGCAATGATGGTTTGTTGAGAGACGTTAGGCTATAGAAAATATGTCAAACATTTTGACAAATTGGGCCCATGAGAAGATTTAGAAGCACAATGATGATTTCACTCACATGACAGTGTATGTAATAGATTAATCTCGCTTTGTCATTAAGGATAGAAAAAGAAATGGAATAGTTGACATCCCAGCGAAGTCATGTAGTTGTCAAAAGTTTGATCTGTAATAGCTATCTTGTGCTCATGCACATATAGTATGTAGGGAGGTTAGATTCTAGTACCAGACTCTTTGTTCGCAATATTACATGACTGGGTCTTTATTGCATGCATACAATGAACCAATAAATCTGATTGGTCATTTATTGGATTGGATTGTTCCAGAAGAGTTGAGAGCTGCTAACATCTAGCCTCCTATAGTACGCGATAATTAGGAAGACGTTGGAAGAATTTAATTCCAACGCAAGGTGAGGCTCCCACAAAGAATATATGCAGCCGCTGTAAGCAGCATGGATATAATCAACAAACTTGTCGAAACCCAATTGCATTACATGGTAGTTGATATATTCTTTATGAGTTATATTTCTATTTTTAAATCATGTAGTTATGGGCCTTATTTGACTAGTTAATTGTACTTTATTACCATTGTATTTAATTGACTCATTTGTTATGTTTCTTTTTGCCCAATTATCGTTAATAATGCAAGCATTGACTAATTATACATTTACCATAAATTTATAAAATATATATAAAAAGAACTTTATAAACATACAAACATTTAATTTTCCTTTACTTTTTTTTGCACCTTCCCATAAATCAATCAACATTTTGGTCCTAAAAGATAATCCATGATCAGGACCAAAATCTAAGGGACGACACAACATCAAAAAATGTATAAACATACAAACATAAACCCCATAATTTTTACTATTTATTATCTGTTGTGGCACTTCCTTCTTTAATCTAACTACATAAAAATAGGTTAAGTCAGGTGTAATTTGTCATTGCTTATAAAATCTACAAGCATCTAGATAGTAGGGTAACAACGTAGATAATGGCACGACATGATTCTCAATCACGCCATTAGCAAATCCCTTGATGCTAGAATCATAAATAACTATTTGCTGATGCAAGATGTCCACCTCAGCCGTAACCCAATGCTATTGATTGTAATTGACAAGAATATAAACTTACATAAAATTCAAATAAGTCTCACAAATAATACTACAAGTTATAAACAAAAATAACTCTCATATAACAAATATTATATTTTACCTTGTTAACCTCAATCCATATATGTACATCGAGTAAATCTTCTTTCGCATCTTGGGCATATGCCATCACTTCATCACTCCATGCAATGCCAGAAATGTCGTTTTTGTGTTCCTCATAAAAGAGTCTAAAAGTATCCTAAAAAAGTGGGGCCATCGAATAATCAATAAAGATTAAATAAGAAAATGTAATTAATTTAATTCAATACTCACAAAGAAGTACGAATCCATAGAAGTGGACAATTGTGGCAATGTATTAGTGTAATAGTTTTGCCTAAGCAGGATCACCTTTAAATACTCATTAATATATTGCATTAACAAATAATTAAAATTATAAATTATTTAATATATTTCAACATATATGATTACTATCAAGTCAATGTGTAAATTTAAATAAATAAAATAAATTTTACTTACAAAGTCATCCAGCCAGCTATGTAGCAATTTCCGAAACTATTCCGGGTTTGCGCAAGGCCAGGTAAAATGATCACACCCTGATCCTTGTCCATCCAAGCCTGAAACTCAACTAAGATGGCTGAGTCTATCTATTGCAATGGACTCATGTCTGCTTAAGGTTTTACTTCAATTTAAATTTTCTTATTCTCATGCATCTTTTGTGGAAACGAATTTGTATATGAGGTGTGCAAATACCATGCAGGCCTATACGGTTTCTCATACTGACTCACTCCCTTATACGAGGCAGGTATGATCTCAACACAACACTTGCAGGGCTGTTAATCAATGGCTGGGGCAGTACGTCATAACTAGTAGCTGAGGTCTGAAAACTATATTTACAATCTGCCGGTGTGTTCTCTCCAAATTAAAAAATATATATATATATTAAAATAAATCAAACTACAATTAAGATAAGGGAAAATTATTGCAATTTTAAATTTATTTTTCTTACCATATTATAGCTTTTGTTGGGTTAGAATGAGCATGACTGCCTAAAGTACATCATCATCTATTGTATCTGTTGTGCAAGATCAGTCCGTAGTTGATCAAATCTTGTAAAAATTTCATCCCTATCCTTGTCCATTCTCTGTAGAAGTACAGCTTCAATATGCTCAAATCTTTTAATTATCTCCTTTCACAGTTGCTTAATCTGATGTGTAACACTATAGTTTGTAGATGCATTATATTCAGACTGCAAATAATATAACCATAGTTAATGACTTATTTAGAAATATATAAAAATTTCTCTTTAGCTAATCATCTAAATAAGTAATATACCATTGTTCTTGGCATTGGTGCTGACATTTGTGGTTTGCCCATTGATAGGGGCGTAAAAGTGCTAGTATAATTTATACCCAACTTTCGTATTTTGCCCAACATCATAACTATTTGAATATTTAATTGTGATTTTTGATCATAAATAGATGCACGATGGAAAATATGACGCATAAGAATAAACTGGAGGCGAATTGGACGTCAAACGAAGATGTTACGCTTAAAATACGAAAAGGGCACCAGGCCAGTGACTGAGCGCCGCAGTGCCTAAGTCAGTAGCTGAGCACCACGGTGCCCACAACCCAGCGTTGCGGCGCTCACGGTGGTGAACAGTGTGGGGGAATAGTATTTTACTACAGTGCCCATAAACAGTATTTTTGCTACGGTAGCTAGTAAACAGTGTTTTGAAGACAAAAACCTATAAATAAAAGGCCAAAAACCCTAAAAGGGAGGAGAAAAAGAGAGAAAAGAGGCAAAATTTAGAGAGAGAATTCACAATACAAAATCAAAGATCAAAGCCAAAGATTGAAGAACCAAGATCAAGATTCCAGCTTCAAGTCAAGATTGAGGGATAAGCACATCAAGGAGTCCCTTTGATTAGTTTTTCTTCTCTTTCTTTATCATTATCTTCTTGTTCTTGTTGATCTTTATGAATTGGTTTGATACTTTTGATTTTGTGATGGGTTAATTTATTCATCTAAGGTTAGACTACGTGAACCTAGTATAGATTTGGATTGTGTTAAATTTTAGTTTATAAACTTGATACATTCAATTGATTCATTCTATCTTGTGTTTAATGCTTTCATTATAGCTGATTAATATTTTAAAAGATTGAGGAACCATGATGAACTTGACGGAGGGATTCATGTGTTTAGCCTATGGTAGTTTAATGCATGATCATAGGGTAACAACTATGACTTCCATCTAGGATAGACACATACCTAGGTGGCATGTATTGTATAATTTAGACTTGATCTTAATGAATTACATTCTAATTTGATTACCATAGACATATAGCAGGTTGTTAGAATGCTTAATATAGTCACTTGACCATCGACAGAGGGTTGTGATGAGATTAGTGTCAAAGCCAATCAATTGGTATTAAGGAATTAACTAAGTGGTTAATAAATCCAATGAAATATTAGGGGACGAGTTAAAACTCTAGATTATCTTTATTTGTGAATTCTACTCTTTGTTTTTTGTTTAGTTAATTGATAGAATTAGATTAGTTAAATAAATTTCAAATTGTGATTTTCTGAATAAAAGTTAAGTAGGTACAATTTTAGTACTTGATTTATAGAGTTAGATTGCATAGTTCCTGTAGGATTGATATCTGGACTTAAAATCCTTTATATCAATACTAATACCAAGCCATTTACTTTTAATTCAAATTTTTATTTTTATTTTATCTTCTTCTTTTTACTTTGATTTTATTTTTATTTTGCTTTGACAGTTCATACCATGGAGGAAAACAACGATCACATCAACAATTCTGTGTTTGAGCCCATGATACCATAGAGCGCTTTAAAATAATATGCTATCCCAACTACAAATAGTATTCAATCTAGTATTCAGCGATCAACCGTCAACGCTAATAACTTTGAGATCAAGCCGAATATTATTCAGATGTTAAAAGAAACTGTACAGTTTATCGGAGCTCCCAATGACGATCCTAACATGCATATCATAAGTTTCTTGGAAATTTGTGATGCCTTCAAATATAACGGAGTCTCTGACGATGCCATCAGATTGAGATTATTTATTTTCTCCTTAAGGGACAGAGCTAAAAGTTGGTTGATGTCATTGCCATTAGGATCCATATCGACGTGGGAATATTTAGCACTGAAGTTCTTAGCCAAGTTCTTTCTACCAACAAAGACAACAAAGATGAGAATGACATCACATCATTCAGTCAGATTGATGGAGAGTCATTGTATGAGGCATGGGAGCGCTTCAAGGACATGTTAAGGAAGTGTCCTCATCATGGAGTTCCTTAATGGCTATTAGTCCAAACATTATATAATGGATTAGTAGGCCATTTGAGGACTATTATAGATGCCACTGCTGGAGGAGCTTTAATAAATAAGTCTACAGATGAGGCTTATGATTTATTAGAAGAGATGACATCAAACAATTACTAATGGCCACCAGAGAGAATTACACCTAAGAGAGTTGCTAGTATATATGAGATTGACGTATTCAATGCATTGGTAGCACAAATTAATTTATTATCCAAGAGGTTTGATGCATTGAATGCTGTCAAAACTCGACAAGTGATATGTGACTTTTGTGGTGATAACCACATGAATGGGCGATGCATGGAAACAGCAAATTATATGGGCAATTTTAATCGTCAACAACCTATCCCACAATCAAATTCCTACAATCCGAGGTAGAGAGATCATCCTAACGTCTTTTGGCATTACAACCAAGAGGAGCCATTTAGACCAATGAATCCATCAGGATTTCCACCGCCATAAGAAAAGAAGCCGACATTGAAAGACATGTTTGTGCAATATATGAAGTTCAATGATGCCATCCTATAAAATCATTCAGCATCTTTAAAGAATTTAAAGGTTCAAATAGGAGAACTTGCTGCTGAAATTAATAGGAGACCTCAAGGCACTCTACCAAGTGATGTTGAGACAAATTTAAAAGAGAATGTAGTGCTATGCCAAGCCATCAACTTGAGGTGTGGTGAGATCTTACAAGAAAATACATCCATACCACCACAACCAAGTATAGAGGAGAAGGAAGTGCAGAAAAATAAAGTACAACCATATAGACCGCCTATTCCTTTTCTTCAAAGGCTACAGAGGTGTCAAACAAGTGTTGAAACAAAAAAATCAGTAGCATACTAGTCCAGAAAATAGTGCAGAATCTCAGAAAAGTGCAGAATTCTCAATAATAGAACGTACAAAACCTGGTATTAAAGTGCAACAACATTCAAATGTGCAGAAAAGTGGCAACACAGTAGAAAATACTAGTAACAAAGAGCAGAATTAGTCTATGTACACTACATTACTTGACTGTTGCAGTATTAATGTGGTGCCATTAAGCACTAAAAAGCTCAAAGACATGGAGATGTTGAATCCTTACATTAAAAAGAATGTGTTAAGGCATAGAAATAGAAGAAAGAAGAAGAAGAAAAAAAAAGAAGTAGTACAATGATAGGATCAAAGAGAAGAGCACAAAATAGACATTTCACCGGTCTAAAATTCAAGTCTTTCCGGAGAAACACGAGGAGAAAGAGGAACAAGTTGCTGCCCAAGATCTAATAAAAAAGATGTGGAAGCTAAAAGAAAGAAAGCCTAACAAGTGCATAAATAAAGATGCTTCCACCATTGACTTTGATCCTCCATAAGAGTATAAAAAGCCCCGTCAAGCCGACGACGCTAAATCAAAAGCTTATTGGGAGGCAACCCAAGTAAAATTTTATTTTTATTAACTTATTTTTAATTTTAGTTATGTTAGTTTCTTTTTTTTTTGTAGGAATAAATTAGCAATTCAAGCATTCAATAAAGCAATATGAGCAAGTGCAAGCGTTGAAAGCAAAGAAAGCCGCAATCACATTAATCAAAACACAACGCTGCACTGCTTTAACTTCAATTACCAAGGGAGTTTCTCTTACTTTTAAATTTATTTTTAGACATTGAGGACAATGTCTAATTTAAGTCTGGGGGTGGAAAACACACTTTCTTGTGTTTATTTTGCTGCTTATATTGGTTAGTTGTCTTGTGGTGTAAATTATTATTTTTTTAGATTGTTAAGTTTTGGTTGAAATGATTATCATTAGTCCATGATATAAAATAAAATATTTACTAAATTTATTTTCACAAGTTTTTAGGAAATAATAGATGCTTGTGATAACTCTTATATCGTGATTTTTGCATTGAGTTCGAACTTATTTTTTGATCACTTATTCTTGAGCACATTGAAAGAAGCATGTATTAGTTGAATTTTTTGCATAGAGTTATTCATGCTTAAGTAGTACACCATAGTCTCGAAGACCAACACTCTAGAACTTGCTTGATTACTACTTGAGGTAAAATCCTAAAATTCACATGCTTAGAGAAATGACATTAAGCCATATTTGGACCGTTTGAGCCTTTTCGAGCTACCTTATATGTATATTTATCCCTAGTCACCCCGTTTGAGCCTAATTATCCTTTTTTCTATTTAACCACATTACAAGCCTAAAGACTTTGAGTTTACTTACCCTAAAATCTACCGGTAGCACCATAAGCCTTGAGTTTATTTAGAAATATTATTAAAATGAAGAAGGTTGTGGATGTATGGAAAAAGGGTACTGTAATGAAAAGTAATAATTCTTGAGGATGCATATCAATCTAAGTTTGGGGGTACATAAAAAAAAGAAAAAAATGTTTAAATACATAATACCCCCAGCTTAAGAAAAAGAAGAAATTCTTTGTAAAAGGGATTAAAAGAAAAATGAAAATAGCATAAGTTTGGGGGGAGGAGATGAAGAATCAATGAGGAAAAGGAATCAAAAGGTTTCTAAGTAAAGTCTAAGTGTTAATGGTGTGATTTGCACTTTATATATATCTTTATAACCCACATTTACCTTAACCTTACATTACAAGCTAAATAAAGCCCTAAATAGATCTCTAGAGATGTGTATTTCTGCATTAGTGGAGAGTAGTATGAAAAACAAGCTTATGGTAGTATTATAATTAAAAATATGCTGAGACATCATATTCATGTACTTTCTTAAGTATTGAGTAAATCTATGTTCTATTTAGCTAACTTGATCAATGGTATGAGGATTGTTAAAAGTTGTTTATTGATTTATGAAGAGCCTTGTGCTATTTTTCACAGTTTTTGAGACAACGATATTGATCATCTAATCAACCTGAACTTGTTTTTAATTTTTATTTTTGAGTCATGAATAATTTGTGAATGTTTTTCTTTGTTTTGCTCGAGGATAAGCAAAGTCTTAAGTTTGGGGGTATTTGATAGAGGCGTAAAAGTGCTGGTATAATTTGTATTCAACTTTTATATTTTGCTCTAAATCATAACTATTTGGCTATTTAATTGTGGTTTTTGATAATAAATAGATGCACGGTGGAAAATGTGACGCATAGGAACAAACGGGAGGCGAATCAAATGTCAAACGAAGATGTTACACTCAAAATACGAAAAGGGCACCAGGCCAACGACTGAGCGCCGCGGCGCCCAGGTCAGTAGCTGAGCGTTGTGGTGCCCACAACCTAGCGCCGCAGTGCTCGTGGTGGTGAATAGTGTTGGGGAAATAGTATTTTGCTACTTTCCTGTAAATAGTTTTTTTGCTACGGTAACTAGTGAATAGTGTTTTGAAGACAAAAACCTATAAATAGAAGGCTAAAAATCCTAAAAAGGAGGAGGAAAAGAGAGAAGAGAAAAAGAGAAAACGAGAAAAAAAAGAGGCAAAAACTTAGAGAGAGAATTCACAACACAAGATCAAATATCAAAGCCAAAGATTGAAGAACCAAGATCAAGATTTAAGCTTCAAGTTAAGATTGAGGAAGAAGCACATCAAGGAGTCATTTTGATTACTTTTTCTTCTCTTTCTTTATCATTATGTTCTTGTTCTTGTTAATCTTTATGAATTGGTTTGATACTTTTGATTTTGTAATGGGTTAATTTGTTCATCTAGGGTTAGACTATGTGAACCTAGTATAAATTTAGATTGTGTTAAAGTTTAGTTTATAAACTTGATACATTCAATTGATTCATTCTATCTTTTGTTTATGCTTTTATTATACCTAATCAATATTTTGAATAATTGAGGAACCATGATGAACTTGATGAAGGGATTCATGTGTTTAGCCTATGGTAGTTTAATGCATGATCATAGGGTAACAACTATAAGTTCCATCTAGGATAGACACATACCTAGGTGGTATGTATGATATAATTTAGATTTGATCTTAATGAATTACATTCTAATTTGATTACCATAGACATATAGGAGATTGTTAGAATGCATAATATAGTCACTTGACCATCGACAGAGGGTTGTGATGAGATTAGTGTCAAAGCCAATCAATTGGTATTAAGGAATTAACTAAGTGGTTAATAAATCCAATGAAATACTAGGGGACGAGTTAAAACCCTAGATTATCTTTATTTGTGAATTCTACTCTTTATTTTTTGTTTAGTTAATTGATAGAATTAGATTAGTTAAATAAATTTCAGATTGTAATTTTCTGAATAAAAGTTAAGTAGGTATAATTTTAGTACTTGATTTATAGAGTTAGATTGCATAGTCCATGTGGGATCGATATCTGGACTTAAAATCATATATTACTTAATACGATAGCGTATACTTGCACTTAGCTATTATACCATCCCAATCACCCATTCATATCCATTGCCCTCCACACCTATATTATCATCGTTAGGGTCGTTGAAATAGACATAGGCCCTTAGGCGCTTGCTCTTACTCCTGCTATAATTATACATATTTGGTAAGTCCCCAGCATAGCTTCCCCTTGGGATGCCTACATGTCTAACCATTTGCACAACTATCTCTCTCTTTTCATGATCTTTTGATACTAATTTACAATGTATCGAAAGAACCTACAAATATAAAATTACGTTATGCTTAATATGAAATAAGAGTTATAAACATATATTTTTTATTAATATCAACACATACCAAATCCTTCCCTAATATTGTATTATTAACGTCATCGAACTGTGGGTCCCTTGAGTCGTCCAATTTAAAATACGAGGGAAGTGATCACTATAGTGAATACCAAAAACCTCTCCACACACTGAAATTACCTCAAAAATCCATACCTAATATAATTATTTTTAAAATATAAGTTTGGCGTATAAAAAAATAAAAAAATAATTAAGATCAAAAACTTAAGTACAAGAAAATTATGACGTACCAAAAATGCGTACGAAAAGTCATACACGTTGTAACTCTCAAACTTACTTTGTGCAAACTCTTTCGTATTTATTTTCTCAAGTTTTTAGAATGCAGCATTCTTAAGTGAGTTATAAAGTACGGTCAATACAATATTGCCCATGGATACTTATTAAACTCATCAAAGTCGCCCACTAATCATAGTACAAAATTTTGAATCCCACTATACTCATCATGTGGGATCAAAACACGATGCATAAAATAAAGTAAACTCAACTTTACTTTATCTTCATTATCTATATCCTTTAGTTTTAGATGTCTGTACCAATTATCAAGAAATATGTACAATAAAGTTTTTACCCCTGAAAAATATGTATCCCACAATCGAGTGTCCAATTTTCTATTTAGCTGTTGGACAGGAGGACATTTGTAGTTCGGTGATTAGTACAAACTTCTGCCGGCTAAATCAGATGCATTTCCTCCCTATGTAAAATCACATCTCATCTTCTAAATTGGAGGTATACAACTCACACAATAATAACTCGTGCACCAAAATATCAGGGAACGTCAAATCTAGCATATCTAAGAAATGCCCCATACACGTCTGCCTAAATAATGTTTTCTTATTCTCTGTTAGTTTGTCTTTTATACTTTTTAGATCTCATATCTTAGCATAAGTCATTACTGATGCACGAAAAAATATATGCTTTGGAAGTCTATATTTTTTTGATACATTATCTTTCTTGTAACAATTAAGAAAATAAACAAAATTAATAAATTAATATTATTAACAAATAACAAGCATACATATTTTAAATAACATACAATATTATTACAAAAACAAATTCCCAAATAATTAATTCAATAGACATAAAGAGAAAGAGAAATTAATTACTAACATATTATAATAAATAATTATATATTAAAATAAAAATAGTCATATAATTAATTAAAAAAGGTACTCATTAAATAAATAATGTTACAAACTAAAATTAAAATTATTATTACTTAAATGAGTCATTTAACCAACTTATTAATTAATATTAATTAATTGCTTAATAGATTCTAAATTAGATTTTATTTAATTTAAATAAAATTACATTTAGTTTTTAAAAATAGAATTTAATTTTTAAACATTTAATTTAATTTAATATATTTAATTTAAATAACATTAAATTTAATTTATTTCATTAAAATTAGATTTAATTTAATTTTAAAAACAATAAATTGCATTGAGTTCGCGATACTGCACTATGATGCGCCTTGAAGGCACATCTTGGGCCCGAGATGTCCCCAAAATTGGAGTTCAAAGCAACGGCGGCCAACCGCCGTTCTGGCCACTGTCAGCTTCGGTCCATTACACGCAAAACCCTCATTTTTTTGCCCATTTTTAACATTTCTTATACCATTCGAACTCATTTTTCACATATAATTCATTAATTTTACCTATTTCTAGCTTCAAATGTAAATTCTAACAAATTTATATTTATTTAAAAAACATTTAAAATTCTCAAAAAGTTTCAAAAACTTACCAAGAATCACCCACTTTCTTTGTTTGAAGTGAAAAATATATTGTGTAAGCCCCGATCTACACAATGATAACTTCAAAATTTTTGATCTAACTAAATTTGTTAAATTTGTGAAACTTCAAAATTTTTGGTTGAGAGTGTTGAGAATAGTTTCAATTTTTTTTATTTTAGGACAAAAGTGTCCATAAATGAAAGTTTTGGCTAGTAAAGAATAGTCATTTTAAATTTGGTTAAAAAAGAGTAATGAAAAATTATAAGGGTTATTTATGAAATTTTTCCAAAATATTTTCCTAGATATGGATACTTCAGTTAACTTACAAGTAAAGGTGGATAATGGTGCTTTGTTGCAAGTAAAACGAAAAGGCACAATTAGGGTTTAAACCAAGGTGGGAATCAAATACATTCTTGATGTGTTGCTTGTTCTAGATTCGGAGCAAAACTTACTTAGCATTCGACAGTTGGTAGAACATGGATATGTTATTCACTTTGAAGACAATGGTTGCACAATTTTTGATAAGAAACATAGGATGTAAGTTGTAAATAAGATAACCGTTAGGAAAAATAGAAGCCAACTATTTTTAAATATGGAAGAGATGTAGCCTTGAAGACGAAAGCAGTTGATGAATCATGGCTATGGCATAGAAGATTTGGGCACTTAAATTTTCAGGGGTTGAAATTACTTTTTCAAAAGAATATGGTTATGGGATTGCCAAGTAACCTAAAAGATAAAGAAGGAGTTTGTGAAGGGTGTGCACTTAGGAAGCATCATCGACAACCTTTACCAAAAGTAGTTGCTCGGAGAGCAAAGTGAGCACTTGAATTCTTTCACACAGATATTTGTAGACCAATGTTACAACTTCCCAATGTAAAAATAGGTGCTTTATTCTTTTCATTGATGATTTTACAAACATGGCATGGGCGTTCTTTATAAGAGAAAAGTCTGAAGTTTTCTCTATTTTTTAAGAAGTTTAAAAGCTTTGTCGAAAAACAAAAGAATGGAAATTATTTAAAATTTTTAGAAGTGATAGGGGCAAAGAGTATAATTCATGTTAATTTGATAGGTTTTGTGAAGATAAAGGAGTTGAAAGACAACTCTTTGGTGGTTATACTCCATAATAAAATGAGATGTCTGAAAGAAGGAACCAAACATTAATGGAGATAGTTAAATCAATGCTTCATAAAAAAAGGGCTGCCAAAGTGTTTTTGGCAGAAGTAATGTATATTGTTCTATATTTAATAACTAGATATTCTACAAAGGCATTTCAAAATGAAACATCCATTGAAGCATGATACAGAAAAAAGTCATTATGAAGATATTGATAAAATTTTTGGTTTTGTTTGTTATGCACAAATTCCAAAAGACAAGAGGTATAAACTTGGTGAGGCAAGTGAGAAGTGTATTTTCCTAGGTTACAACTCACAATCCAAGGGCAATAGGCTTTATAGTTTGAAGAACAACAAGATGATTATAAGCCGTGATGTGCAATTTCATGAAAAAGTAGTATGAAAATAAAAGCTTAGTTAAGTTGAAAGGAAAACTATTCTTGTAAAAGATATTATCATAAAGGGCAATGAAGGCAAAGAATTCACCTCAAGCCACTCTACCATCAACCCCATCACCGATAGAAAGTGAGTCTCCAAGTTCATCCACTTCTTCGCCATCACTAACTCCACAAGAAGTAAAGAGTTTGTGTGAACTTTATTAAAGATGCAACTTTTTTGTCTTTAAACTTAAAAGTTTTGAAGAAGCTGTGAAAGAAGAAACAAGATAAACACTATGCTAGAAGAAATTGATGTTATTGAGAAAAATAAAACATAAGAGATTGTAGAGAAACCAAATAAGAAAGAAATTATTGGAGTGAAATGGGTTTACAGGGTGAAATATAATGTCGATTGAAGTGTGCAAAGAAATAAGGCAAGGCCAGCGACTAAAACTTTTACTCCAGTGTGTAAATTTTTATGCATTCTCCTAGCTAATTCATCTAAAGGACAAAAAAAAAGTGCTTAGATACTTTTAAATTATATTACCAAATGTGTTTCATATTTAAAATATCAAATGAAAAACATAGACTTTGCTTTTACAAAACGAGTTCAAAAGCACCACATGGAAAAATAAATAAACCCCTATCCCTACACTTTCTTGGTATTATTTTCAAAAGCAATTTTTAAAAATGGATTTAAAAAACCATAGACCTAAAATTATTTTGTAAATCAGAAACTTTCTACAGAGCAAAATTGGAGAACATAGTTTAATCTGATATATTTAATTTGTAACACTTGTTGGAATCAAGCTCAGCACTAACAACTCCAAGATGAGTGATCTACCAAATAAGTCTTCTATATTCTCTAACCCTTGTTCTAAAGATATATTTGAGAGGAAACCACCAACAATTGGTTTCTGAGTGACAACAGCCTTAATTAGCATAGCCTTTTCAGAAGTAAATCCTATTGCTTTGATGTCGTTACTAGAAGCATACACAACTCTAATTTTGGGTCCTTTTTAAGGGGAGGAGTAGTTAAGAACTGGGCAAAAAGCATCGCCATTTCCATGGAGAAATAGTTTGGATAGTGGAATTAGGGTTGTGACAATAAATTGAAACGAATGAACTTGTGACTTCAACAATATTTTTTTCTTGGCTAAGCTATATGAGAATTTGATGACTGTTGCTCCTTTATATAGAGAGTTGTCGAGTGAGAGGGAAATCAGTTTTATTTTCTCAATAAAAAAAATATGTTGCCATGAGAATATCCCAAATCTTATTTGCGAATCGAGACTGATCTTATAAAAATATAAGAAATTAATATATTTTATATTTATTATATTTTATAGAGCAAAGTTACATGCCTAAAAATATATACATAAGTATACAAATATATAACATGACAACTTATGGGACTATGCTATTAATAGTCGAATCTTTAAATGTGAAGTTGTATCACGTTGCACGAGTTCTTACGATAACTTAAAAAAAAAAAAAAATGAGTTTATAGTTCAGTAAATAGACATTATCTTAAAATGTTATATACTTTATATATAATGTCAATAATAGCTCTTTAATAATACGAATATAGTAATAAATAATGGGATATTATCATAAATATGCTTGAGGTAAGGCCTAATAGTAATAATAATTATTCACTAGTATGAAAAAAAAGTAGTAATATCTAACTATTAGATAATATTTTGTGGAAGTTAATAGAATTTGTTTCAAATACGTGAAAAGTCTAAATTATATTTTGAAAATAGAAAAAAAGTAATGAAATGACTGCATTACCCTTTACCCTTGCACAGCAAACGAGAGACATTATTTTCTTGTAAAATTTTTTATTTTTTTTATAATAAATTCATAAAAATCCCTTTTTTTCTTTTATTTTTTTAAATTAATAATATAATAATTGCAAAAAAAAAAAAAAAGAGTCTATCTCATAATTAAAGCAATTCTTCATTACTATCAAATTTTCCTTTTCTCATTTTGATTATGGCCTCGAACAAGTCGCTACATTTGTTTTCTTTATTATTTTGCAAGTAAAATTTCCAAAATTAATTAAAACCAGAATCATTTTAACAATTGATTAACAAATTACAATGCCTTGATCATGAGATTAAGAGTATCCATATAGCAAAATTTAAAAACTGAAACCCTAGAATTACAATTGAAGAAATGATTATGAAATAATATTGTGATAAAGTGAGAGACAATTAAAAAAATAAAATAAAAAATGAAATATCGGTAATACAATAATCAATGCATCGTGTTTAAACTATTTTTGTTGCTGCTCCTACTTTTTACGTTTCGGCATACTCCACAACCATTCACAAAATCAATATTGATGCTTCTGTGATGCTAATCACTTTAAATAAGTATTGAAATTGTTATAGTACATAAGGAATTTGATATTAACAGGATCTACATTGGGAAGTACTTGTACGCCTGTAAAATGAATAATGGAGGAGATGGCAACTTTATTTTTCAATAACAGCCGCAAGAAAAACACCAGTTGGAGGACAGCGACTTGTTGTTTGAAGGCAATGGTGACGTCGACTGGGAGTACCACATCCTCCGCTCCACTCGTCCCTCCTTCTAAGCTGGCGGTCACATCGTCCTCATCACTGGTACCGTTGATTTTGTTGGAACCCACTTGTTGGCAGCCTTGCATTGGCATAGGGCGGTGTCTTAAGACATTCTGGCATGACAGTGGAGAGAAAGAGAGGAGAGAAAGGAAAGAGAGGAGAAGATAGATAAAAGAGAAATTAGGGTTTTCTAATTTAGGGTTGTTTGGACTCAAAATAAGTCTTGTTTGGATATGGAATACTTGGTGTTTGGTCAAAGGCATTAAAACAGACAGAACTACCCTTTTACACATTAAATCTAATAAAAGATTCCCTCACATCTGGGCATTAGTGTCAATTTCTCAAACTAGCGAGTACTAATAATATTAAACCTTACCTCAAGGGTATTTAAGATAATATTCCATAAATAATACTATATTCAATGAATATATACAAATCTATAATATAAAATAATCATAAAATTATGTGCTAAGTAATTAATGAGATTGTATTAAAAACATAAGTTGTCATAAAATTTGTACTAAAGTTGAAAATCATAAAGTAATATTGGGAATAAATGTATATTGCATAATATTGAAAAATACACAAAACTTATAGTCAAAGAAAAGTTAAGCTCACTTGGTGAAGTAACTCACACATAGGTAGAGCATAAAATCTAATCTAGTCTAACCCAATGAAACCATTGCAACGCTCGGATAGAGCAAACTAAATAGGTTTAACTTATGCATATAGTAAATTATACTAAAAGGGAGGGTATGTATCTAATGGTTTAAAAACTACTATTATATAATATCGTTGAAGCATAAATATTTTGATATAAAAATATTTTTATACTTAAAGTAATCATAAAGTATGTTATAATATATTTTGGAAGCATTTATAAATACAACTAATTAGCATAAATATTTATCTTTCTAAAAATAGATCATGGATAAAAAAATTATGGCAACGTGTAATTAAATCATAAATTGTTATATCGAAAACATATAAATTATACATAGATATCCATTAATAAAAATACGTTATGCAAGGACACGTGTATTAAAATTCGTCCCATTTCATAAGAATTTCGTCCTTGAAATTTACATACCTGTCTAAAATAAGCATGAATACTGAGGTCTTATCTATTCCTCATGCTTCCATGTAGACTTTTCTACTGCATGGTTCCTCCATAAGATTTTAATTAGATAAATAATCATATTATACAACACTTATTGGCAGTGGTCAAGTATTTGAATAGACTTCTCATCATAAATCTAGTATAGCCTCAACTGAATTGGCTAGGTATCTAGAATATATGGAAGGGTTAAGTATATACTTCCATAGTATAGAAACATGAAACACACCATGAATACGTGAAAACTTAAGTAGTAAGCAACTACACCAACCCTCTCAATAATTTTATATGACCCAATATATTGATATATGCAGTTTCTCCTATTTGCCAAAATGAAGCATACCCTCCCATGTAGAAATTCATAAGAAACTTTTATCACACACTGCGAACTTAAGCTATCTATTATGTTTATCTGCATAACTCTTTTGTCGGTCTTGAGTTGCTTTGAGTTTTTCTTTGATAATATTATTTTTCTAACTTGTATTTGGATAATCTTTAAGCCCAATAGTTTCATTTCTCTAGCCTCATCCTAATAAATTGAAGTTTTACATTTCTTCCATATAAAGCCTTATAAGAAGCCATCTGGATAGTAAACTGATTACTGTTATTGTAGACAAAATCTCTTAATGGTAAATAATCATCCTAGTTTTCCTAAGCTATAACACAGGCTCTGTGTATATCTTCTAATATCTATATAGTCCTTTCTAGCTGTTTATCTGTCTAAAGATGAAGAGTGGTACTAAAATTTAACTTAGTGTCCAAGGTATTTTATAAGCTAGTTTAGAATCCAGAAGTAAATTAAGGATCTCTATCTAATATAATGAACATAAAACCTTATACGGCAAAAAATTAGCAAACTTTGTTAGTCGATCAATAATCACTCACATACTATCATGACCACTCTGAGTATATGGAAGTCCAACAATAACTTCTATAGTAATATGTTCCCTCTTCCACTGAGGGATTGAAAGTGGTTGAGATAATCTTACCACCCGCTAACAAATCAGACTGTGAGATATGAATTCTATAACATCTTTTTTCATACCTTACCACTAATAATGTTATCTTAGAGTATGATATATCTTAATGCTACCAAGATATATAGCATAAGCTAAACTATGATTGTCTTCTAAAATTTACTTCTTTAACTGAGTTATTCAGTACAGAAAGCCTATTACCCGTAACTAATGTCCCATCAACTCTCAATAATAAATCAGCTTGCATTCTATCTCTTACTTCTAGCTTAAGTTTAATTATATTAGGATCCCCATCCTGCATCTCTCAAATCTAATCAATTAACATAGGCCTAACTCAAAAATATGGTAGAAGTATTCTAGATTCATTTATTGATAAATCAATCTCATAGATCTCAATTCAACCAATAATGGAAGATGTGTCACTCTGAAATGAGCTAAAGAGCTAGAAGAATTCTTGCTGAGTGTATTTGCCACCACATTAGCCTTACCAGAATGATAGTTAATAGTACAGTCATAATCCTTAATCAACTATAACTATTTTTGTTGTCTTAGATTCAAGTATTTTTGTGTGAATAAATACTTCAAACTCTTATAACCATTGAAGATTTGACATGTGACACTATATAGATAATGTCTTCAAGTCTTCAACACAAATATTACTGCTACCAATTCTAAATCATCGGTCAAATAATTCAACTCATGCTTCTTAAGCTGCCTAGTAGCATATGCTATCACCTTTCCATGTTGCGTCAAGACAAAAACCAATCCCTATCTAAAAGCATCGCTATAAATTATAAATTTTTTTGTGGTAGATAGAAGTGATAGAATTAAAACTGAAGTAAATCTCTTTTTGAGTTCTTGGAAATTATCTTCACATTCATCAGTTCACTCAAAAATTATACTCTTTATGGTTAATTTTGTAAGTGGTGCAAAAATCTTAGAGAAGTCTTTAACAAACCTCCGATAATAACCTACAAGACCAAGGAAACTTCTAGCTTCTGTCGCAATAGTTAATTACTCCCAGTTTATCACAGCTTTAATTTTTTAAGGATCTAGGTAAATTCCATCAGCACAGATCACATGGCCTAAAAAAATGCAACTTTATCTAATCAAAACTAATATTTGATGAATTTAACAAATAACTATTTTTTTCTTAAAGTTTGCAACACTACCATAAAAAACCCTGTATGTTTCTTTATACTCTGTGAGTATATAAGAATGCCATCAATAAATACTATAACAAAATGATCCAAATAAGGATGCAATACTTTGTTCATAAGATCCATGAATGCATCTGAAAAATAGTCAAGCCAAATGACATTGCTAAGAACTTATAATGCTTATATTGAGTTCTAAAGGCAGTCCTGGACACATCAGCATCTCTGATCTTCAACTGATGATAATCTGACTATAGATCAATATTTAAGAACACGTTTACACCTTATACTTGGTCTAATAAATCACCAATACAACAAAGAAGAAACTTGTTGCAAATAGTAGCCTTATTCAGCTCTTGATAATCAATATATAGTCTCAAACTTCTATCCTTCTTTTTAACAAAAAATATTAGTGCTCCTTATGGTGAGACACTAGATCTAAGGAATCCCTTACCTACGAATTTTTATAATTGAGTCTTCAAATATTTTAAAATGGCCACTCTATATGGTACTTTGGAGATAAAAGTTGTACTTAGGACCAAATCAACAACAAAATCAATCTCTCTATCCAGTGGTAAATTTAGAAGGTCTTTAAAAAATATATTTGAAAAATATATGACCACATGAATATCTTCCAAGTTAACTGTACTAACTTTAGTATACTGACATGAACTAAATAGGTTGAACATGACTTCTATAGCAACTGTCTAATTATAATAGTTATAATACAAGATGGAAGAACTTATCGCTCTCTACAAAAAGTAATATCAAACTTTTCATATTTTCTGAATATTACTTCTTTTCAAAAATATTCTATTGCAGCGTAATGATTAACTAACCAATCTATCCCAGATATAGCATCAAAATTATGAATATCAAAAGTGATTAAATCTATTACCATTTCACCACTATCCACTTTAATAATAAATCTTAAAAATATATTCTTAGCCAATAATGACTTCCCAATTGGTGTTCCTATAACCTTGAGACATCTAACTCCCTCTATTGGTTCCAACAAATAAAGGAATAAAAGTTTGACTAGAACTTTGTCTCTGCCTTTCTGCTAACATATGATGTTGACTATATCATTGACCATCCAAATTGTCCACACGCTTTATCCTGTTCTCTTTTTTTAGTTCCCCTTATACCTATCTCTACACTGCAACTATAATTAACTAAGTAAGTCTATATTTGGACTGCAACTAAAGTAAGTCTCTTAGGTTGTCATTGTATAGCATATCTCAGGTTGTGGCTCTAGCTAAGGCTGCATTTGCTTTATAATAGGGTTAGGCTAAGTTTGAGGCCTAGATTTAGGGGGGTAAACACAGCCCGAGCCCTTCGTTTCTAAAAGGTTACTACCTTCTCTTTGGTATTGACAAGACCCAACCGAAGCCCTCCTCAAGAATCGAGCCGGATCCTGTAATAACATGAGACTAACATACTCTTTACTCATACATTTGATAAAATGAGGCTACCTGCCTCAACAAAAGTGTACAGGTGTACTCCAATACATATAAAGATATATATATACACAGACTGAGACACTTATGCAACTATACGTGTTGTAGGCCAACCTCAAAATATGAAGACTATATCACACTACACGAATTCCTATGACAATCTAGGAAAAATAGAAAAAATGGTGAGCTTCTGGCTTAGTGAGTAGACATAATTAGAAAATATTATATACTTTATATGTATTGTAGACGTATAAACTTGTAAAATAAAATAACCATGAAACTGTATACTAAGTAGTCAATAAACTTATATTGAAAGTATATGCTGTCATAAAATCTGTGTTAAAACTAAAATCATAACATAATACTGGGGTTCTGAAAATATGAAAGTTTAAACTATCATAAAATCTATTATTAAGCTGAATATATGTAACATAACTCTAGAAACATGTACTCCATATATATTGAAAACTACACCAAACTGGTACTCGGGAAAAAACGGGTCTAACTTGACGAAATAACTCACGTACAGGCAAGCGGAGGATTTGAGATGGTCTAACCCGGTAGAATGCTGCATCGTTCAGGCAGAGCAAACTAAAATGGTCTAACATATGCGCTGAGCAACTGCACTAATGGGAAGGTACGCATATGGTGATTCAAAAACTACTACTATATAATATCATTACCATAATTATTCTGAAATAATTATTTATGTACTGAACGTAATCATAAACTATGTTATAATAAATTCTAAAAATATTTCTGAATATACTAAGTAGCATAAATATTTATTTGTCTAAAGTAAATCATGAATAAATCTGATAATGTGTAATTTAATAATAAACGGTTGCATTAAAATCATATAAAATATATAGTTATCCATCCACTCATAAAAATGTGCTAATCCTAAGTTGGGTCTAGATTTTGATATGTACCTGCTATCGACACACCTCCTATATCATAAGGTGTAAAAATATATTATTAGTACCAATACGTATTATTAAATATTGAAATATAAATATTCTAACATCATGAAATTGTTACCCGTTGAATCACTAGGTTTAAATATAACTACCCAACCTCATTTCCTATAATTTCTTATTTATTTTCCTTCCCTATTTCTCTTTCGGCTATTTTTTTCCCCTTTTTTTTTTCTTGGCTTCCCTAATTCTCTTTTCTCTTTTTGTTTTATCTTTTCTTTCTCTTTCTTTTTTTCTTTCTTCTTTTCTCTCTTTTGTTTTGAAATAACTGGTCTAATTTGGCGGAACAACCCATGCACAGGCAAGCGGGGGATTTGAGATGGTCTAACCTGGCAGAATGCTGCATCACTCGGGCAAAGAAAACTAAACTGGTCTAACACATGCGCAGAGCAACTACACTAATAAGGAAAGTATGCATATGGTGGTTCAAAAACTACTACTATATAATATCATGACCATAATTATTCTGAAATAATTATTTCTGTACTGAACGTAATCATAAGCTATGTTATAATAAATTCTAAAAATATTTCCAAATAAACTAAGTAGCATAAATATTTATTTGTCTAAAGTAAATCATGAATAAATCTGATAACGTGTAATTTAATCATAAACGGCTGTATTAAAAACATATAAAATATATAGTTATCCACTCACAAAAGTGCGCTAATCTTGAGCTTGGTCTGGATTCTAAGATGTACCTGCTATCGACACACCTCCTATATCATAGGGTGTAAAAATATATCATTAGTATCAATACGTATTATAAATATTAAAATATAAATATTCTAACATCATAAAACTATTACCCGTTGAATCACTTGGTTTAAATTTAACTACCCAACCTTATTTCCTATAATTTCTTATTTATTTTCCTTCTCTGTTTCGCTTTCACCTTTTTTTTTCCTTTTTCTTCTTTGTTTTTTCTCGGCTTCCCTAATTCTCTTTTCTGTTTTTCTTTTCTTTTCTTCTTCTTGTTTTTCTCTTTGTTTTTTTCTTTCTTCTTTCCTCTCTTCTGTTTCGAATTTTGCTTCTTTTTCTTCTATTTTAATTTTGCTTCATCATAAATGAAGCAAAACAAATAAACATATATATATGTTAACAATGACCACTGCCTCACATTTATTTTTTTAATTTTTTTACCACGAACCCCCTCATACAGTAAACACGTGTATTATAATTCCTCTCCCCTTATAAATATTTCATCCTTCAAATTCATGTACTTATTTGAAACAAATGAGAATACTGAACTCTCATCTGATCCTCTCACTCACATGTAGCCTTTTTAGTTGGATGATTCCTCTATAGGACTTTAACTAGTGAAATAGTCTTATTACGTAATACTTGTTGGCGATAGTCCACTATTTAAACTAGTTCCTCGTTTTACGTTAAGCCTACCCTCAACTGAACTAGCTGTGTAACTAGAATATGAGAAGGGTCAGATATATACTTTCACAACATAAAAATATGAAACACATCATGAATACGTGATAGCTCAGGAGGTAATGTTAAGTGGTACGCAACCACACCAACCCTCTCTAGAATCTCATATAGCCCATATATCGAGGACTTAATTTTTTCTGTTTCTCAAAATGAAGCACACCTTTCTATAGTGAGATCCGTAAGAAGACTTTGTCTCTTATTGCAAACTCAAGTTGTCTACGGCATTTATTTGTATAACTCTTCTGTTTGTCTTGAGCTGCCTTGAGTCTATCTCTGATAATACTAATCTTCTCGCTAGTGGCTTGGATAATCTCTGGACTCAACAATTCCCTTTCTCTAACCTCATCCCAGCAAATCGTAGTTCTACATTTTCTTCTGTATAAAGCGTCACACGGTACCATTTGAATGCTAGATTGATAACTATTATTATATGCAAACTCCATCAATGGTAAATAATCATCCCAATTACCCTTGAGCTACAACATACAAGCTCTGAACATATCCTCTAATATCCATATAGTTCTCTCTGACAGCCCATCTGTCTGAGGATGAAAAGCCGTATTAAAGTTTAGCTTAGTGCCTAAGGTTTTTTGTAAGCTATGCCAGAATCTAGTAGTGAATCGAGAGTATCTATCTGATACGATGGACACTGGAGCCCTATGTAACAGCATAATCTCACTTATGTACAAATGAACTAGCCTATCTAATAAGGTAAGAAATGATCAAACTTTGTGAGCCAATCAACAATCAGCCAAATACTATCATGAACACTTTATGTATGTGGAAGCCCAACAATAAAGTCTATGGTGATATGTTTCCACTTTCACTCAAGAATTGAAAGTGGTTGAGATAATCCTACTGGTTTTTGATGTTCTGCCTTAACCTGCTGACAAATCAGGCAGTGAGATACAAATTCTGCAATATCATTTTTCATACCTTGCCTCCAGTATTATTCTCTCAAAGTATGATACATTTTAGTGCTGCCATGGTGCATAGTATAAGCTGAGCTCTGAGCTTCTTCTAAAATTTACTTCTTTAACTCTAAGTTATTTAGAACACAAAGTATGTTACCCATGACTAATGTCGTATCGACTTTCAATGTTAAATCAGTCAGCATTTCATTCCTTACTTTTTGCTTAAGTTTAACTAAATTAGAACCCTAATCTTGCATCTCTCGAATTTAATCAATCAACAAAGACTTAACTTAAAAATGTGTTAGAAAGAATCCAGACTCATCTACGAATAATTCAACCCCTTAGATCTTAATTCAACAAACAATAGAAGATAAGTCACCTTCAAATAAGTTATATAGCTAGAAGACTTCCTGCTAAGTGCATCTGTTACCACATTCGCCTTACTTGGATGGTAGTCAATCGTATAGTCATAATCTCTTATTAGCTCTAACTATCTCCATTGTCTTAGATTTAGATCTTTCTATGTGAACAAATACTTCAAACTGTTATGATCAATGAAGATTTTACATGTGGCACTATATAAATAATGTATTTAAATCTTCAAGGCGAATACTACTACTGCTAATTCTAAATCATGGGTTGGATAATTCACCTTATGCTTCTTAAACTACTTATAAGCAAAAGCTATCACCTTACCATGCTACATCAACACAAGCTAATTTGTGTCTAGAAGCATCATTGTAAATTATAAATCCTTCAGTGCTAGATAGAAGAGTGACAACAGAAGTTGAAGTCAATCTCTTTTTAAGTTCTTGGAAACTATATTCACATTTATCAGTCCATCAAACTTTATATTTTTTTTTTGTCAACTTTGTAAATGGTGTAGCAATCTTAGTGAAGTCCTTAATAAATCTCCGATAATAACCTGCTAGATTGAGAAAACCCCTAATTTCTGTCATACTAACTGCTCGCACCCAATTTACCATAGCTTTAATTTTCTAAGGATCTATATAAATTACATCTGCTGAGATCACATAGCCTAGAAATGTAACTTTATCCACCCAGAACGGACATTTGTTGAACTTAGCATACAACTATTTATTCCTCAAAATCTATAACACTATCCTCAAATGCTTTGCATGCTCCTCAGTACTCTGTGAATATATAAGAATATTATCAATAAATATTATAACAAATCGATCAATTTAAGGATGAAATACCTTATTCATAAGGTCTATGAATACAATTGGAGCATTAGTCAATCCAAATGACATTACTAAAAACTCATAATGCTCATATCGAGTTCTGAAGGCAATCTTAGACACATCAGTATCTTTGATCTTTAATTGATGATACCCTAATTGTAAATCGATCTTTTAAAAAATCTTTGCACCCTATAACTGATCAAATAAATCATCAATGCGAGGGCATGGGTACTTGTTGTGTATAGTGAATTTATTTAGCTCTTGATAATCAATGCATAGCCTTAAAGTTCCATCCTTCTTTTTAACAAACAATACCAGTGCTCCTAATGGCAATACACTAGGTCTGATGAAACCCTTATCTACCAATTCTTGTAACTAAGTCTTCAATTCTTTTATCTCTGAGGGGTCCATTCTATATGGTGCTTTGGAGATAGGAGTTATGCATGGAACCAAATCAATACTAAAATTAATCTATCTATTTGGTGGTAAGCTTGGAAGATCTTCAGAAAATCCATCTAAAAAATCTATGACCACTGGAATGTCTTCTAATTTAACCCTATTGACTCTAGTATCAATAACATGTGCCAAATAGGCTAGACCTTATTTTTGGAGCAACCGTTTAACTATCATAGCAGATATAATACAAGATGGAAGAACTTGTCGCTTTCCGTAAAAAATAATATTAGGCTCTCCATGACTTTTGAATATAACTTCTTTTCAAAAAAGTCTACAGTGGCATAGTGATAAGCTAACCAATCCATCCCAAGTATTGCATCAAAATCGTGTATATCAAGAGGAATTAAATCTACTACCATTTCACTACTACCCACCATAATAACAAAACTCTGAAATACATTCTCAGCCAATAATAATTCTTCAATCGATGTGGCTACCACCAAGCTATAATTTCAGGGTTTTAACTCTCTATCCACATGCACAGTGAAAATGCAAGAAATAAAAGAATGCATAGAACTTTGATCAATTAAAATATGGACCTCTTGGCAAAAAATAGTCAGTATACTTGTAACAACACCTGGGACAGCGTGTGTCACTTACTAATTCAAATCCTCATCTTACCAATAATAGAATGTATTTGAAATACCGCCATTTTATTTTTCTACATCTAAGGTCAAAGTTTCAAATGAATCTCTGCTTTTTTTTTCTTTCTTTTTCATCAGAATTTTATTAGGAAATTGAGGGGTGATGCAGGGTCGCAGCTAAAGGGAAATTGAGAAAAATAATTAAAAAAAAAAAGACAAAACACAAGTTTACATGGTTTGACTTTTAGCCTACGTCCACGGACGAAGACAGAAAAATCTTTTACCTTTAGAAATGGAGAATACAACTATTGTAGTGTTTTAGCCTTACAACCCAAAACTCCAATATACCCAATTCTCTCAAATCTTCCTAAAACTCTTAAAATTATTATTTTTTTTTTGATAATGAAATGAATTGCTAAACTCTCTCATTTATAGGGAGAGTTTAGCATGGTGGATAGTCATTTCTTAGCTGTCCACTATTGTGTAATTACTGGCACACGGTACCAGCTACTAACAGATTTTTATTGTATGCTTGTCATCAAACTTTATTACTTTTAAGTTTTGATTTTGACGTGTTACAAAATATAGGCAAATAGATCCCTTTTTCCTTTTAATATATATTTTATGTAATGTCTTAATTTCTCTTGATGCCATCAATCTCCAACGTGGTTCACTGCTTTTTAATTCAGAATGTCAACAAGTTTTTAAAAATAATATTATATTTCTCAACTGATATTTTTTATATTTTTAATATTAAATAATATATTAAAAATTCATTAAATGATTAAGTTTTATAATTTTTAAAATCATCAATTACATCATTTTACTATTAATAATTATTTAATATATTATTTATAATAAAAAATTAAAATACTATTTGATTAATATAATATCACTCTTTTTTAAATATTGATTTAGTATGTAGGGGCGAAGCTGTGCTAGAGCTTAAGGGAACTTATGCCTCATAAATATTTTAAATTCAATAATGATTTTTTTATAATTTTATAGATAGTGGTGCTATAAACTATGTTACCAACAACTATCACAATATGGCCATTAGCATCAGTGAGTACATAGGTGAGGCGAATATAATTGTTGGTAAATGAAATAAGCTGGAAATTCTAGATGTTGGTAATTTTTATATGAAAACACAAAATTCCTATAATCCATCACTTAAGAATGTGCTACATGTTCCTTAGCATGACAGAGAATCTCATTAGTATTTCTAAACTTGCTATAGACAATAATCTAACTATTGAATTTACTAAAACCTTCTATTTTGTACAAGTTGTGATGGGGAATATTCTTCTTAAAGAAACAGCTAACGATAGACTATATTAGCTCAATACCCTATCAACATTAGAGTCAAATAAACCTTCAATAAGCCTTGTTACAAAGTTAAGTCAAATATCTTTAATATCATTGTCAGCTGATTGTAGAATAAATAAATCGGATTCTAATGTAAAGATTGATTCTATCAGTCATGAGTCTTTCTTGTATTGTAAAAGCCAAAAGTTGATTGATGTGTTACAAAGAAGATTTCGTCATCCCAACTTAGATGTACTAAATCAAATTGTATCAAAATGTAATCTTAGCACTTCAATCAAAATGAATAAAAGTCATTCTTTTTGCTCAGCTTGTCAAATGGGTAGCGTTATAAGTTGCATTTTGGAATCACAAAAACAAAAACCAAACAGCCTTTAGAAATCATTCATATAAATGTGTGGGGACCAACACCTTTACTATTAAGGGAAGGTTATAAAGATTGTGTGAGCTATGTAAATGATTTTACTAGATTTACTTAGGTATATCCTCTCAAACAAAAATCAAAAGTGCTAAAAACCTTTGAACATTTTCTCAATCATATAGAAAGTTATTAAATAAGAAAATCAAGACCATATAGTCTAATTTTAGAGAAGAATTCAGAATCTTAACAAACTACCTTGGTCAGAATGAGATATTTCTTTGATTTTAATATCTTTATACCCATCACCAAAATAGAGGGTAGAAAGAAATATAGGCATTTTGTAGAGACTCGTTTAGCACTACTAAATCAAAATAAAATGCCACTTAATTATTCGTGGGAGGCCTTCTCAATTGTTGTATTTCTTATTAACAAAATGCCACTAGCTTAGGATACAAGTCACCATTTCAATTATTATTTACTCAAAAACTTGATTATCACTTTTATGAGGGTATTTGGATGTGCTTATATCCTCACTTAAGGTCTTACCTAAACAATAAGTTCAATTTTTTTAATGAAAAGTGTGTATTTTTAAGGTATAGCTCTCAACACAAAGGATATAAATGCTTAAGTGTCAAAGGGAGAATTTACATAGGCATGTGAAATTTATTAAAAATGATTTTCCTTTTTCTATTGATCAATATTTCGTTGGAAACCATACATTTAATTTAAACCAAACAGCCAATAAAGATTGCCTTTTGTGAAGAATTTTGTGAAATGAAAATGGTGAGGAGAGAAATAATAGAAAGGAGATTTTATTCAATTGTATTATTCTTACAAAATAGAACAACATATTTAAAGAACAATTACATAATGGCGACAATACAAATGTCAATAGTAGAGGCAATGGCAATGGTAACAAATATAATTTTTTAAAAGTCAACAATGAATGGTGGTAGTTGTTGCCATACTCTTATCAACCTCCATCAAGTTGGAGAGGTAACTTATTGTAAACTCCTAATTTGTTTTGAACTCTTGAATTTTTATATTGTCTTATTAACCTCTCTCAAAATTGACAGGGATCATTTTTGAACTTCAAACTTATCTTGAATTGTAAGACTCGTGAATTAAAATTCTTGATGATTCTTTAAATAGATCATGCAATAAATATAAACAAATTTCTTTGAATCTTTATCAAACAAATTTTCATTCGTTTTCATATCTATAGAAACAATATAAGAAAGCAATAAAATATTCCTATTATCTTTTCTTTTTTTTACTATATCTTTGATGACATGTCATTTTAGGCACATTTGTTTTTTAATTTAGGAGTTTGACATTTGATAAATATTTTCTTTTTTTAAAGGCTATGAGTTTTTAAACTTAAATATGTCACCTTTTGTTTTTAAGTCCATAAATTGAATTTCGCAACATTACCATACCAATGGTTGACTTTCTTTCTGCCTTTTTTTTCCATCGAAAAACCATTCTCTTTTTTTTTTATTATTACATAAACTAATTACAATTTAAGAAAGAAACCATTTTTCTACTCTAGGCTCCCCCAAAACCGACACTCATCCTACTCCACACACAACTATTATTCTATTTTCTACTCTATCATTTCAATAAAGTAGTCTCACCACCAAAAGCTTTGTTGTCTTTTATTTTCCTCTTTTTTTTTTAAAACCTAATGTAGCTATCATTCCCATCACTCATTAAAGCCACAACACCAAAAAGTAAAGTTTTACTTTTGGTGCATGTACATCGTCAATCTTCCACTTTTCTATTCTTACCCATGCGACTTTCTCTGCTGTTGCTCTAGTAAGGCTAACGTGGAACTTGCCACTGGGAAGAAGAGATTCAACAATGACAAGTAGGGCATTGGTCCACAGACACATTCCATCGCCGTTTATAGACCTTTCTGGACTAATCAACGAATTCAAAAAATAAAGATCTCAACAAGAGAGACTAGTGTGTTACCACATCATTTCTTACTCAATTTGCCCTTCATTCTCTAGATCCGAACATCATTTTTCGGTGAACTTTTGATATGAACGACGGTAATGGTTTTAGTGTTGAGAGATTAGTTTTCCCAACGAGAAGAGCATGTTAGCAGGGAACTTGGTGACGGGATCTTCAAGTGAGAACTTGAAATCCACTGGATCCGAGACCTGCTCCTCCTCCGCGTCCTCACCCATTGACAGATTCTGAGGAATCTTCTTCACGACAGAAGGAGATTCTGAGCCAGCCATCCGTACGACTTCGACACATTGATGTTGTTTGGGAAAAAAACATCTGAATTCTCGTAATTTAAGAAAATGAACATGCTATCTCACCATAATTTTAAAAATCTTGTTTATGCTCCTGTTAGATGATAGAAATTGTTAAAGTTAATGTCTAAAAAGGTAAAAATAAAAAATCACATATTTTGACCGAAAGTCAAGAAATACTGATCAACAATCGATCAACGCAAAAAAATGATCAATCAATGCTGGTCAATGATCAATTACCACTGGTCAACTGTTGGTCAATGGTCGGTCAATACCGGTCAACATCTGCTTAATAGTCATTGGTCAATGGCGGTAAACAATCGCGGTCAATGGCGATCAAGAAGTGGTCAATGGCGATCAAGAAGTGGTCAATGGCGATCAACACCAGTCAATGCCACATTTCTTAAATAGTTAATTAAGAATAATATCCCTAATAAAATTTTAATCAGATATATAAACAAAAACTTAGAGTAGTTTAGTTTATTAAAGTGTTTACTAATATATTGTAGGTCAAATGTTTGAATCTCACTTTAAACATTTGAATCTTGATTTTTTTAGCCATAAATGGAGCATAATTGTAATTTCACTGATTTTAACAAATTTTCTATTAAAGTTAACAGTTTCCATTACATGATAGGTGTAAACAAGATTTTTGAAATTATAGGGGTCTGTATGTCCCTTTTTATAAATTATGGGGGTCCTGATATTTTTTCCTATGTTGTCTATACATGAATGACAGTTAACGTCCATAACTGTTTCCATTAATTTAACCTCTTCAAGTGATAGAATGAGGGTGGTGATTGAAAATGGTTATTGGGGTCTAATAATTCTTGGTGGTCTTAAGGTGCAATACACATACAACTGCGGTGGGAGATAGTGGTGCACAGTGGTCGGCAGAGTATTGTTTATTTACTTAAGAAAGACTATAAATTAGAAACTATGAATATTAAAGGCTTATTTGTAAAGAAGTAAATATGATTTATTTTTCAAAGATTATCAGGTGACCGCATTACCAACAACTCGTCGTTAATACCATAACTCTAATACCATAAAGAATTTTGTGAAAAGAAAATGATAGAGAGAGAAATAATGGAAAGGGGATTTTATTCAATTGTATTATTCTTACAAAATACAACAACATATTTATAGAACAAGTACATAACAGTAACAATACAAAAGTCAACAATAGTGACAATGGAATGGCAACAAACATAATTCTTCTGATGGTTGTTACAGTATTCTTATCATTTCGTAGTTTTACATTTTTATCACTCTCTCCCAAAATTTCAACTGGCCTTAGAGACTGAGTAGCAGCAGCATCGGTAGTCTGGTCCTGGTCAGTAGGAGGGGTAGCTTTATTGGTACTTGGAACTGCAACATCATCAGCAGTGACAGGCACATTGACCGGTGTCTCTTCATCATCCCAACCCCAAAGGTCTCCCCTTCATGAAAAGAGCCATCAGTGGCTAAGGCCTACAGTCAGTGAAGGTCAATCTCTGGGTAATGGCCTTTAAAGAGGCTGATTAACCTCAAGAACCCCTCCACTACCCCTTGATGGAAACCTTATTCATGCCAACAGACCACTGGTTCCTCTGTTGTTCGAGTTGAGCTGCCAAAGAGCTCCTGCTCTGGTCAATCAACTCCCTCTCTCGCTGAGCGCCGTAAGTTATGTTTCGAGCTCTTTATTTTGGTGCGTCAACTCAGCGACTCGGGTCACCACCACAGCAAAGGAGTTCATCATCTTCTGCTCAACCAATCATTTCTGGTGTTTGAGCTTGGACAATTTACTCTCTGCCTCAGCACGGGCAGTCAAAATTTCTTTCGGCTTGGCCCCCGCCTTGTTCGCCATTCTCTTTTCCTGCTCGACGATCCTTTTCGCTCGTTGGGTCTCATTCCTGGATCGACCAATATCATCCTCAACCCTTTGTGCTCGGGCTACCAAACCAATGATCTCGGCTCGCAATTGAGAAAGAAAGAGTCAGAACAAGTGAATGTGGACGTAAACAGAATAAGGGCAAAAACTACTTATGCCAAGGGTCGAGCCTATTGCAACATTAAACCCTGTGACAGGGTCCAGAAAAGATGTATGACTCGCCCAAGTGAGGGTCACAATCCTCTCCAGCTCTCACATTACAGGAAGTAGGAAGCCTAGGTCCTCCATAACTTTCAAAACTAGTACAAAAGTAGACACACGAGAGGGAGGACCTTCGCTGAATGACTTCCCCTCCTGCCTCATAGAGCTTGACATTGCCATGGCTTACCCAGCTGGGGTAGTCAATGTTGTGGGATGAGTCAGTGAACTTGCCCCTCTACTTGGAGTTTGGGGGGGTAGGGGTGTTGTAAGATTAAGTCTTGGTAGAGACTCGCCCCTCCCCGAGGAGCTACTTTGGATCTGTCCTCCCTCCCGGACAGATGGGCTTTGTGCAGCCCTATTTTCACGAGTTTGCCTACTAGCAGCTTGAGAAGACAACCCTTTCCTGTGGGAGGGCTCATTTGCTTAGCTTCTCCCTAAGCTAAATAGCATCCCTATGACATTGCTGGGTTCAAAGGACCTCGACCACTCGAGGAAAAACCTTCGGTTCGGCACTTTTTTCTCTTCATTCCACCACCTTATTTAGACATTGCTGCATTTTGCATAATATAAAGTTAAAAAAAAAAGAGATTGGTCTGGGGTGAAGAAATAAGAACTCACTTAGGATTAAGGGTAGGGATGGAATGGAGGTAACTAGGTTCAATCCAACAAGGGTAGACGTGATAGCAACTCCTGAACTTGACAAATATGTCGAAGCATAGTAGTTACTAGATTGAGTGTCTACTCGGATATCTCCACGTCAGTAGCCCAAGTCATTGTGAAAAACAAATCTCTTAACCGAGCTATATAGGGTAACAAAATATACACATATATAATAAGACGAGGACCTGCACCTATAAAAAAGTGGTAAGGACGACCTATTCTCTCCCATCCCTCTCGAGGACCCTCTGAACTAACTCTCCCCCAATAAAAAATCACTCTTTCTTCCAATCCTTCACGAATGTGGGTTGACTAGGAATTGGGCTCTAAAGACCGTGGAAGAAAAAGTAGTAGAAACCACTTTGGCTCCTAGCATTGCTCATGAAGTGATACAGGTAGCATAGTTCTTGAAAATAGGGAAAAGACTGCCCTACCCTTGCCCACAAGATGTATAGAGTCTCGCTAATACCACCCCTCCAGGAATTGGGTCCTAGCTGAAATGGAGCTATTCTAAAACAGACCAACATTTTAGCAAAATATTGCTGCATGGGAATCTTGAGGCCCAACATAAAAAACTCTACATAAATTGTCCCCTTACCATTAATGGAACTGATTGAGTAATCATTCTCAGCAGGTAGCCTAAGGGTGACCAGATCAGGAATGTCTTATGAATGCCTGATGAGGTCTAGGTTTTCCTCATTCAGGCAAGAGGTACGACATTTGGTATCTAACTCAAATCCTACCACCTCTATACCATTTACCCCTCTCAGGGTCCACTGGGTCATTGTCATCCCCCTCTATAGCACAAGAGACTGGCTCAGCCTCACTTAAAACTACTCTCAACGATTAATGTACGTCACTTGCTGAGGTAGACGCCTCCTCACTTGTTCTAGTCCCCTCTACCCATCCTCACCAATGGGACCCCTGGGTCAATTCCTCTTCCTCCTCAGCCCTACCCTTAGAAGCCATTGATATATAAGAACATTTTCTAAATAAGAACTGCTGATGTAATAGGGCAAGAATAGTACCAAACCAACAACACTAAAAAAAAAATGGAAGCAAGAAAAAAATATTAGAACTAGAGAAAGTATAGAAGTGACCAGAGCAAATAAATGGTAACAAGAACCCAGAAAATGGCCTAAATAAACTATCTAATCACCTAGGAAATAGAGGCAGTGACAAACACATGCAACATCAACATAAAGATACTGAAGGAGAAATAAAAACACGAGCTTACTTAAAGAAAGCGCAATAATCTAAAAGAATTGGTAGCAATGACTACCAAGAATCATTAAGCAAGGAAGATGTCTTCAAAAAAGAAAAATGACTGACGGCAATGTAGCAGAGTGATGATAAGGAAGAAAAGTATTGAATAAAAGGGCAAAATGAAGGAGAAGGTGGCTACTTATTAGCAACGGTAAAGTAATCTAGACAATCCAAATCAAATGAACGAACACGATCAGTGAAAAACTTAAAAAGACCCATTCGGATGAAGAGGCATGATGTTTCAAGTTCCTAAGTGCATTAAATGTACGTCTCTTCAAAGAATAGTGACCTAGGCCATCAGATTCGACAGATCAAACAGTCCAGGACATTTCGAGATCAACTAAACTCTACTCAGAAAGTAGAAAAGACACCACTCTTGGGTCTTCGCTACTATCAGCCACACGATCAAAAGTAGATCAATGGCTAGCGACAAATTCCTTACTCAAGAAGCTTTTCACATGGATCAAAGATTAAGCTTGAGAATATTCATCATTATTACTTAAAGAAAGTTTGAGAGAAACCACTATTATATGGCAATAACCTATCGAGCAGCCATGACATCATCACATCGGGTTGACTAGTTTTGACATCCTTAAACTCAAAAGATAGGTAATCACGTGTACCAATATAACACCATCCAAAAACCAGCTCAGACGAGCTTGGATAAAGGAGAAACCAACAAAAAAAGGAAGTGAAGAAAGCAAATAGAGACCAGATTGATGACCCAAGCCAGTTAGGACAGAATAGAGTTTCCAGTTTTGAATGAATCAAAATTAAAAATTGGCGGACCCATGTTCCCACACCCCCTAAAATCAGACGTTTTCCTATAGGATAACCCTCTTAAGGGCCCAAAATTACTAGAAGGATAGCTCACTCTGAAGACAGGCCTAAAGTAATAACCATCAGGCAAGGTCATGGCAGAGCTGAACAGTGAAGAACCTGCTCAGATTCAAAAGGCCTGATCAGTCATTTGAAGCATTTGTTCAACACGGTCGACTAGAAACAACCAGTGAAGTCATCAGGAACAGGTCTTTGAGAATACCTTGGCCACGGCTAAGCCAAATAGGAATAGATTACCAAAAAACCAACCTGAGTTAGTCGAACATAGCCTCACACCTAACCAAACACATCAGCGAAGACAGTCCTAAAGAGTATACTGAGAATATGCTTAACATATCATAAAGATACCTGGCGTGTGACAGAAGCGAAATCAAAAGCATGATAGAAGAAGATCTACAAAAGGATATTTGGCGTGTGTCAGGCGTACAGTAGAAGGATATTTAGCGTGAGTCAAAAGCATAATAGAGGTAGAATACCCAAAAGGTCCTCTAAAGACCAGTACTATGAAAAGAAGAAAATGACCTTGAAGCGAGGGATGATGCCCAAAAAGTTAGAAGAATTAACAGTAAAAAACAACAAAAGATGTTAGATTTTCATGATCCTAAATATGTTTTGATCTATTTTCCTTATCAGATTCCCATTATAAAAAAAATATTTTAACTTAAGTATCGCAGTATCTTTGTCGGAATCCATTCCGACAAGACTATTATTGTAATTGTGTTAATGTTTTACAAATTTTACCACAATTAATAGTAGAAAGAGGCCCGAGCCCTTACAGATAAGTCCAATCAAGACAAAATTTAAATACTAATTCTCATTAATAAAATAAATTTAAAATTCGTTAATCTAAAGAACTGCTTTTTTTAATCAACAATAATAAAAATTTACAATGATGAAGCAAACGAATGTAGCCCTCAAATTGAAGATAAACCACTATAAATATGCGTGTGCCTCTTTTTTTTTTTTAGTCTTATTTTATTGCTTTTGGCAGTGACAGACTATAAAACTTTTCTTGAATTATGCTAATCCAAATTATCGATTGCATCAATTGCCGTTACCACTGTTCATATATAATGAAGTTATGTTTCTTTAATAATAATAATAATAATAATAAAAGTACGTTAACGATTAAAAGTTGATGAAAAATGGGTCTCAGTAATCTTAAACCATGAATTCATCATCCGTGGAAGCAAAAGCAAAATTGAAGGCCTAGAGGTGGATTATAGAAACGACGAATTGTATGATGAAAAATTATAAATCATAGTATGAATCTGAGGACCACCTTGATCTTCGTACTATCAATTTAGAATTATGATCTCATTTTTTGGTACTATTACAAGAAAAAAAAATGGATACATGACGCAATAAGATTTTTTTTTAATAAATAAATTTATTGACATTATTAATAATAATCAATAAACAATATAAAGGACAAATATCAAATTAGACATTACAACCCATCGAAAGAACAAAGCAAAATCATCACCTATCTATTACGTGGTTTACGCTTTTGCCAATTATGGAATATAAATATCTAATTCAAACATCTTTAATATTATAGAATATATTAAAAGTGAGAAATTTTTTATTTTGTTACATCACCAAATTATGTTTTTTCTAAATAAAATAGATTGAACCACAGAAAAAAATTCTTATAATCTTGTTAAAAATAAATTTATCTTTAATTTTTTTATAAAAAAAAAAGACCTCGCACAATCAATTGACCGAGCGACAATTAATATGACAAACTAAAAGAATCTTGTGCCAAATATTATAAAAACAATTGCAGTAAAAACAAATGGTGAACTGTCTCACAAGAAAAAAAAAATTGAATACAGGAAGCAGTAAGGTTGTTTAAATCATTCATCCACTTCCATATTTTTAAAATTTTTTGGTAAATAAAAGTTTTCAATATCTGTGCTCAAAATATAACTTTAAAAAAAACCATATAATTCTCATATTCATATTACTTGTTTTACTACATATATGTGTATTGACATGAAATTTTTATAATAAAATATGAAAAATTATGATTTAAAATCTGAAACACTGAAAGTAAAGAAATTACCGTTACTCTTTCGTAGTTTTACGTTTTTATCACTCTCCTAAATTTTCAATAAATATCAATATTCCTCTTCTAAACACCATTTTCTATAGCTGAATGACTACTCTTAAATAGTTGAATTTTCATATTTGCACCCTAACAAAACTCAAATGTTAATTATCTTTTTTTTAGTGGTCCTAAAATTGTGAAAACTAAAATTATAATACCAGTACTACACGTGATAGACTTGTACATTACAAAATTTTAACGAAAGAGAAATTGCAATTGGTAAGTAGTTAGACCATCAATTCAACTTGATCGATTCTTGATGTATTAAACAAGAGAGCAATCAAAGTCATAGTATTGCTAATTGAGGATACTATAAACTCATTTTGCTTGCTTTGTGACTCATTTTTTACTCTTGAATTGACCTCGGTGAAAGTTTGCTATTCACCTTTTCCTCATGAAACTTTTGTATGGGTCTAGAAAGTACCTCTTGTTGTGTAGATTTTTAGATCAAAGAGAGAATATGACATACGTTTTTATTGATGAAAACTTAAATTTATAGAGTTTATGATAAAAAAAAAATTGATAAATCTAAAAGAGGAATTAATCTAATTGGACTTGAAAAGTCAAATACAACTAGGATACAAAGTTATTTGAAGAGAAAAAAATAAATTAATGTAAACTAAGTAAATAAATTGAAAAACAAAATTAAAATTTGGATATCCTTTTATCATACCTCTGCAAGATGGAGCTCTAAGAGGTAAATCCATTCTTGCTTTCAAAAGGAGAGGTTGAGTGTGCAAAATAGGTGTGGTGAGGTTGCCCTTAACTGTGGCTCTTTGGGAGGAACTTTTAAAGTTTCCAATATGAGTCTTTCAAATTGCTGATGTGATGAAGTACTTTATAAATCTAAAACTATAAATTTCATTGTTTGCATTTGTTTGATGTGGTTCGATCAATAAAGAGGGAGGTTATAATTTCTTTGTCTACATCTGTCTGATGTAAGTCAATCAATAAAGTAAAAGGTTATAATTCTATTGTCTTTATTTGTTTGATGTGATTTGAGCAATGGTGTTGAAAGTTGAAGTACTTAATGGAGCTCTATGATGTGAAGTAAAGGGTGCCACATCAATTGGTGCAGGAGACAATGGAACATCGCGATATGGAGAAGTTGGCATAACAGTAGAGGGAGTAGTATTATAGCGTAACAATATGAAGAGGTAGGCACCGCAACGTTGGGGCAAGTAATATTATAGGTTTAGTTTTACATTTTTATCACTTTTTCTATTAAAATGTAAATAAGTATTGATATTCCTTTTTTGAATATCATATTCTATTTTTTCTTAAAACTTACTATTTAAAATTAGTGATTCAAAATTAAGGATGAGTTTTAATTTTGAGTTGGAGACCAATGAAGAGTTATTAAGAAGTCTAGTACATGAAAGTGGTGCTAGGAATAAGCAAAATGAAAAGCCAAAAGTAAGTAACTGTTCCTATGACAAGTATTGTTTATGTAGAACCTTATTGGTATTTCCTGTTTTATCTCCACTGACTTCTTTAAAAGTATTAATATTCCTTTTTTGAATGCCATATTCTATTTTTTCTTAAAACTTACTATTAAAAATTGATGATTCAAAATCAATGATGAGTTTTAATTTTGAGTTGGAGATCAATGAAGAGTCATCAAAAAGTATAGTACATGAAAGTGGTGCTAGGAATAAGCGAAATGAAAAGTCGAAAGCAAGTAACTGTTCCTATGACAAGTACTGTTCATGTGGCACCTTATGGGTATTTCCTGTTTTGGCTCCACAAACTTCTTTAAAAGGGATTTGGACTCCTATAAGTAAGGACTATTATTCAAACTAAGGTTAGTATTTTATGAACTCTTGAAATTACACATTTAATAAGGATTTTAAATTATTGTTTTGTATTAGTAGTGTCTTTAACCCCTCTTAACTTAAGTATGTTTACAATATTATACCTAATTAGCTTTTAACTGTTTTATGGTAGGTTCGGTAAAATAGTCATAACTTTTTACCTAAGAATCTAATTTGAGTGATTCTTGATTCTGTGAAGAGCTGACTCAATGGGCTAACATATTCTTTTTCATAAGGCATTTGAAATTTAAGCATTTAGAGGTTGAAAATGGCCTAGAACAGAACTAATCTGCAGTACAGGCCCAATCCAAACATTCATCAGTATTTGGCTCATAACTATAAAAATACATATCTAATACGTATGAGATAACTTAAATTGGATAGATAAGAGACTTATCTATAACTTCAAAGTTTTTAGTGACAGCTAATTTGGATCACATCAATTCCAAATTAGATAATTAAGTGGGTCCATTAATGATAATCAATATAAATTATTTGCCACCCTTCTTGACTTTTATCATCCAAATGATTCCATCTTTATTTGTCTTGATTTATTCATATTTTTAGATAAATAAATAGCATGTTTATGCTTAAAGAATGTAATTAAAGAGTTAAAATTTAGTTCAAAATACTTATTTATGAATTTATTAGTTGCACATTTATTATTAATAAATTATGTTAATTTTAAAGGCATTAAAGATATTATAGTACTTTACTCATGAAGATATGTACCTAAATTTACTAAGGTGTTTTTTTTTTTAAAACATTTCTTAACTAACAAACTTTATAAAAATAAATATAAAAAAGAAGTAGAAGTAAGCCATCACCATAACTATTTTCATTGGGGGATGACATTGTAACTCTTAAAAGATATAAATTTATTATTCATTACAAGTCCATAAATTTGTCTAAAGGAAGATAAACTAAATTTGTCTAAAAGTATAAAATAATAAAGTCCTTGTGCCTCCTTCAGTTGTGTCCAAGTCATCCATGTTTTATAACTCCGATCAAAATGATTCTATTTCCCCCGATATGCTATTGCTAGCAGAGATATCAGATTGATCATTGTGTTCTTGTAAAATGTTAATTTTTTTTTTACTTTCACCAATCTTTCCCTTTCTGGTGTATATTTCTATCAGCTGGCAGAAATCCTTCCCTTAAGAACCTCATGAAGATGTTTTACTTGTAGATTGCAGCAAGTCATAATGGTTTGTGTTTCCACAATAAAAAATACATAAACCTACATTTTGATAGAACTAGAGTTTCTCATTCACACGAAAATAATCAATGTGGAATCACAGTGGAGTTCCTTCATGCATCGAAAGTCAATTCCAAGTAAAAATTACACAAACAAGATAATCTGGAAAAAAAAATCTCTGGGCAACCACCTGAAACAAGATAAGACGTGAGAAGCTTTATAGGTTGTAAATTAACTTAAACATGTCTAATTTTCTATCAACTAGTCTAAGCCAACGTGAATGTGTCTCTCTATTGTCTCCATCCATACCACAGACTTATGAAAGAGATTCTAGAATTAACAAATAGATTCAGAAACTTAGTACAGAATGAGCTAACTAATGCAGTGATGTTACAATTATCCTAATGCAGACTCATATGCTATCGTATATGTTCAAGTAATTTTTTTTTTTATGAACATAGTTGGCAGTTGCAAGTCTTCTTCCATCTCTTTTCTTTTTCTTTAATTTTATTATGTTCAAGTAATTTTTTTTTTTTTTTTTCCTAAGGTGAAAGAATGAACCTTTTGACAACGTAATAAGATATACTTAACTTTTATTTATGAATTTAAAGTTTCATTCTTAAGCTATGCAAATTTATATATGATGTATTTATTTTATTTGTAATATTAATACCCTTTTTTTGTAAAGTAGTGTATCTTGATTTATTATAGACAATTTTTATAGTTGGCACAATAAATTTTTTAAATCATTTATAAGATTTGGCATAGATACCATTTCTTGTAAAGTGAGAGTCTTGATTTATTATAGACAAATATAAAGATTGACATAATAAATACTTTGATGCAGGACAAGCATTGATGGATCGTGATTTTGTTCACGAAGATGAAAGTTGTTGATATCGTTCAACAAAAACGTAAATTGAAAATGGTATAATACTAATTCAAGAGTAAAGTTACTTAATACTTAAGTTCTGAAATTACAAAGCCTGAATGTTTTCCCTCTTATCTCTCATGTATTTATAGAGACCTATTGGGATTTCTAGAATTTATTACAGCAATTAATGACAACTTGCAACTGTCAACTACTATCAACAACCAAGGTATTTAGATACCAGCATTTATTACAACACAATTAATGAAAACTACTAACAACTACCAATATTGAATTTTACTTCAAAACTAATTATTAAATTGTTAACCACACCTATAAATGTAGTTGTAGGCTCTTGAAAGTTTTTCATGACATGAGCTACACACATGGGCTATTGTGTTGCTGTCCCCATCATTCTCCCCTACTTGAAAAAAACTTGTCATCGAGTGACCATATAGGTTGCCTTTAGGATGATAGGTAGAGATATCTGCTACATCGAAAGTTCTTTATATGCCTATGTCATCGGGTAGGTCTATCACATATGCATTGTCATTGATCCTCTTCAAAAATTTAAAAGGACTATAACATTTCTGCATTAGTTTGCCATAAACTCCTACAGGTAGCCTCTCATTATGTAAGTGTATCATCACATTATCGCCCACTTCAAACATTTGATGTTTTCGATGCTTGTCTACAGCTGCCTTGTATTTGAGGTTATTCGTCTCCAAGGATTAATGCACCTCTTAGAATATCTTTGAATAGGTATCCGTTAAAGCAAACGTAACTATATAATAACCTGCAGTAGAAGAAAGTTTGACTAGGTCCACAATATGCCTTAGATTTTTAGTATAAACAATAGAGAAAAGACTTCTTCTGGTAGAACGATTAACTGAGTTGTTGTAAGAAAACTTAGTTTGTGCCAAAGCAGAGTCCTATTGTCCCTTATTGTTTCCACATATGCATCTAATCAGATTTCTTAAAGAACAGTTTACCACTTTTATTTGCCCATCGATTGAGGATGTGCTGCACCAGAAAATTTTAATGTAATCCCAATCCTTTTCCATAAAGTTAACCAAAAAGCTACCAAGAATTTGCTGTGTCTATTTGAAGTGATGGAAAGTGGTACACCATGTAAACGAACAACTTCTTTAAAGAATAGTTTTGCTACATGATGTGTATTTGTTGTTTTACGACATGGAATAAAGTGTGACATTTTAAAATATCGATCAACCACCATAAATACTGCATCATTGCCCCTCTAGGTCCTTGATAAATCAAGTGCAAAGTCCATAGAGATGTCATCCTAAGGCGTATTAGGAATAGGCAATGGCATGTACAAACCTGTGTTTTGTGACTGCCCCTTACTCGTTTGACAAGGTGGACACATTTCTACAAACTTTCAGCGTCTCTTTTAAGTTGAGGCCAGTACTAACATTCCTTCAAACTAGCTATGGTCTTGTCTCTACCCACGTGCATGCTCAACTCGCTATAATGCATTTTCCTTAGCAACTTGTCACGTAATGAGCTCCCTGGAATGCACAATCTGCTCCCTTGGAACAAATACCCATCTTGGACCAAATATTCACATAAGGGCTGTTTCATTAGGTACTTAGTCTATATATCATCAAAATCTTTATCATTTTCATATAGCTCCTTGAGTTGTTTAAAATTTGGAACTTCAGTAGAAATGATAACAAGTAGAATAGCATGACGACTTAGAGTGTCTGCCACTCGATTAGTAATTTCAAATTTATTAACAATGACATAATTAAATCTTTCATGATAAGTTGCCCACCTACACAACATACAATCAACATGCTTTTGCCCTCGAAAATGTTTGAGAAATTGCTGGTCAGAGTAGACAATGAAGTTTTTAGAAAAAAGATATGCCTCTCACATCTTTAGAGCACAGAACACAGCATAGAGTTTTTGTTGATATGTTGACCACTTCTATCTTACTTCACTTAACTTCTTGCTAAAGAATGCAATGGGCCTTTTTTCTTGTGAAAGAACAGCTCTTATGCTAATCCCGCTTGCGTCCAATTAAATCTTGAAAGTTTTGACCAAGTCAGGCAGAAGCTATGATCAGCAGCTTCTTCCTATTGAAATCATCATTTCTTCAAGCAATCGGTAATGGGTGCCATAATGGTACTGAAATTTTTAGCGAACCTGCGATAGAAAGTTTATAGGTCATGGAAAATTCTTACATTGGTTATAGTCTTCGGTTTTGGCCATTCTCTAATAGCTTTCACCTTTTCTTCATCCTTATGAATTTCCTCACTAATTGTAACAAATCCAAAGACCACTAGTCTATTTGTTAAAAATAAACATTTCTTTAAGTTTACAATTAGCTCATTCTTGCTCAATACAAATATAACTTGCCTAATATGATCAATGTACTCTTTTACATTTTTACTATAAATCAAAATATCATCAAAATAGACAACAACAAATTGGGATAAAAAAGATTTAAGTAGGTGGGTCATGAGGTGCATGAATGTACTTTGTACATTAGACAACCCAAATGGCATGACTAGCCACTCATATAGCCTACCTGTTGTTTTAAAAGCTGTCTTCCACTTGTCTCCCACACAAATTCTGATTTTGTGATATCTACTTCGCAGATCTATCTTGGTGAATACTTTAGCACCACTTAACTGATCAAAGAAGTCTTCAAGTCTAGGGATGAAAAGTTGGTACCTTGTGGTTATTTTTTGATAGCATGACTATCCATACACATCCTCCAACTTCCGTCCTTCTTTAGAGTAAACAAGGCAGGTATAGCATAAGGACTAATACTTTCTCGTATATGTCCCTTTTGTAACAGCTCCTCCACCTTCTCCTTCAAGATTTCATGTTCCTTTGGACTTATAGATAATGGAGCAGATTTGGCAAGCTAGCTCCAAGAACAAAAGCAATGCCATGTTGAATATTGCGCATTTAAGGCAACTGTGTCAGTTCTGCCATTACATCAACAAATTCTTCCAATAAGCATTAAATCTCCTTAGGTGTCGATTGTATGGGTTCCTTCATTCCCTTCACTATTAGAAAAGCACAGGTTTTGGCACATTTCATGTCCCTCACAAACTCATTCTCTCTAAGAGCCATAGACAATAATGTCTTCTCCTCCACTTTTGGCAAAGTGTTCTCTTGTTAGTTTGGAATCACAATTATCCACTTGTGATTTTAAGTAAAGGTATATGTGTTGTCCTCCCCCTTGTGAGTTGCATCAATATTAAACTGGCACAGCCTGCCTAGTAATACATGACATGCATCCATCTCCATAACATCATAAAGAACTTCAGATTTGTAAGTCTTCCCAAAAAATAATGGTAAATAACATTGTTGTATAATTTTTATGCTAGGCCCTTTCTTTATCCAACCAAGGCTGTACGGGGCTAGGTGTGGTTGTGTCTTAAGTTTAAGATGCTCAACAAGGATTTGTGAAACTAGGTTTTTATAACTATAACTATTAATCACAAGTTTACACACTTTGTTATCCACAGTGCATTTACCTTCGAAGATGCATTTGCGTTGCGTTTCATCAGGTTATTTTAGAGTTTATAGTAGCCTCCTTACAATGCATACGACTTCCTCACCATCTTTTTCAGCTACTTTGAAGTCACTATCCTTATCTACTATTTCTTGTTCATCATAGTTCTCCTTAGGCTCGCGTTGGGTGACATTAGCAAATTTTCATCTAGGATAATCACTAGATTTGTGCCCCATCTCATTACACTTGAAACATTGAATACCCTTTGAACTATCCACTATTTTATTCCCTTTTGTCTCAAGTTTTCTTTTATTTACCTCTTTACCCTTAGACTCTATAGGCTTGCTCTCAGATGTAGTATGGGTAAGCTTAGTGTTTGGTTTAATTCTGGAATAAAGTGGTGCCCTTGGATACCTTCTGGTTTTTGTTAGTCTCCCAGCCCTTAATGTCAAGTTTTGTCCTTTATCTATTAACCATATTTGTTGCATAGCTAACCTATCTTGGATCTCATCATTCAACCCGTTGACATGCCTAACCACTTGTTAATCCTTCATTTTTGTCAAGTTGCACCTAACTTACAACCTTAGAAACTCTTATGTATAACTTGAAATAAAATGAGTTCCTTGGATGCAATTTTAGAACTGTTGGAAGAGAGTTTGTTTATAATCCAACGATAGAAAGCAACCCCTTAAAAATGTTTTCATTTGGTGCTAATGACGAATAAGTGGCAGTCCTTTTGATCTTTGACCTTCTTGATGGCGTTGCCACCAAGTACTTGTACCCTTACGTAGTTTATAGGCCACTAAAGCTATCTTACGTTCTGGAGTTATATTTATAATTTCAAAGAAACTCTCTACCTTATACTCCCAATCCAGAAACTATTCTATATCAGTAGCACAATTAAAAGTAGGCAAATCAGCTTTTACCTTGTAAGAGTCATCATGTTGACAATGTTGTCTTCCCCTTTGTGCACCCAAGGCTGCTCCTCTTGTTTGTGATGTAACTTCAAGCTCATCTTCAGCTTCTTCTATTAAATTAACATTAATCGGTATAGATTACGGCTGTCTATGTGGTCTTCTCCTTGCAGCCATTGATTCTTGTTGTACTGGATCATTAACTATCAAACTCATAGTCAGTTTAGTTAATGTTGCCATACGTTCTTGTAATTCTATTATACGTGCTTCCATTATTTGCTCGAACGCATTCAAACGATCTCCATTCAAGTTACTGGAGCCCACCACCTCAAGACAAGGCTTTGATACCACCTGACGTAGGACAAGTGCTGATGGGTCGTTATTTTGTTCACAAAGATGAAAGTTGTTGATATCATTCAACAAAAATACAATTTGAAAATAGTAGAATACCAATTCAAAAGTAAAGTTTCTTAAAACTTGAGATCTGAAATTACAAAGTCTGAATGCTTTTTCCATCATCTCTCATGTATTTATAGAGATCCATTGGGATTTCTAGTATTTATTATAGTAAAATCATAATAACTTGCAACTACCAACAACTAAGCCATTTAGATACTAGCATTTATTACAACATAATTAATGAAAACTACCAACAACTACCAATACTAAATTTTACTTCAAACTAATTATCAAACTATTAACCACACTAATAAATGTAGTTGTAGGCTCTTGGAAGTTTCTCATCATATGGGCTACCCATATGGGCTGTTGTGTTGCTGTCCCCCATCATACTTGAACCATTTACAAGATTTGTTGTATAGTAAATGAAAGAAATAAATACTAGTTAATATATAAATGATAATGAACTTTAATTATTATATATTTCGATTAGAACCTTTTTTGTGTGAGGATTACAATTGAGTTATAAAAAAAGTTGAATATATTCATATTTCATATACCAAGAGTGGATCCCCCTAATCTTAGCTTTTATTTTAATTAGTTAATTGAATTATTATTTACAAACATCTTATACTGCTTTAATTGTCTTTAAAGTATTTATAATTTGTAATTTTAATTCCACTTCCATGTGGATCGACCCTGTTCTCACCGGGTTATATATTACTTTGACAATCCTGCACTTGGAATAAACTCCTATATTCTAGATGTGTGAAGTTTTTGGCACTGTTGTCGGAGAAGTGAAATTAACATTTTGTTTGTTTGTTTATTTTATTTTTATGGAAGGTTAAGCCTCCTAACTTGCTTTATTTTATTTATACTTCACTTGTAATTTTCATGGAAGGTTAAGCCTCCAACTCTTTATTTACTAACTTTTTTTTTCACTTATTTGTATTATTTATTGTTATTGTATTTTTTTATTTCTTTGTATAAGTGGTTGGTTTTGATTTCTTAATTCTCATCATTTGGTGAAAGGTAATTTTAGAACTTCCTTTGATAATTTATTGGATTCTCTTTCATCTTCTCATTCTTTACCTATTAACACCATAACCGAAAATCAAATTGAGAGACTTATAGTCCCAGAGGACAATCAGTCCCAACAAAATGACCATAACTGACCTAGAACAGTTAGAGACTATATGAACCCTACACGAACTAGTGCACCATCTTGTTTAATTTTTCCTCAGATGCAACATATTTTAATTTTAAACTGAGCATTATCCAACTTTTATCCACTTTTGTGGCTTTGATGCGGAGAACCCTTACCTACATTTAAGAGAATTTGAAGAAGTGTGTAACACTTATAATGACCAAATTTGCAGCATGAATACAATTCGACTTAAGCTTTTTTCTTTTTCTTTAAAAGACAAAGCTAAAACATGGCTACAAAACCTTAAGCTAGGATCTATTTCTTTACGGGATAAGATACAACAACAATTCCTAAAAACATTTTCCTTCTTATATAACAAATTCTTTCAAAACACAAATTACCACTCTTGCCAAGAAACCAAAAAAGACCCTTACCAATGTTGGAAAAGTATAAAGAATTACTTAATACCTATCCCCATCATGGCTTTGAAACTTTGAGATTAGTCTCAAATTTCTACGAAGGCTTAACACCCCAAGTTAGGTAAATGGTAGAAATAATGTGTAATGAAACATTTGAGGACAAAGACCCAGAAGATGCAAGGAACTATCTAGACTTACTAGTAGAAAATGTTCAAAATTGGGACACTGCTGGTACCTGTAAGACACCTAGTAAAATTCAAACCACTACAACTAGTGGGGGCATTTATCATCTTAAGGAAGACCATGACCTTCAATCCAAATTAGCATCCTTAGTTAGAAAAGTCAAAACCTTAGAAATGAAAAATAGTGGTCAATTAAAATTTGTTCAAGAAATTATGTGTCATATATATAAAAACCATTATCACTATACTAATGATTGCCCAACTTTGCCTGTATTTAGAGAATGTCTTTATGAATAAGCGCATTTTTTAAACACATACAAGCGATCAAACAATAAACCATATTCATAAAACTACAATCCTAGTGATGAACACATGAAAATGAATATTTATTAAGAGATTCAGTCACTGTTTAATGTCACTAATTTTAGCATTTTTGTACTTTTAGCTTAAAACAAAGTGTTCTGCTTAAATTGTGATTAATGAATGTTATTTGCACAGGTTTAGGCAAAATAGACATAGCTCTCAATGTAGAAATCGTAATGAAGAAATTCTTGAACTTGAAGTAACATGACTCAATATTACATAAACTTGAAGAATAGTGGAAAAGCCAAATCCAACACATTATGGGCAAAAAATTGAGATACAATAGAATCGGGCTACAACTTCCGCTCAGCTTGACCCAACTCATAAATTTAGACCGTATCTCACCAAATATGTACCCAATTGGAATAATTCTTGAAGTTGTGAAATACTAACGTAATTAGAAACAACTCTTATATTGATAATAAAGTCCAAATCAGCCGTTATCATAGACCAAATTGTCTTGCAAGCGGGTAAAAGGGTTGTTCACCAAAATCTAATGTATCTTTGGAATTTTGCTCATATCTCATTGGATATGCATCCAATTTGCATGAATATGGTGCCTATGGAAAGAAGAGACAAAATTCTACAACTTTCATGTCGGCTATAAAGGTTATCTCGGTCATTTACATTATCAAAAATGTACTATAAGTGAGTGAATTAGTTGTTGGCCTAATTTATTGAAGATTGATGTCACACGTGACATATTTTCATTCATTGCCTATATAAGGACACTCTTAGGACTTTTTCAACATTAGATAATTCTCTCTTATTTTCTTCTCAATAACATGCATTGTAATATATGCTAGAGTTCTTGCCAAGGCTAAAAGATGATTTTTTATGTGTAATAAATCTACTTCTATGCTTTGATTCGTTGTCAAGAGCTACAAATGTTTGTAAGTTTGGTTTTGATTAAACTCTTATCTATTTTGTTTTCTATAATCCAGAGGTTATAATTCTCATGTCTCATATATGTTCAGTCATGCTTTTCTTATGTGTTTGTTGTTGAATTATAATTGTTATTGGTTACATTATTTTATATGTTAATCTTTTACTGCAATATTGTCAATTGATATATTGTCGATCTTAGATAACATGTAAAGATAATAAATGTATGATATTCAAGTTGATATTTTACTGTAATATCATCAAAATGATATATTGTCGATCTTAGATAACTTGTAAAAATGAACATGATTTGTGTTAATATTTGCAAAATAGTTTAGTCATATCAAATGCATGTGTTATCAAATGTGCTATATTTTACATATCTTTCAATTGATTGTTTAGAAGTAAAACTGTCAATCGCGTTATAATCATTGAATCAAAATATAGAGTAGATTATAAAGCATAATTGTGATTCTCGAAGTCTTGTTTAAATCATCATAAGACATTTTTCTCAATTCATAGACAATTCTATCTCATCCATTTAAACCAATTAATTAATTTTCTCCTTTGCTACTGCTTTAATATTTTACTTCACCAACCTATTTTACCAAAAGCTTCCTCGTGGGATCGATACCTCAATCTATACAGCAGTAGCCGCATTACATTTTGAGCATAAACATCTGGTTGGATAAATCATCCGAATTTTAGTTAAAGTAATGACACTCAAGCGCGGGCTTCATAACCACCTTTTCAAGCACACCAAAATTTTTAAAACCATCAAGGTTATGCACCAAATGTTGCACCTGCTAAGAAAATTTGTGAAGAAACTTTGCATGCATTCATTGAAAAAAAAAAGTCTATTAATTGTCAAAATACTCAAACATTTGCTGATTTGAAAGATACTCTTATTAAATTTTCATCCGCACAGAACATTCATGAGAAAGAAAAATTTCCTTCTCAAACACAACCAAATCCCAAATGACAACATAACTCAAATGTATGTAGTTCATCAAGCCAACACATGGATCAAGATAAACAAAATTTGACACCGTTGCCGAGGAGGCACACTAAGCAAAAGTCGGTTGCATTTATCAAAACTAAAGCGGTAACTTTGTACATTTTCTTTTCTTTGTAAAATCTTGGTTTTATTTCCTTTGTTGTAATTTATTTTATTATTCATGGTTAGTTCTACCACCTGACTTAGTTTGGTTTCTTAGTTAATTTGTTATATTTTATATTATTTTAATGGCTAGTTCTACCGCCTAACCTAGTTTATTTTTTTTATTGCACTTTATTTATTTATTGCACTTTAGTTTATTTATTATACTTTATTTATTTATTGCACTTTATTTTTTTATTTATTTATTGTATTTTATTTTTATTTTCTTTTATTTAATTATTGTACTTTATTTTCTTTAATTAATATGTTATATTTTTATTTTATTTTAATGGTCGGTTCTACCACTTAACATTTTATTTATTTACTTATTGTACCTTTTTTAAAATTTATTTATTGTACTTTATTTTAGTTTTTTCCTTTTATTTATTTATTGTATTTTGCATTTTATTTTCTTTTATTTATTGCACTTTTTTATTTATTTATTTACTTATTGTACTTTTTTTAATTTATTTATTGTATTTTTTTCTCGTACTTTACAATTTATTATCTTTTGTTCATTTATTGTATTTATATTCCATGGTTGGTCTTACCACCTAACTCATTTCTATTTCTTGTTGTGTTTTATTTTACTTATTAATTTTCCTTGAGCATTTCTTTCATAAAAAAAAAAAAAAAATTGTTAGGATGTATTCATCGACTTAGAGACAAACGAGAAAGATTTGTGAGAGAAGTAGAACTAGAACCACCACCACAGTTTGTAAAGGAAGAGAATTCACCATCTAGTTCATCTTGTAATTCCAACACAATGAGCCAACACGAAGATAACCCTGTTATGACTCTAATAGATTACTTGCATCCTACTCGCACAACCACACCATCATGCATTATATTTTCACCTAACACATCATATTCAAATTTTAAACCTGGAATGATATAACTTCTACCCACTTTTCATGGTCTAGATAGTGAGAATCCTTATGTACATGTTAGGGAATTTGAAGAGGTAATTGCTACATTCCATAGCCAACCTGAAGCCATAGACATTGTTACGCTTAAATTTTTCCCTTTTTCTTTGAAAGACAAATTAAAGAGTTGGCTATACTCTTTAAGGTCGAACTCTATAGGAACTTGAGCAGAAATGATCCAAGCATTTTTCAATAAATACTTCCAACAACACAAAACTAATGGCCTGAAAAGACAAATTTCTTCCTTTTCCCAAAAAAACAGTGAAACCTTATATTAAGCATGGGAAAGGTTTAAAGAGTTGCTAAATCTGTGCCCTCACCATGGGTATGAAAATTGGCGCTTGGGTAGCTAATTTTATGAGGGATTCACAATTAAAGAGTGTCAATTTATTGAGATGACGTGTAATGGGGAGTTCCTTCACAAAGATCCAAAGGAAGCCATAGAATTCCTTAATGACTTAACTGAAAAAGCCCATACATGGATTGGACCTAGCATTACTAAAAGCACAAATAGGTCACGACCCAATGGAGTTTTTCATCTTAGGGAAGAGGATAACCTCAATGCCTAATTAGAAGTCTTAACTAGGGAGTTAAAGGCCTTGAAAACCAAAGATAGAAGGGTCACTCACATGGTTGCTAAGGTTGAGTCACACGATATTTTGTCTGTGGAGGAGTGAAACACTGTAATGCCCTAGGAATATACAAGAAGCCTTATTCACCATATTCTGAAACCTATAATCCTAGCTGGAGAAACCACCCAAACTTCAGTTGGAAATCTGATCAACAAGCCAACAACCATTAGAAATAAGAACAACAGGCACCTAAGTCTTATGTTGCACCTCAATATAATGCACGACTAGTCATGAGTCCTTTAAAGGATACATTACAAGCATTTATAGAGGCACAAAGTAAGACTAATAAAAAATTTAAAACAGTTCTTGCGCAGGTGATAGATGAAAATAAAGAAATCAATAGTCAAATCACAAAGCTGACCAGTGCCTTAACTGTAAAAGAGTGAGGTAAGTTTCCATCTCAACCTCAATCTAATCCAAAAGGATAATTCATGGCACAAGCTTCTACTTCTGATGCTCAAAATCTCTAAGAAGTCAATGCCATTACTACTCGAAGTGGTAAGATTGTAAGTGAGCTTACTTATGAAATTAACACATCTACGAGTAGTAAAGACGCCCCCCCCCTTGAAAAAGAGGCCATAGTGGAAAGAGAGCCCAAAATAAGTTTTCAATCCCAGTGCCTTTTCCTTAAGCTCTTCGACCGGTTGAAAAAAATTCAGAAATTCAAGGTGAGATTTTGGAACATTTAAAACAAGTTAAGATTAATCTTCCCTTGGTGCATTTAATTATGTAGGTTCCAACTTATGCCAAAGTCATCAAGGATCTATGCACTATCAAAAGAAAACACCATATAAAGAAAACTACATTTTTGGCAGAATAGGTACGTGCAGTGATTGAACAAAAGACACTACCTAAGTATAAAGACCCAGGATATCCCACAATCTCCTGCCAAATTGGGACATATGAGTTTGGTCAAGCTTTGTTGGACTTAGGAGCAACTGTAAATTTAATGCCTTATTCTATTTACTTGCAATTGGGACTTGGTGAGATTAAACCTACATCTGTAGTCCTACAATTAGCTGATCGATCAATTAAAAAATCACGGGAAATAGTAAAAGATATTTTGTTGTAAATTGATAAATTTTACTACCCTATTGATTTTCTTGTTTTAGAAACTCAGTCTGTTGTTAAATAGAGTCAAAAATCCCTCTTTTGGGAATATGACTCTTGAGGTGAACATTATCAATATTGGTAAAAAACCATGAGAAAAAGACGAATGCTATCATTCATATATGATAGACACACTTGTAGTGGAGGAAGCTTATAAAAATTATGTCTCTGATTCTTTGAAAAACCTTCTCAATTTTGATTTTGAAGAATTGTATTATCTTGATGTAACAATTGATATATTTAGTATTTTTGACTCACAAGATAAAGGGACTCGATTTTGGCAACTACGCTTTGAAGAGTTGCCACGAGAGAGGGAGAAACCAAAACCATCAAACCTCGAGACACTACAAGTTGAGCTTTCTCCACTGTCTAAAGGTTTGAAACATGCATTCTTAAGACCAGGCGATACCTTTCCTATCATCATTTTTTCTGAACTTAGTGTTGAACAAGAGGAAAAATTGATAAAATTGTTAAAAGAACATAAGTCTACACTAGGTTGGACCATAGCTGATATTAAAGGTATTTCTCCATTGATATGCTCCTATAGAATTCATTTAGAGGAAGGTACCCAACCTTGTAGAGACCCACAAAGAAGACTTAACCCAACAATAAAAGAAGTAGTAAAGAAAAAGGTCTTAAAACTATTAGATGTGGGTATAATCTACCCAATTTCTGATAGTCAATGGATAAGTCCAACTCACGTAGTTCCTAAGAAATCTGGGGTTACCATTGTGGAAACTAAGAATGGGATACCTGTTCCAACTAGGGTGGTAAGTGGTTGGCGAATGTGCATTGATTATAGAAAATTAAACATAGCCACTAGGAAAGACTATTTTTCATTGCCTTTTATCGACCAAATTTTAGAACGTGTAGCTGGGCATCCTTTTTATTGCTTTCTTGATGGGTATTCAGGATATTATTAGATTGAGATAGCTATAGAAGATCAAGAAAAAACTATTTTTACAAGCCCTTTTAGTACTTATGCTTTTCGTAGAATGCCATTTGGATTATGTAATGCACCAACTACTTTTTAGCATTGTATGTTGAGTATTTTCTCTGTTATGATTGAAAAATGCATTGAAGTTTTTATGGATGATTTGACTATTTTTGGTAATTCTTTTTATTTATGCCTACTTAACTTGAAAGCTGTTTTGAGTAGGTGTGAAGAAAAATGACTTGTGCTAAATTAGGAGAAATGTCATTTCATGGTATCTTCAAGAATCATTTTGGGGCACATTGTATCTGAAAGAGGGATAGAGGTTGACAAGGCCAAAATAGAATTAATCTATAAATTACCTACACCAAAAACGGTAAAAGATGTCCGATCTTTTCTTGAACACCTTGGCTTTTACAAAAGGTTTATACAAAACATTTCTACCATATCTAGACCATTGTGTAACCTTTTGCTAAAAGATGCAGAATTTACATGGACACAAGAGTGTGAGGAGGCATTTCGAATACTCATTGCCAAACTCACCACCGCTTCTATCATGCAATCACCGAATTGGAACCTCCTATTTAAAATTATGTGTGATGCAAGTAATTATGTTGTAGGAGCAGTTCTTGGGCAATGTAGGGAGGGAAAACTCTTTGTTGTTTATTATACTAGTAGAACTTTGAATGATTCTCAAATGAATTACACTATTACTAAAAAAGAACTACTAGTTGTTGTTTTTGCCTTAGATAAATTTCGTTCTTATTTGATTGGTTCACCTATTGTTATTTTTACTGACCACGTGGCCTTTAAGTACCTTTTTTCTAAGAATGATGCTAAAGCCCATTTAATTAGGTGGATTCTTCTTTTGTAGGAATTTGATTTAACCATCAAAGACAAGAAAGGCATTGAAAATGTTATTGCTGATCATTTATCTCGCCTTGAGTTCACTGACTCCACTGATTTGCCACTCATTCGAGATGATTTTCCTGATAAACAACTTTTTGCTATAAGCCAAATACCTTGGTATGCACATATCGTAAATTATTTAGTTTGTGGTGAACTTCCATCTAACTAGAGTGCACAAGATAAGCGTAAGTTCTTGATTGAGGTAAGTAATTTTTATTGGGATGATCCATATATTTTTAAATAATGTCCTGACCAAATTATGAGACATTGCATTCCTGAAAATGAAGTTTCTAGTGTTTTAAAATTTTGCCATAGTGCTGCTTATGGTCATTTTTCTATGAAGAAGACTACTGTAAAAATTTTATAGTGTGGTCTTTACTAGCCCACTTTGTTCAAAGACGCTAATAATTTTTGTCGTTCCTGTGAAAGATGTCAAAAGTTAGGTGCTTTATCTCGAAGACATATGATGCCTCTTAACCCTATTCTTGTTATCGAGATATTTGATTGTTGGGATATCGATTTTATGGGTATTTTTCCCTCATCTTTTGGCTACATTTACATCCTTTTAACTATTAACTATGTATCAAAATGGGTGGAGGCTGTAGCTTGTCGTACTAATGATAATATAACTGTGGTAAAATTCTTAAAAGAAAATGTGTTATCTAGGTACGGTATGCCACGTGTCATCATTAGTGACCAAGGAACACATTTTTGTAATCGTTCTTTTGAAACTTTGATGTGTAAGTATGGTGTTCTTCACAAAGTCTCCACTGTATACCATCCACAGACAAATAGACAAGCCAAGCTAGTAAATGTAGAGGTTAAATAGATTTTGGAAAAGACGATTAACCCAAATCCCAAAGATTGGTCTCTACGCATTTCTGATGCATATGGGCATATCGCACTGCATACAAAACCATCTTAGGAATATCTCCATACTGGCTGGTTTATAGGAAAGCTTACTATTTACCTATTGAACTAGAGCATAAAGCTTATTGGGCTGTCAAAGCCCTTAACTTTGATTTGAGTGCTGCAGGCCTTCAGAGAAAGTTACAATTGTCAGAAATAAAAGAGCTACAAAATAACGTATATGACAACTCCAGAATTTACAAAGCTAAAATAAAGCAGCTCATGACAAACAAATCTCAAGAAAACACTTCGAGCCAAATCAACAGGTCTATCTTTATGATTCTTGATTGCATTTACACCCTGGAAAGTTAAGATCTCGATGGACTGGTCCATTTATGGTAAGACACATTTTTTCTAATGGTGCTATCGAAATCAAGGACCTCACTGATGGACAAACTTTCAAAGTGAATGGACAGTGGCTGAAAAGCTATATGAAAAAGGTAGACCGCTCTATGTACCTAGACAAGATTCCTCTTATGGATCCTGCCTATCATACTTGATCAGGTTCAATCTATCTATACAATATTTTATATTTTGTCTATATTTTACCTTTTGACTTTTTATTTTTTCTTTTATTTTCTTTCACATTTTATTTTACTTTTTTTTTCTTCAGTGTCATTTTATTTCCTGGTCAAGTGGCGGATACGGTACTCTGTAACTATTAAAGTCAGTTTCTTAGTTCCCTAAATATTGTCCCTCAAACTATACAGGCATCTCTTTTCTTTCTTTCAAAATAGATTGCATTCTTGCCAACCTTAAAAAACGTTTTCCTTCATTGCTTCAAAATGCTCTACTTAAGATTTAAAAAGCACGGTATGAAAGACTAAGGCTATTAATGTTGAGTAATATCCCTGTGGATCTTCGTTGGTTAATTAAAGTTAAGGTCGGATTATCTGGTAAGTCTGCAAATTATTTTGTTTCTCACATGCCTAGTCTTGGAAGAAGCTCTTATGCCAAAAGGCGATGAACAAAGAGGTTACAAGTCTGTCATAAATGTGCTCGATGGAATTGTAACTGGAGTTGTCGTTCTTTAGGATTTGCATCTAGAAACTGAGAAGACAAAATTCAGTTCATTAAGGATGGACTGAGTAAGGATTTTTTAGATGATATCCTATTGACTCTTAAGATGCATCCCTGTGAACTTGTTCAACGTGAAATTCTCGATTTATGGAACAAATTCAAAAATAAACATCAACGGTATAGTCTCGGGAATCTGACTCTAAAAGACCTTGTTTGCCAATTTATAAGAAAATTGGATGGGAAGCCTATCTCTGACCCATAGAGGGCGTTTAAGCTGTTACTGGACGTAAAACCAAAGGAAGATATAAGCCACAATCACAACTACCTATAAATACATGTGTTTTAAATTCAAAATTTTATTTTATTTTGTTTTATTTTATGAATAATAGGGCTACTTATGTAGATGTCTTAAATTTAAATCTTTTTGTTCAATAATGCATGTGGGTCATTATGTTTAAATTTTTGTGTTTTATTTTTAACTATCTTCTGGCAAACTGTCAGGTTACCACAATCATTATTATCATTTGATACTCTATAAATACAACACCTCATTTTTTTATTTTTATATATTGAGATAAAGGTGAGTGTAGATATGGAGAAAACCCCAATTCAATGATTCCGAAATATATGTGTATTTTGTGGATCTAGTCCTAGGGGAAATAAAGTGTTTGTAGAAGTAGCAAACAATCTAGGAGAAGCATAAGCTGCAAGAAAAATTCATTTGATTTATGGAGAGGGTAGCCTTGGGTTAATGGGATGTGTGTCATTTATGAGGAAGTCAAGTTTTAGGTATTATTCCTATAGCTTTAGCCGTGGAAAACCTGATTGGGAAAACAATAGGGGAAGAATTACGAGTCTCATCTATGCATGACCGTATAGCTAGAATGCTTTACAATGTAGACGATTTTATTGCTTTACCAAGTGGTTTTGGTACCTTGGAAGAAATTTTTTGAATTGCCTCTTGGGCCCAGCTGAATATCCACTAAAAACCCATAGGTTTGTTGAATGTTAATAACTATTTTGATTGCTTACTTTGTTTTCTTGATCAAGCTGTGGAACAGAATTTTATTTCACAATCGACGTGACAGATCTTCATTTTTACCACAAATGCGGATAAATTGTTTGACAAATTACAGGCAGTTACCTACGAACCTAACCCAGCGATAACTCGAATCGATTGGTCAGTGGGCCTTAACAAGTGAAAATTGGATCTGACACTTCATTTGTAAAATTTTCTTTGTTTTATTTATTTATCAACATCATCATTTTAGTTTATATTTGCTTAAATGTCTCTCAGGTTTGTTTCTTTCGAATAACTGGCATTTTAGGTATTTTTTCCTATACTTTATCTCTTTCTATTTAAACATTGAGGGCAATGTTTCATCCGGTTTGGGGGAGGATAGTAGAGACAAGTTGCACTTTCCAAAAAAAATAAATTTGGTCCAATATTTGATTAAAATAGCAGAATAAAGAGTTCATTCTTGAACTCTTGAGATGCATTCTAAGTCAAATTAGAATGGCAGAGTAAGGAGTTTTAGTTCTAACTTTTGAAACGCATTTTAACTAACTTTTTATTGTTTTATTTTATGTTTCATGTATTGTTATTTATTGCTTGTAGTCTTAATAATTCTTGTATAAAGGAATTTGTTTTTCTGCCTAGGTATGATTTCAAAATTGTTTAGGTTGAGTCACTGTTTCTATTTAGGTTACTAAAGAATGACTTCCAAAATATTTTTTAGCACAATGTTAAGCCTTGTGGTAAGACGGATGATTCAATTTATATAGCCAATAAAATTTCAATGTTTAAGTATATATTTTTTAAATATATACTTTGAATTGATTAATTTTTGTTTAGATTGATATTATTTGAATTAAGGAATAAGTTGATTGCATTTGTGTATAAAATATTTTGGTGAGAAACTTTTGTAATGCTTCGTTGTTTTCTTCAAAAATACAAAAAAAGCAACAAAAAAAATACCAAAATACCAAAAAAATTTAAAAAAAATAGAAAGAAAAAAAAACTGAGAATCAATTTAGTTTAATAAAGTCTTTATTCAATTTTAAAAGACAATATTTTTTTTTGTAAGGCAGTTTTCTTACCAAGCTATATTGGTATTATTCTTACAAGACAATTAAAGTCCTAAAGCTAGTACATATTAAGAATAATTGATTTTTAAACAATTAATTTTTCTATCTTTGGATCAATGTTAGTTTATATGTCTGTTCCTAAAATTGACTTTTTCTTGAGTGCTTAACTGTTTTCCAACTCCATAAGAGAAATCCTAACCTTTTAAAACAGTCATACACCTGTGAGGATATAGAGTTTAGGCTTTTACTTGAAGAAATTCTCAAGGCTATATCTGTTGTAGTTTATGATAAGATGGTTACGGCTTAGTTCACACACACACAAAAATTTTGGAAGTTATAATTGAAAAAACCATAATAGCAATAGTGATCTTGAATTGACTTTTTGTTTGAAATACTTAGGTAGTTTTGCATATTCTATTTACGCTTGAACTACTAGAGACTAGCAATAAGCTGGTTGGGGGCTGTGATGAATACATGAAAATGCATATTTATTAAGAGATTCAGTCACCATTTAATGTCATTAATTTTAGCATTTTTGTACTTTAAGCTTGAAATAAATTGTTCTCCTAAAATTGTGATTAATGAATGTTATTTGCACAGGTTTAGGTAAGATGGACATAGCTCTCAATGTAGAAATCAAAATGAAAAAGTTCTTAAACCTAGAGCAACATGACTCAATCTTACACAAACTTGAAGAATAGTGAAAAAGCCAAATCCAACATGTTATGGGCCAAAAATTGAGATACAATAGAATCGGGCTACAAATTATGCTCAGCTTGACCCAACTCACAAATTTAGACCGTATCTCACCAAATATATACCAAATTGTTATAATTCTTGAAGTTATTAAATACTAACTTAATTGGCAACAACTCTTATATTGATGGTAAAGTCCAAATTAGTCGTTATCATAGACCAAATTGTCTTGCAAGCGGGTAAAAGGGTTGTTGACCGAAATCTAATGTATCTTTAGAATTTTGCTCATATCTCATTGGATACTCATCCAATTTGCATGAATATGGTGCCTATGAAAAGAAGAGACAAAATTCTACAACTTTCATGTCGGCTATAGAGGCTATATCGGTCATTTACATTATTAAAAATGTGTTGTAAGTAAGTGAATTAATTATTGGCCTAGTTTATTGAAGATTGATGTCACACGTGACATATTTTCATTCATTGCCTATATAAGGACACTCTTAGGACGTTTTTAACATTAGATAATTCTCTCTTATTTTCTTCTCATTAACATGCATTGTAATATATGCTAGAGTTCTTGGCAAGGCTAAAAGATAAATTTTTATGTGTAATAAATCTACTTCTATGCTTTGATTCATTGTCAAGAGCTACAAATGTTAGTAAGTTTGATTTTAATTAAACTCTTATCTATTTTGTTTTCTATAATCCAGAGGTTATAATTCTCATGTCTCATATATGTTCAGTCATACTTTTCTTATGTGTTTGTTGTTGAATTATAATTGTTATTGGTTACATTATTTTATATGTTAATCTTTTACTGCAATATTGTCAATTGATATATTGTCGATCTTGGATAACATGTAAAGACAATAAATGTATGATATTCAAGTTGATATTTTACTGCAATATCATCAAAATGATATATTGTCGATCTTAGATAACTTGTAAAAATAAACATGATTTATGTTAATATTTGCAAAATAGTTTAGTCATATCAAATGCAGGTGTTATCAAATGTGCTATATTTTACATATCTTTCGATTGATTGTTTAGATGTAAAACTGTCAATTGCGTTATAAACATTGAATCAAAATATAGAGTAGATTATAAAGCATAATTGTGATTCTCGAAGCCTTGTTTAAATCATTATAAGACATTTTTCTCAATTCATAGACAATTCTATCTCATCCATTTAAACCAATTAATTAATTTTCTCTGCTACTGCTTTAATATTTTACTTCACCAACCTATTTTACCAAAAGCTTCCTCTTGGGATCGATACCTCAATCTATACAGCAGTAGCCGCATTACATTTTGAGCGTAAACACCTGGTTGGAGAAATCATCCGAATTTTAGTTAGAGGAATGACACTCAAGCGCGGGCTTCATAACCACCTTTTCAAGCACACCAAAATATTTAAAACCATCAAGGTTATGCACCATATGTTTCACTTGCTAAGAAAATTTGTGAAGAAACTTTTCATGCATTCATTGAAAAACAAAAGTCTATTAATTGTTAAAATACTCAAACATTTGCTGATTTGAAAGATACTCTTACTAAATTTTCATCCGCACTGAACATTTATGAGAAAGAAAAATTTCCTTCTTAAACACAACCAAACCCCAAATGATAACATAACTCAAATGTATGTAGTTCATCAAGCCAACACATGGATCAAGATAAACAAAATTTGGCGCCGTTGCCGAGGAGGCACACTAAGCGAAAGTCGGTTGCATTTATCAAAACTAAAGCGGTAACTTTGTACATTTTCTTTTCTTTGTAAAATCTTGATTTTATTTCCTTTGTTGTAATTCATTTTATTATTCATAGTTGGTTCTACCACTTGACTTAATTTGTTTTCTTAGTTAATTTGTTATATTTTATATTATTTTAATGGCTAGTTCTACTGCCTAACCTAGTTTGTTTTTTTTATTGCACTTTATTTATTTATTGCACTTTAGTTTATTTATTGTACTTTATTTATTTATTGCACTTTATTTTTTTATTTATTTATTGTACTTTATTTTTATTTTCTTTTATTTAATTATTATACTTTATTTTCTTTAGTTAATATGTTATATTTTTATTTTATTTTAATGGTCGGTTCTACCGCTTAACGTTTTATTTATTTACTTATTGTACCTTTTTTAAAATTTATTTATTGTACTTTATTTTATTTTATTTCTTTTATTTATTTATTGTATTTTGCATTTTATTTTCTTTTATTTATTGCACTTTCTTTTTTTTATTTCTTTACTTATTTTACTTTTTTTAATTTATTTATTGTATTTTTTTCTCGTACTTTACAATTTATTATCTTTTGTTCATTTATTATCTTTTACACTCACAAGCGAACAAGAAAGTAAGTTAATTGAAGTATTGAAAATGCAATTGGGTGGACTTTAAAAGACATAAAAGGAATTAATCCTTTGATTTGCACATATAGAATACACCTAGATGATAATGTCAAAACTTCCCAACAACCTCAAAAGAGATTAAATCCACATATGAAAGAGGTAGTGAAAGCTGAAGTTCTCAAATTACTTGAAGTATGAATCATCTATCCTATCTCAGAGAGTAAGTGGGTAAGTCATACTCATGTAGTACCAAACAAATCTGGAATCACAGTCATTAAAAATGACAAGGGTAAGTTAATACCAACTCAACTCTCATCTAGTTGGAAGATGTGCATAGATTACAAGAAGTTTAACTCTCATCTAGTTGGAGGATGTGCCTTCTAGATTGTTTTTTTGGCCATTATTAAATTCCTATAGCACTAGAGGAGCAAGAAAAGACTACATTCAAATGCCCTTTTAGGACTTTTGCTTTTAGAAGAATGCCCTTTGGACTTTGTAATGCCCTAATAAATTTTCAAAGATGTATGTTAAGTATTTTTAGTAACACAGTTGAGCATTATTTAGAAGTTTTCATAAATGATTTAACTGTATTTGAAAAATCTTTTGATGATTATCTTGAAAACTTAGAAAATGTCTTAAAAATATGTGAAGAAAAGCGTCTTGTGTTGATTTATGAAAAATGTCATTACATGGTTACTTTTGAAATTATTTTGGGATCTGTAGTGTCTTTTAAAGGAATTGAAGTGGATAAGGCAAAAGTCAAACTCATTACTCATTTTTCTCACCAGAAACAGTCAAAGAAGTCCGATCTTTTTTAAGACATGTTAGATTCTATAAGAGGTTTATAAATAAATTTAGTGATATATCTAGACCTCTTAAAACCTCTTAGCAAAAGATGTATCATTTGAGTGGACTCAAGAGTTTCAAAATTCGTTTGAAAAATTAATTGACCTGTTAACATCTACTTTTATCATATAATCTCCTAGTTGGTCTTTGCCTTTGGAAATCATATGTGATGCTAGTGACTATGTTGTTAGTGCTGTATTGGGATAAAGAAATGAAGGTAAATCCTATGTAATTTATTATGCAAGGAGAACTTTAAACAATGCACAAAGGAATTACACAACAGCTGAAAAAGAACTACTTACTGTAATATTTGCATTAGATCAATTTCGTTCTTCAACTGTTGTGTTTACTGACCATGTTACTGTAAGGTACTTAATATCAAAACAGGATGCAAAACCAAGACTGATTTAATGGATTCTATTGCTTCAAGAATTTAATATAACTATCAATGATTAGAAGGGAGCTAAGAATATTGTTGCAGATCACTTATCAAGACTCACACCAGATTCATCAATAGAAATAACACCCATTAATGATTTTTTTTCGATGAATTTTTATTTTCTACTGTTACAATGCCTTGGTATGCTAATATTGTTAATTTTCTTATAATTGGAGAAATGCCACCTCAATGGAATGTTCAAGACAAAAAGAAATTTTTAACTGACGTAAGAAATTTTTTTTGGGATGATCCTTATCTCTTCAAATATTGTCCAAACCAAATATTTCAAAAATGCACACCTGACAATGAGGTAAGTAAAGTTATTGAATTTTGTCATTCTGAAGCATGTGGGGGACATTTCACATCAATGAAAATAGCTGCAAAAATTTTACGGTGGGGATTTTATTGGCCCACTTTATTTAAAAATACATATGAATTTTGTATAACATGTGAAAATTATAAAAATTGAGATCCATTTCAAAACAAAACATAATGCCTTTGAACCCTATTCTTGTTATTGGAATCTTTGATTGTTAGGAGATAGATTTTATGGGACCATTTTGGCTATCATTTGGATTTACGTATATTTTAGTCACGGTAGATTATGAAACATGTGTACCTTTATGGAATAATTGCCATTGAAAATCTTAAAAAAGGGGATGTGTTTAAGGTAAATGGGCCATTTGTAGAAAACTAAGCTTTTCATGAAGAATTTGTGTCCTTATCTGACCCTTCTTACGAGACCAATTAATCTTTATTTTTTATATTTACATATATTTATTCTTCTTCTAAGTTTATTTGTTTTTTTAAAATTTTTACTTACAGGTTAATTTAATATCTTTGTTAAAGTTTTATTTTGCACCCCGGTTAAGTAGCGGATAATGGTATTCCATGATATTTTAAGTTAGTTTTGTCAGTTTTTCATAATTACTGATACCTTTCCTTCTTCCCCTTTTTAAAAAAAATAGATGACATTCTAATAAATTTGAAAAAACGTTTTCCCTCATTGTCTCAAAATTTCTTAAAGAAAATTTACCAAGTAATATATGTAAAAGATTAAGGTTATTAATGATTATGAGTATACCTGCTGATGAACATTGGATAATTGAAGCCAAAGTTCGACTGGCAGGTGAGTTTTCAAACTTATTAATTTTCTATATGCCTGGCTTAAGTAAAAGCTATTTTGTAAAAAAGTGAAGGACAAAAAGATTAAATATTTGTTACAAGTGTGCACACATGACTTGCAACACATGTTGCCGCACTTTAGGAATAGTGTTTATAAATCGCGAAGATAGAATTAGATTTATTAAGGATGGCCTGAATAAGGAGTCTTTAGATAATATCTTATCGACTCTTGAAACACATCCTAGTGGATATGTGCATATTGTAATTTATGAAATATGGGACATATTCCTAAAAGAACATTAGTGGTATAGTCTTGGGAATCTGACTTTAAAAGACCTTATTTGCCAATTTATAAGAAAACTGAATGGGAAACTTATCCCTGACCCATAGAGGGTGTTTAAGTCGTTTATGAACGTAAAACTAGAGGAAGACGTGAGCCACAATCACAACTACTTGTACATATTTACTATAGCTATTTTTTTTTAAATGTTTTATTTCAACCTAAAATGTCTTCCCCAACAACCAACCACCCACAATCGATTTTGAAAATTTTGCATTTAAAGTTTAATCTTATCCATTAACAACCAACTACTCATGTCACTTAACTTTACAACACCTTTTGGCTCTATAAATACATTGTATTATTTATGACTCTTTATACAAACTCAAAATCATTCAAGAGAGAGGGTGAGTGTAATAATGGAAGGAACATCAAGTCGTAAATTCACAAAAATTTATGTCTTTTGTAGATCTAACCCTAGAAAAATTGGAGAGTTTGTAGAAGCAACAAAAATCTTTGGTAAGCTGTTAGCGGAGCGTAAAATTCATTTAGTATATGGGGGAGGTAATCTTGGATTAATAAGATGTGTGGCAACAGCTATACAAAATAAAGACATTCGAGTTTTTGGTATCATACCGAAAGCTCTAGCTATTGGAAATATTTGTAGGAAAAATAATTGGGGATGAGTTACAGGTATCATCAATGCATAAGTGAATGTCTCTTATGCTTCGGAATGCTGATGCCTTCATAGCTCTATCTGGAGGTTCCAGAACTTTGGAAAAAAAATTTAAATTGTCTCATGAGCACAATTACAAATCCATAAAAAATTCATTGGTTTGTTAAATGTTGATGATTTTTATAATAAGTTGTTATCTTTTCTTGACTATGCGGTGGAAAAACAGTTCGTCTCATCTGCAACATGATAGATCCTCATTTTTACTTCAACTGTTGATCAGTTACTCGATGAATTACAAGCTTTTATACCTCTATATAATCCAACTACACGTCAGATAGATTGGTATACTGATGATAGTAAAAAGAAACACAAGATAGATTTGACGCTTCGTCTATAGCCTATCTACTTTTATGTATTTTTAAGCATTTTGTGTGGCTTGTTTTATTATGTTGTAGATTTTATTTCCAATAAAAGATGTTTCCAGTGATATCTTCTATACTTTACTCTTTTTATATTTTGACATTGAGGACAATGTCGCAATCTGGTTGAAGGGAGGATAGTTGATATATAATGTTAGTGTTAATTATTTTTTTTTGTTATCACTTTGTTCTATAAAAAACATTCATCTTGAATGGCATGTGTAAAAGGTTCATTTATGTATTCTTAAGACATATTCTAGTTTTAGAATGGTAGAGTAAAGAGTATATTATTAAACTTTTGAAACACATTCTAATTGTTTTATTTTTAATGCATTTTATGTATATTTGTTTATTGCTTAAGTTTTTGGTAACTCTTGCGTAAATAAGTTTGCTTTGCTATCGAGGTATGATTTCAAAATTGTTTAGTTTAAATCATTTTTTCTATCTATGGTACTAAATAATAACTTTCAAAATTATTTCTTGATCACAATACTAAGTTTTATGGAAATTTGGACGATTCAATATATATAGCTAAGAGAATTTTCATGTTTAAGTATACATATTCTTTTCTAAACTCATATATCTTTTATGAGTGAGTGGAGAGGTTTGAGATAACAGCTTATGAACTTTCATTGATATTTTGAAATAGTTAATTTTTGTTTGGAATGACATTATTTGGGATAAAGAATGATTTGGTTGCTTAGCTGAAAGATGATAAAAATAAAATTTGGAAAAGTATTATAGTGAGAAATTTATCTTATTTTGTAATGATTCCTTATGTCTTTAAAAAAAAAAACATAAAAAAAAAAAGAAGTCAATTTAGTTCAATAAAGTTTTTGTTCAATTTTAGAAGACAAAAATCATTAGGAAGCAATTTTATCACCGGGCTCTCTATTCGTGAAATTCGCATAAAATAACCAAAGTTTTGAAACTAGCATATGACAAGAATGGTTTGACTCTAAACAATTAATTTTTTTATTTTTGGATCAATATTAGTTTGTCTTTCTGTCTTTAAATATAACCTTTTCTTGAGCGATTATCTATTTTCCAACTCCATGAGTGAAATCCTAACTCGTTAAACAATTATTCACCTGTGAGAATATAGAGTTGAGGCTTTTACTTGGAGAAAATTTTCAAGGCTATATATGTTATGGTTTGTGATAAGAAGACTTCAGTTTAATTCACATATACATAAGTTTGGAAGTTATGATTAAAATAACCTTTATAGCAATTGTGATCTTAAACTGACGTTTTGTTTAAAATACTTAGGTAGTGTTCAAATTTTATTTATACTTGAATTACTAGAGACTAGCAAAAAGTTAGTTAGGGGGGTGTGATGAACACTTAAAATTACACATTTAATAAGGGTCTTACATCATTGTTTGTATTACTAGTGTCTTTAACCCCTCCTAACTTAAGTATGTTTAGAATATTGTACTTAATTAGTTTTTAACTGTTTTGTGGTAGGTTCGGTAAAATGGGCATAACTTTCTACCTATGAATCCAATTTGAGTGATTCTTAATTCTGTAAAGAACTAACTCAATGGGCTAACATATTATATATCACAAGGCATTTGAAATTTGAGCATTTAGAGTGTGAAAATATCCTAGAACATAACTAATCTATAGTACATGCCCAATCCGAATAGTCATCAGTATTTGGCTCATAAATATAGAAATACGTATCTAATACATATGAGGTAACTTAATTTAGATGGATAAGAGACATATCTACAGCTTTAATTTTTTGAGTGACAGCTAATTCAGACCATATTAATTCTAAATTAGATAATTAAATGGATGCATTAATGATAATCAATGTAAATTATTTGCCACCTTTCTTAACTTTTATCATCCAAGTGGTTCCCTCTTCATTTATCTTAATTTATCCATATTTTTCTATAAGTAAGTAGTATGTTTATGCCTAAAGGATGTAATTAGAGAACTAGATTTTAGTTCAAAACACTTATCTTTTATATTATCTCTTTGTAGTATTATTTCTCTTGTTTACTATTCTAAAATCATGTTATCTCTTCTTCCATCTCTTTTCTTTTTCTTTAGTTTTATTATGTTCAAGTAATTTTCTTTTTGCTAAGGTGAAAGGGTGAAACTCTTGGCAAGGTAACAAAATATACTTAACTCTTATTCATGAATTTAATGTTTCATTCTTAAGTTATGCAATTTTATATATAATGTATTTATTTTGTTTATAATATTAATACCCTTTCTTTTAAAATGGTGTATATTAATTTATTATAAACAATTTTTATAGTTGGCATAATAAATTTTTGAAACCATTTATAAGATTTGGCATAGATATATTTTCTTGTAAAGTGAGAGTCTTGATTTATTGTAGACAAATATAAATATTGGTATAATAAATACTTGAACCCATTTACAAGATTTGGTGTATAATAATTGAAAGAAATAAATACTAGTTAATATATAAATGGTGATGAACTTTAATTGTTATATCTTCCAATTCGAACCTCTTTTACGTGAGAATTACAATTGAGTTATAAAAAGAGTTGAATATATTCATATTTCATATGCCAAAAGTGGATCTCCCTAACCTTAGCTTTTATTTTAATTGGTTAATTGAATTAGTATTTGCAATCGTCTTATACTGCTTTAATTGTCTTTAAAGTATTTATAATTTATAATTTTAATTCTACTTTCCTGTGGATCAACCCTGTTCTCACCAAGTTATATATTACTTCGACAATCTTGCACTTAAGAATAAACTCATATATTCTGGATGTGTCAGTATTAACATTACACAAACCCTTGTAACTGGTAATTGATATAAAGCATCAAAGACAACAAGAGAAAGAATAAAGAGTTTATGGCACACTTAAGTGATTTGAGTGCACAAGAAAGTATAGTATAGATCCTTGGGGCTTTTGGGTATTTGGGTATTCTTTGTAATCTCTTGTGAGGTTCTTTCCGTATAAAAGAACGAATTGATAAATAAGCCAAGATCATTGATCCACCGAGAATGTATAAGGTTTTATCAAACCATGTATATAGGTGTGTGTTTATTTGGTGTGATTGATTTTATCCTTGTTTGTGTGATCTATACTTTTCATAGTTTTTTGTGAATGTGAAACTTTCGTAAGGTGCTAAGGATTTATTGGGTGTACACCAAAAATTTGTTACAAACTGATATCAGAGCAAGGTTTAGTTTAACTATGACTACTCACAAACATGAAATAGAGACGTTTAATGGGTAGAATGATTTCAACATATGCAAGGTGAAGGTGATGGCTCTATAAGTGAGCCAAGGATTAGACTCAACCTTAGAGAAAACTCAAGCAACAACCAATGAAGAAAATAAGCCAGTAAAATCTAGTGGCTTAAATGAGGAAACCATTCAGAAAAAAAGCCTATAATACGATACTACTATCCTTGAGTGATAAAGGTTTAAGGGAGGTGGCTAGAGAAAAGACAGCAATGAAACTTTGGAAGAAATTGGACGCCTTATATATGACGAAGTCCTCAACAAATTGTCTATATTTTAAGAGGATATTATATCAGTTAGTTATAGATGAGGTTAAAATATAGCATTACTTGCCAACATAAGAGTGAACTAATATAAGTAGTACAAGTAATGTTCTTATGTATGTTGACATTATATATGTAATTAAGGTTATAAATTTTATAAAAGGAACAAAAAATCTAATGTCTTTTGGCTACTCTGTAAATTTATTTTTTTAATATATTTATCACAATTGTATTTTGTGTTTATTAAAGAAATATGTATTTAATTTTGTGGTTACAAAAGCCCTCTCTAATCTATTTTGAATGTAACATTCATTTTTAGTATTTTGAGTTGACCATTTGATGAACACATGAAAATCCATATTTATTAAGAGATTCAATCACCATTTAATGTCACTAATTTTAGCATTTTCTTCTATTTTAGCTTGAAATAAAGTATTCTCCTTAAATTGTGATTAATGAATGTTATTTGGACAGGTTTAGGTAAAATGGACATAACTCTCAATGTAGAAATTGAAATGAAGAAATTCTTGAACCTGGTATAACATAACTCAATCTTACATAAATTTGAAGAATAGTGGAAAAGCCAAATCCAACATGTTATGGGCCAAAAATTGAGATACAACAGAATCGGGCTACAACTCCTGCCCAGCTTGACCCAACTCATGTATTTGGACCGTATCTCACAAAATACGTACTCAATTGGTATCATTCTTAAAGCTTTGAAATGATAACTTAAGTATCAACAACTCATATGTTGATGGTAAAGTCCAAATCAGCCGTTATCATGGACCAAATCGCATTGCAAGTGGGTAAAATGGTTGTTGGCCGAATTCTGATGTATCCTTGGAAGTTTGCTCATATCTCGTTGGAAACTCATCCAATTTGCATGAAATTGGTGCCTATGGAAAGAAAAGTCAAAATTATACAACTTTCATGTTGGCTGCAGAAGCTAAATCAGTCATTTACATTATCAAAAATGTGCTGCAAGTGGATAAACGAGTTATTGGCTTAAAATTATTGAAGATTGATGTCATCCATGACATATGTCCATTCAATGCCTATATAAGGAGACTCTTAGGACATTTTTAATATTAGATAATTCTCTCTTATTTTCTTCTCATTAACATGTATTGTAATTTAGGCTAGAGTTCTTGGCAAGGCTAAGAGATGAACTTTTATGTGTAATAAATCTACTTCCATGCTTTGATTCGGTGTCAAGAGCTACAAATGTTGTAAGTTTGGTTTTGATTAAACTCTTATCTATTTTATTTTCTATAATCCAGAGGTTATAATTCTCATGTCTCATATATGTTCAGTCATGCTTTTCTTATGTGATTCATGTTGATTTATAATTGTTACTAGTTACATTATTTTATATGTTAATATTTTACTGCAGTATTGTCAATTTGATATATTGTCGATCTTGGATAACATGTAAGGGCAATAAATGTTTGATATTCAAGTTAATCTTTTATTGCAATATTGTCAAAATGATATATTGTCGATCTTAGATAACTTGTATAAATAAACATGATTTGTGTTAATATTTGCAAAAGAGTTTAGTCATATCAAATGCATATGCTATCAAATGTGCTATATGTTACATATCTTCCGATTGATTGTTTAGATGTAAAACTGTCAATTGAGTTATAAACATCGAATCAAAGTAGAGAGTAGATTTATAAAGCATAATTGTGATTCTCAAAGCCTTGCTTAAATCATCATAAGATATTTTCCTCAATTCATAGACAATTCTATCTCATCAATTAATTTTATCCTTTGCTACCTCTTTAATATTTTACTTCACCAACCTATTTTGTCAAGAGCTTCCTCGTGGGATCGACACCTTAATTTATACTACGATAGCAGCGTTATATTTTGAGCGTAAACAAAAATTGGCGCCGTTGCCGAGGAGGCACACTAAGCGAAAGTCGGTTGCAATTCTAAATACTAAAGTGGTAACTTTGTACATTTCTTTTTCTTCTTTGTAAAATATTAGTTTTATTTTCTTGTAATTCATCTTATTGTTCATGGTTGGTTCTACCACCTAATTTATTTTATTTTATTTAGTTAATTTGTTGTATTTTATATTATCTTAATGGCTGATTTTACCGCCTAACTTAGTTTATTTATTTATTTTATTGTACTTTATTTATTTATCGCACTTTTTTTATTGTACTTTATTTTCATTTTCTTTTACTTATTTATTGCACTTTATTTTCTTTAGTTAATATGTTGTATTTTCTTTTTATTTTAATGGTCGGTTCTACCGCTTAACCTTTTATTTATTTACTTATTGTACCTTTTTTTTTATTGCACCGCATTTAATTTTTTTTCTTTTATTTATTTGTTGTACTTTGCATTTTATTTTTCTTTATTCATTGCACTTTCTTTTCTTTTATTTACTTATTGTATTTTCTTTTTATTATTTATTTATTATACTTTTTTTTTCCGTACTTTACAATTTATTATCTTTTGTTCAGTTATTGTATTTATATTTCATGGTTGGTCTTACCACCTAACTCAATTCTATTTCTTGTTGTATTTTATTCCACTTCTTAATTTTCCTTAAGCATTTCCTTTTCTAAAAAAAAAAAAAAAAAAAATTGTTGTTAGGATGTATGCATCGACTTAGAGACAAACGAGGAAGATTTGTGAGAGAACTAGAACTAGAACCACCCCCACAATTTGTAAGGGAAGAGAATTCACCATCTAGTTCATCTTGTAATTCCAACACAATGAGCCAACACGAAGAAAACCCCGTTAGAACTCTAAAAGATTACTTGCATCCTACTCAACAACCTATTTTGCCAAGAGCTTCCTCGTGGGATCGACACCTCAATCTATACTGGGATAGCTGCATTATATTTTGAGCGTAAACACCATTTTTTAAGTAATATGAAAGATCAATATTATTAAGTAAGGTCTAAAGCTTGTGGATTCTTAGGCGAAGGTCTATTAAGGTGAAAATTTAGTTTAAAAATAGGTAAACTCATGTAATTAAGGGTAATAGGAAAACACAAGCTCATTAAGGCACTTTTTTGCTATTAAAATTCTTTGAAAATAAGAAAAGACAACTTTCTTGTTAGGTTTAGTAAATAATTAACATAATAGAATTTCATTCAAAATAAAAATTATTATCTTGCTTCTTTTATTTATTAAATTCAATTTTCCCTTTTGGCAATAGTAAAACTCATTAAATAAACTAGATTTTAGAAAAATTAATGGTAAATAAGGAGTTTTAAACCGTGTATGAACTACCCTTCTTCTCTATTCTTTTGACTTTCCTTTCAATGTACATCTGCAACTTAGTAGCTCTGTATCTATTTTAGGGCTTATTGCACTAAAACAACACACAATTTAAAAGTCCTAGAAAAGATTCAAGAAGCGTGTTCCCTCTAATCTTGAGGCTAGTGTCAAATAGGCCCTTAAATGCACAATACTAAACATGTTGTTCAGCTTAGGGAGTGGTTGTAGGTTTATGAGAACTGAATTACTATAAATTTTTAGTGTTTTACTTCTAGTTTTATTTCTTTTACTGTTTGTGGTATTCTTGGATTTTGAGTCTTAGGTTGGAGTGCAAATTTTCAACAATGTATTAAAGCACAAATTTTTAATAGTGGAATCAAAGCTAAAGTTTCGAAAGATTAAAGGAAGACTCAAGCATAATTTTATCAAGAATCTAAATAATAGTAATCACTAAGTTTAAAGTGGAGAACTTTAACGGGCAAATAGATTTTAGTCTTTGACAAAATAGATTTTAGTCTTTGACAAAAGAAGATGAAATCTTTACTGATTTAGCAGAAGGTTGCTAAAGTTTTACTAGAGTTTAAAAAAAATAATAAGGAGCTTCAGTAAGTGATGAGAAATGTATAGATGGATGAAATCCAATTCAATCTATTATCTTGCGTTATTTGATAATATATGATCAATGAGAAGACTACAGTAAGGGAGCTTTGGGGTAAGCTTGAAAGTTTGTATATTTCTATATCTTTATCTAGTGAGATTCTTCTAAAAGAAAGGTTATTTAACTTTCAAATACATCCCTATAAAAGTTTAGAAGAGAATTTTGATAAATTTAAGAGGATTTGTATAGACTTGGAATATACTGGTAAAATAATCACTAATGAGAATCAAACTGTTATTCTCTTAAATTTGTTGTCATTTCTTATAGGGAAGTAAAATGAACTATTAAATATGATAGAGAAAGCTTTAGAAGATTGCCTAACTGCATTAAAACTAAGAGAAAAATTAGTAAAAATGTGGTGGAGAAAACCTGTTTACTAGTGAAAGACTAGAGAAAAAAAGAAAAAAAGGGAAGTATATCGAAAAACCCAAGTTTAAGTTAAAGACTAGTAAATGAAAGTGCTATTTTTGTGGAAACGAGAGACACTTAAAGAGAAACTGTTTTTAAAAAAATAAATTAAAAAGAAAAGGATTTAGATTATGTAGATGCAACGATAATATTTAATGGGCATAACAGTTCAGAAGTTCTCACAGTTTTAGTGGATGAAATCTAAAAGGTTAGGTCCTGGATTTTGGTTGTGCTTATATAGAAGTCCTAACAAGGATTGATTTAATTTATATGAAAAATATAAAAGGGTAAGGTACTAATGGGAAATAATAATTCATGCAAGGTTAATGGAATAAGTACAATTCCTATAAAGTTACATGATGGAACAGTAAAGATCTTGAAAGATGTGAAACAATTATGAATTAAAGTAAAACCTAATATCTTTAAGGGATCTAAATAAATCAAGATATTTGAAAATAGATAGCTAAGGATAAGAAGGAGTTTTATGTTTACGATGAAGGATACTGAGAAAGGTGGTCTATATATTTTATGAGAAAACTCGTGATTAGATATATTGTTGGTAGTGCTCATGCATGGTATAATGAGTCTGGGTTGTGGCATAGGAGATTATATCACACAAAGAAACCATAGTTATTACAGCTAGAAAAATAATATCTCATTGAAAATGGAAAATTAGTTAAGATGGAATTCTATAAATACTATACATTAGGAAAATATTGCAAGGTTTGTATACTTTGTTTTAGAGTTAGTTTGGTAAATGGTTAATGAAATTTGTTTGATATAAATGAAGTTGTTGGAGACTATAGGGTATTTTTATCCTTATAGTCTTCCTTTTGGCTAAAATAATAAGAAATGAGGAGATTTGGCTAAATTAATTAAAGTCCTCTCATTTTTAGCTATTTAGGATTAACCCTCTAAATTATACTTATGATATGTCATTTCAATTTTTTTCTTGAATTTTGACTAAATTTTATAATTTTTTTGTCAAATTTATATTTAGAGTTGATTCTTCATATTTTATGAAAAAAATATATAAAAATTTATTTTTTAATATAAAATTTTTATTGTAATTATTAGTATTTACTTGTTTGGTCACTAATTACAAAGTTGGCATACAATTTTGATTTCCTATATCTAAAGGAATTTGAATTTTTAAAATTTTTAAAATTTTATAAAAGGATTTGTCAGCCCTAAGTTTGTCATTCTATTTATAATAAATAAAACTCTCTAAAAAACTTTACATTTTCTCATACTTTTTACACTTCTACTACATTTAGTAGCATGTAAAAATTTTGTGATCAATATTATAATATGAATTCATTTCATCGAGACTTATATATTAAATATTTTATGAATATAAGTCAAAACTTCCTTCATTTTTGATATAAATTGTAGAGATTTACAGATAAGGAAAAATATTGCATTGTATTCTTTTTTATGAATGCTTGAGTTTATATACAGTTTATAATAAAACATAAAAAGAAAAATATAAATCTAAAGGAGAAATAAACCTAATATGATTTAAGAAGTCAAATACTACTAGGATACGAATTTATCTAAAAAAAAAAATAAATCAATTTTAACTAAATAACTAAACTGGAACAAGTCAATTTAAACTAAATAGCTTAATTAAAATCTTGATTTATCTTGATTTCTTATCATGTCCCCATAAGATAGAGCTCTAAAAAGAGAGTCCAATCTTATCCGTCAATAGAAGAAGGTTTGGGGGGAGAGTGCAAACCTTCTTCTATTGACGGATAAGATTGGACTTATTCTTCAAGATGAGAGTATGTGAAAGAGCTTTGGTGAGGGCTCTACGGTGGCTAGAGAAGGCAATAATATATAGAAAGGGTCTTTGTGGTAATTTGGTGATTCTTCTTCATTAAATAGTAACCCAAAAGAAATTACTAAGCAGTAACTCATAAGATATCATTGAATAGTAAAGAAGAAATTGAAGATAAAAAGGAAGTCGGAGACTAGCTTAAGTTATTGAGCTTTGAAGGATTTTGAAACTAAAAGAAGAAGAAGGAAGTTATAGAAAAGAAAAAAAAACTTTTTGAGAATTGAATGGGGGACTTTTAAAATAAAAACTCATTAGGGAATAAAACTTAAGCAGAAAATAAAAGACCAATTTAGGAATAGAAATGAGCTACCCTTAAAATAAAGTAAAAAAGTAGAAGTCACGTTTGGGAATAGAAGGGATTAGTCTTAAATAAAGCAAAAAAGTAAAAGCTATGTTTAGGAATGAAATGGGGTTAACACATAAATAAAACATAAATAAAATACTTGTTGAGGAATAAAGAAGAGAGAGAGAGATTATAGGAGTTTAATCCCATAACAGAATAGAAGGAGGAAAAGATAATTTATAAGAGTTTAATCTTATAATGAATAGAAGGAGAGAGAGTTTAATCTTATAATAGAACAGAAGTAACCTATAGAGACATGAAGAAGGTATTGTTGGGTGTTGTATGCACCATGCTATAGGTAAATATGTGTATTTTAAACAATTTAAAAAAATAAGATGTTACGCAATGAAATTAATACATATTAAAATAATCTCATTACACTAATGAGATTAGGGGACTCACCCTCGAAGCGTACTTTTAACAATTCTAGTTGGGGACGTAGTGAGCTTCCACAAGCTAGAATAATAGCTTTCTTTTTTAGAATATTTAAAGCAACTTTTGTTTCAGATTTATTTCCATCTGTCGGATTGAAATTGATATTAAGGTTAACACTTAACTCTTAGAAATGAAACAATTCACACATCATTTTTTTTCTCTCGGCTTCCAAATATATAGGCAAACTTGCCTATGTTTCAACCAATAAAATAAAATCAATTTGACACGTTACTTTTTGATTTATCCATTCATAAATCAACACATTTCCTTTACATTTTGATTCAGCCATTCACAAATAACACATTTCCATTACTTTATTTCATCCAATGAATACAAGACAAATGGAATACATTATGTTAAATAAATCAAATTCATTTAACATGTAAATATCGAATAGCAAATTGAAACAACAATTATTTCATTCACTTATTTTCTAATACCCAATTTAGTACCCATACATATTATTAGCATAATTTAAACATACACTAGGTAAATAAAAATGTCAAGTCTCACTTGGTACAATCTTAGATTTAACACTTAAACCTTAACTACTCCCCAAGAGACTCTGAAATAAATAAATGGCCATTTGATTTAATTTAAATAAAATAACAATTGTGTCATTTAAATGGTCGCTATATCCACCAATGCCAAATTTAGTACCCATACAAATTATTGGCACAATTTGAGGCATACATTAAGTAGATTAAAATGTCAAGTCTCATTTGACACAATCTTAGGTTTAACATTTAAACCTTAGCTACTCCCCGAGAGACCTTGAAATAAATTCATATTTTTTGAAAACATTCCAAATTGAATACTTTAATCTGATGTGCTAACCACGTGTTCAATGCATACACGTCATATAGTGAGACTCCCTTGGCTCACACCCATTTTGTCTCATAGAATATTTTTGTAAGTTCATAACCGATGCCCCACACACATATGTTATGGATAATATAAAATGGCGAGTTAAACCATATAAGTTGAGGTTAATCCATATTTGTATAATCCCTCCGTCATTTATCCAAGAAGAGCAGAGATATAGATCAATACCACCAATTCTCCTATTGCTCAATCATAAACTTATCTCTTTCATTAGTATTCTGATAAACAGTATCCATAAATTCCTTTGCAATATTATTTATATCACGATAAACTCTTCTCAAAATTAATGCTTATGGCTATAAGACTTCTTGGAATATAATCTTAGAGCATCTGGATATTTAACTCACCCATATGAGCTGAGGGATCCCATATATACACTTACCGGACTCTATGAGTATCAGATTATACCCAATGACCCGTAGTAGTCAGACCATGAAAGGTCTCTGACATGTGTGAAACCTAAGTATGGTGGATCACTCACAAGCCCACCGTGGTGTTCAGATCAAGGGATCACGCATACTACTCAACTCGAGAAGACCTTTCATTGACAGTTTTATGGGATATCTATTGGAGGTCTTCATTGAGTCATGTTCAATATCCAATCCTCAGTAAAGATTTGTATATCTATATGAGCTTCCACTAAACTCATGATTTGCTAAGATTAATTATCTGGACCATTCAGATATAGATATAAATTGATCTATTTAAAACATTTCAACTCGATAGACCTTGCATCAGTGGAAATAGATTAGGAACAAACAATTCGAGAACATATTTATACAATGATATTTCTTAGCAACGCTTGCAACTATTTGGAACTATATCATTGCAAGTATATTCTCAGGTCTTTGTCCCATTTTAGCCAAGGTTCTAACTCTTTAGACCTAATCTGAACTTCTTCAGATCAATATAATGTTCAAAATGTTACAAGCATTTTACATAATAAAATTAATTAGCGATTTAATGAAATATTTATTGATTACATAAATATAAAATTACAATATTCATATAAAATTATGATAGCACATGAGCATAAATCCCAATAACTCCCATATGCTCTACTGTCATTCGGAGTGGTATTTAATACTAGCGACTCCATGTGTTTTTCAACTACCTTTGGAGTTAAGGCATTTGTGAATGGGTCCACTATATTGTGGTGTTTTTAGATTGTGTGAACTATGAATATTCAGAAAAAAAATTCATGTCTATATAAAAAAGGAAATTTCAAGTGTTATACTCTAACTTTCAGACATATATTAGCATTAGAAGGATCCATTAAGAACATATGGTGATCCCCAGCTAATTTCACATTTAAATATCCCACAAATGAAGATTAGATTAGTTTTGCACCTCAATTTCAAGGCTTAAAATAGCCAGCAAATAAAATAGGCCTTGCCTTAACAAAAATATGGCCTTTGATAAGCTAATCACAATCATAAGATAGATTAAGGATTTTAATTTGGTAAATACAGATGACGAAAATGGTACAATTACATAGGTATCATTCTTGGAGTGAATGTTTCATCTAGATCACATTAAAGAAACTTTATTGTTTCTTAGACATATAACATCATGTAAGAGCTACTGATCAATAATGGAACATACAGAGGACAATACTATTTCTCTATAGTATGTGAGATCTCATTCTCTAAAGTGTTCTTTTTATTGATATTTCCCTTGAATTCCCAGTGGAAGAGTTAAAGCAACTCTTTTCTCACAAGAGCCTAATCTAAAAGCACCAGCATGCATCTAATTACCACTACAGAAGTTCATAAACATACATCAGCACTTCAAATAAAATCATAGCACAAACCTACATATCACACTTATCAAAGTACTTAGAGCAACTTCAAATAAATAAATCTGACCAAACAAATTTTGTAGTCCTTCATTCATGTTTAACAAACTAAAAGTAAGAAGAAGTTAGGATACATCAAAAAGTTTCAACATTGAGTTGAGGTGCTAATATTTGCGAGTTTGTTTTCTTAAATTTCCACTCACTTTATTAAGCAATTAAGGTATTAGATGATTTTCCCTGGTTGGATCTAGTATAATTGATAATTATGATGTAAATACATGCTTGTTACAGCATATTGACGTGGCAATTCCCACTCCAAACAAAGATGAGGTTCTGTTGAAACTAGAAGCAACTAGTCTAAATCCAGTTGATTGGAAAATCCCAAAGGGTATGCTATGACCATTTTTGCCTCGCAAGTATCCTTGTATACCTAGTAAATTAAATTTTTTCCTCTCACTTTTATGCACTGTAATCTTTTAGTAACTTTTGTCAATATGGATGGTACTTTTATATGCACGAATCTTACTAGTATGTTAGCTTGTAGTATGAATCCATTATTTTGTTCTGTTTTTAAATATGTTTTTGTTCTGTAGTATGTCAGCCTATAGTATGAATCCATTATTTTGTTTTTGTTTTTAAATATATTTTTTAGAAGTAAAGTGGCTTTCTTAAAATCCTCTTAAATATGATAATGTATATTACATATGGAAAAAAGTATATGATTAGGTTTTCTTCCCCTCAAAACTTGTGGAATTTCTTGAGGGACTATTTGTTAATTGACCCAGGATTTATATAATGTTTTCCTAAAGCCTAAGGGTTTCATACTATGCCAAAACAATATTGAACACCAATTAACTTTTTGAAGTTCTAGGATAACTTTTTGAAGCTTTTGCATTATGGTATGCTGTTTTCAACTTACATATTTCCTTTTCTTTAGTGTTGTGGCTAATTTAGTTGTTTCAAGAAACTACTTATTGTCTTCCTATAGATATCATCAACATTCATTTAATTTAATCTCAACTTCATTAATTATATTTCATCAATTTTGCTATATTGTGACTATTTGTAGTCATCCAGATCCTTTGAGGTTCTTATGCATAATATCCATAAATATGCATTATTTGTAGATAATAGACTCAAATTTAAGTTCAGCTGGTAATAATTTTGTGGACTTACATTCTCAATCAAATTTTGAGGACGATCATAAAAAGGATACAGGTAAGGAAGAATTAACTTCCTTTCTACCACGCTCTAATGAAAAAAATAAAAAGTTTATGCCATAAGCATTGGCACAAAAATCGAAAGCATGGTCGCACTTCAAAAAAAGTAAAACATTAATAGACAAAACACAGTGTAATCATTATGGTAAGTTGATTAGTTGTCATTCAGTGCTTCATGGAACCAGTAGTATGCCAAAGCACTTAAAGAGATGTATCGAGTATAACAAGAAGGTGATTGATGATCAACAATAAGTTTTTGGTAAAGAACTTACTGAAGAAGAAGGAGAATGTTGTAATGTTATATCTAAAGGATGAAGTCAAGCTGCATATGGAGAAGCTCTTGTTAAAATAGTAGTGATGGATGAGCTGCCATTTAGTTTTGTGGAGAATATCGGGTTTTGATATTATAACAGCGTGGCAGTTTCTAGATTTAATGTTCCATCTCGTAAAACTATAACAAGAGATGTAGTTGAGTTGTTGTGTTTAGAGAAAGGCTTATTGAAGAGTTTAATTAGTGGGCAACAAGTGAGCTTGACCACTGACATTTGGACTTCCATTCATAATAATAGTTATATGGTTGTTACAGCTTAGTTTATAGATAGTCATTGGTATTTTCATAGGAAGATTTCAAGCTTTGCCCTTATTTTAAATCATAAAGGAGATACAATCGGGAAGCAGTTGGAGGATTGTTTGTTAGATTAGAATATTGATAAAGTATTTTGTGTAACAGTTGATAATGTAAGTGCTAATGATGTTGCCTTATCTCATTTGAAGAAGAGATTAAAAATTTAGAGAGAAGATTCTTGGGTTTTGAATGGGGAATACATGCATGTGCATTGTTATGTGCACATTTTAAACTTAATTGTAACAGATGGGTTGAAGGATTTAAATGAGATCATGATTTCTATACAAAATGCAATAAAATATGTTAGGTCTTCTGGATCACGCTTGCAAGCCTTTAAGTATTATATGAAAAGAGAGAAGATTGAGTATAAGGGAAGTATAGTGTTAGACGTGCCAACTAGATAAAATTCTTCCTATTTAACATTGACGACTGCATTGAAATTTTAGAAAGCTTTTGATTTGATGGCAGATGATGATCCTCTATATGGAAGTTATTTTTTAGAGGAGAAAAAGGGAAAGAGAAGACAAGGGCCACCATTCAGTTCAGATTGGGAGAATGCTGAGCATTTTGTGTTATTTTTACAATCTTTCTATAAAGTAACATTCAAATTCAGTACTTCATTAAGTGTTACCTCTATAGACTATTTCAATAAGATTTGCATAAGACATTCTTGTTTAACAAAAATAAGTTAGAGTAATGACTTTTCTTTGGGAGACATGGCAAACAAGATAAGGTTAAAATTTGATAAATATTATAAATCCACAAAGACGATTAATAAGATTTTGATAATAGGTACTTTACTTGATCTATGATGTAAGATGCAGTTCGCTAAATTTTATTTTGCGAAACTCTTTGGTAATGACAGTGCAAGGATTGAAGAAATAAAACATCTTAGTAAAGAGTTATTGTTTAGGCTTTATAGAGCCTATAGTGCATTGCATAGCAAATTATAGTATGATGCATCTACTGCTAGTGGTACTACTGTTGGTGGTGGGAGTAGTAGTACTAGTAGCATACTTGTTTCACAGTCACAAGTATCTAGTAGCCCATTGACCTCACTAGTTCTAAATGTTATGTGGTGCGATGACCCCTAGAGTGAATACATTGGGCTTGCAGAGGACGATAATGATTTAGAAGAAATGCACAAGGTGGAAAAATACTTCATGAATAAACTTGAGAATCTTTGCAACCTGCATTTTGATGTTTTACAGTGGTGGAGATTGAATGTCGAGAGATATCTAACTTTTTCATGTATAGCTAGAGATGTACTTGTTATATCTGTATCTACTGTGGCCTCTGAGTTAGCTTTTAGTACCGAATGTCATATTTTTGATTCATTTCGGAGTTCGTTAACTCCCAAGGTAGTTGAGAGTTTGATATATGGACAAAATTAAATATGATCTTCACTTTTGGTGGATAAAGCGAAGTGAGAAAAAGGATTGCTTGCAGATGTTGAATATTATGACCAACTGAAAATAGATAAAACAATGTGAATTACTATAATAAAATTCAAATATTTATACTTATGTGCGTATATTTTTACTTGTTTTTGTTTTCATGTAGAGTTTGCTTATTTGTTGATGCAAGAGCGTCCATGGGACACCGGCACTACAATAGCAATAAATCATGTTATTCATATTTATTTCGTTTGTAATAAATCAAATTTCAATAATTCATTTTTTAATTTTTATTCATATGTTCCATTAGCATAATAATGTGTTAATGTTTTTTATGAATCCTTGCAGGTTGTCAAATGCCAACCATTGTATTTGCCAAGGATTAATGCTTTATAAATTATTAAATTTTGGACTTAATCTTTTATTTGATTTATATTGCTTTCTAGAATGTTGTTAATTGTTATGTTGTATTATAGTTGGTTATGATATGTGAATGTGATTATTTTATTGCTATTGTTGGAGAAGTATGATTTGGAGTTAGTTTAATGGTTAGACAATGGAATCAAAGATTTAGAATTATAATGAAGTGTTAAAAACCTATAATATTTAGCAAGTTATTATAATTCAATCAATGGAATGTCCAAAAATAAGGGGAGATTCTATCAAAAAAAATTTAAAAACAAATAAACGTATTTCAATTGAAAATTGGATTCAAAAATCAAAATGACAATATTTTATGCAATTGGATTTTAAATCGAAACGAATTGATCTCAAATTAATCAAATTATAATATTTCACCATGTAATTTAATTTTAAATAATGATGTTTAACGTAATTCAAATTTATGATATTTAACGTAATTGAAAATGGAAACAATATTTTAAATTAAAATATTTAACGTATTTCAACTTAAAATTGTATTTAAAATGATAATATTTTAAGTATGTGAATTTGAAATGAATCGATCTCAAAATTAATCAAATTATAATATTTCACCATGTAATTTAATTTTAAATAATGACATTTAACGTAATTCAAATTCATGATATATAATTTAATTGAAATCAAAACAATATTATAAGTTTCAACTTATAATATTTAACATATTTCAACTGAAAATTAAATTCAAAATGACAATATTTTACACAATTAGATTTGGAATTGAAATTTGAAACGAATCGATTTCAAAATTAATCAAATTATAATATTTCACGTAATTTAATTTCAAATAATAACATTTAACGCAATTCAAATCTATGATATTTAATGTAATTGAAATCAAAACAACATTTCAAATTAAAACATTTAACGTATTTCAACTTGAATTTGAATTTAAAATGACAATATTTTAAGTAATTGAATTTAGAATGAATCGATGTCAAAATGACAATAACAATATTTTACGCCATTAAATTTTAATTGAAACGAATTGATTTTTAAATTAATCAAATTATAATATTTCACGTAATTTATAACGGATTTAGAATAATAACATTAACAAATTTATTAAATATTATAATAATTATTGAATTTAAAATAATTCAATTTGAATTTAATATTAACAAATTATTGAATGTCAATGTCAATGTGTATTCACATAATTTATTAAAAAAAAATCATTTTTTTTTAAATAAATTTGAAAATTTTTGACCCGACCCCTCTCAAACCGTACCATCCTGAATAGTCTTGAATTGTCTTGATACGTCTTGACCCGGCCCGTCTTGAATTAAAATGGTGTCATTTCAAAACAGTTTTTTTTATAAAAAAAATTGAGATTTTCATAATCGAACCGACCCGACTTGTCCCGATATCGATTAAAAAATTGTCCTGACTCTAAATGTATCCCGTTCGAGATACATTTTGCCGTTCCGATCATGTTTGGGTAAGGATCAAGAATTTATGAACTTGACTCGAACCTAAAAATACCCACCCCTAAATGAAATGTAAATATAGCAAATGGTGAAAAAAGAAAATCAAGATTTATTATATGAAGAATATATTATTCAAATCTCTTCAATTGTATTCTAAATTATTCTTTAATTACTTTTATTTATTTTTATTAATAATATTTATTTTTTTTATATAAATTAAATTTTTAAAAATCAGAATTAATGAGAATAAAATTTATATTTTTTTGATTATATTATTAACTTCTCCTATCTTCATATTAGCACTTAAAAAGAGTCCGCAATAGAGAGGGAGATCAATTTTGTCGGTGAGTTTTAACCTTAAAAAGAAAAGAAGATAAAAAAAAACCGAAGCAATAATGTTTATCATGTGTTTACGTATTATGGGCCCCTCAATCATGATATTGCTTATTAGAATAAAATTATTTATATGTATATATATAATTTATGTTAATTGTGATAAGAATCATTAATAGATTATTTATTTAAAAAATAAAATTAGTAAAGATGAAATGTAAATATGGCAAATGATGAAAAAATAACATTAAAATTTATTATGTAAAGCATATATTATTCAAGTATCTTTAATTGTATCCCAAATTATACTTCAATTACTTTTATTTATTTTTATTAATAACATTTATTTATTTTATATAAATTAAATTTTTTAAAAATTAAAATTAATGAGAGTAAAAAATATATTTTCTTGATTATATTATTAACTTCTTCAATCTCCATATTGTACTTAATAATTTTAGCATAATTCAATTTAGCGTTAAAAAGGAAAAAAGAAAAAAGAATACCGAAGGAATAATGTTTATCACGTGTTTACGAAGTGTGGACCCCGCATTAAAGCTCTCAATGTCGAATGCATGCATGCATGATTCGCCATAAAACGACAGCTGAATTTATAGCTTAAAGTGACAGGTTATTCATCAATTAATGCATGTGCAAATTCAACGTTCGAATGTGCCCTTTGCTCAGATTTTTATTTTTTGAAAAATAATTTATTGCTATCAAATTCTTTGTTTTTAATCAAAACCATTTATTCATGTTAATTTAATCAATAAAAATTTATAAAATTATATTACATGTTATTATAAATTAATGTTAAATTTTTATTATGAGATAATCTATAACAAATTTGTAAATATATTCTATTTTTATCACAAAATTTTTATTATAAAAACATGTTTGTAATATTGATTTTTAGTTGATTTAGTGCGACTCTCTACCAAAGTTATCTTGCTAGGCAAATAAAGAAAAAAAAAGTATTTGATAAATTTTGAAATTAATGATGTTTAAGATCTTTCTTTAAATAAATGTGAAGAGTATTTAAATTTTTAAAGATTTTATTGATGCAATCAATTATTACATCAATGACCAATTATTAGTATACGACAACAAATAGTGATTTTTGTAAAAAATTAGTGATACAAAATTATGTTTTATATAATTTTAAATTAAAAATTAATAAAGAGTTGATACGAAGTAGAAGATGAGTTGGACATATAAAAAAAAGAGAAGAAAATAGAAATTGGAAGTAAAGAGTGGCTTGAAGCAAAGAGGAGTAGTGGCATCGCGGCACTAACTTTAAAAAACCTTTCGCTTTAAGCACTATTTAATTTGTTTGAGTCAGTTTTAAATTTTTTTACAAGTAAATTCCTATTTCAACAAGAAACTGAATTTCTGTGAATGATTTAGAACCTATATAAAGTCTTATAATGCTCTTAGAGTGGTATGCATCAAAAAGTATCAAAGAGAGTGCTAAATAGAGAGCTCAAAGACCATTTGAGCACTGAGTACATAAGATTATTGCTACACAAGGAGCACTTGAGTGTTGAGTACACCAGAGAGTGTTGTATAGTGCGTCTTAAGTTTTGTGTGTACAAGAGAGTGCTGATAGCTTTGGAGAACTTGTTTATTATTGTTTTTCTTATAATCTCTTGAGAAGATATTTCTAATCTCGAATGATTCATTGGTAATCATTTTTAATAAAAGAAGTTAGGATCTTGTAATCTACCATAGACATAGACAAGTTGTTGAACTGCGTATATTCTTATGTCTTATGTGTTTGATTGCTATCTCTATTTATACTTTGTGTGAAATCTTTTTATTTTTAAATACTTGTGGGTAAAGACTTTAATGTGTGCCAGAATTTTAGAGTACTAAATTACTAACAAATGGTATTAAGATGTGTAAAAATTTCAATAATTTCAAGTGGGTAGAGATCTTAAGAGATTCACTTATATTAGTGATCGATTACGATTAAACTATGCTTGTTTTTCAAAAAACAAATTTGTAACATAATTCATAACTCTACATGAGATTAATATATCCTTTATGTAAATAGATAAATTAATCTGCCTTCTAAACAAATAAAAAAAAATTTAATTAAACATCGCAAAGTAAATAGTGATAGGTATCAAACAATTCTCTCAATAGGGTAATTGGCCTCAAGTGAAAGATTATTACTTACATGAGAGAAAAATATTATATTGTAAGATTTGAATTAAATAATTAATATGGTTTAGGAGAGAAAAGTACATAGCTGAATTGTGTAATATTAGTGTGATGCTACTCTAAAGTAATATTATTATTTCATGAATTTTATCTGAAATAAAATTTTATAAGATATAGCATTTATCAATTGAAAGATTAATTTTTATAATTTTTTAAATAATTTCTTACAACAAATTTGTTGTTCAAGTGATCAATGCCACATCATCTTGAGATTAAAAAAAAAAGATAACTTATGGGATGAACAATGGTGTATAGAATTTGTAGATAATTTTACATATCCGGAATTTATCTAAGTTTTAACCCCTAAATAAAGTTTTTGAGTATTATAAAATTAATAAAAATAAAAGTGGTAATTATTGATTTTATTAGGGAATAAACTTGTAAATTCTCTTTATAAAATATATTCTCTTTATTAGGTAATACATGCTGCCGAGATTTGCATTTCAATTTAGTTCCAGTCGAGTATGATACTAGCGGGGTCATTGATATTGTGGATTGTTCGGAAGCTCTGCCTTCATTTAAAATTTTATAATGATATATGTTTTCATTTGTAACAGCTAGTTTATATATCTGATAAAATATTTAACATAAATACATAAAAAAATGTTAGTTCAGATTGTTGGTAGCTGGCACCGTGTGCCAGCTACATAATTGTTGGCACACGATGCTAGCAATGGTGCCAGCAATGGTAGACAACCATTTCTTGGTTGTCCACCATGCTAAACTTTTCTTATAAATGGGAGAGTTTAGCAATTCATTAGACATTGAAATTTAGAGAGAGTTTCAAAATCTTTGAGAGAGTTTTTAAGTGATTTGAGAGAATTGGGTGTATTGGGGTTTTGGGTTGTAAGGCTAAAACACTACAATACTTGTATTCTCAATTTTTAATAGTAAGAGATTCTTCTATCTTCGCCCGTGGACGTAGGCTAAAAGCCGAACTACGTAAACTCTTGTGTTTGTCTTATTTTTATTTTCATTATTTTTCTTAATTTCGCTTTAACTATGACTCTGCATCACCACTCAAATTCCTAACAAGTGGTATTAGAGCTTTTGGTTGAAGGAGGTCACTATTCACGTATATAGTTACTGTTCATACGACTGTTCATATGTATAGTTACTATTCACATAAAACAGTGGGAGCCGATCCTAGCAAAAAGCAGTTCGTGGTGAAAAGCAATGGCGGTAAAATACGAAGTTGAGAAGTTCAATTGAGGTAATTTTACATTGTGGAAAATGAAAATAAAGGCGATTTTAAGGAAAAACAAGTGCTTAGAAGCAATTGATGAAAGGCCCGCTGGTTTCACTGATGATATCAAATGGAATGAGATTGACAATAATGCAGCTGCTGATCTGCATCTAGCACTTGCTGATAATGTACTATCCAGTGTAGCGAAAAAGAAGACAGCAAAAGAGATCTAGGATACTCTCATAAAATTATATGAGGTCAAATCTTTGCACAACAAGATCTTCTTAAAAAGGAGATTGTATACTCTTCGAATGGCAGAATCCACTTCAGTGATAGAGCACATCAACACGTTAAATACTTTATTTTCCCAACTCACTTCCTTGGGGCATAAAATAGAGGCAGGTGAACGTGTGGAGATTTTACTTCAAAGCCTACCAGATTCATATGATCAACTCATCATCAACTTGATGAATAATATCCTAACGGAGTTCTTAGTCTTCAATGATGTTACAGCTGCTGTACTGGGAGAAGAACGAAGATGGAAAAATAAAGAAGACAAACAAGAATGTTCGCAGCAAACAGAAACTTTGACAATGATGAGAGGTAGATCAACAGAACGTGGCCCCAGTGGGAGTCAAAATCATAGTAGACCAAAATCCAAAAGTAAGAAGAACGTCAAGTGCTACCATTGTGGCAAGAAAAGCCATCAGAAGAAGGATTGCTGGGGATTGAAGAAAAGTGCAGAGGACAAACCTCAAGGGAATAATGCAAGCACCTCAGATGATGGTGAAATTTTATACAGCGAGGCAGCAACAGTTGTTGAAAGCAGAAAACGGTTCTTTGATGTATGGCTCATGAATTCTGGAGCTACATGGCACATTACCTCTAAAAGAGAATTGATCCATCAATATGAACCTACCTCTAGAGGATCTGTATATATGGGGAACGATCATGCTTTAGAAATCGCTGGAATAAGATCCATCAAGATGAAGATGTACGATAGTACTGTTCGTATTATCCAGGAGGTGCGACATGTGAAAGGCCTCAAGAAGAATCTTTTGTCATTAGGAAAATCAGATAACATTGGGTGTAAGACCTAAATTAAAAATGGGATAATGAAAATTCTCAAAGGTGCGCTAATAATGAAGGCAGAAAAGGTTGCTGCAAATTTGTACATGCTGAATGGAGAAACACTGCAGGAAAGAGATACATCTGTTGCATCAACTAGTTCAGCAGAAGAGTCAACGATAATGTGGCATCGCAAACTAGGCCATATGTTAGAAAGAGGTTTGAAGATTCTCTCTGATCAAAATTTACTTCCTAGGCTCAAATCGGTTTATTTACCTTTCTGTGAGCACTGTGTCACAAGTAAGCAACACAGATTAAAGTTCAGCACATCTAGTTTTAGAAGTAAAGAAATTCTAGAATTAATCCACTCTGATGTTTGACAAGCATCAGTGATGTCCTTAGGGGGAGCGAGATATTTTGTATCATTTATAGATGATTAATCTAGAAGATGTTGAGTATATCCAATCAAGAAGAAGTCATATGTGTTTGAAGCTTTCAGAATATTCAGAGCGCGAGTAGAACTTGAATCAGAAAATAAGATCAAGTGTTTAAGGACAGATAATGAAGGAGAATATACTGGTGAGGATTTTATTGCATTCTGTCAACAAGAAGGCATCAAACGGCAATTCAGCATAACTTACATGCCTCAGCAGAATGGAGTAGTAGAGCGGATGAACAGAACCATGTTGGAGAGAACAATAGCTATGTTGAGAACTGCAGGTTTAGCTAAGACATTGTGGGCTGAAGCAGTCAAAACCGCTTGTTATGTGGTAAATCGGTCACCATTAATAGAAATCGAGTTGAAGACACCGATGGAGATGTGGACTGGGAAACCAGTTGATTATTCTCTCCTTCATACATTTGGAAGTCCTATGTACGTGATGTATAATCCCCAAAAAACAACGAAGCTGGATCCAAAATCCAGAAAATGCATTTTCTTGGGATATACTAATGGAGTTAAGGGGTATTGCCTATGGGATCCCACTACCCACAAGGTCGTCATCAGCAGAGATGTGATATTTGTAGAAGATAAACTGCAAAGGAATGATAAAGATGATAGCCCAATGAAGAAAAATCTAGAGACTACAACGGTACAAATGAAAAATAATCAAATACAAGAAGATTCAGATTCTTCTGAAGCAGCACCAGAGCATGAAGAATAAGAACCAGTAGAGTTTGAGGCTACAGATGATCGTTGATCAACTCGTGAGAGACGACCACCATCATGGCACTCGGAGTATGTCATGCAGGCTCATGTTGTATACTGCCTTCTAACAGAGGATGGAGAGCCAACAACTTTTCAGGAGGCTTCTAAAAGTCAAGATGTTTCTCTATGGATGACAACAATGTAAGAAACGATTGAAGCCTTGCATAAAAACAAAACATTGGAGCTAGTTGCACTACCACAAGGAAGAAAAGCCATTGGTAACAAATAGGTCTACAAGATCAAACGGGATGGCAATGACCAAATGGAGCAGTATTGTGCGAGATTGGTGGTGAAAGGTTATGCTCAGAAAGAAGGTATTGACTTTAATGAGATATTGTCCCCTGTGGTTCGACTCACGACAGTCAGAATAGTCCTAGCAATGTGTGCTACATTTGACTTACATCTAGAGCTGCTAGATGTGAGGACAACTTTTCTTCATAGAGAACTTGAACAAGAAATTTATATGCTCCAACCATAAGGCTTTAAAGAAGAAGGAAAAGAGAACTTGGTTTGCAGGTTGAACAAATCTCTATACGGTCTCAAACAGGCGCCGATGTGTTGGTACAAGAGATTTGATTCCTATATCATCAGCCTTGGATACAACAGACTTAGTTAGACCATTGTACATACTACAAAAGGTTTAAAGATGATAATGATTTCATTATTTGTTGTTGTACGTGACATATTGGTGGCAGGCCCTAATAAAGATCGAGTCAAAGAATTAAAGACACAGTTGGCTAGGGAATTTGATATGAAGGACTTGGGACCAGTAAACAAGATTCTAGGGATGCAAATTCACCGAGACAGAAATAACAAGAAGATTTGGCTTTCTCAGAATAACTACTTAAAGAAAATCTTGTGGCGCTTCAACATGCAAGATTGTAGGCCAATTAGTACCCCACTCCTTGTTAATTTTAAGTTATCCTTTAAGATGTGTCCTAGCAAAGAAGCAAAGAGGAAGGAGATGTCTCGAGTACCGTATGCATCAGCAGTGGAAATTTTAATGTTCGCTATGATTTGTACTAGACCAGACATTGCTCAAACAGTGGGAGCAGTTAGTAAATATATGGCGAATCCTGATAGAGAGCATTGAGGTTGTGTCAGGAGGATCCTTAGATACATTAAGGGTACCTCAGATGTTGCTTTATATTACGGAGGATCAAATTTTATTGTTAAGGGCTATGTGGATTCAGATTTTGCAGGAGACCTTGATAAAAGAAAATTCACTACTGGTTATGTGTTTAAACTTGCAGAAGGAGCTGTAAGCTGGGTTTCAAAACTGTAAACTGTTGTGGCATTATCTACTACAGAAGCAGAATACATGACAGCTACACAAGCTTGCAAGGAAGCAATTTGGATACAAAGATTACTAAAGGAGTTCGGGCACAAACAAAAGAAAGTTGAATTATTTTATGACAGTCAGAGTGCCTTGTACATTGTAAGGAATCCAGCTTTTCATTCACGAACAAAGCACATAGGTGTTCAATATCACTTCGTTTGTGAAGTGGTAGAAGATGGAAGTGTGGATATGAAAACAAATTCATACAAATGATAATCTAGCAGATGTGTTGACCAAGCCCATCAATACCAACAAGTTTGTATGGTGTAGATCCTTACACGGCCTAGCAGACACGTAGGCAACATGACTTTGGCGTAGAAGAAAGAATGGTATGGAGACTTGATTGATTCTCAATCAAATCTCCAAGTGGGAGAAATGTTGCAGTGCCAGCTACATAATTGCTTGCACATGGTGCCAGCAATGGTGGATAGCCATTTCTTGGCTGTCCACCATGCTAAACTCTCCCTATAAATGAGAGAGTTTAGCAATTCATTAGACATTGAAATTTAGAGAGAGTTTCAAAAGCTTTGAGAAAGTTTTTGAGTGATTTGAGAGAATTGGGTGTATTGAGATTTTGGGTTGTAAGGCTAAAACACTACAATACTTGTATTCTCCATTTCTAATAGTAAGAGATTCTTTTGTCTTCGCCCGTGGACGTAGGCTAAAAGCCGAACCACGTAAACTCTTATGTTTATCTTATTTTTATTTTCATTATTTTTTTCAATTTCGCTTTAATTGCGACTTTGCATCACTCCTCAATTTTCTAACACAGACCAGCATCATCTGCCATGCAGACGTTCACATCGAATCTTCTAGTTCAAGCTCCTCTCATTTTTCCAGTGCAATCTCAAAAACTCTGAATCGCTTTGCTTCATTAGTTTGATTTTTAAAAATTCTTAAAAAAAGGATGGGTTCTTTTTTTTTTTTCAAAAGAAAAATAAACTAATCTTTTTGCAATTTATGATGTTATTGGGATTTTTGATCGGTCTAAGATCTCTACATGCAATATATCAAATAAGATTTATGTGAAAAACTCTTAAAAATACGCAAAAAAACTTACTTAGAATGGTTGAGAAAAATGTACTGTGAGAAATTATTATAGTCATAGTTTAAATTTTTCCTTCAAATCCAAACCGTAGTATAACCTGAAGAATTTAATATTGTAGAGAGAAAATGTAAAATGGGAGTTTTGTTTCATGAGCCTTTACTAAGGTTCAATTTTTACAAATTGATGAACTTAAATAAGGAAATAAACCAAATGACAATAGAGGAAATAAATACACATGAGATATTTGATTGAATAATATTTTAGTTGGTAAATTCTGATTTTAATTCTTGTTGCCATACTGGTACCAACCTAAAGAATCTTTGCTGATTCTTATCACTTTCCCTAAAGCTAGCGAGAAATATTTTGTTGGACTCCCAACTTGTTATAGAGATATTTGTAAATCCTTCCTTTTGTATTCTGGTCATAAGTAGAAGGAAATATTCCTTTAGATCTTTGTCTTAAGAAAACTTTTCAATTTTTAAATATTTCTTCTAATTAACCATTTTAAAAATTAAAAATCATTCTTATCATATTTATCAAGGAAATCTTTCAAATTTTAGAAAGCATTTCTATCATATCCCATCAAGGAAATTTTTTTTTAATTTTTTTTAATTGATTTTTTTTTTAATGGTAGATGAAAATGTCTTTTAAATTTAGAGTCAAACATATCATAAGAAATTTAAACTCTAATTGTCGTGATCATAACTTTTTATCTCTTATTGTCCCCTTGAAATGCAATTTTCTTTTTATTTTATTTTATTTATTTATTTTTAAACATTTTCCACCAAAAATCATCTACCTTATATTTTCCACACACTGAAAGAACACCATTAATCATCATTATTTACTTCTTTCCCTTTTTCCTTACATTCAATCTTTCCCTTTCTCTCTCCTGATCCAGTAGCCACAAAACCAAAAAAGCCATATCCTTTTTTTTTTAATCTTTTCCTTCCCTTCAAAAGTTCTTAACAATATCTTTTTTGTTGTGAATGAATGGATTTTGGAATTTGGAGTCACATGGTTTTTTTGCTATGAGTGATTGGTGATAAAAATATTTTTCTAGATATGGATACTTTAGTTAACTTACAAGTAAAGATGGTAATGATGCTTTGGCGCAAGTAAAAAAAAAAAAGGCACAATTGGAGTTTAAACCACAGTGGGAACCAAATACATTCATGATGTGTTGCTTGTTCCAGATTTGGAGCAAAACTTACTTAGCGTTGGATAGTTGGTAGAACATGGATATGTTATTCACTTTGAAGGCAATGGTTGCATAATTTTTGACAAGAAACATGGGATACAAGTTGTAAATAAGATAACTGTGGAGAAAAATAGAAGCCAATTATTTTTAAATTTGGAGGAGATGTAGCCTTGAAGACAGAAGCAGTTGCTGAATCATGGCTATGACATAAAAGATTTGGGCACTTAAATTTTCATGGGTTGAAATTACTTTTTCAAAGGAATATAATCATGGGATTGCCAAGTAATCTAAAAGATAATGAAAGAGTTTGTGAAGGGTGTGCACTTGGGAAGCATTAGCGACAACCTTTTTGAAAAGTAGTTGCATGGAGAGTAAAGCTAGCACTTGATTAGTTTTACACAGATGTTTCCTAACCAATGTCTATAACTTCCTATAGTAAAAATAGGTACTTTATTCTTTTCATTGATGATTTTACAAGAATGGTATAGGTGTTCTTTATGAGAGAAAAATCTGAAGTTTTCTCTATTTTTTAAAATGTTTAAAAGCTTTGTTGAAAAAAAAAAGTGGAAATTACTTAAAAATTTTGAGAAGTGATAAAGGCAAAAAGTAAAATTCACTTCAATTTAAAAGGTTTTATAAAGATAAATGAGTTAAAAGACAACTCATTGGTGGTTATACTCCACAACAAAATGAGATGTCTGAAAGAAGGAACCAAACAGTAATGGAGATGGCTAAATCAATGCTTCATAAAAAGGGTTGCCAAAGTTTTTTTGGTAGAAGTCGTGTATATTGTTCTATATTTAATAAATAGATGTCCTACAAAGGCACTTCAAAATCAAACATCCATTGAAGCATGATACGGAAGAAAGCTATTATGAAGGTAGTTGAAAATTTTAGGTTGTGTTTGTTATGCACAAATTCCAAAAGACAAGAGGCACAAACTTAGTGAGGCAAGTAAGAAGTGTATTTTTCTAGGTTACAACTTACAATCCAAGGGCTATAGGCTTTTATAGTTTGAAGAAAAACAAGCTGATTGTAAGTCGTGATGTGCAATTTGATGAAAACGCAGTATGAAATTAGAAGCTTGGTAAGTTGAAAGGAAAACTATTCTTATAGATGATATTATCATAAAGGGTAATGAAGACAAAGAATTCACCTCAAGCCACTCCACCATCAACCCTATCACCATTAGCAAGTGAGTCTTCAAGTTCATCCACTTCTTCGCCATCACTAACACTAGAAAAAAGTAGGGAAATTGTGTGAAATTTATGAATGATGCAATTTTTGTCTCTTTAAACTTGAAATTTTTGAAGAAGCTATTAAAGAAGAAGCAAGAAAAAAACTATGCCAGAAAAAATTGATGTTATTGAGAAAAACAAAACATGGGAGATTGTAGAGAAACCAAATGAGAAAGAAATTATTGGAGTGAAATGGGTTTATAGGGTGAAATATAATGTTGATGGAAGTGTACAAGAAAATGAGGCAAGGTCAGCGGCTAAGGGTTACTTACAACAGCCTAACATTGACTACCATGAAACTTTTGATCCAGTTGCTTAACTTGACACCATAAGAACCCTCAATGCCATGGCTATATGAAAAGGTTGGTAACTATACCAACTTGATATTAAATTAACTTTTCTAAATGAGGAACTAGAATAAGATATATATATATATTGAGCAGTTTTAAGGGTTTATTGTTAAGGGTAAGAACAAAAGATATACAAGCTTAAAAGGGCTTTGTATGGCCTAAAACAAGCACCAATATCTTGGTATACTCAAATTGATGGTGAAAGAATTTAGCAAAAACAAAAGTGAGCCTACATTATACCTAAAGAGTCAAGGTATGTCGAATGCCTTTATTGTTGATCTTTATGTTGATGACTTGATTTTTACGAAGAACAATGAAAAATGTTTAAAGAATTCAAGAAGATGATGATGAAAAAATATGAGATGAGTAATATATGTTTACTATATTATTTTCTTTGCATTGAAATTTATCAAAAAGATGATTGTGTGTTCATTTGCCAAAAGAAATATGCAAAAAATATTCTAAAACATTTTGGTATGTTTAGGTGTAATGAAGTAGCAACAATATTGATGGTGAATGATAAATTGATGAAAGAAAATAGGGATAAAAAGTTGATGAGACTTATTATAAAAGTTTAATTAGGAATTTATTTTATCTCACAATCACAAGACCTGACATATATTTGCCTTAAGTTTATTATCAAAATTTATGCATTCTCCCAACTAATTTCATCTAAGGGCAACAAAAAGAGTGCTTAGATACTTTTAAATTATATTACCAAATGTGTTTCATATTTAAAAATATCAAATGAAAAACACTAACTTTGCTTTTACAAAATGAGTTCAAAAGCACCACATGAAAAAATGAATAACCCCTACGCTTTCTTGGTATTATTTTCAAAAGCAATTTTCAGAAATGGATTTATGAAACCATAGACCTAAAATTATTTTGTAAATCATAAACTTTCTACAGAGCAAAATTGGAGAACACAATTTAATCTGATATGTTTAATTTGCAACACTTGTTGGGATCAAGCTCAGCACTAATAACTCCAAGATGAGTGATCTACCAAATAAGTCTTCTATATTATCTAACCCTTGTTCTAAAGATATATTTGAGAGGAAACCACTAACAATTAGTTTCAGAGTGACAATAGCCTTAATTAACATAACTTTTTTAGAAGTAAATCCTATTGCTTGGATGTCGTTACTAGAAGCAGACACAACTCTAATTTTGGGTCCTTTTTTGAGGGGACGAGTAGTTGAAGATTGGTCGAAAAGCATCGCCATTTCCATGGAGAAATGGCTTGGATAATGGAAACGGGGTTGTGACAATAAATTGAGATGAATGAACCTGTGACTTCATTAGTATTTTTTCTTGGCTAAGTTATATGAGAATTTGATGACTGTTGCTCCCTTATATAGAGAGTTGTAGAGTGAGAGGGAAATCAATTTCATATTTCTAAATAAAAAAAATATGTTGTGATGGGAATATCCCAAACCCTATTTGCGAATCGAGGCGGATCTTATAAAAATATAAAAAATTAATATATTTTATACTAATTATATTTTATAGAATGAAGTTACTTGCCTAAACAAAATATACATATGTACACAAATATATAAAACATGACAACATATGTAACTATGCTATTATTAGTCAAATCTCTAAATGTGAAGTTGTATTATGCTGCACGAGTTCTTACGACAACTTGAAAAAAATAAAATAAAATTGAAAACAAATGAGTTTGCAACTTAGTATATAGACAGAATCTTAAAATATTATATACTTTATATATAATGATGTCAATAATAGCTCTTTAATAATAAGAATATACTAATAAATAATGAGATATTATCATAAATATCTTTGAGATAAGGTTTAATATCAATAATAATTATTTACTAATTTAAAAAATAAGTTATAATGCCCAATTATTAGATAAAATTTTGTAGAAGTTAATAGAATTTATTCCAAATGCGTGAAAAGTCTAAATTATCATTTTTAAATAGGAAAAGAGTAATGAAATGATTACTTTATCCTTGCACAGCAGACAAGAGATATTATTTTCATATAAAATTTTTTATTTTTTAATAATAAATTCATAAAATCTCTTATTTTATTTTATTTTTAAAATTAATAATATAATAATTGCGGAAAAAATAAAAAACGAGTCTCTCTCCTAATTAAAGCAATTCTTCATTACCATCAAAATTTCCTTTTCTCACTTTGATTATGGCTTCGAACAAGTCGCTACATTTGTTTTCTTTAAATATTTGCAAGTAATGTTTCCAAAATTAATTAAAACCAGAATCATTTTGTATATTTTCTTAAAAAAATTCAACACAGAAACAATTTTAACAATTGATTGACAAATTACAATGCCTTGATCATGAGACTAAAACTATCCATACAACAAATTTTAAAAACTGAAACCCTAGAATTACAATTGAAGAAATGATTATGAAATAATTTTGTGATAAAGTGAGAGACAATTAAAAAAATAAAATAAAAAATGAAATATCAGTAATACAGTAATCAAAATACATCCACCATTTTCGTTGCTATCACATAATACAAACAAAATACAATAATCAATGCATTGTGTTTAGAGTATTTTTGTTGCTGCTCCCACTTTTGACGTTTCGGCATACTCCACCACCATTCACAAAATCAGTATTGATGCTTCCGTGATGCTAATCACTTTAAATCAGTATTGAAATTGTTATAGTATATAAGGAATTTGATATTAACAGGATCTACATTGCGAAGTACCTGTACGCCTGTAAAATAAATAATGGAGGAGATGGCAACTTTACTTTTCAGCAACAGCCGCAAGAAAAACACTAGTTAGAGGACGGCGACTTGCAGTTTGAAGGCAATGGTGACGTCGACTGGGAGTACCACATCCTCCGCTCCACTCGTCCCTCCTCCTGAGCTGGCGGTCACATTATCCTCATCACCAGTACCGCCAGTTTTGTCAGAACCCACCTCTTGGCAGCCTTGCATTGGTGTAGGGCGGTGTCTTAAGACATTCTGGCGTGACGGCGAGAGAAAGAGAGGAGAAAGAAGAGAGAAAGGAAAGAGAGGAGAAGATAGATAAAAAAAAATTAGGGTTTTCTAATTTAGGGTTGTTTGGACTCAAAATAAGTCTTGTTGGATATAGGATACCCGGTGTTTGGTAAAAGACATTAAAAAAAACAAAACTACCCTTCTACACATTAAATTTAATAGAAGATTTCCTAATAGTTGGACATCACTGTTTATTTCTCAAACTAGCGAGTACTAATAATATTAAACCTTACCTCAAGGATATTTAAGATAATATCCCATAAATAATACTATATGCAATGAACACATGCAAATTTATAATATAAATAATGAAATTGTGTGCTGAGTAATCAATAAGATTGTATTAGAAGCATAAATTGTTATAAAATTTGTATTAAAGTTGAAAATCATGACATAATATTGAGAATAAATATATATTACATAGACACTAAAAAGTACACCAAACTTATACTTGGAGAAAAGTTAGTCCCATTTGATGAAGTAACTTATGCATAGACAGAGCAAAAAATTTAATCTAGTCTAACCCAACAGAATCATTGCATCGCTCGGGTAGAGCAAATTAAACAGGTTTAACACATGCACGTAGTAAATTATACTAAATGGGAGGTTATGTATCTAATGGTTTAAAAATTACTATTTTATAATATCGTGAAGGTATATATATTTTTATATAAAAAATATTTTTATACGTAAAGTAATCATAAAGTATGTTGTAATATGTTCTGGAAGCATTTATAAATATAACTAATTAGCATAAATATTTATCTTTCTAAATATAGATCATGAATAGCAAAATTATGACTTGTAATTAAATCATAAACTGTTATGTCAAAAATATATAAAATATATATAGGTATCCATTCATAAAAATGCATTATGCAAGGACACGTGTATTAAAATTTCTCTCTTTGTATAAGAATTTTGTTCTTAAAATTTACATACCTGTCTAAAATAAGCATGGATATTAAGCTCTTATCTATTCCTCATGCTCTCATGTAGACTCTTCTACTGCATGGTTCCTCCATAAGATTTTAATCAGATAAATAAATTCTTATACAATACTTACTAGCAATGGTCAAGTATTTCAATAGAATTCTCATTATAAGTCTAGTTTAGCCTCAACTAAATTGGATAAGCATCTAGAATAATGTTATCTTAGAGTACGATATATCTTAATGCTACCAAGATATATAACATAAACTGAATTGTGATTCTCTTCTAAAATGTACTTCTTTAACTCTGAGTTATTTGGTACAAAAAGCCTATTAACCATAACTAATATCCCACCAGCTCTTAATAATAAATCAGCCTGCATTTCATCTCTTACTTCTCGCTTAAGTTTAATTATATTAGAATCTTGATCCTACATTTCTAGAATCTAATCAATTAATATAGGCCTAACTCAAAAATGTGCTAGAAGTCTTCTAGATTCATTTATTAATAAATCAATCCCCATAGATCTCAAATCAACCAGTAATGAAAGATGTGTCACTCTGAAATAAGCTAAATAGGTAGAAGAATTCCTGCTGAGTGCATCTACCACCACATCAGTCTTACCTGGATGATAGTTAATAGTATAGTCATAATCCATGTCAGCTCTAACTATTTTCGTTGTCTTAGATTCAAGTATTTCTATGTGAATAAATACTTCAAACTCTTATGATCATTGAAGATCTGACAGATGACGCCTTATAAATAATGTCTTCAACGTAAACATTATTGCTGTCAATTCTAAATCATGGGTTAGATAATTCAACTTATGCTTCTTAAGTTGCCTAGAAGCATATGCTATCACCTTCTTATGTTGCATCAAGACAAAACCCAATCCCTGTCTAGAAGCATCACTATAAATTATAAATCCTTTGGTGCTAGATGGAAGTGTGAGAATTAGAACTGAAGTAAATCCCCTTTTGAGTTCTTGAAAATTATCTTCACATTCATCAGTTCACTCAAAATTTATATTCTTTATGGTCAACTTTGTAATTGGTGCAAAAATCTAAGAGAAGTCTTTAACAAACCTTCGATAATAACCTGCAAGACTAAGGAAACTTTTAACCTCTGTCATAATAGTTGGTCGCTCCCAATTTACCATAGCTTTAATTTTCTAAGGATCTAGATAAATTCTATCAGCAGAGGTCACATAGCCTAAAAAAAGCAACTTTATCTAGCCAAAACTAATATTTGATGACTTTAGCATATAACAATTTATTTCTTAAAGTCTGCAACACTGCCTTAAAAAACTTTATATGTTTCTTTGTACTCTGTGAGTATATAAGAACGCCATCAATAAATACTATAACAAAATGATCCAAATAAGGATGCAATACTTTATTCATAAGATCCATGAATGCAGTTGGAAAATATCAAGCCAAATGCTATTGCTAAGAACGTATAATTCTCATATTGAGTCCTAAAGGTAGTCTTGGAGACATCAACATCTCTAATCTTCAAATGATGATAATTTGACCATAGATCAATCTTTAATAACACTTTTACACCCTGTACCCGATCTAATAAATCACCAATACAAGAAAGAAGGAACTTGTTGCAAATAGTGGCCTTATTCAACTCTTGATAATCAACACATAGTCTTAAAGTTCTATCCTTCTTTTTAACAAACAATACTAGTGCTCCTTATTGTGATACACTAGATCTAATGAAACCCTTACCTATGAATTCTTGTAATTGAGTCTTCAAATATTTTTAAGTGGCCACTCTATATGGTACTTTGGAGATAAAAGTTGTGCTTAGGACCAAATTAATAGCAAAAGCAATCTCTTAATTACGTGGCAAACTTGAAAGGTCTTTAGAAAATATATTTGAAAAATCTATGACCATATAAATATCTTCCAAGTTAACTGTACTGACTCTAGTCTACTGACATGAGCTAAATAAGTTGAACATGACTTCTATAGCAATTGTCTAATTATAGTAGTTATAACCCAAGATAGAAAAACTTATCGCTCTCTATAAAAAGTAATATCAAACTCTTCATATTTTTTGAATATTACTTCTTTTCAAAAATATTCTATTATAGCATAATAATTAGCTAACTAATCTATCCCAGGTATAGCATCAAAATTATGAATATAAAAAATGATTAAATTTGTTACCATCTCACTGCTATCCACTTTAATAATACATATTAGAAATACACTCTTAGCTAATTAATGATTCCCCAATTGGTGTACCTACTATCATGAGGCATTTAACTCCTTATATTGCTTCCAACAAATAGAGAAATAAAAGTTTGACTAGAACTTTGTCTCTGCCATTCTATTAACATAAGATGTAGACTATATCACTGAGCATCCAAACTATGAACATGCTTTATCATGTTTTCTCTTCTAGGTTGTCGTTATACTTGTCTCTTCATTGCAACTGTAATTAACTAAGCAAGTCTATATATGGACTACAACTAAAGTAAGTCTATTAGGTTGTCCTTGTATAGCCTATCTCAGGTTATGGCTCTAGCTGAGGCTGTATTTACTTTATAATAGTGTTAAGCTAAGTTTAAGGCCTGGGTTTAGAGGGGTTGATATAGCTACTTCCTTTCTAATAGGTTACTCCCTTCTATTTGGTACTAAGAGAGGTCCTAATTTAGCTACAGGCTTCGGACAAGGTCGGCCATATAAATGCATGATAAAACTCTATAAAACACAACAAAATCATTTAATGACATCTCTAAGATGTATGCATCATTATAATGGTTTACATAATCTAAAATCGTGCTATGATGAAAAATTGACAAGACCCATCCCAAGCTCTACTTGAAAATCGAGGCAAATCTTATAATAATAAGGGACTAACATACTTTACACTTATTACATTTGATATAACGAAAGTACGTGCCTAAAATAAATATTCATGTGTACACAAATATATAAAACATGAAAACTTATATGACTTTGCCAATAATGGCTAAACCTCTAAATAGAAAGTTGTATTACATTGCACGAGTTCTCGTGATAACCTAAAAAATATATATTAAAAAAAGGGATGAGTTGTGACTCAATTTGTAGACATAATTGGAAAATATTATATACTTCATATATAATGTTAATAATAGCTCTTTAATAATAAGAATACAATAATAAAGAGTACTATATGTAATGAACACGTACAAATTTGTAATATAAAATAATCATGAAATTGTGTATTGAGTAATCAATAAACTTGTGTTGAAAATATAAAATGTTATAAAATCCATGTTAAAGTTAAAAATTATAGTGTAATATTTGGAATAAATGTATACTACGTAGATACTAAAAATTACACCAAATTTATATTCGAAAAAAAATTAATCTAACTTAGTAGAGTAACTCATGCATAGGTAGAGTAGGAGATCTAATCTAGTATAACCTAACAGAATTATTATATCGCTCAGATAGGTCAACTAAACTAGTCTAACACAAGTGCAAAACAAATTATACTAAAAAGAAGGGTATGTATTAATACTTTAAAAACTGCTATTATATATTATCTTGGAAGTATAATTATTTCAATTTAAAAATATGTTGTACTTAAATTAATAATAAAGTGTACTATAATAAGTTCTGAAATGATTATAAATATAAATAATTTATATAAATATTTATCTATCTAAATATAGATCATGGATAATAAAAATATGATAACATATAATTAAATTATAAAATATTATATTAAAAATATATAATATAATATATATATATATAATTATTTACTCATAAAAAATATACTAATCCTAAGCTAAGTCAAAAATTTAGAATCCACCAATTATTAATATTGCTCCTATAACATAGGATTAAAAAACATACTATTAAAAATGGTATGTAATATAAATACTAGAGCATAAATATTCTAATATTATAAAAATATTATCATTGAATCATTAAATATAAATTTAACCACCAAACATATTTCTTACAAGCTTTCCTTTATTTCTTTTCTATTTATTACTATTATTTTTCTTGATTTCCTTTTCACCTTCTTTTTTCTTTCGATTTTATTTCTTTCATCAATTTATTTTATTCCCTCAATTTATAGTATACAATTGAAGTATTTGCATCAATTTAATACAAAAATTTAAAATAAAACTTAACTTGTTTAATGGCTTAATTTTCTGAATGAAACAGGAGCCACGTGCTGCATGAGCCTAAATTACTTATGCAAAGACACGTGTACCACATGCTAATTTGTACATGACAAGTTTGCGTTCAATTTGAATAGCACAACTTTTTATGCATGGATTTGACAGATTTTACTTGTTAAATTGCAACGCAAAAATAAATCTTAAAAAAAAAATGTAATTTCGTGTTGCGTATCTGTATGGTTTCTTTTCAACTTCTCACATAAAATATATATTAATTTTTTATTTATTTATAAGGCATCATCAAAATATTTCACATAAACACAAACATAAATACCAATTTCATTAATTTATTCGAATTAATTTTTTTTAAATGCTTGAGATTCACAAATTACAAGACAAAAATTCAAGTAATTTTGTTCTTTTGATAAAATGAAGATGGATGCAACTAAAATACTAAAGTGAACTGGAGTATATTATCTTTAATTTTAAAGGTTTAAGGAGAAAAAGAGTTTTTCTTTTTTGTTAAAAGCTGCTATAAAAGGAGAAAATGTAAAAAAAAAGTTGAGCTGTAATTTTAGAAATATTAAGGGGCGACTTTTTTAGTTACACAACTTTCTTTTTTCACTTGAATATCTCGTGCCAGAAAATGAAATAAACTTTGTATTTTGTTCAAGGTTCAATGTCTTTGTAGAGGACGAGTACGGAATAGTCACGTTTAGTTAAGATAAATTTATAACAACGAAATACAGTAAAAATATAGACTTGGAGCTTTCATCATTTCTCTCCAGCTTTCCATTCTTTCTTCTTTTCTCACAGTGCCACAACTTATCACATGGGAAATGTGCCCAACGGTGATCACAACATGTTATCGAACTCCAAAAATGTGTGTATATATATTGATCTCCAAGTTGGCTGGATCAGTGAATCCGACTGTATTTCCACCTTGTTCTCAAAATTTCTCTTGAAAATGATGTCCATTCAATGCTTATTTGTTTCAAGTGATTTCCCCATCATCTTAACATTTGTCATGGCAGCCCTTTTTGCCATTTTTCTTCGATTCAAACCAAGAACCCATGAAGGAAACAAGCAGCAGCTAACAACTACTCTCCCTCCAGGCCCAAAGCCATGGCCAATTGTTGGGAACATTCCAGAAATGTTGAGGATGAAGCCAGCCTTCAAGTGGATACATGATCTCATGAAGCAACTCAACACAAATATCGCTTGCATCCGTCTAGGAAACGTTCATGTCATTACAGTCACATCCCCCGAAATTGCCCTTGAAGTTGTGAAGGACAAAGACTCGGTTCTTGCATCAAGGCCGATCACAATGGCCACAGAGTACTCCAGCCACGGCTTCTTGACGATCGCCTTGGTGCCGTGGGGAGAACAGTGGAAGAAAATGAGGAAGGTGGTGGCTTCTGACATAATCAATTCGGCACGGCTTCAGTGGTTACTCGTAAAGCGAACGGAAGAAGCTGATAATCTCGTTAGGTTCGTTTACAATCAGTGCAAAAGCAGTATTAATAGCGGGGTTGTGAATGTAAGACTAGCAACCCGTCAATACACCGGCAATGTTATTAGGAAGATGATGTTCAATCGGAGGTATTTTGGTGAAGGCAGTGCGGATGGAGGCCCTGGATATGAAGAGGTTGAACACGTTGAATCACTTTTCACTGTCCTCAAGCACCTTTACGCCTTCATTCTATCTGATTACGTTCCATGGTTGAGGTTTCTAGATTTCGAGGGCCATGAGAAGATTGTGAGCGAGGCTATGAGAAGCATTTGCAAGTATCATGATCCGATAATAGACGAGAGAATAAAACAGTGGAGAGATGGGAAGAAGAAGCAAGCTGAGGACCTGATTGACGCCTTCATTTTAGCAAGAGATAAAGATGGGAAATCGTTATCAGTGGAAGAGATCAAAGCTCAATGCACTGAACTGATGCTTGCAACGGTGGATAATCCAGCGAATGCAGTGGAATGGGCGTTAGCGGAGATGATCAACCAACCCCATCTTCTCAAAAAGGCAACGGACGAGATTGATAGCGTCGTTGGAATGGATCAGAGGCTTGTTCAAGAATCCGACATCCGCCATCTCAATTTTGTCAAGGCATGTTTGAGGGAAGCTTTTCGTCTTCACCCCATCGTGCCATTTAACATACCACATTACGCAAATTGTGACACAACAATTGCCGGATACTTCATTCCTAAAGGCAGTCACATTCTGCTTAGCCGTTTAGGGCTTGGCCGGAACCCCCAAGTCTGGGAAGATCCTCTCCGGTTCAAACCAGAGCGCCATATGATGAAGGATACAGCTTTATCAGACTCCGCTACTGCTGATGATCACCTGCAGGTTGAGATCACGGAGCCGGGATTAAGATTCATTTCATTCAGCCGAGGAAGACGCGGTTGCATGGGAGTGTCACTTGGGACTGAGATGGCTGTAATGTTATTGGCAAGGCTTCTTCAAGGATTCACATGGAGCGTGCCATCGGATGATGGTGACAATGATGAGGAGAAGAAGATTGATCTGACTGAATCTGAATTTGATCTGTTTCTTGCCAAACCCTTGCATGCAAATGCAAAGCCTCGCTTGCCTTCTGAGTTATATATACCCAACCCTAATTGAATGGATAACAATCTAGTACTTGGATATTTCTTCAAGCAGATAATAAATGCAATTAATAAGTGCTCTTGCTATTTTATCTCCAAATCATAGGAAAACCTATTTCATGGGAATTTACTTTTATATTATCAGTATTAGATTATTAAAATAATACATTAAATTAATAGTATAATTTATAAAGAAAAAGTGGGTAATAAATAATAGAGAAATTGCCACTTCCCCTTGTTGTTTCTCATATTTACCACTTACCTTCCTAATATTTTCATGTTACCCCACTGTTGTGAGAAAGATTCTCTTAACTATTTTTTTTTTCTTTTGCTATTTTGCACCTGAAGCGATAAATGAGATATAAAATATAAAATAATTTAAATGTTATATTAAAAATAAAAATATATAATTTTGAATAGTTTAATAACTAGATTAAATATTAAATAATACTATTATGAATATAATAATAATTTTATTACTTTTAAAGTTAATCTATTAAAAAATCCATACGTGTTTTTATTAAATACAAAATTTCAAAGTTTTAATTTATTTAAATTTAAAAAAAAATAATATTTAAGTTTTAAGTCCTAATAAATTACATTTTTGTGGATTCTTAAAAAAATATACTAAACTATTAAAAGTCAAAATACATTAAAAGATAAAAGTAAATTTATTAAAATATTAAAATCAGAATGCACTAAAAGCTAAAAAAAATACACATCTTTTAAGGTATTTTATTGAATTTAAATATAAAATTTTGAAATAGTCATATAAAAGAACTAATATGCTTTTTAAAAAAATTATTTTCTCTTACAACAGTGAAGTAATAGAGTAATATAAAAATTAGGGCGTGAATAGAAAATATGAGAAACAACAAGGAGAAAGTGGTATATCTCCTAAATAATGAATAATAATTAAATTATATATTCAAATCCAATCCAAAACTCTACTACGCCAAACACTTGAAAATACCATTAAAAGAAAATTAACAGTTTAATCTTAAGCTTTTCATGAATATCCATAATGTCCCTATGTTTTTAAAATGCCCAAGTTATTGCTTTTAAGGAAGTAAACAAACACTTTTAAAGATGTAAATGATAGTAAAAAGGATGTAATTAGATATTTGAAATACTTAGAGACCTAATATGTAATTAAAAAACCTTAGAGACCTAATATGTAATTAAAAAAACTCAGAGACTAAATTGCTACTTTTTCTAAATATAAATTACATTCTCCCAGATCTTAACATAAGCAAAATTTGAATCATAAATCTCAAATACAATTTTTAAAAAGTTTTACTAATTAAACTAGTTAAAACTCACTAAAATAATAATAATAATAATAATAAAATTTTAATATCTTATGAAAGTGTTTTTTATCCACATTTTAATATCATAATTTTTTTCATTAATGTATTTTTTTAATTATACATATGTTAATTGCAGTTATAAAATAAGTGAGAAGTGAAGGTGATTGGAAGAAAGTTTTAAAAAATATATTTGGCAGTTGTTTGTTCTTTGGAGAGATTGATGGCATATGCTTCCCAAAATTATATTTTTAAGAAAATTTTCAAAGTGATAATTCTGATAGTTTTTAAAGTTTGCAATTTTTTTTAAATACAATATTATAATTACAATTTTATTGACATTTATAATGGAGTAGTACCATATTTATATAATTTTTATTGTAATTTTATATCTCAACTATAATATAGAATTCAATAATAACTAACAAATGATGCAATAAATAAAATAATAAATATTGATATCACATTAATTATATAAATATAGCATGTCAACATAAGAGTGAACTAATATAAGTAGTATAAGTAATGTCCCAATATACGTTGACATTATATGTAATCTAAGGTTATAAATTTTAAAAAACGAACAAAATATCTAGTGTGTTTTAGCAAGTTTGCAAAAAAAAAAATTTTATGTTTATCAATATTGTATTTTGTGTTTATTAAAGAAATATGTAATTAATTTTGTAGTTACAAGAGCCCTCTATCTGATCTCTTTTCACTGATCTCTTTTCACCGTACCATTCATTTATAGTTTTTTGAGTTGATCATTTCTAAAGTGATATCAAAGGACAATAAGTAAGGTCTAAAGCATGTAGATTCTTATGTCAAGGCTCATTAAGTTAAAAATTTAGTTTAAAACAAAGACAAACCCATGTAATTAAGGGTAATAAGGAAACACAAGCTCATTAATGTACTTTTATACCCTTAAAATTCTTCTAAAATAAGAAAAGATAATTTTCTTGTTCAATTTAGTAAATAATTAACATAATAGAGTTTTATTCAAAATAAAATTTAATATCTTGCCTTTTTTATTTATTAAATTCAATTTTCTTTTTTGACAAAGGTAAAACTCACTAAATAAACTAGATTTTAAAAAAAAAAAATAGAGGTAAATAAGGAGTTTTAACCTAGTACAAAACTCTAACCTTATAAAAACTCTTTTTTATATATAAGAATTAGAATTTTCGTTATTGATGCAGCCATTCTTCATTATTTTGCCTGCCTTGCAAACCATGCACAAACTACCATCTTCTCTATTCTTTTGACTTTTCTTTTAATCTACATCCGCAACTTAATAGCTTTGCATTTATTTTAGAGCTTACTGCACTCACAAAAACATAATTTAAAAGTTTTAGACAAGCTTTAAGAAGTGTGTTCCCTCTAATCTCTAGGCTAGTGTTCATATAGCCTAAAACCCTAAACTTGTACTATAAGCAAAGTATCACAAACAGGCCCTTAAAAACACATATTGTAGTGCTCTTAGCACCCTACATTCACATGTGTTTGTCCATTAATTATTTGCTATTTAAGCCGGACTCTCACACCTCTCACAGGTTGAAATCGATTTATAAAAAAAAAATCATTTTCTTTTGAGATCGTTATAGTAAATTCAAAACATCAAGTCTCTTGAACTTTAAAAGCTTTTTAAAAGCTTGATGTGTTGTATTCTTAAACTCACAGAGACAAAGAGATTGAAATTAATATTTTAGCATAAACCATATCATTTTTATTGCCTGCCACATAATGATCTCTTAAAATTGCTCCGGAACAATTATAAAATAATCAGATGTTATAGTATTATAATGAAATGAGAATATGTAAAAATTAAAATTTATGTTAACAATATTGTTCACGTACGTGGTTTATCTAAGGGCAAATTATCTAGCATTGCATGTATCGGTGTTGAATATATAGGAGAGCCTTCTTTGAATTCGCTTAAGATATTTGGAATTCATTTATTTCTTTGAGGATTGGCTTGCTCTAATTTTGAAACATTTCATGTACCTGAATTTTATAGTCCTAGATTATGGGTATGAACCTTAAGGAAACTGATAAGGTACAATTGTAAATCCAACATGGACTACTTAAGGGTTGTGATCATTTTGTTTCAAGAGGAATAGCTTCTCATCATATTGTAGATAGGACATTGGCATCTTAGTAGGTTTTGTTCGATTTTAATGTTCGCCCATCTCAACCTGCTCCTTCACAGTAAAGTTGACATAGGCATTGAAAAAGGGTGGTAAACCCCTCCTCTCGAGGGTATGGGGGCGAGTCCTTGTCCTAAAATTGTATTAAGAATATATTGAAAAATTTCTTGTTCATAAATTAGGTTACCCTTGTTTTTTCATACTATACGAAGAATACGAAGAGGGTTTCTTTTCATTTAAGAGTGCGTATAAAAAGAGAGGCATGAGCATGAAACCTTGTGTCTTGTAATTGTTTCTTTAATATAGTAAATATTTGCATTGATGAAGCTAACGAATGTAGCCCTCAAATTGAAGATAAACTACTATAAATATGCGTGTGCCTGGGAAATGTTTTGATTGTCTTATTTTATCGCTTTTGATAGTGACGGACTAGGGTTTGATCCATAAAATTTTTCTTGAATTGTGCTAATCCAAACCAAAAAAAAAATGTAATTCTTTTAAAATTAGCGATTGCATCAAGCATAATCGTTCTTATATAATGAAGCTATGTTTCTTTAATAATAATACAAGTGTGTTAACGCTTAAAAGTCAATGAAAAATCAGTCTCAGTAATCCTAAACCATGAATTCATGATACGTGGCTCGTGAAAGCGAAAGCAAAATTTATGGCCTAGAAGTGGATTACAGAAACGGCGAATTATACGATGAAAAAATATAAATCAGAGTGTGAATCTGAGGGCCACCTTGATCTTCATACTATCAATTTAGATTGCGATCTCATTTGTTTTTACAGGAAGTGATAAGGTTATTTTTAAATCATTCGTTCACTTCCATGTTTTAGATATGACTTGAAAAGCATACAATTGTCTCATTGATATTACAGGTTTGACTACATATACATGTATTTTTTAATAATATAAAATATGAAAATTTATGATCTAAAATTTGAAACACTTAAAGAAAAGAAAATTTTCTCTTAAAATTTCAGTAAGTATCAATATTCCTCTTTTGAATAACATTTTCGATTTTTTCTTAAAACTTACTAATTACCTTGAAGAACGATATAATTATATTTGAAATTTTAATAGTTGAATTACCAAGTTGAATGGCTACTCTTCATTAGTTGAATTATCAAGTTGAAATTTTTATGTCCCTATTGATATTGTATTTGCACCCTAACAAAACTCAATTGTTAATGATCATTTTTTAGTGGTCCTAAAATTTTAAGAACCAAAATTATAATATTACTACACGTGATAGACGTGTACATTACAAAATTTCATCCAAAGAGAAATTGCAATTGATAAGTAGTTGGACATCAATTCACCTTTTATTTTTTTTTATGATTTTGAAAATATTCAGTTATTCTTTTTTGTTTAGGGGTTCAATTATTCTCTTTCAAAGGGTTTTAATATTTAAAAAAAAAACTAGTATAAGAAAAAGGTATTTAAATAATTTTAAAATTAAAAAAAAAAGTGGTGATTATAAACACAATATGTAGTACAATAAGACAACAAGTGATTTGCTTTTACCTTTATGAACCTGTTTCAATAGGATCAATAATCACATAAGTAGGATTACCATCACTCTTATTTCATGCTTTAGGCAGAAGTCATATCCCCTTCAACATCTAGTCCACTAATATTCTATTTAATGGCTTAGTCAGAGGATCAATCAAATTCATCTCTAACTTTAGATAATCTAGACTTACCACCTTATATTCTAACAGCTACTTAATAATGTCATGTTTTAGACGAACATATCTACTTTTTTCATTATAGATCTTACTCTTTGATCTAGCAATGGCTATCAGGCAATCACAATTTATAGAAATTGATGCACGAGGGTGAGAATTAATGAAAAAATCAATCATAAGTGTTCTTAACCACTTAGCCTCAGAACAAAGTTTTTTCAAAGGCTATCAATTATGATTCCATGATAGATTATGATATACAAATTTGTTTAGTAAATGTTTAACATATGGCTCATCTATCAAAGATGAACATATATCCACTGGTAGACTTAACCTCACTAGACTTAAAGATCCAATTAGCATCACAATAACCTTCTATCATAGGTTGTGATCTACCTTATGAAAGAACATAAGTTTTAGTGCCTATCAAGTATTTTACAATTCTATCCAAGGCACTCCAATGCTCTTTTCCTAAATTCCAAGTGTATCTACTCAGTCTCCTTATAGTATATGCTATATCAAGACTAGTATTATTCATTAAATACATGAGACGACTAATAATTTGTGCATATCAAGTCTGATTGTCACTATGTTCAATATTCTTTCAAATAGTAGCATCATACTATATTGCTACTGGTTTGCATGCTGTGTACCCAAAACTCTTTAGAAACTTATCTACATAGTGTTCTTGAGATAAAGTAAGACCATTAGATATTCTCATTATCTTTATTCTAAGAATGACATCAGTCTCCCCTATATTTTTCATATCGAATTTAGTTGATAAAAACCTCGTAATCTCATTTATTACTTCCATACTAAGACTGAATATTTTATGCTCTGTATCACTATAAACGCACCCTTTCAATTGCTCTATGTAAATTTTATCTTCTAAATCTTCATTTATAACGGTTGTCTTTACATTTATTTAATGTATGAACAAATTATATATTACAGCTAATGCAATTAAAATCCTAATGAATGTAATTCTAGTTACAGAAGCATAAGTATCAAAATAATTTAAGTTTTTCTTTTGAGTGAACGCTTAACAACCAATCTTGCCTTATATTTCTCAATTATACCATTAGCCTTATCTTTTTTTTTTTAAGATCTATTTACAACCAATAAGCTTGGTACCTAGAGGCAAATTAACTACCATACGTGATTACTCACGATTAAGTTAATTTCACATTAATTGCCTCTCTCCACAAAGTAGCATCATGTGAAGTTATAGTCTCACTGATAAGGGCTAAATTGCCATATATTTTCTCATGATTTTATTATTGATATTTTATGATTTTATGAGAATAGATGGCTATTTATGTGCATTATTGTTATTTATAGGGACTTGAACAAAATTTAAAGAAAGAACACAAAAGGAGTGAAAATAGGGACTAAAATGCAAAGTTTTCAAATTATGAGTCCAGCACCCCCGCGCCACAAGTATTGTCGCCCCAGCGCTGAAATAGTGATCGAAATAAGAAAAACGACCTGCTTAAGTCGCGTATAGCGCCCCAGCGCCGAAGAGTCACCGTGCCAGCGACGCTCTATCGCCCCAGCGCTATCAACATACCGCGCCAGCGGTGAAGCCGTTTTCATGCAGCGCCCCAGCGCCAAGATACCACCGCTCCAGCGGTAATAGCCTTTTCACGCGTCGCCCCAGTGACAAATGCATAGCGCGCCAGCAGTAATGCGAGTCCTAGTCCGACGAGAATTGAGATTTTCAAGCTCATATCAATCCCTATAAAAAGCCACTCATTCCCAACCTTCAAGAATGAATCCAAGACGACCTAAGAGCACCAAGAATACAAAACACGAGTCTTGGAGAGCAATAGGAGCTTAATTGAAGCAACTTTAGAGAGAGATACAAGACGTTTTTTGGCATCAAGATTTCCTAGGCAGCGCAATTAAGAGCAATTCGACGTCTATATCGGTTTGCTAATAATTGTATCATGATTTATAATTATTTTTACTGCTGTTTTCTTGTAGCCATGAGCTAACTTATTTTCTAGGGTTAATATTTGAACTCAATATGTGCGCTTAAATTGCCATATCTTTTAGTATTTAATAAACTTAGTCATTTATTATTTAAATTACTTGTGTTTAATGCTTCAATATATCTGGCCAATATATGGTGAATGAGTTGGTAATATTATTGATAAACTCGGAAGAGGAATCATAATATTTAGACCTAGGTAATTTGATGCATGATTGTAGAGTAACATTCAATGTTGCATATGCAAGTTTCAATTTAGGATAGGAATATACCTAATTGGCATGTATGATCAATAAGACCTAATCTTAATGAATCTTAATTTATTACAAGTACCATAGGAATATAGGTATTTGGTAAATTAAGGTATACTTGCATGACCTTGGAAGAGGCTTGTGAATACATTAGTGTCTTGATCAATAATAAAGACTAAGTGAGTTAAATATTAGAGGATTAATCATTAGAAACATATTGAGGAATAATATTAATCCTAGGTTTTCTCTACATTGCTATCACCTAATTTTCTTTACATTGTGTTTTTGTTTTATATTTCTTACATTCATTCTTAGATTTCAATTTTTCTGAATAATTATTAGGAAGATATAATTTTAGTAATTGGTTAAAAAGGAAAAATTATCCCTGTGGGTTCGACATCCGACTTATTTAGTCTCTTTATTACTTGCATACGATAGTGTATACTTGCACTGAATTTATGATATAGAAATATCGCATCACTCACTATATGTTTTAGGGTCTTTTTCCACAAGAAAAATATAGAAGTCATTACCAAAATTAGTGACTTTTTTCATTCTCTTACTTATTCTAAGTTCATTTTTAGAGCTTTCTAGAGGGTTATTATGTACCTTTATATGAGTCAAATGATTCTCTAAGTTGGCCTTTTTAGGAAAAATATATTAAAAAATTTATGCTTTCTTAGATTCTATTATGTAGTTTTCATCAAACAAACTAATGGCATTCTTTAATTCTAAGAATATATATACAAAACTATTTTGGCAATAACCTATAAACATGCAATCAATTATCTTAGATTTCATCATTTTCCTTTTAAGGCCAACAACTAAAACCTTTGCAAAATACCCCCACACTTTGAGGTATAAAATGTTAAGACCATGACCTTTCCATAACTCATAAGGTATAATTCCCATTTTCTTATAAGGAATTATATTTTGTATATGGCAAGCAATCAATATAGCTTCCCCTTACAAGTTCATAAGTGCCCTAAAATTTATTAACATCTAATTCATCATGTCCCTTAGTGTTCTATTTTACCTCAAAGTTGATTCTCAACTTATTACTTATAGAATAAAAACTTCTCATAAGACTCATCCTTATTTCTCAATCGATATATTTTGGTATACTTTGAGAAATCATCTATAAAGATAACATAATATTTTTCCCTCCTCTAGTCCTAATGTCTTTAAGCTCACCTAAGTCACTATGAATTAAACTGAGTAACTCAGTTTCTCTAAGAGTTATTGGTTTATAACTTTTCTTAGTGGAATTTTCTTCCACACATACATCACACTCATGCTCTTCATCTAAACTCATATTAGAAAGTAAAATAACTCTTTTTATCTTTCTTAAATAAAACTAATTAAAGTGACTAAGTCTATTATGCCATAAATTAAAAAAGCTCAATAATATAAACTAAAGAAGAGTTCTTATTAATAGATGCATCAAGTATATTGAGTTTGAACAATTCATTGGAAGAATATACCTTTCTAACAAATAATCCACCCTTAGTCATTACAACTTTGTCCCCTTCAAAAGATAATTTTGTTGGGGATCTAATATACATAGGTGTATAGATGTGCAATTGTGTCAATTGCCTAAAATACATATCATATACATATAAAACACGGCGGAAGCGTAAAATATGCATAATAAACACAATAAATAAATATATCAATCACATTAATATATTAGAAGGTTGAGAACTTACCTCAACGTGTAATGTTATACACATATTTTCTCGGAATCCCCATGGAGACCAACTCGCGAGCAGTTCTAGTTACCAACACGGTGGACTTGGTGAGTTAGAACAACAGTCCCATATCCAGCATGGGATTAACTCTTAATTCCCAAAATGGTCGAATGTGTGTATACATCATTTTCTCTAAAAGGATAAGAAGTGGAGATTTAATCCACAAAATGGTCGGATGGTGGGCTTGTCAATTTCATTTTTCTCTTTTTTTTTTTCTTCTTCTCTCCATTTTCATTTCATCTCTATCGATTACAAAACACATACAACACAATTTCACATATATATCTCACATTTATTAAAATAATATTATTATACATTATAATATTAAAAAAGCTACTTTTATGGAATAAATAATATTATTATATTAAATAATAATAAAAAATAAATAATGCTTGACAACTAATAAGTATTATTTAATATAATAATATTATATAATAAAATAATATATAATATAATATTTTATTTGAGATATTTTGATTATTTAACAATTAAATAATCAATGTGTGAAATGATCATTTTACCCTCATAAATAGTTACCAAGTCTACCCTTTAGTGGGTCTCACCAAATTTCACACTTAGGTGAACTCAATTGAGGGTGCACAATGCGCCACGTGTCATTATACAATTAATAAATAATAATTATTAACTAATTGTTGTATTTAACACTTAAATATAGATGCGCACATATTTCTATGGTAGTGCTGAATATTGCTGGATTAAACACTTTAATTCAGCACGCTATCCCAGTGCACAACAAGTACACTCCATATCGCGTGACTTGTCAAATGAAACTATTCTATGAATCTGTGAGCAATGCCCCACGCACACGTCGTGGATATTACAAATCATCGCATTGAACTATGCAAGTTGAGGTTACAACACATATGTATAGTCCTTCCGTCATGATATCCTGGATGTGCGGAAATATAGATTATCACCATCAAATCCTCTAGTGCTCATCCATGTCTTATCTCCAGACTAGTATCTCACTTAACAATATGTGTAAAGTCATTTGTCATGTTGTTTTACCCTTAAGGAACTCTTTCTCATGATTAATACTTGTGGCTACAAGAGATTTTAAGATACAGTCTCGAAGCATCTGGATATCAAACTCTTTATGCGAGTTGACGAATCTTATATCTATACACACCGGACTCTATAAGCATCGGACCATACCCAGCGACACCTAGCGGTCACCATGAAAAGTCTGTGATATGCATGGAACCAAAGTATAGTGAATCACTTACAAGCCCACCATGGCACTTAGGTCAAAGGACCACGTATACTATTTAACTTGAGAGGACACTCTGTTGACAACTTACATAGGATGTCTATCGGAGGCCCTCGTGAGTCTGTCCCATATTCAGTCCTAACTGGATACCCATATGTCAATACGAGCTCCAAGCTCATGGTTGGCTAGGAACGATCATCAATACCCTTTGGGGATGACATATACTGATCTATATATAAAGATATCCATTGACAAACCTGCATCGGCAGAAATAGATCAAAGATAATTATTCGAGAATATACTTGCGCAACTAGCATTTCTTGGCACTCGATTGCAACTCTTATAACTATGCAGTTACTAGTATATTCTTAGGTCTATGTCTCATTACAGAAAATACTTCAACTCTTAGATCTGCTGAGTATTATAACCAGCTAACACTTAGCTGTGCTAACATTTAACATTTATATCTTTCAGTATGGCTAACAATAAGCCCTTATCTAAACTCATTTAGATCTGATCTGAACTCCTTCAAATCATACAATGTCTGTAACGTTACATTGCATAATACCATATAAATAGGTATTAGCGATTTAATGGAAATGTACATTGTATAAATACACAAGTATATGCATATTTAGGGATGGCACGTAAGCACCAATCCCAACAACTTTTACATTTTCCTTTCCCAATATAAATACAGAAACAAGATTATATCTAATATTGTAATATCCAATCCCTATTAGCAGTATTGGCGCCTAGATTTCGGTATAGAACAAATAAGACACCGTAGGGTTACTCGATTTTAACCCTATTAGAAATATTTTCTTTATAGTGCACGTGAGAGATATTAGACCTAATTTGGTAATTTCACACTCGATCGGTGCGCCGGACGACCCTAGAATATTTTTAGAATTTTTCTCTATTGGCTTGGAAAAGAAAATTCTAATTTACTACATGAATTTTCATTTAAGGGTTATGTATGGAACAAGCCTTTGTTGAGAAACATAATCCATATATTAGAGAATAGACCAATTAGAAGAAATCTCATGGATTGCCAAGTTGAAAGTTCTAGTTAGTTCTTTGAACTATTCTAACTAAATAGTTACAAATGAACTAATTACATAATTAGTTTTTAACTAATGGCAAATTAGAAGTTTTAAGTAAGTTGAAGGGCAAAATGGTAAATTGAGGGAGCACTATATATATGTTAGAAGTGTGTAGAAATTTGAAGAGAGATCAAAACCAACACTTAACCAAAAAAAAAGAGAGAAATTCGAGCTTCAAAGGGGGGTGCTGCTACAGTGACTACTCAAGTTTTTTTTCATGATTTTTCATGTGTAATCAAGCCAAATTAAGGTTACAAACCAATCCCTAAGCTCAATTGAAGTCTCTATTAGTGGAAATTCAAGAAAAAGAGGTAAGGAAATGCATCTTTTATGAGTTTGATAAGTGAGATTTCAAGAATGTTTTAATTGATGTCCTTATGTGTATTCTTGGCTTAGATTGAGTTGAATTCTAGTTTGGAGCTTGAAGGAGTCATTAATTTGAAGAAATTGGTAAGGTGAGAATTAGGGTTTTTGGTGATTTTGTTGTAGAGATTTGAATTGATTGTAATTACGGCTTTAGAATGAAATTGGCATGATTTTGTTGTAATTGGAACAAGAAATTGAGAAAAGGAAGGTGTTGGAACCTAGGGTGAAATTCTGCCACTTTAGGGAAGTTAGGAATTGAGTGGTGTTTTGATTGAATTGTTGTGTGTAAATGATGCATATTGTGAATTGAATGTATATGGTTGATGAAAAAACCAAAAAAATGAATAAAATGGGACATAATTGTCTATGTTGGAAAGGTGAAGGGCAAGTATGTCCAATCAAATTATAAGGTGTTCAATAATTTTCAGGGCGTCGGATGGTGAGTTAGTTTCGATTATGGCTCCATAACTAAAATCGGGAAGTAGTTTACATCCGGGCTTTGTATGCCGATTAGGGCATTTAGTAGTTAAATGAGATTCTAGTGTTCGATTTGGTTCTAAATGTCATTTATGGCGCGTAGGTGAGGATAACCGAGAGCGTTAACGGGAGCAGGAATCGGGAGCGAAATTGAGTGCGGAGCGGTTGTGAGTGGAAATCTGCCATTTCTTTTACTTTTCGGTTATTATGTTTTCGCACAATGACTATGTATGTTTTATGAGCTTTCGATGCATAAACATGATTTATGATCTTGATATATTCATAGACATGCTTTTACATGATCGATTTGTGAAACAGTTTTAAAATTTCTGCATTTGTTTTAAGGCCATTGGTACCCTCAGATTATAGTGGTGATGATTGTATTAGACCCGGCCGGTATATCCCGTACACATGGGCAGGTCTTGGGGGTGTGTCACTAACTCTGGGAAGTCGAGTCATGTGAGTTGCTCTATGTGTACGGGATATTGTCTCGCTATATGCATGCGATGTAGGATTCCACTGCGTAGTCAGTGAGATTTCACTGTGGGTGCTGCTAGTTGAGGTGCCCCGTGACCTACTCATGTATGCAGTGCTAGTTGAGTCGCTGCGTGGGTATAGAGCTTTAGGGTTACCATTGGTACAGTTTAGAAAGAAAATGGCTTTGCGAGGATTTTACTAGTTTTTGATTTACCGATAGCATTTATGCATTTATATGCACACAACAGTTATTATGTTATATAGATTCTGAATATAGTTTTCCAAAGATGTAGATAAAACCCGCTCGGCAAGATTTCATTAGCATATGATATTAGAAACCGTTTTACAATTTTACACCCGTTTTAGAAGCATAATTTCTGCATGTACTTTAGAAATTGCTATCTTTGTATAATATTCTTGTAATTGAATTCTCATTTACACTCACTGAGCTCCTTTAGCTCACTCGTTTTATGTTTTAAATCCCTTTCCCAGGTGCAGGTCTCGGAACGCAAGCTGCTGATTCTCCTATCACCGAGTAGTGGGCCGAATCCAAAGATAATTTTTGTACATGTAAATGTGCTAATAGTACTCTTTACTTTATGCATAATAGTTGTAGGCATGTATATTTGTAAGTATGTATTGAATCAAGAAGAAGAGATTTCCAGTTTATGATGATCGTTTTTACTTTTTATGATTATGCTTATTTTGTGATTTACACGAAATAATTGAGTTGTGTTGGATTTGATTTGAAAAGGACCGGAGGTCCGAATTGGTAGAATTGAGATGTGTTGGAATTAGAAGTGAAATTTCTTTGCAGGTTTATATGGATTTTCCAAAAAATAAGGGAAACTCTGTCCGTTTGTTTTTAAAACTAAGATGTCGTTTTCATGTATATTACTAGATCTTCTTAGTAGTAACAAGAATTAAAAAAGGGGTTCGCCTCGCGGAATTCTTAACTTACCCAGTTAGGTTCGGAGGAACTTCCGTTGGGGTGCCCGGCAGGGCCGCTGGGATCTATAGTAGAGGGTCTCGGGTCGAGTCCTGTCAAATATCTTGAACATGAGTACATTATTCAAAACATGAGATTTCCCAGATGTAAACTTAAGAAGAAATGTCCATTTCCTCACCACTGGTGCAGAATAAGAATCACCTAAATAAACTTGTTCCTCTAATTCTCTTGCTTTAACATAGTCATAAAATGTACTCTTATCACCACATATATGTATAGTGGTTCAAGAGTCAATGACCCACTCTTTGTTACCTCTTGTAACTGTGTTCACTTGGAAAATAACCACAGTGGCAATCACCTCATCTATCTTAACAAAATTGACCTTAGGAGTTTTATCGTTTCCCTTCTTATTTTTATTCTTACATTGATAGGCTAAATGATCACCTTTTTCATAAGCATAACACTTACCTTTCTTCTTGAATGAGGGCTTATTTTTTTCTTAAGGTAAGTGTTGTTTATGGACTTATGCTTCTTACAATTATTTTCACTCTTAAGCAAATTAGCCTTGGAAACAAATTCCTTAGCTTTTTTTATATTCTTTCATTGATGATTCTTTTCTTTTATTCTTATATGCACAATAGAACACTCTACCTTTAAGTATTTGCTTTTATGCTTGTTACTTTTCTTGTAATCTTTCCAATAGTTAGGCAACTTTTCAATTAAGCAACCAGTAACAAAAGGTTCTAGGAGAATACCTCCCTCATTTTTAAAGCCATTGATTAAGAAATGAAACTCATGAATTTGTGAAGTTACATCCTTTTCCTTAGACATTTTAAAATAAAAAATCAACAATAATTTAGTTTTGGGCTCCATCATCTTCAATCACTTTTTTTTTTAATTAAGCCTAAATTTCATATGCATATTTTTATATGGAATATATATATATATATATCATACAATTCATTTGAAAGTGTATAAAGAATAATATTACGGTATACCTTATTTGCTTTATTCCACTTTGGAAATTCCTCGTAGTCTTCAGCATTAACATTCGGAAGAGGTTGTATAAAATGGTCTACCATACCTATCATATCCAATGTGTTGAAAACACGATCTTGCCTTCTCTTGAAATATTTGCCATCGAATGGTGGTATCTACGTAGCCTTAAAGAGTGATTTAGCTACAGTCAACAATAAAGAATCACTTGTAGTATCAATGAAAATAGGTTTAAGATTGTTGGCTTACAAGTGCATTATATGTACAAATAAAGGATACAACAAATAATGAATGTCAAGGTATGCTAGGCACTATTCTTAAAACTATTTCTACTCCCATAATGATAATAATCAAGGTGCAGTAAGGTTTAAATGGTAGTATAGTTCCAATATTCAATGACAATTAGAATTTACAAATGTGCACACTAAATGCAAATTCCTTAAACAACAAGTAAGACTTTTAGTGCAGTCGATATGTAGAGAGAATTATGATCAAAGATGAAGAAGAGATGTTCAATCGTTCAAATGGGATGTGCTTGCAGTATTTATAGAGATAAGATGTCTCTCTGAAGAGATACAACACCTCTTTAAAAGACCACATCTATTGAAAGAGGTAGATGACTGACAGGACCAGACCCGAGACCCTTTACTATAGATCTCAGCGGCTCTGCCGGGCACCTCGACGGAAGTTTCTCCGAACCTAACTGGGTAAGTTGAGAAATTCCGCGAGGCGAACCCCTTTTTAATTCTTGTTACTACTAAGAAGGTCTAATAATATACACGAAAACAACATCTTAATTTTAAAAACAAACGGACAGAGTTTCCCCTGTTTTTCAGAAAATCCATATAAAACCTGCAAAGAAATTTCACTTCTATTTCCAATACATCTCAATTCTACCAATTCGGACCTCCGGTCCTTTCCAAATCAAATCCAACACAACTCAATTATTCATTTGAATCACAAATAAGCGTAATCATAGAAGTAAAAAGAACGATCATCATAAAATTGAAATCTTTTCTTCTCGGTACAAAACATACATCCAAATTTACATGCCTACAACTATTATGCATAAAGTAAAGGGTGCTATTTAGTACATTTACATGTACAAAAAATTATCTTCGGATTAGGCTTACTACTCGGCAATAAGAGAATCAGCAGCTTGCGTACCGAGACCTGCACCTAGGAAAAGGGTTCAGAAAACATTAAACACAAACCGGGTGAGCTAAAGGAGTTCAGTGAGTGTAAATAAAATTTCAATAAAATATCATCATGTATAGATAGCAAATTCTAAAGTTCACGCAAAAATCATGCTTCTAAAACTGACGTAAAATTGTAAAACGGTTTCTAACATCATATGCTATTGAAATCTTACCGAGCGAGTTTTATCTACATCTTTGGAAAACTATATTCAGAATCTGTATAACATAATAACTGCTGTGTGCATATAAATGCATAAATGCTATCGGTAAATCGAAAACTAGTAAAATCCTCGCTCGACCATTTTCTTTCTAAACTGTACCAATGGTAACCCTAAAGCTCTATACCCACGCAGGGACTCAACTAGCACCGCATACGTGAGTAGGTCATGGGGTACCTCAACTAGCAGCACCCACAGTGACATCTCAAGACATCTCACTAGCTATGCAGCAGAATCCTACATCGCATGCATATAGCGAGACAATACCCCGTACACATAGAGTGACTCACATGTGTACGTGATATAGTGACACACCCCCAAGACCTGCTCATGTGCACGGGATATACCGGCTGGGTCTAATACAATCATCACCACTACAATCTGAAGGTACCAATGGCCTTTAAAATAAATGCAGAATTTTAAAACTATTTCGCAAATAAATCATGTAAAAACATGTCTATGAATATATCAAGATCATAAATCATGTTTATGCATCGAAAGCTCATAAAACATATATAGTCATTGTGCGAAAACATAATTACCGAAAATTAAAAGAAATGACAGATTTTCACTCACAACCGCTCCGCGCTCAATTTCGCTCCCGATTTTTGCTCCCGTTAACGCTCTCGGTTATCTTCACCTACGCGCCATAAATGACATTTAGAACCAAATCGAATACTAGAATCTCATTTAACTATTAAATGCCCTAATCGGCATACAAAGCCCGGATGTAAACTACTTCCCGATTTTAGTTACAGAGCCATAATCGAAACTAACTCACCATCCGGCGCCCTAAAAATTATTGAACACCTTATAACTTGGTTGGACATAATTGCCCTTCACCTTTCCAACATGGACAATTATGTCTCATTTTCTTCATTTTTGGTTTTTCCATCAACCATATACATTCAATTCACAATATGCACCATTTACACACAACAATTCAATCAAAACACCACTCAATTCCTAACTTCCCTAAAGTGGCAGAATTTCACCCTAGGTTCCAACACATTCCTTTTCTCAATTTCTTGTTCCAATTACAACAAAATCATGCCAATTTCATTCTAAAGCCCTAATTACAACCAATTGAAATCTCTATAACAAAATCACAAAAAACCCTAATTCTCACCTTGTCAATTTCTTCAAATTGATGACTCCTTCAAGCTCCACACTAGAATTCAACTCAATTTAAGCCAAGAATACACATAAGAACATCAATTAAAACATTCTTGAAATCTTACTTATCAAACTCATAAAAGATGCTTTTCTTACCTTTTTTTCTTGAATTTCCACTCATAGAGACTTCAATTGAGCTTAGGGATTGGTTTGTAATCTTATTTTGGCTTGATTACACATGAAAAATCATGAAAACAAAACTTGAAAGGTCACTGTAGCAGCCCCCCTTTCCAAGCTCGAATTTTCTCTCTTTTGCTCTAAGTGTTTGCTTTTGATCTTCTTCAAAATTCTACACACTTCCAACATATTTATAGTCCTCCCTCAATTTACCATTTTGTCTTTCAACTTTCTCAAAATTACTAATTTTCCATTAGTTATAAACTAATTATGTAATTAGTTCATTTGTAACTATCTAGTTAGAATAGTTCAAAGAACTAACTAGAACTTCCAACTTGGCAATCCATGAGATTTCTTCTAATTGGTCTATTCTCTAATATATGGATTATGTTTCTCAACAAAGGTTTGTTCCATACATCACCCTTAAATGGAAATGTATGTAGTAAATTAGAATTTTATTTTCCAAGCCAATAGAGAAAAATTCTAAAAATATTCTAGGGTCGTCCAGCGCACCGATCGAGTGTAAAATTATCAAATTAGGTCTAATATCTCTCACGTGCACTATAAAGGGAATATTTCTAATAGGGTTAAAATCGAGTAACCCTACGGTGTCTTATTTGTTCTATACCAAAATTTAGGCGCCAATACTACTAATAGGGATTGGATATTACAATGACTCTTCTAAGAGTCACATCCTCAGCTCTGAGTGCCTCGACGCCCAAGCCAATTCTAGCTTGGGCAACATTTTTTAATCCCTTTATTTTGTTTCTCTTCTCTATTCTCTCTTTCTACTCTGATGCTTTGATTTACATTGGTTTATTTGGAATACACTCATAAATAGAAACAGAAATGATAGTGTTGAAATCACAAGAGGCAAACTATCAAAGTTGAAAACTTATCGGGACAAACTATGAATTTTTTTAGCTAAAATGTAATATAGTAAACTTATAGGGCCAAATTTTAATATTTTTAATTTTATTGGGTTAAAATAAAATTGATGTTTTAATTATTTAAAAAAATTGACTCCACTGATACATCAGAGTTAAATTTGTAAAAAGAAAAAAAATCTAAAATTGGAAATTTAACAAAATCTTCCTAATAATAGGGATTAATTGAGGTAAATAAAAAAATATAAGACCTGACAGAGATATTCTAGCATTTTCAAGGACTAAACTGACAATATTTATATAAAGATAAAATAAAAAATTTGTGCCTCAATTAATGTGTCATCAATAAATAATGATTATTATCTCATTATTAATGCAATAATTATTAAGTTTTTATCATTAAAAAATTTTAGATATTGTTGACGTTGAGTTGGGATACATAATTTTACATATCTTACATTATTCATCATCACGTATTTGCAAGAGAGAAACAAAAACCATAAAGTCATGGTCCAACGGTGATGACATTTTTTTAAATTGCTTTTGATATATATATATATGTATTTATGTTTTATCTTAATAAATAAATTTTAAATTGCACGTAATTTTTCTCTGTTAGTCGTTAAGATTAAATCAATAAACTCGATATGATAAAAATGAGTATTGTGGTGAATAATTATAATTGGCTTTTGTATCTATTTAATGTATTAATGAAAAAAAATTACTTATAATCCCATGTATTAATCGATTATTTGATGACTGCACAGGCCATTGCAATCACATCAATTAATTACTGATTCTCCTATCTAAATTATTTAATTGAATTATATAATTAATTTTTATATTTTTAAAATATTTCAATTAGTACTTGTAATTGAAAAAATAATGTCTGAAATATACTTTTCGAGAGCAGTAAAGTAAATAGACTTGTTTAATAATAATAAATGATCACATACATCAACGAATTTATCTTGTTACGCTCAAAAAGTATATTTGAGGCATTTTTTTAATTTAAGAAATTAATTAAAATATTTAAAAAAAGAGTAGTTTTACACTTTAGAATGTTATTCCTTTATAAAAAAAATTGTCATCACAAATTGATATATTTAATAATTATTAAGTGATAAAATAGTATAATTTTAAAAATTATCTATTGTACCATTGTATTATTTTATAATTATTTAACATATAATTTAGAAAAATTTTGAAAAAATATTTAAAAGGAGTTGTATTATTTTTAAAAAATATATAAAAATTAGCTAAACAATTTAATTAAATTTGAGAAACTAAATTAGTCACTTTCTGAACGTTAATCGTAATTTGCATGATTTTGGTTTCTCAATTTATTCTTTTAATTTTCTTTCCTTCAAATCAAATCATAAATGGACTACATTAATCCAAATCATCATCTTACCAATAATCGAATGTATTCAAAACACCGCCATTTCATTTTTCTACATCTAAGGTCAAAGTTTCAAACGAATGTCTGTCCACTTTTTTTTTTTTTTTTTGCTTTCTCTTTCATCAGGATTTTTATTGTATGCTTGTCATCAAACTTTATTACTTTCAAGATTTTGACATGTTACAAAATACAGGCAAATAGATCCCTTTTTACTTTTAATATATATTTTATCTAATGTATTGATTTCTCTTGATGCCATCAATCTCCAAAGCGGTTCGCTGCTTTTTAATTCAGAATGTCAGCAAGTTTTTAAAAAATAATATTATATTTCTTAACTGATAATTTTTTATATTTTTAATATTAAATAATATATAAAAAATTCATTAAATGATCAATTTTTATAATTTTAAAAATTATTTTTTATATTATTTTACTATCTAATAATTATTTAATACATTATTTATGATAAAAAAATAAAATACTACTTGATTAATATAATATCACTCTTTTTTAAATATTGATTTAGTATGTAGAGGCGGACGGGAACCTATGCCTTAAAAATATTTTAAGCTCCATAATGCTTTTTTTTATTTATAATTTTATAGACATTGGTGCTACAAACCATATAACCTACAATTATAACAATATGGCCACCAACAGTGAGTACATAGGTGAGGAGAATATAACTGTTGGTAATTGAAATAAGTTGAAAATTCTAGATGTTGGTAATTGTTATATAAAAACACAAAATTCCTATAATCCATCACTTAAGAATGTGCTGCATGTTTTTAGCATGACAAAGAATCTCATTACCATTCCTAAACTTGTTATAGACAATAATATAACCATTGAATTTACTAAAACTTTCTATTTTGTAAAGGTTGTGATGGGAAATGTTCTTCTTAAAGGAACTATTAAAGATGGACCGTATCAGCTCAATACCTATCAACACTAGTGTTAAATAAACCTTCAATAAGCCCTTTTACAAAGTTAAGTCAAACATCTTTAATATCATTGTTAGCAGATTATAGAATAAATAATTCAGATTCTAATGTAAAGAACGTGAGTCTTTCTTGTGTTGTAAAAACCAAAAGTTGATTGATGTGTTATATAGAAGATTTAGACTTCCCAACTTAGATGTACTAAATCAAATTGTATCAAAATGTAATATTAACACTTCAATCAAAATGAATAAAAGTCATTCTTTTTGCTCAGCTTGTCAAATAGGTAGCATCATAAGTTGCATTTTAGAATCACAAAAACAAAAACTAAACAGCCTTTAGAAATCATTCACACAGATGTGTAGGGACTGACGCCTTTACTGTTAAGGGAAGGTTATAAATACTGTGTGAGCTATGTAAATGGTTTTACTATATTTACTTAGGTATACCCTCTAAGACAAAATTCAAAAGTGCTAAAAACCTTTCAACATTTTCTCAATCATGAAGAAAGGTTATTAAACCAGAAAGTCAAGACCATATAATCTGATTTTGGAGGAAAATTTAGAATCTTAAAAACTACGTTACTGAGAAAGAGATATTTCCTAGGTTTTCATGTCTTTATACCCATCAACAAAATGAATGGGTAGAAAGAAACATAAGCATTTTGTAGAGACTCGTTTAACACTACTAATTTAAAATAAAATGCCACTTAAATATTGGTGGGAGGCCTTCTTAATTGTTGTATTCCTTATTAACAGAATGCCACTAGCTTGTCTTAGGATACAAGTCACCATTTCAATTCTTATTTACTCAAAAACTAGATTATAGCTTTATAAGGGTGTTTAGATGTGCTTATTAACCTCACTTAAGGCCTTACCTATACAATAAGTTCAATTTTCCCACTGAAAGTGTGTATTTTTAGGGTATAGCTCTCAACACAAAGGATGTAAATGTTTAAGTGTTAAAGGGAGAATTTGCATAGCTAGGCATGTGAAATTTGATAAAGAAGATTTTTCTTTTCTTACTGATCAATGTTTTGCTAGAAGCCATACATCTAATCTAAACCAAACAACCAATAAAGAATGCCTTTGTTCATTTCATAAAGTATCCATATAGTAATCAAAGCTGATACAATTCTTAAGTTATGATTTGCATAAATTATATCTATTATTTTCACTCCATTAACTTGATTAATTACTTATTTTCATAAGAATATTAGACTTCTTATATTTTTTGTTGTTATTTTGTAGGTTTGGAGTCAATTGAGCATTTGGGGATGAACAATTAAGAACAATAAGGCAAGAGATAAAATGCTACAGTAACACCACTATAATATTTTGTGAATAGTAATATTTGCTACAGCACATCGTTAAAGCAGTGAAGAATATTTTGCCCCAGCAAAAATTTTAGCGCCCTAGCCTCCAAGGCATCTTACTACAACGCTAAATGAATAATACGCAGTGAACAACGCCCGTGAGTAGGACCCCCACTACATTACTTTTGCCTCAGTAATGAACAGTGTTTTCATACAGTGGTGAACAATGTAATTTTCTTAAACTTAAAAGAAATACAACTCCAAGACTCCAATCAATCCCTATATAAAGGCCACTTGTTTCAAACCTTAAAGAAAACACATAACTTAGCGCTCTTAGAGTCACAACACATTTAAGAAGAGCAATTTTAGAGAGAGACGTAAGAAAAATTCAAGGAAACAAGAGATTATTGACGAATCTTTGGTGTATCAACCAACTGCAAATTGACATCTATATTGGTTTGCTTTTAGTTATATCATATTTATTTTATTTTGCAGCCATAATTCTTTTATTATTATGAGCTAAATTTATTTTCTAGGATTATTACTTGAACTCAATATGTGAGCTTAATTATTGGATCTTTTTAACATTTATTTGAACTAAAATCTTTATTATTCAAATTATTTGTTCTTAATGCTTCATTATGTCTAATGAATATTATGATTGATTTGGTAATCCTTTGATAAACTTGGAAGAGGTATCATTGTATTTAGGCCTAGATAATTTGATGCATGATTGTAGAGTAACATTCAATATGGCATATGCAAGTTTTAAATTAGGATAGGAATATGCCTAATTGGCATGTATTATTAATAAGACTTGTTCTTAATGAATTTTAATTTGTTACAAGTACCATAGTAATATAGGTATTTGGTAAATGAAGGAATACTTGCATGACCCTATGAAAGGCTTATGAATATATTAGTGTCTTGACCAATAATAAGAATTGAGAGATATAAATATTAAACGATTAATATTTAAAAAACATATTGAAGGATAATTATTAACCATAGGCTTTTTCTATATTGCTATCTTCTTATATTATTTGAGTTGTGTTATTTATTTTTTGCACCTTATTTAGTTTATTTAAATATTTGCAATTTAAAGATTTAATTTTTTTGGATAATTACTTGAAAGATACAATTTTAGTACTTGATAGAAAATAAACATTATCTTTGTGGGTTCAACATTCGACTTCAAAGTTCCTTTATTACTTGTTACGATAGCGTATAGCTGTACTTAATTGTGTGTTATAGAAATATCGCATCGAGTTAGCTTGTACTTCCATTGATAAAACATCAGCTTACCTTAATCATTCACTGTCCCAAAACACTCAAACACATGTTGAACTTCCTAGAAACCAACTCAATGTAAAATCACAGACCATCATTATAAATAATACCCTTACAGCCTTCTAAAACACCTATTACAAGAGAAACTCTTGTCATTAATGTCCATCTAATGATCACAAGATCAAAGGATGACATTTATAAATAAAATATTATCCTTACCAAAACAATTGCAAAAATTCAATGTATACCAAATGCAGTTGCTGAAGCCTTAAGTCAGAATTATTGGAAGGAAAACATTCTAGAAGAATACAAAGCCTTGATGAATATTGCCCTACAAGTCAAATTATAAGATAGTTGAAAGCAAATGAGTGTTTAGCATCAAGAAGAATCTAGATGGCACTATAGCTAGGTAGAAAGCTATAATAGTTTCCAAAGGATATGTTCAAACACCAGGTCTCAGAAACTTTCCATCTTGTTATATAGGCAAACCATCAGAGTAAATTTTAGTCATGCAGTGACTAAAGGGTGAAAATTAAAGCAAAGAGATGTTAACAATACCTTTTTAAGTAGGGATCTCACAGAAACAATATATATATATATATGTATGTATATATTTATATATATATTAACCAAAAGGTTTTAAAGTGCCTGGGAAGTCAAATTATGTATATAAGCTACAAAACACCTTATATGGTCTTAAGCAGGCCCTAAAGGCATGGTTTGATAAATATATAGCAGCATTGATTAAAGATTTTACTCTTAATGAGCTAGGTGACTTGAATTACTTTTTAGGAATAAAAGTAAACATAATTGATGCAGCTCTACATTTATGCCAAACAAAATATATTTCTGACTTATTGATGAAAACCAACACGGAAGAAGCCTAGAGTTGCCCAACACTTATAAGTATAGGTCTAAAGCTTTCTAAAGTTGATGATAAACCTTTTTTTGATATCTCTTTTATACAGAAGTATACTTGGTGCTTTATAATATATTACACTTATTAGACTTGAGATATCCTTTGTTGTCAATAAATTTAGTCAATTTCTATCTTCACCAACATGTCTACATTGGCAATGTTATAAAAGATTGCTAAGGCTTTTACAAAGAACAAATAACCATGGTTTAATCTTTAAACTTGAAAAAACACTAAGCTTAGTACCATTCACAGATGCTGAGTAGGCTTGTGACTCAGATGATAGAAAGTCATATGGTGGATATTTTATTTATTTGGCTATAAATCTTGTGTCCAAGAGTTCAAAGAAGAAAAGTGTTATATCAAGGTCAATCATTTAAAGATAGAACTTTGGCTTAAGTTACTCATGAATAGGTTTGGCTATAATCATTACTCACAAACTTACATCTTTAACAAGCTGCCATACCAATTGTTTAGTGTGATAATCAAATAGCAGCTCTACTTGTTGTAAATCTTATCTATCACAGTCATATAAACATATTGAAGGGGACATTCATTTTGTTTAAGACAAAGTTCTTAATAAGGAGCTTGATATTAAATACATTTCTCCTGACTCTCAGATTGTGACACATTTACTATAGCTTTGCCTATAACACAATTTAAGCTAGTGTCACATAAGCTCAATGCCATCATTCGACAGTTGAGCTTTAGTGGGGATGAAAGAATGACAACAACATCATAAGAGGCTGAGCAACGTGTGTTAATCAAGTAATGAGAGATAGCTAATGCAGTAATCCAAGAGATTATTAATAATTAGTTTTATTTTTCCTACCAAATGTAACTAGCTTTTGATCTTTTGTATCTTTAGTTTTCTTAAGCTTCTGAAATCGATAAATAGTCTTCAGTTGTATTATTCATTCATTATCAGAAATTATAAAAGAAAGATTACAACAAGTGTTGAAATTTTGATGATTCAAAATCAAGGATTAATTTGATTTTGAGTTAAAAACCAAGGGAACATCCAATATAGGGTCAAGGATACAATAAAAGGACAAAAGAGATGTGAAACGAGAAGCCGAAAGAAAGGTACTATTTATAAAATACTATTCACATAGCTCTGCCTTTTTTTAAAAAGTCCTATTTTGGTTCTAATTGCATTTTTAAGTCAATTTTTTATTTTTCTTTTATATGGACTCTTATTTCAACAAGGAATAATGTTTATAAGGACTTTGTAAATATTATATATACCCTTATAATTTATTAAAATGGTCAATGCATCAATAAAAGAAAGAATATAGGGCTATAGTAGCTTTACGGTGCTGGACGAAAGTGCAGAAGAGTACTATGAGGTGCTTTGGTGTTAGGCGCATAAGCATAAGAAAGCATTGGGTAGATCCTTTAGAAGTTTGTCTATTGTTGTAGTCTTTGAGTTTTTCTTGTAAGGGGTTCTTTGGGTATTAAAAAACTGAAATAAAAGAAGTCAGGTCTGTAATCTACTGTGGACGTAGGCGGTTTTACCAAACCACATATATTTTTATGTCTTATGTATTTTTTTCTCTATTTCTTGGTTGATATTTGTTTATTCTTATTTTTACTTGTGAAGGAAAGCTTCTGTAAAGTGAAAAAGGGTTCTAGGGTGCTAAATACTATGCCAATAGATATTAGAGCATGTAAAAATCTTTAACAAACTAGTATTAGGGTTGTGGCTTAGTTGATGACAAAGTGGTATCAAATTGAAGAGCATAGCTTGATACCTCTATAAACTAGTATCAAAGCGAGGTTCAAATTTAGAGCAAGGTTGGGATTCAAAGCCAAGTTAAGGTCATTATCAGAGCTATGGTTGAGGTTAATGGCCGAGCATAGGTTGTTTAACCATGGGGACTCATAAGTATGAAACACGGAAGAATAAGGAAAAAGATCAAGAGCCTAAAGTGTAACGGCATGACTGCAAGGCTAAGAATAGAGATGGAAGAGTAATCGAAGAGGAATGCAAAGAAGGATAAAGGTGCTGCAATGATGCTATAAATAGGACTTGAAGTTGTAGAATGGCTTCTTGAAGAAGGAATATAAATAATCTAACAGTCTATAAATGAGAAGCATAATTGAGGTTTTATGCTTGGGAGAATGTTGTGGGGTTGTAATATGGATTTGTGTTAACGAGATGCATTCCAAAGGTAGCATTAGAGTTTATCTCACTAGAATTACAAGGTCAAAAGTGACTATATGGTTATGGATAATATAACTATGTAGATATGGTGATGGGTCTTATCATAATATGATGGCTACCTGAAAAGAGATACATTCAAAATCTTTGGAGACCAAAGTCACGAACCTTAAAAGGATTAAGTCTAGGCATAAGATTTAATTAGAATCAATGCTTGATGATTTAGCATTGGCTAAAGAGTGAATGGTTCCTTAGAAAAGATTCTTAAAGAGATTTTGAATTAAGAAGGGGTTTGTTAAAATTTTGGTGATTCAAAATCAATGATTAATTTGATTTTGAGTTGAAAACCAAGGGAGAGTCCGACATATGGTCAATGATGAATTAGAGGATAAAACATGTGTGAAACGGGAAGTCGAAATGAATGTACTATTCTATTGGTTCTAATTGCCTGTTTAAATTAGTTTTGAACTTTTCTTTTTTGTGAACTCTTATTTCAACAAGGAATATGGTTTATAAGGACTTTGTAAACACTATATAAACTATTGAAATTCATTAGAATGATAAAGCATCAACAAAATAAAAAATAAAGGGCTGGAGTAGCTCTAGAGAGCAGGGTGCAAGTGCAAAAGAGTACTATAGAGTGCTTTAGTACTGGGCGCATAAGCACAAGAAGGCACTAGGAAGATCATTTAGGAGTTTCTTTATTGTTGTATTCTTTTGGTTTTTCTTGTAAGGGGTTCATTGGATATTAAAGGACAGGAATAAAAAAAGCTGGGTCTGTGATCTACCATGGACATAGGCGAGTATTGCCGAACCATGTATATTTTTGTATCTTATGTGATTATTTTCTCTATTTCTTGGTTGATATATTGTTTATTATTATTTTACTTATGAGGGAAAGCTTCCGCAAAGCGCAAAAAGGTTCTAGAGTGCTAAATACTAGGCCAATAACTATTAGAGCACGTAAGAATCCTCAACAAACTGGCATTAAAGTTATTGTTCAGTTGATGGCCAAGTCGTGTCAAATTGGAAAGCATACCTTGATACCTCTGCAACAAGTATATTCAATTTCTTTCATTTTCTTGACCTACTCTCTTTGGGTTTACTTTCCAAGAAAATACCAGAACTTTGTAAATAAAACCTAAACACATACTTTGAACTTTGTCACTCTAGTCCAACAACTTTAAAGTTGCATAAATTTTCTCACAATTATGTGTATATGTGTGTATATATATAATTTATACATAAAAATAATGTTTAAAGTAGATACAAATTGTCTAAATTTAAATAATTTCATAAAAGTTTTGAAAGAATAATTAAACTTCAATATTTAATCCTACTTCGATATGTCTGTTCCATTTTCTTCAAATCTAGTAAAATCAACATCTACCATATTTTGTTGAAACAATTGTATGAAGCTCAAATAATGAGATTCTTCGTTACTCATCAAAGATAAATTATCATCATATAAGGCATATTTTAGCAAGCAGTAGGAATGGTTGTGGTTATATTAAAATGGAAAAGTGTTCAAATTTTGTTTAATGTAACAAAAATAATAAATTAATCTTTAGTTTTTTTTTATTAATGGATCAGTTGATCTTTAGGTTCATCAATATTTTTTTAGAAAGAAAGATAACAAGAAAGAAAGAAATAAAGGTTTTGGAAATGTTTAAGGATGGTTGTAAAGTTTTTTTGTTTTGTGGTTAAAAAAGTATTTTAGGTACATGCTGCAAGGGCTTTCAAATAAGAACAAACTAGTCTCATTTTGTTTGCATGAAACAAAGCCTATTTCTCCACTTTACAAAAGAGAAAATAAAATCCAACTTAAAGAAGATGAAACTCTAATAAGCTTGAACTTGGACCCTATATAAGGAGCTCAAGGTTAAGGTCTGTCATAACTCGATTCTTTTCCATTCTTTTTAGGTAGAGAGACAAAGAGATATATATATATATATAGACAGAGAGAGAGAGAGAGAGAACCTAATTCTTTACCATTCGCTTTAGGTAGAGAGAGAGAGAGAGACTAGCCGTTTAAAGAGAGAAATAGTTCTAGAGAGACAAAGTGTTAGAAGTGAGTTATAATATAGTGCTGGGCATGTTATTCAGCTTAGAAAAGTAAACTTAGGTTCATAAGAATTAAACCACCATAAATCTTTGGCCTTTCTTTTTAGTTTTATTTTCTTTATTATCTGTTAGTTTTAAATTCTTGATTATTTGAGTCTTAGGATAGATTGTAATTCCTAATAGTGCTATCAGAGTCGAAGGTTATAAGGATTAAATGAAGAATCAAATACAAATTATCAAAAATCAAAGAATGGCGATAACCAAGTTTAAGGTGGAGAAGTTTATTGAGTACGGAGTCTTTAGTCTATGGCAGAAAAAATAAGAAAGCCTTACTAATGCAGTAGAAGGTTGCTAAAGCCTTACCTAGCTAAAAGAAGAAGAGACTTTAGAAAGTGATAAAACAATGGTAGAGATGGATGAAACCATGTTTAGCACCATTATTTTATAGTTATCTAACAACATACTATGCCAAGTTAATAAAGAGACCATAATAAGAGGACTTTGGGTTAAGCTTGAAAGTTTATATTTTTTTAATTCTTTGTCTAGTAGGATTCTTTTAAAAGAAATGTTATTCAACTTTCAGATTGATCTCTCTAAAGGTTTATAAGAGAATCTTGATGAATTCAAGAAGATCTGTATATGCTTGGCATATATCGGTAAAGCCATCAATGATAAGAATCAAGCAGTTATTTTCCTACACTTTTTGCCAAGTTCTTACAAGGAAGTAAAATCAGTGATTAAATATAGTAGAGAAAGTCTTACCCTTAAGCATTAACTATCTTAAGACTAAGGGAGTAAGAAATAAAAATTGAGAAGAAAGACGATGGGGAAAACTTATTTGCTAGAGAAAAACTAAAGAAAAAAAAGAATGAAATATATAGAGGATTAAATATGATAGAGAAAGACTTTCCCTTGAGGATTCTTTAACTATCTTAATGTTAAGGGAGTAAGAAATTAAAACTGATAAGAAAGACAAAAGACAAAACCTATTTGCCATAGAAAAACTAGAGAAAAAGAAAAAGAAATATATAGAGAAAAATATAGGTCTAAGTCAAAGATTAGTGAAATGAAATGGCTATTACTATGGAAATGAGGGGCACCTAAAAAGAAACTAATATGAAAGAATTAAGAAATTACAAGAAAGGTGTTTAGATCATATAGACGTAGCAATAGCGTCAGATAGGTATGATAGTTCAAATATTCTTAGAGTTTCTGTGGATGAAAAACTTGAAAGATTGGATCTTGGATTCTAAATATGCTTATCATATGAGTCCTAACAAGGACTAATTTGATTCATATAAAAAATATGAAAGGGTTATGTACTAATTGGAAATAGCAATTTATGCAAGATAATTTGGATAGGTACAATTCTTATAAAATTGTATAATGCAACAATAAGGATTCTGAAAGACGTAAGACGTGCTCTTAAAATAAATAAGAACTTAATATCTTTAGGATTTCTAGATGAATTAGGATACACTTCTAAAATTAAAAATGGCCAGCTATAGATGAGTAGAGGTTCCATGCTTAAGATGAAGGGAGCTAAGCAAGTTAGTCTGTATATTTTATGAGGGAGCACTGTCACTGCATATACTATTGCTACTACTCAGGCTATACAGAGAAAGCAGGTTTATGACAGCTAGAAAAATGAAGTTTTGTCAGGAATAAAAGGTTGGTTAGGTTGAAATTCTATGAATATTGTGTATTAGGAAAATAGCGCAAGGTTAGTTTCAGCATCAATAATAACAAGGCATATGGAGTTCTGTTATACACCCATGCTGACTTTATGAGGGGTTAACAAATATAGCAACGTACACATAGTGGTAAAAAGTATTTTATATAATTGGTTAACAACTACTCAAAAAAGAAATATATAGAAGTAAGTGATTTAAGGAAAACTCATAGTAAAGTGGAGAGATCTCACCTTGAGATAGAGTTACATTCCTAAACTTCTTTTGAGAATAATATATAAGCTAAACTAGAAAATGATCCACATCCATAAACTGATTATAAATAAACACATCAACAAATAGAGATCTAAGTTAAGGACCCAAGATAGAGGCCCAAATAGAGATTCGAGACAAAGGTTTAAGATAGAAGTTCAAGACAAAAGTCAGAAATAGAGATTTGATACAAAGGTCCAAGAAGAGGCCCAAGACAGATTGATTGTGATGTATGGTTATATAAATTAGTTCAGAAACTTAAACTGGACAGATTAATAGTAATGTGTTTTTGAATAATTAGTCAAGTTATTCATTTCTATTAAAACTCAGTATTCAAGAAGTTAGTTTCTAGTCGAAGAATGAAGTTAGAGAATATAAGCACTAAAGAGAATCTTGTTGATTTAGGAATAGAGGCTATTTCCACGAACAAGTTTAAGGTGTGTTTAATTTTGTTGCATATTGATATGGGGTAAGGTATTCAGTAAGTTGGTTTCTAGTGGAAGAGTGAAGCTGGAGAAGATAAGCACCAAACAGAATCCTTCTATCTAGGAATTGAGGTATTTTCTATGAATAAGTTTATAGCGTGGTTAAGTTTATTGTATATTGATAAGGGATAAGCAACATAAATAAAATATGAGTTGAAGAAATAGTACTGCACTAAGTACAAGGACTAAAATACTTTATAACAAAAGGTGGACGTGAAGTTTTTTTAGTTAAAAAAGTATTTTAGGTATATGCTGTAAGGTTTCCCAAATAAAAACAAACTAGTTCTCATTTCCTTGTATGATACAAAGTTTACTTCCCTTCTTTCCTAAAGAGAAATCCAAATCTAACTCAAAGAAGACAAAACTCTAATAAGCTTGATCTTCGACCTTATATAAGAAGCTGAGGTTAAGATCTCTTATAACTCAATTTTTCTCCATTCTCTTTAGGTAGAAAGAGAGAGAGAGAACTTAATTCTTCTCTAATCTCTTTACGTAAAAAGAGAAAGAGAGAGAGAGAGAGAGAAAGAATGAGAGTTTAGAGAGAAAAAACTTTGGAGATAGAAAATTATCTAGAGATAAAGTGTTGGAACATCTTTGTAATTCTATTCTATATGCTTTTTGAGTTATAATGTAGTGCGAGATATGTTATTCAGCTCAGAAAAGTGGACGTAAATTTATAAGAATCGAACTATTATAAGACTCTAGCATTCTTTTAATTTTTATTTTTTTTATTTTCTCTACTGCCTGTTGATTTTAAATTATTAATTATTTTAGTCTTGGGTTTGACTTTGAATTCCTAATGATGGTATTCTTAAATTAGAAACAAAAAGAGACCAGTGGTTGTTTTACTTTATGTAAGTTCATTCAATATTCTAGCTTTTGTTTGTTGAGTTTTATTATTTTCTATGTACGCTCACATATTAATAATAATTATACATTATGAGTCATCATAAATAAAATGCCAATTTAAGTGATCTATTTAGACTAGCTCTTATTTAACTCTGCAAATATCTATTGGGTATAAGCTTATTATGTGTAGAGACCTATACTAATTAGTTATGGTTGATGGGATGATAGTGAATCTAGTATATAAAGATTTCTTATAAAGTTGTGGTCCCAAGTCAAATTAGTATTCATAGTGTTCATCTCCTCTTCCCATCATAGAGAGTGAACCTTATTGACTATCACGCTTTACATATTTGATTGTGAAAAAATCACTATACTCTCGTATTCTCATTGAAAGCTACTAATTGTTACCTTCTAGTTGTTATAAATTCCTTAGATAAACTTTTCTCAACATATATCCTAATAATTTGACCTGATAGAATCTAAGGTTGTATTTAATCGGTATCAATCCTAATTTATAATTATGTTTAAAATTATTTTCAATTCAATTTAATTGACATATAACTTGCATATTTTGTGGCTCGAGCTGCATTCAAGAAGCAACATATTATTATTGTCATGAAAAAAATTATCTTATTATATATTTTCACCTTAGTGCTTTAGATGGATAAAACTTTTTTTTGGCCTTGTGCTTTGTAATGGTTGGTAGTCAGACGAGTATCACAAACAAATAACAAACATTTGATTCTTTTTACTATATAATAAAATATACAATGTAAGAAAAGGTTGTACAAATTCCAAAACCTCAAGCATGACAACAAAGGCCACAATAAAAATATGTTTGAGATAATTGTTTGAAAACTTAACTACATCACATCTTTGTTTTCAAAATTAATTATTAATATAAGCCAATGATCAGCAATAAGAGTTGCACAACTTTAGATAGAGATGTTGCATAGAACCCTGTTTCCTATAACACTAGTGTCAAAAAATGGCTTCAAGAGCTCATATGGTACAACTTCATCTCTATTTCTATTCTGAAGTTGTTGTTTATATTCCTCACATCAACAATCATTTCAAGCTCTTTGATCTTACCGTTATACCTTTCAAATACAGCCTTTAATTTTGAATCTTTGCCCCAAGCTAGCTCCATATATTCTTTTAAATACTTTTTATTAGGTGAATGATTCAAAAGCACATCAAGAATAATTCGAAAGCACATCAAGAACCACCAAAACTATAACAGCTTGAATATAGGAAATAAAGGTGTTGTGGCTATTTTTAAGCACAATATAAATGCAAGAATATGTATTGCAACAAGTAATACAGTGTAAAATTGAATGTTGAACCTACCGGGAATTAGTATGTATTTTCAACCAAGTATTAAAATTTTATCTTCTTGTTTTTTATATAGAAATTCAATGCTTTAATTGGAAATAAAATAATGAATGCAACTAAGTAATTTATAAGATTAACAAGATAGAGAAAGCTTAGGATTATAACTATCTCTCAATATATTTTTCTAAAGTTATTACTCTTAATATTTTAATCCCTCGATTTTATTATTGGTCAAGACATAACTTTTTTACTAGCCTCTTCCAATAGTCAAGTGAATCTATCTTAAATTACCAATTACTAATTGGTATTTTTAAGTTTATTTCAGATAAACAAATGTAAATCAGAGCATTAGAGTAAAGAGAAAGAGTTGAGAAGGAAAACAAAGAGAAGGGAAAACACCAAAGTGATTGATGCTATAATAGCTTAGCACAGGCATATGTTATTCTATCAAGTAATATAGGAGTTAAATCCAAATATCGTTTCCACGGGGACTATACGATCTAATTCTTTAATCAATTATTAAAATTATGTCTACTTAACTTTTATTTAGAGAAATCTAAAATCTAAAACTTTAATTAATTAACCTAATTCTATCAAATTAAACTAAACCTAAATAGCAAACAAACAAAGAGATAAATTCACCAATTGATAATAATCTAAGGTTTAGACTTATCCCCTAGTATTTCATTGGATTCATTAACCTTCTTAATTAATTCCTTAATACAAATTGATTGGCTAGACTCTAATCTCATCACAAGCCTCTATCGATGGTCAAGTGACTATATTACGCATTCTAGCAACTACCTATATGTCTAAGGTAATCAGAAGATAAGGTAATTCATTAAGACCAGGTCTAAATAATATCATACATGCCATCTAGGTATATGTCTATTCTACATGGAGCTCGTAGTTGTTAACCTATGATTATGCATCATACTATCTCAGGCTAAACACATAAATTCCTTTGTCAAGTTCATCATAATTCCTCAATCATTTAAAATATTGGTTAGATATAATAAAAGCAATATACACAAGATAGAATGAATCAGTTGTATATATTATGTTCATAAACTAAGAATTTAGAAAATTCAAGTACATATTAGATTCAAAAGTCTAACCCTAGAAATAAAAACCTAGGTTATGGTGAAATAAAGAATTTTAGAGCTTATCAAGAATAGCATCATGAAAATCATACAAAACTAAAAAGATAAATAATTGAAGAGATAAAACTAATTTTTTTTACAATCTTCAATCTTCTAATTTTCTTAATCCTCCAAAAATTATTTTTTCTCTCTCTTATTCTCTCTCCTATTAATTTTTTTCAAATAGGATTTTTTATCTTTTATTTATAGGTTTATGTCTTCAATTTAAGCTAAAACATCAATATAAGTTAGATGAGGTTCACGAGTACTGTTCACACATACTATTCACATGGGGGTACTGTTCGCGTAGCGTTGGATTTTTGGCGTTGTATATACTATTTTCAACACCTTGGCACTTGTTTCTAGGCACTACAGGGCTGGGCACTATAGCTCGTACTGTAACAATATACTATAGTAATTTGATATTTTTACCTTATTTTCATTATATTTTTATCCCTATTTGTTTCATTGACTCAAAACCTATAAAATAATAATAAAGCACATAAAAACTAAATAATATTAATTTAAATAAAGAAATATTAAGTTTGAAAGATGAAAATTTAGACCTAATTAACCCCTTATCACTAAGCTAGAGTAGGCTTGGGTGCCACAGTGCCTAAACTGACTATTTGAAAAATAACTGTTGAACGCAGCGGTGGTTGAGCCCTAGAAAGGTGAATTTTGGAAAAGTCATCTACCCCTTTCAATTTCAAGGTGTTGAGTCTCTCTAAAGAGACGTATTAACTCTATAAATACTGTAGGTACACTTCATTTGACAGAACTAACATCTCTTCTTCATCATTGATTACAAATTCTCTATACTTATCAACTATATCAAAGTTTGCTTATTGTCCAAGGAAGTTGTATTTGGTGTAAACCTTTGCAACTTTTAATTGTCATTGATCCAGAAACTATCCTACCATTCAAACCTTATTGCAGCTTGATAATTATCATTGTAGGGATAGAAATAATTTTAAATAAGGTGCCTAGCACGCCTTGACATTCAAAGTTTTACTTGTTGTATCCTTTTGTTATACACATATCCTACATATATTGCCCATAATCTTAAAACTATTTCTTATGGATACAACAAGTGATTTCTCTTTATTAGTTGTAGCCAAATCACTTTCCAAAACTACAAAGATACCACTATTTAGTGAAAATATTTCAAGAGATGGTAAGATCGTGTTTTTGACACATTGGACGTTATGGGTCTGGCAAAACATCTTACACTTCATCCTCCAGAAGTTATTGTAGAAAATTACAATGAGGAATTCTCAAAATAGAGCAAAGTAAATAAGGTATGTAGAAACACAATTTTGCATACTTTATCTAATGAATTGTATGATGTGTATTCCACATATAAAGATGCACATGAGATTTGGGCACAACTTAGGAAAAAATATGTAATTAAATATGCTAGTGCCTAAAAGTATGTAATAACTAATTTCTTAGACTTTAAAATATCTGAGAAAAAAGATGTTACAACCCAAATACATGACTTTTGCCTTCTAATCAATGACTTGAAAAATAAAAGAATAATTCTCCCATAACCTTTTGTGGTTGGTTGCTTGATAGAAAAATTGCTTGATTTAGAAAACTATTATAAGAAAAGCAACAAGCACAAAAGGAAACACTTAACATTGAAGGATTCTATTATGCATATAAAAATAAAATAAAAGATTCGTCAATGGGAGAACTAAGAGAAAGCCAAAGAATTAGTTTCTAAGGCTAATTTGGTTGAGGGTGAAAGTCACGATGAAAAATATCAAAAATACATAAGCAACTCTTATCTTAAAAAAAATAGAGTCTCATTCAAAAAGAAAGGTAAATGTTATACTTGTAGGAGGGTGATTATTTTGCATATCAATGCAAGTATAGAAATAAGAAGGGAAACAATAAACCTCATATGGGCAATTTGGTTTAGAGAGATGAGGTAATTGCCACCATTATTATTTTTCAAGTGAACATAGTTGCAAATGGAAACAAAGAGTGGGTCATTGACTCTGGAGCCACTAGACATATATATAGTGATAAGAGTGCTTTTCATGAGTATGTTCAAGTGAGAGAAAGAGGAGAATAAATTTTTTTTGGTGATTCCTATTCTGCACCAATAGTGGAGAAAGGGAAAGTTCTTCTCAAATTGACATTAAGAAAGTCTCTTCTATTGAATAATATACTGCATGTTTTGAACATTAGATATAATCTTATTTCTATATTTATGCTGGGAAAGGTAAATGTAAAAGTCTCCTTTGAATGAGACAAAGTTGTAATGATTAAGAGTGAAACATTTGTTGGAAATGGATATTATATAAATGAATTGTTCAAACTCAATGTATTTAATGTTTATATTAATAAGAATTCTTCTTCAATTTATAAGATGAAAAGAGTTGGTTTACTTACTAAAATGAGCTTAGTCGACATGCATCAATGTGTTGAATGTGTGGAAGGATAATCTACTAATAAAGGTTACAAACTAATAACTCTTAGAGAAATTGAATTATTTGGTTTGATTCATAGTGACCAAGGTGATCTTAAGGATATTATAACTAGAGGAGGGAAAAGATTTTACATAACCTTTATAGATTATTTCTCAAAATATACTAAGGTATATTTATTAAGAAATATAGATGAGTCATATGAGAAGTTTTTAATTTATAAACAAGAAGTTGAAAATTAACTTGGTAGAAAAATAAAAAGATTAGGAACTGATAAAGGTAAAGAGTATGTGTCTAACTTATTTAGTCCCTATTGTGAAGATAATTGAATTATACATGAAGTTACACTACCATATTCACTTGAATCTAATGGAATAACTAAAAGGAAAAATAAAACATTGAAGGACATGATAAATTACATGTTAATAAATTCTGGGGCACCTATGAACTTGTGGGGGAAAATAATTTTGACTGCTTGCCATATACAAAACATAATTCCTTACAAGAAAATGAGAATTACACCCTATGAGTTAACGTTATACACCTAACCTTTCATACCTGAAAGTGTATGTTTATAGGCTATGCCTAGAATAGTATGGCATATAGCTTCTTGGTATTAAATGGTACCGTTAGATTATTTTATGCAAACAATATAATAGAGTTTAAAAATGTAGAATCCTTTGAATATATTTTTCCTAAGAAAGCCAACATAGAGAAAATTTTGAATTATATAAAGGTTAATAATGACCATTTGAAACGTTTTAACAATGAACTTAGATGAGGTAAGAGAATGAGAAAAGCCACTAATTTTGATAATGACTTCTATATCTTTCCTATGAAAGAGGACCCTAAAACATATAGTGAGGCTATGACTTCTCATGATGCTCATTTATTGAGAGAGGCAATTAATGATAAAATCAACTCAATCATAAGTAATCATAGGTGGCAATTAGTTAATTTGCCTCCAGGTACCAAGCCTATTGGTTGTAAATTGATCTTCAAAAAGACGATAAGGGTTTATGGTACAATTGATAAGTATAAAGCAATATTGGTTGCCAACGGTTTCATACAAAATAAAGAATTTGATTATTTTGATACTAATGCTCCCGTAACTAGAAATACATACATTAGAATTTTGATTGCATTAGCAATAATAAATGATTTGTTCATATATTAAATGAATGTAAATACCACCTTTCTAAATAGAGATTTAGAAGAGGAAATTTACATAGAACAACCGGAAGGTTGTGTTAGTGTTAGTATAGAGCATAAAATATGCAAATTAGTAAAGTCTTAGTATGGTTTGAAACAAGCATCAAAATAGTGGCATGAGAAGTTATCAAATGGTTTTATGATAAAAGATTTCGAGAAATATGTATACTATAGAATCTTTTATTTTAATAATTATGTCTTCATATGAATGACATGCTTATATTCAGTCCTAGTATGAAAGTAATTGATAAGACTAAGAGATTTCTATCAACTAAGTTTGATATGAGAGATATAAGAGAAGTTGATGTCATTCTTAGGATAAATATAAAGAGAACATCTAATGGTCTTGCTTTATTCAAGAGCATCATATAGATAAGTTTCTAGAGAGGTTTGGGTACACAATATGTAAATTGGTGGCAACACCATATAATGCTAGTATTAAACTTTGAAAGAATATTAGCATAGTGACAATTAAAACTATTGTGTGCAGATTATTGGTAGTCATATATACTTAATAAACAATATTAAGCCTGATATAGCATATGATGTAAGAAGACTGAGTAGGAATACTCAGAATCCGAGAAAAGAGCATTGGAATGCTTTGGATAGAATTGCAAAATATTTGATAAGCATAAAAACTTATGTACTTTCATATGCTAGATCACAACCTATGATAGAAAGTTATTGTGATGTAATTAGATATCTAAATCCAACAAGGTGAAGTCTACTAGTGGATATGTGTTCACCTTGAGTGAAGGAGCTACATGTTGGAAATCCATTAAACAAACTTGTATAACACGATCTACCATGGAATCAAAATTGATAGCCTTAAAAAAGGCTTATTCTGAGGTTGAGTGGTTAAAAACCATAATATCCAATTCCTATTAGTAGTATTGACGCCTAGATTTTGGTATAGAACAAATAAGACACCGTAGGGTTACTCGATTTTAACCCTATTAGAAATATTCCCTTTATAGTGCACGTGAGAGATATTAGACCTATTTTGGTAATTTCACACTCGATCGATGCGCCGAACGACCCTAGAATATTTTTAGAATTTTTCTCTATTGGCTTGGAAAAGAAAATTCTAATTTACTACATGAATTTCCATTTAAGGGTTATGAATGGAACAAGCTTTTGTTAAGAAACATAATCCATATATTAGAGAATGGACCAATTAGAAAAAATCTCATGGATTGCCAAGTTGGAAGTTCTAGTTAGTTCTTTGAACTATTCTAACTAGATAGTTACAAATGAACTAATTACATAATTAGTTTTTAACTAATGGCAAATTAGAAGTTTTAAGTAAGTTGAAGGGCAAAATAGTAAATTGGGGGAGCACTATATATATGTTAGAAGTGTGTAGAAATTTGAAGAGAGATCAAAACCAACACTTAGCCAAAAAAAAGAGAGAAATTCGAGCTTCAAAGGGGGGTGCTGCTACAGTGACTATTCAAGTTTGTTTTTCATGATTTTTAATGTGTAATCAAGCCAAATTAAGGTTACAAACTCATCCCTAAGTTCAATTGAAGTCTCTATTAGTGGAAATTCAAGAAAAAAAGGTAAGAAAAGCATCTTTTATGAGTTTGATAAGTGAGATTTCAAGAATGTTTTAATTGATGTTCTTATGTGTATTCTTGGCTTAGATTGAGTTGAATTCTAGTTTGGAGCTTGAAGGAGTCATCAATTTGAAGAAATTGGCAAGGTGAGAATTAGAGTTTTTGGTGATTTTGTTGTAGAGATTTCAATTGATTGTAATTAGGGCTTTAGAATGAAATTGGCATGATTTTGTTGTAATTGGAACAAGAAATTGAGAAAAGGAATGTGTTGGAACCTAGGGTGAAATTCTGCCACTTTAGGGAAGTTAGGAATTGAGTGGTGTTTTGATTAAATTGTTATGTGTAAATGATGCATATTGGGAATTGAATGTATATGGTTGATGGAAAAACCCAAAAATGAAGAAAATGGGACATAATTATCCATGTTGGAAAGGTGAAGGGCAAGTATGTCCAATCAAATTATAAGGTGTTCAATAATTTTTAGGGCGCTGGATGGTGAGTTAGTTTCGATTATGGCTCCGTAACTAAAATCGGGAAGTAGTTTACATCCGGGCTTTGTATGCCGATTAGGGTATTTAGTAGTTAAATGAGATTCTAGTGTTCGATTTGGTTCTAAATGTCATTTATGGCGCGTAGGTGAAGATAACTGAGAGCGTTAACGGGGGCAGGAATCGGTAGCGAAATTGAGCGCGAAGCGGTTGTGAGTGGAAATCTGCCATTTCTTTTACTTTTCGGTTATTATATTTTCACACAATGACTATGTATGTTTTATAAGCTTTCGATGCATAAACATGATTTATGATCTTGATATATTCATAGACATGCTTTTACATGATTGATTTGTGAAACAATTTTAAAATTTCTGCATTCGTTTTTAAGGCCATTGGTACCCTCAGATTATAGTGGTGATGATTGTATTAGACCCGGCCGGTATGTCCCATGCACATGGGCAGGTCTTGGGGGTGTGTCACTAACTCCGGGAAGTCGGGATGTTGAGTCATGTGAGTCGCTCTATGTGTACAGGATATTGTCTCGCTATATGCATGCGATGTAGGATTCCGCTGCATAGCCAGTGAGATGTCTTGAGATGTCACTGTAGGTGCTGCTAGTTGAGGTGCCTCGTGACCTACTCACGTATGCGGTGCTAATTGAGTCGCTGCGTGGGTATAAAGCTTTAGGGTTACCATTGGTACAGTTTAGAAAGAAAATAGCCAAGCGAGAATTTTACTAGTTTTCAATTCACCGATAGCATTTATGCATTTATATGCATACAACAGTTATTATGTTATGCAGATTCTGAATATAGTTTTCCAAAGATGTAGATAAAACCGCTCGGCAAGATTTCATTAGCATATGATATTAGAAACTATTTTACAGTTTTACATCCATTTTAGAAGCATAATTTCTGTATGAACGTTAGAAATTGCTATCTTTGTATAATGTTCTTGTAATTGAAATCTCATTTACACTCACCGAGCTCCTTTAGCTCACCCGTTTTATGTTTTGTGTTTTTAAACCCCTTTCCCAGGTGCAGGTCTCAGAACGCAAGTTGCTGATTCTCCTATTGCCGAGTAGTGGGCCGAATCCAAAGATAATTTTTGTACATGTAAATGTGCTAATAGCACTCTTTACTTTATGCATAATAGTTATAGGCATGTATATTTGTAAGTATGTGTTGAATCAAGAAGAAGAGATTTCCAGTTTATGATGATTGTTTTTACTTTTTATGATTATGCTTATTTTGTGATTTAACGAAATAATTGAGTTGTGTTGGATTTGATTTGGAAAGGACCGGAGGTCCGAATTGGTAGAATTGAGATGTGTTGGAATTAGAAGTGAAATTTCTTTGCAGGTTTATATGGATTTTTCGAAAAATAGGGGAAACTCTGTTCGTTTGTTTTTAAAATTAAGATGTCGTTTTCATGTATATTACTAGATCTTCTTAGTAGTAACAAGAATTAAAAAGGGGTTCGCCTTGCGGAATTTCTCAACATACCCAGTTAGGTTTAGAGGAACTTCCGTCGGGGTATATATGAAGTTCGAGATGAACTTGGCTAATCCTTTGACTAAACGACTAAATAGGACATTAATAAAACAGTCGTTAAGGGGAATGGAATTTTTGCCTAGAGCATAAGATAAGAGTGATGGTAACTCTACCTATGTAATTGGTGATCCCATTGAAGTAGGTTAATAAAGGTAAGAATAAGTCACCTATAATCTTGTTGTACTACCATTTATATTTTGTGAGCGCCTCCATATGGAGAGGTAGTGCATCTATAGTGGATAAGAGTTAATAATACTCTTAATGAACTTCATATCTCTTTATAGCTTTGTGGTGTTTTAAACCTGCAGGACACACTTAATGGAGTGTCACCTATATGAGTGTGGAATTGGGTCGATTCTTATAAAACCTAGACTAGTATCTCTAGTGCACTCATGAAACCAAAAAGGCACAGGACCATTAATAATGTCAAACCGTGGACAAAAACAATTTACTATATAATTTTAACTTGATCATTTAATTCTCTATTTTATATCCAAAGGAATTAAGGTTGATAGAAACTTAATTTCACCTAGTTCTCGTAACATATGATTACTTCATCAGTGGTTGGTTTATAGGTTGAAATAGCGCTAATTCATATAAGTTAAATTCTACTTTGATATGTGGTTGATTTGGTCACATTAGTTTATTTAAAATATATGAGGGATTGTTGGTATTTATGAGTATATCTCAAATAAAAAAAATTTAAATCAGAGCATTAGAGTAGAGAGAAAGAGTCATAAAGACTCTGGCTTGGGAACTGCGGAGCCATACATTAGACATTGCAGCATCCAGATAGGCTATTTAAAAAATAGCCGTTGAGCACCTCGGTGCTAGTCCTAGGAAAATGACTTTTGGAAGAGTCATCTACCCCTTCTAATAGGTGTGGTATTTAAAAAGGTGTTGTGTCTCTCTTTTATAAATACTATAGACACACTTTATTTGATAAATCTAACTTCTCTTCTTCATCATTGATTACAAATTCTCTTTACTTATCTACTATATCAAAGTTTACTTGTTGTCGAAGGAAATTGCATTTGGTGTGCACCTTTGCAACTTTAGTTGTCATTGAATACTAAAACTATCTTACCTTTCAAACCTTGATGCAACTTGATAATTATCATTGTAGAGGTAGAAATAGTTTTAAGGATAGATCTTAGCACGCTTTAACATTCAAAATTTTATTTGTTATATCCTTTTGTTATACATATATCCCTCATACATTGCCAACATTACCTATATTCTTATAGTAACCCAATAAATTTAAGACTCATTAAGTTCAAGTTCTTTTAACCATATATGCTATATAAGTAAATTTTTATCCTATATTGAACTATATATAACTCTATAACCATGTATCAACTTACCTTAGGCTAAATGCAATGATGCCTTTTTCAAGTTTATCATTGTGTTCCTAAATCAATCAATAACTAGCCAAAACTATTGAAAGGATTAAGAGTAAATAATTTGAATAATAAAAATTGAGTTTATAAAATATTAAAAAGTATAACAATTAACCTCACATATTGATTTCAATCTATAACCCTAGAAAAGAAAATTAGTTTATAAGTACAAGAGAATAAAAGCTAAAAAGAATTAAAATATAATACAATAAAAAAAGAAAACCACAATTGATGCCTTAAATTCTAAATTACAATTGGTTGATCTCCACGAGAATTTCTTGCTTCTCATGTTAGGCATAAATTTTTTTCTCTAATTACTCTAAATTATGCTATTATTGCTCTAAAAATCCAAAGTTGTGAATGTCTAAAAAATTTGGACAAGAGGCTTTTTATAGAGAACTTTTAAAATCTTGAAGTTGTATTTAGAATTTGATTAGGAATTGCACAAATGTTGGGGCATTCTCTATTCAACGCTAGGGTGTTACCTCAGAAGGTTCCATCGCTGGAGCAGTGTTCACTCAACGATGGGGCATTGAACCTTGAAAAATAGTGCTCTGGAATTAGTCACATCACTTCGACTATGAATTGCTAATACTGGAGCATTGGAAGTTCTAGAATTACTACTATAGCATTCTCTATATGCCATTGGAGCATTCTTAATCTTGTAAACTGATGAACACATGAAAATGCATGTTGTTAGGAGATTCAATCACCATTTAATGTCACTAATTTTAGTATTTTCTGTATTTTTAGCTTGAAATAAAGTGTTCTCCTTAAATTGTGATTAATGAATGTTATTTGGACAGGTTTAGATAAACTGGACATAACTCTCAATGTAGAAATCGAAATGAAGAAGTTCTTGAACCTGGTGCAACATGACTCAATCTTACACAAATTTTAAGAATAGTGGAAAAGCCAAATCCAATATGTTATGGGCCAAAAAATTGAGATACAACAAAATCGGACTACAACTCTTACCCAGCTTGACCCAATTCACGTATTTGGACCGTATCTCACAAAATACGTATTCAATTGGTATAATTCTTGAAGCTGTGAATTTCTGACTTAACTATCAACAACTCGTATGTTTATGGTAAAGTCCAAATCAGCTGTTATCATGGACCAAATCGCATTGCAAGTGGGTAAAATGGTTGTTATCTGAATTCTGATGTATCTTTGGAATTTTGCTCATATCTCATTGGATACTCATCCAATTTGCATGAAATCAGTGCCTATGGAAAGAAGAGTCAAAATGATACAACTTTCATGTCGGCTGCAGAAGCTGAATTGATCATTTACATTATCAAAAATGTGCTGCAAATGGATATACGAGTTATTGGCTTAAAATTATTGAAGATTGATGTCATCCATGACATATGTCCATTCATTGCCTATATAAGGAGACACTTAGGACGTTTTTAACAAGAGATAATTCTCTCTTCTTTTATTCTCATTAACATGTATTATAATTTAGGCTAGAGTTCCTAGCAAGGCTAAGAGATGAACTTTTATGTGTAGTAAATCTACTTCCATGCTTTGATTCGGTGTCAAGAGCTATAAATGTTGTAAGTTTGGTTTTGATTAAACTCTTATCTATTTTATTTTCTATAATCCAGAGGTTATAATTCTCATATCTCATATATGTTCAGTCATGCTTTTCTTATGTGATTCATGTTGATTTATAATTGTTACTGGTTACATTGTTTTATATGTTAATCTTTTACTGCAGTATTGTCAATTTGATATATTGTCGATCTTGGATAACATGTAAGGGCAATAAATGTTTGATATTCAAGTTAATCTTTTACTGCAATATTGTCAAAATGATATATTGTCGATCTTAGATAACTTGTATAAATAACATGACGTGTGTTAATGCTTGCAAAGAGTTTAACTAAATCAAATACATGTGTTATTAAATGTGCTATATATTACATACCTTCCGATTGATTGTTTGGGATGTGAAACTTTCAGTTGAGTTATAAATATCGAATCAAAGTATAGAGTAGATTTATAAAGCATAATTGTGATTCTCAAAGCCTTGCTTAAATCATCATAAGACATTTTCCTCAATTCATAGGCAATTCTATCTCATCCGTTTAAATCAATTAACCATTTGCTACTGCTTTAATATTTTACTTCACTGACCTATTTTGCCAAGAGCTTCCTCGTGGGATCGACACCTCAATCTATACTGCGATAGCCGCGTTATATTTTGAGCGTAAACATAAACATTGGAGCATTTTGACCTTTATCGCCGCAATGCTCATCTAAAACTTTTCAATTTTTGCAGTTAAGTCCTGATTGACTTTAATTTCTACATTTTTGCTCCAAATTCTTCATTTTTCATCATTTAATGGTAAATCCATATAAAATAAACATTAAGCACATAATTAGCATTCTTTTCACTTATAAACATGCAATTCCTAAGTAAATTAGGGACAAAAATATATATATATATATATTTATATCACTCCTATCAACTTCCCAAACTTATTGAATTAGTCATCCTTGACTAAAGAGAAATAAAAAAAAAAAAAAGATATAAACTTGTCTCATAAAAATAGATACGAAAAACTAGGATGATTTTAATAATTATACCATAGTCTCAAAGGTTGTTATAATATTAACAAGCCATTTTAGAATTAACAAACAGCTCTTAATAACTCAAAATATTGTCATCACGTTCCTTATATTTACCTATAATTGATCACCTTTGTGTGTGTGTGTATGTAATCAACAAATAATAGTCACTAGATTTACTCAAATACTTAAAATTGTACACGAAGATAATGTCTTTACATATTTCAATTTGTAATAATACTACTATAGGCTTACTTTTCATACTACTTTTCATTAATATAGAAAGACACAAGTCTAAAGATCTATTAGATCTTTTATCAATTTGTAACATAGGGCTAAGGTCAAGGTCGGATACAAGGATAAATATAATTGGCTCAAGTCATACCATAAACACTTAGGCTTTTTTTTTAATCTTTTTGAATTTCCTTTCCTTGAATAATTTCCTCCCCCAAACTTTAAGATGTTTCCATCCTTTCTTTCAACCATTATTTTTCCAAAGAGTTTATTTATTTTAAGTTTTATTTAAAGCTTTTTTTTAATAATAGAAAAAATGATATACCCTCAAACTTAGCTTGATAAGTACCACCTAAATTTAATTGGTTTTCCATTTTGGTATCTTTTTCTCGTACAACCACAACATTTTTTATTTCAAGAGTATTTTTTAAGTAAACTCAAGGTTTATAGTGTTATACACTCAGATCTTTTAAGGTCAGTGACAGGACCTGCTCCGAGACCCTCTATTGTAGGTCCTAGCAGCCCTTCCGGGCACTTCGATGGAAGTTCCTCATAATTTAACTAGGTAAGTTGAGAAATTCCGCAAAGTGAACGCCTTTTTAGTTCTTGTTATTACTGAGAAAATCTTGAAATATACACGAAAATCACTTCTTAAAATTTAAAAAAAAAAAGGGCTGAGTTTCCCCTATTTTGTTTTAAATTCAAGACAAAATCTACAAAGAAATTTCACTCCTATTTCAAACCACTTCTTAATACTACCAAATAGGACCTCCGGCCCTTTCCAAAATCAATCCAACTCAACACAATAATTTCATTTAAATCACAAAACGAGCATACTCATAACAAGTAAAAACGATCATCATAATATCGAAATCTCTTTTTGTTGGTTTAAAACATTCATACAAATACACATACCTATAACTACTATGCAGAAAGCAAAAAGGGTGTTATTTAGCACATTCACATTTACAAAATGATCTTCAGATTTTAGCCCACTAATCAGCAGCTGACGAACCGAAACCTGCACCTGGGAAGGGGGTTTAAAAAATATAAAATACAAAACGAGTGAGCTTAAAAAGCTCAATGAGTGCCTTTAAGATTTTAAATAAAATAACATTCTGCATATGTATATATATATATATTAAATTCTAAAAGACATGCATAAATCATGCTTCCAAAACTGATCTAAAGCTGTAAAATGGTTTCTAACATCATATGCCGTTGAAATCCTACTGAGCGGGTTTTATTTCATCTTTGGAAAACAATATCCAAAATCTGTACAACATAATAACTAGTATGTGCATATAAACGCATAATATGCTATCGGTAGATCGAAAACTAGTAAAGTCCTCGCTCGACCATTTTCTTATTAAACTATACCAATGGTAACCCTAAAGCTCTATACTCACGCAGCGACTCAACTAGCACTGCACATGTGAGTAGGTCACGGGGCACCTCAACTAGTAACATCCACAGTGACATCTCAAGACATCTTATTGGCTATGCAGTAGAATCCTACATCGCATACATATAGCGAGACAATACCCTGTACACATAGACCGACTCACATAACTCGACATCTTGACTTCCCGGAGTTAGTGACACACCCCCTATAACCTGCCCATATGTACGGGATATACCGGCCAGGTCTAATACAATCACCACTACTATAATCTGAGGGTACCAATGGCCTTTGAAATGGATGTAGTAATTTTAAAGCTATTTCTTAAACCAAACATATAAAAGCATATATATGGATATATCAAGATCATAACTCATGTTTTTATATTAAAAGCACATAAAACATACATTTTTTTTATGCGGAAACATAATAAATGAAAGATAAAACAAATGACAGATTTTCACTCACAACCGCTCCAAGCTCAATTTCGCTCCAGATTTCTACTCCCATTACTGGTCTTGATTTTCTTAACCTACGTGCCATAAATGACATTAGAACTAATTAAAACGCTAGAATCTCATTTAACTATTAAACGCCCTAATCGGCATACAAAGCTTGGATGGATACTACTTCCCGATTTTTATTTATGGAGTCATTTAATCTAATCTAACTCACCATCCGACGCCTAAAAAAGTATTAAATGCCTTATAACTTGGTTGGACATAATTGCCTTTCACCTTTCCAAAATGGACAATTATGTCGCATTTTCTTCATTTTTGATTTTTTCATCAACCATATACATTCAATATACATAAGGCACCATTTATATACAACAACTCAACCAAAACACAACTCAATCCCTAACTTCCCTAAAGTGGCAGAATTTCACCCTATGTTCCAACACATTTATTTTCTCAATTTCTTGTTCCAATTGCATTAAAATCACGCCAATTTCATTCTAATGCCCTAATTATAACCAATTGAAGTCTCTACATCCAAATCACCCAAAACTATATTTCTTACCTTGCCAATTTCTTCACTTTGATGACTCCTTCAAGCTCCACACTAGAATTTAACTCAATTTAAACCAATAATACACACAAGAACATCAATTGAAGTAATATTGAAAGTTCACATATCAATCTCACAAAACAATGCTTTTCTTACCTCTTTTTCTTGGATTTTCACTAATAGAGGCTTTAATTGAGCTTAGGAACTTATACTTGACCTTATTATAGCTTGATTAAACATGAAACATCATGAAAAACATTTGAAATTTAACTATAGCAGCACCACTCTTCTTTTGCACGAATTTTGCTCTCTTTTGCTCTAAGTGTTGTGCTTTTGATCACTTAAAAATTCTACACACTTCTACTATATATATAGTGCTCCCTCAAAAGACCAATTTGCCCCTCAACTAACTTAAACTTTCTAAACTGCCACTAGTTGGAAACTAAGTATGTAATTGGTTCCTTTGTAACTATCTAGTTAAAATAGTTCAAGGAACTAACTAGAATTCTCAATTTGGCAATCCATGAGATTGTTTCTAATTGGTCTATTCTCTAATATATGAATTGTATTTCTCAACAATAGCTTGTTCCATACATAACCCTTAAATGAAAATTCATGTAGTAAACTAAAATTTCTTTTTCCAAGCCAATAGAGAAAAATTCCAAAAATATTCTAGGGTTGTCTGACGCTCCGACCAAGGGTGAAATTACCAAATTAGGTCTAATATCTCTCACGCGCACCATAAAAAAAATATTTCTAATAGGATTAAAATCGGGTAACCCCACGGTGTCTTCTTTACTCTATACTGAAATCTAGGCGCCAATACTACTAATGGGGATTGGATATTACAATCTGTACAAAAACTCACTCATAGTAAGGCAAGGTATTTCCTTATATTTATTGATGATTATTCTAGGAAGTTTATGGGTATATGTGTTGAAGAGCAAGGAGAAAATATTTGAGTCATTCAAAACATATAAGTTATAGCTATATTCATAAGGTGTCCCAAAGGTGTGAAAGAATACAAGGTATGGTGCAATGAGTTGAAGCCACCAATGAGTATTATAAGTAGAGATGTGAAGTTAAATGAGACAACAATGTTAAAAATTCCTCAAGAAGAAGTGAAGGAAGAGCATATGCCTAAGAGAATTTCAGCACTAGAAATAGTTTAAATTGAAGTGGAATTTATAAGTAAATCTGAGATGCCCCAAATCATAACAAGTCAACCTTTGAAGTTGAACATAAGACACCGTTAGTTCCTTGAAGTTCACCCAAAGTCAGACTAGAATTCCTAAGATAGGACTTGAAGAGTATCAACTGGCCAGAGATAAGCTAAAAAGAATGATTAATCCACCAATAAGGTATGCTTAGGTAGACTTAATTACTCATGCCTTTAATTCTATGTTCACTTTGAGTTTGATGAGCCTAAGACATATAAAGAGGCCATGAAAAGTAAGAATAATGAGAAATTATAGCAGACCATAGAGGAAGAAATTAGTTTTTTTACTCAATAACAATACCCAGGATTTGGTGGAGAGACTTCAAAGTAAGAAACTAGTTGAATGCAAGTGAGTATACAAGGTTAAAGAGTGAAACTAGAAGTAGAGCCTGTTGGTGCTGTGTGCGTATGCACCGTGCTACGAGTAAATATATGTATTTTAAACAATTTAAAATGTAACATATTATGCATATGCAACGCAGCGGAAATATAATACTACATATTAAAATAATCTCATTACACTAATTAGATTAGGGAACTCACCCTCAAAACTTGCTTTGAACAATTCTAATTGGGAATGTTGTGGGCTTTCTTAAGCTAAAATAATAACTTCCTTTTTCGAAATATTTAAAAAAACTCTTGTTTTCTTATTTCTTTCTCTCGGGCTATTTTTATTTTCTACTTGCTTCTCTTTTTACAAAATTATACATTTCAAATAGAATAAGCATTAATATATATAGTATTTACTGCCACCTTATAAACGAATTATAAGCCAACAATTGTTGGCTAAAGTGAAGCATGACGAGGAAAACAAAATCCTCATCATGCTTTAAATTTCAACCAAAAGTAATGCTAGTGGTTTAAAAGATGAATTGGTGGCATTTGATCATACATATATAAACGACACTTGAAGATAAAAGATTGGCCCAAACAATGACAAATAAAAGGAATTTTGGTGGCTAAAGTTACACCACTTCATCCTTTCTAATTTCAAACAAATTCAAACTGAATTTGTATCAATTCACTTCTGCCAATAAAAAGTTAACAAATTACTATTAAATTTTGTTAAGCTAATGAAATTACAACAACTTGCAATTTGATTTGAATTCAATGAATTAAAAGACTGACACTTGGCAAAGCAAAATCAAATGAAATATATACCTTTGATAATTTAACGACCGATTACAATTATCAAATGAATTTGATAATTGATACTGCCGAATTGAAACATTAAAGAAATATTAATAATTTCTTTTTTTTCTTTTGTAAAAATTATATCTACCAATGCTCAATTTAGTATCCATACAAACTATTGACACAATTTGAGACATACACTAGCTAGATAAAAATGTCAAGTTTCACTTGACATAAATTTGGGTTTAACATTTAAACCTTAGCTACTCCTAGAGAGATTCTAAAGTAAATGAGTGAATAATTAATTTAATTTAAATAAAATAACAATTGTTTTATTTAAATGGTAGCCATATCTATTAATGCCAAATTTAGTACCCATACAAATTATTTGTATAATTTGAGATATACACTAGGTAGATAAAAGTGTCAAGTCTCACTTGACACAATTTTAGATTTAACAATTAAACCTTAGCTATTCCCCGAGAGACATTGAAATAAATAAAAACTTTTTGAAAACTTCCCAGATCGAACAATTCGATTCGTTACGCTACCCACGTACTTAACGAGTACACTTCATATAGTGAGACTCCCTGAGTTCATACCTATTTTGTCTCACGAAACATTTTCGTAAGTCTATACACCATGCCCACACAAACACATTGTGGATAATACAAAATGGCGAGTTAAACTATATAAGTTGAAGTTAATCTATATTCGTATAATTCCTCCATCATTAATATCCTGGAAGAGTGGAGACATAGATCAATAGCATCAAGTCCCCTATTACTCAACCATAAACTTATCTTTTTTTATTGGTATTCTAATAAATAATATACGTAAATTCCTTTGCAATATTATTTACTCTACAGGAAACTCTTTCCTAAGTTAAATACTTATGGCCATAAGACTTTCTAGAATACAATCTTAGAGTATCTGGATATTTAACTCACCCATATGAACTGACGGATCCTATATCTACACACACCGGACTCTATAAGCATCGAACCATACCCAGTGACACCCAGTGCTCAGATCATGAAAGGTCTCTGACATGTGTGGAACCTAAGTATGGTGAATTACTCATAAGCCCACCGTGATGCTCAGGTATAGGGACCACAAATACTACTCAACTCGAGAAAACCCTCCATTGATAAATTTATGAAAAATCTATTAGAGGTCTTCATTGAGTCTAGTTCAGTATCCAGTCCTTGCTAAATACATGTATATCTATAGGAGCTTCCACTAAGCTCATAGTTTGCTAAGATAAACCATCTAGACTATCCAAATATGGACATACACTGATCTATATAAATCGGTTCCATTCGATAAACCCTACATCGGTGAAAATAAATCAGGAACATTTAATTTGAGAACATATTTACACAATGATATTTCTTAGCAACGCTTGAAACTATTTGTAATTATGTCATTGCAAGTATATTCTCAGGTCTTTGTCCAATTTCAGACAAGGTTCTAACTCTTTAGACTTGATCTAAACTCCTCAGATCAATACAATGTCTGAAATGTTACAAGCATCTTACCTTAATAAAATTAATTAGAGATTTAATGAAATATGTATTTATTATATAAGTATGAAAATACAATATTCATACAAAATTAGGATGGCACATGAGAACAAATCCCAACAGAGCCTATGAGGTTTAAAGCTAGGCTAGTGGCATAAAGTTTCACTTAGCGTAAAGGGATAGACTTTCATGAGATAATTCCACCAATAGTCAAGCACACATCTATTAGGATTTTGTTAGTAATGTGTATGTGTATAAACCTTGATTTACATCTAAAACAAATAGATGTAAAGATAGCTTTTTTGTATGAATAGCTAGAGGAGAAAATATATAAGTCACAACCACGAGGGTTTGAAGAACCCAACATGAAGAGTCATGTGTGTTTGCTAAAAGGTCATTATATAGATAGAAGCAATCTTCTAAGTAATGGTATAATAGATTCTATTAATTTTACTTGAAAGTTTAATTTTACAAATGTTAGAAAGATGAAATGCAGAATAGGACTCCATATTTAATAAATAGGCAAGTTTGTCTTGAAGGAGTAAGATATAAAGATGAATGACCTAATTGATAATATCTGACAATCTCAATATGTTTTATGAAAAAAGTAATGTATGGCATGGCAAAATAAGTAATGGTTAAAAGCTATTTCCACAAAGATGATGGCTATTGAAAGCACTGACACTGGTGTGTATTGTGATAGCGAAAGTGTCATACACCTAAGCAAGCATCAAGTGCTTCATGAGAGGTTAAAACACAATGATGTGCAACTCTATTTCATTAGAGAGATTCTTCAAACTTGCAAGATTAGTCCAATGAAGATTGTGCCATTTGAAAACACTGTTGATATGTTAAACTAAGTCACTGCACTCAGTTAATTTCATCTTATGTAAGGACTTAATCAAAGTCACTACTATGTGAGGGTGACGATAATGCAGAGATGAAAAATCTTGGAAGCTTTATGGATGATTTTGAATTAAATTGGGGATTCATGAGAAGATGATTAAAAATTATCTTAGAAAAGAGTTAGAGTCAAGCCAATAAGTATGGGATATGTGATGCGATATTTCTATATCATAAAATTAAGTGCAAGTATACACTATCGTATGCAAGTAATAAAGAGACTAATTAGTCAGATGTCGAACCCACAGGGATAATTTCTTCTTATTAACCAATTACTAAAATTATGTCTTCCTAATAATTATTTAGATAAATAAAAACCTAAGAATGAATGTAGAAAATATAAAAGTAAAAACACAATGCAAAGAGAATAAGAAGATAGCAATGTAGAGAAAACCTAGGATTAATATTATCCCTCAATATGCTTCTAATGATTAATCCTCTAATATTTAACTCACTTAGTCTTTATTATTGATCAAGACACTAATGTATTCACAAGCCTCTTCCAAAGTCATGCAAGTACACCCTAATTTACCAAATACCTATATTCCTATGGTACTTGTAATAAATTAAGATTCATTAAGATTAGGTCTTATTAATCATACATGCCAATTAGGTATATTCCTATCCTAAATTGAAACTTGCATATGCAACATTGAATGTTACTCTACAATCATGCATCAAATTACCTAGGTCTAAATATTATGATTCCTCTTCCGAGTTTATCAAAATATTACCAATTCATTCACCATATATTGGCCAGATATATTGAAGCATTAAACACAAGTAATTTAAATAATAAATGACTAAGTTTATTAAATACTACAAGATATGGCAATTTAAGCGCACATATTGAGTTCAAATATTAACCCTAGAAAATAAATTAGCTCATGGCTACAAGAGAACAGCAGTAGAAATAATTATAAATCATGATACAATTATTAGCAAACCGATATAGACGTCGAATTGCTCTTAATTGCGCTGCCTAGGAACTCTTGATGCCGAAGAACGTCTTGTATCTCTCTCTAAAGTTGCTTCAATTAAGCTCCTATTGCTCTCCAAGACTTGTGCTCTATATTCTTTGTGCTCTTGGGTCGTCTTGGATTTTTTCTTGAAGGCTGGGAACGAGTGGCTTTTTATAGGGATTGATATGAGCTTGAAAATCTCAATTCTCATCGGACTAGGACTCGCACTACCGCTAGCGCGCTATGCATCTGTCGCTGGGGCGACGCGTGAAAAAGCTATCACCGCTGGAGCGGTGGGATCTTGGTGCTGAGGCGCTGAAGTGTCACTGGCGCGGTGACTGTATGGCGCTGGGGCGCCATATGCGACTTCAACAGGTCGTATTTCTTATTTCGATTACTATTCTAGCGCTGGGGCTAAAATTCTTGTGGCGCTGGAGCGATGGACACATACTTTGAAAACTTTACATTTTAGTCCCTATTTTCGCTCCTTTTGCATTCTTTCTTTAAATTTCGTTCAAGTCCCTATAAATAACAATAAAGCACATAAATAGCCATCTATTCTCATAAAATCATAAAATATCAATAATAAAAATATGAGAAAATATATGACAAATTTGCCCTTATCAAATTCCCCCAAACTTAAATACTTGCTTGTCCTCAAGTAATAAAATAAAACTAAGAGAGAAACAAAGGGTTATACTTGACTCATTTAACAAAACAAAACAAAATATACTAATACTAGTAAGATGATCAAAATCATTGTCTCAAAGGCTGACAAAATAGTACAAATTCATAAGATAGATAAACAGCTAATAACAATTCTAAATTATCTCCATTTAGTCCCTCATTCTTCCTCATAAATAATCACCATGTGTGTGTGTGCAAGCAGCAAGCAAATAGCGAAAACCATACTTTGATTTACTTTATACTTTAGTTTGTACAGAAAAGATGATGTCTCGGCATTTTATTTGTATAATGACAGTTCCATAAGCTTGTCTTTATTACCACTCTCCACTAATGTAGAAAATCACATGTCTAGGGATCTATTTAGGACTTTACTTAGCTTGTAATGTAAGGCTAAGGTCAAGGTGGGATAAAAGGATAAATATATGAAGTTCAATTCACACCATGAACACTTAGATTTTTCCTAAAAACCTCTTGATCTTCTTTTCCTTGTATTATCTCTTCCCCCAAACTTATTGTGTTTCCCATCTTTCTTTTCAACCTTTTATTTTTCAAAGAATTTCTTCTTTTCCTTAAGCTGGGGGTATTTTTCTTACTCTTTTTTTTTCTTTCTTTTTTTTTTTTGAATACCCCCAAACTTAGATTGATAAATACCACCCAAACCTATTTTTCTCATATCACCACAACTTTTTCCTTTCAAGAGTATTTCTAAGCAAATGCAAAGTTTATGGTGTTACGGGTAAATTTTTAGATAAGTAAACTTAAAGTCTTGGGCTTGTAATGTGGTTAAACCAAAGAATGGATAATTAGGCTCAAAATAGGGTACTAGGGATAAATATATTCTAAAAGGTAGGCTAGAAAGGCTCAATCGGTCCAAAGATGGCCTAATGTCATTTCCCTATTCATGTGTTTTCTAGAATTTCGCCTCAAGTAGTAATTAAAGACAAGTTCTAGAGTATCAGTCTTCGAGACCGTGGTGTACTCCCTAAAACATAAGTATCTCTAAGTAATAGTTATAACTATTCATGCTTATAAAGTGCTCAAAAAATTGGTGATAATAAATAAGGTCAAATTTGTTCCTAAACTTAGATAATCAAAATTGTCTCAAGTATCTATCATTCTTAGGGATTTGTAAAAATAAATTCAACCATGTATTCTTTTTCTTATCATAGACTAATGATCATCTTATCAAAACATAATAAAAATGAATTAACTAAAAAAACTAAGTAACTAAAAAAAATTTCACCCACAAGAATGACCACACAAATCACGCAGCGAAATGAACACAAGAAAGTGTTTCCCACCCCTAAACTTAATTTAGACATTGTCCCTAATGTCAAAAAATAAAGAAGTGAAAGTAAGAGACTTCCCTGGTCAATTTTTGCTGCCGCGTTGACTCTCCATTGCTGGGGCAATGTTCTGGCGCTGCCGCGGTAATCGTCTGTCGCTGAAGCGCTGAAGGCTGATTTCTACACAGTTACTGGAATTTGCACTGGCGCGATGTTTTATGTACCACAGGGGCGGTGGTGTCTCGATTTTTCTGTCGCTGCCGCGCCATGTTATGCCGCTGGAGCGCTGAAATTCTTGGTTTTTTTTAAATGCTGAAAAAAAAATGATAATAATAATAATAATACTTTCCTTGGGTTGCCTCCCAAGTAGCGCTTGATTTAACGTCATCGGCTTGACAGGGCTTCCTTTTCTTTTATGGTGGGTCGAAGATGCTGATGGAAGCATTTGTGTAAGTGATCTTACTGGCTTTCTTCTTTTTCGGCTTCCATATTCTTGTAATTAAATCTCGGGCACTATCTTTTGCTGCATTCTCCTTATGTCTCTCCGGAAAGACTTTAATCTTAGACCGGGGAAATGGTTCTTCCTTTTCTTTCTCTTTGCTTGCTTCGTCGTAATGTTGCTTTTTCTTCTTCTCTCTTGCCTTCCTATGCTTCAATGCTCTTTTTCGGATGTGAGGATCCAATGTCTCCATATCTTTAATTTGCTTAATGCTTGGATGCACCACATTAATGCAGAAACAGTCTTCATTTTCAGTTGGTAATTTGATCTCCTTGAAGACCTTAAAAGTGACTGTATCCTCTTGTACTCTCATGGTCAACTCCCCTTTTTGCACATCAATAATTGTTCTTCCAGTGGCTAGGAAGGGTCTTCCAAGGATGATTGGGATCTCCTTGTCTTCTTCCATATCCAAAACAATGAAATCGGCAGGAAAGATGAATTTATCGACCTTAACCAACACATCTTCAATTAATCCCTTAGGATAGGTGAGAGAACGATCTGCTAACTGAAGTGTGATATTTGTTGGTTTGGCTTCTCTCAGTCCTAATTTTTTGTACACGGACAGTGGCATAAGATTGATGCTAGCTCCTAGATCACAAAGTGCTTTCCCAAAATCATAATTTCCAATTAAGCATGGTATGGTGAAGCTCCCAGGATCTTTGAGCTTTGGAGGTAGCTTCTTTAGAAGGATGGCACTACACTCCTCCGTTAGAGCCACAGTCTCAAAGTCATCTATTTTTCTCTTCTTTGATAGGATGTCCTTCATGAATCTAACATAGCTCGGCATTTGCTCCAGTGCATCTGCAAAAGGAAGATTAATATGTAATTTCTTAAAAACATCAAGAAATTTAGAAAATTGCTTATCTAGTTTCTTCTTTTGCAGCCTCTAGGGAAATGGAGGTGGTGGAGTGAATGACTGCGTAAGTTGCTTCTGCGGGTTGCTATTGGTATCTTCTGCTGCATTTTCTCTTTTCTGTTCTTGCACTTGAATACCATTTTCTATGCTTTTCTGCGTTTCAACACTTTTCTCTTGACTTCTTAGCTGTTGTAATCTCTGAGTAAATGGTATAGGTGGTCTATATGGTTGCACGTCATCTTGCTGGACCACTGTTTCTTTTTCCTTCTCTATCATCTCTGAAAGCTGTGGTTGAGGAGTATTGTCATGTAAGACTTTACCACTTCTTAGGGAGATGGCTTGGCACTGTTCTACACTTCCTTTTGGATTGACTTCAGTGTTGCTTGGTAGAGTTCCTTGAGGTCGATTGTTTATTGCTGTAGCAAGTTGTCCTACTTGATTCTCCAAGGCTCTAAGTGAAGCTGCTTGACTTTGGAAGAGTGCATCTGTTTTCTTCATGTATTGCAGGAGCATGTCTTTAATGTCTGGTTTCTTCTCTTGCTGAATTTGCGTTTGGAAGCTAGGAGGAGCTTTGGAATACTGTCCTTGATTATTGTTGCTCCATGAGAAGTTTGGGTGATTTCTCCATCCAGGATTGTAAAAATTAGAATTGGGATTGTTGCGGTTAAAGTCCCCTACATATTGAGCAGTCTCCATGCATTGTCCATTAGCATGATTGCTTCCACAGAAATCGCAAGTGATGGGTTGACTCTTGATAGCATTAACTCCAAAGTTGCTTAATTGTTTGGTCAAGAGGTTGACTTGGGCAGATAATGTAGTCAAAGTGTCTACTTCATGTAATCCAGCAATCTTTCTTGTGGTTGACCTTTCGGTGGGCCATTGATAGGCATTGGACGCCATCTCATATAGTAGATCATAAGCTTCATCGGTGGATTTGTTCATGAGTGCTCCTCCAGCTGCAGTATCTACTATCATTCTGAATTGACCGGCTAATCCATTGTAAAATATTTATACAGGCAACCACTTCGGAACTCCATGATGAGGACATTTTCTTTGCATATCTTTGTATCTCTCCCATGCCTCATAAAGAGATTCTCCATCTAGTTGTAGGAATGATGTGATGTCGTTCCTCATCTTGGCAGTTTTAGCAGGTGGAAAGAATTTGGCGAGGAACTTATGTGCAAGATCATCCCATGTCGCTATGGATCCAGATGGAAATGATAGCAGCCAGCTTTTTGCTTTGTCTCTCAAGGAAAAGGGAAACAATCTTAGACGGATTGCATCATCAGACACCCCATTGTACTTGAATGTGTCACATATCTCCAAGAAGTTGATAATGTGCATGTTTGGATCATTATTGGGTAGTCCACCAAATTGTACCGAATCCTTGAGCATTTGAATTGTGCTTGGCTTGATCTCGAAGTTATTAGCTTGAACAGTTGGTCTTTGAATGCTTGAATGGATTCCATTGACTAAGGGAACAGCATACTCCCTTAGTGGTCTTCCTTCATTGTTGGGTGCAATTGGTACTTCATTTTCTATGGTGTTGACTTGATTTTGCTCTCTTCTAATTCTTCTTAAAGTTCTTTCAATTTCTAGATCAAAAGCAATCAAGTTCTCACTCTTCGATTTTCGCATGTACCTCGTAAGAAAGAAAGTAAAACTAAATTAAGAAAAATAAAAATAAAAAAAATTCTGAAGTAAAAACTAGAAAGATTGGTATTAATATGGGCAAAAAAAATAGTTAATTATCCCCGGCAATGGCGCCAAAAACTTGATGCGATATTTCTATATCATAAAATTAAGTGCAAGTATACACTATCGTATGCAAGTAATAAAGAGACTAATTAGTCGGATGTCGAACCCACAGGGATAATTTCTTCTTATTAACCAATTACTAAAATTATGTCTTCCTAATAATTATTTAGATAAATAAAAACCTAAGAATGAATGTAGAAAATATAAAAGTAAAAACACAATGCAAAGAGAATAAGAAGATAGCAATGTAGAGAAAACCTAGGATTAATATTATCCCTCAATATGCTTCTAATGATTAATCCTCTAATATTTAACTCACTTAGTCTTTATTATTGATCAAGACACTAATGTATTCACAAGCCTCTTCCAAGGTCATGCAAGTATACCCTAATTTACCAAATACCTATATTCCTATAGTACTTGTAATAAATTAAGATTCATTAAGATTAGGTCTTATTAATCATACATGCCAATTAGGTATATTCCTATCCTAAATTGAAACTTAAATATGCAACATTGAATGTTACTCTACAATCATGTATCAAATTACCTAGGTCTAAATATTATGATTCCTCTTCCGAGTTTATCAAAATATTACCAATTCATTCACCATATATTGGCCAGATATATTGAAGCATTAAACACAAGTAATTTAAATAATAAATGACTAAGTTTATTAAATACTACAAGATATGGCAATTTAAGCGCACATATTGAGTTCAAATATTAACCCTAGAAAATAAATTAGCTCATGGCTACAAGAGAACAGCAGTAGAAATAATTATAAATCATGATACAATTATTAGCAAACCGATATAGACGTCGAATTGCTCTTAATTGCGCTGCCTAGGAACTCTTGATGCCGAAGAACGTCTTGTATCTCTCTCTAAAGTTGCTTCAATTAAGCTCCTATTGCTCTCCAAGACTTGTGCTCTATATTCTTTGTGCTCTTGGGTCGTCTTGGATTTTTTCTTGAAGGCTGGGAACGAGTGGCTTTTTATAGGGATTGATATGAGCTTGAAAATCTCAATTCTCATCGGACTAGGACTCGCACTACCGCTAGCGCGCTATGCATCTGTCGCTGGGGCGACGCGTGAAAAAGCTATCACCGCTGGAGCGGTGGGATCTTGGAGCTGGGGCGCTGAAGTGTCGCTGGCGCGGTGACTGTATGGCGCTGGGGCGCCATATACGACTTCAACAGGTCGTATTTCTTATTTCGATTACTATTCTAGCGCTGGGGCTAAAATTCTTGTGGCGCTGGAGCGATGGACACATACTTTGAAAACTTTGCATTTTAGTCCTTGTTTTCGCTCCTTTTGCGTTCTTTCTTTAAATTTCGTTCAAGTCCCTATAAATAACAATAAAGCACATAAATAGCCATCTATTCTCATAAAATCATAAAATATCAATAATAAAAACATGAGAAAATATATGACAAATTTGCCCTTATCAATATGCAGAGAATGTACGGAGGTGTGAAAAAGCTAGAAAGCACGAAGAATAGTCTTGGCACTATGACATTGGAAGGCAACTATCGTAGTGCCCAAAGTAGAACATAGGGCCCTACTACGCTCAGTGTGTAGCACTATAGTGCCCAAAGTAAAACCTTGGGCATCGTAGTGCTTACTGTGTAGCACTATAGCTCGCACTACAGCCCAAGCTCTAAGTGGTAATGTCATAGTGCCTAGATGCTGACACCACGATGTTGGAAGTTACAGTCAATGTGTTGAAACTGCCAAAAGCTACCGTTGTAAAGAAAATGCGAGTCACTATGATTTTAGGATTCCTAAGTTGTCTCAAACACCCTATTTTGGTTTTAATTCGGATTATGATTAACTTAGGACATATGTAGGTTATATAAGGGCTTTATATTTGGCTTGAGAATATATTATAACATATCAAAATAATAGTATAACATAATTGAGAGAACAATTGTTGTACTCACTTGTAGAGAGAGAGAGAAAAACTCTTTGTGATCTTTGTAAAAGCATATTTTGTAAGTGTTTTATTATTTAATAATAAGAAAAGAGATTTTGATTCGCCGTGGATATAGGTAATTGCCATACAATGTAAATTATTGTGCGTGTATGTGTGTGTTTGCTACATTATTATACTTATGTGTGTAAGAGCTTCCGCCCCAACATATTTCAATAGCTGAATAATATTCAACAGGTTTGATGATTAACATATACTAAAATTTCAAGTTTAATAATCGATTCATTCAATAGGAAAACTTCAACAGAATTACCATATCAAAGTAATGCACACTCACACACAGAAAAGCCAAAGAAAAAAAAATAAAGTTAATTGTTACAGATTGAGTATTTGGCAAAGAATCAAGACTAAATAAAAAGCATATCAAAATTTTTTTGGTAAATCTAGCATATCCAAATTTCAAAAGTTGCTCATCAGTGAGTTTTGCTTCAATTTTGTTTCTTTTTTACTTATCTGTAGAAATCATCACAGTTTGCATAGAAAGCAACATGAAGTTTGCCATTTACTATTACGTTCTCTGGGTTTTGTACTACTTTAATGTCTGGCAACTGAGAGATGTTCCTTCTAATAAGTTTATGTCATCTTTTCGCCATGTCCTATTTTCATAATTACCAAGGCAAAAAAAAAAATTTAATGTTTGTAAAAATTAAAATATACTAAACACATTCTTAAAGCAGTAATGTTGTTGAGTTACAAAAATGAAGTTAACATATTGTTAAATCTAACACCACAATATACAAGCAAACAATCATCATGCTTAATCAAATGGTAATTCTAGCCATATGTTATACTTAGAAAATGAAATTTAACACTTTAGATTAAATATATAGATATTGTTACATATGAATTTCCATAGAGTCGGGTTATTATTATTGTTTGTATAACATATTTCTTATTAACTTAGAAATAAACTGAAGTTAGATGACTTACTTTTTTCACTCTTTTATGAAGAAATCCTAGGTTTTGACCATCTACAGTGATTGGTCACCTATAGCACCATAGTTGTTGTTGTTATGAAATGAGGAAAATCCAAGGCACAACCTATGCTACATTAAGACATAACCAAATCCATGTCTAGAAGCATCACTATAAATTATAAATCTTTTAATGCAAGATAGAAGTGTGAGAATAAGAGCTTAAATCAATCTCATTTTGAGTTCTTGGAAACTCTCTTCACATTCATCAGTCCACTCAAATTTTATATTCTTTCTGGTCAACTTTATAAATGGTGCATCAATTTTAGAGAAGTCTTTAATAAACCACTGATAATAACCTGTAAGACTAAAGAAACTTCTAGCTTCTATCACACTAGTTGGTCACTCCCAGTTTACCACAGCTTCAATTTTCTGAAGATCCATGTAAATTCCATCAATTGAGATCACATGATCTAAAAATGCTATTTTATCTAGCCAAAACTAATAATTGTTGAATTTAGCACATAACTATTTATTTCTTAAAGTATGCAACACTACCCTCAAATAGTTTGTATGCTCTTTTATACTTTATGAATATTTAAGAATGTCATCAATAAATACTATAACGAAATAGTCTAAATAAGGGCGCAATACTTTGTTTATAAAATCCATGAATGTAACTAGAACATTAATCAAGTTAAATGGCATTACTAAGAACTTATAAAATTCATATTTTGTTCTAAATATAGTCTTGGACATATCAACATCTTTAATCTTCAATTGATGATTATCTAACCATAGATCAATCTTTAAGAAAATATTTGCACCTTGTACTTGATCAAGTAAATTATCAATACGAGAAAGTAAGAACTTGTTGTAAATAGTGGCCTTATTTGTTCTCAATAATCAATACATAGTGATGCAAATGAAGCTACACAGCCTATATAGATACAAAAGGAAGAAGTTATACATGGGCTTAGAGGGACTCAAGGCCAGCAATCACATGATCCATTAAGCTTGCCAAGTGGGCCAATCACAAGATTTAGAGCCAAATGTTTTAACGAAGCATTAAATGGATGATGAACACATAAAAATGCATGTTGTTAAAAGATTCAATCACCATTTAATGTCACTAATTTTAGTATTTTCTGTATTTTTAGCTTGAAATAAAGTGTTCTCCTTAAATTGTGATTAATGAATGTTATTTGGACAGGTTTAGGTAAAATGGACATAACTCTCAATGTAGAAATCGAAATGAAGAAATTCTTGAACCTGGTGCAACATGACTCAATCTTACACAAATTAGAAGAATAGTGAAAAAGCCAAATCCAGCATGTTATGGGCCAAAAATTAAGATACAATAGAATCGGACTATAACTCCTGCCCAGCTTGACCCAACTCAAGTATTTGGATCGTATCTCACAAAATACGTACTCAATTGATATAATTCTTGAAGCTGTGAATTGCTAACTTAACTATCAACAACTCGTATGTTGATGGTAAAGTCCAAATCAGGCGTTATCATGGACCAAATTGCATTGCAAGTGGGTAAAATGGTTGTTGGCTAGATTCTGATGTATCTTTAGAATTTTGCTCATATCTCATTGGATACTCATCCAATTTGCATGAAATTGATGCCTATGGAAAGAAGAGTCAAAATTCTACAACTTTCATGCGGATGTAGAAGCTAAATCGATCATTTACATTATCAAAAATGTACTGCAAGTGGATACATGAGTTATTGGCTTAAAATTATTGAAGATTGATGTCATCCATGACATATGTCCATTCATTGCCTATATAAAGAGACACTTAGGACATTTTTAAGAATAGATAATTCTCTCTTCTTTTCTTCTCATTAACATGTATTACAATTTAGGCTAGAGTTCTTGGCAAGGCTAAGAGATGAACTTTTATGTGTAGTAAATCTACTTCTATGCTTTGATTCCTTGCAAAGAGCTACAAATGTTTATAAGTTTGGTTTTGATTAAACTCTTATCTATTCTATTTTCTATAATCCAGAGATTATAATTCTCATGTCTCATATAAGTTCAGGCATGCTTTTCTTATGTGATTCTTGGTGAACTATAATTGTTACTGGTGACATTTTTTTATATGTTAATCTTTTACTGCAGTATTGTCAAATTGATATAATGTCGATCTTGAATAACATATAAGGGTAATAAATGTTTAATATTCAAGTTGATCTTTTACTGCAATATTGTCAAAGTGATATATTGTCGATCTTAGATAACTTGTATAAATGAACATGATGTATGTTAATGCTTGCAAAGAGTTTAATTACGTCAAATACATGTGTTATCAAATATGCTATATTTTCCTATCTTTCGATTGATTGTTTGAGATGTGAAACTTTCAATTGAGTTATAAGCATTGAATCAAAGTGTAGAGTAGATTTATAAAGCATAATTGTGATTCTCGAAGCCTTGTTTGAATTATCATAAGACATTTCCTTCAAATCATAGACAATCCTATCTCATCCACTTAAATCAATTAATTTTATCCTTTGCTACTGCTTTAATATTTTACTTCATCAACTTATTTTGTCAAGAGCTTCCTCATGGGATCGACACCTCAATCTATACTACGATAGCCGCGTTATATTTTGAGCGTAAACAATAGACTAATTTAATAAGTTAATGAGATGGAAAATACATAGAGGCCCAATATAAGTCTAAATCTATTTCAAATAAGTCCAAATCAAATTTAAAAGAACCTGATCACTTTGATTAAGGTTCTAGAAGAGCCAAATTGAAGATCTACACAGCTTTTGGAATGCCTAAGATATAAATTTCGAATTTAAATTTGATATAGGAAGATTTTCTTGAGGTTTAATTGCTTTCCAAATTTTGGAGATTTGTTACAAATTATTGTTTTAAAAATTAGATTTTAGTAGGATTTTACAACCTATATAAAGCAATTTGTTTTCTTATTGTGGGATTCAACTATTCATTGAAGAATAATATTATAGAGTTTTTTTTTTGGTGTTCTTCTTTCATTTTTGAAAGGACTTTAAACTTATTTAGATTATTCTTATGGCGTTCAAACAACCCAACTTATCACCTTGATTTTTAAGTATCCTTGGGTTTCTTGATATGATGTCCCCTATTCAACTGTAATCTTGGTTTTGGCCTTCCTAGGTCACCGGGCAAGACTCATTAAAATTGCATCTTGAAGATCTTGGGGTTCGATTCGACATTTAGGTATTGGGTTTTATCACATCATTGGCGAGGTTCATATCTGTTGGTATTAGAGCTTTGGTTTTAAGGCAAGTTTGAATTATCCTTTTAATTACTTTATTGATCCATTGAATCTAGCATGAAATGTTTTGGTTAAGAAAAAACCTAATTGAGGCCTAATTCTACCTTAAAAACCCTAATTTGTTATAAATTCGTATTTCTTATTTCTAGTTTCTGATATAAAAAATGTGAAAAAGAAAAAGAAGGAAACCAAAAAGTTGTTGCAAATTCATCTTAATCGAAATTTTGAATTTGATCCGTCTTTCAACAATTTTGAACTGTCTTTGCCACGTAATTGCTTACATCAATTTCTTAAGGATTGCACCTTTAGACTTGTCTTGGTTGCTTCTCATCTTGAATCTTGATTGTTCTTAAGTCTAATTAAGGGTGAAAATAAGACACACGAGTGGAAAGAGGCAAGAATGGTGAGAACATAGAAGGGTAAAAGCCATTTGAGTGTCAAACACTAGAATGAGTGAATTTCTTGAGTGAAACACATGAGGGAGTTCTTGTGAGGTCTTTAACTATGTTTCGTATATTTTAAACATGTTACACAATCAAGAAGAAAACTCAACCGAAGAGGTACAACAACTAACCAACCCGAAGCTACAACTATAGGCGTTGTTGGACAAGATAGAGATAATCTTCAATTACCACAATTATTCCGATACCAAAAAGGTAAAACTTGTTGTAATTGAATTCATTGACTATGTTATTGTTTAGTGGGATCAATTATTGAAAAAAATGAGGAGAAATCACGAGATGAAGGCTATCATGAGAAGGTACTTCATTCCTAGCTACTACCATCGAGAGTTATACAACAAGTTGTGGTGTCTAATTCAAGGATCTAAGAGAGCTAATGAATATTACAAAGAGATATAGGTTGCTATGATTTGAGCAAGTGTAGAAGAGAATAGAGAAGCCACCACGGCTAGGTTCTTATAGGGCTTAAACTGAGAGATAGTCAACGTGGTGGAGATATAGTACTATGTAGAGTTGAGGGATATGATGCATCAAGCCATCAAAGTTAAGCAATAATTAAAGCGATGGAATATGGCTAGGAGGGGATCAAGCACGGCTGCCATAAGCTCATGGAGACCAGTCCCTAAATGAGATGAAATTCCATCAACTAAACCCAAGTTCAAGCCTTCTAAGGATGCCAAACAAGCTATGACGTTGAAACAAGGTAAAATTGAATCCACCACTTCTAGAAACTGTGACATTAAATGCTTTAAATACCAAGGTATAGGGCATATAGCTAGCCAATGTCCGAACAAAAGAGTGATGATGATCAACGCTTAAGAGGAGATTGAGTCAACAAATAAGCAAAAAGATGAAGTAGATGGCATGCCACCTTTTGAAGATAACTATGATGGGTAATATGCAGTAGAAGGAGAATCATTGGTGGCAAGAAAAGCTATAACATTGAAACAAGGTAAAACCAAACCTAGCACTTTTAGAAATTGTGACATTAAGTGCTTTAAATACCAAGGAATGGGACATATAGCTAGCCAATGTCTGAGCAAAAGGGTGATGGTGATCAACGCTTAAGGGGAGGTTGAGTCAAAAGATAAACAAGAAGACGAAGTAAATAACATGCCACCTTTTAAAGATAACTATGAATGGTAATATGCGGTGGAAGGAGAATCATTGATGGCAAGACAAGCTGTTAGCGCATAGGTAAAGGAAGAAGAAAACAATCAATAGGAGAACTTGTTCCATACTCTGTATTTCATGAACAACAAAGTTTGTAGCCTTATAATTGATGGTGGGAGTTGCACCAATGTTGCTAGCACCGAATTAGTGGAGAAATTGGCACTACCTGCCTTGAAACATCTATGACTATATCGACTTTAATGGCTAAATAATTGCGAAGAAGTCAAGGTAACAAAACAGATGTTAGTGGTGGTTTTCATTGGCATGTATGAGGATGAGGTGCTTTGAAATGTTGTAACTATGCATACATGTCTCATCCTATTAGGATGACCATGGCAGTTCGATCGGTGAGTCACACATGATGGTTACACCAATAGGTACTTTTTTTATCATAAAAAAGCAGCCTGTAACACTTGTACCATTAACGCCAAAATAAGTTCTTGAAGTCTAACTCAAGATGCAAAAGATGAGTGAAAAGGGAAAAGTAAAAGAGAGAGAGAGAGAGAGAGGCCAAAGCGGAGAGTAGAGAAAATGAGAAGATAGAAAAAGGGAAAGGTAAAAGCATGAAAGAGAGTGAGAAGGAAAATAAGAGAGTTACGGCTTTGGTCAGTGCAAGAGAGAAAAAATACAACTATATTACAAAAAAAAAAGTAAGATCAAGAAAGCTTTATTATCACAACAACCTCTTTTAGTACTAATGTGTAAGGAGGCTCTTTGTGTACTAACATCTTTCTGGTTCTTTGCCAAGAAGCATTTTTCGCTTTTGCAGGAATTCGAGGATGTCTTTACCAATAAAGTTCCTCCAAGTTTACCTCTAATTCAAGGAATTGAACATTAAATTAATTTCATACCCGATGTAAAGATTTTAAACTGACCAACCTGTAGAAGTAATCTCGAGGAACTTCGACAACAGGTTAATAAGCTACTGGAAAAATGGTATGTTAGAGAAAGCATAAGTCCTTGTACGGTTCTGGTGTTATTAGTGCCTAAAATGATGGAATATAGAGGATGTGTGTTGATTGTCAAACCATCAACAACATTCAGTAAAGTATCACCATCCCATTACTCGATTAGATGATATGTTAGATGAATTGCATAAGCCTTGTGTGCTTTCTAAAATCAATCTCAAGAGTGGATACTATTATATTAGGATGAAAGAAGGTAACGAGTGGAAAACTGTATTTAAAACAAAAAATGGTTTGTATAAGTGGTTAGTTATGCCTTTTGGATTAACTAATGCACTTAGTACTTTCATGAGACTTATAAACTATGTTTTACGTGCTTGCGTTGGCAAATTTGCAGTTGTCTACTTCAATGATATCCTGATTTATAGCAAAAATCTGGACGATCAAGTTAAACACTTAAAACTTATTTTAGAGATATTAAGGAAAGAAAGGTTGTTTGCTAATCTTAATAAATGTATCTTTTGCAAAGATAAGCTTATGTTTCTTGGTTTTTTTGTAAGTGCTAAAAGGATTGACGTCAATGAGGAAAATGTGAAGGTAATTAAAGATTGGCCAATGCCTACTTTGGTGAATCAGGTAAAAAGCTTCCATGGCTTAGCTAGCTTTTACTGACTCTTTGTTCAGGATTTCAGTAGCATAGCCGCACCCTTAACCAAAGTCATTAAGAAGAACGTTTTATTTTAGTAGAGAGAAGTAAGAAAAGGCATTCAAGCTTATTAAAGAAAAATTATCTAATGTACATTTACTTGTTCTATCTAACTTCACTAAAACATTAAAAATTGAGTGTGATGCTTCAAGTATAGATATTAGAGGCACGTTTATGTAAAATGAAAGATTGGTTGCATCTTTTAGTGAGAAATTAAGTGGGCCAACCCTAAACTATCCTACTTATGACAAAATTGTATGCATTAGTTTGAACTCTAGAGACTTGGCAGCACTACCTATGGCCGAAATAGTTTGTGATTCATATGGATCATGAATCTGCGAAGCATTTAAAGGGACAGCATAAGTTGAGTAGACGCCATGTCAATTTGGTAGAGTTCATTAAAACATTCCCTTATATGATCAAATATAAACAAGGTAAGAAAAATGTAGCTGCCGATGCATTATCATGCTTTGCTTTCAACCCTTAATACTAAATTGTTTAGATTTGAGTACATTAAGGAGTTGTATGCACTGGATTCTGATTTCGGTAACTTGTTTAAAAATTGCACTAAAATGGCAAGAAGGAAGTTCTATTTATATAATGATGTTTTGTTTTGAGAAAAAAAATTGTGTGTTCCACTTTTATCCTTCCATGTATTACTTGCTCAGAAAGCATATAATGGTGGTTTGATAGGCCTCCCCCCCTAACTTAAGTATGTTTACAATATGTTAACACTTGAAATTACATATTTATTAAGAGTTTTACATCATTGTTTTGTATTACTAATGTCTTTAACCCCTCCCCCCCCCCCCCCCCCCTAACTTAAGTATGTTTACAATATTGTACCTAATTAGCATTTAACTGTATTGTGGTTGGTTCAGTAAAATGGGCATAACTTTCTACCTAAAAAACCAATTGGAGTGATTCTTGATCTTATGAAGAGCTGACTTAATGGACTAACATATTGTATTTCATAAGAAATTTAAAATTCAAGCAAAGGTGAAAATGGCATAAAATAGAACTGATATGTAGTACAGGCCCAATCTAAATAGTCATCAGTATTTGACCCATAACTATAGAATACATATCTAATAGGTATAAGACAACTTAATTTGAAAAGATAAGAGATTTATCTACAACTTTGATGTTTTAAATTATAGTTAAATCAGACCACATCAATTCTAAATTGGGCAATCAAATGAGTGCATTAATGATAATCAATGCAAATTATTTGCCACCCTTCTTGACTTTTATCATCCAAGTGGTTCATTCCTCATTTGTCTTTATTTATCCATATTTTTCAATAAATAGGTGGCTTGTTTATGTCCAAAGCATGTAATTAGAGAGCTAGATTTTAGTTCAAAACAATTGTCTTTTGTATTATCTCTTTGTAATATTATTTCTCTTGTTTATTATTCTAAAGTCATGTTATCTCTTCTTCCATTTCTTTTCTTTTTCTTTAGTTTTATTATGTTCAAGTAATTTTTCTTATGCTAAAGTGAAAGGGTGAAACTCTTGGCAAGGTAATAAGATATAATTAACTCCTATTCATGAATTTAATGCTTCATTCTTAAGTTATGCAAATGTATATATGATGTATTTATTTTTTTGTAATATTAATACACTTTCTTCTAAAGTGGTGCCTCTTGATTTATTATAGACAATTTTTATAGTTGGCACAATAAATTCTTGAAACCATTTACAAGATTTGGCGTATATATCCTTTCTTGTAAAGTGAGAGTCTTGATTTATTGTAGACAAATATAAATATTGGCATAATAAATACTTGAACCCATTTATAAGATTTTGTGTATAATAATTGAAAGAAATAAATATTAGTTAATATATAAATGATAATGAACTTTAATTGTTATATCTTCCGGTTGGAACCTCCTTTATGTGAGGATTCCAATTGAGTTATAAAAAGAGTTAAATATATTCTTACTTCTTATGCCAAGAGTGGATCCCCCTAGCCTTTGCTTTTATTTGAATCAGTTAATTGAATTAATATTTGCAAAGATTTTATACTGCATTAATTATCTTTAAAGTATTTATAGTTTGTAATTTTAATTCTACTTCCCTGTGCATCGACCCCATTCTCACCGGGTTATTTATTACTTTGACAATCCTACATTTAGGAATAAACTCCTATATTCTGGACGTATCAGTGATGCAGAGAGAATTTGTGTGAGTTGCATTACTTGTAGGCAAGCTAAGTTTAGGCATCAACCACATAGGTTGTACACACCCCTCCCTATTCTTAATACACCTTGGGTCGATGTCTTTATGGATTTTATTTTAGGCTTACCTAGGACTAAAAGAGAAAGAGACTCAGTTTTTGTGATTGTTGATTAGTTCTCTAAGATGCCACCTTTTATTTCATGCTATAAATTTGATGATTCATCATGTATAGCCAATTTTATTTTCTAGGATATTGCTAGCTTGTATGGCATACTGATAAGCGTAAATTATATCTATTATTTTGACTCCTTCAACTTGATTAATTGCTAAATTTAATAAGAATATTAGGCTTTTTATATGTTTTATTGTTATTTTGTAAGTTTGGAGTCAATTGAGCAATTATGGATTAAAATATAAGAAAAACAAGGTAAAACATAAATTTGCTACAATGATCGCTACAGTGCCATAAACAGTAATTTGTTACAGTTCCATCGCCCAGTGATGAACAGTATATCACGCCAGCGAAATTCCAGCACCCAAAGATTTTCGCTCCAACAATGAACAATACGCAACACAATACCTAATGAACAGTAGTCGCGCTGCAATAAAAAGAGAAGTACAACTCAAATACTACAATCAATCCCTATATAAAGGCCTATTATTTCAGACCTAAAAGAGAATACAACTTAGGACTCTTAGAGCCACAACACATAGAAGAAGAGTAATTTTAGAGACAAAAGTAAGGGAAATTCAAGGAAGTAAGAGATCATTGGCGAATCTTTGGCATATCAACCAACTGTAAATTGACGTCTATATTGATTTGCTTTTAGTTGTATCATGTTTATTTTATTTTTCAGCCATAATTCTCTTATTATCATGAGCTAAATTTATTTTTAAGGGTTATTACTTAAACTCAATATATAAACGTAATTGTTGGATCTTTTTAATATTTATTTAAACTCAATTCTTCATTATTCAAATTATTTGTTCTTAATGCTTCATTATATCTGATTAATATTGTGAATGATTTGGTAATATTTTGATAAACTTGAAAGAGGCATCAATATATTTAGACTTTGATAATTTGATGCATGATTATAGAGTAACATTCAATGTTGCATATTCAAGTTTCGAATTAGGATAGGAATATACCTAATTGGCATGTATAGTCAATAAGACTTGTTATTAATGAATCTTAATTTATTACAAGTACCATAAGAATATAGGTATCTGGTAAATTAGGATATACTTGCATGACCTTCGAAGAGGTTTATGAATATATTAATGTCTTGACCAATAATAAGAATTGAGGGATATAAATATTAAAATAATTAATCTTTAAAAAACATATTGAAGGATAGTAATTAACCCTAACCTTTCTCTATATTGCTATCTTCTTATTTTATTTGAGTTGTGCCATTTATTTTCTATACTTTTATTTTACTTAAATTTATTATAAAATTAAGATTTTATTTTTTTGAATAATTACAACAAAGATATAATTTTAGTACTTGGTAAAAAAAATAAAAATTATCCATGTGGGTTCGACATCCGACTTTATAAGTTCCTTTATTACTTGTTACGATAATGTATACTTGCACTTAATTTTAAGATATAAAAATATCGCATCACATGCCCAGGACTATTGTTTCTAATCGGGATGCACAATTCTTGAACTACTTTTAGAAGACTTTGTAGGGAAAGTTAGGGGCTAAATTATTGTTCTCTACTATATGTCACCCATAAACTAATGGTCAAACTAACGTAGTGAAAAAGACTTTGTCTACTTTATTGCATGCTATCATACAAAAACAAATTTAAAACATAGGAAGACTATTTACTACATATTGAATATGCTTATAATCGTTGTGTTCATTCTACAACTAAGTTTTTACTATTTGAGATTATTTATGGTTTTAATCTATTAACTACATTGAATTTAACTCCTCTACCTTTGAGCGAACGTGTTAATTTAGATGGTTAAAAGAAAGGTGATTTTATTAAGCTGATTCATGAGAAAGCAAAGCAAAACATAGAATTGCAAATAGAGCAATATGCCAAACAAGCTTACTGCGCAAAGATGAGGAAGGACCACTTTCCTGAGCAAAGATGTTCTAAACTCCATCCTAGGAGTGATGCCGTTTCGAATGTTGGAATGCATCAATGAAAATGCCTATAAACTTGAATTACTTAGTGAATATGGTGTTAGTGCTAACTTTAAAGTTTTTAACTTATATTCTTTTGATGTAGGTGATGATGTAAAAGCAGATTTAAGGACAAATCTTCTTGAAAATAGGGAGAATGATGTAAATGAAGCTACATAGCTTATGTGCATACAAGAGAAAGAACTCACACATGAACTTGGAGGGGCTCAAGGTTAACAATTACACGATCCATTAAGCTTGCCAAGTGGGGTATCCACTGACCAAAAATGCACTAATCTTAAATTGAGTAAAAAACTAGGGGTTAACCAACTATTGATATTTCTCCTATAATATAACGTAATGAAACATATTATCAAAAGTGTTATGTTGTATAAATACTAGAACATAAATATTCTAATATTATATAATTATTACTTGTTGAATCATTAAATTAATATAAATCTAACTACTTAAACACGTTTCTTAAAAGCTTTCCTTCATTTCTTTTTTATTTGTTATTATTATTTTTCTTGTTTTCCCTTTTTCTTTCTTTTCTGTCTTTTTTCAATTGATTTATTCCCTCAATTTATGTGTACAATTGAAGCACTTGCATCAATTTAATGCAAAATTTGTAACCCATACAACCAATTATCCAAAGTCGCGTGACCATAGTTTAGGAGGTGGAAAATGAAGCAAATGAATTTAAATTCTCTTTTAAATTAAACTTTTATTTAGCCTTTATTAATATGTAATTAGTAAATATTAATAATTATTAAAAATAAAAATAGTAAGATTCAAAGAGGCATGAAAATACAAGCGAGACGTTCCAAGTCGAAAGCCCTAGTGTTGCAAGATAATACCCTAGCGTTGCAAGACAAAATGCCCCAATAAAGATTTCAAAGAGCTCAACACCCTAGCGTTGGCCTTCAAAAACCTTAATGTTGGCTCAACGCCCCAATGATGGTTGATTAATGTCGTGGCATTGATCCAAAGTCGCATTTACCACCCCAGCATTAATTGCTAAATGCTACAACGTTGCTTGTTTGAGAAAGTCTGTTTTTATCTCGAATTGACTTATTTGAATGGGATTTGAACTCCTACACACATAAAATCTTACTCCAACTAGGTTTAAAATTTTTAAGGACACTTTTGTATGCTATATAAACCATTGTAACCCCTTAAAATTTTTATCAAGCATCAAGGATGTAAACATAAGAAAGAATAGAGAGCTTAGGCAGCCCTATGGTACTGAGTGCATTAGAAGAGTTCCATGGGACTACTTGAGTACCAAGTGTGCAAGAAAGTGATAATAGATCTTTTAAAAAAAGTTCTAACTATTTATTGTATTTCTTGGTTAAATATCTTATTGTTAGATCTAGAAGATCTAAGAGATACTTAGTGGTCTAAGAGTTCTTTGTGAACCATTAATGAAAAAAGTTGGATCATCGATCCGCCGTGGACATAGACATTTATAACCGAATAGCGTATATCTTATTTCTTGTGAATTATTTTCTTTATCTTTATTGTTGTGTTGATTTTTTATATTCTTGATTATTTGTGAGTGATGTTTTCTACACGTGCAAAGATTTTTAAGGCCAAACACCAAGCCACGATAGTGTTAGGGCGCGTATAACCCAATGAATGAGATTAGTTCTAATGCTAATTACTAAGTGGAATTAATGCTAAGGCTAATTTTTTGCAATAAGAATGCTTAGGGTTGTTATTCATACATTAGAAACAAAAAGAGATAGGTGCTTATTTTGCTTTGTGTAAGTTCATTAGATATTCTTATTTTTATTTGTTGGATTATTTCTATTATGAGCTCATATAATAATAATTATTATATATTATGTGTTATTATATATAAATGGTCAATTTTAATTATTTATTTGAATTATCTCTTATTGAGCTCTATAAATTAAGGATGACAAAAAAAAAATTGAAAAAATTCAAAAACCAAACAAAAAACTTAGATCAAGGAAAAACTCAAAAAATTCAATTTTTTTTAAGATTCAGATTTCTTTTTATTTTTTTTATGTAAAACCTTGATCTGGGCTAGACCTGAGTTTTATTAGATCTGAAAAACCCAGACCAGAAACACGGGCTTTTCAGATTTTATTTTATTTTTAAATTCTAAAAAATAAGTCTAAAATTGCACTTTCTAAACCTAATTCCCAAATAATAAACCCGTCTTCTTCATCTTCCATTCTTCATCTTTCTGGTTCTCATCTCTATTGATGGAGACTATGTCATTTCATCTCCATCGGCTCGCCCATCGATCTCTCAGCTCTCTCTTAAGAAAGTTCAAGTAGTCAAGCTCGCCGTCACTGTTTGCCCATCTCAGCTTTCTTTCAAGTAAGCTCATACAGTCAAACTCGTTGGCGCCGCTCGCCTAAGCACCCATCGGTCTCTCTTTTGTATAATTTCTTCCCCCAGTTATGCATTCAATATAGTATATTAGTATTAATATTATTCATTTGTTCGGCTCATTAGTTTTGATTTTAAAAGTTATTTTTGTGGCTTGAGAAATTAAGAAGAAAGATCTGGAAGGGACATCAATTGGGTCTGCAAGGAACATGAAAAATTAAAATTTTCATGCAAACATCATTGCATCACAATAATATGAGATGAAGCTGAATGTCATGTGAATCTATGAAATTTAATACAATATGAGACCCCATTAATACACAATTTCTTGGAATTGAATCATAAGGATGAGATGACTAGATGGGCATGAAAAAGACTATCGATGTTGGCTATTCAAATTTAATTAGACTTAATCTTTTAGGCATGATAAAGACTTTCTTTATAATTAAATTGTCGAGATTATTGAGTATTAATGATAATCAAAAAATGTTGTCACGCAATCAAACATTACTCATATAATTTTTATTTTTGGAATTGAAAAACTTGTATGTAAAAATTTGAAAAAATTAAAAAATTTGGGTTTAAATTTGGACTGGATTACCCAAATCCATTTTGGGTTTAAACCCAGATTCAGGCTAAGCTAGAAAAAATTCGATTGAAACTCGAGTTTTAGGTTTATACCAAAAAAAAATAATCATATTGAATTTGGTTTGAGCAAAACTTAGATTTGGATTCTTATTTTTTCATTCCTACTCGAAACATCTATTTTGTATGGGCTTATTATATATAGAGACTCAATATTAATTAAAATATGATTAATAAAATCATAATTTACGTAATATATAAAGACCTCTGATAAATCATTATTTATAGTGCTCTTCTCCTCTTCCCATTATATAGCAAACTTTATTGAACACTACACAAATTTAATTACGGAATACTACTATATTCTTATATTCTCATTGAAAGTTACCAACTCTTTTGTTCTAATTGTTATGAATTCTTTAGGTAAGCTTTTCTAAACATATAACCTTATAATTTGATATAATAAATCTAAGATTATATTTTGTAGGTATCAATCCAAATTTATAATTATGTTTAGCATTATTTTCAATTTAATTTAATTGACACATAACTTGCATATTTTGGGTGCTTGAGCTACATTCAAGAAGCAACATGTTATTATTGTCATGAATAAAGTATCCTATTGATGACCTGAAGCATCCAAATCACAAGAATCCAAATTGCTCCAGCTATTTGAATAAATCAAGTCATTTGAATCAAAGAATTCAAGCTTCCAGTTTTCCTAATAAAAAGGACTCATCATTTCTGAAAAAGGATACAAGTTCTAGTTGTCCAAATCATAAATACTCCTTACAACCAGCAAAACCTAAATAATGCAAGGATTTCAACAACTCACATCAACCAAAGAAGGAAATCTGATTAATCTCTTCAACAGTCACAAAGGCTTTCTTAAAGCAACGGATTGTTACCCTTCTTGTGTTTACCTTTATCTTTCCATCTTATGGTATCAGAGCTAACCATGGCCTCAAATTCAAATTCATGAACATACGTTGAACCATCACTGTCTCTCCAAACTTTTCACCTATGTGCCAGGCTAATCTCTTTAAAACTCACACAAAACAACTATCTCTTATGAAAATATTAGGTTCCTTCTCTCATTCACAACCTTGAAATTCCACATCACTTAAAAAATGCTGAGATTCCATCAAGAGTAACGGAAGACAATTACACAGAACTGGGCAATCCTGAAATCATCTCATGGAGGACAAATGATGGACTTCTCATGGCATGTCTTAGAAACAAAATGACAGAAGAAGTGCAAAGTATAACCTTTAGCTCGAGAGGTTTGGCTTGCAATAGAAGAAAGAGAAAGCTAGTTAAAGAATAGCTTCTATTCATTGAAGAAAGGATCTAAGAAACTTGAAGTCTTCCTCAAGCAATGCAAAGACATAGCAACAGCTTGAATGCTATTGGGAAACCAATTAATGAAAAAGACCAAATGTTCTAACTTGCCAGAGCTTTGGGACCAAAATATTTGAATTGAAAAATAGCCATGTTAGTCAAACCACCTCACCCTACCTTGAAACAAATTTTGTATGCACTATAAAATCTTGAAAATACCGCGATTCAACATGCAGAATAAGAACAATGAATTAACCTGAACCAAGACTTTTTTGGCCAAAGAGAATGTGGACGATATCATAGAGGATGTCGACAAGGCACCTCCAGACAACCGTGGCAAATAGCCCATGCACCAAAATTCACAAAACTCCAGAGGGTATGGGTAAGGGTACCAGCAGCCATGTTTTGGCAACGACAAGGCACCAACAAGCAACTTCAAACTCCAACCTCACCAAAGGCCAACAACAATGAGACTGAAAATTCAGAAAATGAGAAACTTGTGTGCCAAACTTGTAAGAGGTACAAACATTTAGCCATTGACTGTTGGTTCGGAAATGATCCAGTAGAAGACGATGAACCTTAAGCCTTGGTTGCTGAAGTAGATGATCAATTTTAAGATGACTCCGGCGCCACCTCCTACATGGTGAATAATCTAAGTAAACTCAACCAAGTTACACCTATAGAGGATCTGCCCCTGTATTTATTGGCAATGGACAGAGGTTATATATTACTTACACAGGGAACATAATACTAAACACTACACAAGGAAAATTAAAATTAAATAAAATCTTAGTTATACCTAAATTAAAAAAAAAAAATTTGTTATCTGTTGAACAACTTACAGATGATAATTCATGTTCTTTTGAATTTAACACCAATGGTTTCTTTGTGAAGAATAAACAGAACTAGGTTCTAGCTAAAGGACGTAGATATGGGTAGCTCTTCAAGTTAAAGGAAGGCCAACAACTTGTCTTGGTTGCAATAAAGGGAAATTTGGGAGATTTAAAAATTTGGCATATGCGTATTAGACAAACCAATTCTAGGATGCCAAAAATCCTAAGAAATAAACAAGTAATAAATTTCTCTGGACAAAAAATACAAGGGTTTGTGCCTCTTGTCAATTAGGAAAAAATTGCAAGAAACCTTTTTTCTTTATCCAATAAAATTTTAAATTTTCCTCTTGAAAATATTGATTGTGATCTTTGGGTCCAGCTCCTATAAATTCAATACAAAATTTTCATTTTTTTAATGTAAAATTCATTGATAACTTCTCCCGATCTATATGGCTATTTCCATTAAAACATAAATCAGAATTTTTTGCATGCTTTGTAAAATTTCAAAAATTAGTTGAAGACCAATTTTCTCGTAAAATTAAAATTTTTTAAAGTGATGGAGACACCAAGTATACATCTAAGGTTTTTGTTAAACATTTAAAAAATTGTGGCATACAACGATAGTTACCATGTCCACACAAAACTGAACAAAATAGTGTGATAGAACGTAAATATAGACATATCACTAAAACAACAGTGACTATGATGTTCCATGCATCTTTACCTATAAGATTGTGGGTTGATGGCTTTCTTGCAGCCACGTTTATTATTGATAGGCAACCATTAGTTGTTATTAATAATGAAACTCCATATCAAAAACTCTATAATAGATTACTAAATTATCAATCTCTTAAAGTCATTGGGTGTAGATGCTTTCCTTATCTTCAAAATTATAATAAAAATAAATTTGAAAAGAAAACATATCCTTGCGTGTTTATCGGGTATAGTCAATTGTATAAAGAATACAAATGTTTGCATCCAAAAACAAATAAAGTGTATATCTCAAGACATGTGGTTTTTAATGAAATAATATTTCCTTTTAAGAACTTAACTACATCCTCTGCCATACAGGAAGAGAATATTATTTCAACTTTCCCACATGATGAAGAATGGTGCACTCAGGAGACTCAGTTCCAAAGTTTACCAATTTCGGAAGGCAATCCAACTGAAAATCCTAACACCACCCTATTTTCTCTTTCGAACGAAGAGATAACTCCTTCACCAAAACCACAACCTATCCCAGAATCTAATTCCATTTTCGATCAGCAACAACGTGTTCAGAATCCCTCAGAATATCCAAATCCTGACACAATATTTTTAGGCGAAGTAGCATCCCTACAACCACAACCTGTCCAGGAATCTAATTCTTCTTCAGATCAGCGACAAAATTTATTAGAATATCTGAATACTGATACAATACTTTCAAGTGAAGCGGTAACAACTCAATCACAACCTGCCAAGAACCCAATTTCTCCTCAGATGAAGAACTAAATCTGCAACAACGTAATCCAAATCCTGACTTAATTCTCTCGGATGAAGCAACAACAACTTCTTCAGGAACTAAATACCTTTTCGAACAAAGACAATTTTTCCAACACAACTACGAGCCATGGAAACACCTCCTGACTCTACCCCTGACATCTCCGACAACTTGGTTGTAGAATTTTTTATTCAAGAAACATATAACAACGAAAATACCCATCCAATGATCACTAGATACAAACTCAAAAATAATCCCCACCTTGCATTCTACACTACTTAGCTTAAAGAACCTAAGAGCCTCAAGAATGAAGAAATTCAAGCCATGAATGAAGAAATTCAAGCCCTTCACAACAATCATACTTGGACATCCGTACCTCGACCTAAACACGCCTATGTCATAAGCTGAAAACGGGTTTATAAAACCAAGTATAAAGAAGATGGCTCTGTAAACAGACTAAAGGCTCGCCTAGTAGCTAGTGGGTTTAATCAAATCTATGAAATAAACTTTAATGAAACTTTCAGCCTTGTTAAACCTATAACTATTAAATTGGTTCTTGTTATCGCAGTAAGAAAAAGGTGGACAAACCGACAACTTAATGTTCGCAATGCTTTCCCTCATGGAACATTAAAGGAGATTGTGTATCTTATACAACCTCTAGATTTTGAAGATCCCACAAAACCAAACTATGCGTGCAAATTGCACAAATCCCTCTACAGTTTAAAACAAGCCCCAAGGGCTTGGTTTGAATGTCTTTCTAGTGCCTTGATTGGTCTGGGGTTCACAAACAACAAAGCAGATAGCTCTTTGTTTATTCTTAAGTAAAATTATGATATAACGCTACTGTTAATCTATATTGATTTAATTCTTGCGGGAAGCAATCCTCACACAACCACCACGCTCATTAACACCTTAAGCTCAAAGTTTACTTTAAAGGACCTTGGGACTCTCCACTATTTTTTAGGAGTTAAATTTCAGCATCTGAACAATGGAATCTTTCTCTCTCTCAAACCAAATACACCAAAGACTTACTACTCAAAGCTTATATGGACCTCTCCAATCCGCACCCTTTTGGCCCTTAAAACCTATCCAAAAACAAATGATCATAAATTGGTAGGTGCCTGCCCTACTTGGAAGCATACAGTACCTTACCTTTACTAATCCCGATATCACCCATGCAGTTAATAAAGCCTGTCAACACTTTCAAACCCTAACCAAAGCCAACATCTAGGATGTAATATGTATCCTTCGCTATTTGCAGAATACCTTAACTCATGCTATTTGATATTTATTGCATATCTTTCTTGAAACTTTTATCTTTCCATCGTTTTCTTTACTTATTATATATTTTCACCCTGATGCTTTAGATAGAAAAAAACATCTTTTATTTTCGTCACAATCTTATAAACCCTTGGAAGCCTTACCTGCCTTGGTGCCTTGTAATGGTTTGTAGTCGGACAAGTATCACAAACGAATAATAAAAATTTGATTCTTTTTACTGTATAATAAAACATACAATGTACAAAAAGATTGTACAAATTCCCAAACCTCAAGCACTACAACAAAGGCCACAAACAAAATATGTCCAAGACAACTATTTGAATACTTAACTACGTAACATCTTTGTTTTCAAAATTTATTATTGACACAATCCAATCATTTGCAATGAGAGCTACAAAACTCTAGATAGAGATGCTGTAAGGAACTCCTTTTCCTGTGACACCAGGGTCCGAAAATGGCTTCAAGAGCTCATATGGCATAACCCCAGCTCCATTTCTATTCTTGAATTTGTTGTCTGCATTCCTCGCATCGACAATCCCTTCAAGCTCCTTAATCCTACCACTAAACCTTTCAAATGCAGCCTTTATATTCGGATCTTCACCCCAGGCTGGCTCCGGATCTTCCCCTAAATACTCCTCATCAGGCGAATGATTCGAAAGCACATCAAGAACCACCATAACTGTAACAGCTTGAATCTGGGAAGGGAAGGTAGTCAAAAGTACAACTTCAGGTTTTTCAAGGAATTGATTCCAAGTTCTTCATCATTTGGCTCTTCAGTAGGCATGTTGATTCTTGCAATAGTTAGCCTGTTAGGGAAATAGCCTGCATATGTATACTGGCCAAAGTTTACAGCTGCATGGTGACCAGATGCTACCCAAACGATAGTTGTGATGATCTCAATTAAGTCTTGTGGAGTTTTCAGGTCAGGCCACCATGGTTCATCCTTCTTGTCGCCGTGTCCCTCAGTTCGAATTTCTGTCCACCATGCTTGGAGTTCATTATCAGACTTTATAGCGCTAGGATCGAGATAGTAGTGATTCACATAGTCAGTAACCCATTGCTTTATGGCATCCCAGAGAACGAGACCGTCATTAGCAAAAGGATAGTCCTCAACTGTTAGCTTTAGTCCATGTGGAGCACTTGGATCTTCAACAGCCATTCCCCTAGGCAACCGATATAATTTTTTTTTTTTAAAAAAAAAGATAATTCTTATTACATTTGTTAACCAATGTTATAAACACACATCAAAACGTTTATATGCTTAAAGATTCTTCTTTACCTGCTGATAAGGTCTTTGGGGAGTGCTTGATAGTCAAACCGCCACTGCTTGTCATAGGCAACAGAGCTGAGCTCCATAGAGTATTTTCCAGGTGAGAATGAGCTTTCAATAATTCCATCACCACTAATAAGTCTTTGTCTAGCTATAGCATTGATCTTCATTGTGTATCGAAAATGGGGATGCAACAATCTATAAATTGGATGCATCACGCTGAGTTGCCGATTGGTCGCAATTATGTAAGGCTCGGTACAACAGTGAGTTCTTAACCTGCAAAAACGAATGAGCATTTTTTTAATATTTATTCCCATTTTGTTAAATAATCTCTTGATCTAAAGTTTCGGTAAGAGTTTGATATTAATATCTAATTTTATATTTAGCGGCATACAAGAAATTCTGAATACAAGACCTCAAAATTTATACATTAATATATAAAGATCTAACACATTTGAATAGAAAAGGGGCAGTGAATTTTTTTATAATCATTGTAATAAATGGCACTTACCAATGACTAACAAGCTCGTGATAGCCAGAATCATGGGCAAGGACATGAGCCTTGGCTATTCTCCAAAGCCAGGAATCTGTCGAGTAGCAACTGGGTGTAAACACTTGTCTCCACCATGGCCTTCCGTCTATTGGAGGCCGAGTTAGCTCGATTGCTAGCGGCTTCAACGTCCCATCTGGTGTTAGAAAAATTATTGTGCGAGATCCATACAGCGTCGTGCCTTTAAGCTGTCTTACTTTTTCCACATATGGTAATAATAGGTCATGGTAATCTAAAATGAACAACTTCTTTTGTTTTATGGCCTGCATGCATATACAAGACCATTGTTACATAAAAGGTTTAGTTTACAAATTAATCATTTGATTCTCCTACATGGTTTTTCTGTTGATTAATATAGATACATATATATACCTCATCAACAGTTATGATGCCCCCGATTTCCTTCTCTAACAATTCTGTGGTGATTGCTGATTCTTGTGGACCGTAGATTTGAGGATCAAGTGAGCTTTTCAACGGCCATTCCTGTATAAATTTATGCAATTTTTAATCTTACTACCATTATATCAATTAGCACACATAAAATGGAGGTGTAAGGTGCGGACAATTCCATATCTACTACGTGATTGGAAAATAACAAATGCATCTGCTATCACTATTTAAATATATTTATGCACTTTTGACAAATCAATTGCGCTATATATATTTTATAGCAAATTCATGTTACATAATACTTTTAAGGAATTTACCATATTAAATATAAATCAATTTTCAAGGTTTGAAATCCAAACCTCTTATTTAAACTTAAGAGATTTTACTACTTGAATCAAGTGACACCCACAAAAGAATTAGTATAAATTGGTGTCAAAAGAATTAGTATAGAATTGTAACATAATATTAGAGATTATTTAAAAATAAAAGGTATTCAATGCTTCTTTTTATGAATTCAAACTATTCTTTTCTTTTTAAATATTATATGAGAAACTCTCTTCTCCTCTCTTATATTATTCATGGAGTTTTGTCAATTGAACTAGCTACAACACTTGTATTAAACTTAGTATAAAATTTATTAGATACGATCAAACATCTGAATTTGAGAATTAATATATATATCATACCGTGATCAACTGTATGCCATATGGATTGAGACCAGCAAGTGTCTGCCGGGCAAATTCCTCATCCCTAAACCAAAAGAATTTGTCTCCTGTGTAAATGAAAAAAAACGAGTTATGTGTTCAGATCGATCATCAAATTAAAACATAGTTGTGTGAGAAATTAAGAAGTTCAATTCTTACGAATCATTGCTTCAGGGGTGTCAAATAGCAAAATATCTTCACTAGTGTCCTTAACTGCCTTAACCAATCTGGAAAGAAGTGTGTTCCAGAAACCTTCTTTGTGGAGTGGAGGCAACTCAATGCCTTCATTGAAGAGAGAGTCTATGGCAGTGAAGTATGGAAACCCTAGATCAGCATCGACAATGGCGGTTCCTAAGTATGGTACCAATGCATGCAACGCTGAATATATTGTCTTTGCTGAAAATGTTAATTCTTTTATATCCGAGAATGCTTCATCCCTTGGCACATAAAAGATGTCGCTTCTTGTCTCAAAGGAGGTGCTAGTCGAATAGCTCATGCACTAGAAAATTTTGTTTATTATTATTTATTTGATTTTGTTTGGATGGGACCGATCTTGTGAATATCTTGTTAGATATAACCATATATTTAATTTATATTTACATAAATATAATCAAAGATTTATTATATTAAATTATCAAAATAAATATTGAGAAAAACATACTTGAAGAATTCATAGTGATTAAAATTTTAAAGATTAGCAGTTTTGAATTAAAAATATAATGACCTTCCACAGTCAAATTTATATAGGCTCAATGAATTTCTCTCTCTGTGATGAAAAAAAGATGAGAAAAGCTCTACGTTAATTAATTTGACTTGGGGACCACAACCCTAAAAAAAGTATTTATATACTAGGTTAAATTATGACCCCATCACTCATAATCTAACTAGTATTAGGTTTCTACACATAATAAGCCCATATCAAATTAGATGTCTCTAGAGCTCAATAAGATGTAACCCAAAAAGATCACTTAAATTGACCATTATTTAAAATAGCCCATAATGTATAATTATTATTAATATGTGAGCCCATATAAAAGAAATAATAAAACCTAATAATCTCCCACTTTGGCCACATATGTCATCTGAAAATAATTATACATCATAAACTTTAGTGCGCACAGTAAATGTTATCTTATCTTGAAATATCTCTTTAGATACAATCTCTCCATTAACTATATCAATATGAGATTAAAGCGACATTCGTTGTATATATTCGCAAGTAGACCCATCAATGGTCACCATACTAATATAATAAATGACATAGATCAAATATAGATGTGTAGCATAGAAATTACATGAAATGTAATCTCAAATATGTCTATTTTCAACTGGTTCTACTTTATAACTTCAACGAGTTAAATACTTTCTAAACTTTATGCAAAACTGCAATAGAAAATATCAAACACTTTCTAAACTTTATGCAAAACTGCAATAGAAAGTGTAACCTTATTTCAGTGGGAGTAAGTTTATCTTTCTGATTTTATATGTTAATGACATACTGCTAGCATAAGTTTCATCAAGTTGCACTTTTTCTTTCTTTAGTAAATATTCTCAATGGCACTTGTTTTTAAGATTTGTGAGGTTGCTTTTGATAAACAGGAGCAAATTCTTTATTTTAAATTAAGAGCTCTATAATTATCTTGTATTTCTGGATCTACTTCTCGAATAATGTCAGAAAAATAAGTCTAATCATTTTCAATAGCAGCTGTAGGAAGATAAATAAACTCGTCTTCAAAGACAATATCCCTAATGTGCCTTATCTTCCCCAAACTCAACATCCTCAAGAAATTTAGCATTCCCATCACGAAAAGGATTTATTTAAGGGATCATAGAACTTGAAACTCTCCGATCTTTCAAAATATCCAATAAAATAGCATATAACATTTATTAGGCCTATATGGCCTAACCTTAGTTGAATAACCTTAGACATGCAAATGCCTAATACTAGGCCTTTTGCCAGTCTACATCTCGTACGGAGTTTTAGATACTACTTTACTTGGTACTCTATTAATGATATAAATTGCAATCTTTAGTGCTTCTCTCTAAAGTGATTCAAGTGAAGAAGAATAATTAATTATACTTCTCATTATTCTTTAGGTGTTTGGTTTGGTTTCGTCTCTTAGTAATACTATTCATCCTTGGTTTCCCAGACATTGTGTATTATGGGACGATGCCACACTCCTCTAGGAATTTAGCAAAATAAAAAAATAAATGAATGTTGTTCACCTAAGCTGCCATATCTTTCATAGTATTCACCACCATTGTTAGATTTGACAGCTTTATTTTTCTTGTCAAGTTGATTTTCAACTTTAACTTTGAAAGCATTAAACATGTCTAAAGATTGAGACTTCTCATAAATCAAGTAAATGTACCAAAAAGAGAATAGTCATCAATGAACATAATAAAAAAACTGTTGGCTATTCCAAGAAACTATATGGAATGGTTTACAAATATTAGTATTTATGAGTTGTAAGACATTATTACTCCTGTTGGCACCTAATTTTCTATTGTTTGCCTGTTTTTTTTTTCTTAATACATTTAATACAGATTTTAAAATCTATTAAATTAAGAGAATCAAGAATTTCATCTAACACAAGTCTTTCTATTCTCTATTTAGAGATATATCCTAAGTGCTTGTGCTTGTTCTATAATATAAAGGAATTCTCATCAATTAATTTTTATTTTGTATCATGTTTATTAACATGCAATGATTCATTAAAAAAGGCATGAGTATATATTGTATAAAGATTATCAATAAGAGAACCAGTACCAATAATATTTGAATTTTGAAAAAGACTAACTTATTGTTTCTGAATGAACAAGGGTATCCTGATTTGTTCAAACTAGAAACAAAAAATATGTTCTGTCTAAATTATGGTACATAATTAGTCTCATCTAAATCCAAATAATATTTGGTCTCTAATTGTAATCTAAACAATCATATAGCCTCTAGAAGAGTTGCATTATCGTTTTTCACTTAGATGCATCTTTTAACATTAACTAAAAACTGGCTCTTAAGACAATCTTGTATAGACACACTTATGTGAGTAGTTACACTGTATTTACCCACCAAGTATGTTTAGGTACAAAAGTTAAATTAAATTCAGAACAAACAAGGTTAAGAAGTGTACTTTTGCTAACACACCATTTAGCATACTTATGACAATCCTTCTTCATATGACTAGCCTTTTTGCAGAAGAAACAAGTAATGACTGGATCTTGTTTCTTTTACACCTTATTATGTGAAGTCCTCATTGCAATTTTCTCTCTTTTATTCCTTTTTCTTTATTAATTAGTAACCTTATTCTGAGAAGTATTTGCCAAATGAGTACTTTTAGTCTTTTCTCGCTTCAATTTATCTTCTTATTGCACACAATATGAAATGAGCTCATTAAGAGTCCATTTAACCTTTTGGGTGTTGTAACTTACTTTAAATTAATTGCAGTGTCCAAGAAAAGATATCAAAACCAAATGCACGAACAGTCATTAGACATCTCTAACTTTAGTGCTTTTATCTTAAAGTGAGATTAGACATCTTATAATGTACTCCCTTATATTTTCTTTACCATTATATCTTATTGAAACAAAGTTAGCTAGTAGCGTACTTTTTTCAGTCTTTTATTTTTGGCAAAGTGTTGTTCAATTTCCTTAAGAAATCTCTTAGCATTTTATTTCTAAAAAATAGTGCCTTAAATATTAGAATTAAATTTATATTGGCAGATATAATAGAAATAGATAAAACTTACAGAGAATACATAATAAAATATCAAGCTCACAATCATGTCATTATTTTAAATATATATATGCATGATATAAATAAACATATAAAGGCGGACCCCATCACGAGATACTTAGCACAACATTGATATTTAGTCATTGGACAAAAATATCAACTATAAGTGGTACTCTCAATACAGTAATCAAACGTTGATATTAAATCCTGCCAACAATAAGCTTTCCTTGGATTGCCTTATTGCATGCATAGAAAACTTGATAATTATCACACATTTATTATCACAAATATGCCTATTATTTGGCCCAAAAAAAACCTTCCTTTGTGCGGATTATTTTTCGCATAAATAATAAACATATTCATTTTAATATCCCAAAATAAAGAAATTTACACAACAGAGGTTACTTTGGCAAAATACTTTGAAAATTTATTTATTTAAGACATTTGTTTATTAAATTTAAAAATAAACCTGTCAAAGTATCGAAAATATCCTAAATGAACCTCTTCATTTTTTTTTTTCTTTTCTTCTGTTGAGTTTAGCAATTACGATGGTATTAAAACCACTTTTATTATCAAAAATTCTCTCTGGACGTTTAGCTTTGGAGATCATCTTTTTCCTCTAGGGGGGCTCTTTTTTTTTTTCTCTATGGTCTTCGTTAGGATAGATGATGTTGAATTCTTATGGCAATCTTTCTCAATTGAGTGTAAGCGTAGATATATTAGGTTTTGATGATGAGCTGGTTCTTAAGCACCAACGTGAAGCAAAATTTGATTTATTTTTTAAGGTTTTGACAAGGAATCATTTCCAGAGAGATGCCTACAAAGTTCTATGCGTAATCTTTGGAAGCCAGAAGGAGGAGTTTGTTTTAAATGATTGGGTATGGATGTGTTCTTATGTGAGTTTGATCTTGAGATTAATCGAAAGAAAGTACTTTCGCTACAGCCATGGAACTTCAGCCGATTTCTACTTGTTATGGAACTATTTTCTATTGATAATGTAGCTACGAAGTCGAATTTAAATCTATTCCTTTCTAGATTCAGATTTTTAATTTACCAATTGTTCATATGAATGCAAAAAATGACTGACTTTATAGGCAACAAAATTGGTGTATTCAAGGAGGTGGATTTGGATGGGATGGGCTCTTGTACAGGTCAATATGTTCGTATATGGGTTCTCTTGGATTTGCATAAACCAATTAGAAAGGGTTTATTCCTTAGGCTGGGAAGTACTAAAAGGCTACACTAGGTGGATTTTCGGTATGAAAAATTACCGGATTTTTGCTCATTATATGACATGCTAGATCATTCCTTCAGATAGTGTCTTCATGATTTTCCAGCTGTTTTAAAGAAATCGAAAAACCACTGATTCCCAGAAACTCTTCGGGCTTCCATTTTTAATTGAGCATACTCTCAATTTAAATAAAAGTTGGAGGGAAGGAGCTAGCCTGGTGGTTCTTTTTCCAATCATGCCATTCAGCCAGGCTTAGCCAGTGGACTTAGTGAGGGTGAAGGCTTCAGGGGAGAGGGTCGGTGAACATACTAGTGGCCTTCCTGAGGGAGCAGGTAGTATTAGGGTTTTGTTGGCATTAAGGCAGTGGATGCAGTGGTTGATAGGGTGAAAACGTTGAACTTAGTTCAGGTGACCAATTTTCTGGAGGCTCTCATGGTGGTGTCCACTCCTCATCTCAGAGTACGACACGTAAGTAAGATTAAATTTTCAACTCTCAAGTTGATAAACATGATCACACTGCAACGATAACTCAATCCAGTAATATCAAGAATTCAATTCTAATTGAGTTACCTATGTGTTCTGGGATAACTTCTTCAGTAGCAAAAGAATCTCACTCGAATTTAAACTTTAATCTCTCTTATATTTCGGAACTCACTACTTGCGGTTATACAAAGCTGATGGAGTTTGTGTCTACCAAGGAAGCTTCCAAATACGCTTTTCTGAGGTTTATGACCTTATCTGAACCCAATCAAAATTTTGACAACTCTTTGAATATTGACGAAGGAAGGGTTAGCTTGAATAAATCTATTTATGGAAGAACTTAAGACGTAAAGGACAGAACTCTGCCATAAGTCGTGTTGCAAAGAACCTTCGTCTAGAGTACTTGGCTGAAAATGTGGGAGTGGAAGATACGGTTGACAATAAAGTAGTGGTGAAAAGGAAAAATATTAATGGACGGGGGCTTCTCCTAGTAAGCGGTAGAACTCAGCAATGAATACATCCATCTCCATTTCTTCCTCTATTTCATGCACTGATTTAGAGGTGGCTGCAGGGCAACCCTACCTTCAATAATAAGTATGCTAAGCTAGAATGCGCAGAGATGGAAAACCCTCGTGCAATAAGAAGTTTACGTAAGCTTCTTATTGAGTATTTGATAGGGGTTAATTAAGTATAATATCTCCATCTTCCAAACTTCAAATAAGGATGAAAATTTAAAAAAAACTTAGGCCAAAATATCAAAATCACTATAGTAATCGTGAACAATAATACAGAACAGTAATCCGTTAACAATAACTTTACTACAGTGCCTAAATTTGAGTGTCACGGTGCGCAAGTCAACGTTCCTTGTGGCACAGCACCCAAAATTAGTGTTGTGGCACCTAAAAATCAGCATCCCTGTGCTCAAGTTTGGATTTTAACTCTGTTGATCGCAAGTCCCAACGCTGTAGCATTATAAAATGAGTGTCGTGGCACTTAAGTTAAAAAGTTCAGCATCATAGTGTACAAAAGTTAGCGCCGCGACACTCATGTCATAAAAAGGGAAATCTTAAACCTCTTTAAACACAAAATTTTCGTAATGTGTAGCCACAAAACCTATAAATAAGAGACTTTTGAAGCCAAAAAGATAGAAAACATGAGAGAGCATGAAAAAGGACAAGTTTTAAGGAGTTTAGATCATGATTTGAAGATTAAAGAATGAATCCTAAGTCGTAGCGCTGTAGCATCATAAAATGAGTGTCGCGGCACTTAAGTCAAAAAGTTCAGCATCATAGCACGCAAAAGTTAATGCCGTGACACTCATGCCATAAAAAGGGAAATCTTAAACCTCTTTAGACATAAAAGTTCCCTAATTTGTAGCCACAAAACTTATAAATAAGAGAATTTTAAAGCCAAAAAGATAGACAACAAGAGAGGACATGAAAGATAACAAGTTTTAAGGAGTTTAGATCATCATTTAAAGATTAAAGAAGGAATTCAACTGCAAGTTAGAGAGAGAAAGTGTTAAACCAATCTATGTTTTCTTCTTTGTTACTTATATCTTTCGTTTATGCCTATCAATTTATGTTCTAAAACTCTAGTTTTTATCATGAACTAATTTTATATTTAGGGTTATAACTTTAAACTCGATATATGTGATTGAATTTAAATTCTTCTCTTATTTTTATGAACTCAATAATTGAATTGTTCAATTATTCTATGCTTAATACTTTTTAACTACTTGATCACTAATTAGATTGTTATGGGAACTCTAATGATTTTACAAAAGAATTTAGGTGTTGGCCTTGAATAATTTAATAAATGATTATATGGTAACAACTATAAATTTCATATAGGATAGAAATATACTTATATAGAAAATATAGTAGTAATAGATCAGTTTTTAATAAATCTTATTCAATTTTAATTACCTTGGACATATAGGTAATAATTAGGGTAAAATGTAGTCACTCAACCATCAACAGAGACCTGTAATGATATTAGAAATTTAGCCAATAATTCATATTGAGAGATAACTTAAGAAAAGATTAATTGATTCCAGTAACATATCAAGAGATAATTGTAATCCTAGGTTTTATTTATTATTTGTGCTTCTATTTTATTATCTTTAGTCTTTTCCATCTTGTTAATTTTCTGTTATTTAGTTTAAATTACTATTTTTTTATTTTCTTTCGTCTAAATAAAGTAAGGAGACAAAAGTTTAGTACTTAGCATAAATAATAACAACAATTCTCCTAGAAAAAAAAACTCTACTCATCTTATATTATTTGTTTACAATAGTATACATTTGCGCTTAATTAGAAATCACATATAAGCATTCCCTTAATTTGGTATTTTTCATTGACACCAAACTGTTCGGTAAAAAGTCAGAACAAATTTATAATAGTTTGGGATTTTATAAGTTTTTTATTATGGATAGTTGTGGTAGTAGTAGGGGCTTATTGGCACTATGGAATAATTCTTGGGATGTCTCTTTGACGGGTTTTTCTAAGGTTCATATTGATGTGGTGGTGAAGGATCATCTCTGGAATTGTTGGCAGGTGGTGAGGTTTTACGGTAATCCAACGAGACATGAACAAACACATAACTAGACCAAAGTTTTTGCCAACTGTCTGAAGCTAGTTTTTCCTGAGGTAATCTCTGGAAATTAGAGTGCTTTTCTTCTTGGCCAGTTAATTTTGGATAATGTCATCACTGTTTTTGAGCTCATGAATTCAGTATAGAAGAGACGTTCTGTTAAGATAAGTATTATAGCTTTGAAACTAGACATGAGTAAGGCATATGACAGAGTAGAATAGGATTTTCTTTTATTCATTCTCAACCAGTTTAGATTTCCAAACATTTGGTACTGCTTATTAACAATTGTCACTCTACAGTTGATTTTTCTTTCTTGGTTATTAGATTAGCCTTAGGTTCAATGCATCCATCGCGTAGCCTAAGGCAAGGTTGTCCATTGTCACAATTCTAAAGAATTCTCTTATTTGATCAATAGGGAGGAATCTTCAGGGGGTGTTCAGTGGATTTTCTTGTTCATGTAATTGTCTGAGGGTGTTTAGCCTTATCTTCTGCCGATCCACTGTTTCTGATTGTGTTTCTGTTAAATCTATACTTATTGTTAGACTTAATATTAGGGCCGACAACTAGCAAGCCATCTTGGATTTATTAGGCTTGATTTGTGCTGATTCTCAGGGTTGTTATCTTGGAGTCCCCTTTATTATTGGTCGAAAAGAAGATCTATCTTTCAAGGTGCACAAATGCCTTTGGAAGCCGAAGTCACTGGCCCGAGAAAAGTTAAGTCTTAGTGGAGGCTTAATTGGACTCAACTTTAGGTGATAGAGTATTGGTGTGGATCGGATTCTGAAGCCTTCTTATTCGAAAGATTTTGAATCAAGAAAGGGTTTGTTGAAAAATTGGTGATTCAACAATCTTGGTTGAACAAGAATTGAGATGAATACCAAAGTGAAGAGTTATAAGAAGTCTAGAACGTATCGTATGGAGAAGTCTAGGATGTGTGGGACACGAAAGAGGAAGTGAAACGGGACTCAAAGATGTAAAGGACGCAAAGAAAATGAGAGAGAAGCTGCTAGGGCTGAGCGCCGTGGCGCCCATAGTTGAGCGCCGCAGTGCCCAAGACAACAACCTAACGCTATAGTGTTGGGTCCTCAGTGCCACAGCGATGGGCGCGATAATGCCAGCGTCGCAGCGCCAGACGCATCAGAAGTCCTTTTTCCTTCCAGATTTCTAGTTTTGGACTTCCAAAATAAGTGGACTCTTACTCCAACAAGGAATAGGGTTAGTAGGTACAAAATACACCCTATATAAACACTTGTAAACCCTTGATTTCAGATTAAGCATTAAAAGAGACTCTAAGAGAGTGGAAGAACTGGGTAGACACTAAGTGCTTATTTCAAAATATAAGACAAGTAGTGCAAAGAAAAATAATTGAATGCCCGTAAATGAAAATTTAAGTTTTTCTTATACACTGGAGTGGCACCAAGGCCACTGTGATTACAACACTACTAATGGTTCAAAATAGGGTCAATTATTGTCAGGTCAAATTCAAATGGGTTAAATTTTGGGCTGAATCTTCATGAATTGAGTCGGGTAGACTTAATTCTCCCAAAAATAATTGAAAGCCCTTAAATTTTGATCATAAATTTGCTAACTTTATATTTGCAAATATCCAACATAATCCACAAAAAATTTAGGTCAAAATTAGGATTTATTTGCAAAAGTTTCAAAAAAATTTATACTAAATCGTAATTACTTAAAGTTAGAGAAGGTTGAGTGAGAAAAGTTAATTATTTAGGATCTATATAAAAATATTTCAAACTTTAAAGGCTAAATTGTAATTATATAAAACTTTAGAGGGCTATATAAAAATAGTAACCACTGTAGGGCCTTGCGAATTCACTAAAATTTATAATCATAATATAATTAAAAAATAATAAGAATGGCCTATTTGATATTTACCAAACAAAAAACACTAAGCCAAACTTTCTCCTTTTACACTGTCCATCCTTTTCTTTCTTTTTAAACTATTTAAAAAAAATTAAGTAAAAGTTACATTTTAATTTTTTTTTCTTTAATTCTTTAAATCAATGACCCTTAATTATATTTGAACCTCAAATCATAATAAAAAAAATAAACTTAATATTTTTTCTTAATAAAATCATGAAAAATTCACACTTATAATATCTTTACCCTAAATAACTATATGGGAAAGGTATTCAAAATATAAATATATGTATTAACAGTCCTAATAATTTAACATGATTTCTACTATAATACTACTTGTTAGACATAATCATATATCGGATTCATATCTATATAAATATAACCCAAAATCTATCATGTTAAATTATCAAGATAAATATTGAAAAAAACATACCTGGAGAATTTATGGTGATTAGAACTTTGAATATTAGCAGCCTTGAATTAAAGTATAATGACCTTCCACAGTCAAATTTATGTAGGCTTAATGGATTTCTCTCTCTATGAGAAAAGAGAAGAAAAACTCTACATGAATTAATTTGACTTGGGGACCACAACTCTAAAAATGTCTTTATATACTAGGTTAAATTATGACTCCATCACTCATAATCCAACTAGTATTGAGTTTTTACACATAATAAGCTTATATCAAATTAGATGTCTTTAGAGCCCAATAAGATATAACCTAAAAAGATCACTTAAATTGACCATTATTTAAGATAACTCATAATGTATAATTATTATTAATATGTGAGCCCACATAAAAAAAAAAACTTAACACATCTTATTTTGGAAGATGTTAATCGTCCTTTCTTTTCTTGAGTAATGTTATTTCAATTTCAAAACAAGAAAGTCATTTTTTTTACAACTTTTTCTTTAATTATGTAAAATATAAATATATTATAATATCAACACTGAGGCTAGAAATTAATAACAACACACAAACCAAATACAAGATTATAAAAAATATCAACACCAAAAATTAAGTGATTCTATTTCAAAGTGAAATATGCATTCATTAAGCTCAGAACAGAGAGTCTAATCCACTATCAAGATGAATGTTACAACTTAAGAATGATTTTTCACTTATACAATATATTAATTACAAGAAATCACCATGAACACAATCTGCATACGGTAAGAAACAAAAACCTCTAATACTCAAACAAGAGAGAACTCAAAGAATTATTTAGAAGACTCTCGAAACATAAAAAATGAATGAATGCTATTAGGATTACAAATAACACAAATATATATTAATACTAAATGACAACGTTCAACATATATCTTCAAAAATGGTGAGTTTCATTTCTGCTTTTAGCTATATTTCAATCCTGTCCTTGGCAATTTCCCTTATTCACTTTGGAATCATACAATTTTCAACATTCTTCACCTTGGTTACAACAGTGAATATGCATTCAACTTAATAATGAATATCTTTTCTATTCTTCTTAGCTCACTTACTTGATGGATATCTATCCATTTTCAAGATGCAGCAAGTTTAGACAATATCTGAACTTACTTACTGGTAAGACTTTCTTACCTATATCTACTAGGTTCTCATCTGTTGGAACTTTTTAAAGCTAAATCTATCCTTTAAGTCTCAGATCTCGAATGAAATGATACTTTACCTCAACATGTTTGATCCCCTAAAAAAATACTAGATTTTTACTGAGATGGATGACACTTTAGTTATTTGTAAAAATAGTGATAGGTTCTATTAATAAATCAATTTCATTTAACAAACGTTGTGACCAAATACCTTCTTTTATTGCCTTAGTAATAGCCACAAATTCAACTTCAATGCTAGATAAAACAAACAAAGGTTATAATTGAGATTTTTAGCTAATAAGTTCCCACATAAAGTAAATATATAAGTCGTTAATGGAGGATCCTCTCGAGTTGAATAGTATATGTGGTCCTTTGACCTGAGTGTCACAATAGGCTTGTAAGTGATCCACCATACTTTAGTTTCACACATGTCACAGACCTTTCATGGTGTGACCGTTGAGTGTCGCTGGATATGGTCCACTGCTTATAGAGTCTGGTACGTACAGATATGAGATCCTTCGGCTTGTATATGGAGTTTGATAAACAGATGCTTTGAGACTGTATCTCAGAAAGTCTTATGGCCACAAACATTAATCTCGGAAAAGAGTTTCCGCCAAGGTAAAATAATATGGCAAAAGAGTTTGCACATATTGTTCAATGAGATACAAGTCTGGAGATAAGGTATGGATGGGCACACAAAGATTTGACGGTGATAATCTATATCCTCAGCACATCCAGAATATTATGACGGAATGACTATACGTATGTGTTATAATCTCAGCTTGCATAGTTTAACATGCTAATTTATATATCTTTAACGTATACGTAGGGCAATGTTTATTGGCATCACATTAAACATGGCATGTATATGTATTAATTCGGAATGTTTTATTATTCTTATTATTATTATTATTTTGATTAACGCACTTTTGAATTATGATTTTCGCTGGTCAAAATGATTCTCATCCACAAGTTTTATATGTTTTGACTAATAAAAATTTTCTGATATATATATTTATATATTTTGTAAAGTGAATTGTAAATACCGTCTCTGAAATCATAGTCTTTCTATGAAATTTGCTTAACTCCTCACACAACATTTTTCATATTTTAATTAGGAACTATTTAACTAAAATTTTAATTACTCAGAACAACGGTAAAACAATTCTTATAAGATAAAGCTAAGTTTTGTTAATCAGAAGGACGTGATATTACAGATTTATTATTTCTATTTAAGCATTAGTATACATGTTAAATGACTTTCCAGTAATAATTACAGTATCCAGAAACTACTCATGCCTTTTATTTACATATTTTTGCTTATTAAATTTATTAAGAAATTATTCTGAAATGATTTCGAAATAATTTCTTTATATTCTCCTACTATATATATATATATATTATTAATGTAAAATATTATTTTGTATTATGTATATATCTTAAGCCTATATAAAAGCAAATTTTGTATATTATTTTATATAGTGAAATATTCTCCTCTTTATATTTCTCACATGGTATTAGAGTTTTGATTTTTTCACTGTCACTTTGTCTAACTGGAGATTTGTCTGAATTTTTTTCACAACCCGTCGGAACCCACCGAAATTTTTCGAAAAGTCGCCGAAAAACTCTGAAAATTTGCTGTGTTAGCCACCACCCATCTCAAAATACTAAGAAAACCTCCAATCGTTTCAACGTTGTTGATAACGCACCAATCAAAGGTCAAAAATCCTTGGAAGCGCCACCTGAAGACCACTACCACTGGCCACTGTCACTTCAGATCTCGGCCATTCTACGACAACATGACTAACACCGCTCTGACCAAAAGAATCTTCAATCACCAACAGTCCAAATGCAGCTGAGTTTACACCAATCGAAGGTTGGAACCGACCGAATGCATCGCCAGAAGTTTATTGTTTTCTCATAAGGGCCTGTTTGCAAACTTTTTAAATTTTGAAGGTCAGATCATAATATTCTATTCTTTTAGGGTATTTTTGTAATTTTCAAAAACATTCAGACTATTTTATAATTATAATATATTTAAGGGTCATTTTATAATTTTGAAAAAATATAGAGTCACTTTGTAATTATTAAAAGTTAAGGGTTATTTTGTAATTAATAAAAAATTTAGTGGCCAATTTATAATTACTCAAAGTTAAGAGGTCAATTTATAATTCTTAAAAGTTTAGGTTAACTTGTAATTATTACAAGTTTAGGGACTAAGTTGTCATTAGTAAAAAAAAATTATATTTTGAGATTTATAGATAAGTGTGATACTTCTCAGTATTATTTTGCTGGTTCTATTTTACTTAAATCGTGTCACATACTTAGACGATCTCAAAATGCTACTTTTACAAGACCTATTGTTACTACTGTATAAGATAATGTGAATGGTTCCTCTAGTAATCTTGAATCTTTACTTCGTCTACTCTTTTATAATTTTGGTAAACCCTTAATTTCTGTTTTCTCTAATATTTCAGGTAATTCTTCTTGGTATTTTAACTCTACATGTTGCAATCACATGATTTCTGATTCTACAATTTTCTCCTCTAAAACTCTTAATTCCTATTTACCATCTTTTTAGTATTTTGACTCTGCATGTTGCAATCACATGACTTTTGATCCCACAATTTTCTCCTCTAAAAGTCTTAATTCTTATTTACCATCTATTCAAACTGCTAATGGTTCTCTCATGTAAGTTAACAATGTTGGTCAAGTGTCTTGCCCTAATCTCTCTATATCTGAGACTTTTTTTATTCCTAACCTTATATTAAATCTTTATGTGTCGGTCAATTATGCGAACTTGGTCTTAATGTCTTGTTTATTGCTTCTGGTTATTGTGTGCAGGATCCAAAAACCGGTCGAATGCTTAGGACAAGCCATAAGGTTGAACGTTTATATGAATATATTTCTTTAGATCTATCCTTTTTATATTCTTCGTCTATAGCATCTACCTCTTCAGTGTCTTCGTTACATCTTTGGCACTCTCGTTTAGGTCATGCGTCAGATAATCGCATCCGATCTCTAGTATCCAGTGGTCATTTAGGTATTGTTTTTTATAATAAAGATAATGTCTTACATGTCCTTTAACTAAACAACCAATTTTACCTTTTAATAATAGTACTACTGTCTCTCATGCTCTATTTGATCTTGTACATTCTAATATATGGGTGTTTACGCTCAAAATATAACGCGACTATCGCAGTATAGATTGAGGTGTCGATCCCACGAGGAAGCTCTTGGCAAAATAGGTTAGTGAAGTAAAATATTAAAGCAGTAGCAAATGGTTAATTGATTTAAACGAATGAGATAGAATTGTCTATGAATTGAGGAAAATGTCTTATGATGATTTAAGCAAGGCTTTGAGAATCACAATTATGCTTTATAAATCTACTCTATACTTTGATTCGATATTTATAACTCAACTGAAAGTTTCACATCCCAAACAATCAATCGGAAAGTATGTAATATATAGCACATTTGATAACACATGTATTTGATTTAGTTAAACTCTTTGCAAGCATTAACACACATCATGTTATTTATACAAGTTATCTAAGATAAAAAATATATCATTTTGACAATATTGCAGTAAAAGATTAACTTGAATATCAAACATTTATTGCCCTTACATGTTATCCAAGATCGACAATATATCAAATTGACAATACTGCAGTAAAAGATTAACATATAAAACAATGTAACCAGTAACAATTATAAATCAACATGAATCACATAAGAAAAGCATGACTGAACATATATGAGACATGAGAATTATAACCTCTGGATTATAGAAAATAAAATAGATAAGAGTTTAATCAAAACCAAACTTACAACATTTATAGCTCTTGACACCGAATCAAAGCATGGAAGTAGATTTACTACACATAAAAGTTCATCTCTTAGCCTTGCTAGGAACTCTGGCCTAAATTACAATACATGTTAATGAGAATAAAAGAAGAGAGAATTATCTAATATTAAAAACGTCCTAAGTGTCTCCTTATATAGGCAATTATTGGACATATGTCATGGATGACATCAATCTTCAATACTTTTAAGCCAATAACTCGTGTATCCATTTGCAGCACATTTTTGATAATGTAAATGATCAATTCAACTTCTACAGCCGACATGAAAGTTGTATAATTTTGACTTTTCTTTCCATAGGCACTGATTTTATGCAAATTGGATGAGTATCCAATGAGATATGAGCAAAATTCCAAAGATACATCAGAATTCGGCCAACAACCATTTTACCCACTTGCAATGCGATTTGGTCCATGATAACGGCTGATTTGGACTTTACCATAAACATACGAGTTGTTGATAGTTAAGTCAGCAATTCACATCTTCAAGAATTATACCAATTGAGTACGTATTTTGTGAGATACGGTCCAAATACGTGAGTTGGGTCAAGCTGGGTAAGAGTTGTAGTCCGATTTTGTTGTATCTCAATTTTTGGCCCATAACATGTTGGATTTGGCTTTTCCACTATTCTTCAAATTTGTGTAAGATTGAGTCATGTTACACCAGGTTCAAGAATTTCTTCATTTTAATTTCTACATTGAGAGTTATGTCCAGTTTACCTAAACCTGTCCAAATAACATTCATTAATCACAATTTAAGGAGAACACTTTATTTCAAGCTAAAAATATAGAAAATACTAAAATTAGTGACATTAAATGGTGATTGAATCTCTTAACAACATGCATTTTCATGTGTTCATCACAGCCCCCAACCAGCTTATTGCTAGTCTCTAGCAATTCAAGCGTAAATAGAATATGCAAAACTACCTAAGCATTTCAATCAAAACGTCAGTTCGAGATCACTGTTGCTATCATGGTTTTTTCAATTACAACTTCCATAATTTGTGTGTGTGTGAACTAAGCCATAACCATCTAACCATAAACCACAATAGATATAGTCTTGAGAATTTCTCCAAGTAAAAGCCTCAACTCCATATCCTCACAGGTGTATGACTGTTTAAAAGGTTAGGACTTCTCTTATGGAGTTGGAAAACAGTTAAGCACTCAAGAAAAAGTCAATTTTAAGGACAGACATATAAACTAACATTGATCCGAAGATAGGAAAATTATTTGTTTAAAAATCAATTATTCATATCATACGCCAGCTTTAGAACTTTAATTGGCTTGTGAGAATAATACAATTATAACTTGGTGAGAAAACTGTTTTACAAGATATTTGTCTTCTAAAATTGAATGAAGACTTTATTAAACTGAATTGCTTCTTTTTTTTTCTTGTTTTTGGTATTTTTGTGTTTTTTTTATTTTTTATTTTTTTTGTATTTTTGAAGAATACAAGGAAGCATTACAAAGGTTTCTCACCAAATTATATTATGCACAAATGCAACCAACTTATTCCTTAATTCAAATAATATCATTCTAAACAAAAATTAACCAATTCAAATGATCAATGAAGGTTCATAAGCTGTTTTCTCAACCTTTCCACTTACTCACAAAAGATATGTGAGATTAGAAAAATATATACTTAAACATGGAAATTCTCTTGGCTATATAAATTGAATTATCCATCTTACCACAAGACTTAGCATTGTGGTCAAAAATATTTTGGAAGTCATTCTTTAGTAACCTAGATAGAAACAGTGACTCAACCTAAACAATTCTGAAATCATCCTTGGGCAGAAAAGCAAATTCCTTTATACAAGAATTACCAAGACTACAAGCAGTAAACGACAATGCATGAAATATAAAACAAAATAACAAAAAGTTAGTTAAAATGCATTTCAAAAGTTAGTACTAAAACTCCTTACTCTGCCATTCTAATTTGACCTAGAATGCGTCTCAAGAGTTCAAGAATGAACTCTTTACTCTGCCATTTTAATCAAATGTCGGACCACAATTTTTTTTTTTTTTTTTGCAAAATGCAACGTATGTCTACTATCCTCCCCCCAAACCAGATGAAACATTGTCCTCAATGTTTAAATAGAAAGAGATAAAGTATAGGAGACATTACCTGAAACGCCAGTTATTTGAAAGAAACAAACCTGAGAGACACTTAAACAAATATAAACTAAAATGATGGTACTGATAAATAAATAAATAAAAAGAAAAATTTACAAACGAAGTGTCAGATCCAATTTTCGCTTGTTAAGGCCCACTGACCAATCGATCCGAGTTATTGCTGGGTCAGGTTCGTAGGTAACTGCCTGTAATTTGTTAATCAATTCATCCGCCTCAGTAGCAAAAACCAGGATCTGTCGCGCCGAATGTGAAATAAAATTATGTTCCACAGCTTGATCAAGAAAACAAAGTAAGCAATCAAAATAGTTATTAACATTAAACAAACCTATGGGTTTTCGGTGGATATTCAGTTGGGCCCAAGAGACAATTTGAAAAATTTCTTCCTAGGTACCAAAACCACCTGGTAAAGCAATAAAAGCGTCTGCATTACAAAGCATTCTGGCTATACATTCATGCATGGATGAGACTTGTAATTCTTCCCCTATTGTTTTTCCGGTCAGGTTTTCCACGGCCAAAACTGTAGGAATAATACCTAAAACTTGACTTCCTCCTAAATGTGCAGCTGTTGACACACACCCCATTAGCCCAAGGCTACCTCCTCTATAAATCAAATGAATTTTTCTTGCAGCTAATGTTTTTCCTAGATTGTTTGCTGCTTCTACGAACACTTTACTCTCCCCAGGACTAGATCCACAAAATACACATATATTTTGAAATTGTCGAACTTGGGTTTCCTCCATATCTACTCTCACCTTTATCTCAATATATGAAAATGAAGAAACTGAGGTGCTGTATTTATAGAGTGTCAAATGATAACAATGATTATGGTAACCCGACAGTTTGTCAAAAGAGAGTTAAAAATAAAACACAAAAATTTAAACATAATGACCCATATGCATTATTGAACAAAAAGATTTGAATTTAAGACATCTACATGAGTAGCCCTACTATTCATAAAATAAAGTTTGAAATTAAAACACATGTATTTACAAGTAGTTGTGATTGTGGCTCACATCTTCCTCTGGTTTTACGTTCAGTAACGGCTTAAACGCCCTCTATGGGTCGGGGATAGGCTTCCCATCCAATTTTCTTATAAATTGGCAAACAGGGTCTTTTAGAGTCAGATTCCCGAGACTATACCGTTGATGTTCATTTTTAAATTTGTTCCATAAATCGAGAAGTTTACGTTGCACGAGCCCACAGGGATGCGTCTCAAGAGTCAATAGGATATCATCCAAAGACTCCTTACTCAGTCCATCCTTAATGAACTGAATTTTGTCTTCTCGATTTCTAGATACGAATCCTAAAGAATGACAACTTTGATTACAATTCCATCGAGCACATTTATGACTGACTTGTAACCTTTTTGCTCGTCGCCTTTTGGCATAGGAGCTTCTTCCAAGACCAGGCATATGAGAAACAAAATCATTTTCAAACTCACCAGACAACCGAACCTTGGCTTCAATTAACCAACGAAGGTCCACAGGGATATTACCCAACATCAATAGCCTTAGTCTTTCACACCGTGCTTTGTAAATCTTAAGTAGAGCATTTTGAGGAAATGAAGGAAAACGTTTTTTAAGGTTGGCAAGAATGCGATCCATTTTGAAAGAAAGAAAAGAGATGAATGCACAGTTTGAGGGACAGTTTTTAGGGAACTGAGAAACCGACTTTAATAGTCACGGAGTACCGTATCCGCCACTTGACCGGGAAATAAAATCACACTGAAGAAAAAATAAAAAAAAGAAAATAAAGTAAAATAAAATGTGCAAGAAAATAAAAGCAAAAATAGAAAGTCAAAAGATAAAATATAGACAAAATATAAAATGTGGTACAAATAGATTGAACCTAATCAATCATGATAGACAGGATCCACAAGAGGGATCTCGCCTAGGTACATAGAGTCGTTTACCTTTTTCACGTAGCTTTTTAGCCGCTGTCCATTCACTTTGAAAGTCCGTCCATCAGTGGGGTCTTCTATTTCAACAGCACCATTAGGAAAAATATGTCTTACCATAAATGGACCAGTCCATCGAGATCTCAACTTTCCAGGGTGTAAATGCAATCGAGAATCATAAAGATAGACCCGTTGATTTGGCTTAAAGTATTTCCTTGAGATCTGTTTATCATGAGCTACTTTCATTTTAGCTTTGTAAATTCTGGAGTTGTCATATGCGTCATTTCGTAGCTCTTCTATTTCTGACAATTGTAACTTTCTCTGGAGACCTGCAGCATTCAAATCAAAGTTAAGGGCTTTGACAGCCCAATAAGCTTTATGTTCTAGCTCAACAGGTAAATGGCAAGCTTTCCCATAAACAAGCTGGTATGGGGACATTCCTAAGATGGTTTTGTATGCAGTACGATATGCCCATAATGCATCAGAAAGGCGTAGAGACCAATCTTTGCGATTCGGGTTAACCGTCTTTTCTAAAATCTGTTTAACCTCTCTATTTGCTAGCTCGGCTTGTCCATTTGTCTGTAGATGGTATGCAGTGGAAACTTTGTGAAGAACACCATACCTGCGCATCAAAGCTTCAAAAGAACGATTAAAAAAATGAATTCCTTGGTCACTAATGATGACATGTGGCGTACCGTACCTAGATAACACATTTTCTTTTAAGAATTTTACCACAGTTGTATTATCATTAGTACGACAAGCTACAGCCTCCACCCATTTTGATACATAGTCAACAGCTAAAATGATGTAAAGATAGCCAAAAGATGAAGGAAAATGACCCATAAAATCGATACCCCAACAGTCAAATATCTCGATAACAAGAATAGGGTTAAGAGGCATCATATTTCTTCGAGATAAAGCATCTAACTTTTGACATCTTTCACAGGAACGACAAAAATTATTAGTGTCTTTGAACAAAGTGGGCCAATAAAGACCACACTGTAAAATTTTCACAGCTGTCTTCTTCATAGAAAAATGGCCACCGCAAGCAGCACTATGGCAAAAATTTAAGACACTAGAAACTTCAATTTCAGGAATGCAACGTCTCATGATTTGGTCAGGACAATATTTGAAAAGATATAGATCATCCCAATAAAAGTTACGTACCTCAACCAAGAACTTACGCTTATCTTGTGCACTCCAGTCAGATGGAAGTTCACCATAAACCAAATAATTTACGATATGTGCATACCAAGGTATTTGGCTTATAGCAAAAAGATGTTCATCTGGAAAATCGTCTCGAATGGGTGGCAAATCAGTAGAGTCAGTGAACTCAAGGCGGGATAGATGATCAGCAACAACATTTTCAACGCCTTTCTTATCTTTGATGGTTATATCAAATTCCTGCAAAAGAAGAATCCACTTAATTAAACGGGCTTTAGCATCCTTCTTAGAAAGAATGTACTTAAGGGCTGCGTGGTCAGTAAAAATAACAATAGGTGAACCAATCAAATAAGAACGAAATTTATCTAAGGCAAAAACAACAGCTAATAGTTCTTTTTCAGTAGTAGTGTAATTCATTTGAGCATTATTCAAAGTCCTACTAGCATAATAAACAACAAAGGGTTTTCCCTCCCTCCGTTGCTCAAGAACTGCTCTTACAGTATAATTACTTGCATCACACATAATTTCAAATGGGAGGTTCCAATCCAGTGATTGCATGATAGGAGCGGTGGTGAGTTTGGCAATGAGTGTTCGGAATGCCTCCTCACACTCTTGTGTCCATGTAAATTCTGCATCTTTTAGCAAAAGGTTACACAATGGTCTAGATATGGCAGAAAAATTTTGTATAAACATTCTGTAAAAGCCAGCGTGTCCAAGAAAGGATCGGACATCTTTTACCGTTTTAGATGTAGGTAATTTAGAGATTAATTCAATTTTTGCCTTGTCAACCTCTATCCCTCTTTCAGATACAATGTGCCCCAAAACGATTCCTGAAGATACCATGAAATGACATTTCTCCCAATTTAGCACAAGTCCTTTTTCTTCACATCTACTCAAAACAGATTTCAAGTTAAGTAGGCATAAATCAAAAGAATTACCAAAAATAGTCAAATCATCCATAAAGACTTCCATGCATTTTTCAACCATATCAGAGAAAATACTCAACATGCAACGCTGGAGAGTAGCTGGTGCATTACATAATCCAAATGGCATTCTACGAAAAGCATAAGTACCAAAAGGGCATGTAAAAGTAGTTTTTTCTTGATCTTCTATAGCTATCTCAATCTGGTAATACCTTGAATACCCATCAAGAAAGCAATAAAAAGGATGTCCAGCTACACGTTCTAAAATTTGGTCGATAAAAGGCAATGGAAAATAGTCTTTCCTAGTGGCTGTGTTTAACTTTCTATAATCAATACACATTCTCCAACCACTTACTACCCTAGTTAGAACAGGTATCCCATTCTCATTTTCAACAACAGTAACCCCAGATTTCTTAGGAACTACTTGAGTTGGACTTACCCATTGACTATCAGAAATTGGGTAGATTATACCCGCATCTAATAGTTTCAAGACCTCTTTCTTCACTACTTCTTTCATTGTTGGGTTAAGTCTTCTTTGTGGGTCTCTACGAGGTTGGGAACCTTCTTCTAAATGAATTCTATGGGAGCATATCAATGGAGAAATACCTTTAATATCAGCTATGGTCCAACCTAGTGCAGATTTATGTTCTTTTAACAATTTTATCAATTTTTTCTCTTGTTCAGCATTAAGTTGAGAAGAAATGATGATAGGAAATGTATCACCTGGTCCCAAGAATGTGTGTTTCAAATCTTTGGGCAGTGGAGAAAGCTCAACTTATGGTGTCTCGAGGTTTAATGGTTTTGGTCTCTCCCTCTCTTGTGGCAACTCTTCAAAGTGTGGCTGCCAAAATCGAGTCCCTTTGTGCTGTGAGTCAAAAATACTAAACACATCAGTTGTTACATCAGGATAATACAATTCTTCAAAATCAAAATTGAGAAGGTTTTTCGAAGAATCATAGCCATGATTTTTATAAGCTTCCTCTGCTACAAATGTGTCTATCATATATGAATGATAGCACTCGTCTTCTTCTCGTGGTTGTTTGCCAATGTTGAAAATGTTCACCTCAAGAGTCATATTCCCAAAAGAAAATTTCATTAGACCATTTCTGCAATTAATAAGAGCGTTAGCAATGGCTAGAAAAGGTCTCCCCAAAATAAGAGGGATTTTTGACTCCATGTTAACAACAGAATGAGTATCTAAAACAAGAAAATCAACAGGGTAGTAAAATTTATCAATTTGCAACAAAACATCTTCTACTATTCCCCATGGTTTCTTGATTGATCGGTCAGCTAATTGTAGGACTACAGATGTTGGTTTAATCTCACCAAGTCCCAACTGCAAGTAGATAGAATAGGGCATTAAATTTACACTTGCTCCTAAGTCCAATAAAGCTTGACCAAACTCATGTGTCCCAATTTGGCAAGAGATTGTGGGACATCCTGGGTCTTTATACTTGGGTGGTGTCTTTTGTTCAATCACTGCACTTACCTGTTCTGCCAAAAATGCAGTTTTCTTCACATGGTGTTTTCTTTTGATAGTGCATAAATCCTTGATGACTTTGGCATAAGTTGGAACCTGCTTAATCAAATGTAACAAGGGAAGGTTAATTTTAACTTGTTTCAAATGTTCCAAAATCTCACCTTGAATTTCTGAATTTTTCCCAACCGGTCGAAGAGCTTGAGAAAAAGGCACTGGGATTGAAAACTTACTTTCGGGCTCTTTTTCCATTGTGGCCTCTTTTTCCATTGTGGCCTCTTTTTCAAGGGGGGCGTCTTTACTACTCATAGATGTGTTAATTTCAGGAGTAGGCTCACTTACAATCTTACCACTTCGAGTAGTAATGGCATTGACTTCTTTGAGATTTTGAACATCAGAAGTAGAAGCTTGTGCCATGAATTGTCCTTTCGGATTGGATTGAGGTTGAGATGGAAACTTACCTCGCTCTTGTACAGTTAAGGCACTGGTCAACTTTGTGATTTGACTCTTGATTTCTTTGTTTTCGTCCACCACCTGTGCAAGAATTGTTTCAAATTTTTGATTAGTCTTACTTTGTGCCTCCATAAATGCTTGTAATGTATCCTCTAAAGAACTCCTTGTTGGTCGTGCATTATATTGAGGTGCAACATAAGATTTGGGTGCTTTTTGTTCTTGTTTCCATTGGTTGTTGGCTTGTTGGTCAGATTTCCAACTGAAATTTGGGTGGTTTCTCCAGCTAGGATTATATGTTTCAGAGTAAGGTGAATAAGGCTTCTTGTACATCCCTAGGGCATTACATTGTTCCTCATATATCCCTCTCATCTCACTATACGTGGGGCAATCCTGAGCTAAGTGTTCCGCTCCTCCACAGACAAAACAGACATCGTGTGACTCAACTCTAGCAACCGTGTGGGTGACCCTTCTATCTTTAGTTTTCAAGGCCTCTAACTCCCTAGTTAAGACCTCTAATTGGGCTTTGAGGTTATCCTCTTCCCTAAGATGGAAAACTCCATTGGGTCGTGACCTATTTGTGCTTTCAGTAATGCTAGGTCCAGTCCATGTATGGGCTTTTTCGGCTAAGTCATTAAGGAATTCTATGCCTTCCTCAGGATCTTTGTGAAGGAACTCCCCATTACACATCATCTCAACAAATTGGCGCTCTCTAATTGTGAGTCCCTCATAGAAATAACTAACCAAACGCCAATTTTCATACCCATGGTGAGGGCACAGATTTAACAACTCTTTAAACCTTTCTCATGCTTGATATAAGGTTTCACTGTCTTTTTGGGAGAAGGAAGAAATTTGTCTTTTCAGGCCATTAGTTTTGTGTTGTGGGAAGTATTTATTAAAAAATGCTTGGGTCATTTCTGCCCAAGTTCCTATAGACCTCGGCCTCAAAGAGTATAGCCAACTCTTTGCTTTGTCTTTCAAAGAAAAAGGAAAAAATTTAAGTCTAACAGTGTCTATGGCTTCAGGTTGTCTATGGAAGGTGGCAATTACCTCTTCAAATTCCCTAACATGTACATAAGGATTTTCACTATCTAGACCATGAAAAGTGGGAAGAAGTTGTATCATTCCAGGTTTAAAATCCGAATGTGATGTGTTAGGTGGAAATATAATGCATGATGGTGTGGCTGTGCGAGTAGGATGCAAGTAATCTTTTAGAGTTCTAACGGGGTTTTCTTCATGTTGGCTCATTGTGTTAGAATTACAAGATGAACTAGAAGGTGAATTCTCTTCACTTACAAATTGTAGGGGTGGTTCTAGTTCTAGTTCTAGTTCTAGTTCTCTCACAAATCTTCCTCGTTTGTCTCTAGGTCGATACATACATCCTAATTTTATTTTTTTTTTTGTATATTTTTTTTTTTTTAAGGAAAGAAATGCTTAAGGAAAATTAAGAAGTGAAATAAACACAACAAGAAATAGAAATAAGTTAGGTGGTAAGACCAACCATGAAATATAAATACAATAACTAAACAAAATACTATAAAGTACGAAAAAAAAGTATAATAAATAAATAATAAAAAGAAAATACAATAAGTAAATAAATAAAAGGTTAGGCGGTAGAACCTGCCATAAAAAGAAAATACAACATATTAACTAAAGAAAATAAATTGCAATAAATACGTAAAAGAAAATGAAAATAAAGTACAATAAAAAAAGTGCAATAAATAAATAGAGTACAATAAGAAATAAAGAAACTAAGTTAGGCGGTAGAACCAGCCACAAAATAAAAAGAAAATACAACAAATTAACTAAAAAAAAGTACAATAAATAAATAAAAGAAAGTGAACGAAGTTAGGCGGTAAAACCAGCCATTAAAAAAAAGTGCAATAAATAAACTAAAGAAAATAAAGTGCGATAAATAGATAAAAGAAAATAAACTAATTAGGCGGTAAAACCAGTCATTAAGATAATATAAAATATAACAAATTAACTAAAGAAAACAAAATAAATTAGGTGGTAGAACCAACCATGAATAATAAATAAATTACAACAAAGGAAATAAAATTAAGATTTTACAAAGAAAAAAAAAATGTACAAAGTTACCACTTTAGTATTTATAATCGCAACCGACTTTTGCTTAGTGTGCTTCTCCGGCAACGGCGCCAAATTTTTGTTTACGCTCAAAATATAACGCGACTATCGCAGTATAGATTGAGGTGTCGATCCCACGAGGAAGCTCTTGGCAAAATAGGTTAGTGAAGTAAAATATTAAAGCAGTAGCAAATGGTTAATTGATTTAAACGAATGAGATAGAATTGTCTATGAATTGAGGAAAATGTCTTATGATGATTTAAGCAAGGCTTTGAGAATCACAATTATGCTTTATAAATCTACTCTATACTTTGATTCGATATTTATAACTCAACTGAAAGTTTCACATCCCAAACAATCAATCGGAAAGTATGTAATATATAGCACATTTGATAACACATGTATTTGATTTAGTTAAACTCTTTGCAAGCATTAACACACATCATGTTATTTATACAAGTTATCTAAGATAAAAAAATATATCATTTTGACAATATTGCAGTAAAAGATTAACTTGAATATCAAACATTTATTGCCCTTACATGTTATCCAAGATCGACAATATATCAAATTGACAATACTGCAGTAAAAGATTAACATATAAAACAATGTAACCAGTAACAATTATAAATCAACATGAATCACATAAGAAAAGCATGACTGAACATATATGAGACATGAGAATTATAACCTCTGGATTATAGAAAATAAAATAGATAAGAGTTTAATCAAAACCAAACTTACAACATTTATAGCTCTTGACACCGAATCAAAGCATGGAAGTAGATTTACTACACATAAAAGTTCATCTCTTAGCCTTGCTAGGAACTCTGGCCTAAATTACAATACATGTTAATGAGAATAAAAGAAGAGAGAATTATCTAATATTAAAAACGTCCTAAGTGTCTCCTTATATAGGCAATTATTGGACATATGTCATGGATGACATCAATCTTCAATACTTTTAAGCCAATAACTCGTGTATCCATTTGCAGCACATTTTTGATAATGTAAATGATCAATTCAACTTCTACAGCCGACATGAAAGTTGTATAATTTTGACTTTTCTTTCCATAGGCACTGATTTTATGCAAATTGGATGAGTATCCAATGAGATATGAGCAAAATTCCAAAGATACATCAGAATTCGGCCAACAACCATTTTACCCACTTGCAATGCGATTTGGTCCATGATAACGGCTGATTTGGACTTTACCATAAACATACGAGTTGTTGATAGTTAAGTCAGTAATTCACAGCTTCAAGAATTATACCAATTGAGTACGTATTTTGTGAGATACGGTCCAAATACGTGAGTTGGGTCAAGCTGGGTAAGAGTTGTAGTCCTATTTTGTTGTATCTCAATTTTTGGCCCATAACATGTTAGATTTGGCTTTTCCACTATTCTTCAAATTTGTGTAAGATTGAGTCATGTTGCACCAGGTTTAAGAATTTCTTCATTTCAATTTCTACATTGAGAGTTATGTCCAGTTTACCTAAACCTGTTCAAATAACATTCATTAATCACAATTTAAGGAGAACACTTTATTTCAAGCTAAAAATATAGAAAATACTAAAATTAGTGAATTTAAATGGTGATTGAATTTCTTAACAACATGCATTTTTATGTGTGCATCAATGGGTCCTTCTCTAAATCCCATAATGGGAAAATCCAAATATTTTGTGATCTTCGTTGATGACTATTCTCGGTATACTTAGTTGTTCCTTATGAAACAACGATCCAAATTTACTAAAATTTACCAAGATTTTGCTCAGATGGTTAAAACTCAGTTCTCATGTCCTATTAAGGTTTTTCGCACTGATAATGCTATGGAGTATAGAGATTCTAATTTTTTAAATCTTTTACAGGAACATGGTACTATATGTCAACGGTCTTGTCATGGTACATCTCAGCAAAATGGGAGAGCTGAACGTAAACACATACACATTTTAAATACTACTCGTGCTCTTCTTATCTCTTTCTCTTGTCTTGAACGTTTTTTGGGAGAAGGTGCTTGAACCGTTGTCTTTACCATTAATCGTATTCCTTCTCTTGTTATAGAGAATAAGTCACCTTATGAGCGTCTTTATAGAACTCCACCTAATTACAAACTCCTCGAAGTATTTGGTTGTGTTTGTTTTGTCCTACTTCAAAAACATGAGCACACTAAACTCAAGCCACGTACTCGATTATGTTGCTTCTTAGGATACGAGATAGAATATAAAGGTTATGTGTATTGAGATCCTATATCTAACCATCTTTGTGTTTCTCGTCATGTAGTCTTTCTTGAGCATACGATGTTTTCCTCTGTATCTAACTTTAAATTTGTTTCTCCTCCTATGTCACAATTTTTTACAGATAATTCTGTTGATCTTTTTCCCGATACTTTACCTACAGATATTTCTTCTGAGTTTCATACAGGTGAATCTGCTGAAACGATGCCTGCTTCTGAGCCTCCTACCTCGTCTGAAGGATCTGTTTTCAACATCCCTGAGGCCTCTTCTACACCCTCTTCGTCGTTCATCTCGGGTAACAGAACTTCTTATTAAACTTCATGATTATCACTGTTTCTTTACTACCCTTTCTTTATATGAGCCTCAATCATATTTCAAGGCTAATTCTAATCCTATTTGGCAACAAGCAATGACAGAAGAATTGTAGGCTCTTGAGAAATCGCATACTTGGGATTTTGTTACTCTTCCTTCTAATAAAACTGACATTGGATGCAAATGAGTGTACAAGATTAAGACCAAATCTGATGGATCTATTGAGCGTTATAAAGTCCGCCTTGTTGCTAAAGGCTTTACCCAAGAATATGGAATAGATTATGAAGAAACTTTTGCCCTAGTTGCTAGACTTACTTCTATTCGAAGTTTATTAGCTATTGTTGTAGTTCGTGGTTGGACATTATTTCAGATGGATGTTAAAAATGTTTTTCTCAATGGTGATCTCACTGAAGAAGTGTATATGAAGCCTCCTCTCGGTTATCCACATCCTCTAGGAAAAGTCTGTAAACTTCGTCGTGCTCTATATGGTCTTAAACAAGCTCCTCGTGCATGGTTTGTAAAGTTTAGTAGGACTATTCTTCAGTATGGTTTTCAGCCTAGTCCCTATGACTCAGCTATTTTTGTCCGCAAGACAGTACAAGGTTGTGTTCTTCTTCTTATCTATGTTGATGATATGATTATCACGGATGATAATCTTCTTGGTATTTCAACTCTCAAGAACTTTCTTCAACAATACTTTGAGATGAAAAATCTTAGCAACCTTAGTTATTTCCTTGGCCTTAAAGTACTATCCAACTCTACTAGATATTATCTTTCTCATGCTAAATATACTTCCGATCTACTTACTAAAGCTGGGTTGACAGACAATAAGACTGCCTCCACTTCTCTAGAATCTAATGTCAAACTCTTATCCTCTAATGGTATTATTCTCAGTGATGCTACCATATATGGTCAGTTGGTTGGTAGTTTGGTTTACCTTACAGTTACTTACCCAGACATTGGTCATGCTATTCATGTTGTCGGTCAGTTTATGACTGCTCCTCGTACCTATCATTATGCAGCAGTTCTACATATCCTATGTTATCTCAAAGGTACACTTTTTCATGGTCTCTATTTTTCAGTTCACTCTCCTCTTGTGTTACGAGCTTATGCTTATGCGGATTGAGTGGGTGATCCTACGGATCGACGATCAACTACTGGATTTTATCGCTTCTTGGGTGATTCTCTTCTTTTACGAAAAAGTAAGAAACAGACAGCCACTGCTCGCTCGAGTACTAAAGCTGAATACAATGCTTTTGTAGATACTACCCAATAAATTGTCTGGCTTCGCTGGCTTCTTGAAGATATGGGTATTTCTCACACTGAAGCTACACCTCTTTATTGTGACAATCAAAGTGCTATTTAAATTGCCCACAATAATAAAGTATTTATATTTAAGAATTTGTAAATTAATTAATTAAAAAATAAAGAAAAAATTTTAAAAAAAGAAAAAGAAAAATAGCATTCTTTTGCCGTGGGGCTTTCTCACGCGCTAAAAAGTCTCAAGCTATTTTGAATTAGTTTCCAAAATTTTTAAATTTCTCAAATTTTTTTAGATTTTCTTTCTTATTTATTTTATTTCTTTTCACAATTTCACTGTAATACAATCTATCTATTTTTTATTTATTTTACTCATAATTTAATTATTTTTATAATTTAATTTTTTAAATTTTTTTTAAAAAAGAGTTTAAACCTTTTGGTGCAAAGAGAAAATATAAAGTTAATAGTATAATTGTCTAATTGTCTATTTTTTAGTAACACAAAATTAGTTTATTCATTTGTGATTTAAAAAAATAATTTGAAAATAAGTGTCATTTCTAAAAAAATTCCCAAATAAATTTTACTCCCTATAGTGAAATTACACAAAGTCATATCATAATAATTTCAAAATAACTTTCTTCGATGTTTTTTTTAATTTTTTTAATAATGTTTGTTTTTTGGGATAAATTGAGTGTTTTTAAGATTAAAATAAATAAAAATGATAATTTTAATTATTAAATGCTAAAATATTTATAATATTAAAATAAATTTGAATTCATTTAAGTAATTAATTTAAAATAAATATCATGTGATGATAAATCAATGTGCAATTAATTTCAAAATATGTTTAATTAGTTTTTGTGGGATTTTTATAAAACACACATACACAGAAAGATCCACCCTATCACCATGGCCGACCATCATATATTGTTGTCGTCCATCGTCCATAAAACAAACAAAGAAAATAGTTCTATTCCTCGGATGCGAGCCATCGTATTCCGACCAAAACCAACTCATTTCTCTGTCAAGCTCTCACAATTCAAGCCAAAACAGTGCTAATATTCTCATTTTAATCATTATTTAATAACCAATTAATCTAAATTTAGTAATTATTATTTAATTTTAATTTTAATTTTTTAATTATCATTGAAAGTTATTATATTAATATATATATATTACATCATGTCAACTAAGGGTAAAATGATAATTATTACATTTCAGCCAAATTTACATCTTTATACATATTCCATCCGAATTATAAAACTCTCACAAAAAAAAAGCAAAATATTTATATTTTATTCAAAATTACATTCTTATGCATATAAAGAATGAATAATTACATTTCACTCACATTATATAGTCATCGCAAAAAATAAAGAATAATTATATTATCCCGACATCCGTTAAGAATAGAATTCCTAATTTAGATTAGATAGTTACACTTATTACTAAGATAAATGCTAAAGTGCATAAAAATGTTCTTTTATTGATATTTTTTGTACACAAAATTTACTCCTAGAGCCTTGGTAGATTTGAAATGGTCTAGCCAATTGTTTAATGATAAAAAGAATTGTCGAGTGAAGTATAGACTTGCTTCCAATAGCAAATACTATAGGTAACAAAAAAAAGCTCAAATTTAGGGGTAAATTAAAAGCTCTCTATTGGATTTTTTTTTTTAAAAAAAACATTCTCAATTGTGGGTCAGGAGACTCCCTTTTTGTAGGCCTTGATTTGGGCCTCTTAATCCCTAAGGCCCAAACATTGGCGGGAAAATTGGGAATAAATTTTAAAGCTAAAATAAAATAGTTAGCTAACCTCACAGACAACCACGCACACAGCATTAACAAAATACGCACTGTCCTTCTCTAATCCAAACCGTCCATTTCATCACAGACAACAAAATCTAATCGTTGACGAGGAAAAAGTCGAAAAATTAGAAAACGTTTGCGCGGGATCTGAGAAGATCAGCATCATCAGCCATGCAGACGCTCACACCAAAGCTTCAAGTTCAAGCTTTTCCTTTTCTCCTCTTTCGAATCTCAAAAACCCTAGCTCCAACAAGCCCGAATCTTGAATTTTTTTTTTTATAAAAAAGTTGCTAATTGAAATCTGATAATTGTATCGAAGTGAAATGGAGAGTGAATGGGAGCCGAAGAAAGGCAAATCGAAGACTCCCAAAACACCAAAAGAAAGCGCTCTCAAGCAAAGTAAGCAAAAATTTTACTCTCATTTTTTGTTTTTGTATATTTAGTTATATATAGAAGTGTAAATTTTATTATTTATTTTGTAATTTGATTTCGTTAAGCTGAGGTTATTGATTTTTTGTTTGTGCAGAATCTCCAGCCGAGTTCTTTGCTGAGAACAAGAACATTGCTGGATTTGATAACGTAAGTGAGCTTCATTATCTAGTTGATTAGTAAATGAACTAGAATTTTCTCGTAAGATGTTAAATTACCGATTTGTTGTCGAAATAGTTGATAAGATATATAAGAGCTGTTGTGAAAAGAAAGATAAGCTACTACCTTTCCTGAATTTGAGTTCCAAACGTTAAAAATAAATTGAAAAAAAAATCCCAAGAATTAATATCAATTTATTTCGTACTAATTAATATTATTAATAATCGAGTGTATTAACAAATTATTATAAATTTCACTCTAGTTAAATTTGTAAGAATGCAGCATAGTGATATGTTATGAATATAACAATTTGGGAAGAGTAGGATGCAAGTCAAATGTAGCTCAGGATTTAGTTTTAAGAGATAGAGATAATTAAAAGAATTGATGTTAATGTTTTCTAAATATGTAAGTATTTTGATAAATGATGTCATATATTGGATGTTTTCAGCCTGGCAAAAGCCTTTACACTACTGTTAGAGAGCTTGTTGAAAATTCACTTGACTCAGCAGAGTCCATATCTGAGCTACCTGTTGTGGAAATTACAATGTAAGCCTTATATTTTGTTTTGCAGAACATAAGAACTTGTATGCATTCTGATGTTGTGGTTGGAGATGTGGTATATGTTAGTTTTTCGGTAATATAATTAATTGACTTGGCTGTTGCAGTGAAGAGATAGGGAAAAGCAAGTTTAATTCCATGATTGGTCTTGTTGATCGAGAACGTGTTGATGCGAAACTATATGATGATTATGAGACAGAGAAGGCCCGTGAGGTATGCATGTTTCTTTTCGTGTTTGATCTCATTTACATGATTCTTGAAAAGAGTGTGGCAAGCAATGTTTGAGTTTATATTATTTGATTACCAGTGGACAATGTTATGTTCATGAATTTACATGGTTTCATTTGTAAAGCTTCAGTTTCTTAATTGTAGTACACAGGGTGTGTTGATTGTTCTGCAATTGACTGAATCTGTTGCATGCACAGTAGTTAAGGAAGATAAAACTTTTTGGTTAATACTTAAATTCATTTCCTTACATGTTGTTTTGTCCCGTGAAGAAACGATTAGCAAAGGAAGCTCGTGCTCAGGAACTACAAGCTAAGAATGCTGCCCATGGGAAAAAAGTCAAAGAACCTTCGGCTACCAAGGGTGCACGGGGGCGAGGTGAGGCTTCATTTTACAGGGTCACATGCAAGGTGTGATTTACTTTCCACACCAACATTCTTCCGGTTTAATATATTGTTTTGATGTCTGCTGTCTCACTTTTTCTCGTTTGATAAGTCAAATTTCTTAATAAATTTCAAATATTTTTTCCATAGATATGATTCTTATGATTGTAATTGAAATTTACTTAGGATAATGGAAAAGGTATGCCACATGATGATATCCCAAATATGTTTGGTCGAGGTATGGAAGCTACTTGCTGTCTCAAGTTCCCAATTCATCCTGAATTTTCCATTGTTGATAGTTTTCCTGTCATATCAATTTCTGGAACTAAAAGTCCCTTTCACTTCTTAAATCTTAATACATCTGTAATAATTTGATGCAGTTTTATCTGGGACAAAATATGGCTTGAAGCAGACACGAGGGAAGTTTGGTCTTGGTGCAAAGATGGTAGTGTTCTCATTTACTTCTTTTAATTGAATTATTAACTCATACACTCACAAAATCTGAATGTGTGTACATGATTTTCCTTTTGAATTCAAGCTTCTCTTGTGTTTGGATGTATCATGCGGTTGTATTCAGTTGTTCATGGAATTTAAATAGCAATGTTGCACCTTGAAGTAGTGCCCAAGATACAAACCCGTGGCCTTAAAATGTAGCCTTCAATAATAATGACACCATCATCATACATGTTAATCCTCTGAATTTCCTAAACTGCCACTATTTCAAATTCTCGGGACTCTCAGCATATATTCTCTTGGTGGCTGCCATTTCTGTTATGGCTCCATTTAAGATGAAGGGTTTGTACATTACTTTATGTTGGTGAAAGTACAATGTCATGAGATGTCAAAATGCAACTACAAATATTTGCACTGGAAGTTATTTATTTTTTTATGTTGCAGAAATTAAGCCTCAGTTCAGGATTAATTCATATTCCAGTTCCAATATATCTTCACTTGATAGTTGGGAAATGAAACCTGGTAATTATCCATTTCTATTTCTGCAGGCACTGATTTGGTCCAAGATGAGCACAGGTCTTCCGATAGAGATCTCATCAGCAATGAAGGGCCAAAATTTCATTTCATTTTGCAGGCTAGACATAGATATTCACAGGTATGATTTGCTTGAAAGGAAGAATGCATTAAATATTTATCCCGCAAACCAGAAAATTCTGCTTACATACACAAACAGAGAGATAGGGTGACAACAAGGAAATGGTTTTGAACCTAATATTATTCAGGAACATTCCTCAAGTTCATTTACATGAAAAACGGGATAATAAGGATAGGTGGCATGGAGCTGAAATTCAAGTGGTCATTGAAGGAAATTGGACAACTTACCGTGTAAGTCTACATGATTGGCCCTGGTAATTCTATTTTATTTCAGTTCTTATTTTCTGGAGCATTTTAAATCCTGTGATAAACTATCTTCATGTTGACAGAAGGTTTATTGCAGCTGCTGGTAGTTTCTGTTGAGCTAAAAAACTCTTCTGTTGGCATGTGCAGTCTAAGATATTGCATTACATGCGACAAATGGCTGTTATAACTCCTTATGCCCAGTTTCAATTTAGATTTGTAGCAGATACAGCCGAGTATGCTCTCTCTCTCTCTCTTTCTCATGACTTACGCACACATTTGTTCTGATCTGTATTTTTAATGCTTCTCTTTTCATTTTCATGCAGTAAAAATGTTATCATAAGATTTTCTCGGAGAACGGATGTAATGCCTCCAGTTCCTGTTGAAACAAAGCATCATCCATCTTCTGTAGATTTACTTTTAATTAAACGCCTCATCACAGAAACTTCGAAACAGACTCTCCTGCAGTTTCTTCAACATGAATTTGTAAATATAGGAAAATCCCTCGCTGAAAGATTAATTGGTGAGAATCTGTGAATAATTTTGAATATTACAATGCTGAGATAATTTGTGGTAATTTGTACATTCCTTCACTCAAGCAAATTTTGATAGGCCATTCAATTTCACTGATGTAAATCAGTTGAGAAATGTAGCTAACTGGTTTCCAGTTATTAGGTGGATTGCAAAGAGGAGCACATTATAATTATATTTGCTGATGTATCTGATCTCTGATGATCATCTTTTTCCCCTTCATTGAAATATAATTATGTTCATATTCTTAAGTGACCATTTTTTGTCGCTATGGAAGCCTCCATTTATTTGGTGCATAATTTTGAATTCAAAATGCCAAATAAATGGGCATGGTTGTCATGGTCCTTCTACACCGCAAGTTTTATTGTCTTGGTTTGGGGTTCCACATCAACATGCTAAATGAATTTTCTTGAAGTCATTTGACTCTTCGAGATTATGCTGAATTATGAATCTTTCTTTCCAGTCAGTTCTAGGAAAGCCTGAAACATATATACTTCTTTTAATTGCTTTCATATATCCTCTGGATGCTCAACTTGATTCCTACTGTGGTTTCTCTCTCTTTTAGGGGAAATGGGTCCAGAATTTAGTCCAAAAATGCCTGTCAAGTCACTAAATTCTCAGCAAATAGTTCGAATCCATCAGTTGTTTCGTCAAGCTAAATTTGATGATCCTAGTGGTGATGTAAGTTACTGCTTTAATTGCCTTGTGATTTGGTTGTCAACGTTTTCAATGTTTGCTGTCGTTTTTCCTGAACTTTTCATCCCAGAATTATATATCTCGTCGCATGGTGTGATACGTAAGCTATTTGCAGTGTCTTAGTCCTGCAGGGGAGTACAATCTTCGTCTGGGAATTATAAAGGAACTGCATCCGGACATGGTTGCAACTTATTCAGGCAGGTTGTGTATGAAATCCAGTTTGTTAAATCTGCACATAATATACTGTTGGATTTAATGATTAGCGCTATTCTTCTTCTATGAACAAAAGTTGGTTCCTGAGTTTTACTTATTTCATTTAATTTTAAATGCAGTGCTCAAGTTTTTGAGGGGCATCCATTCATTGTGGAAGCTGGTGTCAGCGTGGGTGGAAAAGATGTTAAGCAAGTAAGTACTTCTATATTAGCGCCAACCCTAATAATATAAATCCTGAGTTGTTCATGCATGCATGGTTTATTGCTGGTCTTCCATAGCTTAAATAAATAAAATAAAAAGAGGTAGAAAAAGTCAGGGTAGAACAGGTCCACCCTGTTTAACTGGTAAAATTACCATTTTGTGTTCATCAAACAAAACAATAAGGTCCATCCATTCTATTATTGAGTATGCTGCATTATCTTGACAATTAGTTGGATATGACACTCCGTTCTCTTAGTCATTCTTTCATTGATTAATATCTTTTATATGGCTATATCAACTGCAGGGTTTAAATATATTTCGATTTGCAAATCGGATCCCACTTCTTTTCGAGCAGGGTGGCGATGTTGTGACTAGAACTGCTATGAAGAGAATCAAGTAAGATATAGGGAATGAAATACGTATATATATTTTCCTTTTGTCTTGGAGGATGGGCTGGGATGAGGAGGAAGGGGTTTGACTGTTGTTACCTTGAAAATTATGGTCCCGACGGAAGCTACAAAAATAAAAAATTTGAATTTTTACAAGGACATTTTCTTTTTCAGTTGGAGTAGTTACAAGATCAATCAAACACAGGATAAAATCGGTGTCTTTGTGAGTATTGTTAGTACCAAAATTCCCTTCAAAGGAACTGGAAAGGAGTATATTGGAGATGATATCAGTGAGATAGTTACTGCCGTCAAGGTGAAGCACTTTCCATTTTTTACCATCTTTATTATGAATTTGAAAATAATAAGTAAGCTCACAACCTTGTTTCTCCAGTCTGCTGTTCAGCAGTGCTGCATCCAGCTAAAATCAAAAATAGTAAGGAAAATACAGGCTCGGGAGCAGCAGGAGAGAAAACGAAATTTGAGCAAGTAAACCAACCAACTCATTTCTTTTGTTGTGCTTGGTGGATGGATAAGTATTGTTATCATTTTTGTTCATACCAACAGTAATAATATTTCTACATGGCAGGTACATACCTGATGCTACAAATGCTGTATACGACGTTTTGAAGGAAATTTCACAGTTCCATGCATCAAAGAAGAGGCGATATGAGGAAGAGGATGCTGATATTCTTAGGAAAGTGTACTCTCGGTCAATCACAAAAGAGACACTCAAAGAAAGGCTTGCTCAATATGTTGAAAAGGTGAGTCAAGTCATATTTTGCATATAGATTCTATCAAAAACCTTGAAGTATGGCCTGCAGGTCTCAACCTGGTCAAGATTATCCCTAGTGTCTCTGATGAAACAAATTCTATTGGAATTTAGGCTATTCGGCCAAGCTGGCTCTCATATTTTGCATATAGCCCAATAGATGAAAGTTTTTTACATGTTATAGAGAAGTGGCTATGTGGGCTTAATGTTAAATTTTCTTTTATAAGTGCAGGACTGAATGTTAAACAGTCCCGCTATGTGATCTATATAAATTTAATATTTTATAACATTTGCAGGTGGATTATGAGATGGCATTGGAGTATGCGACCCAGAGTGGAGTGAACGAGGAACCAAGGGAAACTATATATATACAGGCGCTAGAAGCTGGATATAACTTCACTGAGTTGCATAGTTCCAACTTTGTCTTCAGACTGGTACAGTAGGAACATACCTAAAAATTCTTTTAATTATTTTCCCATTTCTGCACATCAAGATACATAATGCAAATATGTTTAGTGTCAACTTATAATTTGTCTCTCCATGTATTAAATAATGAAATTACATGCTCAAAGATAAATGTAATTCTCAATTTGCGGCACCAATTTCATGAAGACGATTATACGAATAGTCGGAGTTCTGTTATCTGCCCAGTTTCTTCTTTAATATTATGATTTTTTGGGTGATTGTGGATTCCTGGGAAAAATTATATACATAAGCCTTGGAGGTTTAAAAATTTGTTGTTTGAGCTTCTATGACTAGATCGTAGAGGCGCGTTCAAGGCTTAAGCCATTGTCTCGGTGGTAGCTCACTTTGATTCTCTGAGAAGAGAAAAAATTTGGTGGAACAGTCTCAATAGGTTCATTCACTAAAATTTTAGTTTAGGTTTCAATGTTTTTAATGCACGTGCATAGATGATGTGGTGCATCCGTCCCACCTAAATTTTCTGAAAAAAAGGAATCAAGCTTTATGGTTGGGGCTCTTTATCAGCCATAGACATTTTTTATAGGCTTCAAATTTTGAATTGCCTCGTAAGAGATTTTTATCACAACTAGGGTAATTTTATCTGGATTCGAAATTTTTAAGCTCTTTTAAATTTGAGTTACACCCAAGTTTTTTTTGAATACAGGCCGGGTCTAGATTTAAATCCAGACCAGATCCAAGTGACCTGAAATTCATTTGTACTCTCTCCATGGCTTCCAATTCTTTTAACTTCACAGATCATCTTCATCACCATTTCACTTTTTCTTTATGCAACACCTATTGAAAACTTGAACAACTTACGCCCACCACTAGATTTCAACTCAACGATCATGAACAATTACATCCACAATCCATCTCTTAAATACTGTAATTCATCCCCTATGGATGAGAGAGACCGAGAGCTTGAGAGTTGAGAGCTTATGAGAGAGATTAAGAGTTTAAAAGTCTTGACTTGAAATGAGATAGAGAGCTACTTGAGAGTTGATGAGAGAAACCAAGAAAGAGATGACTCTAAAAACACAACTTAAAAAAAAAGAGAAAGGAATTTTAGATTTAGCCATTTAGCCCCTCATTTAGGAAAAATCGGAGTTCCAGGCTAGATTTTTTCAAGTGATGCAAAAAAAAAAAAAAATTAAAACTTGAATCTGGGTGTAGATTTTTTTTACCATCCCTAATCACAACTAATCTAATAATTCTTTAATTTTAAATATTAACAAACATAACTCTGCGACATTATTTATTATTGAATATCAATCTTGCTTTGCATTTATGTTAATAATAATTATATGCCAATAATAATAATAATTATTATTATTATTATTATCTAGGGATAAGGACCGTTGGATCATCAAAATTTGACGAAAAATGACCAAATAAAACCCTTTTTGAAAAAAATAAGTGATATTTATATCCTCTTCCATCAATTGTCATTACATTGCCTAACTAATTGAATTTGACCTAGACCTAGTTAAATAACTATTATGTCCTCACCAAATTACAATAACTTTTGACTAAGTTTGACCTAATTAAATGATCATTATATCCTCATCAATTATTACAACTTTTTTATTATATATTTCATTTTAATATAATATATTTAAATTTATTATCTGTTTATAATACTTCAATTATATTTATATATAATATATTTAATATTCTATACCCTCACCTAGTTAGCATTTTTTTAATATTTAAGCTATATTTAATATAATACATTTTTATAATTTGTTTTATAAAAGTTAATAATTTGTAGCATATTTTAATTTTATACATTATCAATATATATTTATTATTTCTTTATGTATATTTCATATTAATTTTATATTTTATAATAAATTATAAAATAAAATTTTAATCAAACTAAAAAAACAAAAACAACTGCTTATTGTTTTATTAATTTGTATTAATAATTTTTTAATTAAATATATGTAACACACTAAATTGTACCACATGTCTCTGAAAAATAAAAGTATTGCATAAAGTTACATAAATACCCCTGTTTCTTATAATTTTTACAAAAAAAATTTAAAGAAAAAAATACAAATGTCACTTATTTTTAAAATGAGGGTCTATTTATTATTTTTGAAATTTTTGGGGGTCTCATTTCCCCTAATTATCGTCATCATCATCACAATAATGCTAAATGGCCGGATTAGAGGCGCCCGAATTTTGCCCGAATCGTATTCATTTCCATTTAAGTTCTCATAGCTTCAATAAATTATATTCCAAAAACTAAAAATTAAAATAAATAGCACTTAAGTCCTTCATATGTGAACATTCTATAACACAAGTTTCTTACTTTCTTGACTATTTTGACTATTAATAACTTTTAGAAGTTTTGAATATTTTGTGTATGTTTATTTATTTATGGAAAACTATAAATTACCCCATAGTGCTTCAAGTATTACCTACTTATTCCCCTCATATTTCATATTATCCAAAAAAAAAAATTCCCTACTATTACAAATATTATATTTAACACTAACCAGTTATTCTACTTTTACTAATCTACCCTCACATTTCATAAATTATTAATGTAATTTTTTTAAAATAATACTAAAATAACTAAAAAAATTAAAATCATAACATATTTATATTATCATATAAGGATGAATACTTTGGTTGTTTTATTTTTTATTTTTTTTCTTATTTTGTATATTATATTGTTATTAATATTAATATTTAATGCTCACTAAAAAGAATAAATATCTTCTAGTTTTTTTGTTCTTTTAAAACATAACTACTTAAAAATAATAAAAATATAAAATTGTAATATATTTATTCTTTCTCAAAAAGTATAAACACTAATTTATTTAAAACATAGTATTTTTTAAAATATTAAATTTCATTAATGACTTTTTTAGTGACAATAATATTAAATTTTTTTGAGAAAGAATAAATATATTATGGTTTTATTATTTTCATTATTGTTTTGTAATTGTGTTTTAAAAAAAACTAAAAAACTATAAGACATTTATTCTTTCTCACAAATTATTAAATATTAATGCATTAAAAATGTTAATATTAAAATAAAAAATAAAAATAACATAACAAAAATGTTTATCATTCCATGATAATATAAATATGTTATAATTTTAATTATTTTAGTATTATTTTAAAAAAAATTATATTAATAATTTATGAAAAATAATAATATGAGGGTAGATTAGTAAAAGTATAATAAATAGTTAGTATTAAATAAAATCTTTGTAATAGTAAAAAAAAAATTGAATAATATAAAACATGAAGGTAAGTGAGTAATGCTTAAAATACTAGGAGGAGAGCAATTTATAATTTCCCTTTATTTATTTTGAAGTTAGTCAAAGTTTATTGATTAAATCCCCGTAGGCGTCCATCTAGTTAAGTTCATTTTTTGAAAGTCGTCACTTAATTTTGTCCAAATTATCTCCACCCCAATAATTTTATGATCCAATTCTTTTTAAGGAAAGAATTTTTAAAAGTTATAAAAATTAACCATCTAAAAAATATTTGACACACCATTAAAATGATTAAATATTAAGATATCACTTGAAAAATATAATATTATTTATTTTTCTATTCTCATCTTACTTTCTATCAACTTCATCCTAATAAATCCTTACTCTATATTTGGGGTTATTTCCTTATATAGGTCAAAATAATCATACATTATAGACCAATATCTCCCCCTCCAAACTTCAGTTACATAGATATCTCAAAAATAAAAATAAAAAATAACTACAATACTCTTTCGTAATATCCTTTAAAAAAAATTAAAATATAACCACAATAATTTTTTTTATTCTTATTTTATCACTTTGTTATTTAATGAGTCTTTTGTTATCTTTTAAAGAAAAATTACCAGTTTCATTCCTGCTTTTATCTTAATTTACTTCTTAGGTCCTTAATATTTTTAAAACCTAATAGCATTCTTTTAGGAATGTAAATGGTCATTTTTTAAAGATAAAAATGGTAACAAAAAGGATGTAATTGAGTATTTTAAATAAATCAAAGATTTAGCAGGTAAATTGAGATAAATGCAGGTACGAAAGGGGCAATTTTCCTCTTTTTGATAAAGTGTTTATTTTGTTTTCTTACAAGAAAAGAAAAAAAAAAGAAGTCTTCCATGGCTTAGATTCGTGGTCAATGTAATCGAATATTTTCCATAGAGAAAGTAAGAGTCTTCCAACTTCAGCATCTGTGATGAAGTTAAAAAGACATAACTAGGGTTTACACTGGCATTGTGTTTTTCTTTAAGAATAGATACATCTCTTTTATGGTATTTCTAACATTTAATGGACAAAAGAACCAAGTTTTTTTCTTTTTAAAATCAGAGCCACATTTGAATAGATCTACATGTTCTCATTCTCATTTGCTGATACCACTGTTGTGTACATTGATGATGCTTCAATACATAACTATTGTAGTGTATAAGTCTTATATTATTCTTGTACTTTCATCTAAGTAATTGCAATACATAATTTTTTTTATAAGACTTTATGAATATAGTCTGATAAAAGTCGCGTAGTATTTTTATATTGTCATCTGTATTTTAAAATTTATATCTTTAATTAGGTCAATTATTATAATTGTTGTCACTTTCTTTTTTTTTATATTTACTCACATATACTTTGGGAGAAAGGGGAAAGACTCGACCCTTGATCGAAATGGTGAGCAAACAAGACGCCAGCCAATTCGGCTAGGCCTCGAGCTCGTTGCTGATACTTTATTAAAAAAATTAAATTAAAAATAATTATACTTGTTGATGCTCTTGAGATCAAATTTAATGTTAATGCTACCTTTTTCATTTTGAAATTAGTCTCCAATACTTTTACTATTTGCAAGATTCCAATTTAAATAGATAGAACATACTTTAAACATTGTAAAATACCTAGTATATCCTTAATCATAAATTTCTTAACTTTTTTCAAAAAAATAATTGGTTCTAAAATTTGAGATCAAATTTAATGTTAATGCTATCTTTTTTTTTTTTTTTTTCTTTAACTTGAGTACTAAAATAAAAAAATATATTTTTTTTTACAAACTATTTATTATTTCTAATTTTTAACACTTGTATAAATTTTATTTTTACAGTAAATTTAAACTAAGATTAAAATTTTTAATAAATGATAAAAAAGAAATAATAAATATTTAGTAAAAAAAAATTTATTCTAGTACATAAATAAGAAAGAAAAAAAAAGAGTACTAAAATTGAAAATAAAAATTAAGAAGGATATGAATAAAGGCATATTAGTTATTTTGTAATAATTTTGGTATATTCCATCTACTTAAATAATATCTTACAAATAATAAGAGTATTGGAAATTAATTTTGAAATGTGAAGGTGACAACAAGAATGATCTACTATGAAATTACTATATGATAAACTTATGGGAATCAATTGAAGAGTTTTTAAATTTGGCTATCATTTTTTATCGTCATGGAAGTATTAAAAAAGTAGACAATTTTGTAATTTGGTAATTTTGTACGCCGTTTATGTTATTTATATATGCCACTTGAAGTAAAACATTAGGGTTAAGTTCAAGAATGTCGATGTGGTGTTTTGATTAAAATGGCTTCAAAGACATATCGACCTTTTCGTTTCAACCATTACATAAATGAGATACGTAACACTAATGCCATATTTGTGGAGTATCTTTTTGATGTTGACTATAAAAAGTGGGCATGTGCTCACTTTGACGATACTTTATAATATTATGTAAAGTAACCTAGCAAAATATATGAATGCAATTATGAAATTCGAATAAAAGTTATCTATTCAAAAGCTTTGGTATAATATTATCAATAAACCTTGAGACTAGTTTTGTGCATATCAAGAATAAGCAGTTAAAACACATTCTCAACTTATAAAGTGGGATGAGAATGAACTTTAAAAAAAATAGATAAATATTTTTCATTTCAAGTATTGCCCTTAAATCTCTATAAGTCATTATTAAAGATGTGATCTAGATGAACATGTAACCATATTGTACGAGAGTTGCACTTATCGAGAATTTCAACTTAAACTACTCCTATGCATGCATGCATTTCTAGTCATTAATTTTTTGTCAACAATTTATGTTCTCTATATTATTACATTGATGCATGTTCACCGCATATGCATATAAAATTTATCTCATTGGCCTGCAAGAGGAATGGGAATGTGTAGATGTTCCAAAGATTTCTTTTTCGTTAGCAAAGTGTACCGAGGACCATGAGATAATATAATTCTATCTTAAAACATGTAGTCATTGTAAAAGGTGTGGTTATAATTGAAAAACTCATAAAACTATAATCTTGCTACATGTTACATAAAATTTTGTATTATATGATGAATGTAATTTCAAATATGTTAATTATTTTTATCCGCTGACATCTTTTGTTGCTTATATGCATATATTATTCAATATTTTATTACTAACTTGCAAGTTAGTATTGTTATTGTACTTAAAGATCTCCATATTGTTATTACTAACTTTTTTTTATTAATATTATATTATAATGTGTAATATTATCATTAATGTATAATATTTTATTATTAATACATTTGATTTGATAATCAATTATATTAATAATATAATATTCTTACATTTTTATAATATGTCATTATTTCATTCTATGTATAGTATTATTTTTCAATTTTGTAATAAGTTACAACTTATATAAAGGTTCTATTGTATAGTTTTTTGTTCACAATGAAATATACTTCCTTTATATTTCTCACATATTATTAGAGTTTTGATTTTTTTTATTGTCACTTTGTTTAGTTGGAGATTTACTGAATTTTTTTCAAAATCCATCGAAATCTACTGGAGTTTTTCGAAAAGTCACTGGAAAATTTTGAAAGTTTACCGTGTTAGCCATTGCCCCTCTCAGAAACCTCCAATAGTTTCAACGTCATCGACAAAGCATCAATCAGAGGTCAAAAATCGTCGGACTCGCCGCCTGAAGACCACTGCCGTCGGTTACTGTCACTTCAAATCTTGACAGTTCTACGATGACGTGGCCGACACCGCCTAGACCAAAATAATCCTCAGTCATCGACCATTCAAATACCTCCGAGTTTATGCCAATCGGAGGTCAGAACCGGGCCAGATGCCCCACCTAAAGTTTATTATTTTCTTTTAAGAGTCTATTTGTAAACTTTTCAGTATTTGAAGGTCAAATCGTAATATTCTATTCTTTCAGGGTATTTGTAATTTTCAAAAGTTTTAAGGTTATTTTACAATTATAATATGTGTAGAGGTTATTTGGTAATTTTAGAAATATTAAGGGGTCACTTTGTAATTATCAAAAGTGTTGGGTCAAGTTTTAATTATTAAAAGTTTTAAGGTAAAATTATAATTATTAAAAATTTAAGGGTATATTATAATTATTAAAAGTTGAAAAGGAAAATTTATTTTTCAATGGATAAATATAATATTTTTCAGCCTATTCACATTATCTTTTATTGACATAATTATATCTTATGGGCACAAGTTATGTGTAATTTTCTTAAAGACATGAGACTTTGACGCTATATCATTGGTGATGTTACTCTACCCAAGCAGTGGGATAATGAGAGTCTAAAAGCTCTCATTGACAGACTAAATGATTGGGATAGTAAAAATCATCATATTATTACATGGTTTCGTAATACATTCATCAATCTTCATTATGGTTTGATACTGCCAAATCACTTTGGGATTTTCTTGGACATTGCTACATAGCCACAGATCTTTCTCATCAATATCAAGTCCTGCAAAATTTGCATCATCTTCGACAAGAATCAAGGTAATCCATCACTGACTTTCATTCTTAGATGCAATTTATTTGGGATCAACTATCTCTTTCGGAACCAATTTGAAATAATAATGATGATACTCAAGCTTTTATTGTCTATCGAGATTATCAATGTCTGGTTCAGTTTCTTCTAGTCTGCAAGATAAATTTGAATCCCCTCGTGCTTCTCTACTTCATCGGAGGCCCTTACCAACGTTAGATCAAGCTATTGCTGATCTCATCTCTAAAGAAACAATGTTTGCTACTCTTTAGTAAGTTCGTACAAATACAGTACTTGCTACCCCGTAACATAAATCTAGCAGCTCCACTCAGTACAAAACATGTAATTATTGCCACTTATATGAGCATTCAGTTCTCAATTGTCCAACACATAAATACAAAAAATGTCAAAAAATTAGACCATGTCATTTTGAAAAAGATTGTCCCAAAAATAAACAATCTCAGGTATTACTTCTACAAAGCCTCAATCATTCTCTGCCGCTACTGCTGCCTAAGATACTACCAACTCCTCTTCTAACTTAACTAGTGATCTTGAATCTTTACTTCTCCAACTTCTATCAAACTCTAGTAACCTTTCCATTACTGCTTCTTCTGTCCTTTCAAGTAACTCTTGGTATTTTGATTCTGCATGTTTCAATCATATGACTTCTGATTCCACTATTTTCTCTTCAAAATCTCCTGCTTCCTATTTACCTTCTATCCAAACTGCTAATAGATCTTTCATGAATGTTAGTCACATTGGCCATGTGTCTTGCTCTAGTCTTTCTTTATCTGATACTTTCCTTATACTTAAACTCACAATAAATCTTTTATCTGTCGGTCAAATTTGTGAACTTAGTCTTAACATTTTATTTATTGCCTCTGGGTATTATGTGTAGGATCTAAAGATAAGTCAGACACTTGGGACAGCCGTAAAGTGGGTCATCTATATGAGTTCCTTTCTTTACACTTGCCATCTTCATCCCTTTCATCCGCTGCATCTACTTCCCCAGTATCATTATTACATCTCTGACATTCTCATTTGGGTCATACTTTAATAAGTCGTATCCGTTCTTTAGTATCCAGTGGCCGTTTAGGAATTGTTTCTGATAATAAATATAATTGTTTGATTTTTCCTTTAGCAAAACAACTAGCTTTACCTTTTAATAATAGTATTATTGTTTCGCATACTCCTTTTGATCTTATACACTCTAATAAATGGGGTCCATCTCCCAATGCTATTATAGGCGATCTCGATATTTTTTTATTTTCGTTGATGATTATTCTTGATATACATAACTGTTTCTTATGAAATAGAGATCAGAACTTATCAAAATTTATCATGATTTTGCTCAAATGATTAAAACACAATTTTCTTATTCCATTAAGATCTTTCGCACAGATAATGCCATGAATATAAAGATTCTGATTTTCTAAAACTTTTACAGGAACATGGTACTATTTGTCAAAGATCTTGTCCTTGTACAACTTAGCAGAATGAGAGAGCCGAACGAAAACATAGACATATTCTTGATACAGTCCGTGCTCTTCTCATCTCTGCTTCTTATCCTAAACAATTTTGGGGTAAAGCTACTTTAACTGCTATCTATACAATCAATTGTGTTCATTCCCCTAAAACAGAGAATAAGTCATTGTATGAGTGTTTATATGGAATCCCTCATAATTATAGTCTCCTCAAAATTTTGGTTGTGTTTGTTTTATTCTACTTCAAAAATATGAACATACCAAACTTGAACCATGTACACGATTATATTACTTTTTAGGATACGGGATAGAACATAAAGGTTATATGTGTTAGGATCCCATCTTTAAATATCTTCGCATCTCTCATCATGTCATATTTCTTGAACACAAAATGTTCTCCTCCGTATTAAACTTTCACTCTGTGTCTCCACCCACTTTTCAGTTCTTCACAATAATACTATTGAGTTGTTTTCTGATACTTCCTTTAAGTTTCATAGAGGTGATCCTACTGATACAATGCTTGCTTCTGAGCCTCCCCTCTTACCTGAAGGATCTACTCTCGACATCTCTAAGGCCTTTTCTACACCCTTCATTCGTCGTTCTTCTCGGGTAAAAGAACTTCCTGTTAAACTTTGTGATTATTACTGTTTTTTCACTACTCTTTCATTATATGAACCCCAATCCTATTCCAATGCTAGTTCTAACCCTATTTGGTAACAAATAATTGTAGAATTACAAGTTCTTGAGAAATCGTATACTTGGAATTTTGTTTCTTTTCCACCTAATAAAACTGTTATTAGTTGTAAATGGGTATACAAGATTAAGACTAAGTTTGATGGATCTATTGAGTGATATAAAACTCATCTTGTTGCACAAGATTTTACTCAGGAATATGAAATTGATTATAAAGAAACTTTTGCCCCTGTTGCTAGCCTTACTTCTATTCAGAGTTTATTAGCTATTGCTACAGTTCATGGTTGAACGTTATTTCAGATGGATGTGAAAAATACCTTTCTTAATGGTGATCTTTTAGAAGAAGTTTATATAAAGTCTCCTCCGGTTATCCACATCCACCAGACACAGTCTGCAAGCTTTGTCAAGCTTTATATGGCCTTAAACAAGCTCCTCGTGCCTGATTTGTAAAATTTAGTAGCACTATTTCTCAATATGATTTTCAGTCCAGTCCTTATAACTCAGCCATTTTCATTCGCAGAACAGATCGTGGTTGTATTTTATTACTTCTTTATATTGATGATATGATTATCAAGGGTGATGATCTTACGGGAATTTCTACTCTTAAGGACTTTCTTCAACAATATTTCGAAATGAAAGATCTTGGTAACCTTAGTTATTTCCTTAGCCTTGAAGTACTATCCGACTCTACTGGATATTATCTCTCTCAGGCTAAATATGCATCCGATCTTCTTGCTAAGTTAGGTTGACAAATAGTAAGAATGTCTCCACTCATCTAGAGTCTAATGCTAAACCCTGATCCTTTGATGGTACTCTTCTTAGTGATGCTACCCTCTATCGTCAGTTGATTAGTAGTTTGGTCTACCTTACAGTTACTTGTCCGAACATTGCTCATGCTGTTCATGTTGTCAGTTAGTTTATGGCTGCTCCTTGTACATCTTATTATGCAACAGTTCTTCATATCCTATGTTATCTTAAAAGTACATTTTTTCACAGTTTCCATTTTTTTTGGCTCATTCTCCTCTCATGTTACAAGCTTATATTAATGCGGATTGGGTGGGTAATCTTACGAATCGATGATCAACTATTGAATTTTGTTTTTTCTTTGATAATTCTCTTCTTTCATGGAAAAATAAGAAACAGATAGCTACTACTCACTCGAGTACTGAAGCTGAGTACCGTGCTCTTGTTGATACTACCCAAGAGATTGTTTGGCTCCGCTGGTTTCTTGAAGATATGGGTACTTCTCACACTGGACCTACACCTCTTTATTATAACAATTAGAGTGCTATTCAAATTACTCACAATGATGTTTTTTTATGAACGAATTAAGCACATTGAAACAGATTGTCACTTTGTTCGGTAACATGTTTCTTATGGAATAGTTACTCTCCACTCCATCTCCTTTAAAGATTAACCTACTGATATTTTCATCAAATCTCCACTTCCTGGTCATTTCTAAATTTTAATCTCCAAACTTAAGCTTACTTCTACTTCACCATATTGAGTTTAGGGGGGAGGGGTATTAATATGTAATATTTGTTGTCACTGGATCTAATACACGTAGGTGTATGCATGTGTTATTGTGCTTATTGCCTAAATACATATCAAATACAAATTCTTACGTGGCGGAAGCGTGTAAATTACAATAAACACAATAAATGAATATATTAATCACATTAATATATTAATAAAGGTTGAGAACTCACCTCAACTTGTAACGTTAAACATATATATCCCTGGAAACAAACTCTTATGCAGTTCTAGTCACTAACACGGTAGGCTTGGTAAGCTAGAACAACAGCTCGATATCCAGTACGAGATTAACTCTTAATCTCCAAAATGATTGGGTGTGTGTTTATATTATTTTCTCCAAAATGATAAGAAATGGAGAATTTGAAACAATCAACCATTGCTTCAATTAAATCTATAGAGAAAAATGAAACAATTTCATTTTTCCCTATTTTTTTCTTTCTTCTTCTTCTTCTTTTCTTTCTATATTTCTTCTCCACCTCCCGGCTAACACACCCACCAAAAAACATCTCTCTCTCTCTCTCTCTTTCTTTATACATATATATATAATAAAATAATAATATATTATATATTATATAATAATTGTAACGACCAAAATCTCATATCGGGCAGACTCGTCCAAAGTGAAGGCCTTATAAAGAGAAATCCCCCCTACCCTTGTAAGGCGCTTTTTGGGGATGGTGATTCGTTCCGCCCATCAAGGACAAAACTGTGAGGGGAAGGGACGTGTGCGTGAACTCTAAAATGGACAATACCTTGCACAGGGATTCAGGTGGGCTCTTTCAATAATAATAATATTATAATAATATAATGGGTGCTTAGCACCCAAATATAATAATATATATAATATTACATAATAAATATAGAATGATTATTTAACAATTAAATAATTATAGTGTGAAATGACTATTTTGCCTTTCATAAATAGTTACCAAGTTTACCCCAAAATTTTCAAACAAAGATGATTTAAATATTGATTCACTGGAAGCTTGCTTTGTCTTGATTTGCTAGACTATTTGCTTATTATTTTGTCTGTCTATAGGTTTTTAATCAACTAAATCTCAATAATGTACTCCCTTACATTACCTTTATACCTTATTGAAACAAGGTTAGCCATTTTGTACTTATTTCAACCTTTTCATTTTTGACAAAGACTTTCTCTATTTCTTTCATTTATTTTAATTAATTTTTGCTGTCAGTGGAATCTGTGATTATTAAAATGGAACTTCCATTTATTTATTTTATGGTGGATCAAGATCGCACTCTTCTCTTATTACGAATCACAAGGCAATCACAAAGTATGCCTATTACAATAAAGATCACAAAGAAAACTCTCTTTTGTACTCACTTTTTTTTTTTAGACAAAGGATAGAAAGGCCCAAATGAGACTTTTGGACAAAGGTGGTGGAGGCGTCATGCATGATTCAATTAGTAAATAATAATTATTGATTATTTGTTGTATTTAACACTTAAATACAGATACGTATGTATTTTCGTGGTAGTGCCGAATATTGTTGGATTAAACAATTTAATCTTGCACGCTGCCCCAGTGCACAACGAGTACACTCTATATCGTGGGACTCCCTAGGTCCTACACCTGATTTGTCAAATGAAACTATTCTATGAGTCCGTGGGCAATGCCCTACGCACACATTATAGATATACAAATCAGCGTGTTGAACCATGCAAGTTAAGGTTACAACGCATACGTATAATCCTTTCGTCATGATATCCTTGATGTATTGGGGATATAGATTATCACCGTCAAATCCCCTAGTGTTCATATATGCCTTATCTCCAGACTCGTATCTCATTGAACAATATGTGCAAACTCTTTTGCCATATTGTTCCACCTTGGTGGAACTTTTTTCTGGGATTGATGCTTGTGACTACAAGACTTTCTGAGATACAGTCTCGAAGCATCTGGATATCTAATTCCATATGGAAGCTGACAGATCCCATATCTGTACACACCAGACTCCATAAGTATCGGACCATACTTAGCGACACCTAACGGTCACATTATGAAATGTCTGTGATATGTGTGGAACCAAATTGTGGTGGATCACTTATAAGTCTACCGTGGTATTTAGGTCAAAGGACCACGTATACTACTCAACTCGAGAGAACCCTCCGTTGACGGCATACATTGGGTGTCTATCGGAGGCCATCGTGAGTCTGTCTCATATCCAGTCCTAACTGGATACCCATATGTCAATACGAGCTCCAAGCTCACGATCGGCTAAGAACGACCATCTATACCTTATAAGTACGACATATGTTGATCTATATATAAAGGTATCCACTGACAGACCCGCATCGACAGATATAGATCAGAGACAATTATTCGAGAACATATTTACGCAACTAACATTTTCTAGCACCCGATTGCAACTTTTGTAACTATACAGGTACTAGTATATTCCCAGGTCTATGTCCAATTACAGATAAGGCTCCAACTTTTAGATCTTTACTGAGTATTATAATCAGCTAATACTTAACTGTACTAACATTTAGCAATTATATGTCTTAGCGTGGCTAACTATAAGCCCTTATCTAAACTCCTTTAGATCTGATCTGAACTCCTTCAGATCCACAATATCTATAACGTTACATTGCATAATACTATATAAATGGGTATTAGCGATTTAATGAGAATATACACTTATATAAAGACACAAGTATATGTATATTCAGGAATGGAATATAAACACCGACCCTAACAATATTATCATTAATGTGTAATATTATATTAATAATATATTTAATTTAATAATTAATTATATTAATAATATAATATTCTTATATTTTATAATATGTAATTATTTTTATTTATGTATAATATTATTTTTTTATTTTATAATAAATTATAATTTATATAAAAAATTTATTGTATAATTTTTTATTTATATAAAATATATTCCCTTTTTATTTTTTACCGTTAAAATATTTGTTAACTTATGTTTTGTTGTGCAGATGATATTACCATTTTATTGATAAGTACAATGCTTTTAGTTTTTTTTTCTTTTTATCTATGTTTTAGATATTGTTATTGTAGTTTTTTTTTTTAATATGTTGTGTGAATTATATTGCCGTATTGCATATTGTTATTAACATAGAGACAATAAGATTAAGATGATATCAGTTCCATAAAAAAGAGAGAGACCACATTCCTCAAACCCACATCCGTTCCATTTGAAAATATGCAAACAGTATCAATGACAATCAGGCCAATAATTGAATATATCCTTCAAATAAAAATTAACCATAGTATCCATTCGAATTGTCAAGGTCACCAATAAAAGAAGTCACATGAATTACCTCAATTGTTGCAATTGTTGCACTATATATTATAGGTGATGTAACGCCATTTGTACTCTTTCTTTATGGGCTCTAATTGTTAATTATAGGTGCTTATCAGTGCACCAATAGGAAGGACAAGTGAACAAAGTTTTATTTAAGGCATTGTAAAAAATCGTCATAAATTACTAACTGTATGAAAACACAATAAGATTGAAGAAATAAACTGTCTAACATCTTCAAAACTTGAACCCCTAATTTAAATAAGCCGTATGAGAACCCTTGACCTAAGTAAGTAGGCCGTATAAAATTTTTATTTGAAGCATTGTAAAATCGTCGCAAACCACTAGTCGTAAAAAAATATAATAAGACTAAAGAAATAAACTCTCTAACCTTAAGATTGAAGCAATAAACTCTCTGACCTCTTCAATACTTGAACCCCTAACTTAAGTAAATAGTATAAGACTGAAGAAATAATTTTTTTAACCTTTTCAGGATTTGAACCCCTTATCTTCAATAAATTCTCTAATCTCTTCATGACTTAAACCCCTCCTCTTCAGGACTTGAACCCTAGCCTAATGTCACAGATTATTTTTTGAACTTACGCGGTCTTAAACACTTTTCAAGTGTTAAGCAGTCTACAAGATCAATTACTCAAAGAAAGAGAAGAAGAAGAAGCACATCAAGTATTTGAGAGAATGCTTTCGTATATTAATACTAAAGAGAAATTACAAAACTATAGAATTACAACTCTTGAAATATTTAGAAGATGGTCTGCTCAAATGAGAGTTTTATTTATTTATAGTTAAAATTATATACAATAAACGGTTAGGATTACTCTAATCTAGCAGTCTACATTTAAAGAGGAGACTATACAAAAAAATTATTTTAAAGATGCCACCTATCATAAGAATATTCTAAGAAATATACTATTTCTAGAATACTCTCCTACCTATCACACAAATATAACATTAACACAAGTCAATTGAGACTTTTAAAAACTTCAGCCTATGTAACTCTCTATAGGTCAAATACTATCTTGATGGTCTTGTCACGCGCCAAATATTTTAATAATTACTTATGAACATTTGGAGCGTAACATTAATAAGGGGGTGAACAAGCTAAGCCACTAGGGTAAGTCTTTTGGTGCACTCTATATGTGTATAGTTATTCTTATAATTAATTAAAAATAATATTACACATATTAAATTATAATTTTAAATTTTAAATGAGATATTAAATAATTATTAAATTTTTAATTTTTATAATTTTTTAAAATTATTTATTTTTTTATTTAATAATTATTTCACACCTTATTTAAAATTTATAATATAAAATATGAATTAAGAAGTTTAGCATTAAAAAAAATTCAAAATCATTCGAGTTATCAAAATTAATATGGAACACAATTTTTTTTTTTAAATGTTACAACACACACTTATAAACTATCAACATATAAAATTAAATCTTTAATTTAGATGAACATCACAATAAAGACTGCCAATTAGGTTAGCACCCTCTACTCAATGTGAAACACGATTAATCCGTGGAGTTTCCAAAACTTGCTCTCAGTCGCTCTTTCTTCGCTTTAAAAGAATTTTAAATAAGATATAAGAAGTTTAACATTAAAAAAAAAAACCAAAGTCATCCGAGTTACCAAAATTGATAGGGAACACGAGTAATCCGTGGAGTTTCCAAAACTCGCTCTCAGTCGCTCTTTCTTCCCTTTAAAAGCATAGCTACGCATCTTTCCCTCCCATATTTTCTCCTCATATTTTTCATTCTTTTTAAAATAAAAAAAAAAACAAAAGTCCAGAAAAAACGAAATTCTGAAAAACAAATTAAAAAAAGTTTTAAATTTACTCTGTTTAATTTATGCACAGTATCTCCAAGATCTCTGAATTGCAAAAACCGCAGGCATTGCACGAACTGTAACGAAGAGATATGGCACGGCAACAAATCGCGATTCTCGGAGCCGGAATCTTCGTGAAATCGCAGTACATTCCGAGACTCGCCGAGATCTCTGATCTCGTCACCGTTAAATTCATTTGGAGCCGTACCGAGGTAATCATCGAATTCCTTCACTTTCTTTTTTTTTCATTTCGTTCATAATTTGTTTGTTTACTAATTTATTTATTGTATTTTTTTATTGAAAGGAATCGGCGAAAAGCGCGGTGGAGATTGCGCGGAAGCATTTTGCTGACGTGGAGTGTGTGTGGGGAGATCATGGACTTGATCGGATTATTAAAGATGATTCAATTCCTTGCGTTGCTGTGGTGCTTGCTGGACAAGCTCAGGTTAATTTTCTTTCTTCCGTGAAAATATTTCTTACTAGTTTTTTTTAAAAAAAAAATGTTTTGTACTTTGATGTTATTTGAAGCTTTGGGATGCAATTTGGATATAATCTCAGAAAAAATGGACCTCTTAGGCTAGTTTCGTTATGATTGAATACTTTTTTACTACTGTTTTGCAAAATTAACATGAGATTAAATTTTTTTTTAAAAAAAAATTGCATTTTTAACACTGAGATTAGTTTGGTAGCACATTTCCAAAAAAAAAATAATAATAATGACATGGCTTTGATACTTCTATCTGGAAAGTTTTTGAAAAATCAAATATACATTGCTAAAAAAGATTGTTTAGTTCATAAAGAAAGGGGTTAAAAAGATCTTTTAGTTGTTTTGAGATTAAAACTAACTTTCGAAAAGTAAATTTGTGTTTTTCAAATGCCATGTTTTAGAATCTGTAGCGAATATGTCATCAATTTATTTCAACTTTTGAAGCATAAAACTGGGTTCAAATAGTGTTAATGAACACTCTCTTCTTGTTTTTAGCCATTAAATTACTTAATAGGATTATATTTGGAAATTGTCTCTGAAAAAATTCCCTGCCAAATTTTTTGTGAAACTTTTCTGTACTGTGTCATGATTAGATATCTAACAGTTTAATTAGGAGGAGAAACATGTTCTTATTCTTTGGGTTCTAAGATGGTGCGCAAATTTCGGTACTATTGTTGTATGGAGTGGTGGTTCTGATAGGGCCTCTCTGGTGAATGATTTTTTTTCAGTTAAGTAAATGTTAGTACAGGTACTGCATAGAGTCGGATGGATTCAGAAATCCAAAGAAGTTAAACTGAAATCTATCAATATGTAAAATTGAACTTCTTTTAAGATAGATCTTCAGCACTCCCTCTTTGCATTTCTTGGTTGACTTTGCTGTTAAGGTTCCAATGTATTATTAATGGCAATCTGCATTTATGAGCTGTTATTATAGGTTGGATGTTTTCACTTATCAGTTAACTGATCATGCAGGTTGATATGTCATTGAAGCTTCTGAAGGCAGGCAAATATGTCATTCAAGGTAATTTATCCAAACTAACACAAATGACAGCAGGTTAACTAGATGTTGCTTTTCTATTAGAATCCCACAAGGCCACAATCTTCTATGATTTTAGATCAATATACACTGCTTCTCAAATTCCTGAACACCCCACGCAGCGCCGCGTGCCCCCACCACCCCAAAAGAAAAATAAAGTAGATTTTTATGTGTTCTATTAAAGAAAAAAAAAAAACACAAACACCTTCAGGACTTTGCATTAAATATTAGCTTTGTGTCTACAAATCTTATTTTTGGTGTTTCTATAATTCTCCTTAGTAGAATGTACTAAAATTGCTATTTTGTTTTGACATGCCTTGCTTTCTGTGTGGTCACCTTGGTGGGTATGAAGAGAAACCGGCAGCAACTTGTAAGTCGAATACAGTTCAATCAGTTGACATGGTCCATTTGTTCTTTAAACTTTTCTTAATAGAAATGGCATGATTGTTATTTCTACCTGTAGTCTTTTTTGAGCAATGAGTTATTATTTATAGGTAGTTATTTATAACCTGAAAAATGAATTCATGGGAATTTTACAATTTAGGGGGTCACTGAGATGAAGAAAATCTGGTGTGTGGTTTCCACTGGATCCATTCTGTTAAATTCATTGACTCTGATTTGTCTATCAGTGAACCCCTCTATTCGTGATAACAGGATATATGTGCTAAAAGATGATAAAATGTTAAAAAGATGAAAGCTATACCTCTAGATTTACGATAAGGATTACTAGGATTTAGAAAACCTGGAAGTATAAAATGTCTGTCTTCTGTATTAACAGGAAATTCCACCCACTCACATCAGCTTTTGGGGGAAAATGGTTTCCCTAAATTATTATTGTCCACTAAATACTGCATAATTATTTTTCTACACAACTTGTAGTCTTTTCTAATCCAAGCACAAGTCTTGCTCGAGATTAGTCATTAACCAATTTCCTGATTGTACATTGGAGAACTAGGTGATGTACAGATGTGAGTTGTTCGTGTTAAATTTACCTGTTAAATAAGACTGTATTGCCTAATCATAGATATATAACGCTTTCTTTACTAATTAGCTTGAGGCAGCTTTTATTACTGAATCTGATTTATTACCAAATCTCATGGGAGTAATCTGGATTCTCATTGAATCTCTTGATTTCATTTGAAAGTGATATGATAAGGCAGTTACATCCTGTAACCTATTCTTTTCAGCATTTTGGTCATTATAATCTTCTGAGATATCTCCTCCAATGTTACCACATTCAAATAATTTTCTTTTTGACATAAATATTAATAATCTATTGCTCCTGGGAAAATTACCAGCCATTTTGTCTCCCTATATTTTCTTTTGAAGTTATGTTATAACTTTGGGCGATATGATATCTATATCACATTCTTGCTAAATCCCTTATATTTATTGCATCCATTGCTGCTCTCAAACAATATTTTATTAAAATATGAATAACTTAGTGTTGATGAAATTTCGGTTCTTTGGCCACTAAAAAGTTATTTGATAATGCAGCTGTTAGTGAGATAGAAAATTCACTCTCAAGATATAATTCTATATGTGCTAATTTACCTGGTCGACCAATTTGGGCTGTAGCAGAAAATTATTGATTTGAACCTGCCTTTTTTGAGGTATTTGTTTGTGGCATATTTGATTTATCCAATTTATGGCTTGCAAGAAGCTCATTATTGCTTTTGCAGTCCAAGAAACTAATAGCTGAAATAGGGGATATGATGAATGTCCAAGTTATCATTGAAGGTTCGATGAACAGTTCAAACCCGTACTTCTCAAGCTCTTGGAGAAGAAATTTTACAGTATGTATTTCATAGTAAATTTTGTTGATTCAAATATCATATAAAGATACACTAGCATTTACCATCAACATGTGTTGTATCTTTTTGATGCAATCTATTGTTAAGTTTGATTGTCATGAAATGGTTCATGTGAAGATTTAGGACAGAATAATGCAGTCATTTTTATTTCTTTTGGGTGGGGCTTGATCTAAAATGAATTATGGAATAAAATTAAGAGAACGAAAGGGGAGAAAAATGGACGATATTAGGGGTAGGAATCAAAACAATATGTTAAATAATCCAGCAATGACATCAAAGTCTGCTTTAAACTAAAACAAAGGGCAATATTTATAGTGTTGAAGGATGTGATTTAACTAGGAAAGTAGAAATTTACTTCAATCTACTCAAACAACCTCAATAAGACCAAAATAGACTAGAGCTATTAATGCTCCTCTTTTCTTGGATCTCGATATCATTGGACAGCTCATATAATTTGGAAAATGGCTAGTTATTTGTTAGTGAAATTTGTCATTCTTCTTTCAAAAATAATAATAAGAAAATTAAGACCTAACTATACTAGAATAAGAAAAAAAACATTTCAAAAATTGGAATCAGGCTATCTTAGGGTAGAAATTATGTCTACAATTACAGACTAATAGAATTATGGCTAAAATGAACTTTTATTTTTCCATGTTATATGTCTTTCAAAATCCTAAAATTCCAAGGGACTCCCTAAATTGTTTATGCAATAGTTTCTCTTACATTAATATCATTCTTGAATGTATAGTTTCATGCCATTTGCTGACAAGTATATACTCCTTTGTGGCAGGGAGGTTTCATTCTAGATATGGGGGTGCATTACATTGCTGGATTGAGGATGGTAATCTTATAGTTCCCCACACTCAATGGTGATAAAATTATGGTTTCGAGTTCTAAAAAATAACGTCTTCCTTTTTCTTGCTAATCTATTTTTCTACTCTCTACTCTTCAACTCCATGCAAAATTGCTGACAGCTAGGACTGTAACAAATCACTTTCCAGAACCTCACTTTGTTGGACCAGCTCACAGTAACAAAAAGTGATATTCAAGGATGTAATGGCTTTTTCTTTTTTGTGGTTTCGATCTTCTGAACCTCCCTTGGTGGAACATATCTCTTTGGAAACTAGTAAAACGTGTTTGTGCAATCACAATTACAAGCCACTTAGGGGTGGGGAATTAGATGATTTATGCTATTTATGGACCAACTAATTGGTAATTTAGGGTGACGAAAGGCAGTCAATTTATTATGATGCAAATATTGAGTTCAAAATAGGCTATTTGATTTACCATTTGCAGCTCCTACAGTTTTCAATTTAAAGAATACTACTTTTTGTTTTCTAGTTTGTTAATTTACAAGCCAACCTACTCCCCCCTACCCCATTTTGGAAAAGTATAAAACCCAAGAGCATTAAAAGAAAAGCCATTAGATTTTTGAATACTACAAATGGAACATATGTGATGATGCATGCTTTCTAATGAAATTGCCATTTCATCTTATCATCCACTATTTTATTTTTCTGAATAGTAATAAATTGTTTTTAAATGCTAATAAAAAAAATTACTTTCAAATTGAGGAGAACATGCTGATAGATAATTTGTGGTTTGAGTCAAGATTGAATATTTGGCTATTGTTGAAGCATCTGGCTTCAACCTTATTGCTGATAAAATTACTAGGCTTATATTTTAGATAAATAGGTTTCTGCTGGCACATTGTATTATTATGTGCTGAATATGATTTTCTTGTCATTGTGAAAAGCTTGTGGGATGTGAGGTTGTGTCGGTGTCGGCGATGACCTCTCATGTAGATAAAACTTTACCTCCCCCTGATATCATATCCTCCAACTTGTAAGTTGTCTCTTGAACACTGTTGGTTTTTGAGAAAGTTTTTTGATACAATCTAAAGATGATAGTATCAATTTTTCCTTGTCTCAGTCAACTTGAGAATGGATGCTCTGGTGTTTTTGCAATGGTTGTGAACAGTAGATCACCCAAGGCATGTGGTAAAGCAATCATTTACTTCAAAAATGATACATGTCCATTTATTATTTTTTTTCTCATATTCTTTGGTACTATAGATATTATGGCGAGTTGTGGGCTTGAAGGGAGCACTACAAGTTGAGCGTGGAAACCAAGGTGGACGCCATGGTTATCTGGTATCCTGAAATTTTACATTTATTCTAGTAATGGGGGAGTGTATGTAGTTTTAAGAATCACAAATACTTGAGAAATTTGGTTACCCTTAAGACTCGTCAACTGTTGTTTTTATTTCTTTCCACCTTGAGACTCGAAATTGTTTTCTAGATCCATTTGTGAGAAATCACATCCGTCACTGATATCTCACAATGAATCACAGGTTACACTATATAGTGCTGATGGAAGTAAAAGCTTCTTCCATCCATTCTGTGGAGTGAATGAAGAATTGAAAGCTTTTGTCCATGACATTTCAGAGGCAAAGGTAGTATAGATGCTAATTTTCTTGCATATTTTCACATGTGGCCTTCATATTTTATGTAGTAATAGCTGTATTTCTCCTCTCGCCAGTGGATGGTATATACAGCTATGTTCCAAAAACCAGACTATTACTAGTTTATCTAATCTAAATTCTACTTACAAGACCCAGCTTTTCCATCTGATAGTATCTTACATTGCAGTATCTCAAAAACGTCCTAGTTTATTTAGCTTAAGAACATTGCCTCTTTCATATAGCTTTTTGTTTGTTCTGCCATTTTGGCAGGCTTCTTCGTGGTTTGTATTTGTATTTTTGTGGTCCTCATCATCTAAATGAAGAAAATTAAAATTCTATTAAAGTCCTAGGGTTACTTTTTCTTGGCTTTCATGATTTAATTTTGCTACTGAAAATGATCCTCTTCACTTCTTTGTAACAGAAGGGGAGTGCCCATGCAGCCGATCCTCGCAGCTCTTTTCTCGAAGGTGCCAGAGATGTCGCTGTTCTAGAAGCAATGCTTGAATCTGGATCAAAACACGGAGCCCTAGTTCAGGTGAAAAAATTCTAGGGTTAGAATTGGATCCTCTGCTTGTTAACACAATTTAATCAGCTAGGAATATGATTGAGATACTCTTTCTCCTTTTCCAAATGTTCAAGTTCAAGTGATCACCTAGAGAATAGCTCTTACAAGAATGTTTTAATACTCAAAAACTTCGTGGGAATATTGACTCTAAAGACATTGATTTCCTGCTACAGTTATATCAATAAAGGTTTTACTCAACGAAGACCTCATTGTTATCATCTTTATCCTTGCACACGAATGTTTTGGACCTGGGTTTTAGATCTTGCAATTCAAGTATGAGTTCTGGTAATTCTTTAAGTGGCAATCAAGTGAGTCTGGTTAAATCATATTCTCTGCATGTAATGAATCATTCGTCCCATATTTAATTTGATGCGAAGATTTAATCCACCGTTGGTGGCATTCTATATATATATATAATAATGTTACATTTTTTAAATAATAGTTTAAATTTTTTATTTTAAATTAATATATTAAATAATTATTTGATGGTAAAATTATATAAATTTTAAAATTATTTATTATATTATTTGATTATTTAATAATTATTTGATATATCATTTAAAATAAAATAATTAAAAATACTATTTAAAATATATAGCATTATTTTATACATAAGAGAAAGAAAAAAATGATATAACGGGTTATGTTGCTCACTTTATGATAAGTGACACTACTATATGCGTTCATTTGATTAATTCATGACTTTAGTATTGTTCAAGATATAGTGCAAAATTGTATTACATGTTCAGTTGCTCACCAAATCTATATTATATATGTTTGATGAGAATATAGGTGAATGAACGTATCTCGTCTCCTTTTAAACTGCTTCAAGTCATTTAATGTCATCTTTTATCCACAATTTTTTTGGAATTGCAGCAGCATGTGGAGGGTAGGTTAAGAGTCAAGAGGCTTTCCCCGGTGAGCAGGGAAGCTGGCTTAGAATTAGATAACACCTTTAACTTAACCCCACATATGAAATGGACATGTATACCGATTGATGAAACCTACCCAACATGGATGAAAAACAAATTAAATAAATACCCATCAAGTGTTCATAATCTTGCAACTCAAATAGGTGATGCTGCCTATTTTAATAGGTTTGGGTCTTATTTTTATAACACTTATTATTAAATTAAAAGACTACCCGAATAAGTTATAATGCCTACTCAATTTTACAAATTCAAAACCAACCCATGATCAATCACTTGTGCTATTTAATGGCAAAATGTAATTTATGTTGTCAAAGGTAAGATGAGATTAGAAGTAATCTAAATTTCTAATCTAGGGGAGTTGGTTGAGTCACAAATAGGCAACTTGAAATAGAGACCATTGCTGCAAAAAGAAAATGACACAACGAAAGATAATGAAAAGCAATAAATTGTTGATTGCACAATGCCAATGCCGTTCACAAAAAGTTAGAACTTTTGCAAATCTATCACTGTGGTTTCACATGTGCTATTCAATCAACCTCCATTTAGCCTTTCTGGTAGTTGGGGAATTACTTCCACGTCTACATAAATGGAGAAAAGTTATCTAAACACTTATTATTATTATTATTATTATTATTACAGTTGCAAGATAATTTTCCCAATTAATTGCTTTAATTCTGGCATGGGAGACAATTGATATGTGAACCAATTCTAATTAATTGCTACTATAAATTGGCATCACTTTCAAAAGTTCGTTTTATTTCTTTGTTTAAATTTTTTTTATAAGTAATATAAAGTATAAACTTATGAAGAGTACATTTTGTAGGGATAAAACAAAACTTTGTCCCCATGAAAATCCTTTTCAGAATTGAATTTAGCATAAAAGAGCATATGAAGATTTCAAACATTACATGTTTATGTTTCCAGAAAAATGGGTTCATTTTCATGAAATAATTGTAAAAAAAAAACATGTGCACTCTCTAATTTAGGTCAAGGGTTTGAACTTTGGTGAGTTTAGAGAGTTTTATTTTTGTAATTACTAAGAGGTAGTTATTCCAATAAATATTGGCATTTATTAAAAAATTAAGAGAAAAATTAAGACAATTATTCCATTTACAATTGGTATTTATTAAAAAATCAAGAGAAAAACTAATTAAATTATCAAACTACGGAGTGTTAATTAACAAATAAAATAAATTTTAAAAAAAGATTGAGAATTTATTACCTCTATATTGTTAAAATCTTGAGACTCTTCAATTGTGGAAAAAAAAACTAATCTAAACCAAATAAAACAATAAAATATATAAAGCTAGAATTGGTGGGTGGAGAAGAGGATGAGCTATATTCCAAACCAACCATGCCTACCACCATTTCTCTTTCATTATTTTTCTCAACTGCTAGTGAAAAAGATTGGACACAACTTGATATTATAAATACAATAAGTTACATGTTGTTTTCAAATTTTCAATTCCCACCCAATTCTTGTTAATTTACTCTCAAACATCATAGAAAATTTCAATTTTGAGCATGCCCCTAATTCAATTACTTGCTGACAAAATGAAATCAATTGCTTCTCCTTTTACCACAATTTTTTGCCAAACTTTCTTTCTTGTCTATATGTACTAATTAAATAATTATGTAGTGGCTGAATGACAAGGATAAAGTGTGAAGAGATGCTTATAATTTACTTTAATTTGAATTGCATTCTGCTTTCTATTTTTGTTTCCTCTAGGTAGTGTAATTGGTTTAATTGGGTAAATGTAATATGGTTTTGAATTTTGTTTTTCTCACATTTTATTGAAAATTTCTCAGTCAGTGCTATTATTTCAAATCAATAAAATATATATATATATATATTTATGACTTTTTAGGTATAAATATTTGTATCTTTTTAAAATATAAATATTTATTTTCAACTAAAATTTAGAGTTGGATTTTACTTAAAAGAGTTTTTACAAAGAAGTCCGCACTTAAAAAAAAAATCGTAATGTGAATGTCTGCGGTTAGAAAGTAATTCATATATATTCAGGTATTGATATCTGCATATATTTAAAGTATAAAGTCTTAAAATGAAATCATATTTATCTTAGTCTAAGTTAAAACAAGGCCGTTTAAGATGTCTGCACTTTAAAAAAATATATGAATGTTTGCCGGCAGAGAGTTATATAATTTCAACATAACGTCATTTTTAAATTAACAATGTTGCATAGCTGAAATACACATTTAAAATGTCTGAATATTTGCATTTTTTTTTTATATATAGTAACCTAAGTACATGGGATATTTGGTGATTTAACAATTTTGTTTTGATAAGAATTGTAAAGAATATTAAAATTGAGAGTTATAAGAAGTTTAAAATATATGGGACACGCATAAAAAAATTTAGGATGTATGAGATACGAAGAGAGAAATTAAACGAGACTTAGAGATTCAAAAAAAGCAAGAAAAAACGTAGAGCTAATAACAGAGAAAAGTGTCGAGGCGCCAAAATCAGTAAGTTAGCATTGTAATGCCAAAGCGGGCAAAATCAATTTCTAATCCGAATTTTTAAGTTTTGTGAAATTTTAAAATTTTAAAATACGTGAACTCTTATTTTAATTAGCATTAAGGTTAGTAGACAAGAAATAAATTTATATAAACTCTTTAGTTAAAATTAAACTTTAAGAGAGATTCTAAGAAAAAGAAAAATTAGGTAAACACTAAGTGCTTGTGTGCACTATAATGAAATCATTGTTTGGGTGTTCATTGTTCGAAGGAGAGTAAAGATACATTAAACATTAGATTTTTTTAAAGATTCCTTATTAAATTTTTCTTATAAATTTTCTAAAAAGTTAATAAGAAAGATTAAGATCATTGGATTTACAGTGAATGTAGACAATTTAGTTTAATTATGTAAGTAATTGTGTTATATGTTTTTATTATTTGTTTTAAGTTTTTGTTATTTTTCTTTGATATATAAATTATTTCGTTGCGTAAAAAAATTAAAATTTAAGATTAAATTTAATTAGCATTCTTCGCTTTAATCTATCTCGTGAGAAAAAAATAATTCTTCTAACAACACATAAAATATAATAAATTAAAAGAGGATTTTATGTTATCTTCCTATTTCAAAACTAGTGTAGTATCTTGTAACTTCAAATATGGTCCAGCTTTTCAGTTGTTCTTGTTCATTTATCTTATTTTAAATACATTGTACGTACTTTTGTTAACTATTTGATTAAATAGTACAAATATTTGAGAATTTATGTTGCAATCTAAGTAACAAAGTTTAAGTCAAATTATTCCAATAGAAATATGTAAGAAAATGTTAATTTAAGTCTTAACAAATCCCATCAATTTTGATATGATTACCAACTTATTATATATATATATATATATATATTTGAAGCAGAAACATATCAAGCAAATAATATGGCGTATCAATAATAAGTAATTATAAAATAATTTAAAAAAAAAGGTAGAAAAAAATAAAAATATTTACATGGTTCGGTAATTTATTTATGTCCATAGTAGATTTAGGTCTTACTTTTTTATTAATGAATCATAAAGTACTTACAAAATATACATTTTACAAGAATATAAAAACTCACAAAAAATTAACATTCAATTGCACTTACAATTGATCTCTTTTGTAATTTATAATTTTTTTCTTATGTGTTTGTATTGTAATGATTAATGTCAATTACAAAAAGTTACAAGAATTTATATAGTGTTAATATTAACCTTAAAAATTTAAAATTTAATTAAAATAAGAGTCCGTATTTTTAAGAATTCAAATCCCATTTAAAGAAGTCAATTGAATTAAAATAAAAAAATAATCATAAATTGTCACATAAATAATACCTGTGTGAATAATAACACATAAACAGTACCTACCGCAAAAATAGTTTATTACTTTTAATTTTTCGTTTTGTTCTTTCTTAATACGACTTTTATATACCGAGTATAAGCACAAATTAAAATATGTTTATATGTAATAAATAAAAGACTATGCATGTGTTTAGTAGTGATATATAAATTAAAGAGTATTGATATTAGGTGTAAGGATTCAATTTTATACTAATAATAATTATTATTATTATAATTATAATTTAATAAGTCTATAAAATTTGAAACTCATTACATGCTCCAGTAGGCAGTTTGTAATCGTGATAGGCTCAGATGGGTGGTTCAATAAGTTATTATCCATTAAATAATTAACCTCTTGTTACTCTATATATATATATATAATATTTAGGATTCACATTAAGGAAAAAAAACTTTATTTGTAAAATAGAAGGATTGACAAAGTAATGGTTTTTATAAAGTAATTAAGCGTAGTTAGATCTAAATCAAATATTCTTATTAGTGAGACTTCAATAAAACAAATAAGTTTTATACTTTTAAGATATGAGATCAAATCAAATTCTAAAGATTATTTAGTTAATTCACAATTGTAAGCACAATTTGTTACAAAATTTTAACACGTGCTTAAATATTTATTATATAGTAAATTATATAATTTATTAAAACAAATATATATATATATATAAGTACATGATAAATTAATTTTTAGTATGTAAGATGAAATTTATTAAACTATAATGAAGATTGGTGTCACAAGCAAAAGTCTCATTAGTTTTCAAAATTATTGAGAAACCATCTCTAGGAAAGTCTAGTTCTGGTTTTAAAATTATGTGTGATTCATGTTTTATTTTTAATTAAAAAAAATAAAGGAAGTGAGAAAGCCTTAATTGATAAATTCCTTAGACAAGAATTTTGATTTGTTCATGACATAAAAGTGATTGGCAAACGTTAAATAAACTATTTGTTTTTAATACAAAGAGGATCCAAGGTTAATAGAAAATGTTTTAAATAAGAAAGGTAATAGAATGTAGTTATTGATGAAATAATAATTATATATTTTCACGTGTTATTATTTTGATTTTTTTTATATGAAAGAAAGTTTAAAATCGAAATCTCCGCTTCGACGGAGATAAAATTATGCTATCAACTATTTACTGTTTTAATATATAAACATTCTCTTTTAAATATATATATATATTTACATTATACTAATTGTGATAAATGAATTTAATTTATCTAATCAAGCTAAGTTTATTAAACGAAGTAAAACACAATTTAGACATTAATTAAAAAATAATTAGAAAAAAAATCTTCCTCTGTCATAATGACACGTGTCAGTACACTATTAGTGGACTTACCATCATTAGCATGACATGCGACAACGTATTGAAACCGCTTTTGTCCTTGCAGCATAATTGAAAACCGGAATTACCGGTACAAGTGAGCTGTACCTCACAATAAAAAAAAGTTAATAATAAAGAGGCCGTACATCGTACGTTTGTCTCACAATTTCTCATTTTACGATATTTTCAGATGAGAATTAGCCAAGATAGTGTTTCCAAGTCGGGTCCTTACCCGTCAATCTGATTTAAACTCTCAAACAAATCATTTTAAAGTAAGTTTTTTTTTTAAAACAAAAATTTCAAAATTATTATTCACGGCAACTATATATTTAACTAGAGGTCACAAATGAGTTGTGTCGCTGTAGTCTATCATGATTCAACATGATGTGTTACATGTCGTGTCGAGCTAGAATGTGATCTAAAACTCAATACCAACAGTATTCATGATAGGTCACGTACCAACACAAACTCATGATAGCTCACGTGTCAACACGGGCCCATATAAGGTCGTGCTAGGCATGGCATGACACAACCCATGAGTTGTGTCTATTTAAAAAAAAAAAATTTTAATTTTATTTAGATATTTTAATATTTATAATTATTATTTTTACAAATAATTTAATTGAAATATAAATATTATAATAATAATTAAAATTAATAATTTTAATAATAATTAATATTATATTGAAATAGAATTGCGTTATATCATAAATTTATAATTATAATTTTATTAAAGATAAAAATTTATTGATAATATTCTAAATATAAAATTATTGGATACAAATACAAAAATAAATAGTCAAATTTACATCACTATCTATTATTTACAAATTCAACCCTTATTTCTAATAAATTATAAATTTTTATTTCTAAATTCTAATGATCAAATCTCAAAGTTCAGAAAATCTCTGATCATGTCCTCTTACCAATTTTACTTTCGATCCTCTGCATCTTCCCAATCTTTTGCACACACTAAAACCTCCAAATTTTTTGACGCCAATCTTAATTATTTTTCATCTAATATTCTACCCCTACACTAATAGCAGATTTTGATATTACAGTGGACATTAGAAGTATTAGTAGATCTCGAGCCATAATGTATAACATAGGGTAAATTCTTTCATTTGATTTTTACTATGAAAAATATTAAATTCTCTTTATTGTTGTATACTCAACATATAAAAGTAGTCAGTATCAATAAAATATTTCAATTCAAAAATAGTAGAAATATTAAAACTAAAACCAACCTTTCTTTTATCTTGTAACAAAATAGTCTAAGTAACTTGATCATAAATAGGGTACTTATTTGTTTCTTCTATAGTTACAGTCGATTCAAATTTATTTTTATAAAATAAATAAATAATTGTGTGATAAAATCATAAGTTTGGTCAAAATCATAATAAATTCAAAGTTTAAATTTTTTGAGATCTTAAAAATTAAAACTTTTTATATCAGACCAATTGATTTTGAGATCTATTATGACTACACAAATAAATAACATAGAAATTTCTTCCAATATTTTTAAAATTTAAACTCCACAAAAGTACAAATATAAAAAAAAAAATAGGATTATCTCTATATTTGATAAAAATATTACTAATATTATATATATGAGTCAAAGTAATAGAATATGAAGACTGATACACATGTAAATATGCTAACATAACATTATTAAATTTTTTAATAAAATGCATATAGAAAAATATAATTTCTCAATCATTATTAGTTAATATAACATTTTTATTTTACCATTATAATAATATATAATATAATCACTAAAACTTGTAAGATTTCACCATCATATATATGGCATTCCAATGATTTTTCATGTCAAGTTTGAACCTTCTATTATCCATTCTTTAATTATTCAACACAATTTTCAATTTTTATCGTTCAGCAGATGATGAAGCAATATATTTTATTGCTTCTCTAATTTTGTCAATCTGAGAATTAATTATATTTAAATCATCTTGAATAATTAAATTAAGATTATGACAAAAATACCTCAAATGAAAAAAAAATTGAGCCACTCGTAGGTGTTAATTGAATTGAAAACAAATCTATAACAATAGTATTTGCACTTGCATTATCAAAAGTAAAATTAATAAGTTTATCAATAATTTGAAATTCTCTAAAAATATTCATTAACGAATTAAAAATAATATTAGTTGTATGTAAATGTTCCAATTTATGAAAAGTAATAATTTTTTTTTGGAAAAACTAATCATTATTAATATAATACAACATAACACTAATATACCCTAATCATTGGTACTCGTCTAATAATCAGAAATAAAAATAAACATTCATTTAAATTGTGATATTTTAACAATTAATTTTTCTTTAGTTTGATTATATGCAGTGAAAAGATCAATTTTAACAATATTTCTTGGAACGCTGACTCTATTCAGGTTGAATATACTTTTTAATAAATTTTTCATACCTTTTATCTTCAGCGAATGAGAGAGGTTGTTCACTAACTACTATAAATTAGCCAATCCAGTATGCATGCACCGTTGATTATATTGGAATCTAAAAAGATTTTCTCTAAGAGCACTCTAGACAAGTTGAGTTTGACTTGACTCTTTTAAATCATATTTCTGCAAAGATGCCATAGCATGTTGATTCAAATGCACATTGTTGTGAGCCGTTTTGGCACTAAAGTTTTACCACAAAATTTACATATAACTTTTTCTTTAATTTTTTCAGAAATTGCATCTGTATAATTCTCCAACATGAAAAAATATCAAATATATGAATGTTCGATCTCTTTTTAATTTTTTAATGCTTTCAATATTTTAAATTGTAGAAGTAGATTGACTACTAAAAATTTGTGATGATGATATTAAAATTTATTTAAATTTATTTAGAGCATTGAGATTGAAACTTGCCATTGTGTGGATAATAAAAATATGAATGTGTTGAGAATTTGTAATTGGATAAATAAAATTAAAAAATAAATAAAAAAATTTGAGAGAATATAACTTTTAAAGAAAGTTGAAATAATTTGGAAGAGATTTAAATTGAATTGAGAGAGAATTAAGAGAGAATTGTGAGAAATTGAGGGGCGTGGGTGCCATTTTATAGGCACCAGTCCCCTAGCAAAAAAGACCGTTTGTTTAATCGTTATTCATTTACTTAAAATATATATATTTTTAAAAAAGTTATAGGCAATAGCTTTTTAAAAAATATTAAAAAAAAATAAAAAGCCTATGACACGATCCAATAGGCCTATTGTGTCGGCACGGCTTTGTGTCGTGCTTATGGACCATGTTGTGCCAACTCTGACATGACAATCCACCTGAGTTGAAATTTGGTGATTCATACTAGCACGACACGATGCCAACTACCTCTATATTTAAGGATACTTTTAATAGAGCTCATATTAAAAGCACATGTTAAGAGTATTGTTTATGTAAATAGTGACAAATGATATTTTTGTTTTAAAGTTGATGTAAGTATGACCATAAGAGTACATATTGGACTATTTTTAATATAAACTTTATTACAAAATTAAGGTAATAATATCATCAATAACAAAGTAAAATAAAATGCACCCAGTCATTTATTGTAGCAATAAAATTTATGCATCCCTAATTTAGGTTAAGGGGTTTGAATTCTGGCAAATGTCAGGGTAGTTTTATTTTTTTTCAATTATTGTAAGTCGGTTATCAATTATTAGGCGACAGTTATTGATAATTATTATAATTAGTTTAGTTGATCTTTAAATTATAATATTAAGAAATTATTAAATAACAGTTATTGACAATTATTGTAATTAGTTTAGTTAATTTTTGAGTTGTAATATTGAGAACTTATCAATTATTAGGTGGTAATTATTGACATTTATTGTAATTAGTTTAATTGATCTTTGAATTGTAATATTAAAAATTGAATTTGTAATATAATATTATTATAAAAAACAAGGTAAAAAAAAATCTAACTGAATGGTGTTGTATAACTATGATATCAATAAAAATTAAAAAGTTTATAACTATTTGATAAATATTAATTATTAATTAGTAATACATTAATTGAGATACCAAGTACATATCCTAACTTTATAAATTTAGCATTACCTTTATATTAAATAATAAAATTATTATGTAAAGACAAAATATCATGCTAAAATAGGCTTCTCCTTCTTATATTTAATGTTGAATTAGATGTTTGACATTATATTGTATAGTTGATAGGAAAGTAGGTGCACCTTTTGCCAATAATTTGTTCATTCATGTTGCTTTTTTATTAACCAACAAGTAATTTGTTATATTAGCTTAGCTTGCAAGAATGAGTATTAAAGTTCGACCTTCATATCACATTATTATGAATTTACTATCAATTATTACAACATAGAAAAATTAATAAAAATCTCTTACAAGATGTGAGGTGTTTTTCACATTAAATGCTTTGAAATAATCAATTGAAAGCAATTTGAGTTCATTAATATATATATATATAATATTGCAATCAATAATGTTAAATTTGTAAAGATAAGACAAAAATTTGTATTGTAATTAATGTGATATTTAAAGTATTTATTGTTGATTGGTGTGATATAACTAATACATTAATAAGAAAAATTAAAATTCAATAATTATTTAATATGTGATAGTTATTATTTGATGATATATTAATTAGAATATAAATTTTATATTTTAATTTTATAAGTTCAACACTACTTTGTAGTAATTTTATTTTTATTTTTTTAAAACTGACTTGACTAATATGGTCCTTATCCTAACAAAAATCTTAAATATGATAATAGCCTTCATTCTCAGTCCTATTAGAATACACAAAAAAATAAAATAAAAAACAAAACAAAACAAAACCATTGATAATATAACTATCATAATTACACTACGTGTAATTCGGATTCCCTAGCTTCCAAAATACTGAAAGTTAAGCACTTTCCTTTCCAGTCATTCTCAAAAGTCTCCAAGGGATTACGTGGGTCTTTTCTATGGCACTCACTTATTTGGGGAAGGGAGATTCTGAAATTGGGAGTTAGAGGCATGTCGGTTCTGGGGCCTTTATTGCTTTATTCACGGACCCTTGGATACCGTGACCTTCTTCATTTAAACCTTTCACCCCTAGTTTTGGGAATGACCTTTATAAGGTTTCGGATTTTATCAATCCCTACTTTGGGATGTGGATATGCATCTAGTGTCATCAATTCCGGTTGGTTCTTTTGTTTGGCTTGGACAGAATAATGTGGCACTATAATACCTCGAGGTGCTTCTCAGTTAAGTCGGCTTATCATGTTGGTATGGAGTTAAAGAATTACTTATGTAACTGTGGGTCATCTTTCAGTCAAACTTGGTGGAAAATTGTTTGGGGCTTAAATATCCCAAACAAAGTGAAGATGTTCGTGTGGCGGGTTTACTGCAATGTGCTCCCTACCAACTTAAATTTGGCTCTAAAGGGAGTGGATATTCCTAGAACTTGTCCATGCGCTATTCTCATGTTCTTACTCCAGCATGGTATGGGAATGTAGTAGCTTTGCAAGCCAATTGGTTTTGTTGGATGGACAGTCTACAAGGCAGTTCTTGGTTGGAGCAACTGTATGGAATGATTTTGGCAGCTTTTGTGCAAGATGTTGAATGCATTTTCATGATTATGTGGAGGTGTTGGCATGCTAGGAACCTGATGTTATTCCAGAATATTGTTGAGGACCTAAGCTTAGTTATTGATTCAGTTGGTTACCTACTATTTGAGTATCAGTCAGCAAACTTGCAAACAACGCTAAGCATGAGTAGCACCTATGTGAGTGGGGCAGCTTTGCAAACAGAATCGGTTGTTTCCATTAGCACTGGTAGTGATCCAGTAAATGTATTAATTTCAATCTGCTGCCTCAGGAAGCGAGTCCCGCATTTGGTGTTATGGCTACTATCTGGAACATAATTTTAGAGGGAAGATGACTGGTTACGGTCTGTTGGTGCACTGAGCAAGTGGAGGAGATGGTGTCTTTGGTGGTTTTCGATGGTGCAAGCCATCTGCTGGATGTTCCAAAGAAAACTTCGATGCGACTATTGATACTGAACGAGGATTGATTGGGATGGGAATGGCAATACATGATTGTCATGGGCGGGTCTGCTTTGCATTTGCCAAGACTATGGTTAGAAATTTTTCTCCTAACACTACTGAGTTTTTAGCTTTATATCATGGAATTTTAGTTGCTTTGGAAAATAAATGCTCTTTGGACATCATTAAGCTTTACCACCTCAATATTGTTCGAGCCATTAATAAGCGATCCTTCTCAAAAGTCAGAGGGAGATATTTTGGTTTTTGTGGTTCATTATTTAAATGGTTTGAAGGATGATTCATGCAACTTTGTTAGGCGTAGTGACAATTTAATAGCTCATTGTCTAGCTAAATATAGTGTATGTAACAACATAGACTCAGTATGGGTAAATGCCATGTCACGTCTGTTGAGTCCTTGTATTTATGCTGATTATAAGCTTGAACAAAAAAGTCACATTCTTCTTCTTCTTAATATATATATAGTTACACTACCCATGTGCTAAACATATTTACTTGACTAGAATGCTTTTCTTTGACGAAAGGAAACTTTCATAATAAAACAAACCAATACAAATACCGATGTAATTCTAACTACAACTACTTATTTTTATCATAATTAAAAATACAAATTTAATTTTATTAATGCACAACGTAATTTTTGTGCATAGAAATCTACACAAAGAATGCCACCTATATACATGCACATATTTTAAGTACTTTACATTTAGCTCTTTTTAATCCTTTGTCGTAGACTTTTTCAATCAAGATTATATTAAGTAAATTGTTAAAAATTATGACACAAATAATTAACTATCACAATAAAGTAAACTCTATGTAAAATTATTCTACCTTGTCATAAAGTAAATATGTATTCTAAAATAAAACTAACAGTTATAAGAATGACTAAAATTAATAAATTACCCACTTTAGACCTAAATATGAGAAGCACAATATAAAAAAATATATATAAAATTTAAAATAAACAATCAATTAATACAACCAACAAATATTAAAACATATCTATTGAAATAAAACATGTAGCTAGTAAAGACTCATTGCCGGAGCCTTGCTTGCCAACATGCGTGCATACGTGTTCAAGGCTCTAGCTTATACTAGTTTTTTTTTTTTTTTGTAAAACTAAAAGAGAGAAAAGAAAATTTTAGAGTCGGCATGATTAGAAAATTTTAAATTAGGATGGCAGAATTCTCTATAGGGTCGGGCCTTGCAGGAACTTGTCCTAAATAAAGTGAATTTTAAGTTGTATTTTATCATTTTTTGGGATGAGGTGGGTATGAAAAAGCCAATCCATCCTCAAATTAAATTCGGGTTGGAGATGGAGATGGTATAGTTTCTCAAAACGCAATTCGATTTAATAACACAATTAAAAAAAATTAATAATAGCTTTTGTTCTTTTAAAAATTAAAAACTATTCTTTATTATTGAAATGAAAAGGAGTTCTCATTCTTTAATGTTGATAAAATATAAACATTCAAAATTTTTTTTTTAAAATTAAATCTATTTATTTAATATCATGTAGGAAATTAAATTGAAGAATGTAGCAACTTACTTGGTTGTATTTGACTTCTTACTAAGCATTTTACTAATTTATTTATCTATTAAATTGACTTATTATCACATAAAGTTCTAAATCAAAAGATGAAAAGTTTGCTTACAAAATTTTTTATGGTGTTGGTATTTATTCTTTATGAAAATTTTTAATTACCAAAATTTAAAGTTTGTGAAATCTTTTTTGAATTTTAAGATAATTTATCTGTGATAATTTTTTTGGGTATATTATAATTATATAGAGTGAAAGACTATTTTAAAAAAATAAATTGATACAAGTTAAAGAGTATTTAAAAACATTAATAAAAAAGGGGTATAAGATACCCATGGAGATCCTCATTTCCATTTGGGGATTTCTCACCTCAAATCTGAATTATAAAAATCGAGTATGAGGCGAATATGAAAAGTCTCGCCCCATGCGAATGTGGAGATGAAGAATGTGAACCCCATCACAACTCGCCTCATTGTCAGTCTTAATTTTTAACTATATGTCTAATTCATGTTTAAAAAAAATACTATCTTCCTAATCAAAACATTATTGTTATTCCTCCAATAAGATCTAACTCAAATAATTTTATAAAACTACATTTCATATCTAGATTGTAAATAAATCAATTGTCAAACCCCAAACATACAAGATTTTTCTTACATAAAAGAGAAAGCCACACAATGTGGTAATTTGATTAAATGCTAATTGGTTTATATAGGATTAAATCTCATGTAAATTTTGAGTGAAATTCAACCTAATCTATCCACTTTTTTTTTATAAATAAGAATTTAATTCAATTAACTAAAAGCCAATCATATCGACTTTGAGATTGGTTAATATAGAGATCTACATTTACATATTGAAATATTAATCAAAAACAAAAGTTGAATTCTGATGTAAGAATTCTAACATAAGAGTTGGAAATTTGAGTTAAATTAACTAATAATATAATAATTTAGTTAACAACATTATTGATATTATAATAAATTATAGTACCAGGACATAATCAAAAAAAAAAAATTCATTGGGCTAAAATTTACACAAAAAGAAAATTTACTCATAAAAAAGCAGACATAATGAACCTTATCTTTAAAAAAAAAAAAAAGAAGAGCATAATAGTGACACATTGTTATTGATATTGTGCTTGACGATGTCTCAAAACATAGAATCTTTCGATTATAGATTCTAAATTGATAAACTAGACAATTTGTAAGAATCGTTTTGTTTTAAAATCGACATAAGACAAATTAATTTCTCAAAGTAAGAAGTTATTTTTTTATTTTTTTAATTTTAAATAAACTTCGGCATAATAATTTGAGCAGATTAAATTAATCATTATAATTAATTTACTTTATATATATATAATATTATATGAAATTAAAAAAAAAAAATTTACTAAGAAAAATGTGTTAGGACACACAAATAAATTCATTCGAATTTAAATTATTATTAAGCGTTTATAAAAGAGTTCTAAAAAATATTTTATAGTGAAAAGTGCTGCAAAGCAGAAGATGAAATATAGGTCAACTCCTGTAATATAAATTAATTTTTATATTCTAAAAGTAAGAATATATAAAACTTTTAAAGTATCTTAATTTAAAAAATACAAAAAAATTTCAGCACAAGAATTAATTTGAAAAATTAAATAACTAAAAATTTTTTATATAAGAAAATTATTTAACTGATTATGTTGTTCATTATATCATAAATAATATTGAGACATAATATTATCTAATTAATTCATAACTTTAACATAATTAACATATTAAAAATTTAGCCGTACATTTAAATACTCACCGTATGACAAATTAAATTATTTATTGGAACAAAACTTTCTTTCTCTATATATATTTAGTTCAAATTTTCTTTTATGAGTAATTCGTGAGTATGCTTTTAAATCTTCGTAGGCCCAAAAAAACTCATATATAAGGTAAATATGTAATTATAAAACATCTTACAATAATGTACTTATTTAAATAATTCGGTGATAAAATTTTTACAGTGAATTGAGGGAGAGATCGCAATTTTGAAATTCTTTTCCGTAAAAAAAATCTCAGAATAATTATAATATCACGAGAAAAACGAGAAGATAAAATAAAAAGGTCTTTATCTCCTCTCGAATAACAAGAAAGGAAGACCGGGTCTTTCGACCAAACCAAAGCCACCAAACAAACCGTCGCCCCCCACGTGCCAAAACCGACCACCCTCCTTGCACGTGTGCCTCGGGTTCTTGTGCTAAATAATTAAATTTATAAATATATAAAATAAAATAATAAATGAGTTTTTTCTTTATATTTAATCTTATGATTATTTTACTGAACAGTTTTTAAAAAATATATATAAATCAAATAATTGTCATAAAAAATTGAAAAAATAAAATAAAAGATCGACATAGATTGAGTTCATCAAACGTGAGAAATTTTAACTATTTATAAATATTTTATTTAAAATTCTATATTGTATTTTTTTATTATAATTTTTTCAAATAAATTTAATTTTTGAGTGGTTATTATAAGGGCATAATTTACCCTATTTTCTTAAATAGGTTATTGCCATCAATTTTTTTTGTTTATTAAATTTGAAGGTGAAGGAGCACAAAAAAAATAAGAATTTATTTTTAATAATTAATGATAAAAATATCATTAAACTTTTTTTATATACATTATTATTAATATTATATTAGATTATATTATTAATATTTCATCAAATTTTATTATTAAGCACACTTGAATTGTAAAAATATTTTATCAGAATATATTATTAAACATACCTACTTAAATTATAATTTTTTTAAAAAAAAATGGATAAACAACCCAAATTATAAAACCCCAAAAAATTAATAAAAAAATAATTATATTGTTCTAAAAATTCAAATCTCTAACTTTTGGCTATCAACTAAGTGTACATCATTAAGCATGAGAATTCAACTTAATTAATTAAGCTCTTTCAAAACTCATATTCTTATTTAAATTCGACTCCTTCTAAATGGTGCGAGAAATGAGGTGATATAAAAAATAAAATATATTATAATTCACTTAAAAAAAAAACTAAGTGCACATCGTTAACTTTTCATATTTTAATTCTTCGAAATCGGTCTCAAACGCAAAAATATCAAATAATAATAATAATAATAATAATAAAAGTGGGTGGAAGTGGAGCAGGTTTCTCTGTGTGCTTTTATAGATAGATTCAGTCTTTGAATAGATCTTACACAAACCCACATGCTCATTATTTTATATTATTATGCATACTGACACTCTTCACTAGCCATCTTTGTCTCTCTTCACTCCCATTTTTCTCACTAAACCAATACATTTTTCCCATCAACCCAAAAGAAAATTTTAAAAATAAAAAAAAAACACAAATTTGATTATTCATTGTTGCACTTGAACCAGTTAGCTAGCTAACTAGCTCAGCTTTGAACCCATTGTGTTTGCATTTTACAAGGTACATTATTTTTCTTTCACTCTTTGAAACAATGCTGGCTTAGCTTGGCTTCATTCGAAGACTTTTAGCTTCTGAGAAATTAGCTTTGGTAGTTGTTGAAACTTGAAGCTCTCGTTAGCTTAGCTCGTCTGCTTTTTTGCTTACTCCTTCAAGTAATGTAAGAAAATGCATTTGGATAATTTTTAATTGACATAATATATGTTTCTTGAATTAATGCTTTGAGAGTTTTAAGAGATTACTTGAACCAACTTTTGTACTAAACTTGGGTTGCTTCTTGTTTTTCATTTTATGGTTTTATTTTGTTTGTATTTTATTGTTATATTAGATCTGTTGGTACAAATCTGTGAGCTGCATATCTATGGTCACAGTGTAACATGCCAACGCTTATGCTAGTTTCAATTCTTTTATATTATCCATTTGGGTATTTATGTTGTTTGGTTAGTGAGAAAATGTTTCTACCGAATGGAATAGAAAAGTCTGAATCTTCAAATCTACATTACATGGGTCAGATACTCTTGCTGAGCTGAGCTTGATAAAAATAATGGGTTTAGTTGAGTTTATTGGTGTAATAATACATCTTTAATTTTAGCCATATGTTTAGGAAGTCCAGTATAGCACTCCAAATGTCATTTTCTTTCATTTATTTCTGTTTTCATGGCATCCATATGGAGGTTGTGGTTTATAATAGTAACTCTTGTTTTTCTTGTTCTGATTTTGCAGGTTCTTTGTGCTTTCCGGTCAAGAGCTTACATAGAAGTGCCTAGTGTTACTCTTATTTCCTAGTTCTTATAATTGATGGGTTCTTCAATTTTTTTTCCCTTCTCGTATCATTTACTCTGTGCTCATTCTGTATTAGAGATCTGAATTTTCAAGTCTAGAAACTGTATTTGATTGGCTTTAGCTTCATCATATCTGTATCACACAACTTTCCAATCTCAGCTTTGTTCAGTAGCCAATTAATCACAACAATACAGTTAAGTTTTCAGTCATTCAAGCTTTCGTATTCTTAAGGTTGCTACCTTAATTACTCTATATTTCCACATCCTGCTTCAGAATTTTGACTTCGCAAATCTTTCTTTCTTTTTGAGTAACTGTGAAGCTTCTTCCAGGTGTTTTCTGGTTTTGTTTAGTAGACATTAGTGAAGATGCAGAAGCCTCCACAGGGTGTAGACTTTGCTCTGAAGGAGACCAACCCCAAAATTGGTGCAGGGGCTATCAAGGGTGATAAGCTCTCATGTACCTATGACCTTGTAGAACAAATGCAATATCTTTATGTCCGGGTTGTCAAGGCCAAGGATTTACCTGGAAAAGATGTTACTGGTAGTTGTGATCCATATGTTGAGGTTAAACTCGGAAACTATAAGGGAATTACAAAGCATTTTGAGAAGAAATCCAATCCTGAATGGAATCAAGTTTTTGCTTTCTCAAAAGATAGAATTCAAGCTTCCATTTTGGAAGTGTTTGTGAAGGACAAGGATGTTGTTTTAGACGATTTGATTGGCAGGGTAATCTTTGATCTCAATGAAGTGCCAAAAAGGGTTCCTCCGGATAGTCCATTGGCACCCCAGTGGTATAGATTGGAAGATCGCAAGGGAGAGAAGGCTAAAGGAGAGCTGATGTTGGCTGTTTGGATGGGAACTCAAGCAGATGAGGCATTCCCTGATGCATGGCACTCAGATGCAGCAACAGTTGGTCCTGATGGAGTTACAAGAATTCGATCGAAGGTATACATATCCCCAAAGCTCTGGTACGTGAGAGTGAATATAATTGAAGCTCAGGACTTGCTACCTAGTGATAAAAGTCGGTTTCCTGAGGTTTATGTGAAGGTTATCCTTGGAAATCAGGCATTGAGAACTAGGATTTCTCAAAGTAAGACTATTAATCCAATGTGGAATGAAGACTTGATGTTTGTAGCTGCCGAGCCTTTTGAGGAGCCCTTGATTCTGACTGTTGAAGATAGGGTGGCACCAAACAAAGATGAAGTTTTAGGGAAGTGTCTGATTCCTTTGCAGATTGTGCAGAGGAGACTGGACCATAAGCCGGTGAACACTAGGTGGTATAATCTTGAGAAGCATATTGTTGCTGAAGGGGAGAAGAAAGAGATTAAGTTTGCCAGTAGAATTCATTTGAGGATATGTTTGGAAGGAGGTTATCATGTTTTGGATGAATCAACACACTACAGTAGCGATCTTAGGCCAACTGCTAAACAGTTGTGGAAATCCAGCATTGGGATATTGGAGCTTGGGATTATTAGTGCTCACGGGCTGATGCCAATGAAAACAAAAGATGGACGAGGAACCACAGACGCTTATTGTGTAGCAAAATATGGGCAGAAATGGGTGCGAACTAGGACAATTTTAGACAGCTTCATGCCAAGGTGGAATGAGCAGTACACCTGGGAGGTTTTTGATCCATGTACTGTCATTACAATAGGAGTTTTTGATAATGGCCATATACATGGAGCAGGAGGGAAGGATTCAAGAATCGGAAAAGTGAGGATTCGATTATCTACACTTGAAGCTGATAGGGTATACACACACTCATATCCTCTTTTGGTCTTGCATTCTTCAGGGGTGAAGAAAATGGGCGAAGTTCAATTGGCAGTGAGGTTTACTTGCTCATCTTTGATTAACATGTTGCATATGTATTCGCATCCATTGTTGCCCAAAATGCACTACATTCATCCATTATCTGTAATTCAACTTGATAGCATGAGGCACCAGGCTATGCAGATTGTCTCCATGAGGCTGAATCGGGCTGAGCCACCATTGAGGAAAGAGGTGGTGGAGTATATGCTTGATGTGGACTCACATATGTGGAGTATGAGGAGAAGCAAGGCCAACTTTTTCAGAATCATGGGTGTTCTAAGTGGGTTGATATCTGTTGGTAAATGGTTTGATCAAATCTGCAATTGGAGAAACCCTCTTACAACCATTTTGATTCACATCCTTTTCATCATATTGGTCCTTTACCCTGAGCTCATACTCCCTACAGTCTTTCTCTACCTTTTCTTGATTGGACTTTGGAACTTCCGTTGGAGGCCAAGACACCCTCCTCACATGGACACCCGGCTGTCTCATGCTGAAGCTGCTCATCCAGATGAACTTGATGAAGAATTTGACACATTCCCAACTTCCCGCGGATCAGACATTGTCCGCATGAGATATGATCGCCTGAGAAGTATAGCAGGGCGGGTTCAGACCGTGATTGGCGACCTGGCAACTCAAGGGGAAAGGTTCCAGTCTCTGCTGAGCTGGAGAGACCCTAGAGCCACCACTCTATTTGTGACTTTCTGTTTTATTGCTGCTATAGTTCTCTATGTTACCCCATTCCAAGTTGTCGCCCTCCTTGCAGGATTTTACGTGCTAAGGCATCCAAGGTTCCGGCAAAAGCTTCCCTCTGTTCCTCTCAACTTCTTTAGGAGGTTGCCTGCAAGATCAGACAGCATGCTGTAAGCAAAACTGGCCTCTAGTTGGCCCTTTGCCATTAGTAGCTCCTAGAATTTAGCAGTCCAAATGCTGGAGCAGGCAGATGCACATGCAAGTCGAGCTCTTAATGTTTGCTTATATGGTGGCAGATGCATGTTAAATGTTAAGTTTTTATCTACATAATTTGGTAAATTTTCATAAAACTGTAGCATGCAGCTGAGCTATGTTTAAGTTTATTTCTCTCTGTTCATTGTAGCTAGTGCTGTGATTTGTAAACTCCAATTTTAATTAGTTTATGCAACTTTGTCACCTGGTTTATGTCACCAGTATTATTCTTTGCAAGTATAATTAACTGAGAGGATTTTCTGATTTGATAAGCCCTTGGGGGCCATTGTGAACTCCATAGGTGCAATCAATTTATGTTTTCATGGCATTTGGATGAACAAAAACACCTTGGCATTTCTAATTTTGAGCCCAAACTATGTCCTTTTGGTGCACTTTTTGGGCTTCATGAACCACTTGACAATGGGGTTTCAAAAAACTTTTGGGCTTTGCCAATCACTTCAAGAAGGGTTAAACCCATTAGAGGGGTTCCCTTATTTATTTATCTTTTTTTTTTTAAATTTAATGAAAAAATTATTGGTATTTGAAATCACAGCTTCATTTTTTTTTCTTGCAACAGACATAAGATTTATATACCAATTTCTCTCAATACGAATTTTTAAACTCATAGCTTAGTTTTCTTTTTAAAAAAATTTAATTTTTTCCAATTCCTTTTGATATTTTTTTTAATATTACAATAAATTATTAACATATACAATTAGAAGTTAATGAGAATATACAACAATGATATTTTTATGGCATAATCTGTAAATTTAAATTTAGAAAAGATTAAATTCACTTCATTAAAAAAAAAAATTACCTTTATTTATATATGAGAAGAATTTGAACTTTAGCCCTAAATTGAGAATTAAAATTACTCACTTCTCGGCTAATAGGTGATAGGCAATTCCTTTGGATACTTGACTTATCCCTTTAACCAAGAGGAGCAATGATGTTTAGTATATTTACAACCTGAACATTCTAAACACTAGATAATTTGATAACCAGAAAATTTTTATTTATTTATTTTTACTTTTAAAAAAAAAAATTAAAGAGCCAAATTTTTGAATAATTTTTATTATCAATTGAACTCAAGTTTGACATTTAGATGAGTCGCAATGCAATTGCATGAATCATATATGTTCATTAAGAAGTGACAGAATTTATATATATATATATATATATATATATATGAATAAAGTTTTGTGCAATCAGTATATTTAACCAGCATAGCCACATGTTGATTTATTGGAGAATTAATTATGTCAAATTTCAATATACTCATTGAGTCTTTATCTATCACTATAGTAATTACTAGAAGTAAACATCAAAATTAGTTTGACCAACATAACTTATTTAATTCTTTTTATTCTAATTACACAAGCTCATGTATATTACCTAAGGCATATAATATGATTTGAAGAATAATTATAGAAAAATAAAATAATTAATATGATAATAATTTAATCAATTATATCATATAATGTGTGAGTGAATTTATATGATTTAGTTCGTACATATATTATTATTTAAAAATTAATTTGTGGTGTCGATTTTTTTTGAGTTGGTATAAAAATGCTATAGTTTGAGTCCTACACATATAGAAAGGGAAGGGGTTTGGTTTTGATGTAATAATTTTATTAAGAAAATGATGAAAGGAAAAAACAAATTGGTAACATATTATATGCAGGTATAATTTTTCAATAAAATTCCACCTATAGAAACTTATTTTAACAAAATCAAATTTCCATTCTTTTATTTAATATATATTCATTTACTTTCATTATATACGTATAAATATCGTGTGATTTAGTGATTTGTATCAACACTTTAATTATTAAAGTGTTAAATTTGATTTAAGTAGAAATTTTTTTAATTATTTCAAAATATTATTTATTTTTCTTTGATCGTAGAAAATTTTAGAGTCAAAAGTTGTTTACTTCTCTTTAATTATGAAAAGTTAATATTATACTAATAAAATTTGAGATATATATATATGTGTGTGTGTGTGTGTGTGTGTGTGTGTGTTAGAGTAAGTAATATGTATTAATTTTGTGGCAATTTATGATGCGATAATTCTATATCATAAATTAAGTGTAAGTATACACTATCGTATGCAAGTAATAAAGAGACTAAATAAGTCGGATGTCGAACCCACAGGGATAATTATTTCTTTTTAACCAATTATTAAAATTATATCTTCCTAATAATTATTCAGAAAAATAAAAATCTAAGAATGAATGCAAGAAATATAAAAGTAAAAACACAATGCAAAGAGAATAAGAAGATAACAATGTAGAGAAAACCTAAGATTAATATTATCCCTCAATATTCTTTCTAATGATTAATCCTCTAATATTTAACTCACTTAGTCTTTATTATTGATCAAGACGCTAATGTATTCACAAGCCTCTTCCAAGGTCATGCAAGTATACTCAAATTTACCAAATACCTATATTCCTATGGTACTTGTAATAAATTAAGATTCATTAAGATTAGGTCTTATTGATCATACATGCCAATTAGTTATATTCCTATCCTAAATTGGAACTTGCATATGCAACATTGAATGTTACTCTACAATCATGCATCAAATTACCTAGGTCTAAATATATTGATTCCTCTTCCGAGTTTATCAAAATATTACCAATTCATTCACCATATATTGGCCAGATATATTGAAGCATTAAACACAAGTAATTTAAATAATAAATGACTAAGTTTATTAAATATTCGAAAGATATGGCAATTAAGCACACATATTGAGTTCAAGTATTAACCCTAGAAAACAAGTTTAGCTCATGGCTACAAGAGAACAGCAGTAAAAATAATTATAAATCATGATACAATTATTAGCAAATCGATATAGACGTCGAATTGCTCTTAATTGCGTTGCCTAGGAACTCTTGATGCCGAAGAACGTCTTGTATCTCTCTCTAAAGTTGCTTCAATTAAGCTCCTATTGCTCTTCAAGACTCGTGCTCTGTATTCTTGGTGCTCTTGGGTCGTCTTGGATTCGTTCTTGAAGGTTGGGAACGAGTGGCTTTTTATAGGGATTGATATGAGCTTGAAAATCTCAATTCTCATCGGACTAGGACTCGCACTACCGCTGGCGCGCTATGCAGTTGTCGCTGGGGCGACGCGTGAAAAAGCTATCACCGCTGGAGCGGTGGGATCTTGGCGCTGGGGCGCTACATGAAAACGGCTTCACCACTGGCGCGGTATGTTGATAGCGCTGGGGCGATTGAGCGTTGCTGGGGCGGTGATTGTATGGCACTGGGGCGCTAGACGCGACTTAAGTAGGTCGTTTTTCTTATTTCGATTACTATTTCAGCGCTAGGGCTACAATACTTGTGGCGCGGGGGCGCTGGACTCATAATTTGAAAACTTTGCATTTTAGTCCCTGTTTTCGCTCCGTTCTTTCTTTAAATTTCGTTCAAGTCCCTATAAATAATAATAATGCACATAAATAGCCATCTATTCTCATAAAATCATAAAATATCAATAATAAAAACATGAGAAAATATATAACAAATTTACCCTTATCAATTTATCAAAAGAAAATATGTTGCAGTGAAATATAAAGTCAGTGCAGTAAGTAGCAGACAATAATAGAGTAGTTATCAAGTAGCTCAAATGAAGATCAGAAATGTGCTGATATCAGGTGATCAAGCATTGAAAGAATGTATGGTGTATGATCATGATGAAAAAGATTCAAAAAGATGATAAAAAGATTTTCTATTGATGTGGCAGAGGTAAAGCTGTCAAGAAGTTTATATTTCTGCTGTGCTAACTAAAATTAGTTAAAGAGTTACTTAGGAAAACGTGAGTTAAGGATCAATTGCCATGTGTAACCATTTACATTTCTCATGACTATAAAAGAAGATGTAAACGGATGTTGTAAATTGAATAAGATTTGATAAAGAAAAACAAAGAAACGATCTGCATTTTTTCAAAAACTTTTTTGAATATTTTCTCAGTCATCAAACACAGTTCACTTTTTTTTTATTGTATCAGAGCTATACAAATGGCTAGCGCCAATATAACTAGCTCAAATCTTGCAACAATCAACACAAATCTACCAGCTAATCACAACTATACATTTTCATCTACAGTTAAACTCACAAGATCAAACTATGTAATCTGAAAATCACAAGTAATCACTGCAATAAGAGGAAATAGATTGGAGAATTTCATCAATGAAAGTAAGAAAGCACCAGATCAGTTTGTGAAGATTGCAGATCAGAATCAGAATGAAGTCGTAATCGAAAATCCAGAATTCGAGGTATGGATTAGACAAGATCAACTGCTGTTAAGCTAGTTATTTTCCATAATACATGAATCTATCTTGTGCTTGATTATCGATAGTCAGAATTCTATAAAGTTATGGTTATCTGTTGAAAAGCAGTTTGGTTCTGAATTTAAGGCAAGATCTATTCAGTTAAAGAGAAAATTGTCAACAGTAAGCAAATGATCTCTTTCAATGATTGATTACTTTACGAGAGTAAAAAATTTAGTTGATGAACTAACAACAGCAGGGTGTCCAGTTACAAATGAAGAATTTATTGAGTACCTTATTAATGGTGTTGGATCAGAATTTGATTCGGTCATAACACTCATTACAAGAGAATTAGGGAAGATAAATGTAAATGAAGCATATGGTATGCTTTTAACTCAAGAAAGCATAAACCTGCAGAATTCTGGGAAAAATTACAGTCAGAACAATTCTTTGGCTAATTTTGCTCAGAAAAATCAAAAGATGTTCAGTGGAGTAGGAAGAGCACAAAGCAACTTTAATGGTGGTACTAGTTTTAATATTGGATACTCAAATAATGTTGGTTATGTTAATAACACTGGAAGAGGAGTTTAACAAGGAAGAGGAAGAATTCAGTTTCAGAATCAATATCAATTTGCAGAAAGATTTAATCAGTTTGGTAGAGGGAATGGTCCAAATTAATATGCCAAATATGTGAAAAACAAAGGCATCCAGCCTCCAAGTGTTACTACAGATATTACAAAGATTATAGTCCTAAAGAACAAGGTGCTTTTGATGGTTATGACAATCAGAATTTTCACAATCAAGGCTTAGGAGGTCCAACAGCATCCAATATAAACAGATCAGCTTACATGGCAGAACAGACATCACAAGATAACATTGCTGATCAAGATTGGTATTTGGATTCTAGTGCAACACATCATCTTACCAACAACATCTGTAATTTTGCCAACAAATGTGAGTTTATAGGTAATGATCAACTTACAATTGGAAATGGTACAAGCTCACAAATCTTATTCATTGGTAATACTTTGCTTAGCTCAAATTCTGGAAGGAGTTTAGTTCTCAAAGATCTATTATTTATGCCCCAAATCACTAAAAACTTAATCAGTGTCTCAAAATTAATTTCAGATAATAACATTTTTATTGAATTTTACTCTCATGTGTGCCTTATTAAGAAAAAGAAGAAAGGGACATTGCTAGTCAAGGGTATTGCTGTGAAGGGTCTGTATAAACTGGTTTTCATCTTTAAATCCATCTGATGTTGCAAGCTTTTTTGTGGCAGAATCATTGTTAAATACTCATCTTATTTCCATGTTGTCCATGTTCTGTGAAAATGTATCTTGTGTGATAAATAAGAACCAGTGTGATGCAGCTGGTTCACCTTCAGAAGTGTATAATTCAAGAGTCTTAAGATCAGTTTCTTGTAACTCATCAGAACTAACTTCAAAGTCTAAGGAATTGTCTGAATGTAATCTGTGGCATCAAAGACTTGGTCATCCAAGTTCTTTTGTGCTAAAAACTGTCTTTAACTCTTGTAATCTCATGTTTTAGAATAATAACAAAAATTTCAGAGTTGATTTTTGTGACTTGTCAGATGGGTAAGTTACACAAGTTTCATTATGCTTGTGTTGGTATTAGAACTAAATATCCTATTGAATTGATTCATGTAGATGTGGGGGATCTTTTTCTATAGAAACAAAGGATAGATATAAGTATTACTTAAGCTTTATGGATGATCATACCAGATATAACTGGGTATATCCCATGAAAACAAAATCTAAAGCCTTTGACATCTTCAAGGACTATAAAACACTTGTTGAAAAATAGTTTGACAAACACATTAAAACCTTACAATCAGATTGGGGAGGAGAGTTTAGGTTATTTGCTCATTTTCTAAAGCAAGAAGGGATTCATTTCAGGCATCTATGTCCTCATACATACCGTCAAAATGGAGTCATTGAGAGAAAGCATAGGCACTTAGTTGAAACTGGATTAACCTTGCTTGCACAAGCTGAAATGCCACTCATCTATTGGTAGGAAGCCTTTAGCACTGCCTCTTATCTTATAAATAGACTTCCTATAATAGTTTTGAATAATCAATCACCATTTGAAAAATTATATCAACAAAGACCTGATTACTCTTTTCTCAAGGTTTTTGGATGTGCTTGTTTTCCTTTCCTTAGACCATATCAACCGAACAAGTTGAACTTTCATACAAACAAATGCATATTTTTAGGCTAAAGCACAAGTCATAAGGGATACAAGTGTTTACATCCATCTGGGAGAATTTACATTGCTAGACATGTCACATTTAATGAAATGTGTTTTCCTTACAAAGATCTATTTTCTGCCATCCATGCTTCAAATTCTAATAGTGCAGAATTCATCTCAGATCATTCTCTTCCTTTCATGTTTGAGTCAAATAAGGAATGCTTAAAGTCCCTTGAAGCAATACCTGGTTCAACAGTGCAAAATTCTTCATATCCTGAACCACATCTATCACCACAACAGTCTAACCTTTTTTCACCAAATGAAAATTAAAATCTGTCTGACAATATCATACCTGTTGTACCATCACAAACCTCTGTGCCAACAACTTCAGTTCACCCTATAAGAACTAGATCTAAATTTGGAATTTCAAAACCTAAGGTTTATTACTGTCAATCTAAGAATGTAAGTCTTGAACCAAAGTCAGTTGATAAAGCCTTACAAGATGATAAATGGAGATCGGCAATGATTGAAGAATACACTGCACTTATGAAGAACAAAACCTGGTCTTTAGTGTCTGCAACAGAAGCATTGAAAGTTATTGATAACAAATGGGTGTTTCGGGTTAAATATAATCCAGATGGGACTGTGGCTAAGTACAAGGCCACGCTTGTTGCAAAAGGGTTTCTACAAATACCAAGTGTTGATTATTTTGACACTTTCAGCCTTGTTATCAAACCTGTAACAGTAAGAGTAATTCTCAATCTAGATGTTATGCATCATTGGACTGTAAGACAAATAGATGTTAATAATGCTTTTCTAAATGGCACTCTAAGTGAAGCAGTCTACATGAAGCAACCTTCAGGATTTGTTGATTCCAATAACCCTTCGTTTGTGTGCAAACTTTATAAGGCATTGTATGGGTTGAAACAAGCTCCAAGAGCTTGGTATGACAGGTTGAAGACAGCACTGATGCAATGGGGTTTTGTTAATTCAAAAGCCGACACCTCTTTATTCATTAAGAATAAATGAGAAAAACTAATATTGGTACTTGTGTATGTTGATGATATCTTAGTTATAGGACATGACAATGTATTACTTGCAGTTTATTAAATATCTGAGTGATACTTTTGCATTAAAAGATCTTGGTGAGCTTTATTACTTTCTTGGTATAGAGGTAAAGACCACCACAACTGGTATCCACTTATCTCAAACCAAGTATGTCCTAGATTTACTTAAGAACGCAGGAATGAAAGATTGCAAGGGTTGTGACACTCCAATGATTCTTAATCAGAAACTACTTGCTGAAGATGATATGGTGTTTAGTGACCCAACAATGTACAGAAGCATAGTAGGTGCTTTACAATACACAACTTTGACAAGGCCAGAATTGGCCTTCTCTGTGCATAAGCTTAGCCAATACCTTGCCTCTCTAACCATGCACTATTGGAAAGCTTGTAAAAGAGTTCTTCGTTATTTTAAGCATACTGCTCATTTGGCCTGGAATTTACTAATCATGAAGTTATGCTGCTCATCGGATATTCAGATGCAGATTAGGATAGTGATTTGTTGGATAAAAGGTCCATTAGGGGTTATTGTGTATATCTTGGCAACAACTTAATTTCTTGGTCCTCTAAGAAGTAGAATGTGGTTTCCAGATCAAGCATCGAAGCTAAGTATAGGGCATTGGCATCAGCTTGTACAGAAATCTTGTGGTTGAGCTCTCTACTTACTGAGTTACACTTGATGCTATCAGTCCCTCCTATTCTTTGGTGTGATAATCAAAGTGCTCAGGCCCTAGCACAAAATCCTGTGTTTCATTCAAGAACCAAAAACATAGATATAGATATTCACTTTATTCGAGAGAAAGCTACAAATCAGCAGCTTGAAATCTGATATGTTCCCAGCTCAAACCAAGTTGCCGATATTCTGACCAAGCCTTTAGCTTTTGATCAATTTGCATTTCACAGGTCCAAGCTCAAGGTCCATCCTAGGCCTTGAGCTTAAGGGGGGATGTTAGAGTAAGTAATGTATATTGATCTTGTGGTAATTTATCAGAAGAAAATATGTTGCAGTGAAATACAGAGACAGTGCAGTAAGTAGCAAGCAATAACAAAGCAGTTATCAGGTAGCTCAAATGAAGATCAGAAATGTGCTGATATCAAGTGATCAAGCATTGAAAGAATGTATGGTGTATGATCGTGATGAAGAAGATTCAAAAAGATGATAAAAAGATCTTCTGCTGATGTGGCAAAAGTGAAGCTGTCAAGAAGTTTATATTTCTGCTGTGCTAACTAAAATTAGTTAAAGAGTTAGTTAGAAAAATATGAGTTAAGGATCAATTCCCATATGTAACCATTTACATTTCTCATGACTATAAAAGAAGATGTAAACGCACAGTAAAAAAGATTTGAGAAAAAAAATAAAAAAATAATCTACATTTTTTTAAAAACTTTTTTGAATATTTTCTTAATCATTAAACACAGTTCACTTTTCTTATAATATATAATATTTGTATTTTTTTTTTTAAACGTATAAGTTTAAGCAAGCAACGAGGCAGTAAGATGATGGGAAATAAAGTGACAATGTAACCACCGAAAACAAAATGAATGTGACCCAAAATGTCAGATTTAAGAGCAGATCAAATTCAAATTGTTCAACCTTGACTCTCCTTCATAAATAAAGATTTTCATATTACATCATCCCTCTAAGAAAGAATATTTCGTAATTGGAAACCGAAAAAATCTTGTTCTTTCTTTTTAATCATAAATATTATTGATTAAAAAAATCAAGATTCAAGAATTATTGTTATATAAATAGAGAATTATTAGATTAATATAATTGATATTTATTAACAAAAGCCCGAACCTAAATCTCTCCTTAAGAAAAGAAGTAAATTAGATTCCAACACGAGACTAAACCCTAAAAAGGCCTACAATTCTCTCAACAAGGACTCACAACCCTTATAACGAGGGACTTACAACCCTTCCAATGGACACACAACCTCTTAACTGAGAGACAAAATACCATACACTTATTACAATACTATATACAAGCCAAATCTAATCTAATCAACAGACCACCAAACTAAGCTCATTGCTGGAACTGACAAGTACTGGTAAAATGGAAGCCAACGGTGGAGCCTGCGGTAGCCGGAAGTAGGAGATTGAGGTCAGATCAACAGTGGTTCAAGGCCGAGGATGGGAGACAGTGGCGGAGCTATACAAAACTAATGGGGAATGGCAGGATCTCGGTCTGATTTGGGACGGAACTGTTACGGAAGCACTGTCGGCTCAGGTGGAGCTCCAGGGAGTCACGCCGAAGTCCGACAAGTTTGGTCAGAAACGCAGCTGCTCGAAGGAGCCGAGAATGGGTTGAGGTTTCACGAAAGAGGCGACTGCCATTCAGAGAAGGTACAACGACTTTTCGAGGCGACGTTGCCAGTCTAGGGTCCAAACTTTATTAACGACCAGTAGCACCACTGACATACAAAAGACCAAGCAAGAACATTAAAGAAATAATAAATGAAAGAGAGAGATTGAAGAAAAGGTTGGGGGGAAGAGAAAGAAGGGAAAAGGATAGGGAAGCAAGAAGACAAAAATCTTGGGGAAATTGGCCAATTTGACCGTATTTTTAAATGCATAAGTTATTTTGACCAAGTCAAAATAACTTATGCATTGTTAACCAATTATTTGTTTTCCTATTTTACCCTTTTATATTAAATAAAAAAAATTTCTTCATTTTTTTTTATTTTTCTTCTCTCCACTGACACTTTCCCATTACCTTTACCTTTTCACTTTTTCAAAATTTCCTCACGGTCACTCTCTCTCTCTCTCACGGTGTGGCACTCCACCTCTCACAGTGGCATGCGCCTAATGCAATTGGCGCGTGCGTCTACACGCCGCCCCCAACAGCATATAGACGCACGCGCCGCCGCATCTTACCCCAAAAATTTCTATTTTTAAATTTTTTTAAATTAATTTATGTTGTTTATATTTATTTAATTTAATAATTTAATTTGGTTAATAATTATGTAAATAGTCTAGGTTGTTAGTTATAATTAAATTAAATTTTGATTATATGTTATGTTGATTATTTTTTTGTTAATATTAATAATTTTTTAATTTTTTCAGGAAGGAGAATGTCACGAAAGAATATGTAATTGCCGAAATTTTTTTCTACCGAGCAAACGTACATACGTACTCGAAGTTATGGATTATACGAAATATAAAAAATAAATTGACTTCGAGGCAGGTAAAAATATTTAGAACCACATGTTTTGGTAGTTTATTGGATGTATCAAATATTCTATTCTCAGGTATTTTAGCCTATGAGATTTTATTAAAACGTGTGCATACCAAAAATTTATATGAAGAATTATAGTTCTATACAGGTAAAAGACGTATTAGATTTTCTCATTAAGATTTTTATTTCATTACTGGTTTGAGGATGGGGGATTATCCCGTAGTAAGTGGGTTAGGTGATAAACTTTGTCACAAATATTTTTCGGGTAGAAGTCAGTTGACTTACAAGGATTTGGATCAGTGGTTCGACAATGTTACATTTGACGATGATGTAGATGCAGTAAAAATGTGTCTATTTTATGTATTTCATAAATTGATAATACCACGTGATCGGAATAGAATCATACAATATTTTGTACTTCGTCTGGTAAATAATTTAGATGAGTTTAATGTCTATTCTTGGGGCACGATCGCATGGACTGTACTCTACAATAATTTATGCACGACTCTAATTAAAAAGTTGGCGAAGGTAAAAAAAATATGCATTGGGGATATAGAATCATATAACTTATATTCATTTTGTCACGCATTTTTGGTAAGTAATTCTATTTTTTTGATTCATTATGATATTATGATAGAGAAAAATTTATTTTGTTAGCATTGTAATTTAAATTTATTATCATCTCAGGTGTGGATTTACGACGTGATTCCGAGGTGTGGGGAGTTGTTTGCCAATAGGAATGGAGATTATTTTTCTTGTATTCTAAATTGGTCTGGCACGAGCACTCCATTATACGAAAACGTCGTAGATGTTCTCTTCGATAGTGTTGGGGTATGCTTTTATGTTCAACAAAAAATATATATAACTTCCTTATAATTTGTGTTATATTTTCTAATAATGATTAATAAATCTAAAATATTATAAAGGTTTTGGAGGTTCATAGGAAGTTGGTACCCCGCAAACATGAGAAGACCGCAGACTATCGCGCGGCGGTAAACTTTTGCATTCCACTGGAAAAATAGGGAGGGAGTCTTAAGTTGGAGACAGTTGATATCCCGGACACCCAATTCACCGATAATCTACAGCATCTCGACAAATTTCAAGCCCCGCCAGCGACTGAATCAATGGTATAATAATTTAATTTTTTTTCTTGAATTATCTGATGCTTTTGTTACTCGTTAGTATTAGCTTGTGAAAATTAATTATAATAACTTATGTATAGTTTAAATCCGGCACGTCAACATCATAGTATGAAATCCTGGAGAAGAAGATGGAGAAAAAGATGGATGATCTTAAAGAAACGATATTTACCTGGATTGATAAGGGTAACGCAGAGCTTTCAGCCAAGATTGATAAGGCTGAAGAAAATATCTTGCATCAGATATCTCTCTTAATGCAACAGCTTAAACCAGCCAATATCTCCGAGGATGTAGGGCAGAGTATGATACGTTTTAAACCTAAAATATATTGGATATAAAGTTTAACAAGTCAATACATTAACCGGTATTGTTTGGTTTTGTAGGGTGCCGAATTCATGGCTACTGACTTTCATACATTTACTCCTGTCAGCGAGTCTTAGTATCAGTCATTTGCTCCTGTTGTTGATAGCCCTACAAGCTTAAAAATTATACCTGCTCCATTAGGTGAAAACATAAGTAGGTATGGGCATCTTCACAAGAAGGCAACAGCCCAAGTTAATCCATATACCAATCCGTTAAAACAACCCGTGAAGAAGAAACTTGTAGAATTGCAAGTAGGATCTATTGTTGACATAAACGGACAGCTGATTCCTATTGATCAGAGTAAATATGCTAAGCTTCTGGATTAGATACAAAATAATGACCCAACACAACGGGTTCATTTGCACGGACTTGATTCGAACAATATATGATTTAATGAGATATTACAAAATTGGCTTAACGATTCAGTGAGGATTTATTTTAACTTTTTTGTTTTGTGATTTGTTTAATAATATCAAAACTAATACATATTCAGTGTGTTTTGTAGCATATAAATGAATATTTGAAAGTTTTGCGTTTGCGTCAAAGAACGTTTTCTGATATGTACTTATAGGATTGTACAACTGTAGATGCATATTTCTACGTAAGTTATTATATTACCTATTTATTGTGCATATAATATTATTGACTTTAACTATTATCGACTTTAACGAGTATCTTTTATTTGTGTTTAGGAGTATATTCGACAAATGTGAAAACGTCCTTCACTATCAATCCTCCAGACAACAACGACTGGCTTCAAATGTTGTTAGCTTATGCACTCGGAACAAAGACCGAGTTACTTGGCGCTAAACTGTGGGCATCGGTCAATAAGGTATTTTTTAAAGAATAATAATGACTTTGTACTATGCATGTAACAACATTAAGTTAAAAATAATACCATAATTATTTTTGTAGGTATATATTTCTCTGAATATGAATCAAGAACATTGAATTGTAGCGCAACTCGACCTTGCTCAGTTTACAATCGTTCTTTATGATTCCAGCGTGAACGGCCATTCAGATGAGTCCATCATGAAATTTATAGAGCCTCTGTGTGTTGCAATGCCTTTGTACCTTCAAATGTGTAGATTTTATAGTTTGAGGGGCATAGAAAGCCCAAATTTGTTCCCTTAGCCGGTGACTCGTATCCGGGAGAATGTGTCGCAACAAAAGGTCGAGAGCGGGGACTGTGGCATCTTCGCCTGTATGTATATTGAATATCTTATGTTAGGTCGGTCATTTGACTCGTTCCCTAACATTGGTACCTTTTATAGACAGAAGATAGCCGTTAATTTGTGGACTACAACTTCATAGATATTTAGCACTATAATTTATTTACATGCATTTATTTGGGTGTATAATTGATATACTATAATTGTTTTGGGAGTATGTATGCGGAAGTATTTTTGCAGTTTGATAGAAGTGTGATTTAATTAATATGCATTGATTTGGGTGTATAATTGTTTGTGGGCGTTGATTTGGGTGTATGTATGCGAAAGTGATTTTGTAATTTGATAGAAGTGTGTTTATTCAATATGACAGGTTTGGGATTGTCCATATTATAGAGGAGATTTTGTCAAAAAATTTGTGAAAATTATCAACATTAATACTAAACACAAGTGCATTAAAATAAAATAAATATATAATACAAAGAACAAATAGTTTACTCCACCATCTATAACTATAAATCGTAAATCATCAACAGGAGAAATGGTCATTCGACTTATCTTATCGTTATGTTTCATGACTTTATGATGTGCCCAATTCGTCAAGACACTGGTCATATTTTGTGATACCAATCGTCTATGGTAAAATCATAATTGCGGTAGCTCCCGCATCCACTCCACCAAATTAGTCACCGGAAGCTTTCTTGCTTCTTTTGCAACTGCATTAATGCTCTCAACGATATTAGTAGTCATAATGTCATACTTTCTGAAAGCACCAGATGGTCGTGCCCATCTCACCATACCAACATCTTCCTCCAAATACTTTGTTACATCAGGTCTCATTTGTCGCATCTTATTTAATTGGTATTGAAAATCATGGACACGATAAGCCTTGGTAACAGTGAAGTAGGTAGATAGGTATACCTCTTTTTTATACTTATCTGATGGTAACTTGTATTTTGTCATCAAATTTTCTTTCAAATGATATATGCAGAACCCATGATATGTATGAGAAAACATACCCTGTATAGCCCTCTCAATACTGGTATGTCGATCAGATATAAAAACAAGATTCTGATGATCTGCAATAACTCCTCGCAGTTTAACCAAAAACCACTCTCAAGAAGTATAATTTTCTGAGTCAGCAATTCCCCAAGCCAATGGATAAATCTGATTGTTTCCATCTTTACAAACGGCCACAAACATTGTACCAAGATAGGAACCTTTCAAAAATGTTTCATCCACTGCAACTACCGATCGAATTAATGAATTAAAACCTTTGATGCAGGGTCCTAATGCTATAAAGAAATACTTGAAGTGATTATCCGCGTCAGTTTTCAAATGAGTAACCGTACCTGGGTTATTTTGTTGCAACATATAGCTGTATGCAGGAAGCAATCTAAATGAATCCTCAGGAGTACCTTTTATTAATCTTAATACACGCTCCCTAGCACGCCAAGCATTAGTATAGGTTATCTGAACACCGAATTGCTCACGTATATTTGCTTGAATATCTTTCGGCCTATAGTTTCTATTGACCGATGTAAACTTATTTTTTATTACTTTAGCAATAATTCGACTCTTGGCTTGCCGGTGACCATCCCTTAATTTACTCAAAACACAAGTGTGCCCTGTATCTACTCGTTTAACAACAAAAAAATGTTGCTTTTCTGTCGACACTGCCCGTAATCTCCACTTGCAGCTGTCATCATCGCATTTCAACTCGAAACGATCTTTGGTGAATTTGTAAACTCTAAAGCTCCATTTTTCCTTCAGTGCAACCATACTTATAGCTTCATGAATTTCATCTTTACTGTTATATAATTTTCCTACAAATACATCACCAATCCTATTATAAGAAATTTTTTTCGATACATTCAAGTCAAATGGTGGTATTTCAGGCTGAAACTGAAATGGATTTTCTACCTTAACCCTTTCTTCTCTACCATAACCCTCATCATCATCATCACCAGCATCATCATTTACATCCTCATTCTCTTCATAATCATCATTATAATCATTTTTACAATCATCATCAACCTCATAACCATGATCATCATTTTCACTAATATCATAGCCAATATCAACGCCAACATCTTCATATATCTGACCATGGTCATATATGTAGTTTTGTTGTTCGTTGAGCATCGAAGGAACCCTTTCTACCTTAACCCTTTCTTCTCTACCATAACCCTCATCATCATCATCACCAGCATCATCATTTATATCCTCATTCTCTTCATAATCATCATTATAATCATTTTTACAATCATCATCAACCTCATAACCATGATCATCATTTTCACCAATATCATAGCCAATATCAACGCCAACATCTCCATATATCTGACCATGGTCATATATGTAGTTTTGTTGTTCGTTGAGCATCGAAGGAACCCTTTCTACCTTAACCCTTTCTTCTCTACCATAACCCTCATCATCATCATCACCAGCATCATCATTTACATCCTCATTCTCTTCATAATCATCATTATAATCATTTTTACAATCATCATCAACCTCATAACCATGATCATCATTTTCACCAATATCATAGCCAATATCAACGCCAACATCTCCATATATCTGACCATGGTCATATATGTAGTTTTATTGTTCGTTGAGCATCGAAAGAGAATAATGATAATCCTCCGAAGAATTTGGAATATACACAAGAGTTGTCGATGAGAATTGCTTAGCATAGCCTTCTTTTTGCTCCATTGATGTTTCTGCATTACTTTCAGGTCCTCGAGCATCTACAGTTACACAAAGCAGTGTAGTCATATTATTCTGTAAGCTCAACCACAATATTACATCATCGTCATTTTCAAGTAGAATGGGTCTCAACTTTATAGTACTTGAAGGAACCTCAAACTTCAAAATTACTTTATAATGCACCTGATTAACTCTTAAAAGATGACAAATTCTTCTCAACAACGCTTTGTATCTAATATTTTTCGGAACAACCATATGCATATTTTGATATCCAATGTATCTTTCAAAACTATCTTTACAGCTCTCTCATCTCCCCCTTAAACATATAATGATTGAAATTTGTGACATACCTGAAAAAAATATAACATACTTTTAATTTAATTTTATATTAATTAAATTAAAAAATATACTTGAATATATAACTATATATAAAAAATATATTTTATTTTAAATATATAAAATAAATATAATATGCAGTTTTAAAAAAAATAAATGAGAACTATTTAGTGGTGGTGTTATAACGTTGCGGTGGTGCGCAAGAGCAGTCATGCGTAGACGCATACCAATCGACCATCAGCAACAATTATATATGATGCAGCCATAACTCAATCATAAACCACAACTTAATTGTAACAGATATATATCCAAACACTTTAATCATTTATTTTAATAAATATAAATAATACTATTAATTAAATTAAAATAAACAAAATCTTACTTGTTTTAAACTTCAGCTATTTTTCTTCTCTGAATCTTTGATCTTCGTGTAAAGATGAATCGAGAGATATGAGTTTTGAGAGCAGATATGTGAGTTTTGAGAATACACCAGATCTAAGAATCGAATAAAACGAGAGATGATATTGTCAGGGGTAATAAAAGAACAATAATAAAATTACGATAGTTTATATATTTAAATAAAATAAAAAAATATAAGGAATATTTAATATATAATTATTTATTTTATTTTTAAATTTATTTTTTAAAAATACAGATAAAATGCTCGCTAGGTGCGCGCCTAGCGATCATTTGCCCGCTGGGCGCGCGCCCAACGACCATTTTATTTTTTTTAATTATTATTATTATAAATTTACAATATTTTTATAATTAATTTAAATTTAAATTATTTAAAAATTTATATTCTTCAGTAATTTATATAAAATAAATAAAAAAATTAAATAATAATAAAAATTATTAAAATTATAATAAGAGTAAAATAGTAAACATAACATATATTTGGTTAATATAATTTAAAATATTTGACTTTGGTTAAAATAAAAATTAATATTAAAATAATGATCAATTCGAATTTTTTTTTCAAAATCTTGTGTTTTAATAGTGCTTTTATGAGAAGCACTTTTATTCTACTACCTTTTTTAAAAGAAAAAAATGCTTCTATAAAACAAATACTTAGAAACGTTTGTGGAAGTTAGCACGATGGGAAGGCATAATGAAAGATAACAAAATTACAAGTCTTAAAATATGAATAAAATAATTGAATAGATGCCCATTTTGTAAATAAATTTTAATGGATAGGCCGTAACAGAGTTAAATGATAATTATTTTAAAATTGAGGAGTTTGAAAATCTCTACATCATTGTGATTTGTTTTTATAGAAAATTTTGAAATAGAACTTATGATAATAATTTTTTTTAAAAAAATAGTTATTTAGTTGTTACTTATAAATTATAAAAAAAATTATATGGTTATATAAAATGTTAAAGATATAAAAAAAATAAATAAAGACAATTAGTCTTTACTTTATATATTTTATAATTAACAAATTATATTTGATTTCTTTATATATACTTATGTTTTTTTATTTATATTAATTTAAAGCTTATATAAAGACTTATTCTGTAGCATTTATAATATAACGTAATATAATAAAAATGAAACTTTTGTAGTTTTTTAGTTTTTTTTTATTTTTTTTATTGTCTTTATATTTTCTCACATGGTATCAGAGCATTTTTTTTTTATCTTTTTTCACATGGTATTGGAGTTAGTTTCAATCCTTTGAGCCTTTTGTTCTGGTCTCAAAACCTTCCATTTCTTTGTTTTTTTTGTTTAGCCAAAGACTTGTTGAAATTTTTTTTGAAAACTTATCAGAAGTTTTCTTGCGCACTTGATATTTTAGTGCCTATTTAGTTCTATATTTTCTTTTATGTTTACATCTTTTATGCTTAATTATTTTATGAGATTACAAGAGTTTATATAGTATTTAAAACATCCCTAAAAATTATTTTTTAGTTGAAATAAGAGTTCAAATTTCACTTAAAAAAAGTCGATCCTAGTTAAAAATGAAAATTTCTCTAATTTGGGTGTCGCAGCACTCAAAAGTTAGCACTACAGCACTAATATGGCCACAATGTGGCACCGTAGCGCCAGTGATTCTGTGTTTAGTGTCAATGCTGGCTTTTCAATGCTGCAACACTCAGGCTTAAGGAAGGGCCCCTCAATTGTTTTTAGACTTTTTTTACTTCTGACTCTTTGTTTTACTTTTTTTCTTGTACGTCCACCATATACTCGTTCGATTTTTCATTAGTTTTCAACTCAAAATTAAAATTTAACTTTAATTTTGATTCATTAATTTAATAATAAACTTTTTATAATAGAAGTAAAGAAATTTTAAAAATTAATTTGAGGTACCATCATGTATATAGGATATGCAAATTGTAACTTTGGAAGAAATAGTTACCCTTTTACCAAGTTCTAAATAGTTCTTCTCTATTTTGAAAACTAATCCAAATAGAGGGGTGCTATTTGATAAAAAAAATGGAAGATTATAAATGGAAATTAAGGGAATTTTAAAGGGTAAATGCAAAAGGGATAATTTGACATTCCCTCGTGAAGTTTGGGGCAGTTTCATATTAGTCCACTAACTATCAATTTGCTTGATATACCTCTAAAATATAAATAAATCTCACATACCCTTTAGAGTTGTACTTCTGTTAGATTTTCATTATAAAATAATGCTTATTATATGTAAAATAACTAGTTTATTCCTGAATATATTAATAAAAAGAGAGAAGATAATTTATTTTTTATATATCAAATTAATTGCATATTTATTTAAAAAAATTACCATTAAAAATTTGTATATTTCCTTGCAATTAATTATGAAAGATAAAAATATATTCTCATCTTTTATTAATATATCCAAAGGCAAGCTAATTATTTTACGTAGAATAAACACTATTTTATAACGAGGTACTTGGATTTTTTTCAAATTTTGGAGTGTATGTCAAATGATCCCATAATTAGTAGACTAATGTGAAATTACTCCAAAGTTCATGGAGTATTTCAAATTATCCCAATGCAAAATAATGTAAAACTGTCCTCCTTCATGCATTCATTTGAATTTCATGCCAAATCAAACACATCAATAAATAGTAATTTTGCTAATCTCACCATATCCGAAAGGTTAAATTTTAATAATTAATTAACAAAATGATACGCGATTCTGGGATTCGTCCTATAATATTTAATACCAAATTGCAAGTCATAATGTTTTATGATAATATTTAATGTTAATAGATAGCTTAATACGATAATTAAGCTCTCAAGTTTGAAATTTCAAAAAATTATTTGTACACTTATTTTTTAATAGAAATTTCAAGAACACTTTTATTTTCCTCTCTTCTTGTTTTCAAGTATTTTTTAAACTTTAAAATAACATTATTCTCTTATTAAAAAAAAAAAATAGAACACCCTTACACTCTAAAAATTACTATTTTAATCAAGAGAAAAGGTCATGTGTATGGCGAGCGTTTAAACAAGAAATAAAATAAATTGCTCGAGGATGCTTTTAAAAATTATTAAAAGATCTCGAACGTGTTTAAATTAGTGTTTCTTGAATTGAATGAATCATAAGTCAAGAGTGCATGCTTATTTATAATATATAAAATTTAATCTATATCAAAGTATGGAAGCATGAATTTAAATTAAAAGTGTAATTTAATTAAATTTGAGTTAAATTATAATTATAATTAGTTTCAAACAATAAAAAATGATTTAAGTTAAATTCTTCTACTTGTTAAATTTTTTTTTTTACATAAAATAATAATTAATTAATTTAATTATAAATAAAATTTAAATTTTAAGATTGACTATGCACAAACTGGTACGCATATAATTAATGGACCCAATAAATATTATTAGCTAAAATAAATATATTAATAATATATTACACATTAAAGTATAACATTAAAATTATTTTTTAAGAACACTTATTGACTTTTTTTTTCCTAAAAAAGAGTATCTTTATAATTTTATCAAAATTTTATTCCCAATAAAAAAACATTTTCTCTTCATTTTTATTTTTATTTTTATTTTTATTTTAAAAGAAAACATGACACTTTCCCAAGATATATATATATATTGAATGAAACTTTCCCAAGATACTTGACTAAGAAATTTGAGTAGCATTTAAAATGGAGTTTCTATTTAAAAGACAACAAATTATAAATGGGTTAATAATATCCGAATCTCTGACTTTTAGCATTTCTCCAAATAAGGACATTACTTGTGCATTTGAAACAAATAAATGACTGACTCTAGTTTTAAATTACTAAAGTAGTCTTAAAATATTAATTTTGACCATGCAACATAAAAAGTATACAACAATACTAAAGGGGTATTTTGGTCAGTTCAAGACAGTAAGGGATCTATTTGATACAAATAGATAAATCATATCCCTAATTGGGAAATTTTAAAACATATAGGGACCTAAATGTAATAATGATAGGCCCAACTAAGAATCTTGTTTAGATGCAACACAGGTGATTATTCCTCCACCGAAGTGGCAAATTCTGACATGTATTTGTCCACTCGTACGCCTTGAGGGCCGCCCTCAATCTCATCTCTTTTCTTTATTTTATTTATTTTCTTTTTTTCCTAAATTAGCATGAAAATTCACGAAATCATTTTTCTGGCAAAAACCTTTTTGGGTCCATAATCTTTCTCGAAGCGATTCATTTTTATCTCTGCTCTTCAGTTCTCATTTTGTAAGCGTCTTCCCTTTGGGTTTTTTTCTTTTTTTTGATTTTTATTTGACAAAGCAAGAAATTGATTCAAAAATAAAAGAAGGGGAAAAAAAATCTGATTTTTAGGGTTTTGGAGATTTCCTAGGACTTTTATCAATTGCTTCATGGGGGAACTTGAAGAGATTGGAGCTGATATTTGGTAAGACCCATTTAATGTTCTTGATGAAAAAATTTAATTTTGCCCATATTTTTTTTCTCTTTTCTGTGGTTTGTTTCTATTTTACACGAGAATAAATTTTGATAAAATTGTTAAAAAGGGTGATTGATTTTGAGGAGTTTCAGCTATATCAATACAGAGAAGTGGGTGTTTGAAATTATTTATGATGTGGGTTTTCGATTGAATATAAATAAGATAGTTGTTTGGCAGAGTATATGATGTTATATTTGTTTTTTTTTTATTATTAATATTTATGTGTTGTTTGGTTGGCGAGAAAAGGTTGGAAAAATGAAAGAATTTAAAATTTGAGTGTATCATTGTTGGTGTTCTTGATTGCTCGGATGAAAGAAATTATGAACCTTCATTTAACTGAGTATAATACTGCTACGTCAATTAGTTAGGTGAGATGAAAGGTTATTTAACTACTTTAGATTGAAGTGGAATTATTACTAGCCCCAAAAGTGTGGCTTCATTTTCTTTTCATTTGTTTACTCTTGAGCAATATGATAGGAATATAGGATAGTTGTCATTTTGATTTAATGAGAGTCTTCTGATGTTTGTGGACTCATTGGATGACAGCTCCGATATTGAAGTTGATGATGTGAGGTGTGGAAATTTAGTGGAGAAAGATGTTAGCGATGAAGAGATTGAAGCAGAGGAGTTGGAAAGGCGAATGTGGAAGGATCGTATCAAGCTCAAGAGGATTAAGGAAAGAGAGAAGCTCGCAGCCCAACAAGCTGCAGAAAACCAAAAACCCAAGCAGACCACTGATCAGGCTCGGAGGAAGAAAATGTCAAGAGCCCAAGATGGAATTCTTAAGTATATGTTGAAGTTAATGGAAGTCTGCAAAGCACGTGGATTTGTGTATGGGATCATTCCTGAGAAAGGTAAGCCAGTGAGTGGTTCATCTGATAATGTTAGAGCTTGGTGGAAAGAAAAGGTGAAGTTTGATAAGAATGGGCCAGCAGCCATAGCAAAATATGAAGCAGAGTGTTTAGCCATGAGCGAGGCTGATAATAATCGAAATGGAAACTCACAGAACATGCTTCAAGACCTGCAAGATGCAACTATAGGATCCCTCTTGTCTTCTTTAATGCAACATTGTGATCCCCCTCAGAGGAAGTACCCATTAGAGAAAGGAGTTCCACCACCTTGGTGGCCAACTGGGAATGAAGATTGGTGGGTAAAATTAGGGCTACCCCATGGCCAGAGTCCTCCATATAAGAAGCCACACGATCTGAAGAAGATGTGGAAAGTCGGAGTGTTAACGGCTGTGATAAAGCATATGTCACCTGATATTGCAAAGATCAGGAGGCATGTGCGCCAATCAAAGTGCCTACAAGATAAGATGACAGCCAAGGAGAGTGCAATTTGGTTGGGGGTTTTGAGCCGAGAAGAATCTCTCATTCGACAGCCTAGCAGTGACAATGGAACATCTGGGATTACTGAAGTGCCTCCAGGTGGTTGTGATAATAAGAAGCAGCCTGCTGTTAGTAGTGATAGCGACTATGATGTTGATGGTATTGATGACATTGCAGGTTCTGTCTCATCTAAAGATGACAGGAAAAATCATTCTGTGGATGTGGAACCCGTAACTAGTCAACACAATGCCACTCCCCGTCCTGTCCAAGAAAAAGAGCCACAAGAAAAACGCCGGCGGCGGAAAAGACCTCGTGTAAGATCAAGTCATACTGATCAACAGCCTTTAGAGTCTCTCAATGAGCATCCACATGATGAATCAAGAAAACTTTTACCTGATATAAACCATACTGATGTACCATTGGTTGAATGCAATATACATGGTAATGTACAGGAAAACAATGCAGTGACTGTGAGGTCGGTAGAGGGAGGTCTTGAAGGCCAGTCTCAAATAGCAGCATCTCAGTTTGACAATTTTTCTACAATTCCTTCTGCCAATGTAATTTCTACGCAGAGCATGTTTGCGGATGGAAGGCCCATGGTATATCCAGTGGTGCAAAATGCTGAGTTGCATCATGGTGATACTTACAATTTCTATAATCCACCATTTGACTTTGGGCACAGTAATAATGGACAGCAGAGTCAGATGGAAGTGAATGTACCGCAGATTAGGCAAGAGGTTGACGGTGTTCATTTACCGGCATTCCATAGAAATGAAAATGAGATTAGTAATGACTTGCCCCATTATATAGACAACGCATTTCACAGTGAACAAGATAGACCTTTTGATAATCAGTTTGGATCTCCACTTTGTAGCATGCCATGGAATTTGGAACTTAACAGTCCGGGCTTAGAAGAATTTCTAGATGATGACTTGCTGAAATACTTTGGGGCATAGTTTGTGAATATCTGTACTTCTGAGCTTATATCATGATCAAAATTCTCTTCAACCTGCTGTATAAGCTCATTGTTCAATTTTACTGGTCCTGTAAGTCTTCATTGGTATTACTTTTGGTCCATGGATGCAAAAAATTGTGGTACTCATTGTTGACCTTGGTGAAGGAGTATTCCTTTCAATCATCCTGCCGGTACGGTTTTTATCATTTGTGCATGTTAAGACTGTAAGTTATGAACACATTATTTTCTGTTTTACTAGTCATTGTTTTCAAAACAAATGAACGACGGCATGACAGCTTCATGTAGATGATCCAATTTGTTTGACTGGTATAGGAATAAAGTTAATGATATTTTTCAATTTCTCTGGAAAAGTTGACCATCCAATAAATATGCTGATGATTGGTACATGTCTATTAGTTCTCCACTGCCTTTTACGTATTCATATTCCTTCGTTATATCACATCCATTCTCATTTCTTTCTTGTGCTAAAATAGTTGCTTCAATTTTACCTAATTCATCAAGGCGGAAGCTGTTTTATTTTGGTTTTGTTACAGTACACAATCATTTAAGATTGGAGCCATAACTTCTACTAACAATATAGTGAATTATTAAGAAAATAATAAAACTAGTGGCAACACTAAACCTAGCTGATGAAGATGTTTATCTCGTATTCTTGTTAATACCAGTATAAGTGCAGAGGAGAATAGAGTTGATTGTTGAAACAGGCAATGAGGGAACTAGCTTAGAATTTTCATATAGTTGAGAAATGTGACAAAAAAGATGAAATGCGTAAGTTGGCAATAGAACAAATAGAAGGGGCCATTGGATATACAGATTAGTGGAGCAACTCTCATAGTTGATTATAATAAGCACTTGCTCTGCATTTATAAATGCAATAGTGGTTTCCTCATTCTACGGAACCCAGTGTCCAGGTGATCTTAAATATGAACTTGTGGATGGACGTTAAAGTAAAATGGCTTTAGACACACATTGGTTGAATTTGTATTGCCTTTTATGAAGAACTTCTAAGGGATCATTCCTTCATAATGAGTGGATTTACCATCCCTCCTCAGAGAGCAAAACCCCCAAAAACAATCGCATGAAAAGCCATCATCTGTATCTGCTTTAATGGCAGTGAACTAGCAAATGTTCTAGTTGAATCCCCAAGTGTTTCTTGTAATTGTCTGGTGCTATTATTGTTTGCAAATTGGTTTCAGTAGTATTTATTATTTAAGCTCTAACTGTAATTATGTAGCCTAACTTAGTGGCTGAGCTACAGAATGAGTTAGCTGTCTCATGTCTATTTCTTTTATGGCTTCATCTGTACATCATTTTGCTATTGTTCTCATTAACTTATCAAGAAGATGTCGACAAGATTTGGCATTTTGTTTGTTATAGACAATTGGCTTCTCCTCTCCTCAGTTCGGAAGTTTGAAGATGTAAATCTCTCATGGGACTGATTTGCTTCAAAACCAATATATCACACGTTTCATCTGGTAGTGGAACCTTAGTAGAATTGATGAGCAGGGTTTCCTAATCTTTTGTTTCATCTGGTAGTGGAACCTTAGTAGAATTGATGAGCAGGGTTTCCTAATCTTTTGCCTGCACAATAATTTCATTGTTGGCTTTCTGGTGAGCTTATTACCGTGAGATTTGGATGAGCATTACTAAACGAGGAGCTGCAGATCTTACATATGTGAAGCTATTTTAATATCCTTGTGTTTTGTTGTAGCATGCTTTTCCTAAGTGGAATTTGGGCGGTTAAAATTCAATTTATTTTGTTGTCTTCCACACTGGCTGTGATTTTGAACACAATGCATTGTAATATTAGAATTTTCATGTCACATCCTAAATAAGAAACATGTATTTTCAGGCTGTTGATGCCATTTTGATACTCTTCACGTGGCTGAGAGGAAAGTTTACACTGATTTTTTTTGGCTGACCATGTCATGCCGCAAGTGTTCTGAAAGAATCAACTCAAATTTTACTGTAAAAAATAAGGCAAAAATAAATTGGAAGTGAGCAAACTGAATATGGACCAAATAAATTGTCATTGCCCTTGAAGAAACAACTTTATACATTTCAAAAATCACAAGGATTTCTAATTAAATTAAAGTTTATTAAGTTTAGAATTATGAATGTCTTAATTAATTATTCAGTACATTGGAATCCTGAAGCACCACCACGTACGCTACCGCATTATTTGAGTCCTATTTCTAATTTAATAAGATATCTTATTTGAATATGTTTAAAATAATTAATAATTAATATAAATACGTGTCTTTTATAATATAATAATATGTTTATTTTTTTGAATTATTTAAGCATAGAATAAATTCTTAGTTTGAGTTTTTTTTTTGTTATTTTTCAGTATTCATCCAATTAACGAGTTATGACTTGCTAAATCAACGTGATTTTTAGTTTATTTCTTTATTTTAAATATTTTTAAACTAAACAAAATATTAAATCTATTCTTTCACCTACCCATTCATTGTATCACAATTTTTGTGATTGAGTGTTTACGTCCATAACTTATGAGAGAAAATTACAGGGAGAAATTTTGTACAAGTTAATATTACATGTTAAATACATAGAGAATTCTATTAACTTTTTTTCTGATATTTGGATTAAATATAAACTGATAGCCATAATCTGAAAATTAATAATATCTGATCCTATTTTTAAGTTTTGATGATGAAATGAAACGACAAATGATGAAATTTTTTGGAAAAACTTGCATAATTTTACATGAGCGATCGTTTTGGACTCCTGGAAAGAAGGCCAACCTTAGTCACTATTACAATCTTTGGCTGTCAAATTTTCCTGTCCGCAATTGCATTCCGCCACGTTTCTCTTTCCTCTCGAGTCTCGCCCGCGCCGCAAGTCTCCGTACGAGGTTGTCTCCCCCTCAAAAATGAAACGCCGAATCATGCCAAAAAGACCACACTACCCTCCTGTCAAATTGGCCCTTCTCGTCATCATTTCTAAATTCTCCAAAGGCTAAAAACGTAATTTGCAAAATATAAACTTATTACACCATTTTACCGTATTATTTCCCACAAAATAGCTGTGATGTTTTTTTTTTTAAAGAAAATAATGTGTCCGCCTGTTCAGTTGTTGTTATGAAGTGAGTGTTTCAGTAGAAAAAGGTGGCTGCTTTGAACTTGGGAATGGCGTTCAAAATGAAAGCTTTGAGCTGGGTTTCAATCTTTTTGCTCGTTTTAATTCTTGTTTTAATGCCGCAAGTCCACTCTTCTCGTGCCCGTAAGCTTCTCTTTCTTACTCTTTTGTTGATTTACTTTTGTTTTTTGAGTGCCAAAAAAAATATATATATTGTTACTTTATTGTTCTTAACATGCTATGCTTCTCAGGCTTTCCAGGTGAAACAACAATTGCTGATGACACAACCTTGGCCACTCAGGTAATGAACCATAAAGTCTCAGAAACAAGAAAAATGGAAAAATAAAGGAGCCTTTTTTTAAAGAACCCACATATAAAGAATAAAGGTCCCTTTTTGTTGGGTTTGTTTTTTGTTTTATCATTTGACTCCCTTAATGGATGTTCTACTCTCTTGGTTATCTTCTACTGTACTGTTTCATTGCCTTTGAACAATATTTCTCAAATGGGTATTTTGTTTCTTTCTTCGTTTTTGATTTTTTTTCCCCATTCTTTTATGGGTTTCTTTGGAGTTTCTATAAAAGGACTTTGAGACCAAGTTGGTGAAGAAATTAGGAAAAGGAGGCCCAGCTGTTTCTAGCACTAGTATAGAAGATTCAGCAAGGGAAGTGCCAACAGGACCTGACCCTCTTCATCACAATGACAATCCAACTGGACCTTGAGTAGAGCCCTAGCTTACTTTCTCTAAATTTTGTGTGGGTGTTTTTCCACCATGGTTCATTGCTTACTCACAGTTTAATTTGTTTTGTATAAAGTTGTTTTTGTTCTTCAGGAATGGTGTTTTTATCTACTTGGTGATAGGTAGTTTGCTCTTTTTATCAAACATGAACTATCTTCAGTAGTTTTGCTTTCGTTTGTATAAACCAGAAAGATTGCTATATATATCTAGTTACATCTAAGGAGATACTTTTAGTTGTTCTCTATTAACAACATTGTTTTTTTCTGGTTGGTTCTTGAAAGTTTCTGACTTTTTGGTTCAATATTCTGCTTGAAATTTGCCACAATTTTTTGATTATATACTCGGGGGAAAAGGGGCAATGCTCTTTTGTTTTTTTAGGCCATATTTCTTTATTTGTCCAGCAGCCAGTAGTACTATTATGTGTTGTATTTGCACAGCTAGCTCTGTGCCTGAGACAATGCCTGTGGCTTATTTTGTTTTCTTTGTGTTCATTTACTACCATGATTTTTGGCCGCAGCTTTAGTTGCAGCCAAAGAAATTTCAGATAGCCAAATTCATTCACTATGGTTATTTTGATCTCGACTCGTCTATACAGATAGCCCTTATTTTAAAATCATATATTTTTATAATCATAAAATTAAAATGTAATTTTTAATAATCATAAAGTTTAAACTTTTTTTACCCTTGAAACAAATTTTATCTCTCTTTCACAATTTATTTTTTTAAAATTCACTCAAATAACACTTTAAAAAATTCGAGTTTAAAAATAAATAGATCAAGTGTTTGAATATTAATATTTTAAAGTGTAAAAAAGTTCATTAAAAATTATTGGGATATAATTTAGAGAGCAAGATAAGTACGTCGAGTACAAGAGGATCAAAGATAAACTTGAAAAGAGGCGAAAACACAAAAGATGGTGCTCAAGAGTGGGCACTGCAGCACCAAGTTGTGGGCGTCAAAGCGCCTAAAACAGAGTCTGAGCTCCACAGCGCCCAGGCAAGAATGTCCCAGTGCCGCGAAGCCCAGCACAGGAAATTATTTCCCATTTTAATCCGTTATTTCGATTTTCAGTTGTTTCAGGACTCCTTAATACGATTCCCACACGTTTAAGGTTAACTTAAGACGCCCTAAAGCCTATTTAAAGGCTCTCTATTGGCTTGTAAACACGTCTTAATGATCAAATACAAATCTTTGTAATTAGAGTGAGATCTTAGTGATCAAATATACTTTGTGATTCTTAGTGAGAGAAAACTCATTGATTGTAAGAGAGAGTAATTACTTTGTGAGTCTTTCTTATAAAATGCATACTTTGTGAATGCCTTGAAATTTAATAATAAGAGAGTGTGATCATGATCCATTGTAGATGTAGGCAAGTTGCTGAAATACATAAATTTTGTGTGTTTTTTTTTCTACCTTTCTCTTGTTTCTGTATTATATTACTTGGGTTATTTTGTTGTGATATAGTGTGTAATGTGTATAGATGTATATAATTTCAAAAATTAAATACGCAACAGAAGTATTTATACATATTATACAATATGTAACAAATTCAAGCATGTAATCACATGTATGATCATTCAAGTACATATATATCTCATATATATTTCATGTATGATATAAAATGAATAGCAAATAAATAACTTATCCGGTTATGAAGGTAACTTTACAATTCTTCAAGAACTCCAAGCTTCAATTTGTTGAGCTCACCTTGAAGTGTTCCCTTGCACAATTCTAGTTCACAACTAAATCCAGTGGGATTGTGAAGCTAGAATGGCAGCCTTGAATTTCCAACAAAGGATTATTTTAACACTTAAAACAATTTATCTATATAAGTGATTACTACCAAGAGATGAGAAGAGTTAAGAGTTTTCTTTTGTTCTTTACAACTCTTTATGTTGAACCTTGGTAAGCCTTTGTATTTTCTCTCAACACTTTGAGAAAAACATTTAGGAAATGCTCTCAATTCTCTCTTCTTTCTCCTTGAACGAAATTCACTCTTTCTTACACCCAAATTGAACTCTTTCAATTCTTTCTTAAGTGCAAAGAATGATTTCTCTTAGTGCTCCACCATCACTTAACCATGTTTGCCATTACAAACATTAATCTATCATATTTTTCACTCACCAATTTGATTCAACCATTTGAATCAATTTCTAGAGAGTAAATGGCATTTAATCAATGTTAAGTGGTTTTACCACTTCCTTAGTGCATCATTTAAGAATTACTAAGTAGTCAACATTCCTTATTATTAATAACAAGTGCATTCTCCATTAGTAAATGGTGTTTGCCACTTATTCCAATTAATAATAATAATTTGATAAAATATTAATAATTCAAAACTATTTTGAATATTTACATTTATCATATATGTATTTACCAAGTAAGGTAAATAGGTAAATACATGGTAAATAATTTATGGAGCAAGATTATGTCACTTGTCAATTTCTTATTGGTTAACAACTCTTGTAAACCAATAATGTATTTTACCTTCAATTATTGACAAGTGAATAATAAAAGGAACCTTGAAACATTTTTTATTTTGTTGGAAATTGTTGGATCAATTGTTCAATCCAATTCGCCGCCCCAGTGCACAACGAGTACACTTCATATTGTGAGACTCTCTAGGTCCATGCTCGATTTGTCATATGAAACTATTTCACACGTCTGTGAACAATGTCCCACACACATGTTACAGATATTACAAAACGGCGCATTAGACCATACAAGTTGAGGTTATAACATATTCGTATAATCCTTCCATCATAAATATCATAGAATAGCGGAGATATAGATCAACACCGTCAAGTCTCCATGTTCTCAACCATAAACTTATCTCTAGATTTGTATTTCAATAAATAATATCCATAAACACTTTTATGATATTATTTTCCCAAGAATAAAATTAATTCTTGGATGTCTGCTTATGGCCATAAGACTTTCTGAAATACAATCTTGGAGTTGCAGGATATTTTACTCACCCAATTGAGTTGATGGATCCCATATCTGTACATACTAGACTCTATGAGCATCGGACCATACTGCCCGCTAGAAGACATATGCGAAGATATTAATTGAAAATTATCGAAATATAATTTGGAGATCAAGTTAAGTGCGTAAGGTGTGCACGAATCGAAGAAGGACTCGAAAGGAGGCGAAAAATGAATAAGAGCGCACTAGGCGCTAGCGCCACGGCGCCCAGTCCAGAACCTGAGAGCCGCAGCACCAGGAAGCCAACGCCGCAGCACTCAGCAGAAGCGCACCAGCGCCACGACGCTGGAGACGGGAACAGTATCCCGAAATAAGGAAACTTTCTTATTTCGTCTCCCACTTGCTCTAGGACTCTCTAATACGACTCCCACATGTATAAGGTAAACCTAGGTCGTCCCAAAGCCTATATAAAGGCTATCAATTGGCTTGTAAACATATCTTGATAATCTTTGTAATAAACAAGAGATCTTTGTGGTTGTTAGTGAGAAAAAATTTCTAGAGTGCAAGAGAGAGTTTTCTTTGTGATCTTTCTTGTAAAAGGCATAACTTTGTGAAGTGCCTTGTGATTCATAATAAGAGAATAGTGTGATCTTGATCCGCTGTAGATGTAGGCAAGTTGCTGAATCACGTAATTTTTTGTGTGTTCTTCTTCTACCCCTTTCTCTATTTATTTCTTAATAACTTATTCTACATTATTATATTACTTTGGTGAACTTTTTTACTTATTTGTGTGCTTCCACTTCAACAACATATTTCTCACAAACACTTTAATAGGTCTCTGACTCTCCGAAAATGTCATCGAAAAATGAATCCTCCGATGAATTCTCAAATGGGCTTCGTTTATACACCAAGAAAATCTAACGGCTAGCACTACACTTGGTGATGATGATAAGTGAGGTAACATCTATTTATAGTGTAGACTTTTGATACACACGTACGTAGTGAAAGGTTGAGTGCAAAACTTGTTTAGGGTTTTATTGCAATATTTGATGTGGACATGTAGAAGTACATGGCAGAAGTAAATGTTGACGTGTCATGCCAGTGGCATACAGTCGACATGTTGGTGGCAACGACCGAATTTTATGACATAAGAGACGCATGGAAGGCGGGAGAGAGGTTCTTTATTGGTTTCTAAGTTTTTCAATTTAAAACTTACCAATTTATCTTTATATACTCTTCAACTAAATATATAGAGTTTTTTTTTAAAAAAAATACTCTAATACATAAATTAATACTTGTAAAAAAAATTTACTTATAAAAAAGTTTAATTCATAAAAATATTAACTTTTGAAAAAAAAATACAAATACTCATACTAAATACTTTAACATAAACACTACGATACACATAAAATATTTTGACACTCAACACTCAAGTTAATATTTATAAAAGTCTTTGTAAGAAATACAAATACTCACACTAAATACTCTAACATGAATACTGCAATGCATGCAAAATACTTTGACACTTATTGCTCAAGTTAGTATTTATTAAGTGTTTGTAACAGAGGAAGAGTGCTTGACTTGAGAGGAGAAGTGCTTAGTTTATGAAAGAGTGTTTACCGTATGTAGAATAGTTGTTCATAAAAGTGAATTTAATTTTTTTTTAAAAATATGTATACAAGAATATAATTTAAATTTTAATTAAAAAAATACAAATTTAATTTAAAATCTACCTCTACTTATACACTCTTTACTTAATAATGTATTATAATTAATCGATGTAAATTATATTTAATTTAATAACTATAACTTCTAGCAAATTCTATCTCTGAGCACACTGTTAAGAGACACCAAGATTTTCTCTTTGAGTTGACATAAGCATAATTTTATAATTAGTTATTGATTAAAAAGTATTATAAAAAAATGAAGTACACCATATATGCCTATCATAGCATTCTTAAAATTAAAATTATTACTTCAAGTACATAGTTGTATTGTATTGAAAATTAGAATCTCCTAATCACACTCTAAGGGATCATATATTATTGGCATATTATTCAAGCCAAGTCCAAGAAAAGGAATTGAGAGGTAGCTTCATGTAGTGATATATACCAAGGGTATCACTGTAAAAAAGCTATCACCTTCCATATAAATCATTGTTCCAATTCCAGATTGTAAAACGGGGATTAAAATTTGAGCTTAAAATTTCTAATAAGACAGATAAATTACTTTGCTCATTCACTTTTAACTATTAATATTTCAAATTGTCAAAAAACAAAATTTTGATTATATGATAAAATCAATAAACTAAATTATGTTTAGGTTTGAGGGGCGAAGATCATAAAACTTACAAAATTTTTGAAACAGAAGTATAAGTATAACTTTAATTCATGATTGTAGAAACTTTTTTTTTTAATATAAATATTATATTGTAAATTTTAAATCTAAAAATTATAATAATTATTTATTAATAATAAGAGGAATGAAAACTTTTTAACCTCTATCAAAGTTCGAGAAATGAAAACTCCCTAACCTTTATTAGAGTTTGAAATAAAAACTCTTTACCTTCTACTAGAGTTCAAAGAATAAAAACTCATTAATCTTTATCAGAGATTGAACTATTAATTGTTTACTAACAACTGAATAAATAACTACCTACCGATAATTAAATAATTGTCTGTTAATAATTAAAAAAAATGAAAACTCTCTAATTTCTGTTAGAATTTGAACTCCTAATCTGCGTATGGTGCATAGATTTTGCTGTTGAAATAAATACTTGAATGCAAAAAACAATAATCTTAAGCTCTATTAATTTTTTATTTTATAATTTAATTTACTATAATATACATTTTAATCACTTTTATTTTTTTAATTTAAATATTTTATTCCCATATATAATATTAATTTTGGGTGAATGATCACTGATTTTTTTTTTAATATAGTGAGATCTAATATATATCAGGACTAATGAATTAAATCAAGCTTTGAAACATGCTTCAAAATTATCAAATTTAGATAGACGCATGGATTTGCATGTCAGCCACGTGCAAGGTTCATCAACTTATACCTGTCACTTTAAAATCTGCGCCACTTTTTGTAGCGAATTCACAAAGCGGCACCTGGAAGCAATAGCAAATAAGTTTCTCTCTTTAGCTTTAAATAATAATCAGAAGCTTTATTTAACTGCGTATCCATTGTTGCAGTAGAACAAGCAGCTCTCTAACAATCCATCTTTGTGCTCTTTCATGTAGATCTTTTGGCACTCAGATTTAAAGATCACGAATACTACTTAATTTAAAAGATTTTTCATTGATAGCTTTATGAGATATTTATTAAAAATCTTTGTGAGTCTGTTTAATATTCAGTCCTTACTGAATACTTGTATCTTTATACGAGTTTTCACTAAACTCATGGTCTGCTAAGACTAACCATCTGGACTATCCAGATATAGACATACACTGATCTATATATATATATTAAGATCTTCACTAACAGACCCGCATTAGTGAAGGTAGATCAAGAACATTAAATTTAAGAACATATTTGCATAACAACATTTTCTAGCACCATTTGCAACCCATTACAACTATGTCATTATTAATATATTCTTAGGTCTTTATCCCATTTCAAACAAGGCTCTAACTCTTTAAATTTTACTGACTCTTAGTTCTGATCTAAACTCCTTTAGATCAGATCTGAACTCTTTCAGATCATACAATGTCTAAAACGTTACAAGCATCTTACCATATTTATAAATAAAATAATTAGTGATATATTAAAATCATAAATGTATAAACATAAAGCAAATATTTATACATAAAAAGAATGGCACGTAAGCACAAATCCCAACATATTTTACTTGTTTGAGTGCTTCTGCTTCAATATAAAGATTGAAAGCTAAAAAGATCAATTGGGAAGTAGAAATTTAGAAAAAAATAAACAAAAAGAATGAAATTAAGGACGAAGAAAAAGAAGAAGAAACCCAAAATACCTTGTGCGAAGAGAGGTCGTGCGGTATGAGGAATGACGCACAACTAGGTTGCTCTGCCCGCTGCAGGTGCAAGGAATGTCGTGTAGCCTTTCTTTGCACCTCGTGCGCAACATGAGGAGGAACTGCACACCTCGCTACGCGACACGAGAAATGGCACACCACCCATTCTCGCACATCATGCAAAGTGAGAGATATTCTGGGTTTCTTATTCTTCTTCGTTTTCGATTTCATTCTTTTCCTCTAATTTACCATATTTTCTCATGGACATACTTTATTTCTTTTTTATTTAATCATAATATACTATCATTATTGTTGAAAAATTAGTGATTCAACAATCTTGGTTGGACAAGAATTGAGATGAATACCAAAGTAGAGAGTCACAAGAAGTTTAGAACGTGTGGGACATGTATGAAGAAGTTTAGGACGTGTGGGACACGAAGGGGGAAGCGAAACAAGACTTGAAGACGCGAAGGAAGTAAAGAAAACGCGGAAGGGTACCCCCATGGCTGAGCGGCGGGGTGCCCAGGACAGCAACCTAACACCGCGGCTGTGGGCTTGAGAACAGCCAGTGCCACGGCACCCAGGGATGAGCGCTGCGGCACCCATACGCGTCAGAATGTTCATTTTGGTTCGGGATTTTGAATTTTGGGAAGTTTTGAACTTCCAAAACAAGTGGACTCTTACTTCAACAAGGAATATGGTTAGTAGGCATGAAATATACTCTATATAAACACTTATAAATCTTTTGTTTAAGATTAAGCATCTAAGGTTTCAACATGTAACCATAAGAGAGAATAGAGGAGTAGGCAGACACTAAGTGAGTGGTGCACTAGGGTATAATATTTGGGGAGTGTTTTCTTTTGGTTCTTAAGTGAACAAAAGAAACACCATAGATCCTTTTGGCTTAGATGCTCAGGCTATTCTTGTATTCCTTGTAAAAATCTCTTATGAGGAGATACTAAGAGGTTTTAGGGAATCATGGTAATCAATGGTAGATACTTAGAGGTCTCTATGAGAGATACTAAGGGGTCTTGTGGGATCATTGATGATGTAAGAAGATACTAAGTGATCTATTTCAATAATAAGAAGCTAGATCATAGATCCTCCGTGGACGTAGGCAATTTTGGGATGAACCACGTATATCTTGTGTCTTGTTGATTGGTTTGTTTTCTTTATCTTTATTAGTGTGTTAATCATATATATTCTTACTTATAGTGTGAGTTATATTTTTTTGTTGCGCATAGAGTAAAAGGGGTATCAAGGCTGTGGCTTAATTGATGCCATAGGGGTGTCAAACTGAAGAGTATGGCTTGATATCCGTAATAAACTGGTATTAGAGCTTGAGTTGAAGTTCAAACTGGTATCAAAGCTTGGGTTGAAGTCCAGATTGCAGAGCATAGGCAGCAGTGTCAGATTGCAGAGTAAAGGTTGTCAACCATAGGGACTTACAAATATAAGAGAAGAACAGTAGGGAAGATGATTATCTGAAAAAGGAAAAGATGATGGCTTTAGTGGAGAGTTTTTTTGAAGTAGAGATCACTCTTAAAGAAGACTACCAAGAAGATGGCGTCATCTAGGTCATAGTTAGAAGAATCATTCAGATTAGACACAAATAAAGATGGCAAAAAGAAGAACAATCAAGATTAAAGGGCATATCCAAAAGGTGTCTGGGGCACTTGTAGGAATAGTCTTAAGAGAAAGACAAAGAAAGAAGGAAGGTGGATTTGCAAGTCTGTTAGATGACTAGGCAAAGACCTTGATTGCATGAGAGCTTCTGGAGGAATAAGTGTCTGATGGATGAACTATTTTTAGAATCTAAGGTAGTGTTTTCATATGAGTCATAGAGAATCGTTATTTATCAATTAGAGAAATATGGCTTATGGTGAGTCATAGGGGATTGGTAAAATAAGATTGAGACTACATAGTAAAAGAGACAAGGGATGGACTAGGTCTGAGATTTCATTCCTCATCTCATAAAAATCTAGTAGACTCAGGACTGCTAGATTGAAATAGTGAGATTCATGAAAGACATAAGGAAGGAATACTAAATGGGAAGCAAAAAGATCGGGGAGTAATAAGCACAAATGAAGGCTATGTGCTTGATGAAAAGTGCTTAAAATGGGATTAACAAAGGTTGTTGATTTGAAACAGACCATAAAGTAGCTTTTGAATTATATCACTTTGTAGCAGGGGTCGAAAGAGAATGTGTGGGAAGAGAAGTAATGGCGAGAATGTGTTTTCACCATTAAGAGATTATGGTCATAGTGTCTTTGGGACATAAAAGATCACAACATTAAACTACTCTAGACATCAGCATTCAGGAATCTTTAGAGACTGTAATCGCAAAAACGTTAGTTAAGTCTGAAACTTGACTTATAGACGATGCTAGTAAACATTAGTCAAGGAAAGGTGACAATGATTAGTTTCATGGAGAGAGATTTTGAATCAATGAGGGGTTTGTTGAAAAATTGGTGATTCAACCATTTTGGTTGGACAAGAATTAAGATGAATACCAAAGTGGAGAGTCGCAAGAAGTCTAGAACATGTGGGACACGTATGGAGAAGTTTAGTGTAGGACACGAATGGGGAAGCGAAATGGGACTCGAAGATGCGAAGGAAGCAAAGAAAACGTGGGAGGGTGTCTCCATGGCTGAGTGCTGCGGCGCTTAGGACAGCAACCCAGCACCGCAGTGGTGGGCACGAGAAGGGCTAATGCCGCGGTGCCCAGACGTATCAATATGTCCGTTTTGGTTCAGAATTTCGAGTTTTAGAAAGTTTTGGACTTCCAAAACAAGTGGACTCTTACTCCAACAAGAAATATGGTTAGTAAGCACAAAATACACCTTATATAAATACTTATAAACCCTTTGTTTAAGATTAAGTATCTAAGGTTTTAAGATGTAACCATAAGAGAGAATAAAGGAGTTAGGTAGGCACTAAGTGCGTGGTACACTAGGGTATAACATTTGGGGAGTGTTTTCTTTTGGTTCTTAAGTGAACAAAAGAAACATCATAGATCCTTTTGTCTTAGATGCTTGGGCTATTCTTATATTCCTTATAAAAATCTCTTATAAAGAGATAGTAGGAGGTCTTAGGGAGTCATGGTGATCAAAAGAAAACACTCCCCAAATGTTATACTCTAGTGCGTGGTACACTAGGGTATAACATTTGAGGAGTGTTTTCTTTTGGTTCTTAAGTGAACAAAAGAAACATCATAGATCCTTTTGTCTTAGATGTTTGGGCTATTCTTATATTCCTTATAAAAATCTCTTATAAAGAGATAGTAGGAGGTCTTAGAGAGTTATGGTGATCAAAAGTAGATACTTAAAGGTCTCTATGGAAGATACTAAGGGGTCTTGTGGGATCATTAATAATGTAAGAAGATACTTAGTGATCTATTTCAATAATAAGAAGCTGGATCATGGATCCTCCATGGACGTAGGCAATTTTGGTCCGAACCACGTATATCTTGTATCTTATTGATTAGTTTGTTTTCTTTATCTTTATTAGTGTATTGATCATATATATTTTTATTTATAGTGTGAGTTATGATTTTTCGCTATGCATAGAATAAAAGGGATATCAAGGCTGTGACTTAATTAATACCATAAGGGTGTCAAATTGAAAAACATAACTTAATATCCGCAACAATTATATTTTCATACATATATTTCTATAAACTAAACACACAAAAAATACATTATTTACCTTCAATATACATATGAAACAACAACAAATACAAAAATAATTATACAAATTATAATTTTTTTTTTTTGATTGATTCACAAAATTATTTATTTTCAATCTATAAAATATTTTTTTCAGATTTATTTGAACAATCGCAACAATTTGTTTTGGTTGATTTTGTAGTTCAAACAAGTTTTTGAATTATGAAAATTATAATGGCAATTTTATTTATTTATATACTTTTTAACTAATAAATATTAGTCAAATAAGTTTTTGCTCTAAAAAAATTATACCTTTTTAAATGGGCTATTTATATACATTTTCCTAATTTTTAAGCTCTCAGTTATATATTACAAAATAAATGCTTTTGGAAATTGAAAATTTGAAATTCCTCATTTTGCAGTTGTTTCACTATTTTACTCTTTTTAAAAACAAAATTCTATATGCAATCAACTAATTATTGTATCAAATAATTGAAAGATTGTTTGATATGATTTTATTTTCTAAGCCTTTAGATATGATAAACTTAGATATGTTAGTTTATTACCTCTATTAATGGAGAGAAATAATAATAAGAAGAAGAAGACCAAATTAATTAACACAAACCAAAGAGAAACTCTTTATTTCATATGGAAATTCAAGTTTATTGCTCCTAATAAATCCACCTTATTTCAGAAACTACACATAGGAAATTCAATTTCCACATTTCACAAAAACCACCAAAAAAAAAAAAAGTTCATAAGCTAAATTAAAACCTAAACAACAACAAAGACAGAGGTTTGTTTTATTCTTCATTAAAATGGTGGATTTAGCTTGCTCTGTTTCAATTTCTTGGTTCCTCCATCACTTTGCTTGCTTCACCAGCTGGTGTAATTAACAAATAAAACAGGGCAATTATCAAAGTTTGAATGATTTATAATCACATAATTAAATAAGAATTATGGTAAATTATTAATAACTTAATACCTCAAAGTAAGAGTCAAGCTTAGCTTTGAGAGTCTCATGCTCGTTCTTCACTTGTTCAAAGGCCGCTTTTACTCTGTAATTAGAATTTGTTTTGAGCACTCAGTTAAATCATCACTTATAATACTAAAAATTTTGTAATTAAAATTTATTAAAATACTTTTTACATTGAGTTTCATGATCTTGAAATTATTATTATTATTATGTTATAACAAGTCTAACATTTTCATTCTTTTATATTTGAAGTATTGAAATTACATCAAGAGTATCATTGTACTATAATTAGAGTATTTAAAGAAGGAAGACCTCATACTCTACAGGAGACTAGAGATCTCACGAAAGAAGATACCTTTTAAATAATAAAAAAATTTATATTTTATAATAAAAAAGTAGATCTTATGAAAGAAAATACATATCTCAAAAAAAAAAGAGGATAATGTAAGTAAAGCAACTGTGCATTTTAGACCGCAGGGTACATCTTCCTAAAGAATCTCATGACTAGGAAGATGCACACTATGATCACTCAACTTACCTATTATGTGCCAATATTATCCGTCTTAATTTTATAACAATTAAAATACCCACAAAAAAATATTATATAGATCATAATTATATATATATATATTTTTAAGATATGCAAATATCAAACATATATGTAATTGTATCCATATTATATTTATTATAGGAAAAAAATAAATAAATAAAGTAATTAAGAAAATCACCCTTCTATATTCCCTTGGTCACAAAACCCTCTTGCTAGATTGACTTCAATCTTCACTTTGTTGGCACCAACACTGAAAATTAAATGCTCATATTAACAACAACAACAAATTATTGCAAATATCAAATTAATAAGAAAGACTCACATTAATAAAAAAATGTTAATAAATATATATTTAGACTAATATATTTTTATATATTTTTTTTCCTCTTACCTCACACACGATCCTTTTAGGGAATGAAAGCTCTTCTCCACTGCACTGAAATCAATGGGGTTCTTGCCCCTGCACATAGTATATTTTTATCAAATTATTATCATTGTATATTTTTAAAATAGTAATTAAATTTGAATATATAAAATTTATGAGAAAATTTTAATAATTTTTACTTACAATTCCTCTTCAATAGTAGCCAGTTGTTTGTTTGTTTCCTCAAAATACAAATTCATTGTGTCCTCAGCAAAGTTTGGGTCATCATCAGATAAATTTTCCATTACAACAAATTGCTGATCAAGAATTCCCTATAATAATAATCAAAATATAATTTTTGCACATTAATATTTGTTTTCTTTTTCTGCCTAATTTTCCTTCTTTAACAATCTAATATACAAAATACATATATTTATTTAGCACATTAATTGAAATATCAGTTGACATATACAAAACTCAGAGTGATGGAAATTAATAAGGAAAAAAAATAATTAAACAATATATATTTCTCTATATTTAAATAAAAAAAGAAAAAAATAAAAAACCTGATCCAAGAGGCTTTGCCTCATGGTGGCAATTTGTTGAAGCAGCGGATTGTTTTCCATAATTAATGAAACGGTGAAAACAGTCGATCTAAGAAGAAGCTTTTCTGATTCCCCAAAGCAAAGCGAAAGCTTTTTAAACCAAAGATTTTGCCTCAAAATGGGTTTGTAGAATTGAAATATATATTTATAAGCGTAAGATCACACTGTATTTTTAACATAATATTTTACATATTTTTTAAACCTTAGATCAATATATATTTAATGACTCAAACACAATTACACATATAATATCTGTGATTAATGGTTAACATTTCATGAAAATTGTGTTGAAATTTTAAGAGAACTCTGCATGACTATACGGTTACCACACAAAAATCGAAGAGGGTCAACAATTATTATTTGTTTAAATATAAAAATCTGAAATATAGGAAAGTTCAATTTTGGATTGCATTGATGAATTTAAAATTTGTTATGCTACAATAAAAAAATAAAAAATATATATATCACAATAGTAGAACTCGCCTTAAAAATCAAGCAAATGACTTTTTTAAAAGTAATTTTTATTATCATTAATAAAATCAAAGATATTATAAAATTATTATTCTTAAAAGTAGAGGATTATTAAAACATAAAATACAGATTTATTGACGAATGTTTAGACTTAAGACTTTTTTTGTAGAGGGAGACAACAATCTCTAAACTAGGGACAATCGACAAATATGTTTTATTGTCTTTATTGCGGACGGGAGCCTTACCCTCTCAATGAAAAATTTTACTACCTCCTAAAGAGGATAAAACTACCATCGTGTAGGAGAGAGAAATACAACAACTTCACTCATAAAACACAAAATATCCTCACACAAGAGATTATTACGATCAACGCACAACTCACAATAAATACATTTTAAACACTTTTAAATTCAATCCTACAATTAATACAACCAAAAGTTTAAAGTTATATTACTAAACGAAGATTAGAATGGATCGCTATGATGCATTACACTAATTTTGGGTATGAAGCGGTTGACGGTGAGCTTGACATGCTCGATTAATCGCCTCAGCGGTGGGGCTGGAATAAGTGGCCAAAAGAATAAAGATGTTATGTTGGAGGGGATTTTGACGAGGTTCGGCAAGATTCTCCAATAGCTGGTCGGCCGGGTCCATACCAAAAAATAGCATTTGATGGTTTTCCAAATCCATACTAAAAAATAGCCACCCAAACTCAAACCCAAAAAATCAACAACTTAAGTGCTAGTCGTGGAAGCACGGGCTGGACTAAAAAAGTGCTAACATCGTCGAGAAACACAACATTGGTTGAAAAATAAAACTCGGGCATGAAGGCTCAGCGTTGGCCGAAGAGATGGTTGAAGCGCGGCACCGGACGATAGTCAAATGGAGAAAATATAACAAAACAGAAAAATAAAACATAAAAACAAATATAAGGACCGAAAGCTAAAATAAGCTAAGCCTAAGATTAAAATGGGCCAATGATGGCCCCTCTTCGGTGGAGGAAATAATAGGGAGGATGGTGCTTTTAGGGTTTTTTATGAGAAGGGAGAGAATTTTTTTAATGAAAGAGAAAATCGTAAAGCAAATGCTAAAGTATTTGTAAGTCCATAATTCCATATGCTGAGTCTTAACAACAGGGATGGAATTAAAATCTTTATACTTAAGTAACATGGGACACAATTAAGATTGTTACATTCAACCCTTTTTTTAAGAGGTGCGAAGTTTGTATACAACTAAGTAGTAATCTACTCAAGATTATTACATTTAAGTATGGCGGATAAATTAGACCCAAACTTAACTAAATCGATTTGGTTCAAAATTAAAAAGATAAATTTAAAATAATTAAAAATTAAACTAAACTGATTCAGATTGGATCTTCTCTTTAAAATCAATCAATTCTATTTTTTTTTTTTGAATTAATTGATTTAATAATTAACTTCACCCCCCCTTCCATTTAAGTAATATTTAAACAATGTGAGATTCATTTAAAATCGTTTCATTTAAATGGATACAATTAAAATTATTACATTTTACCTCTCTCTTTTAGGAGGTGGCTTTGCAAAACTTGTACTCAACTAAGTAGTAACGTGTTGCAAGAAATTAACTTTAACACTAATTTTTTTTATTGAAAATTTTAAAATTTTTTCTTCGATTTAAACTAAACCGAACTGAAATTAATCAACAAAAATTTCTCAAGTCACGAAACTTGGAGCCTTCACACTCCTCGGGGTCTAGCATGTTTATGTGAATATAAGTGGCTTTCTCGAAGTTTGCTTCTTAATTTCAAGGAGTATGAGTGGCCTCTTCAGGATTTAATTGTAAATTCTCGTTTGAAACCACATAAGCGAGCTCTTCTAATATATGTACACAAAAATTCCACTAATCAAATGAGTTAGATCAGTTTTGTGATGTATAAGTTCTAAGAAATAAAAATCATTGAAATTGATAAGAATAATATGAGAATGACTTTTGTTTCCACGTTGCTAATCTTGACGCTAAGAAAAATCAAAATTTTCTCTGAAAAGTTCTGGAAGAACCCAGAAAGTGCTGAAAATATCTTACACACCCCTATAAAAAAAGTACAACTTTTTAAAATATCTCCCCCTCAATCATCACAAAAGTATCTCCATCACTTATAAATATCTCCACTCTCAGAATTGTCGCTCTCCGTTCACTCGCTTCGAATTCAATTCCACGCGCCACACTCGCCTCACTCGACTCAAATTCACCATCAATGGACCACGAGCTCCCGACGCCGATCCTCGACGAGGAGTCGCTGGGGCTGTTGCAGGCCGTTTCGGAGCACGGCGGCTACGCGTACGTTAGCATGGCAGGGCAGGCGGCTGCGGGGGACTTACGCGCGGCGGAGGCTGCGCGTGAGATGGCGTGGGAGCAGCTGCACTCCGGGCCCTGGCACTCGGTGCTGCCGGTGTGGCGAGACGCGTTCTCAATGGCGTGTTTACACGTGGCCAAGCACCATAACCGGAACGGCGAGTTTAAGGAGGCGCTTAGGGTTTTGGATATGGGCGTGATCATGGGCGGGACGCTGTTGAGGAAGGATTTGGATAATGCTATCGAAACGGTGACGTATAGGGCGAGAGAAAGGGGAAACGAGGATAGAAATGGGCGTCTCGAGGGCAAGAGATTATTGGTATCTGAGGAATTTGATAAAGCAGAGGTGAGGTTCGTTTCAAAAATTCATCCTTTTGAAAAAGTTTAGTATATTTTTATTTTAGTACAATCCTCCAATAATATCATTGAATATATACATATCAGTTGTACAAACGACTTGTTTCTAGACTCTTTCTTTTTGAGTGCATATGCAATGCATTCTCATATTTTGCCTTTTTTTTCTCCCTTGGAAAGATTGAATTTATAGATAATTTTGAATTAATTTTTGATAAAATGTTACTTGGAAATAAGCATAGGTACATTTCGCTTTGTGAAATTTTATTTTTTTGGGCAAAGTGGCATAATGGCATGTTTGTATAGTGAAACATCACAATTGTAACATTATATTTCCCAGATTTGGATTCTAGTAATGTTGCAGTTTATCCGATAGGTTAGAGGTTTTTATGGATTTGAAAGCAAGAAGTCTCAATCAAATAGGTTTTTGATGTTTTGTTGAGACTCCATTAATCTTAAAAACTTAAGCTAACAGATAAGGCCCAATAGTAGTAAAAGCTTAGAATGTGTGTGTACACTTCCATAATGAATTTATCTGGCTGAAATTTTAGTTACGAATTTTTTCATTATGTCATAAAGTTGTGCAGTTGACATTAAGTGTTAGTTGTTTTTATGTTTTTTTACCTGTTTTGCTTGTGAATTGGGTTGCATTGGTTGTTGCATGTTACTGGGAGAGAGATTAATAGGCAGGCTAACCATTGAAAGTATTGCTTTTGAACTTGCAGGCACTTCGGATTTTACCAAGCAGGTCACTGTCTTGTAAGATTGTGGTGAAGAGGTCTGCTTTATCTCTGGAGGGATTTCTACGTGAATATTTCCTATCAGGTTCTCCAGTTATAATTACTGATTGTATGGCAAATTGGCCAGCTAGGACAAAGTGGAATGACTTGGATTACCTGAAAAGAGTCGCTGGTGATCGCACCGTTCCGGTTGAGGTAATTAATCTTTCTGTTATGCTGATAATTGAGTAGAGTCAACGAATAGCAAAGTATGACCTTCTGTTTGCTCTGTTTTCTTCCAAGAGAAGTGCTGTAAACCCTTTGTTAGTTATATGTATTTTATATGTTTTAACTAGCCACTAATTGTTTGAATAGTAATAGCTGATTCAATTTGGAAATTTTTGCATGATAGCAAGATGATACAAATTCCTCCAGAATCAATCAAATGAAGCTAGAATGGGCATATTTTATCCACTCATGAAGTAGATCTACGTTTTGCACTGGGAATTATTTGAATTTTTTTCCCCAATAATACCCTGTTAAAATCCACCAGATGCCATGCCTCAAGCCATGGCATTAGTTCTGATATTATAAAATCAGGGTTGGCAAGGCAAATTTTAATTTGCTATATTTGACTCATTTGACATGAATATCTTTTTGTCGCATCCTCTTGAAGAGGTCTTATTGTAGCACTTATAAGTTCTGAGATCCCTGCCATTTAAAATGCGCTTAACTGTAATTTAGATTAAAATTGGTTTATTAGGTCTCAAAAATTTCCTAATCCTCTTTACCTTTTACCTTTTTACATTCTGGTTTCCCTTTGGTAATATTTTGTTAAATAAGTTTTTGTATTTTACTTAAGATAGTTTTTGGGCATCATTCCACTTTTTTCTGGCTGAAGAATATTTTTCAGTTACTCTTTTATTTTATTAATGCTTGATTAGATATTCATATTTTTATATAACTGAAAACTGGTAAAGTTTAAATGCTTTGCAGGTTGGAAAAAACTATCTATGCCAAGATTGGAAGCAAGAGCTTATAACGTTTTCCCAGTTTCTTGAGAGGATTCAATCCAATGGCAGTTCTGCTAGTATCCCTACTTATCTCGCTCAGCATCAATTATTTGATCAGGTATTGCATTCATTACAATGGATATTATGCTGTGGAATTAGTTCATAGCTTGATGACTGCAAGTGGAGACCTATAACTTGATGATTCACTTGAATGGCAGATTAACAAACTGCGGAAGGACATTTGCATTCCCGATTACTGTTTTGTTGGTGGGGGAGAGCTAAGGTCTCTTAATGCTTGGTTTGGTCCAGCCAGAACAGTGACGCCGTTACATCATGACCCACACCATAATATACTTGCTCAGGTATTCTCTTTATTTTGCATTTATCTCAACATAGAGCTACTTTTGGTAGTTTGTTGTTGAACTCTTTTTTTTTTTCCTGGTCTTTCTGTGTCATTATGTTTGCCCTCATGGTTTCAGATGTTGTTATCTCCAACTATTTGCAGTTCTGCCATACATTGGACTCGTGCTTATTCCTTAAATTAACACAGCGTTACTTGGGTTGCTTATTTCTGGGACATTGCTTCCGCCTGGTTGAAATATCTGACAATGAAATTATATGATTTGCTCATAATCTAGACAATAAAAAGCAACTTGCTCAGTTCTTTTAACAACTGTCTGATTATCTGATCAAAGCTGTTATATCTTAAATTTTTTAATATTTGATACTTTTTGGCTAGCTAGCCAGAAAGCCTGGTCTGTCCCTCACTTCAATTTTTTTTGAGGAGTGAATTATCTGTACTGGATAAATCATATTACATAGAATTGTTTATTTGGGATGATAAGATCTTTCAAAATTGAAAAACTCTTGCAGGTAAAACCAATAAAATAAGAAAAGAGTAAAAAAGAAGATGGGAAGCAGGTTGGATAATAAAGTTTGCATATGCCTCTGTTTATAACCTTAATGATGCTGTTCCTTTTTTCTTTTGTTCAACATGCCTGGGCAATATTTGATGGATTTGACATGGCGTGGTTGTTATAGTGACCATGCAAAAAATTAGCTTGGAGAGTTGTGACTGTGTTTGTTGTGTCTGATGGAATAGATTTGTCGTGCTTTTTATGGATTAAATGGACACTGCCTGAGATTTAGACATAAAACATGTATTACTGTTCTATTAGGTGGTGGATTCTTGCTTTTTGCAACCCCCCGCCAACCACAATTTTTGTTGTTGATTCTTTTAAACTTTCTCTTTCCGGCGGCAAAAGATATTTATCCTCTTTAGTGGGATAACCTTTACATATGGATAGATAAAATGCCACTAGATCAGATGGTTGTTGGCAATGAATTAGGTCAGTACAATAATTTGTCTTTATATGCATTTTTTGAGGGATTCCTTGTTTGATGTCTTTTGTAAATCTGAAGGAAGAAGGCTGATAATGCTATTTCTATGTTCCTAGATATGCTAGGTCTATAGTCTCACGAGTTTGCGTTATTGATGTTGGTTGATGTTGTATTCTTATTGAAGATCATTTACTAGATAAGTTCTGTGGTTACTCATGCCTTCGTCTGGTAATTCTTGCATACTTCGTGCATGTTGACATATGGATGTTGTGTGTTGGTTTCTTATCAATATAAATAACATAATTATTCAGGCAGTTTTGCCTCAAACGATTGTTTGCCTCTTACAAATTTCAGGTTGTTGGTAAAAAATATATTAGGCTATACCCAGCTTCAGTGTCAGAGGAACTTTATCCATACTCTGAAATTATGCTCAGCAATTCAAGCCAGGTAGCTGCTAACTTGAACTCTTCTCCAAGTCCTAATATAAGGCTTTTAACGTTTTTTTCATTCGAAGTGACGTGCTTTGTTATGTGCATCTTAATGCTCTAGTTGTAAATCCAAAAAGTATCCTATACCTAAGTAACGTTGCATTGCTTTGTTACACACAGCCAACATACGGGATTACTTTAGATTTGTTATTTAAAAACACATTATTCAATATTGACAATAGAAATTCTTGTTTGAAGGTTGATCTAGACCACATAGATGAGACACGGTTTCCAGAGGTGCATGACCTAGAATTTTTTGACTGTATATTAGAAGAAGGCGAAATGCTTTACATCCCCCCAAAATGGTGGCATTATGTGTGCTCCCTGTCTATAAGTTTTTCAGTTAGCTTTTGGTGGAGCGATAGTGGAAGTTCAACTGTGTCGTGATATCCTATATAGCTTTTGTATTTGACATCATTTCTGCTAGAGAGCTGGGCGCAATACTATTAGATGTAATTCTTATACGGACAAAAAGGAGTGCAGTTGTTTGTTGTTACGGTTAGTGTATTCACTTGTATAGGAACATTTTGATTGACTGTTAGTTGATCACACTAGACTACGGGGATATTTGCATTGTAGAACTATTAAAACATTTTGTAATATTATTTTGGGATTTTGCTGGTCTAGTCCATTAACACTGTCAATTATTTCCTATGACAGTGTGATGACATTGATAAATCAATATTGTTAATTCGGATAGATGTTTCAGTGTCCCTTCCAAAGTTGATTGATGTTGTGAAATGGACATTCATGTCCGATCCTTGTGATAGGGATTTGATTGTGATAGGGATTTGTTTGATGGATTGCTTAGATTGGGAATTTGTTGCATGGTATGCTTAGATTATGTTAAAAAAAATATGGTCAATGGCAGTTTTAATAGTCAAATTTAGATTATTATAAATCAAAAGATTAAATTGAAAGTTATATATGAAGGGTGAAGTTTGAGAGTAAGTTATATGTAGTTGCTTTGAGAGGTCCTATTCAGAGTTTTGAAACAAAATTATTTTATTAATAGGGCAAAAGAAAAACCCATCAAAAGGTGATAATGTGTCTGCACTTGAAAAAATATTATCAATAACTTAATAAAAAAGTTAGGCTCTCTTTGGGTCAAAAGACAGGAAAATAACGCAAGGAAAAGTCGAGACCTAGACAACAACCAACCAAAATAATGAAGAAAAGTCGACTTCCAAGTCTCGTCATCCTTAAAAAGAAATGTCAAAAAGTGAAATAAATCTACTTTTGGTAAAAAAAAAAACATAAAAGATAAAAATAAATCTAATAGAAGAAAATTAATGAAATTTATAATTTAAGTATTTTATTTGTATCTTTAATTAGTATAGGATTAGTTATAATCTTAAATTCGCTAGTTTATCTGCTAGATTAATATTATCTGTGTGCAAAGTTGAAAAGTTTATTGCTTATTTCTCTTAAAGATTTATGTTAATTACCTAGTAGTTACCCATTAAAATCTAGAACCATAATTTATTGTAGCCCAGGTGCGTAGCTCTCCATTGACTTTGTGCTGACTTTCGTTTAGTTTCTTTCATTAGATTTGTTTTTTATTCATTTTACACTGTTTTATATTATTTACACGTTTTTAATCAACGAATTTATTTTAAATACATATATCATAAAAATATATTATTGTTTAAGATTATCACATAATATATTATAATTTCTTTTTTAAAAAATGACGACTAATTTAATAAGGTATTTTTTTTAGTTACACGTCAAAGTTTAATTCTTTTATAGCAAAAAAGACAATTTTTGGATAGTTTTGCTTTCAACTCCAATATCTTTGCTTTTCTCCTCTCCATCCACGTATGCGCATTTATAAAAATAGGTAGATTTTGTTAAAAAGAGATTAAAAAAGGTCGATGAGGAAGAAAATGCCAATTTGGGTGCTGGAGGCGGCCGGGCACGCTCCGGCGTAACCTAATTTTTTGAATTATTTTTAATTTCATTAAAATTTTCATTTTCATTTGAAATTAAAATTAATTTTAGTTATTAATTAAAAAATTAATTAATATATTTAGTAATATTAATTAAAGTATTGTTATTTTAAATTGGTGTAAAATTTTAAATAAAATATAGTTTAATATATTTAATATAATTAATGTTTAATTATTAATTAATATATTTAATTATTTAATTTTTAAATAATAATGAATTAATAATTAAATAATATAATGAACTATTTTTAATCTTAAAAGTGTAACAAAATATATATTTTAAGGACTTTTTTTGTACAATAACTTATAAAATCAATTGAAAATATGATAAATTTTAGATTATAAACTCTAAACCTATAATCTTTAGTCTTAAAACTCTAAATTCTAAACTCATAATTTTTTACCATAAATTCTAAACACATGATCTTTAACTTAAACCCAAAATTCTAAACTAATGATCCTTAACCTTACATTATATATCTTAATGGGCTGACTTTATTTCATTTACCACCTTATAATGCTAAGTATGATTGTAAGGAAATAATGAGTTACAACAAGAAATCTATTAATATATGAAAAGATTAACTTTAAATTTTTGTTTGAGAGGCAATTCAGTTAAAGAAAGAATGGTTATAAGGAAATAATATGTTATGATAAGAAATATGATCATGAAACGAAACGAATTGCCATCATGCATCATGTGTGTTCAACCTTATGAATATGACATTAGTTGTATTATAACATCTTGAAAGAGAGGCAATTTCTACTATATTGCTTGATGTTGCTTCTAATCCCACTTGATAAGTTTGGTTATTAGGCAATTGAACAATTGAAAATACGTAAATTCTAAACTCATATTCTTTAACTTTAAACCATAAACCATAAATCATAATAATAAACCTTATGTCCTTAAGGTAGATGACAAGAAAATTTTCAACAATAAATTTTTTAAGTGCAGTTGCATGTAGAGCAAGCGTAAAATTGCATTCTTTATTTTATATAAAGTCTATTACGAAGTCTGAGTATATTATATTTTAAGAGAATGTGAGGCAGATGATTTATCTTTGACAACCTTTCACCACAAGTTACTGAGTCTGTCATCAGAAATACTGTTAGTTAATTTAGGACATTAAAAAATGTTTAATTGATTTTTAACTACACAGAATCAAGGAACATTCCATTATGTGCTCTGATAGAGATGAAAAATGCAAAGCAAGCGAAAGTCATTATTTTATCTATGGCTGGGTTTCCTTTGGTAATATTGGGTGCTTTAATGAGTGATTGCTTGTCCATTTTGTGTGAATTGTCTCAAGTCCATACTAGAATTAGTGATAATTATGGATGTTTAGAGAATTCTATTAACAATGTTTATGATTTTTCATTTTTTATTCTCTTCCATTGTCCCCGAAGTAAAAACATGGTAAACATACAATATAACATGGTAAACATACAATATATTATAGGTTTTCTTATCAAGCCTATATGCTTGACTTATAATTTTATTTTTTTGATGGGTTCAACACAACAATAGCAACAAAACTCTTAAAAGGCCTACAAAGATTTATGTCTTCATAACAAGCATTTGTTGAGACAAGTAATATCCTTACTTCATCAATTGGGATTATGTTGTTAATTAACACTATTGATTATAATCATGCATACACCCCTTCAAATATTTTTAATAAATGACAATTTATAGATAAGTATGAAATTGGCTTTAACTCATAAAAGCAACCAATATCTTAGGAAATAGTAAATACGAGAGAAATGATGTCATTCTCCTAAAATTTCACCATCAAGATATACACACCATTTTTTTTATACAAGTAAGTGCTTCTATCATGTATTTACTGGTTCTGTAAATTTGCAGTATACTCAAGAGTTGATATAATAGTCTCTTGTAGACTATACTCTGCACCTGTCCTTATATGTATTTGATGGTCGTTTAAGTCAACCATATTAACTGAAAAATCCATTTCACCATAGTCTTTCTAGCCAATAAAGAAAGTGAAAAATCATCCAAGCAAGCAAGCGATGATGTTAGTAAAATCCTTCTTGAGCTTTCAAGTCTTTTTGTTTTTGACAAAGGGCATACTCATCAAAACAAGATGTAAAGCAATGATAGTCTCTGATTATTTCTATCCCTTTAAGTTATGAAGGTCTATGAGCTTATTTGATATCATCCATGAACATATTATGAACATATTATATTCACCATTTATCTTACAAAGTTTTTTCAGAGCCTTTTTACTAGCTTTACTAGGTTTCTCTATTTATACCATGATCTTATTTAACTCCAGCTTCAGTTCATCAATGAGTTTCAATAATGATTCCATGATTTTAGGAGATATAAATGTTTCAACATTCGATACAACTTGAAAAAATATTGTAGGATTCTTGAAGAAGAAAATTCAATACACCATGTGCTAACCTTAAACCCTAAATAATGTGCCAAAAATAATTAAACAATTTCTATATGAATATTTTTTATAATGTTCTTTGCATTGATGTTATTTGAAAAGCAGTTCAATACACCATTGAATATTGTAACTTCTACAAAATTTAGGTTTCCTTTCATAATATGCCATTTTAATGAACCGGACCAATCATAAAGAAGGAAGAGTACGCCTTATCTAAATAGTAAAGTTGTACTCATAAACAAGAGATAAATGGATCTTGAGATTCAGTTATGAGTTATTTAATGAACTTGTTAATAAAATTCTCTAGACATTTATGATTATCATTGTAGACCCATATTTTTTTTCCTTAAATTTGATGTATTTTGAAAACTCAAATTTAGTGATAATTATCTTTATTTCAGAATTTGAAAGATAATAAGATGGTAAGGTTTAAGATTAAAAATTAAAAATAATAATTTTAAAATTTGAAAGAACATGATTTTTTCAAAGCATTTAAAAAGGAAAAGAGAGAGAAGAGGAGATAAAGTGGTTGAGAAAATAGAGGAAACATGGGTTTTAGATCAATTATTAGAAGAAGAAGCAAGTTGAGGATTGAAAAAATATATATATATATAGACGTGATCCTTTGGAGGAGGAGAAGCTAACTCTGGACAAGCAAAAGAATTTGAGACAAATCCAGATTGAGTCATCTGAGTAGTCAATGGATTATATTAAATAAATTTCAGTTTTTAAATCCTACTTTAAGTTATAAAATTAAATTAGTATATGTTTCGATAAAATTCTTTTATGAATTTGATAAAGTTACGTATTTGAATAACTTCCTTAAAGCCTCGCCATTATTGATTCTAATTTTCAAAAGCAAATGCTTTAAACTTCTGTTGGCATCATATTAAAGAGAACATATTTAGAAGTTGGTTTTCATTGTTAATGGTCCTTTAAAGCCTTTGGTCATTAATGTTTTAGATTTTCAAGCAAATGCCGTGATTGTTGTTGGCATCATATCTGCATGAATATGTATACGATGAATGTTTGGTTAATTTTTTTTTTAAATTTTTAACGTACTTCTACCTTTGAGTGGTTGCAATATGTTATTCGAAAACAAATTTAGGACTAGCCATGATAATAATAATATTATTTTTTTTAATGTACATCAGTAAATTAGATACACATTACATTACTGTCATGGAGTTTTATATTCAACAAAATAACATTCTGAAATACAATTACTGCAGATTAATAAATTTCATGTCTACACATGTATTTTTAAGAAAAAGATAAAGATTTGTTGTTATATAACAGAATCATAAACGTTTTTACTATATGGTTTTTTTTATGTAAAGTGTGATCTTCAATTATATTGAAAGAGTTGTTTTATCTAAAGAAAATTAAACATGTGCAGTACTTTCATTATTTTGGAAAAGAATCCGTAGTTTTTGTAACTAAATGATTATTTTTAGATAAACTAAAATTCTTAAGGCAAATGAACATTTGTTTTAAAGGGGTTATTTTCAGTTTCAGGCAGCAATATATTAGTCAAAGAATTATTTGATTTCTTTTTTATAAATAGAACTATTTTCATAATCTAGGCAGTATTACGTTTATGCTAGGATATATGTTACTTCAAAAGATAAGTTTCAGTACTTCTTGTCTTAAGATTAGATAATAATTCTAGCTTAATTATATATATATATATATAAGACATTTTTCAAAAAAGGGAAAGCTTAATAAAAATTATTATGTGTTTTCGTGATTTAAAATTGTGATTTCTTGGGCATTAAAGACAGTTCCATGTGAAATCAAATTGTCAAATTCTATCCTGTACAAAGCAAACACGTTCTGGACTTTCTTTATATTTAATTGCATGCAGAAATTTTATTAAAAATTTTAGTTTAATGGATATGTTTTTAAATAATTTCAAAAGCTATTATTATTTTCTTTCAAATAAATAAAAGTTCGACACATGCTTCTATTTTCACTATTTTATTTGTATGAAAACTTATTTATTAAATGATTTTTTTTAGTAACCTTATTTGTTTGACATATTGTTCTGAAATTTCCATACTTAAATTCTTTTATTCAGCATAAATTGTCAATAAATAAAATTTCAGCTACAAATTGATTCTAGGTATTTGTAGTTTCAATTTGTTGTAATAGTCAAAGGAGTTATCTGATTTTTTTTTTCTTTTTAAAGAAAAAAGTTATCTTTATAATCTTAAAAATATTATATTTATTATAAAATAAATATTATTTTAAAAATTAAGTTGTCGTCATATCTATTTTGATTATAGAAGTCTTATTTTAATTATTAGTTTTAATTCACCTAACATGTATCTTTCTTTAATTAGTTACAGATTTAAATATAAATCTTTGGGATCCGTTCAAGCACACATAGAAGCTTTGAATTATGTGTTTGAACACTTAACTCTTTAGGGGCAGAGCTCTGCGTATGCATATATAATCAGTTAGAATATTTATTTTGCCTGTGCGATGTAGTGCTACTAGGTATATGACTAATTATCTTTTTTGCTTTGTTTGTGTATTAATAATTACATCGGGTGTATAATCAACTAATTCTGTAAGTACTTGGGGTGTATTTTTAGTTACTATGATAGTTTTCAATTTATCAGTTCAATAACTATTAATAGATAAATACAAATTTTATAATATTTTTAACTATATAAATATGGTAGAATTTTATAAAACTTTCAAGTTACATAATTTTTTTTTTGCTATTGCATCTATGAATTTTAGTGCATCCTAAAATAATTTCTCTCTGTTATATTAGTATAGTTACTAAAGTATAAAAAAAAGAAAGATATTTTCATAAACAAAATATCCACTCATAGAATTTTATAAAGCTCACCCTATTTTTTTTTTTTTTTTTTTTAATTTCTCCCTTCCAGATTGTTGTAGTTTCTACTAAACAATGATAGATTTTATAAGGTTGACCATGGAGTGTTGTAATAATTTTTATCTTTCATTTATTAGATGTTAATTTAGAGATATTTAAAATTGTGTTTATTGGGAATATTTTTCACCAATTTTTGTTATTAGGTTTCTCTTGTCATAAGGTAAACAATTTTTATGATTATTTTCTATTGAGGAGTTTTAAGATTGAAAAAAATTTAGTAAGTTGATTTTACTCAAGTTAGTCGTTATCATAATTTTCTCCTATTTCTCTATTCTAAATGTGTTAGTCATTATCATAGAATTACGATCTTAGAATTACGTTTGCTATAAAGAGAGAATGGAGATAACATGTGTGAGAAAATAAAGGCGGCGTGAGTTTAGAGTGGTTATTAGAGAAAAAAGCAAGTGTGGAATTGAGAAATTAAGACGTGATTTGTGGAGGTAGTGGGAAGAGTTGTAGTTAAGAATATGTAATGTTAGTTTGTTAGTGTTTGTGTTTGTGTTAGTGTTTGATTAGTGGTTTCTCATTTTACTTCTTTTTATTTCGATGTTATAGTAGAAGAAGCTAATTTTGCACAAGCAGAAGAATTTGAGGCAAATCAGAATTGAGTCATCTGAATTGTGAGTGAATTATATATTTTAAATAAAATTCTCAGTACTTACAATTTTTATAACTAAGTTATGTAATTAATTTGTTTACATTTCTAACAAGAATTCTTCTTGAATTGGCTATACTAATGTGTTTTGTTTTAGATATTATCGTTACTATTACTATTACTATTACAATGTGTTTTACTTTAAAGAAGATGAGAAGTCTTTACGTGCATATTAGTGTTTTATTTATTGTGGAGTATTTTCTTTTAGGGATAAGCTACGGAACAGCCGATTATGCTGTACAACTTGCTGTTTTGGTCGTTGGATATGCTTGGAGCATATCTAACGGATGAAATTTAAACAAATAAAAAACCTATTACTTAAGCAACCGGTGGTAAATAAAATTGATGAAAAATATCAAAAAACCCCTCATTTATTTAGTTAAATGTATATATATATATATAATTGAGAACAAAAATAATAAAAGCTTCCCCAATATGAAGTTAAAATTTTTTAAGAATAAATATATTAATTGTTATAAAATTCTAGCACCATATTAATATTGTTATATTAATTAGAAAATTATGTAACATCAATTTTAATTTATAACACATAATAAATATTATAAAATTATATTTATATTTATAATTCTAATTATAATTATAATTTTAATTTCGTTAAATGTTATAATTCTAAATTTGATTTGATTTCAATTTTGTTAAATGTTATCATTTTAATTCTAATTTTAATTTTAATTACGTTAAATATTATAATTTCAATTCTAATTTTAATTATGTAAAATATTATAATTCTGATTATAATTTCAATTTCAATTACGTTAAATGTTATAATTTTAATTTCAATTTTAAATTCAATTACGTAAAATATTATGATTTCGATTCTACCTTTAATTTCGATTTCAATTTCAATTATATTAAATATTATAATTCTAATTTCAATTTTAAATTTAATTACGTTAAATGCTATAATTTTAATTCCAATTTTAATTTCGATTTCAATTTCAATTAGTTGAATTAGTAATTCTAAATTTAATTTTAATTTAAATTATGTTAAATGTTATTATTCAAATTTTAATTACGTTAAATATTATAATTTTAATTCAACTTAAATTACGTTAAATATTATAAATCTAAATCTAATTTTAATTTCAAATTTAATTACAATTTCAATTATGTTAAATATTATAATTCTAATTTAAATTACATTAAATGATATAATTGTAAAATATTTTAGTTCTAATTATGTTAAATGTTATAATTATAAATTTAATTTTAATTTCAAATACTTTAAATTTTATAATTCCAATTCTAATTCTAATTCCAATTTCAATTACAATAATGTTAAATGTCATAGTTTTGGTTCTAATTTTAATTTCAATTATGTTAAATGTTATAATTTTAATTTTAATTTCAATTAAGTTAAATGTTATGATTCTAATTCGAATATTAATTTCTATTACGTCAAAAATTACAATTCTAAATCTAATTTCAATTTTATTTATATTAAATATTATAATTTTAATTTTAATTTTAAATTCAATTTTAATTATTTTAAATGTTATAATTTCAATTCCAATTTCAATTTTAATTGCGTATAATTCTAATTCTAATTTCAGTTTTAATTTAATTTAAATTACGTTAAGTGTAATATTTTAATTACATTAAATATTATAATTATAATTTCAGTTTTGATTTCAATTACATTAGGCATTATATTTTTAATTCCAATTGCAGCTACGTTAAATGTTATAATTTTAATTTTAATTACATTAAATATTATAATTCTAATTTCGATTTTAGTTTCAATTGTATAATTGAAATTCCAGTTTCAATTTTAATTTTAATTTTAATTTCGTTAACTGTTATAATTTAAATTCTATTTTCAATCTCAATCACGTTAAATGTTATAATTTTAATTTTAATTCAATTTTAATTATATTAAATGTAATAATTACAATTACAATTTAAATTCAAGTTCAATGATATTAAATATTATAATTTTAATTTTAATTATTTCAGTGTTATAATTTTAATTCTAATTTAATTTTATTTCAATTACGTTTAAATGTTATAATTTAAATTTAAATTTTATAATTCTAATTTATTTCTAAATTAAATTTCAAATACGTTAAATGTTATAATTTCAATTTCATTTTCATTTTCAATTATATTAAATGTTACAATTTCAATTCTAATTTTAATTTTATTTATATTAAATGTTATATTTCTAATTTCAATTTTAAATTCAATTTCAATTACATTAAATGTTATAATTTTAATTCTAATTTTAAATTCAATTTCAATTATATTAAATGTTATAGTTCAAATTTCAATTTTAAGTTCAAATATAATTATTTTAAAATACTATATTCAATTCCAAAATTTTCAATATAATTTCAATTATGTTAAATATTATAATTCCAATCCAATTTCAATTTTAATTACGTAAAATGTTATAATTTTAATTTTAATTACGTTAATAATTTTAATTACATTAAATATTAGAATTTCAATGCCAATTTAACTTTTAATTACGTTAAATAATCCTAACTCCATATCAAATTTAAATTTCAATAATGTTAAATATTATCATTCTAATTTTTAATTTCAATTTCAGTTACGTAAAATGTTATAATTTTAATTCTAATTTTAAATTAAATTAAATTATGTTAAATGTTATAATTATAATTTCAGTTCTAATTCTAATTTCAAGTATGATAAATGTTATAATTTAAATTCTAATTTTAATTACTCTAAATGTTATAATTTCAATTCTAATTTTAATTTCAGTTTCAATTACGTTAAATCTTATAATTTTAATTTCAATTCTAAATTTAATTTCAATTATGTTAAATGTTTTAATTTTAATTTCAATTTCAATTACATTAAATCTTATAATTTTAATTTCATTTACGTTAAATGTTATAATTTCAAATCTAATTTTAATTTTAATTATGTTAAATGTTATAATTTCAAATCTATTTTTCATTTTAATTATGTTAAATGTTATAATTTTAAATCTATTTTTCATTTAAATTATGTTAAATGTTATAATTTACATTATAATTTAAATTTAAATTTCTTTAAATATTATAATTCCAAATCCAATTTCAATTTTAATTACATTAAATGTTATAATTACAATTTCAATTTCAATGTCAATTATGTTATTTATTATAATTTTAAATTCAATTACATTAATATAAGGGATGATTTTTTTATAGGTGTCCTCAATAACTATGGTTAATATAAATTACAAAAATAAAAAATTAAACAAATACGTAATTAAATTAAGAGTGAATTGCGATAATATCTTTACATTCACCTATTGAGGCAAGCTATACTGGGGATATATACACAATACATTAGGTGAAAAGTACTTAAACAAGGAATACCATTTTTACAAGTGGGGACATACTTAAGCGGTGTATGCACCAACAATTTGGTGCATGATGGGTGAAATTGGATTAATACGTCTAGAATATAGGAATTTATTTCTAAGTGTAGGATTGTCGAAGTAATAAATAACCCAGTGAGAACGAGGTCGATCTATAGGAAAGTGGAATTAAAATTATAAACTATAAATACTATAAAGACAAATAAAGTAATATAAGACGTTTGCAAATAATAATTCAAATAATCAATTAAATTAAATGCTAAGGTTAGGAGGATATACTCTTGGCATATAGAATAAAAATATATTCAACTCTCTTTATCATTCGATTGGAATCTTCATACAAATGAGGTTCTAATTGGAAGATATAATAATTAAGATTCATCATCATTTATATATTAATTTGTATTTTTTTCTTTTAATTATTATACATCATATCTTGTAAATGGGTTTAAGTATTTATTATGCAAATCTTTATATTTTTTTAATAATAAATCATGACTCTCACTTTACAAGAAAATGTATCTATGCCAAATCTTGTAAATGGTTTCAAGAATTTATTGTGCCAATTATAAAGATTGTCTATAATACATTAAGATTCACCACTTTGCAAGAAAGGGTATTAATATTATAAAATAAAATAAATACATCATATTTAAATTTGCTTAACTTAAGAATAAAACATTAAATTTCTAGAATAAGAGTTGAAGTATATGATATTATTTTACCAAGAGTTTCACCCTTTCACATTAGCAAAATAAAAATTACTTGGATAAAATAAATTTAAAGGAAAGAGATGGAAGAACAGATAACATGAACTTTAGAATAGTAAATGAAAGAAATAATACTACAAAGAGATATTACAAAAAGAAAAGTGTTTTGAACTAAAATCTAACTTTCTAATTATATACTTTGGGTATAAAAAGACCATCTATTTATAAAAAAATATGGATATATCAAGACAAATGAAGAAGGAATCACTTGGATGATAACATTGGGATTGCAACACCAAACTTAAGGAATCCTAACAATAATGTGTAATGTCTTTACCTTCACCTATTCTAGCAACAAAATGTGGAGATATACTTACACCAAAGTTGGTGAAAGGTGCAAATACTAAGAATATATTTTCTGTAAGTGGAGCCATATATATAACAGTGATTACTCATCCATAACTTGAGGCATAACGGGTGAAAGTAGAGAAATAAAATATTGACATAGGAATTACAACACCAAACTCGATATGGCCAAAATAGGTCCTATCCAAGGCACACACTGCAGTGCATGGACTAAGAGCGAGATCCTACACATGCACACACACATCACGTGCGCGATACATGTCTGGGTGTGTTTCATGGGCATGCGTAGCATACCTGCTGCACATCAGGCAATCACGTGGCACCACCATAGGATACTACGTGGTAATTAAATATATATTTTTATATTTAATTTTTAATTTTTTATTAAATTTTATTTAATTTCATAATTAAAATAGTAATTATTAATTTAAGTTAATGAGTAATTAATATTGAATTAAATACTTTTTATTAACATTATAAATAAATTTAAACTTTATTATTAAAATTAATTACAAATTAATACATTAAAAAGTTAATTTTTGTCTAAAAAAAATACGGATTTAATTAATTGTAAAAATTTTGACTAAAAAATATAGTTACATACATTTAAATTTTTAATTTATGTATTTATATACGGAATTATTATTTACTATAGGTAATTGTTTGTTATTAATTAGATTTAGAATAATTACAATATTTAGTGTAATTAAAATTTAAATTCGAAGTTAGAATTATAACATTTAACAATTGAAATTGAAATTGAAATTGAAATTGAAATTGAAATTGAAATTATAACATGTAACGTAATTAAAATTGAAGTTGGAATTTGAATATGACATTTACTAATTAAAATTGAAATTGAAATTGAAATTGAAATTGAAATTGAAATTGAAATTGAAATTGAAATTGAAATTGAAATTGAAATTTGAATTTAAATTATAACATTTTACGTAATTGAAATTGAATTTAAATTTAGAATTGAAAATATAACATTTTATGCAATTTAAATTAGATTTGGATTTAAATTTGTAATTAAAATTATAACCTTTAATGTAATTTAAATTAGATTTGAAATTATAAAATCTAATATAATGAAAATTAAAATTGAAATTATAACATTTAATGTAATTAATATTAAAATTACAACTGAAATTACAACATTTAACGTAATTGAAATTGTAATTGAACTTGAAATTAAAATTAAATTTAAAATTATAACATTTTAACATAAATGAAGCTAAAATTGGACCCAATTAGAAATATATAACGTAATTAAAATTAAAATTGCTATTGAAATTATAACATTTAACATATTTTAAATATGTAATATATTTACTTTCATATATTTAACCAACAAAATGTAGCATGTCATAGCACATATATGTAACATTTTTTAAATAATAACTGATAATGCGCTAAATATATAGAAGTGGGGATATCCAAAATATTTGTTGGTAAAACCTGCAAATAGTGAGAACACGTGATACATTAAGTGGGATACAACATACATGATGTTGTATGTAATTTATTTTTTATAAAATATTTAAAAACTATGCTTATTTAAGAGACCCCATAAAATAATATTCCCCTATATTATGTAGCATTTTTTTGAATGATAATCGATCAACACGCAAAGTATGTAAAAGTGGGGATATCTTAGACTTTTGTTGGTGAAAACTACAAATAGTGAAAACACATAGTACATTAAGTGCGATACAACATATATGATGTTGTATGTAATTCAGTTTTTAAGATACTCGTAATATCATCATTTGTATTATGTTGCATTTTTTGTGTGTAGATAAACGCAAACTTGCCATTTATAAAAAAGTGATAACACTCTCTATATATGTGGGTGACGGGTACAAAAGGTGGGAATACCTCCTATATTAAGTGTGATACAACATACAATAGATTGTGGATGTTATTATTTTTTATATATTTAATTTTAGGTACTTTATATTAACCATGGTTATTTTGGACACCCATAAAATATCATTCCTTATGTTATGTTACATTTTTCTGTGCAGATAAATGTAAACTCACAATTTATGGAAAAGTGGAAACGTCCTCTTATATATGTAGGTAACAGGTATAAAAATTGTGAACACATTCTATATTAAGTAGGATACAACATACAACAGGTTATGAATGTACTTTTGTTTTTAAAATTTTAGGTAATTTTATATTCACCATACTTATTCACGACATTCATAAAATATCATTCCATGTATTATATTATATTTTTTGTACAAATAAATATAAACTCGTAATTTACGAAAAAGTGAGAACATCCTTTTATATATATGGGTGACAGGTGGAAAAAATGGAATACAATATACAATAGGTTATGGATGTAATTATTATTATTTTTATTTTAGATACTTTTATAATAACCATGGTTATTCAATACATCCATAAAATATAATCCCTTGTATTATATTACATTTTTGTGTACAGATAAATGCAAACTTGTAATTTATGAAAAAGTGGAAACATCCTCTTATATATATAGGTAACAAGTGCAAAAATTTGGAACATGCTCTCTATTAAGTGGGATATAACACACAACATGTTGTGGATATAATTATAATTTTTTTTTATTTTAGGTACTTTATATTAACCATGGTTATTCAAGACAACCATAAAATATCATCCCTTATATTATGTTACATTTTTTGTGCAGATAAATGTAAACTCGCAATTTATGAAAAAGTGGGAACATCCTCTTGTATATGTGAGTGTCAGGTGCAAAAACTCAGAACACGCCTTATATTAAGTGGGATATAACATACAATAGGTTGTAGATGTAATTTTTTTTTAAAATTTTAGGTACTTTTATATTTACCAGGGTTATTAAGGACACTCAAAAAATATTATCCCTTATATTATGTTACATTTTTATATAGATAAATGCAAACTGGCATTTTATGAAAAAGTTGAAACATGTCCTGTAATGCTCAGGGAACCGTAGAAGTTTCAAATTTTAACTCTTCTTAGAACATTTTTTTAAGTGTTTACATGAGCCGCAATAGACCCAATTGGGTAATTTCATAGTCAATTTCGGCGTTGGGTGCTCACCGAATATTTTAGAATTTTTTGGTTGACTAAGTAATGAAAATTTAATATTTGTACTAATAATTTTTTATGTAAGCATCACACCCTAAGCAAGTTATTTTTGTTTGATAAGTATGTGTATTTTAAGACATATGGACCAATCAAATTGGGACAATTACATATATTAGTTTATTATATTATATTTTATTAGTTATTAAGAATATTTATTAAATTATTGGCCACCAATCAAAGACTTTTTAATTGGAGGACTAGGTAACAATTAAGCAATCCTTAGAGGGCCATTATGCAATTTTTGGACATATATATATATATATATATATATATATATATATATATATATATATATATATAAGCCAAGTGTTTAATTTCAAAGAATTGTTAAGAAAAAAAAAAGAAAACAAAAGAGAGAGAGGATTTCGGCCATGAAGAGGGGAAGGAGATGAACAGTGAAACCCATGAAATTTCTAAGCCAAATCAAGGAATCCACACCAAATTCAAGTTGTTTCCAAGTGCCTAAGCAAGATTCAAGGGTGGATTAAGGGTAAATTTGCTTTAAAAGGTGAGAATTCCAAATCATAGAATAGTAAATTAGGATTTTTGTATAATTAGACTTCAATTGAATAAATTTAGGGCATTAGAATGAATTTGGAGAGTAGATAAGACCATAGGTAAGAAGAAATTTGAAAAATAGTAAAAATCATATTTGGGTCATTTTGGGATTTTTAGTGGTAAAAGTGCAATTAGCTAAAATTGAGGGTTAAAAATGAATTCTAGGACCATTAAGATGAGTTTTGATAGGTGGAAATCAAAGTTAGGATATGCGACATAATGGTCATTTATGGGGTAATTATGTCCAAAGAAAATTATAAGGGATTATGGACCCCTTTGACAAAAATTGGTAATTTTTGCATAAATTGATTTAGAAAGGAATTTTGATGGTAGTCGAAAGATGTAATCTAGGGGTATTTTAGTAATTTTGCCATTTTAAGGGGACTAAAGCATAATTTATGCTTTGTAGGTGCCGAAGGTCGAAACCGGTGAGAGGACAAGCCCGAAAAAGAAACTTTAGCGTAGGACAGTTGGTGAGTGGGAAAGCAATTAAAGAAAATTAAAATGCAGTTTATTTTAAATTATTAATATTTATGTGCTTTCTAATTTAAATATTGTTGTTTCAGGTAATTTACTCAAGTTACGTGACTTTTAAGAATTAAGAAAAACATAAGGATATTTTTATATAATGAGAATTAAAAATTTATCATTAAAAATATCGCAAAATTTTAGAATTACAGTTCAGTATTTTCAATAATTTAGAGATTTATCTTTCACAGTAAGAAACAGTTTTTAGATACTATCAGTTTTCAAAGGCCAGTGGTACCCCATTTATCAGTTATTAGCTATCAGATTCAGATTCTTGTGGGGATAGTATAGACTCGGCCGATACACCTTGTATGCGTCGGGAAGTCAGTCAGTTGGGTTGAGTGCTACTAACTCTGGGGAGTTGGGGTGTCGAGTTTGTGAGTCACTTACACTACGGGGTGTTGTCTCGTTATATGTTTGCGATGTATATTCCGCCACATAGACAGTGAGATGTCCCAAATTTATCAGTTTATCAGATTGGTCACAGTGGTTGTTGCTAGCGGAGATCGCCCTGTGATCGACTCATTTTGTTGGCTACGTCAACGAGTGGGTCTAGCATTAGAGTAGCCATTGGTGCTTTTTCAGACAGACTAGAACCGAGCAAAATTTTTAGACAATTGTATGAGATATGTAGTTTTTTCAGTAAATAAAATGTTTGTTAATAATGTTTACAAATTTTAGCACTAGCCTATTAAGTTTTAAAATTTTAAATATAGAAAATCGCTCGGTAGAGTTTTACCAGTATTCGAGATATAGAAACGATTAATAACAGTTTTCAATACTTTTTAGAATTTTCAGTATGTTTCCACAATTATTCAGATTTCACACTCACTCATTGAGTTTATCAACTCACCCTTTATTTTTTGTGTTTTTATTTTTTCCCCAAGTATAACCAGCAGCGTTCAGCCTACAGTTTCTCCTGTAAATCAGTAGTGGGCCAACCTTACGACGATCTCCTGTGCATGTAAAGAGTTATAGATATACATTTAGTGCATAGACATGTATCATATTTAGTTTTGCATCATATAGCATGCATAACAGATTTTGGAACTAAGACACATATTTATGCTTTTTTGAAATGGTTGATTTTCCTACTATGAATATATGTTGGAGTATGATTAAGAATGCATGTGTTGATTGATTTGGCTAGGGACGGGAGGTCTCCTTTTCAGCTAAGAGATGTGAGAAATATTCGAAGTGTATTTTCTGCAGGTTTATGAAATATAAATTTTTAGAAAAATAGGGGAAACTCTGTCCATTTTAATCCAGGATTTTTAGGAAAAAAAATAAATTTCCCATATTTATGAGACTATGTCTAAAAGAAATTAAGAGAAATTTTAAGGTTCGCCTTATGAAATTTCTCAGGGTTGATAGTGGTCTTTGGGAAGCGTTCCGTTGGGGTGCTCGGCAGGGCCTACCTAGGTCCACGTTGTAGGATTCTGGGTCGGGTTCTGTCAAAGTGGTATCAGAGCAGGTTTTTGATGTTTTGAGTTAAATATTTATTTTGGGTTGGATTTTTGTTAGTATGGCTTGCATTTTCAACATTATAAAAATTACATTTCATGCATAATTAATCATGTTTTGTTATTGACATGCACAGAAGTATGCATCATCGTGGATGACCACTTATTAGGAGAGCCGCTGCTCGGGCTGCAGTACCTAAACTAGAATGAGTTAATGAGTCAATAAATGCCCCGAGACCACCAGCCCCTCCAGAGTCACCTCAGCATGTGGAGCTATGGATATAGTACAAATGGCTCAGATGTTGGCAGTTGCAATTCAGCAGCCACGAGAGTCAGGGGTCTCATTAGAGCGAGCCAAGAAATTAGGTGCCACGTCATATGATGGCACCGGAGATCTAGAGAGAGCATTATCATGGCTGGAGAAAAATAAAGAAATTTTTTAGATTATGGGGTGCTCTGAGGACCAGATGGTCTCTTACTCAGTGTTGCTACTTAAGGAGAGAGCAAAAGATTGGTGGAGGGCACTGTAGAGGAGGCACACAGAAGGTATATCTTGGGTATTATTCATAAGAGAGTTCTCGGGCAAGTTTTATCCTAAGAGTTCTAAGGATGCCTAGATAGAGGAATTCTTTAAATTAGAACAAAGATCGCTATCAGTAGTAGAATATGAGAAGAAATTCTCAGAGTTGATTCGATTAGTCCTATCTGTAGCAGATGATGAGGAGCAGAAAGTGAGTAGATTTGCTGTGGGTCTTAATCCCAGGATACGAACACATGTTACTTCAGCCTTTCACATTCAGTGTGAAGCACTAGTGGAGGCGACGACTAGAGTGGAGAGGAGTATGGCAGCCATCCCTAGGCCGCGTCAGCAGAGTCTAAGGCATAGTTGGACGGGTAGTAATCAGGGAGGCCCGAGTAAGTTGATGAGAACCGAGGAGAGATCTGTGGAATCTAGTAGCCAGAGGCCTAGCCGAGGAGACCAGACCCAGTCCAGCCAAGCCTCAGTACGCACATAGTTGGTAGGATCTAGAGGCGGCTAAGAGGGTATGAGGAGGTTTTTGGCATGCAGTAGGTGCGGGAGATCTCATCTAGGGGAGTGCAGAATAAGGACCACTGGCTATTACAAATGTGGATAAGAGGGCCACTTGATGAGAGATTGCCCTAATGTGACTCTTAGTGGCAGATCAAAGAATAGAGCCCAAGTCTAGGGATAGAGTAGTGTAGGCCAAGTATAGGGCATAGAGAGTGCTTCATTTAGAGGACCCAAAAAGATCAGGTCAGTCTAGTGGAGGAGTTGGTCGAGGTGGGGGTTTAGGAGCACAGCCAGGTAGACCTCGTACCTAGGTCAGGGTGTTTGCGGTGATACAGCAAGAGGTGAAGGCAATGCCAGATGTAGTCACAAGTACAATGTCGGTATTTAATTGCGATGCTCATGTATTGATTGATCCTGGAGCTACCCACTTTTTTGTATCTATGAGATTTATAACGATTGTGGGCGTAGTGCCTCAATTATTAGAGGATAATGTAGCTATATCTCTTCCTACCGAGGAGGTTATGGAGGCTAATAGAGTGTGCAGGAATAGTGGCATTAATATTAAAGGTCATGAGTTTTTAGCAGATCTGATCATTTTGAATATTAGGGATTTTGATGCGATTCTGGGAATGGATTGGTTGTCCATCTATCAGGCCACAGTGGATTATTTCAGGAAGGATGTTCGGTTATATAAGCCAAGGGAATCTGAGGTCAGTTTCTGTGGGACTCAGAGAATTCTTCCCATCAGTATTATATCAACAGTTAAAGCGAGGAAGCTGTTGAAGAAATCGTGTCAAGGTTATCTTGTATATGCCATTGAGGCTAGAGACGTAGGTATAAAATTAAAAGATATCCTAGTAGTTAAGGAATTTTTGGACGTGTTCCTAGACAATTTACCAGGATTGCCCCCAAATAAAGAGGTGGAATTCAAAATAGAACTAATCCTTGATACGAAACCAATATATAAGGCATTCTATAGAATGACTCCTTCCGAGTTGAAAGAATTGAAAGTGCAGATGAAGGAGTTAGTGAATAAGGACTTTAGTCGGTCGAGTACGTCCCCATGGGGAGCGCCAGTAGTATTTTTAAAAAAGAACAATAGCAATATGTGATTGTGTATTGATTACCAAGAACTCAATAAGGTAATAGTACGCAATCAGTACTCACTTCTGAGGATCGACGATTTATTTAATCAGTTGCAAGAAGCCAAAGTATTCTCTAAGATAGATCTAAGGTTCGACTATCATCAGCTAAAGATACGGGAAGAGGATGTTCTTAAGACTATCTTCAGGACTCGTTACGGGTATTATGAATTTTTAGTCATGCCTTTTGGGTTGATGAATGCCCCAGCTACATTTATGAATCTGATGAACCAGATATTTAAACTATTTTTGGATCGGTTTATGGTGGTATTTATTGATGACATGCTGATCTATTCACGTAGCAAGGAAGAACATGTAGAGCACTTGAGGGCAGTTCTACAGAATTTAAGAGAACATCGATTATATGCCAAGCTTAGCAAGTGCCAATTTTGGCTGGATAAGGTTACATTTCTGGGGCATGTTATCTCGGCAGATGAGGTGTCAGTGGATCCTCAAAAGATCAAGGATATACTGAATTGGAAGCAGCCCATAAATGTAACCGAGGTTCGTAGTTTTCTGGGTTTGGCTGGATACTATTGAAAATTTGTGGAAGGGTTTTCTAAGATTGCCGCCCCGCTAACTAAGCTAACTAGGAAAGAAGAGAAATTTGTGTGGTCGCAAGTTTGCCAATAAATTTTTGATGAGTTGAAAAAGAGATTAACCTCAGCTATAGTACTTACACTTTCGTCGGGGAATGATGAGTTCATCGTATATTGTGATGCCTCAAGGCAAGGTCTGGGTTGTGTTTTGATGCAGAATGAAAAAGTGATAGCTTATGCTTCGAGATAACTGAAGAGGCATGGGCAGAATTACCCTACATATAACTTAGAGCTAGCTGCAGTAGTGTTTCCCTGAGGATCTAGAGACATTTTTTATATGGAATTCCCTGTAAGATATTTACAGATCATAAGAGCCTGCAGTATTTGTTTATGCAGAAAGAGCTCAATATGAGACAACATAGATGACTTGAATTAATAAAAGATTATGAGTGTACTATTAAGTACCATTCGAGAAAAGTAAATATGGTGGCAGATGCTCTTAGTAGGAAGGCCATAGGTTTAATGGCTCACTTAAGGGCCTCTCGTTCATCAATGTTATTAGAATTAAGGTCTTTAGGGGTAAAGCTAGAATTATTAGAGTCATGAGCATTGTTAGCTACATTTCAAGTTAGGCTAAGACTTACCGATTAGATTAAAGAGCTACAGGTTCAAGATTCTCAGATGATTAGATTAAAGAATGAGATTATGAAAGGACAACAGAAAGATTTTACAGTAGCTGAGGATGGTACAGTAATGTTGGGTTAGAGATTATATGTTCCGGATGTGGGAGAAGTAAGAAAGGCGATTATGAAAGTAGCTCATTCATCAGCCTATGCCATGCATCCGGGGAGCACAAAGATGTACTGGACCTTGAGGGAGCATTATTGGTGGAAGGGTATGAAAAGAGACATAGCTGAATTTGTCTCTAAATGCCTAGTATGCCAACAGGTGAAAGCGAAGCATTAGAAACCTACAGGCCTCCTACAATAGTTTTCGATTCTAGAATGGAAGTAGGAGCACATTACTATAGATTTCGTAGCAGGGTTTCCGCGTAGCCAGAAGAGGCATGATGCTATATGGGTGATTGTAGACCGACTGACGAAGTCCGGCCTTTTTCTGCTCATTAAGAGTAATTATACTTTAGAGAAGTTGGCCCAATTGTATATAGTCGAGATCGTGTGGCTTCATGGCACTCCAGTATCCATAGTTTCAGACTGAAATCCACGGTTCACTTCTTGATTTTGGCCCAACTTATAGAAGGCTTTAGGCACTAAAATGAATATTAGTACATCTTTTCACTCACAGACCGACGGACAATCAGAATTGGTGATTCAAATATTAGACGACATGCTTAGAGCTTATTTAATTGAGTTTAAGGGAAGCTGGGATAACCACATGCCGTTAATGGAGTTCGCTTATAATAACAGTTATCAGTCGAGCAATGGAATGGCACCATATGAGGCATTGTACGAAAGGAAGTGAAAAACTGCAGTTTGCTGGGATGAGGTAGGTGAAAGGAAGCTTATAGGTCCTGAGATTGTCCAAGTCACCTCAAAGAAAATTCAGATTATAAGACAAAGGTTGAAGATAGTTAATGATAGGTAGAAAAGCTACGCAGACAATCGAAGAAATGACCTGAAATTTGAAGTCGGGGACAAGGTCTTCCAGAAGATCTCGCCTTGTAGAGGAGTGCTACGATTTAGAAAGCGAGGGAAGCTGAGCACTAGGTACATTAGGCCGTACAAAATCACAGAAAAGGTTGGCGAAGTAGCATACCGCCTACAATTACTAGAAAATTTGGCTAGGATTCATAATGTGTTCCACGTTTTCATGCTACGCAAGTATATAACAGATCCAGCATAAATCTTACGGAAGCAGCTTATGGAATTGAGGGAAAATCTTATTTACAAGGAGGAACCAGTGCGGATTCGTGATCGAAAAGACCAGGTGCTTCGTAATAAGTGCATCCCTTTAGTGAAAGTGTTATGGACTAATAATGGAATCGAGGAAGCTACATAGGAACGTGAGGACCAGATGATGGCACAACATCCCCACCTTTTTGAGATAGGTATGATTTAAAATTTCGAGGACGAAATTTTTTTGAGGGGTGAAATTGTAATGCTCAGTTCCTATGAATAGTCAGATACCTAGAATTTCGGTGTTTGACAGTTAGGGAACCGTAGAAGTTTCAGATTTTGACCCTTTTTAGAACATTTTTTTAAGTGTTTACGTGAGCTGTAATAGATCCAATTAGGTAATTTCATAGTCAATTTGGGCATTGGGTGCTCATCGAATATTTTGAAATTTGTCAGTTGACTAAATAATGAAAATTCAATATTTGGACCAATAATATTAGGTGTAAGCATCACACCCTCAGCAAGTTATTTTTGTTGGATAAGTATGTGTATTTTAAGACATATGGACCAATCAAATTGGGACAATTGCATATATTAGTCTATTATATTAAATTTTATTAGTTATTAGTAATATTTATTAAATTATTGGCCACCAATCAAAGGCTTTTTAATTGGAGGACTAAGTAGCAATTAGGCATTTTTTGGAGAGCCATTATGCAATTTTTGGGTATATATATATAAAGGCCAAGTGTTTTGTTTCAAAGAATTGTTAAGAAAAAAATAAAGAAAACAAAGGAGAGAGAAGATTTCGAAAATGAAGATGGGAAGGAGATGACCAGTGATACCCATGAAATTTCTAAGCCAAATCAAGGAATCCACACCAAATTTAAGTTGTTTCCAAGTGCCTAAGCAGGATTTAAGGGTGGATTAAGGGTAAATTTGCTTTAAAAGGTGAGAGTTCCAAACCCTAGAATAGTAAATTAGGATTTTTGTATAATTGGACTTCAATTGAATAAATTTAGGGCATGAGAATGAATTTGAATAGTAGATAAGACCATAGTTAAGAAGAAATTTGAAAAATGGTAAAAATTCCATTTGGGTCATTTTGGGATTTTTAGTGGTACAAGTACAATTAGCTAAAATTGAGGGTTAAGAATGAATTCTAGGACCCTTAAGATGAGTTTTGATGGGCAAAAATCAAAGTTAAGATATGCGACATAATGGTCATTTATGGGGTAATTATGTCCAAAGAAAGTTATAATAGATTATGGACCCCTTTGACAAAAATTGGTAGTTTTTGCATAAATTGAGATTGTTGAGGGCAAAATTATAAATTTAGAAAGGAATTGTGATGGTGCTCGAAAGATGTACTCTAGGGGTATTTTGGTAATTTTATCATTTTAGGGGGACTAAAGCGTAATTTATGCTTTGTAGGTGCCGAAAGTCAAAACCGATGAAAGGACAGGCCCGAAAAGGAAACTTTAACGTAGGACAATTAGTGAGTGGGAAAGTAATTAAAGGAAATTAAATGCAGTTTATTTTAAATTATTAGTATTTATGTGCTTTCTAATTTAAATGTTGTTGTTTCAGGTAATTTACTCAAGTTACGTGACTTTTAAGAATTAAGAAAAGCATAATGATATTTTTATTTGATATTTTTATATAATGAGAATTGAAAATTTATCATTTAAAAATACCGCAAAAGTTTAGAATTATAGTTCAGTATTTTCAACAGTTTAGAGATTTTTTTTCCAATAAGAAACAGTTTTTAGACACTATTAGTTTTCAAAGGCCAGTGGTACCTCATTTATCAGTTATTAGCTATTAGATTCAGATTCCTGTGGGGATAGTATAGACTCGGCCGATACACCCCGTATGCGTCGGGAAGTCAGTCAGTTGGGTTGAGTGCTACTAACTCTGGGCAGTTGGAGTGTCGAGTTTGTGAGTTGCTTACTCTACGAGGTATTGTCTTGCTATATGTCTGCGATGTATATTCCGCTACATAGACATTGAGATGTCTCAAATGTATCAGTTTATTAGATTGGTCACAGTGGTTGTTGCTAGCGGAGACCGCTGATGCGATATTTCTATATCATAAAATTAAGTGCAAGTATACACTATCGTATGCAAGTAATAAAGAGACTAAATAAGTCGGATGTCGAACCTACAGGGATAATTTTTCTTTTTAAACTAATTACTAAAATTATGTCTTCCTAATAATTATTCAGATAAATAAAAATCTAAGAATGAATGTAGAAAATATAAAAATAAAAACACAATGCAATGAGATTTAAATGATAGCAACGTAGAGAAAACTTAGGATTAATACTATCCCTCAATATGCTTTCTAATGATTAACCTTATAATATTTAACTCCCTTAATCTTTATTATTGATCAAGACACTAATGTATTCACAAGCCTCTTCCAAGGTCATGCAAGTATACCTTAATTTACCAAATACATATATTCCTATGGTACTTGTAATAAATTAAGATTCATTAAGATTAGGTCTTATTGATCATACATGCCAATTAGGTATATTCCTATCCTAAATTGAAACTTGCATATGCAGCATTGAATGTTACTTTACAATCATGCATCAAATTACCTAGGTCTAAATATTATGATTCCTCTTCCGAGTTTATCAATAATATTACCAACTCATTCACCATATATTGGCCAGATATATTGAAGCATTAAACACAAGTAATTTAAATAATAAATGACTAAGTTTATTAAATACTAAAAGATATGGCAATTTAAGTGCACATATTGAGTACAAATATTAACCCTAGAAAATAAGTTTAGCTCATGGCTACAAGAGAACAACAGTAAAAATAAAAATAAAACATGATACAATCAATTGCAAACCGATGTAGACATCGAATTACTCTTGATTGCGCTGCTTAAAAACTCTTGATGCCGAAGAACGTCTTGTATTTCTCTCTAAAGTTGATTCAATTAAGCTCCTATTACTCTCCAAGACTCGTGCTTTGTATTCTTGGTGCTCTTGGGTCGTCTTGGATTCATTCTTAAAGGTTGGGAACGAGTGGCTTTTTATAGGGATTGATATGAACTTGAAAATCTCAATTCTCGTCGGACTAGGACTCGCATTACCGCTGGCGCGCTATGAAGTTGTCACTGGGGCGACGCGTGAAAAAAGCTATCACCGCTGGAGCGGTGGTATATTGGCGCTGGGGCGCTGCATGAAAACGGCTTCATCGCTAGAGCGGTATGTTGATAGCGCTCGGGCTCTGGAGCATTGCTAGCGCGGTGACTCTTCGGCGCTGGAGCGCCAGAGGCGACTTAAACAGGTCGTTTTTCTAATTTTGATCACTATTCCAACGCTGGGCGATATTCTTATAGCGTGGGGGCGCTAGACTCAAATTTTGGAAACTTTGCATTTTAGTCCCTGGTTTTGCTCCTTTTGCATTCTTTCTTTAAATTTTGTTCAAGTCCCTATAATTAACAATAAAGCACATAAATAGCCATCTATTCTCATAAAATCATAAAATATCAATAATAAAAACATGAGAAAATATATGACAAATTTGCCCTTATCAACTGCCCTATGACCGACTCATTTTGTCGGCTACGTCAACGAGTGGGTCCAACATTAGATACATATTTATACCTTTTTGAAATGGTTGGTTTTCTTGCTATGAGTGTTTATTAGAGTATGATCAAGAATGCACGTGTTGATTGATTTGGGTAGGGACGATAGGTCCTATTTGCAGCTAAGAGATGTGAGAAATATTTGAAATGTATTTTCTGCAGGTTTATGAAATATATATTTTTAGAAAAATGGGGGAAACTTTGTCTGTTTCAATCCAGGATATTTAGGGAAAAAAAAATTTCCCGTCTTTATAAGAATATGTCTAAAAGAAATTAAGAGAAATTTAGGGTTCGCCTCATAGAATTTCTCAAGGTTGGTAGTGGATTTTGGAAAGCGTTCTGTTGGGGTGCCCGACAGGGCCTACCTAGGTCTACGTTATAGGATTTTGGGTCGGGTTCTATCATGTCCTATGTCAAATGGGATAAAACATATAACGGGTTATGGATGTAATTGAGTTTTTTTTAAGTATTTTATATTAACCAATATCATTTAGGACACCTATAATGTATTATGTTACATTTTTTGTTTAACTAAATGCAAATTCGTAATTTATGAAAAATTGAGATACTTTTTATATTTGTGGGTGAGAGGTGTAAAAAGTAGGAACACGCTCTACGTTAGTAGGATAGAACAAACATAAAATTGTGGATGCATTTAATTTTGTTTTATTTAGGTGCATTATATTAATTATGATTATTTAGAACACTCATAAAATATCACCTCATTGTATTATGTTATATTTTTTTCCAACTAAATGTCAACACACAATTTATATAAGTGGAGACACCCCTATCACATTTGAGGATGAGAAGTGTAAAAAGTGGAAATACGCCCTACATTAATGGGATACAACACACATAAAATTATGAATGTATTTTATTTTATTTATTTAGGTACTTTATGTTAACTATATTTATTTAGGACACCCATAAAATATCATTCTCTTATATTATGTTACATTTTTTGTGCAATAAATATAAACACCCAATTTATTTATAAGTGGGAACACTTTCTCATATTTGTGGGAGAAATGTGCAAAAAGTGATAACATGCTCGTCGATAAGTGTGATAAAATATCCCTTTGTATTATGTGTAGTTAAATGCAAACTCCTAATTTATGCATAAATAGGGATACCTTCGCACATATATAAGTCAGAAGTGAAAAAAATGAAAATACACCATATGTTAGTGAAATTCAATATACATAAAGTTGTGAATGTAATTTTTTATTATTTAGATATTAATAATGGTTATTTATAGTTTCAATTTTAATTACGTTAAATATTATAATTATAATTATAATTATGTTAAATGTTATAATTTAAAATCTAATTTAAATTCAATTACATTAAATGTTATAATTTAAAATCCAATTTTAATTTCAATTATGCTAAATGTTATATTTCCAATTTCAATTTAAATCTCAATTGCGTTAAATTTATAATTCTAATTTCAATTTCAATTCTATTAAATGTTATAATTTAAATTCAAATTTAAATTTTAATTACGTTAAAATTATAATTCTAGTTGCAACTTTAAATTCAATTTCAATTATGTTGAATGTTATAATTTAACTTTAAAATCTAATTTTAATTTCGATTATGTTAAATGTTATAATTCTAATTCCAATTTCAAATTCAATTACGTTAAATATTATAATTTGAAATTCATTTTTAATTTTACTTACGTTAAATGTTATAATTCTAATTTCATTTTCAATTACGTTAAATTCTAAATTTAATTTCAATTTTAATTATATTAAATATTATAATTTTAATTTCAATTACGTTAAAGGTTATAATTTTAATTTTAATACATTAAATATTATAATTCAAAATTCAATTTCAAATTTCATGTAATTGAATGTTATAATTCAAAATCTAATTTCAAATACAATTATATTAAATGTTATAATTTCCATTCGAATTTCAATTTAAGTTTCAATTACGTTAAATGTTATAATTTCAATTTCAATTTCAATTCCGTTATATATTATAATTCCAATTCTAGTTTAAATTTTAATTACGTTCATTATTATAATTTTAATTTTAATTACATTAAATATTATAATTATACTTATAACTTTTATTACGTTAAATGTTATAATTTTAATTCTAATTTCAATTATGGTAAATATTATAATTCTAATTTCAATTTTAATGTCAATTACGTTAAATATTATAAATCAAATTCAAATTCAAATTTAATTATATTAATATAAGGGGATGATATTTTATGTGTATGGTAAATAACCATCGTTAATATAAATTGGTAAAAATAGACAAATACATCCAAAACTTATTATGTTGCATCTCACTTAATTTAGTACATATTTTCATTTTTTACATTTTTCACTAACAAAAGTTCTAGAACATCCACACTTATACATAATTTGTGAGTTGACAGTTATCATTAAAAAATACTATATAATATAAGAGGATGATATGATATGGGTGTCCTAAATAATTGTGATTAATATAAAATTACAAAAAAAAAAAGCAAATACATGTAGAACTTGTTGTGTTTTATATTCTACCTAACGTATCATGTGTTCTTATTTTTTTGTAACTTTCACAAACAAAAGTCCTACGATATCCCCACTTATTTATAATTTACGTGTCAACAATTATCTTAAAAAAAAAGGGTACATAATATTAAAGAGAATGATTGGATAAAAATATTAGGTTTGGATAAGATAGAATTAAATAAGATTTGAGTAGTATTATAATAGACTAATTAAAATTAGTTTAAGAGAAAATAAAAAAATTATATACAAAAATAATAATTTGAAACAATTGTTAAATTTCTAAAAGATTTTTATTCTGAATAACAACTTAATAAATACAAATATTCAATTCATAATTATATATTACTAACTAATTAAGATTATTTATTTATACAAATATTCAATTATTTATAAGTAGAGATATACTCACACTTTAGTTGGTGAAACATGCAAATATTAGGAACATCGTCTGAAGAAGTGGAAACATATATCAAGCGGTCATTGCGCACCCACAACTTAATACATAATTGGTGAAATTGAAGAAATAAAATCTTGACACAGGGATTGCAATACTAAACTTAAGGAATCCTAATAATAATGCATAATATCTTTACATTCACCTATTCCAACAACAAAAGGTAGGGATATACTTACACGGGAGTTGGCAACAAGTGTAAATACCTACATGATAAAATATAATGTAGTTGGAATTACAATTATAAAATTTAATATTTAGAATTATAATATTTAAAGTAATTAAAATTAGAATTAGAATTAGAATTATAATACTTAACTTAATTGAAGTTAAAACCATATTTGCAATTGAAATTTTTTAACATATTTAAAATTAACATTAGAATTAAAATTATAACATTTAAAAAAATTGAATTTCAAATTGGATTTAGAACTATAATATTTAACGTAACTGAAATTGGAATAATAACATTTAACGTAATTAAAATTAATTTTAAAATATAAAATAGAATTATATTATTTAACATAATTGAAATTAAAATTAAAATTTGAATAATAACTTTTAACGTAATTTAAATTTAAATTGAAATTAAAATTATAAGATTTGACGTAATTGAAATTGAAATTATAATACTTAATGTAATTAAAATTGAAATTGAAATTAAAATTATAATATTTAACGTAATTGAAATTAAAATTAGATTTCAAATTATAATATTTAACGTAACTAAAATTAAATTTAAAATTAGAATTGAAACTATAACATTTAACGTAATTGAAAGTGAAATTGAAATTGAAATTATAATATTTAAGGTAATTAAATTTAAATTTAAATTAGAAATTGGAATTAAAATATTTTACATAATTGAAATTGAAATTAAAATTATAATATTTAACGTAGTTAAAATCAAACTTTAAATTAGAATTATAATATTTAATGTAATTGAAATTGAAATTAGAATTGAAATTATAACATTAAACATAATTGAAATAAAAAATGAAATTAAAATTATAATATTTAACATATTTGAAATTGAAATTGGAGTCTAAATCATAACATTTAATATAATTAAAATTGAAACTGAAATTAAAATTGTAACATTTACTATGATTGAAATTAGAATTGAAATTTAATTAGAATTATAACATTTAACATAACTGAAATTGAATTTAAATTATGACATATAACGTAATTGAAATTGAATCTAGAATAATTATAACATTAAACATAATTGAAATTAAAAAAAAAATTAGAATTATAATATGTAATGTAATTAAATTGAAATTATAATATTTAACTTTATTGAAATTAAAATTGTACTTAGAATTATAAGATTTAATGTAATTGAAACTGAAATTATAATTAAAATTATAATATTTAAAGTTATTGAATTGAAATTGGAATTAAAATAATATTTAACGTCAATAAAATCGAATTTAAATTTAGAATTAGAATTATAACATTTTACGTGATTGAAATTAAAATTGAAATTATAATATTTAACATAATTAAAATCAAAATTGAAACTATAATGTTGAATGTAATTGAAATCGAATTTGAAATTATAACATTTAACATAATTAAAATTGAAATTAAAAATAGAATTATAATATTTAATGTAATTGAAATTCAAATTAAAATTGAATTTAGAATTATAAATTTCAATATAAATGAAATTAAAATTAGATTTCCAATTGGAATTATATAACACAATAAAATTAAAATTGTTATTGAAATTATAACATTTAATATAATTAAAATTAAAATTAAAATTAGATTTTGAATTATAATATTCCCCCCAGGAAATCACTACTGGGCCTAGGGCTTCCAGACTTAAGCAGAAGTCGAATCATAAGAGCCCAACCAGATGTCTCCTTTTGGGATAGCCCTTCTGAAAGTCTATCACTCTTTGTGGAATAGCACACTTCACAGACAGGCCTATAATGACAATCATCGAGCTCAGTCCTGGCGAGGTTAGACAGTACGAAACCTACTTAGATTTGGAGAACCTGATCAGCAACCTAAAACACCTGCTTGGTAGAACTAGCCAAAATACGATCAAGACCAACCTTTGCACATTAATCAGGTTGGTTTGGCTGGCATTCGCGGATAAAAGGGAAAATTGATCGGCTCTATGGGACAACTTCGAACCACGACCGAGTAGAATAAAAATAGACTACTAGTGTCCTCTCTCCCCAAACGAATCAAGTTTAAACCTCACACTTAAACTAAACCCACTAGTGAAGATAAGCATAAAGAAATGTTGAGAATATGTCCAACGTATGTCAGAAAGATACCTAGTGTGTGTCAGAAGCACAGTAGAAGTAAAGTTAGAGGTATAACAGAAGAAGATCTATAGAACAATATTTGGCATGAATTAAGAGCACAGTAGAAGCAGAGTCAGAGGTATGACAAAAGAAGATCTACAGAAGAATATTTGGCGTGAGTCAGAAGCAAGCAGAAAGAGAATACCCTCTAAAAATCAGTACTATAAAAAAGAGAGAAAGACATAGAAGTAAAGGATAATGAAAAAATGGCCATTCAAATATTCTAAAGAATGCCCAAATAGCATAAAAAACAAAGACAGAACGCATGAGGTTTTCTTTTTCTCCCTCTTTGACATATCCTTACTTCTTTTTCTCATCATCACATCACGTGATCATCTCTGTCTTTACATTATTGAGTCATCCTCCTTTCACCATCACTGATTCGATGCTCATGGAGCATTTTTGAAAAAACCCAACCTAGAATCCAACAATGTGGACCTAGGTAAGTCCTGCCGGGCACCCCAACAGAACGCTTCTCAAAGTACGCTATCAACTTTGGAAAATTTCATAAGGTAAACCCTAAAATTATTCTTAATTTCTTTCTGATATATTCTCATAACCACGGGACAATTTTTAATTTTTCTAAAAATCCTGGATTAAAACGGATAACGTTTCTCCTATTTTTCTCAAAATCTATATTTCACAAACCTATAGAAAATACACTTCAAATATTTCTCACATCCTTTATTTGCAAAGAGAACCTCCCGTCCCTTTCCAAATCAATCAACACATGTATTCGTAATCATACTCCAACAGACATCTATAGCAAGAAAACCAACTATTTCAAAAAGGTATAATATTTATTTCAATTTCAATATCCTTTATGCATGCTATACAATGCAAAACTAAATATGATACATGTATATGCACTAAGTGTATACATATAGCTCTGTACATGCACAGGAGATTGTCTTCAGGCTGGCCCACTACTGATCCACAAGAGAAATTGTAGGCTGTACGCTACTGGCTGTACCTGGGAGAAAAACAGAAACACAAAAAACAAAAGGTGAGTTGATATACTCAATAAGTGGGTGTGAAATTTGAATAATTGTGAAAACATATTGAAATTCTAAAAAGTATTGAAAACTATATTGAATCGTTTCTAAATCTCGAATACTGGTAAAACTCTACCGAGCAATTTTCTTTATTTAAAATTTTTAAAACTTAATAAGCTATTGCTAAAATCTATAAACGTTATCAACAAAAACTTTTATTTACTGGAAAAAAAACTACATATCTTATATAATTGTCTAAAACTTTCGCTCGGTTTTAGTCTGTCTGAAAAGCATTAATGGCTACCCTAATGCTGGACTCACTCGTCGACGTAGCTGACAAAATGAGTTGGTCACAGGGCGGTCTTCGCTAGCAACAACCATTATGACTAATATGATAAACTGATAAATCTGAGACATATCACTATCTATGTGGCGAAATACACATCACAGACATATAGCGAGACAACACCCCGTAGCATAAACGACTCACAGACTCGACACCCCGACTCCCCGGAGTTAGTAGCACTCAACCCAACTGACTGACTTGCCCATGCATACGGGATGTACCTGCCGGGTCTATATTATCCCCACAGGGATTTGAATCTGATAGCTGATAATTGATAAATGGGGTACCACTGGTCTTTGAAAACTGATAATATCTAAAAACTGTTTCTTGAAATTGATATATAACTTTCTAAAATCTATTTCTTACTGCTGAAAAATAAATCTCTACACATATTGAAAATATTGAACTGAAAATCTAAAATTTTACGATATTTTTAAATGATAAATTTTCAATTCTCATTATATCAAAAATATCAAATAAAATATCATTATGCTTTCCTTAATTCTTAAAAATCACGTAACTTGAGTAGATTACCTAAAACAACAACAACATTTAAATTAGAAAGCACATAAATACCAATAATTTAAAATAAACTGCATTTAATTTCTTTTAATTGCTTTCCCACTCACCAATTGTCCTACGCTAAAGTTTCATTTTCGGGCTTGTCCTTTTACCGGTTTTGACCTTCGCCACCTACAAAGCATAAATTATGCTTTAGTCCCCAGAAAATAGCAAAATTACCAAAATACCCCTAGTGTACATTTTTCGGCCACCACCAAAATTCCTTTCTAAATTTATAATTTTGCCCCTAACAATCTCAATTTATGCACAAAATATCATTTTTTTTGTCAAAGGCGTCTATAATCCCTTATAATTTTCTTTGGACATAATTACCCCTAATCTTTGTCATAAATGACCATTATGTCCCATATCCTAACTTTCATTTTCACTCATCAAAACTCATCTTAAGGGTCCTAGAATTCATTCTTAACCCTTAATTTTAGCTAATTATACTTGTACCCTTAAAAACCCCAAAATGGCCAAAATGACCCAAATGAGATTTTTCACCAATTTTCAAATTTCTTTTTATGGTCTTATCTACTCCCCAAATTCATTTTAATGCCCTAAATTTATTCAATTGAAGTCAAATTATACAAAAACCCTAATTTAATATTCTAGGGTTTGGAATTCTCACATTTTAAAGCAAATTTACCTTTAATCCACCTTTGAATCTTACTTAGGCACTTGGAAACAACTTAAATTTAGTGAGGATTCCTTGCTGTGGCTTAGAAATTTTATGGGTTTTACTGTTCATATCCTTTCCCTCTTCATGGCCGAAATTCTCTCTCTCTCTTTTGTTTTCCTTTTTTTTTTCTTAACAATTCTTGAAATTAAACACTTGGCCTTTATATATATGTTCAAAAATTATATAATGGCCCTCTAAGAAATGCTTAATTGCTACCTAGTCCTCTAATTAATAAGCCTTTGATTGGTGGCCAATAATTTAATAATTATTATTAATAACTAATAAAATATAATATAATAGACTAATATATGCAATTGTAAAATTTGATTGGTCCATATCTTAAAATACACATCTTTATCCAACAAAAATGGCTTGCTTAGGTTTTGATGCTTACACAAAAAAATTATTGGTACAAATATTGAATTTTTACTACTTAGTCAACCGAAAAATTTCAAAAATATTTGGTGAGCACCCAACGCCCAAATTGACTATGAAATTACCCAATTGGGTCTATTATGGCTCACGTAAACACTTAAAAACATGGTCCAAGAAGGGTCAAAATCTTAAACTTCTACGTTCCTTAATCATAAAATACCAAAATGCTAGGTATCTGACTATTCATGAGAATTGGGCATTACAATTTCACCCTTCCTAAAAAAATTTCGTCCTCAAAATTTTAAATCATGCCTGTCACAAAAAGGTGGGGATGTTGTGCCATCATCTGGTCCTCACGTTTCCACGTGGCTTCCTCTATTCGATGATTAGTCTATAACACTTTCACTAGAGGAATGTGCTTATTACGAAGCACCTATTTTTTTCAATCAAGAATTCGCATTGGTTCCTCCACGTACACAAGATTTTACCTCAATTCCACAGGCTGCTCCTATAAGATATGTGCTGGATCTGCTATATACTTGCGAACCATAGAAACGTGGAATACAATATGAATCCTAGCCAAATTTTCTGGTAATTGTTAGCGGTATGCTACTTCAACCTTTTCTGTGATTTTGTACGGCCCAATGTACCTAGGGCTCAGCTTCACTCGCTTCTCAAAGCGTAGCACTTCTCTACAAGATCTTCAGGAAGACCTTGTGCTCGATTTCAAATTTCAGGGCTTTTCTTTGATTGTTCGCGAAGCTTTTCTGCATGTCATTAGCTATCTTCAGACTCTGTCTTATAATTTGAATTTTCTCTGAGGTGACTTGGACAATCTCAGGACCTAGAAGCTTCCTCTCACCTACCTTATCCCAACAAACTGGAGTTCTGCACTTCTTTCTATACAATGCCTCATATGGTGCCATTCCAATGCTCGACTGATAACTGTTTTTATAGGCGAACTCCATTAATGACAAGTGGTTATCCCAGCTTCCTTTAAACTCTATTACACAAGCTCTAAGCATGTTTTCTAATATATGAATCACCCATTCTGATTGTCCATTGGTCTGTGGGTGAAAAGCTGTGCTAAAATTCAGTTTAGTGCCTAGAGCCTTCTATAAGTGGGCCAAAATTAGAAAGTGAACCGTGGAACTCGGTCTGAAACTATGGATACTAGAGTGCCATGAAGCTGCACAATCTCGTCTATATACAATTGGGACAACTTCTCTAAGGTATAATTACTCTTGATGGGCAGAAAATGGGCCGACTTCGTCAGTCGGTCTACAATCACCCATATAGCGTCATGCCCCATCTGGCTACGCGGAAACACTGCTATGAAATCCATAGTAATATGCTCCTACTTCCATTCTGGAATCGAAAGCTATTGTAGGAGGCCTGCAGGTTTCTGATGCTCCACTTTCACCTGTTGGCATATTAGGCATTTAGAGACAAATTCAGCTATGTCTCTCTCCATGCCCTTCCACAGTAATGCTTCCTCAGGGTCTGGTACATTTTGGTGCTCCCCGGATGCATGGCATAGGCTGATGAATGAGCTTTTTTCATAATCTCCTTTCTTACTTCTCCCACATCCGAAACATATAATCTCTAACCCAACATTACTGTACCATCCTCAGCTACTGTAAAATCTTTCTGTTGTCCTTTCATGATCTCATTCTTTAATCTAATCATCTGAGAATCTTGAACCTGTAGCTCTTTAATCTAATTAGTAAGTCTTGGCCTAACTTGAAATGTAGCTAACAATGCTCATGACTCTAATAATTATAGCTTTACCCCTAAAGACCTCAATTCTAATAACATTGATGAACGAGAGGCCCTTAAGTGAGCCATTGAACCTATGGCCTTCCTACTAAGAGCATCTGCCACCATATTTACTTTTCTCGAATGGTACTCAATGGTACACTCATAATCTTTTATTAATTTAAGCCATCTCTGTTGTCTCATATTGAGCTCTTTCTGCGTAAACAAATACTGCAGGCTCTTATGATCTGTAAATATCTTGCAGGGAATTCCATATAAATAATGTCTCCAGATCCTCAGGGCATCTCTGTTGTCTCATATTGAGCTTTTTTTGCGTAAACAAATACTGCAGGCTTTTATGATCTGTAAATATCTTGCAGGGAATTCCATATAAATAATGTCTTCAGATCCTCAGGGCAAACACTACTGCAGCTAGCTCTAGGTCATATGTAGGGTAATTCTGCCCATGCCTCTTCAGTTGTCTCGAAGCATAAGCTATCACTTTTTCATTCTGCATCAAAACACAACCCAAACCTTGCCTTGAGGCATCACAATATATGATGAACTCATCATTCTTCGACGAAAGTGTAAATACTATGGCTGAGGTTAATCTCATTTTCAACTCATCAAAACTCTGTTGGCAAACTTTCGACCACACAAATATTCGATAGTATCCAGCTATCTTAGAAAACCTTTCCATAAATTTCTGATAGTATCAAGCCAAACCCAGAAAACTACGAAGCTCGGTTATGTTTATGGGCTGTTTCTAACTCAGTATAGCCTTGATCTTCTGAGGATCTACTGACACCCCGTCTACCGAGATAACATGCCCTAGGAATGTAACCTTATCCAGCCAAAATTGGCACTTGCTAAGTTTGGCATATAATCGATGTTCTCTTAAAGTCTGTAGAACTACCCTCAAGTGCTTTGTATGCTCCTCCTTACTACATGAATAGATCAGTATGTCATCAATAAATACCACCATAAACCGATCCAAAAATGGCTTAAATATCTGGTTCATCAGATCCATAAATGCAGTAGGGCTTTCATCAACTCAAAAACCATGACTAAAAATTTATAATGCCCGTAACGAGTCATGAAGGTAGTCTTAAGAACATCATCTTTCCGTATCTTTAGCTGATGATAGCTGGACCTCAGATCTATCTTAGAGAATACTCTAGCTCTCTGCAACTGATCAAATAAATCATCGATCCTCGAAAGTGGGTACTGATTGCGTACTGTTACCTTATTGAGTTCTCGGTAATCAATACATAATTGCATACTTCCATTTTTCTATTTCACAAATAATATCGGCGCTCCCCATGAGGACGTACTCGGTCGGATAAAGCCCTTATTCACTAACTCCTCAATCTGCACTTTTAATTCTTTCAACTAGAAAGGAGCCATTTTGTAGGGTGCCTTATATATTGGTTTCATACTAGGGATTAGTTCTATTTTGAATTCCACCTCTCTATCTGGGGGCAATCTTGGTAAATCATCTGGGAACACGTTCGAAAATTCCCTAACTTCTCGGATATCTTTCAATTTCGTACCCCCGTCTTTGGCCTCAATGGCATATACAATATAACCTTGACACGATTTCTTCAACAGCTTCATCGCTTTAACTACTGATATGATACTGGTGGGAGGAATTCTTTGAGTCCCACAGAAATTGTCCTTAGATTCCCCTGGCTTACATAACCGAACATCCTTCTTGAAATAATCCACCGTGGCCCGATAGGTGGACAACCAATCCATTTCCAAAATCATATAAAAATCCTCAATATCCAAGAGGATCAGATCTGCTAAAACCTCTTGACCCTCAATATTAATGCCACTATTCCTACATACTCTATCAGCCACTATAACATCCCCGGTAGAAAGAGATATAACTACACTATCTTCTAATAATTGAGGCACTACGCTCACAATCGTTATAAATCTCAAAGATAAAAAAGAGTGGGTAGTTCCAAGATCAATCAATACATGAGCATCTCGATTAAATACTGACAGTGTACATGTGACTACATCTGGTGTCGCCTCTGCCTCCTGCTATGTCACTGCGAACACCCTGGCCTGGGTACGAGGTCTACCTGACTGTCCTCCTGAACCCCCACCACGACCAACTCCTCTACTAGACTGATCTGATTTGTTTGGTCCTCTGAATGAAGCACTCTCTCTGCTCTATACTTGCCTTACACTACTCTGTCCCTGGACTGGGGCTTTGTTCTCTGATCAGCCACTGGGCATCAGATTAGGCCAATCTCTCATCAAGTGGCCATCGTGTCCATATTTGTAATAGCCGGTGGTCCCTATTCTGCACTCCCCTGGATGAGATCTCCCGCACCTATTGTATGCTGGGAACTTCCTCATATCTTCTTGGCTGGCTCTTAATCCTGCTGACTGTGTGCGTATTGAGGCTGGGCTGGACTGGGTCTGATCTTCTCGGCTAGGCCTCTAGCTACTGGATCCCACAGATCTCTCCTCGGTCCTTATAACCTTACTCGGGCATCCCTGATTACTACCCGCCCAGCTACGCTTTAGACTCTGCTGATGCGGCCTAGGGATGATTGCCATACTCCTCTATCCTTTGGTCACCACCTCCACCTAGTGCTCCATACTAAGTGTGAACGGCTGAAGCAACATGTGTTCGTATCCTGGGCTTAAGTCCCACAATAAATCTACTCGCTTTCTGCTCCTCATCATCTGTTATAAATGGGATTAATCGAATTAACTCTGAGAATTTCTTCTCATATTCTGCTACTGACAGTGATCCCTGTTCCAATTTAAACAACTCCTCTATCTGGGTATCCTTATAACTTTTAGGATAAAACTTGCCCAAGAACTCTCTTCTGAATAATGCCTAAGATATACCTTCTGTGTGTATCCTCTGTAGCGCCCTCCACCAATCTTTTGCTCTCTCTTCTTGACCAGGAACGTTGAGTAAGAGACCATCTGGTCCTCAGAGCAACCCATAATATGAAAAATCTCTTCATTGTTCTTCAGCCATGATATTGCTCTCTCTGGATCTCTAGTACCATCATATGACGTGGCACCCAATTTCTTGGAGCACTTTAACGATACCCCTTACTCTCTCGACTGTTGAATTGCAGCATCCAACATCTGAGCCATCTGTCCTATATCTATAGATCCACCCTGTGTCTCCACACGCTGAGATGACTTCAGAGGGGCTGGTGGTTTCAGGGCATTTATTGACTCATTAACTCGTTCTGGTTCAGGTACTACAGCCCGAGCAGCGACTCTCCTGATAGGTGGTCGTCTATGACGATGCATACTTCTGTGCATGTAAATAATGAAACATGATTAATTATGCATGAAATGCAATTTTCATAATGCTGAAAATGCATGCCATACTCACAAAAATCCAACCCAAAATAAATATTTAACTTAAAACATCGAAAACCTTGCTCTGATACCACTATGACAGAATCCGACCCAGAATCCTACAATGTGGACCTAGGTAGGCCCTGATGGGTACCCCAACAGAATGCTTCCCAAAGTCTGCTATCAACCCTAAAAAATTTCATGAGGCGAACTCTAAAATTACTCTTAATTTCTTTATGATATATTCTCATAACCACAGAAATTTTTTTAATTTTTCTAAAAATCCAGGATTAAAATGGACAAAGTTTCCTTTGTTTTTCTGAAGATTTATATTTCATAATCCTGTAGAAAATGTACTGCAAATATTTCTCAGATCCATTATCTACAAAGGGGACCACCCGTCCCTTCCCAAATCAATCAATACATGCATTCTTAATCATACTCCAATAGACATCCATAGCAGGAAAATCAACTATTTCAAAAAGGCGTAATATTTATTTTCGTTCCAAAATCTGTTATGCATGCTATACAACGCAAAACTAAATATGATACATGTATATGCATTAAATGTATACATATAGCTCTGTACATACATGTATACATACTACTAATCCATAAGAGAAACTCTAGGCTGTACGCTGCTGGCTGTACTTGGGGAAAAAATAGAAACACTAAAAATAAAGGGTGAGTTGATAAACTCAATGAGTGGGTGTGAAATCTGAATAATTGTGGAAACATATTAAAATTCTAAAAAGTATTGAAAACTGTTCTAAATTGTTTCTAAATCTCGAATACTGGTAAAACTTTACTCAGCGATTTTCTTTATTTAAAATTTTTAAAACTTAATAGGCTACTGCTGAAATCTGTAAACATTATTAACAAACACTTTTATTTATTGAAAAAAAACTACATATCTTATATAATTGTCTAAAACTTTCGCTCGGATCAGTCTGTCTGAAAAGCACCAATGGTTACCCTAATGCTGGACCCACTCGTCGACGTAGCCAACAAAATGAGTCGATCATAGGGCGGTCTCCGTTAGCAACAACCACTATGACTAATTTGATAAACTGATAAATCTGAGACATCTCACTGTCTATGTGGCGGAATATACATCGCAGACATATAGTGAGACAACACCTCGTAGCATAAGCGACTCACAGACTCGACACCTCGACTGCTCGGAGTTAGTTGCACTCAACCCAATTGACTGACCTGCCCATGCATACGGGGTGTACCGGTCGGGTCTATACTATCCCCACAAGGATCTAAATCTGATAGCTGATAACTGATAAATGGGGTACCATTGGCCTTTAAAAACTGATAATATCTAAAAACTGTTTCTTGAAATTGATATGTAAATTTTTAAAATCTGTTTCTTACTGCTGAAAAATAAATCTCTACATATGTTGAAAATATTGAACTGAAAATCTAAACTTTTGCAGTATTTTTAAATGATAAATTTTCAATTCTCATTATATCAAAAATATCAAATAAAATATCACTATACTTTCTTTAATTCTTAAAAATCACGTAACTTGAGTAGATTACCTAAAACAACAACAACATTTAAATTAGAAAGCACATAAATACCAATAATTTAAAATAAACTGTATTTAATTTCTTTTAATTGCTTTTTCACTCACCAACTGTCCTACGCTAAAGTTTCTTTTTAGGCTTATCCTTTCACCGGTTTAGACCTTCGCCACTTACAAAGCATAAATTACGCTTTAGTCCCCCAAAAATGGCAAAATTACCAAAATCCCCCTAGTGTACATTTTTCGGCCACCACCAAAATTTCTTTCTAAATTTATAATTTTGCCCCCAACAATATCAATTTATGCACAAACTATCATTTTTTGTCAAAGGGGTCCATAATCCCTTATAATTTTCTTTGGACATAATTACCCCTAATCTTTGTCATTAATGACCATTATGTCCCATATCCAAACTTTCATTTCCACCCATAAAAACTCATCTTAAGGGTCCTAGAATTCATTCTTAACCCTCAATTTTAGCTAAATACACTTGTACCCCTAAAAACACCAAAATGGCCAAATGACCCAAATAGAATTTTTACCATTTTTCAAATTTCTTTTTACCTATAGTCTTATTTACTCTCCAAATTCATTCTAATGCCCTAAATTTATTCAATTGAAGTCCAATTATACAAAAACCCTAATTTACTATTGTAGGGCTTGGAATTCTCACTTTTTAAAGCAAATTTACCCTTAATCCACCATTGAATCTTGCTTAGGAACTTGGAAACAACTTGAATTTGGTGTGGATTCCTTGATTTGGCTTAGAAATTTCATGGGTTTCACTGTTCATCTTCTTCCCCTCTTCATGGCCGAAATCCTCTCTCTCTCTTTTGTTTTCTTTCTTTTTTCTTAACAATTCTTTGAAATTAAACACTTGGCTTTTATATATATGTCCAAAAATTGCATAATGGCCCTCCAGGAATTGCCTAATTGCTACCTAGTCCTCCAATTAAAAAGTCTTTGATTGGTGGCCAATAATTTAATAATTATCACTACTAACTAATAAAATATAATATAATAGACTAATATATGCAATTGTCCCAATTTGATTGGCCCATATATCTTAAAATACACATCCTTATTCAACAAAAATGACTTGCTTAGGGTGTAATGCTTACACAAAAAATTATTGGTACAAATATTGAATTTTTACTACTTAGTCAACTAAAAAATTCCAAAAATATTCGGTGAGCACCCAACGCCCAAATTGACTATGAAAATATCCAATTGGGTCTATTACGGCTCACGTAAATACTTAAAAAAATGGTCCAAGAAGGGTCAAAATTTGAAACTTCTACGGTTCCTTAATCGTCAAATACCGAAATTCTAGGTATCTGACTATTCATGGAAACTGGGTATTACAATTTTTTCATGACCAGTTCCACGTTATGGAGCACCTCACCGTCATCGGCTTGATGCTCACATAGCATCTCACCAATGATTGGTTCGACGCTCATGGAATATTTTATCGTGACCGGTTTGACGCTCACGAAGCACCTCACAGTCACCAACTCAACGTCCATGGGGCATCTCACCAATGATTGGTTCAACATTCACAGAGCATTTCACTGTAATGGGTTTGACGGTCGTAGAGCACCTCACCGTCACCGGCTCAACGCCCATAGGGCAACTCGCTATGATTGGTTCGATGCTTAATGAGCATTTTACCGTGACTGGTTCGACGCTCATGAAGCACCTCACTGTCACCAGCCTGACACTTACAGGGTATTTCACCATTATCAGTTCGATGTGAGGATAATTAAGACAGGTCAGCGGGGTAAGGACTGTGGCATTTTCACAACATCACTATGGGTTACACCATGACGTCTATTGAAGAGGGTTTGGCCATGGTTTTTTAACGGTATCACTGTGGCATTTTTATAGCACTCATGGCACGCTATTTAATATTATTACACCGAGCTGGTCTTCCAAAGATATTGCAAGTTGCTTAGTCAGTCATATATCTCCATGATAGTTCATTTTCGATGGTCTCAAGACCGCTATAGGCCACTTGGTCAACATTATTGCTCGACAATCACTCGAGGATAAATTTTGTAACAAACAGCGGGCTAGTTACCATCTTGGGTTTTACCGACCATTGTCGCACTTCCACACTAAGCCAACTGTTACCTAAACTGCCCTCAGAATTAGAGTTGTATTTTTATCCCTAGGCCAATCTATTTATTATGTGACACTTATAACCGAACAAGTCTCTATTTCATTTTAGTGGATCAAGTTCGTGTAGTCATCATCGGCACTCAAGGACTAATCTTGGTGCCTCATGGCTTTGGAAGGACTTCTTGTTCCATATCAAAGGTTCACCAAGTTATGAACCATCGCTATTTACTTGATCATTGTAAGCGGTTCAACACTATGGTTAGTTTTTCTTATAAGTTTTATCATTATCATTAGCAGCTCGGCCAAGCTAAGATGCTTCTACTATAAGTTTTTATGGGCAGTTTGGTTCTACTAATATGTTTCAAGTTTAATGTTATAAGTTATCTGGTTATATTATTATGATCTTTCCTATAGAGTAAATAGATTTGTTACAAACACTTATAAGAAGAATAGATAGTCATGAGATGGGAAAATAAAAAAATACTTGCATTTATTAGCAAAGAATATTACAAGAAGTTCTAAACCCAATAAAAAGTTCTAAACTTTACAAAAAAGGGAAAGAGGAGAAAGTAGGAGAAGCTCGTTGGCTCATACTATAGGAGCTACATCAAACCCCTCCAGATCCACAATAAGCGTCACCTCGGGATTGACTTCTACCGAAGGGTTGGCTGGGGCAGGAGGATCGGCTGGAGTTTTAGCTGGGCCAAGAGGCTGAACGACAGTAGCGGTGGCAGCAGCTTGGCCCTGATTAGTAGCAGGAGCAGCCTTGCTGGCACTTGCAACTGCACCACCATCATCAGTGGCAGTTGCATTGGCAGGAGCAGCCTCATTAGCACAACCATCAGAAAACACTGATGCTTTTTTAGCATCTCGGGCTCCTAAGGTCTTGCCCTTCATGATATGAGCCCCTAGTGGTCAAGTTCCACAACCACTAGAGGTTGATTTCCAGTGCTCCTCGAAGAGGTTGATCGACCTCAGAAACCCCTCCATCTCTTCTTGGCAGAAGCCCTCATCATAATTGGCAGACCAATTATTCCTATGCTACTCAAGTTCAGCCATCAAGGAATTTTTGAGTTGCTCGATCAGATTTATCTCCCTCAGAGATGTTGCGAGCTGTGTTTCAAGTTCTTTCTTGTGGCGTGTCAACTCGGTGACCTGGGACCCTACCACGTCCAGAGAGTTAATCATCTTCTGCTAGACCAGCCTCTTCTGGTGATCAAGCTTTGATAGTTTGCTCTCTACCTCGATGTGGGTGATGATCATCTCTTTCAGTTTGGGCCCCGCCTCAATCACTATTTACCCTTTCCTACTCGGTAATCATTTTTGTTTGTTGTGTCTCGACTTTAGACCGAGCAGGTCACCTTTAGCCTTCTAGGCTCGAATGGTCATGTCGAGGATCCTGGCACAAAAAAGAGAGAGAAGGAAGACGGACTGTAAAAAATATTAAAAAAAGTCAGAATAGGCGAATGTATGAACAGTGAATAGAATGGCAGAGGACAGAGAACACTTATGTTAAAAGGAGACCCTATTGCGACATTAAACCCCGTGACAAGGTCTAAAGAAAATACCTTACTCGCCCAGGCTAGGGTCACGTACCTTTTCATCTCTCGCATCACTAGAGCATAAAGTCCAGGTCTTCCATTGTCTGGGATCAGTACGGAGGCGGATACGTGTAGAGAAGGACCTTCACTAGACAACGACCCCTCATGCCTTTTAGAGTTAGGCTCCCCCACAACTCGGCCAGTTAAGGTTGATTATGTTAAGGGCTGACTCGGTGAACTCTACCCCTACCTTAAGTTTGTGGGGTAGGGGTGTCTTATGCTTAAAGAGTCTAAGCATAGGCTCGCCCTCTCCAAAAGAGCCACTCTAAGTTTCTCCCCCCTCTCGGACAGTTGGTCTCTATGTGGTCTTTTCTTCAGGGGCCTGCCCACTTGCAGCATGACCAGACAACCCCCTCCATTGGTTTTCTCCTGAGCTGGGGTGAAATAGCAGCCTCATAATGTTTTTAGGGTTCAGAGAACCTCAACTTGAGGTAGAGGAGCCTTTGGTTCGGCTGCGCTTTCTCCTCTCACTGTAACATTGTTCAAACATTCCTACTGTAGTAATTAGTATCCATAACCGGTAAGAATATGTATATATATATATATATATATATATATATATATATATATATTATTTGTATGTGGGTGATCCTTGATTTTTATATTGCTATTAGTAGTGTTTTTATAAGTTAAGGACATATTATTAGTATTGAGTTTATTTGTAAGACTTTAGATTTATTTTAGGGACCAAATTGTAATACTTTGAAAGTTTTTGGGGCAAATTTGTAAATATCAAATATTTACCTCTTAGTATAAAAATACACTTTTGAAACCCTAATTTGCTCATTTTTGGGTCGAGCTATCCCTTTTGAGAGGGAGAAGAGAGAAATAGAAGAGAGAGAAAGAGAAGAAGAAGAAGAAAAAGAAGAAGAAATTGGAATTTTGGATCTTAAGAGGTATATCACAACTATTTCTCAATTTATTGGTGTTAATTAAGTTAATTTCTTTAAGTTTTAATTTCTGAAAATATGTATAATTGAGGATTTGATGTGTATTTCGTATGATATTGTGAGAACTGATGATGATCTATAAGATAGCTTGATAAATCATAATGAATTGTGAAGTTTCTGCTTGATAGTCTCTTGATCTAGGAATTTTATAAATTATTTTGATTCGATTCTGATTTTTAATTGAGTATATGAAATTAGACATGTTTAGGATCATCTGAGACTTTGAATTGATTCAAAATTTTAGAAATTGAATTTTTTGTGAATTTACCAAAATGACCCTGAAATTTTAGAAATTTCCTATATGAATAGTATGATACAGTGAAAAATAATTTTTGTCCTACTGAATGATCTTCCAAAATTATGGATTTGTGGAATATGATAAGTTTATATGTCTAATATGATATACTCGGAATTGAGAATTTAGATCAATGTGGTTGAAGTGTTATGATTTTCTAAAGTGTATCAGCTCATTGCAGTATTTGATTAACAGATTTTTAAAGCTATGGAATAAAATAGTTTTAAAATACTTTTGACAGTGATTTGAAAGTGAAATATTTATCATGGACTGAGATATATGTTAAGAGTAATTATGTGGTAGTTTTATAATGTTTGAGTTAGTATATGATTTTATAAAATTAGGAGATTGAATACTGTTCAGTAAGTATCTTGATCCTATCAGGTTAGTAGTTTGGATTTGATGGTGTGTATGGAATGGATTGTGTAGGAATTTTGATATAATATTCATATATAAGAAGGATATATGAGTCAAGAATGGTATATTTTGATTTTAGAGTAATTGAACATCATTTGATGTATTAGAAAATTTTGTTAAGTGTAAGTGGTCAGAATGACAGGTTTTGAGAAACCAAGTATTTAGACCAATTTGATGTGATAAATGAATTGTGTATAATTTTGTAAGCTATTTAAAGTATTTTGTGTGAATTTTGAGGCTTATGAAAGGATTAATCTCCATTGATAGGTTAAGGAGATTTAAGCCTTGTAGCTGAAAATGTTAAGAGGTAAGTATACTAGACTTTTTACTGAAATCACAATAAACGTAGTAATTATTTTGTATGATTTTGTAAATGTGGTTAGGAATATGTTTATGTTATGTCAAAGTATATTTTGATATGAAATGTGAAGATATGTATTTATGAATGTGAGCATGGACATACATGACATACATGTGTTTTTGAAAGTGAGCTTTCAAAGTAAAATGTGTTTAACAAAGAGAGCTTTTGAAGTGTAATATGTCCATGAGAAATATTTTATGTTTTGAGGGTACTTGAACTCACTGTTGACTTAGTAGGCATTTTATGTGATTTGTGGAGCCTTTATGTGTGGCCTTTCCTTCGGGATTGGTATATGTTATGTGTTCTGTATGTAGAGAGGATCCTATTGGTACCTAAAGGAAGAGTGAGTCATCACATTCGTGTGGTGGCGTATTGGTGCGTGTGAGAGGACTCACCGATGATCAAGGTGAGGGTTTGGCGTTTACCTTCGGGCATGAGCATTATATATGTGTGATTTAAAAATCTCACTTGTACTATTCCTCTCATACGGTATGTCACCTACGAGTGACATTTGGCTCATTATGTGATATGTGATATGTAAGTCCTACTAAGTAATAGTTGAGTGATGGTATTCCTATTATGTGTTTTGAAAGAATGTGTAAGCGCTTACATGATATGTGATTTGATAAGATTATAATTTTGATTGATCACAGCATATCATACATATGCATTGTGTACATATATGTATTTGTATTTGATATATGAAAAATTAGTATGCTTACTGAGTTTTATACTCATTATAGTTTATGGTGATTTCAGGTAAATAAGGTACATGTGTGCTTAGCAGATTTGGCAAGGCTTCTATTGTTCCTTGGGTTCCCTAAGTTGTTAGGTTGCTAAGTGTTTCATTTGAGGACACGTGGGATAAGATATTTGATTTGTCCCTATTGAATAAATACTTATGTATTATTTTATTGTGTGTGGTTGGATTTAGTTTAAGTTTCACCAAGTGTAGTAATGGATTGATTTTAAGTAAGAATTTGAAATGAATATATTCTGGGCTTCCGGTAACAAAGTTGCTACTGGTGACGTAGTAGAGTGTTAATCTCTGAGAAAACTCTGCGTATCTCCGGTTTACTAATTGTCTCAGTCATAATTCAATTGCTATAATTCTGAAAGAAATTTAAAATGAATGTGCTTAGAAATATTATTGAATGAATGTAAGTGATGTCGTGTGTCAGATCTTTTGGGTCTGGGGCGTGACACCTACATAAGCATGCATAGTGTAAGCTCAGGCAGTGTTGGGGAATGATTGATCTGAAGCAAAGAAAAATAAGAGCTTGCTTCGAATACGGGGTAGGGATGAAATAGAGGTAACAAGGCCCACTCTGACTAAGCTGGCTGGCGATAGCAGCTCTTACACAAGGCAGATGTACCAGAGAGCGGTGGTTATTGAATTGAGTCTTTGCTCAGACACCTCAACGTCAATAGCCCAGGTCACTGTAACAAAGTCAAAAATATTAGCCAAACAGCACGGGGTAATAAAAAGAACTCTCAAAGTATAAAAAGACAAAGATCTGCCTCTATAGAAAAACCAGCAGGGATGACCCTCTCTCCCCCATCTCTCTTGGGACCCTCTGGCCTTACTTTCCCCCATCAAAGAACCACTCCTCCTTCAACTCTTTCATGGAGGTTGGTCAATCAGGGATTGAGTTTTTAAGGCCGTGAAAAGAGAGGTAGTAGAAGCTTATTTAGCTCTTAGCATTGCTCATAAAGTGGTACAGGCAGCATAGTTTCTAAAAATAAGGAGAAGACTGCCCTACCCTTAGCCACAAGACGTACAGATTAACTAATACTCTCTAAGAATTAGGCCCTAGCTGGGACGAAGCTGTTTCTAGGTGGGCTAGCATCTCAGTGAAATAATGCTACATGGGAAGCTTGAGGCCCAACCTCAAGGACTCCACGTGGATGGCCACCTCTCTATTGATAGGGCTGCTTAAATAATCCTTCTTGATAGGTAGTCTAAGAGTGACTAATTCAGGAATGGCATAGGAATGCCTAATGAGGTCTAAGTCACCCTCATTCAAGCAGGATGTACAGTACTTAGTATCCAGCTCAAACCTTACCACCTTAACACCATCTACCTCCTCAGGGTCTTCTGAGTCATTACCTTTCCTCTGCCTAATGCTGAAGATCAGCTCGACTTCAGTAATAACCACTCCCGCAAAAGAAGGCACGTCATCTGCTGAGGTGAATGCCGCCCTGTTGATTCTAACCTCACTACCCCTCTTGAAAAATATAACCTCTAGGGTTATTTCTTCCTTCTTCTCAGCCATGTTTACGATTGGAATACCTAAATTGTCTTTAGATGACATTGGAGCACATGAACATTTCCTCAAAATTACAAACCCTATAGGGCAAGGATAGAAACAAACCAACAAGACCTAGAAAATAGTGAAAGTAGGCAACAAACATCAAAACTAAGAACATAGAGGCAACCAAAGCAAGGAAGCAGTGACAGAAACCCAGAAAGTGGCCTAAAATACTACAAGTTACCCAAAAAATAGAAGATAGCAACGACGAACAAATATAAAACAAATGCAAGAATATTAAAGAAAAAGCTTTAGAAAAAGAAAGACGAGGGGAGCACGAATTCATCAGGAGGAAGCACAAAAATTAAAAATAGGCAGCAATAGCAACTAAGAACTGTCAAATAAGGAAGATGCCTTCAAAGGGATGAAATCACACCAACATAGCAGAATGATGACAAGGAAGAAAAATGCAGAGTAAATAGCCAAATGAAGAAGAAGACAACAATTTATAGACAATAGTAAAAAAATTTAGGCCGTCTAGATTGAACGAACAAACAAGATCAGTTGAAAAATTGAAGAGACACCTATTAGAAAAGAGAGTGTTGCCTCAGGTTTTCAGGTGCATTTAATGTGCCTCTTCAAAAAATTGTAACTTAGACCGACGGATCTAGCAAGTTAATCGGCCATATTGCCTCAGCCAACCAAACACCACTTGAAAAGTAGAAAAGGTACAACCTTTGGGTTTCGAATATTCTCAATCACATGATTGAGAGCAAATCAACGGCTAGCAGTGAATTTCTTATTCGAGAAGCTTCTTACACTAGCAAAGAATAATGCTCGAAAGGACTCGACATTATAATTTGAAGAGAGTTGAGGGATAAGCCACCATTACATGGCAGTGACCCACTAAGCAATCGTGATGTCATCATATCGAGCTGACCAGCCTTGACATCCTTAATCAGCTAAAGCACTTTGATAACATTACTCCTCAGAAACTCGTTCAGATAAGCTTGGATAGGTGACAAATCAGACAGTTGTGAAGGAAGCAATAGAAATCAGAAGGACAATCTCAGTCGGCTAGGACAAAACAAAGTTCCCAATTTTGAATAAATGAAACTAGAAACTGGTGGACCCATGTTCTACCTAGGAAATCACCACTGAGCCTAGGGTTTCCAAGCCTAAGCAGAAGCTGAATCACAAGGGTCCAACCAGATGTCTCCCATTGGGATAGTCATTCTCAAAGTCCACCACTCTTAGTGGAACAGCCCACTCCACAGACAGGCCTATATTGACAGCCATCAGGCCCGATCCTAGTGAGGCTAGATAGTGTGGAACCTGCTCGAATTCAAAAAACATGATCAACAACCTCAAACACTTCCTCGGTATAATCGGCCAAGATACGACTATGACCACCATTTGTATACTAACTAGATCGGATCGGCTCGGAACCTATGGATAAAAAGAAAAATTGGATCGACTTTATAGCAGACAGGCTGACTAGGTATAGCTAGTAAAATTATCAGAAGACTAGCTCTTTGGGATAGTTTTAGACCACGACCGAGCCGAACAAATATAGACTACCAGTGTCCTCTCTCCTCGAACAAATCAAGTTTAAACCTCACACTTAAACTAAATCCACTAATGAAGACAGGCATAAGGAATATGCCAAGAAAATGCTCAACGTATGTCGAAAAGATACCTGACGTATGTCAAGAGCACAGTAAAAGCAAAGTCAAAGGTATGACAGAAAAAGATCTACAGAAGAAGATTTGCAGAAGAACATTTGGCGTGAGTTAGGAGCATAGTAAAAGCAGAGTTAGAGGCATAATAGAAGAAGATCAGCAGAAGAATATTTGGAGTGAGTTAGAAGCACAGCAAATGGAGAATACACAAAATATCCTTCGAAGATTAGTACTATAAAAGGAGAGAAAGACATAGAAGGAAAGGATGATAAAAAAGGCTCATTCAAATACTCTAGAGAATGCCCAAATAGTTTAAAAAAAACAAAAACAAAGATAGAACGCATGAGGTTTTCTTTTCCTTCCTCTTTGACATATCCTCACTTTTTTTCTGATCAAATTCCCATCACAAAGACCCTTTCTAATTTAAGCATCAGAGAGTCTTCACCGAAATCTGCCCCGGTGAAACCATCATAGTAGTTGTGTCAGTGTTTTGTAGGTCCTGTCGTAGTTGAAAATGAAGAGGAGATCCAAGCTCATGCAAGCAAATCCAACCAAGACGAGGCCCAAGTATAGATTCTCACAAACAAACAAATATAAAGCTTGTTGGCCTAAAGAATCAATTTTTCGGGTTAACAAATTAAAATTGACATTGAAATTGAATTTGAAATTATAACATTTAACGAAATTGAAGTTGAAATTGGATTTCGAATTATACCATTTAATGAAATTAAAATTCACACTAAAATGGGATTTAAAATTATAACATTTATTGTATTTTAAATTAAAATTGGATAATATTTAACATAACTCAAATTGAAATTGAAATTAGAATTGAAATTAGTATTATGTTATTTATGTACCTCTTGGATAGTACAAACCATTCTATCGTACATCTTCAACTTGATAGTGCTAATGCCAGCAATCTCTAAGGCATGATCATCACCCATGAACATAAATCCTCTAGAGATGAGTTTATAATTATGAAACCAATCTCGACGAGAGGTTATATACCATATTGCTCCCGAATCAATTATCCAAGCATCAGTGAGCTTCTTTCTGTCATTGGAAATAGTTATTGCTTCGCTAAATAAGACGTTACCATCATCAGAAGTATTTACAATATAACCCTGCGATTTTGGTGACTTAGTGGTCTTTTCTACACCTTTCTTATATCAACACTCACTTTTAAAATGTCATTTTTAGCCATAGTTGTAGTACTTGATATTCTTCTTACTCATTGACTTTGATCTTCATTCTCTGTGACTTTCACTGGAACCATAATCCATTGACCTTCCTCTAGTCATCGGTAAAGCCTCCGCTTATTGCGAACAAGTTGCTCTATTTTTCTTGTTTTTAAGCATGCTTTCTTCTTCAAGAACAGAAGCTATAACATCTTCAAAAATTAGATAGTCCGTCAGGATGTTATTGATTAAGTTGATGATTAGATGGTTATATAAATCTAAAAGACTTTGGAGTAGAATCTCGACACGTTCATTTTGCTCAATATTATAACCCAAAGTAGAAAGTTGGGAAAATAAAATATTGAGAGTATTGATATGATTAGTCACTATAGATTCTGACATTTGTAAGGTGTAGAGTTTTCTTTTCAAGAAGATCTTGCTGTGAAGAAACTTTGCCTCGTATAATATTGTCAGAGTATCCCATATCTTCTTCGCTATTTTGTCTTTGCTACGCTTGATAGAACTTCATATGCTAATTCCAGATGCAAGTTGGCAATAGCATCTTCATCTATCTCTTCTCATTTTTCATCAGTCATACTTGCCAGTCTATTACCAATTACCGTTAGACAATGGTCATTTCTTAGGATTACCATCATTCTTATCTTTCACAACAATAAATTATTTTTGTTGAACTTCTTTATCTCATACTTTGCTGTCATTTTAATTAACTATGATCTATTTCTCATTCGAACCAGCTTCCACTATTTCAATGTGAATATATGAATAATGCCATATACATGAATAGTTACACATTGTGAATAGTTTTGAACGATATACCTTCACCTGAAAGCCCCGAAACTCTGATACCATTTATTATGGAGAATTTAAAGGGTTGAAGCAGTATCTTAATTTAAAATAATAGAGATGAGAAATTGGAGAAAAGTAAATGACACACAAATTTATATGGAAAACCCTCAAACAAATTGAGGTAAAAATCACGGGTTAAGTATAAAAGAATTTTACTATGAAAATAGGATTATAACTACTCTCTAATTACAAGGAGAGAACAATTTTCTCTCTCTTAAAACTAAGAGATACACCTTAACCTTACCTTTCTATCTTAACAAGTAAGGAGAAACTAAAGAATTTGCTCTAAATTGAAAAATGAGATTAGATTATAGGTTGATATTTATGAATTAATGGAGCACCTTTATTTATAGGAGGAGGTGGTAGTGTTTCAATTGAACACATCTTCTTTAGTCTTAAAAAATATACTCATTCAATTCAACAATTTAAGCCATCAACTACTTCTTTCTTCACAAATGGTGGCTCTAATCTTGGTGTGCCACCAACCACAACAAAATTGAATAAGAAAAATAAATTCATTTCTTACTTGGAAACCTGTTTTAGAATTTTCGTATATGCAAATGCATGCAATTGTTCACTAAAAATTTAATTTAATGAAATGATTTAAATAAATTATGTGGGTTCCAAAAATTCTATAATATCATAAATCTGAAAATTCTTTATACACTAATTTGTTTGTTAAATGATTTTTCTAGCAACATTTACATAGATTATTTTTACATTCTAAAAATTCTTTCTTTGTGCATTTTATATACATATCTTGTATTTTACTTAAGTTTATTATTGAAGTTTGGAATGAATTCCTTTGTAATTTGATATTAGATAGATTAATCATGCAATTATGTTTTAAATTTAGTGATTTTCAATCACCTAGCGTGTACTATTCCTTATTTAGTTATAGATCTTTAAGACTCGTTTAGGTACACACAGAGACTTTGAGCTGTGTGTTTAAATGCCTAATTCTTTGAGAGCATAACTCTGCACATGCATGTATGACAAGTTATAATTATCGCTCTGCCTGTGCGATATAATATCGTTAGGTGTATGACCAATTTATTATTTTCGCTCTATCCGTATGTTAGTAGTTATACTGGATGTATGACCAATTATTCCTTTGAATATTTGTTTGGGTGTATTTTTAGCACCCAGCATAATTTTTAATTTCGAAGCTAAATAATTTTATTTTACAGATAGATGAGAATCTTACAAGTTTTCCTAAATACAAAATATTTTGTTTAAATATTATGCGCGTATTTAATGTATCCTAAAACTAAGTTTCATTACATTATAATATTATAGTTAACATGGTACATTATAATAAAAAAAAAATTAGAAAAACAACTACCCATAGTGTTTAGTGTTCACCCTATTTTTTTTTATATTTTTTTCCTCTACAAGTTGTTACATTGTCAGCTAGATGTTGTCAGATTTCATAAAGTTGGCTACAGATGTAGTACACGTGCCATATATTCCAAGCAGTAGCTAAATGTAATCATAATGCAAAAAAATTTAGAATATAATATTGAATATATTTTCAAGCGGTGGTTTATGGATTGAGTCTCATAGGCAGCCAAAGTCACTATTTAAAGAAGAATATTCGCTTCATTTTGCTAAAGTCGAGTGGAAATAGAAGTCAATTGAAACAGAAGAAAGAAGAGAAGAAAGAAAAAGATAAAGAGAAAGAAAGGAGAAAAAGAAGAAGAAGAAGAAAAAAGAAGATAAAAGAGAAAAAGGGAAGTCGAGAAGAAAAAAAAAAGAAGAAGAAAAAGGAAAAAAAAGCCGAGAGAGAAATAGGAAAGAAAAATAAATGAAAAATTACAGAATATGAGGTTGGATAGTTAGATTTAAATCCAGTGATTCAGCGGATAACAGTTTTATGATGTTAGAATATTTATAATAAGTATTGGTACTGATGATATATTTTTACACCCTATGATATAGAAGGTGTGCCGATAGTGGGTAGATCTCAGAATCTAGACCTAGTTCAGGATTAGCACACTTATGTAAGTGAATAACTATATATATTTTATCTGTTTTTAATACAACATGTTTATGATTTAATTACACTTTATCAGATTTAGTCATGATTATTTTTAGACAGATAAATATTTATACTATTTAGTATATTCATAAATATTTTTAGAATCTATTATAGTATAACTTATGATTATAATCAGTACAGAAATAATTATTTTAAGATAATTATGCTTCCATTATATTATATAGTAATAGTTTTTGAACCATCATATGCGTACTCACCCCTTTAATGTAGTTGCTTTGCGCATGCATTAAACCAGTTTAGTTTGCTCTGCCTGAGCAATGCAGTATTCCGTCGGGTTAGACCAGTTCAGATCCCTTGCTCTACTTGTGCATGAGTTACTCCGCTAGATTAGACTAGTTTTTTTTCGGGTACAAGTTTTGTGTGGTTTTCAATATATATGTAGTACATGTTTCTAGAGCTATGGTACATATATTCAACTTGATAATATATTTGATGATAGTTTACGATTCCAGATTTTCAGATCTATAGTATTATGTTATGATTTTAGTTTTAGCACAAATTTTATGACAGCTCATGCTTTCAATGCAAGTTTATTGACTACACAGTATATAGTTTAATGATTATTTTAATTTATACGTGTACAATACATATAAAATATATAATAATTTTTAATTATGTCCACTCACTGAGCCACAAGCTCACTCTTTTTTCTATTCTTGTAATTGTTTCCCAGGTTGTCACAAGAATTCGTGCAGTATGATACAGTCTTCACATTTTGAGATTGGCCCACGACATGTATAGCTGCATGAGTGTCTTAGTCTGTGTATTTATATATCTTTATGTATATTGGAGTACACGTATATACTTTTGTTGAGGTAGGTAGCCTCGTTGGATCAAATATATGAGTAAAGAGTATGTTAATCCTATGTCATCGTAGGATTTGTTTCAATTTTTGAAGATGGCTCGGGTTGGGTCCCGTTAGTAGAGAACTATAAGATCTTTTAATTACTTTATTTCGTTTGTTAGATACTTGTTTAGCAACTGATAAGGGCAAATTTGTCATATATTTTCTCATGTTTTTATTATTAATATTTTATGATTTTATGAGAATAGATGGCTATTTATGTGCTTTATTGTTAATTGTAGGGACTTGAACAAAATTTAAAGAAAGAATGCAAAAGGATCGAAAACAGGGACTAAATTGCGAAGTTTTCAAAATATGAGTCTAGCGCCCCCGCGCCACAACTATTGTTGCCCCAGCGCTGAAATAGTGATCGAAGTAAGAAAAATGACCTGCTTAAGTCGTGTCTAGCGCCCTAGTGCCGAAGAGTCACCGCGCCAGCGACACTCCAGAGCCCCAGCGCTATCATCCCACCGCTCCAGCGGTGCAGGCTTTTTCACGCAGCGCCCCAGCGACAGAAGCATATCGCCTCAGCGGTAGCACGAGTCCTAATCCGACGAGAATTGAGATTTTCAAGCTCATATCAATCCCTATAAAAAGCCACTCGTTCCCAGCCTTCAAGAATGAATCCAAGACGACCCAAGAGCACCAAGAATACAAAACACGAGTCTTGGAGAGCAATAGGAGCTTAATTGAAGCAACTTTAGAGAGAGATACAAGACATTCTTCGGCATCAAGAGTTCCTAGGCAGCGCAATTAAGAGCAATTCGACGTCTATATCGGTTTGCTAATAATTGTATCATGATTTATAATTATTTTTACTGCTGTTCTCTTGTAGCCATGAGCTAATTTATTTTCTAGGGTTAATATTTGAACTCAATATGTGCGCTTAAATTGTCATATCTTTTAGTATTTAATAAACTTAGTCATTTATTATTTAAATTACTTGTGTTTAATGCTTCAATATATCTGGCCAATATATGGTGAATGAATTGGTAATATTTTGATAAACTTGGAAAATGAATCAATATATTTAAACCTAAGTAATTTGATGCATGATTGTAGAGTAATATTCAATATTACATATGCAAGTTTCAACTTAGGATAGGAATATACCTAATTGGCATGTATGATCAATAAGACCTAATCTTAATGAATCCTAATTTATTACAAGTACCATAGGAATATAGGTATTTGGTAAATTAGGGTATACTTGCATGACCTTGGAAGAAGCTTGTGAATACATTAGCGTCTTGATCAATAATAAAGACTAAGTGAGTTAAATATTAGAGGGTTAATCATTAAAAAGCATATTGAGGGATAATATTAATCCTAGGTTTTCTCTACATTGCTATCTTCTTATTCTCTTTGCATTGTGTTTTTACTTTTATATTTTCTACATTCATTCTTCGGTTTTTATTTATCTGAATAATTATTAGGAAGATATAATTTTAATAATTGGTTAAAAAGAAACAATTATCCCTGTGGGTTCGACATCCGACTTATTTAGTCTCTTTATTACTTGCATACGATAGTGTATACTTGCACTTAATTTATGATATAGAAATATCGCATCAGCAACATTTAGATTTATTTAATTGGAGATACTTCATGTTATTGGATTTTCTTACCACAAGGTGAATGTTTTCTTTGTTATATTTTGTTGAGGATTTAAAGATTGAATAAAATTTTAGTCAATCGATTTTATTTAAGTTAGCAGTGATAAGAATTAAGATCTCTCTAAATCGTAAGAGAGATTGGGTCATATCATTTCAATTTAAGCCCCTAAATGATGGATTTTGACCTACAATTGACATGCATGTTGACCTACATAGATAATAAGAATTGGATTTATCTGTTTACAGAGAGAAATTTTTAGTTATTAAGTTAATTCAACAATATGTATTAATAAGTTATTTTTATAGAGGTGGTATAATTATAATAAATTTTTTTAAAAAAATAAGTCTAATAAAAAATTTGATAGATTTAAATAGTCTCAACTTTAATGCAATTAATTTGTTTTTTTGGGTTAAACTATTATGATATTATGCCGTCAGTCTTTACATGTTATGATATTTGTCTTGTATTAAGTTTATCCTCTAAAATAGAATTCTCTCTCCTTCGTTGGAGGTCCTTCAAAGCGAATATAATCATACATAAGTCCTTGGAAAGAGCCTTTGCTTCTTGATTGAGTGAGATAGATTGTATTCTTTCCTGTGTTCAGAAAATAGCTTGGCACATTGATGCTATAAAACCTGTACAGCCCATGGATTCCATGTCTTGCAATTGCATTGTCCCTTCCTGACAGGACCCAACCCGAGCCCTCCTCGAGAATCGAGGCAGATCCTGCGATGACATGTGACTAACATACTCTTTTCTCATACATATAATACAATGAGACTACCTGCCTCAACAAAAAGTGTACACATATGCTCCACTATACAAAACATATACAAATACACAGACTAAGACACTTATGTAGCTATGCACGTTGGCCAACCTCAAAATGTGATGACTGTATCACACTGCACAAATTCCTGTGACAACCTGGGAAAAATAGGGAAAATAGGAAAAAGGGTGAGCTTGTGGCTCAGTGAGTGGACATAATCTGAAAATATCATATACTTTATATGTATTGTACACGTCTAAATCTGTATGATAAAATAATCATAAAACTGTATACTGAGTAATCAATAAACTTGTACTGAAAATATGAACTGTCATAAAATCTGTGCTGAAATTAAAATCTTGACATAATACTGGAATCTGAAAATCTGAAAGCGCAAACTATCATAAAATTTATTATCAATCTGAATATATGTAACATAACTCTGGAAACATGTACTACATATATATACTGAAAACCACACCAAACTTGTACCCGGAGAAAATCTGGTCTAACCCGGCGGAATGTTACATCGCACGGGCAGAGCAAATTAAACTGGTCTAACGCATGCGCAGAGCAACTACATTAAAGGGGAGGGTACGCATATGGTGGTTCAAAAACTACTATAATATAATATCATGACCATAATTATTCTGAAATAATTATTTTTGTACTGAATATAATTATAAACTGTACTATAATAAATTCTAAAATATTTCTGAATATACTAAATAGTATAAATATTTTTGTCTAAAACAAATCATAATTAAATCTGATAACGCGCAATTAAATTATAATTGGCTGTATTAAAAATATATAAAATATATATAGTTATCCACTCATAAAAGTGCTTTAATCCTGAGCTGGGTCTGGATTCTGAGATCTACCCGCTATCGGCACACCTCCTATATCATAGGGTGTAAAAATATATCATTAGTACCGATATGTATTATAAATATTAAAATCTAAATATTCTAATATCGTAAAACTATTACCCGTTAAACCACTGGATATAAATCTGACTACCCAACTAATTTTCTAAATTTTTCTATTTTCCTTCTTTTTCTTTTTCTTTCTCTTTTTCCTTCCCGTTTCTTCCTTTCCCTTCCTTTTTCTTTTTCCTTTTCTTCTTCTTTTCTTTTTCTTCTTTCTTTTCTTTTCTTTCTTTCGGTTTTTCTTCTTTCTTTCTTTCTCTCTTCTGTTCGGCTCTGCTTCCTTTCTTCTTCTATTTCAATTGCTTTTCTTCTTAAATGAAGAAAGCAAAACAAAAAATATATATATATAAAAGCGCCACCGCTTAACTTCTTTTCTCTCTCTCTGTTTTTTTTTTTTAACTGACACTAAGTTTTATATATATAATACACGTGTATTACAATTCCTCCCTCCTTATAAAAATTTCGTCCTCGAAATTCGTATACCTCTCTAAAACAAATGAGGATACTGAACTCTCATTTGATCCTCTCGCTCCCATGTAGCCTCTTCCACTGCATGATTCCTCCATAGGACTTTAATTAGCGGTATAGTCTTATTACGTAGTACTTGTTGGCGATAATCCATTATCTGAACAGGTTCCTCATCATAAGTCAAGTCTGTCCTCAACTGAACTGGCTGAGTATTTAGAATGTGAGAAGGGTCAGGTATATACTTCCGCAACATAGAAGCATGAAACACATAATGAATGCGTGACAACTTAGGTGGTAATGCTAAGCGGTACGCAACCACACCATCATTTCTAGAATCTCATATGGCCCAATATATCTAGGACTTAATTTTCCTTGTTTCCCAAAACGAAGCACACCCTTCCATGGTGAGATCCATAAAAAGACTTTATCTCCTACTGCAAACTCAAGCTGTCTACGGCGTTTATCTGCATAACTCTTCTGTCTGTCTTGAGCTGCCTTGATTTTATCTCTGATAATACTGATATTCTCACTAGTGGCTTGAATAATCTCTGGACCCAACAATTTTCTTTCTTTAACTTCATCCCAACAAATCGGAGTTCTGCATTTTCTTCCGTATAAAGCCTCATACGGCGCCATCTGAATGCTAGACTGATAACTATTATTATATGCAAACTCCATCAATGGTAAATAATCATCCCAATTACCCTTAAGCTGCAACATACAAGCTCTGAGCATATCCTCTAATATCTGTATAGTTCTCTCCGACTGTTCGTCTGTCTGAGGATGAAAAGCTATACTAAAGTTTAGCTTAGTGCCTAAGGCCTTCTGTAAGCTATGCCAGAATCTAGAAGTGAATCGAGAGTCTCTATCTGATACAATGGACACTGGAGCCCCGTGTAACCGTACAATCTCACTCACATACAATTGAGCCAGCCTATCTAATGAGTATGAAATCTTATAAGGCAAGAAATGAGCAGACTTTGTGAGTCGATCAACAATCACCCAAATACTATCATGACCCCTTCGTGTACGAGGAAGCCCAACAACAAAGTCCATGGTAATATGTTCCCACTTCCATTCAGGAACTGGAAGTGGTTGAGATAATCCTGCTGGCCTCTGATGTTCTGCCTTAACCTGCTGACAAATCAAGCAGTGAGATACAAACTCTGCAATCTCTCTTTTCATACCTTGCCACTAGTAATGTTCTCTCAAAGTACGATACATTTTTGTGCTGCCAAGATGCATGGCATAAGCTGAGCTGTGAGCTTCTTTTAAAATCTGCTTCTTTAACTCTGAGTTATTCGGAACACAAAGCCTGTTATCTATAACTAATGTCCCATTAACTTTCAACGTTAAATCAATTCGCATTCCATTCTTTACTTCTTGCTTAAGTTTAACTAAATTAGGATCCTGATCTTGCATCTCTCAAATCTGATCAATCAACATAGGCCTAACTTGAAAATGTAATAGAAGGACTCCATATTTGGCTACAAACAATTCAACCCCCATAGATCTTAATTCAACTAACAATGGAAGATAAGTCACTCTCAAATAAGCAATAGAGCTAGAAGACTTCCTGCTGAGTGCATCTGCTACCACATTCGCCTTACCTGGATGATAGTCAATCGTACAGTCATAATCTTTTATTAACTCTAACCATCTCCGTTGTCTCAGATTCAAATCTTTCTGTGTGAACAAATACTTTAAACTTTTGTGATCAGTGAAGATTTGACATGTAACACCATATAGATAATGTCTCCAAATCTTCAAGGCGAATACTACTGCTACTAATTCTAAATCATGAGTTGGATAATTCAACTCATGCTTCTTAAACTGCCTAGAAGCATAAGCTATCACCTTACCATGCTGCATCAATATACAACCTAACCTCTGTCTAGAAGAATCACTGTAAATTATAAATCCTTCAGTGCCAGATGGAAGAGTGAGAATAGGAGTTGAAGTCAATCTCTTTTTAAGCTTTTGGAAGCTATCTTCACATTCATCAGTCCACACAAACTTTACATTTTTTCTGGTCAACTTTGTAAGTGGTGCAGCAATTTTAGAAAAGTCTTTAACAAATCTTCAATAATAACCTGCTAGACCGAGAAAACTTTTAATTTCTGTCACACTAGCTGGTCGCTCCCAATTTACTACAGCTTCAATTTTCTGAGGATCCACATAAATTCCATCTGCTGAGATCACATGGCCCAGAAATGTAACTTTATCTAACCAAAACTGACATTTGCTGAACTTGGCATATAACTGTTTATTTCTCAAAATCTGTAGCACTATCTTCAAATGCTCTACATACTCCTCTGTACTCCGTGAATACACAAGAATATCATCAATAAAAACTATAACAAATCGATCAAGATAGGGACGAAATACCCTATTCATAAGGTCCATGAATGCAGCTAGAGCATTAGTTAACCCAAATGGCATTACTAAAAACTCATAATGCCCATATCGAGTTCTGAAAGCAGTCTTAGCCACATCAGTATCTCTGATCTTTAACTGATGATACCCTGATCGTAGATCGATCTTTGAGAAAATCTTTGCACCCTGTAACTGATCAAATAAATCATCAATACGAGGGAATGGATACTTGTTGCGTATAGTGACTTTATTAAGCTCCCGATAATCAATACATAACCTCAAAGTTCCATCCTTCTTTTTAACAAACAATACTGGTGCTCCCCATGGTGATACATTAAGTCTGATGAAACCCTTATCTACCAATTCTTGTAACTGAGTCTTCAATTCTTTTAACTCTGAGGGGGCCATTCTGTATGGTGCTTTGGAGATAAGAGTTATGTCTAGAACCAAATCAATACCAAAATCAATCTCTCTTTCTGGTGGTAAGCTTGGAAGATCTTCAGAAAATACATTTGGAAAATCTCTGACCACCGAAATATCTTCTAATTTAGCCCCATTGACTCTGGTATCAATAACATGTGCCAAATAAGCTGGACATTGTTTTCTGAGCAACCGTTTAGCCGTTATAGCAGATATAACACAGGATGGAAGAATTCGTCGCTCTCTACAAAAAATAATATCAAGCTCTCCATGTCTTCTGAATATAACCTCTTTTCGAAAACAGTCTACAGTAGCATGGTGATTAGCTAACCAGTCCATCCCAAGTATTGCATCAAAATCATATATAGCAAGAGGAATTAAATTTGCTACCATCTCACTACTACCCACTTTGATAACACAACCCCGAAATACATTCTCAGCCAATAATGATTCTCCAACTGGTGTGGCTACCACCAAACTACAATCTAGGGGTTTTAACATTCTATACGCATGCACAGCAAAGATACGGGAAATAAAAGAATGCGTAGAGCCCAGATCAATTAAAATATGGGCCTCTCGGCCAAAAATAGTTAGCATACCTGTAACAACATCTGGGGTAGCCTGTGCCTCTTGCTGAGTCAAAGCAAATACACGTGCCTGGCTACGAGGTCGACCTGGTTGACCCCTTTGTGGATCTCTACTAACTCCTAAAGCTCTAGGTTGTACACCAGTACTAGAGATAAGCTCTCCTGTCTAAGATCTTCCAGGTCTCTGAATATTGCCACTGCCACCTTGAAAACCCTGAGAAGCTGTACTCTATACTAAATTGCTACTCTGAAGAAGATGAGGGCAATCTCTCCTCAAATATCCAGCTTGTTCGCAATGGTAGCAACCTCTAAAACCTCTCAGACACTGTCCCTCGTGACTCCTCCCACACATGAAACACTGAGGGTACCTTCTTATGCTTGCACTACTACTCAACTGGTTACCACCTCGGGGCCTCTGACTCCCTATGTTGCTTCCAACGGATGGAGGCACAATACTCTGACTAGAACTCTGTCTCTGTCCTCCTGATAGCATAGGGCTCTGACTATACCGTTGTCTACCAGAATACCCTGCATGGGATGTCTCTCCTCCAGATGCTCTACTGCTACTTGATCCACCAACTGACCAACTATGGCCTGGTCTCTGCTTAAATGACTGGGCTCTGCATGCCTCTACTAGGCTTCTCTCAACTCTCATTGCAGCCCCTACCAACTCACTGAAATCAATGTGCCCCATAGCTGTAATTGTTGTCCTGATATTGCCTCTAAGGCCCTGTTCAAACCTCTTACATTTATCCCTCTCATTCTGTATTGCATAAGAAGCGAACCTCGATAACTCTATAAAACGGTTCTCGTACTCCTCCACTGTCATCAATCCCTGTTCTAGCTCAAAGAACTTACTAGCCTTGATGTCTTGGTAAACCATAGGAAAGAATTTAACATTAAATTCTTTACAAAAATCAGCCCAACTAATCACCCCTCCATATCTACGTGATACTGATCTCCACCAGTGGTATGCCCCACCCTCAAGTAAAAATGTAGCAAAGGAAACCCTCTCGTCATCAGTACATCTCATAACATCAAATATCCGTTCTACTCTAGTCAACCATGACTCTGCATCAGCTGGCTCTGTAGTGCCTGAAAAATTCTCTGCCCCCAAACTACGAACACGCTCTATTGTGTTCTCTCTCTTGGGTGGTCCCTGTGTTTGTCTCTCCACTGCAACTGTAACTAAGTGAGCCAGTCTATCTATGGATTGCTCTAAGGCAGGTCTATCAGACTGTCCCTGTGTAGGCTGCATCACAGGTTGTGGCACTGACTGAGGGTGTATCTCCTCTACAATAGGATCAGGCTGAGTTTGAACTATGGGTATAGGGGGAACTGACTCAGCTACTTCCTCTCTAATAGGTTCCTTCCTTCTATCTGATACTAAAGGAGCTCCTAGTTCAGCCACAAGTTTCGTACGAGGTCGGCCACGTGGACGCATGATGAAAATCTATAAAATGCAACAATTTATTAATGACATCTCTAATATGCATGTATCGTGTACTAGTCTACAGAATCTAAAACCATACTCTGATACCAAACTGACATGACCCAACCCGAGCCCTCCTCGAGAATCGAGGCAGATCCTGCGATGACATGTGACTAACATACTCTTTACTCATACATATAATACAATGAGGCTACCTGCCTCAACAAAAAGTGTACACATATGCTCCACTATACAAAACATATACAAATACACAGACTAAGACACTTCTGTAGCTATGCACGTTGGCCAACCTCAAAATGTGATGACTGTATCACACTGCACAAATTCCTGTGACAACCTGAGAAAAATAGGGAAAATAGGAAAAAGGGTGAGCTTGTGGCTCAGTGAGTGGACATAATCTGAAAATATCATATACTTTATATGTATTGTACACGTATAAATCTGTATGATAAAATAATCATAAAACTGTATACTGAGTAATCAATAAACTTGTACTGAAAATATGAACTGTCATAAAATCTGTGTTGAAATTAAAATCATGACATAATACTGGAATCTGAAAATCTGAAAGCGCAAACTATCATAAAATCTATTATCAATCTGAATATATGTAACATAACTCTGGAAACATGTACTACATATATATACTGAAAACCACACCAAACTTGTACTCGGGGAAAATCTGGTCTAACCCGGCGGAGTAACTCACGCACAGGCAGAGCGGGGGATCTAAACTGGTCTAACCCGGCGGAATGTTACATCGCTCGGGCAGAGCAAACTAAACTGGTCTAACGCATGCGCAGAGCAACTACATTAAAGAAGAGGGTACACATATGATGGTTCAAAAACTATTATAATATAATATCATGATCATAATTATTCTGAAATAATTATTTCTGTACTGAACATAATCATAAACTGTACTATAATAAATTCTAAAATATTTCTGAATATACTAAATAGTATAAATATTTTTGTCTAAAACAAATCATAATTAAATCTGATAGCGCGCAATTAAATCATAATTGGCTGTATTAAAAATATATAAAATATATATAGTTATCCACTCACAAAAGTGCGCTAATCCTGAGCTGGGTCTGGATTCTGAAATCTACCCGCTATCGACATACCTCCTATATCATAGGGTGTAAAAATATATCATTAGTATCGATATGTATTATAAATATTAAAATCTAAATATTCTAATATCATAAAACTATTACCCGCTAAACCATTGGATATAAATCTGACTACCCAACTAATTTCTTAAATTTTTTATTTTCTTTTCCTTCTTTTTCTTTCTCTTTTTCTTTTTCCTTCCTGTTTCTTCCTTTCCCTTCCTTTTTCTTTTTCCTTTTCTTCTTCTTTTCTTTTTCTTCTTTCTTTTCTTTTCTTTCTTTCGATTTTTCTTCTTTCTTTCTTTCTTTCTTCTATTCGGCTCTGCTTCCTTTCTTCTTCTATTTCAATTGCTTTTCTTCTTAAATGAAGAAAGCAAAACAAAATATATATATATATATAAAAGCGCCACCGCTTAACTTCTTTTCTCTTTCTCTTGTTTTTTTTTTTTTTTTACTAACACTAAGTTTTATATATATAATACACGTGTATTACACTCCCTATGGTCCCTGTTGAAAATTGAGGTCGCTTGGAGATTGAACGGTTGAACCGAACCTGAAATTGAAACCAAAGTGAAAGTGCATTAACAAATGAACAATCAAGACTGCTTTTTATTCTTCGCATCTCGATGAATTCATATTAAAAAGTAAGGTGAGCGTTGTTTGTACCTGTAAATTAGAAAACGAAGCTGCAGCCAAGGCCAATTGTAGTGTGTATGGTCCTCTGTTGTTCAGGTTGTCCAATTCAAACACAATCTGCCACCTCGTTGCTTGGTATGTATTGTTTTCTGATTTCCTGCAATACAACATTTAGAATCAGCCCCCAGATAAGTTTCTAGGCCTCCAGGATCCAAAAATAGAAGAGATGAAATAAATACCTGGTAACATGAGCAAAGAACCAGTCTCGACTGTAATCACTAACTCCAATGTTGTATTGCAGATCATCATTGGGATATATATCTGCATATCGTTTCCATAATCCATATTGTCTGTACCTGTAAGTCATCAGAAATTCAGCATTTGTTCAGAATTAAGTAATAAAATGTAAAAGTTGACAGTGCAATAGCCAAGAATTAATGTGGTCTTCAGGGCGCACTTTTCTGAGTGATTATTGTACAGCTGGTTCATGAGAACCGGGTAAGGGTCTGGCACGAAAAATTCAGCAGCTGAGCGATCAGGGACACCGATTTCCCATAATGTAGGACCATTTCTCGGAGGCTTATATACAAGAACTCCCAAGTTGAGATTAGATCCTGGCCAATGACAAAATTAGTTACACCTAGGAATAAAAAACAAAATGAAGTTATCGATAGCAAGGTACCTATATTAATGATTACATGGTGTTCATTTTTTTTGTTTTCCGGAAGATATATGATCTTACTTCTTGATCATATTGAAGACTATAAGTTTTAAAAGAATTGAAAGAGTAATGGATATAGAAGATTTTACCAGGTTTGACAGTGACAGTAATATTATATTTATAATCACCCACGATTCCGGGGACCCATGCGTACAAATTATAATCCCCTTCTCGAACATTTTCAATTAAGAAATTTCCTTTCTCGTCAGCTTGTGTCCAGAATTGATAACCCTGATCAAAAGATATATATACAGGTCATGATTTAAAAGCTTATTAACGCATTTAATAACCTTGAAGCACAAAGAACGCCAAAATAAACCTTAATTTCTCTTTGCCATGATCCCGTATCTCCAAGTGCTGCCAATCCCACATAAGCTGATTTTGCCCACATGAATCTATTATCAAGATATCTAAAACGAAGGAATAACAAAAATGTTAAGATAATCCATGCTCTTTTAGTTAAGTGAAGAAAGAAATAAATATGAAGTTTAAACTGATCACCTGTCCTGGACTTGTAATTGACCAGAAACTCTCCTCTTTGATTGGATTTAGGGAAATCTCTGGACCGAGGGAAATCATAAGGCCAACTTCCAACTTCTATCAACATCTATTAGCAAGCATCGAGCGTGTGTTAATGAACGATATTCTAAAAGTATACTTACAATATATCAAGGATTGAAATTTATAATATATATAGATACCTGCTGTTTAGCATCTTTCCAAAATGTGTGGGGATTTTCATCCGATGAAACTGAGTTTAGATAAACAAAAACCGGACCCATTACTTTCTTCCAGGGCTCTCCACTCCCAAAATATGTATCTAGTTCTCTCCCAGTGTAATGATTACTACTAAACATCTATGCACACAACAAATCAATAACCAAAATCAGCAAGAGAATATCATAAGTATTTTGAATTCTAATTCTAATTTCAATTTCAATTATGTTAAATATCATAATTGTAATTCCAATTTTGAATTCATTGACGTTCAATGTTATAATTGTAATTTCAAATTCAATTTCAATTATTTTAAAATTATAATTTCAATTTCAACTTCTATTATGTTAAATATTATAACTCGATCTCTAATTCTAATTTTAATTACATATAATATTATAATTCTATCTGTTTCAAATACAGTAAATGCTATAATTCCAATTCTTATTTTAATTTTAATTTTAATTTCAATTACGTTAATCGTTATAATTTTAATTTCAACTTCAATTACGTTAAACATTATAATTCAAATTCTACTTTCAATTTCAACCTTAATTAAATTAAATGTTATAATTTCAGTTCCAATTCCAATATAAATTTTGTTACATTAAATGTTATACATTCAAATCTAATTTTAATTTCAATTACCTTAAATATTATAATTACAATTCTAATTTTGATTTCAATTACGTTAAATGTTGTAATTCTAAATCCACTTTCAATATCAAGTATATAAATGTTATAATTTTAGTTCCATTTCAGATTCAAATTTTACTTACGTTAAAAGTTATAATTTTAATTTTAAATTATGTTAAACATTATAATTCAAATTCTACTTTCAATTTCAACTTCAATTACATTAAATGTTATAATTCCAATTCCAATGTAAATTTTAATTACATCAAATGTTATACATTCAAATCTAATTTTAATTTCAATTGCATTAAATATTATAATTACAATTCTAATTTCAATTTTAATTACGTTAAATGTTGTAATTCCAAATCCATTTTCAATTTCAAGTAAATAAATGTTATAATTTCAAGTCCATTTCAGATTCAAATTCTAATAATGTTAAATGTTATAATTATAAATTTAAATTTAAATTGAATTTTAATAATGTTAAATGTTATAATTAAAATTTCAATTTAGATTTCAACAAATCCGTAATGGAAAGTTAGAAATATATTTTGGACTTGTTATATTTTTTTGCAACAAATCAGCAATTGGAAATTATAAATATATTCTTGAAAATTAGAAATTTGTTTGTGAATTATTTATTTTTGAAATTTAAATTTTGAATTAGTTATATATTTTTGAAATTAAAAGTTGGAATGTTAAGATAGTTTAATAAATACCATGAAAAAAAAATCCAAAATATAAAAATACCCCCAAAAAAGTAAAGGTCAAAAGTTAAAACCAACCCAAAAACTTCAATTTAGCGTAATTAAAATATTTCATTGTATATTTTTAAATTTACTGTAATTTAAATTTTATTTACAATTTTAATAAAAAGTAGTTAATTGAATATTAATTATTTATTAACTTAGAATAATAATTACTATTTTAACTATAAAATTAAATAAAATTTAATAAGAAATTAAAGATTAAATTTAAATATCACATGACATCCTGTGGTGGCGCCACGTGGTGAGGTTCTTTTTTATGTTAACCATGGTTATTTAGGACACCTATAAAATATCATCTACTTGTCTTATATTATTTTTTTGTGATTTTAAATGCAAACTCAAAATTTATAGTAACTAGGGATACCTAATTATATTTGTAGGTGAGAGATGTAAAAGTAAAAATATGTCTTACATTAAGTGAGATACAACTTATACTAAGTTGTGGATGTAAAAAGTAGGAACATGTTCCCACTTTTATTAACGTAAGTGGATTTAATGTACTTGAAATTTAATAGGGTGTCCTACATAAGTTTTAGGTTATGTACTTGAAATTGAATAATAACATAATTCAATTTTGGAATTTCAATTAAATGTTATAATTTTAATTATATTTAATTTTTTCTATCTCTCTTAAAATGATTATACCAAATATAATTTTTTTTAAAGGAATAAGATGATAATCATATCTCCAAATCTAATTTTAATTACGTGAAGTATTATATTTGAAAATAAAAAATTATTTGTTATATATTTTGAAAATTAGAACTTGAAAAATTAACACAGTCCAATAAATATCTTAAAAATAATAAACATATCCAAAATATAAAAACACTCTAGAAAAATGGCTAAAACTAACTAAAAATTTCAATTTATCCAAATACGAAAAGATTGTTTTGAAAAAAAGAAGGCCAAAATATAACAAACATTTCTGTATTTAATTTTTTTTATCACTTATGTTAAATGATTATACCGAATATAATTTTTTTTTAAAAAGGAATAAGATGTAATATATTATTAAAATAGAAAGTATGTCAAATACAACCATGGACATGGGTGATTACTATGAAAAAATAAAACAGAATATACTTAAATGTAATTAGAATTAAAATTACATTAAAATTATAAAATTAACAAGAACTGAAATTGAAATTATAATATTTAATGTAATTAAAAGTAGAATTAGAATTAGAATTATAAAGTGTAATGTAATTGGAATTGCAATTATAAAATTTAATGTAATTGAAATTAGATTTAAAATTATAACATTTAACATAAATGAATTTGAATTTAAAAATAGAATTAGAATTATAACATTTAATGTAAGTAAAGTTAAATTTAAAATTAGAATTGAAATTATAATATTTAACGTAATTGAAATTGAAATTAAAATTGGAATTGGAATTATTATATTTAACGTAACTAAAATTGAAATTAGATTTAAAATTATAAAATTTAACGTAATTAAAATTGAATTTAATATTTGAATTAGAATTATAATATTTAACATAAGTGAAATTGAATTTAAATTTAGAATTGGAAATATAAGATTTAACATAATTAAAACTAAAATTAGATTTGGAATAATAACATTTAACATAATTAAAATTTAATTTAAAATTAGAATTGAAATTATAACATTTAAAGTAATTAAAATTAAAATTATAATATTTAACGGATATTGAATTTCAAATTAGTATTGGATAACATTTAATGTAGTGAAATTAAATTTAAAATGGAATTAAAATTATAACATTTAATGTAATTAAAATTGAATTTACAATTACAGTTGGAATTACAATATTCAGAGTAATTGAAATCGAATTTAAAAGTGGGGATGTAGGCCATTTACTAGGTGAAAACGACAAATAGTGGGAACATGAAATATATTAAGTGGGAATATATATGATGTTCATTATAATTAAATTATTTTTAATTTTTTGTAACATATATAAATACCATACTTATGTAGAACACTCATAAAATTGCATTCCCTTATATTATATCACTTGCTTTCTTCCTGCTACTATGGAAGAACAACTCGTCTCACTTTAATTTTCCACCGACCTTATCCTTCAGTGGATAAAGCAAGGATACACTCTTATGCACTTTGGAGTTGTCAGATTTGCCCTTACTTTTCATAGCAGGAAAGGCCTAGAAACAATTGCTTTTATCGCCCTTCTGGATGCTAGGTTTTCTTCTTATAAAGATGCATGTATAGGCACTGTTCAGACAACCCTCAATGCTGGAACAATACTTATCACTTTTTATCCAAATTTCTGCATGCCTATTTTTGACCCTTCACTTACTGCAGCCCTAAAAGTCCAGATTCAGATTACTGGTGCAGTCCTTGAAGCTGATACATATGCAGCCACCATTCATTACCAAATGGTTTACTGAGTCCAAAACCATGCTCTTGACTTTGGTACTCCACACTCCAACCCAGATACGCTTCTCATCTCTATTGACTCAACTAGAGTTCCATCATGCACTTATGTTCCTAGACAATTGACCAATGATGAACTCATGAAACTTCTTCTAGACACTTGGATCACTAAGCATGAACAAGACCAAAAATATAGTCAAGTGCCAAAACCCATCTAGTCAACTAGGCACAATTTTTTCTAAAGAAAAGATGGTTAAACAGAAATATGTTTTGAGAAACCAAGACCATCGGCACCGCCTCTTCCTTTTACTACCCAGTTCATGATACAACCTATTGATTATAGATAAAAAAAACTTACCTATTATAGCTTTTTGTGCTCAAGCCAAACCCATCTATCCATTTAGAAGCCCCACTAGACACTGCTACTAGGACATTGACTATAAATGTCAAGAGTGTCTAGAAGATCCATTTTCAGACGATGAGCAACATTAGTCTAAGAATGCAAAAAGCAAAAAGAAGAAAAGTTTTAAAAGCACTTAATAGCTTTTAAAAGAAAGATATGACAAAAGGGACCCAGATGTCGGCCTCTTTGGCGAACTATTAGGCAAGTTCAACTATTATGTTACCTACTCCATTTCAAAACCCAAACTTATCAAATCCCCATTCCTAAGTTCCCATCATCCCAAAACTTTCCACAAAAAATATTCTCTATTCAGACCCACTCAAACTATACGACAAGTTTGCATGTTCTCTCTTACTGATTTTCCACAATTGACCCCCCAAACCAACCTTAAAGAAACACTTACCAACAATGGAAAGTTAAAACTCCAAACACTAGGAAACCAGATGAATCTTTTGAACGAATCTCCCATGCTGAAGCAGTTTTTAATTGGCATTCAAAAAATACCACCGCTCAAAACACGGTCCTCAAATGAATTGAAGAATCTCAATAATAAATTGAATCAAAAATCGATTCTAGTTTCAGTATTACCCAGTCAACCTTGACAAACTTCGTCTTGAGATCAAATCCCTTCATGAGCACATTCTAGAACTTGTACGAAATGGTATGCCTTTTGCAGAATAAAAAAAAATGAATCAATCACCTCAAGTTTCAACTCCAGAGTCTTGGAAGAGATTTTCTACAACCATGAAAACCAACTGATTCTCTTTCCAAAATATCACAGCCATTTCCTCTCATTTTTATAGGAACCAGTTTAATTTTTTGTGATAGTTCCTCCCTTATCCCAAAAAAGAAAGACCGGTGCTCTTACCGCTGAAAAGATAAAACAAAGGTATCCACTGAAAACACACAAACCATTCATTCCACCACCACAGAACCTTCGATACCCAAAATTTTGCCATCTGTTCCCTCATTTACTCACCAGATTTTTTCACTAGCCTCAAAAACCACTTTCATGATAATTCGCCAAAATACACCTACTACAACTCCCTTTACCTCAAATATTTCAACCTTTACAGAACAATCTTTTTCTGATTCTGAATCACTTACTAGCTCCATTAAGCCACAGTTCATGAATAAACCAGATCCCTAACCTTCTCAGGTCCACGAAACCAATAGCTCTTCATCCTCAAAGGGTGAAACTATGCATATCCCCTAGACACAACCAATCCCCCCTGAAATGAAAAGTTCTTCAAAAAAATGTCATTGGTTTACCTTTGATGATTTGCCACCCAACAAATGGGTTGACAGAATCTTCAAAGTCTAAACCTGATGCATCACTGAAAACTAGAAACCATATATGACTGTCAATGATGTCATCCAAAAAGCCATAGCGAGATTCCAAAGAATACTCAAATATTAGTATTTACATCTTGGTGAATACCGACAATTGCTGCTTCAACAAAGCATTACAGTAGAAACTTTTATTAGTTTCATCTTCCCAGAATTCGTCAGAGAAGAAACCCAAATTACTGATAAAGCCCGAGAAGAATTTTTCAAAATAAAGTGCTGCTCATTCAAAAGAAAATATCTTGAATTACATTTTTGAAAAGCCACTTCAAGGTATTACATTCTCGGAATTAATGATCTAAATCTGAAACAGGCATATCTGAATTCTGTTCCAGAACCCTTGGGATAAGAAGCTTTGAGAATCATTACAGCAAAAGGACAAACCCTAATAAACGTATCCATTAATGTCATCCAATAATCAATCATGGCAGCCCTTGACAAACTTTGCACTAGACAGAATTTCTTTAAACAAATGCATCAAACAGACAAAAAAATCCACAAAGCTTGTGAAAGACTAGATTTGTTCATCAAATGCCCTAAGAAAGATTGTGATTGTCCAACAAGGAAGAAACGACATCATCGAAAGCTCAAATTTCAACCATCCATCAAGCATAGAAAATGTCAATTCTTTAAATGCCGATCAGTCTTTTCTAAAAAGTCCAACAGATGCTTTATTTGCAAAAAATGGGGCCACTTTGTAAAAGACTGTCCTCAAAAGGACAAAAAGAAAAAGGTCTATTCAGCCATCACAGCTATAACAAACCAGGATCCTCAGAACATTGATCTTGAATCTCTTTTTTTAGAACAATTAGATCAAGACAGTAACACAGTGCTTATCCTATCATTATCTGTGTAAAACATAATCTACTCAATCCTTAAAAATCCAACCAGTTCATCTATCCATGGCCACTCTTACTATCCCTATACTAGATGTCCAACTCCTCACTTCTAAATACGACAACCCATCATTGTTTCAGGGTTATTAGATACAGGCATTACAACCACTATTCTCAACCCAGAAATCCTCCATAAGCATTTTTTGAAACCATACCATCAAACATTCAAAGTCGCAAATGATGAAGTTTTTACTGTAGACCTGATCAGTAAAACTATGTCCTTAAAATTCTTTCCTAGCCTTACCATCTAACATAAACTCCTTGGATCAAATCTACCTGGTAAAGATCTAATTATTGGGTTTGATTTAATTCAAAAGTTATTACAAAAGAAGGTTCTGCCTAAGCCCAATGGCCTCAAGTACAAAGCCTATTTTCTCCTATGAACCAACATTCCTAATTATTTCTTATTGGACTCCTTTACCACACTTTTTGACCAAATAAGAGTATCTGCTTCCAACAGCCATTTAGAATTCATGCTCAAATGTCCAAACCCATTATGGAAAAATAGTCAATTCTTTATTTGACTTTCTTTCCATAAAAATAAAGCCATCAACCCAACCAAAGCTAGTCATCCAAGCATGTCACCAGAACACCTCCAAATAGCAAGTGCAGAACTAACCCAATTGCTCCACGAAGATTTTATTGAACATACATCATCTCAGTGGGCCTGTCAAGCTTTCTATGTCAATAAACGCAGTGAACAAACTAGAGAAAAACTTTGTCTTGTTATTAATTATTAGCCTCTTAATAATTTCATACAATATGACAAAGGTTCTTTGCTAAACAGACATGTGTTATTCTCTAGGATCGCCAAAGTTCAGGTTTTTTCTAAATTTGACCTCAAAATAGGCTTTTGGCAAATTAGAATCCATTCAAATAACAGACAAAAGACGCTTTCTGCACACCTCATCACCATTTTTAATGGACTGTTCTTCCTTTCAGCTTAAAAACAGCCTCATTTATTTTTCAAAAAGCAATGATGAAGATTTTTGAACCTTTAGCTGACAACACTTTCATCTACATTAACGACATTTTGCTCTATTCAAATGACTCAGAATCCTACCATTACTTGCTTTCCTACTTTAACACTATCCTAAAGAAATATGGCATAATGATTTCCCCCACTAAATGCATAGTGGGCCAAAATCAATTTGACTTTCTTGGAATGCACATTGACAAGGGACAGTACACACTTCAACCCTACATAGCCAGCCAACTCATCAATTTTTCAAATTCTAATCTATCTACCACTCAAATGCAATAATTTCTTGGAATCGTCAATTATATGTCCGACTTCATCAAAGACTTGGCCCAACTTACCAAACCTTTTTACCAAATACTCAGAAAAAATCATCTCCCATAGACCAAACAAAAACCACTTTAGTCCAAAAACTCAAGCAACTTGCCTAAACCTTACAACACCTTTAAATTCCATCTAATGGTAAAAGAATCCTCTAGACAGATGCCAGTGATTACTATTAGAGTACTATTCTCTTCGAAGAAAATAATAGAAAAAGACAGATATATGGATACAAAAGTAGAAGCTTTTTTGACTTAGAAATCCACTATCACAGCACTTACAAAGATACTCTAGCTATCAAAAGGGGGATTAGAAGATTTGAATATCATCTTGTTGGCCATAATTTTCTGGTTGAAATTGACATGTCAGCTTTTCTTGATATGCTAAAACTCAAACAAAAAAAGATTCCCAATGCCTAACTCTTATGGTGGCAATAGTGGTTCACAAATTATTCAATCCAAGTGGTCCACATAAGAGGAAAAGACAACACATTGGCAGATTTTCTCTCCAGAAATCCTATAAATACCCAGACCAACCCAATACATAAACAATTAATTTCCACATTTCTCATCTTCATGCTGAATCCCATTATCATAACTCTTCTTATTCCTTTCACTCTTCCTCAGTTCCTAGACTTAATTAGAACCAAAATTCTCTATTCCCGGGCTAAAGAATTCATCAGATACTATGCCATCCAGGCAGTCCAAGAACATAGCCTCACAGTTCTTAGAGGCCCTCTATTTAACTTAGAACATCCTTTATTCTATCTACACTCATTCTTCCCATTCGCTCAATGGTCCATGCCAATCTTTTATCTATTATAGTACTTGTTAGATCTGTACACAATTGCCATAAAATTTCCATTAATCTAGACCATCCAAAAATTAGAAAGATGTGATGAAGATCATCCAGCCCTGATAATTCTTCAATGGTTTTATCTTAAAACTTGGTGGATGAAAGAATTTCAACACATGCTTGCAAAACACACGAATGTTGCAGTCTTCGACAGTATCTTTGGTCAGTCATTCTTCTTTAACGAAAGGGTATGATTGTTTTATATCATGAAATACATTACTACCCTACTGTTAAGGGCTATTTCACCTTCCCTTTCTCTCTGAAAGGATCAATCAACCTTTAGCCTGAAGAAGTAGCCCAACAAAAAAGAGAACTTGAAAGAATACTTGCTCAGTAAAACCAAATTATTTCTCCATCTGTATGGATCTCCCATGAAGATGCTGCACTATGGGAACATGTTGAACATGACTTTGCTGAAGAACTAAAATTTGCCAATCTCTATAAAAAAATTGCAAAGATAAAAACATCATCTTTCATACCACAGAAACATCGATTATTCCACCTACCATCATCATATTCTAACCCTATCAGACTACGCCAAATACAAACAAGAAATGAACAATCTTCACCAGTGGCCTTAACTAGCTGTCCTAATAGATCACATCTAAAATCAACCTAATCTTGACTTATCCTTTTTCCAAGACTTTCAATCTTATCCAATCGACACCCAAATCTAAGAAGAAGCCAGCTCATCCCTCATCCAGAATATGCAACAAAACAGCTTATCCCAAAATGATTTAGATATGGTAGATCTATTTTCCAGTCAACCAAAGCCTCCGTTCAATGTATGGGAACAACACTTACACAAGAATTTCTCCCAAGGATACAACATAGATAAGAGTGACCAAGGAGACTCATTCTGATCTGACCCATGTTAACTTTTCTCTACACTACAAATCATATAGGTCTTATGTAAATTATTGGGTTTGCTTTAATAATTTTTTATTTTTAGTATGATATGTTGACCACGTGCCCTCACTTTTGCTTTAGCTGTTGTACCCACCCAAGGGCCTGCACATATGTCAGGTTAAAGCAAAAGTTTTTAATTATTGCCAGCTGTAAAATAAGGTGCCTTTTATGTAAGACTCTTTTAATCTATAAAAGGGAGTTCTCTCTTAGATTGTAACATAAGGTGTGAAGAAGAAATAAAAAATTTCTTTCTAAAAAAACATGTCTTACTAAACCTTTCAAGAATTATCTTAGCATTACTAACCCAGAAAAATGGCATAGCAAAGATCCAAGAAGAGAGGAGTTTCTAATCCTTGTAAGAGGCTTAAACCACTATTTATGCCCAAATTATTCCATAAGTTAAGGTTGAAAGAACCAAAATCATCCAAGGCAAGGGAAGCTGTCAATAGGTTAAGGTGTCTCACTGCTTGTGCCAATCGACTCCCCAGACACCGACCATCATTTTCTAGCTTGCACCATCAATGAAACTTTGCAGTTTTAGCTTGTGACAGTATCAAATTTCAAAATTGTTTTAGGTTTTTTGTTATGATTTATGCCAATGTCTTCATATTGCATTAAATTTCACATTTAGAGGATCCTATAGAATTTTTTTCGTTGAAAACCAACCATGAATTAATGTTTTAGTAATTTTTTGAATTTGACCTAGGTTCATTGAATTTGTCAGTCTCTAAAGTATAACTAAACAAAGGAACTTATTTTATTGACCAAAACACATTAGAAAGTTATGAAATTTGGTTTAATAATTATTTTAAATACGATATATTAAAATTTTATAGTCATTTTGGTTTTATAATTATTATGAATTTTGGAATATACAAGTATTAGGAAAGGATTCTAAATAATAGAATTTGAAGGTTCTCGATAGAAATTCATATAAAAATATTATGATTGAATTAGAACACAAATATTTTTTGACAAACTTTCTATGTGTCTATTCTTGCTTTTTAAAATTTCAAGTGATTTTGATAAGTGCCTTATTTATAAAAAAAAAAAATTGATATTAAGAGCTATTCAGTGAACAGTCGGTTTCTGACAAGTTTCTGTTCTAACTTTTAGAATTTAGATAAATTATAGTTATAAAGTTTAAGAGTTTAATATTTTTTTATATAAGTTCTAGTAATATTACAATATTATGATAATATAAATTTGTAAGCATTGGACCTTGTTTAGTCCTTAAGAAAATTTGAATAAGGTTAAAGGTTATTTTGGCAAGTTAGAAAAACTAACTTGATAGATTAATTTGATGAGATAAGTATAGGACTTAACAAGTTATTTCTAGATTTTAGTTATGCTGTGATATTTATGAGGGAATTTATTTTTGATGTCAAGTTAAAGAGCTTTTATTTTTGTCATGATCAGTAAAAGGTAAGTATTTTAACTTTTACTAGGATCGCAATAAATATATTATTATTTGTGCATATGATGTTTTGTTTGTATTTCAAATTATAATTTAGCTTTATGCCAAAATTAATTTAATATGAAAATATAGATTTCTTTGTGTTTGTGATATGAGTATTGGCATTAGACATAGACATGCAAAAGACTTTGTTTGAGTAAAAAGTTTATTTTGAAAAGAAAATTTGTCAATGATATAAGTTTATTGTTTTAGAATATCTAAGATTAATTTTTACTTAGTAGGCACCCTTTGTTTGTTCTTAGAGCATTTCTATTATATGTGTGGCCTTTCTTTCAGATTGTATATGTGATATATTTGTTTCTGCTACTGTATATGAGAGGAAGTTTGCAATACCTATACGTACCATAGGACTTCTGAGCCTTCACATTCATGTGTCGACATAATTATACATGTAAGAGGACTCACCAATGATCGGGATAAAGGTAAAAAAAAACCCTTAATTCTCCTTCTGATCATATTCTAATATTCTGCGTGTGATTGCTAAATGGTGATAGTTAACATAGCCAAAGCGCCTGAATAATATTTATGTTAAATTAAGGCATTATAATTGATATTAGAGTTAATTCGCGACACTATGGTCTCCTAAAAGATTGTTTTAACAAGGATTGGAGAATAATGTAGACTAAGGTGACCTGTACCCTTAAGAAAAACTTCTACAAAATTATGATTATAATGGGTCTATTCAAACCCAATTTTTTTTCTTATTAAACACTTTTAGTATTTTTATTTCAATAGTTATTTTATTTCAAATGTATTACTATAAAGTACGAAAGGAAAAAAAAAGAAAAATTAATTTACTGTTATGGGAAGTTGAAGTGAACACAATAGGACTTTTAATATTTTTATTTCAATGATTATTTTATTTTCTCCCATCCCGATTATTTTCCACCTTTTTTTTTTAATAAAATCTACTACTTTTTCATCAAATTTACATTTTTGGTTTTTTACAAATTTACATTCTTGGACGATAGAGAGGAGAAAATCAAAGAAATCTCATCATATGTCACAAATTTGGCTTTTTTTAGCTAGAAAAGAATAGAAATTTATTGTATGGCTAAAAAAGAATACCTTATAAAATTGGGGTTATTTTCAAAAAATTCTCATAAATCTTTAAATTCTAGAAATTTAGCAAATATTAAATGTCAATTTGCCAAGAATTTGTCATCGACTTGATCAAATCTTTGAAGAGAAGTGTTTATACTTGTTTGGAGACTTTAGGTGTTTTTTTGGAGTGAATTATTCTACGCTAGAGAAAATATAGTTGAGGGGCAAAAGTATCCAAATTTATTGTTTGGTTATAAAAGATTAAAAATTTGGTGTGTGGCTAAAAAAAATAAAACATTAAAATAGAGGTTATTTTAAAAAAATTCCGAATTAGTTATTTCTTATATATTACATCTCACTGCTCTTCTTTACCCTCCTACTCTACTTCCTCTATCTAATCCGATCATCACCAACAAAGATTGCAGAGACTAAAGAGGACATCGATATTTTCATTCATGGCACAAGGCCATAAAATCCCTTTCCTTGCCTTAGCCCTTAACTTCGACAAGACTAACAAATACAACATAACTTTTGTTAATATCGCTTTAAACATCAAACTACTTAAATCATCAATCCCTTCAAACTCCTTTATTGACCTTGTTGAATTTCCCTTAAATGGCATGGATCATGTGTTGAAATTTGTGCTTATATGCCATTCTAATTTTATATGAATATTGTATTTTCATACTTATGCAATAAATATATATTTCATTAAATCGCTAATTATTTTTATTAAGGTAAGATGCTTGTAACATTTCAAACATTATATTGTGCCGAAAGAGTTCAAATCAGGTCTAAATAGTTAGAATCTTGTAGAAAATGGAAAAACAAATTTGAGAATATACTAACAATGACATAGTTGCAAATAATTACATGAGATGTTAGGAAATGTCATTGTGCAAGTATGTTCTTAAATTATTTGTTCCTGATCTATTTCCATCGATGTAGGTTTGTCGAGTAGAACTGATTAATATAGATCAGTGTATATTTATATCTGGATTGTCTAGATGGTTAATCTTAGTAGACCATGAGCTTAGTTGAAGCTCATATAGATATACAAGTATTCAGTGAGGATACGATACTGAACAAGACTCAATGAAGACCTCCAATAGATATCCCATAAAATCGTCAATGAAGGGTCTTCTCAAGTTGAGTAGTATTTGTGGTCTTTTGACTTGAGCATCGCGGTGGGCTTATGAGTGATCCATCATACTTAAGTTACACGCATGTTAGAGACCTTTCATGGTCTGATCGCTGAGTGTTGTTGGGAATGGTCCGATGCTTATGAAGTCTGGTGTGTGTAGACATAGATCCATCAGCTCATATGGGTAAGTTAAATATCTAGATGCTCTAAGGTTGTATTTTAGGAAGTCTTATGGCTACAAACATTAAACCGAGGAAAGAGTTTCCTATGGTATAAACAATATTACAAAAGAGTTTATGAATATTGTTTATCGGAATACGAATCGAGGATATAAGTTTATAGTTGAGCAATAAGGGACTTGGCGGTGTTGATCTATGTCTTCGCTTGTCCAGGATATTGATGACAGGAATTATACGAATATGGATTAACCTCAATTTGTATGGTTTAACGCGCCATTTTTTATTATCCATAACGTGTGTGTATGGGGCATTGGTTATAGACTTACAGAAATATTCCGTGAGACAAAATGGGTGTGAGCCTAAGGAGTCTCACTATATGAAGTTTACGTGTTGAGCACGTAGGTAGGGCACCAGATCGAATTATTCAATTTGGAAAGTTTTTGAAAAATATAAATTTATTTTAAGGTCTCTCGGGGAGTATATAAAGTTTAAATGTTAAACCTAAGATTGTGTCAAGTGAGACTTGACACTTTTATCAAACTAGTATATATCTCAAATTGTGCCAATAATTTGTATAGGCACTAATTTAAGCATTGATAAATAAAATTTTTATAAATAAAAAAAAGAAATGAAAATGAAAATTGTAATTTGGCAGAATCAAATGAATATCATTCATTTTACATTTGTTTAATTTTTATTGGATGGAACAAAAAAACAAATAAAATGTGTTATAATTCAATTGGCCAAAATAATTGTAATGAGTTGAATTGAATTGAATTTGATTCAATTCACAATTTCAAATTGTAAAAACATGTCGTACATTAACAAAAGCAAGATGTTGCAAATAGAATCAATTTCATTACTAAGTAAACGTTGTAGCAGCAGCTGGCCATTAATTTTTGCTGTGTCATGGTCCACCATTTCTTTTACATTTATCTAATTATTATCATTTTATTGTTGGTAATGGGTGGCTTTTTCTCTATAAAAGGCCGAGCAAGTGTGAATTGTTAAGTGCAGAAAAACAAAATGATTTTTATACGGATCCAAATTCAATTGGAATGAATTGAATTTTTTTATAGAGGTTAAGTGTTAGTTTTAATAGTTTGAGAGATAAAAATTTATAAAAAAATAATAGTTATTTTAAATATTTTAAAATAGGAAGTTGTTATTTTAATTTGAGAAAGTTTATCACGTCCCCAACTAGAATTTTTTAAAGTATGCTTTGAGGGTAAGTCTCATAATCTTATTAGTGTAATGAGATTATTTTAATATATATTTATTAATTTTACTGCGTAACATATTATTTATAAATTGTTTAAAATGATCACAACACCAACAAAATTAGTATCAGAGCGCTGTGTTATGTTCTTATGTTTAGAGTGTACGTAGCATCATTTAATTATACCGATTACTCCAAATATTTATTTTTAAGAGTTTAAAAATAAATAGTTTATTTGTGGCAATTTATAATTGTTATAAATGTGATAAATATTGTGGGCCATTTGTTTGTGTTGGTAACCACAATGGGAGCCCTATTGGTGGGGGCTAGTTGTGTTTGCACAAAACAAATGTGTGATTTTGAATCAAGGCCTCATAAGATGGGGATAGAATGAAGTAACCTCTCTTAATCAGATTTAAATGTGTACCATTATGAGATAATGTTACACGTTGATCCGTCTTATTAATACGGTATTAGTCAAGTTATATCTGTCTTTCCCAATATTGCTAAAGCGTGAGAGATTTGGTTGGTGTGATTTTGACTATGCCGGTTAAACGTGATATAAGGCAAATATATACGAACGTTTTGTCCAATATTGCTAAAGCGTGAGGGTAGTATCAGTAACATATATTTAATTATTGACAAGCTAATCTGAAATACACTTATCCAATATCACTAAAGCATGAGGATAAAGTGTATTTAGGATCAGTCATAAGAGTTGTATGAGATGAAATTGATAAGAGTTGTCTACCTTTTAGATTTTATGATGGCTAATATTGCTAAAGCATGAGGCCTGAGTAAAATGCCAAATAGATCTACTTCCTGCTGTACAATTTAAGGAGTTTAAATTTGTTGTTTTCCCTTTTGAGAGATTTAGGGAATTATGTAATGCAGTGGGAGGGTGCTTTAGATTTAAAATGTATAATTTGATTATATCCTTAATCTAAAATAAAAATTAGCGATTGAAATATTTATTTTCTGCTAACATCTTTTATTTTTCTCTTGTGAAAATAAAATGATTTTATATAATCCGTTGGCATGCATATTGGATGCAAACCAAATTAAAGGCGCAGAAAACTATAGAGACTGGTTAATGAATATGAGAATTGTTCTCAATTTTGAAAAGCTTGGATATGTGATAGATTAACGTATGCCTACATGAATTTACAAAGAGAGTATGCTTATATGGGTGATGCTTTTAGAATTATACTCCATCTAAAAGAGCTGTTTGACAACCGTCCTCAGGTTGAGGCATATAGGGTTGCTAAATCGTTTTTTCAGTGTAGACTTTCTGAAGGTAGTCCAGTCAGTCCCCATGTTTTTAATATGATTTCTATAATCGAGAGATTGGAGACAATGAACATTACACTGAACAAATATTTGGGGGAATATTTTGATTCTCCAATCGCTTCCGGGGTCTTTCAGGCAGTTTATAATAAATTTTAATATGCAAGCAATGACCCCATCTTATGCTGAACTTCATAATATGTTGAAGACAGCAGAAGAGGACATGAACAAAGTGAGATCGTCCTTCTTTATTTAGGGAGCTTCATCTTCTTTTCTTAGGGCTTCTGGGAAGCCTAAAGGAAAGAAGAAAAAGAATATGAGACAAGTACCCAGGATTAGTCCTCAAAGGCGAGTCATATCTAAATCACAAAAGAAAGATAAAGGAAAATGTTTCCATTGTGGTGAGAAAGGACACTAGAAGAGAAATTGTCAGAGATACCTTACCTCAATAAAGAAGAATCCCTCATGTATATGTTTACCTATTATTGAATTTCTTTAGTATATGATGCTAATTTTAATTGGGTATTGAATACTACTTCTCATTCTCACATCTTCAATATGTTGCAGGGTCTGAGAAAAGTTAGACTGTTGTAGCTAGGAAAGATTCAGCTTCATGTTGGAAATGGAGATTTCCTTCAGGTAGAGGCTGTAAGACATTTTGATTTACATCTCTCATTTAATAGAACTATAGTGTTGTATAACTGTCTTTTTGTACCTTGTATTTTAAGACAAATAGTATCCCTTTTTGTACTTGATAGTGAAGGCTATCATATGTATATATGGAATCATTCCTTATGTTTATATGATATACATAATGTTTTAATAGTTGATTGTTAGTTAATTAATAGTCATTATGTTTTAAATACAATACAAAATATCATGAATGTACAAGTAAACACCGCAAGTAGTTCGAGAACTTTGAATGAAACAGAATTATGACATCTAAGATTGGGTCATATAGGCGTTAAACACCTATCCCGTCTAATTAAGGATGATCGAATACCTGATTTGACCATAAAACCTTATCCAATTTTTGAAATATGTGTTTAAGGAACAATGACCAAATCTCCTTTCACAGGTGTTGGACACCATGCTACTAGTTTATTGGAACTGATACATTGTGATGTTTGTGATCCAATGAATCACAATGCTATAGGTAGTTTTCAATACTTCGTAACCTTCATCGATGATTTGTTATGATATAATTATGTGTTTCTTATGAGACATAAGTCTGAAACCTTTGAAAAGTTCAAGGAATTTAGACTTGAAGTAAAGAAGCAAATCGGTATATATGTCAAATGTCTTCGATCAGATTGAGGTGGAGAATATATAGGCAATGAATTTCTAAATTATTTAAAGGAGAATAGAATTCTCGCTCAGTATAGTCCTCCAAGTACTCCACAGTATAATGATGTTTCAAAGAGGAGGAATCAGACTTTATTAGATATGGTCCGATCGATGATAAGTTTCATCGATCTCCCTGAATATCTTTGGGGCTATGCTCTACATACTATTGTCATGTATTGAACAGAGTTCTGTCTAAAGCCGTTTCTTCCACTCCTTATGAGATATGGACTGAAAGGAATCAAAGTCTTAAATATTTTAAGATTTGGGGTTGTCCTGTTTATGTAAAAGTTATACAACAGGATAAACTTGCACCCAGAGATTACAAGTATCGGTTCATTAGTTATCCCATAAACTTAATGGGATACCAATTCTATGATCCTAATGAACGAAATGTGTTCGTTGCTTAGAGTACCATTTTCCAAGAGAAACAGTTTCTCATGGATCGTGAAAATTGTAAGAAGATTGATCTTGATGAAATCAATCAGAATGAACTATAAATAGAACCATGGGCTCAAGAGAAAATTATATATTACACACCCTCTACGTAGGTCATAAAGGATATCGAGGCAACCTGAAAGGTATGGTATGATACCTGAAGATACCTTTGAGATTTTATTAGTGAAAGAAAAGATCCTTTAACCTACAGAAAGGCAATATTAGATATTGATTCGGGAAAATGGCAAGATGCCATGAAATTTGAAATTGACTCTATGTATCAAAACCAAGTCTAGGACTTAGTTGAGCTTCCCGAAGAAATAGTTCATATTGGTTGTAAATGGTTTACAATTGAAAGCATAGGCCCGATGAGAAGGTAGAGACCTTCAAGGGCCGTCTAATAGTAAAAGGTTATACTTAACGACCAGGGATCAATTTTAAGAAAACCTTTGCACTAGTTGCGATGCTTAAGTCAATAAGGATATTATTGGCAATTGCTGGGTACTGTAATTTTGAAATTTGACAGATAGATGTAAAGATGGCATTCCTTAATAAATATCTCAAGGAAGAGATATTCATGGAATAGCCTAAAGGTTTTGTATCCAACCATTCTTCTAGTCTTGTAGGCAAATTGAAGAAATCCATTTATGGACTTAAGTAGGCTTCCTGAAGCTGGAATCTTCATTTTGATGAGGTAATCAGAGGGTCTAGTTTAATAAAAAATGAAGATAAGGCATGTGTATATAAAAAGATCAGAGGGAGCATGGTTGTCTTCTTAATTATTTATGTGGATGACATACTAATCATTGAGAATGATATCGGTATGTTACAGTCAGTAAAAAGTTACCTTAGTAAGAATTTCTCCATAAAAGATTTGGGAGAGGCTTCCTATAAATTAGGTATAAAGCTGTATAGAAATAGAGTTATGAGGCTTATAGGACTCTCCTAATCTTCGTACATTGATAGTGTCTTGGAAAGGTACAGTTTTAGTAACTGTAAAATAGTTAATGTACTTTTTAGACACGGCATTCATCTTTCAAGGAAGATGTGTCCTCAAAAGGAAGATGAAAGGATTAGAATGTCTAATATTCTTGATACATCAGTTGTTGGAAGCTTGATGTATGCCATGATGTGTACGAGACTTGATATCAGTATAGTTGTAAGTGTTACAAGCCGATACTAGTATGATCCAGGTGATAATCATTGGATGGCAGTCAAACAAGTCCTTAAATATTTTTAAGGTACAAAGAACAAGTTTTTCATATATGGAGAAAATGATTTACAGGTAATAGGATACACTGATTCAGATTTCTAATCTAATCTAGATGATAAAAAATCTACATCTGGATATGTGTTTATTCTTAATGACGCCTCCATAAGTTGGAAGAGTGTTAAATAGGGATCTACAGCTGATTTTACCATAGAGGTAAAATATAGTGCAGCTTCAGAAGTAGCAAAAGAAGCAGTGTAGATCAAGAAGTTTGTCGCTAAACTCAGTATAGTCCTAATTTTAGTGGATCCAATCCCATTATATTACGACAACAATGAGGTCATTGCATAAGTGAAAGAGCCAAGAACACACTCGAGATCTAAACATGTGGAGAGAAAATACCATATTGTTAGAGAGATCTTGGTTCGATGAGATGTTGTATTTTATAGAGTTGATTCTATAACTAATATAGCGAACCCACTCACAAAGGCCTTAACTCCAAATATGTTTGAGAAACACGTGGAGTCGCAAGGTATTAGATACCACTACAAATGACACTAGAGAAAGTGAGAGTAGTTGCAATTTGGGCTCATATGCCATCTTTATTTTGTATAAATATTTTATTTTCATACTTATGCAATAAATAAGTATTTCATTAAATCGCTAATTATTTTTATTAAGGTAAGATGCTTGCAACATTTCAAACATTATATTGATTTGAAAGAGTTTAGATCAGGTCTAAATAGTTACAATCTTCTCTGAAAAGGGACAAAAACTTGAAAATATACTAATAATGACATAGTTGCAAATAATTGCAAGAATTGCTAGGAAATGTTATTGTGCAAGTATGTTCTTAAATTATTTGTTCTTGATCTATTTCTATCGATACAGGTTTGTCGAGTGGAACTGATTAATATAGATATGTAGACCATGAGCTTAGTTAAAGCTCTTATAGATATAAAGGTATTCAGTAAGGACTAGATACTGAACAAGACTCAATCAGGACTTCCAATAGGTATCCAACAAAATAGTCAATAAAGGGTCTTCTCGAGTTGAGTAGTATTCGTGGTCTTTTGACTTGAGCACCACGGTGGGCTTGTGAGTGATCCACCATACTTAGGCTCCACACATGTCAGAGACCTTTCATTGTCTGACCGCTGAGTGTCACTAGGTATAGTATAATGTTTATAGAGTCTGTGTAGACATGGATCTGTCAGCTCATATGGGTGAGTTAAAAATTCAGATGCTCTAAGATTGTATTCTAGGAAGTCTTATGGCCATAAGTATTAAACCTAGGAAAGAGTTTCTTGTGGTATAAACAATATCGCAAAAGCGTTTGTGAATATTTTTTATCGGAATACGAATCAAGGAGATAAGTTTATGGTTGGGACTTGGCGGTGTTGATCTATATCTTCACTTTTCCAGGACATTGATGACGGAGGGATTATACGAATATGGATTAACCTCAACTTATATGGTTTAACTCGCCATTTTGTATTATCTATAACGTGTGTGTGTAGGGCGTTGGTTATGGACTTATAGAAATGTTCTGTGAGACAAAATGAGTGTAAGCCTAGGGAGTCTCACTATATGAAGTGTATGCGTTGAGCACGTGAGTAGCACCAGATCGAATTATTCAATTTAGGAAGTTTTCAAAAAAATATAAATTTATTTTAAGATCTCTCGGGGAGTAGCTAAGGTTTAAATGTTAAACCTAATATTGTGGCAAGTGAGACTTGACATTTTAATCTACTTAGTGTATGTATTAAATTATGTCAATAATTTGTATAGGTATTAAATTGAGCATCGGTAGATATAACTACTATTTAAATAAAATAATTATTATTTTGTTTAAATTAAATTAATTAGCCACTTATTTATTTCAGGGTTTTTTAAGGAGTAGCTAAGGTTTAAGTGTTAAACCTAAAATTGTGTCAAGTGAGACTTGACACTTTTATCAACCTAGTGTATATCTCAAATTATGCCAATAATTTGTGTGGGGTACTAATTTAAGCATTGGTAGATAAAGTTTTTATAAATAAAAAAAAAATGAAAATGAAATTTGTAATTCGGCGGAATCAAATGATTCATTCATTTCACATTTGTTTAATTTTCATTGGATGGAACAAAAAAACAAATAAAATGTGTTATAATTCAATTGGCCAAAATAATTGTAATGAGTTGAATTGAATTTGATTCAATTCACAATTTCAAATTGTAAAAACATGTCGTACATTAACAAAGTATAATGTTGCAAATAGAATCAATTTTATTACTAAGCAAACGTTGTAGTAGTTGTTGGCCATTAATTTTTGCTGTGTCATGTTCTGCCATTTCTTTTACACTTATCTATTTATTATTATTTTATTATTGATAATTGATGGTTTTTTCTCTATAAAAGGCCGAGCAAGTGTGAATTGTTAAGTGCAGAAAAAAATAATTTGTATACGGATTCAAATTCAATTAGAATGAATAGAAATTTTTTCAGAGGTTAAGCGTTAACCTTAATAATTTGGGAGACAAAAAATTATAAGAAATAATAGTTGTTTCAAATATTTTGATATAGAAATTATTATTCTAGTTTGAGGAAGTTCACCATATTCCTAACTAGAAATGTTCAAAGTACGCTTCGAGGGTGAGTCTCCTAATCTCATTAGTGTAATGAAATTATTTTAATATATATATTTATTAATTTCGCTACGTAACATGTTAATTTTAAATAGTTTAAAATGCACACAACACCAACATCATAGTCTTCCTCCTTTTATTGAAAATACAGATTCTATTCCCTATCATTTTGTTCCCAATCTCATTGAAGCTACTTTGTCATTCAAACCCCATTTTAGGAAACTCATCTCTAGACTTGTGCATCAATAAATTGGCCATAAAAACTTTGTATCATCACAAACATGTTCTTTGGTTGGTGTACTGAGATAGCACAAGAATACAGTGTTTTTTATGCTATATTTTAAAGGGGTGATGGCTTTGGCTTTGCCTGTTACTACTTTTTATGGCTAAACCTTCCCTATAAGAACATGAACACTTATTAATTTGTGTTGCCAGATTTTCCCGAAGCTTCTAAAATTTATGTGACCAAACTGGCTAATTATTTTAAGAGTTGCAGATGGAAGTGATTCATTTTCAATTATTCTAAGGAATCTGCTTGATGCAGGGGTCATAGAAGGAACCTCCTATTATCAGTTGATTTATCAGTTAATACACTTAGAATACCAAAAAATAGGCTTCAAAAACTCTTGATTCTTTAAAGAATACCAAGAATTTGATAATTAAGAGAAAAGTTTCTCTGCTTAAAAATTTTATTTAACACTTAATCTGAATTAATTAGTTTACAAGAACTTTGCAAAATATATAGTCTACAAAAAGATAAAGTCCTAGTTAAAATAGGTATCTTAATCCAAACTAACATATAGCTGATAAACATAATCACAAAACAAATAGTGTAATCTTGATAGTCTTATAAAAAAAACTAAAAAAAACCATAAAGATTTGTTTAATCTTGATAGAGTTGTAATTGGAATAGAATTCTATTAAATGCTGCCATCATTGGCCTTGCGTGCTGCATTACTACTTCTCTTGTGGATGAATGCTGGGAACTTGATGATATTGGACTAATGTATTTGAAGATAAAACCTGGTTGACCGGTTTAGCCAGTTAGTCTTGTTATTTCATCTATAAAAAGCAAAGCTCGATCTAGAAAAGAATACGGAATATCAGAAGAGATCTGCATAAATTGGCTTAACACAAAGCCTTGCAGTTCAGTGCTTTATATGTCATTTGGGTCACAGAACATAATAACTGCAACACAAATGATGCAATTGGCAATAGCTTTAGAGGCTTGTGGCAAGGATTTTATTTGGGTTGTTAGTGTTGGGATTTGTGCTTACGTGCCATCCCTTTATGTATGAATATTTGTTTAATATTTATACTAGTATTATTATTTCATTAAATCGCTAATTATATTTATATATGGTAAAATGCTTGTAACGTTTCAGACATTGTATGATCTGAAAGAGTTCAGATCTAGTCTAAATGAGTTTAGATCAGTGTTAAGAATTAGCAACTCTGAGAGTTATAAATGCTAAGAGTTAGCACTGATAAGAGTTATTAGGTTATAAGAGTCAGCGATATCTAAGGAGTTAGAGCCTTGTCTGAAATGGGATAAAGACTTAATAATATATTAGTAATGACGTAGTTGTAAAGAGTTGCAAATAGTGCTAAGAAATGTTATTATGCAAATATGTTCTCAAATATTATGTTCCTGATCTATCTTCATTGATGCTGGTCTGTCAGTGAATACCTTAATAAATATATAGATTGGTGTATGTCTATATCTAGATGGTCCAGATGGTTAGTTTTAGTAAACCATGAGTTTAGTAGATGGTCCAGTAAGGACTGAATATTGAATAGACTCACAAAGATCTTCAATAGACATCTCATAAAGCCGTCAATAGAGGGTCTTTCAAGTTGAGTAGTATTCGTGGTCCTTTGACCTGAGTGCTACGATGGGCTTGTGAGTGATCCACCATACTTTGGTTTCACACATGTCAGAAACCTTTCATGGTCTGACTGCTGGGTGTCGCTGGGTATGGTCCGATGCTCATGGAGTCCTATGTGCATAGATATGAGATCCATCAACTCATTTAGGTGAGTATTATATCCTAATGCTCTAAAGATTGTATCTCAGAAAGTCTTATAGCCATAAGCAATAATTTTCGGGAGAAGCGTTTAACCCTAGGGATAAATAATATTACAAAAGTATTTGAGAATATTATTTATTGAAATACAATTCTAGAGATAAGCTTTCAGTCGGGCATATGGAGATTTGACGGTGTTGATCTATATCTCTGGTCTACCCGAATATAAATGATGGAGGAATTATATGAATATGTTATAACCTCAACTTGTATGGTCTTATGCGCCGCTTTTTAATATCCGTAACGTATGTGTGGGGCATCGTTCATAGACGTATGGAGAAATTTCATATGACAATTCGGGCGTTGACCTTGAGAGTCTCACAATATGAAGTATACTCATTGTGCACTAGGGCAGCATAATGGATTGAACAGTTCCATCCTAAAAAATTTCAGCAAATCAAAAATATGTTTCGGGGTTCCTCGGGTTGTGCACTTATTTAGACTTAAATGTTAAGTATATCATTTAATTAGTTGACAAGAGTTATTAACTAATTATATGTTAACAAGTGGCACAGTTTTATTCCATGAATTATTTTACCATGAATTCACCCATTAACCATGTTAGTAAAATCAAATAAGGTAAATATTAATTATTCAAATAGTTTTTTAATAATTAAATAAAGATTATTTAAATAAATAAATATGATTTTATTTATTTGTTATTTTATTCCTAAATGGAAGACATACCTAATTTGAGAAATATAAATTAAATTAAGTGGAGCACTATTTTATGATTAATGGTTAATTTTATTAGACCATTAAAATTGCCACAAAAAATTATTTTGGTAGTTAGCCACTTAATCTAATTTTGGTGGAGCACTTGTAAAGTGTTGAGAGCACTAAAAATGGTTGAGTTTTATTTGTGTTAACAAGTGTGTGAATCAATTTTCGTGCAAGGATTGGGAGGAAAAAGAAAAGTTGGTTTTGAGAGAGTTTTTCAAAAAATAAAGACTTGTGAGAAAAACCAAAGGAGAAAGAAAAATAAATCCTTCTTATTTTTCTTTCAAGTAATACAAAACTTGTTGCTTTTGATTATACTACTGCTATTCTAGCTTCACAATCCCACCGGATTGTTGTGAACTAGAATTGAACAAAAGTGTACTTCAAGGTGAGCTCAAAGTTGGAGCAAAGAAATTTCGATTTGAAATCTTCATTGGAGGTCTTCAAATGTATGTTTTCTGTATTCTTAAGTTGTTAAGAATTGAAGTACATGTGTATATGTTGATTACATGATAAATTCCGCTGTCAAATTCGTGTATATGATACATGTGTTTAGTTTTTTCAATATGTACACAATCACATGTATACACCCTAAAATACGTCAACAGTTATGCCACCGATAGGCTTTGACATAAACTCTGAATTTAAAGCCAATGAATGGTTGCCTCAAGGATTTGAACAAAGAAAGAAAGTTTCAAGACGATAACTCATTGTCCATAAATGGGCACCTCAGGTGGAGATTTTATCCTATAAGTTTATATCTGCATTTTTGAGTCACTGCAGATGGAACTCTGTCCTTGAATCATAGAGTTATAAAGTGCCAATACTTGGGTGGCCTTTCGTAGTAGAGCAATTTAATAAGTCTAAGTATTTGAACAAAGAGATTAAGATTTGTGTGGAGGTTGCCAGAGGGAAGAGTTGTTAGATTCTGAAAGACGACATAGTGGCCAAAATTCAGTTGGTGATGAATGAGGTTGTTGAAAATTAGTGATTCAACAATTTTGCATGGGTAAACATTTTAAAGAATACCAAAAGGAGAGTCATTATGAAGTTAAGTATGCATTAGGTGTATAAGGGGGAAGCAAACAGAAAGCCAGAATAATAGATACTGTTCATGGAGAGCACTGTTCATAGTATGTACTATTCATCTGGTACTGTCACGGGTACTGTTCACACGGCAACTTAGGGTATTTTGTGTTTTGGCTCAATTGACTTCTTTAAGTAGAGTTAAGACTCCTACAAGTAAGAACTCTTATTCCAACTAGGTTTAGGGTTTCTAATGGTATTTTACTCACTATATAAACCCTTCTAAATACAAGAAAAGGACAAGTATCTAAAGTTTCAAGATGTAAACCATAAGAGAGAATAGGGTGTAACCTTTGGTGAATGTTTTCTTTTGGTCATTGAGTGAACAAAACAAATACTATAGATCTTTTTGGTTTAGATGTTCGGGCTATTCTTGTATTCCTTGTATAAATCTCTTATGAGATACTAAGAGGTCTTAGGGAATTCATGATGATCAAGGATAAACACTTAGGGATCTCTATGGGAGATACTAGGGTGATCTAGAGAGATACTATAGGTATTGCAGGTTCATTGATGATGTAAAAAGATACTTAGTGATCTATATTAATGAAAGAAGTTAGATCATGGATCCTCCATGGACGTAGACAATTTTGGGTCGAACTATGTATATCTTGTGTCTTGTTGATTAGTTTGTTTTCTTTATCATTATTAGTGTGTTGATCGTATGTGTTCATAGTTATAGCGTGAGTTAAGATTTTTACTATGTATAGAGTAAAAAGGGTATCAATGTTGTGGCTCAGTTGATGCCATAGGGGTGTCAAACTAAAAAGCACAACTTGATATCCGTAACAAAGATAAAAGAAACGAGAAAAAAAAGCTTCTAAAATTAAGGAGATTATTAAGAATGGTATTAAAAATGAGGAAAATTTTCAAGGGTCTTCTTTGAAAGCCATGGATCAATTCTTGAATGCTGCATTGATGATGAGGGAGACCAAAATGGGAGGATCAACCTACGAGATTTGAGGCATGTAAGAAACTCTCTTTGCTATTTCTATTAACCTATATTGATGTATCCTTCCGTGAGAGATCAGCTTTGATATTTATTTTAAGTCTTAATCTAAATTAGGCATATAAATGCAAATGTTTGAAATGTGATGAGTTGATCGATTAAAGGTCTATTTCATGCAAAAGTGTTGTGATTTTGAAACACTAATTATGAAACTAATGAAGAAGGATGCTTGTTTAACCATAATTCTCATATTCTTAAAAAAAATAAATTTAAAAAGGCAATTGAAGATGAACAAAGCTCTCATTTTAATTGAAGTAATGAACATACATTATACTTTCAAAATTTTCAATGTGTGAGATGCTTTCGTTATTTTATTATTTTACTATATAAATGAATAGAATAGATTAGGTGAGAAAGGCATATATATATTTAAAATAATGTACAAATATTATGGTAGTTGCACGATAAATCAAATAATAAAATTAAAAACCCTTTGAATATTTTATTTCATAATAAATAGTTTTGTGTCAAGTGACGACTCACCAAATTATTACTACAAGATTACTTCAAAGGAAAAAGCATATTTTACCTAAAAATTTACAAATTTTATGCTATTTATAAATGAGTTGGGAAGCACTTATTTAAATAGTCAAGTGATAAAAGACTTATTGTTCATTATTTTTCTATTAATGTGAAGAATTTGGGTTCCAATCCCCCTCTTCAATATATATAAAAAAAGAGTTAAGAAATTGTCACTTTTCTTCCTATTATTTTTTATATTAACTATTTACTCTTAATTTTGTTATATTATTTAGTTATTCTCTATTGTGAGAGAAAATATACTTTTTTAGGGTTATATTAATCTTTTTACATCATTAAATTTAAATAAACATATTATTTTCTCTTAAATTTATGGGTCAACCTAATCCTAAAAAAGAGGGTCTCCATCCCTTTTTAGGAACCCAATAACAAAAGAATTATAACCTTAAAATCGAAGAATCAAATCAGGAAATTAATATCCCTTAAATCATAATAATTAATTACTTTCCTAAAAGAACTCTACAACTAAGTTGTGCAACACCTATAAAAAGAGAAGCTCAACAAGAGATAATAGACATCAATCTCTCTACTACATGATTTTCTTCTGTTTCTTTTCATCTCTAATTTTATTTCTCTGAAATGGCATAATTTCTTGTAACTATGATGTAAAATTATTATTCGATAGTGTACATAAGTGAGCCCATCAAATTTGTTAAAGTAAACGTAAGCCTAATTTAGGTCAAACCACTATATATCTATTATTTTTCATCTCTTATCTTTATTTTTGTTAGTCTTAAATAATTATTCTTAATTAAAAAATAAATTTAACTCGTTAGCATGATAATTGTCCAAATTTTTGAGTCAATACAAACTATTAAAATTATGCTTAGCATGAGAATTGTCCGATGAGGTGGAACTCAAATTTTTCAATGGCACGCTTAACAGCTAAAATTTCTTTGAATGTGATGTGATAATAGATTTCTGAGCTGTTAAAGGCTCAACTTTTGTATCTATAGATTTGTCTTTTTTTCATTTTTTCTTCAATCAGAATAGCACTCCAATAAAGATCATTGGCATATGTCTGAATGATTCGTCATCCATCAGAGGGGATTTGTAAAGAAGGCAAAGTTGATGCAAGTTTCTTTAGTGTTTTGACAACTATTATTTGGTCTTCTGTTCAGGGGGGTGGTTTTTCTTTAACATCAAATAAAGTGGCTTTGTTACATGGGAAAACTTTGGAATAAAGTCGGCCATATAATTGATGATGCCGAGGAACTGCTATAGCTGTATTTTAGTGAGCTGTGAGTTGGAAAAAGTGAGGAGTTGTCTAGAAATGTGGGGCTGTAAAGCATATGCGCAATCTTGAATGTCTATACCGAGGAAATCAATTTCATGATGGCTCACTTAGCATTTAGTGGGTGAAATCATAATGACATACTGTTTTAGTAAGGTTCTAAACTGTAATAAAAGTCTATAGTGTGAATCTGCATCAAGTGAGAATAATAAGATGTCATCAATATAAATCAATGCACTATGTTGGATAGGGTCAAAGACTTTCATCATAGCCAATTGAAATAGAGACAGGGCTGTTTTTAAACCAAAAGGCATAATAGCCCACTGGTAATGATAGGCTGGTGTACAAAAAGCTATTTTGGGTCTATCATTTGGGTGGATGCCAAGTTACGAAAATCCTTATTTGAGATTAAACTTTGAAGACAATTTTACTTGAGTAATTTTTTAAAACAGAGCGGGTTTATTGGGTAATGGGAATTTGTCATCCTGGACGAAATGGTTTAAAGGTTAATAATTAATCACCAATCGGGGTTTTTCTCTAATTTGTTCACTCTGTTTATTGACGTAAAAGGTTTGACAGACTCATTAGGGAGATGTGGGCTCTATAAATCTTTCATACAATAACTGGGTTAACTCACTTGAGGCTAATTGTAAGTGATTTGAGTTTATACCCGGATGACTAGCTTTGGTAGGGCTAACATTATCACTTTTTTTTAAAGGAAGGGTAACAAAGAAGGTTGGGTTAGTCCATAAAGGATTGGGACACTTCAGAAGAAATTTAGTATGACTGTTTGCTACTGACTGGGCTTTTAATTGTTGGAAAACTGGGTTAAATAAATCAAAGGAAAAGTAGTTGGGCATTTGTGACCAAGAGAGAAAGTAATCCTTGAATTTAAGCCCAATGGGCCTGGTTTGGACTTTCTTTTCTAAGAGTTTTTTAATAAGATCAAATTCGATAATAATGTCTTTACTAGGGAGATCTGATCCAAGGAGTTTATGAGTGATTTTGAGGCTTGAAAAGTTGGTCATTGGTTGCACGGAAAGTTTGGTTGTATGGTTTCTAGTATTTTGGTGGGAGAATACAAGAGTTTAGAATAGATGCTGTTGCACCAGTATCGAACAATCCTAAAACTTGGATAGGATTGTCATACTTGGATGAAAAAAAATTTAGTTCGACTATAGCAACTGAAATAGCGATTGAAATGTGTTGTGCAGGGTGTGTTTGGATAGGATTGATATGAAGGGATTCAAAGATGGACTTATTGTCTAAGGAGTCTGACAAGGAGATAGTAAAAAGGGTATCACTATTAAGTTCACTATATTCAGAGAACAAAGATTCTAAATCATAATCTTTTGGATGATTTTGGGAAATTATTGTGATGTGAGAGAGCACTTTCTTTTCAAAGGCTTTCCTGGACAGTTTTTTGCAAAATGACATTTCTTTTTACAAGCAAAGCATTGGCAGATTTTCTTTTGAAGTATCATCTCTTTAGTTTCTTTGTGAAACGAAACTTCCTGTGGTACTTCTTCTTTTTGTGGGATGAGCAGTGACATTCATTCTTTAGACATTTAATAAGAAGATGAGGACCAGCATATACTTTTTGGATTTTTGTTCCCGTCTTATCGAATTCCTTAAAGAATTTATGCCTTGCACATAATTTGTCCAGAGCTGTAAGGATCGATTGCTGTATTGCACCAAGTGTGGCATTGGTCAGTGTGTGACCATTTACTTCAATAAGAATTAAGGCCTCTTTACCAAGTGGCTTTGGGACTAAATTGAGATAGGTTTGTTTAAGATTTGGGTCATCAATTCTAAGGACTTAATACCTTGCCATAACTTTTTTATAGTGTGATTCCAAATCCTTATGTTTAAATAAGCATCATTTCATCTTAAAGAATTCTTCTCTAGCTTTATTTGTGAAATGTACTTCTTCTCTAATGAATTCTGCGAAAATAAAACCTATAAATTGCTCCACAGTGGTGGCCAACTGGGTGATCATTTATTTGTACCTGCCAAGGTGGTGGAACCAGTATTTTAAGATACCTTAAAACTGAGCAATTACTCTTTGAATCACTTTTATGACAGTGATTTCTAGTTTTTGTTGCTCAGTGATACACTAGGCTTGGAACTTAAAAATTCTTTCAATCTATTTAGAGGGTGGAACGTCATCAAGAGTAAACCAATGACATTTTTCAGAATTGTCTAGTCTCATTGGTTTATGGGTTCTTGTTGGTTTAACTGGTGATGTGATTGTTTCATCGGATTCTGACTTGTTAATAACTTCTGTCTGTGGTTTAGAAGTTTGGGGATCTGGAGGGGTATTCATGAATTGAGGAAGGACAGGTTCTGAGATAGTGGTTTGTTTAACAGATTTTTCAGCAAAACTTTTAGCTTCTGTTGAAACTGTTTCTGATGAACTTGAGGTTGAGGAAAAGGTTTTTGATTGTGAATCGATATTGAGAGAAGAATGTGTAGTGCTATGAACTAGGATTTTGAGGAAGGAGGAAACATGATTAGTTTTGGGAATAGTATTTCAGAGACTGATACTAAAGGTAGAGTATTGGGTAGTTTGGGTTAGGGTTTTTATACTTGAGATGGTTCGGGTTCTTTTGCTATGGATCTATGGGTTTTGGCTGGATCTTTCTTCTTTTTTTGAGGGATTAGATTGGTGCTATCCCCAAAGATAGAACTAGAATATAGGGAAGAAAGGGTTGGTAGTGGTTGTGAGACTTTTAGAAAAGTGTCTACCAGTTTCTAGGGTTCTGTGAAATCTCTTTCATGACTTGCAAACTACATCTTTAAATTTTTAATTTGTTTCTCCTGTTTGGCAAATGGAAGTCTTTGTTGAATTAAGCTGAGAATTTGTGTATGTAATTACTGGATCTCTTTCTTTAAATCATTCAGAACTATCTAATGAGTTGATAGGCCTAAATCAATTTTTGTTTCTAGGCGATGTTAAGATTCTTCAATCCTTTAAAGGATTTAATTTTGTGCAACTGTATTTTGGGATTGCCAATTCAGAACAGCTTCTGTCGGAGAAACCTGGTCACACAAACCATCAGCTCGTCGAGTATTTAGGTTTTTCACTATCCATTATTGGACTATTTTTTCTTCTAGGTTTTGTTGAGGAGTTAATAAGGGAAACTCTTCTAAGAAAAACATGCAGATCTGAGGGACTAGTTTTAGTTGGTGTTTTGGGAAAAATTATTTGGGTTTGCATGATGTAAGGTTTTGATGGGTGAGGACTTCTGTTTGGCATAGGTGACATAATAGTCAAATTTTTTTAAGGGATGTCCCAACAATCCGACATCTGGATTAACCCTCAACCCTTTCTTTTACATCTTTAATGACAACAACTCCGCCGTTGACTCCCCTGGTCACTATAACTTATCTCCCCCACCTTGCAGCGCTCAATATCTCTGGCTTGTATCTGGCTCTTGAACAAAAGCCTGACCTATTACAGAAGTTTCTCGACAGGCCCGTAATAGTTCTTGGCATCGTTCTTATGGTGGTTTCGTTGGCCGATGCATTTTGAAGAACCCACGTGAGTTATTCATATTTTGAGCTGTGCGTTTCAATTAATATTTTATAGATTTTGTCAGCCTTTGGAGTTGAAATCTTAACATGACGAGATTATCAAGATTTGAATAGAATTTTGAGAGAGAATAAAAGCAGTGTCGTTTTGGGAAATTTTGGGAAACCCACAACCCACGTTTATGAATTTTCTAAATACACACTTACAACCTATGCTCTGTTAAACATAATGTGATCTGCTCACAGAGCTGAAACGACTGTAGCTCATTAGGTTCGATTCTATATCTTTTTTCAATACAATTATCGGCTATTTTGTGTAATAGTTTATTGGGAAATTGTGTAAAATAGTGGAAAAGATGTGAAAATCTTGATTCTACATATTTACGTATTTTTGTTAATGGTTCTAATAATCGAATAAGCAAAAATAGTTTTTAGTGAATTGAATAGATGCGAATTCATTTTAGTGCTCTGCTCAATAGTGGGTTTATGCATAAGAGTTGTTTTGCTTAATCTTCTCAATTTCTGTGTCGACTGTATTTATATGACAACAATAATAGAGAGTCTACTTTTGTAGTATCCAATCCCTATTAGTAATATTGGTGCTAGATTTTGGTATAAAGTAATGAAGGCACCGTGGGGTTACAGATTTTAACCCTCTTAGAAATATTTTTTTTTCTATGGTGCGCGTGAGAGATATTAGACCTAATTTGATAATTTCACATTCGGTTGAAGTGCCGGATGACCCTAGAATATTTTTGAAAATTTTCTCTATTGGCTTGGAAAAGGAAATTTTAATTTACTTAATGAATTTTTATTTAAGGGTTATGTATGAAACAAGCGTTTGTTGAGAAACACAATCCATATATTAGAGAATGGACCAATTATAGACAATTTCATGGATTGCCAAGTTGGGAATTCTAGTTAGTTCTTTTGACTATTCTGACTAAATAGTTGCAAAGGAACCAATTACATACTTAGTTTCCAACTAATGGCAAATTAGAAATTTAGAGTAAGTTGGGGGGCAAATTAGACAATTGAAAGAGCTCTATATATATAGTAGAAGTGTGTAGAAATTTCATGAGAGAAAAAGCAAACATCTTTGAGCAAGAGAAGCAAAATTCGGCCAAGAGAAAGGAGGGGCTGCTACAATAAAATTTCAAAAATATTTCATGATTTTTCATGCTTACTCAAGCTAAAATAGGGTTAAGTACAAGTTCCTAAGATTAATTGAAGACTCCATTAGTGAAAATTCAATAAAAAGGGGTAAGAAAAATATTATTTTGTGAGGTTGATATGTGAACTTTCAAGATTGCTTAATTGATGTTCTTGTGTGTATTCTTGGTTTAAATTGAGTTGAATTCTAGTATGGAGCTTGAAGGAGTCATCAAATTAAAGAAATTGGTAAGGTAAGAATTAGGAGTTTGGGTGACGTTGATGTAAAGACTTCAATTGGTTATAATTAGGGCATGAGAATGAAATTAGCTTGATTTTGATGCAATTGAAACAAGAAATTGAGAAAAGAAATGTGTTGAAATATAGGGTGAAATTCTGCTACTTTAGGAAAGTTAGGGTTGAGATGTGTTGTGGTTGAATTGTGGTGTATAAATGGTGTCTTATTTAAATTGAATGGATATGGTTGATGAAAAAATCAAAAATGAAGAAAGGGGGCATAATTATCCATTTTGGTAAGGTGAAGGGCAATTATGTCCAACCAAAGTTATAGGGTGTTAAGCAATTTTTAGGGTGTCGGATGGTGAGTTAGATTAGATTAAATGACTCCGTAAATAAAAATTGGAAAGTAGTATCCATCTGGGCTTTGTATGCCAATTAGGGCATTTAGTAGTTAAATGAGATTCTAGTGTTTGAATTAGTTCTAAATGTCATTTATGGCCTGTAGATGAAGAAAACCGAGATCGGTAACGGGAGCAGAAATTCGGAGCGAAATTGAGCTCAGAGCGGTTGTGAGTGAAAATCTGTCTTTTTTTTCTTTCGTTTATTATGTTTTCGCATAATGAAAATGTATGTTTTATGCGCTTTTAATGCATAAACATGATTTATGATTTTGATATATATATCTATAGATATGCCTTTACATGTTCGGTTTAAGAAATAGCCTTAAAATTATAACATTTGTTTTAAAGGCCACTGGTACCCTTAAATTGTAATGGTGGTGATGGTATTAAACCTGGTCGGTATATCCCGTACACATGGGCAGGTATTGGAGGTGTGTCACTAACTCAAGAAAGTCAGGTTATCGAGTCATGTGAGTCGCTCTATGTGTACGGGGTATTGTCTCGCTATATATAGGCGATGTAGGATTCCGCTGCATAGCTAGTGAGATGTCTTGAGATGTCACTGTGAGTGCTACTAGTTGAGGTATCCCGTGACCTACTCACGTGTATGGTGCTAGTTGAGTCGTTGCGTAAGTATAGAGCTTTGAGGTTACCATTGGTACAGTTTAGAAAGAAAATGACTGAGCGAGGGCTTTGCTAGTTTTCGATCTACCGATTGCATATTATGCGTTTATATGCACATACTAGTTATTATGTTGTACAGATTTTGGATATTGTTTACCGAAGATATAAATAAAACTCTCTCGGCAAGATTTCATCGGCATATGATGTTAGAAACCATTTACAGCTTTATACAAGTTTTAGAACACATGAATTATGCATGTCTTTTAGAATTTAATATTTATACAGAATTTTATTTTAATTCGAAATCTTAAATTCACTAACTAAACTCCTTTAGCTTACTCGTTTTGTGTTTTATATTTTTTAAACCCCCTTTTCAGGTGCAGGTCTCGATACGCAAGCTGCTGATTCTCCTACTACTGTTTAGTGGGCCAAATCTAAAGATTATTTTGTACATGTAAATGTGCTAAATAGCACTCTTTTTGCTTTTGGTATAGTACTTATAGGCATGTGTAATTGTACATATGTTTTGGACAAACATGAAAAGGTTTCGATATTATAATGATTGTTTTTACTTTTTATGAGTGTGCCAGTTTTGTGATTTTAATAAAATTATTGAGTTGAGTTGGATTGATTTTGAAAAGGACCGGAGGTCTTATTTGGTAGCATTGAGAAGTGTTTGAAATAAAAGTGTAATTTCTTTACAGGTTTTGTATTGGATTTTGAAGAAAAACAGGGGAAACTCTACCTATTGTTTTTAAAAAAATTTAAGATGTCATTTCCATGTATATTCCAAGATTTTCTCAGTAATAGTAAGAACTAAAAAGGGGTTCGCTTCGCAGAATTTTTTAACTTACCCAATTAAATTTTGAGGAACTTTTATTGGGGTGTCCGGCAGGGCTACTAGGATCTACAGTAGAGGGTCTCGGGACGGGTCCTGTCAAAGACGCCTTTTTATTGTGGTCTCCCACTCCTCATCTAGCAGGGCAGCTACTTACTCAAAAGAATATCAGAGTCTCCCTCTTTTCTTTCGCCTTTCCGAAGCTCGAACTCAAGACCATACTGAGTTCCAAGGCCCTTAAGAAGCTCCTCTAGTACCAAAGGGATAGCCGCCCTACTAGATGAGAGGTGGGGGCCCATAATTTTTGTGGGTTGTTTCATGCCATCGACAGAGAGAGATAAATGGTTAATTGTCTCATGCTAGCAACGGAGAGATAAATGGTCAATTATGGTCCTTACCTAAAGGTACCACTACATTGGGTATTCCAGTTAGAACAGAAGCCTACTTATATACACTGATATTTGTAAGTAGATAAAGTTTACTTTCCTGGTTTCAATATGTTATGTTTGTCTTTGTCTGAGAAGCATTAACAACTTTTTAAATTTTGAGCTGCTCAAATTTCAAGTTGATTGTTATTAGTTATAGCTTTATAAATTAGCTTTAATATCATAGATTTTCTGGCTTTTATTTTGTTGAGTGTATTCATTTTATAATTGAAAATAGTATATTAACAATATCTCTTGTGCTCTCTATTAGTTGAATTAGACTTAACTTAGTTGTTTGGAGTAATCAGTATGGGAAATGATATTGCCAGTCGCTCATTTATATTGCTTATATGAACTGTGTTCATTAAATTGTATAAGCTGAAGATGTAACTCATTCTAATAGGCACCTAGCAATTGTTACAAGTGGCGGCTTGAATCAGCAAAGAACAGGGACAACTTTCTGAGCTTTTCATGTAATATAAGCTTTTCTAATTCATCTTTTAATAGGCTTGTTTGATTGAACCAATATCAGGGGTTTAATAGCTGCAATAGTTATTACTTTATTTATTTATTTTCCAAATACAAATTAGTTGTCATGAAGTCAAATCAGTCAACTTGGAATTTTAACTGATTAATGTTACTAGCAAAAGGTTGCTGATAGGGTTGCATAGTGCAATGCAATAGAACATGAATTTTTGGTCAATTCGGTTAAAAAATATTAAATGTTACTCTTTCCTTATTTATTGCCCGTAGCTTGTGAATGCAATGGCCAGAAAATTGTGTTGTTGCCGTGTTGCTTCTTTATTATGGGATAGTTATAAATTGTTTATTGTATGATGCCAAGCTTGCTAAGCATACCATTGGCGGATTGTAGATGCTATTGTTGCCCCCCGTATTTTGAATGCTACTCTTGTTATTCCAAAGCTGGACCATACGTCTTTTTGGAAGGATGCTAGGTGCTTAAAGACTCGGTTGCATTTTCTAGGACATCTTTAATGCAACAAATTGACAGTTTCTTATGGCTTTCCAAGTTCAAAATGATTGTATAAATGTATATTTGAATCATATATATTGTATAAATGCAACTGAGCTAGCTTGCTTGTAGGACCATATATATAATTATTTGAATAATAGGTGCAAATACACTTGAAGGCAATTGGATGTAAAAAATGAAATAACATGTACTCTGCCAAGTTACATTGAGTAATACTACTTATCTGGGTAAATTTATCTCTTGTGCATACATCTTGTGTGCATCTTGATGCGAATGTTGCTGCTGTTGAAAATTTTATAGAGATGATGTATTGTGGATTAGTTTTTTCTAATATATTGTATCAATTCACATTCTCACAACCACCTCATAAATCCATCTCACAGTTGTCACTACTAGGATCACTCTCCAATTCATAATCAACGTTATTGTATCATGCTTCAAGCTCACCCAGGTATGATTCAAAGTAAATTGTTGTTTTCTTCATAAAAAGTCTTATGCATGCAAAAGAATAAAAGTATTTTTCTTGTCTTTTTTATTCTTTCTTGAAGCCATGTTGTCATTTAATTGCATCAAATTGACATTTGTATCTTTATTTATTTTTACCATTTCTTTAACTACAACAGTTAAGTAGATGTACATGAGTCTGCAAGGGGGTGTGCTTGCTTAAATGATGAAGCACTGGAAAAACTACCAGCAGTTAAGCAGATGCATCAGCCACCAGTAGAAGTAGCCCCCAGTCGCAATAGCCACCACCAACAGCTACCAGCACAATCAACAGCAGCCATGAGATTTCATTTAATGATACTAACACTACTACAAATTATACTGGTATCGCAGATTTTGTTCCTGCTGATATTGAGACTTCGGGAATGATAGTTGTTGTGTGTCAAGCATTTCTTATAATATTTTATCTAATTGATAGAAGTCTTTTAGTAACATGAACCCAATGGAATTTGCTTAAGAGATATATATTTCTTTATGTGAGAATATTGATGGAAAATTATTGGGATATGATTTGGAGATCAAGTCAAGTGCATAGGGTGCGCAAGGATTGAAGACGGATGCGAAAAGAGGCGAAAGACAAAGGGAACAATGGCCAGGCGTGGGCGTTGCGGAGACCAGGGCTGGGCGCCGCAGCACCCAATCTAGAATGTGAGCGCCGCAGTGCCAGGCAACGAGCGCCGTGGTGCCAGGTAACGAGTGCCGCGGTGCCAGGCAACAAGCGCCGTGGCACTCAAACGGGCGCACCAGCGCCACGGTGGTGAAAGCTAAGCACTACGGCGTTGGATGCGTGAACAGTATCCCGAAATAAGAAAATCACTTTATTTCGTCTCCCACTTACTTCAAGACTCCCTAACCGACTCCCACACATTTAGGATAAACTTAAGATGTCTCAAAGCCTATATAAAGGCTATCAATTGGCTTGTAAACACAATCTAAGTGATCATTAACAATCTTTGTGGTTCTTTGTGAGAGAAAATTTCTAGAGTGCAAGAGAGAGTTTTCTTTATGATCTTTCTTGTAAAAAGGCATACTTTGTGAGTGCTTTGTGATACATAATAAGAGAAGAAAGTGGTCTTGATCTGCCGTGAACGTAGGCAAGTTGTCGAACTACATAATTCTTTGTGTGTTCTTCTTCTACCTTTTCTCTCTTTATTCCTTAATTACTTATTCTGTATATATTGCTTGGGTGATTTTGCTTGTTTGTGTGCTTCCACTTCAATAAACTGGTATCAGAGCTTGGTTCTAAGCAGACATGGCCACACCCAAGTATAAGGTAAAGAAATTCAACGGTACGAATGACTTCAATCTGTGGAAGATGAAGGTTAAGGCATTGTTAGTGAGCCAAAGGCTTAGTTCGGCATTAGAGGAGACAGCAGCTCCATCTAGTGATGAAGAGAAGATGTCAAAGTCATCTAAAGCTGAAGCAAAAAGAAGGGACATTCAAGAAAGAGCTCATAGCACAATCGTTCTATCATTGAGCGATGAAGTACTAAGGGAAGTAGCAAGTGAGACGACAGCAATAGGTCTTTGGAAGAAGCTTGACTTTCTTTATATGAGAAAATTGTTGGCCAACAAATTGCATATAAAGAAGAAGTTGTATCAGCTGTCAATGTCAGAGGGGACGCCAATGAAAGATCATATAGACGCCTTTAATAAGATCATCCTTGATCTTGAGTCTATCAATATCAAGATAGAAGATGAAGATAGAGCAATTATCCTACTGAGTTCACTCCCAAAAGTTATGAGAGCTTTGTTGTTACGCTACTCTACAGCAGAGAGAGTTTAACGATGAGTAATGTGAAATCATCATTAAATTGAAAGTTATTAAGAAATCAGATTGAGGGCAATGCAAAAGCTTATCTGTAAGAGGAAGACCCTCATATAGAGATGGGAAGAAAAAAGGCTCAAGATTGAAGTCTATAACTTTTAGGAGTGCTATTGCTGCAAGAAAAATGGGCACTTCATAAAAGACTGTCCGGAGAAGAGAGCACAAGACAAGAAGAAAACGGATGTTGCGCTTGCCTTTGATGATAACTATGACTGCGTAGAAATACTCGTCGCTATTGATGGTAAGAACTCTGAACAATGGGTTCTTAATTCTGGTTGCACTTTTCACATATGCCCGTACAAGTCTTGGTTTACAAATTTCCAGCCCATTAGTGGTGGTAAGGTCTGAATAGGTAATGACATTGCATGTCAGATGATGGAAATTGGTAATGTTAAGCTTAGGCTATATGATGGGCGAGTGAGAGAGTTGACAGATATTAGGTATGTTCCTGACTTGAAGAGCAACTTGATCTCACTAAAGACTCTAGACCAGAATGAGTGTTCCATCAGGATCGACAGAGGGACTTTAAGAGTTTTGAATGATTCTATAGTGGTGATGAAAGGATAGAAGCGTAAAGGTGTACATGTGCTTAAGGGTGAAGTCGTTAGTAGTTCTGCACTATTCTCTGTAGATGATGAGAGTATGCAAACTAAGTTATGGCATCTTAGACTGGCACACCTAAGCGAGAGAAATCTAAAAGAGTTATTTAGTCAAAATGTGTTTGGTGAGGATAAGATCCAGCCCTTAGAGTTTTGTGAGCATTGTGTGCTTAGGAAAGTACATAGGGTGAGGTTTAGTACCGGTGAGCACAAGACTAAAGAAACTCTTGACTACGTATACTCGAATCTTTGGGTACCAGTTCAAACAGCTACTTGTGGTAGTGCCAGGTATTTTCTCAGTTTAATTGATGACTATTCAAGGAAGCTGTGGGTCTATGTATTGAAAAGCAAGGATTAAACGTTTGAAGTATTCAAAACTTGGAAGGCTCTTGTTGAGAATCAGACTGCCAAAAGGGTGAAGAGGTTGAGAACTGACAACGGCCTTAAATATTGCAATAGAGAGTTTGATGGATTTTATGTTAAGCATGGGATTATGAGGCATAGAACGGTAAGATCAACACCACAACAGAATGATGTAGCTGAGAGGATAAATAGGACCCTACTTGAAAGGGTTAGATGAATGCTTACCAATACGAAGATGTCCAAGATATTTTAGGGAGAAGCTGTAGTGACTGTAGTTTACTTGATTAATAGAAGTCCCTCATCAGCAATTGACTTCAAGATGCGAGAAAAGAAACGGTCTAGAAATTCTCCGAAGTATGATCACCTCAGAATATTTAGCTGCCCTGCCTTTGTACATGTTAAGAAGTGGAAGTTGGAACCTAGAGCTATCAAAGAGGTATTCATAGGATCTCCCAAATGAGTAAAAGGATACAAGGTGTAGTGTAAAGACTTGACACCACCAAGGAGTATCATAAGCTGTGACGTAACGTTCGATGAGATGAAGATGCTGAAGGCCTCCCAAAAAGATGAGAAAGAAGAACCTGTGCCCAAGGAAGACTCAGTACCTAAGTCAATAGAAGTTGAAGTGGAGCCTAAAAGTAGATCTGATATGCCCCCAGATCAGCACTTCAACGAGGAGATCCTTGAAGAAGAATCAAGAACACCGGCGAGTTCTTCTATGACTATCCAAAGAAAGACTAAGACTCCTAAAATAGAACTTGAAGAGTACCAGTTAGCGAAAGACAAGCTAAGGAGAACGATTAACCCACCAGTCAGGTATGCACAAGCAAATTTAATTGTTCATACTTTTAATTCTACTTACACTCTTGAGTATGATGAGCCTAGGACATATGGTGAGGCTATGAAGAGTGAAAACAAGAAAGAATGGCAACGGCCATAGAAGAAGAAATTAGTTCTCTTAGGAAGAACAATACCTGGAAGTTGGTAGAGAGACCTCAAAAGAAGCTAGTCGGGTACAAATGGGTGTATAAGGTGAAAGAGGGAATAACAGGGATTGAATTACAAGACTCAAGGCTAGGTTAGTAGCACAAGGTCTTACTCAGAGAGAAGGAGTCGATTTTCATGAGATATTCTTTCCAATTGTCAAGCACACATCTATTAGGATTTTGTTAGCTATGTGTACAAACCTTGATTTACATCTAGAGTAGATTGATGTAAAGACAGCTTTTCTACATGGAGAGCTTGAAAAGATGATATACATGGAACAGCCGCAAGGGTTCGAGGAGCCTGGAAAAGAAAATCATGCTTATTTGCTAAATAAGTCATTATACGGGTTAAAGCAATCACCTAGACAGTAGTATATGAGATTTGATGAGTTTATGATGGCTTGTGGCTTTAGTAAGAGCAAGTATGACGGATGCATGTACTTCAAGAACATAAGTTATGGAATGATGTATTTACTTCTATACGTCGGTGATATGTTGATCGCATGCAAGAATATGAAAGAAATACAGAAGCTCAAGAAGCAGTTAAGTGGCAAGTTTGAAATGAGGGACTTGAGAGCAGCGGAAAGAATTTTGGGTATGGATATTGTGAGAGAAAGAAAAGATGTTATCTTCTTGTCCCAACAGCGATATATAGATACATGGCAAATCTGGGTAAAGATCACTGGCTTGCAGTAAAGTGGATTCTGAGATATCTCAAGGAGACGTCAAATCACAGGTTGATATATAAGAGGGATGAGGACAGCAATGAAATGATAAGAGGGTATGTAGAATCAGATTATGCAGGTGATCTAGACAAAAGAAGATCATTGACGGGTTATGTATTCATAGTGTTCAGGTGTAGTGTGTGTTGGATATCAATTCTACAACATGTGGTTGCACTCTCTACCACAGAGGCGGAGTACATAGTTATTGGTAAAGCTATCAAGGAGGCCGTGTGGTTGAAAGGCATATGTGCGGATGTATTGGCTAGTGAAGATGTGAACACCGGTGTATATTGTGACAACCAGAGTGCCATACACCTAAGCTAGCATCAAGTGTTTCATGAGAGGTCAAAACACATTAATGTGAGGCTCCATTACATTCGAGAGATTGTCCAAAGTAGTGAAGTTAGTCTAACAAAAATAGCATCGTCTAAAACCCTATTAATATATTGACTAAGCCATTGTCCTTGGTTAAGTTTGTCATATGCAAGGACTTAACCGAAGTCACTACTTTGTGAGGGTGACCGAAGATGCAGAAATGAGAGATCAAGTTACTTTTGTGGATGATTTTGAATCAAGAAGGGAATTTGTGAGAATATTGATTAAAAATCATCGAGATATAATTTAGAGATCAAGTCAAGTGCGTAGGGTGCGCAAAGATAGAAGACGGAAGCGAAAGAAGGCGAAAGACGAAGGGAACAGTGGCCAGGCGCGAGCGCCCAGTCCAAAATGTGAGTACCGCGGTGCCAGGCAACAAACGCTGCAACGGTAAGACCTGAGCATCGCGGCGCTGGATGCGTGAACAGTATCCTGAAATAAGGAAATTTTCTTATTTCATCTCCCACTTGCTTCAGGACTGCCTAAAATGACTCCCACACATTTATGGTAAACCTAGGACATCCCAAAGCCTATATAAAGGCTATCAATTGGCTTATAAACACAATCTAAGTGATCATTAATAATATTTATAGTTCTTTGTGAGCGAAAATCCCTAGAGTACAAGAGAGAGTTTTATTTTTTAATCTTTCTTGTAAAAAGGCACACTTTGGGAGTGCCTTGTGATTCATAATAAGAGAAAATAGTGATCTTAATCTGCCGTGGACGTAGGCAAGTTGCCAAATCACGTAATTCTTTGTGTGTTCTTCTTCTACTTTTTCTCTCTTTATTTCTTAATTACTTATTCTGCATATATTGCTTGAGTGATTTTGCTTGTTTGTATGCTTTCACTTCAACACTTTCTAACCAGATCAATGTTTTAGAATTTGAAGATGCATTATTTAGATGAGGATTAGTCATAATATAATAGTTGGCACAGGTTTTAGATTCGTTTTTTTCTTAAATATTTGCTTATAATATCGAATTTTAAGAAATTACTACCCTATGTTGGAAATTTAAGTTTGTAACTTGGCGTTGAAACAAGTTATAGTTGAACTCTATTGTATTGCCTCTATTTCTTACTGGTATTTAGGGTATTATTGTTACTTCAAATTCCTCATGTTGAAGATTTAAGATTACTCAATATAAAAGTTTAATTTATATAGATTTTCTTTACATGTTATAGGAGTTCCAAGTGAATTAATTAAGGATTTAAGATTTGTTGCTTTAAATGCTGGTAATCCTACATATATGGCCAATCCCATCTTATTAGAATGGTTCTTGTGAATCAATGGAGTAGTTCAATGCCACAAATCATTATAACAGAAAAATCAATGAAGCTTTTTGGTTCATCGATGGAATTCTTGCCGAGAATAGGTAGTTAAACATAGCAGAAGACCTTGAATACTTGTCCCCAAGAGATGCCAATGAATTTAGCACAAACATATCCTGCATTGTTGCAGGGTCTTTTGTGCATAATGCTAGCCACTTATTCAATTTAATTATCCTAGTAAATGTGCTTATGGAACTATCTTCATCTTTTAAGATTTAGTTTGAAATGCTTTGTATAGTTCATGAAACTTAATTTGGATGGTTTAACAGTTGTAGTTTTATTTATAAATAAATAAATAATTTGATATTTATTTAAAAGTGATATTTATGTATGGATTTGTAGTTTATAAATAAATCTAAAATTTTAGTCTAATAATTCAAATTCAAAATTGTTAAAAAAAATTAAAATTAAATACAAAATCTCTGATACCACAAAGATAGCGATTTACTAATATTACGTTGTTAGCAATTCTCTGATACCATTCATTGATACCGTAGTGTCAGATAATCACTAATACCACGGTGTCAGCGATTTGCTAATACCATAGTGTTAAAGAATTTCTTATACTGTACTGTTAGTGATTTACTGACACTTAACTTAGTATCAATAAATTTTTATTTGAGCAACATTGTCACTATTTTATAATGTCAGTAAAACCATTCACTGATATTATTTTAGCGTCAATGAAGGCTAGTTTTATAATAGTGATGGGTCCTTCTCCCAATGCCAGTATTCTTGATTGTTTCTTATAAAACGATCAGAATTTACTAAAATTTACCGTGATTTTGCTTAGATGATTAAAACTTAGTTCTTTTGTCCTAAATATTTATTGGGAGAAGCTACTTTGACCATTGTCTTTACCGTTAATCTTGTTCCTTCTTTTATCATATAGAACAAGTCACCTTATGATTGTCTTTATAAAATCTTACCTACTTACAGTCTCCTCAAAGTATTTGGTTGTGTCTATTTTGTTCTTCTTCAAAAATATGAACACACTAAACTCAAGCTATATACTCGATTATGCTACTTCTTATGATATAAGATAGAACATAAAGTTTATAAGTGTTGGGATCTCATATCTAACCGTCTTTGTATCTCTCATCATGTAGTATTTCTCAAGAATAAAATATTTTTCTCTGTATTTAACTTTCATTTTGTCTCCTCTTGTTTCACAATTCTTTGCAGATAATACTATTGATCTTTTTTTTATACTTCACACACAGATACTTCTTCTGAGTTTCATACATGTGAATCTGTTTATACGATGCCTATTTTTGAGCAACTTACCTTGTCCGAATGATCCACTCTAGACATTTTTAGGCCTTGTCTACACTTCCTCTGAATAGCCTCAATCTTATTCAGAGGTTAGCTTTAATCTTGTTTGATAGCAAGCAATGACAGAAGAATTGCAGTCTCTTGAGAAGTCGCATACTTGAGATTTTGTTACTTTTATACCTAATAAAACTGCCATTAGATGAAAATGGGTCTACAATATCAAGATTAAGTCCGATGGGTCTATTGAGAGATATAAAGATCGTCTTATTGCAAAGGTTTTACTTAAGAATATGAGATTGATTATAAAGAAATATTTGCCCTAGTTGCTCCACTTACTTTTGTTCGGAGTTTGTTAGCTGTTGCTGTTAGTCGTGGATGGTCATTATTTCAGATGGTTGTAAAAATAATTTCCTTAATGGTGATCTCATTGAATAAGTATATATAAAACCTCTTCTTAGTTATCCACACCCTCTAGGGAAAGTCTGCAAACTTTGACATGCTCTATACTGCCTTAAACAAGATCCTTGTACATCATTTGTAAAGTTTAGAGAGACTATTCTTTAGAATGATTTTCAGTCTAGTCCCTATTACTCAGCTCTTTTTGCTCGCAAGATAGCACGAGGTTGTGTTCTACTTCTTCTTTATGTTGCTAACATGATTATCACGGGTGATTACCTTTTTGGTATTTCCACTCTCAAGACCTTTCTTTAGCAACACTTTAAAATGAAAGATCTTAATACCCTTAGTTATTTTTTTAGGCTTGAAGTACTGTCTGATTCTACCAGGTATTATCTCTCACAAGCTAAATATGCATCAGATCTACTTGCTAGAACTGGCTTGACAGATAGTAAGACTGTTTCTACTCCCCTAAAGCCTAATACCAAACTTCAGTCTTCTGATGGTTTTCTCCTTAATGATACCACTCTTTATCACCAGTTAATTGGTAGTTTTGTTTATCTCACTATCACTCGATCAGACATTGCCTATGTTATTCGTGTTGTCAATCTATTTATGGTCACTCCTTGTACTTCTCATTTTACAGTAGTTCTTCATATTCTACGTTATCTCAAGGTTACACTTTTTTATAGTCTTTATTTTTCTACTCATTCTCTCATTATATTGTGAACTTATGCCGATGCAGATTGGCCAGGTGATTATAAGATCGACGATCAACTACATGGTTTTGTCTTTTCTTAGAAGATTCTCATCTTTCATAAAAAAGTAAAAAAAAAAAACAGATAGCTACTGCTTGTTTTAGTACTGAGGTTGAGTATCATGGCCTTACTGATACTACAAAAGAAATTGTTTGGCTTCAATGGCTTCTTGGAGATATGGTATTACTCACTCTGGTGCTACACCTCTTTATTGTGACAATTAGAGTGCTATTAAAATCACCTACAATGATATTTTTCATGAGCGGACTAAGTATATTAAGACAAATTTGTACTTTGTTCAGCAACATGTTTCTCAGGTTACTATTATGCTTCACTCCTCTGAGGATTAACTTGTTGATATCTTCACCAAACCTCTGCTTCCTGACCGTTTTTATACTTTGGTCTCCAAACTTAAGCTTGCTTCTACTCTGGCATCTTGAGTTTGATAAGGGGTATTAAAGAATATTCCCATGATATTCTCACTCTTATAATATTCCCTTATTCTTACTATAAATATTGTAATTAATGTAAAATATTCTCTACTTTTTATTATTCTAAATTTCTTTTTTTGTATTTGGCTTAAGACTATATAAAGGTCATCCCTGTACATTATTTTATATAGTTAACAGTTTATTAGGATGTTTGAGACAACTTAAAAGTCTTAAATTTGAGATAAGTTGTATTTCTACTGCAGCAACACAACTAGAGCTTTCAACCCTTTGATGCCAACGTTTAAGAGCTGCGGTGCTACGACCTGGAGCTTGGGTGCTATGATGCCACAAACTAAGCATTGTGGCACCCTAGGTTCTACTTTGGGCATTGCAAAGATGGCCTTCCAGCGACGTGGTGCCCATCTGTTTTCTTGTACTTTCTGGCCTCTTCTTGCCTTTGCACCTTCTTTGCATATCTCATACTCATTAACTTGACTCCAACTCTATTTTCAATATAATTTTTAATCATATTGTCAGAAATCCCTTTCTTGATTCAAAATCATCCACAAAGCCTTCAATACTTTCATCTTCGCATCATCATCACCCTTATATAATAGTGACTCTGGTTAAGTCCTTACATAGGACAAACTTAACCAAGGGCAATAGCTTAGTTAATATATTTGTGAGATTTTCAAACAATAAAATTTTTGTTAGACTAATCTCACAACTTTGAACAATCTCTCTATAAAATGGAGATGCACATTAATATGTTTTGACATTTCATGAAACACTTAGTGCTTACATAGATGTATGGCATTTTGGCTATCACAATACACATTGGTGTCAATATTTTCAATAGCTATATCTTTTCGCAAATACCTTTTAATCACACGGCCTCTTTTATAGCTTCGTCTTTAACTATATACTCCGCTTTCATGGTTAATAGTGCCACCACATGTTATAAAATTAACCTCCAACACACACTACACCCAAACACTGTGAATATATACTTAATCAATGACCTTCTCTTGTCGAGGTCACCCGCATAATCTAAGTCGATATATCCACTTTCTATTTCACCCTCATTCTCAGCTTTTTTATATAGCAAACCTTGCTTTGACATTTTATTTAGATATCTCAAAATCTATTTGACTGCAAGCTAGTGATTTGTCTCTAGATTTTCTATGCATCTACTCTTAACACTCATCGCTTGTGCTATGTTTGGTTGTGTATAAATCATTGCATACATAATTCTCCCAACAGCACTAACGTATGGTACTTTACTCATCTGTAGTTTTTACTTTTCGGATTCTGATGATTGTACTATTGAAAGTTTGAAATATATGGCAAATGAATGGAGACAGCTTTTGTATTAGACATACTAAAATTTTCAAGTATCTTGAGTGTATATCTCTACTGTGACAAGAAGATAACATCTTTTATTTCTTTCACAATATCCATACTAAAAATTCTCTTTACGGCTCTCAAATTCTTCATCTCAAATTCGCTACTCAACTACTTTTTTAATTTCTGTATTTCTTTCATATCCTTACATACAATTAGTATATCATCTGTATATAGAAGTAAATAAATACTAAACCCATTACTCAGGTTCTTAAAGTATACACAACTCTCATACTTGTTTTAATTGAACGCACAAGTCATCATGAAGTTATTAAATCTCCTATACCATTGCTTAGGAGATTGCTTTAATCCATACAATGACTTTTTCAACAAACAAGTATAATCCTCTATATCAGGTTCTTCAAACCCTTGTGGTGTGATATGTATATTTTCTCCTCTAGCTCTAAATGAAAAAGTTATCTTTACATCCATCTATTCTAGATGTCAATCAAGGTTTACAAACATAGTTAACAAAATTCTAATAAATATATGCTTGACTACTGGTGAGAATATCTCATAAACGTCTATCCCTTCACGCTAAGTGAAACCTTTTTAGTTTAGCTTCAAACCTTATAGGTTATACTCCCGGTATCCCCTCTGTAACCTTGTACACCCACTTGCACCTAACTAGTTTCTTACTTTAAGGTCTTTTCATTAATTCCCAAGTTTTATTCTTGAGAAAAGAACTAATCTCTTCCTCTATGATCTGCTGAATTTTTCACTATTCTCACTCTTCATAGTTTCTTTATATGTCTTAGGCTAAAGGCATGAGCAATTAAGTCTACTTGAGCATAACTTATTGGTAGATTTGTCGTTCGCCTTAACTTATCTTCGGCTAGTTGGTACTCTTCAAGGGATGGCTTTGGGTAGACGTTAAAGAACTAACCGATGTCTTTTATTCAACTTCAAGAGATGACTTATTAAAGTGTTGATCTGGGGGCATCTAAGATCATTTTTTAAACTCCACTTCAATATTAACTATTTTTGGAGCTAAAACTACCTTAGCCACAGGCTCTTCCTTCACTTTTTCTTAAGGAATTTTCAACATTATTGTCTCATCGAATGTCATATATTTACTCATAGTACTCCTTGGTGGCTTTAACTCATTTCACTATACCTTATATCCTTTCACACCTTCGGGATACCTTATGATTATCCCTTTCAAGGCTCTAGGTTCCAGTTTGTCTTGCTTTATATGTACAAAAGCTAGACAACTAAATATTTGAAGGTAATCATTCTTAGAAGGGCTACCTAACCACTTCTCTTTTAGTGTCTTAAAGTCTACTGCTTGGGAAGAACTTCTATTGATTAGGTTGGCTGTCGTCACTACAGCCTCACCCACAAAATGCATAATTATGCATATTAATATCACCTTCAGATATTCCGTTGCCATAATATTCAAGGAAAATTATTCTTGTTGAGAGATTTTATAATTTAATTATTTGTATTCACACATTCTCTTTTGACCTTTGCCACAATATAAGATAATTTTAAAACTGCTCTATGGTTTGTGTCATATCAATAACCCTATATTGACTCATACAAACACTTTTCTTCAAGCACATAGCTCATATTTGTGCTTCTCACCCCTCAATCCTTTTGCATCCCTTTTTAGTATTTCTTCTTTTGCCTTCCATGAATATCCCTTATTTTTCTAACAATCTCAAGTCTACTAAGTTTTTACGAGATTAGAAACAAATCTTATACCTAGTCACTCTCTTGCCTTTCCACTATATAGTCTCAATCGTATTCTACAAATCCTTTATGACTTAGTAAAAGTCATATCTCAACCCTTAATGTATCTTTTTTTTAAAAGCAACCCTTATGTATCTACCATTGGTAAATAACGATTCTCTATGACTCATATGAAAATAATACTCTAGAACTAAAATAGTTCATTCATCAGACACACGTTTCTCCAAAAGTTCTCATACTATCAAGGTCTTTATCTAGCCATTCTACAGACTTGTAAATTTACCTTTCCTTTATCTTAGTCTTTCTCTCTAGATTATCCCTTATCAAGTGCCCTAAGCACCCTTTTGGATCTATCCTTCAATATTGATTGTTCTTCTTTTTCATTCTTTATTTTATGTCCAATCTTAATAATTCTTCTAACTTAGATCTACAAAAAAGAAAGTAGACCCAATCAACATTTACTCTTTACCAATAGAACATAATGTTTGTGACAAATGGTGGGTCTCTTGATATTTTAGTCACAAAATTAATAATTAGAAAAGAAGATAGTGATAATGATGATTATAAAGAAACATATTAAGATTCTATTTAAAATTATTATAGTATAGCTTACACTCAATTGATCATGAATGAGCTTTATATCTATTATTACCTGAATTCAATAAAAAATAAAGGATAAATATTTGTATTTAATGGATAAGATTTTTCATCCCTATTCAAATTGTTAAAAATAATAAATTTTGGTATTGTCATTTAAAAATTACAATTGTTATAAAATAAAAATATTACTTATTAAATAAAAGTAGATATAATACTTAGTAAAAATAATTGAATGATTGATAAAACAACTTTTGAAGTAGATGATAACCCAGCTCTAAGCCCCACACTCTAAATGAACATAATTTTAAATATTTTAATATAAATTATCTTAAAAGTGTCGCTATTTAACCTTCCATTTTATCTCACCTCCCACTTTTTTATTATACTTTATTAAAAAATTTAAAATAATTTATAATTTTCTATATACCTTATTTCATTCCCAATTTATCTTTATTATCATTTTGAAAATTTTTAATACACCCTTATTATTTAGAAAATGTGAACAACTTTATTTACTAATTATTTTTTTTTATTCTTAAAAGTTATTTGTTTCACCTCATAAACAAAAAATTTTAAATGTCAACATATTTACAAACCTAGAGGTTTAACATACTACAGCCTCACCCCAAAATACAATTCATTAGTAATTGACATAATAACTTTACATTGACCCCTTTCGACTTGCCTTTCAATCTTGATTGTTCTTCTTTTCATTCTTTATTTTATGTCCAATCTAAATGATTCTTTTGACTTAGATCTAGACGATGTCATTAAAATAATCACCCACTCACTGCCTCTCCTTTCAGTAAATACACATTGTTGCGTCTATCACCTCTTATCACAACCATAGAATATTTCAACACTCTCATAGTCCCTCTTTTAGCTTTAATGAAACACTCATTCTAGTCTAACATACCTAGTAAAATCAAGCTTCTCTTGAGGTCAGGAACATACATAACTTCTAACAACTCTCTCACTTTTTCTATTATATGGTATAAACCTAACACTATTAATTCTCATCATTTGATAAGTCATGTCATTCCCCATTAACATTTTACCACCGTTAATGGACTGAAAATTAGCAAATAATGACTTATTCAAGTACATATGAAATGTACAACTAGAATTTAAAATTCACTCACAATAACTCTTAGCATAAGAAGCTACAAGAATTTCTACGTTGTCATAGCTATCTACATAAGCTATAGCAACATCTGCTTCTTTTTTCTTGTCCTTGGCTTTCTTCTCCAAGCAATCCTTTATAAAGTGCCACTCTTCCTTACAGTAATAGCACTTTCTAAGATAGCCCCTAGACTTTGATCTCAAGCCTTTCTTTGACTTTTCTTCTCTTTACACATGTCTTTCTCTTGCAGATAACCCTTCTACATTGGCCTCTATCTTCTTTCCCATGTACTTTGAATTTAATGATGATTTTCACATTCTTCATGGTTAAATTCTCTCTACTATAAAGTCATATATCAATAAAATGCTCATACCTATGAAGAAGGAAACTTAATAGGATGATCGCCTTGTTTTCATCCTTTATATTTACATTGATTGTCTTTAAATCCATTATTATCTTGTTAAAGACATCTATATGATCTTTAATCGGTGTTCCCTCTACATGGACAATTGATAAAGTTTTTTTTTTTATATATAGATGGTTGGTCAATGACTTCATCATATAAAGATCATCCAACTTTCTTCAAAGACCAATAGTTATCTCACAATAACCTCCCTCAAAACCTTATTTCTTAAGGATAGAATGATTGTACTATGAGACCTATCTTGAATTTCTTTTCTCTTTGCTTAAGTTTTAGATGGCCTTGGCTTCTTATCTTCATTAGACGGAGCTGTAGTCTCTTCTAGAGCCGAGTTTAATCATTGGCTCATTAGTAACGACATCACTTTAACCTTCCACAAATTAAAGTCATTCTTATTGTTAAATTTTTCTACTTCATACTTGGATGCAATTATGATTGCTAAACCAAGCTCTAGTACTAATATGTTGAGAAATGCTTCACACAAGTATGAATAATGCATCAAATAATAGAGAAAGAAAAGGTGGAAGAAAAAACACAAAAATTTATATAGTTCATCAATTGTCTACGTCTACGACGGATCAAGATCTCGCTTCTTTTATTGAATCAATAAGAATTCACAAAGAACTCTTAGAAGAACTTACAAAGAATATTTTCTCTCTCTAAAATAGATTACAACAATTGCTCTCTCAAATTTATGTATGCTGTTGTAATCTGTTCTCAAGCTAAAAATAAGGCCCTTATATAGCTTACATACGTTCTAAGTTAACCCTAATCTAAGTTGGAATCAAAATAGGGTGTTTAAAAAAACTTATGAGTCAATAAAATTAGGATAAAATCTCATTTCTGTTGCAGCGACTTGACTGCAGCCTCCAGTGCCGGAGTGCTATGACTTAGAGTTCGAGCTTTCCTTATGCTTTTTGGCTTCTTCTCACCTTCGTACCTTCTCTGCATATCCTATACTTATTGGCTTGACTCCAACTCTTTTCAAAGATGATTTTTAATCATCTTCTCACACTTTTACATCTACAAATCAATATATTTCATTTATTACATCTTGTTACTTTTCTTTACAAAATAACTAGAACAATTTTAGTAACAATTGAGCACTTTATTAATATTCTAATTCTATTAATTTCAAATAATTTATCTCTATCCTTTCCAGAAAAGTAATTCTATCCCTATGAATGCTATGTATTTTATAATTTTCTATTTCTATATTAGTTTTGAAGTATTTTGAATTTTTTTTTTAAAGTTAACAATAATTTATTTGATTTTTTTGTTTGAGAAGTTATTGATTTGATTTGCTTTACTTAGGTTAAGATTTTATTTATTCCTGACTATATATTAAAATTTTAATGCTAGAATTTAGTTTAGGAAAAATTAAACTTATTATCAAGTATAATGCTACATTTCTCAATTTATATCCCATATTCTTCTCATCTCAAATGATGCGGCAACCATTAATTCGATGGTGAAAAAGCATAATGAGTATTTTAAAAATACAAAACATTCAACATACAAAGAGGTGGTTGCTACATCACTTAGGGTAAGAAGAAACTGGAATACTGATTAGGAAGTGTAGTTGTACTCTATTATCAATTAGATTATAATAATTAATTTTAAAAAAAAATTAAAATTGAAGGCACAACATCAATCTTTTTAATCAAAATTAATTTTTTTTGTTCCTATTCTTCTTGGGATTCTGGCCATTATAGTCCACACAAATCCCCGGAAGACCTACTACAATCAATAAAAAAAAAGGCCCATTATAGCTCATAGGTATATAAATCTTTGTAATCCCTTAGAATTCATTAAGTATAAAATCATCAACAAGAGAGAATAAAGAGTTTAGGTTACACTTGAGTGCTTTGAGTGCACAAGATAATTTGGTATAAATCCCTGAGAGCTCTTAGGTATTTGTATATTTCTTGTATCTCTTGTGGGAATGTTTTGTGTACAAAAGAACATAATAAAAAAAGCTAAAATCCTGAGATCCACCATTGACATAGGCAGTTATTGTTGAACCACATATATTGCTTGTGTTCTTTCTTTGGTATGTGATTTTTTATCTCCCTAATTGTGTGACTTTTATTATTCTTGTTTGCTTATTAATGAAAGACCTCCTTTAGGCACTAAGTGTTTCTTAGAGTTCATGCTAAAAACCCTAACAGAATACTCATCTCTAGCAAATTAAGCATTTGATATAATAATGACCTTATAGAGTTAACATAATTGTGCTACTATTGTTAACTTTGCTTGTCTAATAGTTGAAGGTCTAATAAATCCTTAGTTTAGATATGAATTTAATAGCTTAACCTCTACAAAGTCAAGAATATTTTTAATTATTGAAGGTCAATATAAGTCACTTAACAGTGAAAGCAAAAAATAGGTCCTCTAATTCTAAAATCCTTTAAACTTAAGTTTTTAAGGTCAATACATGACAATGAAAGACATTGCAATAGCTAACTATTCATATGGCCAAGTAATTGGTATCAGCACTTCAATTATAGAGGTGTTGGATTCGAGCTAGACCGAAATCCCTCTAATTATTTAGGGATTGTTTATTTTGCTCCAGTTGTGAAAAGTTGATTATTTATTTTTCTCTGATTATGCAGGGAGTGTTGATATATTTTTTATTTTTTTTGGTCTCTGATGTGAAGAGTTAATATTGTACTAAATTATAACACTGTAACATTGAGATTTGAGATATATAATACATATATTCTATAAATAAAAAAATTGTCGTAACTCTGCTAGTAGTTTTGTATTTTTATCTCTTAATTTTTTATAAATATAAATATATTATTTCAAAAAAAATTATTAATTACCCTTAAAAATGGATATTAATATTTATTATAGTTCACGTAAGGCATGTCCTCTTAATGCAGTGATGCGTAGTTGACTTGATAGAGCAAGGTGAGTAGTAGACCAAAGGAGTGAGATCTTCCTACGTAGAAGATAGACGGATGAGATATCATTTGAAGAAAGGCTTTGTGGCCCTTTATTCGAAGAGAGAATTGTTAAGGAAGTGAACAAAAGTCCCACGTTTGTAAGAAAATGAATAGGGAGGATCATGAGTATATAAGAAGTGAATTATATCTCCATTGGTATGAGAAATTTGGATAGAGTTCAATAGCAAAACCATGAGGATTTAGGCCCAAAGTAGACAATATCATATCAACATGGAGACATGTATAGTTCGTTGGACTACCAACATTATTTTTATAAAATTTATTATAATTATAATACATCTAAAAAAAAAGTAACTTATTAATACATATTGTTGAATTAACTTCGTAATTAAAAATTTCTCTTTGTAAACATGATAAATCAAACTCTCATTACCTATGTAGGTCAATAAAAATGTTAATTTTTAAGCCAAAATCCATCATTTAAGGCCTAGATATTTGACTAACAATATTATGAATATCATAATTTGGCATAGAGGTGTTAAAATTGTGCATATAATATATCATTTTAAAGATATATCCAATACTCTTTTTTTACATAAGATATCACCGTAAAAGAATAAGTATTTTAGGTCAACGTGGTGTTCAACTTTTTGGCCAAAATCTATCATTTAGGGTCCAAATATTCTAAAAAAAATACTTTTGAAAATCATAATTGGGATAGAGGTGTTAGAATTTCTTATATAATAGCCCTTTTCAAAGTTATTGAATACTTATTTATACCAGATAATTATCACAAAATTCTAAGAGTTGTATGTTAATGTGCTTGTCTACGTTTTGGGTAAAATCCATCATTTGGAACCCAAAAACGCATCCTACAATCTTCTAAATATTATAATTTTAGAGGTGTCACGATTTTATATATGAAATCTTATTTTAAAGCTATTGAATGCTTCATTACATAGATAATCATCAAAAAATTCTAAGAGTTCTAGGTCAACATAGTCACTTTGTAACCAAATTTATCATCAAGGACCCAAAATATCAAGTAAGAAATTTTTGAAAACCGTAACTTATGCTAGAGATGTCAGAATTTGATATATAGTATACTAATTCAAAACTATCAATTACTTATTTACACCATATAATAATCACAAATTATAAGTGTTATATGTGAATATGTCAACTTTTTCGTAAAACTATATTATTTGGGACCCAAAAACTTAACCAACAATCTCTTAAATATCATAACCTAGGGTAGAGATAACAAAAATTTTCATATAATATAATATATTTCAAAACTAAAAAACATTCTAGGGTTTGTAGTCAACGTGATTGTCTACTTTATGGCAAAACTTCATTGTTTAGGGTCCAAAAGCTCAATTAAGAAACTTTTGAAAACTATAACTTAAGCTAGGCTTGTCAGAATTTCATTTCTGATATCCCATTTCAAATCCATCAAACTTTTTTTACCAAATACTCGTCACAAAATTTAAAATGTTATAGGTCAAGGTGGTTGTTTTTTTTTTTTTAGTTAAAATCCATCAATTAGGATAAAAAAACTCAACTAAAAAATTTTTGAAAACCATAAATGGCTAAAGGTATTAGAATTTTGTATATAATCACATTTCAAAACTATTGAATGCTTTTTTGTACGAGAAATTTTTGAAAATTGCCCCCAATTTTAGAAAGTTTTCTTTTTTAACGACACATGAAATTTCTAATATCTTATAGTCAAAAAAGTCAAATTTAGACAATTTTGCAGCTAACCTTAAATCTCTTTACTTTTTTCCTCTTTCTATCATATAAGTTCATAAAATTTATAAAAAATGAGTAGATTTTATGAAAATTCTCCTTTTATTCTCGTCCAATAATAAATTTTTACAATTTTTCCTTTTAAAATTGGTATGTTTATGATTTGACTACCCCAAAATTTTAAGTCTGATTTTGAAATTCTCATATATTTAAACTCTAACCTAATATTATTTTAACTTTAATATTTAGCTCTCCTACCTTAAATTCTATTTCCGCCCCTGCATATGACATATGTTACAATCATATTTCTTGTAGTTAAAAGTTCACAATATGAGATAATTCAAAATTCAAAAAATAGCACATAATTACCAGATTGAAAAGAGAAAAACAGAAACAAAAATGATAGATTTTACAAATTATTTTGTGTTTATTTGTAAACAACGAATAAATTAACCACTAAATTCTATTTACTTAGCATGACAAATATTTATTCTCCATTCATGACTTATCACTTTATTTTTTTATAAATAGACATGAAATACGTTGATTATTTACAACGTATTTTCATATAGTAATAGTTTGACAAAAAATTTATTTTGAATTGCATTAAAGTTAAGACTATTTGAACCTACTAAAATCTTATTAGACATTTTTTTTGTTAAGAAAGCGAACAAAAGTTTCATATTGACAAAAAATAAGGATAATCATAAGTATATAAAGAGTCAACTATATCTCCATAGATATGAGACCTTTTGAGTAGAACTCAAAAACAAAACTATGAGGGCTTGGATTCAAAGTAGACAATATCATACTAATATAGAGATATGTATAGTTCGTTGAACTCTTAACAGTTGTATGAAAGCCATGCCCATAGTTAACCATATGGATAAAATCCTAGGTGTTGAATAAAAACGGTGGTGAGCCTGGTAAAAAAAACCCGATTTACTTGCAAAGTTGTGTCTATGAATAAGTAGTAGTGTGCTCTCGGATTTCTCATAAGACGTATTCTCTCAATCCAATGATGTGGGGTCAATCTCATCATGTCCCGAAGTTAGCAATATGAATGAAATCCTCGGTGCTGAACGAAAAAGGTGGTGAGCCTAATAAAAATAAAAAATTTCGATTTGTTTTCAAGGTTGTACTTTATAGATAGGCAGTAGTGTGCTCCCAAGAATTTTCTGATATAAACTATAACCAGTGTATGAAATAATACCATCATCAAAGGATTCTCATTATAATTTCTTACAATTCTTTTGTCATTTATATGACTTCTCATTATAAGCTTTATGACTAATTAAAAATAAAAATTAAAAAAGAAACTATGAGCTTTACTATCAAAAATCAAAATACTATGCCGTCAGTCTTTATATGTTATCACACATGATAATTTGTCTTATATTAAAGTTTATCCTCTAAAATAGAATTCTCTCTCCGTTGTTGGAGGTCCTTCAAAGCGAATATAATCATACATAAGTCCTTGGAAAGGGCCTTTGCTTCTCGATTGAGTAAGATAGATTGTATTCTTTCCTATGTTCAGAAAATAGCTTGGCACATTTATGCTATAAAACCTGTACAGCCCATGAATTCCATGTCTTGCAATTGCATTGTCCCTCCCTATGGTCCCTGTTGAAAATTGAGGTCGCTTGGAGTTTGGACGGTTGAACCGAACCTGGAATTGAAACCAACGTGAAAGTGCATTAACAAATGAACAATCAAGATTTTTATTATTAGCATCTCGTTGAGGTGAGCGTAAGCGTTGTTTGTACCTCCAAATTAGAATACGTAGCTGCTGCCAAGGCCAATTGGAGTGTGTATGATCCTCTGTAGTTCAGGTTGTCCAATTCAAACACAATCTGCCACGTAGTTGCTTGATATGTATTGTTTTCTGATTTCCTGCAATACAACATTTAGAATCAGCCCCCAGATAAGTTTCTAGGCCTCCAGGATCCAAAAATAGAAGAGATGAAATAAATACCTGGTAACATGAGCAAAGAACCAGTCTCGACTGTAATCACTAACTCCAATGTTGTATTGCAGATCATCATTGGGATATATATCTGCATATCGTTTCCATAATCCATATTGCCTGTACCTGTAAGCCCTCAGAATTCAGCATTTGTTGAGAATAAAGTAATAAAATGTAAATTTTGACAGTGCAATAGCCAAGAATTAACGTGGTCTTCAGAGCTAACTTTTCCGAATGATTATTGTATAGCTGGTTCATGAGATCCGGGTAAGGGTCTGGCACGACAAATTCAGCAGCTGAGCGATCAGGGACACCGATTTCCCATAATGTAGGACCATTTCTGGGAGGATTATATACAAGAACTCCCAAGTTGAGATTAGATCCTGGCCAATGAAAAAATTAATTACACCTAAGAATAAAAACAAAATGAAGTTATCGATAGGAAGTTACCTATATTAATGACTATATGATCTTCATTTTATTTTTTTTTTGCTTTTTCGGAAGATCATATTCAAGACTGTAAATTTGAAAAGAATTGAAAGAGTAATGGATATAGAAGATTTTACCAGGTTTGACAGTGACTGTAAGATTATATTTATAATCACCCACGATTCCAGGGACCCATGCATACAAATTATAATCCCCTTCTCGAACATTTTCAATTAAGAAATTTCCTTTCTCGTCAGCTTGTGTCCAGAATTGATAACCCTGATCAAAAGATATATATAGGTCATGATTTAAAAGCTTATTAACGCATTTTATAACCTTGAAGCACAAAAATGGGGAAAACTTATTGTAAAAAGAACGCCAAAATAAACCTTAGTTTCTCTTTGCCATGATCCCGTATCTCCAGGTGCTGCCAATCCCACATAAGCCGATTTTGCCCACATGAATCTATTATCGAGATATCTAAAACAAAGGAATAACAAAAATGTTAAGATAATCCATGCACTTTTAGTTAAGTGAAGAAAGAAACAAATAAATATGAAGTTTGAACTGATTACCTGTCCTGGACTTGTAATTGACCAGAAACTCTTCCTCTTTGATTGGATTTAGGGAAATCTCTGGATTGAGGGAAATCATATGGCCAACTTCCAACTTCTATCAACATCTATTAGCAATCATCGAGCGTGTGTTAATGAACGATATTCTTAAAGTATACTTAGATTATATCAGGGATTGAAATTTCTAATATATATATATTTATATATACCTGCTCTTTAGCATCTTCCCAAAGCGTAAGGGGATTTTCATCGGATGAAACCGAGTTTAGATAAACAAAAACTGGACCCATTACTTTCTTCCAGGGCTCTCCACTCCCAAAATATGTATCTAGTTCTCTCCCAGTGTAATGATTACTACTAAACACCTATGCACACATCAAATCAATAACCAAAATCAGAAAGAGAATATCATAAGCCCATTGTTTGATACCTAATGTTTTCCGAGCTTCTCAAGAACTAATTAAGAGTAAAATAACCATGTGCAGTGAGACTTACAGAGAGAACAACAGGGCCGACGTGGGATGTGAGTTCTTGCTTGAGGGGGCCAGATATACGGAACTCATCACTGGGTGTGATGAGCCAGAATCCCACTGCCGGATCATTACATATCCATCCATGCACTCTGTTATCTTTGTTCTCGGTTGAGTATTGATACTTATCATCTACCTGTAACAGAAGAATATTTTCCTATCTTAAATAATATTGCAATCTTTAATAGAAACTTAAAGGAGAGAAGTGTACCTCTCCTTTGAGATTTGGATTGATTGGATTTGTCAACAGAACAGCTTCAGGATAGTCAAGAATCCGTCCCGATTCACGGTCTTCGGGCATTGGCATGATTCTTTGCCTGTCGTCTGATAAGGCCATGTAATCAAACCTATTTCATTTCAAAAACCAAAGTCAATGTTAAGTAAAATAATAAGAAAATCACCTGTGAGGTATGAAGTTTTGGTTAGAGGATATATGATTGATTCACTTACTTGAATTTCTGAAGCCTGAAGACGGCTCTTATTGTATCCATGTAGATTTCAGGCCATCCTTCTTTGCGCTCCATTATTGCATAAAAATAAAAGCCTGAGCTACCACGCCGCATTATATATCTGCAAAGTTAAACCCCTATAATTTAAAAAAATTCCTGCACCACTTTTTATTTTGAGAATGAAGATTAAGAGAGCAAGTGCCTTTTGTCCACGTTTAAGGGTACTTGAGAGCCACGAACGGAAATGTTCCATGTTCTTGTGAATGAGAGCTCTACCTGGCTTTCATCTTCCACGATCACCTTAAACTCCGTTGCTTTTATTCTGGAATAATTTCAATTTTTAAAGTAACTATTACAATATCAGTCGGAAATATAGGGAAATCAATATATTGAGGGAGAGAATTTACATGTCGTAGCTGCGACGTTCGCCGGGCTCACTCCAAACGATGTCCAAGTACCTGCAAATTTATTTCGTTTTGTCAACAAATGGATAATTTATTTAGAAAGAAGAAACACCGAGATGTGCTTGGCTAAGTTACAGACCCTCGTCTGTCATATTTGTTTTCTATTTCTAGCAGGTTATCAATTCCATTATACTTTACTCCTGCGACTTCACCATCTGGGCTCGACAGAGTAACTTGGACGAGGCCATTACTCATTACCACCTCCTGAAACATACGTTATGTTTATTCAGTAAAGAGACAACCCGTATATGTGAAACTTTTTTTTCAATAAAAGAATCGCAAACAATGATGACAGAAGATTTTCAAAGACGCTTTACTTGTCCTTGTCGATGATATTTCAGCTCGACCCTAGGCGGCATCTCCGGTGCTCTGTCGTTGATGCTTCTTTAAACATTAACAGAGAACAAGGTGTTAGGATTAAAGAGAGCAAGAGATAACACAAGTAATATTAATGATGATGTTAGAGAAAGAGCAGAGATAAAGATGAACCTATATGTTGATGCGGTGTCTTGAGAGCAAGCAGCGAGCAAGAAGAACAACTGAATAACTACTGCCAACATCGAAACAAGAGATGCCCGTTTTCCTTTCAACCTTGCCTTCTCCATTCTCGATAACAAGAACCTGCACACACCAAATTAAGATATTTAGTTGGATAGAACTATGAGTTATATAACTAGGATTAAAATTTTCTAAGTTTTATTAGAATTAAAATCCCTCAAGTCTTATGATAGAATATGACTAGGATTTATTTATTTAGTTGGGCTAAAATTATGAGTTATATAACTATAATTAAAATTCCTAAGTCTTATTAGGATTAAAATTCACTAAGTCTTAAGGTAGAATATGACTAGGATTAAGATTCTTTTGTGTCCTAAGGAAAAACACTAAATTATAAATAAGTTACTTTAGGAGCTTTTATTTATACAATAAACGTCTTCCTCCAAGAAACATCCCTAGAACTAGAAGCTTTGAAAAAGAGTTAAAGAAGAGTCTTGAGAAAATTTTGGGGATTAATAAGACAATTTTTTAATCTTTTAAATTGTTTTTGATATTATTCATTAATTTTAGAGCAATTTTATGTAAAATATTAAGAAGAATAAGGGATTAAATTATGACTTCACTGTTCTAGTGTTATTGGACATGAATATTTGTGAGTCGTTTATTAAAGAAATTATAATTACAAAGATAGTAAAAGAATTCATTAACATAAGAAGGATTTGACATATTGCTGCAATTATATGACTAAAATGTTACTCTTACTACCGTGACAATGTTCATACAAGGCTAACAGCACCACAATGAAAATCCAAGCAACCTTAATGCTTCAATAAAATTACAAGCCAATAAGCGTATCCATTACAAGCACTACGGATTCAAAATGAAGAGGAACAATGGAATAAGTGTTACAATGAAACAAAACCAAAAAAGACTACACAAATTGCTAAAGCTTGTAGTGCTGTCGTATCAAAATCTTGTATACGAATACCATTTACTTTTAAAAAATAGAAAACCACCATTGCCCCTCTAAATTTTGTCATATTTATCACTTTTATTTTTGAGTTTTTTATAACTATTCATTACGTTCTTGATGACGTAATTAGTTATTTTTTAGTACTATTTTTTTTGTTTAAGATCCTTTAGAAATGAGTAATAAGTAATTTTAAAAAGCTCGAAGTAGAAATAATATATATAAAAAACTTTTAGGACGGTAATGATAGTTTTGCCTTTGAAAAATAGTGTCCATAGATACTCAAAGATTAATAGAGCAACAAACACTGGTAAATCATCATGTAAAACTACACCTATCAAAGTCACTTGAAAACCTCACATAATCGAATCTCTGCCTAATGCCACATCTATGATTTGAAATTGAAGGTATAGTAACTGAATGAATTTAGAAGTTAGTTTAAGAATAAATACAAAGAGTAATAATTTAATTCATTTTAGAAGTTGGCTACCGTCTTTCAATCAATAAACCAAAACCTTTTCTGGATTCACCAAAAACCGACCAACTTGTTTCCACCACCGTCGACGTCAGAAGATAGCAAATCTAGCCATGACTTCGCAAGTCGTTGCAATTCATTCCATCGTTGGTAGTTGTGCATTTTGCCTCATCGCTTGTGCCACGCGACTCCTCAGACGCCGACCATCTTTTTTAGTCTGCGCCTTCAATGAAGGTTTGCAGTTTTAGCTCGTGACAGTATCAAATTTTGAGAATAGGTTTTGGTTTTCTGTCATGATTTTTGCCAATGTCTTTATATTGCATTAAATTTTACATCTAAAGGATCGTATACATTTTTTTTGTTCAAAAAGACTATAAATTAGAGTTTTAGTGTTTTTTTCGAATTTGACCGACGTTTCTCAAATTCGTCGGTCTCCATAGTACAACTAACAAATTGACTTATTTTACCGATCAAAACACCTTAGAAAGTTGTGAAATTTGGTATAGTGATTATTATATGTGTCTAATATGACATATTAAAATTGCATGGTTATATTTTCAGTTTTCTAATTATTATGAATTTTGGAGTATACAAGTATCAGGAAATGATTCTAAATAACAGAATTTGAAGATTCTAGATAGAAATTCATATAAACATAGTGTGATTGAATAAAGACACGAATACTTTTTTTATAAACCCTCTGTGTCTATTTTTGCTCTATAAATTTCAAGTGGTTTTCATAAATGCTCTATTTAAAAAAGAAAATTTCTGAGATTTAGAGCTATTCAGTGAATGATCAGTTTCTAATAAGTTTCTGTTCTAGTTTTTAGAATTTAGATTAAATATAGTTATAAAGTTTAATTGCCCTTTTTTTTTTATATATAAGCTCTAGTAATATTCTAATTTTATGATATTACGAATTTGTAAGCATTGGACCTCCTTATTTAGTCCTTAAGAAATTTTGAATAAGGTTAAAGGGTCAATTTTGGCAAATTAGAGAAATTAACTTGATAGATTAAAGAGCTTGCATTTTTGTCATGATCGGTAAGAGTTAAGTATTTTAAACTTTTACTAGGATCACAATAAATATATTATTATTTGTGCATATGATGTTTTCTTTGTGTTTCAAATTATAATTATGCTTTGTGTTAAAACTATTTTGATATTGAAATTGTTAAGGTGCAAATTTCAGCTTAGGGGAGGCTCAATCCTAACTTGGTTGTGAGAGTAAGATGGATGTTGGGAAGTTTGAAATTTTTACCTTTGTTTGCCAAAGTTTAAGATGGAGACTGTTCCAGTGGTGAATGTCCAAAATTGAGCTGAGAGTAGGCTAAACACCAAGTTATGGTTATGTGGACTGAGGGGACTTAAGGAGCATAGAACAAAAGAGGTCAGTGGCAGGCGCCGGCGAAAACCCTCCAATGCTTAAGTCAGGTGAAATGTTATAGAGAAAGTTTTCTAAGGTTCACTTGCCCTAGAAAAAATATCAAAATTCTAGAGAGAATGTGGGGAATTTTGCTCACTAGAGAGAGAAATTAAAATTTGAAATTATTCAATTGTTCTTTACCTCTTTTCAATTTTAGAAACTTAACTTGAGTTTAGAGAGTACTAGCTGGAGAACTCCCCTCAAGGACAACACGTGGTGAGCTACTAATGGAGAACAGTCCCTATCATGAGGGGTATTTTAGAGAACTTTACTTAGAGGGGCAATATGGTCATTTAACCATCTCTAACGTTTGGAGTACTAGAAATATTAGTGATTGGTCACTTTTGAACCTATCAGCCTTGAATTAGTAAGGTTTTAGGTGCACTGAAGGGTCGTCTAACTTTGTACCCCTAAGCTCAGCGGGATCAGTGTTAAACTATTCAACTACCCTAGACAACCTTTATCTACAATGTTAGTAGTCCCAGCAATGAACAGTGTTTTGAGTCTTGCTGATGTGGCACTCTATTATTGACTTATTGGAAATTTTCTTATCCAATCTTATCTTTTAGATCTAACAGCTACATAATGTGGCATTCAGGTTCTCCTCTAGTGGGTCTCATAAGTAACGTAATACGTTCTGACCTAGGCTAATATGTACGCATGTTGATGGGCCCATGTTAACATGGCGAGTACCTAAGTCCTAATGACGTGTCCTTTGACTCCATAACTAAGTAGAGACATGTGGCCTGACTTGGGTTCCACTTCATGATCTTCATAAGCTAAGTTATAGGGCCTAAGTATTTCAATTTAGGCTCAATCTTACTAAGGTAGCTTGTACTCAGAAAGCCGAGGCTCTTTTATATTGGATTAAGTGTCACTACTTTCTACCCCAACAGAAATATGGATTTCTTTGTGTTTGCGATATAAGTATTAGCATTAAAAATAGACATGCATAAGACTTTATTTGAATAAGAAGTTTATTTTGAAAAGAATGTTTGTCAATAATATAAGTTTATTTTTCTATAATACCTAAAGTTAATTTTTGCTTAATAGGCACCCTCTGTTTGTTCCGGAGCCTTTCTATTATATGTGCACTCTTTCTTTCAAATTGATATATATGATATGTTTGTTTCTGCTAATGTATATTGGGAGGAGTTCTATAGGTACTACAGGATTTCTAAACTTTCACATTCATGTATCGACATAATTATACATGTGAGAAGACTCACCGATGACCAAGATATGAGTGGAAAACACTTAATTCTCCGTCTGGTATTTTGATCTTTTCCGTGTGAATGCTAAAAGGTGATAGTTAACATAGCCAAACAATAGAAGAGTGTATAGATTTTTCTCTGTTTTTTTAATAAGACAATTAATTGTGGAGCTTGAATAATAATTGGGTTAAATTGAGGCATTATAATTGATATTATATTCAATTTGCCATCCTTGGCATCATAAAAGATTGTCTTAACAAGGATTGGAGAATAATATAGACTAAGGTGACCTGCACCCTAAGAAAAACTTTTACAAAATTATGATTATAATGGGACTATTAAAACCCAATTTTTTTCTTATTAAACCCTTTTAACATTTATATTTCAATAATTATTTTATTTTCAAACGCATTACCATAAAGCACAAAAGGAAGAAAAAATTAATTTACTAGGGAAGTTGATGAGAACACAATAGCACTTTTAAGATTTTCATTTTAATAATTATTTTATTTTTTTCTCCCGTCCCAATTATTTTTTCATCTTCTTTTAATAAAATCTACCTATTTTTCATAGATTGACATATTTAGACAAGAGAGAGGAGAAAATTAAAGATATTTAGACTTGGGAAAAAATTGTCCGAATTTAGTTTTTTTAGCAAAAAATAAAATTAAAAATTTGATGTGTGGCTAAATACCTTATAAAATTAGAAGCCATTTTCAAAAATTTCTCATATATCTTTATTTCAAGAAAGTTAGCAAATATTTGATGTCGATTTATCTAGAATTTATTATCCACTCGATTAGATCTTTGAAGATAAGTCTTTGTGCTTATTTAGAGACTTTGGTGTTTTTTTTTTTTTTTTTGTGAATTATTTTAATTTAGAGAAAAATATAATTGACGGATAAAAGTGTCCTAAAATTTATCTTTTGACTATAAAAGATTGGTAACTTGATGTGTGGCTAAAAAAGAATAAAACATTAAAATAGGGGTTATTTTTAAAATTTTCCCAATTAGTTATTGCTTATATTACATCTCATTGCTGATCTTCTTTACTCTCCTTCCTCTATCTAATCCGATCATCACCAACAAAGATGGCAGAGACTAAAGAGGACATAGGGATATTTCCATTCATGGCACAAGGCCATAAAATCCCATTTCCTTGCCTTAGCCCTATACTTCGAAAAGAATAACAAATAAAACATAACTTTTGTTAATACCCCTTTAAACATCAAGAAACTCAAATCATCAATCCCTTCAACCTCCTCCATTGACCTTGTTGAATTTCCTTTAAATGGCATGGATCATGGTCTCCTCCTTATACTGAAAATACATATTCTATTCCCTATCATCTTGTTGCCAGTCTCATTGAAGCTACTTTGTCGTTCAAACCCCATTTCAAGAAACTCATCTCTGATCTTGTGCATCAACAAAATGGCCATAAACCACTTTGTATCATCACAGACATGTTCTTTTGTTGGTGTGCTGAAATAGCACAAGAATACGGTGTTTTTCATGCCATATTTTTAGGGGTGGGGGCTTTGGCTTTGCGTGTGTTCCGATGAATTTGTGTTGCCGGATTTTCCTGAAACTTCTAGAATTCACGAAACCCAGCTGGCAGATTATTTAAGAGTTGCGGATGGAAGTGATTCATTTTCAGTGATTCTGAGGAATCTGCTTCCTCTGTGGATGAATGCTGATGGAATTTTGATTAACACAATCGACCGGTTTGGCCAGTTGAGCCTGTTCTTTCGTCTACAGAAAGCAAAGCTCGATCTGGAAGAGAATACGAAATATTAGCAGAGATCTGCATATTAGGCTTGACACAAAGCCTTGCAGTTCAGTGCTTTATGTGTCATTTGGGTCACAGAACACAATAGCTGCAACACAAGTGATGCAACTGGCAATGGCTTTAGAGGCTTGTGGCAAGGATTTCATTTGGGTTGTTAGGCCACCGATAGGCTTTGACATAAACTCCGAATTTAAAGCCAACGAATGGTTGCCTCAAGGATTTGAACAAAGAATGAAAGATTCAGGACGAGGTCTCATAGTCCATAAATGGGCACCTCAAGTTGAAATTTTATCCCACAAGTCTATATCAGCATTTTTGAGTCACTGCGGATGGAACTCTGTCATTGAATCATTGAGTCATGAAGTGCCAAAACTTGGGTGGCCTTTGGCAGCAGAGAAGTTTTATAATTCTAAGTATTTGGAAGAAGTGATTAAGGTTTGTTTGGAGGTTGCCAGAGGGAAGAGTTTTGAGATTCTGAAAGAGGACATAGTGGCCAAAATTCAGTTGGTGATGAATGAGACTGAGAAAGGAAAGGAAACGAGAGAGAAAGCTTCTGAGGTAAAGGAGATTATTGAGAATGGTATTAAAAATGAGGAAAATTTTCAGGGTTCTTCTGTGAAAGCCATGGAGCAATTCTTGAATGCTGCATTGATGATGAGGGAGACCAAAATGGGAAGATCAACCCCCGAGATTTAATGCATGTAAATGAATAGATTAGGTGAGAAAGGCATATCTTTTTAAAAACAATGTACAAATGTCATGGTAGTTGCACGATAAATCAAATAATAGAATTAAAAACGCTCTCATTATTTTACTTCATAATAAACAGCTTTGTGTCACGTGACGTCTCACCTGTGGTAGAAAAGAAAATTCATTACTACGAGATTACTTCAAAGGAAAAAAGCATATCTTACCCAATAATTTACAAACTTTAAGCTATTTATAAATGAGTTGGAAAGCACTTATTAATAGTTTAATAGTAAAATATTTGTAGTGCATTATTTCTTTATTAAAATGAAAAACTTAGAATTCGATTTCTCTCGCTTTAATGTCAAAACGAATTGAGTAGGGAAATTGCCACTTTTATTCTTATTATTTTTTATATTAACTATTTACTCCTTAATTTTGTTATATTATCTAATTACCCTCCCATCGTAGAGAAAATATACTTTTTGAGGCTATATTAATCTTTTTACATAATTATTTTATACCTTTTAAGTGGCTAGATGCCAAATGCAATATAATAACTTATATACATTTAACATTGGCTTTTACTCTATTAATTATATTCACAATTATCTCCCATTTATTAAGTTTCTTGTTGTTTCTGAATTCTTATAAGAAATTTGTAATATTAATGGTCACACCAATATCAACCATCAAGTATTAGAGAGATTAATATGGTTGACTCATATATCATTAAGAAAAAAAGAAATACCTTTCTTTTCTAACCATGCATTAAATTTATTGCAGTTCACTTTTTATGCCCACGCTTGTGACAAAATAAGCAATTTCTCTTAAATTCCTCTAAACTAGATCTAGAAGTGGTGGTAACATCAGATTGTATAGCATTCTTTTTTTAATTTTGTTCTTTTAAAGGACTTACTACTAACCCTTGAGAGATTATTCTTTATACTTCACTATCTCGGGCAACCATCTTGACAATGTGAGACTGATGTTTCCTCAAAGTTTTCTCCTCTTAAATTGCATATGCTGTCATTTCTTCAAGATTATATTCTTCCTTTGAGTATTATAATTACTCTTTAAATTAGCAAATTGAGGTAGAAGCGACTCAAGAATCCTACAAACAAGAAAATCATCAACCAATGTAACACCCATATCTCTCAACTTCTTATTCTCAAAATATGTTCTCTGACCCCAGAAATGCCATCATATCTAGTATGAGAGAGCAATCTCTTGTAGTTGGCCTTTTCAGCCTTATATATTTTCTTACAACTTCTCCTAAAGACATCTAAAAAATCTTTGGCATATTCATAAGAAGGAATTTTTTTTTTTAAATGGATCTATCAATGGTGTACTGCTATACATTAAGGCACACCGTATTAGAATGATCACATGTCTCTCAATATGCTTGCTCTGCAGTATTACTGTCATCTGTAAGCTTAAAGGAATGATCTTTTCTTAATGCCAAGTCTTTGTCCATGAGTGACAGATAAACCATAATGGACTCACGTCAATCCTCATAATTAGTCTTAGTCAAAATCTTAACAGAGATAAGTTAAAGAGATGACAAAGCATTAACAGTTAAGGAATCAACAACAATATTAGTAAGCATATGAAAAATAATTATGAAATTAATATGAATATTCTTGTACTTTTCAAAAAAGCTCTCCTAACAACAATAATATATTAGAGCTTGTCAAAATATGAAAAAAAAATCTAACCTTAGATAAAGCAAACTAGTTGAATACAAGATTAACAATGATCTATCATCAATAAGGCAACTAGATCACTCATTACTAAATATCCAACTAATCTCTTTACCAACCCAGGCATCCCACCAAGTAATGATTTACTAATAAGGTAATACCATCACCTATATGGATCTCGGTAGAAATGATAATCGACAATGAAAAATTGAGCACTTATCAAAAATAGGCATAACATTATAAGACCCTAAAAACTTTATCTCGATTGGTCCCATGACAGGTGAGTACACAACTACTTTAAATTGTGATCTTATATCAAATGATAATATTATGTACATTTATCCTATAATATTTAGAATAGTGAATAATCAAATAATAATATCGGCAGGTCAAAATACTAACAAAACAAAAACGTTAGGCCAAACACTAATGTTAATGGGCCAAAATGCCAACAATACAAAAACGTTAGGCCAAATTAAAAAATATCAAAACTGTATAGGCCAATTTGTAGGCCACAGCGTAAATATAAAAAATTTTAAGGTCTAAATTATAAATTATTCAAATATATTTGGTTCAGTTTACAATTATAAATTAAGGGAGGCTATTTGATATTTTCTATGATTTTATTCAAATTGGGGGTCATCTTCTTCACCCATAAAACAAAAAAATGGTTCTAAATGTTTTTGACCCGAATTTCACCCAAAATATATTTTGGCCAGCAAAATTTTAAAAAAAAATCAAATATATGACCTATATCAATAGATCATTATAAATATACAATAGATTGGACCGTATATTTAATGTAGACCTCATAACAAAATTTAGCCAAAAATTTATTTCATAAAAAATAGAATCGCAAGCTATCCAACATAATATGGTAGCAATCTATCTCATGGTTGTTGAATAAAAATACTAATCTGACTTTGATGCCAATTGATGGAAACAGTATCTACTATTTTAACAACAATAAACCCACTATTTGACATTTTTATCCATAACACATGAGCTTTTGAAGTTTAGAATGCATACCTGAGCTTAAAGCCATCAAAAATGGCTTTGGATCAGTAAGATATTGGGCAATCTTTCCTTTTGGTCTTTCTGCAAGTTTATTATAGAAGTAAGAAGAAGAAAGAGAGAGGATAGACTACTCTCTACCTTATTAGCTAAAAGTATGATCCCAATGAGCTAGCCCCACAATATAAAAGATGAAGGTAGGAACCTTCTCCCAACAAAAGATAATAATATCCAAACTATTATGGGTACCAATAATGTCTATTTAATCATTGATGAACACTTGAAATTACACATTTAATAAGAGTTTTACATGATTGTTTTGTATTACTAGTGTATTTAATTTTCTTAACTTAAGTATGTTTACAATATTGTACTTAATTATCTTATAACTGTTTTGTGGCAGGTTCGGTAAAATGGGCATAACTTTCTACCTAAAGATCCAATTGAGGTGATTCTTAATCCTGTGCAGAGCTGACTCAATGGGCTAACATATTGTATTTCACAAAGCATTGGAAATTCGAGTGTTTAGAGGGTGAAAATTGGCTTAGAACAGAATTGATCTGCAGTACAGGCCCAGTTTGAACAGTTATCAGTATTTGGCCCATAACTATAGAAATACGTATCTAATACGTATGAGATCACTCAATTTGGAAAGATAAGAGACTTATCTACAACTTTTATGTTTTGAGTGACAGCTAATTCAGATCACATCAATTCCAAATTGGATAATCAAGTGGGTGCCCAAGTGATAATGAATGCAAATTATTTTGCCACCATTCTTGACTTTCATCAACCAAGTGGTTCCCTCCAAATTTGTCTCGATTTATCCATGTTTTTCTATAAATAGGTGGCTTGTTTATGCCTAAAGAATGTAATTAGAAAGTTAGAATTTAGTTCAAAATACTTTTCCTTTGTATCCATTTCCTTGTACTATTATTTCTCTTGTTTACTATTAAGTCATGTTATTTCTTCTTCCATTTCTTTTCTTTTCATTTAGTTTTATTATGTCCAAATAATTTTGTTTAAGCTAAGGTGAAAGGGTGAAGCTCTTGGCAAGGTAATAAGATATGTTTAATATTTATTCATGAATTTAATGCTTCATTTTTAAGTTATGTAAATTTATATATGATGTATTTATTTTGTTTGTAGAATTAATACCATTTCTTCTAAAGTGGTGATTCTTGATTTATTATTGACAAACTTAATACTTGGCACAATAAATTATTGAAACCATTTACAAGATTTGGTTTATATAACCTTTCTTGTAAAGTGGGAGTCTTAATTTATTGTAGACAAATATAAAGATTGGCATAATAAATACTTGAACCCATTTATAAGATTTGGTGTATAATAATTGAAAGAAATAAATACTAATCAATATATAAATGATAATGAACTTTAATTGCTATATTTTCCGGTTGGAACCTCCTTTGTGTGAGGATTCCAATTGAGTTATAAAAAAATAAAAAGTTAAATATATTCTTACTTCTTATGCCAAGAGTGAATCCCCGTAACCTTAGCTTTTTATTTGAATTGGTTAATTGAAATAATATTTACAAACATCTTATACTGCATTAATTATCTTTAAAGTGTTTAAAATTTGTAATTTTAATTCTACTTCCCTGTGGATCGACCCCGTTCTCATCGGGTTATTTATTACTTCGACAATCCTGCACTTGGGAATAACTTCTATATTCTGGACGTGTCAAGTTTTTGGCGCCGTTGCCGGGGAGGTAACGTTAATATTTTGTTTTGTTATTGTTTGTTTGTTTATTTTATTTTCATGGAAGGCTGAGCCTCCTACTCGTTATTTATTATTCGTTTTATTTATTTATTTATTTATTTTTTATTTTCATGGAAGGCCGAGCCTCCTAACGTACTTTATTATTATTCTGTTTTTATTTTCGCGGAAGGCTGAGCCTCCTACTCTTTATTTCGTTTATTTATTATTTTTTACTTTTTATTTTAGTTTTTTTTTTAATTTTCATGGAAGGCCGAGCCTTCTAACGTACTTTACTTTATTTATTATTCGCCTTTTATTTTCGCTTTTTATTTTAATGGAAGGCTAAGCCTCCTACTATTTATTTATTAACTTTTTATTATATAATCTAACATCACTAATCTAACTTCTAATTATTTATCTTTATTTTGCTTTTAGTTTTACATATTTTATTTACTTGTGTGTAATATTTTATTTTATTTACCTGTGTTTAATATTTTATTTGTATTATTGTTATTGTATTTTGTTTTGTTTCTTTTTATGAGCGGTTGGTTTCGAGATCCTAATTCTCATCGTTTAGTAAAAGGTAATTTCAAAACTTCCTTTGATAATTTGTTAGATTCTCCTTCATCTTCTCATTTTTCACCAAGTAACACCATGAGCGAAAATCAAATTGAGGGACTCATAGACCCAGGGGACAATCAGTCCCAACATAATGACCATAACCGACCTAGGACACTTAGAGACTATATGAACCCTACACGAACCGGTGCACCATCTTGCTTAATTTTTCCACCGGATGCAACGCATTTTAATTTTAAGCCAGGCATTATCCAACTTTTACCCACTTTTCATGGCTTAGATGCAGAGAACCCTTATCTACATCTAAGAGAATTTGAAGAAGTGTGTAACACGTATAATGATCAAAATTGTAGCATGAACACAATTCGACTTAAGCTTTTCCCTTTTTCTTTAAAAGATAAAGCTAAAACATGGCTACAAAACCTTAGGCCAGGATCCATTTCTTTATGGGACGAGATGCAACAACAATTCCTGAAAAAGTTTTTTCCCTCCCATAGAACAAATTCTTTCAAAAGACAAATCACCACTTTTGCCCAAAAACCAGGAGAGACCCTTTACCAATGTTGGGAAAGGTATAAAGAATTGCTTAATACCTGTCCCCATCATGGTTTTGAAACATGGAGAGTAGTCTCAAATTTCTATGAGGGCTTAACACCCCAAGTTAGGCAAATGGTAGAAATGATGTGTAATGGAACATTTGAGGAAAAAGACCCAGAAGAGGCAATGAACTATCTTGACTTACTAGCAGAAAATGCTCAAAATTGGGACACTGCTGGTACCTGTGAGGCACCTAGCAAAAATCAAACCACTACATCTAGTGGGGGTATTTATCATCTTAAGGAAGACCATGACCTTCAAGCCAAATTAGCATCCCTTGCTAGAAAAGTCGAAACCTTAGAAATGAAAAAGAGTGGTCAAATAAAATCTGTTCAAGAAATTGTGTGTCACATTTGTGAAACCCATGATCACCCTACCAATGATTGCCCAACTTTGCCTGCATTTAGGGAATGTCTCCATGAACAAGCCAATGTTTTAAACACGTTCAAACGGTCAAACAATAACCCATATTCACAAAACTATAATCCTGGATGGCGAAATCACCCGAATTTTAGTTGGAGGAATGACACTCAAGCACAGGCTTCGCAACCACCTTTCCAACCACACCAAAACTTTCAAAATCATCAAGGTTATGCACCATATGTCCCACCTCCTAGGAAAAATCTTGAAGAAACCTTGCATACATTCATTGAAAAACAAGAGTCTGTTAATTCTCAAAATGCTCAAACATTTGCTGATTTGAAAGATACTCTTGCTAAATTTGCATCTGCACTGAACATTCATGAGAAAGGAAAATTTCCTTCTCAACCACAGCCAAACCCCAAAGGACAACATAACTCAAATGCATGTAGTTCAGGAAGCCAACACATGGATCAAGTTAAAGCAGTTATCACTCTTCGGAGTGGTAAAATTGTTGAAAAAGAAATTCCTGAACCTCATGAGAGCGATGAATCAATCTCTAAGGGCAAGGAAAGTGTTGAACCTACACTTAATGAAGAAAACACCAAACCTTCACCTCCACCCCCATTTCCTCATGCATTACGTAATACTAAGAAGATGAATCACAATCCTGAAATTTTTGAAATCTTCAAACAGGTAAAAGTTAATATTCCTTTATTGGATGCTATTAAACAGGTTCCATCTTATGCAAAATTTTTGAAAGACTTATGCACAGTAAAAAGAAAACTGAATGTGAAAAAGAAAGCATTTTTAGCTGAACAAGTAAGTGCCATTCTTCAGAACAATAATTCTTTGAAATATAAAGACCCTGGTTGTCCTACAATTTCATGTATTATTGGAAGTCATAAAATTGAACAAGCCTTACTTGATCTTGGTGCTAGTGTGAATTTATTGCCGTATTCAGTTTATCAGCAGCTCAATCTCGGGGAGTTAAAATCAACATCTGTAACTCTTTTACTTGCTGATAGATCAATAAAAGTACCAAGAGGGACAGTGGAGGATGTCTTAGTTCAAGTTGATAAATTCATATATCCTGTGGATTTTATCGTCTTGGACACAGAACCTGTCAAAGGATGTAATCCGATACCTGTTATTTTAGGTCGTCCATTTTTAGCAACTTCTAACGCTTTGATTAATTGTAGGAATGGAGTAATGAAGCTTTCATTTGGAAACATGACACTTAAACTCAATGTTTTTAATATGTGTAAGCAACCATATGAAGAGGAGGATGAAAGTGAAGAAGGTGACATGATTGAAACGATTGTGGAGGATCATATTCAAAAAGGGAGTTCTACCGATCCCTTAGAAATGTGTTTAATAAATTCATTTGAGTCAAATATACAATTAGATCCTGAAATCTCTGACATATGTTCTTTACTTGACTGTGCACAGGTGATTGAAAATAAAAGATGGAAACTAAAGTTTGAAGAATTGGGAGAAAATGAGGATAAAAAGAACGAAATTTTAAAGTTGGAGTTAAAACCTCTGCCTGAAGGACTGAAATATGCATTTCTTGGAGAGAAACAAACTTACCCAGTGGTAATCGCTTCTACACTCACAAGTGAACAAGAAGATAAGTTGATTGAATTATTGAAAATGCATAAAAATGCAATTGGGTGGACTTTAAAAGACATAAATGGTATTAATCCTTTGATTTGCACACATAGAATACACCTAGAGGATAATGCCAAAACTTCCCAACAACCTCAAAGGAGATTAAATCCACATATGAAAGAGGTAGTGAGAGCTGAAGTTCTCAAATTACTTGAAGTAGGAATCATCTATCCGATCTCAGATAGTAAGTGGGTAAGTCCTACTCAGGTAGTACCAAAAAAATCTGGAATCACAGTCATTGAAAATGAAAAAGGTGAGTTAATACCAACTCGAGTCTCATCTAGTTGGAGGATGTGCATAGATTATAGAAAATTGAACTTGGCCACTAGAAAAGACCATTTTCCTTTACCATTCCTTGATCAGATTATAGAAAGAGTAGCAGGACATCCCTACTATTGCTTTCTAGATGGTTACTCTGGCTATTATCAAATTCCTATAGCACTAGAAGACCAAGAAAAGACTACATTCACATGTCCTTTTGGAACCTTTGCTTTTAGAAGAATGCCCTTTGGACTTTGTAATGCCCCAGCAACATTTCAGAGATGTATGTTAAGCATTTTTAGTGACATGATTGAGCATTATTTAGAAGTTTTCATGGATGATTTAACTGTGTTTGGAAATTCTTTTGATAATTGTCTTGAAAACTTAGAAAAAGTCTTAAAAAGATGTGAAGAAAAGAGTCTTGTATTGAACTGGGAAAAATGTCACTACATGGTTACTTCTGGAATTGTTTTGGGACATATAGTATCTTCTAAAGGAATTGAAGTGGATAAGGCAAAAGTCGAACTCATTACACATTTGCCTCCACCAAAAACAGTCAGAGAAGTCCGATCCTTTTTAGGACATGCTGGATTCTATAGGAGGTTCATAAAAAACTTTAGTGCTATATCTAAACCTCTTTGTAACCTCTTAGCAAAAGATGTATCATTTAAGTGGACTCAAGAGTGTCAAAATTCATTTGAAAAATTAATTGGCCTCTTAACATCTGCTCCTATCATACAATCTCCTGACTGGTCTTTACCTTTTGAGCTCATGTGTGATGCTAGTGACTACGCTGTTGGTGCTGTATTAGGACAAAGAAAAGAAGGTAAATCCTATGTAATTTATTACGCGAGTAGAACTTTAAACAGTGCACAAATGAATTACACAACAACTGAAAAAGAACTACTTGCTGTAATATTTGCATTAGACAAATTTCGTTCTTACTTAATTGGTTCTTCAACTATTGTATTTACTGACCATGCTGCTGTAAGGTACTTAATGTCAAAACAAGATGCAAAACCAAGACTGATTCGATGGATTCTATTGCTTCAAGAATTTATTATCACTATCAAGGATAAGAAGGGAGCTGAAAATGTTGTTGCAGATCACTTATCAAGACTCACACCAGATTCATCAACAGAAATAACACCTATTAATGATTCTTTTCCCGATGAATTTTTATTTTCTACTGTTACAATGCCCTGGTATGCTAATATTGTTAATTTTCTTGTAACAGGAGAAATGCCACCTCAATGGAATGCTCAAGACAAAAGAAAATTTTTAACGGAGGTGAGAAAGTTTTATTGGGATGATCCTTATCTCTTTAAATATTGTCGTGATCAAATATTTCGAAGATGCATACCCGACAATGAGGTAAATAAAGTTATTGAATTTTGTCATTCTGAAGCATGTGGGGGACATTTCTCATCAAAGAAAACAGCTGCAAAAATCTTGCAGTGTGGATTTTATTGGCCCACTTTATTTAAAGATACACATGCATTTTGTATAACTTGTGAAAATTGTCAAAAGTTGGGATCAATTTCAAAACGAAACATGATGCCTTTGAACCCCATTCTTGTTATTGAAATCTTTGATTGTTGGGGGATAGATTTCATGGGACCATTTCCGTTATCATTTGGATTTACGTATATCTTAGTTGCAGTAGATTATGTCTCAAAATGGATTGAGGCTATTCCATGTCGACATAATGACCATAAAACAGTCATGAAATTTTTGAAAGAAAATATCTTAAGTCGATTTGGAATCCCTCGAGCCATTATAAGTGATGGGGGTAAGCATTTTTGTAATAGACCATTTGAAACATTAGTGAAAAAATATGGTATTACTCATAAAGTTGCCACCCCTTATCATCCTCAGACAAGTGGACAAGTTGAATTAGCAAATAGGGAGATAAAACAAATTTTAGAAAAAACTGTAAACCCAAATCGCAAAGATTGGTCTTTAAGACTAACTGATGCACTGTGGGCTTATAGAACTGCTTTTAAAACTTCATTGGGTATGTCTCCCTATAGGATAGTTTATGGAAAACCTTGTCACTTACCTGTGGAACTTGAGCATAAAGCCTACTGGGCTATTAAAACTTTCAATGAAAATCTTGATTCTGCTGGACACATACGTAAATTACAAATAAATGAACTTGAAGAATTGAGAAATGATGCATATGAGAATTCAAAAATTCATAAAGCTAAAATTAAAGCCTTTCATGATAAAAAAATTCAGAGAAAAACATTTGACACTGGTCAGAAGGTTTTGCTTTATAATTCTCGACTTCACATATTCCCTGGAAAATTAAGATCAAGATGGAGTGGCCCTTTTATTGTGAAACATGTGTACCCTTATGGAACAATTGACATTGAAAATCCTAGAAATGGGAATGTGTTCAAGGTAAATGGGCAAAGACTCAAGCCGTTTCTAGAAAACCAAGCTTTTCATGAAGAATTTACGTTCCTGTCGGATCCTTGTTACGAGACCAATTAATCTTTGTTTTATATATTTACATATTTATATATATTTATTCTTCTTCTAACATTTTTTTTTTTTTTACTTGCAGGTTAATTTAGTAGTTTTGTTAAAGTTTTATTTTGCACCCCGGTTAAGCGGCGGATAACGGTACTCCGTGATATTTCAAATCGGTTTTGTCAGTTTCCCATAATTACTGATATCTTCTCTTCTTCCCCCTTTTCTTAAAAAAAAAAAAAAAAAATGGATGACATTCTAAAAAATTTGAAAAAGCGTTTTCCCTCATTGCCTCAAAATTCCTTGAAGAAAATTTACCAAGCAAGATGTGAAAGATTAAGGTTATTAATGATTATGAATATACCTGTTGATTTACGTTGGTTAATTGAAGCCAAAGTTAGATTGACAGGTGAATTTTCAGACTCATTAATTTCCTACATGCCTGGCTTAGGTAAAAGCTCTTTTTCAAAAAAACGAAGAGCAAAACGATTAAATGTTTGTTACAAGTGTGCACGCACGACTTGCAACACACGTTGCCGCACTTTAGGAATGGTGTCTGTAAATCGTGAAGATAAAATTAGGTTCATTAAGGATGGCCTGAGTAAGGAGTCTTTAGATAATATCTTATCGACTCTTGAGACGCATCCTAGTGGATATGTGCATATTGCAATTCATGAATTATGGGACATATTCCTAAAAGAACATGAGCGGTACAGTCTCGGGAATCTGACTTTAAAAGACCCTGTTTGCCAATTTATAAGAAAATTGGATGGGAAGCCTATCCCCGACCCATAGAGGGCGTTTAAGCCGTTACTGGACGTAAAATCAGAGGAAGATGTGAGCCACAATCACAACTACTTGTATATATTTACTATAGCTGTTATTTTTAAATGTTTCATTTCAAACTCAAATGTCTTTTCAATAATCAACCACCTATAATCCTTTTTGAAAATTTTGCATTTTAAGCCGACAACCCATGTGACTTTTCCAGCTAACAAATTGAAAATTGGTAAAAGGTATTGAATCTTGTACTTCAAGCCAATAGCCATGTGATTTAACTTTGCAATACCTTTTGGCTCTATAAATACATTGCATTATTTCTGCATCTTTGTACAAACTCAAAATCATTCAAGAGAGAGGGTGAGTGTAATCATGGAAGGATCATCAACTCGTAAATTCACAAAAATTTGTGTCTTTTGTGGATCCAGCCCTGGAAAAACTAGTGAGTTTATAGAAGCAGCAGAAACCCTTGGTAAGATGTTAGCTGAGCGCAATATTCATTTAGTATATGGGGGAGGTAGTCTTGGATTAATGGGACGTGTGGCAACCGCTGCACAAAATAATGGCAGTCGAGTTTTGGGTATCATACCAAAAGCTTTAACTGTTGGAGACATTGTAGGAAAAACAATTGGGGATGAGTTACAGGTATCATCAATGCATGAACGAATTTCTTTTATGCTTCGTAATGCTGATGCCTTCATAGCTCTACCTGGAGGTTTCGGAACATTGGAGGAAATTTTTCAAATTGTCTCATGGGCACAATTGCAAATCCATAAAAAACCCATTGGTTTGTTAAACGTTGATGGTTTTTATAATGGGTTGTTATCTTTTCTTGACTATGCGGTGGAAAAACAATTCGTCTCATCTGCAGCACGACAGATCCTCATTTCTGCTTCAACTGTTGATCAGTTACTCGATGAACTACAAGCTTTTACACCTCTATCTGATCCAACAATGAGTCAGATAGATTGGTATACTGATAACAGTGAAAAGAAACGCAGGATAGATTTGACGCTTCGTCTGTAGCCTATCTATTTCTATGTATTTTTAAGCTTTTTTGTGTGGCTTGTTTTATTTTTTTTGTGTGGCTTGTTTTATTTTGTTGCAGGTTTAATTTTCAATAAAAGATGTTTCAGGTGATATCTTCTATATTTTACTCTTTCTATATTTTGACATTGAGGACAATGTCTCAATCTGGTTGGGGGGAGGATAGTTGATATATAATGTTAGTGTTAATTATTTTATTTTGTTGGTGTTATCACTTTGTTATGTAAAAAAAAAAAAATTATCATGAATGGCGTGAGTAAAATGTTCATTTATGTATTCTTGAGACGCATTCTAGTTCTAGAATGGCAGAGTAAAGAGTACATTATAAACTTTTGAAACACATTCTAATTGGTTTATTTTTAATGCATTTTATGTATAATTGTTTGTTGCTTAAGTTTTTGGTAACTCTTGCGTAAATAAATTTGCTTTATTATCGATGTATGATTTCAAAATTGTTTAGTTTAAATCACTTTCTCTATTTAGGTTACTAAAGAATAACTTCTGAAATTATTTCTTGAGAACAATACTAAGCCTTGTGGTAAGATGGATGATTCAATATATATAGCCAAGAGAATTTTCATGTTTAAGTATACATATTATTTTCTAAACTCACATATCTTTTGTGAGTGAGTGGAGAGGTTTGAGATAACAGCTTACGAACTTTTATTGATCCTTTGAAATGGTTAATTTTTATTTGGAATGACATTATTTGGGATGATGAATGATTTGGTTGCTTAGCTGAAGGATAAAAAAAAAAAAAAAAAATTGGAAAAGTATTATGGTGATAAATTGCTCTTATGTTGTAATGATTCCTTATGTCTTTCAAAAAAAAAAAAAAAAAAAAAAAAAATAAAAAAAAAAAAATATTTAAAAAAAAAAAAAAAAAGAAAGAAAAGAAGTCAATTCAGTTCAATAAAGTCTTCATTCAATTTTAGAAGACTAAAGTCATTAGGAAGCAATCTTATCACCGAATTCTATATTCGTAAGATTCGCATTAAATAATTAAAGTCTTGAAGCTGGCATTTGACAATAATGGTTTGACTCTAAATATTTAATTTTCCTATCTTTGGATCAATGTTAGTTTGTCTGTCTGTCCTTAAATGTAACTTTTTCTTGAGCGATTATCTGTTTTCCAACTCCATGAGTGAAATCCTAAGTCATTAAACAAGTTATTCACCTGTAAGGATATGGAGTTGAGGCTTTTACTTGGAATATTTTTAAGGCTATATATGTTGTGGTTTGTGGTAAGAAGGCTTTGGCTTAATTTACACACACACAAAAATATTTTTGGAAGTTATGATTGAAATAACCTTTATAGCGATTGTGATTTTAAAACTGACGTTTTGTTTGAAATACTTAGGTAATGTTCAAATTTATTTATGCTCGAATTGCTAGGGACTAGCAATAAGCCAGTTGGGGGGTGTGATGAACACTTGAAATTACACATTTAATAAGAGTTTTACATGATTGTTTTGTATTACTAGTGTATTTAATTTTCTTAACTTAAGTATGTTTACAATATTGTACTTAATTATCTTATAACTGTTTTGTGGCAGGTTCGGTAAAATGGGCATAACTTTCTACCTAAAGATCCAATTGAGGTGATTCTTAATCCTGTGCAGAGCTGACTCAATGGGCTAACATATTGTATTTCACAAAGCATTGGAAATTCGAGTGTTTAGAGGGTGAAAATTGGCTTAGAACAGAATTGATCTGCAGTACAGGCCCAGTTTGAACAGTTATCAGTATTTGGCCCATAACTATAGAAATACGTATCTAATACGTATGAGATCACTCAATTTGGAAAGATAAGAGACTTATCTACAACTTTTATGTTTTGAGTGACAGCTAATTCGGATCACATCAATTTCAAATTGGATAATCAAGTGGGTGCCCAAGTGATAATGAATGCAAATTATTTTGCCACCATTCTTGACTTTCATCAACCAAGTGGTTCCCTCCAAATTTGTCTCGATTTATCCATGTTTTTCTATAAATAGGTGGCTTGTTTATGCCTAAAGAATGTAATTAGAAAGTTAGAATTTAGTTCAAAATACTTTTCCTTTGTATCCATTTCCTTGTACTATTATTTCTCTTGTTTACTATTAAGTCATGTTATTTCTTCTTCCATTTCTTTTCTTTTCATTTAGTTTTATTATGTCCAAATAATTTTGTTTAAGCTAAGGTGAAAGGGTGAAGCTCTTGGCAAGGTAATAAGATATGTTTAATATTTATTCATGAATTTAATGCTTCATTTTTAAGTTATGTAAATTTATATATGATGTATTTATTTTGTTTGTAGAATTAATACCATTTCTTCTAAAGTGGTGATTCTTGATTTATTATTGACAAACTTAATACTTGGCACAATAAATTATTGAAACCATTTACAAGATTTGGTTTATATAACCTTTCTTGTAAAGTGGGAGTCTTAATTTATTGTAGACAAATATAAAGATTGGCATAATAAATACTTGAACCCATTTATAAGATTTGGTGTATAATAATTGAAAGAAATAAATACTAATCAATATATAAATGATAATGAACTTTAATTGCTATATTTTCCGGTTGGAACCTCCTTTGTGTGAGGATTCCAATTGAGTTATAAAAAAATAAAAAGTTAAATATATTCTTACTTCTTATGCCAAGAGTGAATCCCCGTAACCTTAGCTTTTTATTTGAATTGGTTAATTGAAATAATATTTACAAACATCTTATACTGCATTAATTATCTTTAAAGTGTTTAAAATTTGTAATTTTAATTCTACTTCCCTGTGGATCGACCCCGTTCTCATCGGGTTATTTATTACTTCGACAATCCTGCACTTGGGAATAACTTCTATATTCTGGACGTGTCAATCATATTTGTCTATAATATACTACTAGATATAGATATACTAAAATAACTTAATAACAATATGGTGATCACTAATCAAATAATTCTACCAAAAATGCTCCAATAATGTGATATTAGTCACATGATAATATGATTTTACTAACAAGAATAGAAATAATTATACCAATCCATTAAAATAGAGAAAATAATCCAATAACAAATTCTTAGGGATTCATAGACCTTTGATTGCATATATCTACCAGATGGGGAAAAAATAGTAGCAAAAACACTCATCTTCATTTGACAAGTAATGTAACCTAAACTCTATGATCTTAGAAAATCCAATGCATGTTGCCCATTATGTTTTCTTCCAAACATATGTTATGTGATGTCTTTTTGCTTCTTTTCTTTTTGCCCATTATTTTTTCTTCCAAACAAATGGGAAACTTTTTTTTCTCACAACTAACACCCAACATGCATGCACTAGCAAAAGGAGACTGGAAATTGGTTCTGTTTTATAACTTTCCTTGTTCGTCATTTATTTATTTATTAATATCATTTTCATTTATGGTGTTGGTTTATTTGGCCATAGCATGTGTCTTTTTTAATCAACATAAATGAAGCTAAAAGATTCTCTACTCCTCACACCATGTACAGTGCAAAAGAAAATTATTAATAATATAAGATTATCAGCGTGAGTAATATCATATTTTCAAGTATATTATCTTTCTCTAATTTAGATGTTCTAAGGATCCAAAAGCTCTCAAATCGGGCACAGCCTTAGACACTATAAGTAATAGAACAAATACCAAAACTCCATTGCTGAAGAGATTTAATTCTTATTATATATATTTTATAATTAATAGATTATATTTTATTTTCTTATATGTATTTATGTTCCATATTTATGTTAACCTAAAGTCTATATAAAGGCCATTTATATAGCATTTGTAACATACAAAATTACAACAATAATGTAGTACTTAAAGTTTTTTAGTTTCTCTTTATTATTTCTGTTATCTTTTTCTTTTCTTTTGGTCTTTTCTCACATAATATCAAAGCTACATTACAATAATTCTCAGAGCCTTTTGATCCTTTATAAGAGCTAGTTTCCATTGCTTTCTTTATCTTTTCTACTATAGAATTTCTCAACGCACTTATACTCAAAACAGTTGATTTCTTGTCTCCTTATCAATATGTTTGCAATCACAATGGCTAATCTTCTCAACTTTCACCATTAACTTTCTTTTCAAACTTAAGATTTTCTGTCTCCATATCAACGCATTTGCAATCACAGTGGTTAATCTTCTCAACGCACCTGCACTCACAATAGTTGATTTCTTATTTTCTCTATCAACGTATTTGCAATCGCATTGGTTGATCTTTTCAACGGGCTTGTCACTCTACAACAACATTGTCTCTCTTCCACAAGGGTTATCTCTCTCCGACAAGGGTTTCATTCGCCGACAAAGGTTGCACAATTACAATCAAGAATGTTCCTTTTTAAACCCAAGTTTCTATCATCTTGAGTTTGAGAGGGGATGTTAAAGATATAAAAAAAATCAAGACAAGTAATTTTCACCATATATATTTTATAATTAATATGTTATATTTAATTTTCTTATATGTATTTATGTTCCCTATTTATGCTAACATAAAGCCTATATAAAAGTCATCTATGTAGCATTTGTAACATATAAAATTATAGCAACAATGTAGTTCTTAAAGGTTTTTAGTTTCTCTTTATTATTTTTGTTGTCTTTTTCTTTTCTTTTGATCGTTTCTCACAATTACTAATGAGTAATAACCATAAGAAGAACAATAACCATAGCCATTCCCCAATTATTTAGAAACCAAAACCATGAAAATAGATTCATAAAATTGAGAACATAATAGCCAAATGCAACAAAAGAACATAACACCCAAAGGTAGGAAAAGGAAAGGCAAAGCTTGCTCAAGGCCTACCAAAGTTGAAACAAAAACTGCTAATTCATCATGCAACAAACCCAGGAAATTTTTGACAACGACTAATTCATCATGAATTATAACACAATACATAAACCACAACACAACTCTGACCCACAAAATATTTTTGACCTACGTCAAACTCAGCATGAAAATTCAGATGAAATAAGAGATTATTGAAACAAAATATCAAATTTTCAAGTATCAGTAGTATGGTGCTAGTGGAACCTTTTTTGTAGTGGGGTTAATTTGGCCAGTTGAACTAGTTTTGTTTTCATTATGAAATTGAGCAAAAGCAGGCGAACAGTAAGGATTTCTACAGAGTTTTTAGAAGGAATAACTTGAGACAAAAGCCTAAAAATTCAATTTTATATGTATCATTTGGTTCAATGAACATAACTAGTGCATCACATATGATGCAGTTGGCTATGGCTTTGGAGATTAGTGGCAAGAATTTCATTTGGGTTATACGGCCACCAAAAGGTTTGACATAAACTCAAAATATAGAGCCAAAGAATGGTTGCCTCATGGATTTGAAGAGATAATTAGAGATTAAAACAGAGGTGTTTTGACCCAAAAATAAGCACCAAAATTGGAAATTTTAAGTCATTGCAAATGGATGGAATTCTGTGCTTGAAGCTTTGACTCATAGCATTTCTCGCTGGACAACAATCTGACTTCTGTTGAAATGATAAAATGTTAGTCGGATACTTAGTATTTGGATAAGAATTGGAAGAAATAAAGAACAATTTTAAATATTTTTCAAATTCAATTTTGCAAAAACACAACATACTATGTCTTTTTTTTTCCTAATTTGATTCAAATTTTTAAAGAATGAGTTCTATGTTTTCCAATTCATTTCTTTGAAATACAGAATAAAAAATGTTCTTGTCTATGCAAATTTTCATATGCACCTTGCTATTTTTTAACCTATTAAAATATAACCATATATGTTGAGAAATTAGCTAGGTTCTTCAATCTAATATCACTTAAGTATTAATTTCAATCATAGCATTGACACTATTTGTTGGAGTGTTTACTTGCTTTAATACCTCTATGGTTGCTTTTTAGTACCTTTAAACCACCTAAGCACTTTGCAAAGACTTTATTCACAAGTAATCAAGAATATAAAACATCTTACACAATAGAGATAAAGAAATAATCACCACAAGACATAAGCTATATATGGTTCAATGATAAATGTCTACATCCACGGTAGATCAAAGATCCAGCTTCTTTTATTAATAGTTCAAAAAGAACTCTAGGTCACAAAAATCTCTCACAAAAGATAATCAAGGAATATAATCAATATACGAGCTCTCAAAAATCTACCAATGCTTTCTTGATCACTCAAATCTCAAGCACTCTCTTATGCACTCAACACTCAAGGTTCTTTAGCACTCTATTCTCTTTCTTGAAGTTTCTCTCTAATACTTGATTAATTATAAGTGGTTACAAAGGTTTATATAGTGTTTAAAACATCTCTAGAAACTCTAAACATAGTTAGAATAAGAGTCAATGTGTTTAGAAAGTCCAAAATTGACTCAAACAAATTAAGTCAACTTAAAACAAAAACTGTTAAAACTGGGCGCTGCGGCGATCCTATACTAGCATTGCGGTGTTGTAGGTTCTGACTTGGGTGCCATGGTTCTATAAATCCAGCACCATAGTGCTCACACCTGGAGATTTTTCTACTTGTGCTTTTGTGCCTCTTCTCGCTTTCGACTCTACATTTCTATCGCTTTCGTCTTTATGTCAACTCTTTATTGGTCTCCAACTCAAAATCAAACTTAACCTTGATTTTGAATCACCAAATTTCAACAAACCCATCCTTGATTCAAAATTTCTTCAAGAAGCTTTCTAAGATCTATCCCCTCCTTAACTAACTCTCAATTCCTCTAGTGTTGATTCAGTTAAGTCTTATGCCTCGACTTAACTAATCTAAGGCTCATGACTTCGATCTCCAAAGATTATGAACATATCTCTCCTCAGCCAATCTTCGTATTGTGATCTCTAGTGTCACATAGACACCATTATAATACCTTTACGGCTAGATCTTATCCCTGCCAATAACCCATTACCATACATTCTGTTTCAATTCCTGACACTCTCGGTAAGATAATCTCCAATGTTGTCCTTGGTTTACATCATCTCAACAACTCATATTGATCTATGCAAAGTATTATCTCTAAGCACATAGCCTTAATTGTGCTTCTCACTCATAAACCCTTTAAATGTTACCTCCAATATTCCTTATTTAACTTCGAATGAATATTCTGCTTAATCTAGCACTCTCTAGGGATATTAAGCTATTCATGAAATTAAGAACAAATCTCATACCTAATAATTCCTTCAATTTTCTACCATACACTCCCAATGACTACAGAAGACATATCTATACCCATTTTACTATTCTTAATGGATCTATAATTGGTAAACAAAGATTTTCCAAACTTATATGAAAAATACACTTTAGAATTAAGTATTCACTCACCAGGCATACATTCCTGCAAAAGCTATCAAAGTTTTCTTTAATTTCTTAGTTGTCCTTATAGACCATTGCATCTTCACCTTCTTTTCCTTTTATCTTGATTTTTCTCTCTAGATAATCCATTACTAAGTGCTTTTTTTTTTATCAGAGCAATTCTTGGATCTGCCCTCTAGTCTTGATTGCTCTTCTTTTTTCCATCTCTATTCTAAGTCCTTCCTCTTGTAGTCAGTACCGCTACATTATTAGGCTTTAATTGTTTCACCAAATATTTTGTGTTAATGTTAATGACTCTTCAATCTGATTTCGATATCGATGACGCAGGCTTTGATTGTGTAGTATAGTAGTTAAGCGCAAGTGCACACTATCGTATCAAGTAATATAGGATTTCAAGTCCAAATATCTATCCCACAGGGACTATGGGATCTAATTCTATAAATCAAGTACTAAAATTGTACCTACTTAACTTTTATTCAGAAAACTAAAATCTGAAATTTATTTAACTAATCTAACTCTATTAATTAAACTAAACAAAAGCAAAGAGTAGAATTCACAAATGAAGGTAATCTAGGGTTTTGACTCGTCCTCTAGTATTTCATTGAATTTATTTATCTCTTAATTAATCTCTTAATACCAATTGTTGGCTTATACACTAATCTCATCACAAGCCTCTGTCGATGGTCGAGTGACTATATTACGCATTCTAACAATCACATATATGTCTATGGTAATCAAATCAAAATGTAATTTATTAAGATCAAGTCTAAATTATACCATACATGCCACCTAGGTATATGTCTATCTTAGATGGAACTCATAGTTGTTACCCTATTATCATACATCAAACTACCAAAGGCTAAACACATGAATCCCTTTGTCGAGTTCATCATGGTTCCTCAATCATTCAAAATATTGATCTGGTATAATGAAAACATTAAACACAAGATAGAATGAATCAATTGAATTTATCAAGCTCATAAACTAAAATTTAACACAATCTAAATCCATACTAAGTTCACATAGTCTAACCTTAGATGAACAAATTAACACATCACAAAACTAAAAGTATCAAATCAATTCATAAAGATCAACAAGAAAAAGAACATAATGATAAAGAAAGAGAAGAAAAACTAATCAAAGTGACTACTTGATGTGCTTCTCCCTCAATCTTAATCTTGGTTCTTCAATCTTTGGCTTTGATCTTTGATTTGTGTTGTGAATTCTCTCTTTAAGTTTATGCCTTTTTTCTCTCTTTTTCTTTTTTTTTTTCCTCTTAGGGTTTTTGGCCTTTTATTTATAGGTTTTTATCTTCAAAATACTATTTATAAATTACTGTTCACCGTCATGAGTGCTGTGACACTAAGTTATGGGCGCTGCGACACTCAGCTACTAATTTGGGCACCACGGCGCTCAATCTCTGGGCACTGTGGTGCCCAACCCTGGTGCCCTTTTCGTATTTTGAGCGTAACCTCTTCGTTTGATGTCCGATTCGCCTCTCGTTTGTTCTTATGCGTCACATTTTCCATTGTGCATCTATTTATAATTAAAAAAAAACACAATTAAATAGCCAAATAGTTATTATTTGGAGCAAAATATGAAAATTGGGTATAAATCATACTAGTGCTTTTACGCCCCTATCAAATACCCCTAAACTTAAGACTTTGCTCGTCTTCGAGCAAAACAAAGAAAAACATTCACAAATTATTCATGACTCAAAAATAAATTTAAAAACTAAAAATAAGCTTTGGTTGATTAAACAGTCATCATCATAGTCTCAAATTAAAGCTGTTAAAAATAGCACAAGGCTCTTCAAAAATCAATAAACAACTTTCAACAATTCTCATACCATTGATCAAGTACTTCATTCTTCCTTATAAATGATCACTTGTGCATATATGTAATAAGCAAGTAATTAGCTAAATAGAATATAGATTTACTCAATACTCAAGAAATACGTAAATATGATATCTTGGTATATTTTCAATTATAACACTACCATAAGCTTGCTTTTCATACTACTCTCCACTAATGTAGAAATACACATGTCTAGGGATCTATTTAGGACTTTATTTAGCTTGTAATGTAAGGTTAAGGTAAAGGTGGGTTATGAAGATATATATAAAGTGCAAATCACACCATTAACACTTAGATATTACTCAGAAACCTCTTGATTCCTTTTCCTTCTTGAATATTCATCTCTTCCCCCAAACTTATGTTATTTTCATCTTTCTTTTAATCACAGTTTTGCAAAGAATTTTTTATTTTTCTTAAGCTGGGGGTATTTGCATTTAAAAGTTTTTTTTCTTTTTTTTTATGTACCCCCAAACTTAGATTGGCATGCACATTTAAGACTTATTGCTTTTCATTGCAGTATCCTTCTTTTAGACATCACAACCTTTTTCATTTTAAGAATATTTCTAAGTAAACTCAAGGTTTATGGTGCTACTAGTAGATTTTAGGATAAGTAAACTCAAAGTCTTTAGGCTTGTAATGTGGTTAAACAGAAAAATGGATAATTAGACTCAAACGAGGTGGTTAGGGATAAATATAGATATAAAGTAGGCTCGAAAAGGCTCAATTGGTCCAAAAATAACCTAATGTCATTTTCCTAAGCATGTGAATTCTAAGATTTTGCCTCAAGTAATAATCAATCAAGTTCTAGAGTATTGGTCTTCGAGACTGTGGTGTACTACTTAAGCATGAATAACTCTAAGAAAAAAATTCAACTAATACATGCTTATTTTAATGTGCTCAAGAATAAGTGATCAAAAATAAGCTTGAAATCAGTTCAAGATTCATAATATAAGAGTTATCTCAAGCATCTATTATTTCCTAAAGACTTGTAAAAATAAATTTAGCCAATATTTTATTTCATATCATAGACTAATGATCATCATCTCAACCAAAACTTAACAACCTAAAAACAAAATTTACTCTACAAGACAACCACTCAAATCATGCAGTAAAAATAAACACAAGTTATATGTGTTTCCCACCTCTAAACTTAAATTAGACATTATACTCAATGTCTAAAAATAAACAAAAGTAAGAAAAACTCCTCTGATAAATGAAGTTGAAGCAATGCAACGTTGTTGCCCATTGAGTGAACTGCGGTATTCTTTTACTCCAACGCTTGAAATTGATTGTGCTGCTTTCTTGAATGCTTGACTTGCTGATTTTATTCCTAAAAGAAACAAAGAAACTAATATAACTAAAACTGAAAATAAGCTAATAAAAATAAAAATTTACTTGGGTTGCCTCACAATAAGTGCTTGATTTAATACCGTCGGCTTGGCAGGGCTCTTTCTACTCTTATGGAGGATCAAAGTCAATAGTGAAAGCATCTTTATATGTAAACTTGTTAGGCTTCCTTTCTTTTAGCTTCCAAATCTTCTTTATTAGATCTTGGGCAACAACTTGTTCCTCTTTCTCCTTGTACTTCTCTGGGAAGATTTGAATCTTACACCGACAAAGTGTCTCTTTTGTTCCCTTCTCTTCGATTTTGTCATTGTACTGCTTCTTCTTCTTCTTCTTTCTTCTCTTTATATGCCTTAACATCTTCTTTTTTATGTGAGGATTCAACATCTCCATATCTTTGAGCTCTTTGGTGTTTGATGGCACCATATTAATGCTACAACAATCAAGGAATTTAGTGTGCATGGGCTGATTCTGCTCTTTGTTACTGGTATTTTCTACTATGTTGTCACTTTTTTGCACCTTAGAATATTGTTGCATTCTAATACCAATTTTTGCACATTTCATTGTTGAGAATTCTACACTTTTCTAAGATTCTACACTCTTTTCTAGACTGGTATGTTGCTGATTTTTTGTTTCAACACTTGTTTGACACCTCTGTAGCCTTTGAAGAAAAGGAATAGGCGATCTATATGGTTGCACTTTATTTTTTTTGCACTTCCTTCTCCTTTATACTTGATGGTGATGATGTGGATGTGTTTTCTTGTAAGTTCTCACAACTTCTCAAGTTGATGGCTTGACATTGCTCTACGTTCTCTTTTGGATTTGTCTCAGTATCGCTTGGTAGAGTGCCTTGAGGTCTCCTATTAATTTCAGCAGCAGTTGTCCTATTTGAACCTCTAAATTCTTCAAAGATGCTGAATGATTCTGTAAGATGGCATCATTAGACTTCATATATTGTATAAATATGTCTTCCAATGTCGGCTTCTTCTCTTGTAGTAGTGGGAATCTTGGAGGATTCATTCGTCTAGATGGCTCTTCTTGGTTGTAACGCTAAGAGAAGTTTGAATGATCTCTCCATCCCGAATTATAAAAGTTAGATTGTGGGTTAGGTGGTTGACGATTGAAATTGCCCACATAATTTATTTCCATGCACCATCCATTCATGTGGTTATCACCACAAAAGTCACATGTTACTTGTCGAGTTTTGCCATCATTCAATGCATCAAACTTCTTAGATAAAGTATTGATTTGAGCTATCAATGCATTGAATGCATCAATTTCATATATACCGGCAACTCTCTTAGGTGTAACTCTTTCTGCTGGTCATTGGTAACTGTTTGACGCTATATCTTCTAATAGATCATAAGCCTCATCTATATACTAATTCATTAAATCTCCTCCAGCAGCGGCATCTACAATAATCCTCAAATGGCCTACTAATCCATTATAGAACATTTGGACTAATAGCCATTTAAGGACTCCATATCCTTGAAGCGCTCTCATGCCTTATACAATAACTCTCCATCAATCTGACTGAATGAGGTGATGTCATTCCTCATCTTTACTGTCTTTGCTGGTGGAAAGAACTTGGCTAAGAATTTCTGTACTAAATCTTCCCATGTCGATATAGATCCTGACGGCAATGACATCAACTAACTCTTGGCTCTATCCCTTAAGGAAAAAGGGAAAAATCTCAATCTGATGGCATCGTCAGAGATTCCATTGTATTTGAAAGTATCACAAATTTCTAAGAAATTTAGGATTGCTATTGGGAACTCCGTTGAACTGTACAGTTTATTTTAGTATCTGAATAATATTTAGCTTGATCTCAAAGTTATTAGCGTTAATGGTTGGTCACCGAATACTAGACTAAACACCACTTGTAGTTAGGATAACATACTCTTTCAAAGCTCTCTGTGGTATCATGGGCTCAAACACAAGATTATTAATATGATCATTGTTTTCCTCCATGGTATGAACTGTCAAAGCAAAATAAAAAGAAAATCAAAGTAAAAAGAATAATATAAAACAAAAATAAAAATTTGAATTAAAAGTAAGTAGCTTGGTATTAGTATTGATCTAAAGAATAGATAAAACTAGTCACTAGCAATAGTGCCAAAACCTTGATTGTGTGCTATAGTAGTTAAGTGCAAGTGCATGCTATCGTATCAAGTAATATAGGATTTTAAGTCCAAGTATCGATCCCACAGGGACTATGCGATCTAATTCTATAAATCAAGTACTAAAATTATACCTACTTAACTTTTATTCAGAAAACTAAAATCTAAAATTTATTTAACTAATCTAACTCTATTAATTAAACTAAACAAAAGAAAAGAGTAGAATTCACAAATGAAGGTAATCTAGGATTTTGACTCGTCCTCTAGTATTTCATTGAATTTATTTATCTCTTAATTAATCTCTTAATACCAATTGTTGGCTTAGACACTAATCTCATCACAAGCCTCTGTCGATGGTCGAGTGACTATATTACGCATTCTAACAATCACATATATGTCTATGGTAATCAAATCAGAATGTAATTCATTAAGATCAAGTCTAAATTATACCATACATGCCACCTAGGTATATGTCTATCCTAGATGGAACTCATAGTTGTTACCCTATTATCATACATCAAACTACCAAAGGCTAAACACATGAATCCCTTTGTCGAGTTCATCATGGTTCCTCAATCATTCAAAATATTGATCTGGTATAATGAAAACATTAAACACAAGATAGAATGAATTAATTGAATTTATCAAGTTCATAAACTAAAATTTAACACAATCCAAATTCATACTAAGTTCACATAGTCTAACCTTAAATGAACAAATTAACCCATCAAAAAATCAAAAGTATCAAACCAATTCATAAAGATCAATAAGAAAAAGAACAAAATGATAAAGAAAGATAAGAAAAAATAATCAAAGTGAATCCTTAATATGCTTCTCCCTCAATCTTGACTTAAAGCTTGAATCTTTATCTTGGTTCTTTAATCTTTGACTTTGATCATTGATTTGTGTTATGAATTCTCTCTCTAAGTTTTTGCCTTTTTTCTCTCTTTTTTTTTCCTCTTAAGGTTTTTGGCCTTTTATTTATAGGTTTTTATCTTCAAAATACTGTTCACATATTATTGTTCACCCACATTGGTCACCGCCACGAGTGCCGCGCTGCTGGGTTATAGGCGCTACGGCGCTCAATTACTGATTTGGGGGCCGCGACGCTCAGTCTTTGGGCGCTGCGGTGCCCAGCCCTGGTGCCCCTTTCGTATTTTGAGTGTAATTCTTCGTTTGATGTCCAATTCACCTCTGTTTGTTCCTATGCATCACATTTTCCATCGTGCATCTATTTATAATCAAAAAAAATAATTAAATTGCCAAATATTTATGATTTGGAGCAAAATACAAAAGTTGGGTATAAATCATACTAGTACTTTTACGTACACTAATATCTCTATGGTTTTTATTTAACACCCTAAAATCACCTAAGTGCTTTACAAAAGACTTCACTCACAAGTAGAATATGAAATATCACACACAATAGAGATAAAAAAAAATAACTACCGTAAGATACAAGATGTGCATGGTTCAGCAATAAATAGCTACGTCTATAGTAGATCAAAGATCCAACTTCTTTTATTAACGATTCAGAAAGAACTCTAGGTTACAAAGATCTTTCACAAGAGATATTCAAGGAATATAGTCAGTAAACAAGCTCTCAAGAATCTATCGATGCTTTCTTAATCACTCAAATTGCAAGCACTCTTTTGTGTACTTAGCACTCACGGCTCTCTAGCTCTCTATTCTCTTTCTTGGATTTTCTCTCTGTGCTTGATTAATTCTAAGGGTTTATAAAAGTGTATATAGTGTTTAAAATATCTCTAAAAATCTTAAACCTAGTTAAAAGAAGAGTCCACGTATTTAGAAAGTCCAAAACTGACTCAAATTAATTAAGTCGACTTAAAACAAGAAGTTCTCAAAACTGGGCACTGTGTCGTTACACTTCCAGTGTTGTAGCGCTATTGCGATCCTGTACTAGTATCACAGCGTGGAGGGTTCTGACTTGTGCACCACGGGGCTCACACCTGAAGATTCATCACCTTGTGCTTTTGTAGCTCTTCCTGTGTTCGACTTTCTATTTCGCCCCTTTCTCGTACGTCTAATACCTACACGTCCTTATGTCAACTCTTTATTAGTTTCTAACTCAAAATCAAACTCAACCTTAATTTTAAATCATCAAATTCCAACAATATCAAATATATATTTAATTTTCCTTTTAAAAAAATTCCTATTAGTTTTCATATCATCTATTCTTTTACATCTATAGATCAATATTTCATTTATTATGTTTTGTTACTTTTATTTACAAAATAACTAAAACAAACTTAGTAAAATGGAGCACTTTATAGATATTCTATTTCTATCTCTATGAATACTATATATTTTACAATTATTTCTGTCTACATTATTTTTAAAGTATTTTGAATCTTTTTTTAAAAAAAATAATAAAAGGGTTAATAATTATTTTTTAACAGAGTATTTGATTTGCTTTTATTTGCTTTACTTAGGTTAAGATTTTATTTATTCCTTACTATGTTTAAAATTTGATGCTATAATTAATTTGTTCGTATATAAAATTAATTTCTTAAGTTTAGGGAAAATTAAACTTACTATCAAGAATAATGCTACATTCCTTAATTCATATCCTAAAGGTGGTTGCTACATCACTACCAATTAAATTATAATAAATAATTTTAAAACTTTTTAAAATAAAAGGCATAAGATCAATGTTTTTACTATTTTTTTTAATCAAAATAAATTTTTTATTATTGTTTCTCCTGGAATTTTGGCCTACTGTAGTCTACATAAATCCCCCAAAAGAGCCACTACAATTAACAAAACAAAGCCCACTATAGCCAGTAAGAAGACCCATTACAAGGGCATTTGAGATTTTGGTTCACAAAGAAACGTCCTCCGCCCAAATTTCTTGGTCCTAAAATGTCCTCCAAAGGCCAATCTATAAAGCCCTCTAGAGGTTGACCACATAAAGCATTCCGTGTGAAAGTTTATTAAAAATTACAAAAATATGATTTGAAAATAAACCATGTGCATTATAAGCGGAGAAGTAAGACGGACGCTAAATGAGGCAAAAAATGATGGTATTGCTGCCCAGGCCTGGGCTTCACGGTGCTAGGATTTAGGGTCATGGCATTGAAATTCAACATCGTGGCACTTGCGGGCAATGTCTACAATGCCACAGCGTCAAGAGCCCAACACTGCTGCACTAGGCACGATTGAGGCAATGCCGCAGTGCCAGAAAGCTAGCGCCACTGCGCTGGTGCAGGAAAAAGAGATTTTCAATTTTAACTCTTTTCTAAGGGTACCTGAACTTCTTAGTTCAACTCCCACACATTTTAAGATTAACCTAGGCCATCATAAAGCTTATATAAAAGCCCTCTATTGACTTGTAAACACAAGTTTTTTATATCTTTGTGATCTTTGTGAAGGTAGTCATTTTTGTGAGCTTTATAATCCTTAGTGAGAGAAACACCTAGTTTACAAGAGAGAATTGTATTCTTTGTGAGTTCTTGAGTTCTTTCTTGTAAAAGCCATACTTTGTGAGTACTTTGTAATTCAATAATAAAATAGTATGATCTTGATCCATCGTAGACGTAGGCAAGTTGCTGAACCACATAAATTCTGTGTGTGTTTTGTTTTTCACTTTCTCTCTATAGTTTTCTTAATTGTTTGATTGCTGCGTTATATATTTTGGGTCTATTGCTTGATTATTGCTTCCACTTCAACAAACAGGTATTAGAGCTTGCTTTAAGCAAACATGGCCACACCTAATTATGAGGTCAAAAAATTTAACGGGACGAATGACTTCAATCTGTGAAAGATGAAGGTTAAAAGCATTGTTGGTAAGCTAACTATTAGGCTCGAAATTAAAGGAGACTAGAGCTCTATCTAGTAAAGAAGAGAAGATGCCAGAGTCATCTAAAGCTAAAGTAAAAAGAAAAGACATTCAAGAAAGAGCTCACAGTACAATCATTCTATCATAGAGCGATGCAGTACTAAGGAAAGTAGCAGATGAGACAATGGAAATTTATCTTTAGAAGAAGCTATATTAGTTGTCTATGTTAGAGGGGACACTGAGGAAAGACCATATTAATGTCTTCAACAAGATTATTATTGATCTTGAATCCATCAATATCAAGATAAAGGATGAAGATAAGGCAATTATTTTGCTGACGTCACTTTTCAGAATTATGAGAGCTTTGTTGATACGTTACTCTACTGTAAAGAGAGTTTAATGATGAGCGATGTGAAATCATTATTAAAATTAAAGCTATTAGGAAAGCAGATTGAGGGCAATGCATAAAGTTTATCTATAAGAGGAAGGTCGTCACCTAGAGATGAAAAAAAAAAGGGCTCTAAATGAAAGTTTAGGACTCCTAGAAAGTGCTATTGATGCAAGAAAAAATGGCACTTTATAAAAGGATTGTTCGGAGAAGAAAGTGGATGCTACGCTTGCCTACGATGATAGCTAGAATAGCACAGAGACTCTAGTCACTACTAATGGTAAGAGTACTGAATAATGAGTTCTTGATTCTGGTTTTACTTTTCACATGTGCCTACACAAGTCTTGGTTTATAAATTTTCAGCTCATTTGTGGTGGCAAGGTGTTAATGGATAATGACGTTGCTTGTTAAATGATAGAAATTGGTAATATCAAACTTAGATTACATAACGAGTGAGTGAGAGATTTAACAGAAGTTAGGTATGTTTCTAACCTCAATAAGAACTTGATCTCACTAGGTACTTTAAACCAGAATGAATGTTCCATCAAGATTGACAGATGGGTTTTGAGAGTATTAAATAGTTCTATGATTTTAATGAAAGGTGAAAAACGCAAGGTTTTTATGTATCGAATGGAGAGGTTATAAGTAGTTCTGCATTATTTTCTATATATGAAGAGAATATGCAAATAAAGTTTTGGCATGTTAGATTAGCACGCCTAGGTGAAAGAAATCTCATTGAGTTATTTAGTCAAAAGACGTTTGGTAAAGGTAAGTTCCAGCCATTTGAGTTTTGTAAGCATTGTATGGTTCGAAAAGTACGTAGAGTGAGGCTTAGTACTAGCCAGTGTAAGACTAAAGGGACTCTTGACTACATACACTCAGATTTGTTTGGACTAGCTCAAACAGTAACTCATGGTGGGGCTAGATATTTTCTCAGTTTTATTAATGACTATTCAAGAAAGTTGTGGGTCTATGTGTTGAAGAGCAAGGATTAAGTGTTTGATACATTTAAGATTTAGAAGGCTCTTGTTGAGAATCAAACTAGCAAAATGGTTCAAAGGCTAAAAACTGACAATGGCCTCAAGTTTTACAATAGAGTGTTTGATGGGTTGTGTGTCAAGCATGGGATTACAAGGCACAGAACTATGAGATCAACACTATAGCAGAATAGTGTAGCTGGGAGAATGAATAGAACCCTACTTAAAAGGGTTAGATGTATGCTTACCAATACAAATATGCACAAGGTATTCTGGGAAGAAGCTATGGTAACTGCAGCTTTTTTTATTAATAGAAGTCCCTCCTTGACGATAGACTTCAAGACACTAGAAGAGAAATGGTCTAACAATTTTCCTATGTATGACCACCTCAGAATATTTTTATTACCCTATATTTTTTCATGTTAATGAAGGAAAATTGAAATCTATAGCTATCAATGGAGTATTCATAAGGTATCCCAGATATGTGAAATGATATAAGGTTTGATGTAGAGAGTTGAAACTATTAAGTAGTATCATAAGCCATAACGTAACATTCGATGAGACGACAATGTTGAAAGCTTTCTAAAAATATGAGAAAGAAAAACCTGTGTCCAAGAAAGACTTAGCACTCGAGTCAATAGAAGTTAAAGTAGAGCTTAAATATAGATCTAATATGCCCCTAGATTAGCACTTTAACAAAAAGATCCTTGAAGATAAGCCAAGAACACTCACGAGTTACTCCAAGTCCACCCAAAGAAAGACTAGATCTTCTGAGATGGAACTTAAAGAGTACCAGCTAGTCGGAGATAGGCCAAAAAGAATGATTAACCCACTAATCAAGTATGCATATGAAGATTTGGTTCTCACGCCTTTAACTCTGCTTACACTTTTAAATTTAATGAGCCTAGAACATATGATGAGGCTATAAATAGTAAAAATAGAAATGAACGGAAGTAAGGCATAGAAGAAGAGATTAGTTCTCTTAGAAAGAATAATACCTGGAAGTTAGTGGAGAGAGACCTTAAAAAAAACTAGTGGGGTGCCTACAAGATATGTGTACAAGGTTAAGGATGGGATACCAAGCCTATAAGATTCAAAGCTAGGCTAATTGCACAAGATTTTATTTAGAGAGAGGGAGTTGACTTTTATGAGATATTCTCTCCGATTGTCAAGCACACATCCATTAGGATTCTATTAATCATGTGTGTAAACCTTGATTTATATCTAGAGTAGAAGAATCTAAAGACAGCTTTCTGCATTGAAAGCTTAAAGAGATAATTTAAATGACACAGCTGCAAGGGTTTATAAAGCTAAAAAAATATGAGCATACTTGTTTATTGAAGAAGTCATTATATGGGTTAAAGCAATCACCTAGACAATGGTATAGGAGGTTTGATAAATTTATTATGGCTTGTAAATTTAGTAGGAGAAAGTATAATAGATGCGTGTACTTTAAGAGCTTGAGTAGTATAATGATGTATTTGCTTTTGTATGTTGATGATATGTTGATCGCATATAGAAATACAGAAGAAAAATAGAAACTTAAGAAGTAGTTGAGTGGCAAGTTTGAGATAAAATATTTAGGAGCAGCAAACAAGATATTGAATATGGATATTGTATGAGAAATAAGAGATATTATCTTCTTGTCATAATAGCGATATATACTTAATATTTTAAAAAAGTTTGGTATGTCCAATGCAAAGGCTGTCTTCACTTATTTAGCTATGCATTTCAAACTTTCAATAGTACCATTGCCGACATCTAAAAAGGAGAAACCGCAGATAAGTAAAATACCGTATGCAATCGCTTGGGGAGCATCATGTATGCGATGGTTGGACCAAAACTAAATATAGCATAGGCAGTGAGTTTAATTAGTAGATACATAGCAAATCCAGGAAAAGATCTTTGGCTTATAATGAAATGAATATTGAGATATCTCAAGGAATGTCGAATCATGGATTGATGTATAAAAGATTTGAAGATATCAGTGTAATGATAAGAGAATACGTCGACTCTGATTATACAGTGATCTAAACAAAAGAAGATCCTTGATGGGTTACGTATTCATAGTGTTTAGGTATAGTGTGTGTTGGAGATAAGTTCTACAGCATGTGGTTGCAGTATTTAGCACAGAGGTGGAGTACATAGCTATTGTAGAAGTTATTAAGGAGGTTGTGTAGTTCAAAGCCATATGCACGAAGGTAATGGCTACTGAAGTGTATTGTGATAGAATGTCATACATCTAAGCAAACATCAAGTGTTTCGCGAAATGTCTAAACACATTGATGTGCGACTCTATTATATTCGAGAGATTGTCCAAAGTGGTAAAGTTAATTTAACAAAGATAGCATCTTCAAAAACTCCTGCTGATATGTTGACTAAGCTATTATGTTCAGTTAAGTTCATCCTATGCAATGACTTAACCGGAGTCAGTACTATATGAGGATGACCAAAGATGCAGATATCAGAGATTTTGAATACTTTGTGAATTATTTTGAATCAATAAAGGGATTTGTGAGAAAGTTATTTAAAAATTACTAAAATATAATTTGGAAAATAAACCATGTGCGTTAGATGCATGGGGAAGAAAGATGAGCGCAAAATAAGGCAAAAGGCGAAGGCGTTTTCACCCAAGCCTAGGGTCACGATGCTAGCATTCAACATCGAGGCACTCGCGGGCAGTGTCTATAGCATCATGGCGCTGGGCATGATCGAAGTAGCCTTTCGGCACCAAGAAACCAATGCCATAACGCTGATGCGGGAAAATGAGATTTCTGATTTTAACTCTTTCCCAAGCATACTTAGACTCTCTAATATGACTCCCACATATTTTAAGGTTAATCTAAATCATCTTAAAGCCTATATAAAGGCCCTCTATTTACTTGTAAACATATCTTTCTAATCTCTTTATGATCTTTGTGAAAGGATTGATCTTTATGAGCTTTATGATCCTTAATGAAAGAAACTCATAGTTTACAAGAGAGAATTGTATTCTTTATAAGTTCTTAAGCTCTTTCTTGTAAAATACATACTTTATAAGTGCCTTGCGATTCAATAATGTAGAAATGTATATATTTATTGTCAATATCATAGAATAGAAAATAAATTGATAACCTTCCAAATAGGACTAATTAACCTTCCAAATAAAACACATAGCTTCACCTATATAATAATGTATTTTTATCATTATCAATATACAAGAATTCTTCTACTCTCTATTTCTTCACATGGTATTAAAGCCAATACTTAACTTTGAATTATTTTCTTTCGGCAGTACTGCTTGTCTATTTTCTGGCCACCGTGCACTTTTTTTTGTGGTCATGCCCTCAGAAGGATCTTGCCGACGAGGCCCAAAATATCATCGTCGAAGCATCACCGAACGCACCTTCACGCGTCAGAACAGAAGCACTCCCTGGCGACCGTATTGTTCTCCGATGACCATACCAATCTCCGGCCACCTCTATTGACCTCAGAAGGCACCGGTGACCAAGTCTACAGCAGTCCGATCCTCACTGACCACCAAACGCACCTCCACGCACCGGTAATAACCTTGTTCTCCAGTGAACTTCAACCGCCAATCTATTTCTTTTTGGCACTCTTGTAGTCTCATCACCGGTGTCTTGGTCTTTAAACATTGATGACAAGCAAAACCGTTACCTGACCATCATTACCGTTGATGTGATATTTCTATATCTTATAATTAAGCGCAAGTATACGCTATCGTAACAAGTAATCAAGGGACTTATAAAGTCAGATGTCGAACTCACAAGGATAATTTTTATTTTCTACCAAGTACTAAAATTATATCTTTCTTATAATTATTCAAAAAAATCAAATCTTAATTTTGTAATAAATTTGAATAAAATAAAAGTGCAGAAAATAAATGATACAACTTAAATAAAATAAGAAAATAGCAATATAGAGAAAGCCTAGGGTTAATTACTATCCTTCAATATGTTTTCTACAGATTAATCCTTTTAATATTTATATCCCTCAATTCTTATTATTGGTCAAGACACTAATATATTCATAAGGCTCTTCCAAGGTCATGCAAGTATATCTTAATTTACAAAATACCTATATTCCTATGGTACTTGTAATAACTTAAGATTCATTAAGAACAAGTCTTATTGACCAAACATGCCAATTAGGTATATTCCTATCTTAATTCGAAACTTGCATATGCAACATTGAATGTTACTCTACAATCATGCATCAAATTATCTAGGTCTAAATACATTAATGCCTCTTCTGAGTTTATCAAAGTATTACTAAAGCAATCACAATATTGAACAAATATAATGAAGCATTAAGAACAAATAATTTGAATAATGAAGAATTGAGTTCAAATAAATATTAAAAAGATCTAACAATTAAGCTCACATATTGAGTTCAAGTAATAACCCTAGAAAATAAAATTAGCTCATGATAATAAGAGAATTATGGCTGAAAAATAAAATAAACATGATACAACCAAAAGTAAATCAATATAGACGTTAATTCGCAGTTGGTTGATACGCCAAAGATTTACTAATAATCTCTTGCTTCCTTGAATTGCCCTTACTTCTCTCTCTAAAAATTACTTTTCTTTAATGTATTGTGGCTCTAAGAGCCTTGAGTTGTGTTCTTTGAGGTCTAAAATGAGTGGCCTTTATATAGAGATTGATTGGAGTCTTGGAGTTGTACTTTTTTTAGGATTAGGAAAAATTGACTGTTCACCGCTGCCGCGAATACTGTTCATCGCTGGGGCCACAGCACTGTAGCGATTTGATGTTTTGCCTAGTTTTTCTTAAATTTTCATCCCTAATTGCTCCATTAACTCCAAACCTACAAAAAAATAATTAAACATATAAAAATTCTAATATTCTTATTAAAATAAGTAATTAATCAAGTTAAAGGAGTGAAAATAATAAATATAATTTATGTTTATCAACCGTTGCTAGAAAACCGCCACTGTCGCTGAAAAACTGCCACTGTGTTGCCAGAAAATTACTCCTAGTTGTCAGTTGTTTTCTCCTTCCTTCTTCTCTCTGATTTGTGAGCTAATATGACTACTAAGAGCTTTAAAACAGACAAACAACCTCTATTTGTGACTCTCATTGGTGTTGACTATGAGGAATACCTTACATATTAAGCGACTAAACAGTTTACCTCTTCTATTGCCTCTATTGTACATACTGGTAATTTGGTCACTTGTCTTACTCAGTTCTCTTTTTTAGGACCCTGGGTCCTTGATTTTGGTACCTCTGACCACATTTTTGGTAACCTTCACTTACTTTCTCACATCTAGGTTATTGTTATCTGTCACCTTAGTTAATGGGTCCACAACTACTACTCAAGCAGTTGGTCGAGCACATCCTCTTTCTTTCTTACCTTTAGAATCTATTCTTTATATACCTCATTGTCCTTTTAATCTTATCTCTTTCAGTAAACTCACTCGCTCTTTAAACTGTGCAATCACCTTTGTTAATGATTCTGTTCTTATACACGATCGCAGTATGAGAAAAATAATTGGCGTAGGTTGTGTGTCATATAGGCTCTATCATCTGAGTATTCCTCAACCATCTATTGCATGCACTATGATTAAATCACCAACACTTCTTTATAATCGTCTGGGACATCTAAATATGTTAAAGCTTCAAAAAATAATTCTAAATCTCTCTAGTCTATCATCTTTCAAATGTGAGTCTTGTCAGCTTGAAAAATACTCTCGTAGATTGTTAACAAAGCGTGTCAATAATCAGCATCCCCTTTTAAATAAGTTCATTCAGATGTCTAGGGTCCAAGTTGAGTCTTTTCTATTCTAGGTTTTAAATACTTTGTGACATTTATTAATGATTATTCACATTGTACTTGGTTATTTTTAATGAAAGATCGCTCAGAATTATTTTTTATCTTTGAATCCTTTTGTGCTGAAATTAAGACACAATTCTCCACTACTATTCGTATATTACGTAGTGATAATGCATGTGAATATTTTTCTGCTCCTTTTACTAAATTTATGTCTTCCCAGAGTATCTTACATTAGTCTTCTTGTGTCTATACTCCACAACAAAATGGAGTTGTCAAGCGTAAGAACAGACATCTCATTGAAACTGCCCACACTTTACTTATACATAATAATGTTACTCTTCATTTTTTGGTGGATGCTATTCTTATTGCTTATTTTTTTATAAATTGAATGCCATTGTTTCCTCATTCCATTCTATATCCTAATCAACCATTGTTTCCTCTTCTACCGTATGTCTTTGGCTGCACATGTTTTGTACATGTCTTTTCTCCTGGTCAAGATAAATTATCTACTCAGTCCATCAAACCTATTTTTCTTGTCTACTCACATCTTCAGAAATGGTATAAGTGTTATTCTCCTAACACCCGACGTCATTTCTTTTCTGCTTATGTCACTTTTTTTTAGTCTTCCCCTTTCTTTTCTTTCTCTACTTTAAAAAATATGCTAATCACAGAGGCTCTTTAAGTTCCTTATATTATTCCTCTTCCTAAGTTAAACACTGAACCTGTTTTTGTCCTACAACATAATCCTCCCATCAACAATTCCCCCTCTTCGACTCGTGGCAGTCTTGTTCCTTTTGATCCTGCAAATGCTGACAATGATACCGCTCCTGAAGCTTTTGAGGTTCCCGTTAACTTACTTTCTGTTATAGATTCCTCTCCTACTAAGGTTCTGCCACCTGCTAACCAATTTCCAATTGCTATTCGTAAAGTTATACATTCTACTCGCAACCCTCATCATATGTACAACTTTCTTAGTTATCATCGATTATCTTCCCCATATTATACATTTGTGTCTATTTTATCTTCTGTTTCTATTCCTAAAACACTTCGTGAGGCTCTTTCACACCTTGGCTAGTGTCAAGCAATGGTTGAGAAAATAGCTGCTTGGCATACTAATGGTACATAAGAATTGGTTCGATTATCGCTAAGACACTCTGCGATTGATTGTTGATGGGTGTACACTGTCAACGTCGGACCTAATGGCCAGGTGGATAGATTGAAAGCTCAGTTGGTTATAAAATGGTACACTCATACTTATGGGCAAGATTATTTTGAAACTTTCTCTCTTTTAGTTAAAATGTCGTCTGTCAGATTGTTCTTGTCTATGGCTACTATTCGTCAATGGTCTTTACACTAACTCGATATTAAAAATACCTTTTTTTCACGATAAGCTTCAGAAAGAAATATATAGAGAGCAACCACCGAGATTTGTTGCTTATGGGGAGTCTGGTTTGGTGTGTAAACTTCGTTACTCCTTGTATGGTTTGAAACAATCTCCTCATGCCTGGTTTAGCCATTTTAGTACAGTTATCTAAGAGTTTAGCATGATTCAAAGTAAGTCAAATCATTCTTTTTCTATCGACATACACCACATGGCCAATGTATATATTTGGTAGTCTACGTTGATGATATTGTTATTACAAGAGATGATCTGGATGGTATTAAGCAATTAAAGAATCACTTGTTCGAACATTTTCAGACTAAAGATTTGAGATTGCTCAGATACTTTCTTGGTATAGAGATTGTTCAATCTACGTCTAGAATTGTTATCTCTCAAAGAAAATATGCGTTGAATATTCTAGATGAAACAAGGATGTCAGACTGCAAACTTATAGATTCTCTTATGGATCCTAATATTAAACTCCTACCTGGATATGGGGAGTCTCTTGTAGATCCTATGAGATATTGGAGACTATTTGGTAAACTTAATTATCTCACCATTATATGGCCTAATATTTTCTTTTTAGTTAGTGTTGTCAGTTAGTTTTTACAGTCTCTATGTGATAGTCATTAGGATACAGTTATCCAAATCTTACGGTATATCAAAGGTGCACCAGAAAAATGTTTATTATATGAGAATAAGGGTTATACACAGGTAGTCGAATATTCAGATGCTAATTGGGCAGGCTCTTCATCACATAGATTTTCTACTACTAGGTATTGTATTCTTGTTGGAGAAAACCTTGTATCATAGAAAAGTAAGAAGCAAGAAGTTATTGCCAGGTCAACCGCAGAAGTAGAATATCGTGCCATGGCCTTAGCAACAGCTTATAAGGTTGAAACAATTAATCCAAGAATTGAAATTTGTAGATATACCACAAATGAAGTTACTTTGTGATAATCAAGTTACACTTCACATTTCATCTAACCCAGTTTTTCATAAAAAGACTAAGCATATAGAATTTTGTCTGGCCATATTTTCATAAGTCATGTTTGCTCAAACAACCAGCTAGCAAATATTCTCTCTAAATCTCCTAGGGGTCCTCCAATTAATTTTATATGTAACAAGTTTGGAGTATATGATTTATATGCTTCAGCTTGAGGGGGAGTATTGAAATGTATATAGTATTTTGTATATATTAATGGTCAATATCATAAAATAAGAAATATATTGATAACCTTCCAAATATAACTAATTGACCTTCCAAATAATACGCATATCTTCACCTATATAATGATATATTTTTCTCATTATCAATATACAAGAATTCTTCTACTCTCTATTTCTTCACAAATAATAAAAGAGTGTGATTTTGATCCGCTGTGGAAGTAGACAATTTGCCGAACCACATAAATTCTGTATGTATTTTTTCTTCTACTTTCTCTCTATAATTTTTTTAATTGCTTGGTTGTTGCGTTATATACTTTGAGTTTATTGCCTGATTATTGCTTCCACTTCAACACCTTCAAAGAAGGTGCTTATCCACCAATGATTAAGGATTTTATGCCATCTTTATTCTCAAGGATCTCAGAGTCTTAAGATTTTCAATGATAATCAGGCAAGAAGGTAAATATGAGTCCTAGTTCCCAAAAATAAAAATTTACAACGAGTGTCCAAGTTCTAAAAGAATTATACAACCTAAGCCTATAAAATAAGGCTAAACAATCAAGCAAGTAGGGTGATCCTTTTTCTTTTAGTATCTTTTATAGGGAATCTATCTCCTTTCTTTAAATCCATTCTTTTCCTTTGACTCTTATTTTAAGTTTAAAATAGGACTACTTTAAGCAAATAAAAAACCCTAAGAAACTTTATTAACGTACACAACATAATATATAGCACAGAAATCTTTCATAAATTTTATTGCTTCTTACCTTTTTTATTTTTTCCATAAAGATCCATTGTTGACTTTAGTATAGGAAGGTCGCCACTGAAAAGCCATCCGCCTAGCCTAACTTTATTTATGGTTACAGGAGACATTTTGAGCTTAGTATATATCAAAAGTAATCATCTCAGTCCAACCTTTCAAAAAATTCAACTATTATTCCCAAGAAAATAAATTCAGCTCGTGAACTAAGGATCTCTTCAATTTCGGAGTCAACAATTATACTTCCACATAAAACATATATTTTGAATAGTTGATGGGGTAATGCTAGATAGGGTAAGATATGACCTTATGCCATGGATGGAAACAGAAATTTTTTTTTTTTTTTTTGTTGAAGACCTTGATTTGAGGCACCAGATTGTTGGAACCGAGGAGAGAGAGGGAACTTGAGCACAAGGGATTTGATATTCAATCATCTTTACATAGTAGATAATAGAATTTGGATCATTCGAGTAGATTTATGATGTACTTAAGAAAGGAAAAAGTCTCAAATAAAACCCCAGTTACATAATCTTATGAATGTCACTTGATTCAACATGGTAAAATTTTGGGTTTTAATCAAAATTAGTCATTTTAGAGGAGTCTTTAATTTATTTAGCTACACTTTCAGCTTTATCATTTTTATGCTCAAAGATTGGAGTGGGAGGACTATTTTACCCCATCAAATTCTAACAACCTCGTTAATTATATTAATGAAAACTCAACGACACAACCTTCAACTTTTTTACACATATATTCTCAACACACAAAAAAAAGCAACAAATTCATAAAAACCACTATATCAACCACTGTCTTTAAAATCAATACACAATATATATTAAGTTAATGAAGGTATGTTCATAACTTAACTTACATTACACGATTATTTTCTTTTTCTTTTAGTTCCCATATACATCATTTGTTTGCAATGTTAAAAAAAAAAAAGATTAGTTAAGTAAAATGGTGAATGTAGAAATATTATTTAAGAGAATGGAGATTAAAAAATGAAAATAATGAAAGTTGCAGTAACGCTTAACAATAAGGTCGAGCATTTTAAAAAGGAAAATATCAGTTGCTTGACAAATGCTTAGAAAGAGCGCTCGACAAATGCCTAGACACAGCGCTTGACAAAGGTGTCGAGCGATTTAAAACAAAAAACGAATTTCACTCGATACCTTTGTTCGACACTAAAAACATTATTTTGTTGTTTGCTCGACAAAAGTCTCGAGTTTGTTATAATTGAAAACAAATTTTGCTTGACAATCATGCTCAAGACTTAAAATATTCCAAATTCAATTTTACTTGACAGTGCTATTGAGTGCTTTAGAACTGGTAATGATTTTAGCTCCACACTAGTGCTCAATAAATATGTTTACCCTTGATGCTTTTTTCTTGACAAAGCTGACAAATATATTTTAGCTAAAACTTAAATTTGCTTGATATTGCGCTCGAAATCCTGCAATGAGTGTTTTATTTTGCTGGTTGTTTTAAATTTTGCTTCAAATAATATCAAACATACAAATTCTCGACATTTCTTAAATTTGAGCATTCATGTTTGTTTTGTTTTAGATAAGATGAATATTGTGCCAATTATGATTTGTTTTGGTAACAAATAGGAGTTCTTTGGAAGTTATCGAGGTTTAAAAAGGGGGAGAGAGTTCGGTATTATGCTTCATCTATATGTCACTTACCAACTACTTTACAATAGAATACATGATGTTCTCAGTGAAATAACTTGCTCTATAGTTTTTTATAAACTTTAGGATGAATCTTGACTCCTATCTTATGCACATTCATGAACTCTCACTACATTAGGAATTCTACTAAAATTTCGATAGAGTTTCTCCTATTTTATAGACATTCCCAAACCTGCAATTTAAAGTATAGCACTTCTATAAACAAAATACCATCAACCATACTTCCAAACTTCTCACAACTCACAAACATCAACATCAAATAAAAAGTAATACATCTACAACTCATATGTCAACATATTCTAAGTATCTATGATAGAGTTAACAAGCTCATGGCATCAAATGCCCAAAAAAATAAATAACATAATACAAACTCACAATCTACAAGTTAAATACACTAAACTCCTATAGGCCCAAAAGGAAATAGAGAGTTTATATAACTTATATGGCTCACAGAAAGACATAAAGCATCATCACGTGATCCACCTCAACTAATCGCTGAGCTGAGGATGTTTACTATCTCCTGAGATGGGAAAAAGTAAGAGGGGGTGAGTTTTCACAGACTCAATGAGTGGAATAATTTCAACATAAAAGAAGAAAATGATAATAATAATAATAACAATGATAATAATAATAATAAACCTTTAAATTATAAATATCAACCTTAACATAAATGATGTAAATAATTCAAAATATCATAAGAATCATCAAATCTCATTTTATTCATACTACAAATGAAAGTTCTAATAAATATAATATGATCTTATAAATTATTTTCATAAATCGGATCATGTACAATATATGTCATGGAATTTAAATTTTGAATATTTTAAACTTTCATAAACCTTACACCAAACTAGCACCCATGGAGAAATCTCGTCGTACCCAGAATATTTCTCGGGTATAGAATATTTCTCGGGTATAACGTTGGATGTACTTATCTATATATTATCTCAAATTCTCGTCTTACGCATACACAGAGCAAACTGGCTCCCAAAGAGTATAGCGCTCATACACACGGCCCAAAGCCTATATATGTGTATAGACATGCCCCAAAGGTCTGAATCTCATATCTCTAGCTGATGGGGGAGGGTACTACCTAGTGGTTTAAAAATTACTTCTATAATGTAAAACAAATAATTTAAGTAAAAATTAAATATTTTTTGTGTGTCATAGACTTTATAAAATCATGTATAATAAATGAAATCTTTAATGTGAGAAATAATTTATATAAATACATATACAATATAAATCTCACTCACAAAAAATGATGATGTTTATCGGAAACGCGTTATCAGGACACATCACGCTTGGGAACTCTCCTAAATGAGATAAAGTGCACTATTATTCATTTATAAGGAAATTAATACCCAAATTGACGATTCTAAACAAAAATCTATTACACAAAATTATAACATAACGACTTATACACTTACCAACTCATTGGATCAATGCGAACTTTATGGTATGGGGTCTAACTCATTTCGTAAATTTTCTACAAGTCTGAAAATGAAGAAAAGTAATAATTTAAGCCACTAATTTAGTGAATTACAAAATTACCCCAAAACCAAGGGTTAGGGTTTTTTCAAAACCTAAATCCCTCTCTTTTTATGAAATCTCACTCTCCAACATAAAATTAACAATAAAAATCTTAAATTAGAGTAATAATCTTGCTCCCAAAAGCTTGGATACTCCTCCTCATACTAGTTTTCTCTCTCTAAGATCTTAAATTTCTAAATCTCTCTAATTAGAGAAATCCTAACCCTTAGAGGTCCAAATTCATGTTTAAAGTATTATCCATAACCTAATAACTTAAAATCATCAATGAGTTAACAAGGAAAAAGAAGAAATTAAAAGCAAGAGCCAAGGAAAACTCACCTTTGTTTCTCTCGGCAACCACCCTCTTTAAAGAAGAAGAGTTGTGTTTTATTTTCCCTTTGATAACTAATATAAAATAAAATGGTGTTTTGGTGGGCTTTGGGGAAAAAATGGGCTTAAGACCCTTTTTTTTCTTTTTAAAAACGTGGCGTATTACACTCAGTGTGAGTTCTATTGAGTATAAAATACGTATCAAAATTTCTTTACCATCTACAATAAAAAAAAATGAAAAACTAATATATATATATATATATATAATAATGTAGATGTGAAGTTTTTGTTGCACGTCAATGCATATCTTAAAAGAAAGATAGGGATCTACACTCGTCTTTATATTACATTAGACCATCGAGATTCTACACATTGTGCATCCGTGGCACAAGAAACAATTATCCAGACCATGTCATCATTTAAACAACATTATTACCCACCCTGGTATAATGAGGATCCATGTTCACATAGTATAATAGTGAATAGGATTTGATGATAAAGGTGAGAATGATGATGACAATGATGTCATTAACGGGTTAGATAATATAATAGAGGGGTAAGACAATTTGATCAACAATAATGACTTCTGTGCTAGAGAAGAGCTTGGATACTCTCATCCGAGTGTGACCCCATTGTCTTGTCATGTCAACAATCAACTTTATTTTTTATCTTTAAATCCACCGTCGGATTCTGTCTTTCATTATATTGCTTTAAAGTAATTCTTAGGATGTTTTTGTTATAAAATTGTATAATTCAAAAGAAGGCCTATATATGTAATTGAGAGGCCTTGAACTTATGGAGAATTAGATATTAAAAGTGTTTAGGTCAACAAAGGATGTTTTGACGCAAAGTGCATTGATGAGAGATGCAAATGGTGCATTCCTACCATGACAACATAATAAAGAACTCACTTTATAGTAAGAAGATTTGACAAAAATCGTACTTGTTTGTTGGACTAAGTAAAGCAAGGATTCCATCATGCAAGCAACCAAGTTATTGCAGGACACATCAAAGACAAATTTTATGGCATTAAGAGGAATTATAAGTTAGAAAATATACAAACCGACATCTAACGTGAATTTAGTGTGTTCATAACATACCAAAGATACACTAGCTACTGCATATGCTAAGTTAATTTAATACATGGGTCATCAATTAGAGTGTAAGGTAAACACCCATAAAATCTTTAATTGAACACCATCTGTAAAGTTGTCATAAAAATTTAAAAAAAAATACCATCTCAAAAGGAGTGAGGGTTACCAAAAAAAAAATGTGCAATTATTGTAAAAGATGTGGACATATCATACGTTATGTAAAAACCCTGTAGCATAACCAAGAAATTTAATTTGGCCAAGCAACATGTTTACGATGGTTCTATTTATACAATAAACCAAGTATTTGTATGGACTAGTATTGTAATACACGTGCCATTCTATTTGCAAGGCTTAGTGTCTAAATTTGGCTAAATCTTTAATAAACAATAATAAAAATGTATGAATAAGCTTTTGGTTCATAAGGTGGAGACTAGGTGGGAGAAATTGACGAAACTTTATGAATGAATTGTCGGGATGTCAACACGTGGGCATAGTGGTGTTGTGAGGGAAAATAAATAAATTAAAATTAAGTTTAAATGGCTATTGGCTAGTTGGGCGGCTAGTGTACCTATATAATGAAGAGATTTTGCTTCAAATTTGGCATACAAGTTAGCAAGAGACAGAGCAAAAGCAATCTAAGTTTATAAGGAGAAGCAAATAGAAACAGGAGAAGAAGAAGCAAAAAAAATAGGAAGAGAAAAGAGAGAAAAAGAAAAGAAGAAGAAAAGAAAGAAAAAAAAGAGAAAGGAAGAAAAAGAAACCGAGAACAAATAAGGAAGAAAAAGAAAAAAATAAGCAGTCGAGAGAAATAGGAAAAGAAAATAAATAGAATATTTTAAAAAATTAGTTTGAGTAGTTAAATTTATACCCAGTGATTTAGCGGGTAATATTTTTACGATATTAGAATATTTATATTTCAATCTTTATAATACATATTTATACTAATGATATATTTTTATACCCTATATTATAGGAGGAGTACCGATAGCTAGTAAATCCTAAGATCCAAAATCAGCTCAAGATTAGCGCACTTTTGTGAGTGGATAAATATATATTTTTTATATATTTTTAATACAGCAGTTTATGATTTAATTACACGTTATCAAATTTAGTCATAATTTATTTTAGACAGATAAATATTTATGCTATTTAGTATATTCATAAATATTTTTAGAATTTATTATAGTATAATTTATGATTACATTCAGTATAGAAATATTTATTTCAGAATAATTATGCTCGTGATATTATTTAGTAGTAGTTTTTGAACCACCATATGCATACCTTCCCTTTTAGTGTAGTTGCTCTGCGCATGTATTAGACCAGTTTAGTTTGCTCTACCCGAGCGATGCAGCATTCCGTCGAGTTAGACTAGCTCAGATCCCTCACTCTGCCTGTGCGTGAGTTACTCTACCAGGTTAGACCAGTTTTTCTCGAGTACAAGTTTGGTGTGGTTTTTAATATATATGTAGTACATGTTTCCAGAGCTATGTTATATATATTCAGCTTGATAATATATTTTATGATAGTTTACGCTTCCAGATTTTTAGATCCCTGGTATTATGTTATGATTTTAGTTTTAGCATAGATTTTTATGACAGCTTATATTTCAGTACAAGTTTATTGACTACTCAGTATACAACTTCATGATTATTTTATCTTACAGATTTATATGTGTACAATATATATAAAACATATAATATTTTTTAATTATGTCCACTCACTGAGCTATAAGCTCACTCTTTTTCTTATTTTTCTTATTTTTCCCAGGTTGTCACAGGTATTCGTGCAGTGTGATACAGTCATCATATTTTGACGTTGGCCCACGACACGTATAGCTGCATAAGTATCTCAGTCTGTGTATTTGTATATCTTTATGTATATTGGAGTACACATGTACACGTTTGTTGAGGCAAGTAGCCTCGTTGTATCAAATATATGAGTAAAGAGTATGTTAGTCTCATGTCATCGTAGGATCCGCCTCGATTCTTGAGGAGGGCTCGAGTTGGGTTCTGTCATGTATTGTGAGATTTATCGAAATAACAAAGATTTTTAGTGAATAAGGTGAGTTGAGAACCCATTTTAGGACAAGACGGCGAGCATTGGTGTTGGTAAATCAGTTGCTCTGAAACTGCCAAACTAACATGCAAAAATAGAAGTGCAATTATAATGCATAGTTATGCTAAAAAAAGAACAAGTAAATGGAACTTTGTTACATTGCTCAACAAAAGGGTTGAGCAATTTGGCTTGTACTCGACAGAAATGTTGAGCAACATTTCATAGAGAAAGATACTCAACAAAACTTTCGAGCATTTATTCCACAAGAAAGTCGCTCGATGGGCTTGTCGAGCATAGGCAAAATGGCTCGACAAGCCTATCAAGTAGTTTTACCATAGGAAATGTGCTCAACAGGTAAAATTCCTTTACAAGAATGTCAAGCGACTTTTTCGAAGGAAAATTACTTGACATTATTATCTAGTATAGGCAAAATTGCTCGACAGGAATGTCAAACAATTTGGGTAAAGACTTGGTTTTGCAACTATAATCTTCACGGTTCATCTTTTTAAGTAGGGGTGGGCAGGTTTTGGTTCAATTTTACCGAACCAAACCAAAACCAAAATGGATTGGTTCAAGCACAAGAAACCAAACCGAACTGAACTGGATTCGGTTCAATTCAGTTTTTAATTTTCTAATAAGTTTAAGTAGAATTTTGCAATTTGAACTAAATCGAACTAAAAAAAAAAATTAAAACTAAACCAAATGGTTCTAATTATTTAGAATAATCAATAACCAAATTTGGAACCAAACTGAATCAAACCAGCCAAAAACTAATAGGTTTTTGATTTTTTTGGCCCACCCTTTTAAGATATTCTCAAACATCAACATCATCAGATTGTAAGATACACTAGCATATGACTCAATTTAAAAATTAACTCTTCAAAGTTTTCATTAACAAGTCATAAATCATTTTATACATATCAAAGTCATAACAATTCATTCTACCACAATTCAATCACAATTTGCATCTTAAAAAATGATTCGTGGTCTAGACCATATTCGAAAGGTTGACCCAACATTAAATACTCCAAAAAAAAAAAAGACAAATCTACTCCATTAAAAAGTGGAGAAATCTATCCCTACCTATATATGTGATCATAAATACTTACAAATGCAAAACTTAAAATTGTTGAGAAAGTATATATTTTCCAAGAACTTCTGAGTACAATAACTAATATAATTTGACTTTTGATATTAGTAGATATAATCTAATGACAATCATATCTTTTAATTATATCGCAATTCTGAATTTGAATACTCATCTCTCCAAGTTAAGCATTTTATATAATAATGACCTCGTTGAGTTAACATAATTGTTCTACTGTTGTTAACTTAGCTTGTTTAATAATTGAACGTCTAATAAATCTTTAGTTTAATGATAAATTTAATAGCTTACAACTCTACAAAGTCAAGAATATTATTAATTATTTGAGGGAAATATAAGTCACTTAACAGTCAAAGCAAGAAATCGGGTCCTTTAATTCTAAAATCCTTCGAACTTAAGCTTTTAAGGTCAACACATGACAATGAAAGATATTGCATTGGGCCAACCACCCATGTGGTCTAATGATTAGTGTCAACACTTCGATTCGAGGTGTTGAGTTGAGTTGAGCCGAAATTCCTCAAGTTATTTGAGGCTGTTTATTTTACTTCAATTGTAAAAGATTGATTGTTTTTTTTTTTTAATTGTGGAGGGATGGTTTTTTTTTCTTCTAATTGTGAAAAATTTATATTGTACTAATTTATAACATTGTAATATTGAAATTTGAGATATGTAATATTTATATCCTATTAAAAAAAATACTATTACTATATTGTAGTTTTGTATTTTTATTTCTTAATTTTTTATAAATATTAATATAATATTTAAAAAAAGTGATTAATTACCCCCAAAAAAAAGGATATTAATATTTATTAAATATTTATAAAAAAATGAAGTGATAAATCATGAATGAAGAATAAGTGGTTGTCATGGTAAGCATGTAGAAATTAGTGGTTAATTAGTTCGTTGTTTACAAATAAACACAAAAGAATTTGTAAAATATATCATTTTTGTATCTCCATTTTCTCTTTTCAATCTTGTCGTTATGTATTATTTTTTAAATTTTGAATTATCTCATATTGTGAACTTTTAACTAGAAGATATGATTGTAACATATGTCATATGCAGGGGCGGAACCATAATTTTAGGTGGAGGAGCCAAATGTTAAAATTAAAATTTATATTAGGTTAGAATTTAATTATTTGAAAATTTTAGTATTAGACTTAAAATCTTGGAGTAATCAAATCATAAAAATACTAATTTTAAATGACAAATTGTAAAAATATATATTATTGGACAAGAGAAAGAGGAGAATTTTCATAAAATCTATCCATTTTTCACAAATTTTATGCACTTGGACCAAAGAAAGAGAAAAAAATTAAAGTGATTTGAGGTTGGGGGCAAAATTGTCTAAATTTGACTTTTTTTATTATTAAAGATTAAAAAATTTATGTGTGACTAAAAAAGAATACTTCATAAAATTAGGGGTCCTTCTCAAAAATGTCTTATGTAAAAAAAGTATGTAATAGCTTCAAAATGGGATATTATTTACAAAACTCTAACATCTTTAGCCCATTTATGGTTTTCATATATTTTTTGTCACGTTTTCTGGTCCTAGTGATGAATTTTGGTCAAAAACTAGACAACCACGTTGATCTATAATCCTTTGAATTTTTTTATGAGTATCTAGTGTAAAAAAAATTTGATGGATTCAAAATGGAATATTATAAATGAAATTATGACAAGCCTAACCTAAGTTACAGTTTTCAAAAGCTTCTTGATCGAGTTTTTAGGCCCCAAATAATGAATTCTTCTTGGTTGAGTTTTTAGGCCCCAAATAATAAATTTTGGCCAAAATCTAGATAACCATATTGACTATAAACTCTAAAAAAAAAATTAATTTTAAAATAATATATTATATGTAAATTTTTGTCATCTTTACTGTAGATTATCATATTCATGAGATTGTTGATTGAGTTTTTAGGTCCCAGATGATATTTTTTGCGAAAAAGTGAACATATTAACCTACAACACTTAGAATTTTATGATTATTATCTGATATAAAGAAGTAATTGATAACTTTGAATTGGTATACTATATATGAATTCTGACATCTCTAGTGCAAGTTATAATTTTCAAAAATTTCATGGTTGAGTTTTTGGATCCTTGATGATAGATTTGGCTACAAAGTGAACAACCATGTTGACTTACAATTCTTAAAATTTTCTAATGATTATTTGGTGTAATGAAGAATTCAATAGCTTCGAAATGAGATTTCATTATGACTGTAGGTCAAGGTTTTGGACCCCAAATAATGGACTTTGGTCAAAAAAATAGACAACTACATTGACTTATAGGATTTAGAATTTTGTGATAATTATCTAATATTAATAAATATTCAATAACTTCGAAATAGGATATTATATAAGAAGTTCTAACCCATCTATCTCAATTATAGTTTTCAAAAGTTTTTTGTTCCAAATTTTGGACCCTAAATAATAGATTTTGGCCAAAAAGTTGAAAACTATATTGACCTATAATACTTAGAATTTACAATGATTATTTGGTATCTTCGAAATGATATATTATATTTCAAATTCTAACACCTCTAAGCCAAGTTATGATATTCAGAAAAAATTTGGTCAAATTTTTGGATCCAAATGATAATTTTGACCTAAAAATTGACATCTATGTTGAGTTCGATTTATCATATATGTGAAGAGAAATTTTTAGTTATCAAGTTAATTCCATAATATGTATTAATAAGTTTTTTTTTTTTTGGTATTATGATTATAATGAATTTTATTTAAAAACAAAAGTCCAATAAGTATTTTGATAGATTCAAATAGTCTCAATTTTACTGAAATTTTAATTTTTTTTTTTTTTTGGTCAAACTTATTACGATATGAAAATACGTTGTAAATAATCAATCTAATTTATATCTAAAGTAATTTTCTGATATAAAATTTAAAAAATGTATAAAATAATTCTAGGACCCTATACTATCATCAAAGGATTCTCACAAAATCCTTGGTACTTTCTTTAGGATTCTCACCAACGTACTTACAATTTCTTTTGTCATTTATATGTCTTCTCATCATGAGCTTTACTACTATTCAACCAAAAAAAAAAAACCTATGAGCCTTACTATCAAAAATCAAAATAATATGCCGTCAGTCTTCACAATTCATCACACATGATAATTTGTCTTGTATTAAATTTTATCCTCTAAAATAGAATTCTCTCTCCTTCGTTGGAGGTCCTTCAAAGCGAATATAATCATACATAAGTCCTTGGAAAGGGCCTTTGCTTCTTGATTGAGTGAGATAGATTGTATTCTTTCCCGTGTTCAGAAAATAGCTTGGCACATTGATGCTATAAAACCTGTACAGCCCATGGATTCCATGTCTTGCAATTGCATTGTCCCTCCCTATGGTCCCTGTTGAAAATTGAGGTCGCTTGGAGATTGGACGGTTGAACCGAACCTGAAATTGAAACCAACGTGAAAGTGCATTTACAAATGAACAATCAAGACTGCTTTTTATTCTTCGCATCTCGATGAACTCATATTAAAAGGTAAGGTGAGCGTTGTTTGTACCTGTAAATTAGAATACGAAGCTGCAGCCAAGGCCAATTGTAGTGTGTATGGTCCTCTGCTGTTCAGGTTGTCCAATTCAAACACAATCTGCCACGTGGTTGCTTGGTATGTATTGTTTTCTGATTTCCTGCAATACAACATTTAGAATCAGCCCCCAGATAAGTTTCTAGGCCTCCAGGATCCAAAAATAGAAAAGATAAAATAAATACTTGGTAACATGAGCAAAGAACCAGTCTCGACTGTAATCACTAACTCCAATGTTGTATTGCAGATCATCATTGGGATATATATCTGCATATCGTTTCCATAATCCATATTGCCTGTACCTGTAAGTCATCAGAAATTCAGCATTTGTTCAGAATTAAGTAATAAAATGTAAAAGTTGACAGTGCAATAGCCAAGAATTAATGTGGTCTTCAGGGCGAACTTTTCTGAGTGACTATTGTACAGCTGGTTCATGAGATCCGGGTAAGGGTCTGGCACGAAAAATTCAGCAGCTGAGCGATCAGGGACACCGATTTCCCATATTGTAGGACCATTTCTCGGAGGCTTATATACAAGAACTCCCAAGTTGAGATTAGATCCTGGCCAATGAAAAAATTAATTATACCTAGGAATAAAAAACAAAATGAAGTTATCGATAGCAAGGTACCTATATTAATGACTACATGATCTTCATTTTTTTTGTTTTCCGGAAGATATATGATCTTACTTCTTGATCATATTGAAGACTATAAGTTTTAAAAGAATTGAAAGAGTAATGGATATAGAAGATTTTACCAGGTTTGACAGTGACAGTAATATTATATTTATAATCACCCATGATTCCGGGGACCCATGCGTACAAATTATAATCCCCTTCTCGAACATTTTCAATTAAGAAATTTCCTTTCTCGTCAGCTTGTGTCCAGAATTGATAACCCTGATCAAAAGATATATATACAGGTCATGATTTAAAAATTTATTAACGCATTTTATAACCTTCAAGCACAAAAATGGGGAAAACTTATTGTAAAAAAAACACCAAAATAAACCTTAGTTTCTCTTTGCCATGATCCCGTATCTCCAGGTTTCGCCAATCCCACATAAGCCGATTTTGCCCACATGAATCCCTTATTGAGATATCTAAAACCAGGGAATAACAAAAATGTTAAGATAATCCATGCACTTTTAGTAGTGAAGAAAGAAACAAATATGAAGTTTGAACTGAGTACCTGTCCTGGACTTGTAATTGACCAGAAACTCTTCCTCTTTGATTGGATTTAGGGAAATCTCCGGATTGAGGGAAATCATAAGGCCAACTTCCAACTTCTATCAACATCTATTAGCAAGCATCGAGCGTGTGTTAATGAACGATATTCTAAAAGTATACTTAGAATATATCAAGGATTGAAATTTCTAATATATATAGATACCTGCTGTTTAGCATCTTCCCAAAGTTTATGGGGATTTTCATCGGATGAAACCGAGTTCAGATAAACAAAAACTGGACCCATTACTTTCTTCCAGGGCTCTCCACTTCCAAAATATGTATCTACTTCTCTCCCAGTGTAATGAGTACTACTAAACATCTATGCACACAACAAATCAATAACCAAAATCAGTAAGAGAATATAATAAGACCATTGGTTGATACCTGATGTTTTCCCCGCTACTCGGGAACTAATTAAGAGTAAAATAACCAAGTGCAGTGAGACTTACCGAGAGAACAGCAGGGCCAACGTGGGATGTGAGGTCTTGCTTGAGGGGGCCAGATATACGGAACTCATCACTGGGTGTGATGAGCCAGAATCCCACTGCCGGATCATTACATATCCATCCATGCACTCTGTTATCTTTGTTCTCAGTTGAGTATTGATACTTATCATCTACCTGTAACAGAAGAATATTTTCCTTATCTTAAATAATATTGCAATATTTAATAGAAACTTGAAGGAGAGAAGTGATACCTCTCCTTTGAGATTTTGATCGATTGGATTTGTCAAGAGAACAGCTTCAGGATAATCAAGAATCCGTCCCGATTCACGGTCTTCGGGCATTGGCATGATTCTTTGCCTATCGTCTGATAAGGCCATGTAACCAAACCTATTTCATTTCAAAAACCAAAGTCAATGTTAATTAAAATAATAATAAAATCACATTTTGTTAGAGGATATATGATTGATTCACTTACTTGAATTTCTGAAGCATGAAGACGGCTCTTATTTGATCCATGTAGACTTCAGGCCATCCTTCTTTGCGCTCCATTATTGCATAAAAATAAAATCCTGAGCTACGCCGCATTATATATCTGCAAAGTTTAAACTCCCACCATTTTTTATTCTTTCTGTTTGTGTTCTGATCAAAGCAAGGGAATGAAAATTAAGAGAGCAAGTGCCTTTTGTCCACGTTTAAGGGTACTTGAGAGCCACGAAAGGAAATGTTCCATGTTCTTGTGAATGAGAGCTCTACTTGGTTTTCATCTTCCATGATCACCTTAAACTCCGTTGCTTTTATTCTGGAATAATTTCAATTTTGAAGGTATCTATAACAATATCAATCGGAAATTTAGGGAAATGAAATCAATACATTGAGAGAAGAATTTACTTGTCGTAGTTGCCACGATCTCCGGGCTCATTCCAAACAATGTCCCAATACCTGCAAATTTGCTTCGTTTTGTCAACAAAAATTTATTTAGAAAGCAGAAACACCCAAATGTGCTTAGCTAAGTACAGACCCTCGTCTGTCATATTTGTTTTCAGTTTCTAGCAGGTTATCAATTCCATTATATTTTATTCCTGTGACTTCACCATGCGGGCTCGACAGAGTGACTTGGACGAGGCCATTACTCATCACCACCTCCTGAAACATACGTTACGTTTATTCAGTAAAGAGACAACCCATATATGTAAAACTATATATGCAGACTTGTCTCCACATTATCATTACTTTAGAATAGGAATTATTCAGAAATATGTAAAACTTAATAAATATTCGAACTTCATTCAAGACCTAAGAGTTAGGAACTGATGTAAAACTCTTTTTTTCAATAAAAGGATAGCAAATAATGATGACAGAAAAGATTTTCAAAGACTTTTTACTTGTCGATGTCGATGATGTTCGATATTCAACTTGACCCTAGGCGGCGTCTTCGGTCCTCTGTCGTTGATGCTTCTTAAAACATTCAAGCAAAGATTTAGAGAAGAAGGTGTTATCCTTAAAGACAGAAAGAGATAACATAAGTAATAATGATGATATTAGAGAAAGAGCGGCGATAAAGAAGAACCTATATGTTGATGAGGTGTCTTGAGAGCAAGCAGCGAGCAAGAAGAACAACTGAATAACGACTGCCAACAACGCAGCAAGAGAAGCCCGTTTTCCTTCCAACCTTGCCTTCGCCATTCTCGATGACAAGAACTTGCATACCCCAAATTAAGATATTTATTTATTTATTTAGTTGGACTAGAACTATGAGTTATATAATTAGGATTAAAATTCCTAAGTCTTATTAGAATTAAAATTCCTAAGTCTTATAGTAGAATATGACTAGGATTTATTAATTTAGTTGGACTAGAATTATGAGTTTTATAGCTAGGATTAAAATTTATAAGTCTTTTCAGGATTAAAATTCCCCAAGTCTTATGGTAGAATATGACTAGGATTAATGCATAGGAGCTTTTATTTATATAATGCACATATTCCTCCAAAAAAAACAGCCTTAGAAGCTTTGAAAAAGAGTTAAGAAGATTTTTGATAAAAATTTAGAGATCAAGGAGATAAATTTTTAATTCTTTAAATTGTTCTTGATATTATTTATTAATTTTAGAGCAAGAAGAATAAGGGATTAAATTCTGACTTAATTGTTCTAGAGTTATCGAACATGAATTTTTGGGCCATTTATTAAAAGAATTATAATAACAAAGGATAGTAAAAGAATCAATGAAACTTTGTTGATTTAGCTCAAGACAGTATCAAATTTAAAGAATTGTTTTGGGTCTTCTGTCAGGATTTGTGACAATTTCTTTATATTACATTAAAATTTACATCTAGAGGATCATATAGAATTTTTTTTTATTCAAAATGACCATGAATTAGAGTTTTAGTGATTTTCTAAATCTGACCTAAGTTTTTGGAACCTGTCAATCTTTGTAGTATAACTAAACAAAGGGGCTTATTTACTGACAAAACCACCTCCAAAGTTATAAAATTTGGTAAAGTGGTTTTTTTATATGTGTCTAATATAACATATTAAAATTTCATAGTTATAATTTTTATTTTCTAATTAATATGAATTTCATAGTACACAAGTACCAGTGCAAAATTTTAAATAATAGAATCTGAATGTTATAGATAGAAATTCATATAAAATTATTGTGATTGAATTAAGACACGAATATTTTTTTGGTGAACCCTCTCTGTGTATATTTATGCTCTGTAAAATTTTAAGAGGTTTCGATAAGTGCCTTATTTATAATAAAAAAAACAAATGGGATTAAGATCTATTCAATGAACATTCAGTTTCTAACAGGTTTCTAGTTTAGATTTTGGAATTTTGATAAAATATAGTTATAAAGATTAAGAGTCTTATATTTTTATATAAGTTCTAATAATATTCCAAAATTATGATATTATAAAATTGTAAGCATTGTACCTTGTTTAGTCCTTAAAAAAATTTGAATAAGATTAAAGGGTCAATTTTAGCAAGTTAGAGAAACTAACTTGATAGGTTATTTGAAGAGATAAATATAGTACTTAGCACGTTATCTCCAAATTTTAATTCTGCTATATATTTATGAGGGAATTTATTTTTGATGTCAGCTTAAAGAGCTTGAATTTTTTATCGTGATCAATAAGAATTAAGTATTCGAAACTTGTATTGGGATCATAATAAACATATTATTGTTTGTGCATGTGATATTTTGTATGTGTTCCAAATTATGATTATGCTTTGTGCCAACACTATTTTGATACGAAAATATGAATTTTTTTGTATTTATGATTTGAGCATGAGCATGAGCATTAAGCATGGACATGCATATGACCATATTTGAATAAGAATTTTATTTTGAAATGAAAGTTTCTCTATGATACAAATTTATTTTTCTAGAATACCTAAACTTAATTTGCTTAGTAAGCATCCTCTGTTTGTTCTAGAGCCTTTCTATTATATGCGTGACCTTTCTTTCAAGAAGTGTATATGTGGTCTATTTGTTTCTGGTACTGTATATTAAGAGGAGTCTTATAGATATTACCAAGACTTTTGAGCCTTCACATTTGTATGTTGACATATTTATACATGTGAGAGGACTCGCTGATTATTAGGGTAAGGATCTGACTCTTACCTTCAAGTATGGGTGTTTTCTATGTGTCAAATTATTAGCCTCACTTACGCTTATCTCTCATATAGTTTGTTACCGACGGGTGGCATAGGCTCATTTTACAAGTTCTGAAAGTCTTACTAAGTATTTATTGAGTGAAGAGACTCCTAGTATAAGTTTGGAAAGAATTTTAAAAAATATGATATGATACGTTTTGAGACTTTGAAATTAGTTATTTGATCATGGAACATTATGCACATGCATTATATATATGTATTTATTTTATTATATAAAAAAAATTAGTATACTTACTAAGCTTCGTACTCTCTGTAGTTTATTGTGATTGTTAGATGACTAAAGATTTATACATGTAATGAATTTGGTAAAATTTCTTTGTCCTTTGGTTCATTAGGATTTTGAGTTTCTAGACATTTTATTATATTGTAATTTTATTTTTAAGCAGTTTAGTTTTATTATTTTAACTTTGAAAATTATTATGACGAAGTTTTATTTTTTGGTTATTTATTAAGTATTGAATTTAAATTTGGTATAATACGTTTTATTAGGTGTGCATCACTCTTTGACCTATTTTTTCCCATTGGAGTTGGAGGCGTGATACTTTGACAACTCGAGGTGGAAAACTCGTAACTCTCCTTCTGATATTCTGATATTTTGCGCGTGAGTGCTGAAAGGTGATGGTTAACATAGCCAAACAACAGAATAATGTATGGATTTTTCTCTTCTTTTTTTTCTAGTAAGACAATTAATTGTGGAGCCTGAATAAAATTTGTGTTAAATTGAGGCATTATAATTGATATTAGAGTCAATTCGCAATACCGTGGCATCATAAAAGATTGTCTTCACAAGGATTGGAGAATAATATAGACTAAGGTGACTTATAGCCCTACCAACCCTTAAGAAAAACTTCTATAAAATTATGATTATAATAGAGCTATTAAAACCCAATTTTATCTTTTTAAACCCTTTTAATATTTTTATTTCAATAATTATTTTATTTTCAAATATATTACCATAAAGCACGAAAGGAAAAAAAAGAAAAAATTAATTTACTGTTATGGGAAATTGATGAGAACCACAATAGCAGTTTTCATATTTTTATTTCAATAATTATTTTATTTTTTCTCCCTTTCCAGCTATTTTTTTCACTATTTTTTAATAAAATTTATCTAGTTTTCGCCCATTTACGCACTTGGACAAGGGAAAGGAGAAAATCGAAGACACTTGAGGTTGGGGTAAAAATGTCCTGAAATTGGTTTTTTTTTTATGCTAAAAGATACTAGAAATTTGATGTGACTTAAAAAGAATACTTTGTGAAATTAGTTGCTATTTTTGAAATTTTTCTCATAGATTTTTAATTCGTGAAATTTAGCAAATACTTAATGTCAATTTACCAATAATGTGTCATCCACTTTATCAAATCTTTGAAGAGAAATGTTTATAATTGTTTGGAGGCTTTGAGTTTTTTTTTTTTTTTTTTTGGTGAATTATTCTAATTTAGAGAAAAAAAAATAGTTGAAGGCCAAAAGTGTTTTAAAATTTGTCTTTTGACTATAAAAAATTAAAATTTTGATGTGTGGTTATAAAAGAATAAAACATTAAAATAGGGATTATTTTCAGAAAATTTTCAATTAGTAATTGCTTATATATTACATCTCATGCTCTTCTTTACCCTCCTACTACACTTCCTCGATCGAATCCGATCATCACCAACAAAAATTGCAGAGACTAAAGAGGACATAGTGATATTTCCTATTTCCATTCATGGCACAAGGCCATATAATCTCTTTCCTTGCCTTAGCCCTTCACCTCGAAAAGACTAACAAATACAACATAACTTTTGTTAATACCGCTTTAAACGTCAAGAAACTCAAATCATCAATCCTTTCAAACTCCTCCATTGACCTTGTTGAATTTCCCTTAAATGGCATGGATCATGGTCTCCCTTCTTTTACTGAAAATACAGATTATATTCCTATCATCTTGTTCCCAATCTCATTGAAGCTACTTTGTCGTTCAAACCCCATTTCAAGAAACTCATCTCTGATCTTGTGCATCAACAAAATGCCCATAAACCACTTTGTATCATCACAGACATGTTCTTTTGTTGGTGTGCTGAGATAGCACAAGAATACGGTGTTTTTCATGCTATATTTTTAAGGGGTGGTGGCTTCGACTTTGCCTGTTACTACTCTTTATGGCTAAACTGTAATCAGCTGTATTATTTTCTTTGGCCCAAGAGTTTAAAAACTCATAAAATACATTTTTATCTCTTGCATTTAGGCATTTGAGTTTTATTAGAAAAGAAAAAAAAAAAGAGAAAAAGAGAGAGGAGAAGCCTTGTGTTTTGACAAGAGAGAGATAAGGAAAGTATGACTATCCCTCCAAATTTTTTTATTGTTTTGAGCATGATTTTTAGTTATTAGGTTGTGGGTAAAATTTAAAGCATGAATTAAGAATTTTTAAGTGTTGGAATTGTCCCTTTTAAAAAGAGAATTAGACATTTAAGGTTTTAAAGAGAGAAAGTTAGTATGAGAAAGAGTATCCAAGCTTATGAGAGTATGATTATCACTTTAATTTAATATTTTTATTGTTAATTATATATTGGAGAGTAGGATTTCATGAAAAGAGAGGGATTTAGATTTTGAAAAAACCCTAACTCTTAGTTTTGGGGGTAATTTTATAATTCACTAAATTAGTGGTTTAAAATATTATTTTTCTTTATTTTAGGACCCGTAGAAAATTTACGGAACAAGTTGTACCCCATACCGCAAAGTTTGCATCAATGCAACGAGTTGGTAAGTATATAACTCGTTATGTTATCGTTTTGTGTAATAGATTTTGTTTAGAATCGTCAATTTGGGTATTAATTTCCTTATAAATGAATAATAGTACATTTTATCTCATTTAGGAGGGTTCCCGAGCGTGACGTGTCCCGGCAACGCATTTTCAATAAACATCATAACTTTTTGAGAGTGGGATTTATATTATATCTGTATATATATAATTTATTTCTCATATTAAAGATTTCATTTATTACGCATCATTTTATAAAGTCTATGAAACATGATGAGTACTTAATTTTTGGTTAAATTATTTATTTTACCTTATTAATTTAAATTCTTTGACATATTTAAATTAAGTATTTATTTTACGTTATGAAAAAAGCATTTATATTATAGTTTGACTCCTCAAACATTTGTAAGTAATGTTATAAATTGTTATATTGATAGAAATATATTTAAATAATTTATTTGTTTAAGTATAAGGCATAAGATGAGATTTAATGAGATTGCAATTGTAAAAATAGAAGTAGTTTTCAAATCACTAAGCAATACCCTCCCCCATTAGCTAGAGATCTGATATTCAAGCCTTTAAGGCCTATCTATACACACACATAGACTTTAGGCCGTGTGTATGGACGATTTACTCTTTGGGAGCCAGTTTGCTCTGTGCATGCGTAAGACGAGAATTTGAGTTGATATATAGATAAGTACGTCCAATGTTCTAGCCGAGGAATATTCTGGGTACGATGAGATTTTCCCCCTGGGTACTAGTGGAAGTCTTGAGGATGACATCGAAGTTGTGGACTCATTGGTAGTCTCAAAAGAAAAATACGTTGGAAAAAAGATACTAGATTCTAGGTGTAGCGTCCATATGTGTCTCGATAGATCGTTGTTTACCAATTACAAAGCCATGAAGGGTAAAGTTCTAATGGAGAATGATATAGCTTGTGAAGTTATGAGGGTTGATGACAAAAGGATAAGGATGCAAGGTGGAGAACCTAAAGACTTACATAGGGTTAGACACGTTTGTAATTTGAGGAATAACTTGATATCCTTAGGGAAGCTTAATGAAGAAGGGTATTCGATTGAAAAAAGAAAAATTGAATGTAGTAAAAGGATCTATAAGATTATAGGGTAAGAAGCATAATAGGTGGCTCTATGTGCTTAAAGGGATGGCCAATGATGGCCTAACATTAGGTGTTGAGGTAAGGCAAACCATAAGACAGCATCCGAAGTATACTCACCAAAATGATGAGGGTTAAAAGGGAGTGTATCGCATCCATACCCTATGTAAATAGTACTCATACCTTTAGAGACTGAAGTCACAAGCTCAAGATAAGTTAAGCCTTGGTAAAGACTTAACTAGACTCAGCTCTAAGTGATATAGCATTTGTCTGGATGGATCCAGAAGCTTACTTATTAGGAGATTTTGAATCAAGAAATGGTATGTTGGAAATTGTGATTCAACAATCTTGTATGGGCAAAAATTAAGATGAATACTAAAAAGAGAGTCATGTTGAAGTCAATTACGTGTTGGACGTACAAAGGGGGAGTAAGACAAGACTTGGAAGCGAAGAAATGGAAGGGCCAAGTGCAGGCCTTAGCGCCGCGGTGCTGCTGAATTGCATTGGCACCGCAGCACCAACCCTTTAGTGCCAGGCACCAAGTTACGAAAAAGTCTTATTTTGGCTCGTTTTAACTTCTTTGAGGGGTTTTGGACTCCTAAACACATGGACTCTTATTTCAACTAAGTTTAGGATTTCTAAACACGTTTTACCCATTATATAAACTATTGTAAACCCTTTTATATTGATTATTAAGCATTAAGAGAGACGCTAAGAGAAAAGAAGAACTATGTAGACACTAAGTGTTTGTGCGCATTAGGTGCAACTATTGTTTGGGTGTTCATTGTACTTGAAAGAATAAAGGTACGCCATTCATAGATTCTTTTAAGAGTTTTTCATATGGTTTTCCTTGTAAAGTTCTCTAGAAGAGTTAATAAGAGAAGTTAGAATGCTTTGATTTACCATGGACGTAGGCGTTTACCAACCCACGTATATTGGTTATGTTGCGTTCTTATTATCTGCTTTTATATTCTTGTTACATTTGTTTGGCAATCTCATATTTTCACTACGCAAGAATATTAGGGTTTAAGGTTTATCTTAAATAGAGTTCATCACTTAACCTAATTTCAAAGGAGAATGGGATTTCCTTTAACATTGCTATATTATTTAATTATTCTCTATTGTGAGAGAAAATATACTTTTTTAAGGTTATATTAATCTTTTCATAATTATTTTATATTTTAAATTCAACAAAATACTTTTAAAAATATGCATTTTTATTTTTAGTATTTTTTTTCTTTTAATATATTTTAAATTTAATATTTTAGTAAATGTGTTTTTTTTTCTATTTTGATGGAGTTTTAATTGTTTTTTTAAAAATCTGTAAAATTGTAATTATTAGGTCTCAAAACCTAAATATTATTTTTTTTAAACCTAAATAATTAAAAAGAACTTAAATATTGTTAGATAAAATAATCAATTATTTATATATATAATTATATCAATGACTTAGAACATATTATATTAAATGGATATTAAAATCTAAAAATTCTAAATAGTAGTGAGTTTATAGCTATCTAATTATCACTAAATTTAAATAACAAATTGTTCTCCCTTCAATTTTGGGTCAATCCTAATCCTAAAAAGAGGTTTCTGTCCCTTTTAGGAACCCAATGTTGAATGAATTATAACCCTAAAATCATAGAATCAAATTAAAAAAATAATATCTCTTTAATCATGAGAATTAATTACTTTCCTAAAAGGACTCTATTACTAAGCCTTATAACACCTATAAAAGGGGAGATCAACAAGGGATACTGGACATTAATCTCTCTACTACGTGATTTTCTTCTGTCTCCTTTCATCTTTAATTTTATTTTCTCTACAATGGCCATGATTTCTTGTAACCATGATATAACATTATTATTCGATAGTGCATATGAGTAAGTCCATCGAGCTCAATAAAGTGAACGTAAGTCCAAATTATGTTAAATCATTATATATTCAATGTTTTTTTATCTCTTGTCTTTATTTTTGTTAGTTTCAATGAATTATTCTCAACAACAACAAAAATAAATTTAACTCATGAATTTAGAAATTGTCCAAATTTTTGAGTGAACACAAATTATTAAAATTATGTTTGGTAAAAATACATTATGAGTATAAAAATTTTATAAAGTTATTTGAAAAAATAATAAACATATTATTATATTCATAATAAAAATTATTTTTAAATTTAACATAATTACTAAACTATTAAAACTTTTAATTTTTTATGCTTAAGTATTTAGGGGTACCAATTATATATTAATATTTACATTCATTGTCACATCAAGAACAAAATAGTAAAAGAACAAAAACAAAAATAATCACTAAACTTAATCTTTCTGGCAGGAGAGGATAATTTAAGTAATATGAAAAAATTAAAAGGTAAGTAGTTAATATAAAAAACAAGAGGGAAGTGGCGATTTCCCTAAACGAGTCATATTAAACTACTTTTAGTATTATATTGAGATAATAACATTTATGTCACGCTCCAGAACCAAAAGATTTGACACACGACATAATTTACATTCATTTAATAATGAGCACACATACAATCTTAAGATTTCTAGTATATTCCTATATTCTTGTTTATGGGTTGGTCCTATGTTTAAAATATAAACATAAATATTTATTGACAATATTTAAACATTCATTTTAATTTTTTTTTTAAATTATAACAATTGAATTATGACTAGGGCAATTAGTAAACTGGAGATACGCAGAGTTTTCTCACAGATTAACACTCTACTACGTCACCAGTAGCAACTTTGTTACCGAAAGCTCAAAATATATTCATTGCAAATTCTTACTCAAAATCAACCCATGACCATACTTGGTGAAACATAAATCAAATACAATCACACCTAATAAAATAACATATAAGTATTTATTCAATAGGGACAAATCAAATATCTTAAACTATTTGTCCACACTTGAAACACTTAGCAACCTAGCAACTTAGGGAACCCAAGGGACAGCAGAAGCCTTGCCAAATTCGCTAAGCACACATGTACCTTATTTACCTAAAATCACCATAAACTATAATGAGTATGAAACTCAGTAAGCATACTAGTTTTTCATATATCAAAATACAAATACATATATGGACACAATGCATGTGTATGATATGTTGTGATAAATCAAAATTATAATCTTATCAAATCAAATGTCAGGTAAGCGCTTACACATTCTTTCAAAACATATAATAGGAATACCATCACTCAACTACTACTTAGTCGGACTTCCATATCACATAATGAGCCAAATGTCACTCGTAGGTGACATACCGTATGAGAGAAATAGTACAAGTGAGGTTTAAATTAGACATATATAATGCTCATACCCGAAGGTAAGAGCCAAACTCTCACCCTGATCATCGGTGAGTCCTCTAATATGCACCAATACACCACTACACGAATGTGATGACTTAATCTTCCTTTAGGTACCAATAGGATCCTCCTTATATACGGAACACATAATATATACCAATCTCGAAGGAAAAGCCACACATAAAGGTTCTACAAATCACATAAGGTGTCTACTAAGTAAATAGTAAGTTCAAGCATCCTCAAAACACAAAACGTATCTCATGGACATTTTTTACTTCAAAAGCTTTCTTTGTTAAACACATTTCATTTTGAAAGCTCACTTTCCTAAACACATGTATGTACATGCTCAATGTCAATGCTCACATTCATAAACATGTCTTTCACATTTTATATCAAATATACTTTGGCATAACATAAACATATTTCTAAGCACATTTACAAAATCATACATAGATAATTACTATGCTTATTGTGATTTCAGTAAAAGTCTAGTATACTTACCTCTTAGCACTTTCACGTACAAAGCTTAATTCTCCTTAACCTATCAATGGAGATTAATCCTTTCATAAGCCTCACAATTCACACAAAACACTTTAAATAGCTTACAAAATTATACATATTGCACTTATCACATCGAATTGGTCTAATTACTTAATTTCTCAAAACCTGTCATTCTGACCACTTACATTTAACAAATTTTTCTTATACATCAAATGACGTCCAATTGCTCCAAAATCAGAATATATCTTTTTTAACTCATATATCCTCCTTATGTATAAATATTATATCATAATTCTTACACAATCCATTTCATAAACTCCATCAAATCCAAACTATTATTCTGGCGGGCTCAAGATATTTACTGAACAGTATTTATTCTCTCAATTTTATAAAATCATATACTAACTCAAAAATTATAAAACTATTACAAAATTACTCTTGACATATATTTCAACCCATGATAAATATTTCACTTCAAAATCTCTGCCAAAAGTATTTTAAAACTATTTTATTCCATAGCTTTAAAAATCTGTTAATCAAATACTGCAATGAGCTAATATGATTTAGAAAATCATAACAATTTAACCACATTGATTTAAATTCTCAATTTTGAATATATCATATTAGACATATAAATTTATCATATTGCAGAAATTTGTAATTTTTGAAGATCATTCAGTAGATCAAAAATCATTTTTCACTGTATCATACTGTTAACACAGGAAATTTCCAGAATTTCAGGGTTATTTTTATAAATTTACTAAAAATTCAATTTCTGGAATTTTTAATTGATTCAAAGTCTCAAATGATTTTATACATGTCTAGTTTTATAGTTTCAAAATCTAAAACCAGAATTAAAGCACAACAATTTATAAAATTTTCGAATCAAGAGACTATCAAGTAGACATTCTGCAATTCATCATGATTTATCAAGCTATCTACATAATCATCATCAATTCTCAATATATCTTACAAATTTCACATCAAATCCCAAATTTTTCATTTATTCAAAAATCAAAACCTAAAGGAATTAACTTAATTAACACTAATAAATTGAGAAATAGTTATGATTTATCTCTTAAAATCCAAAATTCTAATTTCTTCTTCTCTTTCTCTCCCCTCTATTTCTCTCTTTCTCTCTCTATAAGGGTGGCTCGACCTAAAAATGAGTAAATTAGGATTTTAAATGTGTATTTTTATACTAAGAGGCTAAATTTTAGTATTTACAAGTTAACCCCCAAAACTTTCGAAGTATTATAATTTAGTCCCTAAAATAAATCTAAAGTCTTGCAAATAAACCCAATACTAATAGTATGGCCTTAATCTATACAAACAATACTAATAATAATACATAATTTAAGTATCATCCACATACAAATAAAATATGAATATTATACATATATATATAAATATTTATTCTTTTCGGTGTTGGATAAGTGGTTACTACAATCTAAGTCTCTAAACTTTTATACTCTAATAAATAAGGATACAATTTGTCTATTTATACAAAATAAGTCTTTAGCCCCTATCAAAATTATTGAAATATCATTTAGTATTTGGATACATATTGTTATGGTGTTACATTGTGATGGTCAATACTCAATATATATATATATATATATATATATATATATAATTAGAATTTGGTGATTCAAATTCAAGGTTAATTTTAGTTTTGAGTTAGAGACCAATAAAGAGTCGACACAATGACAAGTACACATTGAACGTACAAGAAAAGGATAAAAACAGAGAGCCAGAAGGAAGGAGGTCTGTCAGTGAGCATCACAGTGTTGGATGTTCTCGAACGTTATATTTCTAATCTATCTTCACTAATGCAAGTCTGTCAGTAAAAATTTTATTTAATATAAGATCAGTGTATGTCTATATATGGGCAGTCCATATGGTTAATCTTAGCAGACCATAAGCTTAGTAGAATCTCATATAGGCATACGGGTATTCGGGTACTAAACAGACCCAATAAGGACCTCCAATATATATCTCATAAAGCCGTAAATGAAGGGTCCTCTCGAGTTGAGTAGTATTCATGACCCTTTACCTGAGCACCACGGATGGCTTATGAGTGATCCATCATACATAGGTTTCACACATGTCGGAGACCTTTTATGGTCTGACCGTTGGTTATTGCTGGGTATGGTCCGATGTGTGTAGATATGAGATTCGGCAGCTCATATATGTGAGTTGTATATATAAATGCTCCGAGATTATATTCCAGAAAATCTTATGGTCATAAGTAACTTATCCAAGAAAGTGTTTTTCGTAGGATAAGCAATACCACAAAAATATTTGTGGATATTATTTATAGAAATACGATTTTTGAGATAAGTTCACGGTTGAGCATATAGAGATTTGACGGTAATGATCTATATCTCTACGCTTCCAAGATATAAATGACGGATGGATTATATAAATATGTATTAACCTCAACTTGTATGATTCAACGCGTCGTACTTTTATTTCCAAAATGTGTATGTGGGACATTGTTTATGGACTTACGAAAGAGTTTCATAAGATAAAACTGGTGTAAACCTAGGGAGTCTCACTATATGAAGTGTACTCATTGTGCACTAGGGTAGCACACTAGATCGAATAGTTAGATCTGAAAAAATCTCGAAAAGCAGGAATTATTTTAGGGCCTCTCAGAAAGCTGATAAAGTTTAAATGTTAAACCCAGGATGTAGGCAAGTGAGACTGCTATTGGATATCAAGTGTGTGACATATGAGTGTATACATAATTTCAAAAATTACTACACGCAGCGGAAGCATGTTACAAATACACCCAATTTAACAATTAAACACATATATTACATATATGAACAAGTATAACTTTTATACAAAAATATATATGATGAATAATTGTATTATAACATAATATAAAAACACTTACCTAATGAAGGTAGCTTTACAAATTCTTCAAGTCTTCCAATAATCCATGTGAAAAGCTCACCTTGAAGTATATGTTGAACAATTCTAGTCCATAACTTTTTGGTGGGATTAATGAGCTAGAATGGTAGCTTAATTTTAGAATTTTCAGCAACATGTATTCAAATATTTACCATCTTCATTTAAGAAACAAAATTGTATTCAAACTCTTTTGAATACAATTTTATTTCTTAAATGGAGATGGTAAATATTTTACATACAACTCTTGTATTAATTAGAAATATTTAACATACAACTCTTATATAATTCTTAGAAATAATTTTCACATGATAATTATTTTGAACAACTCTTTTCTAAAATAATTATCTTTTTCTCCATTTCATTTTATTCATTTTGGGTCATTCATTATAGAAGGAGATGAAGAGAAGTTTTACATGTTTTCAACACTTGAAAGAACAAAAACAAAACTCTCCCTCTTACCTCAAAATTCTTTGCCGAATTTTTGCTCCCAAATTGAATGAATGATTCAATTGTTTTGCCAAAACATTTTTGTTATTCAACACTTTGATTAAACAAAATTAATTGCTCCACCAATTTTATTGTTCGTCTCTCACTTAAAATTAATTTAACCAAGCACTAGAATAATGGTCACCTAAATTAATTTTTACCTAACAAATATAATTACTTTAATTATAATGTATAAATAAATGGCCAACATCTAGGCCTCTCATTGTATTAAAATACAATGCCATGATCTATATATATTATAATATTATCTAATAATATATAATTTAATTATTCAAAATAATTTTGAATAATTACTTTTTACCTTACTAATTTTTACTATCAAGGTTAAATGGTAAAAAGGTAAAATCAAATCATAGAACAAATTTTTTTTTTCACTTGTCAATATTCTATTAATTAACAATCCTTGTTAATTAATTGAGTGATTTACTTAACAATTAAGTCTTGACAAATGTACATCCCAAGGGATCCCGAAATAATTATTCTATTTTTGCTTAAATTTATTGGATCGAATAATTCAATTTAATCCGCTACCCTAGTGCGCAACGAGTACACTTCATATTGTGAGACTCTCTAAGTCCACACTTAATTTGTCATATGGATCTCATCCATACGTCCGTGAACAATGTCCCACACACATGTTATGGATATTATAAATCAACGTGTTAGACCATGCAAGTTGAGGTTATTGCATATTTGTATAATCCTTCCATCATTTATATCCTTAAAGAACAAAGATATAGATCATCACCGTCAAATCTCTATTTGCTCAATCATGAACTTATCTCTAGATTTATATTTCATTAAACAATATCCAAAAACACTTTTGTGATATTGTTTATTCCTTTGGAATATATTTTTTAAGGTTTATGCTTGTGACCACAAGACTTTCTGAAATATAATCTCGGAGCATCAGGATATACAACCCACTCATATGAGCTAATGGATCCTATATCTACGCATACCGAACTCCGTGAGCATCAGACCATACCTAGTGACACCCAGCAGTCAGACCATGAATGGTTTCTGACATGTGTAGAACCAACGCATGGTGGATCACTCACAAGCCCACCGTGGCGCTCAAGTCAAAGGACCACAAATATTACTCAACTCAGAAGACCTTCCATTGACGGCTTCATGAGATATCTATTGGAGGTCCTCGTGAGTCTATTCAATATCCAGTCCTTACTGAATACCTGCATCTCTTTACGAGCTTCCTACTAAGCTCATGGTTTGCTAAGACTAACCATCTAGACCATTCAGACATAGACATACACTAATTTATATTAATTGGTTCCACCGATAGACTCGCATCGATAAAATTAGATCAAGAACATTGTGTTTGAGAATATACTTGCATAATAACATTTCATAGCACCATCTGCAACTCCTTGCAGCTATGTCATTACTAATATATTCTCAGGTCATTGTCCCATTTCAGACAAGGCTCTAACTCTTTAGATTTCGCTAACTATATGAACATGTTAACTCTTAGCATCACTAACTCTTAGTAGCACTAACTTTTAGTATTTATAACTATTAGCGTTGCTAACTCTTAGTACTGATCTAAACTCCTTTAGACCAGATTTGAACTCCTTCAGATCATACAATGTCTGAAACGTTACAAGCATCTTACCATTTTAATTATAAATAATATTAACAATTTTATTAGATATGATAATTGTATAAATACTATCATTAAATATTTATACATTTTAGGATGGCACATAAGCATAAATCTCAACACTTGCCACTTCATTCCTTTAATTACTTCCTACATTTCATGCCATTGATTTGTAATGGTAATGTGTGGCATATTAGTAGAGATTCATTTTCCACCAATTGAAAAAGAATTTGGCCAAATGAAATTAATAGCAAGTGATGGCTATTAAAATAATTTTTATATTTATCATGCCTTTGTCACACTTAAACAAAGCATGTGGTGGCAACGTTTCATGGCTTAAGGGATTTTTCATGCTTAATTAATAAGCATGAGGTACCTTTTGTTTGAATTGAAAGTGGCCACTTCTTTTAAGTTTCCACCACTTCTTTTTGTAAGCATGAAGTGGGCACATTCAATCGTATTGTCATGCTTAAATTCAGCTACATCATGCTTTAAGTTTAAAAGCTTTTTAAATAGTTTTTGGTTGGTTAAAAAGGGCATCAATAAAGCTATATAAAGGGCATTAATTCATTTGCATGAAACAACAAGTTGAGAGCAAGTCAAGTAACGCATAAATATAGCTTAAGCTAAGAGATAAAAGTTAGAAGCAAGTGTTGCTTCAAGTAGCTAATTCCCATTTAAAAAATAAAACTATCGTTCTAGCTCAAGGAATCCCACCCCTTGAATAGAACTGCATAAAGCACGCTTCAAGGATAAGCTTTATTTTATCTCATTAGTGTAATGAGATATATTTTAATTTTCTGTTGCGTACATTTTGCATATGTGATGTGTAAAAATTAAATTAAATGTACACACTCACCCTATGCACAGCACACTTTCAATAAATTCTTGTAACTCTTTAGAATTAATCAAGCATCAAATATGTAAACATAAGATATCCTTTGAGAGAGAGCTCTAGTTATTCATTGTATTCTTTGATTAATCTCTTGTGTTAGGTCTTTGTAACCTAAAGGTCTTTGTGACCTGAAGTTTTTTTATGAACTGAATAAAAAAAGTTGAATCCTTGATCAGCCATAGATGTAAGCGTTTGTCATTGAATCGTGTATATCTTGCATCTTGTGGTAATTATTTTCTTTATCTCTATTATGCATGATCTTTTATATTTTTTGTTATATGTAGGTAAAGTCTTCCACAAATCGCTTAAGTGGTTTAAGGGTGCTAAATACCAATCATAGAGGTATTAAAGCATATACAAACCCTAATAAGTGGTGTCAGTGCTATGGTTAAGGTTGATATCTAAGTGGTATGAGATTTGAGAGCTTATGCTAATTTCCTAACAAGTGGTATCAGAGCCAGGTTAAGATTTATACCAGATTACAAAGCATAAGTTGCAGAGCCAAGATACAGAGCATAGGTTGTTTCAATCATGGTGACTCACAAGTATATAAAAAAGTTCAATAGGCAGAATGATTATCTAAAAGAGATAAAGGTGATGGCTTTATTGGTAAGTTTAAGGTTAGAGACATCCCTTGAAGAGGCTCAAGTTATAACCAATAATAAAGAAGCCTAAGTCATTAAGATTCAAGTCATATTGAAGAGTCATTCAAGTTAAATGCAAAAGAATTGGCAAAAAGATCAAAACCTAGTAATGCAGTGCCTTAACTGTAAGAGGAAGTGCTGAGAATAGAGATGGAAAAAAAAAAAATCAATCAAGATTAAAGAGCAGATCTAAAAAGTGTTTTAGTTAAAATAAAGAAAGACACTTAGTAAGGGATTTTTCGAAGAGAAAGACCAAGATAAAAGGAAAAAGTTGAAGTTGCAATAATCAAAAATGGTGACTAAAAAATTAGATAAACCTTGATAGCTTTTGCAGGAACGTATGCCTGGTGGGTGAATACTTGATTCTAGGGTGTAGTTTATAAATGAGTCTTGAAAGGTCTTTGTTTATCAATTATAGATCAATTAGGCTAGTAAAGTACTAATTGATAGAGATATTACTTCTGTAGTCACAGGGATTGGTAATATAAGATTGAGACTACATAGTAAAAAAGTACAGGAGTTATTAGGTATGAGATTTATTTCTGATCTCATGAAGAATTTAGTATCCCTATGAGTTCTAGAGCAAGTGGGATATTCATTCGAGGCAAAAGAAAGAATATTGGAATTGATATTTAAAGGGTTTATAGGTAAGAAGTACAATTAAGGCTATATATTTGGTGAAATGTTGTGTATGACTCAATATGGATTGTTAAAAGGATGCAGACTAAGGACAACATTGAATATTATCTCAACAGTGTGGCAGGAGTCAAAAAAGAATATATAATAAATAGATCATTGGCAGGGATAAGATCTAGCCACTGATGTATTATGATAGTGTCTAGGTGATACTAGAGATCACAATATAAAGACTGTCTGATGAGAGATACATTTAAGTTCTTTGAAGACCGAAGTCATGAGCCTTAAAAGATTTAAGTCTAGGCATAAAACTTAACTGAATTAGTGCTAGAGGAATTGAGCTTTGATTAATAAGGGGATAGATATTGAAAAAGCTTCTTAAAGAGATTTTGAATTAATTTGGGGATTATTATAATTTGGTGATTTAAAATCAAGATTGTATTTAATTTTGAGTTGGATATCAATGAATAATTGACACAAGGACGATTATGTGTTAGACGTACAAGAAGGAGACGAAAATAAAGAATTGAAAGTGAAGAGGGGTGCAAAAGCACGAAGAAACGAATATCTAAATGTGAGTACTGCGATGTTAGATATTTGGTGTTGGATACTCGGCACCACGGCCCTAAAATCAGAACCCTCAGTATCACGGCATTAGAAGTGTAATGTCACGATGCTAGTACAAGGTTGCAACAGTGTCACGATTCTAGAAGTGTAGTGTCATGGTGCCCAGTCTTGACAATTTCCTGTTTTAAGTTTGAGTCAATTTTGGACTTCTTAAACATATGAACTCTTATTTCAACTTAGGTTTAGGTTTTTTAAGAACGCTTTAAACACTATATAAACTAAAGATAATAATTCATGTATACAAATCATATTCGTGTCGTGTCAATATATGGTATTAACAAATTTTTATATCATTTGTTTACTGAATAAATCAAACACTCAAACACATATTCAATTAGTTTAATATTTGAATTACATGATACAATATGATTAGACACGTTTAAACAAATGGATCAAATTCAATTTATTTATACGATTATACATGATTCGATTCATTTACGATTATATTCGTTTAAACGAATAATAATACCTAATTCAATTTGTTTACATGAAATATTCAATTCATTTATTAAATGTGGCTTAAACGAATAAACACATAAATAGACACAAATACGTTTTGTTTATTAAATGTGACTTAAACAAATTAGCAAATTGTATACCGCAAACACGTATTCGACACGATTAAAAATAGGTAACAAGAATTTGACTCATTTATTAATCATGTCAATTTTCTCTATCTATATTCACTTAAAGTATGTTGAATTCGTGTCAAATAATCGTATGGTGACCCATTTTGCCACCCCTAACATAAACCCTTAATTAAACCCTTATAACCCGTTAGAATTAATCAAACATCAAAGATGTAAACATAAGAGGAATAAAGAGTTAGGTAGGCACTAAAGTGTTGAGTGCATTACAAAATGTAATCATAGAATCACTTAAGTACTGAGTGCGTGAGTGAGTGATGATAGATCCTTTAAGAGAGAACTCTGGCTATTTATTTTATGCTGTGATTAATCTCTTATGTTAGGTCTTTATAACCTGAAGTTTTTTGTGAACTAAATAAAAGAAGTTGGATTCTTAATTCGTCGTGGATGTAGGCATTTATCATTTAACTATGTATATCCAATGTCTTATGATAATTATTTTCTTTATCTCTATTATATGATCTTTTATATTTTTTGTTACTTGTGGGTGAAGTCTTTCACAAAGCACTTAGGTGGTTTAAGGGTGTTAAATATCAACCATGGATGTCCTAACAAATGGTGTCAATATTATGCTAAGGTTAATACTTAAGTGATATCAGATTTTAGAGCCGAAATTGATTTTCTAATATATATATATTGATATTGACATGGAGAGAGGAAGAATTCAAACTCAAGACCTCCACTAGAGTAAAAATAGATGTGCTATCAACCTTTTACTAATAGGCTTCTAACATAAATATTCACTATTATAAGGATGTTTATTTCAATAAGGTTAGGATTTATTTTATAGAATTGAACAAATTATATTTTTATTTGAGAAAACATATGATTTAAGGACTCAAATTTTATTAGTTAAAGACATAGGTAGCTTTAACTTGTCATTAATATCCCAATATCTAAATGAATAATGCTATACATCACAAGTTGTATCCCAAATTATATTCCAAATAATGATGTGTCAAGCAATTATTAGTTGGTAAAATGGTGTAATGGGTAATTTTAAAATTTATACCATTTCACCACCCAATGTTTGTTTGATTCATTATTTTTTGGAATATAACTTGAGATATGTAGCATTAATTTATCCAAATATCCCAATATTTAAATAGGAGAGTGCTACATTTACTTGTATTTCAACCGATATGTCACCAATCAATAACTACTACTTGTCAAGTAGTTATTGCCTTTTAAATTTTTACTAATGTGGTAATTATATAATATCAATCAAAAATAAATACATCAGATACCACGTCAGTTAGAATCAAAATAACTATGTAAGTATAGTATTATCTATTTAGAAACTATCAAAAATGTTTTTGAACACTAAATGTTTATAAACATTCCTAACACTAGGTCTTAAGGGGATAAAATAACATATATTTGGTGGTTTTTTTTCTAATTTTTATATTTTTTTAATTTATATTCTCTCTCCTATTGATGATTTGATTATTTGATGAATTGATAATTAATTAATTACAAAGGATTACAAGAGTTTATATAGTATTAATATTGATTTATGAATCCTAAACCTAGTTGGAATAAGAGTCTACGTGCTTAGGAAATTCAAAATCGACTTAAACATGCAATTAGAAACAAAATAGAATTTTTTTTCATACAGGTAATGTTGCAACGTTCAAGGTCCATTGCTAAGATGTTAATGCGACTTTTAACTCTATAATGTTCCAAAGCTATCATTGTAGTGTTGGGCTTTCTGGAATTGTCATTATGGTGTTGAGCAGCAAACACTGTGATGTTCACATTTAGTAATGTTCCCACTTATGTTTCCATGCCTCTCCTCTCATCTAGCTTTTCGTTTCAGACCTCTTTTGTCTGACCTTTGCATTCTTGACCACACGTCAACTTTTCTTTAGTCTCTAACTCAAAATCAAATTTATTCTTGATTTTGAATCACCAAATTCTAACATACTCCTCCTTAATTCAAAATTGCTCCAAGAAGCTTTACTATGATCCATCCATTCTAATGCTCTATCACCTAATGTTAAGCTATTAACTCATATTAAGTCTTTGTCTAGACTTAACTACTTTTGGGCTCGTGACCTTGGTCTCTAAAGATATGAATGCATCTTCTCTTTGATGGCCCTTGTACTATGATCTCCCATATTATTCTTGACACCATCACAGTACCTCTATAGCATATTCTTGCTAGCAGTACTCTTCTCATGCATTCTCTTTTGACCCCTATCACTATGGTAAGTAAATCTTCAATGTTTCCCTTTAGTATACATCCCCTCAATAACCCATGTTAAACTACATACAGCATTTATATCAAGCACATACAGCCCCTTATGCTTCTTACCTCTCATTCCTACTATATATCCTTCATTTACCTTCAGTGTTCTTTTTTGTTTTGAAAGAATACCCCTCTTTATCTAGCACTTCTATGGATATCAAGTTTCTCCTAACTCTAGAAACATGGCTTACACCATGAAACTCCCTAATCTCCCAATCATACATCCTCATCCTGATACTACTAATCCTCATGACTTTGTAAGCCATATAATTTTCTATTATCATTTTTCTTCCTTTAATTGTTTTATAATTAGTAAATAAGGATTGGGATAAGGACATTTTTATCCCACGAGTTTGATCTAATTCTCAATTTTATCCCACAAGTTTTAGAAAACTCAGTTTTGCCTTAGTTCATTAGTTAGATTCCATTAATTTTAACACTGAAAGGGCAAAACAATCACTTTACACAAAACTTTCAAATGGCCTAACATAATATATCCTGTCAACCACTGATTTGTTGATTAAATAATAAAATAAATAAAAAGAGAGCAGTCGCCGCTACCATCATTAATAGCTGACCGACCGCGGTGACCTATTGCGATTCGACTCAAAATTGACATCATTAGACTCAAAATTTTGTGATCTGCACAATGGTATGATTTTTTTGGTCAACGAAGTACCTTAGATGTGCCAAAAGTGAAAATAAAATACTGTGGGAGGCGACGGCCACCGCCGTTCGCCATCGAATGGTGGGGCGATGCATGCCACCGCCATCCTGTTCAATGGAGAATGGTGGCGGCTGCAGGCAACCACCCCCACCACCGTTCGACTTGCGACTGACGGTGAGGGTGTTTCTGGTAGCACCATCGTTTGCCGTAGAACGGTAGGGTAGTGGGGGCGGTGCACGCCACCACCCTACCGTTCCACGGTGGCCATCACCCTCTCCCTATTTTTGATCTATTTTTTTGCCACCTTCTTGTTTTCTTTTGACAAAAATGACTCCACCATTGTGTATATATAAAAAAAAAATGGAATCCAATAATATAAATTTTGCCTATTTTCGTTATCGGAATTCGGCAACTAGTGGTGGTCGGCGACGATAGTCACCGGTTTTGATAGTTCAGTTTTATTTATTTTAATTATTTTTTAATATAAAATAAATTTTTATTGAATATTAAATATTGAACCTATTAAAAAGTGTCACGTGTCTTTATTTTTAATATCCTATTAATAACCGACACATGTACATTGTATAATGTACTCACATCAATATTTTGAATTAATATAATAACTGAGAGTAAATTTATCAATGTACAATCCAAAGAGATTTTCAGTTAAATTTAATAGAATCTCACTAACGCACTAGGACAAAATTGAGTTTTCTAAAACTCGTAGGATAAAATTAAGAATTAAGAAAAACTCATAGGAAAAAAATATTCTTATCCCATAAGGATTTGTCCAGACACATATGATAACTACAGCTAGAATCAAGTATCCATTCCCTAATATACTTTCCACCAGAAGCTTACTAATATCTTTGCAATTTTCTAAGTCTTCTTCAGAAACTATTGTAGTTTATCCACCTTTCTTTGCCTTTATTTTTAGGTAATCCCTCTTCAAGTATCCCTCCTTATTATAAAATTAATACTTCTTGGATCTACTCCATTAATTATTCTTATCTTCTTCTTTGCAACTAAGCCAACTACACTATTAGATTATAATCTTTTCCCTAATTTTTTTAGATTTTAACGAGCTTTGATATCAGTTACTGTTAAAGTCTTTCTACTATATATGAGTGTGTCAGCGAAGTACTTATAACTTAAAGGTAAAGTATATAACAAGATTATTGTCTTATTGTCATCTTTAATCTTGATATTTATAATCTCAAGATCAATGATAATCTTATTAAAAGCATCAATATAGTCTTTCATTGAAGTTCCCTCATCTACAGATAATTAATATAACTTCTTCTTGACATACAAAAGATTCACCAAAGACTTCGTCATATAGAGGCCGTCAAGTTTCTTCTAAAAACTCAATGTTGTCTTCTCTCCAACTACCTTCATCGCTTAATGATAGAACTATAGTACTATAGGCCATTTTCAGAATGATTTCTCTATCTGCCTCAAATCTAGGTTTTGTTAATTTTTTTCTTCACTAGTTGTTGCTTAAGCTTCCTCAATGGTTGAATCTAACTCTTGACTCACTAGTAAAGTCATACCCTTTACTTTTCATAGATTGAAGTTATCCTTCCCATTAAACTTCTTTACTTCATACTTGTGAGATGTCATGGTTAAACCAACCTCTGCTCTGATACCAGTTTGTGGGGACTTTTAGCGTGCACTCTAAAAAATTCTTAACACCTTGCAGAAGTATTTCACTCACAAACAACCAAGAATAATAAAGATCACATAATCAAGAAGATAAATAATCACACATCACAGAAAGAACAATATACACTGTTTAGCAATAACTATTTACGTCCTAGGTAGATCTCATGATCTTAGCTTCTTTTATTCTTTTCTTTTTTTAAAAGAAAGAACCCCCACAAGAAATACCTAAATACCATAGAGCTATCAAATATCTATACCATACTATCTTGTATACTCAAAGCACTCAAGTTTAACTTAAGCTCTCTATTCTCTTTCTTGTTGATGATTTGATACTTTTGATGCTTAATAAATTATAAGGGGTTATAAAATTTTATATAGTGTTAATATTGACCTTATAAACCCTAAACCTAGTTGGAATAAAAGTTCATATACTTAGAAAGTCCAAAATTAACTTAAACATGCAATTAGAAACAAAATAGATTTTTTTTCTGAACAGGTAACGCTACAGCGTTCAAGGTCCATCGCTTGGGCGTTAATGCAACTTCTAACACTGCAGCATTTCAAAGCCATTGCTGTAGCGTTGGGCTTTCTAAAATTGTCATTGTGGCTTTGAGCACCTAGCACTACTACATTCACATCTGAAAATGTCCCCACTTGCATTTTTACGCTCCTCCTCCCATCCAGCTTCCCGTTTCGTACCTCTTTTGTCCAACCATTATTTTCTTTACCACGTGTCGACCTTTTCTTGGTCTCCAACTCAAAATTAAATTTATTCTTAATGTTTAAACACCAAATTTCAAAAGTAAAGACAGAGAAATTTTGGATTTGATTCTCACTTGCTTGAGCTTCTTTACCAACCAATCAAGACAATATAAATTGGGTGGTAATATTGTTTCTTATATTTATGTAATAACATCGGGAAATCTTTCATAAATAATTCATATTTTTAAGTTTTTTTATATTTTAGCCATAAATGAATGAGTTAATCTTTATTAGTTAAGAAATTAACAATTAAACAATTATACTTTTGAGTTATATTTTCTCTTATTTTCTCTTTCCACTAAACATTCGAACCATCTCTCAAGAAATTTAAAGTTTTAAAGTTTTTAATGTTTGTTTTTTAAATGAAGAAGTGTAATGTAATAAAGTACAGAGAAATAGGGTGAATTTAGAAGAAAAAAAATGATGAATCAAGGAATAAATAAGATGAATCGAAAAAAAAACAAAAGTCTAGGAACTAGGCGAATCAATTCACATGCCTCATGCGCAAATTAATTTAATTAATTTTTTCTTTTTATTTTCTTTTTAATTAGTTCAATAAAAAATTTTAATTATGAATAAATAAATAATTCTAAATAAATACGTTATTTAATAATTTAAATAAATAATAGCTAATTAAATAGTTTATTAAAAATAATAAATATTTATCATTTAATTATTTTAATGAAATATTATTAAGAAAATAAAAGGTTTTATTTATTTACTTAATAATTAAATAAATAACTTATTGTCTATAAATTAATTATTTTAATTATTTTATTTAAAAATAAAATATATATTTTACGTGGGGTGTGCACGCGCGACATGCATACACACGCGTGCATGTTTAGGTCGCGTGGCAAAGAACGCACGTAGGACGCACAGAATGGGTGTCCCGCACATGTATGTCACGCGCAACACATCTCACGTAAAATATATTTTTTATTTTTATTATTAAATAATTAATTTAAGAAATAATTATTTATTTATTTATTTACTCAATCATTAAATACATTATTTTTATTATTTAATAATATTATATTAAAATAATTAATAAATTATTTAATTAGTTGTTATTTATTCATTTAATAATTAAATAAATTATTTATTTATAATTAAAAAATATTCTATTGAATTAATTCAAGAAAAAATAAAAAGAAAATAAATTTAATTAATTTAATTTAAAAAATTAATGATATTCTCACAGGCAAATCAATTCCCGTGCACATGAATTTTAGTTCTTTTTTTTTTCTTAATTCACTCTATTTATTTTTCAATTCATTTTATTTCTTCTTCACTTCATCATATTATACTTCTTCATTTAAAAAATAAATAGAAAAAAACTTCAAAAGTTTGAATTTCTTAATAGATGGTTCGCATATTTGGTGAAGAGAGAATATAACTCAGGGGGCTAATAAAGATTAACTCATTTATTTTGATTTAAAAAAAAAAAGTAACTTAAAAGTATGCGCCATTTATAAAAAATTTCCATAACACCGTCTCTTAAATATTTTTTTATAGTTACAAATTTAAATAATAAAAGCCGCAAACACATATAACAAATATTATATTATTGCCCATTCTTATTTTTAATTTTTATTAGATGCAGGAAATAGAATAACAAGTATAGAAGCTTTTTTCTTTTTCTTTTTTTTTTTAATTCTGAAATTGTCTTCATGGTAAAGCCACAAAAATGTATTCAACTAACAATGCCTAACATTAGTTTTAAAAAGAAAAAATGTGATGTCAAACATAAAACCCTTTGTTAAACATTGTTAAATTGAATTCGTTATTTATGTTAGACTTATTTTAGACTTTAAAAAAAAAATTAGATGACAAAAAAAAATCTCACCTACGAAATATTAAACTTTATTACTTATTTTTATTTAAATGAGGGTGATTATGGATGTAAAGCACATTTACGACCATCTAAACTACTATCAGAGGGCTAGAATCATTTTAAACGTTGATCAATGAAATGAATCTTACGTTGACCTCCTTTGCTTCAACCCAGTGAATTCATAAGCAAGTTTCAATTACAAAAATTTTACTACATGTACACTTCAATTGGTAGTTTTATTCAAACATATATTATATAATTACTATAAAATTTTCTTTACTATAATTGCCAATAAAACTAACTTAAAATAAATAGAATATAGTTACATACAATTACAAGAAATCCATAATCGAAGGATGAAAAAGATGAGTGATGATTTATAAAATAATTAGTATGATGGTTTATGGTTATTAGAAATACAAAATACTGGGGAAAAAAAAGTCTTGAAAAAAATATTATAAACATTAAATAAATAAAGGTAGTTTAGGAATTATCAGATTTCATTTGCAAAATATAAGAATTTTTAAAAAATGTAATGAGATATATTAATAATTAAGGTGTTATTATATAAAATAAAGAATAACATTGCCCTAAAAATATTTCTCTTGTTATGCTAATTCAGTTCACTCTTCGAACTTTGGATGAATCTGTTTCAGCCCACAAAGTGAGAATATATCAAGCCCAATAGTCCAACACAAAAATGTGAAGCTAATACCAATTTATTCAATCTTCTCATCTTTTTCTTCTTTTTCCTTTTTTAATTAAAAATAATAAAAAAAATGTTCTCTCATTTTTTTTCCAAGAAGATAATTCTCTTGCTGACAGGAGCGTAATCAAATTTAAAATTTGGGATAAATGTTAAAATAAAAAAATTATATAAGATTAGAGTTTAATTATATAAAAATTCTAATATTAAACTTAAAATTGTAAAGAGTCAAATTATAAAAAATATATATTTTAAAAAAATTTAAGAACCTGAGACTGCCATGACCCCCTAGGCTCTAAGGCAGGTCTGCCCCAACTTGCAGGCTTTTTTTTAATTATGAAATTATCTTCTTAGAAAATTCAGAATCGTGTGCTTAAAAATAATATATTATATGCACGATTCTAACACTAAAAGCTTAAATTACGCCCTTTTAAAATAAAAAATGATTTACATCATGACATTTTTTTATTTTAATGTTTTCTTAATTCAGAAATATGAATTTGGTTCTCTTCAAAAAAAAAAAAGAAAGAAAAGAAAAGAAATATGAATTTGGCTCTAATACTATGCAGTCAAATTTAAGGTGCTGAAGGAGAATTGTGATGATATATATTGTGCTTGATTAGGTGGGGGTAGTTCACATTGAAAATCAACTAAATTGCTTCTCCATATTATGATGTTAGTAATAGATATTGAAGACTTCAATCATGCAAACAAAGAAAATTCCTCTCTCTTGGCAAAAGATGGGATTCTAATTCTATCAATTCATAATTCCACCTAATTCTCCACCAAACACCACTCCTTTTCACTAAGCAATTGACAAAACCCCATCTTAACATATTAATTGAAGCATCAATTTCATAGTTACAAACTTCCCTAGCTCAGGAGAATCAAATAATCCTTAATGCAATAAATTTATTAGTTAAGCTACAGATTTATACCTACAAAGAACCTTACATCTTAGAACCCTATCTTCAACATAAAACCCTGGCATCACCATGATTTTAACCCGGCTCGGACCATGTGTTCTTTGCCTATCCATGAACATATCTTCCATGAAATGTGGATCAAAGCTCCTGTTCTCTTCAACCCTTAAAATTCCCAATGGTGGATTGAATGAAAATGCAAGCAAATGAAGTAACCAGATGCATTTTGCGGCAACAAAGAAAGCTTGTAGAAGTTGTTCAGGCCATGGCCTAGTCCAATTTAGTGTTGTGATAATGCAACTCATTTTCTGGTCACAGAACTTACTGAACTCTTCACTGTAGTACTTAGTCCCCTTCCTCAACACTTCATTCCAGCTTAGATTTCTCAGTGCAACAAACGATGAAAACTGAGCTTGGCGATCTTGCTGGGGGTCTAGATGCTTTGTTGAGCCATTTTTCTGAAACACACAATTCTCAAAATCTTGGTAGAGTGATTGGTTTATTATGGCTTCTAAATGGTATAACACTGCCTTGGAGTACTTCGGACTTAGTGACAGGTTGTATGGCTGAAGAAGCATATTCAAGTTGTCCACTAGAGTATGATCAGTCTCTTCAATCTGTGCAACTAGTGTCTTGCAGAATTGCTTTACCGATAATCTTGCTTCTGAAACTATCTGCAAGAAGCCTTCCACCATTACTTCTTCACTAACAGGCATCAAGTTTTCACCATTTCCATCAATGGATTTCCCTCTTCTTGGAAAATTTCCAAGCTTTTCATGTACTTGAGAATCCTTTGTATGTGTTGCTTGTCTCAAAGCTTTCTTCAGCTCTTCGCAATAACTCTCCAAGTACTCCAGCTTTTGTTTGAGATCCCCTAATGAAGATTTCATTTCAGCAACTTCCATTAACGCTGCATCTCTATTCTCATTTGCTTCTACCAGCTCTCTCTTTAATGTCTCTATTGACAATATCCCCAAGTCCTTGAAAACCTGTGAAACTTCTTCAGATTCTGTTCTGTTAGGGGAATTCTCAAGCTTATGCTTCTTCTTTAACCGCGGAAACAACCATGAAATCACACCACGACTCTTTGGTTGCGATGGAACAGATGAATGAGAGTCTGTCAATGGCACAACAAGATTAGAATTCCTGATGCTCCTAACGACATTTTCGGATTCACTTGTTATAATTGCCGGCTTGCATCTATTGCAAGAAGACACTGATTTGAAGTCCCCCAAACTGTTTCTCCTACTTGACTTGTAAACTTCTGTTCCTGGTGATGTTTGAAGCACTGTGATATGGTTTGTGAAAGAACCAGTGACAGATTTGTGGTCATCTGCGGGACAACTATGGGACTCAAAACTGGCCATACCAGGGGGAAATCCTTTCTTTGAAGATGGGATCTCCTTCTTGTAATCTGATAGAGTTGTTTCATTGCCATTTCCTGCTTCTAGTCCATACTCATCCCAATTTCCCGACTGATTCTTTAAATGACTTTGATGATAACCAGGTACAGGTTCATCTTCATAACTCTGTCAAAAATTCCCAAAATTCAGTAAACATAATTGATACTGACCTCGAAACTTTGATGATTGAAAGGAAAAGATGACTAAATTAAACTCAGGAGCAACAATGAAGAGTTATCATAAATCATCAACAATTATAAAATAAATAAATTTCAACTAGAAGGTAAAATCCAGAAACAATTGAAAGTAAAGCAGGTTCAACAACTGAACTCTTCGTGGCCAAAAATCAAGAAACTTCGTGTAAGATTAAAATTGAAAACTATTAAAAAGAAATAAGTGAAGATCAACACATTCCAGAGTCCTTGAGAAAAAATATGTAACATGAACTTAAATCATATAATTACAGCCAAAACCCAGTTTGGTAGAAAATCAAAATCTTTCCAAAAAAATACAAAAAGCACATTAGGTGATAGAACATAATACACATTGATAAATACAAAGGTCATTATCATTATCACAAGGAAACAACTTTCTGGGTTTTATTAATTCAATTTCAACCAACTATTCATGAACCTAAAAACTTCCATCTATGCCGAATCTCAAAAATACATTAGACTACAAATAGAAAAAAAAAACAACAACACAAAAGAAAATGTCATTTAAATAAACAGCATATCTCCAATTCAAAAAATATCATACAACATGAGATTTAAAATAAAAAAAGACAAAACTTACAGGAGTAAAAACAGGGTAATCTTGAGCAGAGAAGTGAGAAACAGGGCGAGAAACAGGGGAAGAAGAAGTGTATCTGTTATTGGCAGGGCTATTTCCTTGCACTAAAGCTGCATGAAGAGCTCTCAGCTCCACTGCTTTGGCAATGGCAGCTTGTATTTCTTGCCTGCTAACTTCATTATCGTTATTGCTACTGTTGTGATTTTGAAAGATTTGCGTAGCAGTAGTTGCTGCAGCAGCCATGAAACAGAGTAATTCTACATGTACAATAATAACACACCCAAAGAATAGAGCAAAGTTGACAAGATATTTTATTGCTGGAAAAAAAAACAGTTTATCAATCGCTCAAAACAACACAGAGGATTTAACAACTGGGTATCTAACGGTTGGATTTGGTTCTCAGAGATTGAGATGATATCTAGTGGACAATCTTGGAGAACCAGAGAATTGAAAGAGATAAAAGTGGGGGAAAAAAAATGAAAATGAAAGTGAGGTATCTCAAAGTCTCGACTCCAATGAGCTTTTGTCTTTGTCCTGAAGGGATTTACTAGAATGAAAACATGTGAATCAGAGAGAGAGTAGCCTCAAATGGATTAATAGAATGACAGCATGTGAAGCAAAGAGAGATGAGAGAGGGAGAATGAGAATTCATAGCTTTGCAGTTTCCCAAAATGCCCATATAGTTTCCTCAAGGCAAATTCTTAGGACCACCCTTATAACCTTTTAGTAAATTAGAACTCTAAACCTCTTATATTATTTAAAAATATATATATATTATCAATTAAATCACTTAGTATAGACATTTAGGGTTTGATACTCAAACTTTGTGTGTTATAGCTTATGGTTCTATCAATGAAATTGATGGTTCTTTTTTGTCAAAAAGGTAATATTATGAAGGAATGGTGATACCACCATGAAACATGATTGCTTTTGATGGTTCTACTATAAAAGAAAAATTAAAAAAAAAACCCATTATTTGTACCAATTGTTGTTTGTTGGTGGTATTGTCTTCCTCATTATTTCATTTGATTTGAAATTGTTATTATTATACTTGTGTAATCATAATAATTGATCACATAAGTATGTTGCCTCCAAAGGGTATGCTTAGACCCACATTGATTAGACTTCTTGTTTATACATAGTAAAATGTATAGACTATTTTTTTCCCTTGTAAAAAGTATGTTGAAAATTTTAGTCTTTATCCCAATTTCTTCTCCTTACTTTGCATGCTCCAAGGAATCAAGTTGTAAAATAATAAACCCTTAAAAAAAGAAGACAATTGTGAACACAAGTAAAAGAAATTGTGTTTGACAAAATATTATATTTGATTTTAATATTAATATTTAACTATAATAGTATTAAAGTTAAGATTCTTTTTTATATAAATCAATTTTTTTAATCTCAATTTTGTTCATATTCATGAAATTTTATCGCTCTTTTCAAATTCACATTTCACCTAAGAGGTCTATTATACTTAATTTTAATTTATTTACACAATTAACTATATATTATCTTAATTGTACCACATATGAGATTAATTTGAAGTTTTTGCTTAACAAAATTCAACATTAACGTTTGAATTACAGCTAACACAGTGCATGCTACTGTGGAAAACTCATGCAGTTGACTTCAAAGTGGTAGAGAAAAAAAAGGCATGCAGCTTCTGTGCACTGTGAAGTGTGAAGCACTTCTTCTACTTTTGAGCAAATGAAGTAATTTCAAGATCTTCGTGATCAACACAATAAAGGGTCTCTTTATATTAAACAAAAAAGGAAAGAAAAAGTAGTGAGGGTAGTTTTGTCCATAGCAAAATACAGAGTTGCCCCAAGGTTTGCAAGCCTGTGCCGAAAGGAATAGAGATGGGGGTCAGAGATGTCCAATAGCTTCCAAATAATCATCGTCTCTTTTCTCTGAACAGTGAATCTTGTGGGAAATAATGCCACAGTGGGGACCAAAATCATTAACTTTTTTTAGTCATAAAATTAGAACACATAAATGCCCATAATCTGTACTTATAATTCTCGAAAGACCAATACAAGGACAGTATTTCAATTTTCAAGGAAACAAAGGGCATTAGTTTTTAGGGTAATAACATCTGATCCCTTGTATCTTCATAACTTTTCAAAGCTCGAACACAATTTGTCAATTTATATCAGTAAATATCTAACACCTATTGAAATCAAAATAATACAGTTCGGATCGCAGGCTACAACTCATTTGCATGAAGTTGGAATGGCTAGTAATCACCAATCAATCAATTAGTGAATTATTTTTTAATCATTCATTGAATGATAAATGATTACAAATAATGGAGATACTTGATTTAAATAATAAAAATTTTAAAAAATATAAAATATTTATTAAATTATAAAATTATAAAATAAATAATTTTAAAAATTATATTATATTATTTTATAATATATTGATTACTTGACACGTTAAGTTAAGATAAAAAATTTGAAATACTATTTAAAAAACGTAATATCACTTTTGAAATAATTGAAGATGAGGGTTTAATATAGCATAAGGGACCTATATGCTACAAATGGACAAACTATGTTCTAATTTGATAAAACACAGATCACAAGGGAGCTGGATGTTATTGTCCCTATTAGTCTTGTAGTTTATTTCAAATGGAATTCCACGTGGGATTGTTGAAATATTAATTTAGTATGAAGTTCGTTGTTTCCCATAAGACGCTTTTGTTAGAAGAATCATTATTCTTATAATAACATAGAAATTTGCTTTATGAGCCAACCACCACAGCAAGAAAAGCCAGTAAGGTTTTTGTCAACCTGCACATGCAAAAAAGTTATTTTCCTTTGTTTAATCAACAGGATGATGAGTATTTATTTATTTGTTTAATCAAGAACCTTATTGAGTAGTAGGTTTTAAGTTGGTAAAATTTAGAATCAAAGCAGCTTAAAGTTTAGTTAGCTATGACTCATGCAAAGCAAAGGTTTACAACCTAACAAAAGAATTAGGTTTCAATCTTTTGACAATATATGGGAAAGTCAAGAAACGAAGATTTTGCCATGTTGTTCCGTGAAATTTTATTAACCTTTTTTTTTAGATTACATCAATCGGAACTCTTTCAAGAGTAATATGTATATTTTTGAAGCAAATCACAGATCATCAAAAATAATAAGTATAATTTTGAGAATATTTTAGATTAAAAGTGTAGTAATTATTTATACTCAATCGATAAGAATAAGTATTTATATATATATAAATATACATATTTTATTTGTATGCGGGTGATACTTGATTTATATATTTTTATTAGTAGTGTTTGTATAGGTTAAGGACATATTATTAGTATTGGATTTATTTGTAAGACTTTAAATTTATTTTAAGAATCAAATTGTAATACTTTAAAAAATTTAGGAATTAATTCGTAAATACTAAAAATTAATCTTTTAGTATAAAAATACACATTTAAAACTCTGATTCACTCATTTTGGTCAAGCCACCTCTTTTAGAGTGAGAAAAGAGAAAAAAAAAAAGGGAGAGAAAAAGAAAAAGAAAGTTGAAATTTAAGCTTTAAAATGTATATTATAATCATTTCTCGGTGTTAATTTAGTTAATTCATTGATTTTTGAAATATGTACAATTGAGGATTTCATGTGGATTTCGTAAGATATTGTGAGAATTGATTATGATTTATGTAAATAGCTTGATAAATCATGATGAATTGCAGAATTTCTATTTGATAGTCTCTTGATCCACGAATTTTATAAATTGTTGTATTTCGATTCTGATTTTGAATTTTGAGTATATGAAATTAGACATGTCTAGAATCAGTTGCGACTTTTAATCGATTGAAAATTTCAGAAATTGAATTTATAGTGAATTTACCAAAATGACACTAAAATTCAAGAAATTTTCTTTGTTAACAGTATGATACAGTGACAAATAATTTTTGATCTACTGAATGATCTTTAAAAATTACAAATTTATGGAATATGATAAGTTTATATGTCTAATATGATATACTCATAATTGAGAATTTAGATCAATGTAGTTAAATTGTTATGTTTTTCTAAAGAGTGTCAGCTCATTGCAGTATTTGATTAACAGATTTTTAAAACTATAAAAGAAAATAGTTTTAAAATATTTTTGGCAGTGATTTTGAAGTGAAATATTTATCATAGATTGAGATATGTGTCGAGAGTAATTCTGTGATAGTTTTATAATTTTTGAGTTAGTATATGATTTTATAACATTAGGAGATTTAATATTGTTCAGTAAATATCTTGATCCTATCAGAATAATAGTTTGGATTTGATGGTGTTTATAGAATGAATTGTATAGGAATTATGATATAATATTCATACATAAAAAGGATATATGAGTCAAGAATGATATATTCTGATTTTGCAGTAATTGGACATCATTTGATGTATAAGAAAATTTTGTTAAGTGTAAGTGGTCAGAATGACAGATTTTGAGAAACCAAGTAATTAGACCAATTCGATGTGATAAGTGCAATATATATAATTTTGTAAGCTATTTAAAGCATTTTGTATGAATGTTGAGGCTCATGAACCGATTAATCTCCATTGATATGTTAATGAGGTTAAGGACATCATTTGATGTATAAGAAATTTTTGTTAAGTGTAAGTAGTCAGAATGACAGATTTTGAGAAACCGAGTAATTAAACCAATTCGATGTGATAAGTGCAATATATGTAATTTTATAAGCTATTTAAAGTATTTTGTATGAATATTAAGGCTCATGAACGGATTAATCTCCATTGATAGGTTAATGAGGTTAAGGACATCATTTGATGTATAAGAAAATTTTGTTAAGTGTAAGTGGTCAGAATGACAAATTTTGAGAAATCAAGTAATTAAACCAATTCGATATGATAAGTGCAATATATGTAATTTTGTAAGCTATTTAAAGTATTTTGTATGAATGTTGAGGCTCATGAATGGATTAATCTCCATTGATAGGTTAAGGAGATTTAAGTCTTGTAGCTGAAAGTGCTAAAAGGTAAGTATATTAGACTTTTTACTGAAATCACAATAAACATAGAAATTGTTATGTATAATTTTGTAAATGTGGCTAGAAATATGTTTATATTATATCAAAGTATATTTTAATATGAAATGTGAAAACATGTGTTTATGAATGTGAGCATAGACATACATGACATATATGTATTTTTGAAAGTGAGCTTCCAAAATGAAATGTGTTTAACAAAGAGAGCTTTTGAAGTGTAATATGTCCATGAGAAATATTTTGTGTTTTGAAGATGCTTGAACTCACTGTTGACTTAGTAAGCATTTTATGTGATTTGTGGAGCCTTTATGTATGGCCTTTTCTTCAGAATTGGTATATATTATGTGTTCCGTATGTAAGAAGGATCCTATTGGTACTTAAAGGAAGAGTGAGTCATCACATTCGTGTGGTGGCGTATTAGTGCATGTGAGAGGACTCACAGATGATTAGGGTAAGGGTTTGGATTTTACCTTCGGGCATGAGCATTATATATGTGTAATTTAAAACCTCACTTATATTATTCCTCTCATACGGTATGTCATCTGCGAGTGACATTTAGCTCATTATGTGATATGTGATATGGAAGTCCTACTAAGTAGTAGTTAAGTGATGGTATTCCTATTATATGTTTTGAAAAAATGTGTAAGCATTTACTTGACATGTGATTTGATAAAATTATGATTTTGATTTATCACATTATATCATACACATGCATTGTGTATATATATGTATTTGTATTTGTATTTGTATTTTGATATATGAAAAACTAGTATGCTTACTGAGTTTTATACTCATTATAGTTTATGGTAATTTTAGGTAAATAAGGTATATGTGTGTTTAGCGGATTTGGCAAGGCATCTATTGTCCCTTGGGTTCCCTAAGTTGTTAGGTTCCTGAGTGTTTCATTTGGGAATACGTGGTTTAAGATATTTGATTTATCCTTATTGAATAAATACTTATGTATTATTTTATTGAGTATGGTTATGGGTTGATTTTAAGTAAGAATTTGCAATGAATTTATTCTGGGCTTCCGATAATAAAGTTGCTACTGGTGACGTAGTAGAGTGTTAATCTCTGAGAAAACTGTGCGTATCTCCAGTTTACTAATTGTCCCAATCATAATTCAATTATTATAATTTTAAAAAATTAAAATGAATGTTTAAATATTGTCAATAAATATTTATGTTTATATTTTAGATTATAGATTGATTTTAGTGTTGAACTTACTAGCAACTTGTTAAGGAGTTTTATATTAAATTAAAGTTTGAAATTTTATACAATATTATTTATAAGTGCACATTATTGAATGAATATAAGTTATATTGTGTGTCAGATCTTTTGAATCTAAACCGTGACAAAAAGGCTTTTACAAATAATTAAATTAAATCAATTACCTTAATATCCATTAAGATTCGCATCCCTAACATTGATTAGCGAAGTGCATAGGGTTTACCGCTAGAGCAAACCATCAAGTGTGTTGAAATTTTATTATAGATAATGGGTTTTGTCAAAAAAAAAAAAAGTTGTTTCATATATTTTATTATAAATTTATTAGTATTTACAATTAAAACTTATTAAAATTGTATCCTTTGTGGTGCTGTCCAAAAATCTAATTTTAAAATGAAGTAAATACTGCCCTTCAGAATTTAAAGAAATCCATCCCTCTTCTACGGAAAAAGATGCTTGAACATTGATTCCAAACCTACTGCTGGACTTGAGAGTGAGTGGGCAAAACATTTTGATTGATGAAAGATAATTAAGCCTAAATTTTTATCCATTTATAATAATTATGATAGGGGGGTTTTCTTAACTTAAATTTTTTTTATTTAAAATTGTAGCCTAAATTTTTATCCATTTATCTTATACAATTCAGTGGTCTAAAATTTGTAATATTAAATATTAGTTTTAACGTTGAATCTAAATTTAAATTATAACTTTAAGTCAAAAGAGATTCATGGTATAAATTAGGATGATTTAAATGACAACTTTAATTATTATTACCTCTTTACCTGTTGTCGAGAAAAATTCTCTTTTTCAATCATTTAAGTTTTTCTACACTTTGTCCTGAATAGAAGAAAAACTCCATCTTTTATTTATGCCATTAATTCAAGAGAGACCAAATACTAATTGACTCTTTGAACTCAAAATAAGTTGATAAGATCTCTAATTATCTCCTCCGAGACTGGCTTACCAAAACAGAAAATCGACTCATCAAAGTTGATGACTTGACCAATGGCCCTAGCTTACATATCTAGAATCTCTTAGCAAAGAGCATATTCAATTTATATATACCATATCTTTTATAAATCAGGCCAATTTTTTTTAAAAAAATATTAATTATAAAAAGAGAAAATATTAGTTTCAATTCTGATTTAATTGATATATACTAATTTAATTTATTAATTTTATATATATATATATTTAATTTAGTCCCTATAAGAACGAAAATAACTATATTTTAAAGATGAAAATTACCAAAAAAAAGTAACTAAAAATGTCCCTATAAAGAACAATTAAGTATATATATATATAATAAAAAAGTGGGAATTAAATTAATATATACCAATTAAATTGGGAACGAAACTGACATTTTTCTTTATAAAAAATATAAATTAAACTCTTTTCTCATCTGAGTTTTAGCGAAATTTAAACCTTAAGTTTATTAGACTACTTTAAAAGATTTTACTATTTGAACTAATTGCTACTTACTATACTTTTATGCCAACTTAGATCAATAAATTAAAGATGAACATTGATAATAAAAACCTCAATTGATTACCTCAAATTAAATAATATTGAAGCAAAACTCAATAATAAATACTACCCATTCCAGAGATATTTCTCTTCTTAAACTAGCAATGGGTACCATATGCATATGGCACAACTGGCAATTGTATCTCTTAATTAATTGGGGGCCCTTACAACCATATGAAAACCACATAGTCCATAGCCAACATTTGTATTTTTGCCTCATGTCTTCTAATAACTCATATAATTGTGGTACCATAAGATTTCCCATAAAAGTTAAAAATTAAAAACATCTCCAACCTTTGGTTACTTTGTTCGATTTCATTAATTTCCCAGTTTCAAAAGGGAATATATTATGTTTACATGATTGTAGCTTTGTGTTTGTGTAGATACATATACAGTGAATTCCCATCATTTTCATTTGCAGCTTTAAGAGAAAATTGCCCCTCCAAGTTTAGTTAAATTATTGAATTAATTTTTACATTTGCAACTTTGTGTTTGTGTATATGCTTTCACTTCATAATTGTTTTTGAGTGTCTGAGGTTAATTTGCTTGAGTTTATTTATAAACTGTTAAATAATTTTGAGATTGCTTTGCGTGTATTTATTCAACGCGAAAAAAATATGGTTGCTCACTTCTTCGCTAAATGAGCAATTAGGTCATTTATCTCTATACCAAAATGTTTATCTCAACCGTAAAGTTTGTACACTCTTTGATCTAGGTTAAGGTTTTGATTTTTAACAAAGACTAACGCAGTCGTTTAACTCTTTAATTATTGAAATGTCAATTTTAGTTGTTTAATTAATTGTAACGTAATTAGTTAATATTTAAATTGTAATATTATACTCATTTGAGTCTTGAAATTTAAAGTTCAAAATTGGGTTGTAATACTTATATATATAAAAAAATAAATTTAAAAGTCATTTGTCATGAGATCATTAGATATTTACTTTTTTTTTTCTCTGATGAATAAATAATATAAAAGCATTCTCTTTAAAGAATAAAAAGGATTTGAAGTACTTTTTTTTAAAGCAGTAAACGTATTAATTTACTTTACTCCCTTAAAAAAAATACATTTCAGATATTATTTTTTTAAGAGTAGGGATTAAATAAGTAACTTAACAAAATACAAAAAAAAATTAAATTAACAGAAATTCCTTCAGTTTTAAGTGAAATTAAAAGAACAACACAAAAGGGTTGAATCATGAATGTGACCTGTCTCTAGCTTTCTTTGTACTGAAGGGGATAAGACAGAAACTAGTAAATGGATACAACAAAGATCCCGCAAAGCATGCTTCTTCTTTTTCATAATTATTAATTTTTTAATATAAATAATTTAACATAAAAAGTCTAACACTTTGTGGTACAAAAACAGTGTCATTTTAATTAAATTTTCTTAAAAGAGAAAAATAGAAAGATAGTAAAATACTACTCTAATGTTTGTATTTGGGTCGTGGCTTGTTTGTTTTCTCACGATGAAAGAGGATTCCTCTATTGTCCTATTTGTGTGGTTCAATATATTAATCACCATTAACCTCATAAAAAATATTATTATTAACCATAACTTTGTTATTAAGTTAATTAATATGCCATTATGGTGATGCACTTTGGCTTTTTGTTTTGTACATCAATAATTAGACAAGTTTCTTTAATTTTGTTTGCTTTCTTCTTATCAAATAATGCTATACTTTTTTTTTAAAAAAAGAAAAGCCACACTTTTCAAATCTGATTTTAAAATTTTTGTTTTAAATTAATGCATTAAATAATTATTAAGAATAAAATTATATAACTTTTAAAATCACTCGTTATATTATTTTACTATTTAAAATTTTTATTTTAAATTAATACATCAAATAATATTAATTAATAAAATAGAGTAACTTTCAAAATTATCCGTAATATTATTATTTCACCACCTAATTGTTACTTAGTACATTATTCAGGAGATATATATATATATATAATGTTAGACTATTATATTCCTCTTATTATAATTATATATATGTATATATATATTGCTTAAAAATATTAAACACTTTTCCTGTTAATAGACACCTAAATAATACCCAAAACAAATTGCATTAGTTTAATCCTAAAATTGTAAGAAAGTTAAGAGTCCATTAATTTAATATAAAAGGGTCGTGATTTTAAAACTATAATTATTGTGAAAAAGAATAACGTAAATATTTAATAAACACCAAAGTGCAAAAATCTTGATCATGTATTCTTGTCCCGAAACTTGATCATGCATTGTCAAGAGATTTTTCAAAAAACATTCTGTTTTATTTTTTCTAAGTTTGTCAAGAGATTCTGTTACTATAAATATAAGCATGAGGAAAGTTCCCTAGTAAAAATCTTGAACTAAAGATGCTATTTTTTATACCATTTTTATTTTTAAAAAAAAATTATTAATTACACATAAAAGAGAGGTAATAAGATGTATTTAAAAAAATACATAGAAAAATAATTATTATTAATTGAGAAAATGTGAATTACTCTATTAAATTAGTAAAAACAAACAAACGAACAACAGAAAGTGACCGACAATTTTCCTTTTTTATTTTTTATATTCTCCTCTTCAAGGCATGCATTTGTATGTATTTTTTTTCATTTTTTTTATATTGTCCTTTTTGAAAGTTAAGGATTAAGTATCGAAGCTCCTTAATTCCCTCCTAATTAGGTGTATTTTCTTTTATTAATAAATTTTTTTCTCATTCTGCCAAAATTTACCCAAAAAGAAAAAGCATTATGCCCTTTTCACAAATAATTAATTGTCTAATGATTCATGTACAGTACTTGCATTTATCCTCCACAAGCATGGAGATCGATCAATAATAATTTTTTTTATTATATATAAAGGATTTATTAATTGTTTGTTTGGGAAGAGGGCCAAGACAAAATGTGGGCATGTCTTTTTCACAATTATACATATTATGGGTGAAAGCATATATATGCATGATACTTGGACATTCTTCTTTGGGGTTAATGAGCAAAAAGAAACAAGTTCCTATATTTTTTGAAGCAACCACATATATATATAACTTGTTACTTTAATCCTTATATATTTGTTAAATTATTCATGATATCTTTAATATTTAAAAAAAAAAAATTTTTAGAGTGTACAACACACACACCCTTTGTAGTAACCAGTATCTACAACCGGTAAGAATAAGTATTTATATATGTATAAATATACGTATTTTATTTGTATGTTGGTGATACTTGAATTATATATTGTTATTAGTAATATTTTTATAGGTTAAGGATATACGATTAGTATTGGGTTTATTTGTATGACTTTATATTTATTTTAGGGACCAAATTGTTATACTTTAAAAGTTTTGGGGGCAAATTTGTAAATACCAAAAATTAGCCTCTTAGTATAAAAATACACTTTTAAACCCTAATTTATCATTTTTAGGTCGAGCTACCCATTTTAAGAGAGAGAAGAGAGAAATAGAGGAGAGAGAAAGAGGAGAAGAAGAAGAAAAAGAAGAAGAAATTGGAATTTTGAATTTCAAGAGGTATATCATACGTATTTCTCAATTTATTGGTATTAATTAAGTTAATTCCTTTAAGTTTTGATTTCTGAAAATATGTATAATTGAGGATTTGTTGTGTATTTCGTAAGATCATATGAGAATTGATGATGATCTATAAGATAGTTTGATAAATCATGATGAATTATGGAATTTCTGCTGGATAACCTCTTGATCTAGGAATTTTATAAATTGTTGTGATTCGATTCTGGTTTTGAATTTTGAGTATATGAAATTAGACATGTTAAGGATCATCTGAGACTTTGAATCGATTGAAAATTCTAGAAATTGAATTTATAGTGAATTTACCAAAATGACCCTGAAATTCTGGAAATTTCCTGTGTAAACAGTATAGTACAGTGAAAAATAATTTTTGTCCTACTGAATGATCTTCAAAAATTATGAATTTGTGGAATATGATAAGTTTATATGTCTAATATGATATACCCGGAATTGAGAATTTAGATCAATGTGGTTGAAGTGTTATGAATTTCTAAAGTGTATCAGCTCATTGCAATATTTGATTAACAGATTTTTAAAGTTATAGAATAAAATAGTTTTAAAATACTTTTGGCAGTGATTTGGAAGTGAAATATTTATCATGGACTGAGATATGTGTTAAGAGTAATTATGTGGTAGTTTTATAATTTTTGAGTTAGTATATGATTTTATAAAATTGGGAGATTGAATACTGTTCAGTAAGTATCTTGATCCTGTCAGGTTTGTAGTTTGGATTCGATGGTGTGTATGGAATGGATTGTGTAGGAAATTTGATATAATATTCATATATAAGAAGGATATATGAGTCAAGAATGGTATATTCTGATTTTGGAGTAATTGGACATCATTTGATGTATTAGAAATTTTTGTTAAGTGTAAGTGGTCAGAATGACAGGTTTTGAGAAACCAAATATTTAGACCAATTTGATGTGATAAATGCATTGTGTATAATTTTGTAAGCTATTTAAAGTATTTTGTGTGAATTGTGAGGCTTATGAAAGGATTAATCTCTATTGATAGGTTAAGGAGATTTAAGCCTTGTAGCTGAAAGTGTTAAGAGGTAAGTATACTAGACTTACTAGAATCACAATAAACATAATAATTGTTTTGTATGATTTTATAAATGGGGTTAAGAATATGTTTATGATATGTCAAAGTATATTTTGATATGAAATGTGAATATATGTTTATGAATGTGAGCATTGACATTGAGCATGGACATACATGTGTTTTTGAAAGTGAGCTTTCCAAAATAAGATGCGTTTAACAAAGAAAGCTTTTGAAGTGTAATATGTCCATGAGAAATATTTTGTGATTTGAGGGTACTTGAACTCACTGTTAACTTAGTAGGCATTTTATGTGATTTGTGGAGCCTTTATGTGTGGCCTTTCCTTCGGGATTGGTATATGTTATGTGTTCTGTATGTAGGGAGGATCCTATTGGTACCTAAAAGAAGTGTGAGTCATCACATTCGTGTGGTGGCGTATTGGTACATGTGAGAGGACTCACCGATGATCAGGGTGAGGGTTTGGCTTTTACCTTCGGGCATAAGCGTTATATATGTGTAATTTAAAGACCTCACTTGTACTATTCCTCTCATACGGTATGTCACCTACGAGTGACATTTGGCTCATTATGTGATATGTGATATGTAAGTCCTACTAAGTAGTAGTTGAGTGATGGTATTCCTATTATATGTTTTAAAAGAATGTGTAAACGCTTACATGATATGTGATTTGATAAGATTATGATTTTGATTGATAACAACATATCATACATATGCATTGTGTGCATATATGTATTTGTATTTGATATATGAAAAACTAGTATGCTTACTGAGTTTTATACTCATTATAGTTTATGGTGATTTCAGGTAAATAAGGTACATGTGTGCTTAGCGGATTTGGCAAGGCTTCTGCTGTTCCTTGGGTTCCCTAAGTTGTTAGGTTGCTAAGTGTTTCATTTGGGGACACGTGGGATAAAATATTTGATTTGTCCCTGTTGAATAAATACTTATGTATTATTTTATTGTGTGTGGTTGGATTTAGTTTAAGTTTCACCAAGTGTAGTAATGGATTGATTTTAAGTAAGAATTTGCAATGAATATATTCTGGGCTTCCGGTAACAAAGTTGCTACTGGTGACGTAGTAGAGTGTTAATCTCTGAGAAAACTCTGCGTATCTCCGGTTTAGTAATTGTCCCAGTCATAATTCAATTGCTATAATTCTAAAAGAAATTAAAATGAATGTTTAAGTATTATTGAATGAATGTAAGTGATGTCGTGTGTCAGATCTGTTGGGTCTGGGGCGTGACACCCTTTCCCATCTTGTAATAGGCAGGATCGAACCTCCGATTTGGGTGAGCATCAAACGAGAGACTAGCCAATTCGACTAACACCTTTAATTTTAAAAATTACTAATTGAACACCTTAAGGATGAAAATAATCATTTCAAAAATAAAAATAATAACAAAAATACTCCTAAAAAATGTAATTAATAATTTTTAAAATATAAAAGATAAAATGGGTGATTTAATAAAAATATAAAATTAAACAATTAATTATATATATTATAATCAAAACTAAAGAATAAGAGCGTCAAAATTCGAGACATTGATGAACAATAAACTATTTTGTAAAGGTTTGTGTTCTCTTTTCATTAGATCTATTTTTTTAATATAAGATATATGTTATTTCTTCTTTTGTAAGACATGTATTTGGATACTTTTTAATATGTAAATATAATATTTTATTCTGATAATTTTTTAATTATATTATTAGTAGCCTTACAGTGTAATATTAATAGTTAAAAAATTTGTTAATTACTCTCCTGTTGTTTAACGTTTTTATTAGTTTTCCTTCCAACTTTTTATAAATATCAATATTTCACTTTTTATTACTTTTTTTTTATACTGAAAAGTAATCAATATTTTAGGCTCCTAGCAACCTTATGAACCAAATACCATCGCCAAGGGTTTGTATTTTTCCAATCATGTCTTCTAATACTCATTTAAAATATTGAACCAAAGATGTCCCATAAAAGTTAAAAATTAAAATAACTTCTCTAAAACCTTTGGTGTTAATTTGTTCAGTTCATTTTTTTCTTTTTCTTTTTCTTTTTTTTTTTTCCCACTTCAAAAGAGAATATTTATATTTACATTATTGTAGTTTTGTGTTTGTGTAGATGTGTATATATTAATATACAGTGAGTTCACATCATTTTCATTTACAGCTTTTTGGGTGAAAAGAACAACACACATAGAATAGAAGGCTTGAATAATATTTGATTACTTTGTTATATTTGGTCCCACTGTCAATTATCTTATTTTTGGCCACCATCTTCTTCTCCTGCGCCCTATTGTCGTTTCAGTAAATAGATTTCACGAGAAATTGAGACAAATGAGCCAACTAATTTGTCCCTTTGATTGTCATCAACTCGATCTCGATCCCCTTTTTTTTTTCTTATTATTTTCTTATATTGGAGGAATACTATTCCTCCTATTGGGGGTATTAATTATTTTAAAAAATTGACATTTAAATTTTTAAAATTTAAGAAAATAAATTAATAAATTTTAAAAATCTTATTTCCACTCCTACCGAATAATAAAATTTATTAACTTTAATTAAAAATATATTAAATTTAATAAAATTATCATTATGTCCTTGTTAACTTTAACTATTGTTGACCGGTTGTTGACTGTTTGTCACCCGCGGATGTTGTTGATTGATTGTGGCCCATTTGCTGCCAATTGATGTTATTAACTATCGTTGATTGTCATTGACCAAAGTTGATTAGCATTAATCAAAATTTTCATGTTTTTTAGTTAAAATTAATAATTTTTTATTTTTACCATTTTTATCATTAACTTTAACAAATTTTGTTATTTGATAAGAGTGTAAATAAGATTTTTAAATTTTTAGAGGTTTAGATATTCTTTTTTTCAAATCTTAAGAATCTAAATATTCTTTTTCTTTAAAAAATAAGAGTAACGAAACACTTTTCAAATATTACTTTAAAATTTTTATTTTAAATTAATGTGTTAAATAATTATTATATGGTAAAATTGTGTAATTTTTAAAATCACTTATTACACCACTTTATCACTCAATAATTACTTAACACATTATTTTAAAAATAAATTTTAAGATAATATTTAAAAAGGATAATAATATTCAAAAATTAAACCCTCCCCTTAGTAATAGAACATCGAAATATAAATAGTATCTTAAATTTTTTTATCTTAAATAATATGTTAAATAATTATTAAGTAATAAAATAATGTAATATATAATTTTAAAAATTATATTATTTTATTAATTTAAAATATTATTTAAAAAATATAATATTTTTTTATTTAAATAATATTTTTTTAAAAAAACAAAGCATTAATTCAGCCTAAAATGGGAACAGGATTAGTGCTTTGCATGCTTGGTCAAAACTAAGGGGGCGGAACAGCCGGAGCGTGTTCCATAAAACAGTAGCATATAATTAGTACTCCCACTGTAATTTCGAAACGATAAATGTTTTGTCTGGTGGCATATTGCATAAAGAATTTTATTTTAAGGAGTTATATAACTTATTGTATAGTAAATATTTAAATACATGTTAAAATTATGAATTAATTAAATAATGTTACATTTCGATATAGTAAATTATATAACCCATGCGCGGACCTCTTTAGGGGTTTAGCACCCCCTAAGTTTTGTTTAAATTTAACAATAAATTTTTATAATTTACACTCTTTAAAATAAATAATTTTATAATTTATTTTTTAAAATTTTAAATCCGATATTATATAATTAAATTTTAATTTAATATAACTTTTAATAAAAAAATATTTAACCCCACCTTAAATTCTAATTCCACCCCTATATAATCCATTATATCATTTTCCTTAAAATCAGTGTATACATATAAGACAATGATGCTATTTGCCAATTAAAAATGCTTTTTGTCTAAATGTATGTATCTCTAGCCTTTTTTAAGTGCTACGTCGTAAAATAAAATTTGAGCAATATCCCATAAATTTTCTTGATTGTTAAATACATATAATCTTTGGGCATTATACATCGTCTAATATTCTACATTGTAAATGAAGTTTACTATTTTTAAAAATCTCTAGAAATTACTCATACGTTCTTGGTTCGTTGAAGAAACTTTGAAAATGACTAGGCTGCACTCAATTGGTTTTAGAAATCTCTTTTTGAGACAAGGCCATTATCTTGCAAAAAAAAAAAATATTTTAATGTTTAAGTTAATAAATAATATAAAAATTGAGTATTATGTGTAGAGAGTGTTTATTAAGTAAGAGAGTTGTGTGTGTGTGTATTCTAAGGAATTAATCGAAGATCTCAAGAGTGTTTGAGTTTTTGCTTACACAATGCTTTCTTAATGTATATTTGAATGTATTTATATATCAATTTCTGAATGAATGTAAGCGCACAATATGTACTTTTTTATAGTGCAATGTCATATAGTTCAATCAATATGCAAATAGTTTGTAATTAGATGAACTTCAATTTATTTTAAAATTGAAGTGGCTTAATATGTTTTAAAATAATTTATCCTTTTTGTAGTTTTATTATGACTCTTCTATCAAAATTTAATCTAATCGTGAGACATGATGTAGTCTTATTTTTGGCTAAATACGTGACATGTCACTTTGTCGGATATAGTTTGTTTAGTCATGCAACAATTACAAACAAATAAGTAACCAAGATAATAAAAATCAATAAAAGAGAAGATGTTTAAACTTGACTCAAGTTGCTAGTCTGTTTTCTATTGGAAAAATACAAGGGAACTTAAGTTTGAATAAAACTCTTTCAAGTGCTTGAATTCAGACTCTACTTTATTTGAAAGTCAATTTGGTAATTATGCAATCTCGATAGGCCTGATTTCTGAGTCTAACAATCTTCTAACCTTGTTAATTTTCCTTGTTAGTTTCAATTTTTGGGCTTGATAAAGAAGTCCAATTATTTTATAAGTGGGGGCTTTAATTAGGCTTTTACACTTCATTAGGCTTTATTATATATGAGCCCAATAATAAATTAGCAATATCCCATAAAGTCAAACATAATACTTATATGCACTTGAATCAAAATTAAAAGAGTCACTAAAGAATAAATCTAAGAGAGGAGCCCTTGGCCATAGTTCAATTGGTTATGAATATGTAAAACGCCTCCAAATTCGAATAAAAATAAGAGGTAATAAGAGTTAGTGTTTCGTAAGTAAGAAATTTCTCATCTCTATCCAAATCTTTTTAAAAATTTAAGAGAGGACCTCGTAGCAACACAAAACAAAGAATTAATATTGTATTGGAGAAACTAGCTAGAGTCCTACAATCGAATTAATTGAGCAGCTGATTACTGATTCATAAGCTCCATTGCTCAGTGTGCGCGTTTCATGAAAGCATTTGTTTGCTGGCATGGCCTTTCAGGGGCAAATAGAAGAAGAAATCAGTGTCATTTTATATAATAAAAATACTTCAGCATGGATCTTCAAGATGCCACAAAAAAGTTGTTTCAGACCTTTCAGTTACCCTTTTAGGAGGTCGGAAAAGATGCATAATATGATCATGCAAATTGAGATTATGCCAACCCATAGGCAGAATTTGCAGAAGCCCCATCTGTGATTTTGTACATTAAGCATTGTTATATTTAAGGTGGATGTATAAGGAAAGTCTTCTTTTAAGGAAATCACTAAGAATTGCGTCTAGCAGCACATTCTTCAGCCCATGTAAGTGCATCCGTGAGCACATCAATGGTCCAATCCTTCAAATTGCCCTGCACATAAGATGGTACACAAGCGTCAAAATTGTCCATTTGAGTCTTCTTGTACCAAGCTTGAAAAGGAAGAGCATTTTGTTTCTTCTTGAAAGAAAAAATTAGATCAAGTGAACGAATATTGCAATAAAATGCAACTCTTTTCATCCAGGCAACCAAACTTTTTAAGATTAACTAATCCAAGTCAGTAACAATGGAGAATGAAAATTTTCTATAAGAAGTACCACAGTGAAGTCATTAATTATGGGTTCCATCAATCACTATGTATATAAGAATTTACTATGTCGAGATTAGTTGTTAAATCCCTGATGCTCACACATGAAAGCTATCGAGGATGGTACATGCACAAAAATGAAAACGAAAATAGATGAAAGTCTACAGGAAAGATAGGAGTATTGCAAGCCCCAAAAATAGATGATAAAAGATCCAATGATAATGGATTAATTCTCTGTAAGAGTACAACAAGACACAGATAAAACTGAAGAATAATGCTACAGTTTCCAAATTGTATTTTAATTTTTTTTATCTAAAATAATGTATCATGCAACTATTAAATAGTAAAATGATGTAATAAATAATTTTAAAATTTACATTATTTTATCATCTAATGATTACTGAACACATCAATTTGAGATAAAAAATTTGTAATATTAATTGAGAAGTGTAACGTTACTTAAAACTAAATCAGTTAATACATTCAGCATGTTGGTTTCTCAATTAACAGTGAGTAGACATTAGGAAAAAAAAACAAGAAGATGTTTTATGCATAAGTTAGATTAAAGAGTGACATGAATCATAACTTAGTAAGAACCTTATTGAATTGTGTAGTGTCTAACAGAGCAAACATGTTAGAAATATGTGTTCCAACAAAAAGATGATCAGAGAATCTTGAAGCAAAAGGCCTTCTATTTCAGCAACTAGTATATCTGTATTCTCGTAGACCTATTCAATTTGGGAACACAGGACAGCCCATGAAAGCTGACAGCTCTATTTCTGTAAATAGAGTTATGGGGAAAGAAAGGAAGATTTATGCAAAATTCATGCAAGGCCTCTGCAGATGAGACATAGATGTGGGAAGATATTACCGGTGGAAATATTTCTCCATTTATAAGAACTAAACAAATCGGAATTACGATTGACATGAATACTTTATGTTCCTGATTGCTACACCAAACAAGATCCAAAATTTTGGTTGTTTATACATAATCATCACAAACAAAATGAAACAAATTTGTTATCATAACCAAGTAGGAGCCATATGCAAGATTAAGCTATGGCTTTGATCTTAATTGTATATAAACCATATTGAATCATATAATACCTTAAGGAGAAACATATTAGAATGCAATATGCATCTCAACGCCACAGCTGCTGTAGAATATGATCTACAGTGTTAGAAGCCACAGAACCAGCTGGTGATCAATTACTTAAAAGAGTACTAAACCTACTTCAGTAACCAGCACGGATCCTTAAAAAAATTAGAACAGAAGGGCATCCCGTGAAGGCTGAAGGCTTTATTCTTATTGCTAGCTTCTTTGTGCAATTTACAGTTATTATCATTCATCAAAAACTCTAAGTGTGATTCTATACCATCACTAATCATGCTGAACATATTGTTTACTGGCCAAGTAAACTACAGAGTGATTGCTGAATTTCAGACCCGTCATAAGCGGAAATAGTTTTCTTACCAACATTGACAGGACTGGCACAAAACAAAGTAACAGATTCATCAACTAGTAACAATTAAGTACTAGGAGAATCGAGTGCCTAACCATGTGTAACGGTTCTGCAGTTCTTAATTCTAGCATTTGGACGAGCAAGCTTAGATTCAAAAGGAGTCCTTGGCCTCAATTCTCGAAATTCTTCCCACTCCTCACGTGTCAGCACCCTGATCGTGCCTTGGCCAGGAAGGGCATTCTTTGTTTTGCGCTCAGTCATTTCTTGGGACTTTGAGTCATCATACTAACAAAGCAAAATATGTCACATAATCATATTGACCACAATAAACTAAAACCCAACAAAGTGAAAGTGAAACAGCACTAAAGCATACATTTTATTGCTAGAAAACAAAAGAAAACCACAAACATCTTATTTATATATATATATATATATACACACACAACTATCTGACAATATGATTTGCAAGATTACTATCATGAGAAGCTTAGCAAAGAGTGCAATTGCAGCAACAGTGAGAACCATCGGCATAGTAGCCGTGTCAAGGAACGTTTCGGGCTCCGGAACCTCAACAAACACCTGAGCCTTCTTCACATTCTTCCTTCTCCTTACTTTCTCCTATTCAGCAACCTTTTTCTTCGAGCTCTCTGTTGGGCCGTCATGGGACATTGTAGGCAACTTTCTCTGAACTAAAAGCAGCCTCTGGCCAACCCCAAACATGGCCACAAAACAATAATCTACACAGCATATAGAGTACGTTTTCAAACAAGTCTCCTCCGATTTGGCCGTTACAAGTAAAACCCACCTGCACATCAAATTAAGCAAGTTTGTACTCAAATTTTGAGCTGAATTGGGTAATGTGAGACTAAGAAATAGCCTATTGCAACAACAAATTCCTCAGTAAACTCAGAGAAAAATCTCTCCCAAAAGAGATTGAACAAATCTATAAAAAAAAAAAAAGAAACTAAAATGAAGTTAATACGAAGGCGCTCTGAATTCTATTACTCTAATGCCCAAAGTATATCTCGGTTATATTATGAAGTCCCACTCATTTGAGCACTTTAACAAGCATACGAGCACTTTGGCTATGAGATAACAATAAATATATGAATTTTTTTTAAGGGTTTATGAACAATTTAATATTATTGTTATTATTAAATAATTATTATCAACAATGTTAAAATAATGCACTTGAGCAATTGGCCTCAGCTTTAGTCAAGAGTTCGAACTCTAAGGAATATTAAAGTAGTATATTTTATTTTTTCTCTTGTGAAGACAATTCTTCTATTATTGAAAGCTTTTATTCTCTGTATTATTTTATCTCTGTTTACACTAATGTGATATATTTTAATTATTATATAAATTGAAATATCTTTAAAAAAATAGTATTAAAATGATAGTAGTAGTGGATTGTGAAGAAGATTTGTTAATTATTTAATAAATTGTATTAATTACAAGGAGAGTATAAAAAATAAAATTATAGAAAATTACTATATTTTTCAAGTATTATATCAAATTTTTTATTTTAAATAATGTGTCATTTATAGATTAAAATTTTAAAATAATTTAATATTTTAATTTACCATCTACATGATAATTAAATGGCATGATGATTGAGATTTTATCTCAAATTTTAATTCAAAAAATCTTAATCCTATAATATATATATACTTAGACAGTAATCAAGTTTTAAGAAATATAAATCTTCAAGATTTATAAAAAAAAAAAATTGCTTTAAAAGACTTGAAACTCATTTAAATGATTATCGAGTAAAATGTAATACAATAACTATTCGCGAATAGCTTAGAAAAACTATTACTCATAAGTAGTGTTTACATTCAAGATTGATTTGGAATAAATAAATTAATACAGAAAATATATGACATATAAAGTCAGTAGAATGATTATTCGTGAAGAAAAGTAATTTAATACATCAATAATATATGATAAGGATTTGCAACTATATAAAAAAAAACCATTCAATTAGTTATTTTGATATATATAGTAGGATCTATGGCACTATATTTATTCTTAGATTGTTAGTTTTTTTTAAGGTGATGTAGTATTTACTATACAATTAAATACTTTATTTCCTCTCCTCTTTATTCTCTTTTAAATCCGCACCTATCATTTCTTTTATTTTCTTTTTTTCAATTGAATAATTCTGTAAATCTTAAGTTATATTTTAAATTTATCTTAAATAATGATGTATGAAATTAGGTGATAAAATAGTATAAATTTTTAAAATTATTTATCATATTATTTCTGTCACGTCCAAGACCCAAAAGATCTGACACACAACATCACTTACATTCATTCAATAATATTTTTAAGCACATTCATTTTAATTTCTTTCAGAATTATAGCAATTGAATTATGATTGGGACAATTAGTAAACTAGAGATACGCAGAGTTTTCTCAGAGATTAACATTCTACTACATCATCAGTAGCAACTTTGTTACCGGAAGCTCAGAATATATTCATTGTAAATTCTTACTTAAAATCAATCAATTACTACACTTGATGAAACTTAAATTAAATCTAACCACACACAATAAAATAATACATAAGTATTTATTTAATATGGACAAATCAAATATCTTATCCCACATGTCCCAAAATGAAACACTTAGCAACCTAACAACTTAAGGAACCCAAGGAACAGCAGAAGCCTTGCCAAATCCGCTAAGCATATACATGTACCTTATTTACCTGAAATCACCATAAACTATAATGAGTATAAAACTCAGTAAGCATACTAATTTTTCATATATCAAATACAAATACATATATGTACACAATGCATATGTATGATATGCTGTGATCAATCAAAATCATAATCTTATCAAATCACATGTCATGTAAGCGCTTACACATTCTTTCAAAACATATTACAGGAATACCATCACTCAACTACTACTTAGTAGGACTTACACATCACATATCACATAATGAGCCAAATGTCACTTGTAAGTGACATACCGTATGAGAGGAATAGTACAAATGAGGTTTAAATTACACATATATAATGCTCAAGGCCGAAAGTAAGAGCCAAACCCTCACCCTGATCATCGGTGAGTCCTCTCACATGTACCAATATGCCACCACACGAATGTGATGACTCAATCTTCCTTTAGGTACCAATAGGATCCTCCCTACATACGGAACACATAACATATACCAATCCCGAAGGAAATGCCACACATAAAGGCTCCACAAATCACATAAGATGCCTACTAAGTCAACAGTGAGTTCAAGCATCCTCAAAACACAAAATGTTTCTCATGGACATATTACACTTCAAAACTTTCTTTATTAAACACATTTTATTTTGAAAGCTCACTATCAAAAACACATGTATGTCATGTATGTCCATGCTCACATTCATAAATACATATCTTCACATTTCATATCAAAATATACTTTGACATAACATAAACATATTCCTAACCACATTTACAAAATCATACAAAACAATTACTACGTTTATTGTGATTTCAGTAAAAAGTCTAGTATACTTACCTTTTAGTACTTTCAGCTATAAGGCTTAAATCTCCTTAACCTATTAATAGAGATTAATCCTTTTATAAGCCTCACAATTCACACAAAATACTTTAAATAGCTTACAAAATTATACACAATGCATTTATCACATCAAATTTGTCTAAATACTTAGTTTCTCAAAATCTGTCATTCTAACCACTTACATTTTACAAAATTTTCTAATACATCAAATGATGTCCAATTACTCCAAAATCAGAATATATCATTCTGGACTCATATATCCTTCCTATATATAAATATTATAACAAAATTCCTATATAATCCATTCCATACACACCATCAAATTCAAACTACTAACCTGACAGGATCAAGATACTTACTAAACAGTATTCAATCTCCTGATTTTATAAAATCATATGCTAACTCAAAAATTATAAAAATACCACAGAAATACTCTTGACACATATCTCAATCCATGATAAATATTTCACTTCAAAATAACTACCAAAAGTATTTTAAAAGTATTTTATTCTATAGCTTTAAAAATTTATTAATCAAATACTGCAATGAGCTGATACACTTTAGAAAATCATAACACTTCAACCACATTGATCTAAATTTTTAATTCCGAGTATATCATATTAGACATATAAACTTATCAGATTCCACAAATTCGTAATTTTTGAAGATCATTCAGTAGGACAAAAATTGTTTGTCACTATATTATACTGTTTATATAGGAAATTTCCAGAATTTTAGGGTTATTTTTGTAAATTCACAACAAATTCAATTTCTAGAATTTTGAATCGATTTAAAGTCTCAGATGATCTTAAACATGTCTAATTTCATATACTTAAAATTCAAAATCATAATCGAATCACAACAATTTATAAAATTCCTGGATCAAGAGACTATCAAGCAGAAATTCCACAATTCATCATGATTTATCAAGCTATCTTATAGATCATCATCAATTCTCACAATATCATACGAAATACACATCAAATTCTCAATTATACATATTTTCAGAAATCAAAACTTAAAGAAATTAACTTAATTAACACTAATAAATTGAGAAATAGTTGTGATATACCTCTTAAGATCCAAAATTTCCAATTTCTTCTTCTTTTTCTTCTCCTTCTTCTCTTTCTCTCTCCTTTTTTTCTCTCTTCTCTCTCTCTAAAAGAGGTAGCTCCACCAAAATGAGAGAATTAGGATTTTAAAAGTGTATTTTTATACTAAGTGGCTAATTTTTGGTATTTATGAATTTATCCCCAAAACTTTCAAAGTATTATAATTTGGTCCCTAAAATAAATTTAAAGTCTTACAATTAAACCCAATGCTAATAATATGACATTAACCTATACAAACACTACTAATAACAATATATAAATTAAGTATCACCCACATACAAATAAAATACGTATATTTATATATATATAAATACTTATTCTTACCGGTTGTGAATGCTGGTTATTACAATTTCACTACTTAATATTTATTTAAAATATCATTATTTATAATATAATTTAATATATATAACTTTTTTTTATTTTCTCTTTTCTCGCAACTCTTCATTTGCACAAAGAATTTGTTGTGATTATGAAAGGTAAAAAATTGGTAATAATGGAGCTTAGAAGAGCGGCCGTGGCTTCTTGTTTTCTTGATCTTGGAGAATGAAAAATTTTAGGCAGTGACTTTGATGATTGTAACACAACATAAATTTTTTTACCTTGATTCTAACACAATATAAATTTTTTTAATTATATTACATTACACCTGCTTAGGAGACTTTTTATATTTGTAAGAATTGTGTTTTTATTTCAGTAAATAAAGAGAATATAGGAAAATAAAGATAACAAGGAAAGAAATTATAGGCCCACATAAAAGAGAGAATAAAGAGAAAAAAGAATATATTATTTAGTTGAGTAGTGGGTTCACTTTTAATTATAATTTTCTTTTAAAAAAAGAAATATCACGTCACTTTAAATCATACTCTTTAAAAAAATTAACAATCTAAAAAGTATAAAATTGTGTACAAAAAATGGTGCTTGGGATCCTTTATATATATATAAGATAACTAATGATATATTTACATATTTTGTTAAATATATTGGTGATTCAATAATTTTAGTTGAATAAAAATTGAGATGAATATCAAAGGTAAGAGTTACAAGAAATTTAGAACGTGTGGGACACGTATGGAGAAGTCTAGGACGTGTGAGACACAAAAAGAGAAGCGAAACGGGACTCAAAGACGCGAAGAAAGCGAAGAAAATGCAACAGGCGTTGACAAGGCTGAATGCCGCGGCACCCAGGACAGCACCCCAGCGTCGCGGCGTTGGGCGCGATTTCTGCCAGCGCTGCGATGCCAAAACGCGTGGAAATGTCCATTTTTCATCCGAATTTTGAGTTTTAGAAAGTTTTGGACTTCCAAAACAAGTGGACTCTTACTCCAACAAGGAATAGGGTTAGTAGGCACGAAATACACCTTATATAAACACTTATAAATCCTTTATTTGAGATCAAACATTGAGAGAGACTCTAAGAGAGGGGAATAACTGAATAGACACTAAGTGTTTATGTGCGCTAGGGTAGAACCATTGTTTGGGTGATCATTGTTCGTGGTAGAATAAAAATTTACTAAACGTTAAGTCCTTTTGAAGGTTTTTCAAAATTAAGTTTCCTTGTAAAATATCTAGAGAGTTATAATAAGAGAGGCTAGGATCTTTGGATCCACCGTGGACGTAGGCAATTGGTCGAACCACGTAAAATTGTGTTGTGTTTTTTTTGTTTTCTACTTTTGATTCTTGTTGTTTTTGCTTGATTAAACAGGTTATTCCGCTGCGCAAAGAGGTTAGGGTTCTAGGCTGAATCTTGAGTTCTTTGCTTCAACATAACCTCGAAAGGGAGAATGGCGTTTCCTCCTTCAACATCACTAATTAGTGACTATCGCTTATTAAATAATTATTAAATTTTTTTACTTATTATCAATATGATAATCATATAAGACTAATCAATAATAAATACATCGGATGCTAAGTCAATTGAGATTAATATTATCTCAAGTATGTAAGTGTAACATTACTCTTTATCAATCTTAAAATTTGAAAACTCTTAAGTCAACAAGTTAAATTTTTATCTCTCTATAAGATCAACTATTGGATCTCTTGATGGATTATGTTGAAATTAGGCTAGACTAACCATTTTGACACACGTCAAGTTATACGAGCTTCCTATAGTTACAAATAGTGTTAGGTCATCTCAGATTTTTTTCGGGCGTACCTCTAATACCTTAGTTAACAAAGAGTCTTATAGAAAAAAAAAAGGTGAGAAAAATTTAAAGGAGGTATTTTAAGGGATTATATTGTTCTTAGGTTGTGAAAATTGCTAGTTCAAATAAAAAGGTATGGAGAAAAGAATATAAAAAAAAGAGAAGACAAATAAGATTTTTCTTAGTTCTTCAACCTCCTTTTATAAGCATGTGTTATAGAATTCCATTAATACAAATTTGTACCATTTTGATTTAAACTCATTCTGAGCTTATAGAAGTTGAATTTATGCCAAAGATCTCGAGCCCATGAGATTCTTAAGGATAGGTGATTTATTGATCCCGTAATTATAGATGTTATATTTGTCTAAGATTTGATTCGAGATCCTCGAGAATAACAATGAGTTTTCAGTCAATTTATACATCTTCGGGACCTTAGGAATCTTGAGTGGTCGGCTCGACTAAAGCTAAGTTATTAAGGATACTTGTTGATGCCAAGAACTATAAGCAAATTCTAAGAGCAAAACTTGGGGTGTTCGCATAATAAACCTTATTATAGGTGCTCTCGAGAGGTCCAGGCTTGGAGTTTATATATTTAGGCTTATGATTAATGGACCACCTTAAACCTTATGGAGGATTAGACTTGAGCTGAAGTTTCAGGAGCAACATTATATATATACACAATTGACTTGTATAACTCATTATATGGTGAGTAATATTATTATGTGATATTATTTAATTGATTTATAATTTTATAATATATTATAAAATTTTGTTATGTGTTCAAATGTTTATCGTGTGATGAGTTACATAATTTATTAAAATAAAATTTATATTTTAATATATAAAATTATTAAAATATTTTATGTTTTTTTAGTTTGTGATATTGTCATAAGAGTGACTATGTGCGTTAGTTATCTTTTGGTCATTATAAAATATATTCAATTTATATAATTATGACAATTTTATAGAGTTTTTTTTCTTTTCTTTTTTTTTGAAATAGACAATTATATAGAGCTTACTAAAATGAAAAGGTATTAATCCTTCGGCTGGTATTATAATTCTGCATAAAACTTGTATAAGTTTCATAGAATTAGGTTATGGTGAGGTAAGACAATTTTTTTAGAAAAAAAAAAACAATGTAAGTGTATTTTTGTTAAATTTACCTCTTTAAAAAAAAGTGTAAAAGTCTATTGTAAGCAAAACCCTAATTTAAGTTTCTTCTTATAGATATGAAATAATTTAGACAAAAACAAATTTCAGAGCCCATTTTGAAAACTCATTAAATTATTTGCTCTTATATAGCTAAAATTTAGTACAGTAATTATTCACGAATAGTGAAAAAAAAATCTAAAATATTAACCACTAAATAATTCTACTCATAAATAGGGTGCAATTATACAGCACTAATGTAATGGATTTTATTATTTCTCAAATATAATTTAATTGATCGTAAATACGTAAAATATTCGCAAATATTTAAATGTGAATAAACATAAATAAAAATGCAAATTGGTATTTTAAAAATAAGAGTTTTTTTTTTTTTTGTCTCCATCCAATTTGTTTTTTTAAATAATTGCATGCGAGTAGAGATAACAAAAATGCTAAATTATCATTTCTCCGTTCACAGAGCACGCGGATCAATCGGCATCACGCCTAATCTAAAGATATCTAACCGTTGGTTTTATGAGCCTTGCAATCTACGGTCAGAAGTCCACCCTTCGGCAAATCCAATCTGAGTGGAAATGATTAATTCACTTAGATCGCCAAGTCATCAACCACCAAATGTTCTTCACCGTCGATTAGTTTTCAATCATCGGCCTAGATTCATTCAATCTTAAATCTTAAAACAAAAACACACACTTTTTCATTTCCCTCCTCACTCACATTTGCTTTATATAAACTCGCAATCAATTTTCTTTTTCCATCACTTTCGTTCTAAACATTTTCCCTCAAATTCTCGAGAAACAAACAAATCAAGAAACACTTACGTTATCAAATCTTAGAATTTGAAATGGCTCGTACAAAGCAAACGGCAAGAAAATCCACCGGAGGAAAGGCTCCACGTAAGCAATTAGCTACCAAGGCGGCGAGGAAATCTGCTCCGGCGACGGGAGGAGTGAAGAAGCCTCACCGTTTCAGGCCTGGAACAGTGGCGTTAAGAGAGATCAGGAAGTACCAGAAGAGCACTGAGCTCTTGATCAGGAAGCTTCCGTTTCAGAGACTCGTAAGAGAAATCGCTCAGGACTTTAAAACCGATCTGAGATTCCAAAGCAGCGCCGTCGCGGCTCTTCAAGAGGCGGCTGAGGCTTATCTAGTGGGTCTGTTTGAAGATACTAATCTCTGCGCTATTCATGCCAAGAGAGTTACTATTATGCCCAAGGATATGCAGCTCGCTAGAAGGATTAGAGGCGAGAGAGCTTAGAGGGTTACTTTGTGTTGGGTCTCTTTTATTTTTCACGGTCTTTTGTATCTAGATCTATTCTGGTATTAGGGTTTCGATTTTCTTGATGTGGGTATGCAAATCATTTTGGAATCTTATTAAAAAAAGTGATCTTTTCGCTGCAATTGTTGGATATATTTTTTGCATTCCTAGTGTTTGTTAAAAGTTCTGTTACAGTCTTTATATGAACTTTTTTATTCCAAAAATGCTTGGTTTCGCAAAATTTCGACTTTGACACTCTTTTAACCAAATGGTATATGAAGGTGCTTTGACCCAGATGAAATCACATTCAATTTTTGGATGCTAAAGAAGTGCTCGGTTATAACTAGCTCTGCCATTGCTGTATCAGCTCCTGTGCTTTGCCTCACCCACTCAAATTAATAGGGAATGGAGACGAGATATGAGCTCTCCTCGGTGATAGTTTTCAGTTAGTTGCTTAGATGAGAAATTTGTCGTTGTATGGATCAAGCAAAGCAGTATGTGCATTGCAGAATAGACAACAAATCCAATGATGTGATGTAATACTGATACATACATGATGAGCCACAGGCACACAACGGAATAAAAGAGAAATAACATAACACAAAGCAAACCGGAGTAAAAATAAAGTTTTGCTGAATAAAACAATTATTAATTATTTGATCATCGTTTATGTCTTTAATAAGCATTGTATAATTAACTTAAAAATAAGTCTTGTGGATGTTACTTTGATCAAACGGTAATGTTTTTTTAAAAATAAATTAAGAATAAATTTTGTGGGTTTATGTAGAAAAGAGGCATGATAAATTCTGTTTTAGTACGCTTAGGCGTTGTTCTAACAGTTTCAAAGGTGCACTGTACTGTTCAATTTTGGAGTACAGAAAAATCTGGAATTCGGCTTGGCCGGGATACAAAATCAGGCTCGAAAATATCTGCGCCTTTTTTTTTTAATTTGAATTTGGGCCGAACTTGGGTTTTCACGGGATTTCGAAAACTTGGCTCAAATTCTGACTTTTAATTTTACTTTTTTAAATAAATATAAATTAATTTAATCTATATGAATTTAATCATTGTTTTACAAAATAAATATTACAAAAAATTATATTTAATTTAAAATTAAAATAAAGTAAAAAATAAATTAAATTTTTTATTAATTATAAGATGATAAAATTTAAAATATATTAAATTATGAATATAAATTATATAATACAAAATTTACAATTTAATAATTATTTTATAAAATAAATATTCTAATTTTATCAAAAAATGAAATAAATTTGAAAAAAATAAAAACTTGATTAAGTCGAAACCAACCTGGCTCGACTCAAATGTTAATCCAAATTTGTTTCAATATGAAAAAATCTAAGCTAAATTTTGATTTTGAGTTCACTTAAAAGAATTGGATCTAAATTCACGTTAAACAAAATTTAAATTTAAATTTTGTCACCCTAAATTAGAGGTCGAAGTTGGTTATTTAGAATATCTAATTCTCACCAAACTTTTTTTAAAATAAAAAAAAAATCTGTTTTAGTAGAAACTTCTTTTAAGTTGCTATCAAATGATTGCATTATTTATCATTGTTATCAAATACAAAGATATTAATAAGTATGGTTGGTTTAATTAATAAAGTTATTTTTTGAGTGCTAGTTAATTTAATTGATAAAATATATACGAGTAGAATTTAAAAAACATTAATTGATAAAATATATGATTTAAATTTTATAGTATTAAAAAAAAAATTGATAAAATCTCATAATTTTGATATTCAAACTCTGCTTAGACTGGATTAAAGAGTGATTTGATTTATATTTCATACAATAAACAAAGAAATACAAAGACATTAAATTTATATATCTGAAATTTCATAGAAAACCTACAAAGCTAAATTATTATTGGTCTTTCAGATAGCACACGGATCACGCCTAAGTAAAAGGATTTTAGACCGTCGATATACTGACCCAAGTAATCTACGGTCAGCAAGTCACACACATTCCTGCAAATCAAATTCAACCAGCAATTAATAATCACCCAGATTGCCAAGTCATCGATCTCAGGGCATTCATCACCGTCGATTAGTCTTTAATCTACGGTTATGAATTCATTTATTTAAAATGATAAAAAATATTTCTCAGTTCCCTCCTCTTTCACATTTTCCTTGTAAATGCACCGAATCGATGTCTCCTCTTCATAGCTTTCACACCAAATTTTCCCTCACATTCTTTCGAAACAAACAAACTCTGAACTTTTGGTCGTTCAATCTTAGAACGAAAAATGGCTCGTACGAAGCAAACAGCAAGAAAATCCACCGGAGGAAAGGCGCCGCGTAAGCAATTAGCCACCAAGGCGGCGAGGAAATCTGCTCCGGCGACGGGAGGAGTAAAGAAGCCTCACCGTTTCAGGCCTGGAACTGTGGCTCTAAGAGAGATCAGAAAGTACCAGAAGAGCACCGAGCTCTTGATCAGGAAGCTTCCATTCCAGAGACTGGTAAGAGAAATCGCTCAGGACTTTAAAACCGATCTGAGATTCCAAAGCAGCGCCGTCGCGGCTCTTCAAGAGGCAGCCGAGGCTTATCTGGTGGGTCTGTTTGAAGACACTAATCTCTGTGCTATTCACGCCAAGAGAGTTACTATTATGCCCAAGGATATCCAGCTTGCTAGAAGGATTAGAGGCGAGAGAGCTTAGAGGGTCTTTCTAGGGTTTTGTAAATTTTTTAGACCCTTTTGTCGAAATTCGTATCATTTAGATTTTATATGCCATCTATCTACGCTACCCATTTTTCTATTGACTAAATGACATTCAAATTGAAGCCAATCATTTGATATCACTCAAGATTAACTGGGTTTGTAGATATGTTGAAATTGTTTCGGGTCTTGGTATTTATCATGATAAACCAAATTCTGTCTTAAAGAGGGTGACACTGCTTTGCAAAAACAAACCGTTGACTTATCGAAATTAACAAATGTTATTCTACCTTATCGCAGGCTTTAGACATGTCTAGCTTCAGTGCTAGGTGACCCTTTTGATTTTTTTGCTAATGTTCGATCACATTTACATACTCAATAATAATGAGTCTACTATGAATGAAAGGATTCTGAGACTCTAAAATAAGTTTCCCTAATACACCCATTGTAGAGACTAATCGATAGGTCATCCTCAGGACAGGTATGGTTTGTCACATTTCGGGATAAGGGAAAGTAAGGTTTCATTTACAGAAGTAAGATCACCACCTTTATTCAGGAACTCTAGACAGCACGCTGAAACATCTTCTCCCACCACACTCCAAAAGTTTTAGCATACCGTCTTTCCCTAGAGCCTTGGTCGGGTACATCTGAGATACAACATTGTAAATCTCCTCCTTCGTGAATGAAGCCACCAACCACCTACTATTTCCTGAAGCCTCGTAGCCACACTGCCCAAACACATCCTGAATTACCTAGTCTGATGGCTTAGATGAAGAAAGACTTTCATTCTGCTCATATGTTTCCAACCATTGATTGCTACAATAAAAAATTACCATAATTCTATTTTTCCTCCGCCTATTAGATGCTTTAAGATGAAAGTATTTTGAATTCTTGTATCTATTTTTCACCTAAGTCACCCGAGACCTCTTCCTCCAATAGGCTTAATGTTTATATAAAATATAAAGATCATCTAGCCCATTTTCATACTTACGTACCTGCACCCATGATGAAGCCGTGATGGAACTATTCAGAAAAGGTAAGGTTCTTGCCGCTTAGTTCGTATTTCAGTGACCAGATGGTGAAAATTATCCTTGTTCTATTCTTAAAGCACCACCTCTATGATCCTGAAATAATTCTAAATAGCACTCAAACTATTGCCCGGAGCCTGCCACCCATCCGTAAGTCCTCTTCATTAATCCAAGCCTTTTTGTAAGTGAAACCTACCATATCTCGGGCCCCTATCTCTATTCCTCTGGATACCTAAACTGCCATCTAAATCAACAAGCAAAGGTCGGTGGTCTGACTCTTAGATGTCCAGGTGTTTAACTGAGGAAAATGGAAACAGCTCCGACCATTCTACATTATGGAAAAACCTATCTAGCCTCTCCTGGATTAAAATCCCTTCCCACTGCCCATCACACCAGGTAAGTTGAGGTCCTGAAAAATCAACTTCTACCAATCTGCAATCATCAATAGCCCTCCGAAACATCTCCAATAGATAATTTGGCCTGTCTATACCCCCTTCTTTTTCACTGTAACTTATAATCTCATTAAAATCCCCTCCACAACCATGACAACTTCAATAGGGTACCTAATGGTTGTAACAAAATCCAAGCATGAACACGCTGAGATGTCTCTGGATTTTCATAAAACCCAGTAAATCTCCACAATTTGCCCTGATGGGAGTCGACCTGAACATCTATGTGAAATCATGAAAATGAAATAAGTTGAACATTTACACTACTAGAGGGCCAATGGTGAATTCTCAATTTTTTTTTCTCGGTTAGATAGCTTCTAGGATGAGATCGCCTTGGCAAGCTTTTAGACAACTTACTTGGGCTGCCTTGTCAGTTTTGTTTGAATTTTTTTTTGTTTTTTCAGGCTCACCTTGCTCTTAACTCCCTTCTTCCCTTTCTGTGCACTATCATAAGGATTTAGTTCCTACACGATATGATCTAAAATGAGTCTAGCAATTGGACATTGTGGAAGAGGTTATATACCCTTACGTCTAAGACCATTATAAAACTCACTATCACAGTCCTTCACAGTACCATTAAATTGTCCACCATCATTCTACACCAAGCTTGAAGTTAGTCCTTGTAAAAAAGGGTTAGGGTTACTCCCACTGTTTTTCAGCTATTGATGCAAAACCCCTTGCAACTCCAACCTAAGATCCCACAAAATAATTGTTGCTCTCTGGTTATCATGAACATCCTTACTCAGTTGCTTCCGAACCTGAAGTGATAGATTATAGATACAGAAATCGCCCAGTTTGTAATTTTGATTTAATCTTTCATGATGTAAGAATAACAACTTAAATATTTCCTTTGATTATTCTTTTGTATCCAATCTACCAAAAAAAAAAAGAGTTAAGAAGCGCTTTTCGAATTATCTTCAGCAGCCAATAGTTGAAAAATTGCATATTTTAAAAATTTTGCTTTCAAAAAATTTATTTGAAAAACCCAAAAAAAACAAATTATTAGTGCATACTTCCGTGGTTTTAAATCTTTGGCATTTGTCTTTTAAGTTGATTTTTTAAAACTCAAAAAATTTTGAGTAGACCAATTTTTAATTTAATTTTAACTTTGAGCACAACTAAATGAAAATTCATTTTTTTCCATTCCTAAATGACTTGACGATTGAGAGTTTGGGTTTTTTTTTTTTTATTTAATATTGAATATAACTTAATTGAGTTTATTAAGTTATTTAAGCTGTTTGTTTTTGTAACTTAGTAAGAATTTTAAGTCAATTTTGACTTAACAGGAAACATTATTCTTTTTAGCCTTTTGGTTTAATGTAAAAAATGAGTATGATATTAAAAATAATTTAAAATTTATATTTAAATATTAAGTCAAAAAAAAATATTATACATTCCTAATTTAAATTTTAAATTTTAAATCTCAAATGAGGTGTCAAATAATTATTGAATGGTTATTTTTTATAATTTTAAAATTATTCATTATATTATTTTTCTCTCAATGATTGTTTGACATTTTATTTATGATCTAAAATTTGATATATAATTTAAAAAATATAATATTATTAAAAAAAATAAACAGCATTCAACTCAATTCAGCTCTATTGAGAATTTAGTAAATAAAAAAAACACTACTTTCATCTCCTATATTTAGTTGAAAAGAATCTTATTCTCTCTATATATGTATATCTATATATAAACTTTAATAAATCTAGAGGTATAAAGTCTTTAATATTTTACAAAAAAATTACATAGATTTAAAGACTAAAACTTACTAAAATGATTACCTCACGGATAGCTAAAATTTAGTATAATAATTATTCCTAATAAATAAAAGCTTATTATAACTAATTTTTCTGGAAATAATTACATTCTTGAATCAAATTACTACTGAATAACAATAACAATTTAGTGGTTAAAAAAAAGCTTATTTATATACTTGAATATTCACTAGAATAAGAAGCGGGTTCAGCTTATTGTAGAAGGAATTTGAATTGGGAACGCTATGTGGGCCGTGGGCCCATGGCTCCTTGAAAATGGTTGATATTAGCCGGACGATTACTGTTAGGCCAGAAATATCAAACGGTCGAAATTCGAAATTGAAAAATATTACCGTTTAATTCTTTTAACGCTCAAGTCGTTTCAGCGAAGCTATATGTATACACATGCAAATACCTGTAATTAAAACCCCCCACATTCTTTTCAAGACTTTTGAGAAGTAGAGCGGAAAACCAAGAAAGCTGGTAAGTGAATTGTGATCAAGAAAAGAGCATGGAAGCGAAAGGTGTTGTTCTGAGGCAACCCAGAGGTTAATCCATTCTTCTAAATTTCAATATCAGTTTTAATCTTCTTTGCTGGTTATTAGCTGGTTGTTTTCTTGATGATCACTTGTGGGCATAATTTCCTTTTGGTTCTTTTATTATTATAGATTTCTGATTATCATGAAACCCAAAAGCCAATAAACATTTAATTTTTTACAACTATTTTGTGTTTGTTTTTAATGGGTAACTGATCTGATCGTTTGTATTATATAGTAGCCTTTTCTTTTGTATGTGGATACAATTCTCAGTTTGATTACTTATTTATTTCTTGTAAATTCCCCATTTGTGTTTGATTATGATTGCTGATATCTAGGTTTCCTTCAATAAGAACACGTACTGATTTCAATGATTATATACCGTACTAGAGGTTTATTGCTTGTTCTAATATCAATTTTCGTTCTTTTTCCTTTCTGGTTAATATTAACTTTTTTGCTCTCTCATGAATCAATATGGAATCTCTCTTTTTAATTGAGATTATTCTCTCAAATATCCCTGAGTATGGTTCTTAAGTTTCTTCGCATGTTTCTTTGTTTGTGAATTTCCGGATCATGTCATTTTCCTTCTCTGTTAATTTCCTAGAGATTCTGTTATTGTTTAATCACATAATGTTCTTAAAAAGACACAGAATCTTTCTTGGTTTTTTTCTCATATTTGCAGGGGATTATCCTTTTTCTCGGTTTGTAGCTAATTGGAATACGATCCTGATAGAAATCTTTCTTTTTTCTTTTACTATTCATCTTTTAGGAGGAGACAAGATGAAGAATGAGCTAGAACAAGGAAAGAATCGGCAAGTTCTTCGTGATATTGGAAATCTAGAGACTCTCCAAGTTGTTGAAGGGAAGATCTCTCGCCCCATGACAAGGTCTCCCTCTCTCTCTCTATCTTTGTGTGTATGTCTGTTTATCTACGTAAGTGTGTATCTTCGTATAAGTTCTTGCTTGGTTGCAGGAATTTTCACGCACAACTGTTGGCAAATGTGCAAGTGGCTGCACAGAAGAACAAGGTAGCAATATTGAACTATTTCTCAAATTTCCCTTTGAGAAATGCTATCTTTGGGAGTCTTGATACTGAAAAATATACCAATTCACGATTTGGATGCTGTTATTTTGCAGCTCTCTGTGATTGATGATGGGATAGCAGCTACCAGAAAAGGCAGAATTGTCAGGAAGGAAGCAGGAGCTCAAAAGTGGGTGACTGAAAATGCAAAAGATGAGGATGTAATTGTGATAAGCTCCGATGAAGAAGATAATGCTAAAAGAGTTGAAGCTCAAAAGAAGTCATCTGAAAAGCCAAAACCCAATAATATGATCTCAGTAAACAATATTGAAGAGGACAAGCTCAAACCTGTTGGTGGAAGGAGCTCAAGGGAACGATCCTCAAGGAGAGTCAAGACACTCACTTCGATTCTCACTGCTCGAAGCAAGGTGGTTTTTTTTTTTATGTTCTGCTTCGTGTTGATGATGAATGTTCTTTGAGAAAATTTGATCCGTCGATTTGTTAATTTTTGTCAAATTTTTAGGCTGCTTGTGGAATCACCAACAAGCCAAGAGATTTGATGGTGAACATTGATGCAGCAGATGTTAATAATGAGTTGGCGGTTGTTGAGTATGTTGATGACATCTACATGTTCTACAAGCTCACAGAAGTAATGTTCTCTTCATACTACTTGACTCCTCCTCTTGTAGTCCCAGCTCTCTCTTATAGTGGGAATTTTGACGCAGGGTGAGAGTCAAGTGCACGACTACATGTTCTCCCAGACAAATATAAATGAAAAGATGAGAACCATTTTAGTTGACTGGCTGATAGAGGTTCATAACAGATTTGAGCTAATGCCTGAAACCCTCTACCTTACCGTAAACATACTTGATCGCTACCTCTCCATGAAGACTGTGAGCAGGAGGGAGCTTCAGCTAGTTGGCATTAGCTCAATGCTCATTGCATGCAAGTATGAAGAAATCTGGGCTCCCCAGGTAGAGTAGTGATCAAAATTTCTTATGTTTCTACTAGTCTCACATTCATTTAGAAGTCGTAATTTATTGGCTCCGGAATGCAGGTTTCTGACTTCATTTGCATATCAGACGATGCTTATGTTGGAGAAGAGATACGTGTCATGGAGAAGGCAATATTGGAGGAGTTAGGGTGGTATTTGACAGTTCCTACACCATATGTTTTCCTGGTGCGGTACATCAAGGCTTCTGTCTTGCCAGATCAGAAGGTGCCACAGTACCCTGATCTTATCATTTTACAGTATCAATTCACCGATCCTTTCAGTTAGAAAACAATAACTCAGATCAGATTGATTGCTTGACTTGTCTGTTTATGTAGATGGAAAATCTGGTGTTTTTTCTAGCTGAACTAGGTATCATCCATTATTCCACCATAATTTCTTACTGCCCATCCATGCTTGCTGCTGCCGCTGTATATGCTGCACGTTGTACTCTTAACAAGAGCCCTTTCTGGACTGAAACTCTGAAGCACCACACAGGCTATTGTGAGGAGCAACTAAAGTAATGTCCTCCTCCCATTATTGTTTATATTTTCTGTACTGTCTTAATTCTCTAGTTGATAACTGTTTTCTGGCATTAGCTCTGAGAAGATAGGTGATATGCTCTAATTCAAGAAATTATGTTTCCATGTATGTACCAGGGAATGTGCAAAGCTACTGTTTAGCTTTCACTTGGCAGCTGTACGTGAGTGCAAGATAGGAGGGGTTTACAAGAAATACTTGAGTTTCAAGCGAGGTTGTGTTGCTCTTCTCACTCCACCCAAACATCTTATAGCCACCGCCTAGATGTTCTGCTAATAATTAGTATTGTAAATTTTAACGAATGAAAATGCATCCTTTTAAGTGGTGAATGAAATAATTAGTTTCTCTCTCCTGCTATCCATTTTTCCCAAGAAGAAAATGGTTATTGCTTCTATTTTCTTATTCGCTTATATGGCTATTAGAGATAAGTTATGCTACTCAGCTTTCATATCATTACTTTCCATACTGATGCGACCTTGCCTGTATTTTATTTGCATCTCATTCTCAGCTCAAGACATGCATTTGATCTCTCTAATGTATAAAGATAATTCAGCTAATCTAGAGGCAAATTACGTATAATCTGTACTCATAATACTTTACCAGCAAACAAGAATAATTTTTCTTACACTATTTTTAGTTAGGGGGCTCCCAAAACTGTGGTTTAATAATATCTACACCCAGTAGCTCTCCTCACAATGGAGCTGAAGACCCATTGCCTCCAGAATGTGCAGCGATTCCTTTTAATGTAGGCCAACTGTGAGATTCAAGTGCTTCTCACTTTGCATTTATCTTCTTAATTTATTCATTATCAATGCTATGTTTAATCACTTTTGTAGTTGTTTCTTGACCTCTGCACGTTTTGTTCACGATGCTCCATGACACAAACTTAAGCCTGTAGAACTCATGTCCAGCTTCAAATTGTCCTCTTCATTCCTTCAGCTCACTGGTGCACAGGTGCTTCTGAGATACCACCAACAAAGATGAACACTGCAACCAAACATCCAATGATTTTAAATAGATAAAAGATTCACGTGATCCATAAGAATGCTGCATGCTGAGTCATTCATTTACCAATCATCTTGTGCCTAATACAAAATAAATTTGTCTAAAACATAAAATTTTCTTCATTCATATCTTCCTTCAACTAAAAGTATAAGATCCATATTATCCGTGTTGATAAAAAAGAGACCTTTAATTTGCTTTGTTAATTTCTTCTTTTGTTGTCTTTTTACATATAAATTGATCAATGATGAAGATTATCCTCATGTCTAAACATTTTACAGCATTTTTCTTTTTAAAAAGAAAGTAGATATTTCATAGCATAACCAAAAGAAGACATGCATCACTCATATTCTTGGAACTGAACACATACCACCACCATTATTCTTCATGTAAGCGTCATTCACTGAAAATGCATCTACTTAGTTAGAGGAGGCCAAGCCTTGTAAGCTATCCCAAGTTCCTCTTCACGAGCGATGTGGGATGCGACAACCTTCCATCCTTTAGAATCTCGTGAGGGTTAGTCAATCCGCACACGGGGTTGCGAGCCCTGCTTTGATACCATCTATAATGCCCGAATCCAAAAACCAAGTAGATATTGTCCGCTTTGGGCTTTACGCACCCGTCCTTCGCCCTCACGAATTTCGGGCTTCATGCAAATATCCTTCACCCAAAACGTGTCTACTTAGTTAAGGGGGAAAAACCTTATAAGCTATCCCAAGCTCCTCTTAACGAGCGATGAAGGATGTGACATGCAAATAGATGGTTGGATAAGAAATTTAAAAATAAAAAATAAAACACATTCATTTGACATCTTACTAACCAACACCAAGTTGGAATGCTAGTTGATATGAGCAAGAAGGATCAAGATCAATCGAGTGTATTTCCTGTGGAACAATATTTGATTGCGCCTGCGTAAACAGAAATAATGGTTAATCAAGCAAAAAGCAATTTTCATATTTGAAAAGAGCCAGTGTCATATATACTCTTAAATACATCAGATATGGATAGAGGCTTCCCTCATGTGTCCTTTATTATCATTTTCTCATATGATTTTCATATTGTAATATGTAAAATCATTACCAAACTCCGTGTTTCTTACTTTAAGTTATTGTCAACTTTGTTTCTTCAAGTGGAAAAAAAATACAATTCTTTAAACTTTTTCTTTTTCTTTCAAGTGCTAAAGTTGATCATTGACATTCAAGCCAACATGGTGTGCATTCATTGCCTTCATGGAAAGACAAGAATGGAAAAAGTGGGAATGCTTAACCAAAATGATAGACGATTGCACCAAAGCAGTTATGCCTACATTCAAAGTGCCAATTTTCTGCAGCATTGATACTAACTTGGTAGTTGCTAGGGGTTAATGATACATCTGAACAGAGAAAAGATATATATAGTATAGAAGGATCAATTCTCTGAAACAAGCATACAAGCATACAATCAACTACTTAGGATACATTGACCCAAATGCTTAATGTCATTGAAAAATCTGACAGTAACATACACAGACAACCAGCAAAGGTGCCACAAGACAGTTTGTCGCAAAAAGAAGCGTTAAGACACATATGCCGCTATGATTAATAAGCAAATAATCACAATAAGATTGTGGGTGCCTTGTAGTTACTGCTTGCAAGGATTTCATGTCTGTATTTGGGTTCTCACGTTGCAGATCAAGGAAGAAAATGAGTTTAAATAAAATTTATAGCCCGACCACTTACCTCCTTATTGCTCCTAAAAGGAACAGATGTTCTTCCTCCACGAAGATCCCACATATAAATATTCCCATGCTTACCAGCAGCAAAAATAATCTGAAGTAAATGAACTTATTGAAATTAGGGCTCCTGTAAAGCAATGGATGTGATATTAAGAATAACAGAAAACTATGCTTAACCTTTAAAAAGTAGAATGCACCTGCCTATTTCCTAATTGTTAAATGCAGTTTGAAAAAGCTGACCTAAGAATCACACATTGATAGGACCATGGATTAGCAAATAAATAGGCCTCTAATAATTCCAATAAAATAGAGTGCAGATCCTTTTTTACCTCACTGGGGCACTCTTTCACAGGCCAATTTGCAACCCAGATATAGCAAAGCACTTTTAATGGAGTATGAATAATCCACTCAAACAATGTAACCTAGGTATACTTAATTAAAGACCAACTGCAATCTCTTGAATATGTTACATCAAGCAAGTGTTAAAGGTAGCACACATGAAAGTTAGTGCAACAGTGTCTAAAATACATTGGTTTTATATCATGTAGGTAAAAGAAAAAAAAAAACAGAAAAAAGAAAAAACCAAAAGCTTGTATTTTCAGAGAAACGCATTAAGTGAAATTTATACGAGTATAAATGATTGTTCTGAGTCAATTATTAACCTGATTATCTGCATGTAATTGGATGCTATTAAGAGTGCTATGGGAATCAGTTGAAAGCTCAAGACATGGGAGAATACTCTTTCTTCTATCCCAAACATTTAGTACACCATGAGTATCAGAAGCAATTAACCTACAAAATTGGCAATTAAGGAGGGAGTATAATTATTAGCAGCTAGCTAATATACATCCTTGCATCTTCAGGCGGGAAAGAAAGTTAAATATACACAACATTCATAAAAATAAATATCAGGTCAAGCAAAAAATAATTACATATCAACATAAATATCATACCAGGTTTAAGCATTAGAGTAAATACTGAATAGATTTATTCTCAGACATTGTTTCCTTTCATGGCCATAAGAGCAACAAGAATCCCATTTCTCCTAATGAAAGGAAAAATACATCCGCACTAGTTATATGGCATGAAGGGATCCACTTAAACTGAAAATCACCAAAGGTAACATGGGGGAAAAAACAAAAGTTTACATAATCTCCACATGAAACTATTTTGTCTCAAATATTCAGAAGTGATAGTGCATATGATTATTTAGTGAGGAAAAGGATTTACGATGTTTTATAACCCCACCTGTGAGAGAGAAAGAGAGAGGGTCAGGTTACCAGCAGTGCCACAAATGTGAGTATACATTTAAGATTTCTGAAAATTATTGCATGTAATTCTCGTCAACTTTCAGGTTAGAACTTGATGATTGTAACCATTGCTTGCAAAATTACAGCTTGATTTATCAAAATAACAACCAAGTAATGTCCATATGTACCACATTTTCATTCATACACATGGAGGTATTAAATAATATTGTACCAAAAAATTTTCCCATTGTTATAAGTAGCCGAGGGCCCTCAGCTTACAAAATATTGTTTAACAAGAATTTGCTCACTCTCTTGCAGATTATACACATGTACTTGCAAAGGGAGTTCTTTATATGTTTGACTAGGATTACGGAATTACAAATTTTGTTTGATCATGTAATTAATATTTCTCTCCTAAAATTCTCTACAGTTCTAGTGGAAATCATTCAATAGAAAAGAGTTTGAGGACCCATATATTGATGTCCCTCAGCAAATCACTCTTCAATTTGGTCAACACTTACGGCAATAGTTCATTGTTTGGTTAGTAAAGAATACATTTCCAAGAAAAATGCCAACAAGGTTAGTTTTTCTTTATGGGTAAAATGGTTACTTCACTCAAGGGATAGTCTTTCCTCTATCAATCACCCCAATCCCTAGTATATAGTGCAGGTACAAGGCCAAGATATTCAGCAAGCTAGTTGGTACCTTCAGTGTCAAGGGTTTGATAACAAAGGACACTTGTATTGACCTTAAAGAATGATATATTCATTGCAGAAATTTGGTATTTCAGATTAAAGTTCACCCTCTAACCGACCTTGACTCATCTGTTGCAGTAAAAGCAATATCAGATAGACCTTTCTGAACATTGGACCCAAGGACATTCAAAGCACGTCTTGTTCTTAAGACCTGTATTAAAATAAAAGAGGAAAATATATCATGTCATCATAAAAATTGAAGTTGGGATGATGTTCCAGCATATTACCAACTCAGTTCAATTTTGAATAAAATGATGAAGGGGTTTTACCGCAATAATTTTCATTAAAGAGTTTTCACTTTCTAACAAATTATCTTCTTGTCAATCCTTTTTGGCAAATAAAAAACAACAAATGAGAACATTCTTTATTAAGGAATGGATATGCTATGAGATATTAGGATCCTGGAGAGGGAATTCAAGGGAATGTATTGCAAATTGAACCCATAGAAATTTGATTTGTTGAAGCAAGTTACTACATATTACTCCCATCATTATCATGAACCCAGATAAAAGATGGAAGAGGGAAAAAGTAAACTTACTTCGACTGGTTCAGATGACATAACCAATGTCAAAGATACGAACTTCGTCAATTTTTCTAGATGCACAAGCACCTGAATAAGTGAATATAATAGAAAACATTTAAAGCCTAGAAATCCTGGAGGAAAAGAAATATCTATCAAACCATGACTTCAAATCGGTGGTCTAACAAGCAGATGCATTCACAAAATGAAAATGGTTAACTAGAAGCATAGAACATATCTTCTACTATAAAATTAAAGAAAGAGAACAAGTATTTACAACTGACACAATAATATTAGAAATAAAGCCTTGAGTAGGTATGAAGTTAAATTTTCTACATCTATAAAAATGGTGAAGATTGAACTACCATGCGCAAACATAACCAAATATTATATAGTTCATGCAAAATTTAATAAATGCATGACATTGAAATGGTCCAAGAGTTGTATAGTTTTTTTCAGTCAAAATTCTTCAATTACTTAGTTTCTTTTAGGTCATTCCACTTAATTATAATTTACATTCCCCCATCAATTGCTGAGTTGCATAGTCTGCTTGTGTACTTATGTGGTTCTCACTTCTGCGTCCAAAATTCTATGGTAACAAGGGAAGTCCATTTACCAAGCACAAAGACACATTATATTATACACCTTCACACTTTTACCAATGAAATTAATGCCCTATAAGAACCTACATAACAAAATAAGCAGAAAGTACTTAGGCCAGTTACACCAGTAATTAGTGTTGAGAGGAACAAGTAGACAAGGAAAAAAAGTTTCGAGCTATTTGAAGATGCCACCATTGCCATTAGTATGTTTCCAAAAGGTATTGCAAACTTCATCAATGAGAGCTACTAGAAGGAATGATATTTGGCATCAAGAAATGAAACTAATAAACGCCTTAATACCATATAAATAAGCAGCAAACCACATTCCACTTTGTAAATTTCATGCCTAACTTGTTTGCTTTATTAAAATTCAAAAACTAAGGTGTTATTTGTTTTTTCATCTTAAGTCTAAAAGTGATTTATTCTCAGACATTCAAATATCTTGGGTTGTTTGGTTTTCTTAACTACCACTTATTGCAAGACATTTTCATCTGAATAAATAAATCAAAAATCGCAAAATTTAAATAATTAATATTATATCTTTTCTTGAATATTGAACTATTTGTATTTAGATCTTTTCAAATCGTGAAATACTGAAAAGGACGTGCATCTCAAAATATTAACTTTAGTAGTTTCTTTTTGACAACTAGAAACAATATTGTAAACTTGTGATGAAACTAGTGAGGCAACTTTAGACATAAAAAAGACAGTGGCATAGAAATTATGGTGAAACAAAAAGAAAAGAAACTGAAATTTCATAAAACCATAGATATGTCAGCCAAAGACACATTTTTAAGTTCTTTTGCCCAACACAAACTAACTGTAGAAAGTTAAGTGCAATAAAAACCTTTACATTGCAGTCTAAAACATTGTAAAAAGTTAAGTGCAATAAGAACCTTTACATTGCATTCTAGAACAAAATATTTGTTAAACTTCTTCAGGGTTAACTATCTAAAATTTTCCCTAGCTAATATAAATGTATATGTATAATAGTAATCTAAATGTATAACTAAACCAAACCTCATCTTGATTAGCTAGATTCCATCTAACAGCATCAAGTTGTTGCCCCAAGGAAAGGTGCAGTAAATGTTTACTTTCATCTTCCTTCAAGCCTACTCAGTATAATAAACAAAATTAGAATAGAATGATATATTAAGGAAAATCTAGATACCTAACCATTGATATGCATGGAGAACATGGCATAAGCATATGAAATCTCCTAATTTCATGTTATACAGGCTGCAAATTCTTACAATATATCAGCGCCAATAGAATTCAAACATCAAGCAGAATCAAGTTGAGGATCAAACCTGATAAAGTTTCATTACATTGGTAAGACAGTTTCAAAGTCATGCACTGTTAAGCACCCAGATCTTGTAACAGAAACCAAGTAAATTCCCTGAAACAAATTTTGCTAAAATTTTAGGTAGACACCAAACTTCAAAACAAAGGCCGGAGACAAAAAAGCAAATATAATAGCACAAGCAGGAGAAGGGAAATCACTAATTGTTCAAGGTATTTTGACGATATGATGGTTCTTTGCACAATGATCTCCAAAAAAATTTGTATTCAAGAAAGTAGAATCCAAAAAGCCTAAGTTGCTAAACATACAAGTTTTGATCAATCTGAACACATAGACTTATCCTCCGGGAAAGTCACACCTTTCAATATCTCATCATTTTCACTGTTAATGCTAAAATTATTAAACCATTCAGGCAAAGATGGCTGAAAATTTCATATAATCAAAGATAAATACAAGATGATGTGCTCTCAAATCCGAAATTCCCAACCAATCTATTTTTTTCTTCAATCTGAAACACTGGGGAAAATATGCCTTTAAGAAGGATTTGAAACAGAAAAATGAGAACAAACTTGAATAACCAAAAATAACTGTATCAGAATATTTAGCTTCTAGCCTGTTTGGATTCAGGATCCATTACAAGAAGTTGTATATATTTCAGTAAAGAATATTAAAGCCCTGCTTTACAATCTATTTTCTTCACAAGAATCTTGAAAATTCCCTAATCTAGCCAGAAGAAGTTCAACTTAGATGCTACTTTCATCTTAAATCAAGATTCCTGAATAGTATGCATTGTTTGAAGAATATTGAAAATGCAATAATATCTAGAAAGAACAGTGATAAATTCATTGTTCGGCCATATTCATCTCATGTAAACCACAGATGATGATGGAGAAGTTAGACAAAAGCAAACAATTTGATGGAACGAAAGAATCACATCATTGTTAAACTACTACCCAAAAAACCAACAAATAAGAGAAAGTACATTATAAAGACCAGAAAATACAGTAGCCAAAGGCATTCAGCAGGAAATGTCAAATTTTCAGAATTCATTGTTCTATCAAAAATGATTTAGAATCACCTTGGTGTCAAACAACTACCAAAAATACCCGCAAATAAGAGATAGTACATTATAAAGACCAAAAAAACACAGTAGCCAAAGGCGTTCAGCAGAAAATTTCAAGATTCCGGAAGTCACCTTGGTGTCAAAGTCCAGTGCCGAGATGCCTTGTCTGATTAAGAGAAAAATGAAGAATAAATCATAATAAGTAACCCTTCGCAAAATTAATCACCTGGGAAGCACAAGAAAAAGATGACACAGAAAGAAGGAAAAACTGACCTCTTCAATAGCCATTGGCGACTCAGAAATGCACCATTAACAAATTGAATCATCTGTAAAACAGATTCCAACAATTCAACCCAACAAAACATTTTACAAAATTATAATCTCAAGTATCAAAACAAATAGTAAACAAATGCAATTCTGAGATGATTCTCACGTGGGTTAGGCAAGGCGTTTCACATCCACGAACATGATATAAATGGGAAAATGTCCCAATCTTTTGAAAACCATATTACAAATATATATATATTAACCATCTTCAAATGAATAACAACAAACAAAATTAATGATATGGAGATGTAATGAAACCCCTCAGAATAAGATTTCATGAGAAAAGAAGACTGTTCATGGCGATACTTGGTTTCAAACCTGCCATTCAATTCAATCACACTCCTCTTCCATCGATCCCTTTCAATCAAACAAAATAACGCATTTAATTCAACAAACTAACTAATATAGAACATTAGTTCTGATAAAAATTTAATTTATTTACCTTAAATTGCAAGGTTTAGGGCTTTCAGGTAATGATTCACGGGGAACTAAGCATTTCTCCATTAGAATTAATTGCAGACAATCACCCCTAGCTTTAATAATATTCCATTTTCCTGCTATTAGTTGTATTCGCTAACTTACGCTCTTGGTTCGTTGCGCATCAAAAAAGAAAACAGGCCCTTTGAACCGGATTCAAATTAGTCCACAAAAACCCAGCCCATTACGACATCAATAACCAAACAAGAGATTTATCAAGAATATATCTCATTTCAATTGAAAGCATTAAACTCCAGATTCTGCATTACAACACAGATTTACATATTCATTGAACAAGATTGACATAGATCTAGAGAAATTCACTTGAAAACCACTGAATCTGCTACATATTTCAACAGTTTTAAGCTCTCTCGCCTCTGATTCTCCTAGCAAGTTGAATATCCTTAGGCATAATGGTGACTCTCTTGGCATGAATAGCACAGAGATTAGTATCTTCAAACAGACCAACAAGATAAGCCTCAGCAGCTTCTTGAAGAGCGGCAACAGCACTACTTTGGAACCTCAGATCAGTCTTGAAATCCTGAGCGATTTCTCTTACCAGTCTCTGGAATGGAAGCTTCCTGATCAAAAGCTCAGTACTCTTCTGGTACTTTCTGATCTCTCTTAACGCCACGGTTCCTGGCCTGAAACGGTGCGGCTTCTTGACTCCTCCAGTCGCCGGAGCCGATTTCCGAGCTGCCTTTGTTGCCAGCTGCTTACGCGGCGCCTTTCCTCCGGTTGACTTCCTTGCCGTCTGCTTCGTACGAGCCATTTCGAAGATTGGAAAATGAAAAGCGTTTGTTTGTTTCTCAAGAATGTAAAAGAAAATAGATGAGTGGTAGCACTGTATCGATGGTTTGTAACGATGTAATTTGGAAGTATTTATAGGGGAAATTTTGGAGGAGGGAAGTTTAGAAAATTTTGTGCTTGTTTGCGGGTTTTCGAATGTGTGAATTTGGACCGTAGATTTAAATAGGGACCAAGGGTGAGGAATGCGTAGTAAGTGGGATGACGTGGCGATCCGCTTAAAATGGAAAGCAACAAATGGAAATGTTCTATTGAATGGCGTACTTTATAACCGTAGATCTCTCCACAAATCGAGGGCTAAGAGTCTGTAGATAGCAGTGACGCGGATCAAGATCTCTGTGATGTTTAACGGGACCAATAGGATTTTTTGCTCTGAAGCGGGAAACAGTGAAAATTTTGTTCGATTTGAAAGTTTTAAGAAGAGCGAGCTTTTGTGCCGTCAATTTCTGGCGTAATCCAATCAACGGTTGAGAAACTTTGAGAAAAATACTTTGATTTCTAAGTATGTCATTCATTTACGATTTGTTGATTAATGCAAACACATCTTTGTACGTTATAAATAGGAATGGCAATTTACGGATTCAAATTTAGATTTTGATCGATTTTAATTTGGATTTAAATTTTTAATATTATTTTAAAATTTAAATTATATTCAATTTTTTTTAAGTGCAGATTAAGGTCGAGTAACCCAACTTGAATTTTAACCCTTAATTTTTTCTTTCAAATTAATTGTAAAATTTTAAAATATTTATTTTATAAAATAATTATTAAATTATATTGTATAATTTATAATCATAATTTAATATGTTTTCAACTTTATTTTTTTCCTCTTATTATTAAAATTTTAAAGTTGTTTTACCTCAGTTCAACTTTTAATTTTCTTACCTAATAAATTTGTAATCCTAGTAATTTAAACTAATAAGTCAATCAATCAATCAATAATTGAGACTCTTTTATGTAAAAAAACAATAATAATATTTTGCTACAAAATACATTACTTTAATAGTTAGTAACTTAATACTTAATATAGTTTATAAATAATAAAAACAAATCAAATAATTAACTAGCGCTTACTTGTTTTTACTTTCAAAATAATTCATTTCAACTGCAATCAATAAAATATATAATTCATATCATCTAAAGTTCTTAAGTTGCATAATCCATAACTACAAATACAAATATATCATCTATAATTCATTATCTAAAACATACAATAAGGCATATCATCCAAAGTTCCATAATTACCATAATCTATAATACACAAAATATAATCTATAATCCAAAATACATGTAATAATGTAAATCATCCAAAGTTCAAAAGTTCCATAATCACCATAATATATAATATTCAAAATACAAAATACAAAATGCAATCCATAATCCAAAATACATGCACTGATGCATATCATCCAAAGTTTCAAATAAACAGTACAACTATAATTCATGAAAAACAACTCAAAGTTGTGACAAAGCTTCATCAATGCTTTCTTTTGCAATCATTAGCTTAGATTCTGGAATTTGACCCAAAAAATAATTAAAAATAACAACATTAAATCATTAAAAAAATTAATTAACTTATATATAAATAACAATAATAGTATTATAATGTACTATGTAAGCTATTTATACCTCACTACTTAGCCCAATACTAATGTTAAGTACACATCAATGCTTCTAAAGTCTTTGGATGACTTTACTACAACATAGACTCAAATGTCTGCCCATGTACTGAAAGCAGACTCAAAAACAATGATGGACATAAAAATGGCCAAGAAATCTCTAATAATCCTAGACAATAATAGATATTTATCCTTATTGGTCTTGACAAAATATCAAAATTAAGAGTTTCAACTAATAAATCCTTATTTAAATAGCGATCCAACTCTTATTTATTTGATAGTGTAGTCAAGTTTTGGGTTATAAATATTTACTATTCATAAGCAGTGTCATCCTCCGTTAATCTACTCGTAACTATTCTCATGCCGTGACTAAGTCGTTAGAAAAACTTGACGAAGAACCATCAGCAAATGAAAATCTTACTTCATACTTATTAACTAAGTCATAAAATATTTGACATACCCTCTTAATTTGAACATTATAATCAACTCCATAAAACTTAAAGAAAAAAAAAATAATGAACAACTTCTTAAACTTAGGATCAAGAAGAGTATCGATCATCATAACACCGTGAAACACCGCCAATACTTCTCATACTTTGCGAGCATCAATCTAGTCATATATTTTACCCTTGAAATAGGTGAGTCCAACCACATGTTCCTAGATACCTTGATCTTATAAATTTTTTGGAAGAACAAGTTACTTATAAGGCAATGGGTCTTGAAAATATATTAATCAACTTACAAAATTTTTTTCAGATGCTAATATATAACCCTTCCTAACTCCCACTCTAACTCACTAAGGAAAAATATTTAGGCTTTCTCCCATTCTCTTAATCGAGCAAAAACATCCTTATAAAACTCGGCTATTGTGAGCATCAAGTAAATGAAATTTCACTGAATTTTGCAATCAAGTACCAATCTCTTAGTTTCTCTAACACCTAATTGACATGTAGCAGCCTCAAATTTATCCACTCTTATAACTGTTATTGTCCAATAACTAACACTATCTTTGATATTTTCAAATCCTTACTCCATCATCGACATCTCATCCCTCATTATCAAGTTAAGTATATGCGCGCAACAATGCATGTGCAATAATGAACCTCTAAGTTTTAATTTATAGCCCGAAATTTTATACGCTAACTAGTCCATCATTGTGTCATTAGTTAAAAGAATCATCAACTATAACAGTTTGACAATTTTATTTGCTTTTTGTAATGAAGTTTGTTTAAATTAGTATACTATAATCAAAAAGAGGGTGATGGCTTAGCAAGAGATGCCTTAGATTAAGCTGATCCACAAACCTTTATCAAATCAAAACATTAGAGATGATTGAATTAAAAGAATGAAACAATATAAGAGATTAAGAGTTAATATAGTGGAGGCATGTTTGATGACCAAATTATTCGAATGTTGTCTTACCTCAACATAAAGTTATAAAAAAATTAGGTATATTATATTATTATAACTCGAAGCTTTGCAAGAATGGTTAATATTCAAAAACAAAATACCAGAATGGCCAAGAAATATAGCACTCCATTCAATATACAACTTGTATGCATAAAACCCATTGGCCATTGCATATCGCGAGAGGCACACACTCTAAAAAGCAAGAAATAATCAATAATCAACTAAGATCAAATAGTACAACTATAAACATATTATTAAAATTTATGTAATAGGCGAATTAATTTTGAGAGAGAGTGAGAGAGAGATGAGAGTATCAAGTTAAACACTTAGACTTGAGAGAGAGAGAGACTTGTTGCGAGTTGATGAATGATGACAAACAATGTAAATAGAGCTTGATGATAAAGATGAGATCGAGAGGTGAGGGTGAGAATGCGAGAGGCGAGGCGAGCTTGATGATGAAAAGTCTGACCGAGTGAAAGAGAAGCTATTTAGGTGAGCCTTGAAAGAATTTCCCAAATCAATTTTTATTTAGGTTTAGATTCTTTTAAAATTCTTAAGAAAACTCAGGTTTTTGGTCTAGGTCTTTTCGAATCTTAAACAATAAGGATCTGAAAAATCATAGAAAAAAAAGAAACTTGAATTTGAAAAAAATTCAAATTTTTTAGGTTTTTTCTGGATTCAAAATTTCGGGTTTTTTCAAATTCGAGTACGGGTTTAGTTTTTTTTATCATTCTTAGTTATAAACACAATTGTACTCTAGAGCAATGATATATATATATATAAAGTTGTAATATAATCTAATTGATGCAATTAACTTCTTGATTAAGGGCGTCAAATAGGAGTCCATTTAGTTAAAAGGAGTTTTTTTTCTTTAGTGTTAAAAGCTTTTATTAATTTATGTGTTCACTATCAGTTAGATAAGCACTCTTGAATGACTAATAAAAAAATTGTTTTGCCTCTTTTTGGGTCTATTATTCAAATGGCTTAATCAACTCGTGCTACTTTTAAATACTTCTTTATTTTTAGATGAGGTGGCCCAAATCTTTTGTTAAGGAAGTGGATCAAATTTAAAAATAAGAAAGCCCACATGATTCAAAAGGGCCAATCATATTTAATATTCAATAAATTAATAATTCAATTCAAAGACTTGCGAATTTTCACAAACGAGTAAAGAGGCTTTGCAGGAGATCGAAATAGATCAAATTATAACTTTTATTTCCTTTTGAATTATTATTTTCAAGTTTTAATAGAAAAGGGAGTGAAATCCATCTTAGACAACATTAAATATCATCTAAAACAAATGGCAACTAACCATATTTATGCATGCATACTTGAAAAAGGAAATAAAATAATTATTTGTTCTATAAATATGGATAATTATTTGTTCACCATTCTATTCTATTCCATTCATAACATTCAATATTAACTAATTATCATCAAACTCTTGTTGGCCTTTGCAAACACTCCCCACACATAAAAAGAATTATTTTTTTTTATAAACATTAACTTGAGTATTGTAGTATTTGTTTTTGTCATAATATTTTTTTTTGTAAGAGGACGATGCGCTTTTGTTATTCGAAGGAAAATACAAGTGTAAAGAGGTAATTACTTAGAAGTTTCAAATCAAGAAGCTTTAGCCTCAATCTCCATCAATAAAAATTTGAATTTAAAAATTTCAAGAATAGATGTTCTTTAATTTTTCTAAACAATTAAAATAACCTAAATACTCTTGTTTTATTTTGAAATTTTTATACCATTATTCTCATAACCTAACTTTAAAATATGTATCTATTAATTAGATAATTACACAATATTTATTAAAAGCTATAGTTAATGACCAAACAACCAAAAACTTTTGTTAGAAGCTAAAATAAATAAATAACTTTATTTAAAAAGTTATACAAAATATACCATAAATAGGGTTGTTTAAGCCTATTTATTATCTTCATTGGCTATTCTTACAAACTAAACCCACTTTAGTCTATTGGTAGGTTAAGTTGGGCCTATGTTCTAAAGATACAAATAGAGTGATATTCATTAAGTTCACCAATAAAAGAGGAATTAACAGTTTAGTCACTGCTTTTTTTTTTTGAAATACTTATTATATCTTAACTTTTTTTTTTAAGTATTCAGTTTATCTTCATTGTTAAAAAATTAATATTTAAATTGTACTATTTTTAAAACAGTAAGATAAATAAAATATGAAATCTTTTTTTTATCATGATTAGACATATTATTTTATTTTATTATTTTAAAAAATGCACTCATAAATTATTGTTAATATTAAAGACTAAACTGAGTATTTCAAAAAAAACTCAAGAATCTAACTTATAATTTAAAAAAAAAAAAACCTTAAGTACTAAACTGACAATTTCTTTCAATAAAATACTGCCAACATAAATATCAAACACAAGAATAATTAAGTAGTTATATTTATTATGGCAATTTATTTTGTTGTACTTTATAATTAAATATTATATTTTTTTTATTTGCTTCTAATGATAAGATGGGAAGCACAAATTTTGTAGTTCAGGATCTGGAATTTAATTCATAAAGTTGGGATATGTATGAAAAAATTTGACCCCCAAAGTGTGAGAGATCCAGCAAGCAGCCAAGTGTCCTTCACTTTATTAGGTTCTTACTTCATATCCCACGAATAAGGAATTCTTTCTCAACCTATTATCACAATAAGATTAAAAAAAAGAAGAAGATAATAAAATTATACACAATTATTATACTCAAATTTTTTAAAAAAACGTGAGGCGTTCCCTAAAGTTGTTTTCTTCTTTGATTTTTTTAAAATTATTTATTACATTTTTTTAAAAAAATTAAAAAAAAAATATTAAACTAAAATAATAAATAATTCTTTTTTAAAGAGGATAAATAAATAGTACTAAAAAACTCAAGGAGAAAGTGATATATAAATCTTAATATACAATATTGAAAGTTGTTGGGGAATAATTTTCGGCCTAAAAGGGAAGGCATAACTCTTAACTTCAAGAATGAGGTGTGAGAGAGGATGAGAAAATTAAAGTTCTTAAGCCTCCAGTTGCTAAGGGCTGAAATTGTGGTTATACTAGTGATGGATTTTTGAAATAGTATTGAAAAGTGGTTGAACCCTGAATTATAGTGGGGTTGATTGAGGGCACCTAAGGGTACTTGAGGAGCACAACATAATAAGGTTAGGGGCAGATGTTGATGGGGTGGCTAGCGACGGCTCTCCAATGCTCAAGTCAGGTAAAAATACTCTAGAAAGTATTCTCTAAGGTTAATTTACCCAAAAGAAAGTGAAAAGAGTTTATAGAGAAGTGAGAGAGTTTAGTTTTTAGAGAGAGAGAAGATAAATTTTGAATTTTTACCCAAAGTCTTTTATTCTCTTTGCATTTTAGAGTCTTAACTTAAGCTTGAAGGGTGTCAGCTGAAGAATTTCACTAAAGTTTGACACGTGGCGAACCACTAGTAGTGATTAGCCCCTGTTATAAAGGGCATTTTGGAGATTTTTACTTGGAGCGACATATGAGTTATTTCAGTCTTCTCCGACGTATGAAGTATTAGGTATATTTTGATTGGCTGCTTTTGAACTTGTTAGCTTGGAGTTGGTATGGACTGAGTAGCCCTGAGGGCTACTAAGGGTTTTTTGACACTGTTCCCCTGTACTTGGCAAGAATAGTGCTGAACTATTCACTTGCTGTAGATAATCTCTACCTGTAATGTTAGTGGCATTAGTTGTGGTATAGGTGTTGAGCATTGTTGATATGGCATTCGATGATTTGCTACTGAGGAATTTTCTTATCTCATCTTATCTTCTAGGTCTAACAGCTAACTGAGATGGCACCCAGGTACTTCTTTATTGGACCTTGCTAGTGACGTGGTGTGTACTTGCTTAGGCTGACGTGGCACTTGCCTATTAGGCCTTTGGAGATTTTTCTCATAACTTTATCTCTAAGTCAGATAACTAGGTACTCCTCTAATAGGTTAGATACCGATGATATGGCAAAGCCTAAGTGGTGCTGATGTGGGCAATGTTAATCGGCTCATACTGATATAGCAGATGCCTGAGTTTGGGTGACGTGTTCCCTGTTACCATAATTAAATGGTGACATGTGGTAGGGTCTAGGTACCTCTATATGGGTTTCATAGGCCAAGTTATGGAGGCTTAAGTGTCTTGATCTAGGCTCAGTTCTATTAAGATAGTCTTCTCTGGGCTAGGTATCTAAGAGACTTAGGGCTTAAGTGTTGGAATTGGCTCCATTTGGCTGGGCTAAGTGTCACTATTTTTTATCCTCAACATCACCCCCCTAGTTCCTAGTGTTGAGGTGAGGAGGTAGTAGGAACTAGATCTTGTAAGTGACACTTGGCACACTTAACTAAAGGTCTTCTCAGCTCTCTCATTTTTTTTTGAAATGTTCATTTTTAGTGGGAAAGTTCCCGCCTCTTTTTGTTTTCTAGAAATTGTCAGGGGTAATTTTGACCTCTTCTGAAGCTGGTGGGGGCAAGGTGATATTTTTGCTCTAGTCATGTGACTAAAGAGGACTTAATCGTGGCCCTTACCACATCAGGTTATGGAATACGCCATCCCATTGGCTGGCTGATATGTGGTAGCATTTGAGGATGGTGGTTTTGAAATGGACGGTTGTGATCTCCTTACCTTTTTAATTTCTCATCTGCCCCCCACTACCCCCTCATTATTAAGTGCAGTTACTTAACTCCTCTAAAATGTTTACTTTTTCTCATTCACCTTTTATATTCTTATCTTTTTCTTAGAGCAAGTTCCTTACTCAAGCATTACGGTTACATGTTTTTTTAAAAAAACTTTCGAGGTGAGTGAGAGCTCTTTTCATGCTTCTCAGCACTTGGCCCTTTTTCACTTACTGTTCTTATATTGTTTTTGTTCTTCACTGTGCTGAATACGCATAACCTTTTACAGGTATAACACTCTGAGATCCTTCAAAATTGATCTACTCACGAGAGTTGCTGCTTTGGCTTTTAGGAGGTAAGAACTTCTCACATTCTTTTTTTCTTGTTATGATTATTTTTTCCCATGTATTTACTTGCGGTTGTGTGGCCGTTGGAGGTGTTTGAGAGTTGAAACTCAAAGGTTAGTTGTGATTATGTAGAATGAAATGAGCTTAAAGGATTAGTGATACTAGTAGTAGCGAAAGCAATATGTGGGAGGAAAATAATGGAGACGATTCTACAAAGAAAATAGGATAGGGATCCATCGTTGTTCCCAACCAAGAAATCTCTCTGTCTGACCCTTTAGTTACTGATAGGAAAGGGAAAATGTCATCTAAACCCATTTTTTTTCCACATTTAAAAAAGCCTGCTTTCAAAGGTTCTTCATCCTTTATACCGAGAAGTGATGCCAAACCTCCTGGTTCTAAGTCTCATGTACCCCTTGCCAGAGCACTTTGAAATGACTAAGGCTAACCTGACCTTTCTCAGGGCTCGATTTAGGATCCTTTTATCTGTTACCCTCAGAATCTTTTGCCTGAAGACTTCTTGGCTTTCCCTCATGAGGGGGAAGTGGCAATGTTTGAGGAATTTTCGGTTCTAGAACTCAGACTCCCTTTATAGCCTCAGTTTAGGAAACTTTTAGTTGTATTAGATATTGCTCCTGCCTAGCTTACTATTGCAGCCTAGAGATATATCATAGGCTGTCATATACTTTGGAGAACTTTCAAGAATCGTTTTTGTTTGAGAAGGAATAGTCTAGTCGAGGAAACATATTATGTTAGTTTTTGGGATAGGAACAATAACCCTATCAGTGAGTATAAGCTCCAATGTGACTGAAAGAGGCACTGGTTTCTTTGTTGAAGGAGATTGAGGATCCTCGGCTAAGGTAGGCTGTTAACTAAGGGACATCTACTCCTACTTTGCTTCCGAGGGTACAGTCTTCTAGCCTTTCTAGTTCTTTTATTTTCTTTTAAGTCATTCTTGCCTTGTTTATAGAGAACTAGTGGTATGGTATTGCTCTTACTTTTTTGTGTTTGTGTTTGATTGGTTTTCAGTGCACTACTGATAAGGGCAAAATTATCATATATTTTTTCATGTTTTTATTATTGATATTTTATTATTTTATGAGAATAGATGGCTATTTATGTGCATTATTGTTATTTATAGGGACTTGAACGAAATTTAAAGAAAGAACGCAAAAGGAGCGAAAACATGGACTAAAATGCAAAGTTTTCAAATTATGAGTCCAGCGCCCCCGCGCCACAAGTATTATCGCCCCAGCTCTGAAATAGTGATCGAAATAAGAAAAACGACCTGCTTAAGTCGCGTCTAGCGCCCCAGCGCCGAATAGTCACCGCGCCAGCGAAGATCCATTGCCCCAGCGCTATCAACATACCGCGCCAGCGACGATACATCACCCCAGCGCTATAAAAATACCGCGCCAGCGGTGAAGCCGTTTTCATGTAGCGCCCTAGCGCCAAGATCCCACCGCTCCAGCGGTGAAGGCTTTTTACGCGTCGCCCCAGCGACAACTGCATAGCGCGCCAGCGGTAGTGCGAGTCCTATCCGATGAGAATTGAGATTTTCAAGCTCAAATCAATCCCTATAAAAAGCCACTCGTTCCCAGCCTTCAAAGAAGAATCCAAAACGACCTAAGAGCACCAAGAATACAGAGCACGAGTCTTGGTGAGCGATAGGAGCTTAATTGAAGCAACTTTAGAGAGAGATACAAGACGTTCTTCGGCATCAAGAGTTTAGAGGCAGCGCAATTAAGAGCAATTCGACCTCTATATCGGTTTGCTAATAATTGTATCATGATTTATAATTATTTTTACTGCTGTTCTCTTGTAGCCATGAGCTAACTTATTTTTTAGGGTTAATATTTGAACTCAATATGTGTGCTTAATTGTCATATCTTTTAGTATTTAATAAACTTAGTCATTTATTATTTAAATTACTTGTGTTTAATGCTTCAATATATCTGGCCAATATATGGTGAATGAGTTGGTAATATTTTGATAAACTTGGAAAAGGAATCAATATATTTAGACCTAGGTAATTTGATGCATGATTGTAGAGTAACATTCAATGTTGCATATGCAAGTTTCAACTTAGGATAGGAATATACCTAATTGGCATGTATGATCAATAAGACCTAATCTTAATGAATCTTAATTTATTACAAGTACCATAGGAATATAGGTATTTGGTAAATTAGGGTATACTTGCATGACCTTGGAAGAGGCTTGTGAATACATTAGCGTCTTGATCAATAATAAAGACTAAGTGAGTTAAATATTAGAGGATTAATCATTAAAAAGCATATTGAGGGATAATATTAATCCTAGGTTTTCTCTACGTTGCTATATTTAAATCTCATTGCTTTGTGTTTTTACTTTTATATTTTCTACATTCATTCTTGAATTTTTATTTTTTTGAATAATTATTAGGAAGACATAATTTTAGTAATTGGTTAATAAGAAGAAATTATCCCTGTGGGTTCGACATCCGACTTATTTAGTCTCTTTATTACTTGCATACGATAGTGTATACTTGCACTTAATTTATGATATAGAAATATCGCATCAAGTTTTTGGCGCCGTTGCTGGGGATAATTATCTACTTTTTCACCAATATTAATACCAATCTTTCTAGTTTTTACTTCAGAATGTTTTATTTTTTTAATTTTTTTAATTTAGTTTTACTTTCTTTTTTACGAGGTACATGCGAAGATCGAAAAGTGAAGACTTGATTTCTTTTGATCTAGAAATTGAAAGAACCTTACGAAGAATTAGAAGAGAGCAAAATCAAGTCAACACCATAGAAGATCAAGTACCAATTGCACCCAACAATGAAGGAAGACCACTAAGGGAGTATGTTGTTTCCTTAGTGAATGGAATCTATTCGAGCATTCAAAGACCAACTGTTCAAGCTAATAACTTCGAGATCAAGCCAAGCACAATTCAAATGCTCAAGGATTCGGTACAATTTGGTGGACTGCCCAATGATGATCCAAACATGCACATTATCAACTTCTTGGAGATATGTGACACATTTAAATACAATGGGGTGTCCGATGATGCAATTCGACTAAGATTGTTTCCCTTTTCCTTGAGAGACAAGGCAAAAAGTTGGCTGTTATCACTTCCATCTGGATCTATAGCTACATGGGATGATCTTGCACAAAAGTTCCTCGCCAAATTCTTTCCACCTGCTAAAACTGCCAAGATGAGGAACGACATCACATCATTCCTACAACTAGATGGAGAATCTCTTTATGAGGCATGGGAGAGATACAAGGATATGCAAAGAAAATGTCCTCATCATGGAGTTCCGAAGTGGTTGCTTGTACAAACATTCTACAATGGATTAGCCGGTCAATTCATAACAATAGTAGATGCTGCAGCTGGAGGAGCACTTATGAATAAATCCACTGATGAAGCTTATGATCTACTAGATGAGATGGCATCCAATGCCTATCAATGGCCCACCGAAAGGTCCACCACAAGAAAGATCGCTGGACTACACGAAGTAGACACCTTGACCACATTATCTGCTCAAGTCAACCTCTTGATCAAACAATTAAGCAACTTGGGAGTTAATGCCATCAAGAGTCAACCTATCACTTGCGATTTCTGTGGAGGAAATCATGCTAATGGACAATGCATGGAGACTGCTCAATATGTAGGGGACTTCAACCGCAACAATCCTAACTCTAATTTTTACAATCCTGGATGGAGAAATCACTCAAACTTCTCATGGAGCAATAATAATCAAGGACAGTATTCTAAAGCTCCTCTTGGCTTCCAAACGCAAATTCAACAAGAGAAGAAACTAGACATTGAAGACATGCTCCTGCAATACATGAAAAAAACAGATGCACTCTTTCAAAGTCAAGCAACTTCACTTAGAGCCTTGGAAAATCAAGTAGGGCAGCTCGCAACAGCAATAAACAATCGCCCTCAAGGAACTCTACCAAGCAACACTGAAGTCAATCCAAAAAGAAGTGTAGAACAGTGCCAAGCCATCTTCTTAAGAAGTGGTAAAGTCTTACATGACAATACTCCTCAACCACAGCTTTCAGAGATGATAGAGAAGGAAAAAGAAACAGTGGTCCAGCAAGATGACGTGCAACCATATAGACCACCTATACCATTTCCTCAGAGATTACAACAGCTAAGAAGTCAAGAGAAAAGTGCTGAAACGCAGAAAAGCATAGAAAAAGGTATTCAAGTGCAAGAACAGAAAAGAGAAAATGCAGCAAAAGATACCAATAGCAACCCGCAGAAGCAACCTACGCAGTCATTCACTCCACCACCTTCATTTCCTCAGAGGCTGCAAACGAAGAAACTAGATAAGCAGTTTTCAAAATTTCTTAATGTTTTTAAGAAATTACATATTAATCTTCCTTTTGCAGATGCACTGGAGCAAATGCCGAGGTATGTGAGATTTATGAAGGACATCCTATCAAAGAAGAGAAAAATAGATGACTTCGAGACTGTGGCCCTGACGGAAGAGTGTAGCGCCATCCTCCTAAAGAAGCTACCTCCAAAGCTCAAAGATCCTGGGAGCTTCACCATACCATGCTCAATTGGAAATTATGATTTTGGGAAAACACTTTGTGATCTGGGAGCTAGCATCAATCTTATGCCATTGTCCGTGTATAAAAAGTTGGGACTGAAAGAAGTCAAACCAACAAATATCACATTTCAGTTAGCAGATCGTTCTCTCACCTATCCTAAGGGATTAATTGAAGATGTGTTGGTTAAGATCGATAAATTCATCTTCCCTGCAGATTTCATTGTTTTGGATATGGAAGAAGATAAGGAGATCCCAATCATCCTTGGAAGACCCTTTCTAGCCACTGGAAGAACAATTATTGATGTGCAAAAAGGGGAGTTGACCATGAGAGTACAAGAGGATACAGTCACTTTTAAGGTCTTCAAGGAGATCAAATTACCAGCTGAAAATAAAGACTGTTTCTGCATTAATGTGGTGCATCCAAGCGTTAAGCAAATTAAAGATATGGAGACATTGGATCCTCACATCCAAAAAAGAGCATTGAAGCATAGAAAGGCAAGAGAGAAGAAGAAAAAGCAGCATCACGACGAAGCAAGCAAAGAGAAAGAAAAGGAAGAACCATTTCCCCGGTCTAAGATTAAAGTCTTTCCAGAGAGACATAAGGAGAATGCAACAAAAGATACTGCCCGAGATTTAATTGCAAAAATATGGAAACCGAAAAAGAAGAAAGCCAGCAAGATCACTCACACAAATGCTTCCACCAGCATCTTTGATCCACCATAAGAAAATATGAAGTCTCGTCAAGCCGATGACGTTAAATCAAGCGCTACTTGGGAGGCAACCCAAGATATGTATTATTATTATTAATATTATCATTTTTCTTCTTTTTTTTTTCAGCACAAAAAAAAGGGGTTCAGCGCTCCAGCGGAATAACATGGCGCGGCAGCGACAGAAAAATCGAGACACCACCGCCCCCGCGGTACACGCAGCATCGCGCCAGTGCAAATTCCAGTATCTGTCCCAAAAATTGCCTAAGCGCTAGCGCGACATCAATTCATCGCGGGCGCGCCACTATATCGCTCCAGCGGTGGAACCTCAACGCTGCAGCGAAAGACAGAAGATGAAAAAGCCATTACTCCAGTTCACCGCCCCCGCGCTACATGTCGTGGCGCGCCAGCGCCACTACAGTTTTGAAAAATTATGATACCATCATGGCGCAGGAGCGATACAGGGATTATAGCCGCAGCGATATTCAGAGCGGGCGCGATAAGAAGATTAGCGCCGCAGCGCTACTCAGAGCAGGCGCGATACATGATTTATCGGCCCAGCGATACACAGAGCTGGAGCGATTCGTAGTGTATAGCCTCAGCGATATACAGCGCGGGCGCGAAGCTTGATGTACCGCTGCAACGATATTAAGCGCTGGCACGATAGAATAGATACCGCGGCAGCGCCACTACAGATTCAAAAATAAAAAAGGGCGTGAATAGGTACACAATCCACACCAATTCCTTTACAATCTCTTCACTTACTATATTCTTGTGATCAATCAGGTAAAGAACAGAATCATGGCACCAAAAAGGCAACGTAGTACAGCAAGCAGCAGCGGTAATGTCTACGATAGCACTCGATTCACTTCTACCAAAACACAAGCCCGGTATACAGACGCGGTCCTCAAGAAAGATTTTATTGCAGAACGAGGTTTTGATCTAGAAAATTTAAATATTCCCAGCATTGGAGACATGATCCGAGAGCGTCATTGGGAACAATTCTGTACACAGCCAGGGCACAGCATAGTCCCCATTGTACGTGAGTTTTACGCCAACGCAAGTGAGCGCGACAACTATGGGCGGGTATTTGTTCGAGGAAAGAGAGTAGCATTTGATCCCGCAACGATTAATGCTTATTTTGGGTTACCAGCAGAGATTGAGGATAATATGGCAGAACTCAGAAATAACCCAAACTACAAGGAAATCATTACTACTCTATGTACACCAGGGACGCAGTGGCATGTAATCAACAAACTACCTATGACATTCATGTCTCGCCATATGTATCTAGAAGTCAAAGCTTGGTATAGCTTCCTCGCAGCGAGACTCATGCCAATTTCACACACCAGTGACATCACCAAACTCCGTGCCATCTATCTTTTTGCCATCATAACTCATCGACCGCTTGACATTGGACGGATTATTTATGCAGAGATTTTGGCATGTTCCCGCATTAACAGCAGGTTATTTTTCCCATCCTTAATTACAGAGCTATGCGCACGGATCGGCGTTACTTGGGACCAGCGAGAGGAACGGAATGCCCCAGCCGCCGTGCTATCTACTCCTATCATTCGTCGGATGATTATGGCAAACCCACCCCCTCTTGAGGCTCCCCATCGTCCTGCTGCTGCTGCCGTTCGCCCGTTACCTGTCCATGAGCGCCTAGCTCAACTGGAGGCCCGCATGACTTCTATGGAGCGTACTTCCAACGCTACTTGGAGGTATTTAATCCAATGGACCCAGGCTACTGTCACATCCTTTGGACTCGATCCTTCGACTCTACCACAGCCTCTGGTGATCCCTTCACCTCCACCATCGCCAGACATTGATTTTGAGGACCTTCTCTTTGACCCCAGCAATCTTGGATGATTATTTTTACAGGGAAGTTTTGGAATTTTGTTCATTTTTTCTTCATATGGGGGCCATGTTTCAGTTTAAATGTGGAGGGGGAAATATTTCTACACTTTATGTTCGTGCTGCTTCATATGTTTTAGTTAAAACCCTATGTAAAAAAAAAAAGTTATATTTTTATTTCATATGTGTTTTGTTTATTTTTATTAGGCTTTGATAAGATGATCATTAGTCTATGATAAGAAAAAGAATACATCGTTGAATTTATTTTTACACATCCACAGGGAATGATAAGTACTTGAGACAATTTTAGTTATCTAAGTTTAGGAACAAGTTCGACCTTATTTATAATCACCAATTTTTTGAGCACTTATTAAAGTATGAATAGTTATAACTATTACTTAGAGATACTTATGTTTTAGGGAGTACACTACAGTCTCGAAGACCAATACTCTAGAACTTGTCTTTAGTTACTACTTGAGGCGAAATTCTAGAAAACACATGAATAGGGAAATGACATTAGGCATCTTTGGACCGATTGAGCCTTTCTAGCCTAACTTTTATTGTATATTTATCTCTAGTACCCTATTTTGAGCCTAATTACCCATTCTTTGGTTTAACCACATTACAAGCCAAGACTTAAAGTTTACTTATCTAGAAATTTGCCCGTAACACCATAAACCTTGCATTTACTTAGAAATACTCTTGAAAGGAAAAGGTTGTGGTGATATGAGAAAAATAAGTTTGGGTGGTAATTATCAATCTAAGTTTGGGGGTATTCCAAAAAAAAAAAAGTAAAATAAAATACCCCCAACTTAAGAAAGAAAGAAGAAATTCTTTGAAAAATAAAAGGTTGAAAAGAAGGATGGGAACACAATAAGTTTGGGGGAAGAGATAATACAAGGAAAAGAAGATCAAGAGGTTTCTAAGTAAAATCTAAGTGTTCATGGTGTGAATTGAACTTCATATATTTATACTTTTATCCCACCTTGACCTTAGCCTTACATTACAAGCTAAGTCCTAAATAGATCTCTAGACATGTGATTTTCTACATTAGTGGAGAGTGGTAATAAAGACAAGCTTATAGAAGTGTCATTATACAAATAAAATGTCGAGACATCATCTTTTCTGTACAAACTAAAGTATAAAGTAAATCAAAGTATGATTTTCGCTATTTGCTTGCTGCTTGCATACACATATATGGTGATTATTTATGAGGAAGGATGAGGGACTAAATGAAGATAATTAGAATTGTCAATAGCTATTTGTCTACTTTAAGGATTTGTACTATTTCGTCAGCCTTTGAGACAATGATTTTGATCATCTTACTAGTATTAGTATATTTTGTTTTGTTAAATGAGTCAAGTATAACCCTTTGTTTCTCTCTTAGTTTTATTTTATTACTTGAGGACAAGCAAGTATTTAAGTTTAAGAGAATTTGATAAGGGCAAAATTATCATATATTTTCTCATATTTTTATTATTGATATTTTATTATTTTATGAGAATAGATGGCTATTTATGTGCATTATTGTTATTTATAGGGACTTGAACGAAATTTAAAGAAAGAACGCAAAAGGAGCGAAAACAGGGACTAAAATGCAAAGTTTTCAAATTATGAGTCCGGCACCCCCGCGCCACAAGTATTGTCGCCCCAGCTCTGAAATAGTGATCGACATAAGAAAAACGACCTGCTTAAGTCGCGTCTAGCGCCCCAGCGCCGAATAGTCACCGCGCCAGCGAAGATCCATCGCCCCAGATCTATAAAAATACCGCGCCAGCGGTGAAGCCGTTTTCATGCAGCGCCCTAGCGCCAAGATCCCACCGCTCCAGCGGTGAAGGCTTTTTACGCGTCGCCCCAGCGACAACTGCATAGCGCGCCAGTGGTAGTGCGAGTCCTAGTCCGATGAGAATTGAGATTTTCAAGCTCAAATCAATCCCTATAAAAAGCCACTCGTTCCCAGCCTTCAAAGAAGAATCCAAAACGACCTAAGAGCACCAAGAATACAGAGCACGAGTCTTGGAGAGCGATAGGAGCTTAATTGAAGCAACTTTAGAGAGAGATACAAGACGTTCTTCGGCATCAAGAGTTCAGAGGCAGCGCAATTAAGAGCAATTCGACATCTATATCGGTTTGCTAATAATTGTATCATGATTTATAATTATTTTTACTGCTGTTCTCTTGTAGCCATGAGCTAACTTATTTTCTAGGGTTAATATTTGAACTCAATATGTGTGCTTAATTGCCATATCTTTTAGTATTTAATAAACTTAGTCATTTATTATTTAAATTACTTGTGTTTAATGCTTCAATATATCTGGCCAATATATGGTGAATGAGTTGGTAATATTTGATAAACTTGGAAGAGGAATCAATATATTTAAACCTAGGTAATTTGATGCATGATTGTAGAGTAACATTCAATATTGCATATGCAAGTTTTAACTTAGGATAGGAATATACCTAATTGGCATGTATGATCAATAAGACCTAATCTTAATGAATCTTAATTTATTACAAGTACCATAGGAATATAGGTATTTGATAAATTAGGGTATACTTGCATGACCTTGGAAGAGGCTTGTGAATACATTAGCGTCTTGATCAATAATAAAGACTAAGTGAGTTAAATATTAGAGGATTAATCATTAAAAAGCATATTGAGGGATAATATTAATCCTAGGTTTTCTCTACGTTGCTATATTTAAATCTCATTGCTTTGTGTTTTTACTTTTATATTTTCTACATTCATTCTTGAATTTTTATTTTTTTGAATAATTATTAGGAAGACATAATTTTAGTAATTGGTTAATAAGAAGAAATTATCCCTGTGGGTTCGACATCCGACTTATTTAGTCTCTTTATTACTTGCATACGATAGTGTATACTTGCATTTAATTTATGATATAGAAATATCGCATCAACTACTGGCTTAAGGACCTAAAGCTAACCCTTCTTACTCAAAAGAAGGTTGTTCTTGTTTATAAAATATTTTCTGAATCTGCTGTCGATGACTCAGATGCGCTAAATGGGGTGAATCTGAAAGACATTGGGCTAATAGATCTGCCCTCTGCTGAAGCTCTTAAGATGGGTAGGTGACTTATTTTCCCACTATTTTTGTTGTTATAATACTTGTGTGGTGGTACTAGTTTTGTAGTGCAACCACTAATGGTCTTTTTGGATCTTTGTAGGTGTTTTTTGACTTTTTCTTTTATTGTTCGTTTTAAGGCTGTTAAGAAGCTAGCCAGTGATGACTGGATGAAGGGCTTAATGAAAGACTTGCCTAGCCCTCCTCAGCCTCTTGGTCCTTGTGTTCCCATTGGTGAGAGCTTTGCTGCTTATCTCTTATTCAAATCTACTAGTGTAGGTCTCTCAAGGATTAAGAAAAGGAAAGCGCATGAGTTTAGTCAGATCAGCGAGCCCTTTACAAGCTGACGATCTGAGGCCTCAATTCAAGAAGAAGGCAGGGTATTTATTCCCTAACCTACAGTAGGCCATAGAGGCTGCCCCCCCTCCCCCCTTTCTGAGTCAGCTGAATCGATTTCTTGGCAGGACTCGTACGATATTATAACCAAAACCATTGGCCAAGCTCATGAGGTATATAATCTTGACTCCCCTTATTGAATTTTATGAGATACTCTGTGTTGCTTAGTTATCATATGATTTGGGCTATTCGTTGTAGGTGGCCCTGACCTTGGGAGAGCACATAAAGGTGCTGGGAAAGGCACTGAGTGGCAGCGTAGGACTTTGAAGTACTGCAGACGACCTCGAAGGTTATTGAGGAGAAAAAAAAAACACCATAAGTAGAAGCTCAATTAGATTATTGTAGAGCTAGAGAATTTGAGATATAAGAAAATTGTGTTGGAGCTATTCAACCAGGAGCTTATGGGGACAAACATTGAGCTGAACAATATCGTGGACTTGTTAGAGCAAAGGCTTAGGGAACAATACCGTGGATAACTACGCATATTAAAGACCTTTCATAGTCTAACCGATAAGTGTCATTGGGTATAGTCTGATTCTTATGAAGTTCAGTGTGTGTAGATATGAGATCCGTCAACTTATATGAGTGAGTTATATATCCCTATGCTCCAAGAATTGTGTTTCAAAAAGTTTTTTGGCCAAAAGCATATACCCTAGAAAAGAGTTTTCTGTAGGTTGTAAAAGAGTTTATGAATATTATTTTTCAAAATACAAATTTGGAGATAAGTTCACGATTTAATAGATGGGAATTTGACAGTACTGATCTATATCCTCACTCTTCCAAGATATAGGTGACGGAAGGACTATACGTTTGCGCTATAACCTCAACTTGTATGGTCTAACACGATGATTTGTAATATATGTGACGTGTGCATGGGGCATTGATCAAGAACTTATGAAATATTCCATTTAACAAATCGGGCGTGGACTTAGAGAGTTCTGTAATAAAGTATACTCGTTATGCACTGGGGCAACGTACTGGATTGAATTGTTCAATCCATTAATATCCAACATGACCACATGATGTGTGTGTGTGTGTGTCCGTATGTAAGTGTTAAATACATTAATTAGTTAATAATTATTGTCTACTAATTATATAATGACACCTGGTGCATTATGAGTCATTGGTTGAGTTTATCCAAATGTGTGGTATGGTGAGACCCACTAGAGGGTATACTTGGTAACCATATAAGAAGGGCAAAATGATAATTTTACACATTGATTATTTAATAGTTAAATAATCAATATATTTTATTATCATATGATATGTTATAATATTAATATATATATACTTGGTTGCCAATAATATATATAATATTATTATATTATGTAGAAATGATATGTGTGTTAAATTGAGAAAACAATGTGACGTGAGAAGCAAAAAAAAAAAAAAAGATGAATTGTTTTGCTATTTTTGAAACAACATGGCTGACGACTTTGTTGGAAAAAAAATGAAATGTTCATTTTGTTTACTTGGTTGGCTAAGTGATGGAAGAAATGAGAAATGAGCTTGAGTTTTGATTTTAAGTATTAAAACAACAAAACAAAGGTTTAAAACTAGTCATCTTCTTCTCCAAATTTTGGTTACCATGAAAACATTGGATTTATTTTTGTAATTCAAGTGTTGAATAAATTAAAAATAAATTTATTGTTTAAAATAGTCTAAGTGTTATACTATAGAGATTAAGAGTTAATATCGTGATTTAAGTGTTAAACCAGTGTTAAAAAAAAATAATATTGCTATTCTAACGACTCAAGCTCATCTCGTTAAGTTCTAGAATTGCCAACAAATTCATTTCAGGCAATACTCCAGCTTAAAATATACCAAAGACTTGTGAGGTAAATTCTCAATCATAATATTAATATGATTAATATTTTATTTTATTCATTATTATAATAGAACAAAATTTATTGTGTTCATTACTTTAGGAAATTAGATTTTTAGCTTCTGCCGCGTATATGATTTTGTATGAGATACATGAATTGCATATATACGTAAATTTTATATGATGAACACAAATCACATGCACACACCCAATACGGTTTGGAATCGTAAACACACCAACAGGTTTCATAGTAATGGCATAACACTTCCTAACTACTAGTTGATCATCTTTCATAGTGGAAACCTCCCTATTGATTGAGACCTTCATAGCTAGGTGATATTTGGAGATAATGGCCCAAGCGGCCATAAAAAAAGATTAACCCAAAATCACATTGTAGGCACTTGGCTGGTTTATGACCAGAAAGTTAATCATATGAACCATAGAGTTTGGAGCACTACCAATGAAGACAGGAAGGGTGATGGATCCAAGGGGTAATATGCTATCCCCCCATGAATCCTACCAACGGAGTAGAGACATGTGACAGTTTGGGGAAGTCAATCCCCATTCTGTTCAGTACATCTTTGTAGATTACCTCTACTGGGCTCTCTGTGTCTACCATCACATGGGCGACCTCATTGGTGCCTATCTTTAGTGTGACAAGAGCATTATCATGGAAAAACACAACTCCTCGAAAATCTTCCTCGGTGAAAACAATTGGAGTATATGGGAGAACTGGCTCAAGGAGAGATAGGTGATTCACATGTATCGATATTTCCTCTACAATGTCCCTTCTGGTCTTATGGGTGTAATTCCTTATTACCTTATTAAAGGTTTTTGCCCTAGTAGAACCTCCTGAGATTACACTGACTTTAGGGCCATTCTTCTGTGTGGGCCTCTCTAGAGCTCCTCCTTCACCCTTAGGTCAGCTTCTTTGCTTAGTGTCTGACTTGCTCTGAGCATTTCTCACCTCACTAAAGAACTCCTTCAGTTGGCTGTTTCTGATAAGTGCTTCAATCTGCTTCTTTAACTCGAAGCAATCAGCAGTGTTGTAGCTGTACCCCTCATGCAAATTATAGTACTTCCATTTATTCCTTTGATTTAGTCTGTTCTTCATAGGAGAGGGTTTCTAGAGCCCCACTTTGTTTCAGATGGCGAAGAAAATGTTTTCTCTTGATGTATTCAGTAGGCTGTAGGATTGGAAATGTGAGACCTCTAGACTATGTTGTTGGCTCAGCTGACTGGGCTAAGTGGTAAGAGAGGCAACCTTAGGGGGACTAAGTGTTCCTTGAGGCGCGGTTTAGTTAGTGAGGACTGAGGCACTGTTACGATTTCAGCTCACCTGACTCTTTCTTTGGTCTGTGAACTGTCTCTTCCCTCTTCTTGTCTCTTCATTAGTGACTTTTCATCTATCTCGATCTACTTCAAAGTTCTAGCATAAGTCTTACCATAGTTTTTGGTTCTGACTCTTGGAAAGCAAACCACAACTTTCCGAGCCTGATGTTCTTTTGAAAGTTAATGAGTATCTCTTTGGTACTAAAAACACCAATGTCGGTGACTTTCTTATGAATTCTCTGCACAAAGTCTTTGAGAGGCTTATACTCTCTTTGTCTCATATACATCAAGGTGGAAGGATCATTGGGCCTGTCACGTGCATACTGGAATTGAAACATAAAAGTTACCATTAGCTGGTCAAAGTTACATACCAACTCTGGCTCTAAACTCTGAAACCAAGCTCGAGTTGTTCCACATATAGTATGGGGAAACATGTGGCACATAACATCTTCTTTCACTCCTTGGATTAGCATATGGTTCCTGTAGGGTTCCAAGTAAGCTATTAGGTCAGTCTTTCTTTCATAGCTGGCAATTTGTGGTATCCTAAACTTTGGAGGTAACCGTGCACTCTTGATCCCTTCTGTAAAAAGAGATCTAGCCTCTACTACTAGGCTAGGATTAAGGGCAACATCTTTTGCATGGTGAGTGTCCTCTAGGCCTTGTTAAAGCTTGTTAACCTTCTTCAGAAGCTTGGCTGTGATGGTACTCACCTCGACATCTTCTGCTTCTTTGTGGGCCTAACGCTTGACATTGAGGGAATCTCAAAGGTCACTCATAAGATGTTGCTTCGGTCCTCTCTCCCTTACATTCCAGAATCTACTTTTGGTAGTTGAGAAAAGCTCTCTATAGGTATGAGACATCAATTTGCTCTTATTGGCTTGTCCACTCTGCCTAAGCTCTCTATAATAGTGGCTCTTAGACTGTTTAGGCTGAAAGCGGGCATGAGCAGTCTGAGTTGGCTCACAAATCATTCTCTCTCTTTTTCTTTGACCTCCGGCAACATTGGTCATCGTACGACGTAGTTCTTCAGCAAATGTTTCAAACTACTTCTAGGTAACTGGAACGTCTCCATTAGGCACCCCACATGGTGAGCTTGAGGTGTTTCCTTGAGTGTTTTTAAGAAACCTCTACATGGGTTCTTCCAAATCTTCAGGCACTCTCTTAACAAGTGGGTTTCTGGGCATGGCCCCAGTATCTCTTAATGTTTCAGACATGGCGAAGGCCTTGTATGCACCCTTAGCTGGTCGAACTTGGTGTAATGTTTAAAAATAAGTTTTTCTTGGCTTCCCACAGAAGGTGCTAGATGTTGAGGGATGATTTTCGGCCTAAAAAGGAAGGCTCGGCCCCTAACTTCGAGTGTTAAGTGTAAGAGAGGATGGATAAGTTTGAGTTCTTAGGCCTCTAGTTGCTAAAGGCTAAAATTGTAGTTTTACTGGTGATGGACGTCTGAAATGGTGCTGAGAAGTGGTTGAACCCTGAACTGTGGTGGAGCTGATTGAGGGTGCCTGAAGGTACTTAAGGAGCACAACACAACGGGGTCAGAGGCAGGCGCCGGTGAGGTGGCTGGCGACCGGTCTTCGATGCTCAAGTTAGGCAAAAATACTTTGAAAAGTATTCTTTAAGGTTAACGTGCCCTAGAGAAAGTGAAAAAAGTTTAAAAAGAAGGGAGAGAGTTTGGTTTTCTAGAGAGAGAAGATGAATTTCGAATTTTTACCCAAAGTCCCTTACTTTCTTTGCATTCTGAAACCTTAACTTGTGCTTGGATGGTGCTAGCTGGAGAATTTTTCCAAAAGGTGACACGTGGCGAACTACTAGTGGCAAACAGTCCCTGCCATAAGAGGCATTTTGAAGATTTTCATTTGAAGGGACACATGAGTTATTTTACTCTTCTTTGACGTTTGGAGCACTAGGTATATTATGATTGATTGCTTTTGAACTTGTAAACCTAGAGTTGGTGTAGACTGAGTAGCCCAGAGGGGATTTTGACACTGTTCCCCTATACACGGCAAGAACAGTGCTGAACTGTTCACCTACTGTAGGCAGTGTTAGTGGCATCAATTGTGGTATAGGCATTGAGCATTGCTGATGTAGCATTCAGTGATTTGATCCTGAGAGATTTCCTTATCTCATCTTATCCCCTAGATTTAACAGCTGACTGAGGTGGCACCCAGGTGCTCCTTTATTAGACTTTGCTGGTGACATGGTGTGTACTTGTCTGGGCTGACGTGGCACTTACCTATTAAGCTTTTGGAGATTTTTCTCATAACTTTATCTATAGGTCAGATAACTAGGGTATTCCTCTAATAAATCAGATCCCAATGACATAATAAGGCCTAAGTAGTGCTGACGTAGGCAACGTCAATCGGCCCATATCGACGTGACAAGTGTCCGAATTTAGATAATATGTTCCCTGTTACCACAATTAAATGGTGACATGTGGTATAATCTAAATTCCTTTATATGAATTTTATGAGCTAAGTTATAAAAGTCCAAGTGCTTTAATCTGGGCTAAGTCCCACTGCAATAGTCTTTTTTAAATTGGATATTTAAGAGACTTAGAGCTCAAGTGCTAGAATAAGCTCCATTTAGCTGGATTAAGTGTTACTGTTTTCCATTTCTAACAAAAATTAATTTAGTTATTTTTGCTTCCAATAGTTTCAATTAAAAAAAAGAGAAAAAAAATAAAAAAATAAAAACCTTACCTTATATATTCTGACGGGACTAATACAATATTCAAAAGCAGAATTAAAATTTAAAATGAGAATGATTCCATTGTTAAAATTAAAAATTATATTAAATTAAATATTAATTATAAAGAGTTTTAGTATCAAACAAAAATTTTAAATAATTAAATTACAAAATTATTTATTTTAAATAATAAAAAGATATTATTAAATTTTAAAAAAAATATTAGAGGCTTAGGTGGTCATGGCCACCCTAAAACCCAATGAAGCTCTGCCCTGACAATATTAGTATGAAATTTGCATAAGCTCATGAAATTAGAATACTTAATTGATGGCTAACAAAAACAAAACCACGAAAAATAAAAAAGAAAGAAAATTGTTCATACAATATAACAGTAGTTGCCTCTGCAAAATCTTGATTAGTAATCACTTTTTAGATTACCCTCAACTCAAATCTGGAGGGATTCTAAATTCTTCAAATATAAAGTGACCTGTAAAAGTACAACACACACACACACACACATATGTCCAAACCTAACATAAAAGTACCAACGTTATTCTCAGGAAGTGATATGATGGGGATCACTTTTTATTTTCAAACAAAATCTTTTTTCAGAAAAGAGTGGCATGTTCATCAACACTCTTAATTTATTTCACCACAAAATTAAAACTTGTTGAAGTTTTGAATTTGATCATCTTCATCACCCTAAACCTGGATTTCAAGTCTTCACTTGTTATGTATGGCTTCAGGATCAATCATCAGCTTCTTGCCATATGAAAAGAAACTTCATAGTTTACTTATTATTACTATTATAATTTACACTTACGATATATATATATATATATATATATCTCCAGCCAATAATAGTTGCCTTATATACACTTTTTGCATGTTCAGTTGATGCTTCACCCAGCTGCTTCGCATTGGAAAGCTGCTCGAATTGCTACTATTAGGATCCTGTCACATGAAGAAAACGATTTGTTAAGAGACAACATGAGCAAAAATTTTGAAGAAAAAAATTTGATGAGCAAAAAGAATGACAAGTTTTGTTTCAATCATCATCCACCATATACAGAGTTAGGGTCTAATACCAGAGAGACTCCAGTTTCTCCAAATTAGCTCTGATTCCATATAAAAAAAATTGGAGTCTTTATATTTTGAATCTGACTGATTAAATAAGATACTAACTCTAATAAATATAAAAAAATAGAGTCTATCTCAATTACAATTGCGCCAAATTTTTTGTTAGACACACTAAGTTTCTTTTATTAAAATTTAAAATTTGATAACTCAACAAAAAGTTCAAAACTACAATCTATATATATATATATATATATAGCAATTAGATTGTACATTTCCTCAAAACACAATACAACTTCGATAAATAATGTAATCAATGTACATAAGTGCATAATAAGGTCATGAATTAAAGTTGGCACAAAGCAATTCTGCAAACTAGGGTTAATATATTATTGATTCTTATATAGATATTAATCTAGCTTAGTCAGGATTCACAAAACATAGCTAGTGTATGTGGTCATAGCATATGTCATAGGTCATGCTCGATTGTTGCTTATTGAATCGACAAGCTTATCCTTACCAAACAAGAAAGATGATATATATTAAAGTAGTTGTCAATAAATTAAGTAGCTAATTAACTCCATTTGTCATGCATGCATCATGGTCTGAGACTAAGGTTTTTCAATTTAACATATACATCATAATCAGCAAAAATATATTTGTCACCACAGCTTGATAGGAATAGTTCAGTATTTAATATTTTTACTGTGGAAAGATTTTATTTTAATTTTAATTTTTTTTTATATAACCCCACATAAAATCTAAATTAAAATTACTAGAAATTTAGGCATGCATACATACATATATACGTATATATATACATGTATACATGCATACATATGTCCGTATATATATACATACATATCAATTATAATTTTACATACATGTATCAATCACAAAATCTAGATAAAAATGACTAAAAATATATGTATGTTTACATACATACATACATATATATGAATCATAATTTAGTCAAACCAGTCTTCACATTTTTTACTAAAAATTTCTGTAAGCTACCTATTTAAGCTCAAATTTCTTTGATATTCAGAAGTTATTAGTCAAGTATTAGATTTTCTCTCCCAATAATCATCTCTTTTGCTAAAATTTTCAATTTTAGTACTAAGTAATATATATTGAGTTTTAAGAAATTTAATATTAATATTAAAATAGAAATGGAAAAAGTAAAAATAAAAGGGGTAAATTCTAAAGATATAATTCAACCATTAAAATTATGTATGTATGATAAAAAAAGATGTATGCTGAAGCTTACATGTATATGAAATGGAAATAGCAAAGCAATGGTAGATTGTAAAAGCACTATCCGTATAACTATTTCTCAAGATTATTTTTAGGAATAGGAGAGTTTGGTTAGATAATATGCAAGCTTCAATGACTAAATTTTGTAACACTACACTATCAATACAATGATTTAAACAACCAATAACATTGAAATTTTAATAAAGTTATAACAATATATGTATGTATGTATGTATGTATGCACGTATATATGTATGTATATATGTATGTATAAATGCTTTTTCTTTTAACCATTCAAGAATGTTAAAAATTAGTTCAAACTGTCACCAAGGCTGTTATGACTTAAGCTATTCTTCAATGGCCCTAATTCAAAAATTAAATCACATGTCCACAGTTGGATTATTGTATGAATTTTGTATTTTCGAATTACACAATTGCATAACTTATTATTTATGATGATTTAGATAATTACTTTTGTTGTAGTTATTCTTGTAATATTAAGTTAAAACCAAAGTGGCATTTTTGTTCCTATATTCTCTTTTTTTTTTTTGGGTGAGGGGTCGACATTAACAGCTGGGGTACTACTGAGACCAACTTTGATAATTAACACCAAAATAGAGGAATCCCACAAAGAATTGTCACAAAGGGACTGGACTACTCTCTATAATGTGAAGAATACAACCAAACAACTCATCACGTTGGTATTATGCATTCATCCTCCAAGCTAGATTCTCAATGACTTTTCTCTGCCCTAACCTGTCCCTAGACAGCCAGCCCTCAACAGGCTGCTGGCATTTTAATATCATTGATATAAACCAAGATATTACACGGATTAATGTTATGAAAGTAAGGAATTACTGAGACAAGCTAAATACAAACGTATTGACGAATGTCCAAACTTGAAGCTTTTTTTAAAGATGGAGACAATAATCCTATAATTGGAGACTATCCACTGATGAATTCTTCTACCCTTATCCTCACTTAGAAAAGATTTTGCAATCTTATAAAGAAGAAAACTATTTCCACGTAGGAGGAGAGAGAATACAAAACCATCACGTAGGAGGGATAATTTTTTTTTGTTCTTAGTTAAAGATTGGTATTTCGTACTATAACAACATCAAATTCTAATTAAGAGAGTTTTATAAGAGAAATATTGAGAATAATTTGAGACGTGGGGGAAAAAGACGAAGAAGAAGAAGAAGAAAAAGTCTTGAGGCCAATGAGATTTTGAAAACTTTTAGTAGTTAAGAGCTACGTGGATAAAAACAAACTAGTGATTTGATTGAACAAAAGGCAAGTATGTAGAAGAAATGTCTTTTTGAGGTGGTATATGAGAGGTTATTTGATCGAGTCTCAAAGTGTCAGCAAGGTATATGTATGTGGGGTTTTGGTAATTTAATTAGACGCGGGGAAAAAAAAAAATTGAATCAAAGAGAAAATTAAGAAGTTAGTGATTGGCTTTTTCCCAAACAGTGATGAAGAAATGAGCGAGGTTACTTGTCTCATACGTTATTCAAGTCCTCGTACAAATATGCATAAACATGATCAACTTTGTTCTACAAGCATATATGAATATGATACCCATTGCAAATAATAAGCCAAATGCTAGATAAGGACACGTGGCTCAACTTCCACCTTTTATCTTACCTGGCAACAAAGAACACGAAACAGCACATCAGTTAATCAAGCACAAAGAACATGAGACAGTTAATTAAGCTCATCTATGTAGGAAATCTAGTTGTGTAAATATATATTAAGCTAATGAGACAGCACACCCCCACCCCCCCCGGGGGTTGTCGCTGTTGCCATGCTGGTTGTTGTTGCTTTGATTTTGTTTTCATTATCGGGCTTTTGTTTCTGATTTCATTTCCTCCTCCCCCCAAGCAGCAAAAGCCAGCACTTCTTTAGAAAACTTTAGAGACTCTCCTTTAGTGTTTCGACACCTACCAATTTTATAATTTGACTAGCATATCGATTGACCCATCAAAAAATGGTCCATTTTTTTTTTAAATTTTTTTTCTCTTACTTGCTCATTTCCCTACTCGCTATCATGTACATTTCCATTTATTAGGGGGCACATTACTTAAATATATATATAGGCAAAATAGTGATATCTATGTACGTTACCTGATTATTTTACTTCTTGATTTGAAACTTCGCTTAGAGTGTTTTCTGATTTTTATCAACGGCCCAAACTGAGGGCAGCCTCAACGTCAAGCCTCCATGCAAACCCTCCACCGTCCATTAATCTGAACACATCACACGGAACCATCTTTGAGTCCTTCTCCTTCTGCCACGTGTACTGTAGCCTCACTTTGGTTGTAAATGAAGAGTACAACCTCGGCAACTTCTCTTTGATTACCAACCGAACCACTATCTCTATCCCCGGCCGCGGGGACGGCGAGCCGTTGTTATTCTCTTTCCTTGCTGCCGCCATCATAACCATCCTCTTGTACGCTTCATTCACCCAGAAAACCCTGTTCAAGCCGTCCGATATGAACCCTGGACACGTGTCCTTCTCCAGACTAATCTTCATTCTCTCAACGTCCGTACACCCTAACCCTCTCTCGACTGTTTCCATGCATGTGTCTGTCACGCTCTCCACCGTCACCCAAGACTCCGCCACCGCTCTCCTCCTGGACATCTCCACCGCCCGATCTAATCCATCAAACCCACCACTTTTGCCGTTGATCATCACCTGACCCTTGAAGTTTAACCAATTGGGTCTTGGATCTTCATTATTCTCATCAACTTTTGCACTATTTCTTGTACCCACCATGTGATCTAGATCATTGCTGTTGCACCATGGTTCTTCATTTGTAGATTTCTCAGGCAACAACTGTAGCGTCACAACGTTTTTGTTCAAACCATCTTCAGTTTCTTCAGTTGTAGAGATTTTATCATTGTTTTTGTTATTATTATTATTATTATTCTTTCTCTTGCTGTATCCATTATTCTTGCGAACCCTAACGTACTTTCTCTTAGATCTTTTGCCAGAAAGTAACAAGTTCTTGTTATCAACAAGCAGGTTACCTGAAACGGTGCTGTTGGTGACCGGTTTTGGAGCAATCGGCCGGAATCTGAGCATTGTACGATTGATTAACTCGTTATTATCCTGCCCAACACCGGCACATCTTCGCATGCACCACCCTTCTTTACCTTTTGCTTCCATTTTCCTCCGCCGCAACCACCACGTCCGGCGCTGCCGTTTTCCTTCTCTTTCTCTCTCTCTCTCTCTCTTTTACTTTATTTCTTTCAAAATATAACCCAACACATTCTCTCTCCGAGACAGTACTCAGGCGATAATCATAGCCCGCAGTACAGGTCATTAGGTGTAAAAGCAACACGTGTTTAGGGCAACACTTGCAAAACAGTGCTGAGACTTCATTGGCCAATTTGTTTTTCACCATGTGGGTCCCACTTAGAAAGCAGTGTACCCTGCATAATCGGAGCATTGGAGACTGGCCCCACTGTTCGGCCAATGAGAAACCACACGGTGTTCAGCACTGCCGAAAGCAAGGAACACGTGGCCTTCTCCAAGAGAATTAAGCGGAAAAAGGCCAAAAAGATATTTGGGCAGGTTCGAGATAGGGCACAGGTGGTTCTTTCTCATTAGCAGGCAACTTACATATTGTGTTTGCATTGGCCGAGACACTTTAACGTATCCCACGCTTCCGTTGGCGCGTGGCAATTGCTAGCGTTTACGTCCTTGGTTAAGAGTGGGTTCCGGTTGAGTGTTATCTATCTTATTTATGGTGATGGGAAGATGGGGACACGTGGATGGTCTGATTGAGACGTGTACTATGGCAAGATTTGAAGCGTCATCCGATTTCGAAGGACGATGGATTATTTGCCCCGGTCGCTTTCGTCATTAATTACTCGTATACCCCAATCAGATTTCGTGTTAGTTCATAAGAGAGCCATTAGTATCAGGTTAATTAGAACAGGATTTTAATTACAGTTGGAGTAAGCACACAGGTGCCCATTAGTTTTATAAAATTACTAGTAACCTATTGCAATATATGTCAAGTTTTGTTCTTCTCACAGGGTTAAGTTTTGATAATTCTTTTACCTCGTTAATTCCTATGAAATTATGAAAGTTGGTGGACCTAAAAGTTAACTTTGGAATATTTGCTTATGTTAGATTTTTCTTTTCAAGCAAACAAATAAGAATACCCATTTACTAATTACATCAGTATTTTAACTTTTGAAAGCGTTGATGCCAACTACTCGAGCAATGAGCTGATTTGGGCACATTAATTGGTTGTTAATTTGCTTATTTTACATGTCCAACTGTTCTCTTTCCTTCAAAAGGCAGAAGTTTTCTTCTTGTTAAAAATCATCTAAATGGAGAATGCGAGAAAAGATAAAAATAAAATAAAAAATTAAATTTTTTTTAAAGATTATAATATTGTTATAATTTTGTGTGTTATAAATGTTGTATAAATAATTTTTATATAGATTTTAGGTTAATATAAATAAAAAATATAAATATATATATAAAAAATTAAATATAATTTATTAATTATAAAATATATATATAATAAAAATTAATTATTTTAATTATTTTATATATTTAACAGAATATACCCACTTTGCAAATCAATATATTTGTTGGGGATGCTCCCTGGAAACAAATCTATCGTAATCAATTTTTTTTTCCCCTCCATTTTCATATATTTACTATAGTTGTCTCAACTTCTTTTTAGAGTGCATAATTATTTCATTGGTTAGCTTATCTATATAGCCTAAAGTATGCATAAGGAGCTAAGGGAGGGCCCTCGTGGCCTCAATATTTTTTCTCTGTATGGAGACTTCAAATATAGTCATCATATTCTTGTATAATTAATTTGTAATCCGATGCCATTCGGATGATGCTTCCTAGAGCTTGATTGATGGGAATTTAACTTTAAACCTGCGTGGAAAAATCAGTAATTCATTGTTGATTCCGCAATAGGATACATTTCTCGTCATTTTCTTATTTATTTATTTGTTTTGTTTAAACTATCACTTTTGATCCCAATTGCAAAATTGAAAGACACAAAAATTTGGAAGGACAGAGAACAGAATCTGTAACATAAAAAAAATTTATGCAAAAAATATATCGTTATAATCTTTTTATTCATGAAGATAATAGAGGAAAGAAAGTCCTTCCTAGTTTTTGTCTTCTTATTCAGAGCTTCAATAGTTCTTTCTATGGGGGTGCCTTTATTTATTTTCTGGTTTTTGTTTGAAAACAATAGTTCTACCAAGTTTTGTCAAGGCGTTTAAGCTCATGTCAAGTTTCCATGCAAACCCTCTACAGTTTTTTACGTCCGTAATGCCATGGTCGTTTCTGCACTATTTTTCATGCACGCGTCTGTCGTCTTTGACTCACCACCACCGTCTCTGTCGCATCACGGCCGTCGGATCTGACACCCCAAAACCCTACTTTATCAGTCTGTTGGAGGTCCAACCACATGGGCTGTGGGTCCCGACTCTGATTCCTCATCACATGCCATATCTCCACCGTACGATCTCAATCAGCTTTTCCCCCTCAACAACTGTAGCATCCACCTGTACTTTGCGTTCGATCTGAGTCTCTCTCTCTCTCTCTTCTAATCTCTCCGGAATTGAAGTATAATCACATACCCACATCATAATAACAGTAAAACACCACCCCGTGCTTTTACACAAACGCCACATGTCCAGGGCAAAAACTTGAAAAGTGACAACCGCTGTTAGGTTAGGTTAAAACTGATCGTAGGGCCACATGAAAAGGCGACATTGTTTTTGGGCGTACTGGAGGGCATTGATAGGTGGATTGAAGGAACCAATGGGAGGAGCGAAGGTGGCGAGAGCTCGTTGAAAGATTCTAACACGTGGGGCTGCACTTGCCAGAGCATGAAGTTAATTTTAATTTGCTATTGGAAGTTGGGCCGGGGATTCTTGCTTTGCCTTTTTTTTATTTATCTTTTGAGGTGGAATGGGGATTCGACAAAAGTTCATGTGATACGTGTTCGAATGTCATCAACTTTGGGACATCTCATCCATTCTCTATCTAACAACTCTGTTTAATCCTCTTTGACTGGCTGTTGTCGTTCACTTTTGCTCCTCATCCCCACTCGCATTTTAGCTCGTGACTCACACTCTCCCTCCTCTTTAAGCTTTTCTCTAAATATACTATTACATAACCTTTAATCTTCCTTAAATGGCTTTAACATAATTTAGAAACAATTTCTTATTTAGTTATTTTAGAATTATGAGTTTTGTTTGTGTTAAATATCATATAATCGTAATTTATGAATTAATTCTGTTTATATATGCTAAAAAGTTAATGTATATATAAAGATTATCTTTTTATAATTATTATTTAAATTAAAAACATAAAAATATTTTAATTTTTTTAATTTATAACGTAACTAAAGTCGTATATTAAAATTTTTAATTACTTGTGATCGTCTTTAAAGTACTAATACAGTCACTCTAAGAAAACAACTCTTATAAACACATTTGTCTCTATTAAAAATAAATAATATTAAGTATCTTAAATTATATCTAAAAAATAATGCATCAAGTAAATATTAAGTGTAATAAATAATTTTAAAATTTGTATTATTTCACCACTTAATATTTACTTGACACATCACTTTTTCAAATACAATTTAGATATAATTTTGACTTTTTAACATTACTCATTAAAAATTAACTTATTAGTTAATCCCTTAGTATCTCTTTTGAATCTATATTTATTTGATGAGTAAATGTCATTTACCTTATATTAGATTCGTTAACGGTTAAAAATTTTTTTTAGTATTTGTTAATATAAAAAAAATTATCGTTATAATTATAATGATATAAATTAACTTTAAAAGAATATTCCAATCTTTTTATTTAAAAAATTAACAACAACGTATGTATAGTACTAAACAGTAACAATATACTATATAAACAATAAAATTAATATGTTTACACTATCATATTTGTTGAAAATCTTATATTATGAATTATTATTTAATATGAGTATTTGTATTTTTGTTAAAAAATAAATATTCATATCAGTCTCATAAAAATTATTAATTACAACACAATATAAATTTATTATTTATTTAATACTATTTAACTATTTAAAATTATGTTATACAATATTAATTTTTATTATTTATACAGTGCATTGTTATGATTTGATACTGTATAGATATAATTATTGACTTTTTAAATAAAAAATTATTATATTTTTTTAAAATTAATTGATAATATTACAATTATAAAGGACAAAGTAATTTTTAAATGATGAATTCCCTTATTTGATTTTGGGTCCACGGATTTCACAACTATTAAAGTGTTTCTTTGATATAATTTTTTTTTTTTGGCGAATCTCTTATCTTAATCTCAATCTCGCTAATTCCAACATCTATCCCAATTTTGAAGTAAAATTTCATCAACTAGAAGGTACAAATTACAGTTGGCAGGTAATTAGTGTGCTTCACCGAGAACTGAGTAACTATTTATAGTCATAGCTAGCAGCTTTCAACAATATGACCAAAACTCACTTTGAAATTACATTCAATGCTTCAAATTTAATGCCAACTGCCTGTGATTAAGTTATGTTGATTTTCAAATGCAGCTTCTCTACAAGTTTTTAATTAAAATATAACTAAACACACGAACCCACATTTTGATAATCTATCTCATCCATCGTTGCTGCATCGAGCCGTGATGCAATAAAAAGATGGTGACTGTGAGTAAACTTTGCTTAGAAAAATAAAGAATTGATACCATGTTCTATTTGTTCCACTCAAGTTAGAAAAATGGCCAAGTGCGGTTTGCAAATCAGATCTTTCGAAAGATTTGTGAAATAATTATATACATATATTTCCTTTTTTTCCAAAAGGTGATAGACATTTCTTTTGATGGAGCATGATTGGCTTTCCCTCTCCAATATTCAATCGAAAGCATTCAACATTTTTTCCAAATTTAATTTATGAATAATGCTCGTATTTTTAATTTATATTTTAAATAATAATATATTAAATAATTATTAAATGTAATAGATAATTTTAAAATTTATACAATTTCACTACTTAATTTATTTGATATATCATTAGTTAAAAAATAATTTAAATTATATATATCATTACTCTTAATGTATTTTGTTTTTTTTTTCTGTTAACGTGATGGAATAACCCAATGTCTTATGTAAATAAACATTTATTATGGATTTCAAAAAATTAATAACAATAATATATGTGAAAAGCTTTTGAATAGTTTTTTTTTCCACGAAAATTCTATGCATGTTTTGCTACTAATGAATCAGCCAAAAGAAAAAAAGAAAAAAAATTAGTTAAATAATAATTTTAGTTTCAAACTTTCAATGTTCAAATCGAATAGGCTTTTTCTTCGAGTTCTTTTTATTCTTTTTTTTCACAAAACAAAAAACGATATAACAAATAAATGATGTGACATTGTTAAGTAATTGATTAAATTTTCACTTCTTTTTTAAATAAGAGAATATTACACTGTTTTAAGTAACATTTTATCTGATAAATAGTTCAATACCATGTTATTTTTATTTTATTTTTTTGTACTGGTAAAAAAAAAATACCACTCTCAATTATTTGAGCGAGAAGATTATATATAAAATCTTTGGAGAAACCAAATCCTCTCGTCATTGTTATTATTGGATTCTCCGGTCTTTGATTAACTAGCTAGCATGCCATTTTCTTTTTCACTAGACATGATTATGAAATGAGCTTTTTACTTTTTAATTATGGCAATTAATAAGACCAACCATTATTTGACAACTATATATTGATATCAGATTAAATTGAGTGACATAAATCTGACACGACAACTCATTTTCATAGTAAATGTTGCACATTTATATTTCGAACTCTTTTCATTTTATTGATTTTAATTTAAATTTATTAAGGATAAAATTGTTAAATTATGTATCATTAAAAATAAGATGATTAAACCACATAAAATTTTAAAAATTAACGGAATATGTCTAAAGACAGAGAAATTTTAGTTCTTTTTAAACTCAATTTTATGTGGTAATTAATAAGACCTACCACTACCACTGATTGACAACCACATACATTAATATTTATCTTAATAAAGTAACAGAAATCTGGCACAACAACTCCTTCTTATAATAAGTACTGCACATTCATACCTTTACTCAAATATATATAAGTTTTAAGAACCCTAATTTGAAGAGTGTGTTTGTGATAGATAAAAATAAAGGTGCAAAATAGAGAAAGAGGATGTATTAACTGCTATTATCGACCACCACAAATGCAATTACCAGCAACTTCAGGTATTTATTGACTATAATTTTTATATAGTTTCAAACTCAAAATCCTTAATTATCATCATATTCAATTACTAGTTTATGTGAATAACCATTCATGACTTCTAATATCACAATTTTAATTATTTAAGTGATTTATTTTCAAATGCTTCTTGAATAATATTTTTCTAAGATCTGATAGATTTTTTTATGGTTGTTCACATCTTTTTAATTTCTTATATGAATATTAGTGTCATAAATAGTAAATAGAAATAATATTTAAAAGGGAATGGCTAAATTGGTATTTATTTTTGTAAGAAAGTTGATTAAAAATTATTGTAAAATAATTTGGAAAATAAGTCAGGTGTATTGGGTGCGCAATAATAAAAAATAGACGAAGAAATGAGGCAAAAATGTGAAGATGGTGCCCAAGTGTGGGAGTCGCAGAGCTAGAAGCCTAGCACCGCAACGTTGGGCTCGAGTACATCCGGTGCCACAGTGCCGGTGCAGAAAAATTATTTTTCGTTTTGTTTTGTTTTGATCTGTCTCTTACTTGTTCTAGGTTTCTCTAAAATAACTCTCACATATTTTTAGTTAATTTAGGTCGTCTCAAACTCTATATAAAGGTCCTCTATTGATTTGTAAACACATCTTTGTGATAATAGCATTTTTTGTAATTTTTAATGAGAGAAACTCCTAATTTACAAGAGAGAATGAGTTATTTGTGAGTTCTTTCTTATAATAAGTATATTTTGTAAGTATCTTATGATTTAATAATAAAGAGTGTGATCTTGTTTGCTATGAACGTAGGTAAATTTTTGAATTACATAAATTTGTGTGTTTTTTCCTACTTTTCTCTCTTTTAATTTTTTTAATTATTTATTTTTACATTATATTATTTAGGATATTTGTTTCTTATCTCAATAATTTTCTTAATTAAAAAATAATAATTTTTTAAAAACTAATGTTTATTGTATTGTAAATTTAAGGGCCTGCCGTGTGGTTAGATTAAATTGTAATAGAAGAAAGTATTTTATATTTAGATAGGACATTCATAATTTTTTTATTCACATAAGAATAGGCAAAATACTATTGGTTCAATTTTTATTCAATATCAAACTGAAGTGAAATTAATGGATTCAATGTTTTGAATTAAAAAGATTAAAATTAAAAATTAATATTATAAATATAAATTAATTTTTATAAATCTGCTCACACTACTAAAATCGCATAATAAATAATTTATACGTTTAGTGCTACTTATCCAATAATAAATTGAGAAGAATCGAACAAATTAACTCAATGTAAATTTGGTTGGTGAAAGTTAATTTTATTTCACTGATTTATTGTATTTGTTAAAATTTGATTATTCAACAATTTTATATGGACAAAAATTAAGATGAATACTAAAAGGAGAGTCATTACAAAGTTAAGTACGCATTGGGTGTATAAAGGAGGAGCAAAACAAAAGAAAAAAGAATGAGTACTGTTCATGCGGCACACTATTCACGGCGAGTACTGTTGCGCGCGACGGATACTGTTCACGCATGAGTACTGTTCACACAGTTACTATTTATGCAACAACTTTACGATATTTCATGTTTTGACTTAATTAGCTTTTTTAAGTGGGATTAGGACGTTTACAAGTAAGAACTCTTATTCCAACTAGATTTAGGATTTCTAAGAGTGTTTTATTCACTACATAAACCTTTCTAAATACAAGAGAAAGATTAAGCATCTAAGGTTTCAAGATGTAACCATAAGAGAGAATAGAGGAGCTAAGTAGATACTAAGTGTGTGGTGTACTAGAGTGTAACCTTTTGGGAGTGTTTTTTCTTTAGGTTCTTTGAGTGAATAAAAGAGAAACACCATAGATCCTTTTGGCTTAGATGCTCGGGCTATTCTTGTGTTCCTTGTAAAAATCTCTTATGAGAAGATACTAAGAGGTCTTAGGGAGTCATAGTGATTAATGGTAGATACTTAGAGGTCTCTATAGGAGATACTAAGGGGTCTTGTGAGATCATTAATGATGTAAGAAGATACTTAGTGATCTATTTCAATAATAAGAAGTTGGATCATAGATCCTCCGTGGATGTAGGCAATTTTTGGCCGAACCACGTATATACTGTGTCTTGTTGATTGGTTTGTTTTCTTTATCTTTATTAGTGTGTTAATCTTATGTGTTCTTTCTTATGGTATCAAGTTATGATTTTTCGCTGCTCATAGAGTAAAAGGGGTATCAAGATTATGGCTTAGTTGATGCCATAAGGGTGTCAAATTGAAGTGCATGACTTGATATCCGCAACAAATTGGTATCAAAACTTAAGTTGAAGTCCAAACTAGTATCAAAGCATGGGTTAAAGTCCAGATTGTAGAGCATAGGCAGCAGTGTCAGATTATAGAGCAAAGATTGTCAACCATGGGGACTCATAAATATAAGAGAAGAACAATAGGGAAAATGATTATCTGAAAGAGGAAAAGATGATGGCCTTACTGGAGAGTTTATTTTTTGAGTAATGATCACTCTTAAAAGGGAGACTACCAAAAAGATGGCGTCATCTAGGTCCTAGTTAGAAAGAATCATTCAGATTGAACACAAAATAGAGATGAAAAAAGAAGAACAATCAAGATTGAAGGGCAGATCCAAAAGGTGTCTAGGGCACTCAAAGGGATAGTCCTAAGAGAAAGAGAAAGATAGAAGGAATGTGGATTTGCAAGTCTGTTGGATGACTTGGTAAAGACCTTGATTGCATGAGAGCTTCTGGAAGGAATAAATGTCTGATGGATAAACTATTTTTGGGATCTAAGGTAGTGTTTTCATATGAGTAATGGAGAATCGTTATTTACCAATTTGAGTAATTTGAGCAATATAGCTTATGGTAAGTTATAGGGGATTGGTAAGATAAGATTGAGATTACATAGTGAAAAAGATAAGGGAGGGACTAGGTATGAGATTTGATTCCTCATCTCATAAAGACCTAAAGGACTTGGGACTGCTAGATCGAAATAGGGAGATTCATGGAAGGCATAAGGAAGGAATACTAAATGGGAAGCAAAAGGATCGGGGAGTGATAAAGCACAGAGGGAGGCTATGTGCTTGTAGAAAAGTGCTTAGAATGGGAACAACATATGGTTGTTGATTTGAAACAGACCATAAAGAAGCTTTTGATATATCACTTTGTGGCAGGGGTCGAAAGAGAATGTATGGGAAGAGTAACAATTGCGAGAATGTGTTTTCGCCATTAAGAGTTGTGGTTATAGTGTCTTCGAGACATGGAAGATCACAACATTGAACTACTATAGACATCAACATTCAAGAATCTTTGGAGACCGTAGTCGCAAGAATCTTAGTTAAGTCTGTGACTTGATTTATAGACAAAGCTAGTGAGCATTGGTTAAGGAGGGATGACAATAATTAGTTTTGTGGAGAGAGATTTTAAATTAAGGAGGGGATTTGTTAAAAATTGGTAATTCAACAATCTTGTATGGGCAAGAATTGAGATGAATACTAAAAGGAGAGTCATTACAAAGTTAAGTATGCATTGGGTATACAAGGGAAGAGCAAAACAGAAGAAAAAAGAATGAGTACTATTCATGCGGCACACTGTTCACGGTGAGCACTGTTGCCGCGGCGGAGGGTACTGTTCACGGCAGGTACTGTTCACGCGTGAGTGCTGTTCATGTAGTTACTTTTCATACGGCAACTTTAGGATATTTCTTGTTTTGGCTCAATTAACTTCTTTAAGTAGGATTAGGACTTTTACAAGTAAGGACTCTTATTCTAACTAAGTTTAGGGTTTCTAAAGGTGTTTTATTTACTATATAAATCCTTCTAAATATAAGAGAAAGATTAAGTATCTAAGGTTTCAAAATGTAACCATAAGAGAGAATAGAAGAGCTAGGTAGACATTAAGTGCGTGGTGCACTAGAGTGTAACATTTGAGGAGTGTTTTTTCTTTAGGTTCTTTAAGTGAATAAAAGAGAAACACCATAGATCCTTTTAACTTAGATGCTCGGGCCATTTTTGTGTTCCTTGTACAAATTTCTTATGAGGAGATACTAAGAGGTCTTAGGGAGTCATAGTGATCAAGGATAAATACTTAGAGGTTTCTATGGGAGATACTAAGAGGTCTTATGGAATCATTGATGATGTAAGAAGATACTTAGTAATCTATTTCAATAATAAGATATTGGATCATGGATCCTCTGTGGACGTATGTAATTTTTGGCCGAACCACGTATATCCTATGTCTTGTTGATTGATTTGTTTTCTTTATCTTTATTGGTGTATTAATCTTATTTGTTCTTTCTTATGGTATTAAGTTATGATTTTCCGCTGCACATAAAATAAAAAGAGTATCAAAGTTATGGCTCAGTTGATGCCATAAGAGTGTCAAATTGAAGTATATGACTTAATTGATGTCATAGGAGTATCAAATTGAAATGCATAATTTGATATCTATAACCGTATTCAATTTAGTTTTTCGATGAATCAAATTGATGGAATTTTTTTTAATATAAAAAACTCAAATAAATTGAATTCATTATAAGTTATTTGTTATTTATGTCGATGCTTTTGCTGTTTAAGCAGCTGCTTAGGGTTCCACTTAATAAAAGACTTCATAAATATGTTACTTATTTATTTTAAAAATTAATAAATTATTTTTTTCATAAAAAAATATTATTCCTAAAAATATGAATACTTTTGCATTTAATAACATTTTAAAAGGCCTCTTGTTAGTTTATTTTTATTAAAATAATTAATTCATAATTTAAAATTCCTTGACAATTTGTTTTTGAAAAAAAATTGTACCTTAATAATTGTTCTCTATTTTTAGAAATTCCAGATATATAAATTTAATATATATTTTTTTATTACACAAAATATAAATCAAACTGTTCTTAATTCAATGTAAGCAGAATTTAAACCTAAATTTCTTATTTCATTGTAAGAAACTTTATCAATTAAATAACACCCACTAATATCTTTATGTTTGATAAGAACAGTTTTTAATCTTGAGATTTCTTTACAATTTTTTTCTTCTTTATGTCATTTGGTGGCAGTTTGAAAAAAAAAAAGTATATCGTTATAAAATATTTTATCAAAACAAATTTACCCAGAAGACTTATTTCAAAGTCAATTGTGAATGACAATTAAAACTTTTTTATTTCTTTCAAAACAAAGAACTAATAATTTTTTATTAAAAGCTTTGCTAGAATAAGCGTTTTACATAAGAGACTCGTATCAAATGAATAATTCCTACTGCTGTATAAATTAATATCTGTCAGAAATTTGACACGACAATTCACTCTGGTGATAAATACTGCATATTCATACCTTTCTTCAAATGCATAAGTTTTAAAAACCCTAATTTGAAAAGTGTGTTTGTGAGAAATGAAAATAGCAATACAAAATAAAGAGAGAGGAGGTACTAATCGCTATCATATGCGACTATTTAATTATGATTTTTTTTTATACAGTTGTAAATCATTATCTTTATTATCGTTATATCAAAATACTAGTTTTATTCATGACTTTTAATATCACAATTTTGATTAATTAATTAATTTATTTTTAAAATGATCTTTAAATATATACATCTTTCAAAGATCTTGATGGTTGTCCACATATTTTGATATCTTGTTTCAGCATTTGTATTTTCTTTTTTGAAAGAAAGAATGGCATTTGTTTACTTGATTGAAAAGAAAAAAAATTATTATTTATGTACTGTACATTTAAAATAATAACATAAAATAATATAAAATAATAACAATAGTAAATAAAATCATAAAATAATGACTTTTTTTTAAAGAATATAAAATCATGATAGTTTAAGGTTTAAGGTCTTGGTCAACTGATCGTGGTGGGTTAGATTAAATCTTAGTAGAAGTAAATGTTAAGAAAATTGTTAAAAAAACATATAATTTTGTTTAAATAAATTATTCATATAAGAACTTGAGGTTACATTTTTTAAAATAAAAATATGTTAATATTAAAATTAAGTCATGAGAAAAGAAACAAAAATATCTTAACATCAGTTATATATATTTCCACCATTTATGATATGTTATCAAATACCACTTATATTTACGATAGAAATTTTATAAAATAAATTTTTGGTAGATCTCAATGAATCATGATGATGCCACTATTTAAGGAGGAAAAAAAAAGTTTAGTCTGTTAATTTTTCTTGAATTACTTATAAGATTCTTAAAAAAATTTGAAGTACTCGAGTTGGTGTTTTCAGAGAAATTAAGCACTTTTTAACATAAAAATAACAATAAAAAATGTAATTGAATATTTCAAATAACTTAAAGATTTAATGAGTAATTTATAAAAATCTTAGGGACTAAATTGTTAATTTTTTATTTTTATTTAAAAAAAAAAAATCCAGCATGAGAAAGGAAGCTATATGAATTGGCCAGGATAAACATCAATAGGACATTAACCCCACACAAAAACTAATCCAATCTTTAGATAATGAAATTATTTTTTTCATGCATTTGATAATCATTCCCTTCTTATTTCAATCTTATTTCATTCTTTTTTACTTCATTGCTTCTACTGGACACGGTATATGTGCAGGAGATAGTTATGTTGAACACAAAATATTGCAAGAACAAAACTCTTAGCACATTGACTTATAAAGTGAATACGAGTTCATAGGTGCTTCTGCTTAACTTTTTGAGTGTCGAAGAATTGGTTTTTGAATGTAGTATTTGAAATATGTCAAGATGCGTTATGTATTATCCTAAAAATTATTTGACTCCATATCAGTGTAATTTTGGGGCAAAGAGAGCTGGATGATAGTGTAGCCTTTAAGATTCAATGATAAGAATAAAAGTTATAAGAATATACACTTAATTTAGCTTTCTTAAATAATGAGTAATTATTTTTGAATTAGGAGTGATGGTTAAGACGCAACAATAATAAAAATTTTAAGGCTAGAAAAATTGATCTTTTTCATTTGTGCGGGACCATTAATTTATATGCAAAGATTTCTGTTTGTATACTCACCAAGCTTTTTTTTCAAAAGCCACAAAATTAATTACTTATGGTAGTTGTTTAGAAAGGGTACATTCAGTCATTGGCACCACGGCTTGGATTGCCCAAACCCTAACGCACGCTTATTGTCTTGAGTTGGCGCTGCAACTTGGACTAGTCGCAGTGTGATGCCAATCTTTTGGCACCACTGCATGTGCTTACTATCTAATAGGACGTCTTGACCTAAATCAACTTAGGCCACAGCTTCGGCGTCGGTTCTTACTACCTTCTTTAACCATTTGTTATATCTTTCACTTATTTCAACTATGTTTATTTTGAAATACCATTTAAATTTTTAACAAGGAGCATTATAACTAAAATATTTGATAAAAATAATTCTTACTCTATAATTAAGTGTTTATTAAACATTTACATACTCTCAACTTTATAATAATTATGTAAATTCAAAGCCACATTACCTCTGCCAATTAAATGGATCAAAAGATCTGTAGAGCCCTATTTAATTACATGGAAATAGCATTATCCATTGTTATTATAAATGCAGGCACAATACCCAGAAGACAAAACAGAAAGTCCAAAGAGAACAAATGGAGGCCATGGGCTTATCTTCAACGAGAACTTCTGAGTATCATCTCCAATTATCTCACCATTGCGGATTTTTCTCACCTTTGGCCGTGTTTGCTAGAATTGGAGAAAAAAATTTCAAGAAGCCAAAGAGACATTTATGGCATCACAGTCACCACTAATTATTTACGCATCACCAAGAGCAAAGACATCCTGTCATTTCTAGCTATGACATATTTACTGGCATCAAATACGAAATCAAGTTGCCCTATTTTGCATGCAACAGCTTTCTTGGTATTTCATGTGGGTATTTGGTCCTGCAGAATTTTCTCGCTAACATTTGGCTCATAAATTCTGTTACAGGATACCAAATCAAAGTCCCCCAGATGCCTCAAACCTTTGTCGTTCACAGGACTATAATGCCATTGTCAATTCCTCGGCGCCATTATTGTTGGTTCCATGGAGTCTTGTTCTGATAATATTCTCATTATTGTTCTCTCTCGCATGCTAAAGAACTTGCATTTCTGCACAAGCAAGGGTAACCAGTGGCGCTGTTACTTTTTTTGTGGAAAAACCATGGATTATTCTGGACATTGCGATCTTCGGAGGCTGGATATTTGCTGTTGACAGAAGTGCTTACACACACAAGTATAATAATACAGCAGATAAAATAAAAGAGAATTTATAAAGTAATTTTAAAAAATACAAATAACAATTTACGTAGTTCGATAATTACTTGCGTTTATGATGAATCAAGATCTTACTTCTTTGATTGAATCAACAAGAATTTATAAAAAACTCTTAAAAAGAACTCACAAAAAATATTTTTCCTCTATAGAAAGGATTACAATAATTGCTTTCTCATTATATGTTATGTTGTTGTGATCACTTATTCAAGCCAAAAGAAAGACCTTTACACTGCCACATATGTCCTAAGTAATTAGTTCTAATACAAGTTACAATCAAATAAAGTATATTAACCAACTTAGGAGTCTTCTTATTTTCAGTATAGGTCACATTAACACTGAAGCGTTAACTTTTGAACATTGGGGAATTAGCCAAGTTGCAATAACACTGGAGCATTCACTTAGAATGTCGGAGCGTTGGATAGAACGTTGAGCGTGTTAAAATGTGAACACTTAGAATGCTGGGGTGTTATAACAGCTTTTCTATGCCATTTACTGGAATTTGTGCGGCGACGTTCACTCGATTCAAATGTCTTCACACTTCGACTCTTAACACTTCCATTTTGCATCCACTCCACATTAACGCAACCCTAACTTGTTTCTAACATGATTTTTAATCATATTGTCACAAATTCTCTTCTTCATTCAAAATAATCTACAAACTTTCAAGATTTTTCATTTTTGCATCATCGTCACCTTCATATAGTATGACTCCAGTTAAGTCCTTGCATAAGACAAACTTAACCGAGAGTAGTGACTTAGTCAATATATCAGAGGAATTTTCAAATAACGGAATCTTCATTAGACTAATTTGTACAATCTCTCTAATGAAATAAAGCCTCATATCAATGTATTTAACCTCTCATTAAACAATTGTTGCTTACTTAAGTATATGTCACTTTGGTTATCACAATATACTACAGTGTCAATGTTTTCAATAGATATCACCCCTGCATAGATTCCTTTTAACTACATAGCCTCCTTTATAGCTTCACCAACAACTATATATTTTATTTCCGTGATTAATAGTGCCACCACATGTTGTAAAATTAATTTTCAATACACACTACACCTAAACACTATGAATATGTACCCAATCATTGACCTCCTCTTGTCAAGGTCACCAGTATAATCTAAATCGGCATATTCTCTTACCATTTCACCCTCATTCTTAACCTTTTTGTACAATGAACCTTGTTTTAACCATAAGATATCTCAAAATTTACTTAACTGCAAATCAATGATCTTTTTCAATATTTGTCATGTATTTACTCACAATGCCCACCGCTTAAGTTATGTCCAGTCTTATATAAATCATCTCATACATGATGCTCCCAACAGCTAACATATGATACTTTACTCATATGTAGTTTATCCTTTTCGGTTTCTAATGACTGTGCTGTCGATAATTTGAAATGCATGACCAAAGAAATGGAAACAGTCTTTGCATTTGACATACCAAATCTCTCAAGTATCTTGAGTATATATATCTGTTGTGACAAGAAGATAACATCTCTTCTTTCCCTCACAATATCTTTACTAAGATTCTTTTTACTGCTCCAAAATCCTTCATCTCAAACTTGTTACTTAACTGTTTTTTCAATTTCTATATTTCTTCCATATCCTTATATGCAATTAGTATTTCATCCACATACAAAAGCAAATACATACTCAACTCACTACTCAGGTTCTCAAAGTATATACGACCATTATATTTGATTAGATTGAATACACAAGTTTGTTTAAATATACGCGTGATGATATAAATGTAAATACAATTTCAAAAATCATAATACGCAACGGAAGCATATTTAAATTTTTACACTCATCCAATACATTTAAACTCATGTATATTATACATATACGTGTATAACTATTATACAAAAATTACAAATGAAGAACACTTACCTAAAATGAAAGTAGCTTTACAAACTTCAAGTGTAGAACTCACCATGAAGTATATTGTTGAATAATTCTAAACATTGATTATGGTGTGATCAAAACTCTAAAATTGTAACTTCATTAATTTTTGCAAGATTTGATCTTGTTTTTAGGTTTAACTCTTTAAGCCAATTTCTCTCAATCTCTTTTTCAATATTTTTTTTGTAAGTATTTCTTGTATTTTTCTTCAAAAACGTAGCAGCATTCTTTGATAATCAAAACGACTCTTAATATTTTATTTTATTTTTCAAAAGATGTAGCAGCAATATTTGATAACCAAAATAAACTATTGTCATTTTATTCTCTTTCAAAATTCAAGAGTCATAAGGTTACCTAACCTTTTGAAAATGTATTACTTTTATATTTATTATTCTTTCATAAATATTAAGAGTAAAAAATTACCTACTCGTTTGGAGAAAAAGAACTCTCTTATTTGTTTTTCTTTTATAAATATTTAAGAGTAAAAAAATGCTAGCTCTTATTTTTTTCTTTTACGTACATGTATAATCTTATATACAAATTTTCTTATGATTTTCTTGTTTATTCTTTAAATGGACACATGTTCATTGAATAAAAAATCTATAAAGACGAATATGCATTAAACATGACATGTGTTCAAATGATTATTAAATAATCAATTTAAACAAATACTCCATTAATAATTTAGTAATATAAAATAATAATGAAGAATTATAGACACTAACTTGGTGTCCAATATACTTTGACATTTATCAAATTTTAACACTTAGAATTAAACAAGTGTTATTTCCGAGAAATGTTAAAACCAAAATCTTACTTATCCAAAATATTCTCGAATCAAACTTTTCGATCTTTTGTGCTACTATAGTGCTTAACGACTACATTTTATATTGTAAGGCTCTCTAGGTTCACACTCATTTTGTCATATGAAACTTTTCTATAAGTCTATGAACATTGCCCCACCTACATGTCACAGATATAACAAAATGAAGTGTTGAACCATACAAGTTAGGGTTAATGCATATACATATAATCCTTCTGTCACCTATATCCTTAAAGAGTAGATATATAGATCGCTATCGTCAAATCTTTATACGCTCGACTATGAACTTATCTCTAGATTTATATTTCTATAAACAATATTCAAAACACTTTTATGATATTGTTTAACCTTACGAAAAAATCTTTTCCGAAGTTTTATGCTCGTGGCCACAAGACTTTCTGAAATATAATTTCAGAGCATTTTGATATACAACTCACCTATATGAGTTAACGGATCCTATATCTATGCACATCAGACTCCATGAGCATCGAACCAAAGTATGACGGATCACTCATAAGCTTACCGTGGTACTCAAGTCAAAGGATTATGAATACTACTCAACTCAAGAAAACCTTTTATTGACAACTCTATGGGATATCTATTCGAGGTCCTTATGAGTCTGTTCAGTACCCAATCCTTATTGAATACCCGTATACCTATATGAGCTTCCACTAAGCTCATGGTCTGCTAAGATTAACCATCTGGACAATCCAGATATAAATATACACTGATCTAGAAAGGGTTCACTAATTGATCCATATCGGTAAAGATAGATCAGGAATGAGGTCTTCGAGAACATACTGTATAATGACATTTTAGGCACCATTTACAACTCCTTACAACTATGTCGTTACTAATATATCCTTAGACTGTTGTCCTATTTCAAACATTGCTCTAACTCTTGAAATTTGCTAACTCTTAGAACTATTATCTCTAAGCATCGCTAACTCTGAGCGCTTTTAACTCTTAGCATTGCTAACTCTTAACGCTGACTTAAAATTTTTTAGATCAAGTCTAAACTTCTTTAGATCATACAATGTTTGAGACATAACAACTTGATACCATATATTCAATATTAACGATTTTATACGAAATATTTATTGTATAAATATAATATTAAACATTTAATATTTATACAATATTGGAATGACATATAAACACTATCTCCAATAAAGTCATCATGAAGTCATCGAATCTTCTATACCACTGGCTAAGAAAATGCTTTAATCCATATAATAATTTTCTCAATAAATAAGCATGATTCTCGATGCCGAGTTTTTCAAACCCTTGTAGCTGTGACAAGTATATTTTCTACTCTAGCTCTCCATGGAGCAAAACTGTCTTTACATCTATTTGCTTTAGATGTAAATTAAGGTTCATAAACATGGTTAACAAAATCCTTGTGATTGACTTTTAGTGAGAACATCTTATGAAAATATATCCCGTTACACTAAGTAAATTTTTTTGCTACTGGCTAGCTTTAAACCACATAGGCTTTACTCATGGCATTCCCTCCTTAACCTTGTATACTTACTTGCACCCAACTAGTTTCTTACTTTGAGGTCTCTCCACCAAATCCTAAGTATTATTCTTGAGAAGAGAACTAATCCCTTCCTCAATGGCAAGCTATCATTTATCATTATTCTCACTCTTCGTAACCTCTCTATATATCTTAGGCTCATTAAACTTAAGAGTGAAAATAGAATTAAAGGTATCGACAATTAAGTCTATTTGAGCATATCTTATTGGTGACTTAATCGTTCTCCCTAACTTATCTCTAGCTAGTTAGTACTCTTCAAATTTCATCTCAAGAATCTTAGTCTAATTTTAGGTGGACTTCGAGGAACTAACCTGTGTCTTTAGTTTGACTTCAAGGGTTAACTTGCTAAAGTTAATCTATGGGCATTTTAGATCTACTTTTAAATTCTACTTCAACTTCAACTGTTTCTAATATTGAAACTTCCTTGGACATAGGCACTTCCTTAATTTCTTCTTAAGGAACTTTTAACATAGTCGTCTCATTAACATCACATTTTTACTGATAATACTTTTAAATGGCTTCAACTTATTGTTGTTAGGTTAGGATTTGTGCTTACGTGCCATCCCTAAATGTACATATACTTATGTATTTATACAAGTGTACATTCTTATTAAATCGCTAATACTTATTTAAATGGTACTATGTAATGTAACATTATAGACATTGTATAATTTGAAAGAGTTCAGATCTGATCTAAAGGAGTTTAGATAAGGGCCCACAGTTGGCCACACTGAGAGATATAAATGCTAAATGTTAGCACAACTAATTGTTAGCTGGTTATAATACTCAGCGAAGATTCAGGTGCTTGTAATTGCATAGTTGCAAGAGTTACGATCAGGTGCTAGGAAATGTCAATTACACAAGTATGTTCTCAAATATTGTCTCTGGTCTATTTCTGCTGATGTGGGTCTGTCGGCGGATATCTTTATATAAATCAGCATATGTCGTATCTATAGGGTATAGATGGTCATTCCCAGTCGACTGTGAGCTTGGGGCTCGTATTGATATATGGGTATCCAGTTAGGACTGGATATAGGACAGACTCACGAGGACCTCCAATAGACACCCTATGTAAGCCGTTAACAGAGGGTCCTCTCGAGTTGAGTAGTATACGTGGTCCTTTGACCTGAGTGCCACAGTGAGCTTTTAAATGATCCACCATACTTTGGTTTCACGCATGTCACAGACCTTTCATGGTGTGACCGTTGGGTGTCGCTGGGTATGGTCCGATGCTTATGGAGTTTGGTGTGTACAGATATGGGATCCGTCAACTTGCATAGGGAGTTAGATATCCAGATACTTCGAGACTGTATCTTAGAAACTCTTATGGCCACAAGCATTAATCCCGAAAAAGAGTTTCCGCCAGGATAGAATAATATGACAAATGAGTTTGCACATATTGTTCAGTGAGATACAAGTCTGGAGATATTACATGGATGAGCATATAGGGATTTGACGGTGATAATCTATATCCCCGTACATCTAAGATATCATGACGGAATGACTATACGTATGTGTTGTGACCTTAGCTTGGATGGTCGACGCACTAATTTGTATTTTCATGATGTGTGAGTGGGTCAATATTCACGGACTCATGGAATAGTTTCATTTAACGAATCGGGCGTAGACTTAGGGAGTCTCGCGATATGGAGTGTACTTGTTGTGCACTGGGGCAATGTGTCGGATTAAATGTTTAATACAATAATATCCAGCATTACCACGAGAATGCGTGTGTTTGTATTTAAGCGTTAAATACAATAATTAGTCAATAATTATTATTTACTAGTTGTATAATGACACGTAGCGCATTGTGGACCCTCGATTGAGTTTATTCAAGTATGAAATTTAGTGAGACCCGTTAAAGGGTAGACTTGGTAACTATTTATAAGGGATAAAATGATCATTTCACATAATAATTATTTAATTGTTAAATAATTATAATATCTCATTATAATATATTATTATATATTATTTTATTATATAATACTATTATATTATATATTGCTAAATAGTTGTCATCCATTTCTCATTTTATATAATAATATTATTTTATTTATTTGATGGCCTAATGTTTGATATTTTATAATATATATTGTATTATTATTATATAAATATGATATATATGTATATATATGCACGAATGTGTGAAAAACTGAGAGATGAAAATGGAAGAGAGAAGAGAAAATGAAGAATTGCTTCCTTTTAAGTGTGTGCTATGGGAAATCAAAATGAATTTTAAAATTTTAATTAATTAATTTAACCCTATCAATTGATAAAATCAAATGATAGAATTCATAAATAAAGATAATTTAGGATTTTGACTCATCTCCTAGTATTTTATTAAATTTATTAAACTCTTAGTTAATCTTTTAATACCAATTATTGGCTTGGACACTATTATATTACACATTCTAACAATCACCTATATGTCTATGGTAATTAAATTAGAATGTAATTTATTAAGATCAAGTCTAAATTATATCATACATGCCACTTAGGTATATGTCTATCTTAAATGAAACTCATAGTTATTACCCTATAATCATGTATCAAACTATTATAAGCTAAACACATGAATCCCTCCATTAAGTTCATCATAGTTCCTTAATCATTCAAAATATTGATCAGATATAATGAATGTAATAAATACAAGATAGGATGAATCAATCTATTGTATTAAGATCATAAATTAAAAATTAACAAAATCCAAATCTATGCTAAGTTCACCTAGTTTAACTCTAGATGAACAATTTAGCTCATCACAAAACCAAAGTATCCAACTAATTTATAAAGATCAACAAGAATAAGAATATAATAATAAAGAAAGAGTAGAAAAACTAATTAAAGTGATTCTTTGATGTGCTTCTCTTTTTTTTTTTTTTGACTTGAAGCTGAATCTTGATTTTAGTTCTTCAATCTTTGGTTTTGATCTTTAATTTTATATTGTGAATTCTTTTTTTAAGTTTTTGCCTCTCCAAAGTCTCTATTTGTGCTCTTAACAAAGTGCTTTTATAGCTAAGAGAAATCCTAAGGGGCGAGGACCTTCGAATCCAAGTCAAAATAGGAGAATTGAAAGGGGATTTTATTCGTCCTTGGTCTCTTAATCTTCTTGTTAGTTTGATTCTCAATAAGGGCCTTCCATGTTTTGAATAACTTGAGCACTTGTTCTTTACTTTTTAATATATATACCCACATCTTCCCAAAATAATCATCAATAAATGTAAGAAAATACCTTGCCCCACTATGTGCGACTATTTGTATTGGATCCTAAAAATTCAAATGTATATAATTAAGAGTCTCATTTGTTTTGCCCTCTCCAATACTAAACATTGTCCTATGTACTTTTTCAAACACATAATGCTCACAAAACTCTAATAATTAGAACTTATCCTTACCAAACACCTTTTGATTATAGAACTCCTTTAGATTTCTTTCATTGCCTCTCATCTCAGCGTATATACACCATTATGCCTATCACCTTTCATCACAACTATAAAACCATTCAACATTTTTAGAATCTAACTCTCAACTCTATAGAACACCCATTCTAGTCTAAGACCCCTAAGAAAATAAAGTTTCTCTTAAGGTAAAAAACATACCTAACTTCTAATAATTCTCTTATATTTTTATCACGTAACCTAAGTCTAATACCACTAATCCTCAATGCTTAATGTCACACCCCAAACCCAAAAGATCTTACACATGACATAACTTACACTTATTCAATAATGTGCACTCATAATTAATATTACATAAAATTTTAAACTTGAATTTAACATAGGAATCCTTAGCAAGTTGCTAGTAAGTTCAACACAAAGATCAACCCATGACCATACTTGGTGAAATATAAACTAAATACAACCACACCTAATAAAATAATACATAAGTATTTATTCAATAGCGATAAATCAAATATCTTAAACCATGTGTTCACAAATGAAACACTCAGCAACCTAGAAACTTAAAGAACCTAAGGAATAGCAGAAGTCTTGCCAAATCCGCTAAGCACACATGTACCTTATTTACCTGAAATCACCATAAACTATAATGAGTATAAAAGTCAGTAAGCATACTAGTTTTTTTTCATATATCAAAATACAAACACATATATATGTTAGGGTCAGTGCTTACGTGCCATCCCTGAATGTACATATACTTGTGTATTTATATAAGTATACATTCTCATTAAATCGCTAATACCAATTTATATGGTATTATGCATATAACGTTACAGACATTGTAGATCTAAAGGAGTCTGGATTAGATCTAAAGAGTTTATATAAAGGCTCATAGTTAGCTACGCTGAGAGATATAAATGTTAAATGTTAGCACAGTTAAGTGTTAGCTGGTTATAATACTCAACAAATCCAAGAGTTGGAGCCTTGTCTGTAATGGGATATAGACCTGGGAATATGCTAGTAATTGCATAGTTACAATCGGGTGCCAGAAAATGCAAGTTGTGTAAGTATGTTCTCAAATAATTGTCCCTGATCTATTTTTACTGATGCGGGTATGTCGGTGGATACTTTTAATATAGATCGGCATATGTCGTACCTATAGGGTATAGATGGTCGTTCCTAGCTGACTGTGAGCTTGGAGCTCATATTGACATATGGGTATCCAGTTAGGATTGGATATGGGACAAATTCACGAAGGCCTCCGATAGATATCTTATATAAGCCATCAACGGAGAGTCCTCTCGAGTTGAGTAGTATACGTGGTCATTTGACCTGAGTGCCACGGTGGGCTTGTAAGTGATCCACCATACTTTGGTTCCACGCATGTCACAAACCTTTCATGGTGTGACCGCTGGGGTCGCTAAGTATGGTCCGATGCTTATGGAGTCCGGTGTGTACAGATACGGGATCTGTCAGCTCGCATAAAGAGTTTGATATCCAGATGCTTCGAGACTGTATCTCAAAAAATCTTGTGGCCACAAGTATCTATCCCGGGAAGGAGTTCCGTCGGGGTAGAACAATATGACAAAAGAGTTTGCGCATATTGTTCAGTGAGATACAAGTTTGGAGATAAGATATGGATGAGCACTAGGGGATTTGACGGTGATAATTTATATCCCCGCATATCCAAGATATCATGACGGAAGGACTATACGTATGCGTTGTAACCTCAACTTGTATGGTTCAACGCGTTGATTTGTATATCCATGACGTGTGCGTGGGGCGTTGCTCACGGACTCATGGAATAGTTTCATTTGACGAATCGGGCGTAGGACCTAAGGAGTCCCACGATATAGAGTGTACTCATTGTACACTGGGGTAACGTGCTAGATTAAATTGTTCAATCCAGCAATATTCAGCACTTCTACGAGAATATGTGCTTATCTGTATTTAAGTATTAAATACAACAATTAGTTAATAATTGTTATTTACTAATTATATTATGACACGTAGCATATTGTAGACCCTCAGTTAAGTTTACCCAAGTATGAGATTTGGTAGGACCCACTAGAGAGTGAACTTGGTAACTATTTATGAGGGGCAAAATGATCATTTCTCATTTTGATTATTTAATTGTTAATAATTGTTATTTACTAATTGTATTATGACACGTAGCATATTGTAGACCCTCAGTTAAGTTTACCCAAGTATGAGATTTGGTAGGACCCACTAGAGAGTGAACTTGGTAACTATTTATGAGGGGCAAAATGATCATTTCTCATTTTGATTATTTAATTGTTAAATAATCAAATATCTTTCTTTTTATATTATATAATATATTTTTATATATTATTATTATATTATTATTATTTATATTATATTATATATATAAAGAAAAAGAAAGAGAGAAAGGGAGTGATTTGGCCAAATCGGCTGAGAGAGAAAAGAGAAAGAAATTTAAGGGAAAGGAAGAGAAGGAGAAGAAGAAGAAAAAATGAGGGAAAATGAAATTGTTTCATTTTTCCTATGCTTCCAATTAGAGCAATTATGAATTGCTTAAAATCTCTATTTCTTATCCTTTTGGAAAAAATGATATAAATTCACTCCCGACCATTTTAGGGATTAAGAGTTAATCCCAGGCTGAATACAGAGCTGTTGTTCTAGCTTATCAAGCCCACCGTATTGGTGACTAGAACTGCACACAAGTTGGTCTCCATGCAGACTCCGAGGAAACACGTGTATAACATTACACGTTGAGGTGAATTCTCTATCTTATAAATATATTAATGTGATTAATATATTTATTTATTGTGTTTATTGTAAAATTTATGCGTTTCCACTGCGTTAGGCAATAGACACAAGTGCATATGCATACACCCACACGTGCCTCAGATCTGCCGACAATATATACACAATGCATGTGTATGATATGTCGTGATAAATTAAAATTATAATCTTATCAAATCACATGTTAAGTAAGTGCTTACACATTCTTTCAAAATATATAATAAGAATACTATCATCCAACTACTACTTAGTAGAACTTCCATATCACATAATGAGCCAAATGTCACCCGTCAATTATATACCATATGAGAGGAATAGCACAAGTGAGGTTTAAATTACACATATATAATGCTCATGCCCAAAGGTAAGAGCCAAACCCTCACCCTGATCATCGATGAGTCCCCTCACATGCACCAATACACCACCACAAGAATGTGATGACTCACTTTTTCTTAGGTACCAATAAGATTCTCCCTACATATGAAACACATAACATATACCAATCCCGAAAGAAATGCTACACATAAAGGCTCCACAAATCACATAAGGTGCCTACTAAGTAAATAGTGAGTTTAAGCATCCTTAAAACACAAAACGTTTTTCATAGACATATTCCACTTCAAAAGCTTTCTTTGTTAAACACATTTCATTTTGAAATGCTCACTTTCATAAACACTTGTATGTTATGTATACCCATGCTCAATGTCAATGCTCATATTTATAAACATATATCTTTCACATTTCATATCAAAATATACTTTAGCATAACATAAATATATTTTTAAGCACCTTTACAAAACCATACATAAATAATTACTATGCTTTTTGTGATTTCAGTAAAAGTCTAGTATACTTACCTCTTATCACTTTCGAGTACAAGGCTTAATTCTCCTTAACCTATCAATGGAGATTAATCATTTCATAAGCCTCGCCATTCACACAAAACACTTTAAATAACATACAAAATTACACATATTGCACTTATTTCATTGAATTGGTTAAATGACTTGGTTTCTCAAAACCTGTCATTCTGACTACTTACATTTAATAAAATTTTCTTATACATCAAATGATGTCCAATTACTCCAAAATCAGAATATATCATTTTTGACTCATACATCCTTATTATATATTAATATTATATCATAATTCCTACACAATTCATTTTATAAACACATTAAATCTAAACTATTATCCTGATAGGATCAAGATATTTACTGAACAGTATTCAATCCCCCAATGTTATAAAATCATATACTAACTCAAAAATTATAAAACTACCACATAATTACTCTTGACACATATCTCAATTCATAATAAATATTTTACTTTAAAATTTCTGCCAAAAGTATTTTAAAACTATTTTACTCCATAGCTTTGAAAAACTGTTGATCAAAATACTGCAGTGGGTGACACACTTTAGCAAATTATAAAAATTTGATCACAGTGATCTAAATTATCGATTTTGAATATATCATGGTACACATGTAAAATAATCATATTCCAAAACTTCATAATTTTTTAAGATCATATAGTAGACCAAACATTGTTCATCACTTTAGCATACTGTTAACACAGAAAATTTCTAAAATTTTAAGATCATATTTGTAAATTTACTAAACATTCAATTTCTGAAATTTTCAATCGATTCAAAGTCTCAAATAATTTTAAACATGTCTAATTTCATATTCTAAAAAGCCAAAACCAGAATCAAAGTACAAAAATTTATAGAATTCTCGTATCAAAAGACTATCAAGTAATAATTCTACAAATTCATCATGATTTATCAAGTTATCTACATAATCATCATCAATTGTCAATATATCTTACAAAATCCACATCAAATTCCCAATTTTTCATATTTTTAGAAATAAAAACTTAAGGAAATTAATTTAATTAACACCAAAAAAACTAAGAAAAGGTTATGATATACCTCTTAAAGTTTAAATTTCAAACTTCTTCTTCTTTTTTTTTCTTCTTCTTCTCTTTCTCTCCTCTCTCTTTCTCTCTTTTCTTTCTCTAAAAGAGGTAGCTCGACCAAAAATGAGTGAATTAGGGTTATAAATGTGTATTTTTATACTAAGAGGCTAATTTTTAGTATTTACAAATTAGCCTTCAAAACGTTTAAAGTATTACAATTTGGTCCCTAAAATAAATCTAAAATCTTGCAAATAAACCAAATACTAATAGTTGGTCCTTAATCTATACGAACAATACTAATAACAATACATAAATCAAGTATCACCTACATACAAATAAAATATAAATATTATATATATAAATACTTATTCTTATCGATTGTGGATAAGTGGTTACTACACTTAATAAGACATGTTATTCCCTATTAACACTTTACCACCTTTAATGAGCTGAAAATTAGCAAATAAAGACTTATTTGGGCACAAAAATGAAACATACAATTAGAATTTAAAATTCATTCACTAGAACTCTTACCATAAGAAGTGACGAGGGTTTTTGTGATAACATAGCTACACTCATAAGTTATAACAACATCTGCCTCTTTCTTTTTGTACTTGGCTTTATTCTTAAGACAGTCATTTATAAAGTGCTCATCTTTCTTGTAGCAATAGAACTTCTTAAGATAGCCCATAAACTTTGATCTCGAGCCATTCTTTTGTTGGGGTGCCGGTTTATCCCGGTTCACAACCTAAACCTTTTGGGTGTATGCATATGGTATACGTATCTATTTTAAAATTCATATACATACGCATCTAATACATACATATACAAATAAAAAATGCAACGGAAGCTAAAAATCTAATTTCTTAAAAATGAACACGATAAATTTTATTCGTTACGTTAATGAACAAAATATAAAACCTATTAATCAAATTAATACTAATGATTGAGAATATCACCTGTCAAGCCTTTGGAAGAAATTTGTAGTTAGAGTACCGCATGAAGTCGACTCGTTGGCAGTTCTAAAATTCAATATGGTGGGCTTAAGTCGCTAGAACAGTAGCCTATATATTTTCAGCACCAGTTTACCACTTAAACTGTTTGATTAACTCTTAATCCCTGTAGCCTAACACTTTGACTCTATTCATTTTGTTCTTGATGTATTCAACATTTAAATTCATCAAAACAAACAACTCAAATGCAACAATAGTGGTTTTTTTATTTAGGAGAAGAAGATGAATGGCAAAATAATATTTTGCTATCAAGTTTTTTGTTATTTTTAACACTTTAAAACTTAAAACAAAAATAATTTTCCTTACCTTTAAAATTGGTTAGGCACCTTGTTAGCTTCAAAGGAAAATGAAAACCATTTTCATCTTGTTTCTTCATTCCTTGCCAAAAGCTTCTACACTTAAGTTCTCCTCTTCTCATATTTGTCTTTCTCAAAGACCAAAATTGAATTGAAAGGCAAAAACAATTCATATCATGGCCGCCACTCTTTTTTTTTTTTAATTTTGTTTGTTTCAAAGACCAAATAAATTCAATAGCAACTACCACACATCATGGCCGACCACCTTATCCCATTTTATATTCATCAAATGAATATATGTATTTAATAATTAGAAATATCTTTCCTTTTGATTAACAAATTATTGTAAATGATTTTAGCTTATCAAATAAACTAAATATATGTCCAACAATTCGACAATAGTAGATAGGCAGTCATGCATGTTTTGTGATAAGAAAGTTTTTATTCAAGTCCTCAAAGTTTCATTTAATTTTTCTTTTAAGCAATATTTACTTTAACTTAATTAATTGCTCCATAAAATCTCATTTTATTTAGCAATTGAGTCCTCAATTAAATATTTACTTTATTAATTTAGCCATGAGCTAACAATTAACTTTAGTCAAATTAACTAATCACTTAACTATTAAGTGAAAATAAATATTTAGATTATTTAACACTTAAAAAATCAATTAAAAAAATAACCCTTAAGCCTTTAATTAACCTAACGTGGGTCTCACCTTACCCAATACTTGAGTCAATTTAACCGAAGGCTCAAAATGCGCTACGTGTCATTATTTAATTAGCCAACAACAATTATTAACTAATTGTTATACTTAATAATTAAGCACTGACACGCACACATCCCGAGAATTCCTTAAACAAATATTCGATTTTGCTAAAAATTACTAAATTGAGCAATTCAATCTAGTGCGTTGTCCTAGTGCACAACGAGTACACTTCATATTGTAGGACTCCCTAGATCTATGCCTAATTTGTTAAATAGAACTATTCCATAAGTCTGTCATCGATGCCCCACGCACACGTTACAAATATTACAAATTAGCGCATTAAACCATACAAGCTGAGGTCACAACGTATACATATAATTCTTCTGTTATCTATATCCTAGATGTATAGGGATATAGATTTACATCGTCAAATCCTTATATGCTTATCCATGAACTTATCTTCAGAATTGTATTTCTTAGAACAATGTACGCAAACACCTTTGTTATATTGTTCAACTATTTGGGAAATATCTTTTCTAGGTTATTATTTGTGGCCACAAGATTTACTGAAATACAATCTTAGAGCATTTAGATATAATACTTCCCTATGAGAGGTCTGTAACATGTGTGGAACCAAAGTATGGTGGATCACTTATAAGCCCACCATGGCACTCAAGTCAAATGACCACATATGCTACTTAACTCGAGAGGATTCTATTGGCACAGCAGGATCTAAGCACGTAGGTGTATGCATGTGCACTTGTGTCTATTGCCTAACGCGGCAAAAATATAAATTTTACAATAAACACAATAAATAAATATATTAGTCACATTAATATATTTATAAAGTTAGAGAACTTACCAAACGTGTAACATTATACACGTGTTTTTCTTGGAGTCCGCATGGAGACTAACTCATGTGCAGTTCTAGTCACCAACACGGTGGGTTGATGAGCTAGAACAGCAACCTGATATTCAACCTGGGATTAACTCTTAATCCCCAAAATGGCCAGAAGTTAATTTACATCCTTTTCTCCAAAAGGATAAGAAATGGAGAATTTAGAGCAATTCATAATTACTCCAATTAGAAGAAGAGGGAAAAATGAAACAATTTCATTTTTCCTCTCTTCCCTTTTTTTTTCCTTCTTCTTTCTTTCTTCCTTCTTTCTCTTTTCTTTCTTCTCCATTTCTCTTCTCCCTCCCTCTCGGCCGAATGGCCAATTCGTGCTTCTCTTCTCTTGCTTTTCTTTTGCTTTATATATATATATAATATAATATATATAATATAATATAATAAAAATAATATATATATATAAGATAAATGGAGAGAGAGAGAGAGAGAGAGAATGACTATTTAACAATTAAATAATCATAGTGTGTTCATGACCATTTTGCCCCTCCTGAATAGTTACCAAGTTTACCCCCTAGTAGGTCCCACCAAATCCCACACATAGGTAAACTCAACTGAGGGTCCACAATATGCTACATGCCATAATACAATTAGTAAATAACATTTATTAACTAATTATTGTATTTAACAAATACGCACGCATTCCCGTGGAATCGCTGAATATTGCTGGATTAAATAATTTAATCCGGCACGCTGCCCCAGTGCACAACGAGTACACTCCATATTGTGGGACTCCCTAGGTCCTACGTCTGATTCATCAAATGAAACTATTCCATGAGTCCGTGAGCAATGCCCTACGCACACGTCACGGATATACAAATCAGCGCGTTGAACCATACAAGCTGAGGTTACAACGCATACGTATAGTCCTTTTGTCATGATATCTAGGATGTGCGGGGATATAGATTATTACCGTCAAATCCCTATTGCTCATCCATGTCCTATCTCCAGACTTGTATCTCAATGAACAATATGCGCAAACTCCTTTGCTATATTGTTCCACCTTGGCGGAACTCTTTCCCGGGATGATTGCTTGTGGCCACAAGACTTTCTAAGATACAGTCTCGAAGTATTTGGATATCTAACTCCCTATGCAAGTTGACGGATCCCATATCTGTACACACCAAACTCCATAAGCATCGAACCATACCCAGCGACACCCAATGGTCACACCATGAAAGGTCTGTGACATGCGTGGAACCAAAGTATGGTGGATCATTTAAAAGCTCACTGTGGCACTCAGGTCAAAGGACCACGTATACTACTCAACTCGAGAGGACCCTCTGTTGACGGCTTACATTAAATGTCTATCGGAGGCCCTCGTAAGTCTGTCCCATATCCAGTCCTAACTGGATACCCATATGTCAATACGAGCTCCAAGCTCATGGTCGGTCAGGAACGACTATCTATACCCCACAGATACGACATATGCTGATCTATTTATAAAAGTATCCACTGATAGACCCGCATCGGTAAGAATAGATCAGGGACTATTATTCGAGAACATACTTGCGCAACTTATATTTTCTGGCACCCGATTGCAACTCTTGCAACTATGCAGTTACTAGTATATTCCCATATCTATGTCACATTACAGACAAGGCTCCAACTCTTGGATCTACTGAGTATTATAACCAGCTAACACTTAGCTGTGCTAATATTTAGCAATTATATCTCTCAGCGTGGCTAACTATGAGTCCTTATCTAAACTCTTTAGATCTAATCCGAACTCCTTCAGATCTACAATGTCTGTAATGTTACATGCATAATACCATATAATTGGGTATTAGCGATTTAATGAGAATGTACACTTGGATAAATACACAAGTATATGTACATTTAGGGATGGCACGTAACCACCGACCCTAACAGATTTACCATTGACGGTTTCATAAGATGTCTATTAGTGTCCTCGTGAGTCTGTTCAGCATTCAGTCTTTACTAAATACCCGTATGTATATACAAGTTTTCGGTAATCCTATGGTCAACTAAAAACAACCATCTATACTATATAGATATAGTATACACTGATCTATATAAAATAAATCTACTAATAGACCCGCATCGGTGAAGCAGATCATGAACATAGTGTTTAAGGACATACTTGCATAATGACATCTCCTATCACTTATTGTAACTCCTTACAACTATGTCATTACTGGTATACTCTTATTGTCCAATTACAGACAATGATCTAATCTTTTAGATCTGGCTGACTGTTATAACCTGCTAACTTTTAGTAGTGCTAACTGTTAGCATAAATATAACAATCAGCTCTGCTAATTCTTAGCACTAGTCTAAACTCCTTTAGATCATATCTCAAATATTTCGAGAAAAAAAAAAAACAAATTGTCGCGGGTTCCCCAGCCCTAGAGCATAGTCCAAAAAGTACAAATTACAGGACGTATTGACGGAAAAGAAATTGCACCCATAATGGAAGGGAACATTTGCCTATTTATATAACAGATCGTATGGTAGGACATAAATTGGGAGAATTTGCTTTTTCTGTCCGTGAGGATCCCACCAGAGCGCCTTCTACTTCTAATAGGCCATGGACTAACGGACTAACAGGGTCAGCTACCCCGCCAATCTTCATAATTAAATACCGTTACTGTATAAGGTAACTCCTTCAGATCATACAATGTATGTAACGTAACAAGCATTGTACTATGTATTTATATTGTATTAATGATTATATGAAATATTTGCTTTATAAATATTAAATAATTTAATATTCATAAGTATTGGAATGGCACGTAAGCACCAACTCCAACATCTTTAACTTTCCATCTTTTTGCATAAGTCTTCTTCTTGTAGTTAACCCTTCTACATTGACATCTATCTTCTTTCTCAATTGCTTTGAGTTTAACAATGATTTGACATTTTTTATGGTTAAACTCTCTCTATCATAAAGTAATGTATCAACAAAGTGCTCATAACTCTAGGAAAGGAAACTCAACAGGATGAGACAACTGATAGAGATTATTCTTTATATGTAAATAATTTGCCAACAACTTCATCATATAATGATTATCGAACCTCTTCTGAAGAGTAATAGTTATTTTTTCATCAGCAACTTCTCTTAATACCTCATCTCTCAAAGATGGAATGATTGCACTATGAGTCTTACCTTGAATGTCTTTTCTCTACTTCAGATTAGATGACTTTGGCTTCTTATCTTCGTTACATAGAGTTGTAGTCTTCTCTAGTATCGAACCTAAACATTGGCTCACCAGTAACGCCATCACTTTAAACTTTCAAATATTAAAGTCATTCTCATTATTGAATTTCTCTACTTCATACTTTGGTGCTGCCATAATTGTTAAGCCTTTGCTTTGATACAAGTATGTTGACAGAAGTGCTTACACATATAAGTATAATAATACACCAGACAAAACAAAAGAGAATTGATAATAGAATAAAAAAAATACACACACAATAATTTACGTAGTTGGGAAATTTCCTACATCCATGGTAGATCAAGATCTCACTTCTTTTATTGAATCAACAAAAATTTACAAAGAACTCGTAAAGAATAATTTCTCTCTTTAGAAGAGATTACAATAATTGCTCTCTCAATTATGTGTTATGTTGTTTTGATCATCCATTCAAGCCAAAATAAGGCTCTTTATATAGTTATAACATCCTAAGTTAACCTTAATATAAGAATCAAATAGGGTGTTCTAACCAACTTAAGAGTCTTCTTATTTTTTGAATAGGTCACCTTAATGTTGGGGTATTGACCAAGTCACAATAATGCTAGGGTATTCACTTAGAACATTGAGGTATTATCTTGATAACTTTTTAACTCCACTTACTGAAATTTGCGTAATGGCGTTCACTCGATTCAAATGTCATCATACTTCAAGTATTAACACTTTCACTTCGCAAACCCTTCATATTGGCTCAACTCCAACTCATTTTCAATATAATTTATAATCGTATTCTCACATTTTCTCTAATAAAAGATTCTCAAATTAGATTATTCAATTTAGGATCTTGTGATATGATGGTTTAGACAATAAGTTACGCGTTTTGCCTACGTATCAATTCAAGGTTCATGTTTCAGGCCACTGGATACTGGTCGTAGATTTCATTTCATTTCATTACAACAAAATAAAGTTTACACCGTAGATTTATAAGAGGAAGATGGGTTTATATGTAGGACTTGGATAATGAAGCTTTGAATATTATGGGTAAGATGTGTTCAAAGTAAACAAAACAATTAAGGGGTGAGGAAGAACCAACTGCATTTATAACACTCCAATAATGCTCAGTTATTGTAATATGCACTCTTTGAATGGCGAAATCCTTGAAATTTTGCCCATTTTTTAAGGTCGCGATGCTAAAAGAAGAGGTTTGAAGTGTATAGAACAAATAGCAACAACAACAAACTTTAACAACTCAGCAGTAACTAACTTAAGCATTTCAAGAGAAATATAAAAGGCGGCAAGGATTGCAGATACTCTAAGACAAATATAAAATACTGCCATTCCCAACTGTACCAGAGACAACATAGGTTGTACCAAGGTAGCTGTGAAATTGATGAGGTATAGAGATCCTACTGTTGCTGGTATAAGAGATGAAGATCTAATGATGAAGGCTTTATAAAGGACAAAATTAAAGCCTAAACCTTAAGGGATTGTTTGACATTGAATGTAATTAGATGAAGTGTGAAATTTATATATATATATTCATGTACACCAGTTACTGTTACATAAAAATTCCAATTCGAATATACAATATAATAGATTGAATATATTACAAAGCCTTCTCTATAAAAATGTGCATTCTTTAACTTGGTATCAGAGCCATTATCCATGGCTTTGAGCTTAACAAATACCACTACCTTAAACACCGGTAACTTAAACCTTTAATACAGCATACCTACAAACTCCTTTGTATTCTAAGCACCTTTTAAGCTAACAAACATCAACTACATGCTGTGGAAATCTTAATTAAATCCAAACATTAAAGGAAATAGGCTAATGTGGTTCATAAATGGCAACAGGGCATTGCCAAGGGAACAAATTATCTCCATAGATGCTGACAATACTGCCATCACTATTGGGAATCTAGAATATCAAGTCTGGCTTATGCAAGACCAGAACTTGATGTCATAGCTACTTCTATCATTGTCTGAACCTATGCTTGAGGCAATGGTAGAGTGCACAACATCACAATAACTCTTGTCTACGTTAGAAAGACTGTTTGCCTCACATTTAAAGGCTACACTCATACATCTAAAGAGTCTCATTCAATCTACCAAAAAGGGGTCCATGAGTATGGCACAATACTATATGAAAATGAAAAAACTTACAGAGTCCCTCAAGTGTGCTGGCTATCTAATTACTGATGATAAGCTTGTTGATTACATCCTTGATGGATTGAGAAATAATTATGACCTAGTATTTTCCAATGTCATCTCAAGGTCAAATAAGCTTCCCTTACAATATGTTTATGCTCTATTGCTTAACCAGAAGCATAGACTTAAGCAAAACATGACTACTGACATCTATAAAGCGCCAACAAATTTTAATGCTAACTTTGCTCAACCTAGATAGAACCAGAAGAAGAACTGAGTTGGCAAAGAAAAAAAAAACTTGGTTTCAAGCTCTCAGTACCACTACAATGCACCTGGTGGTAACAATAACAACAACTACTACTACAACGACACTCAAGTGAAAGGAAAAGCACAAACTTCAGGCACTCATAACTCAACTAAGGTGTGCTAAATCTGTTTCAAGCCCAAACACACTGCTGTTGAGTGTTGACATAGATTCAAATAGGACTTTGTTCCCAAAATAAATCAAAAGCATCATCCAATGAAGGCATACACAGCTACTGCTGAAAGCATAACAGATCACTCTTGGTATCTTAATAGTAGAGCCACAAATCATGTCACCAACAGCATGGACAATCTGACTCTGAACACAACTACAAAGGAAATCAGCATCTCATAGTTAGTAATGGACAAAATCTTCCTATTACACATATTGGTTATTCAGTATCAGCACATACTATCACTCACACACCACGAATCTCAAACTTAATGATATATTACTTGTGCCAAACATAACAAAAAACTGGTCAGTATATATAAACTATCTAAAGACAACAATATCATTGTTGAATTTGATAAGTTTCAGTGCGTGGTGAAAAACCAGAGACAGAAATGTAATTCTGCTAGTAGTGGCTAAAGATGGCTATATCAACTGTAGTGTCCACCATGTCAGTCCAGCTAAGTGTCCCCTGCAAACCTTTCATACTCGACCTCAAATCCTAAATCAATATTCTCTATTTGTCAAAGATTCTTAACTAGTAGTCTTGTTCCTAGTCTAAAGTCAATTGAAAAGATCAACAATATCACCTTGAGACCCACTGAACAACTAAAGCTATTGCATAGAAGAGTAGGGCATCCTAATATACTAGTCCTCAAGTAGATAATTTCCAAATATAATGGTATTTTTAACATCAAAAATAAAAACACTGCAATTCAAAATTATCCATTTTGTTCTACATGCCAACAAGGAATAATGCATAGACTAATATTCACAGAAATTAAACTTAAAGCAACCATCCATGAGAACTTATACACCTGGATTTATAGGGACCAGCTATAATATTCAATCCCTATTAGTAGTATTGGCGCCTAGGTTTTGGTATAGAGAAATAAAGACACCGTAGAGTTACCATATTCTAACCCTATTAAAAATATTTTTTTATGATGCGCGTAAGAGATATTAGACCTAATTTGGTAATAATTTCACACTCGATCAGAACGTCAGATAACCCTAGAATATTTTTGAAATTATTCTCTATTGGCTTGAAAAATGAAATTTTAATTTACTACATGAGTTTTCATTTAAAGGTTGTGCATGGAACAAGTTTTTGTTGAGAAACATAATTCATATGTTAGAGAATGGACCAATTAGAGGCAATTTCATGAATGGCCAAGTTGGGAATTCTAGTTAGTTACTTTGACTATTCTAAATAAATAGTTACAAATGAATCAACTACATACATAGTTTCCAACCAATGACAAGTTAAAATTTATAGTACGTTGAGAGGCAAATTAAACAATTGAGGGAGCACTGTATATAAAGTAGAAGTGTGTAAAAATTTCATAAGATTAAAAGCATAACAAGATAGAGCATTAGAGGTGAAATTCAGCCAAGAGAAAGGAGGGGCTGCTACAGTAAAATTTCAAGGCTTTTCATAATTTTTCATGCTTAATCAAGCTAAAATAAGGTCAAATACAAGTTTCTAAGATCAATTGAATCCTTCATTAGTGAAAATCCAAGAAAAATAGGTAAGAAAAGCATTGTTTTGTGAGGATGATATGTGAACTTTCAAGATTGCTTCAATTGATATTCTTGTGTGTATTCTGGTTTAGATTGAGTTGAATTCTAGTGTGGAGCTTGAAGAAGTCATCAAATTAAAGAAATTGACAAGGTAAGAATTAAGATTTTGGGTGAATTTGATGTAGAGACTTCAATTGGTTGTAATTAGGGCATTAGAATGAAATTGGCTTGATTTTGATGCTATTGGAACAAGAAATTGAGAAAACAAATGTGTTGGGTGGTGGATGTAAATTCTGCCACTTTAGGGAAGTTAGGATTGAGTTGTGTTTTAGTTGAATTGTTGTGTATAAATGGTGCTTTAAGTAAATTGAATGTATATGGATGATGAAAAATCAAAAAAATAAAGAAAATGGGATATAATTGTCCATTTTTGTAAGGTAAAGGGCAATTATGTCCAACCAAAGTTAAAGGGTGTTAAGAAATTTTTAGGGCGTCGGATGGTGAGTTAGGTTAGATTAAATTAAATGACTCCGTAAATAAAAATTGAAAAGTTGTATTCATCCGGGCTTTATATGCCAATTAGGGCGTTTAGTAGTTAAATGAGATTTTAGCATTTGATTTGGTTCTAAATGTCATTTATGGCAAAAAAAATTGAGACTGGTAACGGGAGCAGAAATCCATAGTGAAATTAAGTTCGGAGCGGTAGTGAGTGAAAATATGTCCTTATTTATCTTTCGTTATTTTGTTTCCGCATATTGAAATTGTATGTTTTATGTGCTTTTAATGCATAAACATGATTTATCATTGAAAAGTTGTATTCATCCAAGCTTTGTATGCCAATTAGGGCGTTTAGTAGTTAAATGAGATTTTAGCATTTGATTTGGTTCTAAATGTCATTTATGGCATGAAGGTGAAGAAAATTGAGACTGGTAACGGGAGCAGAAATCTAGAGCGAAATTAAGCTCGGAGCGGTAGTGAGTGAAAATCTGTCCTTATTTATCTTTCGTTATTTTATTTCCGCATACTGAAATTGTATGTTTTATATGCTTTTAATGCATAAACATGATTTATCATTTTGATATATATATATATATATATAAATAGCCATTGATATGCATTTACATCAGTTTCAAAGGTCATTGGTACTCAAATAAAATCCTTTTGGGTCTGGGGCGTGACAATTTATGTATGTCTTTTAGAATTTAATATCTATACAAAATTTTATTTTATTTGAAATGTTAAATGCACTCACTGAGCTCCTTTAGCTCACCTGTTTTGTGTTTTATGTTTTCTAAACCCCTCTTTTCAGGTGCATGTCTTTGTACGCAAGCTGCTAATTCTCCTACTACTGATTAGTGGGCCAAATCTGAAGATCGTTGTTGTAAATGTAAATGTGCTAAGTAGCACTCTTTTTACTTTCTGCATAGTAGTATAGGCTTGTGTATTGTGCATATGTTTTGAATAAACAAGAAGAGATTTCGATATTATGATAATCATATCACGTTTTACTAGTATGCCAGTTTTTGATCAAAAATGAAATTGTTGAGTTGAGATGGATTTGGTTTTGAAAAGGACTGGAGGTCTATTTGGAGATATTAAGAAGCTATATTGAAATAGAAGTGTAATTCTTTGCAAGTTATATTGGATTTTCAGAAAAATAGGGGAAACTCTACCTCTTTTTTGCGTATAATTTAATAAGTTATTTTCACGTATATTCTAGGATTTTCTCAGTAATAGCAAGAACTAAAAAGGGGTTCGCCTCACAGAATTTCTCCATTTACACAGTTAAATTCTAAGAAACTTTCGTCAGGGTGCCCGGCAAGGCCTCTGGGATCTACAGTAAAGGGTCTCGGGGCGGGTCCTATCAGAGTGGTATCAGAGCCCAATTTTTAAAGTTTTTAGTTAAAGAGTTTGTTTTTAGAATGAGATTCTTGAAATTACATGGATATTTTTCTAAGTTCAGTAAATTAAATTCTATGCATTTGATAATCATTTACATCACTAAATTCACAGAAAATATGCATCGTCATGGGGGCCCATGTACTAGGAGAGCAGCTGCGGAGGCTTTTGCATTTGAAGATGAGCAAGGGAATGAGTCGGTAAATGTTCCTAAGCCTCAGACCCCTCCGGAGTCATCTCAGCCTACCGAACCAGAGGTGGAAACATGAATATAGCTTAGATGACTTAGATACTAGCAGCAGCAATTCAACAGTCGAGAGAGACAGGAGTGTCCATTGAGCGTGCCAAGAAATTAGGCGCTAAGTCGTATAATGGTGCAGGAGACCCTAAGAGAGCCATATCCTGGTTAGAGAACAATGAAAAAAAATTTCAGGTTATGGGATGTACTGAAGAACAAATGGTTGTATACTCCGCATTTCTATTAAAGGAAAGAGCAAAAGACTTGTGGAAGGCCTTGCAAAGAAAGAATGCCAATGGGGTGTCTTGGGCACTTTTCAAAGAGGAATTTCTGAATAAGTTCTACCCCAAAAGTTATAAAGATGTGAAGATAGAAGAGTTCTTCAAGCTGGAACAAGGTTCTCTCTCGGTGGTAGAGTATGAGAAGAAGCTTTCAGAGTTCCTCTGTGTCATTCCATTTATAGCTGATAATGAAGAACAAAAGGCTAATCAATTTGCAATGGGTCTCAATCCTCAGATAAAGGCATACGTGGTATCGGCAGCCCACACTTAGTATGGAGCATTGGTGGAAGCTGCAACTTGAGTTTAAAGAAGGATGACGGCTATTCTTAAACCGAAACAGCAGGGCCAGAAAAAAGGTTGGTCAGGTGGTTCTCGAAGAGGACCTAGTAAATTCACATGAATGAAGGAGAGATCAACATGGTCCAGTAGTCAGAAACCAAGCTAAGGAGCTCAATCCAGTCATGCTTCCATTAGGCAACCATCAGCCGAATCTCGAAGCACTAAGGAGAGTTAGAAGAATTTTTTGATGTGTAATAATTGTGAAAAGGCTCATCCGAGAGATTGTGGGATGGAAACTACCGGTTGTTATAAGTGTGGCCAAGAGGCCACCACATGAGAAATTGCCCCAAATGATAGAGCTAGTAGTAAGCCAGAAGGCAGACCACTAGCTCTAGGATAAACTAGTGGTGGCCGATTACAGATTCAAGGTGGTCCCTAATTCAGAAGCTAGAGTGACTCAGGCCAGCCTAATAGGGGAGCTGATCAAGAAGGATCATCCAAAAAACCCCAAGGCAGGGGTCATACCCAGGCTAGGGTATTTGCAATGACCCAGCATGAGGCGGAAGCAGCCCCAGAAGTTGTGACAGATACGATGTCAATTTTTGATCAAGATGTTTATATACTGATAGATCCTAGAACGACCCATTCTTTTATTTCTATGGAGTTTGTTGCAAATGCTAGTATAGTGCCCTAGTTATTAGATTGTGCGGTAGTAGTGTTTCTTCCTACAGAAGACTCCATTATAGCAAAAATGATGTATAAGGGTAGTAAAATCAGTATTGAGGGCCAAGAATTCATGGTAGATTTGATTGTGTTGGCCATCAGTGATTTTGATGTGATTTTAGGGATGGATTGATTGTCTAAATATTGGGCCTCGGTGGATTATTTTCGAAAATAAGTTAGATTATGTAGCCTAAGGGGGACGGAAGTCGTTTTCTGTGGGATACAAAAATTACTTTCTGCCAGTATGGTGTCAGTAATGAGGGCAAGAAAGATGCTTCGAAATTCGTGTCAGGGGCACTTAGTCTATGCCATGGAAGTAAGAAATGGTGGAATAAAATTGGAGAATATTCTAGTGTTTAGAGAGTATCCAAATGTATTCTCAGATGATCTTCTGGGTTTACCTCCAAATAGAGAGATAGAGTTTTGAATAGAAATAACCCCTGGAACGCAACCAATTTTCAAAGCACCCAACAGAATAACTCCTTCAAAATTGAAAGAATGAAGGTACAAATAGAAGAGTTGGTGAATATGGGTTTCATCAGACCGAGTACTTCTCCTTGAAGGGCACCAATTTTGTTTATAAAGAAGAAAGACGGAAGTATGAGATTATGCATTGATTACAGGGAACTGAAAAAAGTAATAGTGCGTAATCAATATCCACTTTCGAGAATTGATGATTTGTTTGATCAGCTACAAGGGGCAGAGTATTTTCCAAGATAGATCTGAGGTCAGGCTATCATCAACTGAAAATCCAAGAGGAAGATGTTCTCAAGACGGCCTTTAGGACTCGATACGAGCATTATGAATTCTTGGTTATGCCTTTTGGGCTAACTAATACCCCAGCTACTTTTATAGATCTTATGAACAGAGTTTTTCGATTCTATTTAGATCGATTTGTGATAATATTTATTAATGATATACTGGTGTATTCAAGTAGTAAGGATGAGCATGCAGAACATCTGAGGATTATTTTACAATCCTTAAGGCATAAGTCAAGATATTCTTGCCCTTACCACCAAAATGGTAAGGTAGAGAGGAAACATAAACATTTGACTGAGACTGCTCTTAACCTATTAGCATAGGAAGCAATGCCTTTAATCTATTGATGGGAAGCTGTGTATACAACAATATACTTAGTCAATAGACTTCCCTTTAAGAAACTGAACTACATGTCACCATTTGAAATATTATTTAGGTATAAACCTGACTACACAATGTTAAAAATATTTGGATGTGAATTCTACCCCCTTTTGAAGACTTTACCACAGTAACAAATTCAATTTTCATACTGCCAAATGTATGTTTCTTGGCTATATGGTATGTATGTTTGCATTCATCAGGCTGGGTATATGTAGCCATACATGTCAATTTCAATTATGAATCATTTCCTTTCAAGTTAAGTCTTGAGTTTAACCCTCATAATTTAGATACATCAATCTGCTCAAACTCTCTAAGTCAATAATTCATATTTGTCAAACCAGACACCACACAAAATAACTATACTCACTGTAATGTTGATATAGACTCATCTTCTCATCACTTCTCAGATGCAGCATCTCACCAGAATTCACCAAATATTGAAGATACTTTACCAACATATGCTTCAGATACACTAGTTCATAAAACACCAGAAACACAACCAATATTTCACCAGCAGAACCTAAACACCACCCTATGACAATCAAATCCAAAACTGGAATTTACAAGCCAAAATTATTCTTACACACACAAACTGAGATGCTTCAAACTCCTCTATCAGTCAAGGCAGCACTCTAAGATAAAAATTGGAGAAAGGCCATGGATATAGAGTACACTGTATTGATTAATAACAAAACCTGGACACTAGTCCCACACTCTCTAAAAATTAGGGTAATTGGTAATAAATGGATTTTTAAAGTCAAGCATAAGTCAAAATCATACAATAAAGAGACTAAAGGTAAGGCTTGTTGCCAAAGGGTTTCACCAAACCCCTAGTCTAGACTTTCATAAAACCTTTAGCCCAGTGGTGAAACCTTGCACCATAAAAATTGTTCAAACTTTAGCTCTCAAACACAATTAGAAATTGAAAAAAAAATGATATCAATAATGCATTCCTCAATAAAGACCTTACATAGGATATGTTTATGTGTCAACTTTAAGGCTATGAAGACACCATAAAATCTGGTTTTATCTATAAATTAAAAAAGGCTCTTTATAGTCTGAAACAAGCCCTTAGAGCCTGGTATGACAAATTAAAATGCTCTTTAGTGCAATGGGGATTCCAGGGTTCCAGATCAGACTCTTCATTATTTTTTAGGAGGAATACTAGTGGACTTGTTCTACTGTTAATTTATGTGGATGACATTATTATAACAGGGAGTGATGATACAACAGTTCAATGAGTGATATATAAACTCAAGTCTTCCTTTCTCTCAAAGACTTGGGACAACTGCATTATTTTCTTGGGATTTAAGTGACCAAATCAAAAAATTCAATACTTCTCTCTCAAGTAAAATATATCACAGACCATCTCTATAAAACTCACATGGTCAATTGCAAAGGGAACTCAACTCCTATGAGCACAAGTATTAGGTTGAGCAAAACTAATGGAAAACCTATGCACAACCTTACTCCATACTGAAGTGCTATTGGAAGTCTTCAATATACAATCTTGACTAGGTCGGAACTAGCATTTACAGTCAATACATGAGTAATCCACTGAAAGAGCAACTTTGGTCTTCATTTACATAAATCAGAAAGCCTAGAATTGACAGCATTTTCAAATGCTAACTACGCATGTGATACTGAGGACAAAAGGTCAATTAGAGGTTACTTAGTTTATCTAGGTGACAATTTGATATCATGGAGTTCAAAGAAACAACCAGTGGTCTCTAGATCAAGTGTTGAATCTGAATACAGGGTACTTACAAATACTGCAACTAAATTGAGTTGGATTTAATCTTTCACAAGAACTGGTTCTTGAGTTTCCCAGGACATTAGTCATTTACATTGATATCACTAGTGCATCATCAATTGCATCAAATCTTGTTTACTATGCAAGGACCAACACATAGAGATTGATCTCCACTTTGTTAGAGATAATGTTTCCAATGGAGAATTAGCTATTCAATTCATTCCCAGTGTAAAACAACCAACATACTCATTAAACCTTTCAAATTTGACAAGTTTGATTTATTGAGAAGCAAGTTGAATGTTCAAGACAGAACACTCAACTTGAGAAGGTATGTTGAAAGAAGAGGTTTGAAGTGGCAACAACAAACCTTGACAACTCAGCAGTAACTAACTCAAGCATTTCAAGAGAAATGCACAAGGCAGCAGAGATTACAAACACTCCAAAACAAATACAAAATACTTCCATTCCCAACTGTGCCAGAGACAACATAGGTTGTACCAAGGTAGCTGTGAAATTGATGAGGTGTAAAGATCCTACTTCTACTAGTACAAGAGATGAAAATCCAATAGTAAAAGCTTTATAAAGGACAAAATTAAAGCCTAAACCTTAGTGGTTGTTTGGCATTGAATGTAATATAGATGAAGTGTGAAATGTGTAAATATGTAGTCATGTACACCAATTACTGTTACATTGATAATTCAATTCGAATACACAATACAAGAGGTTGAATATACTACAAAGCATTCTCTACAAAAGTGTGCATTCTTCAACTCGTGATAGTTGCCCCAAGATGAATTGTTGGTATTTTCTACCCCAATGTCAAAGCATGGATATTGTCAAGGATTTTTAGTTCGGTGAACTGATCATAGTGGTGTAGAAGAGAATAAATACATGAGACCTAAATGGTGAATACATATTTACATTTCAGACAAAAACTTGGTTTCCAGAAGCTTTAGATGATATAAAAGTGCTTTTAGAGAAGGAATTCCGCTTCGGAATCCCAGATTCAATTCTAAAAGTGCATTCTATATTCATTGTTTACTTTGTTGCTCTTGCCTTCGGCTTATGCTTTGTTGGAGGTTAGACCCTGATGGTGCAAGAAGCTTGATTGTTTGCCTGCTTATGTTCTTTCTTTGGTCCCATCACCAATGAACTCCCCACTTTTTCCTTCTTCAAAGAAGGCTATTTATAAGCACTTGTGCGAAATGTGTCAAGATTAGAAGAATGCAAAGAGACAATCAAACAGCAGATATTTGCCTACCTTTTCCAAGTTAATTAGACATTTTATGCGTAGACTAACAATTATATACACTGAAATTTGAACATCATGACTACAAGAGATGAATATAAAGATGCAAGAGACGCATAAATGCAAGCACCATAATCATCACATCAACAAGTAGGTGAGAGATCTGAATCACAACCTCAATTGCTCCGTCTTTAATTGCTCACCTTCTTCATTATCATGTTCTTGTTTTAATCCCAACCTCAACCGTACAAGGCTTAGCCTTGCTACTGAATCTCAACCTTATCAAAACCCAATACTCATTGCATTTCAGTAGCAAAGCTAAGCCTTATACAGTAAACCCAACATTTCATTCTAATACTGAAACAATTGGTTCAAGTAACGGAATCATACAAAGCAAATTTGCATTTTGATTAACCAAAAGGTGACCTGATTCAATGAACTGCAATTGGCATCATTTGAATATCATCTACTTTTGCATAATAACAAGCAAGCTTAAAACAACGTAGCAGAACTTTTAACAAACACATGGAATCTAAATGATTGAAATTAAACGAAAAGATCGAAACTTTCCATTAGATTTCTAATTAATTTGCATACCCATATCCAGAAAACCAAAACCCTGAAACCACATACATCTACATAATAAAAAGGAAGAAAAAAAAGAAGGCAGGGCATAACCCTCTAAGCTCTCTCGCCTCTAATTCTCCTAGCAAGCTGAATATCTTTGGGCATAATAGTAACCCTCTTGGCATGAATGGCACAGAGATTAGTATCCTCAAACAGACCAACCAAATAAGCCTCGGCCGCCTCTTGAAGTGCTGCGACGGCACTGCTTTGGAACCTCAGATCGGTCTTAAAGTCCTGGGCAATTTCTCTTACGAGTCTCTGAAACGGAAGCTTCCTGATCAGAAGCTCGGTACTCTTCTGGTACTTTCTGATCTCTCTTAATGCCACTGTTCCTGGCCTGAAACGGTGCGGCTTCTTCACTCCTCCCGTCGCCGGAGCCGATTTCCTAGCCGCCTTGGTGGCCAGCTGCTTACGTGGCGCCTTTCCTCCGGTGGACTTCCGAGCCGTCTGCTTCGTACGAGCCATTTCGCAAGATTGAAGGATTAAAATGTGTTAGTTTTTCGGGAATCAGAGAGACAATTCAGAGCGATTGTGACGACAAGTAAGGGGGAATTCGGGGGTTTTTATAAAAATAAAATAAGGGGAAATGAGGAGGCGGGAACTTCGAAAATTTTGCGTTTGTCTCGAGAGTTCTAGGATGTGAAATTTTGGGCCGTTGATTTTTAGGTAATCTACGGTAAAAAATTGGTTGAGTGGCAATCCGAGTGATATCTACGTCTACCAATGAGATTGTTTATTGAACGTTGATTATTGACCGTTGAGTTTATAGGATCTGGACGGTTGTGACACCTTATAGTGGGGTGTTGCGGATCACAATCCTCGTTCTTGGCCAGTAGCCAATGACGACTTAGCTTTGAAGCGGGAAATGAAAATTTGTGTTCTGCCTCTGGAGTTCTTAGAAGGATGAGTTGGGACCGTCGATTGTCGGTAATCGTACGCTTGTGAATATTTGGAGAATAAATTTTATTAAAATCCAATTTTTTTTATACTAATTCGATTTAATTTTAATCACTTTGATTGTTTGATTCAATCCATCAAATATCTTTTAATATAATCAAGGTTTAATCTATCTAAGTTTATTTTTTTGAATCAATTAATTTAATTTAATTTCAATATATGTTACATGACCACTAATACGGGAACTATAGGATAATTCATATGCCGTGTGATTTTTTTTTTTATTACTAATTAATGCCTTTGTAATTATTAAAAGTTGGTGAATTAATAATTTTATATAGATAATAATTGAAATGAATATAAAAAATGAAGTTATCAAAAAATCGAGTACGCATTGAACATATAAAATATGAGTAAGATAGAAATTGGAAGCGATGAGAGGCAAAAGAAACACAATGATCCACTTTCAAGGTGTAGCGCCGCAGGCAGACACACCAACGCCGTGCTGCCCAGTTTCAAAAAATCTATTTTTAATTCGAATTAAACTTATTTGAGGAGGTTTCAAATTTTTAAACTCTTGAACTCTTATTTTAAATAGGTATATGATTTATAGGGACGTTATAATTATTATATAAATTTTTATAAACCATTTAAATTAATAATCAAACATTAAGAGAAAGACTCAAAGAGATTAGAGAATTAGGTAGACATTAAATGTGTGAGTATTAGGGTGTAATTATTATTGGACGTTTATTGTTCTTGAAAGAACGAAGATGCTCCACAAAGATTTTTTTGAGAAGTTTTTTTTTTCTTTGTAAAATTCTTTAAGAGAATTAATAAAATATGTTAGAATCTTAGATTTGTCGTAGACATTGACTTTTTTTTAACTACATAAATTAATTATACTGTGTTCTTATTTGATCTGTTTTTATATTTTTAATATTATATTTGTTTACAATTGTATACTTCTGCTGCAAAAAAAATATTACGGCAAAAGGTTAATCTCAAATTAAAATTTGACGGTAAACTAAATTTTTAAAGAAGAATGAGATTTCTTCAGCAATAATTAAGTAAAGTAAATTAATTTTTTTAAAAAGTAAATTCAAATTACCAAATACATCGTGGATAGAAATTGAGTTGGGTTAATGAGTTTGAAGGAATTGGATTGAATTTTCGATAATCATATCTCAAAGCATTGTATATTTGTTCACCTTATGTTACATTTATAAGTCGGTCAATCAAATGGTTAAGGTTACAGGAAAAGTGGAAGCGAGGAATGAGACGAAACATTATATTATCCGAAAATTATCTCAAGTTTAATGCAAACAAAATAATAAGAGAAAGCAAATCGAGTTTTAGCTCGGTTCGATTCAGAATTGAAACTAAATTGATTGGTTCAAACATTAAAAAAAATATATATATATTGAATTTAACTAATTAGGTCAGTTTAGTTTCTAATTTTTTTATTTTTAATTTATTTTAAGTGTATTTATTTAATTTTGAATCAAACCAATCAATTAAACATACCAAAACTCGGCCAATTCAATTCGATTTTGTCCACCCCATGTATATTATGGTAGTTATTAATTAAACAATGAATTAGCATAATAAATTATTTTAAAATATATATATATATAATTTACTCTACAATTAATAATCTAATTTCTCTCATCATACCAGATAAATTTATTTGAAATATTATTAAATCACAATTTTATTGCCAACTATTCTATTAGCCTAATTTTTTTTTAAAAGAAGAATTATAATAATTATCAACAATTCCACATTACTTGAGAGGAAAGGGGAGTCGAACTTGGCTGAGCCCCCATATTTAGGTGAGAATGTGAAGCCTTAGAGAATTTAGCCAATTTGGCCGAGGCCCATGCTCTTCTTTTAGCCTGGTTAGTGCCAACACTTTTCATAAGCAATCTTAAAAATTAAATTAATGGTCAGAAATTTGTGTCATTATGCCGAAATATATTCACGCTCTTTCTCAAACGAGAATGGGTCACATAACTTTAAGAATTTAGTTGAAAATAACTTTTACAAAGACAGTCCAACAATTATAACATCTGTATTTTTAAAAAAATAATTACAAAGACAGTCAAACAATTATAAAAAAATAATACTACTCATCTTAAATTATATCTTAAATTATATTTTAAATAATAATGTGTTAAATAATTATTAAATAATAAAATAATTTAATAAATAATTTTAAAATTTAAACTATTTTACCATCCAATCCAATAATTACTTGACACATAATTATTTAAAATACAATTTGAATAGAATTTGATATTTGTAACATTACTTATTTTAAAATTATGCAAATGGGTATATTATCACTAGAATTATCCAAGAAATCTTTGTATATAACTCAAAAACATATCATTATAATAACAACAATAATTGGAGGAAACAGATATTCTAGTTTCCTAAACTTGTTAACAATAAATCTTTAGTTCTTTCCCGTTTGCTTCCCAATAAGAGAGCATTTGCATCTAAGTATTGTTAGAAAATTGATCCTATGATCATGTTCTCTTCCAAACTTCCAATTTGCAGTCTTGTATCTGAATGCACAAGAGATCACTTTTCTCAATTCTCCAGCCCAAAAACTAAAGGAGACTCAAGAGGGTCCAGTTTCTTACCTCGGCAACACAACAAGATAGTTGTATCGATTTCCACAAACATTTTACAACAGAGAACGCAGATCCCTCAGTGGTATACTGGTATAGATGGGCCTCAATTGGCAACAAAATAGCTGTACCAAGTATCTCATTCTGATCAAGAGCGCATGGAGTACCGTAATTGTCTCTGGTTCTTGGTCGTTTTGCTTAACTTGACATTCAGTTGATTATTATAGACTTTGGTCCCCTCGTTCAACTTGACAGCCGAGTTTTATAAACCTTAGTGCCCTCAATCAACTTGGCACCCAGCCGAGTGACAGAGTTCTTGGTCCCCTTTGTCGACTCTGCCTTGTAGTATGCAGTGTCCTTTTTATCACTATCAAGGACATCATTCAGCAGCATCTGCTTCTTCTTGTTAAACTCAGAGGTCACAAGCTCTAATGCCAACTGTTCTGTGTTTCCTTGGACTTGTGCTGAATTAAAGTTGTGACAGAATCCATGACACTAAGACAGAGGTACCGTACTTGTTAGGGTGAAAGATAAAAAGCAACTCTTACCTTGTAATCATGAAAACTGAATTCTCTCTCCATGAACTTCAATACATATATGCCACAGTCAAAAGTATTAGGCTGCTGCGGCACTTCACCATTTTCTTCGATACAGAAGTCCTCAAACTTTACAGGGCAACAAAGACAACTATCAATATCATCTTTGAGCACCAAATCCAATAAAGACAGCTGGTATAAGAAGACAGCATTGACAATGGGTTAGGTTACGAACTTTGCTTGCTAGAAAATGAAAATGTATAGCAGAAGCTATTTATTATCAACCATGACAAATTAGTAAAAACTCACAACAGAAACTGCTTGGTTTTTATAGGTATCTTTTCTTTTAAAACGACGAAAAGAATCCCATATCTGAGCAACCTTCTCATGAACAAGTACTACGAGCAGATACCAATGTTCATTTTCAGCATTAAGAGGAAGATATATCTGTAATGACCAAATAAAATCAATCAAAACAAAATCAATCCAAGTAGCAGTACTTTAAAGTTCTTGATAAAAAATTAAGGTAACAAACCTTTTCACATCGATGAAAATCATACATGTAATGATGGTCTTTCGAAATTGAACCCATATTCTCTGGAGAAAAAGCTTTTCTCTGCCCATGTAAGCCAGATGCAGAGTGATGATAGTGTTAGTGAGGTAGGAATCAGATTGTGATTCTAACAGCATTATTACAACAAATGATATGGTAACCGACCATATAATGCGTTGGCAGGTACCAACAACACGACGAACAAGGACTTCTAGCTTTCTCAGCAGCAGTTTTAATTTCGACAAACATATCTATGATCTGCAAGTGTAAGTAATAGCCTTCTATGATCTCCAAGTGTAAGTAATAGCCATCTATGATCTCCACGTGTAAGTAATAGCCATCTATGATCTCCAAGTGTAAGTAATAGCCATCTTGTTACAAAAGTTTTATGAATCAAAAAAATAAAAAAGAAAAAGAAAAAACGTAACACATGCTACTTCAATGGTTGCAAGTTTGACTTACATTAGTATCTATCCAGGTGTCTGAATTCAACTTTAATAAGTGCCCCCGTTCTACAAAGTAAAAATTTGTTTGGACAAGCCTCTCCCTGTGCAACAATCAGATTATTTCATACATGGATTATTATAACTTAATACCAAGTGAACCAGCATTCCAAGAACACTGTAAAAGGGGGCCTAAAGTTGTACAAATCAGCATAAACATCTTGAAGATTGTCTGTTTACAGTATCTAGAACAAACCCTTGCTCCATGGCAAAACACTTTCTGTTAAGTAATTTTAAAACGCCTTCCCAATTCAGCTGGATAAAAAAGTATTTTCAAATTCCAAGGTAAAGATGCTGAAGGATATGCCAAACATTAAATTTTCTCATACAAATGAGGGACTCGATTCTCCCCTTCTCCATGTGATAACATTTGAGATGGAATGCTTACTCTTTTTTTTGGTTCTTGTCAAATATGTACTGATTTTGGATGCCAGTGATGATGCTGGAATAATCGGCCAGTCACAGTTCGGAATAAACCTCTACATGATTCATAACACATTTTTGTGAATTGTCAGAAGAGGATGCTGAATAAACATGGCCAGATTCTGCCAGAAGGCTACTAAACTTCAGTCTCTTTATTAGAGACAGTGGACAAAGTTACACCATTCCAGTACTTCAATCCTCCATCAGTGACCAGCTGGCTATTAACCTGCACTTGCTCTTGAAGCTGAGCAGAGAGAGTGGAAGAAGTGACATGAGAAAAGTCATCCCCTTCTTTCAATCCTTCATCAGCCCAAGGGCCGGTGGCAGTGGAAGGAGCTAGATCATAAGAGCCACTATCACTCTCTTCCCTCAATCCTTCATCAACGACCAGAAGGCTTGTACACTTCACTTGCTTCCGAAGCTCAGCAGAGGTAGTGGAAGGAGAGACATGATATGAGCCACAATCACCTCCATCCTTCAATCCTTCATCATTTTCTTCTTTTCCTTGAATGTCATCCAGATGATATTTCAGAGCTGACAAGGCATTAAATTTTGATATGTTATAAGTAACTGTTAATCTTGACAATTTTATTTCATTAGAATTTTTATCGATGATTTCCAGAGGAGATGCCAAGTTGACATCACCAGAATGTTGTTGGGCTTCAACAAGAGGCTGATGGACAGACACCTGTATGATATCCACAACATAATTCAGCACTGGAAGTCTATATAACATAAATACATATATCCTAATATTGATAACATGATATACCTGAGCATTCCCAATACCACCGCTTTCTTTAAGAAATTCAGTAAATACTGAGGCCTTCTTTTTATTCCATTGGGAAAGAGGTTCCAATGATTATCAGTCTGGAGGTGGGGCATCATCACTGCTTGCATGCAGAAAATGTAAACATGAAATAAGGAGGGGGATTATGCAGCATTAGTTGTTAACTGGAACTGGGATGTGATAAATAAATGAATAGTCAAGTCAAAATTCCATGGCAGAATGTTTTCTTGTTAAATTAAGAGTCAAGAGTCGGTCTTTATTTTTGTTACTTTCAGTTAGGAAGTCCAGAATGTAAGTTGTTAAATATATCCTAGAAACCAATAAAGTCACTGAAAAGTTGCTATAAGCTACTGTTATAAGAGAGAGGTAACTCAATGAAATCAGATTTCGTAGCACCCAAAAGAAAATGTAATTCCAAAATTCTCTACAAGTTACTGATCTAAGTTTTTTCCAAAATTCTCCCTTAAGAAATTTGGCTCTAAGAAAATTAGGAGTAAAATTTAGTCCTAATCTCAGGGGACAGCAAATGATATTCCAGTTTCTGTTTACATCAGGTGGAATTAGAACCATTCTTTCAGTTTCAGATTTGTAACTGATGTGGATCTATGGCTTGGCAAGGAGGTGATGTGAATTCAACATCTGATAAGCAGCAAATGAAATGGAGTTTACGAAGTGGCAGCAGAAGACTAATCAACTATGTGCTGGATTCATCCTAATCCTACTACTATCTGTGTCAGACTTATTTCTATTTGGTCCAGAGTTGTCATCATCTTCGAGTATCTTCCTCTTGTTATTTCTTTTGGCCACTTAAAGCTGAAACAATTGGCTAGAAATAGTAAATTAATTGAGTTGTTGTTAATATAAATTATTCTCGCACAAAGTAAATATTAAGCCAATAACAAACAAAATTTGGCAAAAAGTCATATAAAGAAATACATAAATTGCAACAAATGATCAATACATGGTAAACATGAATCATGTGAAATACATGACATAGTCACAAAGTTTGTCAATAAATGGGAATGCGAAAAATGATTGCAATTCAAATCCCAGTTAGTTATTGACAGATTTTCAACCAATGTAGATTATATTTTATCACCATCATTTTATATGTGACTAGTACATCAAATCACATCATTAGGATTAATGGATTAGATGAAGTTACAAATGTATGCATGGCGGGGCAGAATTGCCGGATTCATGTACAGATAACTTAATGTAACCCACATCAAAAATATTTTCAAATGTAAGTAACAAATATAGAACCAAAAGTACTGTCACGATCAAAAATCAACAATGACAATTGTCGTAAACACAATCACATGAACTTTATTTTGGAAAATTGATTTCTGTTGTTTCATTACATTCATACTTTCAAATTTTCTGCCTATAACTGTTTGGGACTTAGAACCTAGATATCTAAATTACTGATCTGATCATCTTGGATGAATTAGCACAATCTTGTCTGTTAACCCAGGATCAGCTTTTTCCTAACCAATGTAGACGACTTAACAATTTCCTTTTTCTAAAACAAAACTGTTTATTGACAGCTACACCAAACCCTTTCATAAAAATAAAAAAAAAAGAGTACATCACAATAATTTCCTCCAAAAATGGGTATCAGTGACAGAGACTTACATCAAGTCAACACAGAGCCAAAGCACCCCGCACAGCGCACGCACAGTACAGTACGCTCTTCTTCAAAGACTTGACGAAGGAACTCACGAACTCACTCGCGAACGGCCAATGCAACAACAGATTACGACTCCTATCTTCTTCAATGCAGTTTGATTTTGATTTCTGCAGTTTCTAATGAGAAATTTAAGGTTTTTTGAAGAAGGAATTTAAGTGTTTTTAAATTAAAATTTTACTTATTATTATTTAGTTTTTATATTTTTTTAATATTTTTTTAATAATTTTTTAATAATTTTATTATATTAAATGTGAATTAACATCCTCTGTTAATATAGTGATATCTAATTTTTAAAATCGTGTTATCTAATTTTTTAAAAATCTTTTAACACAGTTTTTATTAGTTAATTATAATAAAAATTTATATAATTATTTTATTTTATTAACTAAAATATTTATATTAATAAAATTAGATAAATATGCATCTAATTATTTTATTTCAGTGGCTAAGTTTATTGTCACGTCTTACGTTAAATAAAAAATTGATAAATTTTAAATATATAAGAGTGGGTATGTAGTATTACCTAACAGACTAATATTTTTTGTCAATGACAAGTGTCTGGCTCGTAACAAGTGGTATCAGAACATATCTAAATTTTTATTCGTATGTGGGCCCTCAAAATCGCTCCAATGGAGATTATCACGTAAGATGTGAGTTCCTTATAAGTCAGGAGATTGGCAATACAAGTCAAGTGGGCCTATAAAATTTTTGTGTCTTGAGCCCCAATGGAGATTGTTACGTGGGTAATGGGTCCCTTAACCCCGAGAGAATAGATAATACGGGCCAAGTTGATCCTTGAATTTGGGTCACACCGTGTCAAATGGGTCACGTGATTGAGTGGGAGAGAATGGTATGTCACACATCAAATAGAAATTGGGTGAATTTTGAATATATAAAGGTGGGTATGCAGCATTATCAAACAGGTTAGTTTTTTAAGTCAATAACAAATATTAGACCTGTGATACTATACACCCCTAATTTAGGTTTGAGGTTTGAATCCTAATAAAGGATAATGAATTTTTTTTTTTATTTTCTTAATTATTAGAGGTAATTATTTGTTACGATTCGAACTTCGTCCAGTGAATTTAAAGAATTTTTTATTACTTCAATTATTTGAGTCATTTATATGTTATAATTAGTGGTAATTAAGATGTAAAATTTATAATATAATACTTGTATCAAAAGTTAGAGTTCAAAACCAGTAAAGGAGAATTTTGGGTGTTGGAGCACTGTATACACTATCGCGGGGACCATGATATTAGTACTGTAGTAAAGTTATTGTAACTTGTCACTGTAACAATTCATTGTAGTAAAAGATTGTAACAAATTTAATATTTTTATCTTATTTTTTTAGACTTTTATCCATATTTTCTCTATTGAATTTAAACTTAAAAAATAATAATAAAATATATAAAAAATATATTTAAAAAATCAAATAATTTTAATTCAAACAAACAAATATTAAACTACTTATAAAATAAAAATATTATACCTATTTAATTCCCTATCAATCTTTTATTAAGTGATAAAAGAAGCTTATGATTATCATCATAAATTTTTAATTATAGATTGTGTTGAATGGATCAGTATAAAGTTATGAAGAGTTATCAAAATAATGACAATTTGTATTTATCTTTTTAAAATAAAATATATGTATTTAATGCAATATTCTCCGTTCCATTCTTTTTAATTGTACATCTTGTTAACGAATGTCTATTGTTAGATTTATTTCTTTCTTATTGATTGACTACCATGTAAAAAATTAGGAATACAATACTTTTCACTTTTATAAGGACTTAAATAAACTCTTTTTATATAGATAATTAACATCAACCAAATAGTATTTATTTATAAAGAATAATAAATAAAATAATAATCTAATTTATATAAACTCAATGTAATGTATCTATTATTACCTTCTTTTTAAAATAAAGATATTAACACATATTTTACTCATCTGTAAGTGAATGAAAAAATTTTAAATTTAGTCTCCTTAAGTTCTCCAAAAATATGCAGGCATTGTGAGCAGCACCTCTCTACTCCACCCACATAAATGTAAAGCATATATTAAAGTCAAATACAATCATAACATTTTGAATAGTAATATTTTTTTTATCTACCATATTAAAGTCAAATGATCTGACGGTGGTTGAACAATGGTTGAATTTACAGTGAAGAGAGGGCGAAGAGAGAGAAGTGAGAAAATGTGGGAATTGTATTAGAATTTTTTTTAAATTCATTGAAGGTATATTTGAAATCATCGTATTTTATTAACTTCTGTATATGTTACTCTTGAAAGTACTAAAAATGCTAATTGTATAAAGCACCCACCAATATGCTTTACTTGGGAAGCACTTATTGTGCTTTTTGTTTTTTAATTTGAAAAGTATTTTCTGTGCCAAACATTACATAAGTACTTTTGTCTTTTAAAAAATTCTTTTGCAGTGAAAAGAACCCATGCCAAATAGACTCTAAAAAAGGTAACAATGTAAAAGAGGTAAAAGTTATTAAGCCAAACATTAAGGAGGAAATGGCCATTCTTCCATTTATCTATCATACTTGATAATTATCTATATTATCATTTTATTTTATTATTACGACTATAAATATTCAACAATACTATATTTTAGTTGTTTTAGATTAAATTGTTTATAATAAATTATTATTATTTTGTTTATTATGGAAGTAGATAGAACTTTTTATGGGTTAAAAAATAGGCCTATATGAGCTAAGATTGTAGTGACAAGATTTCAAATATATATATATATATATATATATATATATATATATATATATATGTATATGAGAAGAGGGATTTAAACTAATAAGAGATAAAGTGCACGCTAAGTCTTTTATTATTGAATTATAATTAATTGTGCGATAAAAATTTTAATTAAAAATATTTAATATTAAAAAAGAAAAAAAAATAATTGCCTGCCTGTATGAATACATACATACATACATACATATATGTATAATTAAAAATGTTTAATATTGAAAAAGAAAAAGAATGATGACATATATATATATATATATATTGACATTTTTTTTGTCTAGACAAATAATACAATTACATCATACGTAATAGTGATAAATTAGTGGCACATCAGTTGAAATACAAAATTTTATAATTCAACTATGTAAATGTAACATTATTCAAACATATTATAAACCTACTTACATCCTGGTATCACTTATCTCATCTTATCATTCAAGTGATTTTATCGTAAAAATCAACACAACATTTCAAACTGAAAATTTAAAAAATCAGAAAACAAAACAAAAAGGGATGAAGGAAAAAAGAGTGTTACTTCATATTACAAAGTTCTTGTTACATATACGCCATACCCATAAGTGGAAAAAAGAGTGATTTTAGACTATTGGGAGTATTGCCATACCTCTTATTCTAAGAAGTTAAAATGAAGAATTAGATTATATTCAAGAAGCAATACAAAATTCCTACTCATGAGATATATTGCTATATATACAACAAACAGATGAATGAACATAACAAGAAAAAGAATGACAGAGATCAAACCCAGTTGTTTGGAGGCGAAAAATCGTGGAATCTAAAGGATGCCTCCCCTGCTGTGTCTCGCTCAAGTCTGTGCTCCGCTCCATCTCTTACTACATTGTTATTTGGAACTTCAACTGGCAGAGGCTGTATCTGATTCTCATTAGGTTGCCGTGCCAATCGAACTTCAGGGGGTAATGACATTGTAGGTGGGGAGGAAGCCCTTGTTCTGGAAGCGCTTCCGCATGTTGAAGCCAATTCTTGGTCCCACAAGAATACATGTAGGAGTATAGGCATTGTGGCATGCCGGTGCAATGAGAGCTTCTGGCTGAGTGAAACTGTATCGAAACATCTGACTGCTCCTGTTGAAGAAACCATCCAAGGGAGAACCTTTTGGTTTGATACTCTGGAGACTACCAGCAGCTTAGATGCACTTACTGCTTCCTTGTGGAGAACGCTTAACCCTGACCTTGTGGAAGGAACATTTTCATCACCATCAATAATGGAGGAAATGTAGATAAATCCCTGTCAAGGAAGAAAATTGATAAGCAAAACGCCTTGGAAAGGTTTGATAAGTCTTAAATACCATAGAAAGTAAAAAAGTGTAATGAGAAATTGGATTGTGAAAAAGCATACCTCTTCAGTGCGACTAATGGCAAATCCGAGCTTTATATCACCTTCTTTTATTTTGATCTCAATCGCAAACTCTCCTCCAATAGGAGCATACCAGAGCCTAACAGCCCTAACAACACCAAGGTCGACCCCGTGATAATCCTCAAAACCATACAGGCTTACATTTGCCAGATTTGACAAGTCAGACAATGAACCAGCATTCACAGTGGAGGAAGCTGTCTCTCCGGACACCTGTTCCGGAAAAATTGATCAGAAAAAGATGATTTCATATCCATAGAATACGAAGAAAATTTCACAGGGTACATGGTTAATCTATTAACAATCTGAAATAAGAAAGAGAATTCTTGGACTGTGTATATGTTTGGACTGACATAGCCATGTAATCTCAGTTATGCTGACTCTTCTATTGGCTCACATAAATAACTTTTTGCATAGACCGCCTAAAATCAACTTCAGAAGGTAGCTGAAGGAGAAATAGTAGCCAAGCAGAATGTGAATATTTGAGAAGAAGTTCAACTGATGTTTCAGCAGAAAACCTGAAGTCACGGACCTATAGTTGCTAACAAGTTGCAGTTTCAGCTGAGTGTTATAAATGTATGCCATCAGGTCATAATGCTCAAAAAGTATAATAATTTGTGAACATGAGCATATAAAAGGATAGTTGAGAAGTCAAATATATCTGACGTCTACTGGCCCCAACAAAACAGTCTATATCACATTGCTTAATTGAGGTCAAGGAATTTACCTTGGTAAGCAGGGACTCCGTTTGGATATTCATGAATACAATGGGAACCCCAGAGGCCTGAGATGCATTAAGCCAGGCATTTGCACAAGCAAGAGTGTCTTCCACGTCGTTGTACCTAGAAGCCACTAGATCGGAAGCTTTTGGAAGTAGAAGCATAGAAAGAAAACAGCTTGAATTGGGAATTGACAGCACCTCCTGCTTCCTCCTTTCCCAAGGATATGAGACATATCCATCTTGAAGCCTAGCCCTAGATAATGCACTTACGATCCTGGAGCTCCTCGAAGCTGCAAAATGAAATTCATTATTTCACATTACATGGCAAACTTTGAAGATAAAAGACAAAAAAGATGCAGACTTCTCATCACCTGGTCCAATTTCAGAGCAGAAGATTTCCTATCATCCTAATAAAAAGTTGTTTTTAAACCTATGACAACTTTTATATTTAAGGCAAACAAGAGTTGAAGATATTAAACTATCTTCATTCTAGTAGCATGAATCCGTTAATTAACTGCTCACTGAACCTAGTCTAAAAATTTACCATTACAAAAATAAAACTCCAAAAAACCACAACAATGAAACATATGTAAAATTATATTTATTAGTTTATTACTCAACTCAAAACTTTAAACTGTTAGGAGATAGCCCAATGTTAGTATTAATATTAAAGATAAATCTTAAAAGTTCCCTTCACATGAAACGTGAATCCAATTCAAACTATTAGGAGATAGCCCAATATTAATATTAGTAAAAATTAAGTTTTAAAAATTCCCTTCACGTGAAACGTGGATTCAATTCTAAAATCTGTACAGATTAGATTTTTAAAGATCGAAACAGAGATAAATTAAGAAATTAATTGAAAATGAGAGATTCAAACTCAGGATCATGGCTATAATACTAAATTAGTTTACTACTAAACCCAAAAATTTTAATTGTTAAGAAAAAGTCTTAATATTAATATTAAAATTAAAAACAAGTCTTAACAATACCAAAAAATCATTTGGGAAAAACGTAATTATTTTAAGCTACCCACATTTTTATTGAAACACATATTGTTTGAAAACATTGTGCAGGTTTAGGTAGCAAAGATTTTACAACATACCTTCAAGCTGAACCATTCATACAACTCTGCTACCCTTATTTAACAAATATATCTAAGATTGCTTCTAGCTACATCCATTATCCATATTTTTAAAGCCACTCCACTATCCGTATCACATTGTCCATAGCATAAACTAGAAGTGCACGAAATCAACTGTATTGTTTATGAAATTGCAATTTCCATAATAAAGGTAACACTATAATACTGTCTTGGTAACATAAGTGAAATGCAACGTCATACCAACAATGTAAAATTATAAATATGACATTGCACTTTAATGAAAAGTAAGAGATGAAAAGGCAGTCCGCGCTCCGATTAGTTCATCTCACACTTCCGGAAAGATGTGACTACAAGTCATTTCGAGCTATCAAAAGGCCCGCTTGAAAAAAGTCAAATAAAATGACTTTATCCGTGGCAAGTGGAGCTAAAGTGGGCTTCTAACGCCAAAACTTGCAACTCCAACTTTGCCCTTTACAAGAAAATGATGCATTTCGCAATTGTGACAAACCATGCTCCTAGACTTTTGTGGCTAAAGTCATCTAGAAATATCTTTACGGACAATCATTTATCTCCCATAATAAGAAGTATGAAATCTAGTGTGCACCAAAATCAAACTCACGTGTGAAAAGCAGAAGCCATCATCATGATTCATGTTGGAAAAGTAGGCGAACTAATTAAACATTGAACGTATCATCAACTTCTACGCTAAAAAAAGGAATATCATGGGCACCACTTACTTAGAACGCCATGGCTGTTCTAGTGAAGTGCTAACACATTCAGAGGTAGTGATATATTTATCCTAAAGGAGGCTGTAAAAAGTAAAAACTCTCTAGTCAATATCATGCTAAGTGGGTGTATAGCACTTTTCAAAAATTTAATGGCCTCCTCAAAAGCACTTCCGCTAGCAAGTGATTCTCTTTCAAGTGTTTCATGATTAATATTGCAACTAGACCTAGTCAATACTGACAGCAAAAACCCCCACATACCTAAGACCAATCATGTGGACGCAGTAAATTAATCCAAATAAATTTTCTTAAAAATATAATAGAAATTGTATTATTTCAGCCAAGAGGAACAAACAAATGGAGAATAATGTACGAATACTGGTTTAAATGAATCAATGATAAAGAGTTGGTAGCGCCTTTTTTTTTTTGGGTTTTAAGTATATTTTTTATTAAAATGGAAATTTTAAATTTGAATTTTTAAATAAATAAATAAAACAAAATTTATTACTGCACGTGGTTGGATACAAAATATTTCAGTGAAATTTTTTAATGTTTCGATCCATGATTTAAATTTATTTTTTATTTTTGAAATTTTTTTAGAAAAATAAAACATATGAAACGTCTTCGATTAGATATTTTGTAAAATCAAGTAAATATATATATATATATATATTATGTAAAATTTATTTCCACAAATACAAGACAAAAGGTTGAATATTATTCTTGCTGACTGTTTATAAAAAACATATTTTCAAAACTAATTAACTACTTTTACTCATTTTAAAAATCAAATTTTCTTTTTAAAAAAAATACCAATTTCAAATATTATTATTTTTAAAATATTATTATTTTCAAAACGAAACACATTCAAATTCTTTTTCATTGTTTTTAAAAAAGCCAATAAAAATAATTTAAAAATATATATAAAAAATATTATTTTCAAACTGAACGACAAAGTTGAATTTTTATTCTTGATAACAATTTTCTTAAAAAAAAACTAATTACAATTTTCTTTTCACAAACAATTAATTTCACTATCTTTTTATAAAAGATTTAAAGAGAAACTTCTTACTTATAAAAATATTAACTTTATTTTTATTTAAACTCGAATAATCATGTGCGTTTTGTTTATTCACAAACAACCAAGACACACTGAGAGACAATTAATTTCACCATTTTAAAAAACAATACCTCGAAAACACTTTTTACTTCTTTGTAAGCATCATTTTTAAATGTTATTTTTATTTTAAAAATTAATTTTTATAATTCTAATTTTAAAAACATTATAAAACAATGTTTAAGGAAAAAAAAATACACATTTTTACTTTTGCACATTTAGATGTATTTGTTTTTTTTTTTTTTCTGAACCCACTAAAAAAAATTTATTGGAAAAAAAAATCAACAAGTGTTTGCACGTGTATCAAAAAAAGCACACGTCTTAAAAATGATGATAATAGAAAAGGTCGAAGTCAATTTGATTGAAAAGTCAAAACATAACAAAACGCGGCAACTCAAACCAGGAAACGGGGTGACTCACCTTGCAACTCGAAGCAGTAGGCCTCGGTCCGATCAGCGAACCCAACGGCGTAATTCGGATCCGAAATGGACCTCAACATGTAATTATTCTTCTTCCCGCCCGACTCAGGCACGATACACGCCTGCAACTCGACGAACTCGTCGTGGCCGCGCCGGACCCGGACCACAATCGACGTCTCCTTGCTCTTGAACGAGCTTTGCAGAATCTTCTGGACTCCGCTCCTCCCGTTCTTGAACGGCGCTCGGTAAAAGCGACAGGATCCTGATCCCGATCCATATCCCGACCCGGAACCTATCCGGATTTCCTCGACGATGTCACCCGTCTGGAGCATGTCGCCGGTCCATTCATCGGCCTTGGAGCTGCCCTTCAGGCATTCGATTGAGAGAACGGCGAAGGTTTTGGAGTCTCGCGAGGGAGAGTCGGATTGCTGTTGTTGGGTCCGGTCCATGGGCATTCGGGTCGGGTCAGGGATTCTGTTGAGGGTAACTGAATTTGAGCGCAAAGATCGGAGACAAAGAGGGATATTGAGTTGTGAGAGTTAGGACCTTAGGGGGTTTAAAGTTTTAATGTAGGAGGTGGCAAGTGGCAACACGGGGAAATGGATTAATAGTTGATTAATGTTATTTAATGATTTAATTAAATGGAAAATGGGGGATTAATTTTTTATTAATAGCAAGGGAAGGTTCGTATCAAGGAATTTGTAGAGACTTGTACATTATTTTTGTTAAAAGTGACATGACTATATCATTGCAAAGCCTTTAAAAAACAATTTTATTTATTTATTTATTTTTGTATTAAGCTTTAACTCTTTTTTTAAACATAAATATGTAAATTTTTTCAAATCAAAAGTAAAAAGAGTTATGTCAACAAGTTGAATGTTAAAAATTAGGGAGATGTCATTACCATCGTCATTATAATAATAAGACTAATAGTTTGGGAAAAAATTAATTATTATTATTATTATTATTTTAAAGGAGTTTAGCATAATAAAAAGTAGAGATGAGTAAATTCAATTTTAATTCGGTTCAATTAAAAACGAATTAATTGGTTTAAGTATTATGAATTGAGCTAATTTAATTTTGTTTAGTTTTTTATTATTTATTAAATTTTTAATTTTTTTATTTTAAACTAAATCAAACGATTCCAAATAAATATAACCAATTTTAAATCAAAATTAAACCGAATTAATTAAAAATCAATCAATTTAGTTCGTTATAAAAAATATTTAAGTTAATTCGGTTTAATCAATTCAAATTTTTTACCCAACCCTAATAAAAAATATTAACGTAAGCTTCTATAAATCGAATGTAAAGCAGAAGATTGTATTTATACGCACTTTACACGGGAGTGACCAACACGATCCAACCATTAGTCAGAGCATGACGCTGCCAGCTGAAATCCGTGATGCGTAGGTGACGATAATATATACTCGCGAGTAAGATATTAAAATTCGTTAAATAACATCCATCTTTTTTTTTCTGAAAGCTATAACATCTATTTTCTTATGGGTTCTCAAGTGAGGACATGGTTTATTTGTATCAAATAGTTCTCTATTAAAATGACTAAAATATCCATTGCTCTTAAGTTCTATCATAAAAAATTTAATAATTAAGATATTTTTATTATTTCAATTTTATTTTTTAAATAAATATATATATTCCATGGCCCTTTAGGCCTTAAAAAAAATTTAATATAAAAAGGAATTATATATGATTTTACCTCAAAATTAAGTATCTTTAGATTTTGACCCTTAAAAGTTTTAAATTTATACTTTATACCCCCTCCCCTCCCCTACTATATTTATAATTTGAACCTCTGTTTATTTTACTTTGACATTTTAGCCTCTCACCATTCTGATTTTGGCTCTGCCCCTAATTAAAACATGCACAAATCTTCAACAAAATCAATCTCTTATGGCTTAACAAATTTTAGATCCAAAGTTTAAGAACTTCATATCTAAAAGAAAATCACACCATAAAAGCTATGAAGAAAATAACAACAAAAGAATTAAGGCCCCAGAATTAACATTTAACACAACAAAAAAAAATTGAAAAAAAAAAAGTAAATGCACATAGAACTCTAACAGAGAAAGAGCTCTCTACTGAAGAGAAGTTGATCTCATTTCATTAAGAGTTTAAAGGACCTATTTGATACAAAATAATAAACTATGCCCTAATTTGAAGTTCATCAACACTCTTATAGTTTCCTGAACATTTAATTTGATATTTATTTAACCCATTGTGAGAGGTGCCAATTAGACTTAATTATTCATATCAAATTATAGTTTTTGTACATCATGAAGTTTGAAAAAGTTTACAGGGATTCAATTCCATAGCCATAATATATTGTATATTCATGGTCATGATCAGGTTTTTATGTATCCATAGTCAATACAGACCCAGTAAAACAAACCTTAAAATGGTTTCTTAATGCTGAAGAAAATGATAAGGAATTCCAATTATATAAGAGCAAATTATTTCCCATAAGAACAATATAACATCTCATTACATTTACAGTTTGACTGGATCTTTTTTTTTTCTTCTTTTGAAATCATATTTGACTGGACTTAATACAGAGGGGAAAAGGTGGAGAAGATGATCAGCATCACATGTTCAAAAAAAAAAAATTTGTAGTAAATTGATTGATTAAGCTAGAGGGAAACTACTTCAGTGAAAAAGACAACAGAACATTACATTTGATTAATCAGCTTTCATTTCCGTTTAAGTTTCTATTCTGTATTGACAAAGTCAATTATTAATCAGGCATTTTCAAGTTCCAACAAAACCCTGAAAAACTTCTACACTTTGATCCTAACTCAATATTTGCCATATCCAATACTTTAAGAACTATGTTCATTCTATGTGTCTTCTAGATGATTTAATGATCTTTCCTCCTACATAATATCCATTATCATGTATCTGATTCAAGTGAATGCTGAAAGATACCCATAATAGGAGGAAACATAAGTTGAATCATTCAATTGAAGCTACTACTTTGTAAATTATGAGTTACTGCCTCCATCTACTAATATAATGTCTGCAGCCCTAAAACTCTTGAAATCTAAAAAGAACAACAATACCAACAACAATGATATAACATCAGAAGTTCAGAACTGCTTGAACCTATTGATATATATAATATATATATAGATATATACCAGCTGCTTTAGCACCTCCTCAGCAGATGATTTCATATTAAGTGGAGGTTACACATCTTCAAATTGCAGAAGGTTTATTTGCACTGTAACTCCGCCACAGGTTTTCAATATTAACCTTCAAAAAGAGATTTAAGTGAAATGAATGTGAATTCAAGGTATGCAGAAACCATATCAACCAACTAAACAACGACTGCATCACTCTGAGCATATTATAAACAATGTAACTAGTATTTGGTTTAATCAATATGTTTAAAGGTTTGAAATCCTAGGTAATCAAAATTTCACTCGGGACTTAAGATCCACAACTCTACATTTATCAACCTTACTAACTCCAAGATGTGCCAACAGTGCAAAAATTTGAATACATTCCTTCAGGTGAGAATGCAGTATTGGCTTTAATCCTTTCATAATGTGCCAACACAAGAGTACAAAGTTTCAAAATTTGAGAGGGCAATTTTATGTCGTTTTGAAGATTTCATACCATAAGCAACTGAAATTGATAAAAGAATTAATTTTTAGAAACTAGTAGTGATGAAAACAGAAAGCACTATGCTATCCGAAATGCATAATACTTACTACATCCATTTCTTCTGCAGAGGTGCATCCTTTGATGCAGTTTGAGTTCGCCTTCTAGTCTTCTTGAATTCTCCTCTAGTCAATGACTGTTTCGGCCTCAAAGGAGAAAGTGCACTGGACTTCTGATTCCTTGATGTATGTCGAAAAGAGTCAACCAATTGAGACTTTGTAAGGCTGCCAGTTGGCTTCACCAATGAACTTGAGGCTTTTGGTGATGCTGACTTCTGGTTACTAGTTGAAGCAGAATTACGATTTTGAAGCGGGGTGTCTTTAACTTGAGAATTGTCTTCAATTTGAAGAGGGGTGTGTTCATATTCAGCAACAGGAACTACTGGTTCATTCTTTGGAGGGCAATCTAAATCTGAAGAAGAAGGGTCTTTAAATCGAAGAGGGGTGTCTTTATATTTAGCAACAGGAACTACTGATCGATTCTTTGGGGGGCAATCTGAATCTGAAGAAGAAGGGCTAGTAGTACTATCCATATCATAAAGGACATTATCTGTCATGACTGGAAGTTGCCAACAGTTTGATTCTGAGGCTGAGGGTAAGGCAGAGCAGGAAGATCTCCGTTGCCTTGTCAACTGCACTACCTGTATTTGGTGATATCTTAATTATAATTGTTCAGGACATAGTAACCAATTCCTTTAGCACTCATGTTAATGAGAAATGATTTCTTCTTAAGAGCACATTGATCAACTTTGTAACATACAAGTAGTTTATAGATGAACAATTCGTGAATGTATGATATTTCTAGATATGCAAGATTACAGGATAGTATCTTTTTCTAACATGTAGAGATTATAATTGATGTTCAAGCCTTGTTCTTTATGACTTCCCTCTAATTTTCACAAGTTACCATTTTGATTTCATTATTAACCTTTTGAACCTGGTGATTCAATTAATACACATGGGAAACAAATAAAGTTGAGCACTTTACTCCACATGACAGGGGGTCGAAGTACTGCATGAACAAAAAGAATAATAAAGAAAGAAGAAAGCATGTAAACCTTCTCACTTCAGCATCATTACTTTTCAACTTATTACCTGAACTCTACAAAATGCATATAATAAGGATGACTTCTCACCTTTTGTTCTAAAACAACCATGTCCTTCTTAAGTCTTGTAATTACCATGTTCTTTCTGCAAACGATGTCTTCTAACTCTGAGATCCTCTGTTACCAAGAAAAAGAATGAGTTCATGTTAGAAAAACAAAAAAGGAATCAAAATCACTATGCAAAATAAAGGAAAGATATAAATGAAAAATTACCTTTGAACCTGTGACATTTGATGATTTAATGAAAGTGGTTAGCTCCTTTATGGCGCCATCCTTTTCTTCACACTCCTTCCTTAAATTGAAGATATCTTGCTCTATTGAGAGGTGGTTCATCTGCAAAATTAAATATGACATCACAAAATGGAATGTTGATTCATTAGTGAACATCCATCGCAAACTGGAAAATAAGTTGATTCTCAAAGATTTTGTTATAACCATTACAAAATGGACATTTACTCACAAGAGAGAATCAGTGAAACTTAAGAACTGCTACAAGGATATTATATTATCAAAGCTCAAATATTGATGTATTTCTACAAATCTACCAAAACATTAATGAGAAATTCCAAAAGTATCAGAGTTTATGGATATTTCTTCACCTGGATTTCTGCAGTAGATGTGACACTCGATGATGCCCAATCTGACCAGTCAGACATGCGGCGCTCCTCTTGTTCTGCCTCATTTGCATGAGACATTTGACACGGGAGTACTTCATCACTGTTGGAGCTTTTCACCACAGAGTTACCCTGCAACCAAATCAATAAGATATGGAAACTGACTGGTCTCATCTCAGATAACCACAAACAGCATTTTCATGGATGACATCTTCAGAATGATGAAGTTGAAATTTTACCTCTAACCCGGTAAGCTGGTTATGATGGTGATCACAAAGCCAACAACCACAGTCCACAAAATTGATTTTGTCACCACCAAAAGTCCCACCTCTTCCTGATTCTGATTTCTCATTTACCAGCGTCTTGCCCATGTTACTTTGTTGGTCCTTAACATAATACAGCTGTTCACATAGATTGTCAAGCTTCTGCTGCATGTTCAATAGCACCTGGTCCTGCAAAAAAAAACAAAAATTGGTAATGGGAAATCAAATTAAACAGATTACTCAAAATTCAAAAAATAATTAGTCAATTTGTCAAATTATGGCCTATATATACTTTTTAACAACCACTTTAAAAATCACACAACAGAAATAACTTGATTAATCAAAAATTATATTTTTGCAAGAAAATCATATCAAATCTAAAAAGTGAGTAATGCTCTCTTGTTCATTAGAATATGCATAAAATCAACACTGGAGTAACTTAATTTAATTATAAAATATAATGAATAAACAGGAATCAATTGTTTCAAAGAACCATGAATTTATTAAAACCCAGAAGCAGAATCATAAAATGAATATTAATTAAAAACTATTTAAATAGAAATTAAAACAAAACTTAAACATCAATAAACCATGCATTAAACCAACACTGTTATTAAATAACAAATTATTTAATGAAAATCAAAAGCATAAAAGCTCTTTTATTTGGGAAAATAGATCATTTAATAATAATTTAAAAGAGCAACGGTTAAAATCACAAACCCTGAGTTCCACAGAACTTTTGAGCTGCAAAATGAGCCGATTCTTCTTCGATTCAGCAACGGCGACACCGACAACGGCCACTAACAAAAACCTTTGAATGGGAGTAAACAGCTCCCAGGCCACGGCCTCCTCTCGCCTCAGTCCACCGCTGCCCATCACGGTGGGGGCCGAGCTGGCTTCCTCCGCGTTCACAAGCCGCCCTTGTAAGTCCACCCACGCCAACTTCCGGGCGCACGACGAGACCGGCTGGCTCGGCTGGCGCAAGAAGTTGCTGGCGAGCCGGCTGCATGGGGAAGGGGAAGGAACCGAACGGAAGGGGGTGAGAGAAACTAAGAAGCGGGTGCTAGCAGACATTTCAGCCGAGCGGCCGGGGCCGAAGCCGGGGTCATTCTCGGCCCCGTTCATTGAAAATAATAAGAGAACTAGAATGAGGAGAGAAGGAGCGTGATTACAGGGAGTTTATTTGATCGGTGAGAATTGAATGAGTTACTATTATTGTACGTGATTATTTTGTATTCGTTGAATTTTGTGAATTTGAATTTTTTTGATTTGAGTATTTGAGAGGGAAAACGTCGAAGCTCAAAATACGGAGAGAGGTGAACGTTGGAAATGAAGATACAAATGGGATTTTGACACGTGTACTTCCTTTTTTCTCATTTTGCCTGTATATTATTTTTTTCTCGCCAACTAATTTTGAAACTTGAAATGCACAGTATTATGTTTTATGTAAAATAAATAAAAATTAGATATATTTTAATTATATATAAATTGATAGATAATATTATTTAATAAATTTTTTTTTTATTAATAATAAGTGCCCAATCCGTAATAATAAAATTTGTCGTTGGGTAAGTATTTGAGTGCTATGAAATTTTAAATTTTAAATGTAGATGTTTAATTTTTTTAATTATTAAGTTATGTGTCAAGTATTCTTTTTGATGGTTAATATTTTATAATTTTTAAAATTATTATTTTATAATTTCTAAATTTATTTGTTATATTAATTTTTAAAAAAAATATGTATTGTATTATTTTATTATCTAATAATTATTTAATATGTTATTTAAAATAAAAAATATTAAAATACTATTTAAAATGTGTAACATCATGATTTAATTGTAAAAATTGTGGGGGCATGGATTGAATTTAGATATGATAATCTAAAAGAAAATCTTATCAAAATAATAATTCCAAATCTATCACTTAGCATTAAGTTAATTTTCAAATATCAATGGATTTAGAATTCTTTTTTTTTTCTAAAGGAAAATGTTGATGGTTTTAAATTTATATTTATTGCAAAATTATTAAAAATGATAATTCAATAATTATACATGGACATGAATTAAGATGAATATCAATGGAAAGTCATTATGAAGTCGAATACGCATTTAGGGTACGAAGGAGAAACAAAACGGAGAGTTAAAAACAAGAAGGAGCATGAAAACACGGAGTGACAGCACTAGGCTTCAGCGTTGACCATGCGACACCGAGCGCTAGAACGGGGGCGTGCCAGTGCCACGACGTCCAATTTCAAGGACTTCTATTTTTTACTCGGATTCAACTTCTTTGAGGAGGTTTCGAACTCCTAAATGCATAGACTCTTATTCCAATTAAATTTATGATTTCTAATGACGTTTTCCTTACTATATAAATCATTATAAATCTTTATATACTTATTAAGTATTAAATAAGAGACTCTACGAGAGATTCAAAAAACTAAGTGGATATTAAGTGTTTGTGTGCATAGGGTGCAACCATTGTAGGATATTTATTATTTTTGGGAGACCGAAGGTACGCCACATATAGATTCTTTTAAGAGTTATTTATTTACTTTTCCTTGTAATATTTAGAAAAGTTAATAAGAAAGGCTAAGTTCTCTTGATGTATTGTGAACGTAGACTTTTTTGCAGAATCATATAAATTAGTTATATTGTGTTATTGATTGATCTATTTTTTATATTCTTAATATTATATTTACTTGTAATTATACGCTTTTACAAACAAAAGAGTATTAAGGCGAAAGGTTGCTCTCAATGAGAGATTGACACTAAACCTAATTTCTCCTCTACCACCAAATCCTTCAACAAAAATAATGAAGATATAACTTGTACTTTAATTTTAAAAACACAACACAAAATTTTTAATAAACACATATATAATTATGTTTATCAAACATACCACTCTTACTTAATAATTAGCAATTGTATTCTTCAACAATTAAGAATGATGTAAATAAGGTGAATAAATTGAGTATTTAAGAAATTTAACAATATAAGAGAATATTAATTATTTATATAAATTTATATCCAATTTTTTTCATTGAAAACATGTTTTAATTAACAAAATAATATATCTTAATCATTTAAATTTAATGGTAGAGGAATATATCAAAAAATTTATAACTCATGTAAAGTTTTTTTCTTTTTTAAAACATTAAGTCTTCGAAAACTATCGAAAGGAGGCATCAATATACAAAGCCATCAATTTCAGTAGACGAAGCAATTATACAAACTTGCACAGAGTTACAATGGCATGTTTAAAAGTTTTTAAAGAAGGGGTTAACTTGGGGTGATATAAATATGATTGTTGTTGTTCTTATCCCAAAGGTCAATGACCTAAAATGGGTTTCAAAATATTGACCAACCTATTAGTCTTTGTAACATTTTGTGTAAAATTAATTATAAGGCAGTTGTTAATTGATTGAGGTTTGTTGTGGATAAAATTATATCAAGTAACCAAAACGTTTTTATCCCAAAATGCTTAATAGGGATTGTTGAGGATATCACGCTATGCACTTCAATTTGATATCCCTATGTTGATCAACTATACCACAACTTTGATACCCTATGCGCAGCGAAAAATCATAACTCACACCATAAGTAAGAACACATAAGATTAACACACCAATAAAGATAAAGAAAACAAACCAATCACAAGACACAAGATATACGTGGTTTGGCCCAAATTGCTTACGTCCACGGAGGATCCATGATCCAGCTTCTTACTATTGAAATAAATCACAAAGTATCTTCTTACATCATCAATGATCCCACAAGACCCCTTAGTATCTCCCATAGAGACCTCTAAGTATCTACTCTTGATCACCATGACTCTTTAAGACCTCTTCGTATCTCCTCATAAGAGATTTTTACAAGAAACATAAAAATAGCCCGAGCATCTAAGCCAAAAGAATTTATGGTGTTTCTCTTTTATTCATTCAAAGAACCTAAAGAAGAAAACACTCCCAAAGGTTACACCCTAGTGCACCACGCACTTAGTGCCTACCTAGCTCTTCTATTATCTCTTATGGTTACATCTTGAAACCTTAGATGCTTAATCTTAAACAAGGGTTTACAAGTGTTTATATAGGGTGTATTTCGTGCTTACAAACCCTATTCCTTGTTGGAGTAAGAGTCTACTTATTTTGGAAGTCTAAAACTTCCCAAAACTTAAAATCCCAAACCAAAACAGATTTTTCCATGCGTTCTGGCGCTGCGGCGCTGGCCCTTCTCACGTCCAGCGCTGCAGTACTGGGGATCCAGTGCTGCGGCGTTGGTCAGCTCCCCGCGATTCCTTCTTTTCCTTCGCTTCTTTGAGTCCCGTTTCACTTCCCCTTTCGTGTCCTACATGTCCTAGACTTCTCCATATGTATCCCACACGTTTTAGATTTCTTGTGACTCTCCACTTTGGTATTTATCTCAATTCTTATCCAACTAAGATTGTTGAATCACCAATTTTTCAATAAATCCCCTCCTTGATTCAAAATCTCTTCCTATAAAACTAATCACCGTCACCCCTCCTTGACCAATGCTCACTAGCATGGTCTATAAGTCAAGTCCCCGACTTAACTAAGGCTCTTGCGACTACGGTCTCCAAAGATTCCTGAATGCTGATGTCTAGAGTAGTTCAATGTTATGATCTTCCATATCTTGAAGACACCATGACCATAATCCTTAATGGTGAAAACTCATTCTCGCCATTGCTACTCTTCCCACACATTCTCTTTCGACCCCTGCCACAAAGTGATATATCAAAAGCTGATTTATGGTCTGTTTTAAATCAACCCCTATGTTGATCCCATTCTAAGCACTTTCCTACAAGCACATAGCCTCCCTCTGTGCTTTATCACTCCCTCGATCCTTTTGCTTCCCCATTTAGTGTTCCTTTTGTATGCCTTCCATAAATCTCCCTATTTCGATCTAGCAATCCCGAGTTCTCTAGGTCTTTATGAGATGAGGAATAAAATCTCATACCTAGTCCCTCCCTTGTCTTTTTTACTATGTAGTCTTAATCTTATTCTACCAATTCCCTATGACTTACCATAAGCCATATTACTCCAATTGGTAAATAACGATTCTCTATGACTCATATGAAAACACTACCCTAGATTCCAATAAATAGTTCGTTCATCGGACACTGATTCCTCCAGAAGCTCTTATGTAATCAAAGTCTTTGCCTAGTCATCCAACAGACTTGCAAATCCACATTCCTTCTATCTTTGTCTTCCTCTTAGGACTATCCCCTTGAGTGCCCTAGACACCTTTTGGATTTGCCCTTTAATCTTGATTGTTCTTCTTTTGTCATCTTTATTTTGTGTCCAATCTGAATGATTCTTCTAACTAGGACTTAGATGACGCTATCTTCTTGGAAGTCTTCTTCAAAAGTGATCTCTACTTCAAAACTCTCTAGTAAGACCACCATCTTTTCCTCTTTCAGATAATCATCTTTCCTATTGTTCTTCTCTTATATTTGTGAGTCTCCATAGTTGACAACCTTTGCTCTGCAATCTGACTCCGCTGCCTATACTCTGCAATCTGGACTTCAACCCATGGCTCTAATATCAGTTTGGACTTCAACTCAAGCTCTGCCATCAGTTTGTACTTCAACATACGCTCTGATAGCAGTTTGTAGCTTCAATCTAGCTCTGATACCAATTTATTGAGGATATCACGCCATGCACTTCAATTTGATACCCCTATGTTGATCAACTAAGCCACAACCTTGATACCCTATGCACAGCGAAAAACCATAACTCACACCATAAGTAAGAACACATAAGATTAACACACCAATAAAGATAAATAAAATAAACCAATCACAAGACACAAGATATACGTGGTTCGGCTCAAATTGCCTATGTCCACGAAGGATCCATAATCCAGCTTCTTACTATTGAAATAGATCACAAAGTATCTTCTTACATCATCAATGATCCCACAAGACCCCTTAGTATCTCCCATAAAGACCTCTAAGTATCTACCATTGATCACCATGACTCCCCAAGACCTCTTCGTATCTTCTCATAAGAGATTTTTACAAGAAACACAAGAATAGCCCGAGCATCTAAGCCAAAAGAATCTATGGTGTTTCTCTTTTATTCACTCAAAGAACCTAAAGAATAAAACACCCCCAAAGGTTACACCCTAGTGCACCACGCACTTAGTGTCTACCTAACTCCTCTATTCTCTCTTATGGTTACATCTTGAAACCTTAGATGCTTAATCTTAAATAAGGGTTTACCAATTTTCCAACAAGGATAATGCAATTATTGCTCATGAATATGCTCACTTCCTCAAATAGATTGTGCATGAAAGTAATGGTGGGTATGCCTTGCGCCCAAATATGGTGAAGACTTATAATAGGATAGAGTGGTCTTTTTTCGAACCTATGTTGTTAAAGTTTAATGAATAATGGATTTCCAAGAATATGGATGTGTTCTGTTTTTTATTTTCATTCAAGAGTTCTTATGTCTTTTTTCATTCCTTGAAGAGTCTGAAAGATTGACAAAATGATAAACTACTTCATTTATGAATTTTATAATAATAGAAATACATGTCTTACCGAAACAAAAATTTTAATTTGCTATCCTTTTGCCTAGTAAATAAAGATCTACCTTCGTAAAAAAGATAATTCATTCAAGAGTTTTTTTATACGCATGTTCTAACCCTTAACTCACTTTTCTAAGTTCATCAATATTGAATCAATCGAATGTACTTCTAACATTGCTAAATACAAAATCAAGAAGGTTGTTAACCCCTCATAAAGGACTAAGGTAAGTTAATCCTCTTTCATTGTATATCTTTCTTCTTTGTGTCAAGAGTCTATCAAATTTGATTAAGATGATAAAATATTGGGATATATTAGGAGGATTAAGATTACCCCTACTTATCCCTTATCACCCATTTATATATTTATTTATTTGTGGATACTGCTTTCTTTTCTTTTAAGGAAGACTTAAGAACTATGAGGCAGTTAAGAGATGCTTAGATAATTATGAGAGAGGATCAGGGCAGATAGTTATTTTTGATAACTTTGCTATTACTTTTAACAATGGCTTTAACTCGTTTTTGAAAGATGAAATCATCTTTCGACTTGGTGTGAGAAGTGTGCTTTGCCATAGTTAATATTTGAGATTTTTGTTGGGTATTGATAAGAACATAATACAAATTCTTACAACTATCAAACCTCGTATGTGTAATAAACTTCAGGAATGGAAAGAGACAAGCTATTCCTTACATACTTCATGAATTGTTTCAAGCTGTCTATTTCAATGTGTAAAGAAATTTTATGGCTGTGTAAAATTTTTTGTAGGGGATCACTACAAAAAATTTGACTTTTAACCACAACTATTTTTTATGATTAAAATTATAATTTTTGTGGCTAAAATTTATTAGCAACAAAAATATTTTGTGGTCATTTTTGTCTCCTATAATACATGGCGGATTGTATTTAGCCACAAAATTTATATTTCGTAGTTAAATATAATTAGCCACAAAATTTTAGCCATGAATATATTGTGGTTAAATACAATATTTATCCATAAATATTTTGTGGCTAAATTTACTATTTAGTCACGAATATTGTGTGATTAAATGCGATATTTATCCATAAACTCTTCGTGATTATTTAGCCACGAATATTGCATGGCTAATGTGATACTTATCCATAAACTATTTGTGGCTAAATGTACTATTTAGTCGTGAATATTTTGTGGTTTAATATACTATTTACTCACATATAATTTGTGTATAAATATCACATTTAGTCACACAATATTCGTGGCTAATTATATTTAGCAACGAAATATAAATATTGTGGCTGCCATGTACTATTGGAGATGAAAGTTGTCACAAAATATTTTTGTGGCCAAAAACTTTAACCACAAAGAAAATGGTTGTGGCTAATTGTACAATTTAGCCACATATATTTTGTGGTTAATTATATTTAGCTACAAAATATAATTTTGTGGATAAATACAATCTGTCACACACTATAAGAGACGAAAATTATTACGAATTGTTTTCATAACCAAAAACTTTAGCTACGAAATTTTGTATTTGTGGTTAAATATTCTATTTTTTGGCCACAAAAATTTTTGTGGTTAAATATTATATTTAGTCACAAAATATTTCGTGGCTAAATATGTTACTATTTAAGCATGAAATGTTTATTGACTAAATATATTATTATTTAAAGTAATTTGATATAAACATATTTAACCACAAACTTATTTTAATAATATTATAAAATATATTATAATTATTATATTTTAAACTTTTATATTTATACGTTTTTTAATTCATTATGAATATATATATTTACAAAGGTTTTTTATAGATAATTTAAAAAAGATATATATTATAATTATCTAATAGTACATGAACAAAAAAATACTTAATTATGTTAATTAGTTCATCAAATGTAATAGAATAATTTAAGTATAAAATAAAAATACCCAAAAAAAGTACAAGATAAAAGTAAAAATTGACAATCATGGTTAAGATACTTGTGAAAATTGCTCTAATGACGAAAGTGTTAAGTGGGTGTGTGATGTGTAGAGTGGACATATAATTTTAAAATTTTATACATGCAACGAAAATATCACATACAATATATACACAATATAATATAATCAAACACATATATCTCATATATGTTCATATATTCTATTTAAATAAATTGCAAGTAAATAAACTTACTCTGATTGAAAGAACTTTCTATTTCTTTAATAACTTAAATCTCCAAGTCTTGAGCTCACCCTGAAGTATGTTATTGCACAATTCTAGTTCACAACTACAAATTGATGGGATTGTAAAGTTAGAATAACAATCACAAATTTTTAACAACAAAATATTTCAACTCTTAAAACACTTTGATCTATATAGTATATGTTTTTTGTGAGTTACGAGAAAGAGTTAAATGTTTTAGTCATTTTCTCTTCACAATACTTGGCAAAAATCTCAATGACTTAGTCAACACTTCTTTCTTTTTCTCTCTTTGTTTTTTTTGCAATCTCTTGTTTAGAACTTAGAAAATACTTAACAAAAACTCTCTCAACTCTCTCTTTCCTCACATGACTGAATCATGCATGCCTTATGCCTTGAATGAATTCGAATTCATTCAATTTTGATTCCATTAAACAATGCATTTCATAGCCTACCAATAAAACATTGAAATTTACACCTTCAATGAATTAATAAATATTTAAAACTTAAATAAAAGTGAACAACATTTAATAAAAGATAGAGCATCCAATAAAAAATTAGTAATCTAATATTAAATTTTTAAATACTATACATTTAGGAAGATAGAATATTAAGTTATTATTAATATAATTGCTTTGCGATATAAATAATAATAATTATATATATATAATCTAGTAGATTACGTAATTTATCATACGATGCGCTCTTAGACACATGATAATATTCATTAATACATTATAAACAATGTAAAAATTATTAAAAAATTATAAATTTACTAAAGAGTAACATATAACAATGTTGCTCGTCATACAATAAACAACGCAACCTGTTAAATTAATTATATATATATATTTGATCATGTGGGCGATAAATACTATTTAACACTGTTTTATTTATACATATTTGATTAGAGCAATGAACACTATTTGACACTGTTTTAACAGTCCCCCATCGCCCACCACCGCCCGATCAGCAATCTCTATACATACATACATACATATATATATATATATATATATATGGTTAAAAAAAGGACAACTTATAGTATTCTAAGTCTACTTAAAAAGTGGAGTGTTACAACAAAATAAGTGGGGGTAGAACAATAATCACCCTTTGTTTAATTGGATCGGAGCAAATGGGATTAAGCCCAAGCTGAAGTATATTCTCAAAATACTTAGAAGCCCAATACAAGTTCTAAATTGGGACAAAATTTGATTTTCTTTTGGCCCAAGTTATGCTAAATTTTGTGCTAATAAACTTTTTTTCTTTTTGCACTATTGGGCCCATTACATTATTGAGAAGGAGAAGGTCCCCACTTTCGCAAAGTCTACTCTAATAAGACAGCTATTCAGTGTTCTCTCTCTTTCTTATCAGAGGCATTTTTAAATAAATAAATAAATAAATTTGGGGATGAAAATATTTATTCTTTAAACATCAACCCTTATCTTTTATTTACATAGTGTATTTAAGTAAATAATTAATTTTTTTAAATAATTTATTATACTATCTCAGTATCTCGTGACTATTATTATTCACACTGTAAATGTTATGTCACTTGGAATAAAACTTTAGAATAGTTTTTGAATTGAATCATATTATGAAATTTAAAAATTTTATATTTTACGAGGTCAATTTTGGTGAGATTAAGGCATATATGTCCAGTAAAAATAAATTAATAATTTATTGTAAAGTAAATACATAGAATTTAAAAACAAAAGGTTAACTCTCATAAATATACTAAATAATTTTTTCACTCTTAAAATTGAGCTATTAAGCAATTATGTAACATTACTATGATGAGGTAACAACATATTATTTATAAAGATAACAATTTTTTTTTTTAAAGAAAATGTATTTTATAAAAGTAACAACATTATATTAGAATGTATTTTTTTAAACTTAAATCTTGATGGATGTTAGAGTAGTTTAATAATCATTTTTTATTACAGGAGCATTTGTTTTTTAATATGAAATATTCGGTTCGGACAGGCTTAAGTATGAAAGTGATGTATTATTTTAATAGTTCTTTTACTCTCTCATTGTAGAAGGTTTTTATTTCGGTCGAACTCAAATGTAAAAATAACATATTATCTCGAGTAGTTCGTCCCTCGACATAAATCTTTGCTTTGGGCAAATTTTAGTATAAAAGTATAAATTTAAATGTGTAAATAATGTATTATCTTTATAGTTTCCTTTCTTTTTTAATGTAAGAGGTCTTCGTTGTAAGTAAATTAAGTATGAGAGGGACATATTAACTCGGATAATTGATTCCTCAAACATAATTCTTTAATCTAGATAGAGTTTTTTAAGTGTGGAAGTGTGAGTTGAAATGTAAAAGTAATATATTATTTTGATAATTCCCTTTCTCCCTTATCATAGGGATCTTTATTCCCAGCCAGCTTAAATGTAGATCTCAATTAATTTATCTAGAGTTGCACTTATCAGGAAAAATAAATAAAAAGGTGGTGATAACATTTGGCTAAATATAGTCTCATATATAAAATAAATAAATAAATAAATAAATATATATATATATATATAGAAGATGACATCAAGATGACACTTTTAATGGGCTTGGGGGGTCCAAACAAGATAGTGACTCATCATGTTGAGTCCAGCTGTGCCCCACCAACCCATCCTATTCTTTCACCAAAAATATTTTAAAAGTTCATTTAGATCTTCATCATCATCAAGAAGCTCATCAATTCTTTAAGATAAGAGATGACCATCATCCCTTTTTCTTTTTGTTATTTCCTTTTTCTTTTTTCTTCACATCTTACTTTTCTTTTTTAATTCATAAATGGAACTAAGAGTTTTGATCCAAAGCATGATACCTAGAATTACCCCATTTTGGGGGTGACAAATGGGATAAAGTGGATCATTAAGCCAATAATTTTTTTCTTTTTCCCTTTTTCTTCTCTTTTTCTTTTGGTGTTAATGATGAAACAAGTTTTGGTAAGCCTCTAGAATAGTGCCATGCCCTAATTTAAGTAATAGCACAATATTAGTAAGAAAAAGAGATAATATTAAATTATGCTTCATTTTTTCTTAAAAAAAAATTCTATTATGCTTAAACATAACATTCTTTTTAATATTTACATGTAATTTGTTGTTATAATAGTTAAAATAAGGGGTTAAAAAAATAAATGTTGACTTTAAACATTGCCTCAATAGACCCTTTTGTGATTTTGAGGCCTTGTCAAGTTACATCACGTAAGGTAAGAGGAAATGACTAATCCCAGCATTAACAATAAGTCAATAGCTTAAGACTAAAAAAGTGATTGTATTTTTTTTAAACCAAAAAAGTGATTCTTGAAACAGTAAAAAATATGACAAAAAATTCATTAATAAGGGTGGATAAAATTTAATTTTGGTCCCATTTTGAACCAAATTAAAATTAAATTAATCAATTTTATATAAATAAAATTAATCAGATTTAAGTATAAAAAATTAAATTGAATCAATTCGATTTGTTATGATTTAATTTTTTTTTAAAAAATAATATATTTTAAACATATATTTTTTTTTAAACTGAATTGAATCAATTTTAAATAAATAAAACTGACTAAAAATTAAACTCTAAACTTAATTAAATTAAATAAAAAAATTACACTTCTATTTAATAACTATTTAATTTAACCAATGCCCACTAATTAAATGCCTAATTGATTAAAAAAAAGTTCATGGGGGCGCGCGCACACACAATGAAGTATTTTAGGTCTTGCTTTTAAAAAAAAAGGCAAAAATGAAATGACCCAAAAATGGATCACTCAAGTTAAGAGCCGAATTGGGTAAAAGAAAAGAAATCAAAATCAAAATTTGCTTTTGTATCAAATCTATGTAAATGGACAAATAAATGGTAGCCCCCACGTGTTTCCCATGCTCTTTTAATGGGACAACAATTGATAGAAAAGTGCACGGTTGAGCTAAAATCACAATCTCAAATCCCTTTCTCTCTCATCAACATAAAATTATCTGAAGTTGATTGATCTCACAACTTGAAAATTTTTGTACTAATAGTAGCTAATAAGTGCTTAAAACAAAAGCAGTTAAAAGAAATGAAATATTTATATAAAACTATACAACATGCTACTAATTAAGTTATAGCTTTTCATAGCAGCATTTTTTTCACACAATCACATTAATAATAGAATAAATAACTAAGCTCACTAGATCTTCTTCTTTTTCAGTGCAAAAAGAGAACCAAACAAAGCTCTAGCTTTAGCTTTAACTTTTATATCTTCTTTTCCCCTCGATTCCTTTTTTGTTTATGTACAAAATTCCAAATGCCTCTTTTTGCTTATGGTTATGGCTGCTGCTGCTGGTTTGAACATGTGCATTTTGCCCGATTATCCGAAAGTTCCTGAAGAAAATTAGGCAAACATTATGATGACACTTTGTTTAATCTGGCTAAAAATAACAAGATTCAATTGTCTTGTAATTAATATATATGTATGTGTGTATGTGTGTGTATATATACACCTTCACTTGTCTTTGAAGCTCTTTTACGTAATCAACTGCCAAATCTAGCATGTCTGCTGTGTTTGTTTGCTGCAAATAATGAAACAAAAATGACAATCCCATTGAGATAATTAGCGAAGCAAAAAAATTAATTGCAAGTAAAGAAAAATTATATGTACCTTGTCCATGTTGGGTACAAGTTCTTGTAGCTTCCTCATGCGTTCACTTATTTTGGTTCTTCTTACCTGAAATTATAATCCATATTATTTGATAATAAACATCTTTGTATCACCAAAATTGTAGCAAATTGATCAAAATTCATATATATATATATATATATATATGTATGTACCCTTTCAGCAATGCTTCTGGGATGAGTTGCGCAGCCCCGTTTGGCTCGGATTTTGCAAGGGACAGAATCTTGATATTGCAGGAGCTTTTCAATAGAGGTCATGTCTTTTGGCAAGCTCAAGTGATGAGCCAAGAGAGGAGACGGCCGAGTCCCGGGGTCCAAATTCTGTTGTCAACAAGTAGCGTATACCATTAGATGAGACATTGATAGAGCAATTAGAATGATGCCGAATGCTTGGTACCTGAGTTTCAGCTGCACTTAAGCCCGAAAGGGTCCTGTCATCTTCTCTAAGTCTTTTAACTCCGCTGATATTATCGGGCATATTCGAAGAATCATCCCAAGAATCCATGGGAAAATCTATGGGAAAATTGTTACCATGGCCTTCAGTACTGAAGCCTCCTGCATTGTTGGTTTGGTTTCGAATTTCGGCCATAGGACTCATTGGCTTAGAACCAGTAGGTGGCCTGCCTGATGAAGCAAATGATGCTTCTCTATTGGTGTTAATGTTATTTCCAGCACCAGCACCATAATCTCCCATGCCTTTCATCACGACAAAGCCTGCCATTTCCAAACAAAATTTTCCATTTTCTCAAATTGTAAAGAATGAAACTGTAAATTAGTAAACAAATATCAACCTTGACTCTAAACCTAGAAATAAAGAATAAAAATAAAAGACTAGTGATTTTGTATATCTTAAACAAAACTCTATTTTCCCCCCTTTTTGGGGAAATTTGATGTCCTAGTTGCTCCTTTAATAATAGCAAAAAAAAAACCAGAAATTCCAAAATTTTCAACTACAAATTAAATCTTTTACCCACCTTTATATTTTAAGAAGGAAGTCTTAAAATAGCCTTAAAATATTTGTTTTTCTATCTGTTTCTAGTTTTTTTTTTTTCAAGAAACCACAGAAGCTAATGAAGATATGAAGTAAAGAAGATTTAGAAGTTAATAACATACCATTTTCGATCTTGATGTTGTTGAAAAGTCCAGCGGGCGAGCTGCTATGGCGAGTAAGATTCGAATTATTGCTACTCATCTTCATCTGCGGCGGGAACTGATCCAACCCAACTGAATTCATCACTCTATAATCCATTTCTGAACCCGAACTCTGATTCTGCTGCAAGTTCTGTTGAGTCTGACTCTGATAATAACTCTTCTGCTGCTGCTGCTGTTGCTGCATAAGCCCTACTTGATTATTCATCGTTTGCATAGTCTGTGTTTTCGGCTCAGCAGATCCCATCATCTTTGGATTTTGGTCTAATGGATTATTGTTGTTGTTGCTGCCGCCGTTTGCATTAGATAAGAATCTGGCGAAAATTCTCTCTGTTTCAGGACTTGCAGGCCTGTTGAAAAAATCTTCGCCAAATTCTCTGTCCAAGAAGCTTGAGAAATATGCACTTGGAGCTGATTGGTAACGTGTCAGGCCTGAGTTGAGCTGCTTTTGGTGGTGCTGAAGTTGATGATCATGGAGAAAATGATGGTGCTGTTGAAGATCTGACTCCATTTTCTTGCTTCCTTTTTCCTCCGCTTCTTCTTGTTCAAGGCTTCAAAAGTTGGAAGATTTTTTACCCCCAATAATCAGATCAGAATTTAATATCACGAGCTAAAAAGAAACTCCAATAATTGAAGAAGCCAAAGTGCTTCATCAATCTAATAATTGAAGCTGCTTCATGGGATCCAACTTTGACAAAACCATAGCAAAAAAAGCTGCAAGAAGTGAAAGCAAAAGATTAGAACAGAGAGAAAAACAGGCACTGAAAACGAAAAAAATTTCAAAAGAAGTGAAATTTTGAGCTAGAATTTGATCAGATAAATGGGATTTGTTTACTATCAAATCTGAAAACAAGCCCACTTTTTATATTCTTGAATCTGAATCACTCAACACAAGAAGATAACATAAACAAAAGAAAAGGAATCACTAAAAAAAAGAAAATATTTCATATCAAAAAACAGAGAAAACCAAAAAAAAAAAAAAAACTCACTCTCTTCCCACTATCTAGTAAATGAAAATCACTTTCTCTGTCTGATACAGCTGAGATGATGATGCTTGGAAGTGTTCTTGTTGTTGAGAAAGTGAAATTAAAACCAGAAACAAAAAAAAAGCAAAAAAACAAAGTCAAAATTTATTTATTTATTTATTTATTGCTTTCTGCTATGAACTTTCAGGGGGTGAGAAGAAACAGAGACCAGAAATATTTATCAACATAATGCCTGGGATTTGGTACAGTTCTTATTTATCTTGTTCGTGGACTTAAATGCCCTTGGTGTTTGGTTGTTATGACAAAAGTGGCATTGATTTAAGAGGTTTATTGGATGGCATAGTATACACGTCACTGTACTGTACGTATTTGGATTGGAATTATGTCAATGTGAAGGCAAGAAAAAAAAAAAACTAATCTAGCTTCCCTTTCTTCAGAATTATGCTAAGATTTGATGAGTGCAAAGTAAAAATACTATTCTGTCCTTTGTTGAATATCTGTTTTTGGGTATTTTAGATCCTAAATGACAATTTTCCTTTTCTCTTCACTTTTTTTTTTCAACAAAAAAAAAAAATTTTCCTCCCACAAAAAAATTGCTCTTTTATTAAAATACTGGGTATTTATTCTTGTTTCTATATCAATTCTTAATTTCTATATGTATAAGAATTTAAAATAAAAAAAGAATTTGACACTAACTTTTTAGTATTTATCTTTTAAAATAAAATTTTAAGTTATTTTTATGAATACTATTGAGGTAAGACTTATATCTATCTTTCACATTTTAAAATTAATCTCTATATTCCTACTGTTTGTAAGGTTTTATTTAAATAGATAGAATATACTATAATCATTGTAAAGTAACTAATATACTTTTAATGATATATTTTTTTTAATTTTTATTTTCAATTTTAGTACTCTCTTCTTTATTGTTTTTTTTTTGTTTTACATGAGTATTAAGCAAAAAGAAATTTCAAACTATTTATTATTTCTAATTTTTAACACATATAAAATTATATTTTTACTGTAAACTTCTATTGAAATTTTTAGAATAAAAACTTTAAATAAATATAAAAAAGAAAATAATAAATATTTTTTAAAATTATTTTTATTTTAATACTCAAATAAAAATTTTAAAAAAAGAGTACAAAAATTAAAAATATAAATTAAAAAAAAGTATGAATAAGGGTATATTAATAATTTTATAATAATTTTGGTATATTCCATTCACTTAAATGATATCTAACAAACCGTAAATATATTGGAATCTAATTTCAAAATGTGGAGGGTAATACTAATATTAAATTTGACCTTAACGTATTCATAAAAATAACCATAATTTTTAGCTTTATATCTAATATCAGTTTACTCGTTCATTTTATATTTACTAAAAAATGATTTTTTTCCTTACATTTTTCTTTTAATTTGTAATTTTTTATTGTAATAAAAAATTTTAATTTATTTTCTTTCATTTTCCTTCGCATAAAAGAAAATTAGAAAAAGAACATTGGTTGCACAGAATAAATAACTAATTTACAAGAATATTAAAACATTGGCCACAATTCAAGGTTAAAATTGTCTTTACAAGCGACATAAAAAAGGTTGGAAATATGCAACAATGTGTATGTGCCCCCCAGAATTAGCAAATATTATATTAAATTCCTCCTCCATTTTTGGAAATAAAAAGGACAAAATTAATTATTTTTCTAATGGGGCTATCATTTTCAATTATTAATATTTTAAATAAAGTGCTAGGTTTAATACGAAATTAAAATTACTCCTTCACCACGTAGTGGGCTACCATTGGTGCCACGTGGTGGTAGCAAAAAAACAAAAATGGACTCCGAATTATTATTTATTTACCTCTTGGGTCCCCGATGTTTGATAAGTGTGACACTCTTCTGAAAAGACAATAATACCCCCGTTGAATTATAATTAATTATGTCAAATTAAGGACAAATTTGTCTCTTAATATTAGTTTTCTATTTTAATAAAAATTATTAGTTGTGTGTGTACTCGCATGTTTCCACAACCATAGTTTTATACATATTATATACTACCCCTCGAATTTAAATAAAATATGATACTTGTGAGATCTAAAATTTAATTGGTTGCTAAGAGTTTTTTATTCAACTAAAAAAACTGGTCATCGTATAATATGATTTATTTAAATTTTAAAAAAATGAATATTCATATTCAACATTAATCAATGGAGATCAATTATTGACCAATATTAAATATTTTCTTATATTTACAAAGATAATTCATTCATTTAAAATGAGATCTGCAGAATTTCTAATAAGAAATAAATGTGATATATATATATATTTATGTGTAATTACTCGCATCAATATTCAAATTCATAACTTAAAATTAAAATATTTGTATTAATTATTAATCAACATTTTTTATGGAGAGACTCTTAACTTGATCAATTTTTTATACGAAGGGATTCTAACCTAATTTTGTAACAATGTACTGTCACATAGTATGATATTATTAATTTTAAATTTGAGTTTACATAATTTTATTTTTAAATTTTTCTAAAAATCTTATACTGTTTAAGAATAAATTCTACATATATAGTCTAATCTAATTAAGCGATGTAAAATTTTGACATTTAACTCTCACTTTATTTATTTTAACTCTATAATTTATAATCTTAATAATCTTAAATTTTGAATGTGGCAATTTATCCCTTGTGAAATATTAGGCCTTATATGTGTTATCTATAGCGTAGATTAGGAACTTGTAATATTTTTTATTCAAAAAAAAAATTAAAATCATAATCCTCGTACTCATGACTAATAAACCTTTTATATGAAGGGACTCTGGTTCAATTCAAATCCAATATCTTAATATTAGAGTGATGACATCAAACCATAGGGTTAATGAAGTGCTTGGCAAAAAAAAAGGGTGATATTTGATATTTTGAAAATTGATTTTGAATAAAGTTGATTTAAGATAGGCTTGATTATGGATAGATGTTCTGTTGCTTTCTTTGAAATATTTTTTTTTTTTATTTAACAAGCTTTTTTTTTTTTACACATAATCTTATTAAAACTTGGGTAAATAAACAGATTTCAAAGAGATATGATTTTATTATAATTTGAACCAATATCCGCAAAATAACACCAACATCGAATAATAATTCTTCGATTGACTCAACTTATAAAATCTGGAGATGAAACAAACCCTTGAGATAGAATAAGAGATCTCAATTTAAAATTTGTTCAATTGATAAATTCTTATTAAATTGTAGAAAATATTTGAATTTGAATTTTGCTTATATTGGAATTGAGAAGATGGTTTGATTAATGCATATGTCATTTAAAATAAAATAGATCTTTTTTAAAGGAAAAAAATATTTGTATTTATTAAAATTTTTAGCGTGCATTCTATAAATATTTTAAGTTTTTTGTGAAAAATTCTACTAATAAGTAATTAAAAATAAAAAATCACAATAATCACACAAAAAAAATTACGGAGTTCAATAACAAATGCTTATATTCACATTGAATTATATGATCTTAATCTCTTTTATTCGGTTTGTAAAAATTTTAAATTATAAAAATCTCTCGTAAAAGATAATTAAATAATAAAATATACAAATGAACTCTTAAGAATCTATCAATACTTTATTGATCACTCAGATCTCAAACACCTTTATTGCATTCTCTTGTACCTTCAGCATGCAAAGCTTTTTAGTTATTTATTTTCTCTTTTAGAATTTTTCTCAAATGCGTAATTAATTATTGGAGATTACAAAAATTTATATAGTGTTTAAAATGTCTCTAAAAATTTTTATTTTTAATTGAAATAAAATTTTATGTGTGTAAAAATTAAAATCTCTAAAATTGCATATTTCTCAAATAAGTTGCATCACGACCTTGAAGACTTAGTGTTGCGGACAGTCTCAAGGCTTGGAGGTGCTTCAAGTCCCTTATCACTTTTAATTTTCTATTTTTGACAATTTCTCATTTGTTTAATACATTTTAATTTTATATTAATTCCTCATTAATTTTTAACATAAAATCATACACAGATATAATTTTGAATCACACAAATTTTAATAATATTAAATAAAAATAAATAAATAAAATGTTGATGGCAAAATAATTAAAATAAAACTAATACGTTTACTTGAGTGAAAGATAATCCAGTTTTCTAAATTTGATAGTTCGGCCGAGTTAATGTCTTAAAGTAAATTTATTTTAATAATTATAAGTGAAAATTCAATTCATATTAAATCTAGATTTTTAAATTATGTCAAATAAATTTAATCTTAATTAGTTTCAAATTTTTTTATCATAAATATAAATAGATGTATAATAGAAACTAATTTATTAATTTGGGTTGAAAAAAAATCGTATTGATCCAATCAAGGGTCGATTCATAATTAGTTTAAAATCGAAACATACATTTAAAATATAAAAATTATAAATAAAAAATTAAACCGAATTAAACTAAACCTGTTCAATTTATAATTTTCAACTAACCAGTTTTATAAAAATAAAATCAATCAATTCAAATTTAATTTAATGTATGCTTTTGAATTGCTTGTTTTCATATGTTTTGCTTCCAAGTCGCAAATTTCAAAACCCAATTATAAATAAAAATATTTGTGGCGAGTATTTAACAGGTGCTTTAATCAAAGCACTTTCTCGTGCAATATTTGTCAAACGTTGCTTAAAAGTCAAAAACTTTACAACCTTAGATACTTATGTACGTGGCATGTCACCATGAAAACTCGAGTGAGAGCCGAAGGATCAAATCACTATTTTATTTTATTATATACACAAACACTTTATAACCTATTAGAATCTAAAAATGTGATTATCACCTAAATTTTACTTTGTTTATACGATATCGTTTTAGGTAATTTAATGGCTAAACGACAAACCCACTTTTGAGTGGAGGATAAGCACTATTGTATTCATAGATTAGCACTTTATCTATTAATATATATCTCTATATAATATATAGTATTTTAGTTGATAATGTCCTCCATCATGTAAAGGTCTATATTCATTTTTATATGTTCTTGTGCTAATTTTGTCACACATATACAAATTTAGGTCACATCAAAAAAAAGAAAAAGGTTCCCCCCCCCCCACCTTTTTTTTTTCTTTGTTTGTTTTTTTCATAAGAAAAAAGGGGCCTTTTGATATGAAGGATGTTGTTTTCACCAAATTTAGATGCATTTGGTCACCCATTAGTTTGTTGCGTAAAGTCATAAAATTGGATCACATACTATTTTATTACTTATTGGGTCAAAGCTCACTCATGCTTGTAATACGTAGTATTGTTTTGATAATATTTAATATTGATTTATACATTTTATTATAGTTAATGTTGATTTTATTAATGTGGCATTACATATAATAAATGTTATATTATTGTTTACTATTAGATCAATATATATTTAATGCTCAGATTTAATTTTAAATATGCATTAATTTTAATATATCAATTACATATCTCTGACTACAACCGAATCATTAAATATACATTAAAATATGATGCCATAAATTTTATACTATATTCTCTCTCTCTATATATATATAAATGATCAAATAAACTATGTAACTTATTATATAATGGATAACATTGTCATATATTACTATTTAATAAATTTAAGTAATTTTTATATAATTTATAATATATTATAAAATTCTACTACATATCTAGAAGTTCACCATATAATAAATTATATAATTCATTAAATTATATATATATAATATTATTTTAATAACCTCGAAATACCTAAACATCTGCCTGCTCAAAAATGAAGTCACCTTAATTGCAAGAATAATTAAAAGTAATTAGGATACTTTATAATTTTCTAGCTTATGATGAATCAAGCATCTAGATTTGCCAAATGCTCAAATTAGAGTAATACACAATTTCTTTCTCACTTTCTTTTAAGAAAAAAAAAATCGTTTTTTTTTCTTTAAAAAGAATATAAAGGTGGTGGTGGGTAAGAGGAACCTCAAATAATGGGATCTTTTGGTGGGTATGAGGAACCTCAAATAGTGGGATCTTTACTTTATATATTCCCAATTAATATAACCAACATAAGAGAATATTTTAAATAATACTAACAACAAAGATTTTGCTGGTCCAAAAGCAACAACAAATTTGTTTGCGGCACATTCCTTTATCATTTCTTCATTTATATGCAAAGACTTGCATATATTGCTCCTCGGGCATAATTCAATAATGTATTTAACGCTTAAATTTAAATAAAATTTAATAAATAAAAAATTAGTATTTTTTAGATCATATTTTTCATTTATACTTTTTTTATTAAAAAAACTTATTGCAAATAAATAATAAAATATATAAGATTTTTTTTTAACAGAATAACTATTTTGAGCTTGTGAATAATTGGTTATTTAAATATTTTAAATTAATGCATTGCCATATATAATAAAATTAATTAATAATAATAATAATAATCAAATAGACATAATTTAAAGGCAATAACTTTTTTTTTTAGTGTAATATGCACTTGAGTGTTTACTCAAACAATAAGACACGCAACATGTGTGCACCTCTCGACTTAGAGTTTAAACCCTAATGAATTCTAAATTAGTACAATAATTATCTTTTATGATGGAGTTTTTATTTTGGATAAATTTTAAGTGTAAAATTAATGTATTGTTGTGATAATTTTTATTTCTCATTGCGAATGTCGTTGTTTCGAATTGATGTAAATGTAAAATGATACATTATCGCGATAATTCTTTAATTATTAATTGAACTCTTATGTAATATTAATATTTAAAAAAAAAAAAAGAAGAAAATTTTAGTGTAGCGAGGATAATTTGGTAATTGGATAATCTTATTAAATTCGGATCAGAAAATGTCGGATCCTGTCGATTTCGGACCCCACCACAAACATTGTCAGCACTGGCATTTAAAAAAATAAAAATAAAAAAACGAATCGGACTTGATGGACGAAGCATTTTAATTACCCGCCTCTCATAGAAATCAGAGTGTCAACTTAATAAAATAAACATATAATTAAAGTTTTAATTGAAACAATTATTTATATTTCCAAAATAAAACAATCACAATATTTTTAGACTTTGTGATTTATGACTCTAGTGATAATCACGTCGGCTAATAGAGAAAAAAAAGCTGTCATTAATTTTTTTAATATTAAAATAAAAATAAGAGTTCATTTAAAAAAAAAAAACTAATGTCAATGCTTACATGCTATTTAATTACATTAAACAAAGACTCGTTATCAATGTGTGGTTGATGTACTTGTGTTAATAGCTTAAGGGCAAAGAATCGATAACATATTTAATATTTGTTTGGTTGAATTTTTTTATTAGTTAATTTTTTTTTTAATATTAAATTTTTTTTAAATTTTTTTTAACAATATGTGGCTATAAATGGAAAAGAGATTTTAGAGATTAAAAAAATTATTTTATCTCCATTTACAAAAATTTAAATTTTAAATTTTTAAAAATAGAATTTTTTAAATTTATGTAATGTCACAATACCCTAATAATATATATTTTTTATTTTCATTGTGTACCCTTAATACAAATGAACCATATTAACATATTTTTAATATTTTTTTAAAAGTTATCATATCTCATTTTTTTTATATCTCTACAATCATCATATTTTTATAAGAATTTACCAAAATTTTTATTGATTATTTTATTTTAAATTTTTATACAAAACACGATAATTTATATTGATTTGTTAATTACTATATATTAATCTTACTTGATTCTTGTGTTTTAAGAAATTGAATTTAAAAAAACTATATAACAAATTTAAACTTATATATAAAAAATTTGAATATAAATTTTATTAAGTGTTCTTTTTGGTAATTTAATAACAGATAAGTACTTTTAATAATGTATAACCAAACGATCTAGTACTTTAAAAGAGTTTTTGTAATTGATAACTAAATGATCAATAATTTTTTTCTTTTAAACTCTACATTTGAAAGCTCTATTTGAAAAGTTTAATTAAACGAACCTTTATTCTTCCACTTTAGTGGAAAGTCTTGAATTTAAATCTATTTGTTAAATTTTATTTTATCTTTATGTAAGTTTATATATTAATAATAATTATACATTATGAGTTATTTTAAAATTTATGATACGTGGACTATCTCTTATTGGGTATGAACTTATTTTATATAAAAACTTAATATTAGTTAAACTATGATTGATGAGATGATAGTTAGAGTAACGCTATACTTTTTAAATCATTTATCAAGTTTTGAATCTTAAATAATGTGTCAAATAATTATTGGGTAAGAAAATGGTATAATGAATAATTTTTAAAATTATAAAAATTAATCACTTAATAATTATTTAATATTTTATTTGAGATTTAAAATTGAAATGTGTAACATTATTGTAATAATTAACTTAGTCTATAAATACTTATTTTAATATTATAATCCTCAAGTCAAAATCAAAATCAAATCAAATTAGAGCTCTTCTCCTCCTTTTTATTACAGATAAATAATTTATTAAAAATTACATAAATTTAATTATAAAATATCGCTAAACTCTTATATTTTTATTGAAAATTAATAATCTTTGCATTTAAAATCTATAGATTTTTCGGACATTTTTTTTTTTAACATCAATTTTAATAATTTAACATAATAAATTTAAAATTGCATTTTATGGATATCAATTTTGTCTGTCTAACACCCTCCTCCCCTTGTGTAATTATTGATGTTCGTTATTCAAAATTGATGAATTGCTTCTAAAATTTGGTAAGATGATCAGAGCACTTAATGTTTCGTACCGGGTACGGGGCCAACCCCTCTTTATACCCATTTTTATTACCAAAAGTTAAATTGATAAGTTTTATCAAAATTTAACTTAATTTAATATTAATAAGTAAGTAAATTGTCTCTACACCACTACCTTTTTTTTACCGTTGAGATTTAATATTAATTTAATTTAATATTAGGAGTCTTAGCCGGTGATTCAGATTGTTTTTTTTCTCTCAACGATGATATTTTATTTATGAAGCATTCTATAATATTAGAATTAAAGTTTTAAGTTAATACCAAAATTAATTTAGATTGTTTGATTAAATTAAGAAATCAAATCTAATATATAAAAATAATTTTATTATCAATACCGTTAAAACTTTCTTAGTATTATAAAATAATCCTTTATCTAATTTAAGCTTGAATTTTAGTCTTGATTACATTTAATATAACACTAACTTTATATGAATCTCCACAATATTTATATTATTGAAAATTATACAGTACTTAATGTTTTTAATTAATTAATTAAATTTTTTTAAAAGCAAATGCTTGGTTCTGTTTATGTGGATTTTACGAAATTTTTTTGTTAATCAAATATATTAGAGCCTGCATTTCAATATAGAAAATTATAATGTCTTAAAATGATCAAATTAAACTAAGGGCCTGTTTGGGATTACTGTTGAGGAGGCTAAAAGTGATTATAAAAAATTAAAAATTAATTTTTGGTGTTTGATAAAATAATTTTAAAATTGCTTATGACAAAATCACTCCCTCGCATTTCAAATTTTAATTTTGAGAATTAATTTTTATCTTTAAATATGATTCTAAATTTATCCTCGTACAAATAAAAAAAATCTACAAATATCACATTACAAATTAATTAACAACATTCTACCTTAAAATAAAATTAACGCAATCAGTTCCATATCTTAAAATTTATTTTTTTGGTTATATATCACAAAATTTTATTATGCCTTTTACAAGCTATGTTGTAAAAACTTAAAACATAAAAAAAAAATTTATAAAAAATTTAGAATATAAATAAATATTGATGGCCCTTTCAATTTGACATAAATACTTAAAACACTTTATTATTTTTTAAAATATTTTAAAGATCCTATTCATCAATTTTCTTTATTTGTTTTGAAAGAGAAAAGAGTAAAATAATATTTAACACACATATTGTAACTTTTATTAAATATGATGTTGAAATAAAATAAATATTTAAAATGTCTCGTGTCAACATGTCTTTAGTTTTTGTTTCCCACTTCCCAAAAATTCTTTTCTTATTGCCCTTAAATTTAAAGGCTTAGAATTCAACAAAGGTAGGCTCATGAGCAATAGTCAATGGGTTTAAGCCCGACAAAACAACAAAATCAGTTCAGATGCTGGGAATCTGGTCAGCAAATGATAAAACCTATTCAGCATTTGCTGACCCAAATGCGACTACAGCCGAACAGATACTAATTACATTCTGCAATTTCGTTATAGGAGTCCTGCATCAATATCAAACCAATAAGGAAGAGCTATTCGAAATCTGACTCGAGCCGACCAAAGTAAGCCTTGCTTGAATCAAAAACGTCAGCGGAGACGAACCCGAGGAACATGCTTAACACATCAGAAGTGACATCTGACGTGGGATAGGAATATGGTTAGAAAATCTGTAGAAAGATATTTGGCGTGTGTCAGAAGTATAATAGAAAATATCCGGCGCGAGATAGAAATACTACAGAGGAAAGTTAAAAAAAAGTCCCTAAAAGGCCAACACTATAAAAGAAGAAGGAGGGAGACATGAAGAGGATGATGAAAAAGTCTCCACAAAATACAAAGAGAAGAGAAAGGGAAATAGGTATCCCTGTCTCTAGAATAACATCTTATTCATGTTTTTTCATGCTTTTTAAGTGAGAAAACCCCCTTTATTTGACTTAAGCATCGAAGCATCTTCGTCAGAACCCACTCCGGCAAGACCACCTTTAAGCTTGTGTTTGTGTTTTCATTATAGGTTCCTCTCCACAGCTTGCGAAAAATAGGAAACCCAAGCTCATGCCTATTGATTCAGTCAAGACAAGGTCTAAGTTTGATTCTTCCTTAACAAATTTAAGATTCGTTGATCCAAGAAATTACTTTTTCAGGTTAATAGTTTTTGGCTCCGTCTGTCAGAAATGAGCGAAAAGCTTTGTCGAAAAAAGAAGCATTCAAGAATAGCTGAACGATCGTCCACCAGTAGGATTACATTGCCGGAGAGCGAAACTTAAACCCAAACCAACCCCTCACTTGAATAGAAAGCTCTTTGCACCCTAAAATAAGGGCAGAGTTGAGAACCTTGAGAGAAGAAAGGGAGGAACTAAGGCAATTTATGACCGAGTTGATTAGGAATAAATAATTGAGAGCAAGAAGTTGTATGAGGGAATCTCGGGAGGAGATCCAAAGACAGACGGAGCAAAGGGAAGGACCAGAGACTCCGTACAATTTGACTGAGACAAACAGGTCAAGCTAAAAGACCTCTGAAATGGGAGAGACAGAGCCTGGAGTGCCAAAGCCATCAGCGCAGAGAGAGTTGTCAACAGAGCCTCTTGGTTTGGAAGGAAAGTTAGAGAGCCATCAGCTGCGACAGTGCCAACGAGGTGAACTAGACCTTGAGAGCAAGGTCCGCAGTTTGGAAGAAAAGTTGGAGAGTCTCTTAACAGAAAAAAAAGGAGAAGGACCAGCCTCTTGAGAAGAGGATGGAAAGGGAGAGAAGGTTGCCACTAACGGATGAGAAGAAGAGATATGGAGCTCCTAGGTGGGTTCTGACTTCCTAATTTTCCCATCTACAAGAGGGTTACTGACCCTAATCATTATGTAGATCAAGTCACCAACTTGCTATCTATCGTAGGACTAAGGCGGGACCAAATGTGTAGGCTCTTCCACATGAATTTAGAAGGGCCGACTTTTCTTTGGTACAAAGGGCTAAAACAGTGCAGTATTACCTCCTATAATGAGCTGACCAAAAAATTCGCTCAACATTTTTTTGGGGCTCATGCGAAGTAGCCAAGGACTCGGAGCAGCTGAAGCAAGTCAGGCAAGGTCAAGATGAGAGCCTGAGGGACTACATCCGGAGGTTCCACAAGGAGGTCACAGCGCTGGGGGCATTCGACCAACCCATCGCCTTGGACGCCCTAAAGATAGAGCTACGATTAAACAGATTTTGGTACCACTTGGCAAAAAGTGGTACCACAAGCTACGCGGTAGCATACAATAATGCCCTAAAATACATGTCAATAGAGGAAGGTGAGAAGGCTAAGAGATCGTTGGTTGAACCGCCTCGAGAAAAGACACGTCTATATAAAGAAGCGAGATACGAAAGGAGAGAGAGAGTCTCGCTCCTCTCGCTAAAATACCGAAAGATGAATGGCGAGTATTGTCTGCTGGAGGGAAGAAATTTTGCGAGCTGAGGCGATGCGCCAGATAACAGAAAAAAGAATGTGTCAAACAACGGACCCTAAGACTAGAGGGAAGGGTTAAGCCGTTTCCAACTAAGTGACCCCTCAAGGGCGCCTCGGAATCTGAGAAGCAACGAACCACCGGGTATGGGGAAAAGAGTGGCACGGGTTGAGGATTTCATCCCTTTGGCCATGGCACTCGAAGATTTCTACGAAGCTATTCGAAATAGGGGATTGTTACAGAGAAATTTCAAAGGGAAGGGAGCGAAATGATGAACAGATCCTAGGAAATGGTGTGACATGCATAAGGGTTCTGGATACACCATCGAAGAATGTACTGAGCTAAGAAAAGAGGTCGATCACCTAATGAGAAATGGGTACCTGAAAGAATTTTGAGCAAGTCGGAAGACAACGACCTCCAGTCCGACCGATACCTCGAACCCCAACTCTATGAAAATTATTTTGGGAGGACCCACGCTGGTAGGAGACTCAAATAAACAATGGAAGAACTCGTCCAAGTACTCAATGGTAACAATATCAAGTCATGTGCAACACCTCTTTAGCTAAGAAGCCAAGGTTACCATAAGAGGTGTCAATCATGTTCATGGAGGAAGATGCTCAAGGGGTCAGTTACCCCATGACGATGTGCTCGTAATCGAAGTAGTGGTAGCTGGAGAGAAGATAAACAGGTGTCCGTCAGCCCGGACGACTCGGTCAACATAATCTTCACGAAAACCCTAGACGATTTGAAAATCAAGAACCTTCATATAGAGGAAATCCATACATCACTACAAGGATTCGGGGAAAGCTATGTGATGCTGATGGGAGTGGTGATCCTCCCCCTCACCATCGGACGAAGACCCTACGAGAAGACAATGATGACCAGGTTCGTGGTGGTAGACTGCCCATTCTAGTATAGAATCCTCCTCGGGCGACCGTTCATGGTGAATACTAATGCAGCTCTGTCCATCCATTACTTGAAGCTGAAATTGCCCAGAAGGGATCGGAGTAGCGTCGGGAGATCAGAAGGTGGCAAGGAGCTGTTACGCAGTTACGGCAAAAAGGGCATTTGGTATTTCCACCATTGATTTAAGAGGGGGATTCTTCGAATCCCCAGAGTCGACGGAGGAGATACAAGAACTTTAGGTCGAGGTCGGGGAACCTGGAAAGGTGGTTAGGATGGGAACCCGGTTGAAGCCAGAGGTCAAACAAGAGTTGACCCGTTTGATTCAAGAGTTCTCGGACATCTTTGCTTGGTCTCACCTGGACATGCCTGAAATTGACCTAAGGCTAGCTGCCCACAAGTTGATCGTCTGCCCCACTTTTCGACCAGTCAAACAAAAAAAAAATCTTCAATCAAGAGCAAAATGGAACTGTAGCGGAAGAGGTGGAAAAACTACTAATGGCTCGGTTCATCAAAGGGGTCCACTACTCAAAATGGTTGTCTAACATAGTAATAGTAAAGAAGGCAAGTGGAAAATGGAGGATGTGTTGACTTCACTGATTTGAATAAGGCATGCCCTAAAGATAGTTTTCCCCTCCCTAAGATCGACCAACTAGTGGACGCAATGACAGGGCATAAGCTACTGAGTTTTATGGATGCCTTTCTGGTTATAATCAAATCTCGATGTTCCTTCCCGACCAGAAAAAAATATCCTTCATCACCTACCAAGGAACCTATTGCTACCAGGTGATGTCGTTCGGTTTGAAAAACGTAAGAGCCACTTATCAAAGCTTGGTAAACAAGCTTTTCAAAAAACTAATTGGTAAAAATATAGAAGTATACGTGGATAACATGATAGCCAAGTCAGTAAAAGTAATCGACCACGTGGCTGACCTCAGAGAAGCTTTCATGGTGCTAAAGGAGAACAGAATGAAATTGAACCCCGAGAAGTGCGTCTTCGGAGTAAAATCCAAAAAATGCTTAGGCTTTATGGTGAGCCAATGGGGAATAGAGGCCAATGCAGATAAATTCCAAGCTATCTTAGAAATGACGTCCCCAAGCATAGTGAAAGAGATCCAGCGGCTAACTGATAGGATCGCGGCACTAAACAGATTTATCTTCAAAGCCACCAATAAATGCTTCACATTTTTTCAAGCCATCAAGAAAAAGGGGAAGGATCGGTGGACCGAGGAGTACGAACAAGCCTTTCAGCAGCTGAAGAGCTACCTCTTCGAACCAGTACATCTGGTAATTCTAGTGCAAGTTGGTAGTGTACCTGGGAGTCTTTATGTCACGCCCCAGACCCAACAGATCTGACACACGACATCACTTACATTCATTCAATAATACTTAAGCATTCATTTTAATTTCTTTCAGAATTATAGCAATTGAATTATGACTGGAACAATTACTAAACCGGAGATACGCAGAGTTTTCTCAGAGATTAACACTCTACTACGTCACCAGTAGCAACTTTGTTACCGGAAGCCCAGAATATATTCATTGTAAATTCTTACTTAAAATCAATCCATTACTACACTTGGTAAAACTTAAACTAAATCCAACCACACACAATAAAATAATACATAAGTATTTATTCAACAGGGACAAATCAAATATTTTATCCCACGTGTCCCCAAATGAAACACTTAGCAACCTAACAACTTAGGGAACCCAAGGAACAGCAGAAGCCTTGCCAAATCCGCTAAGCACACATGTACCTTATTTACCTGAAATCACCATAAACTATAATGAGTATAAAACTCAGTAAGCATACTAGTTTTTCATATATCAAATACAAATACATATATGTACACAATGCATATGTATGATATGTTGTTATCAATCAAAATCATAATCTTATCAAATCACATATCATGTAAGCGCTTACACATTCTTTCAAAACACATAATAGGAATACCATTACTCGACTACTACTTAGTAGGACTTACATATCACATATCACATAATGAGCTAAATGTTACTCTTAGGTGACATACCGTATGAGAGGAATAGTACAAGTGAGGTCTTTAAATCACACATATATAACGCTTATGCCCGAAGGTAAAAGCCAAACCCTCACCCTGATCATCGGTGAGTCCTCTCACATGTACCAATACGCCACCACACGAATGTGATGACTCACACTTCCTTTAGGTACCAATAGAATCCTCCCTACATACGGAACACATAACATATACCAATCCCGAAGGAAAGGCCACACATAAAGGCTCCACAAATCACATAAAATGCCTACTAAGTTAACAGTGAGTTCAAGTACCCTCAAATCACAAAATATTTCTCATGGACATATTACACTTCAAAACCTTTCTTTGTTAAACGCATCTTATTTTGGAAAGCTCACTTTCAAAAATACATGTACGTCCATGCTCAATGTCAATGCTCACATTCATAAACATATATTCACATTTCATATCAAAATATACTTTGAAATATCATAAACATATTCTTAACCCCATTTACAAAATCATACAAAACAATTATTATGTTTATTGTGATTCCAGTAGTAAGTCTAGTATACTTACCTCTTAACACTTTCAGCTACAAGGCTTAAATCTCCTTAACCTATCAATGGAGATTAATCCTTTCATAAGCCTCACAATTCACACAAAATACTTTAAATAGCTTACAAAATTATACACAATGCATTTATCACATTAAATTGGTCTAAATATTTGGTTTCTCAAAACCTGTCATTCTGACCACTTACACTTAACAAAAATTTCTAATACATCAAATGATGTCCAATTACTCCGAAATCAGAATATATCATTCTTGACTCATATATACTTCTTATATATGAATATTATATCAAAATTCCTACACAATCCATTCCATACACACCATCGAATCCAAACTACAAACCTGACAGGATCAAGATACTTACAGAACAGTATTCAATCTCCCAATTTTATAAAATCATATACTAACTCAAAAATTATAAAACTACTACATAATTACTCTTGACACATATCTTAGTCCATGATAAATATTTGGCTTCCAAATAACTGCCAAAAGTATTTTAAAACTATTTTATTTCATAACTTTAAAAATCTGTTAATCAAATACTACAATGAGCTGATACACTTTAGAAATTCATAACACTTCAACCACATTGATCAAAATTCTCAATTCCGAGTATATCATATTAGACATATAAAATTATCATATTCCACAAATTCATAATTTTTAAAGATCATTCAGCAGGTCAAAAATTATTTTCCACTGTATCATACTGTTTACACAGGAAATTTCCAAAATTCCAGGGCCATTTTGGTAAATTCACTACAAATTAAATTTCCGAGATTTTCAGTCGATTCAAAGTCTCAGATGATCCTAAACATGTCTAATTTCATATACTCAAAATTTAAAACCAGAATCGAATCACAACAATTTATAAAATTCCTAGATCAAGAGGTTATCCAGCAGAAATTCCATAATTCATCATGATTTATCAAACTATCTTATAGATCATCATCAATTCTCACAACATCAAACGAAATACACATCAAATCCTTAATTATACATATTTCCAGAAATCAAAACTTAAAGAAATTAACTTAATTAACACCAATAAATTGATAATTAGTTGTGATATACCTCTAAAGATCCAAAATTCTCATTTTCTTCTTCTTTTTCTTCTTCTTCTTCTCTTTCTCTCTCCTTTATTTCTCTTTTCTCTCTCTAAAAATGGGTAGCTCGACCAAAATGAGAGAATTAGGGTTTTTAAAAGTGTATTTTTATACTAAGTGGTTAATTTTTGGTATTTACGAATTCACCCCCAAAACTTTCAAAGTATAACAATTTGGTCCCTAAAATAATTCCAAAGTCTTGCAAATAAACCCAATACTAATAGTATATCCTTAACCTATAAAAATACTACTAATAACAATATATAAATCAAGGATCACCCACATACAAATAAAATACGAATATTTATATATATAAATATACATATTCTTACCGGTTATGGATACTGGTTACTACACTTTAACAGGCTGTTAGATTAGTCATTGCCAGAGAAGAAGAGGGGTGCAACGACTGGTATACTATACAAGCAGGGCCCTCACCGGGCCAGAGACTCGATACCCCCCCATAAAAAAATTGGCTTTTACGCTAATCATGTCTAGAAGGAAGTTGTGACCTTATTTCTAAGCACATACCATCGCGGTGCTAACTAACCAACCACTCAGACAAATCTTATATAAGCCTGACCTATCAGGCCGATTGGTCAGATGATTTATGGAGTTGAGCGAATTCGACATTCATTACTGGCCCTGAACCACCATTAAAAGGCAGGGCTTAGCCAATTTCGTGGCCGAGAGTACCTATAAGACAACCGCTAGTCAAGAAGTCTTCGAGACAAACTCGAAAGCATGGGTACTTTACATTGACGGGGCATTCAACCTGCAAGGAAGCGGGGCGAGGATCATCCTCATCGGCCCCGAGGGAGACGAGATCAAGTACACTGTTCACTTCGGGTTCAAAGCTTCGAACAACGAAGCAGAATACGAAGCCCTCCTAGTCGAGTTAAAAAAGTAGCTCAAGCTTTAGCCGCTAAGGTAGTGCTGGTCAAGAGCGACTCTCAACTGGTGGTAAACCAAGTTAACGATGATTTCGAAGTAAGAGAGGAAAGAATGGCCGCTTACTTTGTAATGGTATGGAAGTTAATCGCAAAGTTCAGGGAGATAAAGATGGAGCTGATCCCGAGGAATGAGAACCATCAAGTGGATGTCATTGCCCAAATGGCATCAGTAGAAGACGCCAATATCCCAGTACAGTACCTATGGAATTTTTGAAAAAACTGAGTACTCAGAAAGGTGAGCAAATCGTGTAAATGGAATAAATGCCTAGCTGAATGGACCTCATTAAGGACTATATCTTGAACGGAACCGTTTTAGGTGACAGGAAGGAAGCCCGAAGAATTGATGGGGTATTGTATCGAAGAAGTTTCTCTCACCCTTATATGAGGTGCTTGAACCTCGCCAAGACGGAGCGAGTCTTAAGAGAAATCCACAAAAAGGTGTGCGGTAATTATACGGGTAGGGAAGCTTTGGCCTATAAAGTCTTCAAAACCAGTTATTATTGGCCCACGGCCCTTCAAGATGCTAAACACCTGGTTCAGCGCTGTGATGCATATTAGAGATTCATAGATAAGATCCAAGCACCCGCAAGGGAGCTAACCACAATGAGCGGGCTGTGGTCGTTCGCCCAATGGGGGCTCAACTTGATCGAACCACTCTCCCGAGACAAGTGGTCATGCAAGTATGTGGTTATGGTGGTCGACTATTTCACAAAATGGATCGAGGCTAAGCCACTATCAAAGATCACGAAGAAGAATATCCGTGATTTTGTATGGAAGAATATGATCTGTTAGTATGACATCCCCCACATCATCATCACCAACTACGGGAAGCAGTTCGAAACCAACAACTTTAAGCAATTCTATGAACAATTAGGAGTACGACTGTCGTTTGCCTCCCTCGCACACCCTAAAACTAATGGCCAGGTCGAGTCCTCCAACAAACTGATCAAAACGCTACTCAAGAAGAAGCTTACAGAAAGAAAGAGAGTATAGGTAGAAGAGTTACTAGAAGTACTGTGGACGCTCCAAATAACTAGTAAGATAGCCACCAGCGAGGCGCCGTTCTCATTAGCCTTTGGAAGCAAAGCAGTGATCCCTATGAAAATTAGAACCCCGACCCACCAAGTACTAAACTTTTTCGAAACCATCAATAACAACTTGATAAAAGGGGGGCTAGACTTGATTGAACAGCTTCGAGACCAGGCCTAGATTCGAGCAATAGCCTACTAGCAAAAGGTGATCAGATATTGCAACAGAAAGGCCAGGGCCCGAAATTTTGAAGAGGGAGACCTAGTACTACGGAGGGTGGTGCTTAACACAAAGAACTTGCAGACAGATTCCTAGGTCCCACATGGGAAGGACCATATAAGATCCTCAGGTATATAGGAGGGATGTACAAACTCGAAGAATAGACGGGCGAGCCATCAGGAAACTATGGAACGCCGAGCTATTAAGAAAATATTATCTCTAAGCTTTTTTTTTGTATGAACATCGTGCTTAAATAAAAACTCTCGTTTCTTTTCTTTTTTTTGCATGGATATTCACGAGCAGCAAATTAATCGGAACACAGAACGAGCCACCAACGTAGGCACCATCGAATTATTTGATAAAAGGCCTTGCATCGAACCTCCTGAAATAGCATACTGCGCCTTATCTTAGGGTTTATACGATGCCATCATCATTTTTTGACAAGGCATCACCATGTTTCACGGAGCACTTCACCGTCATTGGCTCGACTTTCATTCTATTTTCATCGTCACTAGCTCGACACTCGCAGAGCGATTTATCGTGACCGGTTGGACTGTCATTCTATTTTCACCGTCACCAGCTCGACGCTCGCAGAGTAATTCACCGTGACTGGTTCAACTCTCGTTTTATTTTCAACGTCACCGCTTAGACGCTCATGGAGTAATTTACCGTGACTAGTTCGACTTTTGTTCTATTTTTACCGTCACTGGATTGATGCTCGTGGAGTAATTCACCGTGATTGGTTCGACTCTCATTCTATTTTCACCATCACCAGCTCGACGCTCACGGAGTATTCTGCTGTGACCGGTTCAACTTTTGTTCCACAACATCGCACCTGGACGACTTGATGAGGCGAAGGTTGTGGCACTTCCACAGCATTACCACGGGTTACACCGTGGCACCCATTGAAGAGGATTTGACCGTGGCTTTTCTACGGTATCATTGTGGCCTTTCCACAGCACCCATGATACACTGTTCAGCATTATTACACCGATCCGATCCCCCAGAGTATTAAGGGTCTCCAACCCGACACGATTTCGACTACTCGCTTTGAACTGCACTAACGACTGATGCACACCAGGGGCAACCTAGTTACTCAATTGGATAGGGTATCGCTACAAGATGCCACAAGTAATTTTTACTTGAAATTACTCCTAATTGAAGTTCAAGTAAAAGCACCCACTCAACCGTGACGATTACGAAAATCTGTTCGGCTCGTGAGTTGAAAACGGTTGACTGCTATTCGGTCCTGACTAAAGCTGTTCAAAAAAAATGGTCAACCTATTTATTAAGTCTGTTTTCATTTACGAAATGTCAATTAGAACGACAATTATCACTAACATTTCAATTTTGCAAATCAATATTTTAGAAGTGGTTCGGATATCTCAGTGAATTGCGCTGTGAAGAAATAAATTTACTCTGAGCAGGTAAAGGAGAACGAGCACACATTAAAAAAGAGCAAATAGTTCATTCATCGAAGATGATGACATCGATCAATTACAAGGTAAAAAACAAGACAAAAAAAAAAAGATTTGTGCTATGGAGAAACGTCTGTAGAGAAATGAATTCACTCAGGCAGTAAGAGCGGAATCATGCATATCTAAGTCCACGATGGGAGCCATTTTAGGAATGTTGCTGATCGGAGGAGCTACGACAGCGGACGGGTCGGTCGAAACATTTGCAGTTCCTTATGGCTCAACAGAAGCAGTGCTGTTAGTTTGTCCTTGATCGGCAAGAGGGGTAACCTCACCATTGCTCGCAACAACAACACTCTCAAAAAGGGCAAACACATTGGCCGATGGGGCCTTGTCACCACCAGCGTCAATAGGTACCGGTGCGTCGTCATCATGAACCTCGAAAGTTTCTCACTTATGGAAAGAGCCGTCAATGGCCAAGAACCACAACCATTGGAGGTCAATCTCTGGGTAATGCTCTTCAAAAAGGGCGATGGACTTCTGAAATTCTTCAATCGCGCTTTGACGAAAGTACTCCTTATGACCAGCTGACCTCTATTTACGCTGCTGCTCAATCTGGGCCACCAGAGAGGTCCAACTCGGTTCAACTAGCTCCCTATTTCTTTGAGCGACACCGAGCTGCTTTTCAAGTTCTTCATTTTGGAGCGTCAGTTCACCAATTCGAACCCCCGCCACCACTAGATTATTCGTCATTGTCTGGTTGACCAACCGTTTCTGGTGCTTAAGCTCAGACAACCTGCTTTTCGCTTCGGCCCTGGCGGTCATTATTTTCTCAAGTTCGGCCCCAGCCTCATCAGCCATCTTCCTCTCCTATTTGGCGATCCTCCTCGCCCGCTGAGTCTCAGCCCGGGATCGAGCAAGGCCATTATTCACTTTTTGAGCATGGGTCGAGAAACCCATGATCTTGGCCCGGAATCGAGAAAGGAGAAAAATGCGAGGTCAGAGCAAACAAATATACAAAAGAGAAACAATCCAAATGTTAGGTAACTTACATCGAGGGCAGATCCCAACGCTACGTTGAAGCCTGTGACGAGGTCCAGGGAAGACACTTGACCCGCCCAGGTGGAGGTCACATACCTCTCTAGCTCCCTTATCATCGGGAGTAATAAGCTCAAGTCCTTATTGGCCTCCGGGACTAACACGAAGAAAGACACTCAAAAGGGCCCATCGCGGGAAGATCTCCCCTCTAGCCTCAAGGAGCTCGACAAAGATACAGCCCGCTCGGTTTGTGCAACCTGGGCTGAGGGAAGAGTCGGAGGGCCATACTCCTTGCCCCATGCTCGACGTTTGGAGAGAATGAGAGTCCTATGGTAGAGTTTTAGTGGGAGCCCATTCCTTAGAATAACCCCTCTAGTCTGGACCCCTTTCCCGGACAGTCAAACATAGGGAAGACTTATCCTCACGAGCCTGATCACCAGCAGACGGCGAAGATGACCTCCTCAACTTCTTCCGGAACCAAACAACATCCCCATGATATTTTTCAGGTTTAACGACCCCTAACCTCCAGAGGAAGAACCTTCAGTTCGGTTTCTCTTCCTTCTTTCACCACCTCCTTGCTAAGACATTCATGTATTTTACACAAATATGAGAACCAAAAAGGATGGAATGGAAAGGGAAAGTTTGGAGCAAGAAAGATTAAAACTTACTTCAGGTTTGAGGTAGGGACGAAAAAGATGGAACTAGTCTCGATTAGACAAGGTTGGACGGGAATAGCAGCTCCTGAACTGGGCAGATGTGTTGAAGTGCAGCGTTAATCTGAGTAAAGGTCTGCTTGAAAACTTCCACGTCAGTCGGTGAGGTGACTGCAAAGAAATGAAAAACAATGAAAAGTCAACCGAGCTGAGCTAATTATTTAAGCCTAACAGATTACATGAGAATCAAGACCTACATAAGTAGAAAAGACAATAAGGATGACCTACTCTCCATCACCCCTCTTAAGGACCCTTTGACCCTACTCTCCCCCGGCAAAGAACCATTCCCCCTTCAAGTCCTTTAGGGAGGTTGGTCGACTCGGGACCGAGTTCTGAAAGCCATGAAACGAGAGGTAATAGAAACCCCTCTAGCTTCTGGCATTGCTCCTGAAATGGTACATGTAACACAGCGCTTAAAAATTGGGGGGAGGGACTGCCCTGCCTTTGACCACAAGACGAAAAGGCCCGCAAGCACTCTCTATGAGTTCGGACCTAGTTGAGAATGGGTTATGTCACGCCCCAGACTCAAAAGATCTGACACACGACATCACTTACATTCATTCAATGATACTTAAACATTCATTTTAATTTCTTTCAGAATTATAGCAATTGAATTATGACTGGGACAATTAGTAAACCGGAGATACGCAGAGTTTTCTCAGAGATTAACACTCTACTACGTCACCAGTAGCAACTTTGTTACCGGAAGCCCAGAATATATTCATTGCAAATTCTTACTTAAAATCAATCCATTACTACACTTGGTGAAACTTAAACTAAATTCAACCACACACAATAAAATAATACATAAGTATTTATTCAATAGGGACAAATCAAATATCTTATCCCACGTGTCCCCAAATGAAACACTTAGCAACCTAACAACTTAGGGAACCCAAGGAACAGCAGAAGCCTTGCCAAATCCGCTAAGCACACATGTACTTTATTTACCTGAAATCACCATAAACTATAATGAGTATAAAACTCAGTAAGCATATTAGTTTTTCATATATCAAATACAAATACATATATGTACACAGTGCATATGTATGATATGCTGTGATCAATCAAAATCATAATCTTATCAAATCACATATCATGTAAGCGCTTACACATTCTTTCAAAACATATAATAGGAATACCATCACTCAACTACTACTTAGTAGGACTTACATATCACATATCATATAATGAGCCAAATGTCACTCGTAGGTGACATACCGTATGAGAGGAATAATACAAGTGAGGTCTTCAAATTACACATATATAATGCTCATGCCCGAAGGTAAAAGCCAAACCCTTACCCTGATCATCGGTGAGTCCTCTCACATGCACCAATACACCACCACACGAATGTGATGACTCACACTTCCTTTAGGTACCAATAGGATCCTCCTTACATACGGAACACATAATATATACCAATCCCGAAGGAAAGGCCACACATAAAGGCTCCACAAATCACATAAAATGCCCACTAAGTTAACAGTGAGTTCAAGTACCCTCAAAACACAAAATATTTTTCATTGACATATTACACTTCAAAAGCTTTCTTTATTAAACGCATCTTATTTTGAAAGCTCACTTTCAAAAATACATGTATGTCTATGCTCAATGTCAATGCTTATATTCATAAAAATATATTCACATTTCATATCAAAATATACTTTGACATAACATAAACATATTCTTAACCCCATTTGCAAAATCATACAAAACAATTACTATGTTTATTGTGATTTCAGTAAAAAGTCTAGTATACTTACCTCTTAACACTTTCAGCTACAAGACTTAAATCTCCTTAACCTATCAATGGAGATTAATCCTTTCATAAGTCTCACAATTCACACAAAATACTTTAAATAGCTTACAAAATTATACACAATGCATTTATCACATCAAATTAGTCTAAATACTTGGTTTCTCAAAACCTGTCATTCTGACCACTTACACTTAACAAAATTTTCTAATACATCAAATGATGTCCAATTACTCCAAAATCAGAATATACCATTCTTGACTCATATATCCTTCTTATATATGAATATTGTATCAACATTCCTACACAATCCATTCCATACACACCATCGAATCCAAACTACTAACCTGACAGGATCAAGATACTTACCGAATAGTATTCAATCTCCCAATTTTATAAAATCATATACTAACTCAAAAATTATAAAACTACCACATAATTACTCTTGACATGTATCTCAGTCCATGATAAATATTGCACTTCCAAATCATTGCCAAAAGTATTTTAAAACTATTTTATTCCATAGCTTTGAAAATCTGTTAATCAAATACTGCAATGAGCTGATACACTTTAGAAAATCATAACATTTCAACCACAATGATCTAAATTCTCAATTCTGAGTATATCATATTAGACATATAAACTTATCATATTCCACAAATTCATAATTTTTGAAAATCATTCAGTAGGACAAAAATTATTTTTCACTGTATTATACTGTTCACATAGGATATTTCCAGAATTTCAGGGTCATTTTGGTAAATTCACAAAAAATTCAATTTCTGGAATTTGGAATCGATTTAAAGTCTCAGATGATCCTAAACATGTCTAATTTCATATAATCAAAATTAAAAACTAGAATCGAATCACAACAATTTATAAAATTCTTGGATCAAGAGACTATCAATCAGAAATTCTACAATCCATCATGATTTATCAAGCTATCTTATAGATCATCATCAATTCTCAAAATATCATACGAAATACACATCAAATACTCAATTATACATATTTCCAGAAATCAAAACTTAAAGAAATTAACATAATTAACACCAATAAATTGAGAAATAGTTGTGATATACCTCTTAAAATTTAAAATTCTAATTTCTTCTTCTTTTTCTTCTCCTTCTTCTCTTTCTCTCCCCTCTTTTTCTCTCTTCTCTCTCTCTAAAAGAGGTAGCTCGATCAAAATGAGAGAATTAGGGTTTTAGAAGTGTATTTTTATACTAAGTGGCTAATTTTTGATATTTATGAATTTACCCTAAAACTTTCAAAGTATTATAATTTGGTCCCTAAAATAAATCTAAAATCTTGCAATTAAACCCAATGCTAATAGTATGACCTTAACCTATACAAACACTACTAATAACAATATATAAATCAAGTATCACCAACATACAAATAAATTACGTATATTTATACATATATAAATACTTATTCTTACCAGTCGTGGATACTGGTTACTACAGGCTATCCTGAGACGGGCCAACATCTTGGCAAAATATGGCTACTTGTGAAGCAGCCTCAGGAACTCGACATGAATGGCTACCTTGCCATTGGTAGGGCTGCTAGGATAATCCTCCTAAGAAGGCAGCCTGAGGGTGACCGTCTTAGGAATGTCATAGGAATGTCTGATAAGGGTTAAGTCATCCTCACTAAGTTAAGAAGCTCAGTATCTGGTATTCATTTCATATTCCACTACCTCTACGCCCTCCCTTGCCACTGTGTCATCGGGATCGTTGCCTTCATCCTCTCTGGAGCTCAGGACCGGTTTGGCCTCGTTTAGAGCTACCTCAAACGAGGGAACTCCACCTGTAGAGGTAGACACACCATCACTCGCTCCAACCCCCTTGCTCCTCTTAACCAAGGAGAGTTATAGAGACTGTTCCCCCTCATCAACAGCCGTGTCCACAACTGGGAGGTCTAGATTGACTTTGGAGGTCATCAACTAATAAAAGACACTTCTTAAATGAGGCTACAAATTACTGGGTAAGGATAACAATAAGTCAACCATGCCCGAAAATGGTAAAATAGGCGACAACCATTAAGACCAAAAATTGCAAGAAAAGAAAAAATTGAAATGGGAAAAATATAGGTAAAAAAGGCTAGAAGCAAAGCCTGAAACGAGTCTCTGAAAAAAATAAAATAGAAGAAAAGAAGCCAAAAAAAGGATATAAGGACGTACCAGAAGAATTCAAAGAAGTGGGAATAAAGAATGACAGAGAACGAAGTCATCGGATTAATAACGCGCCTTCGATAGAGAAGCAATGATGACACAATAGAAAGATAACAAGAAATCAAAAATACGTGATAAGAGTTACAAAACGAAGAAGAAGGTGACTATTTATAAGAGTGATGAAGTGATCTAGACCGTTGAAAATAAAAAGTAAATGAACGGACGAGATCGACGGAAAAGGCGAAAAGGCACCTGGTGCTAGAGACGCAACCCCTCGGTCCCTAGGTGCAATAAAGGTGCGTCTCTTTAGATGGTTGCAACTCAAGCCATTGGATTCAAATAGACCAGACAGTCTAAGGGACTCTAGTCAAATAACGTCACTCGAAAAAAGAAAAGGACACGACGCTTGAAGAGACCTACCATTAAATTCAAAAATCTTGGGAGAAACTGCCACTACGTGGCAATAACTTTTCAGGTCGCCGTGATGTCACAATAACAAATCTCACCCGCTTTAACTTTCTTAAAATTCAGACCTGATCACGAAGCTGCTCGGAGCGAACAAATTTGATAGGCTCGGATGAAAAAGAAGACAAGAAGAGATGAAGTGAGGGACCCGGGAAGCAATACAGGCCGACCAGACCAGAATAAAATTTTCAGTTCTGATAAATCAAAACTAGAAATTGATGGACCCATATTCTTCCCCCTCTTGAAAATCCCCATATTCCTGCCCTTAGGCCCAAAGGCTCAAAATTCAACCAAGGCAGGCTCAGGAGCAATGGCCAATGGGCCTAAGCCCGAAAAAACAACAGAATTGGTTCGGATGCATAGAATTTAGTCAGCAAATGATAAAATCTGTTCGGTATTTGCTGACCCAAATATGACTACGGTCAAGCAGGTACTGATTACATTTTGTAATTTTGTTATAGGAATCCCGTGTCAATATTAAACAAGTAAGGGAGAGCCATTCGAAATCTGACCCGAGTCGACCAAAGTAAGCCTTGCTTCAACCAAAAATACCGCGGAGACGAACTTAAGGAACATGCTTAACACATCAGAAATAACATCTGACGTGGGGTAAGAATAGGGTAAGAAAATCTATAGAAAGATATTTGGCGTGTGTCAGAAGTACAACAGGAAATATCCGGTGCGAGACAGAAATATTACAGAGAAAAGCCCAAAAAAGTCTCTGAAATGCCATCACTATAAAAGGAGAAGGAGGGAGACATGTAGGAGGATGATGAAAAAATCTCCACAAAACACAAAAAGAAGAGAAAAAGAAAGGGGTATCCCTGTCTCCAGAATAATATTTGATTCATGTTTTGTTATATTTTTTAAGAGAGAAAACCCTCTTTATCTGACTTAAGCATAAGAAGGTCTTTACCGGAACCCACCCCGGTAAGATCACCTTTGAGCTTGTGTTCGTGTTTTCATTACAGGTCTCTTTTACAGCTTGCAAAAAATAAAAAATTCAAGCCCGTGCCTATTGATCCAGTCTAGATGAGGTCCAAGTTTGAATCCCCCTCAATAAATTTAAGACTTAATAAAAAAAAACCAAATAATATGGTAAGGGGCAGCGGCCCCTACCACCCTTCCCATGGACAGATTAGCGACCGATCTGTCTAGGTGGGGGCACGCCTTGTTTGACAATGAGTAATGGTGGCTGTCACTCCTCACCATCATATTTTGTTATTTTTGATCTTTTTTTTATAGAAATGACTCCATCATTGTGTATATATATAAAAAAAGAAGTCTAATAATATAAAATATGATCATTTGTGTTGCTAAAAAATAGTTGTCGAAAAACGGCCAGTGGCCATTTTTTGGTGACGGTGACATGTTTTTAATTATTATTTATTTTATTTAATTTAAATAAAACTAATGACATGTTAGCACGTGTCCAAAGTAACTAATCATATTGTGACACGTGTCATTTTATTAAATGACACATGTCAAACTAACAAATAAATTTATTTTAAATAATTATTAATTATTATATTTATTTTAAATATAAACTAATTACATGTTGACACGTGTTCAAAGTAACTAATTATTTTGTGACATGTGTTGTTTTATTAAATGACATATGTTAATTAATACACACACTATAACAAGAGAGAATTGATGGGCGGAGGGTCTCTAAGATATTATTAAAAATAATGGAGTATTTTAGACATTTAAGTTAAACTAAAGGGGCTCATTAATACTTATCCCTTTAGAATATATAATAATAAAAATAAAAATAATAACCTTTGTGAAATGGTTTTGTATCTCCATTTTCTAATACTCACTTTATGATATGTTACAATTCTCTCGACTCTTTAATTCTATATTTTAAGGTGTTTTTTTTATTGTGTACAAAATTTATTATACATCATATTGGTATTAAAAAAGGATTGTTTTTTTGTTTAACAAAATAAACCTTGTGGATGTTAGATTGTATTGGCTATAATTTTTTCTATTATTCTCAATCAGCGGATGTCAGATTATCTTGGGTACAATCTTCTTAATTATTCTCAATATTTAAATTGACATGTGTGGTTATGTAGATCTTTCTTAAACTTTAAAATCATTAATATCCAAAATTTAAGAAAAAAAATAGTAATCAAATTCTTTTTTTACGTAAGAATACGTAAAAAAATTTATTCTTATGATTATGGTTATTCTTCTTTACTACTTTATACCTCCCGTATATATAGTAATCTCCATTAGGTATTTAGAGTTTGTTTAGGATTAAGAATTTATTATTTGATTAGAATTTGAACTAGTAGAGAAATTACAAGACCTACGGACTTCTTAACTCCAACTTAAAAGGCGTAGTCCAAGTTATCTCATGACCCACAAGTTCTTTTAAGTTAACCTCATACTATTTCACTAAAAGTCAAGTACCGTACTCTAGTAACCCTTATTAATAAATAAAGCCTATTTAAATAAAATTATTTTTAATTACATTAGGCTTATTCTTTAGACCAATAATAGCCACTTAATTGACCATCTAATTGATGTCCATAATTAAAGTTAAGTTATGAAAAAAATTATTTTACTTTTTTAATTACTTATTTGCCTCTTAAGTCACTGAATGCTCTAATAATCACTTTTAATATGTTTATATTTGTAAATAAATATACAAATAAATATTATTATTCAATAAATAGTTTATTGAATAAACTGCGACCATAGATTCAAATGATCAAGTACTGCAAACAGTTTATGTGGACATTATTTATTATATTCTATCTTAGAAATATATATTCATACGACCCACGAAATTATATATCTAATATATTGAGATTTTGACCGTTTATGTGAATCTCACTCTGTGATAACTTAAAAAATATAACGCATGAATGTAAATTTATTATTTGTTCAGGATTAAGAACAATCAAGCTTATTAAATTTTTTGTAAATTAAAATTTACGATATTTAATTAATTATATCAAAATTCATATTAATCCTGTTCAATGTAACATATATACTATTTTCTTTACTTGAAGTCTCTACTTCGATATTCAAGATAAATTATTCATTATAAGAAGCAGAAAAATTACAATTTTACATAATGAAATGCAATTTTTTATTAATGGTTAAGAACATGATTTAATTTATAAAAAACTTGTAATCTATACCTTAAATATTAGCATTATATGTGTAATACGTAAATCACATACTTTATAAATATTATATGCTTAATCATATATATAAATAAACTTTATTAATCAAATAAAAATATTATTAACATGCTTTATGAGTATAAAATAATATTACAAGTCTAACACATCATATATCAGTAATGTTACTAGATTATTATCCAAATTTTCTTTTATAACATGTTTTAATTTTATTTTGATAAAAGAAATTTTTATTAATAGATTAAATTGATAAAATAAAATATTAATATATTTTTTTATTGTAACTACTAAGTTTTATAATAATTAGATCTACCTTTTTAATTTTAATGAAGTTGACGAAGCGAATGCAATGAAAAGGGAAAAAACATAAGTTCTCAAAAATAATTTTTTAAATATCAGGGTAATGAATGACAAATTAGGGTTTCGATGCCTTTAGATACCCTAAACAAAGTTAACCTAAAAAGACTAAAATAGACATACGATACAATTAAATAATCATAATAAAAATACAGAAAATAAAAAAGGGATTTTAAATCTAACTTTTCTTTAAAATTATAAACAATCTCAAAAGTTGATTAAAAATAGAATGGTAACTTTGATCGTGCGTTTTAAAGGCCTAAATGATAGAATTTGTAAATTGTAGAGGTCATCAAAAGCTTTAAATCAATAGATCATATGTGCGATTTTGACATTGCATGCCTAAGTTATGATCTTTAAAAGTTGTAGATGTGTGCAACATGTCCTACTTTAGAAGCACAACGTGAATTTTCATATACAAGAATTCACACAAAAGATATTACCCATTAACAAATACTTATTTTGAGCATTTTGTCTTAATAATGGCTTCTTTGATCAATATTGCAAGAACTAAATTATATGTAACTATGACGCAAACAACTAATTACTACTATAGATCAAACTTTAAATATTACTACTATAGATCAAACTTTAAATAGATTTATTTTATCTTGTAGAATAAAAATATATCTTAAAATAAAATAAATAATTTTATAAAAATTAAATTTACAAATATAAAATTATTACAATTTAGAGGCTAGATATGAAAGCAGTCAGGTGTGAAAACTAAAAGATTGAAGAGATATAAATTTACAGATATAAAATTATTACAATTTAGTGAATCTAATTATAGAGTAGTGATTATGTAGTATGTCGAGGATGCTTCCATCATATCACTATTGGAGACTTGTGGTTAGCGGTGGACAATTTTAGGATCGAGTCGGATTTGAAAATTTTTGACCCCTACTTGAACTTGATTAAGACATCAAAATGTGTTCCGATCAGAACACATTTTGGATCGGGACAAATCTTGATCCAACCTTGAGTTGGGACAGGTCAAGTCAGAAAATTCTTATTTTTTTCAAAAAAAAATTATTTTAAAAAGACATAGTTTTGATTCAGGTTTGGGACGAGTCGGGACGGTTCGAATCGGGTTCAGACTTATTCGGAACAGTTTGGGTTCAGGACGGGTTAGAGACAATTCGGATCCGATTTGAGACGGGTTGAAAATTTTCGTTCGGGTTCGAAAAATTCCCAAACCCGACCCGTCCCATTCGGGACAAAATTTTCTATACTAAACTCATTCCTGTTCTCGTCTCAACCCAAAATTTTAGAACGAATCGGATCAGAACGAATCAAATTCAAGAATAATATCCACCCCTACTTGTGATTACTACTTAAATTATATGTAACTAAAATATTAAATTTTGTAAATAAAATATTAAATAAAATATTAAATTTTGTTTACAAAAGATATTACCCATTAACAAATACTTATTTTGAGCATTTTGTCTTTTAACGTTTTTGATCCCCTGTCTTAATAATGGCTTCTTTGATCAATATTGCAAGAACTAAATTATATGTAACTATGACGCAAACAACTAATTACTACTATAGATCAAACTTTAAATAGATTTATTTTATTTTGTAGAATAAAAATATATCTTAAAATAAAATGAATAATTTTGTGAAAATTAAATTTACGGATATAAAATTATTACAATTTAGAGGCTAGGTATGAAAGTAGTCAGGAAAATTAAAAAATTGAAGAGATATAAATTTACATATATGAAATTATTACAATTTAGTGAATCTAATCATAGAGTAGTGATTATGTAGTATGTTGAGGATGCTTCCATCGTATAACTATTGGAGACTCGTGGTTAGTGGTGGGCAATTTTAGGATTGGGTCGAGTTTGAAAATTTTTGATCCCTACTTAAACTTGATCAAGACACCGAAATGTGTTCTGATCAATACATTTGGGTCGGGACAAATCCTGACCCGACCTCGGGTTGGGACGGGTCGGGACAAATCCTGACCTGACCTTGGGTTGAGACGGGTCAGGTCGGAAATTTTTTTTTTTTCGAAAAAAAATTATTTTGAAAAGACATAATTTTGATTCGGGTTTAGGACGAGTCGGGACAATTCGGGACGGTTTGAATCGAGTTTGCACTTATTCGGGACGGTTTGGGTTTGGGACGGATTGAAAATTTTCGTTCGAGTTCGGAAAATTTTCGAACCCGACCAATCCCATTCGGGATAAAATTTTCTATCCTAAACCCATTTCTATTCTCCTCTCGACCTAAAATTTTAGAACGAATCGAATCAGAATGAATTGGGTTCGAAAATAATATCCACCCCGATTGGAGCTCGGCTACTGTGCGAGCATAAATAATCAAAGCTTCAGAGTTTTTCTCTTTCTTTCTTGCAAATTCAAGAGGAAGAGAGAAAGCGATATTTGTTAGGAGACAAAAATATGTATTACCTTGATATTTTAAAAATAGCATGCTCCGCACAAGTTATTGTAGTCCAATGGTAAAAGGCTGATGTACATTTTTCCCTCTAATATGTAAGTCATAAATTCAAATTCCCCTTCCCCATGTAAAAAAAAGAAAAAAGAAAAGGACATGTTTTAGTTTATGCCTTATATTTGAAGATTATATCATATAATGAGTGAGTGTACAATAAAATGGCAATGTGAAATGTATTTAAATTGGGATAAAGATATAATTGTTTCAGAAGTTTGGTGTAGTTTTTACTTTTACCCCACGAGTTTAAAAGAAGATAAAATTGTTTCAATTTGTTATACTATTGCTGTTTATTTTGACAATTTTGTTAATTTACTGTATAATAATATTTTTACCTTTTGCACGTGATGATTAAAATGATAGGATATGTCAAAAATTTTTAATAATTTAAAAATAATAAATTTTATTTTTTAAAAAAACATTACAAATTGATAAAATTTAAAATTTTAATAATTTAAAAAAAATTAAATTTTGGTCAAATTTCACCACCACTCCCACGCCCAACCTCCACCTCGCCCTGCCTCCCTTTCCTATCATGGCTAGCCGGCGTCCATGCTGTCCCTGTTAGAAGGTTTTATTGTTATAACATTCATAACGCAGCGGAATATAAAATAAAAAATTCTTTAATCTTTGTTTTTATTAGATAAAAACACTTTTTATTTAAGGATCTTATGAATATATGAATTTGATGTTAAAGTAAATAAAATTTAATAAGAACATACATTGAATTCAAGCAGAGTTTTCTTCTACCAAAAGATTTCAAACCAAACTTCTTGTTCTACAATGAGAGGAAGAGTGAGCTTCTTTCTTTGTTTTTTTTCTCTGAAAAAAAAAAACGTATCCTACGTTTTTTTTTCTTCACGTATATGTGTTGTCTTTTATTTAGATTAGTCTTCTTATTTTAAAAATAATAATTTAATTAATAACCTTTACTAATTAAATTATTATCTCTTAAAAGGAGACTTAATTCATGTAAATCACATAGAGTCATACTCTTTGTGGTTAACATATAATACTCAATATTTGAATATTATTAGTCTTTTAATAAAAAAAAATACTAAAATAAAAATAAAAATATTTTTGATAATTTTAAAAATTATTCTTAAGATTTTATTTATTTAATTTCTTAAATTAAATATTTAATTATATTTGGATAAGATCTTATCTATATTAATTAATTAATTTTATCCAAATATAAACTATACGTATTTGAAAACTATTTTTTAGACACAAACAATTTGTATAATAACACAATTATTTTTATTTGTTCACTGTAATAACGAAAGAAGTGGTATTGGGGACCTATGGATCTACAATTTCAAGCTCCAATAAATTTTGAATAATTAATTAAACTCTTTAATTAATTAATTTAATTTATTAATTTCAGTATTATTCCACTAAAAACTTAAAATTGCACTCTTAAAATTGTAGATATAATTTACTCAGAAAATTTAGAGCAGTCCTTTGATTTAATCACTACATGCAATTTAATCCTCCATAAATGGTTCATAATTAGAGCTAAATTCATTACCGCTTTACCCCTCAAATTATTTTTTTATTCTTAAGTACCATTAATTCACTAGTGAACAGTTAATTTGTAACACTATTACAAATTGAGCGCTCTAACCGTTCAGTTCTAGAATTAACCCTTAAGAGAACCTTCTTTCTAACTTCCATTAGGAATGAATAGATTTCATATCTGTAAATCATATTCCCAACCATTTATCTCACAATGCCACAAAAATACAAGTTTTTAGTCTGTTCTTTAAACAAACCGTAACGAGTATTTTAAATGACATAATGACACAAACATGAGTTTATGATCACTCAGGATTAAGGTTAATCAATATATGATCATCGGTTGACATTATTTAAATTCTTAATTAATAACGGTATTTTACATAAAAATTCAAATTATGTCTGGTCCAGTCCTATATAATCATATTATATATAGTGACTCTACCATAATGTCACTACATTAGTGATTCGGATAAGATCACTACATTTTAAATGTTTGTGGACCGCACTAGTAATATTTAATTAAAAATTTTAAATTTTAATTAATTTATTACGAACTTTTTCTATTTATTATTCATAATTTTAATCTTCTTATATATGACAATTATATATTAAAATTATAATTACATAAATAAATAATTTTTTTTTAAATATTTATATCATAAAATTATGAACATTTATCAAATATAAAATTACAACTTTATTAATTTCATAAAAACAATATAAATACATATTTTTAAGACATTATCCCTAACAATCTCTTCCTTTCATTATAATATAGCTGCCAACCCCACCATTCGTAGGTCAAAATTCTCAAATCGTGTTTGTTTTTTTCACTGCAGGTTCATCGTTGGCATTTAAAAAAAACGAAAATAGAATATTTAATTCACTTTTTAGCTTTGGTTATCTTTTATTATATAGATTATCTTTAAATTATTATAATAATAAGGGTTTGAGAAAGCGGAAATGCACGAATTTAAGATAAAGTGTGAAGAAAACAGAAAAGAAAAAAAAATCAAGGATAAATATGCAGAGACTGAGTAATCTTAATGATTCTATAATTTGAACATAAAGAAAGGAATGGGCGTTTATTAAAAAGCTTCAATTCAATTAAGTTTGTGAAAGAATTAATGAATATAATCAAATGCTTGGACGATAATGAAGTGATTGAAAGAGAGAGTAGTGAGATGATAAAGAGGGAGTATGGAAAAGAAAAAAAAAAAGAAAGAAAATAAAAGGAAAGAAAAAGGTAGAAGAAACAAATAGAAAATTAATATAAAATTTTTAATATTAATTTAAATTAATAAATTTTTGTCGACTAATTACATATGTATATAATATAATATGATTCAAATCTTACTTTATTAAACCACTTAAAATTTTTGTATTGAGTTACGATTTTATTTTTTTATTATTAAAATAAATAATTAAATATTAACAAATAAAGATAATTTTAATTTTTTTTAAATTCTTAAAATAAAAATAAAAATTATACTAAACTTGTAAGATAAAGATGACCTTAGCCAATTTAAATTTGACATGAGAAAAATTCATGCGGGGAAGAAAGAAATTGAAATGTATAAGCACTGTACAAAAGAATGTACGCTACACCAAAAGAGGAATCAAAATTCAAAAAGGAATTGCAAAATGACGTGGAGGGTCAGATTCATAACATCTTTTCAATTTTTTGTTTTTCCTATAACTTTTTTGCTTTTCTCGTATAATTGTGTCCAATCCCCTTGGTAATAAGATTCTTTCACCAAAAATGTTATACACTACAAAACCAAAATATTTCCACTTTTGGTATCCTGTTTTTTTTTTTTAAGGTACATCCTTAAAAATTATGATGTTATAATGAACCTCCATAATAGTAGGAAATAAACAATTTTAATAAATAATTAAAAAAATTTCCATCCGATTCAAATTTAGTATCTTAACAATTAAAATGTCAAAACAATCGCATTGATAATTAAAATACTAACACCAATTATTAAATTACTAGAGTAATTAGCTATACCGTGTTTTAATATCCCATTTCACATGGATCATAATTTTTTTTTTTTTTGACTTTTTAATTGGAATCGAGAGTTTATCAAAATATTAACACCAATTATTGAGTCACTAGATAATTAACTAATGGCGTGTTTTAATATCTCATTTTCACATGGATTATCATTGAAACACTTAAAAAAATGCATACATGACACTGTTTATTTGGTATTAGATGAGTTGAAATACAAAGTTTCATTAGTTGCAAATAAATCATAATCAAATCACCAATCAAACACCCACTTATTTTCTTTCTAGGTGGGTTTTACATTGTTTTCAATTTATCAATAATGACTTGGGCTTATGGTCCTTTCATTTGGGCCGTAACAATGATATGGGCTTGATTGTGAAGAAAGGGCCTGCAATATGATATAGTGTTGAATTTATTTTGCACCTTCCCCATTCGAAAGTGAGAGTTCAGTGCTATACTTCCCTTTAATTATATATAAGGAAAAATAAATAATTTTATTAAATAGTTGAAAGAATTTTGGTCTAACTCGAGATTTCGGTTTCTCTTTAATGATATATAAAGGAAAATAAATAATTTTCACAAACAGAGGAAAAGAAATATTTCTCTAAACAAGTTGAGAGCTAAATAATTCTCTTAAATAATTAAAAAAATTTTAATTCGATTTAATTTGAACTTAATATTTTAATAATTGAAGTATTGACACCAACTATTAAACCATAAAAATGATTGGCCTTTCCTTTAATTAAGAGTATATATTTTGAATAAGTTAAACATGTTAGAAAATTCTAAGTGAAAGCAAAGATTTTGAAGAGGAGTAAATACTTTGAACAAATTTTAGTGTATCAATAATTTCGATGAGAGTAAATAAATATTTTAGGCAAGTCTTAGTGTACCAATAATTTTAACTTATAGTGTGGAATCATACATCTGATATAACTTCTTAATTATAGTACCTAAATTTATAAATAAAAAAATAAAAAACTTGAAATTGTTTTTTTTAAAGGGTATATTAATTTGTATAATAATTAGAATAATATTATACTATATATTAATAAATGTTTGAACTAAATAAATTTTAAAAATAAGAGAATAATAATTCAATACATATAAAGAATAATTATTCTTAATAATTCTTTTATACGCGGAGAATAATTATTTTCAATAATTATTTTACACATAAAAAATAATAATTATTATAATAAAAAATAAATATACTATTTTAACATTCACTAAAATTCAAACCCTTACACAAAACGAAGTAAATGAATAAAATTTGCCTTTAAACTAACCCTCAAGTATACTGAAATTGTTTATTACCCATCAACCATCTGACCTCGTTTAATCCAAAATTACTGAAGTAAAATTAATAAAGAGGATATATAGAAACGGGCAATGGAAAAAAATCGTAAAACATTAGTAATTGAACGTCTTACGTTACTAATTTGTCATTAGATGTTAGAAATATATTAAAAATATATGTTTATTATTTATAAATATTTTATATTAATACCAATTCGAGTCATTTTCACTTATCGTGCTGCCAAAATAACCCTGCTCTCCATTCCTAAATTCCCAAAATACCCTCCATCCGAACACGTGTCACGATACAAGATGCGTCGTTCGCTATCGAAGAACGAGACGAGTCCCAAAACTGATCAAACAAAGAACCCCATTCTTCTTCTTCACGGACCAAACCCCGTCTCCGTCTAAAATTTCAATTCTATTCAAATTCATGCTTTAAATTCAAAACCCTGAATTGGGTTACTTTGGTTTGCATGGTTCTTTCCTACTCTACAGGTATTTAATATTTTATCTCATTTACTTCTGTATGTTTTATTTAAATTTTTGAGGGTTTATTTTTTATTTTTAGCTTTTTTTTAATCTTAATTAGCCTTTATATAGTTATGTAATTCTGCTTTTTTTTTTTCCATTTTGGAATTGATTTTGTTACTCTATTAGTGCTTGAATTATGCTTAAGTGATATAAATATGAGAGCAAGATATAACTAGAGTTAATGGTGGCACTGACGTAATCATATTGTTAGTTAATGTTCATGTAAAAAGTGTGTTATTTCACTATTTCTAACCAAAATTAGAAGTGGGTAATGGTTAAAAAGCAATGAGATTTGACAAAAAGAACTGAAGTTTCAATATGCTGCTAGTAGCAGAGGAACATGTGAAGACTAGCTGGTTGAGTAGTTGGACTGTCAAAAGGATTATTATTGAAGCGATAGAGAATGGATAGAAACCAAAAATGTTATCAAAGCTGAAAATGGGTTCATTCCCACATCTTCAAAACCAAAGATTTTATTTATTTTTTTGGTTGACTTGCACTATAGTATGAAAGTAGTAGTGGACAATGATGTTGCCTCATGAGATAAATATTTTCTTTTGTCTAGTATTTGTAGCTAAAAGTTCTCAGTTGTTTCTGTAAATAAAGAAATTTGTTCATGCTAATGTTTTGAAATTTTAATTTGTTAAGTGACACTATAGCTGATTTCCAAGTAGAATATTTTCGGATGAGAACCTAGTTAATTATGTAATTATATTGGATTCAGTTGATTAACATGATCAACTGGTGAATCAGTCCCCTAGCTACATTCTTCTTTTTGTTATTTTAAGATATTTGTTTTGTCTTTTAGTACAAATATTTGTTGAAATCACAATAAAAAAGATAACTATTTATTTATTGGTTTTGGAATATAGTAATTGTGGTTCTTTTTTTTAGGTACTTCTCTAATGGAATCATTTTGTGTAAAGATTAAATCATCCCCACAGGAGACTTTGAAGAAATATCTATGTGACATCATATGAAAGACAAAAGACAAATGTGAGCACATCTTGGAAAAGTGAAGTTTTGATTAAAAAGTGGATTTGAGCATACCCACTGTAAGGATGGATTCCAGTGACATCACAGGAAACACAGTTTTGGAGATTCGTGACGATATGGAATTCGAATCACATGAGGCTGCTTATGCATTTTACAAAGAATATGCCAAGTCTATGGGATTTGGTACCGCTAAATTGAGCAGTCGTCGGTCTAGGGCATCAAAGGAATTCATTGATGCAAAATTTTCTTGCATAAGGTATGGAAACAAGCAACAATCTGATGATGCCATCAATCCACGACCATCTCCGAAAATTGGATGCAAGGCAAGCATGCATGTGAAGAGAAGGCAAGATGGGAAGTGGTATATATATAGCTTTGTAAAGGAGCACAATCATGAGCTTCTACCAGCTCAAGCACATTTTTTCCGAAGCCACAGAAATGTTGATCCACCGAAAAGTGATGTTAGGATAAGAAGACGGAAGAACCTAGCTGCAGTGTCTAAACTCTTTAGTGCTTATCAAAATGTTGATTGTTTAGAAAGTTATATGAGAAATCAGCATGATAAGGGAAGGAGCTTGGTTTTAGACCCAGGAGATTCTCAAGTATTGTTAGAATATTTTATGCAGATGCAAGAAGAAAATCCAAAATTCTTCTATGCAGTTGATTTGAATGAAGAGCATCGATTGAGAAATGTGTTCTGGGTGGATGCCAAAGGCATGGAAGATTACATTAACTTCAGTGATGTAGTTTCTTTTGACACTACATATTTCACAAACAAATATAAAGTTCCTTTGGTTATTTTTCTTGGAGTTAACCATCATATTCAACCCACATTGCTTGGTTGTGCATTAATTGCAGATGAAACAGTTTATACTTTTACTTGGTTATTGCAAACATGGTTTTTAGCAATGGGAGAAAAAGCTCCACAAGTGATACTCACTGATCAAAACAATGCCATAAAAGTAGCCATTGCAGCAGTTTTTCCAGATACACGTCACTGTTTCTGTCTGTGGCATGTATTGGATAAGATTCCTAGGCATCTCGAGTATCTAAGCCCGTGGCATGATAGTCTTATGGTAAAATTTTATAAGTGTATATATAGGTCATGGACTGAGGAGCAATTTGAAAAGCGGTGGTGGAAGTTGATCGAAAAATTTCATCTTAGAGAGGTACAATGGGTTCAATCATTGTATGAAGATCGCCAACATTGGGTTCCTATGTTCATGAGAGGTATATCTTTTGCTGCATTATCTACACCTTCACGTTCTGAGAGTTTAAACTCTTCATTTGACAAATATGTGCAAGGAGAAACATCATTGAGAGAGTTTATAGAGCAATATGGTGTTATTCTTGAAGACAGGTACGAAGAGGAAGCCAAAGCCGATTTTGATGCATGGCATGAAACACCTGAGTTAAAATCTCCATCGCCTTTTGAAAAACAAATGTCACTTGTCTACACGCATGAAATTTTCAAGAAATTCCAAGTTGAGGTATTGGGGGCAGCTGCTTGTCATCTTAAGAAAGAAAATGAAATTGAGACAACTACAACATATGATGTTAAGGACTTTGAAGATAATCAGAATTATATGGTTGAATGGAATGAGTCAAAATTGGACATATATTGTTCATGTCGTTCATTTGAGTATAAAGGCTATCTCTGTAGACATGCTATCATTGTTTTGCAGATGTCTGGTGTTTTCAGCATCCCATCCAAATATATATTGAAAAGATGGACAAATACTGCTAAAAGCAGGTATGAGATCAGTGGAAGATTGGATGAGGTGCAATCTAAGGTTCGTCGTTACAATGATCTATGCCGACGTGCCATAATATTGGGTGAAGAAGGATCTATCTCGCAAGAGAGTTATAATATCGCACTGTCTGTGATACAAGAAGCTCTGAAGCAGTGTGTCGGTTGCAATAATTCTGTTGAAAACAATGCCAGGCCTATTACCTCAGATGTTCTTTCAATATGTGGCACTGAGGAAGAAAATCAATTTGGTAATACATCTAAAGACAACGTTCCCCATCCTTTAGTGACCAATAGTAATCCTAGCAGAGCTGATTCTGGTAAGGGGAAGGGAAATAATGTAAATAACTCAACTAAAAAGGGAAAGGTTAGTAAGTTAGATGGTTGATATTGTAACTTTTTCGGTTATGTTGCTGTTGTAATATTCTGGTCTATGACAAGGGGACACAAAAGTCATTGAATTTTAATTCATGTATGCAGCAGGTAACTCAACAAGCTCCGTGGAACATTGGGACTCAAGATGGCTGTCACCAAATGGTTTGTTTCACACTCATCTGTATACTTCCTTAAATAAGGATATTGGTTCTTATTCTGCCATAGTTTAAATGTGACTCAATAGTGCTGAAATAAAAAGTTTAATCTTGAGCTGAACTTACTATTGTTGAAACTCTTAAATCTGGCAGTGATGGATTATTTTTGTATCTGTTGTTTCCATTTAATTATGTCATACAACATGTAATTGCTTGACTGTAATGATTCAAAGGATGATTTTGGTCTTATATCCAGTTATTTTGTGTAGAATTCATCCAAGGTGGCCTGCTAATCTGTGTATGTTGAGACTTTTGACCAGCTTAGATAAGTTGGCTGGGTTGTAAATTAACTATTTCTGAGTTGAGCCTCCTGGTGGTTATTGCACTGCACCTTATATGCATAAAATGTATCACATGCTATAATTTAGCAATAGTTTGTTACTGTGACTTAGTACTGCTATTGAAGAATTTTGCTTTGCTTCTATGGGGGAGAAAAAGGGTTATTTAGTGTAGATAGATTTTATGATGTTAAATTTGTTATTGGTAAGATTGGAACCCATAACTTATTCTGAAGAAATTAGCTCTTTATCATATGGTTCATATTTTGTTTTGGGAAAATTAATAGGTGGGAACGCGCAGATTAGGTAGAGGTTGGTTTTAATTCGTCCAGCAAATGAGTCGCACTTGAATCTGCACATAACCAGCACAGCTAGTTCTCAAATTGACCTGTTTGCTACTCAATAGTGGTTAGAATAATGCTATTTCTCTGTAGTTATGCACTTGCAGGTTAACCTTGAGTACTTGCATTGATGGCTGATACATGTATTTGGAGTTCTGTTCCTATTGATGAAGTGCATAAAAAAGATGATTACTTTGTGTCTAGCTGTAAAGGAACAATAATGACATTGTAGACAGTTCACACTTAATTTGGCATTGGTTTTCAGCCAACAAATTCATTTCTGCACATTTATCTCTAACTTTTGCGGCAATTTGTTGGGATCAGCTTAAATTCATCAGAGTATATTTACAGGCATGCATTTCCTGTAACATTAAAATATCATTTACGTGTTTGCAGGAAATCACTGACATGAGGTCGACACAGTTGCATAATTTTGTACAAATACCATTACCGGTATTGCCAACAATGTTCCCTACTGTAACACCAGCACAGTCTCATAATCTGCCTACAACACATTTGCCGGAAAATTGTCTTCCTCACTAGCTCAATTTAGCTGTTTTTTCTGTAGAACATAAATTTACTTGGGGTAGGGCTGTAGCCTGTAGAAACTGCAGTTTTACCATTTTGCAGGTGGTGGGTAACAATGGTCAAAAGCACGAGCATTTGTTGTATGGTGGGAGAGATTCATGTCTGTTTCTTGAGCCCACCTGAAATTAGCAAATGCGGGAGGTTATATAGTCATTAATTTAAGCTTTGTGTTCTAGCTTGTTAAACTGTGTTGCCATGAAAGCATTTTCTTACAATTTCACTTTCAGTTAGGCCAGATCCGATTGGAATTCTCTGCTTCATGCTCAAAGCACGGGAAAGGACTGAAATGAACATCCAAGAACTTGTACTGCATGCTTCCATAGAAGGCACTTTTGGGCAATATTTTTTCATTAGTAATGTTATATTTTTTAAATTATATTTTAAATTTTAAATTTTAAATTAAGGTGTTAAGTAATTATTACATAATAAAATAATATAAAATGTAAAATTATTTATTATATTATTTTATTATTTAATAATTATTTGATACATCATTTAAAATAAAAAAATTTGAGATATTATATGAGTTATTTAATATTATTCTTTTACTATAGGGTTTCGCAACAATACAGCATGTGTGTTGTTACAACATGAATGGGATTCTTTTTATATGTAACGCCATAGTTGTGATATAAAACCTCATAGTAAAAGTAAGTTTTAATAAAAAAATCTCATATTAAAAGTATATTATAAGATTAAAGTTTCAATAATGTGATATCAGAATTACGAAAATTTGGTTAATATAACGATATAAGTTTTATAGCCTCAAGCTTTTGGAGAATATAATTCACATACTTTGTTATATGAAACATTATAGGGATGATTTAAATTATATGCAATTCTTTTTAAAGGTTTCAATGGTGAGAAATTTTACTTATTAAATATTTTTTAATCTTTACTTTTACTCAAAATTAATTTTTAGTCTTTATTTTTACTCAAAATTTAAATAGTTTTTTTTTTTAAGTGGTACTTAGAATGAGAATTGATTTGTATGTAATGCTCATGCAAGGATTTATCAAATGAACTTATTTAAATAGACTCATTCTACCATAGGAAGACTCATGGTAGGGTTCTCCAATTACTATTTTTCAAAGTTTGCTTCATATATATATATATTAAATTATGTTTTTTTTAATTTTAATTTTTTAGAATGCAATACATAAGTTAGGGTATGTAATTAAAAATATAAAACGATAACAAAACATGGGATGTATAATAAAAAAAATTGAGAGAAATATATTAAATGTCGAAATTATGGTGGGAAAATTGCTCCACGACAGGGGCGAATCCAAAATTTTATATTTGATCGGACTAAAATAAATTTAAGTATAAATTCTTTTAGGTGAATTTTGACTATGTGGAAAAGTATTATTAATGAAAAAATATTTTAAAAAACACTTAATTAATATAAATATTTTTAGGTGAGCTTTGACTGCACAAGTTATTTTTTTAATTACGTTCAGTTAGAAAATATAATTGAAAATCTTATTTTTCAAAATAAAAAAGACAAATTAAAGAATAATAATATACGAATTAAACATATGACGTATATACAAAATAACACATTTAATTATTTAGTATTAAAATAATATTTATTATATATATATATAAATAAATAATCTAATGGGTTATGAAACTCATTATATGGTGAACTCTTGAACATGTAACAGAATTTTGTAAAATATTGTGAATTATGTAAAAATTATAAAAAATTATGAATTTATTAAATAATAACATATGATAGTATTGCTCATCAATTGAAAGGTTAAAAAATAGCTACTCAATTATACTTTCATTATTTTATGTGCTTTTATAATTTATGTGAAAAACAATTATAGGTATGTGAATGTTTACGTGAGTTACTAAATAACAAATGTAAAAAAAAAAAAAAAAAATTATTAAGAAGGAAAATTAAAGTAAGAAAATTGTTTTTAATTTTTTAAGTTTAGAAAGAAAAAAGTTGGGAGTGACAATAATAGAAAGGGATAAATGGTGGAAATACTTGTTAAAAAAGAAGAAAATAAATTACAATTTGGGTTGAAATTACTTGATTAGAAATAATGACTTTTTTTTGTTGTAATTAAAATATATATTTTTTAAGACTAAAACTCTCTCCTACACGAGCAGAGCAATGTTCTAAGGAGCACCCAAAACTCTCTCTAAATTACACAGGAAATATAATATTTTCAGAATTAAAGATTTCTTTTTTATTTAAAAAATTAATTAAAATTAACATAATTATCTAAAAATAATATATTTTAATATATATAGATATATATTAAATTCTTGGGTTTAGCCCAAGCTATAGCTCGACCTAGCCCTCTATGCGGTCCGTCACTATTCCACAATAATTCTACTCCTTAATAATTAATTGGGAGAAGGACATTATTATCTCAAAAATTTGGATTAATACTCAAATTTATTTTAATTGTTTTAAAATGGACAATTTTATTCTGATTCATTAGTCATTTTCTGTTAGTTTTGACAGTTTAGCAACACAATGACATATTTATTCATCTGATTGGTAATGTAGTTGTAGATGATGATTTAAGTGAAAGGATACGTGACAAATAAATAAAAATAAAATATATTAAAAAATAAAAAATACGTGTCACGCCATGATAGGTTTAAAAATTTATTTTATAAATTATAAATAAAAAAAAAAATCTCTGGTGACCCACCATTGGCCGTCATTTTTTGGAGATGATGAATGTCATAAAAATTATTAAATTTTATATCATTAGACTTACATAATGGTGGAGTCATTTTTATCAAAACAGGACAACAACCACCGTTGCCCCGAGAGGGGGGGGGGGGGGGGGGGGGGGGGGGGGGGGGTGACATGTACTGCTCCTGCTGTTGGAAAGATTGACCACCACCCCTTTTGGCTGATCTGTCCAATGATGGGGGTGGTACAAGCCACGACACCCCTCGTTTAACGGTCGCTGCCACCCCCTCTCTAGCTTTTTGGTCATCTTTCTATCCTCATTTACAAAAACTAACTCAACTATTGTGTAGATCGTAAATAATAGAGTCCAATGATGTAGAAGTTAATCATTTTTATTATCGTAATTCGATGGCCTGCCACCATTAATCACCAATAACAGTGACAATGTTTTTTATATTTATCAAATTATTAAAAATAAATATTAAAATTGAAACCCTATAAGAATGTGACATGTATTTTGTTTATTTTTTTCTACTTTTATTATTAACTAGTCAGATATTGACAAATATCTTGTATACTTAAAATTTGTGTTGAATTTTATTTTTATCCTTCTATTGTCAAATTAATAGAAATTGATTAACGGACTAGGAACAAACTATCCAATTATAATTAGGATAAAGTTGAGTATTAGCCTATACTCATGAGACATAGATGTCCTTATCCCTAATTAATTTAAAAAAACTTTAAACATATAATGAAAATTTTATATACATAGCAAATAAATTGAAATTGTTTTAATATAAAATTGCTACATGCAAATTTTACCTTTTAAAATACATAATAAAAGAATATTTTTTTTAAAAAAAGTTGAAATAGGAATGAAAAAATTTACCGACTTTTTATTCAAGTTCTAGTGACCATAATATATACAATTAGACATAGCAAATGGCCCGTGTCGGTAGGGCCTAAGTGGGTTTTCATGGCTAGGCTAATGCAACATGGAAAAATTATGTATTGTACTGACCTAGACACGAAAACTTGGGTAGTGCTGGCACGAAGCTGCATTGTGCTTTACCGGCATATGGGCAAATGTGTTTTTTTCAATTTTTTTAAAAAGTTTTAAAAAATATTTCAAAAAAAAGTTTTAAAAAAGTTCTAAAAAAATAAAAAAATTAAAAAAGGCTGTCTACATGCAGTAATCTTTGTAGGCTGTTGCGTGTAGTAGGTTAAAAACTTTTTATTTTTATTTTTTAAAGATTGTTGATCAATGGTCAAAATGACTGTTAATCACCAATCAAATGGCCAAACAAAGATACCTTTCTCCAAACAAATAAATCTATTCCAAATTTTTCTACACTCTCTCACTCACCCCAATTTCTCTTAATTCTGTATACAGTTTCTCAATCTACTCTCAACTCAATTCAAATCAAATATCTCACAATTTTCTCATATTATTTATTTTTTAATTTTAATTTATCTAATTATTTATTTATATTTATATTATTTATACAATGGCAAATTTTAATCTCAATGCTCTAAATGAATTTAAAGATATTCTATTCTCATCTACATAAATGTTTTATAATCAATTTGCTTCGACAACAAAAAAATGTTGAAAGTATTAGAAAAGCATAAAGAGGGAGAACATTAAAAGTTTGAAATTATTTCATATTGGAGAATCATATAAATGCTTCTAAAAACATTCAAGAAAAACCAATTTGTAAGTTTTATGGTAGTACTTTGTATGTCAAATCAAGTCATGGTACCGGGTATTTGGGTCAACATACCAAGGTATTTCATAAGAAATATAGTCAAAAAGAGGCAATTCAAACTCAACTTGCCTAAAGTGTTCTTGGAGAAAGTCTTTTTGAATTCAAGTATAATTAGATGAGCACGCATATTGGATTGGCTACATACATTGCATTAGATAAATAAAATCTCTTAGTCACTGAAGTTGAAAGGTTTGATAAATTTATAAAAGGGTATATACAACCTAACTTGGTTCATGTTCTTAGAAATATTGTTAAAAATGATATTTTGAACGTATTTTTTTTTATAATAAATAAAAAACTAATAGATAAAATCTCACAATTTCAAGAAGTCTTTACTGTTGTTTATGACTTTTGGACAAGTGTTAATGATTTGAGATTTATTATGTTACACTGCATTATATTGATCATGCATGATTTTTGTAAAAAAGAATTATTTTTTTTTGTGAATTGGAACATCTAGAGACAACACATATTATTATTAGTTCTTTGATGAATACTTTTAGAGAATTTAATATTTTTGAAAAACTTAATTAGTATTTCTTTTGATAATGCAAGTGCAAATAATGTTGCTATAGATTTGTTTTTCATTTGAGGTATTTTTGTCATTTTGTTAATTTAATTGTTTAAAATGGTTTGAATATAATTAATTTTCAAATTGAAAAGATTATAGATGCGATAAAATATATTGCTTCATCATTTGCTAGACAACAAGAATTTGAAAGTATGTTAAATAATTTTGGAATGGATAGAAGAAGGTTCATACTTGACATGAAAACTAGTTGGAATGTAACATATACGATGATGAAATCTTGGTAGGTTATAGTGAAGTTATTATATATTATTTTAATAATAAAATGAAAGAATTTATGCTAAGTAATGATGAATGGAAAATTGCATTTTATTATATGTAACTTTTGAAAGTATGTAATAATGTCACGTTAACATGTTCATGTGTGTACTGGCTTTCATATTCTATTATTTGATCACTCATATATATAATATTAGTGGTTTTTTTTAAATATAGAAATAAATGCTATGTTTACTGATATTTGTACTATTATGAAAAATAAATTCCAAAAATATTAGAGGGAACTTTCTAAGATATTTATTTGTGCAGCCATAATGGATCCGAGAATTAATTAGTCTGGTGTAAAAATTTTATTTTCTAGGATCTTAAATAATTTAAACTCTGGTATTTGTTATAATTTTGATGAAATTTATGATTTCATCACACAATTATTTATTTTTTATGAGAATAAATTTGGATCAACTATAGCTACAGAAGAAACACATTATTAGGCTGTTTATTATAAGGCTGCTTGGACTGTTTTGTTGGTAAAAGAAGGTAGGTTCTAGTTTCGGTATTTTTGTTGCTTATGACTTGAAAAAAATATATGGATATTGAATATTCTTCTATATTGAGTAAAAAACAATAAAGAGATTTTGATATTATGTCATGGTAGAAATCAAATAAAAAAGTTTACCCTGTGTTATTCATCATGGTTCGAGATCTACTTACACTTTCGATATCTACTGTAGCATCGAATATTCTTTCAGTAAAAAGGGCTGGATATTGGATAAAAAAGGGTCAAGATTGGCATCAGATACTTTGAAAGCTTTAATATGAGAAAAGATTGAGAAGATATAGATGACCATAGATAAAATTGGTAAGAAGAGATGATAAAAGATTTTCAAAACTTTCAACTTTGATATTTGATTATTAGAATTTAGAAATAAAAATATAGACTTTGAATTTAGAAATAATTTACTTAATTATTGTGATTTGTCATCAATCTATTCCATAAATCAATTTATGAATTATGATATTCTAGGATCCTTTCTAAGCTATGGAGAATTTTGAAGTTAAAATAGAAAGTGACTGCCATATAAACTTTGAATCCAAAATATTAGATTCAAAATTTTATTTTATTAAAAATGATGATTCAATAATCTTGTATGGGTAAGAATTGAGATAGATACCAAAAAGAGAGTCATGTTAAAGTCCAGCATATTTTGGACGCACAAAGGGGGAGTAAGACGGGACTTGAAAGTGTGAAAAGGTGAAAAAAAATGGAGGCTTATTGTCCAGGTTGCAGTGTTGCAACGCTAAGGCCATAATGCCACGGTCTGAGATAAAGTTGATTCTAAAATGAAAGTTTAAAGTCTGAGACAAAGTGAATCTTAAATAAAAATAAATTAAGAAATTAATTGAAAGAAAAACACCAAAAATTGAATTTAGGATCTTGGCTCAGATACATATTAGTTTACTACTCAATTCAAAAACTTAAACTATTATGTGTAGATCTAATATTAATATGAAAGATAAATCTTTAAAAAGGCTAATTATTAAATTTAAAAATTAATGAATTAAAATTATTATTTTCAAATTTTTTTATAGATCTATGCTTCGACTCCCTCAAATCTAAAAGGGTTATGCCAATACTAATTACATACAATACTCAAATCTATATAACATATATGGTAGGATTAGAGTATTAACACTCTCATTTATCTCTTGAGGTTTACACAAATTATACATTGATAGCGGCTTTGACTTTAATTATATTGTCACCCCCACCATCTAATTTCAATGACAAAAATAACCTCATCTTCTTATTTTTCATAATTCTTGCACATTTTTACTCTGCTCTTTAAAATCAAAGCCATCGTTGATGTGTAATTTGTATAAGCCTCATGGGTGACAGTGTTAATACTCGGTGGGATTGGATTGCTAAGGGCTACGAGAAAGTGTAATTTGTATAAACCTCAAGGGTGACAGTGTTAATACACGTGAAGTGCATGGAAATTTAAACTTAATTAGTCTGTACGCATGCAGGCTGTGGCAGAAACGTAAAAGCACTGCCACATGATGCATGTCGGAGGAAAAAAGAGAAAGTTAAAAAAGAACATACATAAATTCTTCTTTTGGAGAATGATGATACTTGCTTGGCAAAGGCAGCGGCAGAACCAGTAGTAGGCTTACAAAGTTGAAAGTTGCGTCAATTTGATTTGTAAGCTTCAGCTAATACATGTTGATTCGTTGCAGCAGTAGTAAAGAAGGTCTTAGTCTGTCTACTGCAGCTTTAATTTTATCTTCAGATTCTGTTGATCGCTGAAATAATAAACTCAAGAAAAGTATATTTACTGTTTATCTTGAAGCATGATCACGCTTCACGTGGATTTTGGTTCTGTGTGTCACGTTGCTAAATTATTAATTAAATTTTTATGAGTAAAATTATTGAATAGAGTAAGTTATTTTAACGGAATTCATTGAAAAAATTTAGTAATATTGCACATCATAACATGAGCAGGGCGTAATCAAGAGTTTTCATTTTCATTTTCATTTTTTATATAGATAAAATTATCTTTTAATAGGATCTGGATTTTCTTTTAAATTAAATTTTCATCTAAATAAATACTAACATGTGATTAGTGATTAATAAAAAAAAAATGAAAGAATAGATATTAACTACTCATGCTTAATACAAAATACGGATAAAAAAATCTTTTAAAAATTTAAGTAAATTTAACTTAAGAAAGGAATTCATTTTTAACAAGGCATAATAGGTAGGAAAAAAGAATATATTTTGTTCTTTCATCAGGTATTTTACTTTCTTTTTAAGGAACCAACAAGATTCCTAATGAAAATATTGATGCCAATGAGCAAATCTTTTGCTTTTAGTTGACACATCCACGTTAATCTTGTACCAGTCAAGACTTGAAAAATTCTATTGATTTGTAATTTTTTTTAATACAACTATTCTTTAAGACTGAACATAAAATGTTGTACTGCTTGGAATGATATAAGCAAGTTATTGGCCCTGTCAATGAGTTCCTGGGGATTTAACGAAATTCTAGCATGAATTTGCAATTCTTGAAAGTCCAAAATGCCCAACACACAACATAGTCCATAATGAAATCTTCTTTACTTCATAACATCCAACTAAAGCGTGAAAAGAATCTTCTCGTGTATTATCACATCTAAGACAAAGAGACGACTTACTGATCTTCGTAGAATAAAGATTGGTTGAAGTAGGAAGAATATCAAGATAAGCTCGCTTGCTAAGAGAACAACTTAATTTTTGCTGGAATAGAGAGATTCCAAGAAAATTTCCACGATCTTGAATTATTATTATTAGATCTAGAAGGAGGGTTCGGAATTTTGAGATAAAGTGATACATAGTATTCACTCAAGTTAAAATCCCCACCACATAATCATGGTAGAGAGGATAGACCAACCAATCTCTGAAGCAAAGTCCAAATATGAAACTTTTGAGAATTTTTAGAATGACCATATATCCCTATAAAGTGCCAATACTTCCATCCATAGTCAAAACTAATCAATATATGATGAGTTGGGTAAGACTGAATTTGTAAATCCATTTCCATCTTCCACATTAAAAGCAGCTGAAAAGCAATTCAAATGGAGGCATTCATAAAAATGTGTTAGTTTAATTAGGTAGTATTATGGTTAGCGTTTCGTATTCTAAAGTTAATTAGAGTGATTATGAAATACTTTTTAGCTTGAAGACAGAATGATTGGGAGAATCAAGAGAAAATGGAAAAGTCGAAATATAATAAAAGAAGGGAAAAACAGAAAATAGAAAAGAGAAAAGAGAAAAGAAAAAAAAGCATTTTTAAAAAGAAAAAAGTGACAAATTATTTTTTAATTTTCAAATCATGGCTTCCAAAAAAAAAAAAAAGAATTAACGAAAAAAGGACACGTAGCATGAACACAATGAAGAAACCGAGAGGAAGCAGAATCTAAAATCCTAAATTCCACGTTAGGGGCAAACTCGTCAAACAAATATCGCCTCTATATAATAACAATGTACTCGCTCAGTTCCATGTTCATGCTTCAACGTAAATAAATTTAAATCGCTTCACTGACAAACCAAAACTGCACCGTTTTTCATTAGACCGAGGCAACATGGGTGTCCATATCGTGTTTTACATAACACAGCTCAAATTTATCTTCCTTGGCCTTAGTTTTTCCGTTGTCACCTGCTGCCTGCCTTCAGACCGAGTAGCACTTCTGGCCTTCAAATTGGCCCTCCACGAGCCCTATTTGGGCATCTTCAACTCTTGGACGGGTAACAACTGTTGCCACAACTGGTACGGCGTCAGCTGCAACCCGGAAACTCACCAGGTCACTGATATTAACCTACGTGGCGAGCCCCTGGACCCGATATTCGAACGGGCCCACAAAATTGCATACATGACCGGCTATATCTCGCCCGGTATCTGCAAACTCACGGGCCTCTCAAACTTTGTGCTCGCTGACTGGAAGGGGATTACCGGCGAAATCCCGCGTTGCATTACTTCACTTCCTTTTCTCAGCATCCTTGATTTGACCGGAAACAAGTTGTCGGGGAAGATACCGCGAGATATTGGGCGGCTTCATGGACTTACCGTCATAAATATCGCCGATAACTACATAACGGGTAGAATTCCTGGCTCCATTGCAAATCTTTCTAGCTTAATGCATCTTGATTTACGTAACAACAAGATTTCAGGTCAGATTCCGCGAAGTATCGGTCGACTCCAGATGTTGAGTTCGGGTTTGTTGTCTAGGAATCAACTTTCTGGGGTGATACCGAGTTCAATAGCGAGAATTTATCGTCTTGCTGATTTGGACTTGTCAATGAACCAGTTATCGGGGCCGATACCGGCTTCTTTAGGTAAAATGGCGGTCTTAGCGACCTTGAATCTTGATTTTAACAAATTATCAGGTATTATACCGGCAAGTATTCTCACTTCGGGGATAAGTAACTTGAATTTGAGTAAAAACTCGCTTGAAGGGAAAATACCAAATGCTTTCGGGCCGGGATCGTATTTTACGGTGATTGATTTAGCGCATAACAATTTGAGGGGGCCGATTCCGAAATCAATGTCCCGGGCGTCATATATCGGCAATTTAGATTTGAGTCATAATCATCTTTGTGGGAAGATTCCGGCGGGTCCGCCGTTCGATCATCTTGAAGCTTCATCGTTTACTTACAATGATTGTTTATGTGGGAAGCCCCTTAGGGCCTGCTAAGAAAATGTATCGGCCGAGACAGGATTTGGCTTATCGGGTTTGGTTCCCAAATGTCGTGAATGTGTGTTTGTAAACTTACTATATTTGTTTTTGCTTTGATTAAGTTACTGCATAGTAACTTATGAGATTGGAAGGAATACATAGATCTTCTTTTAATCTGAATTTTTTATGTTTCTGAATTTTTAGCAGAAGATGTTCATGAAGTTTCCTTGGTACATAAACTTGCATGAAGAGCCATTTGTTGTCATTAATGAACAAATGATTTTATGCAAAGCCAAATGTCTTGCATTTGAGATATATATTTTGATGTGAGCACGATACTATCTAATTATTTTAATTGGTTAAAAAGTTAACCTAAGTACTGCGTTAATTATCGTTTTGTCTTTACGTATTTTTTAAATAACCAAAGTGTATTAGTTTTTTTATAAAAAAGATATTTTGATTCTTAAGGTAATATTTATCTAAAGATGGAGTTACTATGTGTAAGAGAGAGTGTTCATAGAAACAAAATGTGATGAATTTGCTCTCAACAATCAATGCTTAATAATGAGTATGATGTGTAAATATTGAATACTGAATGAATCTCTCATGAACAAACAAATAGACTCTATTTCTAGTGAATGAGCAAATAATGCCTCATCATTACTTACACGACATGTTTGTGAGGTCTATAGGTTAGTAAGTCTGGCTATTTGACATGCTGAATTTGAAATTTAGGCCGAAATCTTTAATTTCATAGAATTGAGTCTTCCTCCAATCAAAACTGTCATTTAAGAGAATTATAATAGGTGCGAGCTAGTTGGACCATTGAATATGGGACCAATACTTATAATATTTGTTATACAAAAAGTGTATGAAATTTATAATATTGGTAAGGAGTTAAATTCCTAAAATTGAAAATTAAAGATATTAGTTTATTATTCAATTTAAAAATTTAAGTTATTAAAAACAAATCTTAATAGTTTTTTTTCATGTGAAACGTGAATCAAGTTTAAGGTTTAAAATAAAATAAAAGTTTAAAGTCTAAAATAAAGTGAATTTTAAAGTGGATCCATAGAGACCGACTAGAAATCTCAAAGTGGATTCAAAGGTGAAAATGTAATTAAAATTATAACTATGATGAAAGTATAATTTGTATAAACGTCAAGGGTGACAGTGTTAGTACTCGGTGAGATTGGATTGCTTAGGCTGGCTACTTATCGAAAATTAAACAAAAGACAGCCAAGGTCAAGTGCATGGAAATTTTAAACTTAATTAGTCTGTACGCATGCATGCAGTGGCAGAAACGTGAAAAAGCACAGCCTCATGATGCATGGCGGAGGAAAAAAGGGAGAAAAAAAGGAAAAAAGAACATAAAGAGTAAATTCTTCTTTTGGTGGCAGCGGCAGTACCAGTTGGTTTACAAAGTTGAAAGTTGTGTCATTTTGATTTGTAAATTTCAGCTACATAAAGTTTATTCGTTGCAGCAGTAGTAAAGATGGTCTTAAGTCTTTCTATTGCAGCTTTAATTTTATCTGCAGATTCTGTTGACTGCTGAAATAATAAACTCAAGCAAAGTATATTTATTGGCATATACATGCTTCGCGTGGATTTTGGTTCTGTGTGTCACGTTGTTAAATTATTAATTAAATTTTATGAGTAAAATGATTTTATTGAGTAGGTTATTTTAACTGAGTTCACTGAAAATATTTAGCAATATTGCACATCGTAACATGAGTAGGGCGTAGTCAAGAAGTTTTTTTTACATAAATTATCTTTTGGCAGAAATTAAATTTCATCTAAGTAAATATTAACATGTGATTGTCATTAATAAAAAAATAATAATAAAAAAATAGATTACTCGTACTTAATACAAAATATGTTTTAAAAATTAAAAAAAAATATATTTGTATTCTTTGAGTTTAACTTAATTTTTAATTTTGTCTCATAAATTTTAAAAAATTTAATTGTCTTAGTTCATTAATAAGATTCTGTCAGATTTTGTCAGATTTTACTAAAAATCTCTGTTAACAATATATTAATAATTTTACTCTCTTTTATATGTTAGTTGGATATGGTGATGTAATACATTATATAGTGTACGTGTGTCAAATATTAATAGGTTCTTAAAAAAATAAAAAAAAGACACGTGACATGTTGTAATAAATTCAATGAAATAAATAAATAAATAAGGAGCAATTGATTAGTGCTCTCTGTCATCAGTGATCGATTGGCCGTCCGTGACCAATTGCAGTTTGATTCAAAATTAATATCATTAGACTCAAAATTTTATGATTTACGCAATGGTGAGATTTATTTTATCAAAGAAGCACTGTAAATATACCAAAAGTGAAAAAGAAAATGGTGATTGGCAGCGGCCACCGTTGTTCGCAATCGAACGGCGAGGGGGGTAGCGTGCACCGCCCCCACCATTGGACAGATCAACGGTTAATCTGTCCAATGATAAGGGGTGTGCACGCCACCGCCACACCATTCACAAGCGACCGCCAACCCATAGTGGTGGGCAGTAGCCATTGCCGTTCACAGTCGAATGGTGGGCAGTAGCGTATACCGACCCACCATTGGAATATCAACCGCCGATCTATCTAATAGTGGGGCCGGTGTATGTCACCGCCCAACCGTTTGACGGTGAATGGCGGTGGCCACCGTTAACTATCATGTTCTTCTCAACTTTTGGCACATCTACAGTAATCCGTTGATAAAACAAATCTCACCATCGCGTAGATTACAAAATTTAGAGTCCAATGATATTAATTTTGAGTCAAATCACAACTGGTCACTGATGACAGCGGCCATTGATCGACTGCCCCCTTATTTATTTAATTTAATTTATTCAACCTATTACAACATACCACATATCTTTTTTATTTTTAAAGGTCTATTAATATTTGACATATGTACATTATATAATATACTTGCATCACTATTTACAATTAACATATAACGAATGACAAAATTATCAATGTACTGTTAAAAGAGATTTTTAGTTAAATTTGACAGAATTTTACTAACAGATTAAGACAAAATTAATTTTTTTAAAACTATTGAGATAAAATTAAGAATTAAATCAAACTCTAAAAATAAAATATTTTTTACCCTTGTCTTAAGTAAATTAATTTAAAAAAGGAATTCTTTTTTAACAAAGTATAACAAGTCGGACAAAAGAATACATATTGTTCTTTCATAAGGTATTTTACTTTTTTTAAGGCACCAATAAGATTCCTAATGAAAATATTGATGCCAATGAGCAAATCTTTATTTTTAGTTGACACATCCACGTTAATCTCGTACCAATTAAGACTTGGAAAATTCCATTGATTTGTGTAGTTCTTTTACTACTACTATTCTTTAAGACTGTCTGGAATGATATAAGCAAGTTATTGGCCTCGTCAATGAGTTCCTGGGGATAAAACAAAATTCTGGCATGAATTTGCAATTCTTGGAAGTCCAAAATCAAACAAAACTCTGTCCAGTTTGTGTCTACACGTTTGAATAAAAGTGTTAATTTAAGACAAAGTCACTTTGTTAAAATGGTTTGTCTTAGTTTTGTTCATCTAATTAAATTTTAGGAAATTAATAATAAGCAATTTTTTTTTTGTTTCATATGGAATCGTGACTAATTTTTTGTGTCACAAAGACATCTAAGATAGTGACACATATTTTCAAAGAAAATCAATTCAAATGGAGGCATTAATATAAATGCGTTAGTTTAATTAAGTGGTGTTATGGTTAGTGTTTCTTATTCTGAAGTTAATTAGAGTGATTATGTAATACTTTCTAGCTTGAAGAAAAAATGATTTCGAGAACCGAGAGAAAATGGAAAAGCCAAAATAAAATAAAAGAAGGAAAAAGCAGAAAAGAGGAAAGAGACAAATTTAGAAAGAGAAAAGAGAAAAGAGAAAAGAGAAAAGAGAAAAGAGAAAAGAAAAAGATGAAAAAAAAAGTTTATTAACTATTGAATCTTAGGTGAGCACGAGGGCTCAGTTTAGTTAGTTGAGTTTCTCCAAGACTCACATTTTCATTTGAGTTCGAATTCCTTTTCTCCTTAAGTGGTGTGAAAAATGAAAAATATGTTGTAATTTCTTTAAAAAAAAAAAAAACTATTTGACCTTAGGTTGTCGCGTATAATTGGAACACCCCTATGTTTGTAAAATTCTTGAAACACTTTCATCCGTCCGTCCATTTTTTTAACTTGAGGGACGACATTTGAATACTTTGACGAGAATGTAGAAAATACGATAGGTGTCATTTTAAAAATACATAAAATATTTTAATTTGCTTGTTCGTATACATTCAACCTATTTGTATACTTTCAATTATTATGAAATAAATTTATTATTATTTTCTTAAAATCTTACCTGTACTTTATTATTATTATTGATTTGCCAAGAACTCTCATTTTTTTAAATAAAAAATAATTTTACTATTATATAAATTAAAAAAATAGTGTTCAATGACATAAAATTAAATAAATAAATAAAAATGTACCATAAGTTCAAAGATAATAAATAAGTGAGATTATATCACATGTTCAAAATTTTAAATCATCATATATTTAAGTTAGAGGGCAAATAAGTTATTTAAATCATAAAAAATATACTCCGCTAAAATTAATGAAACATCTAATAGAATAGAGTAAAATTTGATATTTTGAATTAATGTGGACAATCTATTAGGTTGAGAGACAAAATTGTTCTTACCCTTTAAATTTATATAGATAAAAAATGATTTTAAGTAATGAGCTAGTAACTAAACATAAGTTTGTAAAATTTTATATATGATAATTGTTTAATTTAGTGAATTAAAAGGTTCAAAGATTTTACAAACATGAGATTTTTTATATTCGTAATTATATATGATAATTTTAAGTAACGAGCTAGTAATTGAACATAAGTTTATAAGATTTTATAGTACTAAGATTTTTTTTTAATATTAATATTAGACTTTTACTTATTAGTTTAAATGATATCTTAATATGATAAAAGTTATGTGTTTGGCCTCACACATCTCTATTCAAACTTCATTTTTTAATTTATAGTTTTTTTAGTTTACTTTTTTTTTGCTATGTTTCAATTTTATATATAAAATCTACTTGACTTTAAACCTTAAAATCGAATCTATATTTATAAGAGAAAGTTTAATCTTAAAATTGAGTCAATATTTATATGAGAAAATTTGTTAAGACTCATCTTTAGATATAATTACGAATATAAAAATCTCATGTTTTTAAAATCTTTGAACCTTTTAATTCACTAAATTAAAAATTATTATATATAAATGTTCGAAACTCTCAATTAATGCACAATTTTCTGGTGAAATTTATCCTAAATTGATGTTTTTTTTTTCAATTTCTCCCAAGTATTGGTTCTAACAAAATTATGATACACATGATAAAAAATTTCCTTTCATATTTGTAAGATTATGTTCACGTATGCTCAAAGAGTATATCTTAAGTGAAATTCAATATCAAAAAATTTGGCATAAGATAAATATTGATTGTATTATTGCATTTTTTGATACTAATATTATATTTTAAAATTAATATCAAATCTCTAATAATTATAATATTACAGCTTAAATATCAATAAATTATATTACATTCAACTAAATCCCTCCCAAACAATTTGAGGGACTAAACTTGGCATATCAACAAATTATATTATAATTAATTAAACAACCCTTACAATCAATGAATTACATTACAATCAACTAAATCTCTCACAAACAACTAGTGGGATTAAAACTGGCATATCATCAAATTATATTGCAATTTACCAAACAACTCTTTTAAATAACTAAAGGGATTAAAAATGATTTTCTAACAACTGGAGGAATCAAACAACTATTATCGGCCAGGGTATACATAGACTTTGCCATTGATACAAACATCTTGGTGCGATTATATTATTGCATTGAAATGCACATATTTTTTTTCTTATACAAATTTTCCAAAACTAAAAATATCCATTGATTTGTAATTTCAGTACACATATAAAGTGTATCCATATTTATAGTATTAAAAGAGAAATCTTCATTTTTATAAAATGAGAAACGTTTTTGTTGAAACGGTTTTATTTTTCTTAATTGACATTAATAACATTAAGCATTTTATCAATATATGTCTATAGAAAGTTCAATTATACTTATTTGGACTATTTACTATTTATTATAAATTAAAATACCATTATTTTAAAATACGTTTGAATAAAAACAACATATTTTTTTATTTATACTAATTAATTAAAAAATATATATATATATATTAAAAATTAGGTGATTCAATAATCTTGTTTGGATAAAAATTAAAAAAAAATCTACAAAGAATTCTGCCAATACTAATTATGTATAATACTCGATTCTATATAACATATACGGTAGGAATGAAGTATTAATACTGTCATGTCCTGTGGTTTACACAAATTATATTTTAATGACAACTTTAATTTTAATTATATTGTCACCCCCTTCACCTAATTTGAAGGATAAAAATATTCTCATCTTCTTGCATTTTCATAACTCCTGCACATTTTTACTCTCTTCTTTCTTTTAATTTTTCTTTTTTATCCACAAATCATTCTTTTAATTTATTTTTTCTCAAAATTCAAAATAACATAATAACAAAACAAAATTATTAATTTGAACAAAATCTTAAATCACTACTTTGTCATTAAAATTCAACAAAAGTTAAGAGTCAAAATTATGAAAAGAGAAAAATGAGGATATTTTCATCTTTAAATTAAGCACATGAGGTGATAATGTAATTAAAATCAAATTCATCATTAAAGTATAATTTGTATAAACCTCAAGGGTGACAGTGTTAATACTCGGTGGGATTGGCTTGCTGAGGCTGGCTAAACGAAAGACAGCAAAGGTGAAGTGCATGGAAATTTAAACTTAATTAGTCTGTACGCATGCATGCAGTGGCAGAAACGTAAAAAGCATAGCCACGTGATGCATGGCGGAGGAAAAAAGAGAGGAAAAAGAAAAAAGAACATAAGAGTAAAATTTTCTTTTGTTGCAGCGGCAGTACCAGTTGGCTTACAAAGTTGAAAGTTGCGTCATTTTGATTTGTAATTTTCAGCTACATAAAGTTGATTCGTTGCAGCAGTAGTCAAGATGGTCTTAAGTCTTTCTATTGCAGCTTTAATTTTATCTGCAGATTCTGTTGACTGCTGAAATAATAAACTCAAGAAAAGAATAAATTTATTGGCATACATGCTTCACGTGGATTTTGGTTCTGCGTGTCACGTTGCTAAATTATTAATTAAATTTTATGAGTAAAATTATTGTATAAAGTTATTTTAACTGAGTTCACTGAAAGTATTTAGCAATATTGCACATCATAACATGAGTAGGGCGTAGTCAAGAGTTTTTTATTTTTGTTGTTTTAATTTTTTTTTTAACAGAGTCTGAATCTTCACCTAAACTAAACTTCATCTAAGTAAATATTAATATGTGATTGGTGATTACTAGAAAAAAAAATGAGAGAATAGATTACTCATGCCTAATATACAACACAAATTAGAGAATTTTTAAAAATTTAAGTAAACTTAATTTAGGAAAGGAATTCTTTTTTAACAAAGCATAACAAGTCGGACAAAAGAATATATGTTGTTCTTTCATCAGGTGTTTTACTTTTTTTAAGTCACCAACAAGATTCCTAATGAAAATATTGATGCCAATGAACAAATCTTTATTTTTAGTTGACACATCCACGTTAATCTTGTACTAGTAAAGACTTGGAAAATTCCATTGATTTGTAATCCTTTTAATACTATTATTCTTTACGACTGAACATTAAAGGTTGTACTGCTCGGAATGATATAAGCAAATTATTGGCCTAATCAATATGTTCCTGGGGATATAACGAAATTCTGGCATGAATTTGCAATTCTTGGAAGTACAAAATGCCCAACACATAATATAGTCCATAATTTGAAATCTTCTTTAGACAAAAAATTGAACAAACATATTAGAAAGGACGATGAGAACACTACATTATTGTACAATTTCACTTATTGATATAGAGAAGTTAATTTTCACACTTGTTTTTGCTTCATGACATCCAACCAAAGCGTGAAAAGAATCTTCTCGTGCATTGTCAAATCTAAGACAAAGATATGACTTACGGAACTTCCTAGAATAAAGATTGCTGGAAGTGTTACGGAGAATTGTAAATTAAAATAGTATTTTAATTTAAAATTGAGATAAAAAATTAAAAAAATTAAATGATACATAAATTTGATGTAGAAATTTTTTAAATTAATTGAGGTAAAAATTATGAGGTAAGTATAAGAAAATTTTATTATAAAAAAGGGATTACAATCTCTCTCTAATTACAATGAGAGAATAATTTTTACATTCTCTTGAAATTAAGAGGTACACCTCAACTTCACATTTATTTCTTAACAAATAAAGAGAAACTAAATATGATGGAATATAAAATTGGATTGAATTACAAGAGATTGTAAATGATGGAATAATTATGAATTTTTTTTTAGGATGATAGAAATGGTGGAGAGGTGCCTCTATTTATAGGGAGCCAAAGCACCCCTTTTAATTGTCAAATACCACCAACCTCTTATTTCACTTATTTCTTCTTTCCAACTTCCATTTACTAACAGCTACTAATACCATATATTAATCAACTACCAATATTTCTCTCACTTGGAGACTTGATTAGAATAATCACGTCTCCACATTCTTTCACTTACACCCGCCATCTCCATGCTATTTACGTTTCTACAAGGCTATATGAGGATCTATACCATATGAACTTATCAGTGTTGATCGGTTTGGTTAATGCATCTACTAGGTTCTCTTTGGCGTGAATCTTCTTCATATCCACACTTTTACTTTTTACCATTTCACGAACAAAGTGATACTGAACTCTTATGTGCTTTGTTCTAAAGTAAAAAGTAGGATTTCTTGCAATATGCAAGGCACTCTTACTGTCACAATACAAGAAAATCTTCTCTTGATTGTGCCTGAGCTCATCCAAGAGTCTTTTTATCCAAATTGCTTATTTACAAGCTTGTGTAGCTGCCATATACTCAGTTTTTGTTGTTAATAGAGCCACAACAATTTGAAGTTTAGAGACCCCATTAACAGCTCCTCAACAGCTCCTCCTGCAATTGTAAACACCTAGCCTGTGGTGGATTTTATTTTATCAAGATCGCCTACAAAATATGAATCCACATATAATCTAACAGTGAATTATGATCCTCCATAAAATACTACAGCATTTGAGGTACCCTTAATATATCTCAAGATCCTTTTAATAGTACTTTAATGCTTTTTACCAGGATTGCTCATGAATCTATTAATCACTTCCACTGCTTGTGCAATGTCCAGTCTTATACAAATCATGGCAAACATTAAGCTTCCTACTATTGATGCATATAGTACTTGAGACATCTCATTCCTCTCTACTTCATTGTTTGGACACATACTTGATGATAACTTGAAATTAATAGGAAGTAGGGTAGAAATTGCCTATAATCTTGCATATTGAAGTATCGTAAGATCTTCTTTAAATAATTCTTTTGTGAAAGCCAAATCTTCCTATTACTTATGTCTCAGTGAATTTGTGTCCTTAGAATCTTATTTGCTGGTCCCAAGTCCTTCATGTCAAATTTTCTAGCCATTTGAGCATTTAACTATATTACTTGATCTTTTTTGAAGCCTGCTACCAATATGTCATCAATTTACAACAACAAGATAATGAACTCATTAACACTAAACCTTTTGAAATATGCAAAAGGGTCTGTACTAAGTCTGTTGTATCCAAAACTTAATATAAAGGAATCAAATCTCTTATACTAATACCTCGGTGTCTATTGAAACCGTATAGAGAATTGTTTAACCTGCAAACCAAGTTCTCATTTTCTACTTTTGCAAAACCTTATGGTTAGAGCATATAAATTTCTTCTTCAAGGTCACCCAGAAGAAAAGCCATTTTTACATCTAACTGTTTTAGATGTAAATCAAATGTAGCACACATAACAAGGACTTTTCGAACAATATTGAGTCTAACAATTGGTGAAAAGATCTCATTGAAATCAATACCTTTTTTGTGAGTATATCCTTTTACCACCAATCTTGCACGATACCGTTCCACTTGATTATCACTATTTCTCTTGATCTTATAGACCCATTTGTTGCTAATGGCCTTTCTTTCATGTGGTAGTGGTACAAGATCCCATGTTTTATTCTCATGAAGAGCTTTAATTTCTTCTTGCATTGTTGTAATCTATAAAGATGCATTCGAACTGTTCGTTGCTTATTGGAAACTATATGACTCTCCTTCCTCCATTAGAAGACAGTGTGCAATATTGCTCTCCATATGATAATTTGAATGCCAAACTGGTGCTGGCCTCACCCGATTTGATCGTTTGAGAGGTGGCTCCTCTAGCTCAACTGGTTCTTGTTCATTATACTCTGGTGCTGCTTCAAAAATTTCTTCTTTTTCTGACTCTTCCTCCACTTACATTTTGGTAGTTTCTGATGTGTCATTCGTTATGCCATCATTTTCTTTCTTTTGCCGCTTATTTTTTTACAAAATCACATCTCTGCTGAAAACTACCTTATGGGCAGTGAGATCCCACAAGCGATACCCTTTTACTCCATCAACATTCCCCAAGAATAGATATTTTCTAGATTTTTGATCAATTTTTGTGACTTCTTGGATATTATACATCACATACACATGACTTCCAAATGTATGTAAATTAGAATAATCAGCTGGTTTACCAATCCATATTTCTATTGGTGTCTTCAGATTAATCGTTGTTGATAGAGACGGATTAATCACATAACAAACAGTATTGACTGCTTCTGCCTAGAATGATTTGATAAGACTCATAGTCTTCAACATAGCTCTAGTAGTTCTTTCAAGTAGAGTTCTATTCATCTATTTTGCCACTCCGTTTTATTGAGGACTGTACGATATTGTAAATTGTCTTCTGATGCCTTCTTGTTTGCAAAATGCATCAAATTCCTTGCTAGTATATTCTCATCCATTGGTAGTCCTTAAACACTTGATCTTCTTCTCAGTTTCAAGTTCCATCCATGCTTTGAAGACTTTGAATATAGGAAACACATTTGCCTTTCTTCTGTTTGGATAAACCATCATATCTTGGGGAAGTCATCAATGAATGACACAAACTATTTTGCTCCTCCCAAGGATGTGACCGGTGCTTGTCAAACATCAGAATGAATTAAGTCTACAATGTCATTACCCTTAGCTGTTGATGTGCTAAACTTCAATCTATGATGCTTACTTATAACACAATGCTCACAAAAGGGTAAAGAAATATTTTTAAGTCTAAGAAGTAACTTTTGATCAGAGAGAATTTTCAAACCTTGTTCTAACATGTGACCAAGTCTTTGGTACCATAACATTGTCATCTCTTTTGTAGAACTAGCTGATGCAATAGATGCTTCTGCCTCTAAATATGTTTCCCTTAAAAGTATGTATAAATTAACAACTATCTTTTCTGCCTTCATTACCACGAGTGTGCCTTTGACAATTTTCATGATCTCATTTTGTATATGGGTTTTGCATCCAAGCTCATCTAGTTGTTCTAAAGATAATAGAGTTTTCTTTAAGTCTTTCACATGCCGTACCTCTTAAATAGTACGAACCGTTCCATCATACATCTTCAACTTGATGGTGCCAATACCAGTAATCTCCAAGGCTTGATCATCACCTATGTACATAGATCCTCAAGAGATGGGTTTATAATTGTGAAATCAATCTCAACGAGAGGTCATATGCCATGTTGCTCCAGAATCTATTATCCAAACATCAGTGAGCTTCTTTTTATCCTTGGAAATAGTTGTTGCCTTGTGGTATAGGACGTTACCATCATCAGAAGTACTTGTAACACAACCCTAAGATTTTGGTGGCTCAGTGGTCTTCTCTATATCATTCCTATATCGACACTCACTTTTGAAATGCTTTTTCTTGCCACAGTTGTAGTACTTGATATTCTTTTTACTCATTGACTTTGATCTTCTATGTTTATGACTCCCACTAGAGCTATGCTTCGTTGACCTGCCTTTGGTCATTGGTAAAGCCTACGCTTACTGTGAATTAGTTGCTCTATATTTAAAAACTAGATAGTCTGTCAGAAGGTTATTGGTTAAGCTGATGATTAGATGGCTATATGAATCTGGAAGACTTTGGAGTAGAATTTTGACACGTTCATTTTGCTCAATATTATAACCCAATAAAGAAAGTTGGAAAAATAAAGTATTGAGAGTATTGATATAATTAGTTACCTTAATGGATTTTGACATCCGAAGGGCGTAAAGTCTTCTTTTTAAGAAGATCTTGTTGTGAAGAGACTTTGCCTTGTACAAAGTTGTCAGAGTATCCCATATCTCATTTGCCGTCTTTTTCTCTATTACACTTGATAGAACTTCATCTGCTAATCCTAAATGTAAGTTGGCAATAGTATCTCCATCTATCTCTTCCCATTTTTCATCAGTCATACTTGTCAGTCTGTTACCAATTGTCGCCAGACAATGGTCATTCCTTAAGATTGCAATCATTCTCATCTTCTACATCGAGAAATTATTTCCATTGAACTTCTCCATCTCGTACTTTTCCGTCATATTGAATGACTAAGATCTACTTCTCACTTGAACCGACTTTCACTATTTCACTGTGAACAGTATCGTATACTTGAACAACACTGTATATATAAATATTACTGTATACGTAAACAGTTACACACCTATAAATAGTATCTGTGAACAATATACCATCACCTAAAAGCCCTAAGGCTCTGATACCACTTGTCATGAAGAATTGTAGGTTGAAGTAGTATCTTAATTTAGAATAGATATGAGAAACTAAAAGAAAATAAATGACACACACAGATCTTACATGAAAAATCCTCAAACTAATTGAGGTAAAAATCACATGGTAAGTATAGGAGAATTTCATTATGAAAATGAGATTACAACCTCTCTTTAATTACAAGGAGAGAATAATTTTCATCTTCTCTTGAAATTAGGAGATACACCTCAACCTCACATTTCTCTCTTAACAAATAATGAGAAACTAAATATAATGAAATATGAGATTGAATTAAATTACAAGAGATTATAGATGATGGAATGATTATGGAATTTTTTTTGGATAATGGAAATAGTAGAGAGGTGCCTCTATTTATAGGGAGCCAAAGCACCCCTTTTAATTGCCAACTACCATTAACCTCCTACTTCACTTATTTCTTCTTTTCAATTTTCATCTATAAACAACTACCAATACCATCTACCAATCAACTACCAATATAAAGTAGGAAGAATATTAAGAGAGGCTCGCTTACTAAGAAAACAACTTAACTTTACTTGGAATAGAGAGATTAAAAAAAACAACTTCTACCATATTGAATTATTATTAGAACTAGAAGAAGGGTTCAAAAATTTGAGATTAAGTTTTACACAGTGTCCATTTAGTTAAAATTCCCTCCACATAACTATGGCAGAGAGGATAACTAGCTAATCTCTGAAGTAAAGTTCAAGTTTGAAATTTTTGAGAATTTTTAGGAATACAAATATTCCCATCTATAGTCAGAACTAATCAAGAGGTGGGTAAGATTGAATTTGTAAATCCATTTTCATCTTTTACATTAAGAGCAGATCACTACTTAATCCTCTTCGAGGTACCACAAAAATGTAATAAAGAAACAATTTTACCTTCAAAAGCTCAAACTGTTATTCAAACATTTGTGAACTTCAAAAGCTCACACAAACACTACAATGGGTTTATATACTTAAAGAATTTTTTTTAGTGCACAGAATGTTGTTGGGTTTTCCAAACTCCAAACATTCTTACAAGTGATTTTTTTAATGTAGTATAGAAAATATGGATAAATTATTTTAGAAAATTTTATTTAGGTATGATTAAATATTCTTATTTTAGTAGATTATTATTTTTATTTGAGTTGTAATTTTAGAAAAAGTCTAATTTATTATTAGAATTTATTGTTTAATTCTTAATGTTATATTTTTCTACTTTGTAAGTGGATAAATTATCTTTTAACAGGATCCAAATCCTCTCTTTCATCTTAGTAAATACTAGTATGTGATTGGTGTTTATTAAGAAGAAAAATATGTAAGTTACCTAAATATGATATTCTATGCAAAAAATGAATAAGTATAAAGATCAAAAGTGGAAATAAAATTTGTATAAGATCTTTCTAACCTTTAGCCATTGATTTCCTTTTGGGCAGCAAGCCTTTGTATTTTTACCTCTTTCAAACACTCATAAACTTATAATGACGGTGTGTATACTCAAAAAAACCAAGATCAATTTAGTAGGGACATGGGGACTAAACCATATGAATTTATTAAAGTTAACCCTTTCATCAAAGGTTAACATTTATTACAAAATGGTTACCATTGTATGTGGGCAATTTCTGCTCATGGGAATTAAGAGAAGTTACAACTGCTAATGGGAGTAATATGTATATATACCATAGCCATAATAATGTAAAGATATTACATTTTTCCAGTTGGTCCATATGCTCAATATAATATCAAAACCCATCAATTTTCATACTAGACAAATAAAATAAACGAATCATGGTGATAGGTCTTCTTAAAATGAGTATTATCTCTCATGTATTACAATCTATTATATTTCTTCAAACTTAGTCCATACTAGTAACACTACTTAATGAATAAACTTATGTTTATTCTTAGTCCAATCAATAGTGATTTTTCTCAAAATAATTGAATGTGTACATAATATGAGAAAACATCACAAGAAAATAAAAGTTTCAATTATATATAACATCGTTAATATAATGAAAATCACATAATGAAACCAAGTCTCATTCTAACTATATAATCCTTGAATCTCAACAGTGACATGCCTTTTCTCAAACGATCAACGATCATCAATTCTATACTAACGTGTTTAATGACTATTCATTTTCTTTAATACTCTCTTATAGCTAAATACTTGATGTTGATATGTTTACTTCGACTTCCACTCTTGTTGTTTTTAACCATAAAGACAACAGTTGAATTGTCGTAGTATATCTTTAATGGCTTAGAAATTGAATTGACAATTCTAAGCCCAGAAATAAAACTCCTTAACCAAACACCATGCGAAGTAGCCTCAAAATATGAAACGAACTTAACCTCCACGATGAAAGTAGCAGTCAAAGTCTACTTTGTACTTTTTTAAGATATAGCTCCACCAGCTAATATAAAAATATATCCAAATGTTGATTTACGTGAATCAATACAGCTAACAAAGTTCGAATCTGAGTAGTCAATTACTTTCAAACTATCAGTTCGTCTATATATAAGCATGTAATCTTTGGTTCCTTTAAGGTACCTCATTATTTTCTTTGCAGCTCTTTAGTGGTCTACACGCGGATTACTCTGATATCTTTTCAACATTCCTACAGTAAATGCAATGTCAGGACTGCTGCAAACTTGAGTATACATCAAGCTTCCTACATCAAAAGCATATGAAATATTGGTTTCCCTTTCAAAATCATTTTTTGGGCACTAGTTTAAATTGAATCGGTCACCCTTCACAATGGGGACTACATTTGATGAACAATTTTTCATAAGAAATCTCTCTAAAACCTTATTGATATAGGTTTCCTAAGACAGACATAGAATACCTTGAAATTTGTTCCTATAGATCTTAATGCCATTGACATAAGATGCATCACCCATATCTTTTATGTCAAAATTTTCAGAGAGAAATTATTTCACCTCATGCTGCAAACTTTTATCATTGGTTACAAGCAAAATATTATCCACATACAAAATGAAAAAGCAAATTCTACTCCCACTAACCTTATGGTATATACATTGATCCATGGTGTTCTCTATAAAACCAAATGAAGAAATAACTGTGGGGTGTGATGTTTTAGTTTAAAACTGTATTGGATGCGTGTATGCATGTGCACATGTCCATTGTTCATAAATACATATACATGTATCTCATATATAATATGCGAAGCAAAAATTGGAATTCTAATTTTCTAAAACAATTAACACAATAAATTTTATTCTATTACAAAAATGAAAAAATAAAGTATATTAATCACATTAATATCAAGATTGAGAATAATCACCTCGTAAACCTTTGGAATAGTATAAGCTAGAGTTCCACCTGAAATGAATTTGTTGGCAATTTTAGGACTTAACGGGTTGGGCTTGAGTCACTAGAATAACCGTTTTATTTTCTAACACCGGTTTAACTCTTAAATCCCAAGATTAACTCTTAATCTCTAATTTAACACTTAAACTGTATCCAAAGGTAAACTCTTTAACTTAGGACATGTTTGTTTTAAATTAAGTTCAACTATTGAATAATTAAAACAAACCCTTTTGTTGTTTCAATGAATAGCCTATTAGTTTTTGTTTTGATGTTTTAACACTTAAAACCAAATACAAAAATACTCTCATTCTCACCATCTCATGGCCGACCACCCATTAGCTAAAACAACAACAACTTAATTCATTTGTTTCAATTCATTTTATATAGGCATTTGATTTAATATTTTATTAATAAAATAACTCACCCAAATGATTAACTCTTAATCATGGTTACTTTATTGATAACTTAACAATTAAGTTATGAAATATCTTAGCCCTTAACCTAACCTTAGTTAATTTATTAACCTAGGTTAGATTAACTTTAACTTAATAATTAAGTAAAATTAATATATCTTTAACCTAATTATATGGTTAATAATTAACCATAATTAAATTAAACATTTATTTAACAATTAAATAAATAAATTGATTATTTAACAATTAAATAATCAATTAAGTGAAATTACTCTTGAGCCTTCACTTGGTTACCAAGTTATTCCAAAGTAGGTCCCACTTAACCATATAATTGAGTAAATTTAACCAAAAACTCACTATGCAGCATGTGTCAACATTTAATTAATCAACAATAATTGTTAACTTAACACTTAAGTTTTAATATGCGCACATCCTGAGGGTTCCTAAAACAAATATTTGATAGTGTTGAAATTTACCGGATTGAACAATTTAATCTGGTATGCTGTCTCAGTGCACAATGAGTACACTTCACATTGCAGGACCCCCTAAGTTCATGCCTAATTTGTCAAATAGAACTATTTTATGAGTCTGTGACTGATGCCCCACGCACACATCACGGATATTACAAATTAGCGCGTTAGATCATACAAACTAAGGTCATAACGTATACGTATAATTCCTTCGTCACCTATATCCCAAATGTGCAGGGATATAGATTAACACCGTCAAATCCCCATATGCTCATCCATGAACTTATCTCCAGATTTGTATTTCATAAAATAATTTTCGCAACCTCATTTGCGATATTGTTTAACCTTATGAAATTTATTTTTCGAGGTTATATACTTGTGGCCACAAGATTTTATAAAATACAATATTGGAGCATTTAGATATACAACTCCTCTATGAGAGCTGGCAGATCCTATATCTATGCACACAGCACTCCATGAGCATCAGACTATACCCAGTGACACGTAGCGGTTAGACCATAAAAGGTCTTTGACGTCCGTAGAACCAAAGTACGGTGGATCACTCACAAGCCCACCATGACGTTTAGGTCAAAGGATCACAAATATTACTCAACTTGAGAGGACTCACCATTGACGGCTTTATAGGATGTCTATTGGCATCCTCGTAAATCTGTTTAGTATCCAATCCTTAGTGAATACCCACATGCCTATACGAGCTCTAAGCTCATGGTTAGCTAAAAACAACCATTTATACCGTACAGATATACACATATATTGATCTATATAAAAAGGATTCACCGACAGACCCGCATCGATAAAAATAGATCAAGAGCATAGTGATTAAGGATATACTTGCATAATGATATTTCCTAGCACCTATTGCAACTTCTTACAACTATGTCATTACTAGTATATTCTCAGGTCTTTATCCCATTTTAGACAAGGCTTTAACTCCTTAGATATTGCTGACTCTTATAACCTGCTAACTTTTAGCAGTGTTAACTCTTAGTATTTATAACTTTCAGCGTTGCTAACTTTTAGCACTGGTCTAAAATCCTTCAAAACTAAATCTGAACTCATTCAGATCATACAATGTCTGTAACGTTACAAGCATTATACCATATACGTATTTAATACTAACAATTATATTTGAAATGTAACTTTTAGCACTGGTCAAAAATTCTTTAAACCAAATCTGAACTCCTTTAGATCATACAATGTCTGTAACGTTACAAGCATTATACCATATACGTATTTAATACTAATAATTATATTTAAAATGTATATTATATAAATATAAATAATTAATATTCATATAATATTAGAATACCACGTAAGCACCAGCTCCAACAATGACATTATAAAATTTTAAATAGTATTGACGAAAGGCTTGTTTTAATCCGTATATAGATTTCTTAAGCTTACACACCAATTGCTCACCATCACTAGAGGAGAATCCTTCTGATTGTTTCATGTAAACCTTATCCGATAGATCTCTTTTGAGAAAAGAAAATTTCACATCCATTTGATGCAATTCTAAATCAAAATGTGCAACTAATGCTAAAATTACATGAAGAGAATCCTTTAGATACAGAAGAAATGGTCTCCATGTAATCGATTTCTTTCTTTTGAGTGAATCCTTTAGCAATAAGTCTTACCTTATATCTCTCAATATTATCAAATGAGACTTTCGTCTTAAAGACCTATTTACATCCAATGGCTTTCATACCATTAGGCAACTGAATAAGATCCCAAACTCTATTAGATGCCATAGAATTCATCTCGTCTTTCATGACATTGTACAATAATTTTGATTCATTACAACTCATGGCTTATGAAAACGTTTTAGGATAATTTTCGGCTCCAATGTTATAGTCAGATTCTTGAAGATATGCAATGTAATCACTAGAAATTGCTGACCTCTTTACTTTAGTATATTTTTTTAATGGTGTGCCAACATCCTTTAGAGAGGCTTGTTATTTAACTAGTTGTCTAGCCATCTTTGATAATTCCTGAACAACTTGATTTGCCGGATGATCATTACTAGCTTATGGAATCTCAATGATTGGTTGTTCAACACCTGTTTAAACTTGAGGGGTGTTTTGTATAATAATCAATCTATTACTTGAAGTGGAAGGTTGAGAATCTGTAGGATCTTTCTAAAAAATATAGTTTTTGGATTAATCGCTCCTATTGATCAAGTCATTCTCAAGAAATTTTGCATTTCTTGATTCCACAATCCTAGTGTTGTGAGATGGATAATAAAATCTATAACCTTTAGACCTCTCGGCATATCCAATGAAATACCCACTAATGGTCCTTGGGTCCATTTTTTTCTCATGTGGGTTGTAAATTCTTACTTCAGACGGGCATTCCTAAACGCGTATATGTCATAAACTCAATTTTTAACCTTTTCATAACTTAAATGTTATCTTGGGAATAGCCTTGACTGAAACTCGGTTTAATATATATACTGTCCTTTTAAGAGCTCTAGTCCACAAATATTTAGGAAGATTTGGAGCTGTTAAGCATATTCCATTCCATGTCCAATAAAGTTTGGTTTTTTTTTTCTACTACACCATTTTGGTATAGGGAACTAGACATGGTGTATTGGGTAATTATCCCATGCTTTTGGAAAAACTTTACAAATGGACCAGGTGGTTGTCCATCCTCAGTGTATCTACTATAGTATTCCCCACCTCTATCAATTTTCACGATCTTAATTTGCTTCCCGCATTATTTTTCTACTTCAGCTTAAAATACCTTAAAAGCATCTAATGCTTCATTCTTATTATGAAGCAAGTAGAGATACATATATCGCGAGTAATCATCAATGAAACAGATGAAGTATCTTTGACCATACGAGTCTATGTCTGCACTACAAATATTTGAATATATGATCTCTAATATGTCTTAACCCTTCTTGGCACATTTCTTGGACTTGTTAGTCTGCTTTCCTTTAATGTAATCCATACAAGTGTCAAAATTAGTAAAATCTAGAGTATTACGTACTCTATCATTTATTAATCTCTTAATCCTTTATAAGGAGATATATCCCAATATCCGATGCCATAATATAGAGGAATCTTCATTTGTAACACATTGTTTAATGCCAGTATGAACATGCATAGCATTATAAGAGGTATCGTTTTGTAAATTAATGTAGAATAGACCATCAGACAATGTACCATTCCTAACAATATTAGATTTGTAATATAAATTAATCAAATCATTAGAAAAGTTAAAAGAATATCCCATAGGTATAAGTCTTGAAACAGAAATCAAAATTTTAAAGAAATTTAGAATATAAAAAGTCTTATCTAAATACCAAATAAAACTAATACTTAAATTTAAACAATATGTTTCGATTGCCTTCACATGTCTTATTTTTTGAATAGATGTATTGCTCACTACCCACTGGCTTCTTTAGGTTTTGCAAACTCTATAAGGAATTCGAAACATAGATAGTAGAACTAGAATCAATTCACCAACTATTATGACTAACATAAACCATATTAGATTTATAAATGAGATTATATTATCTTTCTTCTCAAGCCACTTTTAAAACTTCGGACAATCATTCGTCACGTGCCCTTTCTTTTTACAGAAGAAACACTTGGATTCTTTTTTAATGTCAAATTGTAGAGACTAAAGAGACATTTTACCTTTTCCTTTCTGTTTGGCTTTGTCTTTGGTCTTTTTTTATATTGTCATGAAAAGCACTTTCACCCAATTCTATCATTAACCTCTCTTCTTCTTGAACACATATGGCCATGAGTTCATTAAGTGACCATTTATCCTTATGTGTATTGTAAGAGATTTTAAAGGGTCTATATTAGGGTGGAAGCGTGTTTAGTATATAGGAAAGACTCAGATATTTCAACGTCAAAAGTTTTTAATTGAGCCACTATGTCTCTTATCTGCATGATGTGCTCACGCCCGCCTCTAACACTGGCGAGTCTTAAGTTGAAAACTTCATTATTAAGGTGTTGGCAAGTGCTTTATTTGAAGTTTCAAACTGCTCATCAATAACCTTCAGTAATGCTCGAACATTATTATGCTGATCGATTGAACCACATAAACCAGCATAGATCTTGGTCTTTATGAACATCAAACTGAGGTGATTAGATTACTCCCATTGTTCATAAAGAGCAATATTAGCTGAAATACTGGTATCAGTAATGGCTGATGGTTCATCTTTCTATATAGCACAATCAATGTCCATACACTCTAAATGAAGAAGGATTCTTTCCTATCAATCCTTATAGTTATCACATTTAATATCGAAAATATCACATTTAAAATTAGAATAACTTGTGGGTTGTACAATTGCAGAAACTCAAACATATATGTTTATGTTACAAAATTAAGACTAATAAATTAATATTATGTTTTACGAATGTAAATTATGTTGTATAAAATATGAATCAAATAACATAAAAATTGTCTGTGGGTTAAATATCTAGTTCAAGTAGATTCATACAAAATTTTACGATAAAATTATCAAATTATGTACAAATTCCTAACTCTTGCTGGCAAATTAAGAAAATAATTTGATATTTTTTTCTAATTAATTATACAAATATAATAAAAATTATGTAGGACAAAATTTTGTATATTAAATATAATTAACCATAATTAATGTCTTTGTACTATACGTGATCTTAAAAATACTTAATATAAAATTTTGCATAATTAAAGATGCTGAGGCTAATATTTAATTAATTAAAATTTTATGGATCATTGGACATTAATTTATACAAATAAAAATTTTCATACTATTTATAATCAAAATATATAAATAAACAATAATTATAAAATATGTATGAATAAAATTTTAATACAAAGCTTAAGGAATTATATAAAACATTTAAATGTGTATGTCAACAACAAATGTGGGATTAGCCTAGTAGTAAGTGAAGCCTTTAATAAAGCTTCAAGTCCTGGGTTTGACTCCTACAACCAACATTCATTTGTTGTTTATTTTGTGTTAAAACATAATTAATAACATATAAATAAAATACATGTGTAAACATAACACGTGTTGTTTATTTTGTGTTAAACACAATTAATAACATATAAATAAAATATATGTGTAAACATAACACGTCTAAAGGTTTAGCCCAAATCATTAAGGCACTGAATTTAGAAATAAAGTCCTGGTTCAATCTAATTGTGAGCATTCATTTATTTTAAATACACAAACTGTAGCATATTATATAAATAAATAAAATACTTATAATGTCAACAAAATGAGTCTCAGTTTTGTGGTAAACATACAGACACTATAAACATGCAGTCATGGGTTTGATTCCAATATGGAGCACCCTTTATTTTGCCAATTTTCAGCAAAGTGGATGACATGTCGTTTATCTCTAGAATTCTAAATAGATAGGAGTTAGAAAGGAATGATCGAGGATAGCCAATTTTCAGCAAAATGGATGACATGCCGTTTATCTCCAGAATTCTAAATAGATAGGAGTAAGAAAGGAATGATCGAGGACAGGTCATAATCCAGAGAGGAAGGCTTCTTACTTAACTAACACCAACCCAAGCGGAAGCATCTCTATATTTATGTTATTACAAAAAAACTCCCTTAAAGAAGCTCGCATGCTGCTAGAGGTTTTTTTTTCCACTGAAGGTGAATAAACTTATTCGCCTCTTAGGTTACTAGCGCATTTCAAAAGATAGAAATGACATGTCATTTTCATAATGGAGCCTCACCAAGAACATTTCTATTCCTATAATAGAAACAACATGTTGGTTGAGGTTGTCTTCAACCGAGTCTACCTGATCGGACTCGAAGGTAGACCCAGTTGGATCCATTTCTGACCCATTTCAAAGATTCGATCATATCTCCCTCATTTTATTTATGATTTTGATGATTCAAATTATAAAATGTTATCGGGGATCTAAGACACGTGGGCGTATGCATGTGCAATTGTGTCTATTGCCTAAATATATATCAAATACATATTTAAGTCTGACGGAAGTGTGAAATTTATAAAAAATACAATAAATAAAATATATTAATCGTATTAATATATTTTTAGGATAGAGAACTCACTTCAATGTGTAATGTTATATACGTAATTTTTTGGACTTTGCATAGAGACTAACTCGAGGGCATTTTTAGTCACCAACACAGTGGGTTTGTTGAGCTAGAACAACAGCCTTATACGCAACATTGGATTTAACTCTTAAACCCCAAAATGGCCGGTGTGTGTTTTTCATCATTTTCTCCAAAAGGATAAGAAATGGAGAATTTGAAACAATACACCATTGCTTCAAATGGAAGTACAGAGAAAAATCATTTTTCCCTTTTCCTTTTTTTTCTTCTTCTCTTGGTTTTCTTCTTCTTCTCTTCTCTATTTATTTCTTTCTTTCTCTCATTTCTCTATTTATTTCTCTCGGCCAAATGGCCAAACACGTACAAAATTTTATTTTTTCTCATCTCTCTCTCTTTATATATATCTAATATATATATTAAAATATTAATATAATATGTTATATAATAATAATAAAACTAATACTAATGGGTGCCAACTATTTGGCACCCAAAATATAATATTATTATATATAAAATATAATATAATAAAATAATATAATGTAATAATATATTATATAATAAAATAAGAGAGATATTTTAATTTTGCCCCTCATAAATAGTTACCAAGTTTACCCCTTAGTGGGTCCCACTAAACTCACACTTGGGTAAACTCAACCAAGGGTCCATAATGCGCCACATGTTATTATATAATTAGTAAATAATAATTATTAACTAATTATTATATTTTGCACTTAAATATAGATACACATGCATTCCCGTGATAGTGCTGAATATTGTTAGATTAAACACTTTAATTCGGCATGCTGCCCCAGTGCACAACGAGTACACTCCATATCGCAGAACTCCCTAGGTCCTACGCCCGATTCATCAAATATAAATATTCTATGAGTCTGTGAGCAATACCCTACACACACATCACAGATATACAAATTAGCGCGTTGAACCATGCAAGCTGAGGTTACAACGTATACGTATAGTCCTTCCGCCATGATATCCTGGATGTGCGTGGATATAGATTATCATCGTCAAATTCCCCAGTGCTAATCCATGTCTTATCTCCAGACTCGTATCTCACTGAATAATATGCGCAAACTCTTTTGCCATATTATTCCACCCTGGTAGAACTCTTTCCCGGGGTGATTGCTTATGGCCACAAGACTTTCTGAGATACAGTCTCGAAGCATCTTGATATCTAACTCCCTATGCGAGCTGACGGATTTTATATCTGTACACACCGGACTCTATAAGCATCAGACCATACCCAACGACACCTAACGGTTATACTATAAAAGGTCAGTGACATGCGTGAAACCAAAGTATGGTGGATCACTTACAAGCCCACCGTGACACTCAAGTCAAAGGACTACATATGCTACTCAACTCGAGAGGACCCTCTATTGACAGCTTACATAGGGTGTCTATTAAAGGCCCTCGTGAGTCTATCCCATATCCAGTTCTAACTGGATACCCATATATCAATACGAGCTCCAAGCTCACGGTCGACTAGGAATGATCATCTATGCCCTATAGGCACGATATACGCTGATCTATATAAAAAGGTAACTACCGACAGACTTGCATTGAAAGAAATAAATCAGGGACAATAATTCGAGAACATACTTGTATAATTAGCATTTCTTGGCACCCAATTGTAACTCTTGCAACTATGCAGTTACTAGTATATTTCCAAGTCTATGTCCTATTACAGACAAGGCTCTTGGATATGCTGAGTATTATAACCAGCTAACACTTAACTGTGCTAACATTTAGCATTTATATGTTTCAGCATAGCTAACTATGAGCCCTTATCTAAACTCTTTTAGATCTGATCTGAACTCCTTCAGATTGTACAATGTCTGTAATGTTATATGCATAGTATCATATATATGGGTATTAGCATTTTAATGAGAATTTATACTTGTATAAATACACAAGTATATGTACATTCAGGGATGGCACGTAAGCACCGACCCTAAATACTCAAAATTCAATTGTGTCATTTTTATAATGGAGCCTCACCACAGGAACGACATGTCATTTCTGTTCCTATAACAAAAATGACATGTCTGTTGAGGTTGTCTTCAACCTCTAGCTGGGTCGTCCCAACTCAAATGTCGACCCAGTTAGACATATTTCTGACTCATTTCAAAGATTCGATCATATCTCTCATTTTAGCTCTAATTTTGATGATTCAAATTCTAAAATGCTCAAAATTCAATTTCCTAATAATTTCTAATCTTAATTTGCATCAAGAAATGTAAAAATAACGAGTTTCAATCAAAAAACAATTTGGCCATAATTAAGAATATATTTTTCAGATTGTAAACATTCAAGGCATGGGCACCTTGTGACTCTAATACCAATTGTAAGTTACCTAAACATGATCTTCTATACATAAAATGAATAAGCATAAAGATCAAAAGCGAAAATAAAGTTTGTATAAGATATTTCTAATCTCTAACCATTGATTTCTTTTTGGGCAGCAAGCCTTTGCATTCTTGGCTCTTCTAAACCCTCACAAACTCACAATGATGGTGAGTATGCTGAGAAAAACCAAGATCAAGTCAATGAGGCATAAGGAACAAACTGCATTAATTTATTAAAGTTAACCCTTCCATCAAAGGTTAACTTTTATTACAAAATGGTTACTATTGTATGAGGGCGATTTCTGCTCATAGGAATTAAGAGAAGTCGTAACTGCTGATGAGAGTAATATGCATATAGACCATAATCACAATAATGTAAAAATATTACAAAATAATGAGAAAATAAATATTAACCATTCATGCTTGATACAAAACACACGTAAAAAAATTCTTAAAAACTTAAGTAAACTTAACTTAGAAGAAGAATTTCTTTTTAACAAGGCTTAATAGGTTGGACAAAAGAATATATATTGTTTTTTCATCAAGTATTTTACTTTTTTTCAAGACACCAACAAGATTCCTAATGAAAATATCGATGCCAACGAACAAATATCTACTTTTAGTTGACATATCTATGTTAATTTTGTACCAGTCAAGACTTAAAAAATTCCATTGATTTGTAATTCTTTTAATACTACTATTCTTTAAGATTGAACATCAAAGGTTGTACTACTTGGAATGATAAAAACAAAGTTATTGGCCCTATCAATGATTAGGGATATAAAGAAATTCTAGCATGAATTTGCAATTCTTGAAAGTCCAAAATGTTAATGTGTCATTCTAATATTGTATGAATATAAATTATTTAATATTTATATAAAACATATTTTGAATAAAATTATTAATATTAAATATATATGATAAGATGCTTGTACTATTTCAGATATTATATGATTTGAAGAAGTTCAGATCTGGTCTAAAAGAGTTTAGACTAGGGCTAAGAGTTAGCAATGCTAAGAGTTATAATTGCTAAGAGTTAGTAAAATCTAAAAAGTTAAAGTCTTGTCTAAAATGGGACAAAGATTCGAGAGTATACAAGCAATGACATATAAGGGTGGGCAAACAAAACGGGGAATCAAAAAATTGAACCGAACCGGCCGGTTCGGTTCGGTTTTTTTTCACCCAAAAAAACAAAAAAAATCGAAAAAACGGAAAAAAACTGAAAAAATCGGACCGAAAATTAAAAAAATTCATAATTTAAAATAAAAAAATAAAAAACCAAAAAAACCAAACAGGATCGAACCGAAAAAACTGGTTCGATTTTTCTCATTAAAAAAACCGATTTCGGTTTTATTTTTCCAAAAAATCGAACTGGACCAGTTCGGTTCGGTTTTGCAAAAAACTGGACTGAACCAGACCGTGCCCACCCCTAATGACATAGTTGCAAAGGATTTTAGATAGTGCTACGTATGTTCTAAAATGTTATATTTTCGATCTATTTTCATTGATGCGGGTCTGTAGATAAAAATATTATTTAATATAGATTGATGTATGTCTATATCTGGATGATCCAGATGATTAATCTTAGCAGATTATGAGTTTAGTGGAAGTTTGTATAGATATGCGAGTATTCAGTGAGGATTGAATACTGAACAAGCTCAATTAGGATCTTCAATAGACATCCTATAAAGCCATCAATGGATGATTATTTCGAGTTGAGTAGTATTTATGGTCCCTGGACCTGAGCACCATAGTGAGCTTATGAGTGATCCACCTACTTAGGTTCTACATATGTTAGAGACCTTTTATAGTCTGACCGCTGGGTGTCGATAGGTATGGTCCGATGCTCATGGAGTCCAGTGTATGTAGATATGGGATCTGTCAGCTCATATGGAAAGTTGTATATTCAAATACTCCAAGATTGTGTTCTAAAAAATCTTATGGCTATAAGTAACTGTTAAAGTGTGTGGGACCCACTAATACCTTGGTCCACCAGCTGGGTGATACCTCAGAGCCATTGGCATCCCAACACATAATTCTTAGGTTACCTGGGCCCCCAAGGATTCGAACCCTCACCCCCATCTCCATGGAGGTCTTTTAGGCCTTTAGAGGTTCGTCCTTGTACCCATCAGGCTGGCCAGGTAACTTGAGAATTGTGTGTTGGGATGTCAGTGACTTTGAGATATCATCTAGCTGATGGACCATGGTGTTGGTGGGTCTCACACACTCTAACAAAAAGGTTGACCTTTTTGATAGATTGTGGTGGGGCCTACCCTAACTCTTGGTGTCCACCAGTAGATCCCTAAGCTGGCGCCCCAACCACAGATGTATCACATGCGTGACCTCCCCCCCTCGAACTTGGGATCTCATCCTCTAGTGCCTTTCCAGTACGAGGGTGGTACTTATCGGGCTGGCCTGAGGATTTACTAGTGGACCCTAAAAGTTGGGGTTAGCCCCATCACAGTCTTTCAAAACGATAACCTGGGAAAAGTGTTTCCTGTGTGAGTAACAATATCGTAGAAATATTTGTGGATATTGTTTTTGTGATATTGTTTATGGAAATACGCATCTGGAGATAAATTCTAAGGTTGAGTATATAGAGACTTGACGGTGATGATCTATGTCTCAGCTTTTTCAGAATATAAATGATGGAGGGATTATATGAATATGAATTAACCTTAACTTATATAGTTCATCACACTATTTGGTTATTTTCATTATGTGTATGTTGGGCATCATTTATGGACTTATGGAAGAGTTTCATAAGATAAAACAGGTGTGAACCTAGGGAGTTTCGCTATATAGAGTGTATTCGTTATGCATTGAGGTAGCGCACTAAATTGAATAGGGTTTAAGTGTTAAGCCCGAAATCTCGACAAGTGGAACTTGCCACTTTATTCTTTCTATTAAATGTCATATGTCATGTCATTAATTTATAGTGGCATGATTTGTATTGGCCCATTTAATTATTCAGTGTTAATAGTTAATTTTAACCAAATAAAAGTGATATATGGAATTCAGCCTAGTTTAATCACGCTATTTGGTTATTTTCATTATGTGTGTATAGGGCATCGCTTATGGACTTACGAAAGAGTTTCATAAGATAAAATATGTGTGAACCTAAAACGTTTCGCTATATAGAGTGTATTCGTTGTGAACTGAGGTAGTACACTAAATTGAATAGGGTTTAAATTTTAAGCTCGAAATTTCGACAAGTGAGACTTGTCACTTTATTCTTTTTATTGAATGCCATATGTCATGTCATTAATTTATAATGGCATGATATGTGGCATGATTTGTATTGGCCTATTTAATTATTGAGTGTTAATAGTTAATTTTAACCAAATGAAAGTGATATAGGAAAACGGCCTAGTTATTTCATTAACCAAAAGGTGGCTAATGGCATGATTTCATCATGCTTACAATAAGCACTTGGTGAAGTAAATCTATTTGGCCTTGTCATACTTCTTAAGCTAAGTATGAGGTGGTATGTTTGTATAAGTTATAAAGCCACCAAATTATTTTTTATTCAACTATTTATTTGGCAAATAAAAATATAATTAGTCATGTTTTCCTTATAGTATGAGGTGGCTTTAAACTATTTAATTGAAATGTTCAAATGGCCACTCATTTTCTTATATATTTCGCGAACCTTTATTCATCAATTAAACAAAGTATGACAAAGAAATTTTTTATGCTTTATCATGCTTGGTTAATGTTTGACACCATATTCAATTTAATTGGTTCTTTGGGTGGCCAAGTTAACTATTTAAAGGGCTTCATTTCATTTGTTGGAAGCCAAGTGAAATACCAAGTTAAAGTAGTACAATTAGATAAAGTGCTGAGAGATAATATTGAAGCAAATATTGCTTGAATAAAAATATTTCGGTGAGAAAGAAGGCTATCATGCTAGTTCAAAGGATCTTACCGAGTCTTTGACTAGAATTGCATTAAAGCACGCTTTAAAAGTGAGTTTTCTTTTATCTCATTAATGTAATGAGGTTTATAATTAATTATGTATTTTATTCCATTGCGTATATTATACATGTGTGATGTGTAATTAAAAATAAAATGTACATAGTCACTTCACGCATATCACACTTTCACAAAATGGGCAACATAGTTCATAATTTGAAATCTTCTTTAGACAAAAAAATTGATCCGTAATCTTTCTAAAACCATTATTATTAATGGGTTTTACTCTAATTAAATAAGGTAAACGAATTTTGCATATAAAAAAAGTAAAATATTGAGTTTTATTCAATAAAACTCTAATAGACTAATTACTTACTTTGACATTGAGCCTTTTAGTTTTAAAAAGAATCTAAGTATTAAGAAGTATTTTATTAGGTTTGTGTTTATTCATTAGCCTAGTCACACATGCTTATCATATTTTAGTTAAATTTTTTTCTAAGTGAATTTTAGTCTAATAGTCTTTATATTTTGGGTCTTAGATAGTGCAACCCTATAACTATAACAAATTACAGCCTATGAATTAAGCTTTGTAAAGTGGCTTGGTTCACTTTTCTTACATGTTTGACATACCTAATCATGTGCATGTGTTTTGGACTTAGGTCTTGATTTTTGTACAACAACAAGTATGAAATTATTTAATAAAGTTTGGTTTCGTTCTTTTGTAAAAGAAAAAATGGTAATAAAATTCAACAAATAAAAATTGTTAGCAATTTTTATTTGTTGGATTTTAGCAATTTTATTTTTTATTTTTAATACTTTTGTAGATTAAAGAAAATTAGAGAGAAATAGGAGATATCTTGATAAAAAAAGAAAGAAGAAACTATTTAGAATTACAAAAATGGCTTTTTTGGCAAGGGGTTACGAAAATTCTTCAAAGTCTAAGTCAAATATTAGTTTGTTTTTTTAATTTTTTTTAAAAGGGGTTATTAATTTTAAAATTAAAGAAACAATCTTTCGAAATGAATGATTATGTAAATATACAAATTTTAAAAGTAAATATTGAATTATGTTTTTAAAAAAAAAAGAAAAAGAAAGAAATTTTTTGGACCACCGGTGGGTTGGGCCCTCAGCCCTTACCCTAGTCTGTGTCTACATGTTTAAATAAGTGTTGATTTAAGATAAGAGTAATGTTACACTTCTTAAATTATATTTTAAATTTTAAATTTTAAATGAGGTGTCAAGTAACTATTGAGTGAAAAAATAATGTAATAAATAATTTTAAAAATTAATCATCTAATAATTATTTGACACCACATTTAAAATCTAAATTTAAGATGTGTAACATTATTGTTTAAGATAAAGTCACTTTATTATGCTTCAAGAAAAAAAAAGTTACTTTGTTAAAATGGTTTGTTTTAATTTTTTTCATCTAATTATATTTCAAGAAATTGATAATAAGCAATTTGTTTTTTCCTGTAGAATCTTCACTAATTTTTGTGTCATTCACAAAGGCATCTCAGTGAATTATACATATTTACAAAGAAAATCAATTGAAATGGAGGCATTAATAAAAATGTATTAGTTTAATTAAGTGGTATTATGGTTAGTGTTTTGAAATGACCAGTTTCAAATTCTCATGTAATTCGGAACAAGTTCTTAAATATTTCTCCATAAAAAACGATCTAGTTATCAAAGTCGATATTTTTTTTTAACAATCTGATAATGTTTCCTTGCCTATTTTGTTTTATCCACTTGTAATGTTTAGCTTATCACACAACAACAAATAATAATCCAAAACTTTTAACTAATTATTCTTTATTATTGATACAAACAATATTTATTTTTTACAAATTAAATATTATTATATCAATACCCCAAATTATATATCTAAGGTCGAATATATAAGGTTAAATAATTATCATCTAATAAATTTTATTACAACTATATAAATATATCAATTCAAAAATAATGACTTCTCATACTATCATCTGACTTAAATTTTATTGAGCTTATTAGTTCTTGCAATCTTTTAAGGAAAAAAAAATATAATAAAAAAAGAGTGAGTTAATTGACTCAATAAATAGATGTAGTTCAAAATTTAAAATAATTTTTTAAAACATATAATAAACACATAAATATATAATTTTCATAAATAACATTTTTCTTACTATTCTTTATGTAAAAATAAATGGCATAAACTGATCTTTAATTAAAACGTATAAAGTCACTACATAAATCACTTACCATAAAAATGCATTTCTTAATCTATGTATAAATAATGACTGAATCACAAATAATATAAACTATCATAAAATTGTATACCAATATCTTAATTCTATTGTCATCTCTTATTGGTTAAACATAGTCAAACACATTTGGTATTTAAAATATCATATACTATTATTTATGTAGAAAGCCACACTAAACTAATACCAAGAGAAAACCTCATCATAACTAAAATGTCCATCAGGCAGAACATTGAACGCATTCATCTCATATTTTTGTCTTACGTATGCATAGAGTAAACCGACTCCCAAAGAGCAAGGCATCAATACACACAACCCAAAACCTATGCGTGTATAAACTAGTCCCAAAGCCTTAAATATTATATTTTTATCTGAAAAATGGAGGATACAACCTAATGGTTTCAAAACTATTTCCTTTATACAACATATACTTATAATATTTTATTATATCATATCTCATACTCTTTAAATCTCAAACTACTTAAAAATATCATTACTGTTGATATATAAAAAATGCTATCTCAAGTATAAACATACATAAGCCAAAACTATAATATGAATGTTTTATCTATAATATAAAATAAATCATTTCATAAAGTAAAACATAATTCAAGATAAATGGTTATCAAAGAAAAATATACATATTTTTAGCTATAAAAACTATGTTCATTATGCTTTAAAATATATTTTTCTAAAATCAAGAAGTAGAAATCATAAAAATAGTTTATATATCTACTCACAAAACTCTTTGTGCATTTATCTAATTCACGTGATGCCTCTCTTGCACAATAGGGTTTTGACTTGTGAGTTTGAGGGAAATTTTGCGTTCCTTGACTCAAATCATAAAGCTTATCTCTTTGGTGTCTTAAAATAATTAAGCAATATAAATCCAAAGGATCATTATTAATCTAAATTGGAGTTTTCCAAATTATTTGGATTTTGACCAATATTATTCATCCAATTTTTCTTATGCAACAAACAAAGTCCATTCACCATGGAATCAGATTGTATTACTTTTAAGATATAAATAATTATCAAATCAAGTAGATTTTATTTCCTTCAAAATTTAAGTCATAACCATTCTTAAAACTAAGTCCTTAACTTGATCAAGTCAGAACATTCATTGAGCAGCTTTTGGTATTTAAATTTTATAAAATTATATACTTATTCAATAATTATGAAATTATTTCAGAATTACTTATGACACATATCTTAGTTTATAATAAATTATTCAAGGGTGAATTTGTAGAGGACATATTCTAAAATAATTTTATTTCAAAACTTTCTAAATTTGTCAAATAAAATACTACACTAAGACCACTGTATAAAACTATAACGATTTGAAATCAGTGATTTAAATGTCCAAATTTGGATATGTTATACTAGATATATAAATTTATTATTTTTCAGAAACTCATAATTTTAAAAGATCATTTGATAGATCAAAATTAATTCGTCATTTGACCCTTCCGCAGAATTTGATAATTCTCAAATTTTTAGAGTTATCTTCGAAAAATCACTAAAAATCGAGTTTGTGGAGTTTTTCAATGATTGCAGGTTCTAAATGTTCCTTAGAATGTCTAATTTCATGGGTTACAAAATTAGATCCAACATAAAAACACAATATTTTATAAAATCACGACCTAAGCCACTATCATACATAAATTCTGCAGATATATTATGATTTTTCCTCTATTTCATATAATCATCCTTCATAGTCAATAATATATCTCATGATATCATCTTCAAATCGTCAATTTATCAAGTTTTTTAAAGTCATACACTATTACAAAATTAGTTATTATTGACACTAAAATAGCGTCAGTGAATGGTTTCACTGACACTAAAAAATAGTGTTAGTGTTGCTCTAGTAAGAAATTTATTAACACTAAGTTAAGTGTCAGTGAATCACTAATATTATGGTATTAGGGAATCCTTAACACTATGATATCAGTGAATTCCTGACACAATAGTGTCAGTGATTATTGACATTTATTTTAGTGTTAGTAAATTTCTAATACTATAGTATCAAAAATTAGAATAACTTATTTGATTAAAATTATTTTTTTTATAATTTAAAATCTAAATAATTGGACTAGAATTTATATATAAATACAATATTTAAATAAATATAAAATATTTAAGTAACATAAAACTACATTTAACAACCATAATGGTTAAGATGTTACAAAGTGTCAATCATGATGTGTAACAAAAATATTCCAATGTTTGAAGATTAAACACGTAACTGTCAAAGAAGATTAAACACGTACAAAATTAGATCCAAAATAAAAACACAATATTTTATAAAATCACGACCTAAGCCACTATCATACATAAATTCTGCAAATATATTATGATTTTTTCTCTATTTCATATAATCATCCATCATAGTCGATAATATATCTCATGATATCATCATCAAATCGTCAATTTATCAAGTTTTCAAAAGTCATACACTACTACAAAATTAGTCATCATTGACATTAAAATAGCGTTAGTGAATGGTTTCATTGACACTAAAAAATAGTGTTAGTGTTGCTCCAGTAAGAAATTTACTAACACTAAGTTAAGTGTCAGTGAATCACTAATATTATGGTATCAGAGAATCCTTAACACTATGATATCAGTGTATTCCTGACACAATAGTGTCAATGATTCATTGACACTTATTTTAGTGTTAGTAAATTTCTAATATTATAGTATTAAAAGTTAGAATAAATTATTTGATTAAAATTATTTTTTTTTATAATTTGAAATCTGAATAATTGGACTAGAATTTATATATAAATACCATATTTAAATAAATATAAAATATTTAAGTAACATAAAACTACATTTAACAACCATAATAGTTAAGATGTTACAAAATGTCAATCATGATGTGTAACAAAAATATTCCAATGTTTGAAGATTAAACACGTAACTGTCAAAGAAGATTAAACACGTACAAAATTAGATCCAAAATAAAAACATAATATTTTATAAAATCACGACCTAAGCCACTATCATACATAAATTTTGCAGATATATTATGATTTTTCCTCTATTTTATATAATCATCCTTCATAGTCAATAATATATCTCATGATATCATCATCAAATCGTCAATTTATCAAGTTTTCAAAAGTCATACACTACTACAAAATTAGTCATTGTTGACACTAAAATAGCGTTAGTGAATAGTTTCACTGACACTAAAAAATAGTGTTAGTGTTGCTCCAGTAAGAAATTTACTAACACTAAGTTAAGCGTCAGTGAATCACTAATATTATGGTATTAGAGAATCCTTAACACTATGATATCAGTAAATTTCTGACACAATAGTATCAATGATTCATTGACACTTATTTTAGTGTTAGTAAATTTTTAATATTATAATATTAAAAGTTAGAATAAATTATTTGATTAAAATTATTTTTTTTATAATTTAAAATTTGAGTAATTGGACTAGAATTTATATATAAATACCATATTTAAATAAATATAAAATATTTAAGTAACATAAAACTACATTTAACAACTATAATGGTTAAGATGTTACAAAGTGTCAATCATGATGTGTAACAAAAATATTCCAATATTTGAAAATTAAACACGTAACTGTCAAAGAAGAGTGTTAAAAAAGAGTTGCACAAACTAACACTTCATTAAAAGACTTAAAAATCTACCCACATATAACTTTACGGCAATTGAACAAAATAATCTTCCACATTCACTTCTATGAAAAGAAAAAAAATGAGTAAATTTAGAAAAAGTTAAACAATTTACTTATCTTAAAAATTTTATGATACTAAACAACTTTAAGTGTAAATGATTTTAACGAAAAATAACTTGTTTTTATTACTATAAAAATAACATTTATTAACGCTAATTTCACCATTAAAAAAGAACATTTATTGCTTCTAAATTAGCATAAGTGAATTGTTTCATTAACATTATTTTATAGTATCAATGTTGCTTGAATCAGAAATTTATTAATACTACTTTTAGTATCAATAAATCACTTATACAATGATATCAATAAATTTCTAATGTCATAATATCAGTAAATCACTGACACTATAGTAACAAAAATTGATTATTTTTTTTTAATAAAATTTTTAATGTTATATTTGAAACTTATAATTTGTATTTAATTAAAATTTGAAGATAAACTCACATAAATTTACAACAATAATAAAAAATTTATTAAACCAAAATTGGAATTACAAATTTATTGAAAGAAATTCTAATAAATAGACTAAGTTTTTTTTTAAAAAATAAATTGTAAAGAGTATAATAACTCAATCAACCGTAAAACATAAAGTTTTATCACACTACAACTAAGCTTCTACTAAGAATTCCAATTCCTTACAAAGCATTTCACATGTCAGCAATTCTTCCACGAGTCTCCTGTTTAGTATCATTAAATCAAATCTCATGGCTGCTACTGCTTGTGCTGTCAACTGCTGGTGGTGGTGGTGGTGGTGCCACTGGTGGCTGTTGCATCTGCTTAACTGCTGGTAGGTTTCCCAGTGTTTCATCAGTCCAGCAGGCACCCCCCTTGCAGACTGATATGCATCTACTTAACTGCTGCAAGTAAAGAAATGGTAAAAATATACGAAGGGACAAATTTCAAACTTATAAATAAAGGAAATGACGCTCCTCTAACTGGAATGTAGAATATGCAGGATTTTGCTTATTGCAATCAATTATGTAGAATGAGTGAAAGAAAGCAATACCTGATGCCTTTGACCGATATATGCACAAATAAGTTTGAACTATATTGACTGTGATGCAAAGAGAAGATTATACCCTGCAATTCTTTGCTCATTTCATCATCAGATATAAGTACCTTTCATCAAAATACATAAGCTTAACAAAAATTAAACATAAACAAAAGCAACCCATTATCTAGCAAATTTGAATCTGTGAAACAGTATAAGCCTAAACCCTCTGCCTCTCAGTAATTATTTGTAGACCTCATTTCAGCTCAGAATCATTACTTCTCTCAACCAATGGAACTGAGAAAATCATCACAAAACAAATCATACTTTAAATCTTCGAAGTTCACATAATCCTTGAACCTGTATTTAGTGAATTATTAAAAACCAAATCATACAGTATGCCACCTGAGGTTACTGATGATAATAGTGACAGAAATTCTAAAAACATACAATATGTTCAAAACAATATTGATAAACCATATGAATACTTAAAGCAAAAAATATTGATGATAATGTAATGTGAAACACAAGTGTTACTTCCATCATAATAGCCTCACAAAAAAGACTATAAGAGATGCAGACACCCATAATTCAGTAGATATATGAGCATGCAACTTTGTTTTCCCGTCATTGACGATTATTGGCCTACTCCCTTATACAGAATGGTATTACATGTTACCTAGCATAATGCCCAAATTGCTGGCAACTGTAAGATAATTTTGAATAGTCACAAGCTGATTGATTCATTGGCTTCTCATAACCTATGTATTTCAATATAGTTTCTGTACAAAACAGAAAAAATAAGGAGCAGTTTTGCAAGGCTATTAGCAAATGTACAGTACATACACATAAGTGAGAAACAGCTAGTAGAAAAGCCAAAGTCAATGTCTAAACAGAGAATCCCATCAATTTCAATTAAGTAAACTAGAGCATTCAGCTACCTTATCATATTTTTTGCCAGCTCATTGATACTTCCCATTCTTAAATAGCAAATTGCCTTCTTCCTTCTTTCTTCTAGCCCCCTCAATCTTCTCCTAGCTATTCATCTCCCATGGCACTCTCCTTTTTATCAGAGAAAACAAGTAGTGGGCAAACACTTCAATTAGAAAATCCAGATTTGGAGTCCAAAAACTTTGTTGTAGCAAGTAAATGAAGCAAATGCTAACATGCTTTAAGATAGTATACCCTAAACATATACTATGGTCATAAGCTTACACAAATTTCTTCAAAAGTCCAAAAGAAATCACAAATTACTTCTAAATAGCTACAAAAATAGTATAAAATTATATTATTCCTATAAATTTGAGAAAAATAGTTTATCAATGACATAGAACATATCAGATCTTTCTTTTTTCAATCAGAATTTGACATGTAAGCTTTGCATTTATAATGAAAAACTTGGACCATCTTGTTTTATATTTATTGATTTTCCAATACACCTAACAGACATAGAGATTTCAAAGACAAATTCGGAGGAGAGAAAGAACACAAACATTGAGGCTTATTCCTTCTACAGGAAAGAAATGCAAACTCATATTCATGGAAATGATGAAGATAGCATTGCTTAAACAGTCACACATTAACTGATCAAATTCCATTTATGGAATAGAAGAACTAGAAACAGAATGTGCATCTAGTTAGTATCATATGATCAGTTTACAATGAAACAGAAGCAAACTCATTAACATACATTTAAACATAATGGATTGATTCCATTCCACGGGGCTCCTAACAGTCCCTTAAGTATCAAAAAGTATGCTATGCTACTTATTCAAGTCAGCTGCCCAGGCCAATTAAATATCCCAATAACAAATTGATGCAGGACAAGCGTTGATGGGTCGTGATTTCGTTCACGAAGACGAAAGGTGTTGATATCGTTCAACAAAAACGCAAATTGAAATTGGTAGAATACCAATTCAAAAGTAAAGTTGCTTAATACTTGAGTTTTTAAAATTACAAAGCTTCAATGCTTTCCCCTCATCTCTCATGTATTTATAGAGACCTATTGGGATTTCTAGCATTTATTACAACAATTAATGACAACTGGCAACTACTAACTATCAACCACTACCAATAACTAAGGTATTTAGATACCAGCATTTATTACAAGACAATTAATGCAAACTACCAACAACTACCAATACTGAATTTTACTTTAAGATTAATTATCAAACAATTAACCACACTAATAAATGTAGTTGAAGGCTCTTGAAAGTTTCTCATCACATGGGCTGCTGCTGGCAATTTGAATTGCTAACAATGCAATGTCCATTAATGAAATATCTATTATGTTCCCCATCACAAATGCAAACAAGAGTGAAATTATAATTTATTAGTTTTTTCTTTTATTTTTTAAAAAATTTTTGCATCACACAAATGATGAACACAACACCAGTATCACAAATTCACTATCTCAACAATAACTTCTCCATTATAACTACCATCACATAACTAAAAACATATTACTACCAATATACCATCTTCATCATCAGAAACCACACCACAAAAATTACAGCAACACAGCCATTATCACACCACATAACCACCATTATCGCTATAACCAAATAGTTAACATGAAGCACCACCTCACTTTTGCTATACATTTTTTGTTTCAAAATTTTAATATAAAATTATCAAGTGATACCGAGTTTTTTCAAATGTCAGTTGTGATTCCATCAACTACTTAGACATTTCAAAATACAACTCCATGATTATAGCCTTTGAATATAAATATTAACAAGTTCAGCTCCTAAACATCTGCTGCCTAGACTAATTAGTTTTATCAATCAAAACACTAACTCAGGTGAATTTTATCACTGGTTTGGTAGCAAAAACCTCATAAAATAAAGGACTATAGTTTCTAATTTCTTTTCATTTTTTTCCATTTCATTTCCTTGATTACAACGACAACAAAACAGTTTCTGCAAATATTAACTAAAAAATTCTGAAAAAAGGGGAAAAAGTTTTAAAAAAAAAAGCACAATTGATTCCCTTCACTCCAAACAAATAGGAAAAACATAATAATTCATTAAAAAAAATTCAAATAGAGAATAATTTTGACCTCTATGAAATTTTAAAAAATGAGATAGAAACGCTTCATTGACAATTAGAGCCCAAGAGCAAAGATCGATCTGCATTTCAACAATGCAACATATTAATTAACCGATTATGCAAAAAAAAAAATATCGAATGATTCAAGAATTTGTAACTACAAACAACAAATATGAGAGAAACATCAATTAATTTTCAAAACATTTAACAGAATATACCTCAGTTTCGAATATCGTGATCCACGAAAATTCAAAATTCAACCTTAAGTTTTGAGTCAAAAACGAAAAACAACTTTACATGTTTGTGCATCTCCTATTTGACGATAGTGATGATGATGACGTTGTTGATTTTGTTGACTGCTCTGAATCAAACTGAGAACTGGAGCGAGTCGGCGTGGGTTCCCGTGTTGACCCGGCCGACGGAGGCGAGCTTCTGGTTGATCAAGATTAGGGTCTGGATCCGGTTCGTGAAGATGAGCTTAGGAATTGACAAGAGGGTGTGCTCGAAGGGCTCCTGCCGCGGGTGGATTGTATCGCTCTTTTTATTTCCAATTTTAACAAAAATAAAAGAAAACAAACTAAATTTTGAGAGAGAGTAAGTGTGAGTTAGTTTCTTTTTAGAGAAATGGGGGAAGTGTCAGCACGCCGGGGGCTGCTGTTAGGGAAATTGAGAAGAAGAGGACGACTTGACAAAATAGGCCGGGGGCGTTATGAACGTGGCTCAGCGATTGAAGAGAGAAGAATTTAGGCGTCGAATAATTTTGGCTAATTGCCCGAGGGCCGGGCTTAATTTTTTGGGAAAATTTCACAAATAACCCCTTTATTTTTTTATTATAATATTTTAACTAAATTAAAATTAAATATATTTTATTAATTAAAATTTTACATTTTGGACACATTTGCCCATATATCGTTATTCTCACTTGAAAATCACCAAAAATTATCAAAAATTATTAGATAAAAAATTTTGAAGTTATCACTGCATAGATCGGAGTTTATACAACATATTTCTCACTTCAAACAAAGAAAATGGCCGAATTTTGATGAGTTTTGTTTAACTTTTAAAAAATTTAAATTTATTTATAAAATTGTTAAAATTTGTATTTAAAGCTAGCAATGGATGAAATTATTGAATTCTATGTAAAAAATGGGTTTGAATGGTGTAAGAAACGTTGAAAATTGGCAAAACAACGTAATTTTTGGGTCATATTCGCGATGCAAACGACGGTCGGAGCGGCGGCGGCCACCGTTGTCAATCTTGGGGCCATCTCAGGCCCGAGATGGCCCCGCGATGCGCGTTTAACAGGCGCATCGCGTGCAGCATCGCGAACGTCCGCGATGCCGCACTGTTTGCCACGTGGCGCCTGTATAAGATGCCATATGGCGTGAATTTTTTTGAATTTGGTTTTTTTGAATTAATTAAATTTAATTAAATATATTAATAAAATTACATTAATAGAATTTAGATAAATGTAATTTTATTTAAATTAAATAAAGGAAAATTTTTTATAAATTCTATTTAGAAGGAATTGATCTAATAGATGGGAAAATTTGCTTTAATGACTCATTAATTTTGGTTTGTAACATTTTTTATTATTATTATGAGTACCTTACGTAATTATAATTATATATGATTATTTTGATTTTAATATATAATTAATGTTGATTAATATTAATAGTTAATAATTAATTATTAAGTTTGGTTTGATTTTATTATAATATATTGATTAATATGTTAGTAATTAATTATTTTAATGTATTATGATTTTTATGTATGTTAAATTAATTATTTTTGTAAATAATATTTCTCTGATTATTATTTTTCTTAATATTAATGTATTTTATTTATTTTATTTATTGTTACAGAAAAGAGAACGTATCGAAAGAATATAGAATTTCAGAGCATATATTTTTTCGTGCATCAGTGACGGTTTATGCTAAGATGTGGGGTCTAAATTGTATTAAAGATAAACTGACAACAAATCAGAAAATATTATTTAGGCAAACGTGTATAGGGCATTTCTTAGATATGTCAAAGTTGACATTCTCTGGTATTTTGGTGCACAAGTTATTGTTGCGTGAGGTGCATACCTTTAATTTAGAAGATGAGATGTGGTTTTATATAGGGAGGAAACGCATTTGTTTTAGCCGGCAGGAGTTTGTACTAATCACTGGACTACAAATGCGATATTACCCTCCCGCCCAGCAGCTGCATAGAAAATTTGGCATTCAATTATGGGATACATATTTTTCTAGGGTAAAGAAATTATCTTACATATTTCTTGATCAATGGTACGCACGTCTAAATTTAGAGAAAATGGACGATGCAGATGCAGTACAGTTGAGTTTATTTTATTTTGTGCATCGTGTTTTGATTCCACGTGCGAGCGTAGTGGAATTCAAAATTTTGTTCTATATTTAGTGGATGACCTTGATGAGTTTAATAAGTATTCATGGGACAATATTGCATGGACCGTGCTTCATAACTCACTTAAGAAGGCTGTATTCCAAAAACTTGAGAAAATAAAAAGGAAAGGGTTTGCACAGAAGAAGTTTGAGAGTTACAACATGTATGGCTTTTCGAACGCATTTCTGGTACGCCATAATTTTCTTATACTTAGCTTTTTGATCTTAATTATATATTTTGTTTGTATACGTCGAACTTATATTTTAAAAATAATTATATTAGGTATGGATTTTCGAGGCAATTCTAGTGTGCGGAGAGATTTTTAGTTATCATAATGGTGATCGCTTCCCTCGTATTTTGAATTGGACGACTCGAGGGACTTCATTGTTCGATGAGGTTCAGGATACAATATTAGAAAAGGATTTGGTATGTGTTGATATGAATGAAAAATATATATATTGGTTTATAACTTTTATTTTGTTTTAAGCGTAACTTAATATGGTTGGTTGATTTATAGGTTCTTTCGGTACATCGTAAATTAGTACCAAAAGACCATGAGAAGAGAGAGGCAATTGTGCGCCTAGTTAGACGTGTAGGCATTCCAAGCGGAAGTTATAGTGGGGACTTACCAAATATGTCTGATTTCAGCGAGAGCAAGCGCCCCAGGACCTATGCCCATTTTAGCGACCCTAACGATGATGTTATGGATGTGGAGGGGGGTGGATATGAATGGACAAACCCACAAATGTCAGCACCAGTGGCAGGAGCAACGGTATATTACTTATTTATGTGATTAACTAAAGAGAAATTTTAATATATTTCTAATATTTCTAAATAAGTCATTAACTATGGTTATGTTTCTTGTAGTTTGAACACAGTGCATTTGCAGACCATGGCGTAACACATCAGATTGAGCAGTTGCGGGAGGAGATGATTAAGAGATTTGAGCATACTGAAGCTGCGCAAGCTGCACTTCTACAAAGAATAGACAAGGATAGAGATGAAATTTTAACAAATGTTAATCAACTCCGGACCGATCTTACACAGCAGATGCAGCAAATGATTATGTGGTTTAGGCAGTCATGCTCATTCCAACAGAACGAAAGCCATAATATGGTAAGCAAAATAAATTTTAAACGCAATTATTTTTTCGTTACCTTAATTGCAGTTTTATTTATTTTAATATATACATATATTGTAGTTTGGAGAGAACACACCAACAGGCTGTCAATATGATTTTCAGAGCCCAGCTACTGGTCATGATATATTGCCCCAGCCACTGATTGAGAGTCCTGCAAGTGTTGAGATCTTGCCTGCCCCGTAAGGGAGTAAGTCAATTTGGGAGACAGTATAGGCCTGCATGGTATTTGTACACCCCATATACAAATTCATTTCCACAAAGGATACACGAGAAGAAGAAATTTGAAATTGAAGTATAACCTCAAGCAGACATGAATCCATTGCAGCAGATAGACTCGACTATCATGGTTGAGTTTCAAGCTTGGATGGACAAGGATGAGGGTGTAGTCAGCTTACCTGGACTAGACGCTAACCCAGCATGGTTTCAGGAATTGCTACACAGCTGGTTGAATGACTTTGTAAGTAAATTATTGAATAATTATCTCATTTTATTTTTTTCTAAATTTACATACTCACTTGACGGTTATTGTTTCTAAATGCAGCATATTAATGAGTATTTGAAGGTGATTCAGCTTAGACAATACGGTTGCACTAATGCATTGCCTCAATTGTCCACTTCTGTGGATTTGTACTTCTTTGTGAGTGATGAATTAAATTATTTATATTTTATTATTTTAATTTTATTGATTATTCGATGACCCTGCATTTGTAGGAGTCTTTTAGACTCCTTTATGAGCAGCACAAAAATGACATGACTAGCATTGTATGGAGTGATGAAGTGATGGCATATGCTCAAGGCGCTAAAGAAGATTTACTCGGTGCACGTATGTGGATTGAGGTTGATAAGGTAAATGTTGTTATTTTTGTTTATAACTTGTAGTACTATTTTGTGTAAATGTTGTTATTTTTGTTTATAACTTGTAGTACTATTTCTAAGACTTATTTGAATTTTATGTAGGTTTATATTCCTGTCAACTACAATCAACAACATTGGGTAACGGCTGAGGTGGACATCTTGCATCGGCAAATATTGATCTACGATTCTAGCATCAAGGGATTTGCCGATGGCGTGATTGAGAATCATGTCCTGCCATTAGCTATGTTGTTACCCCGTTACCTAGATGCTTGTAGATTATATGAGCAATGACAAATTATACCTGACTTAACCCCTTTTCATGTAATTAGATTAAAGGATGGAGTGCTACAACAGACAGTGAATAGTAGAGATTGTGGGGTTTATGTTTGTATGTTTATAGAGTTTTTGATGTGTTGTCATCCCCTAGATTTTGGTCCTAAGCATGGGTCATTTTTTAGGACCAAAATGACAACTGACTTATGGAAATGTGCAAAAAAGTAGTGAAAGAAAATTAACTTTTGTATGTTTATAAAGTTTTTTTTATGTATTTTATACATAAAAATTGTAAATTGTAAAATGATGTTGATTGATTTGGGTAGGGACGGGAGGTCCCCTTTACAGCTAAGAGATGTGAGAAATATTTGAAGTGTATTTTCTGCAGGTTTATGAAATATAGATTTTGAGAAAAAATAGGGGAAACTCTGTCCGTTTTAATCCAGGAATTTTAGAAAATAAAATAAAATTTCCATATTTATAAGAATATAATAAACTTATCAATTAAACGCAATTGTAAAAAAAAATACAAATTAACTAGTCAAATAAAGCCCATAACTACATGACTTTAAAATATAAATATAACTCATAAAGAACACATCAACTACCATGTAATGGAATTGGGTTTCGACAAGTTTATCGATTCTGTCCATGCTGCTTACAGCGACTGCATACATTTTTCGTGGGAGCCTTACATTGCGATAGAATTCAATTCTTCCGACGTCTTCCTGATTGCCGACGTACTATAGGAGGCTGGATGTCAGCAGCTCTCAACTCCTCTGGAACAATCCAATCTAACGGATGACCAACCAGATTTACTGGTTCACTGTATGCAAGCAACAAACACTCAGTCGTGTAATATCGCGAACAAAGAGTCTGGTACTGGAATCTGACCTGCCTGCTTACTGCAAGTGCATGAGGACACGGTAGTTGCCGCATATCAAACTTTTGACAACTACATGACTTCCCTGGGATGTCCACTATTCTATTTCTTTTTTCGTCCTTAACAACAAAACGAGATTGATCTATTACATGCACTGTCATGCGAGCGGAATCATCATTGTGCTTCCAAATCTTGTCATGGGCCTAAGTGGTCAAGAAGTTTGACATATTTTTTACAGCCTCACGTCTCTCAACAAACCATTTTTGCATTAACTCTCGGATCCACTCAATTAAGGCAGTCACCGTCATGGCACGTGCATCCTTCGCAACAGCGTTAATGCTCTCTGCAATGTTGGTGGTCATGATGTCATATCTTCTGAATGCTCCCATTGATCGAGCCCATTTTGAAAAACCAACCTCCTCCTCCAAGTATCTCGTTGCCTCCGGTTTCATTTCTTGCATCTTATATATTTCCCTTTGAAAGTCAGCTGTGCGATACGCCTTGGCAGCAACAAAATAGGAGGCTAAGTATCCCCCTCCTTTTGTTGTATGCGATGGTATCTTATATCGTGCTACCAAATTACACTTCAAGTGATGAATGCATACACCATGATATACATTAGGAAATACCTCTTTAATGGCCTTCTCGATACTAGCATGTCGATCAGATATAAATACAAGGTTCGCAAGATCGCCAATAACTCCTCGGAGTTTTTCCATAAATCACTTCCATGAAGCATCATTTTCAGAGTCAGCAATACCTCATGCAAGTGGAAAAATCTGGTTGTTTCCATCCTTGCAAACAGCCACAAACATTGTTCCCAAGTATGCATTTTTTAAAAATGTACCATTAACTACAATAACCAGTCGGATGGAAGACTGGAACCCTCTAATACATGGTCCAAGAGCCATGACGAAATATTTAAAGTGCTTGCAATCGTCAATCTCCAAATGCGTGACTGTACCAGGGTTCTGTTGTTCCAATATATGACAGTATGCAGGAAGTAATTTATATGAACCCTCTGGAGTACCACGTATCAACACCAATGCATGTCCTTAGACCACCAAGCAGTAAGGTAAGTTAAGTCCACACCAAACTCCTCACGTATGTCTGCTTGGATTTCCTTCGGTCTATAAAGTCGACTCGCAAATGCAAACTTATTTTTTATAAATTTGCTAATAATCCGAGACTTTGCTTGTCGATGACCATCGCGCAATCGATCTAATTGGCACACGTGACTTGAATCAATTCTGCGCACAATAAAATGTTTCCTTGCATCTGTCGACACTGCAAGTAATCGCCATCGACATCTATCATCATCACATTTGATCTCAAAATGATCTTTTGTCGACCTTGACACTTTAAAGCTCCAATTACCTTTAAGTGCTACCATACTAATAGCCTGGTAAAGTTCGCCTTTGCTATTAAACAACTTTCCTACAAACACATCGTCAATTCTACTACTCGATATCTTATCTGAAATGCTCAAGTCTGATGGTGGTATTGGAGGTATAAACGCAAAGGGGTTTTCCGCTTCACAAAAATCTATTCTTCTAGCTTCAACATTTAGGGAGCTTGTCGAAACATAACAACGTCCGCTTTCTGCTAAATCATCCCTTTCTAAATTATCAACATTTCTAACATCATCATAGTCCCCTTCTACATCCCCAACATTTTCAATGTCATCACAAGCGTAATGTGTATAGGCTGGGTCTTCATTAAAGGGTATAGGAGAAACATTGTGATACTCGTTCGTTGTGTTTGCAGGAACCACTGCTGGAACTGATAGAGATGTATGGCTCACTTGGTTGCTACCGCTAGCTGACATAAAATGAGCATGAATTGATGGTGGATTTTGATTAAGGGGCTGTACATTATCTTCATAAACAGGAGCTCTAGGATCCACTGTTACACATAAAGGACAGTACGATCTTCTATTGGCGCTTAAAAAAAACCGAATATCATTGTCATTTCTAATCTCAATAGGCTTTAGGTTATACCTTGTCGCATCAATTTTGATTTTCAAAGTCACCTTACACTTCACATTGTCGACTCCCAACGTATAACATACTGCATTTAAAAGATCTTCACAATTAATATCTTTCGGAACCGAAATTCCAAAATTACTATAATCAACATAACTTTCTTCCCTGTCACTAGAACTCTCCCACTTTCCTCCAAAACAAATAACTATCGCATCACACTCCATATGACCTGAAAAAACAAAAAAGAAAATTAGGAAAAGTTCACAAATGGAAAAATTAGTAAAATTATGTAAAAAGATAAAATATTTAAAAATAAAAAAATACGCATCGCGGGGGCGTCTCAAACCCGAGATGCACACAATGTGCGTGTCGCGGGGCCATATTGGGCCCGCGGTGCGCACAATATGCGCATCTCGGGGCACATCTCGGGCCTGAGATGTGCCCCGCGATGCCTAAATTGACGCGGCTGCACCGACCGCCATCTGGTTTTCGCCAAACACACTCCAAAACCTATTTTTGGCCGGATTTCAACGCCGTTTATACCATTCTAACTCATTTAGTTCGTTAATAACAACTACTTTTAACTTTAAATGTAAATTTTATCTAATTTCTAACAAAATTTAGAAATTTATCGGAGCTATTTCTTTGATTTGATTCGAAGTGATCCTCAGCAACACTTTAATTTTTACAATAACAACTTCAAAAATATTCGGTCATCAATAAACTTTGTTCAATATATCTTTAAAGTTTCAAAGAAGTTATAAATTTGATATAAGGATAAATGTGTCCAAAAATAAGTTATTTGGCTAATAAAGTATAACCATTTTATATTTGGTTAAAAAAGAATAATGAAATAATTAAAAGGCTATTTGTGAACTTTTCCCTAATTTTTTTAATATCAAAATATTTTTAAATTGTTTTTTAAATGAAGTTCGGTTATAATTTAAAAAAAAATTAAAAGTTAAAAAAGTTATTTTTTTAAATTTTATATTTTCAAAAATAAAATTTTTAAGTTTTTTTAATATTTATATAATGTCACGTATATTTTAATTATATTTTTATATTATATTTTTAATAAAAATAAACTTAATTTAATTAACATAATTTAATATTTTTTAAAAGTCATTATATCTTTAATTCTCTGTAATTCTACAACTATTATATTTTTATAAAAATTTACTAAAATTTATTATTTATTATTATTTTTAAATAAAAAGAAGTATTATTTTATTTTTAATTTTTGTATAAAATATAATAATTTATATTAATTTGTTAATTATTATGTATTGATTTTACTTAATTATTATTTTTTAATAAATTAAATTTGAAAAAATACTTGACAAATTTAAATTTATATAAAAAATATCAAAATATTTAGAATTTGAATATAAATTTTATGAAGTGTCTTTTTTGATAATTTAATAATATATAAACACTTTTAATAATGTATAACTAAACGATTTAATACTTTAAAAGAGTTTTTTTAATTAACAACCAAATGGCCAATAGCTTTTTCTTAAAAGCTCTACTTTGAAAAGTTTTACTTTTAAAAGGTCTATTTGTAAAAGTTCAACTAAACGAGCTATAAATTATGAAAGTCAATTGCAAAGTGAGTGAAATGGTAGAAGAAGTAGGGATTTTGTATACATTAAACGCCCTAAACGATGTCATTTGAGACTTGTTAATTTTTAACCCAAAACGATATCGTTCTAGGGGTTATATTACTTTTTATTAATTTAAATTATTTTAATAAAATAATTTTTTGATATCATGATATCAATAATTTATTAACACTTCATATTTTTAATACTATAGTATTAATAATTTACTGACACATCTTTGACACCAATTAAAAAAATGTCAATCACATAATGTTAATGAAAATCCCTTTTTATAGTAGTATTTAAATTTTTTGTAATTAAATCTATAACATATATTGCCCATTTATTATGGACGGAACTAATAAATTTGTTGCAATTAGACTTACCTATTTTGTGCCAATTGTATAATAGAAGTTTATAATAATAATTTAAACTAAAAAAAATCCTTACTTTCTGAAACTAATCAATTACCAAAAATCAACCGTATGCTTTGGTAAATATATTTTGAGGGTGTCCACAACTCATATTTTTCATCACCTTGGTCTCACTCAGGTTCCATATCGCAGTAAATATTTGGATCTTCCTTTTGTCTCTAGTAAGAATAAGCAAAATCTTTTTGGCGCTATTATAGAAAGAGTGGAATAAATTAAGGGGTTGGAAGATGCATCTTTTTTCTGCTAGTGGTTGGGAGGTACTTATTAAAACTGTGATCCAAGCAATTTCGACTTATGTTATGAATCTGTTCCAGCTTCCTAAGAGTCTTATTAAGGAAATCCACAAACTTTATGTTAGATTTTTTTGGGGTGGTGATGACAAAAAGAGAAAAGTTCACTGGTGCTCCTGGGAAATGCTATGTTGACACAAAAAGGATGGTGGCCTTGGGTTTGGGGATTTGTACTCCTTCAATCAAGCGATTTTGGCTAAACAAGGTTGGCGTGTGATTGCTCACAAACTCTCTTTTGGCAAGGACACTACAAAGTATTTACTTCCCCAACTTTTCATTCTTACAGGCATACCCCAAATACTATGATTCTGCAGTCTGAAAAAACATTCTTTAGGGATGCAACCTGCTTATTAAGGGACTTTGTTGGTGCATCGGTGATGGATCATCTGTTTCGGTCTACCATGACCAATGGCTCCCTCACCCCTTGTCCTTCAAACTTTTATTTTCGCATATTCTACCTGAATATTCTTTGGTGGCTGATTTACTTCTTCCGTCAGGTTCTTGGAACAATGAGCTTATATGAAATTCTTTATCAAAAGAAGAATGTAAACTTATCCTAAGCATTCCACACTACCTTCTTGGTCCTACCTTAGCGACTCAGTTATGTGGCACTTCGACAAACATTGTCATTTTTCTGTTAAGAGTGGTTATTGGCTCTCTCTTGCTACAAATCATGCATCATCTTTTAATGAAAATATTTTTTCCCTCAACTGGTGGAAGCATATATGAAGGTTGTAGCTTCCCCCGAAGATCAAACACTTTGTCAGGAGACTATCCCATGGTTGGATCCCTACCTTTTCCAACCTTAGGAGACATCATATACCTGTTGATGATTCTTGTAGCTGCTGTGGTAGAGGAGCTGAAAACTCCATCCATGCGCTATGGCTTTGTGATGCCCTGAAGAAAGTGGGTACAACCATTGAACCTTAAAGGCCTATAAGGGACGAGATCCTAGGTTCAACACGGTTGGGGGTCATGCAAATCTCATGCATGACCCCCAACCGTATTGAACCTGGGATCTCATCCCTTATAGGGCTTTAAGGTTCAATGGTTGTACCTATTAGGCTGGGGATTTGTGCTTACGTGCCATCCCATAATATATAAATATATAGTGATAGTATTTATACGATTATTATTTCTAATAAAATCGTTAATAATATTTATTATTAAATGGTAAGATGCTTGTAATGTTTTAGACATTGTGTGATATGAAGAAGTTCAGACCTGGTCTAAAAGAGTTTAGACCAAGGCTAAGAGTTAGCAACGCTAATAGTTATAAACACTAAGAGTTAGTGGTACTAAGAGTTAGTAAGTTTATAAGAGTTAGCAAAATCTAAGGAGTTAGAGCCTTGTCTGAAATGGGACAATAACTTGAGAATATATTAGTAATAACATAGCTGCAAGCAGTTGCATATGGTGGTAGGAAATGTCATTATGCAAGTATGTTCTCAAACATAATATTCCTGATCTAATTTCATTGATGCGGGTCTATCGGTGGAACCTATTAATATAGATTAGTATATGTCTATATCTGGATGGTTTATATGGTTAGTCTCAGTAAACCATGAGCTTAGTAGGAAGCTCGTATAGAGATGCAGGTATTCAGTAAGGACTGAATATTGAATAGACTTACGAAGACATCTAATAGACATCGCATAAAGCCATCAATGGAAGGTCTTCCGAGTTGAATAGTATTTGTGGTCTTTTGACCTAAGCGCCACGGTGGGCTTGTGAGTGATCCACCATGCTTTGGTTTCACACATGTTAGAAATCTTTCACGGTCTGACCGCTAAGTGTCGCTGGGTATGGTCCGATGCTTATGAAGTCCTGTGTGCATAGATATAGAATCTATCAGCTCATATGAGTGGGTTATATATCCTGATGCTTAGAGATTGTATTTTAGAAAGTCTTGTGGCCGCAAGTATAAACCTTAAAAAATATATTCCGGAGGAATAAACAATATCACAAAAGTATTTGTGAATATTGTTTAATGAAATATAAATCTGGAGATAAGCTTCTGGTTGAGCAAATAAGAGATTTGACGGTGATGATCTATATTTCTGCTCTTCAAGGATATAAATGATGGAAGGATTATACTAATATGTAATAACCCAACTTGCATGGTCTAACACGCTGATTTGTAATATCCGTATCGTGTGTGTTTAGGATACTATTCACAGACGTATGGAGGAGCTTAATATGACAAATTAGGTGTAGACCTAGAGAGTCTTATAATATAAAGTGTACTCGTTGAACACTTGGGTAGCGGATTGGATTGAATTATTCGATCCAATAAATTTCAGCAAAATAGAATGATTGTTTCGGGATCCCTCGGGATATGCATTGGTCAAAACTTAATTGTTAAGTACATCATTTAATTAGTTAACAAAAGTTCTTAACCAATAAGATGGTGACAAATGGCAAGATCTAAGCCCTTCATTTTGTTTCATGATAATGTATCATGCATTAATAAAATAATAATAACAATTGATTATTTTATTGTAACAAGAATTGAAACAACAATAAAGGCATGTTCATTTTTGCAAGGTGACATCTGGCCATGTTTTTCAAGAGGTGGGTGGAGCACTTGAAATGTAATCAAGTGTTTCAACCACTATAGTAATAATAGGTAGTCATTACTATTGTTGAGTGGAGCACTTCTTGAAAGAAATTGAATTTTTTATGATAACAAAAATGAAACAAAACAATTGAAGGGATTTCATTCTTGCAAGGTGAAGGTCTCGGCCAAGAGAAAAGGAAGGAGGGGGAGAGAAATACTTTGTCTTATTTTTCTTTCAAGGAGTTGAATGATAAGTGTGTGACAATTTTTCTGGTTTGATTAATCTTACACACTTGGATAACTTAGCAACGACAAAGAGAATTTATTGTTGTTGTGTTTGTAAAGTGTTACCAACAAGAACAAAAATAAAAGATCATCTTCTTCTCATTCTATGAATGGCCAAAGCACATTCATATTTATGAAACAAATTTGTATTTAAAAGAGTTTGAATACAAGTTGCTGAAAATTCTAAAACTAAGATACCATTCTAGCTCTTTAATCCCACCAAAAGTTATGGACTAGAATTGTTCAACAATACACTTTAAGGTGACCTCTTCACATAGATTGTTGAAGGACTTGAAGAATTTGTAAAGCTACCTTCATTAGGTAAGTATTTTACATTATGTTATTCAGTACAATATTGTTCATCATATATATTTTATATAATAGTTATACTTGTGCATATATGTGATATATGTTGAAATTGTTAAAATGGATGTATTTGTAACATGCTTCCGTTGCACATATAGTAATTTTTAAAATTACGTATACACTCGTATATCACACACTCAATACACCAATAGTTAGACCAGCTTTTTTTCAGGTACAAATTTAGTGCAGTTTTCAGTATGTATATAGTATATATTTCTAGAGCTACGTTACATATATTCATCTTCAAAATAGATTTTATATAGCTTATATTTTCAGTACAAGTTTATTTATTCTCAGTATATAGTTTTATGATTATTTTATATTACAAATTTCTAAGTACATTATTTATAGTATTATTTGTTATTAAATTATTAGTAAAAACTATTATTTACAATATGTATAAAGTATATAATATTTTTATATTATGCCCACTCACTGAGCTATAAGCTCACCATTTTTCCTATTTTTTCTATTTTTTCAGGTTGTCACAGAGATATCGTGCAATGTGATTTGTACTTCACTTTTGAAGCTCTAGCCGTTATACGTATAGCTGTATAATTTTCACATTCTGTATAATTTGTATATCTTTATGTATATTTGCGTACACGTGTACACTTTGTTGGGAGTACACAACCTTATTTTATCAGATAAAATGAGTATAAGCATATTAATTCTATGTTATCGCATGATCCGCCTCGAATTTCAAGAATGGCTCGGGTCGAGTCCTATTAGTTTAGTATCAGAGCATAGTTTTAGATTTTGTACACAGTACACGATGCATACATGTTAGAGATGTCATTAATAATTTATTGCATTTTATGAATTTTCATCATGCGTCAACGTGGCAAACCTTGCACGAAACCTGTGGTTGAACTGGAATTTACCTTAATACAAGAGAAAAGGAAGGAACCTATCAGAGAGGAAGTAGTTGAGTCAATTCTCCTTATACCTAAACCTCAAACCCAACCAAATTCTATTGTAGAGGAGATGTACTCTTAGCCAGTGCCACAGCCTACACAAGAATAACCTAATAAACTCGCTTTAAACAATTTATAGATATAATGGCCCAGTTAGTTACAGTTGCAGTGGAGAGATAAACACAGAGACAACTTAGGAGAGAGAACACAATAGAGCGTGTTCGCAGTTTAGGGACAGAGAATTTTTTTAGGTACTACAGAGCCAACCAATGCAGAGTTATGGTTAACTAGAGTTGAGTGAATATTTGATGTTATGGGATGTATTAATGATGAGAGGGTTTCATTTGCCACATTTTTACTTAAGGGTGAGGCATACCATTAGGGGAGCTCAGTTTCACGTAGATATGGAGCAGTAATTAGTTAGGTTGATTTTTATAAGGAATTTAATGCTAAATTTTTTCTTGTGGTTTATCAAGACATCCAGGCGAGTAAGTTCTTTGAGATAGAATAGGGATCGATGACAGTGAAGGGGTACATAAACCGATTTATAGAGTTATCGAGATTTTCCTCATATGCAGTGCAGAATGAGAGAGATAAATGTAAGAGATTTGAACAAGGCTTTAGAGGTAATATTAGAATAACAATCACAACTATGGGGCACAATGATTTTATTGAGTTAGAGAGGAGCTTGGTAGAAACACGCAAAGCTCAGTCAATCAAGTAGAAACAAGGCTAGAGTTTGTCAGTTAGTGGATCTAGTAGTAGCAAGGCACATAGAGGAGAGACATTCTATACAAGATATTCAGGTAATCAATGGTATAGTCAGAGCTCTATACTATTAGGAAGACAAAGATAAAATTCTAGTAAGAGTTTTGTACTTTTATCCGTTACAAGCACCATAGGGAGTTAGAGGCCTCGGAGAGGTAGCAGTTAACTAGTAGTACTAACAATAGAAGGTACCTTTAGTGTTCCATTTATGGAAGGTGTCATGAGGGACAGTGTTTAAGAGGTTTTAGAGGTTGCTACCATTACAAATAGACTGGACATTGCCCTTTCTACTTCAGAGTAGCAGTTTAGTACATCGTGCATCTTTTTAAGGTTTTCAAGGCGGTGGTAGCCAAGTTCAGAGATAGATAAGATCCCAATTAGGAGGACTGATCTCTAGTTCTAGTGTACAGTCTAGAGCTTTAGGAGCTAGTAGAGACCCATAAAGGGTCAACTAAGTCGACTCCGTAACCAAGCATGTGTATTTTCTTTGACTTGGCAAGAGGCACAAGCCACTCTATATGTTGTTATAGGTATGCTAACTATTTTTGGTCGAGCAGCCAACATTTTAATTGATTCAGGTTCTACTTATTCTTTTGTTTTTAGCATTTTTACTATGCATACGGATAATGTTAAAACCCCATAGATTTTAGCTTGGTAGTAGGCACACTGATTGTAGAATCATTGTTGGCTAATAGTTTATTTCAAAGATGTGTTATTAATGTGGATAGTAGTGAATTGATAACAGATTTAATTCCTCTTAATATACACAATTTTGATGTAATACTTGGGATGAACTGGTTAGCTAATCATCATGTTACTGTAGAATGTTTCCGAAAGAAAGTTATATTCAGATGACATTGAGAGCCTGATATTATTTTTTGTAGAGAGCGACGAGTTTTTTCATTCTGTGTTATATATGCTATGATAGCTAAAAGATTTCTCATAAAATGATGTCTAGCCTATTTGGCACATGTAATTGAAACCAGAGTCAATGGAGTTAAATTAGAAGATATTCTGATAGTCAAATTTTTCATATGTGTTTTCTGAAGATCTTTTAAGTTTACCACTAGATAGAGAGATTGATTTTGGTATTGATTTAGTTCCAGACACAGTTTCTATCTCCAAAGCACTATACAGAAAAGCTCCCCCATAGTTGAAAAAAAATTAAAAACTCAGTTAGAAGAATCAATAGATAATGGTTTCATCAGACTTAGTATATCTCTATAAGGAGCACTATTATTATTTTGTTAAAAGAATAATGGAACCTTGAGACTATGCATTGATTATCGGGAGTTGAATAAAGTCATTATAAACAATAAGTACCCACTCTATTGTATTGATGGTTTATTTAATCAGTTATTGGGTACAAAGGTTTTCTCAGAAATTGATCTGCGATCGGTATCATCAGTTAAAGATCAGAGATACTGGTGTGCCAAGACTGTCTTCAGAACTCTATATAGGCATTATGAGTTTTTAGTAATACTATTTGGGTTGACTAATGCTCCAATTGAATTCATAGACCTTATGAATAGGGTGTTTCATCCAAATCTTGATCGGTTTGTTATAGTATTTATTGATGACATCCTTCTTTATTCGTAGAGTATAAAAGAGCATATAGAGCATTTGAGGATAGTGTTGCAGACTTTAAGTTATAAATAATTATATGCTAAGTTTAGCAAATATCTGTTCTAGCTAGATAAAATTACATTTCTAAACCATGTGATCTCAGTAGATGAAATTTATGTGGATCTTTAGAAAATTAAAGCTGTAGTAAATTGGGAGCGACCAGCTAGTGTGATAGAAGTTAGAAGTTTTCTTGGTCTAACAGGTTATTATTGGAGGTTTGTTAAGAACTTCTCTAAGATTGCTATACCACTTACAAGTTAACCAGAAAGAATGTCAATTCTGGCTAAGTTCAACAAATGTCAGTTCTGGAAAGATAAAGTTACATTTCTAGGCTATGTGATCTCAATAGATGAAATTTATATAGATCCTCAGAAAATTAAAGCTGTGATAAATTAGGAGCGACCAACTACTATGACAAAAGTTAGAAGTTTTCTTGGTCTAGCAGGTTATTATTAGAGGTTTATTAAGGACTTCTCTAAGATTACTGCACCACTTATAAAGTTGACCAGAAAGAATGTAAAGTTTGAGTGGATTGATGAATGTGAAGGTAGTTTCCAAGAACTTAAAGAGAGATTGACTTCAACTCTTATTCTTACGCTTTCATCTGGCATCGAAGAATTTATAATTTATAGTAATGCTTCTAGACAAGGATTACATTGTGTATTAATGCAACATGAGATGATGTTAGTTTATGTTTCTAGGCAGCTTAAGAAGTATGTGTTGAATTATTTAACCCATGATTTAGAATTAATGGCAACAATGAATGCCTTAAAGATTTAGAGACATTATTTGTATGATGTCACATGTCAAATCTTTATTGATCACAAGAGTTTGAAGTACTTATTCATATAGAAAAACCTAAATCTAAGACAATAGAGATAGTTAGAGCTAATAAATGATTATGATTGTACAATTGATTATCATCCAGGCAAGCGAATGTGGTAGCAGATGCACTCAGTAAGAAGACTTTTAGCTCTTTAGCTCATTTAAAAGTGACTTATCTTCTATTGTTAGTTGAATTAAGATATATGGGGGTTGAATTATCTATGGATGTGTCTAAAGTTCTTCTAACATATTTTCAAGTTAGGCCTATATTAATTGATTTGTTTGAGAGATGCAAAATTAAGATCCTAATTTAGTTAAACTTAAACAAGAAGTAAATGATGAAATGCGGATTGATTTGACATTGAGATCTGTGAGACATTAGTTATAGGTAATAGGCTTTGTGTTTTGAATAATTTAGAGTTAAAGAAGCATATTTTAGAATGATCTCACTACTCAACTCATGCTATGCATCTGAGCAATACTAAGATGTACCATATCCTGATAGAGCATTATTAGTGGCAAGGTATGAAAAGAGAGATTGTAGAGTTTGTATCTCACAACTTAATTTTTTAACAGGTTCAAGCAGAATATCAGATGCCAGTAGAATTATCTCAGCCACTTCTAATTCTTGAGTAGAAGTGGCCATGTACTCAAAGTGGTCATGATAGTATTTTGGTGATTATTGATTAGTTCACGAATTTTCTACCTTATAAGGTTCATACTTATTAGATAGGCTGACTCATTTATATGTGAGTGAGGTTGTACGATTGTGTGGGGCTCTGGTGTCTATTTTATCAGATAGAGATCCTCGATTTACTTCTAGATTCTAGCCTAGCTTATAAAAGGCCTTAGGCACTAAGTTAAATTTTAGTACAGCTTTTCATCCTTAGATAGATGGACAGTCAGAAAGAAATATACAGATATTAGAGGGTATGCTCAAAGTTTGTGTGTTGCAGCTTAAAGGTAATTGAGATGATTATTTACCATTGATAGAGTTTATATATAATAACAGTTATCAGTCTAGTATTCAGATAGCATCGTATAAGGCTTTATACGAAAGAAAATGTAGAACTCTGATTTGTTGGGACGAGGTTGGAGGAAAAAAACTTTTGGGTCTAGAGATTATCCAGGGCACTAGTGAGAAGATCAATATTATTAGAGATGGACTCAAAGAAGCTCAAGACAGATAAAAGAGTTAAATAGATAAGCACCACAAACAGCTTAAGTTTGTAGTGGGTGATAGAGTCTTCTTATAAATTTCTCTATGGAGAGGTGTACTTCATTTTGGCATATAAGGGAAACTGAGTCCTCAATATATTAGGCCACATAAGATTATAAAGAGGGTTGGTGTGGTTACTTATCGCTTAGTATTACCACTTGAGTTATCACGAATTCATGATGTGTTTTATGTTGCGAAAGTATATACTAGATACTTCTTATATTCTAAATACTCAACCAGTTCAGTTGAAGACAGACTTAACCTATGATGAGGAGCCTATTCAGATATTGGATTACTGCCAGCAAGTACTACATAATAAGACTATTCAACTTGTTAAAGTCTTATGGAGCAATCATGCAATGGAAGAGGCTACATGGGAATATGAAGATATAATGAGAGCTTAGTATCCATACTTATTTTAGACCAATATTTGAATTTCAAAGACTAAATTCTTACAAGAAGGGACGAATTGTAATATATGTGCCTCGCTATTAATCAAATGGAATTAATGGCAACTAAATTAAATAAAATAATAATATATATGCATGAGCAAGCTTTTATGTTCAAGGATGGAGGCCACGTGGGGAAGGAATTTATTCTAAATTTAGTTTTGTTGTGTTTTGTGTTATTTTTGTTTTGTAATGGTTGAAATTTATACATGTAGTGTTAATAAAATGTAAAATAAGTTAAAAATAGGTATAAGTGGCTAAAAATGGCTGTAAATGGTGGATTCTAGCCATTTTCCTAGTCCAACCCATAAAGCACACGCTAGCGTATGTATCACTCGTTGAAACTGTTACTCACATGCTCGCAGGCGCTGCCATGTGGCTAATTTTTGTATTTTTTATATTTAATTAATTTATTTTTTAATTAAAAATATTAAAATTATGCGTAAATTATTTAATTTTAGTCATTAATTTAATTTTTTTTATCATTATTATATTATTTTCATTAGTTAAAAAGTTTTAATCATTTTTTTACTAATAATTATTTTTAAATTTTAGTAATTATTTGAAGTATGTAATTAGATAAATACTAATAATTGTTATTATTTTTTCAAAAAGGAAAACGTCTCGAAGGAATATATAATTACAAAAAATAAATTCTATCAATCGACGATGACTACTTACTTGAAGTTATGGGCTATCGATAGAATAAAAGCCAAATTAATGGAAAGAAAAATCTAATTATTTAGAACTACATGTTTTAGGCATTTTTTGGATGTACAGGAGATTACATTCTCGAGTATATTAGTACACGAGGTTTTATTAAGGTAAGTACATATCAAAAATTTAAACAAAGAATTATGATTCTATATAGGCAATAGGCGAATTAGATTCTCCAGTCTAAAGTTTTATTCGATTACTAATTTGAGGATGGAGTATTATCCGTTAGTTAGAGAGTTGAATGATAGATTGTGACATAAATATTTTAGGGATATAAATAAGTTGACCTATAAGGATTTAGATCCATGGTTCAATAATGTTAGGTTTGACGATGACATAGATGCTATGAAAATGTGATTATTTTATTTATTTCATAAATTGTTGATGCCGCGTAATCCTTGTAGAACCGTCTAATATTTTATGCTTCACCTCGTAAATGATTTGGATAGATTTAATACCTACCCTTAGGGCACGATTGCATAGACTCTGCTTTACCATAGTAAGCACATCATCAATTAAAAAGTCAATAAATGTTAGAAAAAGGAGGACTCCGGATAGGGAAGCATACAACCTATAAATGAAGCACGTTTTTAAAGAAACATTTGAATTAGATAAATAATAATGACACAATGCAACGTGTTGCTTTACATGGGCTCGATGCCAATCAGAAGTGGTTTAACCATCTCTTGTATAATTGGCTTGATGATGTCGTAAGAACTTTTTATTTTATATATGTCATTATTTTAATGTGAATTTTTTAACAGTATCAACTTATGTACATGTTATCGCGGTGTTGCAGCATATAAATGAGTATCTCAAGGTTTTGTGTATATAATAGCATACGTTTCGTAATCTGTATTAACAGGATTGCATAACTGCAGATGCATATTTTTTATGCGAGTAGTTTTCTTTTTGTAGGTTATGCACATTACATCATAAAACCGTTGGTTATCTTTAATGAGTTTAATGTCATATATATTTGTTTTTAGGAATACATTAGATAAATGTAGTGCATGCTTCGCAACTCAAGCAAGCATGTTCAATGGGTCGCAGCATTGTTGGCGTATGCAGATGGAACAAAGGAGGACTTACTTGGTGCTAGAATACATGCTTTTGTCAATAAGGTAGTGGAAGTATAGTAATACATTTTTATTGTTATTAATATAATAAATTTAAAATAATACAATAATAGTTTGTGCAGGTATATATTTCATTGAATGTCAAACATGAGCATTGTTTAATCATTCGTTCAAAGATTTATAGAGCTTCTGAGTGTTTCCACACCATATTATCTACGAAAACATAGATTTTACCAATTAAAAGAAGAAGTGAATATAGATATGTCGCATTTTCCAATCATTCATTTAAAGGATAACGTATCTCAACAGGCAGTCGGGAGCAGGGATTGCGGCATCTTTACCTATATGTTTATTGAGTATCTTATAGATATAAAATGATTGCAGATTTATGGACCACACAAACAACAATGTATAAATGTGTAATATATTTTATATATGTGAATTTGTGTTTGGTTGATGGAGTTATGTTTAGTGGATGTCATTGTGATATGTGGATATGTGTTTTCTGGATGTGGTAATATGGGAAAAGTTTTCTATAATTGTATAGAAGTGTTATTTCTCCATCATGTATGTTTGAGAATGTTTATAAAATAAAGGAAACTCTGTCGAAATTTTGTTAAATGAAAAATGCATCTATAATCAATAATGTGATATGTGCTACAATAATTAAGTCTTATATTATAGTGAAATTAAATATCAATTTTAGTTTTATAAACAAACATATATCACTTGTTATGTAAAGCAATAGAGTTTCAATATGTCTATCAGTTATGTCCACGTTATCTGCAACGATTATAAATATTCTTTGATAGTTTCTCCCTTTGAGATAGAATTTGATTCGTCTGATACCTGCCTGCTTGCCTAAAGAGGCTTGATTTAAAATTTTTTGGTAAAAAAAAACTCGGCGTGAATTTAAGGTATGTTCTTGTTAAATTTTTTTTGTTTTAACATCAAATTCGTTTATTCATAAGATTCTTAGATAAAAAGTGTTTTTATCTAATGAAAAAAAAAGATTAAAGAATTTTTGTATTCTATCCGTTGTGTTATGAATGCCATAACAATAACTTTCTAACAATATATGTCATGTAGGTATATGCTTATCCCACATGAAACTTATAGTTGTTACCTTATGACTATATATAAAATTATTCAAGGCCAACATCTAAATTCTTTTGTCAAGTTTATTAGGGTTCCGAAAATAATATAATTAGTGATCAAGCAGTTAGAAAGCAATAAACATAGAATAATTAAATAATTATATTATTGAGTTCATAAATATAAGAAACAAATTGAATTTAATCACGTTCAAGATTGTAATTCTAAAATAGAAACTTAGGTTATGGTCAAATAAAGAGTTTAGAGTTTATCAAGAGTAACATTATGAAAATCATAAAAAATAGAAAGATAAAGAGTTGAAGAGATAAAACTACTTTTTCAACAATCTTCAATCTTCTAGTTTTCTTGATTCTTTAAAAATTGTTCTTACTCGATCTATTTTCTCTCTCTTCTTCTCTTTTTTATTGATTCTCTTCTAGATTGTTAAGTTAGAATTTTTGGTCTTCTATTTATCAGTTTATCTTTAATTTAGGATAAACATTAAATATAAGTTAGATTAGAATTTATTGTTCACATGCTACTGTACACTCGGGGCCGCGAAGCTAGATTTAAGGCACTGAACACATTGTCTTTTGTACTGCAACGCTAATTTCTAGGCATTGCTGAGTTGGACACTATAGCAAAATGCTATAGTAATATACTGTAGCAAATTTGATGTTTTTGCCTTATTTTTTTTGAATTTTCATCCCTATTTACTCTATTGACTCTGAACCTACAAAATAACAATAAAGTCTCTAAAAAGACAAACAATCTTAATTTAAACGAATAAATATTAAGTTTGAAAGATAAAAATATTAGACTTAATTAACATCTATCAAGCTTTGAATTGGTACCTACACTGAACATTCATATCATCCATAAGATCGGTGAATTGCATATTCAAAATCGTAATATGCTCAAGTTTGAGATTCTTTCCCCATTCTCCCAATGGAATGTACAATTTTTCCACCATGTGACGATCCACATTCTTTTCTTATTTATAGAGCACCAACTTCTTATATATTTTTAAAATCTAAACAAAATTTAAGATTTGTTAACCATTAATAGGAAAAAGAATTTTCCACAAAATTTATACAAAATTTTCGTTCTATGTAAAAATATACAAAATCTTCATCTCTGTCCAAAAGAATATTTGTGAGGTCTTCATACAATGGGATGCCTTTATTAGACTAATTAGAAGGCGAGAAAAATAGTCACCCTATTTGCACTCAAACGTCTATCTACATCTCGGGATCACCTCCAAGATCAAAATTCGAGATAATAAAAAATAAAAATCTCAAATAACACTATTTTCTTATCTTCTTTAACGTAATATAAAAAAAATTATTTTTTTTGTATTTCAATATAATAATGAATCGAAAAGAATGGTTACTAAAAATGCCTGATCAAATGCGGTTATATGCTTCTTTCTCCTGACTGCGCCCTTTTTGGACCTTTATTTATTTTAACTAGAGCTATGCTTAAGAAATTATAAAGCACACTCCATGTAATAGTGCTCCACGGGTAGGCATTAAACTCATCTAAATTATCCACAAGGTAAAACACAAAATACTGGATTGCTCTATTCCAATCTCTTAGCATTAATAATTTATAAAATAAAGAAAAATAGACACATTTTCGCAACATTTGTGCATCATTAAACCTAACTGTATTGAAACACAGATTTAAATTCTTGTAGTTAACTCATTTCTATCTTTAAAGTATTTATCTTACAATCTATTATCCAATTATGATTTCAATTCTATTACTGGGGGATAATCTCCCATCCTCAAATCCATAATCAAATAAAAATCTAGATAAGAGAATCTAATTCACCTCCTATTTATATAAAACTACAATTTCGTATATAAATTTTTGGTATGTACTTGTTAAATAAAATCTCATGTACTAATATACTTGAGAATGAAATTTTATATGCATCCAGAAAATGGCCAAATTATATGGTCCTAAATAATTCTATTTGTCTTTCCGTCAGTTTACTTTTTATTCTATCCATAGCCTACATCTTGGAATAAGTAGTAGCCATCATTCGATAGAATTTTATTTTTAAAATTATATAATCCTTCAAGATGTTTTGCTTCTTGAAATTTTTTTAAAAAATAATTATTAATATATAACCAATTACACAAGATTCAAAATATGCAAATTTTAATTAAATTTGTTTAATTAATTACAAAAAATAAATAAATACTAAAATTTAAAAATAACAAAATATGAAATAAAATTAAAATTTATACGCAAAATTAAAACTAATAAAATAATAAATATTAATGACAAAAAATTAAAATATTGACTAAGTTAAATAATTAAGTATAATTTTAATATTTACATTAAATTAAATTAAATAAATCAATTAAAATAAATTTTAAAAACATTGCCACGTTGCGCTTAGTGCTTAAGTCATTTTTGGATGCTTTTGTTGGCCAAAATCGGCCATTTACACCTTTTTAACTAATTGTTTTTAATTTTATTAATACTAAATATAAATATTTGAATAATTACAATACAAAAATACAATACAATCAAATTTAAAAATAAAATTCACAAATTTTTATCTATTTTTAATTTTTTTCAATTCTACAATAAATTGTTTTACTTCTAATTTTTAAAATAGTTTAAAATTGATCTACAAATTGTTCAATTGATTTGGCAAAGTGGTCGACAAGCAAAAATGTGAGGGAGAGAAAAATGTGTGTTGTGTTTTTAAGAGGTAAAATGGGTACAAAAATTGGTAAATGGTTAATATAGTTTAAAATTTTTTATTTTGGTCAAATTAGTATAAGAAAACAAAGTAGTGGTCAACTTTAAAAATTTTCATAATTTTATCCACAGATTCTGTGAACCGCTGAAATAATAAACTCAAGCAAAGTATATTACTGTATATCTTGAAGCATATCACGTGGATTTTTGGTTGTGTTATATATATGTTGCTAATGTTAAACAATGTTATTAATTAATTAAATTTCACAAGTAAATTTATTGTATAGAGTAAATTATTTTAACTGAAAACATTAATAAAATTTAGTAATATTGCACATCATAACATGAGTAGGGCGTAGTTAATAGAAAATATTTTTGAGCGAGAAAAATTTTGGAATTTAAGTTATCTTAATAAATTATCTTTTCAACTTATTATGCTACCTTTAATAGAGTAACATTGCATTAATAAAAGTGGGTTAGTTTAATTAAGAGGCATTATAGTTAGTGTTTTGTATTCTAATGTTAATTAGAGTGATTATGTAACACTTTCTAGTTTGAAGACAAAATGACCTGGAGAATCGAGAGAAAATGGAAAAGCTGAAATAAAACAAGGGAAAAACAGAAATCAGAAATGAGAAAAGAGAAAATTTAAAAGAAAAGATGGAAATTGTTTTAAAAAAAAAGTATATATATATATATATGATATATGTACTTTATTTTGCTTAAATAATACTCTAAAATTATTTGAAGGTACATAAATTATGATTTACTTTATAATTAATGATATTTTTCTAAATTTTGTGGTCAACCCTAATTTTATAAAAAGGGGCTCTCATTTCTTTTAAGAATCTAATTAATACGAGAATTATATCTCTAAAATTGTGTAATCAAATCAGAAAATTAATATTGCTTAAATTATAAGAATTAATTACCTTTTTAAATGGACTCTACTACAACATCTATAAAAAGGGGATTTGCTTAAAAAGGGATAGTGGTATCTAATTTCTTTTTATTGCAACTTTGCATGATTTTTTTTTCTCTTCTCCTCCCAATATTTCTTTTTTATAATGATCATGATGCTTTGTACTACTGTTGTAAAATAATTATTAAGTAGTGTATATGAGTGGGCCTATTAAATTTGGTAAAGTAGACGTAAAACTTAAATTTAGTTGAATCACTATATATCTAGTATTCTTTCGTCTCTTTATATTTACTTTATTAGTTTCAACCAAACTATTTTTAATAAAAAATAAATTTAACTTAGTGACTTGCAAATTGCTTAAATTTTTGGGTTAATGTTTATAGAGACGAAACAAAAAGTTATGGAGACTAACCATAGAAATTAAATTTTGATTTTGATTAACGTTAAATTTTTATGCTAATATTTGTTTATAATGATATCTCTCAATTTTATACAAAATCTTTGAGCAATTCATCTCACTTTGAAAATTATGATGCTAATCCCCTAAATTTTTTATTGATTTGGTGGTAGGATGATTTTGCTATTGGAAAAAAAAAAGGGCAAGAATTGACAACAAATAAAGGAGAGTTTGTGAACCACCATATCTCTGATATTAAAAGAGGCTACTACTATTTGGAATTCTCTTCTTAGGTGACATAAAAAAATGAGGCGTTGTAAAAGGGAATTGACATCTCCTCGAATGAAGAAAAGAAAAGAAAAAGCCACTACAAGGAGGAATTGACCTCTTCTCGGGTTAAAAAAAAAAACAAAAGGCATTGCAAAAAGGAGCTCCTTGAGTTAAAAGAAAAAAGAGAAAAAAAGAAGGGTGCTACAAAAGGAATCAAACATGGACTTTGGACAAGCAATGTGTGGTTATGGAACCACTAGGTCAACTATCTTATGCTAACCAAAACTTCTTGGAAAAAATCTATAAGAAAAGTGGCGATGCATGAGAGAAATGGAATTAAGACTTCATTTGAATCTTCTTAGTTAGCCCCCTATAGTTTTGATAATTTGATTTTAATCGAGATTTGTTAAAACCTTTTGCAAATAGACCCCTATAACATATATGATTCATTATAACTTTCTACGGAATTGAGGACCCAATTCGAGCACCTAAACTCTCACCTGAGTCCGAATACTTAGTCTCTCACTTAGGCCGACCACTTAAGCTTTCATTAAGCCTTACCGTTTAAGCTTTCATTAAGCCTTACCACTTAAGCTTTCATTAAGCCTTACCACTTAAGCTCTCACCAAGGCCATCTACGCTTTCACCAAGCTTGACCACATAAGCGCTTCTTGCTCACAATTATTTATTATCTACCTATTTTCTTTTCTATTCTCTTGAGCCCACTCAGGGCAGGGATGGAAATTTTACAAGTGACAAAATTCTAAGCCTGCCTAAATTTAGAGTAGAATTTTTATAAATTGACAAGAATCTCGAGCTCGCCCAAAATAAGGATAAAATTTCTACAAGCGATATGAATCTCGAGCTTAGCTAGGGTAAGGATGGAATTTCTACAAGTGATATAATTCAGAACCCGCCCAGAGCAAAGATAAAGTTTCTACAAATTGACATGAATCCTGAGCAGGGAACGAATGGAATTTCTATAAATTGACAAGAATTTAGAGCTAACTTAAGGGATGGATGAAATTTCTACAAATCAAAATGAATCCCGAGCCTGTTTTGGACAGGCATGAAATTTTTACAAATTGACATGAATCTTGAGCTCGCCTAGGGCAAGGATAAAATTTATACAAATAGACATCAATCTTGAGCCTGCCTGGGTTAGAGATAGAATTTTTACAAATTGATATGAATTCTAATCGCTCGAGGAAGGGAAAGTTTTATCAATGTGAATCTTGAGCCCACTGAGGGTGGGAAAATTTTAACATCGATAAGAATCTCGAACCCGCTTAGATAAGGAAAGTTTCTACATCAACATGAATCTCAAGCCCACCTAAGACAGAGAAAGTTTCTACATTGACATGAATCTCGAGGATGCCTAGGGTAAGGAAAGTTTCTACATCGATATGAATCTCAAGCCCGCTTAAGACAGGGAATGTTTTTACATTGACATGAATCCTGAACCTACCTAGGGCAGGGAAAGCTTCTACATCGACATGAATCCTAAGCCCACTTAAGGTGAAGAAAATTTTTACATCATCAAACTCAAACCCAAGTAGGAATCTTTACAAATCTGAGATAGAGTAGGAATCTTAACAAACCTGAGCACGACTAGGAATCTCTAAAGGTTTGAGCATGCTATGGGATGGGTAAGAATTTCTACAAACAACCTGAGCTTGCCTAGGGCAGGGAGGAATCTCTATAAAGCACTACAAAACATAAGCCCCTCTAGAGTAAGGAAGGTAAGCGGATATGAGCAAAGAACCCAGGCCCCCAGGTACTAATAAAGGTGTTCGATATAAAAAGCCCAGACTTTTAGGGTACCAATAGAGGTGCTCGTCATCAATAAACCTAGCGTTCACACTACCTGAACGTCCCAAGACAGACCTGAAACCTAAGGATAAACCTTTTAGTTCAAATTATAATAAAATTTTCAATATCAATAAGTTTATACTGTTAACTGAGAGACTCTATTTCTTTTAAATTTTGGGGTCAGCTTCAATCCTACAAAGAGGGTCCTCATTCTTTTTAAGAATGTAATTAATAAGAAAATTATATCCTTAAAATCGTGGAATCAAATTAAAAAATTAATGTTCTTTAAATCATGAGAATTTATAACCTTTCTATAAGGATTCTACTATTAATGCCTTACAACACTCATAAAAAAAAGGCTCAACAAGGAATAAAGCACCCAATTTCTCTTTATTGTAGCTCAGTGCAATTTTTTTCTTCTTCCACTCCTATTGTTGATTCTTTGTAATGGTCATGATATTTTGTACTATTATTATAAAATAATTATTAAATAGTGCATATGAGTGAATCTATCAAACTTAATAAATTGAATGTAAACCTAAATTGCGCTAAACCAATATATATATATATGATACTCTTTTATTTCTTTACCTTTATGTTGTTAGTTTCAATTAAATTGTTCCTAACAAACAATAAATTTAATTTGTTGATTTGGGGATTGCCCAAATTTTTAAATCAAGAAATGATAATCTTAACCGTACATAATTAATTATAATTGTATAAAAGGCAAATTAAGATGGCAACCGGCAAGTTAGAGGCACAAAAAGCAGGCAATCAAAGACCCAACGAATGACACAATTGGCCACTTCTCACATGCTTTTGCTATCGTAGTTTCTAAAGATAAAGAGATAATTTATGACATTAAATTATTAAATTTATTTCACATATACATAATTTTATTAAACGAAATACATTTTATTAAATAAAATAATTTAATTATTAAATTTATTTTAAATACATATAATTTTGAAATAAGTTGCGGAGTTATTTATTATATAGAACATAAAAAAAGTAACATTTTAAATATAAAATTTGTGGCGAAGAAATTACCGTGTGTTATTGAGTGAAAATAAATTTAGTTTAGAGAAAAAAAAAAGGTCATTTAAACATAATAAAAATATTTTTCATTTAATAGGGTGAGATTCTACAGTCAATTTTCCATATTTGACCACTATTTTGTCTTGTTATTCTCATTCGAGTTAAATTTTCAAATCTTTGTTAACTAAAAAAAATAGAATTTAGATAATTTTAGCCTTAATTGCAATTTGTCTCAAAACACAACTGTTGGGCACGCCGCCCACCAGCAATACACCACGTGGCAAAAGATAGTTATTTTTTAAAAAAATATTTATTAGAAAAATTAATTTTTTATTATTTAATTTAATTTTATTACTTAATTTAATTTTATTATTTATTCTAAATTTTATTTAATATATAAAATATTATTTTATTTTACAAAGAAGCACTCTCTCTCTCAAAAACTAAAAAATTCTCTAAATTCATTATCAAATTTCTCACACAATTTATAAAGCGACTTCAAACGTATCATATTTTGAAGATTGAAGTGAAATAACCGATTGCAAAGTTAACTAATAAAAATAGGCAAAATAAGTGGTAAGTTTTTATTGTTTATTTTTGTTATTGGTTTATATTGTACTAATTTAAATGTGTAAATTTAGTGTCAAGAATGTAAAAATATAGTTGAAAATAGATATAAAAAACTAAAAAGATAAAAAAAAATACCGAAAATAATAAATTCAAGGTTGAAATGCGACTAGCTAGTGGTGCACACGCTGGGTGCAGAGCACTATGCATCGGCGAGTGCTTCCACATGCCAAGCTTGTATGTTTTAATTAAATTAATTGTTAATTATTTATTTTTTTGTCATTAATTACTTAATTAATTTTTAGTTCTTTATTTGTTATATTATGTCTTGTATATATTATTTTCTTCAATCTTTGTATGTATTTTTTTCAATATTTTATGTAATTATATTAATAATTGTATTGATGTTGTTATTTTTTTTTAAATGTTGCTAATATTATTATGGTGCATATTTTGACCATTGTATACTTTAGGGGAAGGTGAGAGAATTCTAATGATGGTATTGAAAGATACATGAGATTATAAAATATCCACATTAGTTTCAAAAAGTATAAAATATGAAGCATTGTTGAGAAGAGTTTGTCGTATTCTTAAAGTTGATCCGGTGTAGTATAAAGTGACTCTTAGGTTCGAGGTTTCTTCAAGTACTATAAAGTTAAGATCTATTCCACTTGAAAATGATGACGATGTGATCTTTTGGTTGAATCTATAGAAAAAAAAGTGCTACACCCATTTGTGTAACTGTGGATGTTCGAGCTCCTAAATATGAAAATAATATAGAAGCACCTATAGAGAAGAAACAAGGCTATACTAATTAATTCACGTCCGTAAATGGTAGCAACCAAGTGAATAGTATAACCCTAACAATTTCAACCCCTATATATATTCTAAACCTTTCGGAGGATTATCATTATTCTCCTCCAATGTTCAACAAACAACCAGCGTACACATATATTATGATAGTTAGATATATAGAGATGTTGGCATTGATTTTGTTTATAATATTGGTAAATGTTGGTTATAATATCGGTAATGATGATGAAATGATGATAATTATGAGAATAATGATTGTAGTTATAATATTAGTTATGATGTTGGTAATGATGATGAAAATGATGATGTTGATAATGATTATGGAATGGAAGCTGATGGAAATGATATGATGATGATGATGATGATTATTATTATTATGTTTCTAAAACTTCTGTTAATGGTTACATGAAGAGTATGTCTCATGTGCAAGGGAAGATAGGGTTAAGGTAAAAAACTCATTTCAGTTCATGCTTAAAATACCATTATTTGACTTGAACATATCAGAAAATGTATCTTACACTAGAATTGGAGATGTGTTTGTAGGAAAGTTGTATCACAATAAAGATAAAATTTATGAGGCTATAAGTATAGTTACACTTAAGGGCAAATGGAGCTTTAGAGTTTATAAGTCCACCAAAGATCGTTTTAAGTTGAAATGCGATGATGATAGATGCAAATAGAGATTATGTATAGTGTCGACGGAAGGGAGACAATTCTTCATTGTGAGGCGAGTAGATGCATAGCACACTTGTGTTTTGGAGTAATTATGGATAGTCACTGATAAGCCAAGAGTCGTATTATTGGTAAAGTACTTAAAAATAAGTTTGCATTGGTTAATAGAAATTATAGACCAAAGAAAATTCAAGTAGACATACGTGAATAATTTGAAGTTCAAATAACGTATACTAAAGTTTGGTGAGCTAAGAAGTATGCATTAAGATTTATAAGAGGTTCTCCAAATGATTCGTTCAGATTGCTTTTTGCATATAATTATATGTTGCAACAGAAAAACCCAGGTACGGTTACTTACTCAAAAATTGATACCGATAATCACTTTAAGTATTTCTTTATAAAGTTGGGACCTTACGTTAGAGGTTTCCATTCATCCATCTGACTAGTGATTGCAGTAAATTTTTGAAAGGTTCTTATCTTGGTACAATAGTGTGGCAGTATATAAAGATAGAAATAATTAGATATTTCCATTGGCATGAGGGATTTCTAACTCAGAAAATAACACTTCTTGAGCGTGGGTTATGGTCAAATTACAGGTAGTAATTGCCGACCATCAAGATCTAGTTTTTGTTTATGATCAACACACCAAAATTGAGAGGGCTATACAGGGTGTGTTTCCTAATGCGTATTATGATTTTGCATCTTTCACTTGAAGAGAAATTTGGTGACAAAATACAAGTTACTAACAGATAATTCTAAAAAAGAGGGATACTTACTTATTTTCTTACTGCCAAGGCACATTGTCTTTTTTATTTTTAACACCAAATGAACAAGATACGGAAAATAAATCCCAATGTATCTACTTTACTTTAGGCTCTCTGTAATATTAGTTGTGACTAATTTGGTAGAGTAGATACGAGGCCTAAAGTAGTTGTGGTTTTATTATAGACTGTTGGCAACATAATGTATAATGACCATGTTGACGACTTGGGCAAATTGTAAGGTGATGAAACATAATGATAAAGTAAATCGAATGACAGTTTATCTAATAGATGTTTCATGATATGCAGTGAAAGAAAGGAACAGAGATGAAATAGTAGTCATTTCTGCGAAGACATCCAGCTGTCAGAAGTTTGACTTTTGACAACTATTTTATACCCATGCACTTGCCATATGCAGACATATAAGATCAGTGCATGAGAGTCTTTGTTCAACTTACACGATTGAGTCTTTATTTTGTGCCTATAATGAATTTCTAGTTGACCATCTTTTAGATTGAATAGTCCTAGAGAATTTGAGAAATATTGACATTCAGCCTCCGATAACACGTCATCAAGCAAGCAGGTTTAGGATGAATCGGATTCCATCTCAAGAGAAGGAAAGATTGAAGAATATTTGTAATCGTTATAGATAACATGGACATAACAGACAGACGTGTTGAAACCCTATTGCTTTATATAATAGCCGTTGCATGTTTATTTATAAAACTCAAATTTATATTTAATCTTCAATTTCACTATAATATTAGCCTAATGAAAATTTTTTTCTAACTGGGTATAGGATAAAAGAAACAACTTGGACCCCGAGGCGTAATTTTGTAGAAAGATTTTACAGGATTGAGGATTCTTTTAGATTATTTCCATTATGCTATTGTTTGTATTTTCTGCCATAATTTCATTAACTTTTTCTAATGCACTTAAAAAGTTTTGAGTTGTTGATAAGTTATAGAAAGTTTGGAAGTATAATAGTATGTGTTGCCTTTTATAGAAGCATTAATATTTGTAAGTTGCAGGTTTGGGTTGTTTGAAAAATGGGAAAGAATTTATTGAAATTTCTTTAAGAATTTTATATGTGCCTCTTGTGTTTTTAACAAAATTTCGGTAGAATTTCTTCTATTTTTTTTTAACATTCATAAACCTGCATCTTTGAAAAAGAAATAGTTCTATAAAATTTTATATTATCTCTGCACATATCCACCAAACACAACGACGTCTAAATAATTATATAACACAAATGTACATATATAAAATATATTACACATCTATACATTGTTATTTGTAGAGGCCCACAAATTTATGACCATCTTATGTTTATAAAAAGTGCCAATCTCGGGGAAGAAATTAACCGGTCAACCTAACGTAAGATACTAAATAAACATACAGGTAAATGTGCTGCAACTCTACTCTCGATAGTCTGTAGAGGTAATTTATCCTTTAAAATAATAACTAGGTAAAGTGATGTATCTGTATTGACTTCTCCCCTTAATTGGTAAAATCTATATCTCTGAAGATAATATAACATAGAAATACTAAGAGGTTTTGCAAATTTTTCAATAGCTTCGTCAGAGTTTCCATTCATGCTAGAATTATATAAGGAAATCCTTCTCTCAATAAAGTCAACCTCTGCTGTAAACAAATGTTCTTAATTGAAATTAAATGGAATATATACATGTACAAACCATTATTGTATTATTTCAAACTTATTGCACTAATAATGACAAATTTTTATTATTGTAATTTCGCTACCTTATTGACCGCAACCTATGTTTTAGTACTAACAAAATCGTCACTTGTTCCTTGTGCATATGCCAACAACGTTGTAACTTATTAAACCTCAAATCATGAACTGTTGAACGATTGACACATTTGTATAATGTACTCTTAAAATATAAAAATATGACATTCAACTCATCAAAGTTAATCAATGGTATTATAATGTAATGTGCACAACAAACGGGTAAAAAATACTTATGTAAAATCGTGCATCTGTAATTGTGCAATCTTGTGAGTACATTTTGCAAACGTATTCTATAGTGTACATAAAATCTTTAGATACTCATTTATATGCTGTAAAACTGCGATATATATAAATTTTAATACTATTAAAAAACTCACATTAAAATATATAAAATAAAAAGTATTTACCGAATCATCAAGCCAATGAAATAAGAACTCATTAAACCACTTTTTGTCAACATCAAGCCTATGTAAAGGAACACGCTGCTCAGGGTCATTATTATTCATTCAATCATGAATTTCCTTAAGTTTTGCTTTATTTATAAGAAGCAGTCACCCATGTATGTCAACTGTAGCTTCTACTTCTAATTTCACAAATTTTCTTTTCACCTTCTTACACAATGGATTGGTATAAAGACTATTCTTAGCTTGCGCAGCCTTATAAAGGTGCTCATATCTATTCATCCCTTCTGCAACAACAGTGAGTATAATTTTTACATTTGTAGGGCTGTCAGTTACAAGTTGTATGTCCAGCATGGGCTGATGTTGAGACTCAGTTGTAGGAGTATGAGTCTAAAAGTCACCGGCAATAAATTCTCTCCCCTAAAATAAAACAACACCAATCAATGTATTGACTTATTAACTTTGTACCAAATCAAATTCATGTACAAACATACTATTGCCTGATCTACATCTTTAGAAATCCTGAATGACTTAAACTACTATATCATAAGACCCATCTGATGCAAGATCTCTTCTTTAAACTTTGAGCCAATCGTATCAATCTTTGTGGTTACCTTTATTTTTATAAAATTTAAATCATCCCACAAATCATCAATCTTCTTCTCTAAAATATGATATTGCGATGACGTGACTGGCTCAAACTATACATAAGTAATTATAATCAATTTTCACAACTTCACAATGTAATATGTATCAACATCATATAGTGAATCCAACAAAAAAGATTAAATTATTATACCATTGGTCTAAACATTGGAGGGGCTTCGAATTGGTACCCATGCCGATCATCTATATCAACCATAAGATCAGTGAATTGGATGTTTAAAATTGTAACATGCTCAAGTTGGAGAGTCCCTCCCCATTCTCCCGATGGAATGCACTATTTTGCTACCATGTAATAGTCCGCATTCTTCTCGTGTTTATGGGGCACCAACTTCCTATGTATTTTCAAAACCTACACAAATTTTTTTATTTATTAACCAATCACAAAAAAAAAGAATTTCCAACAAAATTTATATATATTTCGTTCAATGTAAAAACATACAAAATCCTCATTTTTATCGAATACAATATTTTCGACTTCTTCGTACAATAGAAGGCCCTTACTAGACTAATTTAAAAGGCGTGGAAAATGATCACCCTCTTTTCACACAAACACTGAGCCGCATCTCAGGATCGCCTCGAAAATCCAAATCTAAGATAATAAAAAAATAAAAATCTCAAATAATAACACTATTTTCTTATCTTCTTTAATGTAATATAAAAATAATAATATTTTTCTACATTTCAATATAATAATGAATCGAAAAGAATTACTCACCAGAAATGCTTGACCAAATGCATAGAGGTTATATGCTTCCTTCTCTTGACCACACCTTTTTTTGACCTTTACTAATTTTTTAACTGGTGTTGTGCTTAATATATTATAGAGCACACTCCACACAATTGTTACCCATAAGTAGGTATTAAACTCATCTAAATCATCCACAAGGTGAAGTATAAAATATTGAATAGCTCTACACAATTATGTGTCATCAACAATTTATGAAATAAATAAAATAGATACATTTTCACAATATCTGTGTCATCATTAAATATAATTGTATTGAACCACAGGTCTAAATTCTTGTATGTCAACTCATTTATATCTTTAAAATATTTATCCCGTAGTCTATTATCCAATTTTATTTTCAAGTCACTTACTGAGGGATAATCTTTTATTCTCAAACATGTATTCAAATAAAAATCTATATAAGAGAATCTAATTCGCCTCTTGCTTATATAAAACCATAAATTTCCTGTAAATTTCTAGTATGCACTTGTCTTAATAAAACCTCATGTATTAATATAACTAATAATGTAATGTCGTGTGCATAAAAAAAAAGGGCCAAAACATATGATCCTAAATAATTCTCTTTGACTTTCTATCAATTTATTTTTTATTTTATCGATAGCTTACATCTTGTAGTACGTAGTGCTCGATAGAATTCATTTCTGCAATTATATAATCCTTCAAGACATTTTTCTTTTTGGGAAAATTAAAAAAAAAACTAGTATATAACCTGTTGGAAAATTGGCGATTCAACAATCTTTGTTGGACAAGAATTGAGATGAAAACTAAAGTGAAGAGTTACAAGAAGTCTAGAACATGTGGGATACGTATGGAGAAGTCTAGGATGTGTGGGACACGAAGGGGAAGCAAAACGGGACTCAAAGACGCGAAGGGAGCAAGAAAACGCGGATAGCTACAGGGCTCAACGCCGCAGCGCCAATGGCTAAGCGCCGCAGCGCTGGGCACGATTTTGTCCAGTGCTGCAGCGCCTAAGGACGAGCGCCGCAGCATTAGAACGCGTGGAAAAGTCTGTTTTGGTTCGAGATTTTGAGTTTTGGGAAGTTTTGGACTTCCAAAACAAGTGGACTCTTACTCTAACAAGGAATAGGGTTAATAAGCATGAATTATACTCTATATAAATACTTGTAAACCCTTGATTTCATATCAAGCATTGAGAGAGACTCTAAGAGAGGGGAAGAACTGGGTACACACTAAGTGCTTGTGTGCGCTAGGGTGGAATCGTTGTTTGGGTGATCATTGTTCATGGTAGAGCAAGGGTTCACTAAACGTTTATTTGAGGGTTCTTCATATTGGGTTTCCTTGTAAAATCTCTAGAGAGTTATAATAAGAGAGGCTAGGATCCTTGGATCCACCGTAGACGTAGGCGATTGGCCGAACCACGTAGATTGTGTTGTGCTATTTTGTTTTCTGCTTTGAATTCTTGGTGTGTTTTGTTTGATTGACAGGTTATTCTGCTGCGCAAGGAGGTTAGAGTTCTAGGCTGAATCTTGGGTTCTTCGCTTCAACATAACCTCGAAAGGGAGAAGGGCGTTACCTCCATCAACAAACTGGTATCAGAGCTAAAGGTTCGATAATACACATCTAGGGTATTTAAACCATGACAACAATCAAGCAAGAAATAGAGAAGTTTAATGGGATGAATGACTTCAATCTTTGGAGGAAGAAGGTTAGAGCTCTACTAGTGAAGGAAGGGCTAGACTCAGCTTTGGAGAAGGCCAGCTACTCAACTAGCGATGAGGCGACAACCTCAAAGTCTGGGCAAAAAGATTGGGACACAATTCAGAAAAAGGCTCACAGTACCTTATTCCTGGCGTTAAGCGACGAAGTATTAAGGGAAGTTGGTAATGAAGAAACCGCTTTTGGGCTATGAAAAATACTCGAGGCATTGTACATGAAGAAGTCTTTTGCAAATAGACTTCTTGTGAAAAAGAAAATACATCAGCTGACAATGCACAAGGGAACTTCATTGAGAGTTCACATTGACAAGTTCAACAAGATCATCATAAATCTTGAGCAACTGGGCATCAAGACTGAGGATGAGAGCTTTGTAGATATGCTGCTGTATGGAAAGAAGTCTTTAACGATGAATGACGTCAAGACATCATTGAACTCAAAAGAATTGACAAAGAGATCAGAGTCCGAGAGTGGAGCAGTTTTGTTTACACAAGGAAGGAAGAGCAACCAATCAAGGAGGAGATCCAAGAAGTGTTTCCTTTGTAATAAGGAAGGACACTTTGTGAAGGATTGTCCGAAATCAAAAGGCCAAGGAGGGTAGGCTGCAATTGGTACTAAGAAGATACCGAAGTTGTAGACATATTGGTAGCCTCAAGGGAAAAGTATGCTAACAAATGGATACTAGATTCAGGGTGCAGTGTCCATATGTGTCCCGACAGATCGATGTTTACCAACTATAAAGCCAAGAGAGGTAAAGCTCTAATGGGGAATGACATGATTTGTGAGATCATGGGAGTTGGTGACATAAGGCTGAGGATGCAAGGTGGAGAAACTAGAGAATTACATGGTGTGAGGCATGTTCCTAAATTGAGGAGGAACTTGATATCCCTAGGCAAACTCGATGAGGAAGGGTATTCGGTTAGAGCGAAAAAAGAAAAACTGAGGGTAGAGAAAAGACCTATAGGGTTTGAGGGTGAGAAGCACAATGGGGGGCTCTATGTGCTTATTGGGATGGCCATGAGTGGCCCAATGCGGGGTGTTGGGGCAATGCAAACCACTAGGTGACATCTAAACTGTGCTCACCGAGGTGATGAGGGCCGAAAAAGAGTGCAACGCATCCATACCCTATGCAAGGTGCACGAATGCCTTTGGAAGCCGAAGTCACTAGCCTGGGGAAAGTTAAGTCTTGGTGGAGACTTAACTAGACTTAACTCTAGGTGATAGAGTATTGGTCTGGATCGGATCCCGAAGACTTCTTATTTGGAAGATTTTGAATCAAGAAAGGGTTTGTTGGAAAATTGGTGATTCAACAATCTTTGTTGGACAAGAATTGAGATAAATACCAAAGTGAAGAGTTACAAGAAGTCTAGAACATGTGGGATACATATGAAGAAGTCTAAGACGTGTGGGACACGAAGGAGGAACCGAAACGGGACTCAAAGACGCGAAGGGAGCAAGAAAACGCGGATAGCTACAGGGCTCAGTGCTACGGCGCCAATGACTGAGCGCCGCGGTGCCCAAGACAGTAGCCCAGCACTGCAGCGCTGGGTCTTCAGCGCCGCAGTGCTGGGCGCGATTTTGTCCAGCACTGCAGCACCCAAGGACGAGCGCCGCAGCGCTAGAACGCGTGGAAAAGTCCGTTTTGGTTCGGGATTTCAAGTTTTGGGAAGTTTTGGACTTCCAAAACAGGTGGACTCTTACTCCAACAAGGAATAGGGTTAATAGACACGAAATATACTCTATATAAACACTTGTAAACCCTTGATTTCATATCAAGCATTGAGAGAGACTCTAAGAGATGAGAAGAACTGGGTAGACACTAAGTGCTTGTGTGCGCTAGGGTGGAATCGTTGTTTGGGTGATCATTGTTCGTGGTAGAGTAAGGGTTCAGTAAACGTTTAGGTCATTTTGAGGGTTCTTCATATTGGGTTTCCTTGTAAAATCTCTAGGGAGTTATAATAAGAGAGGCTAGGATCCTTGAATCCACCGTGGACGTAGGCGATTGGCCGAACCACGTAGATTGTGTTGTGCTCTTTTGTTTTCTGCTTTGAATTCTTGGTGTGTTTTGCTTGATTGACAAGTTATTCCGCTGCGCAAGGAGGTTAGAGTTCTAGGCTGAATCTTGGGTTCTTCGCTTCAACATAACCTCGAGAGGGAGAAGGGCATTACCTCCCTCAACATAACCAATAGCATAAGATTCAAAATATGAAAATTTTAATTAAATTTTTTAATTAATTACAAAAACTTTTAGATAATTACTAAAATTTAAAAATAAAAAAATATGAAATAAAATCGAATTTAATACATAAAATCAAAACTAAGAAACTAATAAATATTAATGACAAAAAAATTAAAATATTGATTAAGTTAAATAATTTAAGTACAATTTTAATATTTACATTAAATTAAATTAAATAAATGAACTAAAATATTGAAAAACAATTGCCACGTGGCAAAGTGTAACATGCGGCATGTGGCATATGCGTACACATGTCGTGCGCGTGAACACATCGTTTAGCATACACCATGAATTGGACGCCTTTGCCTACCAAATTCCATCATTTTGATCATTTTTTAGCCATTTCGATCACTTACACTAATTTTCAACCACCTTTTAACTTTATTAACATTAAATCTAAATATTTAAACACTTACAATACAAATACATCACAAAATTTATAACAAAAACTTATTTATTTTCACTTATTTTCAACTTCTTCAACTCCTCAATTAATTATTTTAGTTTAAATTTTGGGATATGATGAAGATGGCCAAGAGAGAAGAGTTGGAAGAGAAGTATTTTTGTGTGATTTTGATAAAGGGGCAAAATGGACCAAAATTTGGTTTTTTAGTTAATATACTTTAAATATTTTGACTGAGGTCAAAATAAATTAAATATATATTTTTTGTCAAAAAAGGAAATTTCCCCTTTTTAAATATATTAAAAGTGTTTGTATCCCTTTTCCGAAATTCGCAGAAGTGATATTTATATATATTTACTTTTCAAAGTACTAATTTTTATCTTCTAAAACTAATTATTAGTTATAAGTTAAATAAATGCTGGTACTTAAGATCATAAATAATAATAAGTCTAAAAGTAACTAGAGTATCATTTAATAGCAGAAGATTTAAATATTTGAAATGTAAATATTTTCATCAATGTTGTTTTAAGATCTTTTTTAATAAACAAATAATACAATCTAATTATATAAAAAAAAAATTAGTACATAAACTCTTTATTTTTCATTCTTGCTAGAGAAAAAGATTAAAAAGAACTAGGAAATAATGGAAAAAAGGAAATGCTATTTTAAAGTAATATAAATTACTTATTGTACAAGAGTTGAAATTTTTTTAAAAGACTATTTATATATTATTTAACTTATTAGGGGGTTTATTTAAAATTTTCTAAAGACTAACCTGGGCTATGGCCTATGTTAGCTCTCTAATACTCCAAGTTAACTTGAAGGTTCAAATGTTCTTTCTTTTTTTTTTAAAAAAAATATCTTCTTAAGATTGTGCTACTTTTTAGTGGCATCTCAGAATTATTTAACCAAATTTATAATTGTAAATTATTAGATAAATATTTACTTGAATGGTCCAATGATAAAATACGTGCAGTACATATTTTTTTTAACTAAAGTAGAGCTCTTAAATTTGAATCCCTCTCTCCATGTAAAAAAAACAAAGAAATAAATTTTTTTATTTAAAGAGAGAAATTGTATGAAAAATTACTAATATTTGCTCCTTATAACCTTTGAAGACATATATGACTTCAAAAAAATTTTGATTTAAGAAACCCTAATTAATTTAATGCATCATAATTTATATTAATTTTTTTCTAAATTAAAAAGAAAATATAACACTTAAAACTTCAAAATTTGATAAGAGCAATCAATCTTCTTGAACTCAAAAGAAAAATTGACATGAAAGATGACAGAGTGCTTTATGGAATTGGTGAATCATTGCTTGAAGAGGAAATGGTAGTGCATGAATGTTGATTTAGAAGTATTGCCTCTAAAGTCAATGAACCCCCCATGGTATAAATAGGAAGGAATGTCAAATGTTAATGGTGGACCTGGCCTAAGTATGAAGAGAAAATTATTTTCTGATCCTACTACTAACCCAAATCCTTTCCCTGCTATAGCCACTGACACTGCCAATGCCACTACTACTGCCTTAGCCATAGCCCTTGGCCCAATCCAAACACAAGACACTAAATTAAGGCACCCTTGCTTTCAAGTATACTAAGGATCCTAACCATAGCAGCACAATGAGATTCCAACCAATCTCATTTCCACCAATGACCAAGAATCTCAAGTGTACCAAGCTTCTGTTGAATCACCTATGGTCTAAACATAGCAACACCACCAACAAAGTCCAACCAGTATACAAAAGCAGCACAGTCCAAGAAGCCCACAAATGTAAAACAACTAAGTCTAAAAATACAACACAGCCTTAGCATAGAAATTGAGCATAGCTCTAGGGTTTCTAATGAAGAAACAATATGGTTAGACAATGACCAAGATTTATGGTCAGTGATCAAAATGAGGACGATATTGAGGATAATGTGCAAGAGAGGGAAAATATGCGAGTGACAGTGGAAGTGAAGATTATCCAATCATAGCTTTTGTTGGTTCATTTGGTAGAGATTACTTCCGTCAAGGTCACCAAAAAGATGGTCACTTATACATTAGTTAAGATTTTGATGGGGTTGACAATTTTAGAAATGCTTTGAAGAAATACTGCATCAGGGAAGGTTTTTAAGTGTTGCAACTTAAAAATAATTTGCAGAGGTTTAAGGGCAAGTACAAAGAACCAAAATGCACATGGTTCATCTTTGTATCAAGAGTAAAATTTGAAGCTTTATTTAGAATTTAGCAGCTGCTGGAGGAGCACAGAATGGTTCAACTATAAAAGAAACTACAAGTGCTTGGATTGCCTTATACTTTCTTAATGCCCTGAGAAGTAACCCAACAATACCACCTAAGGCAATAAAAGATGAGTTGAAGCAAAGGTTTGGGGTGCACTGTAGTATCAAGAAAGTTTATAGAGCTACAACTATTGCACTGAAGCCAGACTATAGGGATCATAAATCTACATATCAAAGGAGCTCTGGTATGCTTGTTAAACTACAGTATAATATTAGTGTTGAGGATGGTCCAATTAGGTTTAAGAAATTTTTGTTCAATTTTTCAGGTTTAGAATGAAAATTAGTAACAAAAAAGCTTCAGCAGCCCATGTCAACCCATTTACCATTTTCATGAATCATAAAATCCCATTACCTTACTGCCCCCATTTTATTACATCACTAGGACCATCTCCTTATCATCCTATGATTCCATCACCCTATAACTCCATTTAATCATACATATTTCTATCTTTTTTTTTTTTACTTTCTTTAATTCTTCTTTTCCCGTGTAGAAATTCATTTTGGACTTGAACATGTCAAAAATATGACAGCAATAATATGAAGTTAGTAGCTAAAGAATGCCTAGATTTTCTTGAATTATATGATTTTTTTTGTAACTGATCATATGCAAATCAGTTCTTAATCTCTTATCTAAACTTAATTAAATTTTGAACCTGACAAGGGATAAGATATTGTTGTTTCCAAATTTCAATATAAATCTTTTCTTTCTAGTTGACTAGGTAAGGTTGGTGATGAAACACATCACTTGGGCCAAACTTGGAAATAAGATACTATTATAACCTCTGGTGATGTAATATATATATATATATACATATATATCTTGAAGTTTTATTTTGACATGCTTAAGAAATTTTCAAGTCCCACATAAAAAAAATCCAATCCCTTAAGGCCTTTATATTAACATCACTTCATTACTTCCATCTCAACGATCCATGTTTGCTTCGCTAAGCAAGATCATGGACTCTATCTTAAGGTTTTGAAGTGTTGCAACTTAAAAATGATTTGTCGAGGTTTAGAGGTAAATACAAAGCACTAGGATGCCTATGGTTCATCTTTTTATCAAGAGTAAAATATGAGACTCTATTTAGAGTCTAGCAGCTACATGAGGAGCACAGAAGGTTTCAACTACAAAGTAAGCTACAAATGCTTGGATTGCCTTATACTTTCTTGATGCCCTTAGGAGTAATTCAATGATGCCATCCAAAGTAATAACAGACGAGTTAAAACAAAGGTTTAGGGTATAATGTAGTATCAAAAAAGTTTATAATGCTTAAGCTATAGCATTGAGGCAACACAGAATGATGTTAGTTTTGAGGATAGTCCAATTAGGTTTAAGAGGTTTATGTTTAATTTTTCAGCTTTAAGAGATGGCTTCATTGGTGGTTATAAATGGTTTATAGGACTTTATAGGTGTTATTTAAAGGGCCCATTTGGAGGTATTATGTTACTAGTTGTCAGATTGGATAAGAATAATAGGATATTTTCATTGGTTATATGTGTGGCTGAGATGGTAGAGACTCATGATGCTGGTTTCTAGAGATCCTTAAACAGTGACTGAACATTGGTGATGAGTAGTCAGTCACTTTCATAACTGATAGACAAAAGGAGATACTGCAAGCACTGGCACTTTATTGACCTAGATCCCCAACTAGATTTAGTGCCAGAAACATCATTGCCAATTTTAAGAAACAATGGCTAGAATAGAGTTTCAGACCTTTATTTTGGGAGGCAGTAAAGGCAGTTAAGAAGTTAGTTTTTGATAAAGCAACGAAAAAAATTAAGTCTGCTAATGTGGCAGCTTATAATTACTTAGCATGTTTTGAGACAAGTTAATAGTCTAAACATGCTTTTCAGACCAAAAATGAAGTGTGTTCATGTGACCAATAATATGATAGAGTCTTGAAATATTTGGTTAAATACCTACAGATGCTTAACTGCTTTGCAATTGCTGGAGTTCAGAAGGAGAAAAATAATGAAAAGACTAAGAAAGCGGCATCAAGAAGCAGAGCAATAGAAGGGAGGATTGCCACTAATTGTGAAAAATAGGTTGGATAAATCAATAAATGTAGGGAAGTATGTCAAGATTATATATGCTACTGGAATAGAGTTTGAGGTTAATGATGGTCACCGTACCTTCAATGTTGACTTGGAATAAAAAAACTAGTGACTATGATGCCTACAAAGTAAGTGGCATCTCCTTCAGATATATTTTACCATGTCTGAGTCATAGGAAAAATTCAGTAGATTCTTATGTAAATTCTAAGTTTACCACTAAGGCATACTTGAGAACATATATGGGTATAATTCATCCTCTCCTAGTCAGTCAAATTAGCCAATAGTTGAAAGCCTATAAATTGAACCACCTAACAATAAGAATAAGGCTAACAGGTCTAAAACAAGTAGAAAAAAGCAACCATATGAGAGGTTGGATAGCAAATATTGAATAAGAGAGGTACTATGAGATATGGCAACTGCCATCAATTTGACCACAATAAAAGAAGTAGCAAACTCCAACCTTCACCAAGTTAGATAATTGGGTAATTCAAATAATTTTAGTATTCATTTTATTTTTTGATTTACCAAAACATAATAATTAGTATTCTTTTAACAGGGACCAAAGTGGCCAGCCAATGCTCTAAAAAATACAAGCACTACAGATGCTGAAGCAAGTGCTATAAAGGCTTCACAACACATTTCAAGAGGGCATTTAGTGTTATTAAGAGGCGTTGGAAGCAATGCAATGTCTAGAGGAAGGGAAAGGGTTAGAAGCAGTATGAATCGATCTTCAAAACACAGGTATTTGATGTCATTTCAAATTTTATGAAACATTATATTTTTATTCTCATTACAAGGCAGACAACTAATCCCATAAAATACCCAAACATTAATACTACTATAATTGTCAAAGTAAAAAGCCATTGTCTGGTTACTACATCATCGATTACATGTCTTCTAATATGAGGTTGTTAATCTGAAGCATAAGCATTGGAGGTGTCTTTCTTATGCCAAATGTGACTAGTTTGATCATCGAAAATTGCACTTGCATTGAAATTCTCTAGTCCAAGTTTCTAAAACCTATAAAATTTACATCTTTTATGCATGTACTTGAAAATACAACTTATTTGAATTTTTTCATATTTTGATATGCCAACGTATATCCTTTCATTGCATAAAACTTATTTTGTTTTGAAATTTTATCATGTGACTATTTACTCAATCAAAACTACTTCTTGACTTGATTGATTGTTTACTGGAGTTGAAGTTTTACTGCATGGTTGGAGAGTTTTTGAAAAATCAGTGTTGTCAGATTTTTGTAAACTGGTTGAAATTTTTTTTATATTCTGTAAACTCCCAATTTAGTGTTGTAAATAGGCTATTTGAATATTTAGGACCCAAGATTGCAATTTTGTAACTGCTAAACAGTTTTTTTTTGGATTTGTTGCTTTAAATATTTTTGGTAATCAACGCATGTATTGAAGAATTAAGCTTGTTATGAGTTCCTTTTGACAATTTGTTTTGCTATGAATGAAGAGTTTTTCACCTTGTTTATATACACAAAAAAGATCGGAGGAATAATGGCCATTTACAATCGTGGTTAACCACGATTGTAAATGACTCAAAAAATGGCTACAAAATAATGCATAAATATTTACATGCTGATAAGTGACTTTTTGCTAATTTAAAATAATTTTTTTGATAATGTTTCAGCCACTTTAAACATTACAAGTAATATACATAATTATCAGGAACAAAACATACATTATATCAAAATAACTAAATTTCCGTTAACTTAAACGAAAACTAACCAATAGAGAAGAACAAATTTGAGTAATTCAAAGCTACTCGGATAAAATTGGGTATTAAGCTAAATACAAAGGACAAATATGTCATTTTTCTAAAAAAATACTAACATTTTAGAGTCAAATCTCTCTTGAATAAAAACAATCTCACAAAACTAGAAATTTTGTAGAAACTTACCAACCAATCAACCATTTCCTCTATTTCCAAAAAACAAAAAACCACTTATACTTATCATTCTATTAAAAGAAAAAAAAATCCTTCTTAAGGTGTGCTACTTTTTGGTGGGCTCAGAATTATTATTGAAACGACCCGCCCTAACCCCACTTTGGTATTAGGGTGAATCTACAACTTTGATCCATTAGCTATATGCTTGGTTCTCTAAAACTCACTAGGTAAAGACAATGAAAATTGAAAATTAAAAATTTATACTTATACATGACCTCACTAGATGTCTGATAAATGTTCTTGTACATATGGAGGCGTGTCACAAGCGTCATGTGATTCAACGAGACTCCATGAATTTTGTAATACCTAGGAAGAAAAATATTTAAAAACAAAAGGGTGAGTCAAATGACTTAGTAAGTGATTAAAAAAAAAATTACATATATACCTTTTTTTATTAATAAAACTACACATTTATAAAAAGTGCACCTCATAAATAACATTAAAAAAATTCACGCGCTAAATAAAACGTGGACATATATAAATATTATAAGTTACCTTAAAATTTGTAATGTAAAATAATTATGAAACTGTATATTTAGTAATCATCAAATCTTACTAAAGCACACTGTATCCAGGAGAAAACCTCATCGTACCTGAAATACTCATCGAGCAGAGTATTGAACGTACTCTTTTTATCTCATCTCATGTCCTAATCTTACACATGCGCAGAGCAAATTAATATCCTCGTCTTACACATGAGCAAAGCAAAATTAATATCCTCGTCTTATGCATACATAAAGTAAATTGGCTCCCAAAGAGAAAAGCACCCATACACACTGTCCAAAGCCTCTGTGTGTGTACAGACGGGCCCCAAAGACCTAAATCTCATATCTCTATCTAAAAGGGAAGAGTATAGTTTAGTGGTTTCAAAATCTCCTTTTTTTTATACAACACATAAACTTATAGCACTTCTTTATATCATTATCTCATACTATTTAAATTCTAATATACTTTAAAAAATCATTACTGATACATTAAAAACACTATCTCAAATACCATATTTTCTTAACTCATTATACATTTATTTATATACTTCAATTCATCTCATTTTTATAAGATAAATAAAAACAAGTAGGACACATTTAAAAATAATTATAAAGAAACAGTTAAAGAGCTATCATCTTATACTTTACACTTTATATTTTAATTATATAAATCACTTAAGCATATTTCTACTACTATATACTACCATGAAATATAAATTTTCAAATTATAAATTCTCTACATTTAACATAATTATAAAATAAATTAGAATAAATTCTAAACATAATTTATGTACATACATTTGTATTGATCATAAAAATTTTACACTTAACGAATCATAAACATGCCAAGAATATATACTTAAAGCATAAATAAATTTAATCACAATGTTTATATATCTATAATAAATTATGAATAAAATATAATACTGTGAAATTAAATTATAAGACTACTATATTAAAAACATAACGTATGTATTTATAAGGTAACCTTATATAACCTTAATTGTTTTTTTTTAACAACATATATATATACACACACCCATTCTATAAACTCTTTCTTAATTATTAATCACATCACATGTAAATATCCATCAATTCTATTTCATGTCAACAATTAAAATAGGCAAACAACAACAAAATAATTTTATTAGATATTCATCATAATTATTATTAAGTCTGCTATATCCCTAATTTAATATTTCCATTTAGAATTTTATTCCAACAAATTACAATTACCCAAAAACCTTAAAACTATTCCAAATAATTGTAAAGAGAAAATCTCCAATAAAATTTTATACATACATATATATTAGTTCCATAGCCAATATACATACATACATACATGCACATATAATTATCCATACTTACATATCAAATATGGCAAATAAAAATAATATACATACATATATCATTTGCACAGTCAATAAATATAAAATGTAATACATATTATTGAAGATTTGGTGATTCAACAATCTTGTTTGGATAAGAGTTAAGATGAATATAAAAAAGGAGAGTTACAAGAAATTTAGAATGTATAGGATACGTATGGAGAAGTTTAAGAAGTGTGGGACATGAAGGGGGAAGCGAAATGAAACTCGACGACGCGAAAGAAGCAAAGAAAAGTGCAGAGTTGGAACAAGGGCTCCCATAACAAAACTCCAGTGCTGAACGCGTCAAGGCTTAACGCCATAGAGCCAAAATGGGGAAAAGTCCATTTTTATCCAAATTTTAAATTTTGGGAAGTTTAGAACTTCCAAAACAAGTAGATCTTACTCCAATAAAGAATAGGGTTAGTAGGCACAAAATAACCCATATATAAACACTTGTAAACCCTTTAGTTGAGATCAATCATTAAGAGAGACTCTAAGAGAAGGGAGAACTAGGTAGACACTAAGTGCTTGTATGCGTTAGGGTGGAACCATCATTTGGGTATTCATTGTTCATGGTAGAGTAAGGGTACACTAAGCATTAGGTCTTTTTGAGGGTTTTTCATTAGGCTTTTCCTTGTAAAATCTCTAGAGAGTTAATAAGAGAGGCTAAGATCCTTGAATCCACCGTCAACGTAGGCAATTGGTCGAACCTCGTAATGAATGTGTTGTACTCTTTATTTTTTACTTTGAATTCTTGTTATTTTGCTTGATATACATGTTATTCTATTGCGTAAAGAGGTTGAAGTTTGAGATTGAACTTGATTAGGGTTCTTCACTTTAACCTAATCTCACGAGAAGAATGGTGATTCCTCTAACATATACATACCTATTAATTCCATAGCCAATATACATACATACATATATGCACATATAATCATCTATACTTACATATTAATTCTATGACAAATAAATTTAATATACATATACATATACATATATATCATTTTCATGGTCAATAAAAATATAATGTACATATATATACATACATATTAATTCTATGGCTAATATACATACATACGCATACAATTATCCATACATATATATCAATTCTATGACAAATAAAAATAATATATATATATATACACACATACATACATATAATCATTTTCATGGCCAATAAAAATATAATGTACATACATATATACATAAAGACACATACAATTATCCATACATACATATCAATTTCATGACAAATAAAAATAATATACATATACACATACATACATATAATCATTTTTATGGCCAATAAAAATATAATGTACATACATATATACATAGAGATATATATAAATACGTACATATCTATCTCATAACTAATATACATACATATATATATAAAAATACATACGTACATATAAATACATCCACACATATTTCTCACATCAACTAAAAATAAAATTAAAAATAAAAATATTAAACAACTTTAAAAATAAAGAAAAATAACTCACTAATAACTATATGGTATCATCCTTTTCTTCCTCTTTTTTCCCATTTTCTTCTTCTTCCTCCTCTTCTTCTCCATCTCTTTCTTCTTCTTCTTCTTTTTCCCTCTTCTTTTTCTTTTGTTTCTCTTTTCTATTTTTTTTCCCTCTCAAATGAGTCCATTGTCATTTCCTTCCCTTTTCACACACCTTTTACAATCTTCCATTCCATGGATCCTACATATTTAAAACAAAAATATAAAAAGATATATATTTAAAAATAATAATTCCACCAACCAACCCCACATATCAAATTTATTATAATAATAATAATATTATAGAGCCCACATGTTTAATAATTGTGAAAATAGTAAATAAAAAAATAATTAAGAAAAAAAAGGGTGTCATAATTATTGTGTTAGTTGAATTGTTATCATGTACAATCAACTCGGCTATAAACTCCAAATCACACAACACCAGAGGCTAAGTACTACAAGAAAGCTCGTTTCAATTCTCTCATAAAAAGCCCCTCATGCACTAAAAGCTCTTAAAGATATGAGGCACAGAAGCAAAGACTGAGTAGTGATTGTGAGAAATGATGTACGCAGGGATCTGAAGATGATGATGAGTTAGATTTGGTGCGAATAGAGGCCCCGAAGTTTTTGGAAATTTGATTAGGATTGAAGAGGCCAAGATTGTGGCTACAAAAGCTTTTGAAGGTTTGCCATTTATTTATTTGGTCTCTCTAAAATCAAATGGCTCTTATTTTATCAAGAAACTGTAAAAATTCAAACGCAGCATTTTGTTTTTTTACTATGACAATTGCTATGGAATGTTGTTCAACGTTAATTGACAGGGAGAGAAAAGAGGAGAAAGACAATCATTATTTGCCCTTTTGTGTTTCTAACATTTTTTTTTAAATTTATATAATTTATTTGAATGCCAATTAGATCAACTGAAAAAGTCTTTTAAGATGGTATAAGGTATGTATTTAAAGTTTAAATTATGTTAACATTAAAGTTGGGGAGAAATTTAGTTTTATATTTTATATAATTTAAAAGATATTTCTTTCATATATTATTTTTTTAACCTTATTTTTATATATTATTATTATTATTATTATTATTATTATTATTATTTTGAAATGCACGAGAGTGGATTTAAACTCGATTTCTACTTTAGTGGAAGAATGTATTACAAACTGGTTACCTTTCGCCATTCATACAAGTGCATTTTCATATAGATTATTAAGATTGAAAAATACTACTTTTATTTTTATTATAGTATTTTGTTTTTGTTATTTTTATCCTTTGTTTTACTCGAAAGTTTAAACTTGCATTGCGAATTGGCCTCAACGTGCGAGATAAATATAATAAGAGAAATCATCAATTATCTTTGTGGTTTTGTATTTTTATTATTTTTGTTTTTAATTTTTTATAATTAATAATATTCTTTTAGAATTATTTCTCTTAAAATTGATCAATTATTTATATAACGTAGATATCATACTTATTAAATAAAAAATAAAAACGCAAAATAACTAATTGACAATTTCTCAAATAATAAAGTCATGATCCATGTTCATTTTAATTTTTTCATTACATCAATTATAAATGAATTCTTTCCCATATCTTGGTGCAAGTAAGAAGTTTTATCAATTAAATGTACTGATATCAACAAAAGTTTTCTGAGAATGCTCCATGTTCATTGACTATCGAGAATATACAAAAATAAAGAAAAAAAAAAAGACTCTAGAAACAGAAGAGGTATGTATATGTGTTTTATTAGCTTATCACTTAACTTAAAAATTTAAATTGATAAGTAAAGATTCAATATTAATTATAATGGATCCCATAGACATGCCGTCTCATAAAAATTAAGAAATTAATTAAAAATAAAAATATAGGGCTTAAACTCTTTAACTCTAATACTATATTAATTTACTACACAATCTAAAAATTTAAGTTGATAGATGAAAGTTAATATTAGTATTAAAGACTCTTTTAACATGTACATTGAAAAGCATGTAATATGAATTAATTTTCAAGCCCACAAAGAGAGCACAAAAGCATCTCGATGTACATATTGGTATTAAAGACTCTTTTAACATGTACTGAAAAGCATGTAATATGAATTAATTTTCAAGCACACAAAGAGAGCACAAAAGCATCTCGATCCCCATCTCCACTTTAATTTTACCCCCGGCGAAGATGGTATTATTCTTTTCTTTGCCCTTGTTTCAATTTTGGTACAAATTAATTGGTTGGCAGATGGGTTATAAAATGGCCTCGAATGTTGTTTCAGATAACCGAAAGTAGATCGTGTCTGGAAGGGAATAAAAAGAGCTAATTAATTTTCTGCTTAACGGTATGATTATCATCTCAAAAATCTTTTTGCTTTTGGATTAATCCTTCTGTAATTAATAATTCTTGCGTAGCACAGACATTCTATGATTTATATTCATTATAAATACTGCAGTTAATATGGAATGAGGACCATGATCCTCTGAGATTTATCTGATTCATGTCTTTGAGTGTTTCTTTACCGAGCAGATGGATAATCATGGTGATCAATATATTTCAGTCGATATTGAAAGCGTAGCAACTTCTTTAGAAAATGAGCTGGGAACTTTGCATACTTCATCGACGGAGTATTGTATCTATAGAGTTCCAAGGCGACTTCATCAATCAAATGAAAAGGATTACACGCCGAAAGTTATCTCCGTTGGACCTTTTCATCACGGCAGGGACGATTTGAAGCCAATGGAAGAAATGAAAAGAAGGTACCTAATAAGTTTTCTACGACGAACGTCTAGAGCGAGTATGGAAGATTTTTTGAGAGTTATTAAGAGAAAAGAAGCCAAAATTCGAAATTGCTATGCAGAAAACATTGAACTTAATAGTGACAACTTTGTGAAAATGATTTTAATGGATGCTGCCTTTGTTATTGAGGTGTTTTTGGGATGTCATTTCTTTGACAAAACAAAGGGCGCGGGCGATCCTGTGTATGATAGGCCATGGTTGATAATTGATGTAAAGCATGACTTGTGGTTGCTTGAAAATCAACTTCCATTCTTTATTCTTAAGGATTTATTTGATCTAGCCGATATTCCTGTAGACTCCAATGAAAATGAGAAACTCTCTTTGGTTAATATAATCCATGAATTTTGTAATTATTACTGGGATTTCTTTGGAATACAGGATAATTTGATTGAGGAAAAATACTCTAGTGTTCAGCATCTTGTTGATTTTTTAATAATATTTATTCTTCCTTCTGGACTGCAAGAGCAAAAGAGGCCCCCAACCCTAACGACGCCGAGTGTGACAGAATTACATCAGGCTGGAGTGAAGTTGAAGGTGGTATCAAGTAAGAATTTATTTGATATAAGATTCAACAAAGGGGTGCTGGGAATTCCACAGATCAAAATTCGCCGTTCCATGGAAATTTTGTTGAAAAATCTCTTGGCCTTTGAGCAATGCCATTGCTATGACTCTTACATAAGTGATTATGTTGTTCTCATCAGCTATCTTGCTGACACTTCAAAGGATGTTGATTTGCTTGTTCAAAATAGGATCATCGAGCATCGGTTGAGGAATAGTGAAGCTGTGTCGGATCTTTTTCATAATTTCGTACAAGGGTTTCGCCTCGATCGGGAGGATTTCTACTTTTCCTCTCTCGTTGAAAACCTGAACAAGCATTGTGACAATCGATGGCACAGGTGGCAGGCAAATTTGAAACAAAATTATTTCAACACTCCATGGGCATCAATTTCGGTCATTGCTGCTGTTATTCTTCTCATACTAACTTCTGTTCAGACCCTGTGTTCTGTTCTACAGGTATAGGTTAATGAATAATTATTGTATGCTTTGATTTATATGCTCAAGTCATCATTGGTTTTCTTCTTCCTTGCACATTGGCTGAATTAAAACTATACTAAGATATACAAGTAAGAAAAGTTTAAAATGATTGTTTATATTGAAAGGACTATGTAGGCCTGCCCCGTTTGATTTAAGACTATTCTTTTTTTTAAAGGTTATTACAGTGCAATAAGAAGCCAAGTAATCATCAGGCTTAGACCTGGGACCTTTTGACGCCATTATTTTCTTCTGATACCTTATATCATGATTGAGATGTGGAATATCTGCATATAATAAGAAGCCAAGTAATCATCACGTATTATTTAAGCACTATTACAATCAAGTCCGGCGACACATAGGAGCAACAAAAGAGAAAGAAAAACATTGAGATATCAATGCAGCCAATTGTTTCAAATGACTTTAATAAAATTCTTACAGAACCTTAATTTATTAAACTAACAACCAACAAACTGAAATCACTCTTACAGGAAGCCAAAATGAAATGACCAAGAAAACTGAAAACTTTTCTTAATTTACTGTGAGTAGACATAACAGGAACAATAATCTCCCTACCTTCGGAAACTTTAGTGAAAAGCAAAGCAAAAGAAAGGCAGAATGTTGATTGGCCTAACAAAATATTTGGTATATAAAAGGTATATTCTCTTAAACGCATGCCACTGAAGCTGAAAAAAGAAATCTTGAAACTGCTGAGTACATGAAAATTTCAAAAACTGAAATCCCAGAGTCAACACGGGGAACGAAGAAATGATTTCCATAGAATCCTTGGTCAAACAAAAATTTAGGGGCAGATAGAATATAGAGAAAAATAATTCACAAAATAATGAAAAAAATAAAACAGATCATTTCTTAACTCAAGTAACGCATATAAATTGCTAGTAGAATGACATTGTACTTGAATAGAGTGACAATTTAGTCTATCCAGCTAATTAGTGTTATATGCAATTGCAACAGTTGCCCACATCAAATGCAAAGATTACCACCATCGTTACATTGGCAGCTTCATTGTTTCCATCAAAAGTATGCAACTTCGCAAATAAATAAAAATAAAACTGCTAACAAACTTCAGTTGCTAACACTTACAAGTTTACAATCATTATTCAGAAAGCTCACAGCTTTAACTATCTGGTTTAACCCCCATGCATAATATTCATCCCTGCCACATTTCACATAGTCAAAACAAACCAAATACCACTAACTTATTACTAAATAGATGTTTTCAAGGGCCAACAACATCACACAACCCATAGAAATTGTCACATATCCAAAACAACTAAAGAATCAACCAAACAAGTAACTAAAAACAAGCTGCAAATGAAATGAAATGTTAAAATTGTACCAAATAATAAAGGTAAAATTGCTCCATGTTGATTAGTCAAAGAGAATTTCTGCATAACTAAGATGTACCAGAGCTGAGAGCTGATAGGTTAGTATTTCTACAAACTCAGCATGAGCTCTTTCCTATTAATAAAAATTATGTTGATTAGTTTTCCCTTCATTTATCTCAAATCAAAATGGATAATACCCTCTTGGCAACAATTTAATTGTCTTGTTGAGATAATGCACAAGAACTTACCATATAAAAGGCTGTTGAAATGCATTACTCCTGCTTCCGTACCAATAAAATTTGTAACATAAACACTCTAATTTTACAGTTCACAAGAACTTACCTTATAAAAAATTTGCAACATGTTGAATCACCTGAATGGCATCCTCTGAGTATGGAATCCCTTTTAGCCCCCATTCAAAAGCATTTTTCTGCATAATGTTTGGTCAGCCTTTTCAATCTAAAATGGGAATCAGTTATATTGCCAAGAAAGCTAATAATAAATTACTTGAAAATTGTAAACAGAATTAGTGAGAAACGGGATCAGCAGGCATAAATATTCACCAAAAAACAGAGCAAAAATAGCAAGCTGTAACACAATGTACATTAATACTGAAGTGGATACATTTACATAGAAAATATCCCATTATATCAATTAACATGAAAAACAATATTTCATGCAACTGATAACCAAAACAATAAATGATTTTGTAAATGAAGCAAAGTAGAGAATGCCAAGCACAATGAAGTTAATACCTCTGGTGCTCTTGCATGCTTTCAGGTGAAATGCCATACTGTTGCAATGGGATAACACATTAACTTATGTAAAAACAATTGAGAAAGAAAAAACTTTTTTATTTGAATTGAACATAATACAAGTCTATATATAGCCCTAAGTCTAGTTGTAAAGCTATCTTTACAACTAGATTACAACCATAATACAAGCATTTCCACACTCCCCCTTAAGCTGGAGCATATACATCATACGCTCCAAGCTTGTTACAAATAAAATCAATTCTATGACCCCTTAGAGATTTAGTAAGGACATCTGCTAGATGATTGTTTGAGCTGACATAATTGATAGAAATAATGCTAGATTGAATATTTTCTCGAATAAAGTGACAATCAATCTCTATATGTTTAGTCCTTTCATGAAACACTAGATTGGATGAAATATGGAGGACAACTTAATTATCACAAAATAACTTCATCTGTGATATATAGGCAAATTTCAATTCTTGGATTAACTATTTCAACCATATAAGTTCGCAAGTTGCTAAAGCCATTGCCTGATATTCTGCACTTGCACTTAGTTATTTTTTATGAAAGATCGCTCTGAATTATTTTCCATCTTTGAGTCTTTTTGTGCTGAAATTAAAACGCAATTCTCTACTACTATCCATATATTGCGTAGTGATAATGCACGTGAATACTTTTCTGCTACTTTTATTAAATTTATGTCTTCTCAGGACATCTTACATCAGTCTTTCTGTGTCTATACTTCACAACAAAATAGAGTTGCCGAGCGTAAGAACAGACATCTCATTAAAATTGCTCGAACATTACTTATACATCATAATATTCCTCTTCATTTTTGGGGGGATGCTATTCTTATTGCTTGTTTTTTGATTAATCGAATGCCATCCTCCGTGTTACAACATTAGGTTCCTTATTCTATTCTGTATCCTGATCAACCATTGTTTTCTCTTCCGCCACATGTCTTTGGCTGCACATGTTTTGTCCATGTCTTCACTCTTGATCAAGACAAATTATCTGTTCGGTCCATCAAATGTATTTTTCTTGGGTACTCACGTCTTCAGAAAGGATATAAGTTTTATTCTCCTAACACCCGACATCATTTTATTTCTACTGATGTCACATTTTTTTAGTCTTCCCCTCTCTTTTCTTCTTCTGCTACAGAACATATGTCAATCACAGAGGCTCTTCCAGTTCCTTATATTATTCCTCATCCTGAGTCAAACACAAAATTTGTTCCTATCCCGCAATATGATCCTCCTCCCCAGGATTCTCCCTCTCCAGATAACGAGTCTTGTTCCTTTTTCTCTTACAGGTGATGACAGTGATACTGCTCCTGCAGCACTTGAGGTTCCTGCCAACTCACTTCCTGCTCCCGATCACTAACCTACTAAGGTCCTACCACCTGATGACCAATTTTCCATTGCTATCCGAAAAGGTATACACTTCACTCGCAATCCTCATCCTATATACAAATTTATTAGTTATCATTGATTGTCTTTACCATATTATACTTTTGTATCAAATTTATCCTCTGTCTCCGTCCCTGCCACTCTCTGTGATACTCTTTCATATCCTGGGTAGTGTCAAGCAATGGTTGAGGAAATGACTGCTTTACATAATAATGGTACATGGGAATTAGTCCAATTTCCCCCCGGCCACTCCATCGTTGGTTGTCGTTGAGTTTACAATGTCAAGTTTGGACCCGATGGTCAGGTTGATCGGTTGAAAGCAAGGTTAGTTGCCAAAGGGTATACACAGACTTATGGCCTAGATTATTCTGACACCTTCTCTCCTGTGGCTAAAATGTCATCTGTTCGGTTGTTCTTATCTATGGCTGCTATTCGTCAATGGCTTTTGCACCAACTTAACATCAAGAATGCCTTTCTCCATGGAGAACTTCAAGAAAAAATATATATGGAGCAACCACCTAATTTTGTTGCTCAGGGGGAGTTTGGTTTGGTATGTAAACTTTGTCGTTCATTGTATGGTTTAAAATAATCTCCTCGTGCCTAGTTTGGTCGTTTCAGCACTGTTATCCAGGAGTTTGACATCATTCGGAGTCAGTCAAATCACTCTGTTTTTTATAAGCATACACCATAAGGTCAATGCATATATCTGGTAGTCTATGTTGATGATATTGTCATTACAGAAAATGATCAAGATGGTATTAAGCAATTAAAAAAACACTTATTTGATTATTTTCAGACTAAAGATTTAGGATTACTCAGATACTTTTTCGGTATTGAAGTAGCTCAGTCTAGCTCTGGAATTGTTATTTCTTAAAAAAAGTATTCTTTGGATATTCTTCAAGAAACAAGGATGATGGATTGTCAACCCATAGACACTCCCATGGATTCTAACACTAAGCTTCTACCTGGACAGAGGGAGTCTATTACAGATCCTGAGAGATATCGGAGACTAGTTGGTAAATTTAATTATCTCAGTATCACACGATCGGATATTTCTTTCTCGATTAGTGTTGTCAGTCAATTTCTACAGTCTCTATGTGACAGTCATTGGAATGCAGTTATTCGAATCCTACGATATATTAAGAGTGCACCAGGTAAAGATTTACTATACGAGAATAAGGGTCATACACAGATTGTTGGATATTCAGATGCCGATTAAGCAGGTTTCCATCAAATAGACGTTTTACCACTGGGTATTGTGTTCTTGATGGAGGAAATCTTGCATCTTGAAAAAGTAAGAAGTAAGCTGTTGTTGCTAGGTCAAGTGCAGAAGTAGAATAATCATCAATAAATGTAACAAAGTATTTAAAACCTAAAACAGAGGAGACTCAACTAGGACCCTAGACATCTGAATGAATTAATGCAAAAGGGGATGTAGCTCGATTATTGACACGCTTTAGAAACGAGAGTGTTTCCCAAACTGACAAGATTCACAATTAAAAGACAGTAGACTAGAGAGACCTGGAATCATTTTTCGAAACTTTAACAGATTTAGATGTCCTAAACGCTTATGAAAAAGTGCAGGTGAGACATTGCATGCAACAAATGGTTGAGGAATACTCAGATGATAGAGCCCCTGTGACTCATGACCTACCCCATCGTCTTTTCTTTACTGCGATCCTGGATAAGAACAGAATCATGGACAAAAGTGATTATAAAGTTTAAAGAGCGAGTAAGCTTACTAATAGAAATAAAATTAAAAGAACAATGTGGAATATAAAGAACAGATTCTAAAGGTAAGGAAGGAAGAGAATGTGCCCGACCAACTACTTGAGCAGTTGTTGTGGATCCATTAACAAGGGTGACAGATGGCAATAATTTGGATGTAGAAATATGAGAAAGTAATTAGAGGTTACCAGAAATGTGGTCAGAGGCATCAGAATCAAGGATCCAAGGTCCTAAAGAAGGAGGCTGAGTAAGACAAACGACCGAATTACCAGTATGTGCAATAAGGGCAGCAGAAGAAGTAGACTGCTTAGCCGCTTAGTATTTAAGGTAATTCTCTAATTCAACACTAGTGAGAAACACTGATGAAAGGAGCTTGTTTGTTTTAAAGTTCTGAGTAGTAGTCTTATTTGCTCACAATTGAAGGAAAAAAATAACTAAGAAGTTCTACAATTCAGAAGCCATTTTCCGGCAATACAGTGGCTGTTTTCGGCGATGGTGACAGGGCCAGCGATGGCAACTGACCGGATGACAGATTTGGTTTCCCGGCGTTGCCTGAATCTGTTGGCGCTGGCGGTGAGCACTAGCGCTCGCTGAAAAAGGAGATCGGCGGCCAAATGTTGGCGCCGAAGATACGGCGTGTGGAGGCGCGTCCGAAGGCCAATGAGTGCATGACGGCTGTAGTTAGGGTCACCGGCGTCGTCTAAGTCCGATGACGCTGGCGATGAGATTTCATGTTGCCGGAAAGTTGCAGATGGCGGTGAAAGACCGCCGGAAATCTGGGTTGTTACCGGCGCGTCCAGTGTTCAGGGAGAGAGCTACGGCTGCAACTCTGATTGTTGGCACCTTTCGAGGTCAACGGAGATGGCCAGAAACTGTACTACCGCCGAAAAATAATGCGATCGCCGGAGACGGTTACTGTTTCCGGCGTGTCCGGTGATGCGTCTAGCGACGATTACTTGGGTCTTACTGGCGAGAACCCTCTGAGGTCATGGCCACCAGAATAAAATAAAGAGCACAATGGCCAAAAAATAGACTGGCAATCTGCCGGAATATGAACAGGCAGTACACCAGACGTACACCAAAAAACATCGCCGAAAAATATAACAAGTCAAAAACTAAAAGTTGGCTCTAATACCATGTAGAAACAATTGAGAAAAAAAAAACTTTCTTATTTAAATTGGACAAAATACAAATTTATATATAGCCCTAAGTCTAATTGTAAAGCTATCTTTACAACTAGATTACAACTATAATACAAGCATTTCCACAACTTAGATTAACTAAAGCATTCAAACTAGTTCAAAAGTGAAACATGTTTAGACTCCATTTTTAAAAAACTGTGTCCAAGTTCCTAAAAGAAAAAAAATTAAACAATAAGTCCCGTATATATAGAAGTCTTTCATGACTATCAACCAAAGATGATTACAACCAAGCAATATTGACAAATGCCCAGGATGTAAGACCATACTCTTTCAACTACCTATCCTTAGTCTGCTGATCTGGTGCACAACTAGGGGAAGAGCGAGAAGGCAGAGAGAGATACAAATCATATATTTAGAAAATACAATGGACTTTATACTTCAACAATAATTCTTGATGATCTGTATTTAAGTTGACAAAATCAAATCAAATCTTTAAGAAAAGAATAGTATATTTACTTCATTTTACAAAATTAATTAACTCTATCCATTCACACATCTATTATACGTGAGAACCATGAAAAAGAAAATAGTGTCAGCTAGTCCATAGGTTGAAGAATCCAACCAAGTGACAACAGACAAGGAAACATGCAGAAAGGGCATTGCATCTAACAAAAAACAAACGCTACTTTAAAAACTTAAAAGCTTAGGAAGACTCTACTAATTGAGTCTTGTTACAAAATCACACAACAAGCAAATACAAGAAGCACAAGAGTTTTACACGGTGATTTTGCATGACAAGTGTCACGCCCCAAGTGCTCTCAAGCATTTCCTTGAGCACTTGGTGCGCGACTAGGCCCGTTGGAGGCCTCTTGGACCATGGAGCACTACGTGGACCGGAGCTTCTAGAAGGCCCGCTGGTTAGGATGGAGAACCGGGCTTGGCCCCCAACTAATTAAGGAAGTTAACCCTAGTTAGATTTCCATAATAGGTAGGAGAGCATCTAGGAATATTATAAGGAATATTATCCCATCTTGTATATACACCGTTAGATCAAATAGATCTCAGCCATTGATTGTATAGGGCTGCTACTATAAAAGGGGGAGACCCTCACTTGTATTTTTCATCTCATAGCTTGTTTTCTCTTCAGCAATATAAGAGAGCATTCGTGCAAACACTTGGCATGCTTGTTCTTTCTTCTCTTTGTGTGATTTTCTAGGCTGCTTAGCACGCAACGCGTCTAAGGCCGCACGGTCTCGAAAACAGTCCGTGACAGTTGGTATCAGAGCAGGTTCAGTTCAGAGATGGAGAAAGACGGCGTACCATCAGATTTGACTGAAGAGAGGGGTCGGAACCCCAAAGCTAAAAAGCACGGCGCTGTTGCGAGAAATCAGCAGATCCAGGTCAGGATGTGGGGGGTATGGTGAGAGCACTCAGCGGCGCTGTCGGGAAGGCGACAGATCGCCTTAGAGAGCTGGAGTAGGAAGTAGAAAAGATCGAGGGGGCCTCGACACTCAAGGAGACGAGCTGCGCGCCCTCATCAGCACATCCATCGAGGCTTACGTCGATAAGCAGCGGGACTAGATTAAAGCTTTTCAGGAGAGCGTCCTCACCACAATGGACAGTATTCAGGCCTAAGTAGGGGAGCTACACCGTGGGCTCGAATCTGTCAAAGAGGATGTGGTGCTGTGCAAGCGAGCGGTGGCGAATAGTTTTATCGCCGCTCAAGTAACGATGTCTACACCGAGAGTCGATGCTCCTAAGCCCAAGGAGTTCAGCGGGAAGCGGAACGCTAAGGAGCTCGACAATTACTTCTGGCAGATGGAGAGATACTTCGACGCCCTAGGCGTACGGGACGAGGATAAGGTAAACACCGCGACCCTATATCTCTCTGATCATGCAATTCTGTGGTGGCGTAGAAAGAGCGAGGAGATTCGCAAGGGTACCTGCACCATCAGTACCTGGACGGAGTTGTAGCAGGAGCTAAAACGTCAATTCTATTCGGAGAATGTGGCGCACGACGCTAGGAAGCGTCTAAAGGAGTTGAGACAGAATAAGTCGATTGGCGAGTACGTTGAGGAGTACTCACTGCTGATGCTGCAGATCCCCAATATGAGTGAAGAAGACTTGTTGTTCAACTTCCTTGATGGGTTACAAACATGGGCGTCCAATGAGCTGAGGCGGCGTGGAGTGCAGAATATATCCGACGCCCTCACATTGGCGGAAACGTTCACAGATTACTGTAAGGGTTATGCGGAAAAATCCAAAAATTCAAAGCCCAATCACAGCAAAGGTGGGGGAACCAGGGAGTCTTACCCTCCGCAGGATAAGGAGGGGAAAGGTAAACCACCCACAGGGAGAGAGCAGAAGCGCAACGGCGGGAGAAAGCCGAGATCTAGCTGCTTCCTTTGCGACGGGGATCATTGGGTGAAGGACTGTCCAAAGAAGAAGGCTATCAACGCAATGTTGGAGACTCAACAAGCGGGCGAACAGGGACAATTGGGATGTCTACAGTTGCTCAATGCCCTCAATGCCAAGCGGGCAGCCCGTGCACCAGCAGGAAAGGCGCTGATGTACGTTGAAGCCTACATTAACGGGAGGAGGACTCAAGCACTAGTGGATACTGGAGCTACGCACAACTTTATGAAGTATGCGGAAGCAGTACGCTTGGGCCTCAAGGTAGAGAAGGGGATTGGCTACCTCAAGACCGTGAACGCCGCAATTAAGCCACTGGACGGGGTCATTCGTGGAGTTGAAATGAACCTCGAAAAATGGAGCGGTAAGGTAAACTTTTCGGTAGCTCCTCTCGATGATTTTGATGCTGTTCTTGGTATGGATTTTCTGCGGCAGTTTAATGTGGTGCCACTTCCCCGACACAACTATGTATGCATCCTGGAGGGAGGACCATGCATGGTGCCGACAGTAAACAAGCCGACAGGTGGGCAATCCGAGCCCAACGCCCATATTACTCTCTTGTCCGCTATGCAACTGAAGAAAGGAGTTAAGCGGGGAGAAGAGACATACCTCGCCAAAATATGGGAGGCAGATGATGAGGGGTACGGGGGCGAAGAGGAGCTGCCAGCAGAGATCACGAAAGTGCTCAAGCAGCACCAGGACATGATGCCAGCAGCGCTACCACAGAAATTACCACCAAGACGGGCAATTGATCACGAGATTGAGCTGGACACAGGGGCAAAACCTCCAGCCAAAGCCCCATACAGAATGTCTCTACCAGAACTAGCAGAGTTGCGGAAGCAGCTCAAGGAGTTGCTGGATGCAGGGTTTATCCAGCCATCGAAGGCGCCTTACGGCGCGCCCGTGCTTTTCCAGCGCAAGCACGATGGATCATTGCGGTTATGCATAGACTATCGGGCGCTGAACAAGGTCACTGTCAAAAATAGGTATCCCATTCCTTTAATTACTGACTTGTTTGATCAGTTGGGGCAAGCAAAGTATTTCTCGAAGTTGGATTTGCGGTCAGGTTACCATCAGGTGCGGATAGCCGAGGGCGATGAGCCGAAAACCACCCGTGTGACGCGTTATGGGGCCTTTGAGTTTCTGGTCATGCCGTTTGGCCTCACCAACGTGCCAGCCACTTTCTGCACACTGATGAACAACATACTCCAGCCCTTTCTTGACAAGTTTGTCGTCGTGTACTTAGACGACATCGTCATCTATAGAAACACTCTCGAAGAGCACGTGGAACACTTGAAATCTTTCTTGAAGGTGCTCCGCGAGAATGAGCTGTATGTGAAGAGGGAGAAGTGCTCATTTGCCAAGCCGGAGGTAGACTTTTTGGGTCACAAGATCAAAGAGGGCAGGTTGATGATGGACAGGGCGAAGATTCGTGCCATTGTGGACTGGGAGGCACCCACGAAAGTTACCGAGCTGCGGTCTTTCCTTGGGTTGGTCAACTATTATCGCAGGTTTATCAAGAGCTACTCCACCACTGCAACAACCCTTACCGACCTGCTAAAGAAGACTAAGGCGTGGGAGTGGAGTAAGGAGTGCCAATGGGCTTTTGATCGACTAAAGTCAGCAGTGATCGAAGAACCAGTCTTAGCATTACCAAATCACCTGTTACCGTATGAGGTACATACTGATGCATCTGATTTTGCTATTGGTGGTGTATTAATGCAGCAGGACCATCCAATCGCATATGAGAGCCAGAAGCTCAATAAGACGGAGAGGTGCTATACGGTGCAAGAAAAGGAGATGACGAGGGTCATCCATTGTCTGCGCACTTGGCGACATTATCTGCTCGGGGCAAGGTTCGTAGTGATGACGGACAACATAGCAACGAGTTACTTCCAAAGTCAGAAGAAACTCAGCCCGAAGCAAGCTAGGTGGCAGGACTTTCTGGCGGAGTTCGATTACGAGCTCGAGTACAAACCGGGAAAGGTGAACGTGGTGGCGGACGCCTTAAGCCGGAAGGTCGAGTTAGCAGCTATCAGCAAGCTGGAAGGTGATCTGCTCGGCCTATTTCATGAGGGAATGAAGCATGATCCCGCAGCCACACAGCTCGCAACTCAAGCACAAGAGGGAAAGACTTAGCAATTTTAGGTAGAAGATGGGCTTCTCTACACCAAGGGACGCCGGGTTTATGTGCCAAAGTGGGAGAACCTGCGGTGTAACCTCATTAGGGAGTGTCACGACACAAAATAGGCAGGACATCCAGGACAACGGCGCACGCGCCCTATTGGAGGCAGTTTACTACTGGCCACACATGCGGGAGGAGATAGAACAGTTTGTCAAGACCTGTCTTGTGTGCCAACAGGACAAGATTGAGCAGCGGAGTCCCGCAGGGCTACTGGAGCCACTGCCCATATCGGAGAGACCTTGGGAAAGCATCTCTATGGATTTCATCGTAACCTTACCGAAGTCCGAGGGGTGTGGAACTATCATTGTGGTGGTAGATCGGTTTTCCAAGTATGCGACTTTCATACCGGCGCCCAAAGAGTGTAATGCGGAAGAGACAACCAAACTTTTCTTCAAGCACGTAGTCAAGTATTGGGGGTTGCTGAGAGTGATAGTCAGCAATCGTGATACGAGGTTGACGGGGAGATTCTGGACTGGATTGTTCAATCTCATGGGATCGGAGCTTCGCTTTTCCACCAGCTTTCACCCACAAACGGATGGGCAGACCGAGAGGGTGAACGCATTATTGGAGCTGTATTTGCGGCACTTTGTGGGCACAAATCAACAGGATTGGGTCAAGTTACTCGATGTGGCACAGTTCTCATACAACTTGCAGAAGAGTGAATCGACGAACCAGAGCCCATTCGAGTTAGCTACTGGCTAGTAGCCTCTTACGCCGCATGCGCTCGTGTCCAGCGATACTGGGAAGAGTCCAGCAGCCTACAAAGCTGCGAAGTTCTGGCAGGAACAATCGGACAAGGCGCGGGTGTGTCTGGACAAGGCGCCGAAACGGATGAAGAAATGGGCTGACGGTAAGCGAAGACATGTTGAGTACAGCGTATGGGATTTAGTGATGGTGAAAATTCTTCCGACGCAGCACAAGTCTACGCGCCCACTTCACAAGGGTCTTGTTCAAAAATATGAGGGGTCATTTCCTATTGCCAAGAGGGTTGGCAATGTCTCGTACAAGGTGGAGCTGCCTTCGAGACTTCGGCTACATCCGGTGTTTCATGCAAGCTGCCTAAAGCCATACCATGGTGATGCGGAGGACACGGAACGTAGGCCACAAACCAGGGCACCATTGGGAGTTTCCACATCTTACGACAAGGAGGCTGAACTTATCCTCGATGTGAGGACAATGCGGAAGAAGAACTGCCGTCCAAGGCGTGAGTATCTCGTCAAGTGGAAAGGATTGCCTGATAGCGAAGCAAGCTGGGAACCCGAGAACGCACTGTGGCAGTTTGAGAACAAGGTGCGCGAGTTCCAGCAAGGACGCGACAAGGGCGTTGCGTGAATTTGGTGGGGGAGAATGTCACACCCCAAGTGCTCTCAAGCATTTCCTCGAGCACTTGGTGCACGACTAGGCCTGCTGGAGGCCTCTTGGACCATGGAGCGCTACGTGGACCGGAACTTCTAGAAGGCCCACTGGTTAGGATGGAGAACCGAGCTTGGCTCGCAACTTATTAAAGAAGTTAACCCTAGTTAGACTTCCATAATAGGTAGGAGAGCATCTAAGAATATTCTAAGGAATATTATCTCATCTTGTATATACACCGTTAGATCAAATAGATATCAGTCATTGATTATATAGGGCTGCTACTATAAAAGGGGGAGACCCTCACTTGTATTTTTCATCTCATAGCTTGTTTTCTCTTCAACAATATAAAAGAGCATTCGTGCAAACACTTGACGTGCTTATTCTTTCTTCTCTTTGTATGATTTTCTAGGCTGCTTAGCACGCAACGCGTCTAAAACCGCACAGTCTCAAAAACAGTCCGTGACACAAGGCAACCTGTACTCAACTTGTTAAGCAACTGTGGAATATTCCACAAACATAATTAAGAATTGCAATAAAAATGAAATTAACAGAAAAATAAAAAAACCCAAAACATATTTTGCCTCTCTTTTAGTAAAGTAAACAAACAAAAACAAAATTTAGCAAATCGCAAACCCCACTTCTGATTTCCCCTGAAATGTAGCTAAAAAAACCATAGATCTCCGCATATCTTACTCTAATCAATGACTATTTAACTTTAATTGAGGTAAATTCGAAGTTAATCCAAAGCCAAAACAATGCAAAATCATCACATAGGAAATTTTCTCTCCCTCGCGTCTTACTACCTCAGCTTCCTGAAAAACTGAGCCAGAGTCTAAAGCAAAGACAAATCGCAAGCAAATTGAAAATTGAACTCGATAACAAAAACCTCGCAGCTAATCATTATAAAAAATGCTTATGATTTAAGTAAAAACCACAGATCTCCAATTAACCCTAACTCAGCCACTAATCTGTTCAAAATTACGATAAGGCGCCATTCAATTGACGGAAAATCATCCGATTTGACAGTGTCTTTAGCTTTATTTTCTAAAATGAGAAGTGAAGGAAGAGAGATCGAACTGTCCTCAAGAGCGGTTTCGATGTCGGCTTCAACGACGGCGGATAAGCGCGCAATTGCATCCTCACCGGAGAAAATGGTCTCCCTCTGCTTTTCGACGTCGTATTTGTCGTACTTCTTGCAGATCGCGTCTACCCTCGTTAATATGTCGATCACGCTCATATATGGGAAATTTTCGCATTTTACCAATTTTTTTTTTAAGTATTTTGACCGAGGTCAAAATTTTATTACTTAATTAACCAAGCTCATTTTTTCTTTTTTCGCCCCTTTTGCCCTTATCATCAAACAAAAAGCTCTCTCTCTCTCTCTCAAGTTCAAATACCGTCGGCCAATTTGCAAATTCGATCGGAATCATTCAAAAAACTTCTGCAGAGCCCGTTGTCATGAAATAGAAAACTCGCTTGAAACGATGTCCATGGTGGAAGACAAATGCAGAAGTCATTTAAGCCTGGCGAAGTCCGAAGGAGTAAGCAACGCGCTTGGGCTATGCAAGAAAATAGATCAATTTGAAAATCATCGTATTTTAGATTGAATTGGTTGATTTTTAAAAATAAAATTAAAAAATTAAAAAAAAAAAATTTGAATCGGTTTCGGTTTTGGCTTTAAATTAGGTTTAATTTTAGTTTAATTTGGTTTGATTTTTTTAATTTTTTTTAAAATTTATTTTTTTAATTTAGTTTTCGATTTGAAAAACTAAACCCTAAAATTGAATTGAATTTTTAATTTTTTTTAAAATTATAAGAATGAGAATCAAATTAGTCAAGAGAAAAATTGAATTAGCCTGTTCAATTCAATTCGATTTTTTAAATTTGATTTAATTTTTTACCCACATTTTATTGAAAGTAAAATAATTGATTGTAGAGTTAAAAATATCAAAAATGGGTGAAAATTGATTAATTTTTATTATAAATATTGTTTTGTTGTGTATTTTATGATGTTTCTACATTTTAGTAGTTTCAATGTATAAATTTAGCATTAAAAAAGTAAAAATATAGTTAAAATGGGTGTAAAAAATTAAAAAAGGCAAATAATGACCGAAAATGATAAAAATAAAATAGATTTAATGGCGAAACTACATCCAGCTCGTAGCGCATGCCCCACATGCGAAGTACGTATTATGTTTAAGAGCTGCGCGTTGCCATGTGGCGCCACGGGGCAACTTAATTTTTTAAAAATTTATTTATGTTTACCAAATTTTATTTAATGTAAATTTCTAATTTTATTTAATTAATTTTTTATCTTTGTCAATTTTTTTAATTTTTGTCATTAATTTATTTTTTATTAGTTTTAATTTTGTGTATTAAATTTTATTTTATTTCATATTTTGTATTTTTAAATTTTAGTAATGATTTGAATTGTTTTGTAATTAATTTAAATGTTTTTAATTAAAATTAATTTTGTATTTTTTGAATTTTATGTAATTGCTCATTAAGTTTTTTTATTATATTTTATTGAATATAATTAATTATTTAACTTTGTCTTTTTTTCTTTTGTCATTAATTTATTATTTGATTAGTTTTTCTTTTGTGAATTAGATTATATTTTATTTCATATTTAAATTTTTAATTTTTAATTAATTGAAAATTTTTAATTAAATTTTACAGTTTTTGAATTTTATGTAATTGCATATTTACTAATAATTGTTCTTTTATTTTTTTTCAAGTGTTGCCGATATTGTTTTAGATATTATAGGGCTTGTTTTTGACTATTGTATACTTCAGGGGAAAGTGAAAGAGTTCTAATGATAATGTTGAGAGATATATTAAATTTTAAAATATCCACATATCAGTTTCAAAAAATATAAAATATGAAGCATTGTTGAGAAAATTTTGTCGTATTATTGAAATTAATCAGGTGCAGTATAAAGTGACTCTTAAATTCGAGGTTTATTCAAATACCATAAATTTGAGATCTATTCCACTTAAAAATAATGATGATGTGATCTTCTGGTTGAGACTACAAAAAACGTACTACACCTTTATATGTAACATTAGATGTTTGAGCTCTTGTATATGAAAATAATGCAGACACACTCATCAAGTAGAAACAAGTCTATCATAATCAATTTATGTTTGTAAGTGGTAGAAACCAAGTGAATAATATAGCCTTAACAATTTCAATCCATGCGTTCTTGCCAAACCCTCCAAATGATGATCATTATTCTTCTGCGATGTTCAATGAATACCCTTACACATATTATGATAGTCAAATATGTGAAGATGTTGGCATTGATGTTGGTTATGATATTAATAATGATATTGGTTATAATGTTAGTAATGATGATGGAAATAACGATGATTATGAGAATGATAATTATGATTGTTTAAGGAATCACCACTCTCCTCGTGAGATTAGGTTAAAGTGAAGAACCTTAATCAAGTTCAACTTTGAACCATAACCTCTTTGCGTAGCAGAATTATTAGGGTTATGCCTACATGCCATCTCAATTTTATAGAAATATTTGATATCTATGTAAAGTATATTTTGCTATATCGCTAATTATTTTTTAATAATATAATTTAATGCTTGTTACGCTATAGACTTTGTATTATCTGAAAGAATTCAGATACGGTCTAAAAGAGTTTAGAATGATGCTAAGAGTTAGTAAATATTCCAAGAGTTGGAACGTTGTCTATAACGGGACAAGTACCTCAGAATATGCTTATAATGATATAGTTGTAAGAGTTGCAATAGATTGCTAGGATGTGTCATTATGTAAGCATGTTCTCAAATATATTATTCCTGATCTATTTCTACTAACGTATGTCTATTGGTAGATCTTATTAATTCATATAGATCAGTGCATGTCTATATCTGTAGGGTACAGTTGGTCGTTCCTAGCTAATTAAGATATTAGAGATTGTATAGGCATACGGATATTCAGTTAGGACTGAATACTGAATAGATTTATGAGGATCCCAATAGAAATCCTATATTGGCATCAATGGAAAGCCCTCTCGAGTTGAGTAGTATACGTGGTCCTTTAACTTGAGTATCACGGTGGGCTTGTGAGTGATCCACCATACTTTGGTTTCACGCATATCAAAGACCTTTCATAGTCTGACCGTTGCGTATCGATGGGTATGGTTCGATGCTTATGGAGTCTGGTGTGTGCAGATATGAGATCCATCGGCTCTCATCGGGAGTGATATATCTATATGCTTCAAGATAGTATCTCAAGAAAGTTTATGACCATAAGCAGTTAACCCGAAAATGTGTTTCCATAGGGTTAAAACAATATGGCAAAGAGTTTGCTTATATTGTTCAATGAGATACCATTCTCGAGATAGATTTATGGATGAGCACATGGAGATTTGACAGTGTTGATCTATGTCCCCGTACATCTAAGATATATATGATGGAAGGACTATACGTATGCATTATAGCCTCAACTTGTATTGTTCAAAGCGCTAATTTATAATATTCGTGACGTGTGCGTGGGGCATTACTCACGGACTTATGGAATAGTTCCATTTGAAGAATCGGGCGTTGATTAAGGGAATCTTACGATATGGAGTGTACTCGTAATGCATTGGGGTAGAGTACTGGATTAAATTGTTTAATCCAATAATATCTAGCACTACTACAGGAATGCGCGTGTATCTTTATTTAAGTGTTAAATGCAACAAATAATTCATAATTATTATTCACTAATTGTAAAAATGACACGTGGCACATGTGGTCCATCAATTGAGTTTATTTAGATGTGAAATTTGGTAGGACCAACTAAGGAGTATACTTGATAACTATTCATGAGGAGCAAAATAGTAATCTCACACTATAATTATTTAATTATTAAATAATCATTATATATCTATTAAAATATATTATTTTATAATATTATATTATTAATATTATAATATATATATAATACATGATAGTTGTCATGCATTATATATATTATATATTATGTTTTTTTTTTTTTTGCCCATGATGGTTATTAATATTAATATTATATTATAAAATTATTTTTTAATAAAAAATGAGATATATTTATGTGAAAAGAAATGGAAAAGAGAAGAGGCAAATTGAGAGAATGAAAAATAAGTGTTATTTTTTCCTTCTTGTTGCTTCTTTTCCTTTCATTGAACCGTGGAAGAGAAAGAGTAAAATATAACTAGCCGGTCATTTAAGGGTTAAAGGTTAATTTTTTGTTGGATAAAAGAGTTGATATTCTAGCTTACCAAGCCCACCAAGTTGGTAATTATAACTAATAACGAGTGAGACTCTAAGTGAACTCCGAAGTAATACGTGTAAAACGTTACATGTATTAGTAATTTCTCAATTTTATTATTGATATATTAATTTGATTAATATATATTTATGTGTTTATTGTATGTTTTAAATATTTCGCTGCGTTAAATATGTATAGATACGTATTGTTTTATATAATAAAAATATTTGCACATGCATACACACTGTATGTATGTGATCTCCGACATGAATAAATATCAAGTAAAATAGAAAGAATTCAAAACAGAAAATAAAGAGCACAACACAATCACTTACGCGGTTTAGTCAATTGCTTATGTCCACAGTAGATCCAAGGATTTTAACCTCTTTTATTAATTCATTAGAGATTTTATAAGAAAAATCCAATGAAGAACCCTCAAAAGGGTTGAATGTTTAGTGTACCCTTACTCTACCACGAACAATGAACACTACAACGACAGTTCTACCCTCGCACATACAAGAACTTAGTGTTTACCCAGTTCTTCCATTCTTTCAGAGTCTCTTTTAATGTTTGATCTTAATTAAAGGGTTTCTAAGTGTTTATATAAGGGTTATTTCGTGCTTACTAACCCTATTGTTTAATGGAGTAAGAGTCCATTTGTTTTGAAAGTCCTAAACTTCCCAAAACTCAAATTTCAGATTAAAAAAGGACTTTCTCCTGCTTTAGCGTTGCGGTGCTAAGGTCGTGGTGCTGAGGCTTGATGCGTCTAGTGCTGCGGCGCTGGTGACTTGGTTCCACGACACTGGGTATGTCGTGTCCAGTACTGCGGCACTGGGAACCTAGTGCCAGGTGCTAGAGTTTTGTTCTGGGCACCATAGCGTTGGCCCTTGTTCCAACTCCGTACTTTTCTTTACTTCATTCGCATTTTTGAGCCATTTTTTGCTTCTCCCTTTATATCCTACACGTCTTAGACTTCTCCATGCATGTCTCACATATTCCAGACTTCTTGTGACTCTCTTATCTTTGATATTCATCTCAATTCTTGTCCAACTAAGATTGTTGAATCACTAAATCTCCAACAAACTATTCTTTGATTCAAAATCTTCTAAATAAGAAAGCTTATGGATCTGATCCACATCAATACTCTATCACCTAGAGTTGAGTCTAGTTAAATCTCCACTAAGGCTTAACTTTCCCTAGGCTTATGACTTTGGTCTCCAAAGGCATTCGTGCACCTTGCATAGGGTATGGATGCGTTGCACTCCTTTCTGACCCTCATCAACTTAGTGAGCACGGTTTGGATGTCGTCTAATGGTTTAGATTACCCCAACACCCTGCGTTGGGCCATTTATGGCCATCCCAGTAAGCACCTAGAGCCCTCCATTGTGCTTATCACCCTCAAACCTTATAGGTCATTTCTCACCCTCAGTTTTTTTTTTCGCTCTAACTGAATACCCTTCCTTATCAAGCTTGCCTAGGGATATCAAGTTCCTCCTCCGCTTAGGAACATGCCTTACATTATGTAAGTCCCTAGTTTCTCTATCCTGCATCTTCAGCCTTATGTTATCAACTTTCATAATCTCACAAGTCATGTCATTCCCATTAGATCTTTATCTCTTTTGGCTTCATAGTTGGTAAACATCGATTTATCGCGACACATATAGATGCTGCACCCCGAATCTAGTATCTATTTGCCAGTATATCCCTTTAAGGCTACCAATGTGCTAGAACGTCAGTATCTTCCTCAGTACCGATTGCAACCCACCCTCATTGGCCTTTTGATTTCGAATAATTCTTTACAAAGTGCCATTTCTTATTACAAAGGAAATACTTCTTGGATATCCTCCTTGATTGGTTGCTCTTCCTCATTTGTGTAAGCAATGCTGCTCCGCTTTCGAACTCAGATCTCTTTGTCAATTCTTTTGAGTTCAATGATGCCTTGACATCATTCACTATTAAAGACTCCTTACAATACAACTGCCTATCCACAAAGCTTTCATAACTTTTCAGCAACGAATTTAATAGAATTATAGCTTTATCTTCATCCTTAGTCTTGATACTTAGTTGCTCAAGACTTATAACAATCTGATTGAACTCGTCAATGTGAGCTCTTAATAAAAATCCCTCATGCATTGTTAATTGATGTAGTTTCTTTTTCACAAGAACTCTATTTGCAAGATACTTCTTCATGTATAATGCCTTGAGTTTCTTCTATAGCCCCAAAGCAATTTTTTTATCACCAACTTCCCTAAATACTTCGTCGCTCAACGCTAGGATTATGGTACTGTAAGCTTTTTTTTTAATCGTGTCCCAATCTTTCTGTTCGAACTTTGAGGTTGTCGTCTCTTTGCTTGTTGAGAAACTGACTTTCTCTAGGCTGAGTCTAGTCCTTCCTTTACTAGTAGAGCCCTTACCTTCTTCCTCTAAAGATTGAATTCATTCATCCCATTGAACTTCTCTATTTCTTACTTGATTATAGCCATAGTTTAAATACCCCAAGTGTGATTATCAAACCTTAGCTTTGATACTAGTTTGTTGGAAGAATCACCCTTCTCCTCGTGAGATTAGGTTAAAGTGAAGAACCTTAATCAAGTTCAACCTTGAACCCTAATCATTTTGCGCAGCAGAATAACATGTATATCGAGAAAAATAACAAGAATTTAAAGCAGAAAATAAAAAGCACAACACAATCACTTACGTGGTTTGGCCAATTTCCTACGTCTATGATGGATCCAAGGATCCTAGCCACTTTATTAACTCTCTAGAGATTTTATAAGGAAAATCCAATGAAGAATCCTCAAAAGAACCTAATGTTTAATGTACCCTTACTCTACCACAAACAATGAACACCCAAATGATGGTTTCACCCTAACGTACACAAGCACTTAGTGTCTACCCAGTTCTTTTCTTCTCTTAGAGTCTCTCTTAATGCTTGATCTCAACTAAAGGGTTTATAAGTATTTTTATAGAGGTTATTTCGTGCCTACTAACTCTATTCCTTATTGGAGTAAGAGTCTACTTGTTTTGAAAGTGTTAAACTTCCCAAAATTCAAAATTCAGATTAAAAACAAACTTTTCCCCGCTCTGACACCGCAATGTTGAGACGTTACCCGTCTAGCGCTGCGGTGCTGGTGACTTGGTGCAGCAACATTGGGCATGCCGAGTTTAGCACTGCGGCACTAGGAACCTCACGTTGCGGCGCTGAAGTTCTATTTTGGGAATCGCTGTGCTCATCCCTGGGTGCTGCGGCGCAGGCCCTGTTCCAGCTCCGCACTTTTCTTCATTTCCTTCACATCTTCAAGTCCTGTTTTGCTTTCCCTTTCGTGTCTCATATGTCCTGGACGTCTCTATACATGTTCCCATACATTCTAGACTTCTTGTGACTCTCCTCTTTGGTATTCATCTCAATTTTTATCCAAATAAGATTGTTGAATCACCAAATCTTCAATAGTGGTAATACTGTTAGTTATGATATCGGTAATTAAGATGGAAATGATGATGATGATGATGATAGAATAAAAGTTGATGGATTGGATCATATACCGAAGGGTGGAGCATGTTATGTTTTTAAAACTTCTACTCATATGCTATATGATGAGTATGTCACGTATGCAAGAGAAGATAGGGTTTAAGTAGAAGACTATTTCAGTTCATGCCTCTGATACTACTATTTAACTTGAACATATCAAAAAATGTATCGTGTACTAGAATTGGAGATGTATTTCTAAGAAAGTTATATAACAATAAAGATGAAATTCATAAGGCTATAAGCATACTAGCACTTAAGGTAATTAGAGTTTCAAAGTTCATAAGTCTACTAATGATCATTTTGAGGTGAAATGCGATTCTAACAAATGCAAATAGAGATTATGTACAATGTCGACTAAAGGGCAATAGTTCTTCATAGTATAGAGAGTAGATACAGAGCATACTTACGTTTCAGATCAATTGTGAGATGGTCACTGGTAAGCCAAGAGTCGTATTACTATAAAGTAATTAAAAATAAGTTTGCATTGATTAGTAGAAATTATAGACTGAAGGAAATTCAAGTATACATATGTCAAAAATTTAGTGTTAAGATAACATATACTATAACTTGGTGAGCTGAGGAGCATGCATTAAGATTGATAATATGTGCTTCGGAGTATTCATTCTGATTGCTTTCTGTATACAGCTAAGTATTGCAACAGCAGAACACGAGTTGTTGGTTATCGAGTGTGTGACATACGACTATATACATAATTTCAAAAATTATTATATGTTGCGGAAGCATATTACAAATACACCCATTTTAACAATTAACCACATATATCGCATATATGAACAAGTATAACTACTATACAAAAAATATATATATGATGAATAATATTGTATTATAACATAATGTAAAACACTTACCTAATGAAGGTAACTTTACAAATTCTTCAAGTCTTCCAACAATTCATGTGAAGAGTTCACCTTGAAGTATATGTTGAACAATTTTAGTTCATAACTTTTGGTGGGATTAAGGAGCTAGAATGGTAGTTTAGTTTTAGGATTTTCAACAACATGTATTCAAACTCTTTTGAATACAAATTTGTTTCTTAAATGGAGATGGTAAATATTTTTTATACAACTCTTGTATTAATTAAAAATATTTAACATACAACTCTTGTATAATTCTTAGAAACAATTTCTACATGATAATTATTTTGAACAACTTTTTTCTAATATAATTACATTTTTTCTCTATTTTTCTTTTATTCATTTTGGGTCATTCATTATAGAAATAGAGGAAGAGAAGTTTTACATGTTTTCAACACTTGAAAAAGCAAAACTCAAAACTCTCTCTTACCTTTCTTCCTTGGCCGAATTTTGCTCCCAAAATTAAATGAATGATTCAATTGTTTTACTAAATCAATTTTGTTATTCAACATTTTGATTAAACAAAATTAAGTGCTCCACCAATTTTATTGTTTGTCTTTCACTTAGGATTAATTTAACCAAGCATTAGAATAATGGCCACCAAAATTAATTTTTACCTAACAAATATAATTACTTTAATTATAATAGGTAAATAAATGGCCAACATTTAGGCCCCTCATTGTATTAAAATACAATGTCATGATCTATATATATTATAATATTATCTAATAATATATAATTTAATTATTCAAAATAATTTTGAATAATTACTTTTTACCTTACTAATTTTTACTATCAAGGTTAAATGGTAAAAAAGTAAAATTAAATCATGGAACAAATTTTGCCACTTGTCAATATTCTATTAATTAACAACCCTTATTGATTAATTGAGTGATTTACTTAACAAAACAATTTAGTCTTTTAACATTTTTCAAAGAGGAGGGACGGACAGCCCTAGTTTTTCTCTCAAACTCCCTTCTTCTAAAACAGTGCCGCACCTTTCCTCTTTCTCACTTCGTCGGAGAGGGGCCTAGGCCCCTCTCCTGCCAATGAAATCTCATCCCCTTCCTATTTCTTATCACTTCCCCCCTTCATCTCCTATTTCCCCCTCCTTCATTTCCTTTGAGTTCTGGTGCCTTTTTACTTTTTTGGGTCTATGCTTCTTGGCGGTGTAGTTAGATACAATGGCAGTTTTCTAGTCCATGGTCGTTACCTCGTGCTAGGCCGCTGCGCCTTCTAATGCAGTCATCTTTCTACGCCTTCTAATACAGTCATCCTTCCCGTTGGTCCACTCGAGTTCATGGTCCTCGACATTTTTCGGGCAGCCTTGGCCGTGTTGCTGCAGTCCTCGCCAACCAAAATTGGACACCACCCATGATCCAAGTATTCGTTAGTGTGCAATGGTGAGTTAGGTCATGGCTTACTTTATTTTCCGGCGAGCTGACAGTTTTTCTTGCCACACTGCCATGGACGTGCAATTAGTCAGCCACCTGTTTGAATCTGCCGCTGACCACTACTAGCCTTTCAACATATGCACCTGAGTAAACACTGCCTACTATAGCTGCACTCACGTCCTAGCAATTTGCAACTTACGTGTTCTCTAGCGTTTTCATTGCCGCTGTAGCTCCGCATCTGTGGCCATCCCTTTTTTGGTAAGTCATCAATGTTCCGATGGATGTGCTGTTTGCTTGGCGTTGTTAATGGTTTATGTTGGTATTTGTTTTAATTTATGTAATAATAATTTATCCTTTAGTTAAGGGATCTGTATTTTTCTCCTATGCAAGGTTTGTTATCCCTTTCTTCGGAAATGTCTGTTATCCCTTTCTCCGGAAAGGGTCCATAATCATCTTTTCTCACTCTTCTGTGCAAGAGTTTTGATTCAGGAGACCTCAAAATGTATTTATCTTATCCTGTTATTCTTTTGATCTGTGTATCAAAAGATCGATGCAATATCTTTATGATATTTAATGATATGACATGAAATCTTTTCTAAAAAAAATTAAGTGATTTACTTAACAATTAAGTCTTGACAAATGTACATCCCGAGGGATCCATAAATAATTATTCTATTTTGTTGAAATTCATTAGATTGAATTATTCAATGCAATCCGCTATCCTAGTGCACAACGAGTACACTTCATATTGTGAGACTCTCTAGGTCCACACCTGATTTGTCATATGGATCTCCTCCATATGTCCGTGAACGATGTCCCACACATACGTTACGAATATTACAAATCAATGTGTTAGACCATGCAAGTTAAGATTATTACATATTCGTTAATCCCTTCATCAATTATATCATTGAAGAGCAGAGATATAGATCATTACTGTCAAATCTCTATTTGCTCAACCATGAACTTATCTCTAGATTTATATTTCATTAAACAATATGCACAAACACTTTTTTGATATTATTTATTCCTTTGGAATATATTTTCTGAGGATTATGCTTGTGGCTATAAGACTTTTTGAAATACAAAATCGGAGCATTAGGATATACAACCCACTCATGCGAGCTGATGGATCCCATATCTATGCACACCAGACTCCATGAGCATCGGACCATACCCAGTGACACTTAGTGGTCAAACTATGAAAGGTTTCTAATATACGTGGAACCAAAGTATGGTGGATCATTCACAAGCCCACCGTGGCGTTCAGGTCAAAGGATCACAAATACTACTCAACTCAGAAGACCTTCCATTGACGGCTTCATGTGATATCTAATGGAGGTCCTTATGAGTCTGTTCAATATCCAGTCCTTACTGAATACTTGCATCTCTATACGAGCTTCCACTAAGCTTATGGTTTGCTAAGACTAACCATTTGGATGATCCAGATATAGACATACAGTAATCTATATTAATGGGTTCCATCGATAGACTTGTATCGATGAAATTAGATCAGGAACATTGCGTTTGAGAACATACTTGCATAATGATATTTTCTAGCACCATCTATAACTCCTTGCAACTATGTCATTACTAATATATTCTAAGGTCATTGTTCCATTTCAGACAAAACTCTAACTCCTTAAATTTTGCTAATTATATGAACATGCTAACTCTTAGCATCACTAACTCTTAGTAGCACTAACTTTTAGTAATTATAACTATTAGCATTACTAACTCTTACCACTTATCTAAACTTCTTTAGACCAGATCTGAACTCTTTCAGATCATACAATGTCTGAAACATTACAAGCATCTTACCATTTTATTTATAAATAATATTAACGATTTTATTAGGAATGATAATTGTATAAATACTATCATTAAATATTTATATATTTTGGGATAGCACATAAGCAAAAAGTTCAACACGAGTATGGTCACTCACTTGAAAATTGATGTCGGTAATCACTTTAAGTATTTATTTATGACATTAGGACCTTGCATCAAAGGTTTCCATTCATCTATCTGACCAGTGATTGCAGTTGATGGAATATTTTTGAAAAGTACTTATCTTGGTACAATGTTTGTGGCAATATGTAAAGATGGAAACAATCAGATATTCTATTGGCATGAAGGATTACTAGCTTAGAAAATGACATTTCTTGGATATGGTTTATGATCAAACTGCAAGGAATTTAGTTTTTATATTTGATCGACACACTAATATTGATAAGGCTATTCAAAGTGTGTTTTCTAACATAGGTTTTGCATTTTTCACTTGAAGGAAAATTTAGTGACAAAATACAAGTTACCAATAGATAAGTCTAAAAAATAGGAATACTTGTCTACTTATTTAATTGTTGCCAAGGCATATTATCTCTATAATTTTCAACATTAAATGAACAAGATGAGAGAGATGAGACCTGATGTAATTAAGTATTTAGAAAAGGATGTTCAACTGGTGCTTTCAGAAGATACGATATCATGGCAACTAATATCATAGAGAGTATTAATGTAGTTACAAAAAAAGCAAGAAAGTTTCATGCGACCAATTTAGTGGAATGGATAAGAAATCTAACGCAGCAATAGTTTTATAATTGATAGAAGGAGACATAATATATGACGATCGCATTAACGACTTGGACAAATTATAAGGTGATGAAACACAATAATAATGCTAATCGAATAACAGCTCACCCAATGGATCATTCACGACTTGTAGTGAAGGACAGTAGTAGAGATGGAATAGTGGACATTTCCGCAAAGATATGCAATTGTCAGAAGTTTAACTTTTGAAAACTTGCTTTTCCCATGCACTTGTTGTATACAGAGATATGAGATTAATGTATAAGAGTCTTTGTTTGACTTATCATGGGTTTTGCATCTTTCACATAAATGAGAATTTAGTGATAAAATACAAGTTACCAACAAATAAGTCTAAAAGATGGGAATACTTGTCTGTTTATTCTCTCGTTGCTAAAGCATATTGTCTCTATGATTTTCAACATCAAATGAACAGGATTCAGAAGATGAGACCTGATGTAACTAAGAATTTAGAGGAGGATGTTCAGTTGGTGCTTTCAGAAAATACGACATCATGACCATTAATATTATAGAGAGTATTAATGTAGTTGTAAAAGAAGTAAGAAGCTTTCTTACAACCAATTTGATAGAGTGGATAAAAGAGCTCACACAGAATTGGTTTTATCATAGATGGGAGGGACATAACGTATGACGATCATATTGATGACTTAAGCAAATTATAAGGTGATGAAATACAATGATAAACCTAATCAAATAACAATTCACCCAAATAGAATAGTGGACATTCCTATGAAGAAATCTAGCTGTCGAAAGTTTGACTTCCGACAACTAGCTTGTCCCCATGAACTTGCTGTACATAGACATATGAGATTAGCATAGAAGAGACTTTTGTTTGACTTATTACATAGCTGATTTTTTATTTTGTGCCTATAGCTAGTCAGTAATTTTGGTAGGTCATTCGTCAGATTGGATAGTCCAAGAGGAGTTGAGAAATGGTGACATCTAGCCTTTAATAGCATGTTGTCAAACAGGCAGACGTGGAACGAATCGGATTCCATCTGAAGGGAAAGAACCATCGAGGAGTGTTTGTAGTCATTGTAAATAACATAGATATAACCGACAGACGTGTTGAAAACCTATTGTATTACATAGTAGCTAATGTATGTTTGTTTACAAAACTAAATTTTTTAATGAATCTTCAATTTTATTATATTAATAGCCTAATTTATTATTTTTCATTGTTTTAGGACTTGTAGGAGGTAGAAGGCACGAATTGGAACTCAAGGCGCAATTCCTACATAGATTTCATGAGATGGAGAGTTCCTGTGCGTGACTTATAAACCATTTATGTCATAGGGACTTATAGTAATTTATTGTATTAGACTTTTGAGCTTGAATTTAAATTATGCTATTTTGAGTATTTTTCATTTAATATTGATAGTTTTATATTGTGGATAAGTTATGGAAAGTTTGGAAGTATAGTATCACGTGTTGGATTTTATAAAAGTGTTAATATTTATAAGATGCAAGTTTGGGATGTCTGAAAAATAGGGGAGTCTCTACCGAAATTTCTATAAAATTCCTACAGTAATGACTGTATTATTTTTATCTTTTTAAGCTTAAATTTCGTTGTTAAATTATTGATGATTGGCTATTTATTAAGTTTATTGTTCGAAAATAATATAGTCAATATACATACACTCGCGTATATTTGAGCTATATTTTCATTGCATCATATTCACAAGATAGTACTCGAGATTCGAAATTTCATTTTACATATTACATATCTCTATACGTGCTTTTGTGTTTTTAAATTACACAACACTTAACTTCATTTTAACGAAATTATGATAGAATTTTTGCTATTTTGTGGGTGTTCCTAAATTTGCATCTTAAAAAAAATATATTTCTGTATAATTATACATCATCTTTGCACACATCCACCAAACATAAGATGACTTCACTACAATTATATAATACAAATGCACATAGATAAAAAAAGTTTGAACATCTATACATCTCATTGAGCAGTGGTCCACAGATTTAAGGTCATATTTTGTCTAAACATATGTACGAAAGAAATCAGATGGTTGACCTAATATAAGGTACTCAAGGAACTTACAAGTAAATACACTGTAATCCCCACTCAGTCCTCTGTTGAGGTACATTATCATTCGAACGAATAACTGGAAAAGACAATGTATTTATATTTACTTTTTTACTTAATTGATAAAATCTACATCTCTGAAGATAATATGGTTAGGAAATACTCAAAGGTGCGATAAAATTTTCAATGGCTTCATTAGAGTTTTCAATTATACTAGAATCATATAGCGTAATCTTCCTTTGAATAAAATCGACCTTTGCCATAAAAATAATATTCTTAATTGTAATTTAATGGAATATATACCTACACAAACCATTGTTCTTTCGTTATGAAATTATTGTATCCTAAAATGATAAAAAGTTATTGTGATCCATTCAACATCAGTTATTGAACTACTTCCCATTTGTCACATTTGTTTAATGTACTCCTAATATATATATAACATTGAACTCATCAAAGTTAACCAACAGTATTATAATGTAATGTACACAATAGCTGGGCAAATACTACTCATATAAAAATATGCATCTACAATTATGAAATCCTGTGAGTATATTTACCAAAACATATCTTACTGGGTACAGAGCACCTTTAAATACTCATTAATATGCTGTAAAGCCCCGCATAATGTATATAAGTGTTGTTACTATTAAAAATACTCGCATAAAAAGAATATATAAAATTAAATATCCTTACCGAATCATCAAGTTAGTGATACAAGAAGTCATTAAACCAATTCCTGTCAGGATCAAGCCCATATAAAGGAATTGTAAGTGTGCTATGTATAGGGTGAGTGTGTACATTTTAATTTTAATTTTACACATCTCACATGCAAAATGCACACAATGGTATATAAAACACATATCTTATTACATTAATAAGATAAAAGGGAGCTCAGCCTTAAAGCATTTATAGTCCTCGACTAGTGGATTCCTTAAACTAGAATGGTAGCCTTTTTTCTCAATAGAAATTTGTTACTTGAAGAAACTTTTTCTTTTAAAGTATTTTTCACCCCATGCTATTTAAATTGCCTTAACTTCACTTGCAAATTGACTTGCTAACTTGTCTCCATTCACTTGAAGAAACCATCCTTATATAGCCATTTTAGCCACTAATTTGACCAATCATATTCTAATTAGTGGCCATTTTATAAGAATGATGACAAGGCTTTACAATCTTTGCCACTTCATGCTTTGTTAAAGGCTCGATGGCAAAGTGCATTATATGGCCAAATAAGGGTGAAATTGGTGGCCAAAGTGTTTGTTTAATAGCTTTGTAATGGTAGCATACTTGGCCGAATGGATTCAAGCTTGGTGGAAATTTACTTTGTCAATTGCATTAATAGGTAGCCACCTTATGCTTCATAAATTAAGTATAACTAATCCTTTTGCAAGCTTGAATTAAATTGGATGAATGATGTCTTTTCAATTGGTGGCATTGAATTACCATTAATATGTCATGTTTCATGCCATTACAAAGTATTGACATGACATGTGGCAACCAGTTAAGGAATGAAGTGTCAAGGCTCTAACTTTATAGAATTCACTGACTTTTAACCCACTAACTCTTAGTGTAACTTACTCTTAACCCTGATCTAAACTCTTTTAGACCAGATCTAAACTCTTTCAAATCATGCAGTGTTTAAAATGTTACAAGTAACTTACTATATGTTTAAATACAATAAGTGATTTAATGAAATATTTATAGCATGAATAAAAATATTCATACAAAATAAGATGACACATAAGCACAAATCTCAATAAGAACATACTACTCTTAGTTATTATTATTTATCCAATCCTAAAATTCTTTAAGTTTTACTTCATTTATAGAAAGCAATCACCAATGTATGTCAAATGTAGCTTCTGCTTTCAATTCAACAATTTTTGTTTTGATCTTCTTTCAAAAATGATTGGTATAAAGAGTGTGTTTAGCTTACACAGACTTGTACTGGCATCCATACTTTCTCATCTCTTATACAACAATATTGGGTATAATTTAAACACTTGCACGGCTCTGAGTTACATGCTGTATGACCGGTTATAACTGATGCTAATACTCATACGTAGGATTGTGTGTCTAAACGTCATCAACCATGAATTCTCTCCCCTAAAACAAAATAACATCAATTACTTGTTAACTTTATACCAAATCAACTTCATGCACAAAATGTATGAGACTTATCTTATACAAGAGCTCTACTTTGTCTTTCTCTATTCTGGACATTAGCCCTGCTTTAATCGTATAAATCCTAGTTGTTAGATTTGTGTTAACCGTATCAATCTTGGTGGTTAGCTCTATTTTCATAAATTGTATATCATCATGCAGATAATTAATATTTTTCACCAAAACATTATACTGCGATGACGTGCTCGACTCAACTATACATAAGTAATTATAATCAATCTTCACAATGTAATACTTATCAACATCATATACTGAATAAAAAAAATTAAATTATTATGTCGTTGGTCCAAACACTTACGGGGCTTCGAATTGGTGGCTGCATTAAACATTCATATCATTCGTAAGATCAATGAATTGGATGTTGGACTTCACAATACGCTTAAGTTTCAGAGTCCCTCTCTATTCTCCAGATGGAATGCACAATTTTGGCTTTGTGAGATAATCTTCATTCTTCTCACATTTTTAATGCACCAACTTCATTTATACTTTCAAAACCTACACAAAATTTCAAATTTATTAACCATTAACAGGAAAAAGAATTTTCAACAAAATATATATTTTTCGTTCTATGTAAAAACATATATCATCTTTTGTGAAGAGAATATTTTTAACATCTTCGTACAATGAGAGGCCCCTGTTAGACCAATTTAGAAGGCGAGAAAAATGTTCACCCTTGAGCTCAAATGTCGATCCATATATCGAGATCGTCTCGAAGATCCAAACCTGAATAATAAAAAAATAACAATCTCAAATAACACTCTTTTCTTATCTTCTTTAATGTAGTATAAAATAATTATTTTCTTTGCATTTCAATACAATAATGAATTGAAAAAAATTACTCACCAGAAATGCTTGATCAAAAATATAGATGTTATATGCTTTCTTCTCCTAACTACGCTCTTTTTTTTATCTTCACTAATTTTTTAACTAGCGTTGTACTTAAGCTACTATAACATATTCCATGAAAATGTGCCACATGAGTAGGTATTAAACTTATCTAAATCTTTTACGAGGCAAAGCACAAAATACTAGATGACTTTAATTTAGTCACGTGGCAATAATAATTTATAGAAAAAAAATAAATACATTTTTACAACATCCGTGTCATCGTTAGTGCTAAAACTAACTGTATTGAACTACAGATCTAAATCCTTGTAGGTCAACTAATTTATATCTTTAAAATATTTATCCTACAGTCTATTATCCAATTTTATTTTTTAATTTTCTCATTGAGGGATAATCTCTCATCCTCAAACCCGTAATCAAATAAAATTTTAGATGGGAGAATCTAATTTGCTCTTACCTATAAATAAAATCATAATTTTTCATATAAATTTTTTGTATGCATTTGTCTTAATAAAATTTCATGTACTATTATACTTGAGAATAAAATGTCATGTGCACCTAAAATTGGACAAAATATATGGCCTTAAATAATTCTATCTACCTTTTAGTCAACTTCTTTTTGATCGATTCAATTGTCTACATCCTAGGGTAATTACTAAACGGTGCTCAATAAAATTCGTTTTCTAGAATTATATAATCTTTAGAGACATTTTGTTTCTTGAAAAAAAAAAGATAATTATTAGTATATGAGCAATTATATAAATTTTAAAAATGTAAAATTAAATTTAATTACAAAATTTAAATTAATTACAAAAATAAAATTCAAATAATTACTAAAATTTATAAATAACAAAATATGAAATAATATAAAATTTAATACACAAAATCAAAACTAATAAAAAATAAATTAATGACAAAAAGTTGACAAAGACAAATAATGTAATTAAATAAAATTAAAAATTTACATTAGATTAAATTTAATAAACATAAATAAAATTTTTAAGAAAATTAAGTTGCCACGTGGTAACGTGCAACGCTTAAGCGCAACGTGCACTCGGCATGTGGCCCCACGCGTTGTGCGGTGAGGCTCTACATCCGACGTGTAGTTCATGCACCATGCATGTGGGGCTCTATGTCCTCCACATGGCACACGCATCGGCACTTGTGCCATGAGTTTGATGCAGTTCTGTTGCTGAATCTATCTTTTTCGACCATTTTTTGCCATTTTGACTTTTAACACCCATCTCAACCACAGTTTTTTTAACACTAAATCTACATATTTAAACTACTAGGTCAAAGGCTAGCTTTGGTAAATTCATGACTTGCTTTAGAGAAAAATCGACCACCCCTTCTAGGGGTAGAGCATATCACCTTTCAACTTTTTTGGTTGAGCAAATATGCTCTATGTCCACCCTCTAAAAAAATTACTAGGGAGTACTTGAATATGGCAATCGCCATAGTCAATGGTACAAAGCTAGCTTTAGGGCCTTTCCTCCTTTCTCATCTTTACAAAAGTCTTTTTGAAATCGTCCCCAGTAAAGGTGAAAATTCTTTTCTAAACGCAGGTGGCCCTCTTTAGATACTTTATTTTTGGATTGCTGCTTATTTCCCTGATTTCTTTAGCACTACTTCTCAACCTCCTGAAGGTCGCCTTTATTGTTATGCATCTTGGTTGATCTAATGACAACTCGACAAAGAGAGTTTTGAAGAAATTTTTTTCTTTCTTTTACTCGACTTCTTCTTTAGATGATAGGTTATTTTGTCGCTTAAGGCCTTCTCTTTATGGCCCTAAATGGACACGCTATTTATATCAGGGTAATTGCCTTCTTCGGAGGAGGTAGATTCTGATATCGAGTGGCACAAGTCTTAGGTCACATGCCTCACCGTGAGAGATCTTCATCATGGTGTTGTTATTGCCACTGACAATAATAATAAGTGTCGTATTGAGACTTACCATTCCCAATGGATAAATCGCCAATTTGGGTTAGTCCAAGCCATCCTTCATCCTAACCTCTTCTCAACTAACCAAAAATTTACGGCTAAGGTAATCTTTAGGAATCTTAGTTTTGTAGAAGAAACCATATTTTAAACAAAGAACTTCAAAAATTGCTTCAAATAACCAATCTTCCTACCTCCCTTGATCGCCTTGACACTTTTAATTAATATTGAGTAGATCTGGTCGAACATTATTTTTCAATACCTTTATACCAAGTTCTAACATTATACAATTTTATGGTTGACACTAATCTTACTGGTGCTGTGCAGATCGACCAGTCGAAAATAAGGGGTAAGCTCATCCAAGAAATTCTTGACTTTAAAGCTTTTTTTTTGTTTTAAATTTGCTTGTCATAAGTTAGATAAAATAAAAAGACTACGTCACCAAAAAAAAAAAGAGAATTAATTCTAGAACATAAATGGGCAGTCATTAGATGCCAAACCAAGTGGGTTTGCTCAAGCAGCCCATGGTTTGGTTGTTGGGTGTTGGTAATTCTAGGGTGCTTGCATGTGGGATGTGTTCATCATACAACAAATATACATATCCCATACATATATGTGCACAGCAAAAGATTAATACAATACAATGAACACATGCAATACATATTTATTAAATTAAAAAATGAGATTGAGAAATATAACCCATGAAGCATTTGGATTAATTTGCTTAAAGTCCACCATGAAATGAATCTTTGATCAATCCTAGCAATCAATAAGGGTGAGTTTGATTGTTTAGAATAACAATATGTTAATCCAGCATTTTGTTTAACTCTTAAACTTGATTCAAAGTTAAACCTTTTAACTTAGTTAAATTTTTTTTCCTTTTATTCAACTCTTGAATAAAACCAAATTTATTTTAGTTATTACATTTAGTAACCATTTATCTATTTGTTTTGTTGTTCTAACAATTAAAACACAAAATAAAGAATTTCAATTTCTCAAATTGAAATGGCTACCAAAATTGCAAAATGTAAAAACCTAAAACTTATTGATTTTGAATTTCATTTCTCTTTATATACTAATGCATTAATTTCAAACTAATTTGAATTTTATTTGCATTTAATTTAACTTAACCTAACCTTAGTTAACATTTAATCTTAGTTAGGTTAGTTTAACTTATCCCTTAAGTTAAATAAATATTTAAATATTTTAACCATAGTTAACTAACTTAACCATAGTTAGGTTAACCTTTACTTAACCATTAAGTAAAGTTAACTTGACTTAACCATATGGCTAACTTTTAACCATAGTTAAGTTAAATCATTTATTTAACAAATAAATAAATAAATATTTATTTTAATTATTTAATAATTAAATAATCATAAAGTGAAATTACTTTTATATCATTACTAGGTTACTAAGTTAACCTAAAGTGGGTCCCACCATTTAACCATATACTTTAGTTAACTTAACCTTAGTACTTTGTTGAATTATACTGTATTGAACCACTCAATACAGTAAACTGCCTAAGTGCTCAAAGAGTACATTTCATATTGGGACTCTCTAGGTCTACACCCGATTTGTCAAATGAAACTATTCCATTAATCTGTAATCGATGCCTCATACACACGTTACGAATATTACAAATCAGCATATTAGACCATACAAGTTGAGGTCATAACGTATACGTATAATCCTTTCATCATTTATACCCTGGATGTGCGGGAATATAGATCTGCACCGTCAAATCCCCATTGCTTATCCTTAATCTTATCTCCAGATTCGTATCTCGATAAACAATATATGCAAACACTTTTGCTATATTGTTTGACCTTGTGAAAAACTCTTTTCCCAGGTTTATGCTTGTGGCCACAAGACTTTATGAAATACAATCTTAGAGCATTGGATATACAACTTACCTACGCAAGTTGACAGATTCTGTATCTACGCACACCAGACTCCATGAGCATCGGATCATACCCAGCGACACATAGCGGTCAGACCATGAAAGGTCTCTGACATATGTGGAATCAAAGTATGGTGGATCACTTACAAGACGACCGTGGCGCTCAGGTCAAAGGACCATGAATACTACTCAACTCGAAAGGACCTTCCTTTGACGGCTTCATAGGAAATCTATTGGGGTCCTCGTGAGTCTGTTTAGTATTTAGTCCTAACTAGATACCCGCATGCCTATACAAGCTCTAAGCATATAGTCAACTAAGAACAATCATCTGAATCAGTCAGATATAAACATACACTAATCTACATAATGTGAATTCATCGATAGACCCATATTGGTGATCATAGATCAGGAACATTATATTTGAGACATACTTACATAATGATATTTCTTAGCACTTATTGCAACTCTTTGTAACTATATCATTACAAATATACTCTCAGGTCTTTGTCCCCTTATAGACAAGGTTCTAACTCTTTAGAGCTCGCTAACTCTTATAACCTGCTAACTCTTAGTATTTATAACTCTCAGCTGTGCTAGCTATTAGTTCTGGTCTAAACTCCTTTAGACCAAATTTAAACTCTTTTAGATCAAACAGTGTCTGTAATGTTACAATCATTATACTATATAAATATGACATTAACAATTTTTATTCGAAATGTTTATTGTATAAATATTAACAATTAATATTCATACAATATTGGAATGACGCGTAAGAACCAGCTCCAACATTGATGATGTGTTCTTTGAGCAGCCCTTTGTGGATCCTAAATCGCTGATACCGACCGTTAAATTTAGTATTCAGCGTCGTACCATTTCAAGGTAACAATTTTAATTTTCTAATACCATGGCTTTATTCCGATATTAAATTTTCTTTGGTAAATTTTCAGAAACTATTCCCACAAGGTTGGACGCTCTATCAACTGGTGAAGTGGATTTAGCTTACTCGAAGAAGCATGTCAAGGTCAAATCATCCTGGGTCTACCGTTCTTTCCTAAGCTTTTCTGAACTACTAATTACTCCATTTGAGTAATTTTTAGAGAGAAAATAGTGCTAAAAAGTAACTAATTACCTCATAAAAGAGGTAATGTGTAATTTAAAAATAATAAAGGAAAAAAGTAGTACATATAACAAAAATTAGAAGGGTAATGGTAGTTTTGTATAATTATTAATGAAAAATTACCAGTTAATATTAGTAGTTAGGAGTGTTCTTCGGATCAAATCCCGCAGATTTGACCAATAATCCATACAATCCATCGTTAAGTAGATGATTGAATTTTCAATCAAATTCAATTCCCCAAAAAAATTTTAAAAATCTAATACAATCAAATCCAAACTAAAATTACAATAAAAAAAATATCAATTTTGTTCAAGTATGTAATGGTTTGAGTTGTTCGAGTCGGAACAGGCTAAGCCTATTGTGCTATGGCCTACCTCACTTAATTTATATTACTCGTTGTGTGGTGGACAAGTTGGATATAAGTTTTAGGACTATTAATTCCATTAAAAGATTAAAAAGGTAATTCTTGAATTGAAGTGGTTTCAACAATTAAAAGTAACTTAAATTTAATAAAATTATTATTTTTCTTTTCTTAAAATTAAGTTATTTAATGTTTTTTAGATTTTTGAAGTAGCGAATAAGATAATGAAACTTTTTATACCTAGTCTTATATATAAATGTTAAGACATTATTTTTTTCAAGATTGGATTAGATTTGGTAAATTAAATTCATGAACTAATCCATCAAAGATGAATTTCAAAATTTTCAATAAATTTGATTCCACTAATCTATCAAACCCAACAAAAATACATGTAAGTTTGAATCGGATTGGATAAATTTAGCAGATTGTATTATGAACACCCCTTATTATCGTTAGTTCTTGAAAAATCATTGAAGGAGCCATGGTTGTGGGTTAAGAAACAATAGATCGGTACTTTTTCATGACAGTTCTCTCTCTCTCTCTCTTTCTCTTTATTAAAGATTTACCTGATGATAATTAAGATGATAACGATCATGGCCTCCGTTTCTCTAAAGCATTTTTTAGATGGGAAGTAACAAAATTATTGGGCAACTAATAATCACATTTTTGGAGCAACATTATCAAATTAACTTCAAATACATAAGATAGAATTCCGCCCCATGATTTCTTCTCAGTAGCACTCGATCAGACGGCCATATTATTTAGTCAGGCTAAAAACCTGAACTATATCTGAAAAGCAATGAGCCCCAGCCTGAGAAAGAATGGTTGTTCCTGGCCCTTCTAGTCCCCTGCCGAATTTTCTTAACCTGAAATATTAAAATATACAGTATAAGACTCATCTCTGAAGCTCATCAATGGTGCCAGAAGATAATTCCGGTTTGTTCCTTTTGCCACAAAGCTGATAGGATGATACCGACTCAATCCCTTCTGCATTTCAAAGCTTGCTGCTTGTTTAAATCCAGCCTCTGTTGTGTTGCAGCTCAGCTTCAGGATTGTACCCGCTTGGAAGTTGACGCCGCTATACACAAAGCAACTTTTACGGCTTGTTGATTCCAAGGATACAGTATCAGACCTTCCATCCAATCCAGCATTTAATTGGAAAACAGAATTTCCGGGAGTGTTTGCAATTACCAGGTCATCGACATTTCCTTGTTGCGTTAAGAGCATTCCCGGAAAATCAAATGGCTCTAGCATGACTGATTTTCCAATCACATCCTTGACTGTTGTGAAATTTACCAGCGAAGAATCAGGACTTGAGATTAGTCTGAAAGTTGCATTAACATCAGCACCAGTGCCAGCTTCAGGCATTGGCTCCATCGTAACAGATTGGTTTTTCATTAACACTAAATTTGATTTTCCAGATTGTTGCGAGAAAGTAACAAGAGCACCATTATACGTTCCAGGAATTGGAGTGATCCATTCTGAAGGAGATCTAGCTTGTCCAGTTCTGATTTCGAAGTCCCCACCGGAGTGGCCGGCGAGCAAAAAAGGGCCGTAAAATATTGCCTGGAGAGAAGCATACGTAGGCCGATCATCTGAACCAACAAATTATTTGCCATTAAACATCTTAGAGATGCTAATGCAGAACAGCAAATTTTATAGGTTTGTATAAGTAAAATTACTGATAATCATACCTTTTATAGTTTCTGTCCACAAATTAATGGGCAGCTGAATGGTTATTTTGTCAGCAGGGCTCCAAGCTCTAGTGAGAGTAAGATAATTGCCTGCATCGAGAATATAAATTCAGTTCGTCAAAATAACTAAAAATAATGAATGAAAATGAAGAGGTTACATGTAATTGTATTTCAGACCTTGAGCCGGTAGAGGCAAATTCTGATTACTTAATGTGGCCTTGGCACCATTTGGAGTTGTCCAAAATGGTATCCGCAAATTCAAGGAAGATGATACTACTGCCCCCTGCAAAAACGAGATTCAGCAAGAAAATTTTGTTAAGATTTTGTCCTTTCAATTCCTTTTTTTCGATCATGTGGAATTATAGGGGTGAAGCCAAAATATGAAGGATGATATAACTATTGATACCAATTTCATTATTTTATTTTTGTCTTTCTGAGATTGTTATTACTTACTTGAAGCAATCTGATACTATGTTGATCAACCAATCAATTCAAGCACTAATTAGATAAGGGTCCAACATTTTAATTTGGTCAGGTCTAACAAACAAGAGAATTTATCTTTCAGATCTAGTACCTTATTTGAAGCAAATGTCAGTGACATTCGGAGATTCGGATCCCATGAATTGATAGGATCAACGTTCTGATTCAGGAAAATCTGGCCAGGTTTCCAATCCAAACTGCTTGATATATACTGGATGATGTAAAGACCAGGATTTTGTCCTTCCTGTTCAAAATATATGGAATCTCCTAATTTCGAGAATGATTCAATTCCTACATTGGCAGCAAAAAGAAAATCCATCAATGAATTAAAAACATATATAACAGCAATAACAGTGACACACCAAGAAAATGAAATTATACTGAAAACTGAACAAGGGCAATGGGATTACAGACCTGTGCCATAACAGCACCAAAATGAGTCCAACGGTGTTCCCCAACCATGGTAGGTTTTGGCCTTGGAACATCCAGGAGCTAGAGGAAGCATGTAAATCATCACCCCGGGATCCGTTCCTCGTTGGATGCCAAGCACTCCATTTGTAAGGGCACGCTCATAATAATCTGCATATGTTATATTTTTTGTCCATCTGAACAGATAGCGGGAGACCTACAAAATCCAATTATAAGTGTGCTATAAACGTTGGAACAACATTGCTATTTTAATGCTGACACAGTATGAAAAAATTATAAGGTGAATGATCACAAAGAAACATAATTCTAATAGCTAGATTAATTTGCAGCAAATGTGGGGAAAGAGAATTTTTTTTTTTTTTGGGTCAAAGGGGACAATTAAAATCTTTTAGACATCAGTTTAGGCAGTATTCCAAATAAATTTTATGGAAAATCTTGAATATGTGTATCTTGATATAGCCATCCTGTGATATGAAGCCATCTACAACTATTCATATTAAGACTTACTTTCATTATAATGTTGGGCCCTTATCTAATAATTTAAAATTTTGGGTTAAATTTTTATCTTTCCGTTCATCTTTATTAGAAGATGTTTGATCTCTTAGAAATTTACTTTCCTTTTTACTTGCTTATTCAATAATTTTCCTGATTTAAACAAATAATAAAATAATGCATCAGTAAGGGATTTGATTAAAAAATTAAAAAAAAAATAAACACAATAAATGAACAAGAGTACACATGATTGTAGTTGTAATTATATCACCCAAAAAAAGGAGAGAAAAAAAAACTACGGAATGCTAACCCTTAATATTTGAGTAAATATGCATCTAGATGCTTGTTCAACAGTAAAGTTTGTGCACTCACTGACTTAAATTTAATTGTTATTAATTTTATATCCCCCAATTGTTTGTTACCAGGTTTAGTTCATTCAATTATTTGAAGGTGTTGTTTACTAATTTTAGTCCCTCCAGTTATTTGAATTTTAAATATTATTATAATTAGTTAATATTTAGGATGTAATATTGGGTTCATTTGAAATTAAGATTTGAGATTGAGATGTAATACTTGTATAAGAAAAAATATATTTGAGCCATATGCTCATAAACTCTTTTTTTTATTTTTTTTAATGTAGTAAAGCAATCAAATTTCCACACAACCGATGATAAAAGAAATTCATCTTCGTCTTCAATAATGCCCAAGACATGGGCGTACCTTTAGCATGTTATAAGTTGTACATGATTCTTGAGTCTCCGTAGTTAGTTTGCTTGCTAGCCGCTTTGGATCCGTCCTACTCAAAAATAAAGCAAATTGAATCAAGAAAATACAGCATTAGAAAATTGAGAAGTAAGAAAAACTTTATATGTAGCCAAATTAAGATGAAAAAAGAAAAAGGAAAAGCTAAAAATAAAATGTTATTAACAAAATCTCGTTAGTAACAGAAACTTATTGACGAATTTGTACAAATTTAAAATCAAAATGTCTAATATTATTACCAGAACTCATGATCTGATGTTCCCCCTGTTGCATAAGAGTGAGAAGAATTGATAATTTCCATGAAGAAAGTCCCCATCGCCTGGCAACGTTCCAAAATTAAACTGTGATTATAATATTTTCTAAACAGTACTTCAATGAGCATCCTTTATTTTAATTTGGGAAATTGCGATTTATCCCGTTGTTTGGTATTTTTTATTTTAAAATAAGTACCAATATTCCTTTTCTAATACTACTTTTCTATCTAAAAGTATTACCTTCTTAAAAGCAAGATTACAGAGTTTATTAAAATATAAGGGAGTAATTGGCAAATTTTGTTTAATTTAAATCATAGCGAATATATATGTGTATATATACAATATTTTGTTCGAATGTACTATGCAACTCATTATATAATTAGTTCATTGTGAATTATGCAGAAGTTGTGAGTTAACTAAGCAATTTCATTTGATAATAATGTCTATTATATGGTGAGTTATGTAGTTTATTAAAGTATTTTTTTATAATAGTTTTGTTCTGGTGTATTATTTAATTTATTATATAATAAATATTCAAACACATGATAAAATTCTGTAACATATAATAAATTATGTAAAAATTGTGAATTAACTAAATAGTGTGATGTGATAATATTGTCTATTATATAGTGAATTATGTAATTCGTTAAATATTTTTTTTATACATAATTTTTTAAATATATATATATTTTGTTTCTTTAAGGAATCCAAAACCAGTATAATTTCCTTTGATTTTGAACAAATAAAATTTTTACACTAATATAATATAATTACCCTGGATTGTTCATCGCCAGTGACTTCATAACGGTTTTGGATGCCACTAACAAGAGGAATATGTGTATTGGAATGTAGATCAGCTATGTTATCAGCCTACCAGCAGAAGAAATAATATACACGAATTAACATCTACAGTGAAAGCAAAATTGAAATTCTAATCTCATCTACTTTTTCTATGAATTTTCACATAATTTTCCTTTACCTTTTCTGCAAGGAGTCCCAAAAAGCATGGTTTGTCAAAGAGTTGAGCCAACTTTAAATGCTTTGGATCTTTCTGGACACAGAAACATTAAAAAAAGTCATGTAATAAAGCAATGTCAAAGATGTCATAACTCTGCAGCTATATATATATATATATATATATATATACGCACATATGTAGAAGTACACATTCATTTTAATGGAGCATATGACAGAATTTCAGTCAAACTAATTGATAAACATATATACGCTTACCCTTTTCTTTATTTTCTTGATGGGATTTTTTGTCCTTTTTTTTTATTGGTTCAGCCTATATTTTCTCAGTCCTGTTTTTCATTTTTGCTGCAACTTTTGTTCTTTGTAAACCAGGGGATTACCTTTTTCTTAATATCACAGTCAATGAAATTTCAATTCACCAATACATATATACATATATACATATATATATATATATATATACATGTAAATTACCTACCGTTATGCCGAATAACCTGTACAGGACATCATTCATGCCACCGCTTTCTTCATTAAGGGTTTGATAGTGCCTCTCCACACTGAAATTTGCTATCAAATTCTGAACACGAGTGTTAAAATAATCGGCCATCCATATGGTCATGTTCAATGCTTGACCATTATCAGCAAACGAATGTTGATCCAACAAGCCTGCCATGATCTGTCAAAGTATGTAGGCAAGTTCAGAACAAAAACTGTATCAATGTAAATTCAGAGCAAAAACTGTATCAAATGTTTTACATTGATCACCAAATGAATTATTTGGAATAAAAAAACAAAGTGGAAATTTACCTTGTGAATTGTGTAGTATGGAGCCCAGACATATACTAATCTTTCGAGACGATCGAAAAACTCAGTTGGGAAAGCAGAAAGATATCCGGTGCCAATTTTTTTCTGACATTCGAATAGAGCAGACACCAATGTACTCATTTTCTGTTTAACATTATCATCGTTGGTGCTTGCCCATGCCTGTGCTGATGCACTCAAGTAATGCCCTTCATTATTCCAAAAGCTAGTTATTAGTCATTCCAACTAATTGATGCATTAATTACTAAACAAAAATCTAAGTAAAGCAAACACTAAACACCAATGAGATACACGATAATGTTGTCGGTATGATCAGCTAGTTCAATTGGTAAAACCTCTCGAGTATTCAGGGGGTTTGATTTTTCTTCATGTAATATTTAAAATTGAAAAACGAATGATCACTTGGTGAAATCATACCTACAAAATGACCCCGGAGCTCCTCCTTTTGGCTCTCCCATCCTCCGTACGGAGTGCCAGGAGTTGGCAAACCTGCTTCTTTTCTAAAGCTCCAAACCAATCTATCAACATCCAACATCAGCAGATATTGCAAATTCGTTTGTTGTCCCTGCCAATGAAAAGAACTTGGAAGCAACCTTACATCGTGCAATGACACTTCCTTGAGAAAATCTCCAGGTAATTTGACATCGTCCGGAGTTTTTGTCCCACCATAAAGCACCTTCTTATCGTACTTCTGTTCTCCATTCTTCACCTTTTCTGCTTGCAAGCCCTGAGCAATACTAGATGCCAAATTGTAACTAGTGGTCATCATATTTTTCAATGTTTCGTTGTTTGTTGTTAAGAGGTTAGCTCTCATACTATGCGATTGAGCTTCTTTAGGAAGATTGTTTAAGCATTCTTTAGCAAAAGCTAGACCACAGAAGAGAAACAAACCCAACCCATTAAGGAAAAAGTAACTCTTCATTTTTGCTGACAAAAAAGTTTGCATCGAAACAATCTAAAATGCGTTCAGATACTTATAGAGATCGAGGAAGCATAGAGAGAGAGAGAGAGAGAGAGAGAGAGAGAGAGAGAGAGAGAGAGAGAGAGAGAGAGAGAGAGAGAGAGAGAGAGGAGCCAAGCTGTTAAGATAAGGAGCAAATAATGTATCATGGTTACCAATTTTTACGCTCTATGTGAGTCACAGAATGGGTCAACTAAATTATACTGGTCGTTTTTTCTAGCTGTGAAGATATGTTATACGCAAAACTTGACGGGATCATTAACTGTAGGACTTCTTGTTTGAGACCAAGGTCAAACCCATATCATGTGTGCACACAAGCCCAAAATCACTATATTGTTGAAAGAGAGGGGTGCAGAATTAATAAACTTAAAACTATAGGGAAGTTCATTATTGGTTACCATTTATAAAGAAAATAAAATTGAAACACTCCTTATTATGAGTATTCGTATTGAGACATTCCCTGAATTTGGATATAATATATTCGAGTACAACAAAGATCAAAAGAACTTTTGAGTTAAAGTTTGACCCAAAACAATGAAACCATCCGATATATTCAATACCCCAGAAAGCAATATCCTTCAAATTTTCAAGATTCAGCTTAATAGAACCAAAACAATCAATAATAATTTATAAACAATACTCAGGTATAATATATTGGGGCTTGAATTTTTGGATTCGTTGGCTGATTTTCAGGCATGCAAAAATCGCAAGAACAATCAAAAACTAAAATTTTCCATAACAATCTCTTCATTTGTCTCATAAAGTCATGGTTGGAAAAAGAAGGAAAGTAAAGTGGCGTTCAGTCAGACTCCATTCCGAGGGTGACTATATTATTACTTTTCTTTCAATTTTTCATATATCTTTATAAATTGAGACATTGAACTCTTGTAAAATTACAATGACAATAATGAAAAGCTTTTATTTTGTTTAGTTATAATTTCTTCAAATGGTTGTCTATGTTAGCAAGTATTTTCCTTCCATTGTTAGCCCAAGAAAAGTAACAGAACGGTTTGTCTAGTGATTGAACAGAAGTTGCCAAAAATAGTGAAATGATGAAACTGAAACATTAAAGGATACGAGCTGTTGGGGAATTTATGAAGGAAAATGTAGGTGAAGATGGACATCAAAAGAAAATGGTATATGGATTGTTGGAGATTAATGGTGCATATGTCATCACGTTTAGGTACATAAGAAAAATTAGTCTCTATCATTTTTTCTCATCCTTGACTCCCTTCATCAATTTATTACCACAGATGTCATCCTGGTTAAAATGATGGAGCCCAGCAATTAGAGCGATATTTGTATATTTTAAGCAGTCAAATGACTTAAATTAAGCGAAATTCAGACTCCAATAGAGAAATAAAAATACCCGTCACCACTGTTGAGGCATCTCTTTATTTATTTATTTTCATCTTAAACATTTTTTTCTTCAACTCGAATTATAATCTTGTATAGGTCGTACAAAAGATCATTTCTAATTTATTTTGCTAGGGAAGAAATAAAATACAATATTATTAACTATTATTAATTACTTTAATGACATGAGTACCGCAGGCAGCATTTCCTAACTTAGAGGAACTCCTAATTTCTCTCACGGATTAAATTGGAGATGGTATGGCACCACCAACTCACCGAGGATATATTTTGCAAACTAAAACCAATAGAAGTTGAACACTGTGATAAGCTACTGTGAAAGATGATTAAAATCACCTTAGAAAAAGTTCAGCATCGAGTCAAGTGATTAGGGGACACGTGAAGAAGGTGCAAAGGTGAGAAGACTTCAGAAGCGCGGTGACAGGCTAGACGCTGTAATGCTGAGAGCTCAGCGCCACAGCGTCCGCGTAGAGCTAAGAGCGTCGCGGCGCCCTAAGTGTAGTGTCGTGACGTCTATCTCCAAGTCCCAAAGTCGCCGTGCTCAGAGGAAAGCACTGCAACATTGGAAGAAGAGGCCGCTGCACTCAGAAGCTAGTGCTATGGCACGGATGCGACTAAACTCTATTAGGATTCTTAAGTTGTCTTAAACACCTTATTTTGATCCTACTCGGATTATAGTTTACTTAGGATGTATGTAACCTATATAATGGCTTTCTTTTGACTTAAGAAAATATTAGAAACACAACACAAAAACAAGAGAGACAATTAGGAGAGCAATTATTTGCAATTCCCTTTGTAGTTAGAGAGAGATTCTTTGTACGTTCTTTCTTAGGGTTCTTTATAAACTTTGATTATATTAAGAAGCAAGATCTTGATTCGTCGTGGACATAGGCAATTTGCTAAGCCACGTAAATTTGTTTGTGTTTTCTTCTACCCTTTCCTACTCTTATTGCTTTCATTGTTTGTTGTATTATTATACTTTTATGATTAAGAATGCTTCAGCCCTCAAAAAAATTTACCAGCTTTCCATGTCAAAGGGAACACTAATAAAAGACTATATAGATGCTTTTAATAAGATCATAATCTATTTAAAGACTATCAATGTGAAGATACAAGATGAAGATAAGGCAGCCATTTTGTTGAGTTTCATTCCCCTTAGTTATGAGCAATTTGTTGATATGCTGCTCTATGGAAAAGAGAATTTAACCATGAAAGATATGAAATTACCGTTAAACTTAAAGTAATTGAGAAAAAAGAGTAATACTAATGTAGAAGGATTATCTGAAAGAGAAAAAGCCTGCACATAAAGAGTGAAACTCAAAAAGGGGCTTAAGATCTAAGTCCATGGGTAATCCTAGGAAGTGTTATTGCTACAAGAAAGATGGGCACTTCATAAATGATTATCTTGAGAAGAAAGACAAAGACAAGAAGAAAGAAACAGATGTTACTTTTGCTTATGACGACAACTATGATAGTGTAGAAACTCTTATCGTTTCTTATAGTAAAGATTCTGATAAGTGGATTTTAGATTCAGGTTATACATTCCACATATGCCTGAATAAGTTGTTGTTTACTATTTTTTTATTCCATTGACAGTGGTAAAGTGTTAATGGAGAGTAATATGGATTGTTAAGTGACGAGAATTGATAGTTTTAAGCTTATGTTACATGATGGGAGAGTGAAAGAGTTATTAGAAGTTATGTATGTTCCTAACCTCAAGAGGAACTTGATTTCATTGGATATGTAGACCAAAATAGGTGGTTTATCATAATTAAAAAATGGATTCTTAAAGTGTTAAAAGGTTTCATAATTGCGACGAGAGATGATGATAGGCATAATGATGTATGTGCTGAAAGGAGAGGCAGTGAGTGATTCTACATTCTCTATTGATAATGAGAATATACAGACCAAGTTATCGCATCTAAGGTTAGCTCTTTTAGTTGAAAAGTACCTAAAAGAGTTATATGATCAAAAGGTGTTTAGTGAGGATACGTTCCAGACATTAGAGTTTCGTGAACATTATGTGCTTAGGAAAGCACACAGGATAAATTTTAATACCAAAGAGAACAAAATAAAAAGCACTATTGATTATATATACTCGGATCTTTTGGGGCTAATAGACAACCACTCATGGTGGTGCAAGGTATTTTCTTGTTTCACTGATAATTATTCAAAGAAGTTGTGGGTATATGTGTTGAAAAGTAAGGAACAAGTATTTGAAACGTTCAAAATGTAAAAGACCCTTGTTGAAAATCAAACCAGTAAGAAGATTAAGAGGCTGAAAATTGATAATGGCCTTGAGTATTGTAATATTGAGTTTGATGGCTTTTGTGCTAAGCATGCGATCGTAAGGTACAAAACTATGATATCAACACTGCAACAGAATAGTTTGGCAGAGAGGATGAACAGAACCTTACTTGAAAGAGTTAGGTGCATAATGACCAATGCAAGGGTGTCTAAAGTATTTTGAAGTGAGATTGAAATGATAATAGCTTGCTTGATCAATAGAAGTCATTCTTCAATAATAAACTTCAAGACACTAAAAGAGATGTGATCAGGTAGCCCTCCCAAGTATGATCATCTTCGAATATTTGGTTGCGTAGTTTTGGTATATATGAAGCAAGACAAGTTAGAACCTAGAGCATTGTGTTGAAGCTGATGCTTAAGTATCATTCTAATATTATATTAATATTAATTTTTAATATTAATACAATAAACATTTCGAATAAAAAAATTATTAATTTTATTATTATATGATATAATGCTTGTAACATTACAAACATTGTATGATCTGAAGGAGTTTGGATTTGGTTTAAAAGAGTTTAGACTAAGGCTAAGAGTTAGCAATGTTGAAAGTTATAAATACTAAGAGTTAGCAGGTTATAGGAGGTAGTAAAATTCTAAGAGTTAGAAGCCTTGTCTGAAATAAGACAGTGACATAGTTTCAAAGAATTACAATAAGCGCTAGGAAATGTCATTATGCAAATATGTTCTTAAATATTTTATTTCTGATTTATGTTCATTAATGTGGGTTTATCGATGAATCACTATTTTATAGATCAGTGTATGTCTATATTTGCATGGTATAGATGATTGTTCTTAACTAACCATGAGCTTAGAGCTTATATAGGCATGCGGGTATCTAGTCAAGACTGGATACAGAACACACTCAAGAGGACCACAATAGATATTCTATGAAACTGTCAAATGAAGGTCCTCTCGAGTTGAGTCCTTTAACCTAAGCACCACGGTGGGCTTGTAAGTGATCCACCATATTTTGGTTTCACATATGTCAAAGACCTTTCATAATCTGACCGTCATGTATCACTGGGTATAGTTCGATGCTTATGAAGTCCGGTATGCAAAGATACGGGATTTATCAACTTACATAGATAAGTTATATATCCGATGCTCCAAGATTGTATTTCATAAAATCTTATAGTCACAAGTAAGAACCCAGGAAATGATTTTTTTCATAAGTTTAAACAATATTACAAAAGTGTTTGTGTATATTATTTATCGAGATACAAATCTAGAGAAAAGTCCATGAATGGGCTTATAAGAATTTGACGATGCTGATCTATATCCCTGTAAAACTAGGGTTAATAATGAAAGGATTATATGTATGCGTTGGGACCTCAACTTGTATGGTCAAATGCGTTGATTTGTAATATCTGTAATATGTAGGTAAGGCATCAATCATGAACTCGTAGAATAGTTCTATTTGACGAATGAGGTATAGACTTAAGGAGTCCCGCAATATAAAATGTATTCGTTGTGCACTTGGGCAACATATCATATTGAATAATTCAATATAGTAAAATCTTGTAATTTACTATGGTTAAGTTAATCAAATATGTAGTTAATAGTAGGACACACTTTAGGTTAAATTGGTAACCTGGTAAGGGTATAAAAGTAATTTTACTTAGTTGATTATTTAATTGTCAAATAATCAAAATAAAATTTATTTATTTAATTGTTAAATAAATAATTTAACTTAACTACATGGTTAGAAGTTAATTATGTAGTTAAGTTAATTAGATATTAACCTTATTTAATGGTTAAGTAATGGTTAACTTAACTATGGTTAAATTAGTTAACTAGGGCTAGATTAGTTAGATATTTGTTAACTAAGGTTAAGTTAATTATAACTCAATTAAGGTTAAAAGTTAACTTTAGTTAAGTTAAATATCTAAATTCAAGTGAAATTAAAATCAAATGCATGTTAAATTAAGAGTTAATTAAAATGCATTAATTTATATTACTAAATTGAAACAAAAAACAATTGGTTAAGTGTTTTATAATGGCCGGGCCAATTTAGAGAGAAATTGAGAATGAGATTTGTAATGTTTTCAAGAGTTGAAAACATATTCTATTTTTCATATTTTCTAATTAAAGTTAGCCATTAAAATATCAAATAAATTTATTTTTGTTCAAGAGTTGAATGAATAAATAAATAAATAATTTAACTAAGTTAAAGAATTTAACTTAGAATTATATTTAAGTATTAAACTGATTGTTGGATTAATATACTATTACTCTAGACAATCAATCTCACATTTGTTGATTGTTAAAATTGACAAAATTTACATTTTAGGTGGACTTTAAGCAATTTTAATCTAAATACTTTATAGGTTAAATTCTCAATCTTGTATATTAATTTGATTAATATGTATTAACTGTATTTATTATTTTTTTTAGACTTCCACTATGTGTCTATATATATATATATGAGATGCGTATATTTGATGACTATATTAAATGAGTTGAAATTTGAATTATTAGAACAAAATTTTGAATTTATTTTTAAACTACAAATTTATACATAAATACGACATCTAAATAAATATTAATTTTATTTATTTATTTATTTAAATAAATAAAATTATAATTATCAAAGCATTCAAACTAAGTTTCATAAATAGTACAAAGCTTCTCAAATTGCATCTTGAAAAACTACAATAGTTACATAAGCATATTTAAATGATATCTAACAAAGTAAATTGTCAAAAATATCCTAATATTTGAATATTAAATACTTAACCACCAAAAAGAATTGCATAAACTAACACTCCACCAATAACTTAGGAGAAAATCCACCAAGAATGTCCTCTTCAAGACAATTGACTTCTCCGTCATTCACACCACTTGTAATAAGTGAAAGCAAATCTATCCAATTATTAGCCCTAGCTATTGTACCCGATAAACTACAAGAGAATGCAATCCATTAGGTGGGTTACAAAAGAAGCTTTTAATTGTGCATAAAACAAAATATCTAAAATTTCACTCAACTGTATTTGGATAGTCGATATTTAGCCAATGTAATTCCTTAAGTGGATTCTTAAGATTGTAGGACGCATGCCAGGGTCTAATACCATAGCTTCTACCTGCAAGATATATCCACGAGTACCTTTAAGATACATACGGAACAAGCAATAAAGAAGCAAATTTGAACAAATATTTAATGAAAGAGTAAGTATGATAGCACTTCCTCTATCAGTAAGAGCCAACTATGGAGATATTTGGTGCTTAGCCATTATTGCATACAAAATCATCTAAAAATACATTTGTAAAACCACATAACTAAGATCTCATTACATTGACACCCGACTATAAATTTGACAATAATACAACTATTAATAAGTACATAAAGGTCTAATACACAAGTCAATCATGAACTGCTATATATTATCTTTTTTGTTGAATGTCCCATGCTAGTCCTATTCAAGCTTGGGTGTAGATCATTTATAGTTTGACCAAAATCAAAACTAAGTATACCATAAATGACTAACCATCTTACATAAACAATGATAATAAACTTTAATAACACAATGATTTGGACACTTGACAAGTATTTGTAACAATTGTCTTGCTTATTAAATTGTAAAATTCTCTTATTAGCCATACTTGTAAGGTCAACCATGATAAGAAATCACACAAGATATAACAAGCAACAACATATATTTCATCTATTATGCATATGTTATAAGCACTAGGATATATATCAACAATGTTTTGGTTTTCGAACAATGAAAATGATATAATTCATGTTGACAAAGTCCGGAAAACAAATTTGGATTTCTTACAATAAATAATTTATCTTCTATATCATCTTTTTGTAAAATAAGATATGATTACTTATCGATTATAATAACTGAGCAATTTAGCTTGGTAGTGACAAGTTCACTATTTGACTTAAGCATCCACATTGTGCTTAACCAAAGCAATGTGTGCATTAATGAAGCCATGTGTGCATTAATGAAGCCATGTGATAGAGAGAAAAGAAAGTAAGAGCCGAATATTAGAGATGCATCAAGTGATTATCTACCCATCTACATTATAAGTGGATGCATTAGATTTTATTTATTCTATCATTCTTATCAATTCAGCTATTGTCAAATACTACACTACAATAAAGATGAGATATGATATAAATTAGTTTTGATCACTAGAATATTACAAATACTGGCCATAAAAGCTGCAGAAGCTTAATGAACCAAGTGTGTGTTATTGTACATGGAAATTCCTATGACCATGCATGATTAATATACATTTAGATTTTATCAAACCACAATTAACAAAAAAGGAATCAAACACTTAGAATAAGAAAGCTATTGAACTATAATGCGTAAGGTCACATATATATGCTTTACAAATTAGTGCAAACATTTTAGCCTATATGCTAATCGAACTATAAACAATCATTCTCATATGTAGAGTACAAAAACTGTGTAAGGCTCCAGCAATTTTTCAGTGTAAGTATGTTAAAAATCATCATATTTAACAGTTTCTCAAGCAAAACTTCGTGATGTTATACCAAATTATTAAAGAGGAAACACATAAACAAGCAATATAACCCAAGTAATGTAATGCAGAAATAAGTAATAAAGAAACTAGAGAGAGAAAGATAGAAGAAGAACACACAGATTTTATGAGGTTCGGTAACTTACCTATGTCCGTAGTGGATCAAGATCACACACTCTTATTATTGAATCTCAAGACACTCACAAAGTATGCCTTTTACAAGAAAGACTCACAAAGTAATCACCCTCTCTTGCAACCAAGGGATTTTCTCTCACTAAAAATCACAAAGTATGTTTGATCATAAAGATCTCACTCTAATCACAAAGATTTGTGTCTTCTCACTAAGATTCTTTAAAGATCACAAAGATATGTTTACAAGCCAATAGAGAGCCTTTATATAGGTTATAGGACGGCCTAGGTTTACCCTAAATATGTAGGAGTTATATTAGGGAGTCTTAGAATAAGTGGGAGACGGAACAAAGCTAGATAAAATGGGAAACTAATTCCCACACTGAGGTCGCGGCCTATTTTAATCCATGTAGTCTCTTCTTCAACTTGTAGACTAAATGCTTCTTTCCTTTGACTTCAAAGCCTTCAATTTGATGCATGTAGATTTCCTCTTCTAAATCATTGTGAACAAATGCAATCTTTACATCCATCTGCTTAATCTCAAGATCTAGATTACTTGCTAATCCCAAAAATTACTCTAATTAAAGACATTTTTACCATAGGAGAGAATATTTCATCAAAGTTAATTTTTTTATTTTGTCTGAAGCCGTTTACAACCAATCGACCTTTATATTTTGCCAAATTTTTATCGCCATCATCCTTCAATCTGAATACCTATTTATTCCTCAAGGCCTTTCTACTTTTTGAAAGTTCTATTAACTCATAAGTGTTTTTCTTTTTAAGAGAATACTTTTCTTCCTTCATAGATTCGATCCATCAATCTTTATCTTTATGAGTTAATACCTCCTAAAATGCTTCTGGCTCTCATTTTTCAATGAGTAAAATATAATCTGATGATGTGTATCTTGTGGATGGCTTTTACTCTCTAGTTAATCTTCTAACAAGTTATTCATCATTCTCGGGTTGTTGACTCTAATCTTGCTGATTGTCAACCTTTTGCGTTGGTACTTCAGCATCATCATCGAGTGAAATTTGCATATGAGTAACTATTTCTGACTTTTCTTTCTATCATTAATTATTAAGGAGAACTTAGTTCAATTATGACTTTTTCAAGTTCTTGCTTCTTACTAAAATCTTTAAATGTTTGATTCTCATGACGGATACCATCTCTGCTTCTCACCATTTTCTTCTTTTTTGGATCCTAAAATTTATACTTGAACTCTTTATCTCCATAGCCAATAAAGATACATTTAATATCCTTGTCATCAGGCTTTGATCTTTTTTCCTTTGGTATGTTACAAACGCCTTACAACCTAATACCTTCAGATGATAGTAAGAAACATCTTTCTTGATCAATACTTTTTCTAGAATATCTAACTTCAAAGCAACTGATAGAGATTTATTGAGTAGGTAACAAGCGGTCTATACAGCTGCACCTTAGAAAGGCATTGGTAATTTGGCTGCTCTTAGCATACTTCTAAATTTTTCTATAATAGTGTGATTCATCCATTCAGTTACACCATTGTGTTAAGGAGTTCTAAGAAAAACATTTTTATGCTAAATCCCATGTTTGGAATAGTAGTCTCTAAACTGAAAGGAAGCGTATTCGCCTTCATTGTCTGATCGAAGATACTTCAAAGGTTTTCCTGTTTCTCTTTCTACCGTAACATGAAACTTTTGAAAAATATAACACACTTGTTCTTTTGTTTTTAACAAATACGCCTAAACCTTTCTAGAAGCATCATCTATAAAGCTTATAAAATATTTGGCTTCTCCTAAAGATTCAACTTCTAAGCAATCGTATACATCAGAATATACTCTCTCTAATACATTTTTTTATTATAATAAAGAAATTACTAAATGAAATTCTATGTTGTTTTCCTAATAAACAATAATCATAGGGGTCAGATGTGGTACCTTTCACCAAGAGAATGAAGTTCTTCTTAGCAAGAATTTTTAGTCCTTTTTCACTCATATGGCCTAGACGCTTATGCCATAAATTTGGTGAGGATTTATTTGCTACATTCATACTACTCATGAAAGATTTTTCATGTATTTTGTATAGAATGCAACAAAACTTTCTTCTTGCAACAACCATCGATCCTTTATGGAGTTTTCATTTTCCATTATCGAAATAATTCTCATAACCTTGCTCATCCAGAGCATTTACTAAGATCAGATTCTAACATAATTCTGAAACACACCTTACATATTTTAATGTCAATTTGCATCCAATATTTGTTTGAATGTAAATATCTCCAATTCTAATGATTTTACAGCAAACTAAATTTCCCATCTTCACAAAACTAAAGTCTCATGTTTTGTAAGTGGTAAACATTTCATTATTGGGGTTGACGTGAAATGAAACTCCTAAATCAACCACCAATTCAACTGTAATATCATTCACATGTAAGCATTCATCGACAAGTAAGGAAACTTCCTCTTTCTTTACGGTTGTTGCAGCTGTGTTGTTGTCATCTTCTTTCTTCTTATGGCTACTTTGCTATTCTTTTCGCTTTATTATCTGACAATTTCTTTTTATGTGGCCTGGTTTTTCACAATAATAGTAAGAAAATATTTTGCCTCTAGATTTTGATCTCCCGCTAGACTTGTTATTATGACTTCTTTCTTCTTGACTTTTGCTTCTCCCCTTGTTTTCAGTAACAAGGACCTATGATTCTCTAACATAAGTTTTAATCTACTTTTCAAATGAAATCAATGCTATAGAGACAACTTCAAACTTGAGGGTATCTTTTTCATAGGTGAGAGTTGTGATGAGATGATCATATGACGTAGGAAGTGTTGGTATCAGAAGTACAACTTTCTCTTCATCTGTAAACTTTACATTAAACTTTTATAATTACAAGATTATGTCATTGAAGTTGCTCAAATGATGCAACATATTAGTATTCTCGAGCTTCTACATCCAGCATAGCTCCTTCCTTAAGTGAAACCTGTTAGACAAATTCTTTGACATATATACTCCAAAGTCTCCCAGGTTTCTTTGGCTATCTTGCACTTTTAGACTCAATATTTTACAAGACACTATCTGAGAGATTTAGACAAATTGTACTACTTGCAACCTTGTTCGTATCATCTCATTGTTCATCAGTAATTTATTAGACATTTTATCTTTGCCTAAAAAAACTTTGTGAACTTTTTGTTGGATACGAAGATCTTTCATTCTCTTTCGCCAAAGATAAAAATTGTTGCTGCCAATAAACTTCTTGATTTCAATTTTCTATCCTATCATCTCATATGCTACAGTAACTGCATCTACTATAGTTCTATATGGTAGTTATTGCAATGCCAAGTTCTCATGAATAGTTAGATACCTAGAATTTTAGTATTTGACAATTAAGGAACCGTAGAGAGTTTTAGATTTTGACCCTTCTTGAAAATTTTTTTTTAGTATTTACGTGAGCCGTAATAGACCCAATTAGGTAATTTCATAGTCAATTTGGGCATTGGGTGCTCACAAAATATTTTTAAAATTTTTCGGTTGACTAAGTAGTGAAAATTCAATATTTTTACCAATAATTTTTTGTGTAAGCATCACACCCTAAGCAAACTATTTTTGTTGGATAAGTATATGTATTTTAAGACATATGGATGTGTATTTTAAGACATATGGACCAATCAAATTGGGATAATTGTATATATTAGTCTATTATATTATATTTTATTAGTTATTAGTAATATTTATTAAATTATTAGCCACCAATCAAAGAATTTTTAATTGGAGGACTAAGTAGTAATTAGGCATTTCTTGGAGAGCCATTATGCAATTTTTGGGTATATATATAGAGGGCAAGTGTTTTATTTCAAAGAATTGTTAAAAAAAAAAAAAAAAAAACAAAAGAGAAAGAGAGAGAGAGAGAGAGGATTTTGAAAATAAAAATGGGAAGGAGATGAACAGTGATACCCATGAAATTTCTAAGCCAAATCAAGAAATCCACACCAAATTCAAGTTGTTTCCAAGTGCTTAAGCAGGAAACAAGGGTGGATTAAGGGTAAATTTGCTTAAAATGGTGAGAATTCAAAACTCTAGAATAGTAAATTAGGGTTTTTGTATAATTAAACTTTAATTGAATAAATTTAGGGTATTAGAATAAATTTGGAGAGTATATAAGACCATAGGTAAGAAGAAATTAAAAAAATGGTAAAAATTTCATTTGGGTCATTTTGGGGTTTTTAGTGGTACAAGTGCAATTAGCTAAAATTGAGGGTTAAGAATGAATTTTAGGACCTGTAAGATGAGTTTTGATGGGTGGAAATCAAAGTTAGGATATGAGACATAATGGTCATTTATGACAAAGAATAGGGGTAATTAGGTCCAAAGAAAATTATAAGGGATTATGGACCCTTTAGATGAAAAATGGTAGTTTTTGCATAAATTGAGATTGTTGGGGGCAAAATTGTAAATTTAGAAAGGAATTTTGATGATAGTCGAAAGATGTACTCTAGGGGTATTTTGGTAATTTTGCCATTTTAGGGGGACTAAAGTGTAATTTATATTTTGTAGGTGCCGAAGGTCAAAATCGGTGAAAGGACAAGCCCAGAAAAGAAACTTTAATGTAGGACAGTTGGTGAGTGAGAAAGCAATTAAAGGAAATTAAATACAATTTATTTTAAATTATTAGTATTTATGTGCTTTCTAATTTAAATATTGTTGTTTTAGGTAATTTACTCAAGTTACGTGACTTTTAAGAATTAAAGAAAGTATAATGATATTTTATTTGATATTTTTATATAATGAGAATTGAAAATTTATCATTTAAAAACACCGCAAAATTTTAGAATTTCAATTCAATATTTTCAATAGTTTAGAGATTTATTTTTTAGCAGTAAAAAACAGTTTTTAGACACTATTAGTTTTCAAAGGCTAGTGGTATCCTATTTATCAGTTATTAGCTATCAGATTCAGATTCCTGTGAGGATAGTATAGACTCAGCAGGTACACCCCATATATGTGGACAAGTCAGTTAATTGGGTTGAGTGCTACTAACTCCGAGGAGTCAGGGTGTCGAGTTTGTGAGTCGCTTATGCTACGGGGTGTTGTCTCGCTATATGTTTGCAATGTATATTCCGCTACATAGACAATGAGATGTCTCAGATTTATCAGTTTATTAGATTGGTCACAGTGGTTGTTGCTAGCAGAGACCGCCCTGTGACCGACTCATTTTCTCGGCTACGTCGACAAGTGGGTCCAGCATTAGGGTAACTATTGATACTTTTTCAGACAGATTAGAACCGAGCGAAAGTTTTAGACAATTATATGAGATATGTAATTTTTTCAGTAAATAAAATGTTTGTTAATAATGTTTACAGATTTTAGCAGTAGCTTATTAAGTTTTAAAATTTTAAATAAAGAAACCGCTCAATAGAGTTTTACCAGTATTCGAGATTTAGAAACGATTAAGAACAATTTTCAGTATGTTTTCACAATTATTCAGATTTCACACCCACTCATCGAGTTTATCAACTCACCATTTATTTTTGGTGTTTTTATTTTTTCCCCAAGTACAGCTAGCAGCATTCAGCCTATAGTTTCTCCTATAGATCAGTAGTGGGCCAGCCCTACGATGATCTCATGTCCATGTACAAAGTTATATGTATACATTTAGTGCATATACATGTATCATATTTAGTTTTGCATTGTATAACATGCATAATAGATTATAGAACTAAGATACATTATTTATGCCTTTTTGAAATGGTTGGTTGTCTTGCTATGAATGTCTGTCAGAGTATGATCAAGAATGCATGTGTTAATTAATTTGAATAGGGACGGGAGGTCACCTTTGCAGCTAAGAGATGTTAGAAATATTTGAAGTGTGTTTTTTGGAGGTTTATAAAATATAAATTTTAGAAAAACAGGAGAAATTTTGTTTGTTTTAATCCAAGAATTTTAGAAAAAAAATATTTTCTATATTTATGAGAATATATCTAAAAGAAATTAAGAGAAATTTTAAAGTTCGCCTCATAGAATTTCCCATGGTTTATAGCGAACTTTGGAAAGCATTCTATTAGGGTACCCGACAAAGCCTACCTAAGTCCATGTTATAAGATTTTGAGTCGGGTTCTGTCAACTACAATATTCTACTACAGTGATATACAATATCTACAATATTATGCTATAATACAACTAATTTTTCAGCAAAAAATATTCAACTTACTCTTATACCAATTATTGGGATCAGAATGTGCACAGACTCATTCTGTGCTACAAGCATTCAAAGACAAACAAAGGGTTCTAGCATGACTGATTTCCCAATTGCATGTCTGAGAGGTGAAAATTTAGAGGAAGATTTATGGTTAAAGATGACTCTAAAAGTGGCATGAATAGAAGAATCAGTGCCAGGTGTATTGTACTTTTCTATTATGATACGTTGATATGAGTTTTGTCAAGAAAAATCTTTTGTTTCTGAAAACCTAGAGAAAGTAATCGGATAAGAATTATGCGAGGCAGGTATTAGAGTGATAAATCTAAAAGAGAATCAACCCTGATTTGCCAATCTCTACTGGCATGACCCGTAATAGATAAGGGACGTAAATAAATGCTTGGATTGAAGCATACTTAGGCCAATCATCTGGAAAAGTTCAAATCTGAAAGGAAAAATATTTTGTGAAGATAAAAACAAACCATGTGAACACCTTTGATGGCCCCTCTCCTTATGCTAAGGGGCAGCCAAATGGTTAATTTGTCATCACTAATCTATGCTTTAGTGATAGATAAAAAATTGCCTGCATCAGGATCAAGTTTATAATCAGATAATAGCAATATTAATGAAGAAAAAAGCAATTTAAGAGATTAGGTATAATTTGTAATACAGACCTGGGGAAGTTAGATGCAAACTCTGGCCATTTAATGTTGCCTTTGCTTCAGTTGAATTTTTCCAGCTCGGTATTTGCAAATGAAAAGATGATACTTGGCCTTTGCCCTGCATATATTATCAAACATGAATACCAACTTTTCATTACGATGCTCGGATCAATGACAATCAATATATATAATAACTTAGTTTCATAACGATACTTTGGGAGAGAAGGTCAATATGATACGAAGATAAGGGTCTCAAGAAACAACAGGATCAACTTTCTGATTCAACACCATCCATCCAGATTTTCAACTAAGTGAGCTTGATATATATGGATAATGTAAAGACCAGGAGGTTTTCCTCCCTCTTCAAATTATATGGAATTTCCTAACTTGGAGAATGACTCATTCCTACATGAACAGTAGGAAGAAAAAAAATCAAATAAATTTACTTCGTCAAATCCATATAAAAGTCAAGAAACAGTTTATGAGATTCTAGGAACACAAGGATACAAAAAATTGAAAAAAGGGCAACGAATCCCCGACCTGTGCCACAATAGCACCAAAGCGATTCAAACAGTTTCCCCATGCTTGTGAACTTGTATTCTTGGAAGCTACAAGACCACGTGGAAGCATATAAATCATCACTCGGGCTCCGTTCCTCATTGGATGCTGAGCACACCATTTGTCAGGGCACGCTCATAATAATCTGCATACGGCATTGCTTTTGTCCATCTAAACAGGTTATGAGACACCTAAAGAATGAAAAAAATAAATAAATATATTCTATAAGATTGTAACAACTCTCTAACTTGAGGGACATCAGATGAAATTATATCAGATATTAGATATTACCCTAAGTTGGGGACTTCGAAATTTGATAAAAGTGATTATGGTGACACCTTACTCACTCCAATATTGCACCTTATCGGAAAAAGAAACCTTAAATGATTTGGATATCAAGTGTTTCATGTTCATAGTCAAATTTTCACTTTAGGGTCACAGATGCAACATGAAAAAGAATGAAAAAAATGGGCAACAAGATAATGGGTATTTCCATATACATTTTCCACATTTCCCACAAAATATTTTGAACATTAATGTCCATGTAAATCAAAGAAACTGCAATTAAATGAAGAGATAATAGGATGGTGACACCTTTGATTATTCTAAAGATGTCAAGATGACATTATTGTAACATCTTGGCAATTTCTCTTTGTAACATTATTGTAACATCTATTATACACAAAGAACCTTATTTATATTAAATAGATGAGAATAGTGTATACAATAGTGTATACATCTTGCCTCCCTGTTATATTGTTACATTAAATTTGTAATATTGGGTTTTTTCATTTGTTTGAAAGAAGAAAAAAATCAAAATGATAATCAAGTAGATAAAACCCATAATTGAAATTATAAAATGAGGAATCAGCTAGCTCTGAACTTTGGTTGAAATTAATGATAATGCCATTTCCTATATGCGAGCTCAGTTGTTCAAAGATAAATAAACTAACAATTGAAACACATAAATTCAATAAAACCAAAGCAAATAACTCAAACCTGACATAATTATCACAGAGTTTATTTTTACATGAATCTCTCCTTCACATTTTCTCACTACAAAATCCTAATTGAATCAGACTTAACTAAAACCATATAAGTTTTTGAAAAAAACAACAGATAGCACCAAATAAAATCTCAAAAAAATGAACTAAAATTAATTAACAAAAAAAATTAAAGAAATAAAAAGGCACCGTGGATTTGAGGGAAAGATGGGGTAGCAACGCGAAGGTTTGAGGAAACTAAAAAAAAAAAAGTGATATTTATAGAGAGAACTCAGAAGCTTCAGAGAATCACGGATTATGGTGGAAGTTTTGCTTTCGACTCACCTATTATTTATTATCTTTATCTAAACAACCAACTTAATCATATTTACTGAGATTTACATATAAATTATCTAAATAAAAATCACCATTGAACATCTCTTCTCTTTATTTTTTGTTTTCTTTTTTTTTAATCCTACTCTTTTTTTTATTTATGATTTTTTTTAGGGTGTTGATAAAAAAAGGATGAGAAGAAATTTTTTTTCTTTGATTGTTTATTGAATTAATTTATGTATATTCTTGTACATAGAGTTTTATTCAGACATTATTTATATAATCTTTATCTAATGCCATCATCTACATATTTATAAACATTGGATTTGAGTACATGTCATATACTTCAAAAAAACATTTTCTTATTTGAGTTAAACAATCATATATAACTTAAATTTCTATTTTCAAAAAATATAAATTTCTACATTAAACAACTACCAACTATTTCTATACGTTTAATAAAAATATGTGTTGAACTGAAAGTACACAAATAAACAAAATTATCTAAGCAATATATGCAGAATAAGTTATTAAGAAAATAAAGAGAGAGAAATTATAGAAGGAGAATACACAAAAATTATGTGATTAAGAAACTTGCTTACGTCCATGACGGATCAAGATCACACTCTTTCTATTATGAATCATAAGACACTCATAAAGTATGCATTTTACAAGAAAGATCACAAAGAAAACTCTCTCTTGCACTCTAAGGATTTTCTCTCATAAAGAACCACAAAGATTTCTTACTTAATCACTTAAATCTCTTCAATTATCACAAAGATATCTCAACCTATCACAAAGATGTATTCTATGATCACTAAGATATGTTTACAAGCCAATTGAAAGCCTTTATATAGGCTTTAGGACGTCTTAAGTTTATCCTAAATGTGTGGGAGTAGTATTAGGGAGTTTTGAAGCAAGTGAGAGACGAAATAAGGAAGCTTCAATTAGGGAAAAACTTATCGCGTCTAGTGCCTCGGTGCTTACTGCTGCGGCGCTGGTGCGCTAGCCTGGGTGTCGCAACGCTGACCACCCAGCACCGAGGCGCTCAGGTGCTGTTCTGAGGGCTGCGGCGCCCACGCCTGGGCAGCGCCCCCTTTGTCTTTGCCTCCTTCATCTTTTGCCGTATTTCGCGTCCGTCTTTAATCTTTGCGCAACCTATGCACTTGGCTTGCTCTCCAAATCATATCCTGATGATTTTTAATTAATATTCTTCCAAATTCCCTCCTTGATTCAAAATCATTCACAAAATAACTCGATCTCTCATTCCTGCATCTTCTATCACCCTCACAAAGTAGTGACTCTGGTTAAGTCCTTGCATATGATGAACTTAACCGAGGGCAGTGGCTTAGTCATCATATCAGTAGAATTTTTAGACGATGCTATCTTTGTTAGAATAACTTCACCACTTTGGACAATCTCTCGAATGTAATGGAGCCTCATATCAATGTGTTTCGATCTCTTGTGGAACACTTGATGCTTGTTTAGGTGTATGACACTCTAGCTATCATAGTATACACCGGTGTTCACATCTTCACTAGCTAATACCTCTGCGCATATGCCTTTTAGTCATACAGCCTCCTTTATAGCTTCACCAACATGTGGTTGCACTATCTCCGCCTCTATGGTAGATAGTGGTTGGTGGTAGATAGTGCAACCACATGTTGTAGAACTGATCTCCAACACACACTACACTCAAACACTGTGAACACGTAGCCCATCAACAATATTTTCTTATCTAAATAACCTTTATAATCTGAGTCTACGTACCCTCTTACCATTTCACTGTTGTTCACATCTCTCTTATATATTAACCTGTGATTTGACGTGCCCTTGAGATATCTCAAAATTCACTTTACTACAAGCTAGTGATCCTTACTCGAATTTGTCATGTATCTATTCACCACACTAACAGCCTGTGCTATGTCTGGTCTTGTGAAAACCATTGCATACATGATTCTCCCCACAGCACTTGTATATGGTACTTTACTCATCTGCAGTTTCTCCTTTTCGGATGTAGGTGACTGTGCTTCTGAAAGTCTGAAATGCATAGCCAAAAGAGTAGAGACAGCCTTTGCATTGTATAGACAAAACTTCTCTAGAATTTTGAGTGTATATCGTTGTTGGGATAAGAAGATAACATCTCTTCTTTTCCTCACAATATCTATACCCAAAATTCTCTTTGCTGCTCCCAAATCCTTCATCTTAAACTCGCCACTTAACTGCTTCTTGAGCTTCTGTATTTCTTCCATGTTCTTACATGCGATCAACATATCATCGACATATAGAAATAAATACATCATCCCACAACTTATGTTCTTAAAATACACGCATCCATTATTATTTCTTCTACTAAAATCACAAGCCATCTTAAGCTCATCAAACCTCTTATACTATTGTCTAGATGACTGCTTTAACTCGTATAATGACTTCTTTAATAAACAAGCATGATTTTCTTTCCCGGACTCTTCGAACCCTTGCAGTTGTGTCATATATATCGTATCTTTAAGCTCTCCATGCAGAAAAGTTGTCTTTACATCCATCTGCTCTAGATGTAAATCAAGATTTGCATACATGGTTAACTATTGCGGATATCAAGCCATGCTCTTCAGTTTGACACCCCTATGGCATCAACTAAGCCACAGCCTTGATACCCCTTTTATTCTCTGCGCAGCCAAAAACCATAACTCACACTATAAGTAAGAACACATAAGATTAACACACCAATAAAGATAAAGAAAACAAATCAACAACACACAAGAAATATGTGGTTCGACCCAAAATTGCCTACATCCACGGAGGATCCATGATCCAGCTTCTTATTATTGATATAAACCACTAAATATCTTCTTACATCATCAATGATCCCACAAGACCCCTTAGTATCTCCCATAGAGACCTCTAAGTATCTACCTTTGATTATCATGACTCCTTAAGACCTCTTAGTATCTCCTCATAATAGATTTTTACAAGGAACATAAGAATAGTCCGAGCATCTAAGCCAAAAGGATCTATGGTGTTTCTTTTGTTCACTCAAGAACCAAAAAAACAAAATACTCCCCAAAGGTTACACCCTAATGCACCACGCATTTAGTGCTTACCTAGCTCCTCTATTCTCTCTTATGGTTACATCTTAAAACCTTAGATGCTTTTCTGAAATAAAGGGTTTACAAGTGTTTTTATAAGGTGTATTCCGTGCCTACTAACCTTATTTCTTATTAGAGTAAGAGTCAACTTGTTTTGAAAATCTAAAACTTCCTAAAACTTAAAATTCGAATAAAAAACAGACTCTTTGTTGTGTCTGGCACCGTAGAGTTCATCCTTGGGCTTTGCGGTGCTGGCCATGTTGCGCCCATCACCATAGTACTAAGGACCTAGCGTCACAGTGCTGGGCTTCTGTGATGGGCACCCATAGCTCTGGTGGTCTCCCTGTGTGTTTTCCTCACTTTCTTCGCGTCTTCAAGTCCTGTTTTGCTTTCTCCTTCGTGTTTCACACGTCCTAAACTTCTCCATATGTGTCCTACACGTTCTAGACTTCTTGTGACTCTCTACTTTGGTATTTATCTCAATTTTTGTCCAATCAAGATTGTTGAATCACCAATTTTTTAACAAACTCCTCCTTGATTCAAAATCTCTCTCCATAAAGCTAATCATTGTTACCCTTCCTTGATTAATGCTCACTAGCATTGTCTATAAGTCAAGTCACAGACTTAACTAAGGCTCTTGCGACTACGGTCTCCAAAGATTCCTGAATGGTGATGTCTAGAGTAGTTCAATGTTGTGATCTTCCATGTCTCGAAGACACCATGACCACAATCCCTTAATGGTGAAAACACATTCTCGCCATTACTACTCTTCCCACACATTCTCTTTCGACCCTTACCACAAAGTGATATAATTCAAAAGTTACTTTATGGTTTATTTTAAATTAATAACCCTATATTGATCCCATTCGAAGCACTTTTCTTCAAGTACATAGCCTCCCTCTGTGTTTATCACTCATCGATCCTTTTGCTTCTCATTTAGTATTGCTTCCTTCTGTCTTCCATGAATCTCCCTATTTCGATTTAGCAGTCCCAAGTCCACTAGGTCTTTATGAGATGAGGAATAAAATCTCATACCTAGTCTCTCCCTTGTCTTTTTTTACTATGTAGTCTCAATCTTATTCTACCAATCCCCTATGACTTACTATAAGCTATATTTCTCCAATTGGTAAATAACGATTCTCCATGACTCATATGAAAACACTACCTTAGATCCCAAAAATAGTTCATCCATCAGACACTTATTCCTCTAGAAGCTCTCATGCAATCAAAGTCATTGCCTAGTCATCTAACAGACTTGCAATCCACATTCCTTCTATCTTTGTCTTTCTTTCAGGTCTATCCCTTCAAGTGCTCTAGACACCTTATGAATATGCCATCCAATCTTTATTATTCTTTTTTTTCATCTTTATTTTGTGTTCAATTTTAATGATTCTTTTAACTAGGACATAGAGGATGCCATCGTCTTTGTGGTCTCTTTTTTTTTTCCTTCAAAAGCGATCCTTACTATAAAAAAAACTCCTTAATAAAGCCATCATCTTTTCCTCTTTCAGATAATCATCTTCCTTATTATATTTCTCTTATATTTGTGAGTACCCATGGCTGACAATTTTTGCTCTGCAATCTGACACTACTACCTATGCTCTGCAATATGGACTTCAACCCATGCTCTAATACTAGTTTATTGCTAATATCAAGCCATGCTTTTCAATTTGACACCCCTATGACATCAACTAAGTTACAACCTTGATTACCCTTTTATTCTATGCGTAGTAGAAAATCATAACTTGCACTATAAGCAAGAACACATAAGATTAACACACTAATAAAGATAAAGAAAAAAATCAATCAACAAGACACAAGAAATACGTGGTTCGGCCCAAAATTTCTACGTCTACGGAGGATCCATGATCTAACTTCTTATTATTGATATAGTATCTTATTACATCATCAATGATCCAACAAGACCTCTTAGTATCTCCCATAGAAACCTCTAAGTATTTTCCTTGACCACCATGACTCCTTAAGACCTCTTAGTATTTTTTTAAAAGAGATTTTTACAAAGAACACAAGAATAACCCGAGTATTTAACTAAAAGGAACTATGGTATTTCCTTTGTTCACTCAAGAACCAAAAGAAAACACTCCCCAAAGGTTACACCCTAATACACCACGCACTTAGTGCCTACCTAGCTCCTTTATTCTCTCTTATGGTTACATCTTGAAATTTTAGATGCTTTTTTGAAATACAAGGTTTATAAGTGTTTATATAGGGTGTATTCTGTGCCTACTAGCCCTATTCCTTGTTGGAGTAAGAGTCTACTTGTTTTGAAAGTCCAAAACTTCACAAAACTCAAAATCTGGATAAAAAATAGACTCCCTGTAGCATCTGGCGCTGCGGCAGTAGCCATGTCGTGCCCATCGCAGTAGCGCTAGGCTTCAGTGATGAGCGCCCATAACCATTGTGGCCCCTCTGCATGTTTTCTTCTCGTCTTTGAATCCCGTTTTGCTTCCCCCTTCATGTCTCACACGTCCTAAATTTCTCCATACGTGTCCCACACATTTTAGACTTCTTGTGAATCTCTACTTTAGTATTCATCTCAATTCTTGTCTAATTAAGATTGTTGAATCACCAAATTTTCAACACTAAGAAAATCCTAATAGATGTGTGCTTAACAACTGGAGAGAATATCTCATAAAAATCAACTCCCTCTCTCTGAGTAAAACCTTATGCAACTAAGCTAGCCTTGAATCTTGTAGACTTTATCTCGAGTATCCCCTCCTTCACTTTATACACCAATTTGCACCAAACTAGTTTCTTTTGAGGTCTCTCCAATAACTTCCAGGTATTGTTCTTCCTAATAAAACTAATCTCTTCTTCTATGTCCTGCGGCTATTCTTTCTTGTTTTCACTCTTCATAGCCTCACCATATGTCCTAGGCTTATTATACTCATGAGTGTAAGCAAAATTAAAAGTATGAGCAACTAAATCTACTTGTGCATACCTGACTGGTAGGTTAATCGTCCTCCTTAGCCTGTCTCTGACTAGCTAGTACTCTTCAAGTTCTATCTCAAGAGTCCTAGTCTTTCCTTGGGTGGACTTGGAGGAATTCACCGGTGTTCTTGGTTCTTATTTAAGGATTTCCTCGTTGAAGTGCTGATCTAAGGGCATATCAAATCTATTCTCAGGTTCTACTTCAACTTCTATTGACTCGGGTGATGAATCTTCTTTGGTTACAGGTTTTTCTTTCTCATCTTTTTGGGATATTTTTAGCATCGTCGTATCATCGAACATCACATTATGGCTTATGATACTCTTTGGTGGTGTCAAATCTTTACACTACACCTTATATCCTTTTACTCTTTCAGGATATCCTATGAATACCCATTTGATAGCTCTGGGTACTAACTTCCCCTCCTTAACATGTACAAAGATAGGGCAGTCAAATATTCTGAGGTGGTCATACTTCGGAGGATTGCCAGACTATTTTTCTTCTGGTGTCTTGAAGTCAATTGCTGAGGAGGGACTTCTATTAATCAAATAAGCTGCAGTCATTACGACTTCTCCTTAAAATGTTTTGGATATCTTTGCATTGGTAAGCATGCACCTAACCCTTTCAAGTAGGGTTCTATTCATCCTCTCAGCTACGCCATTCTGCTATGGTGTTGATCTTACCATTTTATACCTTGCAATCCCATGCTTGGCACAAAACCCATCAAACTCTCTATTACAAAATTCGAGGTCGTTGTCAATTCTCAACCTCTTCACCCTTGTGCCAGTCTGATTCTCAACAAGAGCCTTTTAAGTCTTGAATACATCAAACACTTGATCCTTGCTCTTCAACATATAAACCCACAGCTTTTTTGAATAGTCATCAATTAAACTGAGAAAATACCTGGCACCACCACGAGTAGCTGTTTGAGCTAGTCCCTAAAGATCCGAGTATATGGAGTCAAGAGTCCCCTTTACCTTATGCTCGACGGTATTAAACCTCACCCTATGTGCTTTCCCAAGCACATAATACTCACAAAACTCAAAGGGATAGAACTTATCCTCACAAAACTCCTTTTAACTAAATAATTCATTCAGGTTTTTCTCACCTAAGTGTGCCAGTCTAAACTTTCATAACTTGGTTTACATACTCTTATCATCTATAAAGAATAATGTAGAACCACCGATGACTTCACCTTTAAGTACATAAACACCTTTGCGCTTCTTTTCTTTCATCATCACCATAGAACCTTTCAATACTCTCAAAATCCCTCCGTCAATCCTGATAGAACACCCATTCTGGTCTAAAGTCCCTAATGAGATCAAGCTCATTTTCAAGTCAGGAACATACCTAACACCTATCAACTCTCTCACTCGCCCATCATGCAGCCGAAGCTTAACACTACAAATTCTCATTACCTGACATGCAACGTCATTACCCATTAAGACCTTACCACCACTAATGGGCTGAAAATTTACAAACCAAGACTTGTGCAGGCACATGTGAAAAGTACAATCAGAATCAAGAACCTATTATTTAGTGTTCTTACCATCAGTAGCAACGAGTGTCTTTGCGCTGTCATAGCTATCATCATATGCAAGCGCAGCATCCACTTTCTTCTTGTCTTGTGCTCTTTTCTCAGGACAGTCCTTTATGAAGTGCCCTTCTTTCTTGCAGTAATAGCACTTCCTAGGAGTATTAGACTTCGATCTTGAGCCATTTTTTTCCTTTTATCTCTATATGAGGGTTTTCCTCTTACTGATCAACTTTCTTTATTGCCCTCGATCTACTTTTCTAATAATTTTGAGTTTAATGATCATTTCACATCACTCATCGTTAAACTCTCTCTGCCGTAGAGTAGCGTACCAACAAAGCTCTCATAACTCTTGGGGAGTGAACTCAGTAGGATAATTGCTCTATCTTTATCTTCTATCTTGATGTTAATAGACTCAAGATTAAGGATAATCTTATTGAGGGCATCTATATAATCTTTCATCGGCGTCACCTCTGACATAGACGGCTGATATAACTTCTTCTTTATATGCAATCTGTTGGCCAACGATTTCCGCATATAAAGTGAATCAAGCTTCTTCCAAAGATTTATTACCGTCGTTTCACCTACTACTTCCCTTAGTACTTCATCGCTCAATGACAGAACGATTGTACTATGAGCTCTTTCTTGAATGTCCCTTCTTTCTGCTTCAACTTTAGATGACTCTGGTATCTTCTCTTCATCACTAGATGGAGCTGCAGTCTCTTTTAATGCCAAGCCAAGCCAAGCCAAGCCAAGCCTTTGGCTCACAAACAACGTCTTAACCTTTATCTTTCACAGATTAAAGTCATTCATACCGTTGCATTTCTCTACCTCATATTTAGGTGTGGTCATGTCTACTTAGAAAACCAAGCTCTGATACCAATTTGTTAAGGCGAAAGCACACAAACAAGCAAAATCACTCAAGCAATATATGCAGAACAAGTTATTAAGAAAATAAAGAGAGAAAAATGGTAGAAAGAGAACACACAATAATTATGTGGTGCGGTAACTTGCCTACGTCTACGACGGATCAATATCACACTATTTCTATTATGAATCACAAGACACTCACAAAGTATGCCTTTTACAAGAAAGATCACCAAGAAAACTCTCTTGCACTCTAGGAATTTTCTCTCACAAAGAACCACAAAGATTTCTTACTTGATAACTTAGATCTCTTCGATTATCACAAAGATATCTCAATCTATCCCAAAGATGTGTTCTATGATCACTAAGATGTGTTTACAAGATAATTGAGAGCTTTTATATAGGCTTTAGGACGTCCTAGGTTTAACCTAAACATGTGAGAGTCGTATTAGAGAGTCCTGAAGCAAGTGGGAGATGAATAAGGAAGTTTCAATTCGGGAAACACTTCTCCCGCCCAACGCCGCAGCGCTCAGCACTCACCGCCACAGCGGTTGTGTGCCGACCTGGGCACTGCAGCTCTTTCCACCCGGTGCTACGACACGCAAGTGCTGTTCTGGGCGCTGCGGCGCCCACGTTTGGGTAGCGTCTCTTTCGTCTTTTGCCTTCTTTCGCATCCGTCTTCGATCCTTACGTACCCTACGCACTTAGTTTGCTCTCTAAATTATATCTCGATAATTTTCAATCAATATTCTTACAATATGATTAAAATTGATGAAAGACAAATATTGAAGAAATAAATACTTTATTTTAGTTTACATATCATTCTATCCTACTAAAGACTTTTCACTAATGCTATCACTTTAATAGTATTATTTACTTAACCTCTTAATAGTTATTTAAGAGACGGTTGAAAAATCGTGGTCTAATTTAGTTTTGGTTAAAATTGGATTGTATCCATCCCTTAATGCTAACACTCTAATAGTAATTATTTAAGGAAAAATTAAAAAATTAATGTTCAATTTTGTTTCGATCAAAATTGAATTGTGTCCGCTCTTAATCATTTCTTTTTTTTAGACATTCTTTTATTTGTCTATATTTTTGCTTAATTATTAAAATAAAAACGATAACGATTGAAAACTAGTTTAGTCCTCATGCATTGAATGTTTACAACTTCTTCACGAAATTTTTTTCGATTATATTTATAATTAAAGTTATACATTGAAGATATGATGTTCAAGTTCATTTGTTTTGATTTTTTTTTTTTTTTTTTTAAGAAAATAAGGTATGGCTAAGTTGGGATTTTGTTTTTATTTTTATTTTTAAGGAACATTTCATTCAGCAACAAGCAACAAGGAGATTACAACATATGAAATACTTTAGGACTGCAACATAAGATAAGATTACAACATTTAAGAGTTGAGATATTACATAACCTAAGGGGCATCTTATGAAATTATATCAGATAATCAAATATTACCCTAAGTTGGGACTCCCGAAATTTGATAAAAATGATGATGGTGACACCTTACGCACTACAAATATTGTACCTTATCTGAATAAGTACTCTTAAATGATTTGGATGCCGAGAGTTTCATGTTCATAGTCAAATTTTCACTTGTAGGGTGAGAGATGCAGCATAAAAAAAAAAATGAAAAACAAAAATCGGCAAGAAGACAATGGGTATTTCCATATGCATTTTCCACATCTCCCGCAAAATGTTGAACATTAATGTCCATGTAAATCAAAGAAACTGCAAATACAGAAATGAAGAGATAATAGGATGGTGACACCTTTGATTGTTCTAAAGATGTCAAGATGACATTATTGTAACTTCTTGGCAATTCCTCTTTGTATCATTATTATAACATCTATTGTACACAAAGAACCTTATTTATATTAAATGATGAGAATATTGTATACAATAGTGTATACATTTTGACTTTATGTCATATTATTACAATAAATTTGTAATATTGGGTTTTTTCATTTGTTTGAAAGAAGAGGAAATCAAAATAATAATTAAGTAGGTAAAACCTATAATTGAAATGACAAAATGAGGAAATTAACTAGCTCGCAACTTAGGTTGGAATTAATGATAATGTCATTTCCTATATGCAAGCTCAGTTGTTCAAAGATAAATAAATTAACAATTGAAACACATAAATCCAACAAAACCAAAACAAATAACTCAAAGCTGACATAATTATCAGACAGTTTATTTTTACACGGTTCTCTCCTTCACATTTTCGCACTACAAAACCCTAATTGAATCAAACTTAACTAAAACCATACAAGTTTCAAAAATGAAAAAAAAAAAAAACAAAGAAAAAAACAACGAATAGCACCATATAAAATCCCAACAAAATGAGCTAAAATAAATTAACCAAAAATTAAAGAAATAAAAATGTACTATGGATTTGAGGGAAAGATGGGGTAGTGACGGGAAGATTTGAGGAGACTCAAAATATGTAAGTGATATTTATAGAGAATTCATAAGCTTCAAAGAATCACGGATACCGTAGAAGTTTTGCTTTTGACTCAGAAAAGGGGTACCTATTATTTATTATCTTTATCCAGACAACCAACTTTAACATATTTACTGAGATTTACATAAAAATTATCTATAAAAAATCACCATTCAACATCTCTTTTCTCTCTATTTCTTTTTTCTTTTTTTTATCATACTCTCTTTTTTTTTAGGGTCTTGATAAAAAAAAGGATGGGAAGAAATTTTTTTCTTTGATTATTTATTGAATTAATTTCTTTATATACATTTTTGTACATAGAATTCTATTGAGACATTATTTATATAATCTTTATCTAATGCCATCATCCACATATTTATAAAAGTTGGATTTGAATTGTACATGCAATGTACTTAAAAAAACAATTTCAGCTAAACAATCATATATAAGTTAAATTTCTATTTTTTTTAAAAATACAAATTTCTACATTGAACAATTATGAATTATTTCTACACATTTAATAGAAATATGATTAAAATTGATGAAAGAAAAAAGTTTTAAGGAGAAATAAATACTTTATTTTAGTTTACAGATTATCTTATCCTACCGAAGACTTTTCACTATTGCTACCACTCTAAAAGTACTATCTGCTTAACCTCTTAGTAATTATTTAAGAGAGAATTGAAAAATCATGGTCCGATTCGATTTTAACTAAAATTAGACCGTGTCCACCCCTATTGAAAAACTGTTGTTCTGTTTTATTTCAATTAAAATTGAACTGTGTTCACCCTTACTTATTTCTCTTTCTTAGACATGTTTTATTTTTTTATATTTTTACTTAATTATTAAAATAAAAATGATAAGTATTGAAAATTAATTTAGTCTGAAGAAAATTTCAATTATATTTATAATCAAAGTTATACATTGATGATATGATGTTCAAGTTCATTTGTTTTTATTTCTCTTTCTTTTAAGGAAAACGGGTATGGATAAGTAGGGATTTTGCTTTTATTTTTATTTTTAAGGAACATTTCATTCAGCAACAAGGAGATTACAACATATGAAATACTTTAGGATTGCAACATAAGATAATATTACAACATTTAAGAGTTAAGATATTACATAACCTGAGGGACATCAGATGAAATTATATTAAATAATCAAATATTACTCTAAGTTAGGACTCCCGAAATTTGATAAAAATGATGATGGTCACACCTTAATCACTACCAATATTGCACCTTATCGAAAAAGGACCTTTAAATGATTTGGATGCCAAGAGTTTCTTATTCACAGTCAAATTTTCATTCGTAGGGTCAGAGATGCAGCATCCAAAAAATGAAAAACAAAAATCAGCAACAAGACAAAGGGTATTTCCATATGCATTTTCCACATCTCCTACAAAATGTGGAACATTAATGTCCATGTAAATCAAAGATACATGTAGACATACTCTCAATCTAATAAGTTTACAAGGGTTTATATTGATTAAAAAATTTTAAAAAACTCTATTTCTTATTAGAATAAGAGTTCATGTATTTAGGCAACTAAAACTTAACTTAAACGAATAAAGATAGCTTAAAATGCTAATTTTTGAAAGATGGGCGCGGCACCAAGGCCTAGAAAAATAATTCCTCTTGTGCTCTTACATCCCTCCTCACATCCGACTCTCTATTTTTATCTCTTTGTCATAATCTTATACCTACTCAACCTCGTGTCAACTCTTCATTAATTTCTAACTCAAAATCATATTTAAATACAATTTTAAATTATCAAATTTCAATAATTTATCTTTTCAAATGTCCTCTTTCTAAAACTTTATGATCTGTCGGAACTTAAAACTTTCTGTCCTGGAGAACATGCACCAAATGACCAGTGTTAAAGGAGTTGGTGGTAAAGGGATGTGACATAGAGAAGATATTCTCTTCAGAATGTTTTGAGATTTGACCATGTTAAATATTAAAATAAGAGAATGAACACACTTTGTAAAAATATAGAATGAACATAAACTCGTTTTTGTTTTTGGTTTAATTTTATTGGTCACTAGGTATTCCCTAATTTGGAAGAATTAATAGTAAAAGAACAGGGATAGCAATGATATTGAAGTTTTCAAGAAACCTCATTTGTAAACTTATTAAATGCCTTTAAACTCAAGTTTGATTAATCAACTGTTATTCTTTTACTTGAGTTCTTTATTCAAAGACTTCACAACATGAAAAGTTAAAAATGACTCGATGTCGGCAGTGATCATCAAGAATATAAACAAGTGTTGTGATCTAAAGCACATAGATAATTTGGGTGATATACAAGTAGATTGGTGTGACAATTTAATTAATCTAATACTAGGCTCAACATCCTTTCAAAATCTAACAACATTGGTGGTATCTTATTGCATATGGTTGAGAAATATAACAACATCCTCAACAACAAAGAGTTTAGTGAGACTAAAAAAGATAAGAATAATGTATGCAACATGACAATAGAAATATTGGCAGATGATAATGGAGATGCAACAAAAGATCATGAAATTTATTAGTTTATCATTCAACCCAAAAGTTTAAGTTGACAGGTGAAGAGGTAATATTAGTATTAAAGACAAGTCTTTAACAGTCCCTCTCATGTAAAATGTAGATCCGATTAGGTCTGAACCAGGTGAATCCCCCAAAATATTACTATTAAAGACAAGTCTTTAGTAGTCCCCCTATATGAAATGTAGATCTGAGTAGGTCTGAACTAGGTAGCTTAAACTGATAGGTGAAGGCTCAATATTAGTATTAAAGACAAGTCTTTAGCAGTCTCTCTCATATGAAATATAGATCCGATTAGGTCTAAATCAGGTGAATTTTCTTAATATTAGTATTAAAGACAAGTTTTTAACAGTCCTCCTCATGTGAAACGTAGATCTGAGTAAGTCTAAACCAAGCGAATCTGTCAAATATTAGTATTAAAGACAAATCTTTAACAGTTCCCTCATATGAAATGTAGATCTGAATAAGTTTGAATTAGGTGAATCCTTCCAATACTAAGTAGGTTTGAACTAGGTGAACCCCATCTTAAAGACAAAAAGCCAAGAAACCAAAAACAAGTCTTTAACAGTTCTCCCTATATGAAATATAGATCCAAGTAAGTCTGAATTAAGTGAATTCTCCAAATACTAAGTAGGTCTGAACCAGGTGAACCTCCGTCTCAGAAATAGAAAGCCAAAAAACTAAAAAATTAACTAAAATCAAATACATGAGGGGGCTCAAACTCAAGAAATTGACTCTGATACTATATTAATTTACCACTTAACCCGAAAACTTAAGCTGATAGGTGAATGACCAATATTAACATTAAAGACAAATTTTTAACAAAATTATTTTCAACGAATTGAAGGGATCGGAGCTTTATTTTTTACAAAGTCTTACAAGCTTTTGCTTTAGCAATCACATCTTTAAGTTCCCACCTTGAGAAGAATCACTTGTGTAAGAATGCTCTGAGATGACCATTTTTTGTGAAGGAGAGTTAAGCGTACCCAAATTATACAAAATAAAGCAACATTGGTTGGGGAACAAAACGTGTTGGAAGAGCGACCTTAATTCAATCACACAATAGCTACATGAAGAAACTATATGTATTCATTTACTTATTATTATTTAAGGTCTTACACTTGATAATATTTGCGATAACTTTTTGGGATAAATTTTAGTAGACATGCCATTACTCTTTGAAAGTTCCAGAAGTTGGACCTTGTCGAAATATTTTGGATTTGAAAACTTATTAAAATTATGGAACAACATCATCTTCCTCTGAGAAAAATTATTTTGACACTAAGTCAACATTTTTTTTTTTTTTATAGAAAAAGAGTGTTTCTATATTCAAGTCAATATTTTTTTTATAAAGAGAGTGCTCGGTCAAAAACAAGTAGAATGCTGTTATATTACACTTCAAAGACAAGCAAGACACTATTAATATTCCCTAATTAATTTTAAATGTAATGAATAATAGATCAATTGTGAATGGAATAAATTAAAGTTGAACAGGATTGACTTAATTATAAGTAAGGTTGTATGCTTATCTATAATGCACAAATCCTAATTTGTATTAAAGTATAAATGTATGAATTCAAATCTTTATTAAAATATAAATTTTATTAAATATGAATCAAATAAGAATTCTAATGCGTTTAGAGTTATTCCTATCCAATTACTTAGTATGCTTCGTCTGAAATTTAGGCCGATTAAGGTTGAGTTTTGAGCGAAGTACTAGGGCCATCTAGGTAATGACCCAACACTCTCAACAAATAATTATGGGAGATAGTGAATATGAAATTGCTTATAAAGAATATTTGAAGTACCTAAATTAATTGAAGATGTGTAAATAATGCCATAGTGTGTGCGCATTGCGATATATATGTATGGATATTTATGGGGTATTTTGATGTTTTATATTTGATTAAGCCATCTCATTAATAGTTTATGAAGGATTTTGTATACATATGGGATTCTTTTGGTTGTTTAGATGAGATAGGAGATGATTAGGTTATATTTAGTATTGTTTTGTGTTTGGTGGACTGCATCATATATATAATTTTACTTTTAAAATTCATTAAAATAAAAAAATAAAAAAATAATTCTTTAGTTATTTATTTGACCGTTAACTTAATAAAATTAATTCAAATAAAACCTAGTTAAAATATATAAATAATAATTTAATATGATAACAAATATTTAATATATATTTTATACATTATAAATATATTATTATATTGTTACTACCTAAAAAATTGTATTATTCATTGTTCAAATTATATATAAATGAACTAATGAATATAAATAATAATTTTAAATTATTTATGACTAGTTTATTTATGAAAACATATTTGAGTTCTTTGTTGTGAAGGACAATATCTAGTGTTTACTTATTATTTCTTATATTAAACTAAATATAATTAACAACTTGGAAAGAAAAAAGAAAAATGCATCAAAAATAACTCCAAATAATATTTTAGATCTTAAATGTTTATCGTCATCATTCCATTTAAAAAAGAAAACACAGCAGTTAATTAATTGCCTTACATAAGAATCTTTCCTATGACAAGTATACCTATCTTCCTATGACAAAATAATTGAGGATTATTGTAGCAAGGATTTGTGTGTGTTCTTCTTAAGATCGAATGTCAAAATAAATAGTGTATGATTCATCTCTAAAGCTCAGTAATGGCGCCAGAAGGAAATTCCTCTTTGCTCCTTTAGCAGCAAAGCTGATAGGATGATACTTGATAATTCCTTTTCTCATTACAAAACTGGTTGCATGATCAAACCCAGTTGCATTTGACTCTGTTTTGCATCTGATCTTTGTGTTTTCACCCGGTTTCAAATGAAAGCTGGTATATACAAAGCAATCCTTATAGGTTACTGACTCCAAAGATACTGTTTTCTTGCTTCCATCCAATCCGGCAACGATACGGAAAAGGGAAGAATCTCTGGCTCTAGAAGAATGTGTCACTGCTAGTTCACCATCTGACCCATTCTGTGCTACAAGCATTCCAGGACAATCAAATGGTTCTAGCATGACTGATTTCCCAATAGCATGTCTGAGAGATGAAAATTTGGAGGAAGGTTTATGGTTAAAGATGAGTCTAAAAGTGGCACGAACAGCAGAATCAGTGCCAGGTGTATTGTACTTTTCCATTGTGATAGATTGATTTGAGTTTGTCAAGAAAGATCTTCTATTTCTGAAAACCCTGGAGAAAGTAACCAGATGAGAATTATACGAGGCAGGTATTGAAGTGATCAAATTTGAAAGAGAACCAGCCTTGATATGCCAATCGCCACTGGTATGACCCGCAAGCAGATAAGGGCCGTAAAGAAATGCATGGATTGAAGCATACTTAGGCCGATCATCTGGACAAGATCAAATTCTTTGTCGTCAGTCAAAGATCATTTACTGGTAAAAGGAAAAATATTTTGTGAAGATAAAAACATCCTATGTGGATACCTTTGATGGCCTCTCTCCTTATGCCAAGGGGCAGCTGAATGGTTAATTTGTCATCACTAGTCCATGCATTAGTGACAGATAGAAAATTGCCTGCATTTATAATAAGATAATAGCAACATTAATTGAAGTGAAAAGCAATCAAAGAGATTAGGCATAATTTGTAATACAGACCTGGAGAAGGTAGATGCAAACTCTGGCCATTTAGTGTTGCTCTTGCTTCATTTGAATTTGTCCAGCTCGGTATTCGCAAGTGCAAGGATGATGCTTGGCCTTTGCCCTGCATATATTATCAAACATGGATACCAACTTTCCCATTACGATGCTTCAGATCAATGACAATCAATACATATATATATATATATATATATATATATATAATGACTCAGTTTTATAGCCGATACCTTGTGAGAGAAGGTCAATGTGATACGAAGATAAGGATCCCAAGAAACAACAGGATCAACTTTCTGATTCAGCACCATCCGTCCAGATTTCCAACTAAGTGAGCTTGATATATACTGGATAATGTAAAGACCAGGAGGTTTTCCTTCCTCTTCAAAATATATAGAATCTCCTAACTTGGAGAATGACTCAATTCCTACATTAGAAGCAGAAAGAAAAAATAAAAATAAAAAAATGTACTTGGTCAAATCCACATAAAACTCATGAAATAGTTCATGAGATTCCAGGAACACATGGATACAAAATATTGAAAAATGGGCAATGAATCCCCGACCTGTGCCATAACAGCACCAAAACGATTCAAACGGTTTGCCCCATCTTTGTGAACTTCTATTCTTGGAAGCTCCAGGACCAAGTGGAAGCATGTAAATCATCACTCCAGGCTCAATTCCTCGTTGGATGCTGAGCACACCATTTGTCAGGGCACGCTCATAATAATCTGCATACGGCATTGCTTTTGTCCATCTAAACAGGTTGCGAGACACCTACAGAATGAAAAATAAATAAATAAATATATGCTATAAGATTGTAACAGCTTTGGTGTTTTATTCCGATGCAATTATAAGGTGACTGATCATAGACAAAGGTGATCCCAGCAGGCTATTTTTCTGACAAAACAGGGAATCAAAAAATGGCATACCTTGAGCATGTTATAGGTTGTGCATGATTCCTCATTTTCATCCCCAAGAATGGTTGCCATTCGTTTTGGGTCCCTCCTACTCATTTGTATAGACAGGAGAATGAAGAAAATTACAGGATAAGAAAATTACGCATATGACTACAAAGTAATCGTCAATTGTTATTAATAAACACTAAGAAATTAAAACACTTGAAATTCAAGCAGAATAGGGATCATAGCTTATTGATAAAATTAACAAAAATTCAAAATAGAAGTGCCTAATATTAGTACCAGGACTCTTGTTCTGATGTTCCTCCGGTTGCATAAGTGTGAGAAGAGTTGACAATATCCATGAAGAAAGTCCCTATTTCCTGGCATAACAATATTAAATGAGCCAAAATTAAAATTTTTCCAAGGAAACTTTTATCAGCATCTTCTATTTAAATTCAGAACCTCAACCAGTAACGACCATAAGATGTTCATGTTAAGTAATTTACCTTGTGAAGCAGATCACCAGTAATTTCATACCGCATCTGAGATCCAATCACAACAGGGATATGGGTATTAGCATGGAAACCAGCTATGTCATCTGCCTGTGATTACAAAAATCAAGTTTTATGAATCAAAATCAAGAGCAAAAAGAACCTTCTACTCATTTCCTTGTTTAGGTATATTCATAAACAAGATTTGTATTGATAATCAAAAAATCACATAACAGTAATAAACTTCTATGTCATGGAGCAGTATATTATTGTCCATCAAAAGGAAATCTAAGACCCAATAAACAGAAAAGCAATCAGTTACCTTCATTGCAAGCAATCCAAGAAAGCATGGTTTATCAAAGAGATGAGCCAGCAAAAAGTGCTTTGGGTCTTTCTGGGGAAAGTAACATAAAAAGTATGTTAGCAACATGTAATGCAAAGTTAACTAATGTTCAAATTTTCTCTATCATATAAATAAAATAAAATAAAAAATACACAATGATTCCTACCAAAATCACAAAACCAGATCTTAACCGAAAAAAATAAATGCCACAAGTTACAATCTAGAATCAGCTAGTCTGTTAAATGATAATTTAATTTGATACTAATTTCAAACAAGTCCGTGACCATGATTTCATTTTTTTTTTTTCTCTAACAAGAGAATTTTTAAAAGAAGAATCAAAATAACTATTTTATTTATATTTTTAACGTATCCTACCGTTATACTGTATAATCGGTAAAGGACATCATTCATGCCGCCGGTTTCTTCATTAAGCGTCCTCCAATGCCTTTCCAAACTGTACTTTTTTATTACATTCTGAACTCTTTTGTAAAAATACTCAACCATCCATTCTGCCATCTTCAACGCTTCGGCATTATCAGCATATTTATATTGATCCAATAAGCCTGCCAAGATCTGTAAGTCAAAGCAAACAAGATTAGATTCAAATACACAAGATTTAATGAGTTAAGTGTTTGCTTTTTCATCCTTATTTGTGTAATGAAACGCATGTTAACACAATCCTTTTACCTTGTGAATAGTGTAATATGGGGCCCAAACATACTTTAGAGCTTCAACACGATCAAATTTTTTGGATGGAAAAGCAGACAGATATCCGGAACCAATTTCTTTCTGGCAATGTGATAGAGCAGAAACCACAGCGTCCATTTTCTCTTTCAGAGTGTCATTGTGCGTGCTTGCCCACATTAATGCTGATGCACTCAAGTAATGTCCTTCAAAAAGCCAAAAGCAATATATGGTTCATTTGCAACCACATACCAAACAAGAATTCGACAATCAAATGCAATGTTAGATTCTGAAATGGAATGTGGCAGCCAAATTTGGTTTTAATAAATAAATTAAACAAAAGATCCCAACATGAAAAAATGTCCAGGAATCCATTAGTGAAGACGAGCATATACAAACGTTTAAACTAGAGAAAAATTAATGCGATATGTAACAAGAATCGCAGTTGACAAACTAAACTCGTAATCATACCTACGAAATGACCCCGGAGCTCGCTCTTTTTATCCTCCCACCCCTTATACGGCTTTCCCCTCGCCGGTAAACCGGCAGTTCTCCGAAAACTCCAAATCAGCCTATCCACACCAAGCATGAGAAGATACTCCAAATTCGTTTGCTGTGCTCGCCAATGCAACGAATCTGAACCCAACCGAACGTCATGCAATGAAACCTCCTTCAGAAACCCACCGGGCGCCTTAAACTCGTCAGGATGTTTCATTTGCCTGTACGTCATTGCCCAGCTGAACTCATCCTGTTCCTCTCTCAGCATCTTCCTTGGAATCAAACCAGACCAAGTCGAGTCGTCGGACTCCGTCAAATGGTAATGAGACAGGACCTCTTTTTTCCATGTCTCATTTTTGGATGAGTCGAGGCGATACCTGAATCTATGTGATGCCATCTGTGGATAATTGTTAGTACAGTCTTTAGAGAAGGCTGAAACGGACAACAGAAACACTATCAAGAGCTTAAAGAACATAAAACCCTCCATTTTTTTTTAATGAAGGAGAGTAACGTAAATCTCAAAACACGTAAGTGATATTTATAGAGAGAACTCAGAAGCTTCGGAGAATCATGGACACGGTGGAAGTGTTGCTTTTGACTCAGAAATGGGTACCTATTATTTACTATCTTTATCCAAACAGCCAACTTAATCATATTTATCGAGATTTTCTTAAAAATTATCTTAAAAAATCACATTGAACATCTCCTCTCTCTCTATGTTTTGTTTTCTCTTTTTGATCGCACTCCTTTTTTTTTTTTCTTATTTATGATTTTTTTAAGGTCTTGATGGATGAGAAGAATTTTTTTTTTCAATGAATTAATTTCTTTTTATATATTTTTGTACATAGAGTTCTATTGAGACATTATTTATATAATCTTTATCTAATGCCATCATCAAAATATTTATAAAAATTGGATTTGAATTGTACATGCAATATATTTCAAAAACAATTTGTTATTTGAGCTAAACAATAATATATAAGATAAGATAAGATTACTAACATATAAGATATTACATAAGTTGAGGGACATCAGATGAAGTTATATGGACATCAGATGAAGTTATATCAGATATTACCCTGAACTTATAAACGTGATGATGACGGCACCTTACTTACTACCTGTATTGCACCTTAACCGAAAACGTACATTTGGATGCCAAGAGTTTTATCTTCATAGTCAAATTTTCATTTGTAGGGTCACAGATGCAGCATTAAAAAAAATGAAAAACAAAAATCGGCATCAAGATAATGTATATTTCCACGTGCATTTCCCACAAAATGTTGGAACATTAATGTGTAAATCAAAGAAACTGCAATTAAACAGCTTTATAAAAAACTGGCAGTCAATCTTTCCCAGGACATGGAATAAAGCTGACCAGAACCCGAATAATATCAGATATTTGTATGAAACCCAATAATGTTGAGTAAAATTACAGCAAACGAGACAACTAGCCTTAAGATTCTGTCACTCAGTTTCTCTCTAGCATTTTGATTGATCGATTCCCTACGTTATTTAAGTCAGACCAAATCTGACCATATCCTCCTGCAGATAACTAAATTATTCAGGAATCTTGGTAGCAGCTGCTACCGGCCTGAGAAAGGCAAAGACGGATTAATGGCCTAATCAATTTATCATTTGGCTACCCAAACTTTTTCAAGATTGAATGTTGAAATAAACAGTATAAGATTCATCTCTAAAGCTCAGAAATGGTGTCAGAAGAAAATTCCTCCTTGCTCCTTTTGCTACAAAGCTTATAGGATGATATTCGCTTAGTCCTTTCGTCATTTTGAAACTGGCAGCCTGGTTAAATCCAGCCTCTGATGATTCTGTACTGCAGCTGAGCTTCATGCTTGCACCTGATTCATAGCTCGCACCACTATACACGAAGCAGCCCTTCTGGTTGGCTGACTCCAAGGATAATGTTTCAGCATTTCCATCCAATCCAGCAACCAAACGGAAAACAAAAGAGCTCCCATCCTCGGGAGAATCAGCGACCACAAGTTTATTATCTGCTCCTTGCTGCACTACAAGCATTCCCGGAAAATCAAATGGTTCTAAACTCACAGTTTCGCCAATAAAATCTTTTAGTGATGAAACTTTTGTAGTATTCTTTAAGACGAGTCTGAAAGTGGCATGAAGAGCAGCATCAGTGCCAGATTCAGGGAATTTTTCCATTGTAATGGACTGATTTGAGTTTGTTAAGACAAAAGTAGAGTCTCCAGAGGCTTGGGTGAATGTAACCAGCTGAGAGTTGTATGAGGCAGGGATGGGAGTTATCCAGTCAGAAAGAGATTTAGCTGACTCAGTCTGGATGTCCCAGTCACCACTGGAATGACCAGCAAGCAGATAAGGACCATAAAGTATTGCCTGTATAGAAGCATACTCCGGCTGGTCATCTGGACAAGAAAACTGTCAGTCTGCGGAAAAAAAAAATATCTATACCAGGGGGGAGAACATGCATGGCTTTAAAATAAATTAATATCCCTGGACATACCTTTAATGGGCTCTGTCCTCAGACTGATAGGCAGCTCTATGGTTAATTTGTCGCCAGAGTTCCAACCATTAGTGAGAGATAAAAATTTACCTGCACTAGAAATGCTTCCATCAGATACTTGTCATGCTCAAAGAGAAAATATGTGACAAAAATAGAAAGAGTAAACTAATAATATAACACAATAATATTTGAGAAAAGAAGTGTTGCAGCCTTTTCTTTCTCTCTGAAGTAATTGAAAAGAACGAAAAACAGATGATAATGTTATTCTGCACCTGGAGCAGGTAGAGGCAAATTCTGGTCATTTAGTGCTGCCTTCGCCCCATTTGAATCTGTCCAAATTGGTATCCGCAAATTCAAGGATGACGATTGGCCTGCCCCCTGCATATATCAGATGCACCATGAATACCAGCTCTGTTTTTATTTGGAGTTCATTAATAAAGCTAATAGTCCAGAATGAAGAATGGTTACATCCTCACTGATATCAAAATTGCAGAGACCACTGTCATTAAAACATTGATAATAGGATCGTGGTATCTCAATGTTCCTTATGGTTGTTTCTAAAATAGAGAAAATGAAATAAAAATATTGAATCTCTCATCTAATCTGAGTAAGAGTAACACTCTAAAGTATTAGATTTAGAGTAATCTTATTATGCTACTTTCTTCTACGGATCAATACCCGTCATATGCACTTGTAGTTTACTGATGAAGGGTCAAGTGAAACAGGAAATATGAAGGAGATATAAAACATTGATGTCAGGCATCACAACACACTATGGTCTCTGTAATTGACAAAACAGAACAAGAATTCACATCAGCAGTAAATTAGCAATAATATCTCATTGTAATACTTAAGGATACCGTTGCTTGAACAGAGAAAAAAGACAATAACTAGCATCTGTATGTTTTATCAGATAATTTAATTGTTGAAAGTACCTCCTTTGAAGAAAACGTCAATGACATTCGAAGGTAAGGATCCCAAGAAACAGCATGATCAACTTTCTGATTCAGCACAATATCTCCGGATTTCCAGTCAAGTGAGCTTGATATATATTGGATGATGTAAAGACCAGGAACTTTTGCCTCCTCTTCAAAATATATAGAATCGCCTAACTTCGAGAATGATTCAATTCCTACACAGGCACAAGATTATATTGCTATGGCAATCGAAGAGAAATAACATCATGGATACCCATCAAGACTCAACACAGGAAAGCCTAGTGACATAGAAGGTTAAATAATTGGGTTGAAACCACATAAAAAAAGAGAGTGCAATTTATTAGATTCAAAGAATATAAGAATACAACTTTGGATGAGCGAAGGAAAATAGCACTTAGGTGTAGCTCAATTATCATGAAAGAGAAAATTGAATCAGGGGAATGAATCCCACACCTGTACCATAACAGCACCAAAATGATTTGAACTGTGTTCCCCATCCATGATAACTTCTGGCCTTTGATTTTCCACGACCTAGTGGCAGCATGTAAATCATCACTCCAGGCTCTGTTCCACGTTGGATGCCAAGCACACCATTTGTCAAGGAACGCTCATAATAATCTGCATATGCCATTTCTTTTGTCCATCTAAAGAGATGGCGGGAGACCTACAAAATCAAAAAGTTGTTCCAAAAATATCAATGGTGGTTGTGCTGATGCAGTATGAAAACATTCGAAGTCTAGATCCATAACAAAACTCAGACAAAGATGATCACAATTCTTTTTCAGTCATCAATACAGTCCATGAACAGTTCAAAATGAATTCTTTCTCTCTCTAACATTGTATTCCAAGTAAAAGAAAGGACATAGATGTTATTTATCTCTGTGATAATGTATTTCTTAAACAATTAAAAAAATCCACATTGCCTTCATGAATTCACAACCAATGGGCATACCTTCAGCATGTTATAAGTTGTGCAGGATTCTTCATTCTCTGTCCCTAGAGTGCTCGCTAATCGTTTCGGGTCAGACCTACTCATTGATAGAGGCAAGGAAAATACAGCAAAACACCATTAAATAGACAAAGGAAGCACATACTGCTAATGTGGCAATTGTAATGAAAAGTTGAAATAGGGCATGGAAATTGAGGCAGGAGCAAGGGCTTATTAAGGAAATTCAAACTCAAAGTGCCTAATATTAGTACCAAAACTCTCCGACCGATGTTCCTCCTGTTGCGTAACCATGAGAAGCATTAACAATGTCCATGAAGAACGTCCCTATCACCTGGCACACCAAAGTCAATCAAAAAGACCTTCTATGAGCACAGTTTGTTTATATTTAAAACATTGTCAAGACAAAAGATTGGCCATGTTTGGTCACTAAATCCTATGACTTGGACAGTCAAAAGTTGCAGCATCTGCATGTCTAGATGGCAGGAAGTGAGTGAACGATAATACGTGACCAAAAAAAAGCAGTTGCAATGGTGCAGCTGTTTTCAAGCAAGATGATTTTGCAGAAATGTTCAGATTACACAACTTACCTTGTAGAGGGGGTCACCAGTGACTTCATACCGCATTTGAGATCCGATAACAACAGGGATATGCGTATTGGCATGGAAACCAGATATGTCATCAGCCTACGAGCAAAAGAAAGAACTTTCATCAATTAACATCAAGAGTAAAGAACAAATCAACCTTCCATTATTTCATTCATTTCTTCTATGACCTTCACATGATTACTACTCCTCAACACTCTACATCCTAGTTTATTTGACTAGAAACTCAATCTTAACTCATCAATGCCCAGGATGCAACAATTATGTTTTCTTGACTTCCAGAAGTTAAAGTTCTTAGCAGTTTATTATTCTGAGTCTTATATGCTTGAAACCTTTATCATCTTGTCTGTCACCACAATTTGTCCGTTCATTTGAGAGAAACTACATCAGCTAGATTGCCTCAGCCAAAAGTTTTCTTCATATATATTAACAGGAAAGAAAAACAAAAACACAATAGAATAATTGATTAACACAAAAGAAATATTTTCCATTGAATGGAACTTTACACTGTCTAACTATATTTTGGTCTATCGTGGACTGAATCAGCAAACATGGAAATTTATAGCGGGGGCAAATTCTCCCAATTTATGTCCTACCATAGAATCTGCATATAAATAGGCGAATGTTCCAAATGAAATAACATCTAAGTGCACATGAAGGCAAAACAATATTAGTTACCTGTATTGCAAGCAATCCCAAAAAGCATGGTTTATCAAAAAGGTGAGCAAGCAATAAATGCTTGGGATCTTGCTGGAGACAGTGACATAAAAAGATGACATCAGAAAGCAGAGTAAACAATATTTCAGAACTGAACTATTATACACCAAAGAATACAATGATAAAATGCCACCAAGATTACAAACCAAACCTAATTGAAAATATGTTACAATCTAGAAACAGATTTATGTATGTCAGCAATTGACTTTTTCTTTCCATCTATAAACTCTTGAGGACACCATGCGAATGAAAATTTTTAAACCGGTATGTCAGCACAGGCCATAGATATGCAAAGGCCTATTTTTCATGACGAATTGCAAACTCAAGATATGTGTGTATCTTATTTCCAACTGTCAATAAAGGAAATGTGCATAGATGTGCCTCTGAACAAAGAAGAATACAATATGTATGGAGTAAAATAATACTTGTGCAATTAAATGCTTTATAACCACAGATACTCATATTAACTAAGTCCACGACACAATTTCAGTCAAGTAAATAAAGTGTAGAATCAGTTAGGGTAGTGGATATACATGTAAAATGCAACCTACCGTTATGCTGAATAACCTGTAAAGTACATCATTCATGCCGCCAGTTTCTTCATTTAGTGAAAACCAGTGTCTTTCCACACTGTATTTTAATATCACATTCTGAACACGATTGTAGAAATACTCAACCATCCATGTTGTCATCTTCAAAGCTTGAGCATTGTCAGCAAATGTGTATTGATCTAATAGGCCTGCCAAGATCTGTCAAAGTAGACAAGTCTATTGCAAATTATATAACTTTATAGAAACCAAATATCTTAATTGCATCCTGCAAAACAAAGTAAACTTTACCTTGTGAATGGTGTAGTATGGAGCCCACACAGGTTTTATAGCTTCAAATCGATCAAATTGCTCCGAGGGAAAAGCAGAAAGATATCCTGTTCCCATTTTATTCTGACATTCGGATAGAGCAAACACCACTGCAGTCATTTTCTCTTTGAGACTATCATTATGAGTGCTGGCCCACATGTGTGCTGATGCACTCAAGTAATGCCCTTAAAGGTGCCAAAAGCAAGTTAGTCATTCATAATTATATCAACTAAAATTGGACAGAAGTATATTAAAACCAATTCACTTGTGTAATGTCATTCACTTAAACATTACAAAGCTATAATGAGCTAGCGAGGAATTACAGCTGAGAAAGTTTACAGTTAACTTGTCCAAATAATTTATTGACAAAAAGTTTATGTAATTATTGGATCCAAGATGTAAATATTAAAGGAATTCTATCAAACACATCACCAACAACAGAACTCCCATGATTAGAAAGACTTAAATGACCATAACTTCAAGGTGAATTCCCCCACCAAGATAACATATTAAACTCAAAATTAATCTATCAATGGTCAAATAACAATCACAGTGTTATACTGCCTAGATGAAGAAGACAGCTTCTGCTTAACATGCTCAGTACACAGAAAACAGAGGGAGGAAAATGATAGTTTTTTCTTCATCGCTTATTCCTATGGTCAAGTGATTTTCCAGACTTAAGAGCTACAGTTAAAAAAATTAGGATAAAGCAAGAATACTGAATGATAAGAACTAATGAAAATTATTCTATCAATGACAGTAAAATGAAAGGGAAGAAGAGCGGTATGAACAGTATAAAGTTTATTCAGGATATCTTTTCTAAGTCTCTTTCAGTACATTCTTTTTAATTTATTAAAAAATGAATTTAGTTAATCTTTTTGCACAAACATCATAAAATCTAATAATGCCATAATCATTTGCATAGACAGTAAGGAAGAGATGTAATATGAACTTAAAACAGAATGATATGGAAGCTCAAACTTAGCAGGATTCACAAACTAAACTTATACCTACAAAATGACCCCGTAGCTCGCAATCTGGAGCCTCCCACCCTTCATATGCCTTCCCTGGTGTTGGCAAGCCAGCTGTTTTACGGAAACTCCAAACCAAGCCATCCACATCCAACATCAATAGGTACTCCAAATTTGTTTGTTGTGCTCGCCAATGCAATGAACTTGGATCCAACCTAACGTCATGCAATGAGACTTCCTTAAGAAAATCTCCAGGCGATTCAAACCCACCTGGATTTTTCATTCCCCTATACATCATTGCCCAATTGAATTCATCTTCCTCTTTCAACATCTTTCTTGGTAGCAAATTAGACCAAGCTGAATCATCGGTTGGTATCAAATGGTAATGAGAGAACATCTCCTCTTTCCATGTTTCATTCTTGGAAGATAAGAGTTCATATCTAAGAGTATGTGATGAAAGCTGTGGAGGAGTGTTTGTACACTCCTTAGCCAAAGCTACCCCAAAATAGAGAAACACTACCAATACTCCGAAGAACACAAAATTCTTCATGTTTTTTGTAAACTTTGATTCAAATTGTCTAATTTTTTGCGAATTGAAGTAAAACGAAATGAAATCAACACTAAACCAACAAATTAGGAGTATCCCATATTTCACAATTCCCTGAATTTGAGTATAGTTGAGGTAAAACAAAAAATTTGAACAACTCAAAGCAAACTTCTTGAGTTCAAAATTAAACAAAAAGCTGTCAAACCATCCATTATTACCAAAATCCCAGAAAGCAATATCCTTCAATTTCCCAAGATTCAGCTTAAAAGAATCAAACCATTCAATTACAGACAATACCCTGAGCCCAAAATTTCAAATTTCAATGAACTAAAGAAACCTCACAAAAGCACTCATTTCAAGCGCATAGAAACACAACAAAGAAGAAGCTTTGAAATTCGAAAAGTTCATAGCAGAAACAAGCACATGTGATCTCCCAAAGTCTAAAAGGTCCGATATATATACACAGAGAGAGCAAGCAAGCATCCAAAAAACAAAAGAAGCTATATCTTAAATCATCTCGTGAAAGCTAAGAATTTCGATTTCGTGTAAAATAATAAAAAGGGTATTATCCAAAGAATAAAAATACTAAAAATTTAATAAATATAGAGATATTTACAGAGAGTGTACAGAGAAGAATCACGGATATAGTGTCTGTTTCTATGGAGGTTTGTTTGATATTGACTCAAGAGTCAGACAGTGAGAAGTTTTCAACAAAAAGATTTGAACGAGAACAACAAAATCTTGCTGTGACAACTAAGCAAACTCACTCTCTTAAATGGAAGTACTAAGAAACTGAAGAGGAATCTATTGGTTGCGCCTGCAGGCAATTACCCATTTTCTTTCGTCACTCTGAAACTACAAACAACCGTTCGTGTTTTGCTTAAAAGTCGAGTCGTTGAGTCCATGGCCTATTCATCTAAGATTTAGGATAATTATACCTAGACCCCTTATTTCCTATTCTTTCTCAGACAAGGATATAGTTTGTCTACGTGTATCACTTAGGTCTCTATAGTATTGCGATATGACTGAAATACACTTTGTTATTAGATAATTACTCCTATTTCTATTCTGTCATTGCCATGGTTAGTGATGGTTAAAATCTATTATAAGACTGGTACTTTGGATATTTTATATTTCAGTAAGAGTTAGGACATTTTATATAAATGGACATATTATTGTTGTCACTAACGAAAATGTAAAAGATAAGGGACCCAAATGTTATTCTTCAATTTATCTTCATTAGGTACATTTTTAGATTATTTTATCGTATTTCCGTTTCCCGGGTTTTTATATGAATATTATAATTGATTTAATTTTATTTTCCTCTTTTTTTTTTCTATTTTTAAACATTGATATTTTACATGCATCCACAGTAAAGAAGGCCCTTACAAAAGAAGAAAAAATATTTATATTATCTTGATATCTTTTAAGACTCAAACTCTTGAAAAAATTAAGAAGTACAGAGATTTTATCCTTTAAAAGCTTTCATTTCTTAAAACTTAACGGCTAAAGAATGTAGAAAAAATTTTAAATAATATTTTTATTTCCTCTTTTTCACACACTCTTAAATTCTTCTTTGAGTTAATTGGGGTATCAATTTTTTATATTTTGCAATATAAATTTCTTTTTATAAATAAATAAAATTTATTAAAGCTCAATCTAGTTTAAAATTCAATTGAATAAAAGTGGGATATTAAATTATTAAGAAAGAAAAATAACACTTTTATTTGTCAATAAAATTGGTGAAATGATATTTATAATGTATAAATATAATTAAATTTATCAAAAACTATTAAAATCAATTAAACTCAATCATTTTAATTTTTGTTTTTTAAAAAGATCGACTTACACAAATGTGTTATTTTAAACAAAAATTTGCTATGCATCGAAAGCACACAAAAAAAATTTAAAAAATAAAAACAAACATTTCGACTATTAATGAAAAAAATCCATATAGCCACCATAGATTAAGTAATTTCCGTCTCATTTGTAAAAATAATACATCACTCACTTTTTATATGAACGAAGTGACGCATTTTGATGATATAGATATCATTTTGTTTTTATAATTATTTTTAAATAGCGACAATAATAAAATAAATAAATAAATAAAGTAATAATACCTTCTAAACTGAAAAAGAAGGCCTAACTACTTTGATCATGCACCTAATAGCATTGACCAACACAGAACTCGATCAAATTATCATAATATTTATATTAAAAAAATAAAGAAAGAAAGATAATTATAATTTCCACAAAACTTGCATTATATGGAGAAATTTTCCTAATAATTATCTGGAAGGTTAATTCAGGCAGTGAAAAATATTTCAAAAGATTAGTGTAGATATTCTTACAGTGCTCCAAGTTTTGGTGCCTACATATATACAGTCCATCTTATAAGAACGTCTGTTTTTTAAATTAAAATTCAATATTTCATTTCAATTAATAAAAAAATAGAAGTTTCAATGTATATAATTTTTTGTGCACGTATATATATAATTCATCTCAAGTGTGAATGTTCATCTCTTGTTGAATGAGGACGTCTGGTTTTTAGCCAAAATCTAACTAAAACAAATTAAATTTTAATAAAATATAGATGTCTGCACCTTAAATTATATATGTATTGTTTATTTTAAACAACGTAATTCTATGATAAACACTTAAATACGTAAAGTAATTCTCTAATACATTGTGATTAATATTAAAATAATAGATTAATTAAAAAATATAATGTGATAATATTATTCATTATTTAATGAATTAACTTATGTATTAAATTTTTTAATATATATATATAAAGAGAGAGTTTAGTGTGTTAATAATAGCACACTTAGTTTATATATATATATATATATATTGGCAAGTCGTTGTAGGCTGTCTTGATCATGGGTGTTTATGTATTCTACATTATTTTTCAAGAAAGCAACAAATTTTGGCAGTAATTTGATTGTTCATATCCCAAAATGATTTTTCTTTTTTAAAATTTATTTTATTGAGTTTTTAAAAGTTTTATGACATGAGATTATTATTAATATTTTCTTTAAGTTTTTATTAAATATTTAATTTTAATTTTAATTATAATTATAATTATAATTATAATTATAATATATATAAATAATGTAATAAGTCACGTAATTTATTATATAATGAATAATATTATCACATGATACTATTTAATTAATTTATAATTTTTGTATAAGTTACGATATATTATAAAAGTTTATTACATATTTAAGTGTTCATTATATAATAAGTTACATAGTCTATTCAAATAAAATTCTCTACATATATATATATATAAATAACAAATAAATTTTTTATTTACAGCAACAAAGAATACTTGTCAAACTTATGCTCAAGACCCTTTTTATATAATTAATATTATTGAATCACATGTTTAATTATTTTGTCTCACGTGTTTTATATGTTAAGTTGGTAGAGAATGCACTTTATGAACATGCATTTTGCCTGAGTCTTATTATTTATTCAATTTTTTTTTCCATAATCTCTTGTACTTTAACAATTACTAAGATGAATTTGATAGGGAACAAACTTTAATTAGATGAAAACCACATATTGGCTTATATAGAAATTTCAGAAATGTAGATGAACCAATTGGATTATGAACATTTTGGGATATATGTAATTAGAAGATGTGTAAACATTATTAATAATGAACCAACCAAACAAGCCCATAAAATTTGGGAAGAGAGGACGAACAAGCTATCGACAATTCATTTTACAATTATTGATTAAGTTCAATCCAGCAAAAGGGACCATACCATCGAAGATGATCGAATAGAACATGTGATGTGTGCGAAGGGACCAACACATTCAATTATACAGTTTGGCTACTGTATGCCTTTTTGAGCTATGCAAGTTGCACGACAATTTGCTCTCATCACTTCAATTACCTTCAAATTTCAATATCGGTTATATTTTCATGATATATATATATATGTACACCCACATATTATAACTATGGTTATAAGAAAAAAAATTTATTGAACGTGAGACATAATATTTGTATCATGAAACGTGACGTTTATAACATTTGTAATGGTTTAAAGAACTCGTCATGAAATCTTTGCTTGTATTGCATTGATTATTTTTTTCTCATTATTCACATTTGGTAATTAAAAATCATGTGCAATATGACATTAAGTTAGAACTAGTAAAAAGAATACACATGACAAAGGTGCAGAGTCACACGTAACATCGAAAAATAAGCCAAGGCAGTACTTAGAAATTAGGTCGTGAAAATCTAAGGCCACAACACCACTAAGTCAGTGTGCAAGCATTAGACATAAGAAAAATGGTGTCACATTGCCATAATGATCAGGACGGCATCACTGCCCCAACTAAGTAGCACCGTGGCGTTACACATACTAACTTTGCACTATTATGTTGGTGCCACGACGCCACCACCTAGAAAAATCTGACACTGCAACGTGGTCAGGCGAGGCTGGGACACCATTGATAATTATATGCCCCCACAATTCTTATGCTTTTAGACTCTTTATGCACTATAAGTAAAACTCAAAGTATGGTTTCTTAGGACATTCAAAAAGCGATATACTTGCTTTGGCTTAAGGGAGATCATAAAAAAGGAGTGTGTATTCCTTGTAATTATTTAGAAAGATCTTTATGATCACTGATTAATAAGAGAAGCGTGGATATTGATTTACCATGAACGTAAGCTATTATCAAACTATGTAAATTCTTGTGTCGTGTGTTTGATTATTAATTTTTATTTTTTTCTTTTGATCTTTTAAAATTTTGCATCATAAATTATATGTATATGAAAATCTCAACAAACTAAAATCAAAGCATAGATTATGGCAACTCACAAGTATGAAGTTGAGAAATTCAATAGATAAAATGACTTTAATATCTAAAAAGTTAAGGTGGTGGTTTTATTGGTGAGTCTAGGGCTTAACTCTACTCTTGAAGAGACTTTAGCTACAACCACTAAAGAGAGAAAATTTAAGACATCAAAATCTAATCTAGATCATAAATTCTTTTAGAAAAAGGCTCATGGCATAACATTCTGTCGTTAAGTGATAAGGTTTTGAGGGAAGTTACTAGAGAGAATATGGTAATTGGTTTTAGAAGAAGTTTGGTGACCTTTAAATAACAAAGTCCTTGGTAAATTATCTACACATAAAAAAAAATGTTATACCAATTGTTCATGACTGAGGATATAATACTAAGTAAAGATTATATTGATTTTTTTTAACAAAATTATCATTAATCTTGAGATGATTGAAGTCAAGATAGAAGATGAAGATAAAATTATAATCTTATTTAATTCTATGTCAAGAAGTTATAAACACTTTATTAATACTTTTTTCTATGATAGAGAATCATTAATAACAACTGAAATTGAGACCTCTTTAAATTCAAAGGAATTAGAAAAAAAAAATTAGAGACAAATTTACAAATTGATTAATTGCAAGAGGAAAGATATGAAAATATAGAAGGAAAGTAAAAAAGGAATTCAAGATCAAAATCAAATGGTAAATTTAAAAAATACTATTGCTGCAATAAAGAATGACATTGCATTAAGAATTGTTTAGAAAAAAAATGCCAAGATAAAGAACAAGAAGAAAAATGACATTTTTTAATTAATTTATGATTTTAGCACTATTCGTTATATGTTATAAAATTGTGTTGTATATTCAAATATTTGCTGTATAATGAGTTACATTATTTATTAGAACAAAACTTTAATATATATATATATATTGACACAAACATATTATAACTATTATTATAAAAAAAAAATTTATTAATCGTGAAACATAATATTTGTATCATTTTTTAAAGTTTAATAGAGAGTTAGATATTCCTAATTAATCAAATCTTGTTTTTTTTTTATTTAAAGTCAGGTAGTTATAATTATTCTGCAGTTTGGTGACTACTCACACCCTAAGGACCAATAATATTTGTGTCATGAAACTTCACGTTTATAACATTTGTAATAAGTTAAATGTTTAATGTTATTAAAGTGATGTTTTATATTATAAATGTGAACGGTTTAAAGAACTCATCATGAAAATTAATTTTATTTGTTTGTGTTGCGGTGATGTCTTCTTCTCATTATTCATTTTATTTGTTTATTTTGCTAAAAATATCCTCTGGTTTTAATATGCATCACAAGTTTGTATATATCCAGTAAAGGCAGAAAGGTGTAGGGGTACCAATAATACAAATATCTCATAAATAGAGGGAGGGTGGCGGCCACCGCGGCCCACTGTTGGACAGATCGGCGGCCGATCTGTCCAACGATAGGGGCAGTGCATGCCACCGCCCGCCGTTTGACGTGTGACCGCCAACCCGTGGTGGTTGTTAGCAGCCACCACCGTTCGTCGTCAAACGGGATGGCGGTGGCATGCACCGCCCCCACAGTTAGATAGATTGGTGGCCGATCTATCCAACAGTGGGAGCGGTATACGCCACCGCCCCACTGTTCGACGGCGAACGACAATGGCTGCCGCACATCTACAGTACTTCGTTGACCATAAAAATCATACTATTACGTAGATCATAAAATTTTGAGTCTAATAATGTTAATTTTGAGTCAAATCGCAATTGGTCACTGTTGGCCGGTCAGCTACTAATGACAACGGTAGTGGCTGCTCTCTTATTTAAATGACAAATCAGTGGTTGACACGTGGATATTTTGTGTCAAGCCATTTGAAAGTTTTGTGTAGAGTGACTGTTTTACCCCTTTAGTGTTAAAATTAACAGAATCTAACTAACGGACTAGGACAAAATTGAATTTTCTAAAATTCGTGGGATAAAATTGAGAATTAGATCAAACTCATATGACATAAATATCCTTATCCCTATAACATTGTTAGCAATTAGAATAGTTGGTAATTATATATATATATATATATATATATATATATATATATATATATATACACGTGTGTGTGTTGTGTATGTGGGGTATGTGTTAGAATTCTTCTACTACAAGTAATTAAAAATAGAAAATAGAAAAGATTAATATGAAAAAGAATCAAAGCACAAAATAAGATTTACGTGAATCGAAAATTATTTACGTTTACAGTAGATTAAGAACCTAATCTCTTTTAATAATGAATTAATGAACATAAAGAATAAGAACAATTCTTTTATAATTTGTTTTTATTTTGAATTATAATTGACAACTCTCAATTTGGTAATTTCTCGATGATGATGATTCTCAAGCTAATATAAGGTTTATATGGTATTTTAAACGACCTCAATAAATCATACTTTAACTTATATTTAGATTATAATACAAGTTTTATGAGAAGAGAAATTTAGAAACACTTTTAAACAAAATATCGCACTAGTGCCATGCCGAGTTCTGCTCTTCGCCTTAATGAGACTGAAACGTAAGTACCTTATGGCGAGCCGATTCTGCTCATCTTAGTAGAAACTCAACGGTACAGTGAGCCTTGCTCTTCGCCGCAATGAACTTTCAAGTGTCCTTACACTGCAACAAATCTTCCTTTTCGCTATAGTGCTAAAGTGTTGTTTCACTTTATTTTTCTTCTCATTTGCTTGACTTAAAATTAATTTTTATATGATTTTTAATTATAATTTCTCATAATATATATATATATATATATATATAATAAAAGAAAAACAAAACGAAGTCCAATGATAAAAGAGCAATTAAAGAGAGTTGTTACATTATATAATATATAAAAAGAATTAGTCAATCAAATGAATTTGATGTATAAAATTAAGTGGTAGTTCTTTTATTTAAGTGAAATTTGAATTTTAAATACCATGTCTTACATTTCTAGTAAAAGTAAATATAATAGAATTTATAAAGAAAATTGATGAACACTTGAAATTACACATTTAATAAGAGTTTTATATCATTGTTTTGTATCATTAGTGTATTTAATTTTCTTAACTTAAGTATGTTTACAATATTGTACCTAATTATCTTTTAACTATTTTGTAGTAGGTTCGGTAAAATGAGCATAACTTTCTACCTAAGATCCAATTGGAGTGATTCTTGATCCTGTGAAGAGCTGACTCAATGGGCTAACATATTGTATTTCACAAAATATTTAAAATTTGAGGGTTTAGAGAGTGAAAATGGCCTAGAACAGAATTGATTTGCAGTACAGGCCCAATTCAAACAATCATCAGTATTGGGCCCATAACTATTGAAATACGTATCTAATACGTATGAAAAAACTCAATTTGAAAAGATAAGAGACTTATTTATAACTTTGATGTTTTGGAGGACAGCTAATTCAGACCACATCAATTCCGAATTGGATAATTAAGTGGGTGTATTAATGATAATCAATACAATTTAGTCAAGAATAGTGGCATATAATTTGTATTGATTATCATTAATACATCCACTTGATTATCCAATTTGAAATTGATGTGGTCTAAATTAGCTATCCTCTAAAACATCAAAGTTGTAGATAAGTCTCTTATATTTTCAAATTGAATTTTCTCATACGTATTAGATACGTATTTCAATAGTTGTGGGCTCAACTGTTCGGATTGGGCCTATACTACAAATCAATTCTGTTCTAGGCCATTTTCACCCTCTAAATGCTCGAATTTCAAATGCTTTGTGAAATACAATATGTTATCCCATTAAGTCAGCTCTTCACAGGATCAAGAATTACTCAAATTAGATCTTTAGGTAGAAAGTTATGTTCATTTTACCGAACCTACCACAAAACAATTAAAAGATAATTAGGTACAATATTGTAAATATACTTAAGTTAAGAAAATTAAATACACTAGTAATACAAAATAATGATGTAAAACTCTTATTAAATGTGTAATTTCAAGTGTTCATCGCACCTCTCAACCAACTTATTGCTAGTCCCTAGTTATTCGAGCATAAATAAAATTTGAACACTATCTAAATATTTCAAACAAAACGTCAGTTCAAGATCACAATCGCTATAAAGGTTATTTCAATCATAACTTCCAAAATTTGTGTATGTGTGAATTAAGCCAAAGCTTTCTTACCACAAACCACAACATATATAGTCTTGAAAAAGTTTTTCAAGTAAAAGCCTCAACTCCATATCCTCACAGGTGAATAACTTGTTTAATAGCTTAGGATTTCACTCATGGAGTTGGAAAACAGATAATCGCTCAAGAAAAAGTTACATTTAGAGACAGACAAACTAACATTGATCCAATGATAGAAAAATTAATTATTTAGAGTCAAACCATTATTACTACATGCTAACTTCAAGACTTTAATTATTTTATGCGAATCTTACGAATAGAGAGTCTGATGATAAGATTGTTTTTTAATGACTTTAGTCTTCTAAAATTGAATGAAGACTTTATTGAACTGAATTGACTTCTTTTCTCTTTTTGTTTTTTTACTTTTTATTTTTATTTTTTTGAAAGACATAAGGAATCATTACAAAATAAAAGCAATTTATCACCATAATACTTTTTAAAATTTTTGTTTTCATCCTTCAGCTAAGCAACCTAATCATTCCTTATCCTAAATAATATCATTCTAAACAAAAATTAACCATTTCAAAATATCAATAAAAGTTCGTAAGCTGTTATCTCAAACCTCTCCACTCACTCATAAAAGATATATGAGTTTAAAAAAGAATATTTATATTTAAACATGAAAATTCTCTTGACTATATATATTGAATCATCCATCTTACCACAAGACTTAGTATTTTCAAGAAATAATTTCAAAAGTTATTCTTTAGTAACCTAGATAGAAAAAGTGATTTAAACTAAACAATTTTGAAATCATACATTAATAGCAAAGCAAATTTATTAACGCAAGAGTTACCAAAAACTTAAGCAAACATAAAATATATTAAAATAAATCATTTAGAATGTGTTTTAAAAGTTCAGTAATGTACTCTTTATTCTGTCATTCTAGAACTAGAATGCATCTCAAGAATGCATAAATAAACCTTTTACTCACGCCATTCATGATTATTTTTTTTAAAGAACAAAGTGATAACAGAAAAAAAAAAAAAACACTAACATTATCTATCAACTATTCTCCCCCCAACCAGATTGAGATATTGTCCTCAATGTCAAAATATAGAAAGAGTAAAGTATAGAAGATATCACCTGAAACATCTTTTATTGAAACTTAAACCTACAATAAAATAAAACAAGCCACACAAAATGTTTAAAAATACATAAAAGTAGATAAGCTACAAATGAAGCGTTATATCTGTCTTATGTTTCTTTTCACTGTCATCAGTATACCAATCTATCTGACTCATTGTTGGATTAGATAGAGGTGTAAAAACTTGTAATTCATTGAGTAACTGATCAACAGTTGAAGTAGAAATGAGGATCTGTCGTGATGCAGATGAGATGAATTATTTTTTCATCGCATAGTCAAGAAAAGATAACAACACATTATAAAAATCATCAACATTTAACAAACTAATGGGTTTTCTTTTATGGATTTACAATTGTGCTCATGAGACAAATTAAAACTTTTTTCTCTAATATTTCGAAATCTCTAGGTAGAGCTATGAAGGCATCAGTATGACGAAGCATAAAAGACATTTGTTCATGCATTGATGATACCTATAACTCATCCTCAATTATTTTTTCTACAATATCTCCAACAGTTAGAGCTTTTGGTATGATACCCAAAACTCGATTTTCTTGATTTTGTGCAGCGGTTGCCACACGTCCCATTAATCCAAGACTACCTCCCCAATATATTAAATGAATATTTCGCTCAGCTAACACCTTACAAAGGGTTTTTACTGCTTGTACAAACTCTCTAATTTTTTCAGGTCTGAATCCACAAAAAACACAAATTTTTGTGAATTTACGAGTTGATGTTCCTTCCATTATTACACTCACCATTTCTCTTGAATGATTTTTGAGTTTGTATAAAGATGCAGAAACAATGCAATGTATTTATTGAGCCAAAATGTATTGCAAAGTTAAGTTACATGGGTTGTTGGCTTAAAATACAAAATTTTCAATACCTTTTTACCAATTTTCAAATTGTTAGCTGGAAAAGTCACATGGGTGGTTGGTTGTTGGAAAAAACGTTTGAGTTTGAAATGAAACATTAAAAAAAAATAGCTACAGTAAATATGTACAAGTAGTTGTGATTATGATGCACATCTTCCTCTGGTTTTACGTCCAGTAACGGCTTAAATGCCCTCTATGGGTCGAGGATAGGCTTGTCATCCAATTTTCTTATAAATTAGCAAATAGGGTCTTTTAAAGTCAGATTCCTGAGACTGTACCGCTCATGTTCTTTTAAGAATATGTCTCATAATTCACGAATTGCAATATACATTTATCCACTAAGATGCGTCTCAAGAGTCGATAAGATATCATCTAAAAACTCCTTATTGAGGCCATCTTAAAGTGCGACAACGTGTATTACAAGTTATGCGTGCACACTTGTAACAAACGCTTAATCGTTTTGCTCTTTATTTATTTATTTTTTTTGCAAAAAAGCTTTTACTTAAGCCAGGCATGTAGGAAATTAATGAATCTGAAAATTCACTTGTCAATCGAACTTTGGCTTCAATTAACTAACGTAAATCAACAGGTATATTCATAATCATTAAAAAATTTCATCTTTCACATCTTACTTGGTAAATTTTCTTTAAGGAATTTTGAAGCAATGAGAGAAATGCTTTTTCAAATTTTTTAGAATGTCATCCATTTTATTTTTAGAAAGGGGGTAGAAGAAAAGGTATTAGTAATTATGAAAAACTGACAAAATTGACTTAAAATGTCACGAAGTATCATTATCCGCCACTTAACCGGGGTGCAAAGTAAAAATTTAACAAAAATACTAAATTAACTTGCAAGTAAAAAAAATATATAAAGTTAGAAGAAGAATAAATATATATAAATATGTAAATAAGGATTAATTGGTCTCATAACAAGGGTTCGACAAGGAGAAAGTCTTCATGAAATACTTAGTTTTTTAGAAATGGCTTGAGTTTTTGCCCACTTACCTTAAACACATTCCCATTTTTAGGATTTTCAATGTCAATTGTTCTATATAGGTACACATATTTCACAATAAAATGGCCATTCCATCTTGATTTTAATTTTTCAGGGAATATGTAAAGTCGAGAATTATAAAGTAAAACCTTATAACCAGTGTCAAATATTTTTCTTTGAATTGTTTTTATCATGAAAAGCTTTGATTTTAGCTTTATGAATTTTTGAATTCTCATATATATCATTTCTCAATTCTTCAAGTTCATTTATTTGTAATTTACGTACATGTCCAGCAGAATTAAGATTTGCATTGAAAGTTTTAATGGCCTAGTAGGCTTTATGTTCAAGCTCCATAGGTAAGTGACAAGGTTTTTCATAAATTATCTTATAAGGAGACATACACAATGAAGTTTTAAAATCAGTTCTATAAGCCCAGAGTACATCATTAAGTCTTAAAGACCAATCTTTGCGATTTGGGTTTACAATTTTTTCTTCTTATTTGCTAATTCAACTTGTTCACATGTTTGTGGATAATAAAGGGTGGCAACTTTATAAGCAATACCATATTTTTTTAATTAATGTTTCAAATAGCCTATTACAAAAGTGCTTACTCTTATAATTTATAATGGCTCGAGGGATTCCAAATCGACTTAAGATATTTTCTTTCAAAAATTTCATGATTATTTTATGGTCATTATTTCGACATGGAATAGCCTCAATCCATTTTGAGACATAATCTACTACGACTAAGATATACGTAAATTCAAATAATAACGAAAATGGTCCCATAAAATCTATCCCTCAATAATCAAAGATTTTAATAACAAGAATGGGGTTCAAAGGCATCATGTTTCGTTTTGAAATTAATCCCAACTTTTGATAATTTTCACACGTTATACAGAATGCATATGTATCTTTAAATAAAGTGGGCCAATAAAATCCATACTGCAAGATTTTTGCAGTTGTTTTCTTTGAAGAAAAATGCCCCTCACATGTTTCAGAATGACAAAATTCAATAACTTTACTTACCTCATTGTCGGGTATGCATCTTCAAAATATTTAGTCACGACAATATTTGAAGAGATAAGAATCATCCCAATAAAACTTTCTTACCTCCATTAAAAATTTCTTTGTATTTTGAGCATTCCATTGAAGTGGATTTCTCTTGTTACAAGAAAATTAACAATATTAGCAAACTAAGGTATTGTAACAGTAGAAAATAAAAATTCATCTGGAAAAGAATCATTAATAGGTGTTATTTCTGTTGATGAATCTGGTGCGAATTTTGATAAGTGATCTGCAACAATATTCTCAACTCTTTTCTTATCCTTGATAGTAATAATAAATTCTTGAAACAATAGAATCCATCGAATTAGTCTTGGTTTTGCATCATATTTTGACATTAAATACCTTACAGCAGTATGGTCAGTAAACACAACAATTGAAGAACCAATTAAGTAAGAACGAAATTTGTCTAATACAAATATTACAGCAAGTAATTCTTTTTCAGTTGTTGTGTAATTCATTTGTGCACTATTTAAAGTTCTACTTGCGTAATAAATTACACAGGATTTACCTTCCTTTCTTTGTCCCAATACAAGGCCAATAGCATAGTCACTAGTATCACACATAAGCTCAAAAGGTAAAGATCAGTCAGGAGATTGTATGATAAGAGCAGATGTTAAGAGGCCAATTAATTTTTCAAACGAATTTTGACACTCTTGAGTCCACTCAAATGATACATCTTTTACTAAGAGGTTATAAAGAGACTTAAATATAGCACTAAATTTTTTATGAATCTTCTATAGAATCTAGCATGTCCTAAAAATGATCGAACTTCTCTGACTATTTTTAGTGGAGGTAAATGTATAATGAGTTCGACTTTTGTCTTATCCACTTCAATTCCTTTAGAATACACTACATGTCCCAAAACAATTCCAGAAGTAACCATGTAATGATATTTTTTCCAATTCAATACAAGACTCTTTTCTTCACATCTTTTTAAGACATTTTCTAAGTTTTCAAGACAATTATCAAAAGAATTTCCAAACACAGTTAAATCATCCATGAAATCTTCTAAATAATGCTCAATCATGTCACTAAAAATACTTAACATACATCTTTGAAATGTGGTTGGGGCATTATAAAATTCAAAAGGCATTCTTTTAAAAGCAAATGTCCTAAAAGGGCATGTGAATGTAGTCTTTTCTTGGTCCTCTAGTGCTATGAGAATTTGATAATAGCTAGAATAACCATCTAGAAAGCAATAGTAGGGATGTCTTGCAACTCTTTCTATAATTTGATCAATGAATAGTAAAGAAAAATGGTCTTTTCTAGTGGCCGAGTTTAACTTCCTATAATCCATGCACATCCTTTAACTAGAAGAGACTCGAGTTGGTATTAACTCATCTTTTTTATTTTTAATGACTGTGATTCCAGATTGTTTTGGTACTACCTGAGTAGGACTTACCCACTTACTATTTGAGATAGGATAGATGATTCCTATTTCAAGTAATTTAAGAATTTCAGCTCTCACTACCTCTTTTATATTTGGATTTAATCTCCTTTGAGGTTGTTGAGAAGTTTTGGCATTATCCTCTGGGTGTATTCTATGTGTGCAAATCAAAGGATTAATACCATTTATGTCTTTTAAAGTCCACCAAATTGCATTTTTATACATTTTTAATAATTCAATCAACTTACCTTCTTGTTCGTTTGTGAGTGTAGAAACGACTACCACCGGGTAAGTTTGTTTCTCTCTAAGAAATGCATATTTCAGTCCTTCAAGCAGAGGTTTTAACTCCAACTTTGAAATTTAGTTCTGTTTATCCTCATTTTCTCCCAATTCTTCAAACTTTAGTTTCCATCATTTATTTTTAATCATCTGTACACAGTCAAGTAAAAAATATATGTCAGAGATTTCATGATCTAATTGTATATTTGACTCAAATGAATTTATTAAACACATTTTTAAGGGATCGGTAGAACTCACTTTTTGAATATAATCATTCACAATTGTTTCAATCATGTCGCCTTCTTCACTTTCATCCTCCCCTTCATATGACTGCTTACATATATTGAAAACATTGAGTTTAAATGTCATGTTTTCAAATGAAAGCTTCATTACTCCATTCCTGCAATTAATCAAAGCATTAAAAGTTGCTAAAAATGGACAACCTAAAATAACGGGTATCTGATTACATCCTTTAACAAGTTCTATGTCAAAGACAATAAAATCCACAAGATATATGAATTTATCAATTTGAATTAAAACATCTTCCACTGTCCCTCTTGGTACTTTTATTGATCTATCGATAAGTAAAAGGGTTATAGAAGTTGATTTTAACGCACCGAGATTGAGCTACTGATAAACTGAATACAGTAGTAAATTCATACTAGCACCAAGATCAAGTAAGGCTTGTTTAATTTTATGACTTCCAATAATACATGAAATTGTAAGACAACCAAGGTCTTTATATTTCAAAGCATTATTGTTCTGAAGAATGGTACTTACTTGTTCAGCTAAAAATGTTTTCTTTTTCACATTCAATTTTCTTTTTACTGTGCATGAATCCTTCAAATATTTTGTATAAGAGGGAACCTGTTTAATAGCATCCAATAAAGGAATATTAACTTTTACCTGTTTGAAGATTTTAAAATTTTCAGAATTTTGATTCATCTTCTTAGTATTACGTAATGCATAAAGAAATGGGGGTAGAGGTGAAGGTTTGGTGTTTTCTTCATTAGGTGTAGGTTCAACACTTTTCTTACCCTTAGAGATATATTCATCGCTCTCATGAGGTTCAGGAATATTTTTTTCAACAATTTTACCACTCCAAAGAGTGATAACTGCTTTAACTTGATCCATGTGTTGGCTTTCTAAACTACATGCATTTGAGTTATATTGTCCTTTGGGTTTAGCTGTGGTTGAGAAGGAAATTTTCCTTTCTTATAAATTTTCAGTGCAGATGTAAATTTAGTTAAAGTATCTTTCAAATCAGTAAATGTTTGAGCATTTTGAGAATTAATAGACTCTTGCTTTTCAATGAATGCATGCAAAGTGTTTTCAAGAATTTTCTTATGAGGTAGGACATATGGTGGATAACCTTGATGATTTTAAAAATTTTGGTGTGGTTGGAAAGGTGGTTGTAAAGCCTGTGCTTGAGTGTCATTCCTCTAACTAACATTCGGGTGATTTTGCCATCCAAGATTATAGTTTTGTAAATATATGTTATTGTTAGACCGCTAGAACGTGTTTAGAACATTGTCTTGTTCATGGAGACATTCCCTAAATACAGGCAAAGTTGGGTAATCATGGAGACTCTTGCTTTTCAATGAATGCATCCAAAGTGTCTTCAATATTTTTCTTATAAGGTAGGACATATGATGCATAACCTTGATGATTTTGAAAATTTTGGTGTGGTTGGAAAGATGGTTGTGAAGCTTGTGCTTGCATGTCATTCCTCCAACTAAAATTCAGGTGATTTCGCCATCTAGGATTATAGGTTTGTGAATATGGGTTATTGTTTGACCACTTGAACGTGTTTAGAACATTGGCTTGTTTATGGAGACATTCCCTAAATGCAGGCAAAGTTAGGCAATCATTGGTAGAGTGATAATGAGTTTCACAAATGTGACACACAATTTCTTAAACAGATTTTATTTGACCACTCATTTTCATTTCTAAGGTTTCGACTTTTCTAGCAAGGGATGCTAATTTGGCTTAAAGGTCATAGTCTTCTCTAAGATGATAAATACCCCCACTAGATATAGTGATTTGATTTTTACTAGGTGCCTCACAGGTACCAGCAGTGTCCTAATTTTGAGTATTTTCTACTAGTAAATCAAGATAGTTCATTGCCTCTTCTGGGTTTTTGTCTTCAAATGTTTCATTACACATCATTTCTACCATTTACCTAACTTGGGATGTTAAGCCCTTATAGAAATTTGAGACTAGTCTCTATGTTTTAAAGCCATGATGGGGACATGTATTAAGTAATTCTTTATACCTTTCCCAACATTTGTAAAGTGTCTCTCTTGGTTTTTGGGCAAAAGTGGTGATTTGCCTTTTAAAAGAATTTGTTCTATAGGAAGGAAAAAACTTTTTTAGGAATTATTGTTGCATCTCATCCCATAAAGAAATGGATCATGGCCTAAGGTTTTGTAACCATGTTTTAGTTTTATCTTTTAAAGAAAAAGGGAAAAGCTTAAGTCGAATTATATTTATGCTGCAATTTTGGTCATTATACGTGTTACACACTTCTTCAAATTCTCTTAGATGTAGATAAAGGTTCTTTGCATCTAAGTTATGAAAAATGGGTAAAAGTTGGATAATGCCTAGCTTAAAATTAAAATGCATTGCAACTAGAGGAAAAATTAAGCAATATGGTGCATCGGTTCATGTAGGGTTCATATAGTCTCTAAGTGTCCTAGGTCAGTTATGGTCATTATATTGGGACTGATTGTCCCCTGGGTCTATGAGTCTCTCAATTTGATTTTCGGTTATGGTGTTAATTGGTGAAGAATGAGAAAATGAAAGAGAATCTAACAAATTATCAAAGGAAGTTCCGAAATTACTTTTCACCAAACGATGAGAATTAGGATCTCGAACCCAATCGCTCATAAAAAGAAATAAAACAAAATACAATAACAATAAATAATACAAATAAGAGAAAAAATATAAAATATTAAACACAGGTAAATAAAATAAGCAAAACTAAAAATAAAATAAAGATAAATAATTAGAAGTTAGATTAGTAATGTTAAATTATTTAATAAAAAGTTAATAAATTAAGAGTAGGAGGTTCAGCCTTCCATGAAAATAAAAAGCAAAAATAATAAATAAAGTAAAGCATGGTAGAAGGTTTAACCTTGTATTAAAATAAAAGGCGAATAATAAATAAAATAAAACACGTTAAGAGGCTTAACTTTTTATAAAAATAAAATAAACAAACAAACAATAAAAGAAATAATATTAATTTTACTTCCTCAGCAACAATGCCAAAAACTTGATGCATTAAAAATTATTGTTATCCACCTATATTTTTTCTATTTACTATGTTCTTAATTACATTTTTTTAAACTATTTACAATACTCTTTTAAAAGGGTAATTAAGCATTTTTAAAAATATATTATTTTCTCTCCTAAAACTCTCTAAATAAAGTAATGAATAATTTAAAAAAATTAAGATAAAAAATTATATATATTTATATATAAATTTTAGGGGGTAACAATAATTTTCTTAATTTATAAGCCTTCGATTCTTTTTTTTGGATTGAGAGATGTTGGCTTTAATCTAAAGAGAATGCTGGCTTTAATCTTTTTTTCATTGAAGGATGCTGGCTTTAATCTAAAGAGAATAATATTTACTTGAGATCTTAATTTACTAATATACTTTTTAATTTATTTGAATTATCACTGATTAAAAGTAAAGATATGTACCAAACTTTAGGAGAAGGTATGGACTCACTTCAGAAAGATGAAAATGTCAAAGTGCCTTGATCACAAGATACTTGGTGGTTTGAGTCTTTTATGTCCATGTTTCTTGTGTTATTTTTAGTCTTCTCAGAGGCGATAATTACCTTAGTGTTCGTAGAAATACAAGCAAATTATTATGAGGACCAAGACTTTGTGATCTATCTACGTTATCAATATTCCCTAATGATTTTATTTCTTGAAAAGAAAAAGGAAAAAATTAATAAATTTAGCTTCAAAATAAGTATCCCAAAAAAAGTAATAAGTTAAAATGACAAATGATTTCCTTAGTCCTCAACAAATTTAACTAAATCTATAGGGCATAATATTTTAATGTTTTAGGTGTTGATTAAATCATAGGCGTATGCATGTGGTTAGTATTCATCATCAAATATATGCATCTCATATATATATATATATATATATATATATATATATATATATAATGAAAGTCTAAATGTGATAATAAACACAAATAAATATATATTAATTAAATTAATATATGAGATTGAGAGTTTAATTTATAGAGTTTTTGGATTAAAATATTTGAAATCACCTGAAATGTAAATTTTATTAATTTTAGCAATTAACAAATGTGGAATTGATTGTCTAGAATAACAATATATTAATTCAGCAATCAATTTAAAATTTAAACATGATTTTAAGTTAAATTCTATAACTTAGTTAAATTTGTTGTCTATTTATTCAACTCTTAAATGAAAATAAATTTATTTAAAGTTTTAATGGTTAATTTTAATTAGGGAAGATGATGAATAGAATATGTTTTCAACTCTTAAAAATATTACAAATTCTCATTCTCAATCTCTCTCTAAATTGGCCAGCCATCTAAAAAACACTTAAATATATTTTTGTTTCATTTTACTAATATAAATCAAATGCATTTAATTAATTTTTAATTTAACATACATTTGATTTTAATTTCACTTGAATTTAGATATTTAACTTAACTAAAGTTAACTTTTAACTTTATTTGAATTAAAATTAATTTAACCTTAGTTAATAAATATCTAACCAACCTAATTATAATTAATTAATTTAACTATAGTTAAATTAACAATTACTTAACTATTAAGTAATGCTAATATCTAATTAACTTAAATATATTATTAATTTTTAACGATAATTAAGTTAAATTATTTAATTAACTATTAAATAAATAAATATTTATTTTAATTATTTAATAATTAATTAATTGAAATTACTTTTATATACTAGGTTACTAAATTAACTTGAAGTGAGTCTCACTATTAACCATATACTTTAATTAATTTAATTATAGTAAATTATTAAATTTTATTGTATTGAACGATTCAATACGGTACGTTACCCAAATGCATAACGAAAATATTTTATATTACAGGACTCTCTAGATCCACACTCGATTTGTCAAATTAAACTATTCTATGAGTCCGTGATCCAACCTAACGCACACGTTACGAATATTACAAATCAACGCCTTAAATCATACAAATTGAAGTCACAATGTATACGTATAATCCTTCCGTCTTTTAAACTCTAGATGTGCGGGAATATAGATCAACACCATCAAATCTCCATAAGCCCATCCGTGAACTTATCTCCAGATTTATATATTGATAAATAATATACGCAAACACTTTTACGATATTGTTTAACCCTTTGGGAAAATCTTTTGTCGGGTTTATGCTTGTGGCCATAAGATTTTGTGAAATACAATCTCAAAGCATCGGATATACAACTTACCTATGTAAGCTGACAAATTTCTTTCATATGGCTAATTCCAGGTGTCACGGACGATTTTTCGAACCCGGGCGACCTTAGACACTTTTCAAGTGCTAAGCAGCCTATAAGATCAATTACCCAAAGAAAGAGATGAAGAAGAAACAAACCAAGTGTTTGAGAGAATGCTCTCGTATATTATTACTAAAGAGATATTACAAAGCTATAGAATTATAATGCTTAAGTGTTTGGAAGATGGTTTGCTTAAATGGGAGCTCTATCTATTTATAGCTAAAGTTATATACAATGGGCAATTATGATTCATCTAATCTAACGGTCCACATCTAAAGAGGAGAATATACAAAGAAATATTCTAAAGATGCAACATACCATAAGAATACCTCAAGAAATATATCATCTCTAGAATATTCTCCCACTTACTACACATATGTGGCATTAACCCAAGTCAATTAGGCATTCTAGAAACTCTAGCCCATATAACACACAATGGGCCAAATACTCTCTTGGTGGTCTTGTCGCGCTCCAAATGTTCGAGTAATTGTTTGAGAATGTTTGGGGCGTGACATTCACCCCACCAAATTCATACGATGCCCTCGTCACGTCTTTGCTGGAACTTGCGCACCTCGATCCTCAAACTCTGACTGTGCGTGCTCTCCCATCGGGGAACCTTTTCCACTCGACAAAGTACTCAAGGCTTATCCTGAGTTTTTTCTCTTTGTCATGATGTGTGGAATTTCCCAAAGGTTCCCGATTTTATGGCTCAAACTCCACACCTTCTGTACTTCCACGGTCATGCTTCTAATAGCTTGTGGAATGCACCGGATGCAACCACTGTCGCTGTCTCAAAGGTATCCTTATCTTATGCGACACATTGCCAACTCTCTTGACAATAACCCCTGGCCCTTCGTCTCCACGATCAAGGACTTTGTAAAGTGGTGTGCTGACTTGCGTTGTGGTGGAAGTATCGTCTCAATCACCAAGTCCCCCGCACCATGTTTGACACGTTGCTGCTTGTCTTTGACCCACTCGTTGTGCTACAAATGCACATTGTGTGACGCCTTGGATTATAGGATGACACCCGCATCCGTCAACTCCTTGAGCTGCCCCCACAACTCTCATATCTCTGATTGAGGCGTGCACACTATGGTTGGAAGTGTAAACTCAAGCTCCAACTTGCCCTCAATTTCCTCTCTTGAAGGCAGTTCTTTCTTTAAGGCAGTAGCTATGACCCATTTGTGCTCCTTGAGTACTTCCACAATATCCTTCGGTATTTCATCCTCACCCCCTTTTGCCGCATCATCCATCCCTGTTGTTGTGGCTGGATGTAACCCTCCTTTACACTTAGCATCTACCCTTAGTTGCATTGTGGAAAGGACATTGGCGTTTGGCTTAGATCGCCCACCCCTGGGCATGTCTACCATCGGTAGCATAAGAGGTCCTCCTCCCTATAAGATATACATGTAGTTATGTTGAGGGAGTAGCACCATATTGTAATGCTGCAGGAACTCTATACCTAGCACCACATCAAAATCATTGAGAGGTGCAACTGAGAAATTTACCTCACCGTGCCATTTGCCTAGGTAGATTTCAGCTCCTCAAACCACCCCATCTAGTGGCTTGGCTCTCGCATTTATAGACTTGATGTATCATTGTCCTTTCTTTACATAAAGGCCCAAGCGCTCCGCTTCCGCATGCTTGATGAAGTTGTGCGTAGCGCCTGTATCAGCCAACACTTGAGTCTTTATATAATTGACATAGGCTTCAATATACATAAGCGTCATTCCTATTGGCATGTTGGCACGCCGCTTGGTTTTGTGGGAATTGAATAGCTGTATACAACCCATACGGCTCTGTCTGCCCTCCTCTTGTGCCTAGTACATTGTATTGAAAGCCTTTTTCTTCAGACAGTCTTTCACCCAATGATTCCTGTCGCAAAGGTAACAGTTTAACTTCAGACCATTACCTCTATAGTCGTCACGTTTCTGCTCATTCAACTTAGGCGGTTTTTCTTTCTCCTCCTTGATTTCCAGAGGCTGAAACTCCTTGGCTTCTCCACATTTACTGTAATTAGGTTTAGAATTCTTGGACTTACCCGTTTCTCCCTTGCGGTAATCCATAAGCGTCTTCACCATTGTAAGGGAGTCAGATATATTCTGCACTCCATGCCGCTTCAACTTATTGGCAGCCCACGATTGTAACCTGTTCAGGGAATTGAAAAACAAGTCCTCCTCACTCATGTTACGGATTTGTAACATTAACAAAGAGTACTCCTCCACGTACTCTATAATGGACTTCATTTGTTTCAACTCCTTCAATCGCTTGCGAGCGTCGTGCGCCATATTCTCCGGATAGAATTGGCGCTTCAATTTCTGTTGCAACTCTTCCCATGTGTTTATGCTACAGGTACCCTTGCGAATCTCCTCGCTTTTTCTACGCCACCATAGAATTGCATGATCAGAAAGGTACAAAGTTGCAGTACTTACCTTATGTTCATCCCGCACGTCCATAGCGTCGAAGTACCTCTCAATTTGCCAAAAAACGTTGTTAAGCTCACTGGCATCCTGTTTGCCATTAAACTCCTTCGGTTTAGGGGCTTCAACCCTTGGTGCAGCCACTACACTTTGAGTAGCTATGCCATTAGTGACCGCTTGCTTGTACAGTACCACGTCCTCCTTGACTGCTTCAAACCCTTTACGCAGCTCTTCCACTTGGGCTTAAACTTTGTCTATGGTGTTGTAGTCCTACTTCTAAAAAGCCTCGATCCAGTCCCATTGCTTGTCAGCATGCTCGTTAATGGAGTTATCGATGAGGGAGCGTAGCTCATTTCTTTGAGTGTCAAGGCCTACCTCGAGCTTCTCGACTTGCTCTTTCAACTCCCCTAGGCGATCCGTCGCCTTGCTCACAGCACCGCCGAGCTTCATAACCATGTCCCCTAGTTTATGGTTCGGATCAACAAAATTTTCTAGCAGAACACTCCCATGTCTCCTAGTTTTGTGGTCTCTACCCTTCTCTTCAGTAATCTTGGATGATCTAGCAACTCCCTTCACCATCTTCTTTGAGCCCACTCTGATACTACTTGTCACGGACTATTTCTCGAACCTGTATGGCCTTAGACACTTTTCAAGTGCTAAGCAGCCTACAAGACCAATTACCCAAAGAAGAGATGAAGAAGAAGCACACCAAGTGTTTAAGAGAATACTTTCGTATATTATTACTAAAGAGAGATTATAAAATTATAGAATTACAATGTTTAAGTGTTTAGAGGATGATTTTCTCAAATAAGTGCTCAATCTATTTATAGCTAAAGTTATATAAAATGGACGGTTATGATTCATCTAATTTAACGGTCCACATCTAAAGAGTGGAATATACAAAAGAATATTCTAAAGATGTTACATATCACAAGAATATTTCAAAGAATATGCAATCTCTAGAATATTCTCTCACCTACAATACAGATGTGGCCTTAACCCAAGTCAATTGGACATTCTAAAAACTCTAGCCCATATAACACACAATGGGCAAAATACTTTCTTGATGGTCTTGTTGATCGCCAAATGTTCAAGTAATTACTTAAAAATATTTAGAGCGTGATATAAGGTATAGCTCTGATACCACTTGTATGGATACAATGAACCATACATATTTTTACATTGATATGATATTGTGCATTTTAAACTTAAAATTTTATAAATTTATTTTTGGACTTTACTCCGAATATTTTATACTAATATAATTCACTCATTATATGTTAATAATTTTTCTAATTTCTTATCGATGTAGAGTTTTGTTGACATTCTTCACAAAATCCAATGCATATCAATAGTCGTATGTATATAAGAATTTTTAAGGTTTGTAAATTTTAAAATTCTGATTACTTTCCGTTAAAAAAGATGATAATTCCCAAGTAACATTCTGTGTATGGAGAGTTTGTTAAAAGACAAGAGTTTACAAAAGTATTGCATTTGCATGTGCAATAACATGATTTTTGTTTTTTAATATTTTATAAATGATATATTTTAAATATAAATTGTATATTATAAATTTTGAATAATAAATTATTATTATTACATAATGGTATTAATAGTTTAAATTAATTACGAAATCTAAGTTAAATATGTAAGAGTGACAATATTTATATATTATTATTATTTTTTAAGAGTTTTACATATTAAATTATTATAAGAGTTACAATATATTAAATTATTTTATTAATTTTAAAATTAATACATAAACTATCTATCACTATATAAAGAGTGTTATTCCTTTCTTATTAATAGTTAGAGTAGGAGTGAAGAAGAAAAAAAAAAGTATTTTATGTATATATTTTAAATAAATTGTTTTATGTGTTTTTATAACAATTATGATAATAGAAATTTGATATTATCTTTTAATGATTGAGTTCATAAAAAAGAGAAACTGCGAATATTAGAATCATATAAATTTGTCATTACCCGTAAGAGGGATAATTATTTAATTTTAACACAATGATACCAGGATGCCTATTGATACTCAAACCATTTCTTTTTTTTTTTTATCTTTTTACTTTTCTCTTATAATTTATTTATATTTATTTTATCAATAATTTTTATATTAGATATATCTGATAATATGTATTTTAACATATAATTAAATAATTTTTAAAATAAATATACCCAACAGCTTTAACCATGGCATAAGACAAATTTAAGATATCCAATTTCAAATATTTCCTTCATTAATTTTCTATAATTATATAAGCCATTGTCATCATTATGCATAGCTTATTGTCTGCTTATTATCGAAAAGGTAATGGTGACAATTGGTCTCTAATTGTTTTGTTTTGGAACTCCATATTTAAATTAACCTTAACTCTGAAAAATACAAAAGCTAGCCAAAACTTCGTCACATAACATACTAAGAAAGAATATTTTGCATAATGACAAATATTTTTTCATTGGACCATTTCGTATATATCATTTCTTATTTCAATAAATTATACATGACCAACACATCATATATGCGTCAATAACTTAGTTAGTTTATGTTATTTTCATTCCATCTATAATTTCATTGCTCAATGCATTGACCAATGGTAAATGTTTTGTTTGCTTTCGCTAGCATTCTCGATTTCCATCATCACCCAAAAACAAGCAACAAAAATTACCGCCATTGTTTCACTTCCAAGACAAGTAGATATATAAATAAAAATAAACACTTCTCTCCAATATTTCAAGTTTTAGTTTGCTTTCACTCAAACTCAATCATCATGCCCTTCTAGAAATTTTTGTCTATATGTGATTGGATATTGGGATTGTCAAAATAGTGACAGAACGAGACGTTCAACTGAAGGATATGAACAGTTGGAGAATTATATAAAAAGAAAAATGCAGGTCAAGATAAACATCATCAAATGAAAAAGATTGATTGTTTGGACTTGGGAGAATTTTGTGCTTATGTCATCACTTGGTAGATAAGAAATTAGTCTTTATCAATTATTTATGAGCTTCTCTTTAAAATAATACTACATATTTTAAATAATATATATTAAATAATAAATTATTTTATATTTTATATTTTTTTTACAATTTAATAATTATTTTATACACAATCATTTAAAATATAATTTAAATAAATTTAAAATTTGTAACATTCTTCTTAATTTAATTGTTACCACATATATGATTGAAAATGATAGGCAAAACGGGCTAGAACGTGGAAGAAGCAACATCGTGTGTTTTAAGATCTATTTATTGGGTAATTAATTCATCTAGTTCAGTCACTTCTCACTAAAATATTAACTTCGGCTTTTAAATTCAAAGAGGATCTGAAATTTTTTAAAACTGGCTCCCTTTTTTTTAAATAAAAATTTATTTTTACCTAATATTTTTATAAACTTTATTAGTTAAATACCTAAATTTTAAATTATTTTATTCTTGAAGTGTTTTTTATTTCTTTTTCATAAATTATAAAAATTTTAATTCAAAATACATTTTAAAATTAATTTAAATGAGCATATTTAATATAATATAAGTTAAAAATAGACAAATTTAATTAAAAATAATTAAAAAATAAATAAAAATTGACAAAAAATTAAAAAAAGGTATAGAATTAATCTTAGTTGTAGGCCATGTAACCTCTCCTTGCACTGCAAGTAGAGCGCGGGCAATTTTAGGATCTATCTATTATTTTGGTCCTATATTTTATTATTGACAAAAATAATTTCATTAATTATTATCTTTTTTTTAATAAATGTTAGTTAAATAATTTTTTACTATAAAATATTATAACATTTAAAACAATGACTGTTTTTAACATTTCCCAAAAAAACAATTTGACTACAAAAGCAGACGGCTAGCTAACCATGGCTATTAAGGTACTAAAATCTGCTTTAGAAAGAAAAAGATAATAAAAGAAAAGCTGATCATTGTTGCTAAGACATGGTTTATATAAATATAAAAGATTACTCTTTATCTAAATTTAAATTCAGACCTTCAAATAGAAGATGTTTCTGAACAAATGGATAAGTTTAAGACAGTCAAGTAGCTAAAACTTAGTCATTAATTATCGTAGAATATTGATTGTGAAAATAAAGAGGAACGAATTTTTACTTTTAAGTGAAAATATGAGACAACAATTAATGAGGAGCTGTGATGTTTTAAATTTTTTTTTCATTTATTTATTTGAGGGAATAACTTTAGAGCTAAGCATAGTAGAGATATTTTTCAACTTATTTGACTTCACTATTATCATGAATACCCTTTTATAGAACTAAAGTATTAATCTTATGATCTCTTATTTTATATCCTTAAAGTTCACTTACCAAATTCAAAAAATATTGTCTCATTAAGTTCTATTTTATATATATACCACTTATGTTTTCGAGCCCTTTAAATTATTGAATATTTTTTAAAATAATGTTACATATTTTAAGTTTAATTTAAAATTATATTTTAAATAATTATATGTCAAATAATTATTGAGTAGTAAAATAATATAATACATAATTTTAAAATTTATACAATATTATCTTTTAATAATTATTTAATATGTCATTATTTAAAATAAATTTAATATATAATTTAAAGTGTGTGTTGAGGGAAGGAACGTTTTTTTTCTTCTTTTTGAGATTAGGTTGAAGCGAAAAACCTCAAGTTCAACCTAAAACTCTAATCTTCTTACGCAGTTGAATAACCTATTAATCAAACAAAATACCAAGAATCCAAAGTAAAATATAAAAGAGCACAATACAATCTTATATGGTTCAGCCAATTATCTACGTCCATAATAGATCCAAGGATCATAGCCTCTCTTATTAACTCTTTAGAGATTTTACAAGGAAACCTAATGAAGAAACCTAAAAAGGATCTAATGTTTAGTGAACCCTTACTCTACCATGAGCAATGAACACCCAAACGACGGTTCCATCCTAACGCACACAAGCACTTAGTGTCTACCCAGTTCTTCCCTTATCTTAGAGTCTCTCTTAATACTTAATCTGAAATAAAGGGTTTACAAGTGTTTATATATCGGTATTTTGTGTCTACTAACCATATTCCTTGTTGGAGTAAGAGTTCACTTGTTTTGAAAGTTCAAAACTTCTCAACACTTGAAATTCGGATAAAAAACAGCTTCCTGACGCTTTTGGCACCGCGGCACTGGCCATTGTTGCGCCCATCATCGCAGCGCTGGAGACCCAGCGTTGCGGTGCTAGGCTTCATCACGTCAATCACCGTGGCGCGAGGACCCAATGTTGTTTTCGCTTCCTTCGCGTCTTTGAGTCTCGTTTTACGTCCCCCTTCATGTCCTACATTTTCTAGACTTCTCAATACATATCCCACACGTTCTAGACTTCTTGTGACTCTCCAATATGGTATTCATCTCAATTCTTGTTCAACCAAGATTGTTGAATCACCAATTTTCCAACAAACCCTTCTTTGATTCAAAATCTTTCAAATAAGAAGGCTTCAGGATCTGATCCACACCAATACTCTATCACCTAGAGTTAAGTCCAGTTAAGTTTTCACTAAGACTTAACTTTTCCCGGGCTAATGACTTTGGTCTCCAAAGGATTTTGTGCACTTTGCATAGGGTATGGATGCGTTGCACTCTTTTCTGACCCTCATCACCTCGGTGAGCACTATTTGGATGTCGCCTAGTGGTCTGCATTACCACAACACCCTGCGTTGGGCCACTCATGGCCATCTCAGTAAGCACATAGAACCCCTCACTGTGCTTCTTACCCTTAAACCTTAGAGGTCATTTCTCTACCCTTAGTTTTTCTTTTTTTCGCTCTAACTGAATACCCTTCCTCATCGAGCTTGCCTAGAGATATCAAGTTCCTCCTCAGTTTAGGAGCATGCCTTACACTATGTAAATCCTTAGTTTCTCCACTTTGCATCCTTAGCCTTATGTCACAAACTCTCATGATTTCACAAGTCATGTCATTTCCCATTAAAGCTTATCTTTATTGGCTTTATAGTTGGTAAACATTGATCTGTTGGAATACATATAGATGCTGCACCCCGAATTTAGTATCCATTTGGCAGCGTACTTTTTTCTTGAGGCTACCAATATGTCTACAATTTTGGTATCTTTCTCAATACCGATTTTAGCCCACCCTCATTGACCTTTTAATTTCGGACAATCCTTCACAAAGTGTCATTCCTTATTATAAAGAAAACACTGTTTAGATCTCCTCCTTGATTGGTTGCTCTTCCTTCCTTATGCAAACAACACTGCTCGACTCTCGGACTCATATCTCTTTGTCAATCCTTTTGAGTTCAATGATGCCTTGACGTCATTCATCGTTAAAGACTCCTTACTATACAACAGCGTATCTACAAAGCTCTCATAACTCTTTGGCAATGAACTTAACAGGATAATGGCATTGTCTTCATCCTCAGTCGTGATGCTCAATTGCTCAAGACATATGATGATCATGTTGAACTCGTAAATGTGAGCTCTCAATGAAGATCCCTTGTGCATTGTTAGCTGATGTAGTTTCTTTTTTATAAGAAGTCTATTTATAAGAGACTTCTTCATGTATAATGCCTCGAGTCTTTTCCATAGCCCCAAAGTGATTTTCTCATTACCAACTTCCCTTAATACTTCGTCGTTCAACGCCAAGATTATAGTGCTGTGAGCCTTTTTCTGAATCGTGTCCGAATCTTTCTGCCCAGACTTTAAGGTTGTTGTCTCATCGTTAGTTGAGAAGCTGGCTTCCTCCAAAGATGAGTGTAGCCCTTCCTTCACTAGTAGAGCCCTAACCTTTTTCCTCCAAAAATTGAAGTCATTTATCCTATTGAATTTCTCTATTTCTTACTTGATTGTAGCCATGGTTTAAATACCACAGGTATGCATTATCGAACTTTTGGCTCTAATACCAGTTTGTTAAGGGAGGGAACGCCCTTGTCCCTCTTGAGATTAGGTTGAAGTGAAGAACTTCAAGTTCAACCTAAAACCCTATCTTTCTTGTGCAACGGAATAACCTGTTAATCAAGAAAAATACCAAGAATCCAAAACAAAATATAAAAGAGCACAACACAATCTTACGTGGTTCGGCTAATTGCCTACGTTCACGGTGGATCCAAGGATCCTAGCCTCTCTTATTAACTCTTTAGAGATTTTACAAGGAAAATCCAATGAAGAACTCTTAAAAGAACATAATGTTTAGTGAACCCTTACTCTACCATGAGCAATGAACACCCAAACGACGGTTCCACCTTAGTGCACACAAGCACTTAGTGTTTACCCAATTCTTCCCATCTCTTAGAGTCTCTCTTAATGCTTAATCTGAAATAAAGGGTTTACAAGTGTTTATATAGGGTGTATTTCGTGCCTACTAACTTTATTCCTTGTTGGAGCAAGAGTCCACTTATTTTGGAAGTCCAAAAGTTTTCAAAACTTGCAATTCGGATAAAAAATGGCTTCTTGATGCTTCTGGCAATGCGGTGCTCATCCCTGGACCCCATGACGTTGGCCATTGTCGTGCCCATCGCCACGGTGATAGGGATCCAGCACTGCAGCGCTGGGCTTCTAGTTTGGGCGCCTCGGCACTCAGCCTTGGTGCCCCTTATGTACTTTTTCTTCGCTTCCTTTGAATCTTCGAGTCTCGTTTCGCTTCTCCCTTCATGTCCTATACATCATAGACTTCTCTATACGTGTCTCACACGTTTTAAACTTCTAGTGACTCTCCACTTTAGTATTCATCTTAATTCTTATCCAACCAAAATTATTGAATCACCAATTTTCCAACAATATGTAACATTATTTTATTTTAAATAATTATTATTAGGCCCAAAATTAATTTTCATACGTCTAAAGTTGGTGATAACATTAATTCCAGAATTTGGAATGCTGCAATATTCAGAAGTTAACGCTACAACGTTAACTCTGGTGTTGCAATGCCGCAGCATTAAAAAGCTAAACACTGCAATTTTGCACGACTTATCCTATTTTTGAAAGGACTCCTAAGTTGTTTCAAATACCCAACTTGTTCTAACTTGTATTATGATTAATTTAGGACGTATGTAGGCTATGTAAAGGCCTTATTTTGACTTGAAAAAATAACGTCATTAGAGAATTGAGAGATTAATTTTAATCCCTAGAAAGAGAAAGTTCTTTGTGATTCTTGTAAGAGTACTCTTTGTGACTTCTCATAATTCAATAAAAGAAGCATAGATCTTGATCCATTATAGACATAGACAATTATCGAACTATGTAAATATTTATGTGCTTTCATTTTCCTTACTTTCTTTATTCTCTTTTACTTTCTTTGTTGTTGTAATATCAACCTTGTGTGAAGCACTTCCACCAACAAACTAGTATTAGAGTTAAGTTTACCAATCATAACCACACATAAGTATGACATAGAAAATTCAATGGTGAGTACGACTTCAATTTGTGGAAGGTTAAATTATGGCTTTTCTAGTGAGTTAAGGGCTAGATTCAGCCTTTGAGGAGATAGCAGCTCTGTTTAGTGATGAGAAACATCCTGAGATGTCCAAATCTTAAACAGATAGAGATGCTATTCAAAATAAGGCTCATAGCACAATTATTTTGTCATTGAGCTATGAGATTTTAAGGGAAGTTATTAGAAAAAAGACAATTGTTGGTCTTTAGAAAAAGCTCGGTGATCTTTAGATGAAGAAGTTACTGACAAATTATTTGCCCATAAAGAATAAGTTTTATTAGTTGCCTATGTCAAAAGGGACATCAATTAAAGACCACATTGATGCCTTCAATAAGATCATCATTGATTTGGAAATAATCAATGTGAAGATTGAGGATGAGTACAATGCGATCATCATGTTGAGTTTCTTATCTAAAGTTAAAAGCACTTTATTGATACATTACGTTACTGCAAAGAGAGTTTGACTATAACGGAAGTGAAATCGTTATTAAACTTTAAGCAATTAGGGAATAAAGTATAGACAAATAATGCAAAAGGACTAACTGCAAGAGAAAAGTCTAAACAAAGAGAAGGAAAGTCTAAGAAAGGCTCAAGATTGAAGTTGAAGGGTAAACCTAAAAAATGCTATTGCTGTAAAAAACAAATTGGCATTTTATAAAGGATTGTTTAAAGAATAAGACAAAATTGAAGGACAAGAAGAAGGAAGAAGCCATTGATATAGCTTATTAGGATAGTTATGACACTGTAGAAACCCTAGTCCTTTCTTATGAGAAAAATTCTGGTAAGTGGATACTAGATTCTAGTTGTACTTTTCATATATGTCCAAATAAATTTTTATTTACTCTTTTTCAACCATTAATAGAGGGAAAGTATTAATGGAGAATGACATGGCTTGTCAAGTGTTGAGGATTGATAGTATTAGGCTTATGTTACATGATGAAAATGTGATAGAGTTGCTAGAAGTTAGGTATGTTCGTGACTTTAAGAGGAGCTTGATTTCTTTAGGTATGTTAGATTAGAATTAGTGTTCAAGTAGAGTGAGGAATGGGATTTTAAAAGTATTAAAGAGTTCTATGGTAGTTATAAATGGTGATAAGCACAATAGTGTATATGTGTTACGTGGAAAGGTAGTGAATGGTTTTGCATCAATCTCTATAGATAATAAAAATATACAAACTAAGCTATGGCATTTAAGATTAGTTCACCTAGGTGAAAGTAACATAAAAGAGTTGTATGATCATAGAGTGTTTAGTGAGAATAAGTTTCAGCCATTACATTTTTTTAGCATTGTGTGCTTAGAAAAGTATATAGAGTTAAATTTAGTATTTGAGAGCACAAGACTAAAGGGACCTTTGATTATATACACTTAAATCTTTGGGGGCCAGTATAAACAATCACACATGGTAGAGCAAAATACTTTCTAACATTTATAGATGACTAATCTAAAAATTATGGATGTATGTGTTAAAGAGTAAATAGCAAGTATTTGAGACCTTCAAAATATGAAAAGCTCTTATTAAAAATCAAACTGGTAAAAAAATCAAGAGACTAAGAACGAACAATGTTCTCAGGTATTGTAACAAGAAATTTGATAGCTTTAACACTAAGTATTGGATTACAAGGCACAAAACTAATAGATCAACACTACAACAGAATGGTCTTGCAGAAAGGATGAATAGGACTTTACTTGTGAAAGTAAGATACATGTTGACCAACACAAGAATGTCTAAGGCATTTTGGGGTGAGGCTATAGTTATAACAGCCCACTTGATCAATAGAAGTCCCTCATCAGTGATAACTTCAAGACACTAAACAAAAGTATGATCACCTAAGGATTTTTGGTTACTCAGTATTCATACATATAAATCAAGGTAAGTTAGAACCAAAAGCCTTGAAGGGGATATTCATAGGGTATAAGTTGGGTATAAGTTGAAGCCATCAAGAAGTATCATTAATAGAGGTGTGACATTCGATGAAATGACAATGTTGAAAATCAAACAAGAAGAAGTAGAGAAAGATCCTATGCCTAAGGGAGTTTCAGCATTATAAATAGTTGAGGTTGAAGTAAAGCTTAAAAGTAGATCTAAGATGCCCTCAGATCAATACTTCAAAAAAACATCCCTTGAAGATGTACAAAAGACATTGGTTAGTTCCTTAAAGCCCATCTAAAACCAAACTAGGACTTCAAAGATAAAACTCAAAGAGTTCCAACTAACCAGAGATAGGCTAAAGAGAACACCGATGCCAACAATAAGGTATGTTCAAGCAAGTTTAATTACTTAAACCTTTAATTCTGCTTCACTATTAAGTATGATGAGCCTAAGACTTATAAATAGATAATGAAAAGTAAGAATAGTGAAAAGGGACACCATGCCATAGAGGTTGAAATTAATTCTCTCATAAAGAATAATACTTGAGAATCATTGAGAGACCTCAAAATAAGAAAGTAGTTAAATGCAAGTAAATGTATAAGATTAAAGAGGGGATACCAAGGTAAGGCCCACAAGATTAAATGTTAGATTAGTAGCACAAAGTTTTACTCAATGTGAGGGGATTATTTTTACAAAATATTCTCACTTGTAGTCGAGTACACATTAATTAAAATTTTGTTAGCCATGTGTGTAAACCTAAACTTATATCTAGACCAAATAGTTGTAAAGACCACTTTCCTACATTGAGAGCTAGATGGAAAGATATACATGTCAAAGCTATAAGAGTTTAGAGAATTCAACATGGAAATCATGTTTGTTTATTGAAAAAGTCATTGTATAAGCTAAAGCAATCTCCAAAGCAATGGTATAAGAGATTTAATAACTTCATGATGACTTGTGAGTTCAATAAGAGCAAATATAGTGGGAGTGTGTACTTTAAAACCTTAAGTAGTAGGTTGCATATATATTTACTACTATATGTAAATGATATATGGATCGCGTGTAAAGATATGAAAGAAATACAAAAATTGAAAAAGTAATTGAATGACGAGTTTGAGATAAAAGATTTGAGAGTAGCCAAGAGAATCTTGGGTATAGATATTGTGAGAAAAATATTAGATGTCATTTTTTTGTCCATACTTGAGAGATTTGTATGTTTAATGTGAAAGCTATCTCTACTCTTTTGGCCATACATTTTAAACCTTCAACAACACAGTCATTAGAAACTAAAAAAGAAAAACTGCAAATGCATAAAGTACCATATACCAGTGTTGTTAGAAGCATCATATATACAATGGTTTGATCAGGGCTGGATATAGCCCAAGCTATGAGCATTGTGAGTAGGCATAAGATAAATCATAGAAAAGAACACTGATTTATAGTTAAGTAGATATTGAGATTGAAGGGAACATCAGAGCAAGGTTAAAAGGGCTAAGAGAGATGATAAAATAATAAAAAGATACGTAGACTTAAATTATATAAGTGACCTCAATAAGAAAAGATCATTAACTGGTATGTATTCACAATGTTTTAATGTAGTGTCTATTGGATGTTAGTTCTATAGCACATAGTGGCGCTATCGACTATAGGGGTAGAGTATATAACTGTGGGCAAACCTATTAAGGAGGTTATGTGGTTAAAAAGAATCTACATAGAGATGATGGTATTAAATACATTAACATTGGTGTGTATAGTGATAGTCACAATGTCATACATTTAAGCAAGCATCTAGTGTCTTATGAAAGATTAAAATACATTGATGTGTGAGTTCATTTCATTAGAGATATTGTACAAAGTTACGAGATTAGTATAACAAAGATTCTGTTCTCTGAAAATCTTGTAGATATGTTAATTAAGCCACTACCCTTGATTATATTTGTCCTATGCAAAGACTTGACCAGAATAACCACTATATAAGAAAGAGGGTGATGAAAGATCTATGAAAGTTTCTTGGAGATTTTGAATTAAAGAGGGGATTTGTAAAAATAATAATTACAAATTATGAAGAAAATGATTTAAAGTCAAGTTAATAAGAATGGGACAAGTGGTGAAGGTGCAGAAATGCGTAGTGCAAGGAAACATAAGGCAAATGGAGAACATTATGGCATCAATTCCATAGTGTAGAATTCCAGAATCTAAAAGGTTGCAGTGTTCAAAAGCCGACGTTGCAATGTCAACTTTAGTGTCGCAACCTGCAACGTTCAAAAGTCAAATGCTGCAGCGTTTGCACGACTTGTCCCATTTTTAAAAGGACTCATAAGTTGTTTCAAATATTCTATCTTATTTTAACTTGTATTAGGATTAACTTAGAATGTATATAGGTTATATAAAAGTCTTTTTGGGCTTAAAAAATCACTACTATTATTAGAGAATTGAGATATCAATTTTAATTTATAGAGAGAAAATTCTTTGTGTTATTGTAAGAATACTCTTTATTGACTTCTCATTGATTCAATAAAAAAAAGTATAAATCTTGATTCGATTTGCCGTGGACGTAAGCAATTATTGAACTGCATAAATAGTTATGCGCTTTCTTCTTTTGTATTTTTTTTATTCTTTTCTACTTTCTTTATTACTAAAATATTATAATTGTGTGAAGCGTTTTCATCAACACTAATAATTCAAATTATTATTATTATTTTTTTGATTTATTTACAAGTCATTTCAATTAGAAGAGATGAGATGATAGAAAAAGAGTTGAGTGATTGAAAAAAATATTGTGCTTTTTAGAGAATATTTTTACCCAGCGCACCATAGTTAAAAGTGCGGGATAAACGCAACTTTCATTTTCCAATTAAGTGGTTACTAGACATTTTATTTCTTCTATTTCATAGCTAATACTTTTACTTCTCAACTGCTGTGACTTTAAAACCATTAATCTTTATACTAAATAAACCCTAAACACGATACAAACAATTCAATCAATTGTGGAAAAAAAGCCAAAGAGGGTAAAAACACTAAAGAGGGTAATATATTGAACTGGCAAGACATAAAATTACTGTAGTAGAGTAACTCTCAAGCCAAACAAAACGCCAACCCCATTGAATGACCAAATCAATTGTTGTTCTAAGGATCAATATTTTACATTAGTATGATATTGTTTATTATAAGACTAAATTTTTATAAATTTAGTTCTTAAATTTTATCTTAAAAAATCTCAACTTTATCTTAAAAAATCTCATACCATTAGAAATATTATTCATATTTTATATATCCATAATCTTCTCTATTTGTAACAAATGTAGGACTTTGTTTGTATTTTTAACACTTGTCATATATATATCAGCGTAAAGTGAAGACTCAAACAACCCTTTTAAAAGCACCATTGAAATTTGAAACTATGAAAAACGGCACCAAGTGAGGAAGTGCCTTTTGCTTGCCCATACAGTACGTATTTTAGTGGATTATCTCAATGGTTGTTGCAAATCCAAAAGCCGATAAATCGGTGCTTAGTAACTTTCTTAACTACATACAATTTCTATACCTTGAAGCAACTATAAATAGAGACCTCGGTAAGTAAAGGTAAGCCACATCTCCCGAACTATTACCTTGCTCGTAGTAGTTCGGAAGAAGTGATTATTTCAGGAGCTAAAAACTTAGACGGGCTGTTTTCGATCCCAATGATAGAAGCGTTGGCAATTCTTCATGGCCTGCAATATTCCTTTGTCCTCAATAGAAATCGAGTCAGATGCAGTAGTTGTTGTTAATGATCTTCTTATCAAGACCATGGCTCTATCGGATCTTGGTTTAGTTCTCAAAGACATTTGGTGTTTATTAGACATTTCAGGACTTCAAAGTACTTTATATACTTAGATACGCAAATAGCTTGGTGCATGAGATAACAAAGTTAGCTCTTTATTCTAATTTAGTCGGAACTTGGCTTAATGATGTTCCAAATTTCCTGGATTATATTGTAACGGAGGAGCTGTCCTCCTCTTAGTTTCTTTCTGAGTTTTATGAAGTTTTGCTTTAAAAAGAAAAAAATGGTGAACCACATCTAGCAATAACAAGCATTTCTTACTCGTTGTAATTTATATTGTGAGCGACGTTCAATTACGCACTACCAAAAACAAGAATTATTGAGTTTCTGTATTAAATGATATGGCTGGCCCTGGCCATTAATCATAGGATGTATTTCAAAATTTATAATTAGATGATTTAAAACTCTCATGGACCAGCATTCACAAAAAAGCAACCGAAAAGTACCAAGGACTAAAACCTCGAACAAGCAACACGGCTCTTTAGGATTTGCATGTATTTTGCCGACAGTAAAAGCACCTGACCAATATCCTGACAGCATCCGTTTACGGGAATCCTCTTTCAATATTGTCAATGTGCTATTTTTCAAAAAGAAAAGGAAATGAGTAGTGCTATTCAGCTCCATATTTAATCTTATCTGACTCACTTCTCAGGAAAAAAATAGGAGTAATAATAATCCCACTCCACTTTTTAAGTGTCCCCATTTCATTGAAAGTAATGTCTTGATAAGGCTATCAGTGGATTCATTATTATCACCCTTATGTAAATTCCGATTAGAAATGAATTACACTTGAGATCTAAGATGCTTAAAGGCATAGATAGTAAGAATAAGAGGGATGGAATGAGGGTGAAGTGTTAAAATTTTATATTGTTTGGTTAGAAAATATTTTTGGATTATATATGTAGAGCCATTTTTCAATCAATACGAGGCTTTTCGGAGAGATTCAATAACAAAACCGTAAGAGTCTTGACTTAAAGTGAATAATATTATATTGTGTAGGAGCGGACCGTTACAAATAGTATCAGAGTTAGACTTACCTCGCAGTGTGGGCCAGCCCACAGTCTGGGCTACAGATAGCGCACATGTGCTGTATAATCTTTGGGGTCTCGCCCACATGAGTAAGTCATGTGTCCCCAAAGGCCTAGCGCACATTAGGCAGTGTGTCATCTATATATGTAGAGCCCTCTTCTTAATCAGTATGAAGCCTTTGGAGGAGATCCAAGAACAAAACCATAAGGGCCCAAATCCAAAGTGAATACTATCATACTGTATGAGAGTGAGCCGACAATGTGTCCTCTAAAGGGGTAGATTGTAACACATGTGATCTAAGATGCCTAAGACCATAGATAGCAGAGCCAAGATGAAGGAGGTAAGGGTGAGGTATCAAAATCCCACACCGCCTGGTTAGAAAAAGTTTATAGTCTATATATGTAGAGCCTCATTCTTAATCAGTATAAAGTCTTTGGGGGAGATCCAAGAACAAAACCGTAAGGGCTAAAATCCAAAACGAATAATATCATATTGTATCTGAGTGAGCAGTTACACCTAAAGCCCTAGACAATATCATATTGTATGAGAGTGAGCTGTTACACCTAGAGTCTTGGACTAGAAAGATTTAAAGGAAAATTTTAATAATAGCCTACAAGTGCGGGCAATTTTCTAATTTAGTTACCAACCCACACCTATAATTATTATAGTTAAACACTCTTCACAGACAATAGACAAAAATATTCATCACTTTAATTCTTTGGTTCCCTCCCTCTAACTTACTAACACTGTCATTCAAATACATTTAATATATATCTCTCTCAAATGTTCTCAAAATCTCACAAACTCGTAGACCCTTAAACAAATTTCCAAACGCACATTTGAATCACTTAAAGTAGATTGAAAGTTTTTGATTGCACATTTTGGTCATAAGTTCATGGTAAGTTTTAACTTTACACATTAGGACTTAAATAGATGATGTAATTATTAGTTATATATAAAATGAAATTGAAAGTAAAAATTTAAGATGATGAAATTAGGATTTTTGGAGAAAAAGATGGATTTTAGATTGTCATGAAATTAATTATGGTTAGAAGTTTTTTTTAGTGTAAATGTTGGTATTTTGAGCAAGAAGAGTAAGTTTTGAGTGATTGTACAGAAAAAAATTGAAATAGGGTGTGGTTTGCACTTAATTTCACTAACACGATCACATAGGTTTATATTGAAATTTGGTTATTTAAAATTGTATTGAATATAATTTTGAGTTTGAGATCAATGAAGAGTCAAAATGAAGTCGAGGAAGCCTTAGACGGACGAGCAATAGTCGAAAATAGAAAAAGATAAGGGACTTAGAACATGAAGAAAGGAGAGGCCACATTGCATCGACGCCTAAGCTCCAAGACCTGGGTGCAAGTGGCACCTAGACGCCAACTTATGAGAAGTTTCCTATTTTGAAGAGGATTGCATCCCAAAGTTGATTTTTAGACTCTTACAATGCATGGATTTTATTCTAAATAGAAACAGGGTTTCTAAGGACCTTTTGAAGTCTATATAAACATTTATAACCCTTTAGAATAATCAAGTATTACAGAAGAAACTCTAAGATAAAAAAATAGAGAGTTAGAGAGTGTTTGATTATTGGGTATGTAAGATAGTGCCACAGGAGTGTTTGAGTACTATGTGTATAAGAAAGTATTGATAGATCATTTGAAAAAATTTGTCTATTATTGTATTCCTTGATAATATATTTTGAGAGATTTTTATGATTTGAGAGTTCATTGTGAACTAATAAAAGAAGTTAAGATCCCGTGATCCACATATAGGTGTTTGTTGTCGAACCACATAAATTTATTGAATCTTTTGTGTGTAATTATTTATCTATTTGTATATAATCCTTTCTATTTTTAGTTACTTTTGAGTAAAATCTTTCACAAAGTACTTAAAAGGTTTTAGAGTACATGCTACAAATCCTAACAATTTACATAGAAAATGAGAGTGCAAACAACTACAAACTCCTGCACAAATGCAACTTTCACATAGCCATTCACTTATTGCTTATGTTGGGCGAATGGCAATGTGAAGTTGCCCATCCATACATTGCTTACGTTGGATGAATGGGAACTAGGAGTTGCCTATTTGTGCATAAGTAACATAAGAATTAGCAACATAAATGTTGCATTTGCACTGCCCATTTATGCAGCTTGAATCTCATGCAAGTATACAATATGAATGTGGCAATCATGCTACACACTCGTGAATGGTCTATTTTTTTAGGCTTTTTGTTCATTTTTCTTTGTTCTTATTATTTTCCGTCATTGATATATTTGATATTTATTTACAGTTGAACAATTTGACTTCGATGAAATATATGATAAATATAGAGTAAAACTTTCATTGTTTTTTTTTCATCGTCTATTGATGGGATGGTTGAACGGAGAAATCTTGAAGACTTTTTACTTTGGATAGTGGATGATCTCGAAAAATTCAATATTTATCTTTAGGGTACATTTCATGGAAGAACACTTATTGTTCCCCCCAATGAAAATTTTCCTTTTTGGGCCTAAGACCCCTAAGCCTGACAAAGGCCGAACCCCGTAAGTCTAATCAGATGTTACCTTTAAAAAATGGCTCTCCTTAAAGGCCTACCGTTGCTTGAGGGACGAGTCCGATTTAGAGACAGGCTTGGAGTAACGCCCAATAGGTCTGAATCCCAAGCAAACTGAATGGCGAAGGACTAACTCAGACTCGAAATGATCTAATTGATAATTAAAAACACCTGTTCTGCTAGGTCGACCCAAATACGACCACCGTCCCTGCCTACATACTAATCAAGTCGGCTCGTCCTGATGCCTACACAGTTAGCGAAGAAGTTAGGGTTAACTATTCACCAGATGGGCCTATCAGGTACAGTCAACGCAATCAATGAGATGCCCGCTTTTAAGATCCCAAGTCATAACTAAGCCGATGAGAGAAACATCCCTAGAAATCAGACCCGAGCCACTTGGATCTAGCCTCGCACTTAACCAAAATCATAAGTGGAGACAAATTTAAAGAAGATGCCTAACACATCAGAAGGGAACCTGATATGCAGTAGGAGCAGGATTAGGAGATCCGAAGAAGGATATTTGACGTGTGTCAAATGCACAACAGAATGATATTTGGCGTGTGTCAGATGCACAGCAGAAAGATGTTTGACATGTGTCAGATGCATAGCAAAGGATATTCGACGCAAGTCAGAAGTACAGCAGAGGCGAAAAACCTAAAATGACCCCCAAAATGCCAGCACTATAAAAAAGAAAAAGGAAGATATTGAGAACGATGATGCCCAAATAGCAGAAGAATTGACAAAGAGAAAAAAAGTTTTTCTTTTCCCATTCTGAGCATATTTTTACTTCTTTCCTATAAGAAATCTGATAGGAAAAGAGAAAAAAAATATCACTTTTGACTTAAGCATTGGAGAGTTTTCGTCGAAACCCACATCGGCGAGACTGTCATCGAGCTTGTATCCATATTTTTTGTAGGCTTTTCTGTCGTCGAGCCCCAGAAGTCTCCCTCTCATAGAAAGAGCCACCAGTGACTAGGGACCACAGCCACTGAAGGTCAATCTCTGTGTAATGCTCATTGAAAATAGCAATAGACTTCAAAAACCTTTCCATTGCCCTTTGGCGGAAGCCTTCCTCGTGGCCAGTTGACCACTGGTTCCTTTGTTACTCAAGCTGAGCTACCAAAGAGGTCCGGCTCTTCCCAATCAACTCCCTCTTCCATTAAGCAGCTGCAAGCTGGGCTTCAAGTTCTTCATTTTGGCGCGTCAGCTTAGCGACTCAAGCCCTCGCCACAGCCAGAGAGTTTGTCATTGTCTGCTCAACCAACCATTTCTAATGATCAACCTTAGAAACTTTGCTCTCCGCCTCGACCCTATCAGTCATCATCTCTTCTAGCTTGGCCTCTACTTCATTCACCATTTTTCTTTCTTGTTCGGCGATCCTTCTCGCCTGCTGGGTTTTTACCCTGGACCGAGCAAGGACATCTTCCGCTTTCTAGGCTTGGGTTGCAAAACCCATGATCTCGGCTTGAAACTAAGAAATAAGAAACATAGACTGTAATAGATATGAAGTCAGAGCAAGCAGATATGGGCCAAAAAAATGAAGAATTAAGGGCAAAACAACTTACGTCAAGGGCAGATCTCAGCACGACGTTGAAACCCGTATCAAGATCCAAGAAAGACACCTGACCCACCTAGGTAGGGGTCACATACCTCTCCAGCTCCCGTATCAGAGGGAGCAAGAAGCTCAAGTCTTCATTGGCTCTCGAAACCAGGACCGAGGCAGACACGCAAGAAGGACCCTCGCGGGATGACAACCCTTCCTACCTCAAGGAGCTCAACGATGCAGCGGCTTGCCCAGCCTGTGTAACCTATGTTGGGGGATGAGCCAATGAGCTCCGCCCCCTGCTTTACATTTAGGAGGTGGAAGAGTCTTGTGGCCGAGCCTTGGTGGGAGCCTGGTCTGGTCCCTGGCTGAAGAACTACCCTGAGTTGGACTCATTTCCTGGACAGATAGACTTCGGCAGCCATATCTTCGCGAGCTCACTCGTCGATAGATTGTGAAGATGATTCCCTCCCTGGGAGGGTCTATCGCTCAGTTTCGATGAAAACTGAATAGTATGTCCATGATACTGTTGGGATTTAGAAACCCCCGACCGCCCGAGGAAGAGCTTTTGGTCCGACTCTTTTTTCTCCTCTCTCCACCACCTTGTTCGAACATCCCTGTGTTTTACACATATGTAAGATTGAGAAAAAGTGGGAAGAAGTAGTTATAAACAAAGGGACAAGAACTCACTTCGGGTTCGAGGCAAGGACAGAACGGAGGTTACCAAGCCTGATCCGACAAATTTGGATAAGGACAGTAATTCCTAGACCGAACAAACGTGTTGAAGTGTGGTGTTTATCTGATTGAGGTTCTACTTAAATACTTCAATGTTAGTAGCCTAGGTCATTGTAGAAAACAAAGCGAATAAAGAGATTCAGCCGAGTCGTGCGAGTTAATAAAATATACACATACGAAAAGGCTAGGATCTGCATCGGCGAAAAAGGCAATAGGGGTGACCCACTCTCCCTCATCCCTCTTTAGGACCCTCTGACCCCACTCTCCCCTAACGAAGAACCACTTACCCTTTCAATCCTTCACAGAAGTGGGTCGACCAGGGATCAAGTTCTGAAGACTATGAAACGAAAGATAATAGAAGCCTCTTTGACTCTTAGCATTGCTCCTAAAGTGGTACAGGTAGCATAATTTTTGAAAATGGGGGGGAGACTGCCCTTCCCTTACCCACAAGACGAATAGACCCGCTAATACCCTTCATGAAGTGAGACCTAACTGAGATGGAGCTATCTCGAGACGGGCTAACATTTTAGCGAAGTATCGCTGCATAGGGAGCATGAGACCTAACCTTAGAAACTCAACATGAATGGCCACCTCACCATTAGTAGAACTACTCGAGTAATTCTCCTCGGTAAGCAGCCTAAGGGTGACTATCTCGAAAATGTCGTACGAATGCCTAATAAGGTTTAAATTATCCTTATTCAGACAGGAGACACAGTATCTGGCGTTCATCTCGATCTCTACACCTTTTTTGCATCGGGATCATTACCGTCCCCCTTCCTAACACTCGAGACTGGCTCAGCCTCGCCTAGAACTTCTTTCGGTGAGAGAGGAGCGTCACTTGCTAAGGTAGACACCCCTTCACTTCCCTCGGCCCCCCTGCCTCTTCTAACCAACGGAAGCTTTAGGGACTGTTCTCTCTCCTCATAAGCCATATTCATGATCTGAAAGCCCAAATTATCCCTAAGGGCCATCAATGCACAATGGTACTTCCTAAACAAAGCTACTGGCTACAGGGCAAGAGTAGCGACAGGCCAACCACACCCAAGAAATGGTGAAAGTAGGCAGCAATGGTCAGGACCAAAAAATACGAGAAAAGCCAGAATAAAGAAAACACGGACAAAAAACTAAAAAAATAGCCTAAAGAAACTATCTGGCTATCCAAAAAAACAAGGCAGCAACAAACAAATAAAATGAACACGGAAAAGCTACAAAAAGAGAAATAAAGGGACATACTTACCTAGAAGAAATGTAGAAAGTCAAGGGATTGATGACGATGAAGACTGAGAATCGCCACTCGAGGAAAACACCTTCGACATAGAAACAGGGAAGCAACGATGACACAGCAGGATGACAGCAAAGAGAAAGAATGCATGATAAAAAGTACAAATGAAATAGAATATGGCTACTCATAGCAGCAGTAAAGTGATCCAGATCGTTCAAAATTAAAATAAACAGACAAGATCGATGGGAAAAATGAAGAAACACTTGGTGCCAGAAGCATAACGCTTCAGATTCCCAGATGTAATAAATATGCGTCCCTTCAAAAAATAGCGACCTAAGCCATCAGATTCAAACAGATCGGATGGCCGAGGACATTTCGGTCAATTAAACGTCACTCAGAAAGTAGAAGGGACACGACTTTTGTGTCTTAGTTGCTATTAGCCACAAGATTGGATGAAAATCAACGACTAGCAACTGGTTCCTAATTCGAGAAGCCTTTCATAAGAATCAAGAGCGACGCTTGAGAAGACCTGCCATTAAAACCTAAAGAAAGTTATGGGAGAAGTTGTCATTACATAGTAGTAACTCTTTAAATCGCCATGACATCATTACACTGAGCCAACCAGCTCTGACATCCTCAAATTCAGAAAGTCCATATCACGTGACAACACTACCACCCAGGGAGCAGTTTAGACCGACTCGAACAAATGATAACCAATAGAAAGAAAGAGAAAATAGGGATCTGAGGAAAGATTTAGGCTAACCAGTTTGGAATAGAGTTTTTCAGTTTTGATAAATCAAAACTAAAAGCTAGCGGACCTCTATTTTTCCCCTATAAAATTCCTCTTTTTAGGCCTAAAGTCCCCAAGCCCGACAAAGGCCGAACCCCGAGAGCCCAGTTAGACATTACCTTCTAAAAATGGCCCTCCCTAAAGGCCCACCGTTGCTTGAGGGATGAGTCCAATTTAGGGAAGGGCCTGAAGTAACGCCTAATAGGTTTGAATCCCGACCAAACTGAACGGCGAAAGACCAGCTCGGACTTAAAATGATCTAATTGATAATCAGAAATACCTCTTTGGCTAGGCTGACCTGAATACGGCCACAATCCTCGCCTACGTACTAATCAGGTCAGCTCATCCCAATGCCTGCACAGTTAGCAAATAAGTCAGGGTTGACTATCCATCAGATGGGTCGATCAGTTATAGTCAGTGCAATCAACAAGAGGCCCGCTCTTAAGATCTCAAGTCACAACCGAGTCGATAGGAGAAACGCCCTCAGAAATCAGACTCGAGGCACTTAGATCAAAACTCGCACTTAACCAAAACCACCAGCGAAGACAAACCCAAGAAATATGCCTAACACATCAAAAGGGAACCTAACATGCAGCAGGAGTTAGATCGAGTGATCCAAAGTAGGATATTTAGCGTGTGTCAGATGCACATCAAAAGGATATTTGACGTGTGTCAGATGCGCAGTAGAGGATATTCGGCGCAAGTCAGATGTATAGTAGAGGCGAAAAACCCAAAAGGACCCCAAAAATGCCAGTACTATAAGAAGGAAAAAAGAAGATATTAATAAGGATGATGCCTAAATAGTAGAAAAATTGACAAAGAGAAAAAAGCTTTTCCTCCTCCCATTCTGAGCATATTTTTACTTCTTTCGTGTCAGATTTTCGATAGAAAAAGAGAAAAAGACCCATTCTGACTTAAACATTGAAAAGTCTCCATCGGAACCCACCCCAACGAGACTGTCATCGAGCTTGTGTCGGTATTTTTTGTAGGCTTTATGCAGCCTGCAGCAAAATAAGAAGCCCAAGCCTGCACTAATCACTCCTGTCAAGACGAGGCCTAAGTTTCATTTCTATTTACAAACAAATTTAAGACTCATTAACCCGAAGAATCATTTCTTCAAGTCAACACTTATAATTGATTGTGAAGGACTTAATTGATAAGACTAAAAAATACAAAGTTTTTCTAATTGCAGACTTGATGCATAAGGGATAAAAATACATTTTATATAAATTTGATGCATAAGGGATAAAAATAAAATTTATATAAATTTGCCTATGCCTTCCAGGTGTATGATTACTTATAACATGAATTATATGAATTAGAATTGTTAAATTTGTCATGTGTGTATATCATCGTTTATAACAAACTATTAGAGAAGTGGCATTGGTTGCCCTCTTATACATATCTAATTTATTCACTTCTCCCGCATTGTCTGCATTCCTATCATCTTCGATATCCTTATCCATTTGATTATCATAATAAACATAAGCTGTCGTCGTTATATTGCATGGAGAAATAGTGATTGTCAAATGTAGTGTTAGTAAAAAAATGAACATTTGATATTGTTAGGATTCTATTACTAACTTGCTCTACTACTTGCCGACATCAAGTAGTTATGATAGAGTGTAATTTTTTTACAAGCGCTTGTACCTCTTTTTCATATATTGGAGTTTTAAGATCCACGGTAACAAATATAGGTGTATAATGCCTCTTATTAATCCCCATGAAGAACATTGCATCATTATCATATCAATTTTCTATTGGCTTAAGTTTAACTATCATTGCATGCACAGAAAATCTTATACACACATTATACTGCTCAAAATTTGATAGAATCTATATCAAATTCAACTTCAGAAGTAATTTAAACTATCTTGACCAAGATAGAAACAATTCAAACACTTTATAAGAGAAGATGAAACAACTGAAACACTGAGAAAAAGTCGGCAACGCCAAAAGAAAAGAAATATGAATTTTATACAAACTTAGCCTTGTGTGTTGTCTTAACAAAAGAATTCCAAGCTACATGTTTTTTACTCCAATGGTTAGATGACATAAATCACAATTGTATAATAATTTTTTTATCTGTATTGTCCCATTATAAGTTTCCAATAATAGACCACATTATCAACAGTTTTTTAAATTAAAACAAAATACATTCTATTCCACTTTAAAATTAACTTTAATTGCACCACACACGTTATGAAGAAGCTGTTGATAGTTGCTTGGAACCACATTACACATGTTTTGGTAACCAATACATTTCTCTTAACCATGATTTGAACTCTCACACCTTCCCCAAATAGACAATGAGTGACTTTCTATCCATGCTATCTATAACAAGAAAGCTAGTAAAAAAATAGGAAAATATGTTAAAAATAAACATGGAGTGTATTTTATAAAGAATGCTAATGAGAGTGAAGTTAAAAAAAAAACAAAAACAAAAGTTGAGGATATTTTAGTAGAATGTTTGGCTATGATAATTATATGAGTGGGTTATTAACTAAATTTACAAAAAAAAAATCCAAAATTTTCAACTATTACAGAAAATAGAAGCTGGTTCAACGAGCAGCTCTCTTGTTACGAAACTACAAATTTCGATGCATGCATAAATGTCCGTTGTCTTTACTACGCGAAAAATGGTCCATTTAGGAAATAGAATGACTCCATGTTCGTGTGGAAAAGAAAAATGGCCAGCCATATGATTTTGTTTTTTTGGGCCAAGACATAGCTTAATTGGGCTACTACTACTACATGACACTATTGATTTTCGGCTCAGGAAGACATAATTTTATTGTGAGAAGTTCCCATAAATTACTACTTACAAGCCCTCCCACTCTCGTATTAAAAAAAAAAAATCCACTCTTCTTCAACAGTCCCTTACGAAGTAGCAGTTACAACGTTCTTTCCTTGTTTTTGTTTTCTTTTTTTTTTTATCTGCTTTTTCATGACGTTTTCATAAAGTTCTGGCACATGATCTTTGTTTATTATCAATATGAAAGCGAGAAGATCTTCATCGAGACAGATGAAATGATCAGATTATATACAATATATATATCTATATTCGTTTTACGAAATTAGGTCAAGTTAGGTTACATTTTCTAGAAAGATGTAGATATAATGAATAACGTTAAGTATTTTAAATTATATTTTAAAAATTATTTATTATATTTAATATTTATTTGATATACTATTTTTTAAGATATAATTAAAAATATAATTACTCATATAATAATTAATAAGTATTGTTATTCATTTGTATGGCATGCTGATGCATATTAATATATTCCTAGTTGTTCAGGGATTAGGGTTTGTCCCTGGATGATTCCAAAAATATGCGCTGGTGTCAGTTTGTGCATGCAGATGAGTTTGAATATCATACTCACAAAACGAACCCAGTTTTATATAAATGTTTTCTTTTATTTATATTTTATATAAATGTTTCGTAATACATGTTAACATGAAAAGTATCCTAAACAAATGAGATTGTAAAAGGTAATAATAATAAAAATAATAAACTTCATTACGTGCGTGATATTTGAAAAAAAATATGAGAAACTGTTAATCCTATGTCAAAGTAATATTATATTTTTTAAATAACTTTTAAAATTTTTTATTTTAAAATTGATGTATCAAATAATTATTGAATAATAAAATAGTATAAATTTTAAAATTATCGATTACACTATTTTACCACTCAATACTTAACATGTCATTTGAGATAAAAATATTAAAAATACTATTTAGTATTATGTCCTAAATGTTTTTAGACATTTCATCAAACATTTGGTGTGCGCTAAGATTCTTGAAGGTTACTTGGACCATTGCAATATTTCATGGACTACATTATTTAGAAGGCCAATTTGAGTTTGATGTATATATAAGCTAAACCCACTTGTATGTAGTAATTAGTAGAGAATTATACAGTAAAAATATTCTTTTAGAATATTACTTGTAATAGGTGACTTTAATTGTAGACCGTTTAATATTTTTAATCCTAACCGTCCATTGTATATAATTTTTATTATAAATAGATGAGCTCTCATTTGGAGCAACACACCATTAGCTTGTAATTCTCTTTATTAGTAATACAAAAACATTCTCTCAAATATTTTGTGTGATTTTTCTTTATCTCTTTCTTAGTTTGTTGATATTTAGGCTGCTTAGTACTTGAAAGTGTCTAAGGTTGCATGGGTTCGAGAATTAAGTTCGTGATATTAGGAAGTATAGCATTATTCTTTATAAATAACATGGCACAATGGTGTGTCATGAATAAATGACTGGCACTTATTAGAAAGTTGTGATTTTTTTAATTTTATTAATGTAGTAATTATACAACACTAATCAATAATGGACACATTATATACTACGTCAGTTAAATGTAAACTTTGTGTTCCAACTACCTAAGTATAACATTATCTAAAGATGAATATCTAATATACAAATTTATTTATAAAAAGGACAAATTAATATTAGAAAGTTTCTTATTATTAAATAAAGATTGAAGTGAATCAACCTCTTATTCTCAACAATTGATTTTACATACATACATACATACATATATATATATATATATATATATATATATTCTTTCAACATTGGTCAAATTTCTTTTTAAAAACAAAAGTTTTTGTTTATTTTGAGAATCTTTTTATAAATAGCTTATTTATATTTTTTAAATATTTATATTAGATATATGTTTCAGTGAATCTCTGTCATACAACTTTCTTTAAAAAGGATAAATTTAAGAATTTAGTTAGTGTATTTATCTAATAAAATTAGTAAAAAAAAATGATATTTTTGTTTAAGGTCATATTAGGTATTTAGATAAGTTTATTAAGTAAAAACTTACATTTATAAATTTTATTAATGGGCTTAAAGAGTATTTTAGGTGGTTCAAATAACCCCACCATCTCTTGGAAAAATGATGGATGGCTTTAGTTCTCAATTTAGGACTTGAATATATATATATATATATATATATATATATATATATTGATAAACCTCGACTAGTTGAGGGAGAGTAATAAAACTAAATAGTAGAAGAAGAAGAAGAAGAAGGGAATGATGGCATGCAACATCACTAAAGAAAAAAGTACCTCAAACAAAATGATATAAAGGGAATCCATTAGCATCTTTAAACAATTGATCCAAAATATTTTTAGGAGCCTTAAACCACAAGTAAAGCTATCACATCCATCCCCATGTTGGCTAAAGTATTAACTGCCACATTCACCTCACGAAATGCATGATGGAAGAAAAAAGATATTTAAGAACATAATACCTACAATTGACCTAATGAGATTGAAGTTGCTAAGGAGATTGGAGAGAGACATTAGAAAGCAAACGAATCACTAATATGGAATCATATTCAAGAATTAAGTTATGCCAACCCTATTGCTGTCTCAGCATAATAAGTTATGTTAACCCTAAAGGGACAACTAAAACCACCAAGAAAATCACCCATCTCATCTCGAAAAACACCCCCACATAGCCACAGCACTAGGATTACCCTCGAACATCCTATTTGTGTTGACTTTAACCCAATGTACAACTAGAGGGATCCAACAAAGAATACAAATGCGTGGGGCATGTTTGTGAAACAATTTAACCAAATATATATGATATGTATATATATAGTGTTTTGTTATAGTAGGTTACATAACTTACTATATGGTGAACACCTAAATACATGATAAGATTTTGTAGGACATTATAAATTATGTAAAAGTTGTGGATTACTTAGATAGTACCACATGACATTATTACTCACTATATAATGAGCTATGTAAAACACTAAATCATTTTTTTCATATATATATATATATAGTGTTGTAGCACATCGTGAATAATATAAATTTATGGATTAGCTTGACAATACCACAAAGCTGATGTAATGAATTATTAGCATATAAACATGGTAAATATAATTAGAATGCAAAATTTTCAATTTAAATGTGATTTTCTTATTTAATCCTCAAAATCATATTATTGATGTCATTTAATTTTTTTATTTTTATTTTTTAAATACAAGTATTACATCTCAAGCCTCAAATCTCAAATGATTACATTATTACGTCTTAAATTTTAAATATATATAATATTATCATTTAATACAACAACTAAACAACCCTTTCAGATAATTAAAGGGACTAAACTGGTTTATCATTCAATATAATTAACTAATTAAATAACCCTCCAAACTAGCCTATTATTCAATTCAATCAACTAACAAATCTTCTAGATAATTAAAGGAACTAAACTGATTTCCAATAAATGGAGAAACTAAACAACCCTTCTAAACAACTAGAGGGATTGAATAATACTATACATACAAACTAAATCATACAAACTTACTCATACCATCTCCCATAATATGATATAATTGGTTAAGTTATTAACATTATCTATTTTTTTATTTTTTATTTTTTATATTTATCCTTCTAACTATATTATGGCACGTAAGATAATGCAAGTGAATTTATACAATTAGTTTGTATATGTAGTACTACTATGAAAACCTTTTTACAAACTCTAACATTGAAATTATTGTGGTGTGGACATTTTTTTTAATATATATATATTACAAGATATATAAATTAAACCATATTCTAATATAGAGTGAAGAGGAACTGAACCACAATCCTTTACTAATTAAACCAACAAACACTCACAAAAATAAGAAGAAACAAAAATGAGTGTGTGCTTTATAAAGACTCAAGCTTTTGCTAATTTTTTAATTTATATATATATTTAATAATTTATATATGTCTTAAAGTAAATTTACTTTTAATAGTTAATTCAATTTAATTTTAATAATTTAAAATTAGAAATATACAAATTCTCTGACATCTCGAACGCCACTTCAATAGTGTATTTTCTTTCATCTAATATTAATATTGTTATTGTATACTATATTATTTTATTAATAACGCTCATTATCTTTTCCCATATAAAATATATTTTCCATTTTCTTATGAATAAAGTTTGTTGTCGTTCCATTGAGACTCGTGAAACTATATTCAAAAATTTGTTAGCCCAATCAAAAATAAATTCTTAATTACATCCTTGATAAAAATTAAGGAGTTAGGATTCATTGAAATGAAATAAATAAATTTAATAGGGATACTTTGAAACAGAAAACTAAAGAATTGATTTAGACATTTTACTATTCAGATAAAAATTAGAAAAAGTCACTCTTTTTTATTCCGATTTAATATCTAAAAATAAATTAAAATCAAACTTAAGATGCAAAATAAATAATTAAATCATTCTAAATTAGTGAATATTTAAAAATAAGCTGAATTTAGACTTTAACCAAAAGCAAACAAACAACCCCTTAAACAAAATGTAGCCGTCTGCACAAGAAAAAGACTCGGCTCTTTTTTATGCCACTTACCTAACAAAGGCAATTGTTTAATTTTAAGGCAACAAAATGGTCCTATTTTTGCTTAACTCACTTGTCTTCAAATAGCTGTAGGTAAAGGAGGTCACGGGCAAGGGAAAATTGGGTAATGCCGACGTTTGTAATGGATCGGCAATCAACTTAACTTTCGTGATCAACTTTTCTACCTTCCCTTTTGTCGGTAGGAGGCCCTCCGATTCATAACACTTTTTCCTTTGATTATCAATTCTTGCCCTAATCGTGCTAAGTTTAGACTGTTAGGTGTTTATACATTAGCTATGGAAGTGGGTCATGCCTTTTTTTTTTTTTTTTGAAGTTAGTAAAAACATACCCTTTGAGTTTGAAAGTAAATTGAACTGAAATATGCTGGTCTAGGCAAAATGAATACATAGGCAATAATATTAAAAAAAGTCTTACTTTAGAACTCGACCCAAAAGGTAGGTTTTAACCTTTGAACAGAAACCCAATTACCTAAGTAAGAATCATATGAATAGTGGTTTTTGGGAAAGGTTTTTTTGTTGAAAAGTTTCTTAGAATTTAGACCAGTTCATTTGTTAAAGACTAGATCCCTTTGAAATCCCTTGACCGAATGATGGTTCCTAACATATATAGAGACACAGGGCAAATTCTATATACACTTCATAGCAAAAGAGAGATGCCATGTTGAAAGAGCCATTTTGGGTTCGAAAGAGAAGAATTTTTGAGTCAAGGTACTGGCCCCGGCGCCATATTTTCTAGACTTTTAGAACCGACCCAAAAAAAAAAGAGAGAAGCACTTTTAACTTTTGATAAAGAAAACCTAATTGTGCCTCGGTAAGAAATCATTAAGGTGGTGGCCATATCAAGGTATGAATTACTTTGAAGTTATTATGGAAGTTGAAATCTATGAATTTAAAATATCAATTCACTCCTCAAAGCTTTTGTTGAACTCTGTTGACCAAGCAAAGGGATCGAAGCCTTTGTTGTTTTAACATGAAAAAAGCACAGAAAGAACTAAGCAAAAATAATTGAATGTAATTCATTGTTAAGATAGATGCCATGTTGAACAACTAATGAAGTGAAATATATAAATGCCATGAGTAGGAAAAGACAGTTGAAATTGTACTAGAATTATGGTCAATTGTTTCTTTTAAAAAAATGGGGACAAACTCATTTTCAAAGGGTTCCTTCAGTAAACTTTGAGAGAGCATTTTCATGAATATAGTTTACTTTTATGCGTCTAGATATCGACAGAATGGACAGGTGATGCTCAAATTCAGAAGCATGGGGCAAATGATGTATAACATAATGCCTTTGCATATGCAAACCATAGAGAGAACTAAGCTTAGACATTGCACATGCAATTTCTTGATAACAAAGAGTCTAGAAATGGTCACAATTGAAAGAAATTGGCCCACATGGAGCTCATTTTTGTCTTTGTCATATTGCTTTCAAAATGAAAATTTGGGACAGAATTGAAGAAGGAATCAAAAGTTTGTTGAGCAGGAAAAGAAAAGGAATATCTTGGCTTAAAAACAAAAATTCATGGGACCTTTTGTTTGACAATAAGGGATTAAGGGGCCATGCAGCCTTATAATACATTGTCTCATTTCTGTATCCATACAGGCAGATCAAGTAGTTTTCCTTTTTTCTTTTTTTGTTTTAGGTGGAGGGACCAGATTTAATTGCAATGAGCCAAGAATTTGAGATACATGACAAAAAAACCATTCGGAACGATGATCAATCACATTTACTTGAAGAATTCCCAACACTTAGCTTTAAATTAGCAGACCAAATGGAATATGTAAAACTTCAGCAACATGCTTATGTTGCCTTATATACCAAACTAATATTCCAATACTTGGGTAATCTTAAAAGCTTTTCTAACCCTATAATACCATGCTATAGGATCATATTATAGGTGGTAATAAAGCTAATTAAAGACTATTTTGTCTATAAATTCTATAATATATATTACAAACCAAATGTTTATTGAACTAAATCTATGTTTATTGGTATTAAGTTTTTGAATATAAGTACAGATAAAATTCGTAAATCAATACAGAAAGACTAATCTATTGAGTAAAGCAATCTATCTAGTTTATAAATTTATAAATAACTTTTTAGTAATTAATATGTGAGGATTTGATATTTAATATTCAAAACAAATTGAATACTTAATGATGTAAGATAGATAAATAAGAAAAGTTTTAATCAACTAGCTGTCAAGAGCGGCTCAAAGAAATTTGGCTTTTAGGCAATTTTTTTTTATAAATATTTTAGGCAAAAACTTTTTATTTTTATAAATATTTTAGGCAAAAACTTTTTAGTAGGTCTTTTTAATAGAAAAATATCAATTAGTTGTCATATATATATTTTAACTTCGAATTTATTCTTCTAGTTTTTTAAGATGAAAAATTACTAATTAAACTTTTATATTCTAATTTTACTTGACCAGTAAGTGGAACATTTAATTGTAGTAAAGTAAGGAGCAAAGAAAAATATTAATGCCCGAAATACTTGAATAATGAAAGATGAGTAGTGGAATGAATAAAAAGTAAAGACTTATTTGTAGGAGTTTAGAAGGAATGTGATGAGTTTATTTTGACGTTTAACCGCTCAAGTGGGAATTTAAAAGAATATAAATCAAATGTTTTAAAAGATCACCATTTAACGTTTAATTTAGGAAAAAAGAAACATAATTAAAATAATTCCATAGAAAATGACAGTTGTTTGATTAGAAATTAGTCATTAGTCATTAGTCGGATTTTAGTTGTTATTAAAATAATTTTAGATATACATATAACTTAGATTTTTTTTTTTAATAAAAGTGTTGTGCTTTCAAAGGACAATAGCTAAAATATTTAGTAAATATAATTTTCACTTCATAATTAAGTATTTATTTAAATATTCTTTCTTTCATTTTACAATTAATGCTTTCACTCTATACCAATGAAGATTTTAAAATCATTGCACCTCCATACCAAACGAATCTTAAATTACTTTGGAAAAGAACCGCCACTATTAATTTTTATGTATTCATCACATAAATAGAGCTTTTATAAATAAGTAAAGCCGCTATTGCAAGTAATAATGTATTAAAACTATAACACTTCCTATTAATAATGCATTACAAAAGCTAATTGTAACACCTTATATTTTTTGCGCATACAAAATATGTGTTAAAAGAGGATGTTACTAATTCTACTATAAAATCAAAGTATTGTACTTCTTATTTTTTATAGAAATTTTTCGAATATTTATTCATCAGACCAAAGGTTCTCAAAGTCAAATAAATTTTTAAAATAAAGTCTTAACTTTTAGATCGTAATTACAATTCAAATAAAATAATATTTAAAATTATTAGAGACATAACTTTCTCTTCTTAATTAAAAGATTAGCTCTTTGAATGCGCAACTTTAAGATAACTCACTAGACTAAAACTTAATCTGCAAAAACGTTAATGATGAGGGGTCAGTCGTCGACACAGTAAGTAAAATCATTCATAATATATGAGGGTTCTCGTTTGAAAGGTTGCAAGTATTTTCAAAATATCATCAATAGTATTTAAAAAAGATTATGATTTCAAATTTATCGAAGAAAATTTTTTCAATATCATAAATCATTTCAAAAAGCGATTCAATAACAATTCTTATAAACTTTCATATAAAAATGTTGCTTATATCATATAGTATCACCTGTATCCCCAGTGACCCGACCAATAATTATTTGTAGTGTAAATTTTCAGAAAGGATACCAACTAGTCCGATTCATATATCATATCAATCGTTCAATATCATATGACTATAGACAATGAGCGAAAAATATTTTCTTTAAATTTCAGATTCAATAATCAATTTCAGATTCAGTAATCAATTTATTTTAAATATCATAACTTTAATTCTTTCATAATAACATAGCTCGCAACAATTTTGTAAACAATATCCAATTAACCTAAAATCGAACCCATAATTTTGAGTTATCATATAGAGATCTATAGTTTTACAATATTGTTTAAGGAGATGTTTAAAAGTTATAAACAAATTATTTATTTGAAAACTTCAAAATAATACATAAACTTTAAAGATATATTCATTCTTTGACCAAAATTAATGAAAAATAATTTAATTGAAAAACCATAAATAAATTTTAGAAGTAACAACAAATTATAAATATCTTCAAGCATTTTCTATATTTTGAATATCATAATAATAATATTTCTTATTTGAAAACAAAATGGATACATTATGAGTAAAGTTACTTACCTCGACAAAAGTCAAATACCTCAAAAATTATCTCTATTTATCCATAGACCGTAAATATCTTACTCATCAAGATAACAATCAATTATCTTTCATAATCATTCTCAAAATAAATATCTCTCTCAACCTATAACTCTCCCTATATTCCTATTTCAGTATCAAACAGTAAATACACCAAAATTCGCATCTCATATTGTATATCGGATTCATATAAACTCTATATCCATATATTGTAGACATATAAAGGTTCAACATATAATTTATTAGAAATATTTGATTTGAAAAAACTATTAAAAAAAAATTTGTTTCTGCTTGACAGAAGCTGTCAAACAGTTTTCGTATGTGAATATAGTTTGTAATTTAGTTCATAAAATATTTTACGATTGTTTAAAAATTACGAAATTAAAACTAAAATAACTAGACATATATAAAAGTCAGTGTATAAAATGTTAGAATTTTTTATAGGTGAAATATTTTCTTAATTTGAGTTTATTGCTGAAATTTTTATTTTTCAGCATTGCAGTCACTACTTTAAAAATTCATAAAAAAATTGAATCTTAGAGATTTTCAGTGAAACAAAATTCTCCAAAATCCTTATTGTGTTAGCTTTTGAATAATAAAATATTGGTACAAAACTATATGCGTATCAATATAGTTTATTCGAAGAATTATATGTGTTGTTGTTGAAATCTCTATTTTGCTAGGACTCCACTTTCTATTTAATATACATACATATTCAAAAGTCAAAACTAAAGAGTTCTTGATAAAAAAAATAAGGTTTTAAATAATTATTATAAAATATAATTCATATGAAAGAATTACATTTATAAAAACAAGTATTCAAAATGTCAACTTACTTATTGAAATACACTACTCATAAACTCAACACTTAATTTTTACTTTATATAATCTATTTCTCATTTTTATTCTACATAACCTCCTCACAAACCATTTTCATTGCTAATTCACCACAAAAATATGTTAACTAAATATAAACTCTACATAATTATAAAAAGTATATCTAAAGAAATTATGGTAGGGAACATACCTTAAATCAAGATATCAATTAACATTTAACTATATTCTTCTCAGTTTTTAAATGAACACTTGATTGTTTTATGGCTCAACACTCTCAACTCATATACACATTCTATTTTAATTCATTTCAATCAATTTCTATACATTTTCTTACATAGACACCGTCTATATATAGTGTCTATTTGAGTGATACATGATGATAAATCTATTCACTTAGGATGGACATGTTAGGTTTATGAATGAGTCACCAAATTAAGTATTTATTTTCTAAGTGCTTGTGTTAGGTTACATTCAACATTACATATGTATAAGTTATTGATGAATGGGTCATCAAGATATGATCAAATTAGATACTTGTTTGTTAAGTACTTGTAGTAGATCATATTCAACACTAGGTTTAATTGTATCTAAACATATGTATAAGTTATTGACGAATGAGTCATCAAGATAGGACCAACTTAGAACTTCTATTGAACAACTGTTAGTGTCCAAATTTTATAAATTCAAATACTTACTCAAAAATTGTGAAACCACCTCATTTTTACTCAAGACACATATATTAGTTCACAATAAATCATTCAAGGTAAATTTCATTTAGAAAGTATTTTAAAATGAATTTATTTTAAACATTTCAGAATCTATCTGTAAATTTTTGAAATGGAGTTACATTACTTAAAAAATCATAACAATTTGAAAATAATGAATTAAATTATGATATTTTAATATGTCATCTAGGCATCTATAATTTGAAAATAATAGTCAGTTTTGTAAAATTACTAAAAATTGAATTGATGAAATTTATAAACAATTAAAAGCTTTTCATGACTATAAACATGTCTAAATTAATATTATCAAATATCAAAACTAAAATTAAAATATAACATTTTATAAAAGTTTCGAACTAAAATGTGGTCGTAAGAAAATTTAACAATTTTTTAATGATTCTTTTATTAATTTATATAATTATATGCATAAATATATTTGTATAAATTATACACAATAATTCTATTAACCCCATATATTTTATAATATATAAGTATTAATATTTTTGTCCACATATTCTAATAATAATAAAAAAATGTGGGTATTACAGCAACAACTATTGAAATAAAAGGAAAACCAATTGTACGTTTTCAATTATGCAAAAGGCTTATCCATCAAAATCATCTAACATGACAAATGCATGCATGTGAATAAATAAATGGAAATTTATCAATTTTGTCCTTATTGTTATCTTAATTTATCTATTAGATCCTTGATTGTTTTAAAATATTCAATCACGTTATTTTAGATATGAAAATGATTATTGTTCAAGAATAAAAATGACAACAATAAGAATGCAATTAGCTATTATAACAAAAATGAGGGACTTAATGAATAAATTATTATAAAAATACAGACGAAAATGACATATTTTTAAATAAAACTGAACCAACTCTATCATATATACAAATTTCCATTTTATTTGTACATATTTTAATTTGTTGATTAAATATCTGGGTTATGTTTTAATTTATAACAAAACAATTTGAGATATATGAAAAATCAAAATGTGTAACAAAAAAAAAAAAAATCTGAAAGTTGTTAAATATATTAGAACTGAAGCCCTGATATTACATTAGAAAAACTAGCATCTTTATATTTTCTTTTTGAATAATAACTATAAAAGATATCTTTTATATAGATATTAAATCTCTAATTTATATGAAAAAAATAATATATAAAAATTAGAACTATAATATAAAAGTTGACATAATAAAAAAAAATTAAATTGACAATGACTTAAATAAAAAAAATCCTAATTTAGTACCAAATTTAATAATTATAATCATATATCCCAAAATTATTTTAAAATAAAATAAATTTCAAAATTACTTATAAATATATAAATGAAAGCAATTCAAGATCGAGTCTACCCTATATTGTATCATAAAGCAAACTATTTTTTTTTAGCAATCAATTTTGCAGTAGTTACTCGTAGGTGTTGTCACAAAATAATAACAATAATACTAATAAAAACCTCTAATAATTAATATAATGGCGGTGAAATTGAATTTTGCATCTAGAATAATTAATGACTATTCCATGAAAATGTATATAAAATAAAATAAATATAAGTAGCAATATTTATCTATTATTATTGGTATAGAAAGTGGGGACGATTTTGTAAGAAGGCAAATCTTTTGATTCATCGACTTTTGCCGTGAAAGGTAAGATTATAACATCATCACACGCCCAAAGTTATTAAAACTTTTCGGTTTTTGTTGCACACGGTTGGCCCTCTGACACATAATGACAAAATTATGTCAAATTTGTGTTACTTCTTTTTATATTTCAATTTACACCCTTTTACTCAATTTCATTTCCTTTCACTTTTTATCTCTTATTATGGTAAATAAATCGTTTATCATTAGTGTCAACTAAAATTTAAGGAGAAGGGAAGTCGGATGTTAAATTTAATAATTATATTAAGTTATAATTTAATTATATAAGGATTTAAGTGTTAAATTTAAAATTTTAAAAATTAAATTATGAAAATATCTATTTTAAAAATAAAATTTATAAGATCAAGAAGAAAAGCCCCAACGGAGCTCTGCCCTTATTTGCCATCATCACATTTTGCCAATAAGATCAAGTTGATGGCCTCTATTATAAATATGAATTGATTGTAAAACATTTTTGTAATAGGATTTCTAGAATTAAATATATTTTGAATTTAACTTACATTAGATGAAAAAATAATAAATTTATAAATAATAAGAGTGTTTTATAGTTATTGTACTTTTACTTAATTTTAAAAGTAAAACAATTTAGTATATTTAGTAGTAATTATTTTTGTTGGGCAATTAATTTTTATTAATTATTTATTCACTACGCCCAGTTGTTTGGTCTAATGACAAAGTCTATACACCTTCTATTTTAAATTAAAAATTTAAATCTTAGTAGTGACCAAGCTAGTTTTAGTTGGCCGTTTAATTCTTTCAATTGTTAGTAGGCTAGTTTAAGTTGAATACACTTATAATTAGTTGGTATCAATTTAGGTTGAATATACTTATAATTAGTTGGTATTTGAGTTATAATATTGTAATCATTTACAATTTTGAATTGCGATTTATAATTGAAATGTAAAACTTGTGATTAAAAAAATATCCATTCACTTATAATTAACAGCCAATAACTTCTTTTCACAGTTGTGGATTAAAAATCAAATTACTTTAAGTTTAAAGATATTTTAAATTTATATAATATTCTTACATATTTATAAAAATTTTAAGTGTGAACATTCACACATTTTCAAAATGTGAACTTTAGTTTTATTTACAATTCTATTTAGGTCAATTATGTTTTAGTTACTCATAATTCTAAATACCATTGCTTTTAAGTTAAATAACTGGGCGAAAGACAATTAGACCTTCGAGGTTTTGTCAAATAGACATTTAACCCCTATTATTTTAAAAATACTCAACGAGACCCATTTGATAGTGATTTTTATTGGACTGTTTGTTTTAACTAAATGTGATTTATAATTATATTATTTGTTGATATCATTAGGATATAACAGTAAATGAATAGTTACAAGCCTATAGCGTTTAAATGGATGAAATCACTCACATAAGGGGGGTCTCGTTGGGTATTTTTTAAACATAGCATCTAAATATCCCTTTTGACCAAACCTTGGGGGCTGAATTGTTTTTTCCCTTAAACAACATTTTATAAGTTAATTCCGCATTAAAAAAAGTGTGGATTAAAAAAATAATTATCTAATTTATAGCTAAATAATGTTGAAGATTATCTATTATATATACTTCTTTTTATCATTATTTTATTTATCTAGATCTCCCTCTCTGTTTTATAGTCTCGTAGATCTAGAATAGTTCACACAAATTTTCTTTTGAATTTGAAATTCCCGTATTGTTTTTTTTTTTTTTTTCTAAGAAAAAAATTATGTTTAATTTAATAATTTTCTTTTATCGAATGCTGACATATCCTCATTTCATCCATTTCGATTTTTTTTTTTAAAAGTGCATTTTTAGAGGTCAATAAAGTAAAATTGATATGTTTAATATTTAATGAAATATAATTTATTGTCTTTAAAAAGTAAATTTAGACTTTATTTTTTTAATAATATAAATCTAATTAAAAATATATTTAAAAATATAAAAACTAATTAAGTGATTGTAATTTTCATTCTAAAAAAACAATGAAGGCTAGCACCTCATATAATAAATAATAATTTTTTTTTGTCATAAATCTTATGATAAGACATTATGTTCTTTGCTAATCTAATTTTCTTCTCTTGAAAAGTCATCACTCTTTTTATTTTAAATTTTTTTTATAGAAAAAGAAAGTGATCATAATTATAGATGGACCACAAAGATGAAAAATCATGTGATACTGTTTTATAAAGTTTAAAAATTTGGCAGGTAACCCCGTAACTTTAGACCATTTTGTCTCGTAATCATCTTAATAACTTCACCTTTTCTAATTTGATATTTGTAAATTAATGCATCTATTGAGTGTAATGTTACCCCCAAGTGACCAATATATATATATATATATATATATATATATATCTGTTAAAATGGAGATAAATATTTTCTTTTATAAGGTTATGAAAATTTTATCCCCAAGTTTGATTTAGTAGACAATTTTACACTCTTTAGTTTCAAAATATCCAATTTTATCTTAGTTAGTTAAATTTTTCATTAATTTTAATAGAATATACATTTTGTAGTGTAAATGACTTATTTACCCTCTAATTTAAATATATGACAATTTAAACTTTAAACATGTGGGATAATCATACTCATTCATTGTCTTTAATTATGTGACATAATTTTATCTATTTATTTAATTTAAAGTAATTAAAAAAATTAATGAAATGACACGTGTCATAATATGATAAATTACAAATGATATGTGTCATCGTATAATTAGTTCATATTTTTTTAATAAATATTTTAAAAATAAATTAAAATAAAAAATAAAAAGGTTGTAGTCGACAACTGATTCGACTAACTGCCACCATCTTCACTGTCGGTGACCGGCTGAGCACCAGTGGTCAGTGACAATTTGACTCAAAATTAACATTATCAGACTTTAATTTCATAATCTACGTGATGATAGAATTTTTTTTCTATTAAATGAAATACTGTAAAAATGCAAAAAGTGAAAAGAAGAGTGGAACACTCAAAATTAACTTCTAAGATGTTCCATTAATAAAAAAATCTTTTTATCGTAGATTATAAAATTTTAAATTTAATAATGTTAATTTTAAATAGAATCGCCACCAATCATCGACAACTAATGACGGAGGCGACCATTAATATCGGGTCGCTGTTCTTTTTTACATATATTATTTTTAAAATTATTTTAAATTCAAATTTATATATAATTAGGATAAAATGCCTTTAGTTTGTTTAAATTAATAGACAAAATTAACGGATTAAAATAAAATAAAATATTTAAAAGTTAATTATAACAGAAATATCTATTATATCAAACTTTAAGAGTAAAATTTTCTTTAATCCTACTTTTATTTATAAATCCTTGAGCTCGTGTAATGAAAAACTAGTTTGATCTTTTTAATTATTTCGATAACAAAAGAACCACTCTTCACGGAGGAAGAATTGTTTGTGATTATTATAATCTTTCGATGAGATGACTGATGATTATTAATTTAAAATCTTGAGCCCACCAAAACCTTATTTCTATTATAATGATGGCACAAAACCATAATCATACACAAGAATTAAGAGGTGTTATTTGACGTTTTCAATTTCAAAAGAGCTAATTTCAGCATCTCCTATTTATAATATATGAACAAAAATTACATTAATCTCAAAATTTTGCTATTTTTTTAGTACGAGGATGAGTTTCAAATTTAGAATCTTTACTAAAGTGAAAAAAAAATATATTACAAAATATTTAATATTATATTATTCAAATAAATACTTAAATATTTGTCTTATCGGTAAAACTTATGTACTTTCTAATCTAAGTTAGTGCTCGAATTATAACAGAAATTAAAATTTTTTTATTTCTTTAATATTTAAAGGACAGTTGTAATTATTAATAATTTAAGAGAAAGTTATTGATAATTATTATATTTAATATGTAAATCAAATTTTAATAAATCATCAAAATTGATTAAATTTAACCAATCAAAACAAGCAAGATTATAATAAACAAAACAAATGGTGATGATTAAGTTATATTTAGTCACATTCTCTGCATTTAGCTGCAAGAAATGCAAAGAATTTATAATTTCGTCTTCTTTCATGTTAAGTTATAAAAAACAAAATAATTTCTCCAAAGAAAAAAAAAAGACAATACTTTCACTTCACATTCATTGTCGAGCGTGAAAATCACGCACCGCACATTGCGCGTGTCATGGCCAACTAAAAGCGGTACCGTATAGAAAAATGGTATATAATACAAAATCTAAACTATTTATATTCACTAACGCCGTCTTCCACGTTCTTGCCATTATTTTTCCATTTTCTTTATTTACATATAAAATCAGAATTAAATCTAAACTAACATCTTACACGTCTCAGATCCCACACGTGCATCGGTTAATACTCCACGAACGATCTTCGACATGTCTCGTCAGACGGTGACGGCAACGGTGACGGTGGCATTGACGGCGGTGGAGCCCTCAAGTTTTGAAAGTACTCCCGTATATCTAGTAAATCCCCGGGTGTTACTCTCTCCGTTAAATCAGCCTCTTCTCTTGAGGGGATAAACGGCGGACGTAACACGTCCGTTAGTAAGTTCCACTTCACCCCTTTAAAGAACACGTGCTCCTTGACCTCGCACGCGCCTCGTTGGTACCCCAATCTTTTCACGGGATCCTTCTCTAACAACCGTTCGATCAAATCCGTCAAGTCCGTACGCTGGCCCACGAACTCCGGCGTTTTCACCAGAATGTTTCGAAACGTTTCCTTCCGGTTCTTCCCTTTAAATGGCGTCGTTCCGTACAACATCTCATACGTTAAAACTCCCAAAGCCCACCAATCAACAGCGAACTCGTGTCCATCCCCACGTACTACTTCAGGTGACACATATTCCTCGGTGCCCACGAATGAGTTGGATCGTTCACCGTTGTCGAAACTCGGTTTCCGCCGACTCACCGGGCTGACCCGCGCCGATTTCGCCTTCTTTAACCCGTTTTTGTTATCGGGTAAAACTTGGATCCAGCGGGATAAGTTTCTTCTATGCTTATTCGGAATTTCCGGGACTGGGAAATAATGATGGGTTTTTTTAGCTAAAATGCGAGAGAGGTCGAAGTCCGTGAGGATCACGTGACCCGACTGTTGCACCAAAACGTTTTCGGGCTTCAAATCCCTGTAAACAATTCCCATGCAGTGAAGATGCTCTATCGCACAAACGATCTCTGACAAGTAAAACCGAATGACGGCCGGAGAGAACATGCGATCTGTTTGCCGGTAACGGAGGACGTTGAGGTCGCCGCCGGAGCAGAACGGGACGGCCCAGGCGAGGAGGTCCTCGGTTTCCAAAGACCCGATAAGCTTGGGGAGAAATGGGTGCGAGAGCCGGGTCAAGACCCGAATTTCCCAGCGGGCGCGGCGGTCGGCGTCGTGTTTTGAATGAAGGCAAGATTTGTCGACCACTTTTAAAGCGAAGGGACCGCGGGCGGAGGGGTCAGCTGCCCGGTCGTGGACTAAGAAGACAGTTCCCATGGCGCCTTTGCCGAGGATTTTGAGAGCTTTGAGGTTATCGAGTTCCAATGACGGCGGTGTTGGCGGCGGCGTCGGCTCCATGGCTAGAGGGAGAGAGTGTGAGGTTGTTTTGAGAGAGAGAGAGACAGGACTGGTTTTGAGCGCAGGGGTTTGGCTTATATAGTTTGTTTTTCTGTGTTTTTGTTTTTGTTTTTGTTTCTGTTTTCAGCTTTGTGTTGTGTGCGCGTGTTTTTGTTTTCGTTTTGTAGTGGGGAGGCGGTAAGTAGTCTTTTACTTTTGGGAAGTGATTTCTTGTGCATTAAAAATGAAACTCCTGGGTATACAGGCTTATTCGGAAACATATAAATAAACCAAATAAAATGAAGAAAAAAATAGTTGTAGAAAGAGGGAAGATTTGGTTGAGTGCTATGTGTTCCACTATATTTTTACTGTTTGCGATAATGGCATGACATGTGTTAAATAAACAAAATAAAATAAAAAAATAGATGTAGAAAGAGGGAAGAATTGGTTGAGTGCTCAGTCTTTTGCTATATTTTTAGTGCAATACTGATATCATGTGTCATGTGTTAGACATTAAGGGTTTGCTTAGCGTATGCTAAAACATTTTTCTTAAGTTTTTGTCGTAATAACATGTATAAGTTAAATATTTGTTATTAATTAAAAAATTAATATATTAAATAATGTTACATACTCATTTATATATATATATTTAAAATTTATTTAATTTAAAATTTATTCAATTTTTATTTAATATAAAATATAATATTCTGTTTTACTTAAGCATGTGATTTATTTAATTTTTATTTAATATAAAATATGATATTATTTTTCACTAAATCAAATAATATTATTGTCACTCAATCACATAATTCACTTGTCATAATTTGATTTAAATTTATGAATCAAACTCAAGAGTCAACTTGACATCAAATGTTATTGATTTGACTTAAATTCAAGAGACAATTTGACTCGTGTATTGTTTATCCCGTTACTCATGAAGTACTTATTATATAAATGGCCCGTATTGTCATCCTTTCTATTTGAAGGACCCACATCTTAAATATCAATATTTATTAGGATAATTTTTTAAAGAAAGGTCTACTTTAATATCATTTATTACAATTTAAATATTTGTCATTAATTAAAAAAAATAAATTGTTGAATAATATTACATATTCATATATATATATATATATATTTAAGATTTACTTAATTTATTTTTTCGAAGTGAGACCGACACATATAAACACTTGTAGGAGCAATTTTGTCATTTAGCTGAAGAATTTCAACTGGAAAATTTATCTTAAAAATGGTGTTAACACAAATATACAGGGAAGGAACTAAATGGGATGATTTACAATCTTACATTGCGTGATCACTTCACTTATAAGAGACGTCATATTAAAATTCAGAGAAAAAAGTCAAATGTTTTAAGAGAAATTATTATAACAAATATTATCTTGTTTTGAATATTAAGTATGCAGGAACACAATTGAATCAATTATAAAACACTTCTAAAATTAGTCGCAAAGTATTTTTTTGAAGTATTTAATTATAAATAATATTACACTTTGTAATTTTTTTGTTTCAAATTTTTTTATCTTATATAATGTAGCATATATAAATTGCATAATAAAAAATATAATAATTATTTTTGATAATTATGAAAAAAAATCATATTTAAATATTAAGATTGCATTTAAAAAGAGTTATTTTGACACTATTAATATTTTTTTATATTAAACATATACCCAAATGTTTGCTCTAACGATAAAATTTGTACATCTCCTGACTTAGATCAAAATTTTGAACCTTAATAAAAGCTAATACAGTTTTATTTTTCTCTAATTGTTAAAAAAATAATTATTGATAATAATTATCAAAGTTGTGGCTTGATAGTTGTTCAAATATTGTAAGTGGCAGTTATAATCATCATTGGTAGCTATAGTTATCCAATCTAATTATAATTATCTAGTTATCTTGTTATTAGCAAAGATAATTATTGACAATTATTCAATTATTAGTAAAGACAATTATTTGTAGTTATAGTTATTGACAATTTTCAAGTTGTAGCTTAACAGTTATCCAATTGTTGTAAGTAGAAGTTATAGTTATTCTTTGCAATTATAGTTGTCTAATCCAGTTATAATTATCCAATTATTTAGTTATTAGTAAAGATAATTATTAACAGAGACAATTATATGTAATTATAGTTATCCTTAGCCCTTATAGTTTTCTAATCCAATTATAATTATCTAGTTCTCCAAATTGTGTCAATTGTCTAGTTATGAGCAGAGACACTTATTAGTAGTTATATAATTAATATAACTAACAATTATTGGCGGTTATTCAATTATCTAATTATTATAAGTAGTAGTTATAATTATTTTTGATAGTTATAGTTATCCAATTATCTAGTTATCTGAGTTGTGACAATTATCTTATCATTGTAATCAACAGTTAGTAGTTATTTAAGTTGTGGCGTTATCAAATTATTGTATGTGCCAGTTATAATTATCATTGGCAATTGTAATTATCCAATCTAGTTATAGTTATTCAATTATTGACAAAGATAATTATTGGTAGTTATCCAGTTATTATAAGTGACAGTTATAGTTATCCTTGGTAGTTATAGTTGTCCAATCAAATTATAGTTATATCTATCCAATCCAGTTACTATAAGAGACAATTATTAGCAGTTATCTACTTATTGTAATTAGTTTATTGGTCATTGTTAGGAGGCAGTTATTAACCGTTATTGTAATTAGTTGATTTTTGAGATGTAATATTGAGATTTGAAATTTAATTATAATACTTGTATCAAAAATTTTTTATATGAAACATGGTTTAAATGTTTTTGAAAATACTGTTTATTTTTAATTAGCAGCGTTTCTTATAAAAATTACTTGGCAATCTTTCTTGTGAAACATTTGTTAAGTGTTTTTTTAAAGGATATGTTTTTTCTTTTCTTTTTTTTTTACAAAAAAGAATGCCATTTTATTGCAATTGCATATGAATATAATCGTGAATACAGGTACAAAGCAAGAAAGGAAGATAATCAACCCAAATAAAAGACAAAAAATTAGTCACTACACATTTGGCCAACAAATGCGCTACCGAATTCCCTTCTCACTTGGTAAAAGAACAAATGGCATTCCCTAAAGAGGTAAGTAGCCTAGAAATCTTACGGAGTAGATCACCCTCGACTCCGGAAAACAAACTAGCATTCAACCAAAGTTTTGCAATCCGTTTCGACACAATAAATTATTCGACCGAGCTCAACGCGTCCTTAAGACTTTACTACATTGCAAAACAGTTAGCGGAAAAGAAACTGATGCCACCAGGAAACAATCTTGCAACAGCCATAAACAAACCCATCTAAATTTCTAAGTATCCAACAAACCCCCATGCAATTATTTGATGAGTTTAGGACAGCATCCACATTGATTTTCAATTTGATCCGGTTGAGGGGCCTTCCAAAAAATGCATTGAGAAGTTGACTAAGAAGTGTAGGTTTCTGGCAGATTGGCGTGAGATCAGAGGCTTCGAACACCTGTTGTTAAGACTGGTCTCGGAAAAATTGATTTTTGTAGTTCTTGAAATTCAAACGAAAAGGATCTCGCATGCTGCATGATATCTGTTGCCAAAATGTGGATTTGCTGAAACAGAGCCTGATTTCATAAATTCCAACATGCCCACAGGAGAATGCAGGCCATCTCAAGGTCTTCAGTTGATAAAACCCGAGAAGGCACCACCAGCAAAAGCTGGTAACGCAACTCCTCGAAAGTCTATTATGATCCTACCAAGCACGCTCTTCTCCCAAATTTCCAAAATAGCCGAGCAAAACACCAATGCATGAAAGGAGTTCTCAACTTCCAATTGACATCTTACACAGAATGGTGAAATATCAAAATGTTTTTGGTAGAGATTCAATGTTAAGGGCAATATATTAACACAAACCCCATAATAAAGTTTCTAATCCTAGGCGAAATGTTCAATTTCCAAACACCTTGATACCAACAAAGATTGGAGGATCTCAACCTATTCGATAATATTTGATGGCTTAACCTCGCCACTTGATATCCTGACTTTATTGAAAAGATACTAAAATTTGCAAAATGCCATATAATACTATTATTGAAGGAATCACCACTCTTCCCGTAAGATTAGATTAAAGCGAAGAATTCTAATCACGTTCGATTTTGAACCATAACTTTTTTGTGTAGCGGAATAACCTATATATAAAGTAAAATAGCAAGAATTCAAAGCAGATAATAAAGAGTACAACACAATTACTTACGTGATTCAGCCAATTACCTACGTTCACGGTAGATCCAAGGATCTTAGCCTCTTTTATTAACTCCTTAGAGGATTTACAAGAAAAATCCTTAAAAGGACTTAATGTTTTGTGTACCCTTACTCTACTATGAGCAATGAACACCCAAACAACGGTTCTATCGTAGCGCTTACAATCATTTAGTGTCTATTCAATTTTTCTATATCTTAGAGTCTCTCTTAATTTTTTATTTTTAACCTAAAGAGTTTACAAGGGTTTATATATGGTTATTTCATACCTACTAACCCTAATCTTTATTGGAGTAAGAGTCAACTTGTTTTGAAAGTCAAAAACTTCTCAAAACTTAGAAATCTGTAACAAAAATAGACTTAGCCTGCTCTGGCGCTGCGGCGTTGGGTTTCTGATCTGGGTGCTGCAGCGCTCAGCCCTAGACACAATGGCGCTCAGCCCTTCATCAGTTGCACGCTTTTTTCTCGTTTCCTTCACATCTTTGAGACCTGTTTTGCTTCCCCATTTGTGTCCCATACGTTCTAGAGTTCTTGCGACTCCCTTATTTGACATTTATCTCATTTTTTGTCCAAATTAGATTGTTTAATCACTAAATCTCCAATAAACCCTTCCTTGATTTAAAATCTTCCGAATAAGAAGGCTTCTAGATCCGATCCATACCAATACTCTATCACCTATAGTTGAGTCCAGTTAAGTCTCCACAAAGACTTAACTTTTCCTAGGTTAATGACTTTAGTCTCCAAAGGCATTTGTGCACCTTGCATAGGGTATGGATATGTTATACTCCTTTTTGACTCTCATTACCTCGGTGAGCATGGTTTTGATGTCGTCTAGTGGTCTGTATAACTTCAACACCCTGCATTGGGCCACTCATTGCCATTCTAGTAAGCACATAAAGTGTCCCATTGTGCTTCTCATCCTCAAACCTTATAGATGATTTCTCTATCTTCATTTTTTCTTTTTTTGCTCTAATCGAATACCTTTCCTTATTGAGCTTGCCTAGGGATATCTAATTCTTCCTCAGATTAGGAATATGCATTACACCATATAAGTCCCTAATTTATCTACCTTGTATCTTCAATCCTATGTCATCAACTCCTATGATCTCACAAGTTATGTCATTCCTTATTAAAACTTTACCTCTTTTGGCTTTGTAGTTGGTGAACATCGATCTGTCAGGACACATATGAATGTTACACCTCAAATCTAGTATCCATTTGTCAGTATACTTTCCCCTTGAAGCTACCAATATGTCTACAACTTCGATATCTTCCCCAAGAGTACCAATTGCAGCACACCCTCATTGGCCTTTTGATCTAGGACAATCCTTTACAAAGTACCATTTTTTATTACAAAGGAAACACTTCTTAGATCTCTTCCTTGATTGGTTACTCTTCTTTACTTGTGTAAGCAATGCTGCTCTACTCTCAAACTTAGATCTCTTTATCAATTCTTTTGAGTTCAATGATGTCTTGACATTATTCATCGTTAAGAACTCCTTACTATATAGCAGTGTATTTATAAAGCTCTCATAGCTCTTTAGTAATAAACTTAATAGGATTATGGCATTGTTTTTATCCTTAGTTTTGATGTCCAATTGCTCAAAACTTATGATGATCTTATTGAACTCGTCAATGTGGGCTTTCAATAAAGATCCCTCGTGCATAGTTAATTGATGCAGTTTCTTCTTTATAAGAAGTCTATTTGCAAGAGACTTTTTTATGTATAATACCTCGAGTCTCTTCCATAGCCGCAAAGCAATTTCTTCATCACCTATTTCCTATAATACTTCGTCACTCAATGCTAGGATTATGGTACTGTGAGCCTTTTTATGAATCGTGTCCTAATTGTTTTGCTTAAATTTTGAGGTTTTCGTCTTTTTGCTAGTTAAAGAACTGGCTTCCTCCAAAGTTGAGTCTAACTCTTCCTTCACTAGTAGAGCCTTAACCTTTTTCCTTTAAAGATTTAAGTCATTTATCCCATTGAACTTCTTTATTTCTTACTTGATTGCAACCATGTTTTAAATAGTCCTGGTATGTATTATCAAACATTAACTCTGATACCAATTTTTTATATAGAAATCATCCTTCTCCTAGTGAGATTAGGTTAAAGTAAAAAACCCTAATCTCTTTGCGCATTAGAATAACTTATATATAAAAAAAATAGCAAGAATATAAAGTAGATAATAAAGAGCACAACACAATCACTTATATGGTTTGACTAATTGCCTACGTCTACGATAGATCCAAGGATTTTAGCCTCTCTTATTAAATCCCTAGAGAAAAACCCAGTAAAGAACCTTCAAAAGGGCCTAATATTTAGTGTACAATTGCTCTACCGCGAGTAATGAACACCAAAACAATTGTTCCACCCTAGTGCACACAAGCACTTAGTGTTTACCTAGTTTTTTTCCTCTCTTAATTCTTGATTTTTAACCTACAAGGTTTACAAGAGTTTATTTAGGGGTTATTTTGTACATACTAACCCTAATCCTTATTTGAGTAAGTTCATTTATTTTAGTAAAAGTTCATTTATTTTGGAAGTCCAAAACTTCCTAAAACTCAGAAATCTATAACAAAAATAGACTTAGCTTACTCTAGCACTGCAGTTCTGGGTTTTTGATCTGGGTGCCACGGCGCTTAGCCCTGAGAGCAGTGGTGCTCAGCCCTCCATCAGCTCCACGCTTTTTTTCTCTCATTTTTCACATCTTTGAGTTCTGTTTTGCTTCCCCCTTCGTGTCTACACGTCTTAGACTTTCCCATACGTGTCCCACATATTCTAGACTTCTTGTGATTATCTTATTTGATATTCATCTCAATTCTTGTCTAAACAAAATTGTTAAATCACCAAATCTCCAATAACTATACTTACCAAAAATTTCCTCTACTAGTATTAAAGCAATTATCTCGACATCAACTTGCCAAAACACCTCATTGATCATGTTGAAGTTTCAAAATCCTTCTCCCATTTTCAAATCCACCACCCAAAAAGTATCCCAACCAAAAATCAAAGTAATAGGTCGGTATGAGAATGACCTTGTCAATCAAAGATCAGTAAAGACAGAAATAGACTCCCCATCATCCACTCTCCATCTGATGCCTTGCAATAACAATTCCCAACCCCACATCAAGCTACGCTATAGAAATGAACTTCCCCGTACACAGCTTGCAACCATGAAATGGGAATCAGGAAATTATTTTTTTTTCTTCACATTTGAACTCTTGTAGTGGTTTGTGGTAATTGAAAAATGAACTTCTTTATCAGATCTAGTAAGAGCAATAATTTTTTTTTTTCTATAATGGTTAGACTATTTACTTATTCATATTTTGTTTCAATAAATATATTTTAATATTTACCAATTATTTTATTTTAGTATTTATTTTAAATATTATATTTTTTATACCGTGCCACTAATTATCTAGATTTGAAGTGGGTGTTTTACTAGTTTTAGTCCTTAGAGCTATTGGTTTTATTTTAAGATACATGTATGCTCTATGACAAGGTATAATAAGTCCACTTAGAGCTCACTCTATTGTAATAGTTAATTATTTATGTCGTAATCTCTATGATTTTTCTCATGTAATCTTGATTGAAAAAATTGACTGTTCAAGCAAAGGATTAAAAGGAGCCAAATATGGAGTGTTAATAGTATGTATATGTATATGGGTCATATTCTTCACGTGGGATCCTTGTGCACAAAAATTATTGTTGTACATCAATAAAATTAAATCAATAAATTCGATTATAATAAAAGTAAGTAATTATGATTTAAAAAATATTAATTTGTATATCAATTTATTCTATTAATAAAAAGTTTTCTTTTACAAAAAAAAATTCTTAAATACATCTTTACTTTTATATATCGAAGTTATAAAATTAATGTAATGTAAATCTAAAAGAAAATAAAGGAATAATTAACGGCACCCATTGTGCCAATTTCACCAAAGCATATTACATGGGATAATAATACCCATTACAAAATTTTCTCAATTTGGCCAATTTTATATGAATACAACCCATTTGGGTTGTATTAATGTCTTTAATTCTTTGTACCAATATTACAATATTTCATGTAATTGTATTTAACCAACTTAATGCTGTTCATATGTAGGTATTAAGTGTAATGAGTTGGTCAATTAAAGTGGAGATCTCTTTTTTTTCTGTTAAAAAAAATTCTTTTAAATCTTTTTATAAAAGCATATTACTCACACGTGTAAGGATAAATAAAAGGTGCATAGAGCCAAACAAAAGACAAAAAAAATATTGGGTGTACGGTTCTCACATGGGGACTCCCATGATCTATTGCAAAAATAAGTGAACATGCACCATACTAAAAAAACAATTAGGGTTTGTTCTTGGAATATTGTCACCTTATAATTTATTATTATTTTCTTTATATTTGTCTCTATTATTTTTAAATTTATTATTCACTATAGTTTGGTTCCTAATCTAGTTGGTTTTTTTAAGTATTGTCTTTTTTCCACTATTTAAGTTTAGCATGTGTGTCGCACTAAACTAAAATACTATAAATTGACTTTGGTGGCCGAATATTAATGATTTGTTAGAGAAAGCCACTAAAATTAAGGGCATTGTCCTTTGTATATATGACAATTAGAGTTATTTTTGTTGTCATAATTTTAGGATAAGGGTTTTACTTCCCGAGGATTAAGGGCTACCGACCATTATTATTGGGTATGTTCATTGAATGGCTAGTATATTTTATTATAAGCTTTGATTTCAACAAAATTTAGTTAAGGGGAGAAGAAAATAAATAATGGGAGGGTTTGATTGTTTGCTTATAATATTTTTAGGTAATAAATGATCAATTTACAAAATATGTTGCATTAGTACAAATGTCCTCACTTGTTATTTCATCAAACATTAGGGACCCAAAGTTATTATTCCTTAATATTGAAGTAAATAGAACTATCAAAATAACCATGGCAACAAAATATGTTCTGAAATTTAGAATAAAAAAAAAGATGTAGTCCCCATTATATTTTCTTGAAGAAAAGAAGTGGTAGCCATGTTTATATATCTTGATACATGTGGAAAGCATAATGATGATCACTTTTTGAACACATGAATTGAGAATAACAAAATTTGATATGCAAATCTTTTACTTCAAATAATCAACACTTAAAAAAGTGGAATAAAACTGTTAGTATATAATTAAAGATTATCATTTGAAGTGAGATTTGTTTCAAATCTCATTTAATTTAAATTTTTATATATATTTAAGATCATATTGTACAACAATTATTTAGTATAGTTGGTGATTGGGTTTCATGTTAGGTGGAATTGGTGAATCAAACCCTTAATAATGTTACCAACTAAATGCCATAAAAAAGAGCAAATGGTTAATGGATGCTTTGATCTCAACTTGTTGCTTATATTCTTATTCTTTTTGAGTTTTATAATTCGCTTTTAATTCTTTTAGTTGGTTACCAATCTTAATTTATATATATATATATATTAAAAGAATACAAGTATTATATATCTCAAATTTTAATATTATAATGTTATAAATGATTACATATTATAATAAATAATTCTTTTAAATAATTACAAAAAAATAAACAATCTTCTTAAACAATTTGACAAAAATAAATAATAATTCTATATAATTGGAGGAATTTTGGAACAACTCAAACTCAATACCTTAATAATCGAAATGCTAACACCAACTATTAAACTACAGAAATAGTTAGCCCCGATCTTAATATCTTGTTGTTCAAGATTGAGCATTTTGAGATGCTTAGTGATTTTTAAAGGATACCAAATCCTACATTAATATTTTGTTATGTATTTTTAGAGATTCTTTATCAAATTTTTTGCTTATTTTGTTATTTCCTCATTGTGATGATGAGAAAAAGCATATTTACTTTCTCCTACTAAATAATTTAAAGAATTAAAAGATATTACATTTCAACCTAACTTAAATCAAACCACCAAACCCATTAAAAAAAATGTACTCAAAATGTTTCCCTTTGGATACACAATAGAGATGTATGGTAGATTATTTATTTATATAATTGAAAGTGACTTGATAATCTAAAATTTTTCCTCATTCACATGTTTCATTCAGTATTGATTGTTACGTTAATTCATAAATCACAGATCAAAATCAATGGTCCTACCTTTACAATCTCACCTTTGTAAAATGACATTATAACATCAATTATGATCAATGTCCGTTTGACCTTTGGGTCCTCTTATGATCTCCAAGTATAAAAATAAATACAATACTTTGTTTGTTTGATCTTAGTAGCCATCAGATCGACAATCTAAGATTTTATCAGAATAAAAAACAAGTTCAGAACGTGAAGAAGAATCTATGATTTATTCACTTAGATTTAAAAAATCTTGCCCAATATCTTTTGTGGTTGATGCTTCTTCTTCTTCTTTTTTTCTTTCTTCTTTTATATGTGAAATGTAGTTGTTATCGTTTATTATCTGAAATATTAAATTAAATTCTTCTCAAATTTCTTATACCATCTCAAAAGATTTATCAATTAGACTCATTGACACTTATATGATTAATTTTATTAAAAGGGGGAATTATGATATATTTTAATTAGTTAGAAAATGAACTTGGAAGTAAATTTTTTTTGAAAAGACAGAACATGAAACCAATGGAATATATACTTATAGACAAAAGTGTATGTCCGTAATTATAAAATACCTATTATTTGAAATTTTTGGGTCAAATTAATCTTAAACAAGAATTTTTTTAATACTAGAATTTGACATCAAGGAGTGAGACAAAAAAATAAATAAATAAATAAATAAAGAAAAAAGAAGGAAAAAGATTCCGAATAGATGCACACACACACGCGTAAAGAAAGCGAGACGAGGAAGAAAAAGCAAAGCAAGTATGAGTATGAAGTAAGATGGTTCCTGTCTCTGTTAGCTTTGTTTCAAAGCTTGTCTATTCCTTGTATTTTTCCTATGCATTTGACTATGAGATTGCTTCAAAAATAGAAACATATATGAAATTATTGGCAAAGTATATATATATGATTAATATAATCAAATACCCACATCTTATTTGATAAGAAGAGATCATTAAATTTCTAGTTTGGTGTTTTCTTAGCCTAAAAGGCCTTGCAATGATCAATTTTAGCATTTCTTGTTCAATAATTTTGATTCAGTATAATTACTGATTATTGTCGATTAGCTTCTGACCGTTGTAGGTGGTTATGTTTACATCAAATACAATGATTGGATTTAGACTTGAAAAATAAAGTTTACTAATTAAATGGTATACCAAAGAAATTAACATTTAATGTAGTAGATTTTTCATGAAATTCAGCAGATATATTAATAATTGCCATGTCTTGCTTTGTTTTTACTTTGTTTTGTTTTTTTGACTAATGATATGCGTTATTAACAAAATGTACTTACAAAGTCATGAATATATATGCATAGAAATGGATAGAGAGTTGAATAATGAGAGAAAATGTAAAGAGTGAAACTTCTTTGTTTTTGTATTGATTCAATGAAACAGTATATTTTTTCAATTTGTGTTCATTGTGAACTATCAGGATTATATACAAAAACTCAACAGCTATAACTGTACAAATGAGTAGTTGGTGTGGTCTTTGGTTGGTGACTCAGCCTGTACTGCAGCCATCATCATCCATTTGATCATCTTGAGTTGTACCTTCATTGCTCTAATTTAACCACCTCAATTATGTCATTATCAGTTTGTGCATTGCCGGTACAGCTTCTTTTATTGTTATTTTCTGCAATGCATTTTGGTTCCTTGCTCTGCAGTCTATAGAGCCACATTTTGATGCCCTGCAATTTGGTGCTACTGCTGCCCTGCAACTTGGTGCTGCTTGTGCCTTGCTTTGTAGTGTCATTCTGCTGGTACATAATAGCTGCTGCAGGGGTTAAGGCTTAAGTCCATGATGCTTGGTTCGATATTCCAACACCCTCCTTCAAGCTAGATGTTCTGTGTTGAACATTTAGCTTGCTTATCAGAAAAGTGAACTTGTCATAGTTGAGAGGTTTAGTCAGAATATCTGTTAGTTGGTTTAGGCTTGAAATAAAGTTGATCTCTAATTCTCCATTGCATACTTTGTCTCCTATAAAGTGAATATATATCTCTATGTGCTTTGTTCTTGAGTGGTACACGGGATTAGATGCCAAGGCAGCAGCACTAGTGTTATCAGTGTAGATGATTGGTGTCCCATTAATTTTTAGCTCTAATTCTTGTAATAGACTAGTTATCCAGCTAACTTCAACAGTAGCATTGGCCAAGGCTCTATATTCAGCCTCTGCACTTAATCTTGCAACAACTTGTTATTTTTCGAAACTCTAAGAGATCAAACTTCCACCAAGAAACATCAAATAACCTCCAACAGACCTCTTGTCATCTGTATCACATGCCTAATCTACATCAGTGAATGCAAAAAGTTCCAGTGACTTTGTTTTTTTTTAATTTCAGACCATAATCTATAGTTTCTTTGAGGTGTCTGAGTACTCTTTTGCAGGCTGCCCAATGAGGCTCAAGGGGCTCACTTATGAATTGACTTAACTTGTTTACTGCAAAAGCCAATTCAGGTCTGCTTAGTGTTGTATACTGTAGGCTTCCAATCACACTTCTGTAAAGAGTAGGGTTGCTAAATGGATTTCCTTCTGTCTTGGTCAGTTTATTCCCTGTACTCAGTGAGGTGCTTACTCCTTTATAATCCTCTATGTTGGTTTTGTACAGCAATTCTCTAATGTATTTGCTTTGAGACAGAAAAATTAAACTTTATGTTCTGGACATTTATATTCCAAGAAAGTAATTTAGGTCACCGAAGTCTTTGAGGGCAAAGTTTGCACTTAACTTATTGATTAGCTCTTGAATTGAATCTTCATTGCTGCTTGTAAGGATTATGTCATCCACATAAATCAATAGTAGGGTGAACTCTTGTTTGTTTCTCCTGATGAACAGGGAGGCATCACTCTTGGTTGCTGTGAAGCCCCAGTGTATGAGTAAGGTTTTGAGTTTATCAAACCAGGCATTTGGAGCCTGTTTAAGACCACAGAAAGCCTTATGAAGTTTACAAACAAAATTTGGTTTCTTTTGATCTTCATATCTTTCTGCTTGCTGCATATACACTTTCTCTATCAAGTCTCAATTCAAGAATGCATTGTTGATGTCAATTTGTTTCAATTTCCACTCATTCATCAAAGCTAGGGTCATGATGATTCTGATTATGCAAGGTTTTACAACTGGACTGAAAGTCTCATTGTAGTCAAGTCCTGCTGTTTGATAGTATCCCTTGGCTACATGTTTAGCTTTAAACCTATCAACAGTTCCATCTGCTCTATGTTTTACTTTATAGACCCATTTGTTTCCCACAACTCTCATATTGTGCTTGTAAGGTACCAAAGTCCATGTGTTGTTCCTGATTAGTGCACTGAATTCTTAATCTATGGCTTTCTTTCAATTGGCATCCTGCAATGCAGTCTGCATATTTTCTAGTACAGGGTGAAAATTTGGTTTTGACACAAAGGCTTTTGGTTTGTAGATGCTAGCCTTAGATCTTGTGATCATAGGGTGAGCATTCTGTGTTTTATGTTATTCTTGGTCTGGTGTTTCAGGTGGTGACAGTGTCTGTGGTGCTTGAGTGATTGACATGAGAAAGTTTACAGTTAATTGTTGTTGGGGTGATTCAGGGTTGTGTAGAGTTTCTGTAGTTTGACAAGTTGTGGGTTCTATAACAACTGCATTTTGATTTATGTTTGCTAATTGTTGAGGGATGGTTGAGAAGATAAACTGGGAATACATATCAATGTTGTTACTATGATCCATTGCCTTGAACTCTTTATATGACTTAAAGGGGAAATATTCTTCATTAAATCTCACATGTCTAGCAACATATATCTTACCAGTAGAGTGCTCACATACATATCCTTTGTGCTTAGATGTATAGCATAGAAAGACACATTTGGAGGTGTGAAAATGAAATTTGTTTTTATTGTATGGTCTTAGGAATGGGTAGCACTCATATCCAAAGGTCTTTATGAAGAAATAATCAAGTGTTTAATTGAACAACTTTTTGAAAGGTGACTTGTTGTGCAGTTTCTTTGATGGCAGTTTATTTATGGTGTATGTGGCTATGTTGATGGCTTTCCACCAGTAATTTAGAGGCATATGTGTTTATGCAAGCAGTGTAAGGGCAGTTTTTGTTAGATGTCTGTGCTTCCTCTCCACTTTCCCACTTTGATGATGAGTGTGAGGGCAGGAGTATCTTTGGTTTATTCCTTCAGTCTTTAGTAGGTTTCAAATATCCTAAACTCCCCTCCTATATCTGTGTGAATGGCTTTAATTTGGTGTTCAATGAGTTTTTCAATCTATGCCTTGTAGTTGATAAATGTTTCAAGTGTTTTTGATTTAGTTAAGAGATGGAACACCCAAGTAAAATTGGTATAATCATCAACTATTGCTAAGTAATATCTATAGCCTTTGTTTGACAATATGGTGCTGGTCCCCAAAGGTCCATGTGCAACAATTCAAGTGGCTTGTTGGTTTTAGTTTCTGTTTCTTTAAAAGTCATCTTATGCAGTTTGCCATATTGACAAGCTGAGCAAAGAGGCATCTTATAGTGAACTGCAATGTCTTTATTGAAAACATTTGTGAGACCTTTACATTTTGAGATAACTTCCTTGAGTACCTTACACTGGGATGCCCTAATCTCATATGGAGTAATTCTATTTCATATTTGTGCCTCAAAGTTTCTCTTGTAATGCCTCCAACAGACTCTTGACTTAATTCTTAACTCTTAATATTAGCATCAAAACAGAACGAGAACATGGACTCTGGACCTCTGACCTTGAACTTTAAGCTTCTTGACTTTTGGTTGAAGTTTGTGGTAGACTTTTGACTTGGGCTTGGTGTTGACAGGTTGGTGACATTGGTATGGCACTGCAGTTGGTACAAACCTTCTCTAGCCACCCCCAGAAGTATCACACTCTCATGTGTCTTGTCCTTCACCACACAATATATTTTGTTAAACTCTAGCATAACATCATTAACTTTAACTAATTTAGATATGCTTATGAGGTTCTTGGTAATTTCTGGAACAAGCAGTATTTCATTAAGGACTGATTGTTTTGTGTGGTGAGCAGTGTGTGCAGTGAGTTTTGATCTACCAATGTGAGTGATGTTTAAGTTTTGACCATTACCTATAACCATCTTTTGATTTCCCTTGTATTGGTTGCTGAGGGTAAGATTTGGCATATTGTGGTCACATGGTTTGTTGCACCACTGTCAAGGTACTATGAGCAGTCTTTATTATTTCCTGTTGGAGCTGCTGCATAGGATTTCTTCATCCTAGGGTTATGAGTTATCTTTGGAGCAAAATCCTTTTTGAAATTGTGCCAACACTCTGCAGCAGTGTGCTTGTGTTTGAAATAGATTTGGCACACTTCTCCTGAGTAATTCTCACCTTCATTTTGTGTTCTGCCTCCTCCAATATTATTACCAGAGTTAAAGCTACTTTTGTTATAGTTGCTGAAGTTGTTCATTTTTCCTTTGGCATTCCAGGTTTTCTTCTAGTTCCAGTTGTGTTGGGCAAAATTAGTATTAAAGTTAGCTGGAGCATCAAATGTGTCCTGAGTGACATGCTGCTCAAGTCTGTGTTCTTGAGTCAGTAGCAGGGAGTAGACTTCTACTAATAGAAGCTTGTCAACTTTGGATGTAACATTAACAAAGACAGGATCATAGGCATTGCCAAGACCTCCTAGAATGTAGTCCATAAGTTCCTCATCAGTTATTGCATATCCTGCACATTTGAGGGATTCAGCAATGCTCTTCATTTTCATGTAATACTGAATTATACTCATGGAACCCTTTTTGGTTGACTAAATCAAGCCCTTGAGATGTATGAGTCTTGCCTTTGAGTGTAAGGCAAAGAGACTCTCAAGTGTTGTCTACAGATGGAAAGAGCTTGAGCATTCAATAACAGCTCTCAGCATGTCTTCAGACAGTGAAGATAGCAGCCATCCCATTAAGTTTTCGTATTTCATGAGCCACACTTGATAATCTAAATTTTCTACTGTAACAACAGTGTTGTCATTAGCAATGGAGACATTTTTTTTTGTCTCGAGCTTGGTTTGCTTCCATCTACAAACCCCATCAGGCCATTTGCTCTTATGGTGGGCAGCAGTTGTAATTTCCAGAGAAGGTAGTTTGTGTTTGCGAGTTTAATGGGTGCAACAAAGATAAGTGGTGATGATGGCATAGAGTTATTCTACTGAGTGGTTGTGTTTGGGTTTGAGGTTGTGTTTGTTGAACTTAAGGCCATTGCAATGGTTCTGATACCAAGTTGAATAATGAGAGAAAATGTAAAGAGTGAAACTTCTCTATTTTTGTATTGATTCAATGAAACAATATATTTTTTCAACTTGTGTTCATTGTGAACTATCAGATTATATACAAAAACTCAACAGCTATAACTGTACAAATGAGTAGCTGGTGTGGTCTTTGGTTGGTGACTCAGCTTGTACTACTACTATTAACATCCATTTGATCATATTGAGTTGTACCTTCATTGCTCTGATTCAGCCACCTCAATTATGTTATTATCAGTTTGTGCATTGCCAGTATAGCTTCTTTTGCTGTTATTTTCTGCAATGCATTTTGGTTTCTTGCTCTGCAGTCTATAGAGCCACCTTTTGATGCCCTGCAACTTGGTGCTGCTTGTGCCTTGCTTTGCAGTGTCCTTCTACTGGTACATAACGGCTGCTGTAAGGGTTTAGGCTTGAGTCCATGATGCTTGGTTCGATATTCCAACATAGAGAAGTTTATAGTTATAGATAATATTAATTGATTTCACTAGTAAACTTTTTAAGTAGCACAAGAGATTTTGAGATGTATATTATGGATATACATAACCACCTACAACGGTCAGAAGTGCGTTGTGTGTGGCGGTTGATTTATATTAGTATAATAAAAAGAAAAAGAAGAGTAAAATTACGTAATTAAGTTGTTATTTGTAATTGTAGGTCCTAGCTGTGAGCTTTAATTTTTTTCAAAAGAATTTCAAATAAATAAAAGGAAAAATGTTATTTGGTTCTTGATTTTATGAATATATATCAATTTAGTCCTTATTTTTTTAATATATACTATATTAATCTTTGTAAGAATGAAAATAGTAGATGTTCAAGAACAAAAATGATAATACAAAACTACCAAAAATATTTTTACAAAAATTAACATGATATATATATATATATTAAAAAGGTAATGACTAAATCTATAAAATCAAAAATTAAAATGACATTTTTCCTAAATAAAACTTCAACAAACACCAAGCTAGCTCCCATATACAAAGATGATTATTGTTACTTCAACCTTTACACATGTCAAGTAGGTTCATTCAAGGATTCATGGAATCTTAATTACTACTACTGAGTTTAGACTTTGTTTAACATATGTTGAAGCTTTAATTGTTAACTTTAATAAAGGTTAATCAAGCAGCTTTAGAAAGTGAATGGCTCCATGTTTGTCCATAGAATCTTTTAATGTTTGTATATCCCCTCATATCCTTATAAGATAGATTAAAAGTCATGATCAAACAGGTAATTTCTTGTTTGTTTAGTAGAAAAGCCAGCTAAATTTCTATGTATTGTCGTGGGCTTCATTGATAGCATCTCATATAGTGTTAAGCAAAGGCTATAGTTGTAGCATAACTTTACTTAATCTCGTGGGTTTTAGATGTTGGCATGATCTAGCTACAAATATACAAACAATTCTTTGGAAAAGGAACCACAAACTCAAACCCCATATTATCTAACTTTAGATTACACAAAATCTTTTAAACTATTTTCTTTTTTGGATATCTTTTAAGCATATGTTGGGAACATAATAACCCCACCAAGAAATTTTTTAAAGACCCTTGGTGTATTCTTTTTTTAAGTTTCATAAATTGTTTTCCTGCCTTGCCATCATTTGGTGGGATAAAATGTAAGCTTCCACCTAAGCTCAAAGTAAAAGCAAAGAGGGAAAAAAAATGTTAACTATATTCCTCCACCCATGTCAAAGTTAGGAACAAGATGTACTTTAAAGAGAAAAGCTAAAAAAACTTTGATGATGCCCTTGTCGGCCACGATTTCACCATCTAAAAGAAACCCTTTTGTTATATCAATTGAAAATTGTTTTTGGATCACTCAAAGGAAAACACAATATATATATTTGTTTATGTATATTGCAAGATGCTCTTGTATATGTTTACAATATCTTGAGATCACATGGTGAACCAACATTAAGCACAATTATATACTTCTTCCTTATTACAAAAAAAAAAAAAATTGACTATGAAAAGTTGTTTGCATACATATGCAATTTCTTAAAATTTACAAGAATTTAGATTATGAGGGATCTAATTAATCAACAATTTCTAGCTTCTTTTGTTTTCTTCAGTCGATTAATTTATCAGAAACATATGTTTTTCTTTTTAAAAAAAAAATTCTTTATGGTTGCTTCCTCTAGGTTGATGTTTGATCAACTTCAAGAGCACTCATAATTAAACACACGTACGCAAGAGCAAGCACATACTTATGAATTTGCTTGACCCATGTCCTTTGGTAGTGAAGAAGTGTTGCCAATACACTCATAGTTCAATTACATAAAGAGATTATTATTGTATAATAACTTGTTTGGATCATTTGGAGGCTCCCTTCAATAATGGTTAAAGTGGGCAACACGCATTTGACTTTACTCTTTTTTTTTTCCTTTTAAATCTTTTTCTGCTGAATATGGGTACATTATTTTTATGACCCACCATACATAAATCCATTTATGTGTTCTAATTTGCAAGAAATTAAAAAAGAGCTACTATCAACCATTTGGCTGCTTTATTATCATAAAATTATGATATACATATGTTTATATCTTAAGAGTTATTTTGGTATAGTTGTTGTTTTCGTAGGCATTACAAAACTGCTGATGCCACACCTCATAGAGGGTTGAAAAAGCTGAAGAATTTTTTTTTTTGAACTTAAAAAGCTGAAGAATTTTGCTTTTTCATTTTTGAATTTGATCTTTTTCTTTTGCATTTGAATAGTATAATGATAATTGTGGACATCGATGACACGATGAATTCAACTATAATATCATTTCAACGATCACAACGGAAGCAAGTGGCTTGTAATGGAAATTATGAGCTCAAATGTGCTCGTGTAATCGTAGGCATTGTCATTTTCATGAACAAGGTTATAATTGACAATAGATTATTCTTCATTTAACAGAAGAATTTCCTAGAAAGAGGGCAATGTTTGAGATCTTTCTTTAAAGAAAATATAATGTTAAAAAGAAGGATATTGCAGTATTTATTAAAAAATAATAATAAAACTGTAAAATCACAGAAGAGTTGCTAACAATTTCCTGTAAGAGAACTATTATGAAAGAGAAATTATAGGTAATATTAATTAGTCAAATGAAGTTGGCGTTTAATTGCTCCTTTTGTTTGCATATGAATGTAAATTGTCAAGCTCAGTTATTCATTTTGCAAAGCAAGATTAGCCTTTGTTTGTTTAATTTAGGAAAAAGATATATGACCCTGTTGTTTTAAGCATTACCTATTTTTCCCTCTTAAATATTTTATATTACTCAAAAACTTACTGTTGTTACAAAAATTTTGTTAACTCTTAACATTAATTATCTTTTTATTAATTTAAAGTGATAACATTATTTTATTTTACTATTTTTCTTAAATTATTATGTTATAATGGAAGGATGAATATTTTGGTCATTTTAATTTTATTTTATATTTAAAAATTTTATTCATTAATTATTTTTTAAATACATTCATATTTAATACTTTTAAAAAAGAATAAATATATTATGGCTTTATTATTTTTATTATTTTCTAGTAATTTTGTTTTAAACATATTAAACAACTATAACATGTTCAATTCATTCTAATGAACATTAAGTATTAATGTATTAGAAAATATAAATATGTTATTTTTTTAAAAATTATTATAGTATTTTATTTATTTTTATTATTTTTTATAATAATAAATCATAATGTATTTGTTATTTCTAATGAGCATCAAATACTAATGTATTAAAAAATATTAAAATTTTAAAATATAAAATAAAATAACTAAAATGTTAATCTTTCCATTAATCTTATAATTTTGTTATGTTAGTATTATTTTAATCTTATAAAATCTCTACAAAAAAAAAGAAGAAGTAAAAGGATGATGACAGTAATAATATCATCAATGTAATGGCAAATTAGTAAAAAGATAATAATTATTTTTTGACTTTTTGTAACAACGAGTTTTTGGATAATATAAAATATCAGGGGCAAGTGAGTAATGCTTAAAACGGAAGGAAAGTAATTGATCATGACTCTTTAATTTATATAGAGACATAAATTGTACACAAAAATATGTTTTATACAGCAAAACTGTTGTTGCTACTCATGTTGTAGTAGAGGATATCGTGATCAATTATAACTCTCCTAATTTAAGCATTATTTACTTACTCTCATGATGTTTCATATTACCAAGAAATCTCAAATATTACAAAAATTATGTTAAATCTTATTTTTTATTATCATTTTACTAGTTTGTCTTTATATTACTGACATCATTGCTGTCATTATCTTTTTAATTTTTTTGGTTAAAAATTAATAATATATTTTTAAAAAAATAATACTAAACTAACAAAAATTCAATGCTCACTATAAATAATAAATACCTTATGGTTATTATTATAAAAATACAAAAAATAACTAAAATACTATATAATAAAACCATAATGTATTTATGTTATAGTGGAAGGAAGAACATTCAAGTTATTTTATATTTATATTTTTATTAATATTTAATATTTTTTAATAATTTAATATATAATATTTTTAAACAAAATTATTAAAAAAATGAAAAATATTACATGATGTTTCATATTACCAAGAAATCTCAAATATTACAAAAATTCTGTTAAATCTAATTTTTTATTATCTTTTTACAAGTTTGTCCTTATATTAATGACATCATTGCTGGCATTATCTTTTTAACTTTTTTGGTTAGAAATTAATAATATAGTTTTTTAAAAAATAATACTAAAATAACAAAAATTCAATGCTCACTATAAATGATAAATACCTTATGGTTATTATTATAAAAATACAAAAAATAACTAAAATACTATAATAATAAAAACCATAATGCATTTATGTTATGGTGGAAGGATGAACATTCAAGTTATTTTATATTTTATATTTTTATTAATATTTTATATTTTTTAATAATTTAATATATAATATTTTTAAACAAAATTACTAACAAAATAAAAAACAAAAAACTATAATATATTTATTCTTTCTTAGAAATATTAAATATTAATGTATCTTTAAAAAATTAATTAATGAATAAAATTTTAAAATATAAAACAAAAGAAAAAAATAAAAATAAAAGAGTTAAAATATTCGTCCTTCCATCATAACATAATATGTTATGATGAAAGGATGAATAAATATGTTATAGTTTTTATTAATTTTTTTAAAAAATACAATATTAATTTATAAGAAAAGTGAAAGAATGATGTCATTAATGTAAGGGCAAATTAGTAAAAAAAAATAAGAATTAAGATTTAACAGAATTTATGTAACAGCGCCAAGTCTTTACCTGGCTGCGCAAGGGCGCTGACCCCTGGGAAAAGTGGCACCATGGTGCCAATAAGTTTGGGCCATAACACCAATGCGAGATAAGTGACTTTAGTCTCCAATTTTATTTTTCAACTAAGATTTGAGTTTTTATCCCTATACAACTCGACTTAAGGTTTGTTGAGGACATGATGAGTACTATATAAGCCTTATTTTAGGCTTGAGAAAGAACACACAACATTACAACTATAAATCACAATTGAGATTATAATTGTTTGTAGTTCTCTTTAGCTTTGAGAGAGAGAGAGAGAGTTCTTTGTGAGATTTTATTATCTCTATAAAAAAAATCTTTTTGAGTGCTTGTTGATTCATTAATAAGAAGCAAGGATCTTGATCTGCCATGCACGTAGGTAATTTTTTGAACTATGTAAATGATAAGTTATCACAATAAAAAGAGAAACAAATCAAAAGACTCCAATAAGAACGGCAACTATCAAAAGGAATTGGAAACAATTCAAAGAGTTTGCAATAATTCAAAATCTTAAGAACCTAAAAGGAAAAGACTCAAAGAAGTCAATATTTGATTAGAACTCCTAATCTTACATTGCTCTAGCCAACTATATCCTAGCTACTCCAAACGACTAGATTTCTCTAAATAAGAAATGTGTCTAAGTTGTACTTAAATGTCATTATAAACTTTCAAATAATGGCTAAATAACCATGTACATATTAAGCACAAATCGTGTAAATCATTCAAGGCTATTTGATACAAAGTATAACTCTATTATCTTCATTTCTTCTTTAAGGTATCAGAGCCTAATGGCCTCATCTTCTCAAAATTCCTCAACCATTGAAACACGGCAAGAACCTAAACTAACCATTCAATCATTTCACCAATGCACAAGCTTTATTTCTCTCAAACTCTCATCCAACAATTATCTTGCTTGGCGATCACAAACATATCCTCTTATTGAAAGCCTAGACTTGGAACATCACATTGATGATGTTGAAGTCTCACCACAGAACGTGTTCCAGGAAGAGAAAGAAGTCATCAATCCAGATTTTTTGCAATGAAAAAACAATGACAAGTTGTTGATGACTTGGCTGAGAGGAATTATGCTTGAAGACATATTAAGCTTTATTGTTGATGGACAAACGACTAGAGAAGTTTGGCTCTCAATTGAAGAGCAAATGCTTCCTACATCTAAGAAGCATGAGATATGGTTAAAGGACAGCCTCTTCTCTCTCAAGAAAGGATCATCAACACTTGAGGATTTTTTAAAGAAATTCAAAGGGATTTGTGACAACTTAGCAGTAATCGAAAAGGTTGTGTCTGATGAAGACAAGATGTTTCAAATTGCCAGAGCACATGGAACAAGATATACTAACTTTAAAACAGCCATGCTTACCAAGCCACCTTTACCAACACTGAAACAGTTCATCATTACCCTTCAAAATTATGAATAAACAATCATGGCACACAAGAAGGAGTATAAACCTGATGCTGATCCAAATTAAGCCTTTTACTCCCAAAGAGGTCGTGGAAACACTCAAAGAGGACGTGGCAGAGGAAATTATCAAGGACATTACCAAAACATTAAAGCAAGAAACAACTATCAATATGGCAACCATCAAGGACACTATCACTACCAAGCTAATGAAGGAAGAAATAACAACAACAACAACAATTCTCGCACTCCATCAATAAATAACAACAACAATAAAATTGAAGAAGACTCTCAAAATGTCAACGCAGTTTGTCAAATTTGTAGAAGGCGAAAACACACTGCCATTGACTACAATGACAACACTGACCAACAATTCTATGCAGACACAGGAGCAACCTCACACATGACCAACAATTCAGGTAAACTCGATTCAATACAACCTTACAAAGGATGTGATAAAATATTCGTTGGTAATGGACATGGGTTAAGTATCTCTCATATTGGAAATAAATTGTTAAAAACATCTCATGGAAACTTAAAATTAAATAATGTTTTCGTTGTTCCAAAGTTAAAGAAAAACCTTTTATCAATTACTCAATTGACAGATGATTCTAAATGTACTTTCATTTTTAACTCTAATGGTTTTATTGTCAAGAACAAGGAGAATCAGGTACTCGCAAGGAGAACTAGACGTGGCAATCGTTACACATTAGAAGAAGAAAAGAAAGCAATGTTCACTGCAATAAAAGGAATTGGTTCTGACATATGGCACAAACGGCTTGGACATCCAAATCCAAACATTTTACATAAACTAAAAATGGATGGACTAAAAATCCTACTATTTGTGTCTTTTGTCAGTTGGGAAAAAGCTGTAAATTACCTTTTAGTTCATCAAATAAAAAGTCAGAATTTCCTTTAGAAAGGATCTATTGTGATTTATGGGGACCTGCCCCAATACTTTCCTCTCAAAATTTTTGATTTTATGCTTTATTTATAGATGACCATACAAGATTTATTTGGTTATTTCCTCTAAAATGAAAAGCTGAATTTTTTGATACATTTCTTCGATTCCAACAACAGGTTAAAAATCAACTTGATAGGAAGATAAAGATCTTTCAATCTGATGGAGGAGGAAAATTCTCATCCAATGCCTTTATTCATCATCTTCAACTATGTGGAATTAAAAGACAAATTTCATGTCCTTACACACTGGAACAAAATGGCGTCTCTGAAAGAAAGCAGCACCATCTAACAGAGGCAGCCTTAACAATGATGTTCCATGCTTTCCTACTATTGAAACTGTGGGTCGAAGCTTTTTTAGCTGCTGTCTGTCTCATTAATAGAATGCCTTTAACCACCCTCAACATGATAAGCCCATATAAAAAACTCTTCAAAAAAGTACCTGATTACAGTGGTCTAAAAATTATTAGTTGTCGATGTTTTCCATACTTACGTGACTAAACCAAAACCAACTTTGATAAGAAAACTTATCCCTGTGTTTTTGTTGGATATAGCCCATCACACAAAGGATATCGTTGTCTAAATCCTGAAACTAATAATATATATATATATATATATATATATATCCAGACATGTAGTATTTGATGAGAATGTCTTTTCATTTTCTAACAAAAAATCTACTTCCTTGCAGGATGAGTATACTTTGATAACATTTCCACATCTTGATGAGTGGATTGCTCCCTCAAAATATTCAGACAGTGACAACATTACTCTTTCACATAATTCGTACCATGATAGCTACAAAGTGAAAACAAATCCTCCTCACTTGGTTCTACTACCATATTTGGGAAATTACAACAGATTTACTTTTTCAACTCATTCAAACTCCAAAAATCTAACGACAATGTTATATTAGAGATTGAAGGGGATTCAACGTCATCAGTGTTCTGCATATTATTGCCCTGAAAAAAAGAAGGAGAATGCCTCTTTTAATTTTACCATCTTTAGAAAACCAACTTGACTCAAACATTATAAAGACTCATCCCTCAGTAACACTTCCATCAGAATCACCATAAAATACCAATCCAACTACTGCACCATCTCCTAACTATCCTGATATATCAAACAACCTTGTGATTGAAATACCTATGGCTACATCAACATTTCAACCACCAACATCCATCCTATGATTACTAGGAATAAATCTAAAGGGAATTAATGACTAGTACTTCAAATTACTTCCATTACTACTCTCACTCCCAAAACTTTAAAACAGCCTTTAAAGACCCATGTTGGGTAACAGACATGAAAGAGAAATTACAAGCCTTACACCAAAACCAAACCTGGACCCTTGTCCCTCGACTGACCAACCAACACAAACATTTTGGCTCAAAATGGGTTTATCGTATTAAATACAAAGAAGATGGTAGCATTGACAGATTTAAAGCTCGACTTGTAGCAAATGGGTTCACCCAAGTTCCTGGCCTTGACTACAAAGAAACATTCAGCCCTATCATCAAACATACCATTGTGCGATTGGTGATTGCTCTTGCCACCCAACTTAACTGAACCATGAAGCAATTGGATGTGAGCAATGCATTCCTTCACGGTCACATTACAGAAACTATATTTATAGAACAACCCCCAGGTTTTATTAACTCTACTCAGCCTTCACATGTTTGCAAGTTACACAAGTCTCTTTATGGGCTTAAACAAGCTCCTCGAGCATGGTTTGAATGTCTCAATACCGCTCTTCTTAAAATTGGCTTCATAAAGGAAAGTAGATAATCATTTATTTATTTTTCATTCTGCCTCTATACCAATTTTAATTCTTATTTATGTTGATGATGTGATCATAACAGGAAATCATGAGCCCACTATTCAATCTATCATCAACACTCTTAACCATCAATTTGCATTAAAAGATCTTGGTACCCTTAATTATTTCTTAGGTATTGAAATCAAGCATTTTAATAATGGTCTTTTTCTCTCACAGACAAAATACACCAAAGACTTGCTCATCAAAATAAAGATGCTACATAGCTTCTCGATTACCATTCCATGTGTTGTCAAACCCGTACAACAACCTGATGACAATAAGCTTGTTAATGCAACTGAATTTTAGCACATTGTCAGTAGCCTACAATACCTCACCTTTACCAAACTAGACATCGCACACACTGTCAACAAGGCTTGCCAAAACTTTCAAGCACCAACCAAAGCAGATTTCAAAGCTGTAAAATGAATACTGTGGTATCTTAAAGAAACCCTTGACTTTGGTATTTGCTTTATGGCTCAAAGCTCCCTCACTCTATATGGCTTTGCTGACTCGAATTGGGCTGGGTGTTCACAAACAAGAAGAAGCACAACTGGCTATTGCATCTATCTTGGCGCAAATTGCATATCTTAAAGTTATAAGAAATAACCCACCGTCTCTCAATCCAGTGCTGAAGCAGAGTATCGTTCGCTAGCCTCCACTTCAGCTAAACTTAATTGGATTACATATCTCCTCAAATATATCGAAATACCTCTCACCAGCACACCTATCCTTGTTTGTGACAACAAAAGTGCAATACAAATATGCAAATGCACACACGAAACACATCAAAATTAACTACCACTTTGTTCGTGAGAAGGTCTCTCAAAGACTGTTAAAAACTTGATATACCCATTCCTCTCAACAGACAGCTGACATCTTTACAAAACCACTTGCCAATGATTTATTTTTCTAATTTCGGACTAAGCTTGGCCTCACTTTAGTTGCGATCCCAAGCTTGAGGGGGGGTGATAAGTTATCACAACAAAAAGAATAACAAATCAAACGACTCCAATAAGAAAAGCAACTATCAAAAGGCATTGAAAATAATTCAAAGAGTTTGAAAACAATTCAAAATCTTAAGAACCTAAAAGGAAAGGAATCAAAGAAGTCAATATTTGATTAGAACCCCCCATCTTACATTGCTCTAGCCAACTGTATCCTGGCTACTCCAAATGGCTAGATTTCTCTAAATAGGAAATGTGTTTAAGTTGTACTTAAATGTCATTATAAACTTCCAAAATAATGGCTAAATAACCATGTATATATGAAGCACAAACCATGTAAATCATTCAAGGCTATTTGATACAAAGTACAACTTTATTGTCTTCATTTATTCTTTAGTAAATACTTGTGTTGTTTTCTTCAATATTTTCTTACTCTTATTGCTTTTGCTTGTTTACTGTATTATTATACTTGTGTATGGGAAGTATTTTTGCCAAAAAACTAGTATCAAAGCCAGCTTCAGCAATCATGGCTGCACCTAAGTATGAAGTAGAGAAATTTAATGGTAAGAATAACTTTAATCTATGAAAGGTTAAAGTGATGGTGTTACTGGTGAGTCAAAGGTTAGACTCGGTATTAGAGGAGACTGCAGCTTTATTTAGCAAAGAAGAGAAGCTAAGGTTATCTAAATCTGAAGCAGCTAAAAAAGATAATAAAGAAAATGCTTAAAGTATAATCGTTCTATCCTTGAGCAATGAGGTATTGAGGGAGGTTAGTAGTGAGAAGACAACTCTTAGTCTTTGTAAGAGGTTAGATGATTTTTATATGATAAAGTTATTAGCCAACCAATCACATATAAAGAAGAAACTGTATCAGTTGTTCTTGTCAGAGGAAAAGTCGATTAAAGATCATATAGATGCCTTCAACAAGATCATAATCGATTTAGAGACTATCGATGTGAAGATACAAAATGAATACAAGGCAATCATTTTGTTGAGTTTCATCCCCCATAATTATGTGAACTTTGTTGATACGTTACTCTATGGCAAAGAGAGTTTAGCCATGAAGGATGTAAAATCATCGTTAAATTCAAAGAAATTGGCTAAAAAGATAGAGGTTAATATAAAAAGACTATCTATAAGAGGACCAGCTATATATAGAGAAGAAAAGTCAAAGAAGAGCTCAAGATTGAAGTCCAAGGGTAATCCTGGGAAGTGTTATTGCTGCAAGAAAGAGAGACAGTTTATAAATGATTGTTTTGAGGAGAAAACAAAGGACAAAAAGAAAGAGGTGATGTCTCTTTAGCTTATGAGGATAGCTTTGATAACCTAGCAACTCTTGTAGCTTCTTATGGTAAGAACTATAATTAGTGGGCTCTAGATTCTTATTGTACATTCCATATGTGCCCAAATAAATCATTGTTTACTAATTTTCAGTCCATTAATTTTGATAAAGTGTTAATGAGTATTGACATGGCTTGTTAAGTGAAGGAAATTTGTAGTGTTAGACTTAAGTTAAATGATGGAAGAGTGAGAGAGTTATTAAAAGTTAGGTATATTCTCGACCTCAAGTGGAATTGATCTCACTGGGTATGTTAGACCAAAATGGGGTGTTTCTATCAGAATAGAAAAAAGGATTCTTAAAATGTTAAAAGATTCCATGGTTGTGATGAGAGGTGATAGATACAAAGTTGTATATATGATGAAAGGATAGGCAGTGAGTGATTATGCATCATTCTCTGTTGATGTTGAAAATATGCAAACCAAATTGTGGCATCTAAGATTAGCTCACCTTGGTGAAAAGAACCTAAAGAAGTTATTGTTGGTGTCGGGATTAATACATGTGGGTGTATGCATGTATTATTGTGCCTATTGCCTAAATATGTATCATATACGAATTTAAACACGGCAGAAGCATAAATTATGCAATAAACACAATAAATAAATATATTAATCGCATTAATATATAAGTAAGGGTTGAGAACTCACCTCAACATGTAACGTTATACATGTATTTTTTTGGAGTCTACATAGAGACCAACTCGGGAGTAGTTCTAGTCACTAATACGGTGGGCTTAGTGAGCTAGAATAGTAGCCCTATATGCAGCACTGGGTTTAACTCTTAAACCCCAAAATAGTTGGGTGTGTTTTCATCATTTTCTCCAAAAAGATAAGAAATGGAGAGTTTGAAGCAATTCACAATTGCTTCAATTGGAGGCATAGAGAAAAATGAAAGAGTTTCATTTTTCCTTTCCTTTTCTTCTTCTCTTCTTTCTTTTCTCCATTTCTTCTTTCTCTTTCTGGGCAATTGCCCAAAACACACCAAAAACATAATTCACAATCTCTTTCTCATTATATATATCTAATATATATAATAAAATAATATATTATATAATAATATAAATGGGTGCTAACTATTTGGCACCTAAAATAAAATATTATTATATATAAAATATCATATAATATAATATTATATAATATGATATAATAATATATAATATAATAAAATAATATAATATAAAAATATATTATATAATATAATAAGAGAGATATTTTGATTATTTAATAATTAAATAATTAAAGTATAAAATAACCATTTTGCCCCTACTGAATAGTTACCAAGTCTACCCCTTAGTGGGTCCCACCAAACTCGCACTTGGGTAAACTCAACCGAGAGTCCACAATGTGCCATGTCTCATTATACAATTAGTAAATAATAATTATTAACTAATTATTGTATTTAACACTTAAATATAGATATATACGTATTCCTGTGGTATTATTGAATATTGCTAGATTAAACAATTTAATCCGGCACGCTGCCCCAGTACACAACGAGTACACTCCATATCGCGAGACTCTCTAGGTCCACGCTCGATTCGTCAAATGAAACTATTCTATGAGTCCATGAGCAATGCCCCACGCACACGACACGGATATACAAATCAACGCATTGAACCATACAAGCTGAGGTTATAACGCATACGTATAGTCCTTCCGTCATGATATCCTGGGTGTACGGGGATATAGATTATTACCGTCAAATCTTCTAGTGCTCATCCATGTCTTATCTCCAGACTTGTATCTCACAGAATAATATGTGCAAACTCCTTCGCTATATTGTTCTACCCTGGTGAAACTCTTTCCCAAGATTGATGCATGTGGCCACAAGACTTTCTGAGATACAGTCTTGAAGCATCTGGATATCGAACTCCCTATATGAGCTGACGGATCCTGATCTGTACACACCGGACTCCATAAGCATCAGATTATACCCAGCGACACCCAGTGGTCACACCATGAAAAGTCTGTGATATGCGTGGAACCAGAGTATGATGGATCACTTATAAGCCCACCGTGGAACTCAGGTCAAAGGACCACGTATATTACTCAACTTGAGAGGACCCTTCGTTGACGGCTTATATAGGATGTCAATCGGAGGCCCTCGTGAGTTTGTCCCATATCTAGTCCTAACTGAATACCCATATGTCAATATGAGCTCCAAGTTCACAGTCGGCTAGGAACGACCATCTATACCCTATAGGTACTACATATGCTGATCTATATTAAAAGTTTCCACCGACAAACTCGCATCGGCAGAAATAGATCATTGACAATTGTTCGAGTATATACTTGCGCAACTAGCATTTTCTGGCACCCAATTACAACTCTTGTAACTATGCAGTTACTAGTATATTCCCAGGTCTATGTCCCATTACAGACTAGACTCCAACTCTTGGATATACTGAGTATTATAACCAGCTAACACTTAGCTATGCCAATATTTAGCAATTACTATAGCCCTTATCTAAACTCCTTTAGATCTGATCTGAACTTCTTTAGATCATATAATCTCTATAACGTTACATGCATAGTACTATATATGGGAATGTATTAGCGATTTAATGGAAATGTACACTTGTATAAATACACAAGTATATGTACATTCAGGGATGGTACGTAAGCACCGACCCTAGCAGTTATATGATCAAAAGGCGTTTAGTAAAGATAAGTTCCAGCTATTAGAGTTTTATGATCATTATATGCTTGGGAAAGCACATAGGGTGATGTTTAATACTAGGGAGCACAAAACAAAGAGTACTGATATATGCTACAATGGCTAAGTGCAAGTGCACTCCTTCATATCAAGTAATATAGGAATTGAGTTCAAGTATCATTTCTACGGAGACTATTCTACCTAAATTTAAATCAAGAACTAAAATTATTCATACTTAACTTTTATCCAGAGAAAATGAAAGTGTGAATGATCTGGTTTAACTAAATAAATTGAAATTAAGCTAAAGTACTCAATAAGCAATTTAAAATTTATTTTCACCAATATTAAGATAACCTAGGGTTTCAATTTATCGCTCAATATTTCATTGAACCTACTATTCTTTGTCTAATCCCTCAATGAATCAATTGTTGGCTAGTTATATGACCATCGACATAGGCTTATAATGATATTAGAGTCTAGCCAATAATTGATTCATTGAACCTACTATTCTTTTGTCTAATCCCTCAATGAATCAATTATTGGCTAGACTCCAATATCGTTATAAGCCTCTGTCGATGGTCATATAACTATATTTCATCATAACAATTACCTATACATCTATGGTAATCAAAATAGAATGAAACTCATTACAAATAAGTCTAACAATGTCGTAAATACTATCTAGGTATATTTCTATCCTACATAGAACTCATAACTATTATCCTATGATTATACATTAATCTACCTTAGACTAAACACACAAATTCCTCTGTCAAGTTCATTATGGCTCATAAATCAATCATTAAGTTGGCAAAACATAATGAAAGCATTATGCACAAGATAGATTAAACAATTGCACTTTATTGAGTTCATAAATAAAAGAAATAATAATGTTTAACTATATATTGGGTTCAAAAGTTGAACCCTGGATTAAAAGAATTTAGCTCATGACGAATCTAAGAGTATCAATATAAGAATTAAAAGACATGAAGAATAAATCTATAATAAAAAGAAGAGAGAATAAATTAACACAGATAACTCTTTAAGTTGCTTTTTTTTCTCTTTTTTGCTTTTATATAATCTTGATTTTCAATCTTCAATTCCTTGCTTGATCTCTATTGAATTGTGTTTTTGTTTGCTGTTGAGTTTTCTCTCTTATGTCTTATGTTTTGGCTGCTTAATAAGGTTTTTTTTATAGGCTTTCTTGACTTTATGAGTCATCAATAAGGTGTCCAAATTGTGTTAGGAGACAAAATAAAAAAACTAAAAATTTTCACGTGAAGGCTATGGCCTTAGCTTACTAAGTGTCACAATTATGATATTATATGTAATGCATGTGGCTGAAAGCCACTTTTCTTGCATGAAACTTGGCATGCATATAAGCATGCTGGGATGTTTAAGAAAAGAGAAATTTAGAGGTGGCATATGCTTGCTTGGATGAGGATTTGTGGCATATATATATATATATATATATATATATGTATATATATAAGGTAAAGTAAGTAAAATGTTGATGAAAGGATGTGCTGGGAAAGAGAGAGTCTAACATGTGGAGGCAACTAAATATTTTTTGAATATGTTGGCAGTCAAAATTTTCTATATAAAGGAAGCTGTTTCATTTCCTGTAGGTAAGCCGAGAGATAGAAGAAAAAAAAAAGAAGAAAAAAGAGCCTAGAGAAAATAAGAAAGAAATAGAAAGAAAAATATGACAAGTTTGGGTAATTAGATTTATACCCAGTGTTTTAGTAGGAGGAGTACCAATAGCTAGTAGATCCTAAAATCCAGATTCGATTCAGAATTAGGGCAATTTTGTGAGTAGATAATTATATATATTTTATATATTTTTAATATAGTAATTTATGATTGGATTACATGTTATCCATGCTTTATTATAGGCAATTAAATATTTATGCTATTTAATATATCTAGAAATAGTTTTAGAATTTATTATAGTATAGTTTATGATTACGTTGAATATATAAATATTTATTTCAAAATAATTATGCTTTCATGATATTATATAGTAGTAATTCTTTTTAATCACCATATGTGTACCCTTCCCTTTAGTGTAGTTGCTCTGCGCATATGTTAGACTAGTTTAGTTTTCTTTGCCCGAGCGATGCAGCATTCTGGCGGGTTAGACCAGCTCAGATCCACTACTCTGATTGTGCGTAAGTTACTCCGTTAGGTTAAACTAGATTTTTCCTGGGTACATGTTTGGTGTTTGTTTTCAATATGTATGTATTACATGTTTCCAGAGCTACATTATATATATTTAGCTTCAGAATAAATTTTATGGTAGCTTATGCTTCCAGATTTTTAGATTTTCAGTATTTTGTTATAATGTTTAGTTTTAGCATAGATTGTTATGTAGCTTATGTTTCCAGTACAATTTTATTGATTTTCCAGCAACAGTTTGATCATCATTTTATATTACAGAATTATACGTGTACATTACATCTTATAATATTTATTATTAAGTTATTATTAGAAGTTATTATTTACAATACAATAAAGTATATAATATTTTCATATTATATCCACTCATTGAGCCACAAGCTCACCCCTTTTTTTTTTCCTTTATTTTTTCCAAGTTGTCTTATTAGAGAAGTTGTAGCTGAGTCAGTTTCCTAAACTCAGACCTTAAACTTAGCCTAACATTATTATAGAGTAGATGTAACCTCAATTAGTAATACAATATGAGATACAATGTACACTTAGGTAGCTTGATAGACCCATTTTAGAGTAGTCTATAGATAGACTTGGTCAGATAATTACAGGTACAGTTGTAGTAAAGAGAAAGACATAAGAAACCTAAAATAAGGAACACAATAGAACATTTTCGTAGTTTGGGACAGAGAATTTTTTAAGCACTTCAGAGTTAGTCGATGCAGAGTCATGGCTAACCATAGTGGAATAAATATTTCGTGTTACGAGATATACTGATGATGGAAGGTTTCATTTGCCACATTTTTATTTGAGGGTGGAGCATATCATTAATGGATATCATTTTCCCGTAAACATAAATGAGTAATTAGTTTGGTGATTTTGTTAAAGAGTTTAATGCTAAATTCTTTTCCATGATTTACTAAGACATCCAGGCTAGTAAGTTCTTTGAGCCAGGACATGGATCAATGACAACAGAGGAGAGATAACCCATACAAGATATTCAGATAATCAGTGGTACAATCAGTGCTTTATATTAGCAAAAGGACAGAGATAAAGTTCTTTCTAGAATTTTATATCTTTGTTTATTGAAAGCAATATAGAGAGTCAAAGGCCTCTGGATAGTAGTTACACTAGTTGGGGAACTATTATTGACTGATAGTATATTTCAAGGATGTGTTATCAGAATGGGTGGTATTCAGATGGTAGTAGATTTAATTTATTTTGATATATAAAACATTGACGTTATACTAGGGATAGATTGATTAGCTAATCATTATACTACAGTAAACTATTTTCAGGAAGAAGTAACATTTAGAAGATATGGAAAGCCTGATATTACTTTTTGAGGAGAATGATGAGTTCTTTCATCCTGTATTATATTGACTATGACATTTAGACAGTTGCTCAGAAAACCATGTTCAGCCTATTTGGCATATGTCATTGCTACCAGAGTCAGTGCAAATAAATTAGAGGATATTCTAGTGGTTAGAGATTTTTTTAGATATATTTCTTGAAGACCTTCTAAGTTTGCTATCAGATAGAGAGAGTTATTTTGATATTGATTGGTTTCAGACACAACTCTTATATTCAAAGCATCATACAGAATGAACCACTTAGAGTTAAAATAATTGAAGATTCAGTTACTAGAATTAATAGATAAGGGTTTCATCGGACCAAGTATATTGCTATAGGGAGCACTAATATTGTTTGTTAAAAAGAATGATAGAACCTCGAGGCAAGATATTGATTATCGAGAATTGAATAAAGTCACCATATGCATTAAGTACCCACTCCCTCTTATTAATAATTTATTTGATCCGTTACAGAGTGTAAAAGTATTCTTGAAGATTGATATACGGTTAGGGTATCATTAGTTAAAGAAAAAAGATGCTGATGTGTCCAAGACTACCTTCAGAAATTAATAGTCATTTTAAGTTCTTAATATTATCATTTAGGTTGACTAATGCTCTAATTGCATTTAATGTTCTTATGAATATGGTGTTTTACCCTTATCTAGATCAGTTTATTATAGTATTTGTTGATGACATTTTCATATATTTATACAGAACAAAGGAGCATGCAAAGTATTTAAGAATAGTGTTGCAGACTTTAAGGAATAAACAGTTATATGCTAAATTCAACAAATGTTATTTCTGACAGAGTTACATTTTTTAGTCGTGTGATTTTAGTTGATGAAATTTATATGGATGTGACAAGTTGTGTAACACAAGTGAGAAGTTTTCTCGGTTTAGTAGATTATTACTAGTGGTTTCTTTAAAATTCTCTAAGAATTTTGCACCATTTAAAAAGTTGACCATAAATAATGTAAAGTTTGAATAGACTAATGAATGTGAAGATAGTTTCTAAAAACTCAAGAGGAGATTGACTTCAATTTTTGTTCTTACACTTCGATCTAGCACTAAAGAATTTATAATTTACAATAATGCTTATAGACAGGGATTGAGTTGTATATTGATGCAGTATTGGAAGGTGATGGCTTATGTTCTAGGTAGTTTAAGAAGCATGAATTAAATTATCTAACCTATGATTTAGAATTAGCAACAGTAATGTTTGCCTTGAAAATCTGAGGCATTATTATATAGTGTTACACGTGAGATCTTTATTGATCACAAAAGTTTAAAATATTTGTTTATACTAAAGGACTTGAATTCAAGATAACGTAGATGGTTAGAGTTGATAAAATGTTATGATTGTACTATTGATTATCACCTAAGCAAGGCTAATATGGTGGTAGATGACTCAGTAAGAAGTCTTCTAGCTCTTTAACTCATTTAAGAGTGACTTATCTTTCACTACTTGTTGAATTGAGATTTATGGTGGCTGAATTGTCTATGGATAAGTTTGGATTCTTCTAGCACATTTTCAAGTTAAACCTATGCTGATTAATCAAATTCGAGAGATGCAAGACCAGGATCCAAATTTAGTTAAACTTAATCGAGAAATAAGGGATGAAATGCGAAATGACTTAATGTTGAGAGCTTGTGGGACATTAATTATGGGCAATAAAATTTTTGTTCCAAATAACTCAAAATTAAAGAAGCATATTTTAAAAGACGCTTATAGTTTAGCTTATGCGATGCATCCTGGTAGCATAAAGATGTACCTTACTCAGAGAGAACATTATTGGTGGTAGGGTATAAAAAGAGAGATCGAAGAGTTTTTGTTTCATTACTTGATTCGTTAATAGGTTAAAGCAGAACATCAAAGGCTAATAAGATTTTCTCAGTCGTTTTCAATTCCTGAGTGAAAGTAGGAGCATATTGTTAGGGTCGATGCTTACGTACCATCCCTGAATGTACATATACTTGTGTATTTATACAAGTGTACATTCTCATTAAATCGCTAATACCAATCTATATGGTACCAGGAAATGTAACGTTACAGACATTGTATATCTGAAAGAGTTTGGATTAGATCTAAAAGAGTTTAGATAAGGGCTCATGATTAGCCATGCTGAAAGATATAATTGCTAAATGTTAGCACAGTTAAGTGTTAGTTGGTTATAATACTCAGCAGGTGCAAGAGTTGGAGCCTTGTCTATAATGAGACATAGACCTGAGAATATACTAGTAATTGCATAGTTACAAGCATTGCAATCGGGTGCCAAGAAATGCTAGTTGCGCAAGTATGTTCTCGAAGAATTGTCCCTGATCTATTTTTGCCAATGCGGGTCTATCGGTTGATATCTTTATGTATAGATCAGCATATGTCATACCTATAGGGTATAAATGGTCGTTCCTAGTCGACTATGAGCTTGGAGCTTGTATTGACATATGGGTATTCAGTTAGGACTAGATATGAGACAGACTTACGAGGGCCTCCAATAGACATTCAATGTAAGCCGTCAACAGAGGGTCCTCTCGAGTTGAGTAGTATACGTGGTCATTTGACCTGAGTGCCATGGTGGGCTTGTAAGTGATCCATAATACTTTGGTTCCACGCATGTCATAGACTTTTCATGGTGTGACCGCTAAGTATGGTCCAATATTTATGGAGTCCGGTGCGTACAGATATGGGATCCGTCAGCTCCCATATGGAGTTAGATATCCAGATGCTTCAAGAGTGTATCTCAGAAAGTCTTGTGGCCACAAGCAATCATCCCGGGGAAGAGTTTCGCTTGGGTGGAATAATATGGCAAAGGAGTTTGTGCATATTGTTCAGTGAGATATGAGTCTGGAGATAAGACATGGATGAGCACTAGGGGATTTGATGGTGATAATCTATATCCCCACACATCCAGGATATTATGACGGAAGGACTATACGTATGCGTTGTAACCTCAAATTGCATGGTTCAACGCGCTGATTTGTATATCTATGACGTGTGCATGGGGCATTGCTCACGGACTCATGAAATAGTTCCATTTGACGAATCGGGCGTAGGACCTAGAGAGTCCCGCGATATAAAGTGTACTCGTTATGCATTGGGGCAGCGTACTGGATTAAATTATTTAATCCAGCAATATTCAGCACTACCACGGGAATACGTGTGTGTCAGTATTTAAGTGTTAAATAATCAAATATCTCTCTTTTTATATTATATAATATATTATTATTATTTTTTTTATATTATATATTATATTATATATATAGAAAGGAAAAGAAAGAAAGAAAGAGAGATTTGGTGTGTGAGGCCGAAGAGGAAAAAAAGAAGAAAAAAAAGAGGTAAAGAAAAAAAAAAGAAAAAAAAGGGAAAAATAAAATTATTTCATTTTTTTCTATGCTTTCAAATGAAGCAATACTAGATTGCTTCAAACTATCAATTTCTTATCCTTTTAGAGAAAAGGATATAAAATCATACACTGGCCATTTTAGGGATTAAAAGTTAATCTAGGATTGAATATCGGGCTGCTGTTCTAGCTCACCAAGCCCACCGTGTTGGTGACTAGAACTGCATATGAGTTGATCTCCATGCGGACTTCAAGAATAACACGTGTATAACATTACACGTTGTGGTGAGTTCTCTAACCGTTTTTAATATATTAATGTGATTAATATATTTATTTATTGTGTTGCAAAATTTACACATTTCTGCTGCGTTAGGCAATAGACATAATTGCACATGCATACACCTACTCGTGCCTTAGATCCGCCAACATATATCACCATAGATTTTGTTGTTGGATTTTCACACACTCGGAGTTATCATGATGGTATTTTGGTAATTGTTGATCAACTCACAAAGTATACTTATTTCCTACCTTATAAAGTTTTATATTTATTAGAGAAGTTGGCTCATTTTTATACGAGTAAGATTGTATAGTTACACGAGCTCCAATGTGTATTGTATGAGATAGAGATTATCGATTCACTTCTAAAGCTTACAGAAAGCCTTGGGCACTAAGTTAAACTTTAGCAGATTTTCATCCTCAAATAGATGGGCAATCATAAAGAACCATACAGATATAGAGGACATGCTCATAGCCTATGTGTTACAGTTTAAGGGTAACTAGGATGATTATTTATCATTGATGGAGTTTGCATATAATAATATTTATCACTCTAGCATTCAGATGATGCTGTACGAGGTTCTATACGGATGAAAATGCAGAATTCTAATCTGTTGGGATGAAGTTAGAGAAAGAAAATTATTGGATTCTTGAGATTATCTAGGCCATTAATGAGAAAATCAGTATTATCAGAGATAGACTTAAGGCAGCTCAAGACAGACAAAAGAGTTACGCAGATAAATGTTGTAGACAACTTGAGTTTCTTATGGATCTCACTATAAAAGGGGGTACTTCATTTTGGAAAACAAGTTGAGTCCTTGATATATTGGGCCATATGAGATTATAGAGAGGATTGATATGGTTGCTTACCACTTAGCATTATTGCTGAGTTGTCACATATTCATGATGTGCTTCATGTTTCCATGTTGCGAAAGTATGTACCTGACCCTTCTCATATTCTAGATACTTAGCCAGTTCAGTTGAGAGCAGACTTGACCTATGACAAGGAGCCTACTCAGATAGTGGACTGTCGCCAACAAGTATCTTGTAATAAGACTATTTCATTGGCTAAAGTGTAATATCTAATCTTTATTAGTAGTATTAGCGCTTAGAATTCGGTATAGAGTAATGAAAACACCGTAAGGTTACTCGATTTTAATCCTATTAGAAAATTTTTTTTATGGTGTGCGAGAGAGATATTAGACCTAATTTGGTAATTCACATACGGTCGAAGCATCGGACAACCTTAGAATATTTTTGAAAATTTTCTCTATTGGCTTGGAAAAGGAAATTCTAATTTACTACATGAATTTCTATTTAAGGGTTATGTATGAAACAAGCTTTTGTTGAGAAACACAATTCATATATTAGAGAATGAACCAATTGGTAACAATCTCATGAATTACCAAGTTAAAAATTCTAGTTAGTTCATTGGACTATTCTAACTAGATAGTTATAAAGAAATCAATTACATACTTAGTTTCCAACTAATGGCAATTTAGAAATTTTGAGTTAGTTGAAGGGAAAATTGGTCTTTTGAGGGAGAACTATATATATGGTAAAAGTGTGTAGATTTTTCAAGAGAGTAAAAGTATAACATTTAGAGCAAAAGAGAGAGTCAAATTCGTGCAAGTGAGGGAGGGGTTGCTACAGTGACATTTCAAGTTTTTTTTTCCATGTTTAATCAAGCTATAAGAAGGTCAAGTATAAGTTTCTAAGCTCAATTGACGACTCCATTAGTGAAAATCCAAGAAAAAGAGGTAAAAAATGCATTGTTTTGTGAGATTTATAAGTAAACTTTCAAGATGACTTCAATTGATGTTCTTGTGTGTATTCTTGGTTTAGATTGAGTTGAATTCTAGTGTGGAGCTTGAAAGAGTCATCAAGTTGAAGAAATTGGCAAGGTAAGAATTAGGGTTTTGGGTGATTTGAATATAGAGACTTGATTTTGATGTAATTGGAACAAGAAATTGAGAAAAGAAATGTGTTGGAACCTAGGGTGAAATTCTGTCACTTTAGGGAAGTTGGGGATTGAGTTGTGTTTTGGTTGAATTGTGGTGTATAAATGGTGCCTTATGTATATTGAATGTATATGGTTGATGAAAAAATAAAAAATGAAGAAAATGAGACATAATTGTCCACTTTGGAAAGGTAAAGGGCAATTATATCCAACCAAGTTATAAGGCATTTAATAATTTTCAGGGAGTTAAATGGTGAGTTAGATTAGATTAAATGACTCCGTAAATGAACATCAAAAAGTAGTATCCATCCGAGCTTTATATGCCGATTAGGGCGTTTAGTAGTTAAATAAGATTCTAGTGTTTGAATTAGTTCTAAATGTCGTTTATGGCGCGTAGGTAAAGAAAATCGAGAGCAGTAATGAGAGTAGAAAACCGGAGCAAACACTAGAATAAAACCGCTGCGTGAGTATAGAGCTTTAGGGTTACCATTGGTGCAATTTAGAAAAAAAAATAGCCGAGTGAGGACTTTACTAGTTTTCAATCTACTGATAGCATTTTATGCATTTATATGCATATGGTATTTATTATGTTGTACAGATTTTGGATATTGTTTTCCAAAGATGTAAATAAAATCCGCTCGGCAAGATTTCATCGGCATATAATGTTAGAAACCGTTTTACAGCTTTATATCAGTTTTAGAAGCATGATTTATGCATGTCTGTTAGAATTTACTATTTACGCATAATGTTATTGATAAGAGCAAAATTGTCATATATTTTCTCATGTTTTTATTATTGATATTTTATGATTTTATGAGAATAGATGGCTATTTATGTGCATTATTGTTATTTATAGGGACTTGAACGAAATTTAAAAAAAGAATGCAAAAGGAGCAAAAATAGGGACTAAAATGCAAAGTTTTCAAAATATGAGTCCAGCGCCCCCGCGCCACAACTATTGTCGCCCCAGCGCTAGAACAGTGATCGAAATAAGAAATACGGCCTGTTGAAGTCGCATTTGGCGCCCCAACGCCAGCCAGTCACCGCCTCAGCGACAAGACAGCGCCCCAGCGCTATCATCCCACTACTCCAGCGGTGAAGGCTTTTTCACGCAGCGCCCCAGCGACAACTTCATAGCGCGCCAGCGGTAGTGCGAGTCCTAGTCCGACGAGAATTGAGATTTGCAAGCTCATATCAATCCCTATATAAAGCCACTCGTTCCCAGCCTTTAAAAAAAGAATCCAAGACGACCCAAGAGCACCAAGAATACAGAGCACGAGTTTTGGAGAGCAATAGGAGCTTAATTGAAGCAACTTTAGAGAGAGATACAAGACGTTCTTCGGCATCAAGAGTTCCTAGGCAGCGTAATTAAGAGCAATTCGACGTCTACATCGGTTTGCGATTGATTGTATCATGATTTATAATTATTTTTACTGCTGTTCTCTTGTAGCCATGAGCTAACTTATTTTCTAGGGTTAATATTTGAACTCAATATGTGCGCTTAAATTGCTATATCTTTTAGTATTTAATAAACTTAGTTCCTTATTATTTAAATTACTTGTGTTTAATGCTTCAATATATCTGGCCAATATATGGTGAATGAGTTGATAATATTATTGATAAACTCGGAAGAGGAATCATAATATTTAGACCTAGGTAATTTGATGCATGATTGTAGAGTAACAGTCAATGTTGCATATGCAAGCTTCAATTTAGGATAGGAATATACCTAATTGGCATGTATGATCAATAAGACCTAATCTTAATGAATCTTAATTTATTACAAGTACCATAAGAATATAGGTATTTGGTAAACTAAGATATACTTGCATGACCATGGAAGAGGCTTGTGAATACATTAGTGTCTTGATCAATAATAAAGACTAAGTGAGTTGAATATTAGAGGATTAATCATTAGAAGCATATTGAGGGATAATATTAATCCTAGGTTTTCTCTACATTGCTATCTTCTTATTCTCTTTGCATTGTGTTTTTATTTTTATATTTTCTACATTCATTCTTAGGTTTTTATTTATTTGAATAATTATTAGAAAGATATAATTTTAATAATTGGTTAAAAAGAAAAAATTATCCCTGTGGGTTCGACATCCGACTTATTTAGTCTCTTTATTACTTGCATACGATAGTGTATACTTGCACTTAATTTTATGATATAGAAATATCGCATCAGTTATTTTATTCGAAATCTTAAATACACTCACTGAGCTCCTTTAGCTCACTCGTTTTGTGTTTTATATTTTCTAAACCCCTTTCCCAGGTGCAGGTCTCGATACGCCAGTTGTTGATTCTCCTATTGTTGATTAGTGGGCAATATCTGAAGATCGTTTTTTTCATGTAAATGTGCTAAATAGAACTCTTTTGCTTTCAGCTTGGTAGTTCTAGGTTTGTGTATTGTAATATGCTTTGTATAACTAAGAAGAGTTTTGATATTTTGATGATCGTTTCACTCTTTTATAAGTATTTTAGTTTTATGATCATAATGAAATTATTGAGTTGAGTTAGATTGTGTTGGAAAAGACCAAAGGTCCTATTGGCAGTATGGAGAAGTGGTTTCGAAATAGAAGTGTAATTATTTGCAGGTTTTGTACTGGATTTTCAGAAAAATAAGAGAAACTTTGCCCCTTTTTTTAAAAAAAAATTAAGATGTCATTTTCATATATATTCTAAGATTTGTTTTCAGTAATAGCAACCACTAAAAAGAGGTTCGCCTCGCGAAAATTTTCAACTTACCTAGTTATATTATAAGACACTTCTGTCAGGGTGCCTGGCAGGGACGTTGGGATCTACTGTAGAGGGTCTCATGCCGGGTCCTGTCAGAGTAGTATCAGAGCACGGTTTTTGAAGTTTTAGTTAAACAATTTATTTTTAAAACGAGATTTCGGAAATTGCATACATATTTTTTTATGTTTAGTAAATTGTATTCTATGAATTTGATAATTATTTGCACCATTAAATTTACAGAAAATATTTTTTATCGTGAGGGCCTACATACTAGGAGACCAGTTGCGGAGGCTCTTACATCTGAATAGGAGCATGGGAAACATGCTTAGCCAGAAGGCAAAAATATGAATATAGCTCAGATGGCCCAGCAACCGAGAGAGACAGAGGTGTCCATTGAGCACGCCAAGAAATTGGGCGCTATGCCTTATAATGGTACATGAGATCCCAAGAGAACATTACAGAAACTTTCTAGGTTATGAGATGTATTAAAGAACAGATGGTGGTATACTTCGCATTTCTATTGAAGGAAGGAGCGAAAGATTTGTGGAAGGCCTTGCAAAAGAGGAATTTCGATGGGGTGTCTTGGGCGCTTATCAAAGAGGAATTTCTAAATACATTTTACCCCAAAAGTTATAAAGATGCGAAGATAGAAGAGTTCTTCAAGCTAGAACAAGGTTCTCTCTCGGTGGTAGAGTATGAGAAGAAGTTTTCAGAACTCCTCCGTGCCATTCCCTTTATAGTTGATAATGAAGAGCAGAAGGTTAGCCGGTTTGCAGTGGGTCTTAATCCTTGAATCAGGGCGTACGTGGTATCAGCTGCCCAGACTCAGTATGGATCATTGGTAGAAGCTGTAACTCGAGTTGAAAGAAGCATAGCGGCCATCCCTAAACCGAAACAACAAGGCTAGAAAAGAGGTTAGTTAAGTGGTTCTCGAGGAGGATCGAGTAAATTCACATGAATAGAGGAGAGATCTACATGGTCTAGCAGTTATAAACCAAGCTAAGGAACTCAATCCAGTTAAGCTTCCGTTAGGCAACCATCGGTCGAATTTTAAAGCACTAAAGAGATTTGAAAGAATTTTTCAGTGTGTAATAAATATGGTAAGGCCTTCCGAGGGACTGTAGGAAGGAAACTACCAGTTGTTATAAGTCAAGAGGGCCACTACATGAGAGATTGCTCGAATGATAGAGCTAACAATAAGCCAGAAGACAGATCACCAGCTCCGGGATAAACTAGTGGTGGCTGAGGATAGATTTGAGGCGGTCCCTAATTTAAAAAGTCGAGCAGCTTGAGCCAGCCTAATAGGGGAGCTGGTCGAGGCGGATCTTTCAGAGGACCGCAAAGCAGACCTCATACCCAGTCTAGGGTCTTTGCAGTAACCCAGCAGGGGGCGGATGCAGCCCCAGAAGTTGTGACAGGTACGATGTCAATTTTTGATCGAGATACTTATGTACTGATAGATCCTGGAGTGACCCATTCTTTTATTTCTATGGAGTTTGCTAAAAATGCTTGTATAGCACCCCATTTATTAGATTGTGTGGTAGTAGTGTCTCTTCCTATAGAAGACTTCATTATAGCAGAAATGGTATATAGGGGTAGTAAAATCAGTATTGTGAGCTAAGAGTTTATGGCAGATTTGATTGTCCTGGCCATCAGTGAGTTTGATGTAATTTTAGGGATGAATTAGTTGTCTAAATATGAGGCCTTAGTGGATTGCTTCCAGAAAGAAGTTAAATTATGTAGCCCTGAAAGAACGGAAGTTATTTTTTATGGGATGCGAAAATCACTTTCCGCCAGTATGGTGTCGGTAATGAGGGCAAGAAAGATGCTTTGAAAGTCGTGTCAGGCGTACTTAGTCTATGCCATATACGTAAGAGACAGTGGAACAAAATTAAAGGATATTCCAGTGGTTAGAGAGTTTCCGGATCTATTCCCAGAGGATCTTCCGGGCTTGCCTCCAGATAGAGAGATAAAGTTTAAAATAGAAGTAGCCCCTGGAATACAACCAATTTCTAAAGCACCCTACAAAATCACTCCTTCAGAATTGAAAGAACTGAAGGTTTAACTAGAAGAGTTGATGAATAAGGGTTTCATCAGACCGAGTACTTCTCCTTAGGGGGCACCGATTTTGTTTGTAAAGAAGAAAGAAGAAAGTATGATATTATGCATTGATTAGAGGGAACTAAATAAAGTAATGGTGCACAATCAATATCCACTCCCTAGAATTGATAATTTGTTTGATCAACTATAGGGATCCAGATTAGTTTTCAAGATAGATCTGAGGTCAAGCTATCATCAACTGAAAACTCAGGAGGAAGATGTTTCCAAAATAGCCTTTAGGACTCGATATGGGCATTATAAATTCTTAATTATGACTTTTGGGCTAACTAATGCCCTAGCCGCTTTTATGGAATTCATGCACAGAGTCTTCTGATTCTATTTAGATCAGTTTGTGATAGTATTTATTGATAATATACTAGTTTATTCAAGCAGTGAAGAAGAGCATGCAGAACATCCGAAGATTATTTTACAAACCTTAAGGGAGCATCGGCTGTACGCCAAACTCAATAAATGTCAGTTTTGGCTAAATAGGGTTGCATTTTTGGGGCATGTAATCTTTGCAGAAGGGGTAATAGTTGATCCCTAGAAGATTGAAGCAATAGTGAATTGGAGACAGCCCACAAACGTGACGTAGGTTTGTAGTTTCTTGAAGGTACTGCGTGAGTATAGAGCTTTAGGGTTACCATTGGTACAATTTAAAAAATAATTGTCCGAGTGGGGACTTTACTAGTTTTCGATCTACCGATAGAATTTTATGCATTTATATGCACATAGTAGTTATTATGTTGTACAGATTTTAGATATTGTTTTCCAAAGATGTAAATGAAACATGCTCGGCAAGATTTCATTGACATATGATGTTAGAAATTGTTTTACAGCTTTATATCAGTTTTAGAAGCATGATTTATGTATGTCTTTTAGAATTTACTATCTATGCATAATGTTATTTTATTTGAAATCTTAAATGCACTCACTGAGCTCCTTTAACTCACTCGTTTTATGTTTTCTAAACCCCTTTCTCAGGTGCAGGTCTCGGTACGCCAGTTGTTGATTCTCCTATTGTTGATTAGTGGACAAAATCTGAAGATCATTTTTTTCATGTAAATGTGCTAAATAGCACTCTTTTGCTTTCAGTTTGGTAGTTCTAGGTTTGTGTATTGTACATATGCTTTGTATAACTAAGAAGAGTTTTGATATTTTGATGATCGTTTCACTCTTTTATAAGTATTTTAGTTTTATGATCATAATGAAATTATTGAGTTGAGTTAGATTATGTTGGAAAGGACCGGAGGTCCTATTGGCAGTATGGAGAAGTGGTTTTGAAATAGAAGTGTAATTCTTTGTAGGTTTTGTACTAGATTTTCAGAAAAACAGGGAAAATTCTGCTCATTTTTTTAAAAAACAAATTAAGATGTCATTTTCATATATATTCCAAGATTTTTTTTCAGTAATAGCAATCACTAAAAAGGGGTTCGCCTTGCGGAATTTCTCAACTTACCCAATTATATTCTGAGGAACTTCTGTCGGGGTGCTGATGAACACATGAAAATGCATGTTGTTAAGAGATTCAATCACCATTTAATGTCACTAATTTTAGTGTTTTCTGTATTTTTAGCTTGAAATAAAGTGTTCTCCTTAAATTGTGATTAATGAATGTTATTTGGACAGGTTTAGGTAAATTGGACATAAATCTCAATGTAGAAATCGAAATGAAGAAATTCTTAAACCTGGTGCAACATGACTCAATCTTACACAAATTTGAAGAATAGTGGAAAAGCCAAATCCAACATGTTATGGGCCAAAAATTGAGATACAACAGAATCGGACTACAACTCTTACCCAGCTTGACCCAACTCACGTATTTGGACCGTATCTCCCAAAATACGTACTCAATTGGTATAATTCTTGAAGCTGTGAATTTCTGACTTAACTATCAACAACTCGTATGTTTATGGTAAAGTCCAAATCAGCCGTTATCATGGACCAAATCGCATTGCAAGTGGGTAAAATGGTTGTTGGCCGAATTCTGATGTATCTTTGGAATTTTGCTCATATCTCATTGGATACTCATCCAATTTGCATGAAATCAGTGCCTATGGAAAGAAGAGTCAAAATTCTACAACTTTCATGTCGGCTGCAGAAGTTGAATTGATCATTTACATTATCAAAAATGTGCTGCAAGTGGATACACGAGTTATTGGCTTAAAATTATTGAAGATTGATGTCATCCATGACATATGTCCATTCATTGCCTATATAAGGAGACCCTTAGGACGTTTTTAAGGGATAATAAATTTTTCTCTCTTCTTTTATTCTCATTAACATGTATTGTAATTTAGGCTAGAGTTCCTAGCAAGGCTAAGAGATGAACTTTTATGTGTAGTATATCTACTTTCATGCTTTGATTCGGTGTCAAGAGCTATAAATGTTGTAAGTTTGGTTTTGATTAAACTCTTATCTATTTTATTTTCTATAATCCAGAAGTTATAATTCTCATGTCTCATATATGTTCAGTCATGCTTTTCTTATGTGATTCATGTTGATTTATAATTGTTACTGGTTATATTGTTTTATATGTTAATCTTTTACTGCAGTATTGTCAATTTGATATATTGTCGATCTTGGATAACATGTAAGGGCAATAAATGTTTGATATTCAAGTTAATCTTTTACTGCAATATTGTCAAAATGATATATTGTCGATCTTAGATAACTTGTATAAATAACATGATGTGTGTTAATGCTTGCAAAGAGTTTAACTAAATCAAATACGTGTGTTATCAAATGTGCTATATATTACATACCTTCCGATTGATTGTTTGGGATGTGAAACTTTCAGTTGAGTTATAAATATCGAATCAAAGTATAGAGTAGATTTATAAAGCATAATTGTGATTCTCAAAGCCTTGTTTAAATCATCATAAGACATTTTCCTCAATTCATAGACAATTCTATCTCATCCGTTTAAATCAATTAATCTTTTGCTACTGCTTTAATATTTTACTTCACTGACCTATTTTGCCAAGAGCTTCCTCGTGGGATCGACACCTCAATCTATACTGCGATAGCCGCGTTATATTTTGAGCGTAAACAAAAATTTGGCGCCGTTGCCGGGGAAGCACACTAAGCGAAAGTCGGTTGCGATTATAAATACTAAAGTGGTAACTTTGTATATTTTCTTTTCTTTGCAAAATCTTAGTTTTATTTCCTTTGTTGTAATTTATTTATTATTCATGGTTGGTTCTACCACCTAATTTATTTTGTTTTCTTTAGTTAATTTGTTATATTTTATATTATCTTAATGGCTGGTTTTACCGCCTAATTAGTTTATTTTCTTTTATCTATTTATCGCACTTTATTTTCTTTAGTTTATTTATTGCACTTTTTTTTAATGGCTGGTTTTACCGCCTAACTTAGTTCACTTTCTTTTATTTATTTATTGTACTTTATTTCTTTAGTTAATTTATTGTATTTTTTTTTTATTTTGTGGCTGGTTCTACCGCCTAACTTAGTTCCTTTATTTCGTATTGTACTCTATTTATTTATTGCACTTTTTTTTATTGTACTTTATTTTCATTTTCTTTTACGTATTTATTGCACTTTATTTACTTTAGTTAATATGTTGTATTTTCTTTTTATGGTCGGTTCTACCGCCTAACCTTTTATTTATTTACTTATTGTATTTTCTTTTTATTATTTATTTATTGTACTTTTTTTTCGTATTTTATAGTCTTTTGTTTAGTTATTGTATTTATATTTCATGGTTGGTCTTACCACCTAACTTATTTCTATTTCTTGTTGTGTTTATTTCACTTTTTAATTTTCCTTAAGCATTTCTTTCCTTAAAAAAAAAAAAAAAAAAAAAATTAGGATGTATGCATCGACCTAGAGACAAACGAGGAAGATTTGTGAGAGAACTAGAACTAGAACTAGAACCACTCCCACAATTTGTAAGTGAAGAGAATTCACCTTCTAGTTCATCTTGTAATTCTAACACAATGAGCCAACACGAAGAAAACCCCGTTAGAACTCTAAAAGATTACTTGCATCCTACTCGCACAGCCACACCATCATGCATTATATTTCCACCTAACATACCACATTCGGATTTTAAACCTGGAATGATACAACTTCTTCCCACTTTTCATGGTCTAGATAGTGAAAATCCTTATGTACATGTTAGGGAATTTGAAGAGGTAATTGCTACCTTCCATAGCCAACCTGAAGCCATAGACACTGTTAGGCTTAAATTTTTCCCTTTTTCTTTGAAAGACAAAGCAAAGAGTTGGCTATACTCTTTGAGGCCGAGGTCTATAGGAACTTGGGCAGAAATGACCCAAGCATTTTTCAATAAATACTTCCCACAACACAAAACTAATGGCCTGAAAAGACAAATTTCTTCATTCTTCCAAAAAGACAGTGAAACCTTATATCAAGCATGGGAAAGGTTTAAAGAGTTGCTAAATCTGTGCCCTCACCATGGGTATGAAAATTGGCGCTTGGTTAGTTATTTCTATGAGGGACTCACAATTAGAGAGCGCCAATTTGTTGAGATGATGTGTAATGGGGAGTTCCTTCACAAAGATCCTGAGGAAGCCATAGAATTCCTTAATGACTTAGCCGAAAAAGCCCATACATGGACTGGACCTAGCATTGCTGAAAGCACAAATAGGTCACGACCCAATGGAGTTTTCCATCTTAGGGAAGAGGATAACCTCAAAGCCCAATTAGAGGTCTTAACTAGGGAGTTAGAGACCTTGAAATCCAAAGATAGAAGGGTCACCCACACGGTTGCTAGAGTTGAGTCACACGATGTCTGTTTTGTCTGTGGAGGAGCAGAACACTTAGCTCAGGATTGCCCCACGTATAGTGAGATGAGAGGGATATATGAGGAACAATGTAATGCCCTAGGGATGTACAAGAAGCCTTATTCACCCTACTCTGAAACATATAATCCTAGCTGGAGAAACCACCCAAATTTCAGTTGGAAATCTGACCAACAAGCCAACAACCAATGGAAACAAGAACAACAAGCACCCAAGTCTTATGTTGCACCTCAATATAATGCACGACCAACTAGGAGTTCTTTAGAGGATACATTACAAGCATTTATGGAGGCACAAAGTAAGACTAATCAAAAATTTGAAACAATTCTTGCACAGGTGGTGGACGAAAACAAAGAAATCAAGAGTCAAATCACAAAATTGACCAGTGCCTTAACTGTACAAGAGCGAGGTAAGTTTCCATCTCAACCTCAATCCAATCCAAAAGGACAATTCATGGCACAAGCTTCTACTTCTGATGTTCAAAATCTCAAAGAAGTCAATGCCATTACTACTCGAAGTGGTAAGATTGTAAGTGAGCCTACTCCTGAAATTAACACATCTACGAGTAGTAAAGATGCCCCCCTTGAAAAAGAGGCCACAATGGAAAAAGAGCCCGAAAGTAAGTTTTCAATTCCAGTGCCTTTTCCTCAAGCTCTTCGACCGGTTGGGAAAAATTCAGAAATTCAAGGTGAGATTTTGGAACATTTGAAACAAGTTAAAATTAATCTTCCCTTGTTACATTTGATTAAGCAGGTTCCAACTTATGCCAAAGTCATCAAGGATTTATGCACTATCAAAAGAAAACACCATGTGAAAAAAACTGCATTTTTGGCAGAACAGGTAAGTGCAGTGATTGAACAAAAGACACCACCCAAGTATAAAGACCCAGGATGTCCCACAATCTCCTGCCAAATTGGGACACATGAGTTTGGTCAAGCTTTATTGGACTTAGGAGCAAGTGTAAATTTAATGCCTTATTCTATTTACTTGCAGTTAGGACTTGGTGAGATTAAACCAACATCTGTAGTCCTACAATTAGCTGACCGATCAATCAAGAAACCACGGGGAATAGTAGAAGATGTTTTGTTACAAATTGATAAATTTTACTATCCTGTTGATTTTCTTGTTTTAGATACTCATTCTGTTGTTAACATGGAGTCAAAAATCCCTCTTATTTTGGGGAGACCTTTTCTAGCCACTGCTAACGCTCTTATTAATTGCAGAAATGGTCTAATGAAATTATCTTTTGGGAATATGACTCTTGAGGTGAACATTTTCAACATTGGCAAACAACCACGAGAAGAAGACGAGTGCTATCATTCATATATGATAGACACACTTGTAGCGGAGGAAGCTTATAAAAATCATGGCTATGATTCTTCGAAAAACCTTCTCAATTTTGATTTTGAAGAATTGTATTATCCTGATGTAACAACTGATGTGTTTAGTATTTTTGACTCACAGGATAAACGGACTCGATTTTGGCAGCCACACTTTGAAGAGTTGCCACGAGAGAGGGAGAGACCGAAACCATCAAACCTCGAGACACCACAAGTTGAGCTTTCTCCACTGCCCAAAGGTTTGAAACACGCATTCTTGGGACCAGGTGATACCTTTCCTATCATCATTTCTTCTGAACTTAGTGCTGAACAAGAGAAAAAATTGATAAAATTGTTAAAAGAACATAAGTCTGCATTAGGTTGGACCATAGCTGATATTAAAGGTATTTCTCCATTGATATGCTCCCATAGAATTCATTTAGAGGAAGGTTCCCAACCTCGTAGAGACCCACAAAGAAGACTTAATCCAACAATGAAAGAAGTAGTGAAGAAAGAGGTCTTGAAACTATTAGATGCGGGTATAATCTACCCAATTTCTGATAGTCAATGGGTAAGTCCAACTCAAGTAGTTCCGAAGAAATCTGGGGTTACTGTTGTTGAAAATGAGAATGGGATACCTGTTCCAACTAGGGTAGTAAGTGGTTGGAGAATGTGTATTGATTATAGAAAGTTAAACACAGCCACTAGGAAAGACTATTTTCCATTGCCTTTTATCGACCAAATTTTAGAACGTGTAGCTGGACATCCTTTTTATTGCTTTCTTGATGGGTATTCAGGGTATTACCAGATTGAGATAGCTATAGAAGATCAAGAAAAAACTACTTTTACATGCCCTTTTGGTACTTATGCTTTTCGTAGAATGCCATTTGGATTATGTAATGCACCAGCTACTTTCCAGCGTTGCATGTTGAGTATTTTCTCTGATATGGTTGAAAAATGCATGGAAGTTTTTATGGATGATTTGACTGTTTTTGGTAATTCTTTTGATTTATGCCTACTTAACTTGAAATCTGTTTTGAGTAGGTGTGAAGAAAAAGGACTTGTGCTAAATTGGGAGAAATGTCATTTCATGGTATCTTCAGGAATCGTTTTAGGGCACATTGTATCTGAAAGAGGGATAGAGGTTGACAAGGCAAAAATTGAATTAATCTCTAAATTACCTACACCTAAAACGGTAAAAGATGTCCGATCCTTTCTTGGACACGCTGGCTTTTACAGAAGGTTTATACAAAATTTTTCTGCCATATCTAGACCATTGTGTAACCTTTTGCTAAAAGATGCAGAATTTACATGGACACAAGAGTGTGAGGAGGCATTCCGAACACTAATTGCCAAACTCACCACCGCTCCTATCATGCAATCACCGGATTGGAACCTCCCATTTGAAATTATGTGTGATGCAAGTAATTATGCTGTAGGAGCAGTTCTTGGGCAACGGAGGGAGGGAAAACCCTTTGTTGTTTATTATGCTAGTAGGACTTTGAATGATGCTCAAATGAATTACACTACTACTGAAAAAGAACTACTAGCTGTTGTTTTTGCCTTAGATAAATTTCGTTCTTATTTGATTGGTTCACCTATTGTTATTTTTACTGACCATGCAGCCCTTAAGTACCTTCTTTCTAAGAAGGATGCTAAAGCCCGTTTAATTAGGTGGATTCTTCTTTTGCAGGAATTTGATATAACCATCAAAGATAAGAAAGGCGTTGAAAATGTTGTTGCTGATCATCTATCCCGCCTTGAGTTCACTGACTCTACTGATTTGCCACCCATTCGAGACGATTTTCCAGATGAACATCTTTTTGCTATAAGCCAAATACCTTGGTATGCACATATCGTAAATTATTTGGTTTGTGGTGAACTTCCATCTGACTGGAGTACACAAGATAAGCGTAAGTTCTTGGTTGAGGTACGTAACTTTTATTGGGATGATCCATATCTTTTCAAATACTGTCCTGACCAAATAATGAGACGTTGCATTCCTGAAAGTGAAGTTTCTAGTGTCTTAAATTTTTGCCATAGTGCTGCTTGCGGTGGCCATTTTTCTATGAAGAAGACAGCTGTGAAAATTTTACAGTGTGGTCTTTATTGGCCCACTTTGTTCAAAGACACTAATAATTTTTGTCGTTCCTGTGAAAGATGTCAAAAGTTAGGTGCTTTATCTCGAAGAAATATGATGCCTCTTAACCCTATTCTTGTTATCGAGATATTTGACTGTTGGGGTATTGATTTTATGGGTCCATTTCCTTCATCTTTTGGCTATCTTTACATCCTTTTAGCTGTTGACTATGTATCAAAATGGGTGGAGGCTGTAGCTTGTCGTACTAATGATAATACAACTGTGGTAAAATTCTTAAAAGAAAATGTGTTATCTAGGTACGGTACGCCACGTGTCATCATTAGTGACCAAGGAACACATTTTTGTAATCGTTCTTTTGAAGCTTTGATGCGCAGGTATGGTGTTCTTCACAAAGTTTCCACTGCATACCATCCACAGACAAATGGACAAGCCGAGCTAGCAAATAGAGAGGTTAAACAGATTTTGGAAAAGACGGTTAACCCGAATCGCAAAGATTGGTCCCTACGCCTTTCTGATGCATTATGGGCATATCGTACTGCATACAAAACCATCTTAGGAATGTCCCCATACCGGCTTGTTTATGGGAAAGCTTGCCATTTACCTGTTGAGCTAGAACATAAAGCTTATTGGGCTGTCAAAGCCCTTAACTTTGATTTGAATGCTGCAGGTCTCCAGAGAAAGTTACAATTGTCAGAAATAGAAGAGCTACGAAATGACGCATATGACAACTCCAGAATTTACAAAGCTAAAATGAAAGTAGCTCATGATAAACAGATCTCAAGGAAACACTTTGAGCCAAATCAACGGGTCTATCTTTATGATTCTCGATTGCATTTACACCCTGGAAAGTTGAGATCTCGATGGACTGGTCCATTTATGGTAAGACATGTTTTTCCTAATGGTGCTGTTGAAATAGAAGACCCCACTGATGGACGGATTTTCAAAGTGAATGGACAGCGGCTAAAAAGCTACGTGGAAAAGGTAAACGACTCTATGTACCTAGGCGAGATCCCTCTTGTGGATCCTGTCTATCGTGATTGATCAGGTTCAATCTATCTGTACCATATTTTATATTTTGTCTATACTTTATCTTTTGACTTTGTATTTTTGCTTTTATTTTCCTGCACATTTTATTTTACTTTATTTTCTTCTTTTTATTTTTTCTTCAGTGTGATTTTATTTCCCGGTCAAGTGGCGGATACGGTACTCCGTGACTATTAAAGTCGGTTTCTCAGTTCCCTAAAAACTGTCCCTCAAACTGTGTATTCATCTCTTTTCTTTCTTTCAAAATGGATCGCATTCTTGCCAACCTTAAAAAACGTTTTCCTTCATTTCCTCAAAATGCTCTACTTAAGATTTACAAAGCACGGTGTGAAAGACTAAGGCTATTGATGTTGGGTAATATCCCTGTGGACCTTCGTTGGTTAATTGAAGCCAAGGTTCGGTTGTCTGGTGAGTTTGAAAATGATTTTGTTTCTCATATGCCTGGTCTTGGAAGAAGCTCTTATGCCAAAAGGCGACGAGCAAAAAGGTTACAAGTCTGTCATAAATGTGCTCGATGGAATTGTAATCGGAGTTGTCGTTCTTTAGGATTCGTATCTAGAAATCGAGAAGACAAAATTCAGTTCATTAAGGATGGACTGAGTAAGGAGTCTTTGGATGATATCCTATTGACTCTTGAGACGCATCCCTGTGGGCTCGTGCAACGTGAACTTCTCGATTTGTGGAACAAATTCAAAAATGAACATCAACGGTATAGTCTCGGGAATCTGACTCTAAAAGACCCTGTTTGCCAATTTATAAGAAAATTGGATGGGAAGCCTATCCCCGACCCATAGAGGGCGTTTAAGCCGTTACTGGACGTAAAACCAGAGGAAGATGTGAGCCACAATCACAACTACTTGTAAATACATGTGTTTTAATTTCAAACTTTATTTTATGAATAGTAGGGCTACTCATGTAGATGTCTTAAATTCAAATCTTTTTGTTCAATAATGCATGCGGGTCATTATGTTTAAATATTTGTGTTTTATTTTTAACTCTCTTTTGACAAACTGTCGGGTTACCATAATCATTGTTATCATTTGGCACTCTATAAATACAGCACCTCAGTTTCTTCATTTTCATATATTGAGATAAAGGTGAGAGTAGATATGGAGGAAACCCAAGTTCGACAATTTCGAAATATATGTGTATTTTGTGGATCTAGTCCTGGGGAGAGTAAAGTGTTCGTAGAAGCAGCAAACAATCTAGGAAAAACATTAGCTGCAAGAAAAATTCATTTGATTTATGGAGGAGGTAGCCTTGGGCTAATGGGGTGTGTGTCAACAGCTGCACATTTAGGAGGAAGTCAAGTTTTAGGTATTATTCCTACAGCTTTGGCCGTGGGAAACCTGACTGGGAAAACAATAGGGGAAGAATTACAAGTCTCATCCATGCATGAACGTATAGCCAGAATGCTTTGCAATGCAGACGCTTTTATTGCTTTACCAGGTGGTTTTGGTACTTTGGAAGAAATTTTTCAAATTGTCTCTTGGGCCCAACTGAATATCCACCGAAAACCCATAGGTTTGTTGAATGTTAATAACTATTTTGATTGCTTACTTTGTTTTCTTGATCAAGCTGTGGAACAGAATTTTATTTCACATTCGGCGCGACAGATCCTGGTTTCTGCTACTGAGGCGGATGAATTGATTAACAAATTACAGACAGTTACCTACGAACCTGACCCAGCAATAACTCGGATCGATTGGTCAGTGGGCCTTAACAAGCGAAAATTGGATCTGACACTCCGTTTGTAAATTTTTTTTTATTTATTTATTTATCAGTACCATCATTTTAGTTTATATTTGCTTAAGTGTCTCTCAGGTTTGTTTCTTTCAAATAACTGGCGTTTCAGGTAATGTCTCCTATACTTTATCTCTTTCTATTTAAACATTGAGGACAATGTTTCATCTGGTTTGGGGGGAGGATAGTAGACATACGTTGCATTTTGAAAAAAAAAAAAAAAAAAAAAAAAAAAAAAAAAAGAAAATTTGTGGTCCGACATTTGATTAAAATGGCAGAGTAAAGAGTTCATTCTTGAACTCTTGAGACGCATTCTAGGTCAAATTAGAATGGCAGAGTAAGGAGTTTTAGTACTAACTTTTGAAATGCATTTTAACTAACTTTTTGTTATTTTGTTTTATATTTCATGCATTGTTGTTTACTGCTTGTAGTCTTGGTAATTCTTGTATAAAGGAATTTATTTTTCTGCCTAAGTATGATTTCAGAATTGTTTAGGTTGAGTCACTGTTTCTATCTAGGTTACTAAAGAATGACTTCCAAAATATTTTTGAGCACAATGCTAAGCCTTGTGGTAAGATGGATGATTCAATTTATATAGCCAAGAGAATTCCCATGTTTAAGTATATATTTTTCTAATCTCGCATATCTTTTGTGAGTAAGTGGAAAGGTTGAGAAAACAGCTTATGAACCTTCATTGATCCTTTGAATTGGTTAATTTTTGTTTAGAATGATATTATTTGAATTAAAGGATAAGTTGGTTACATTTGTGCATAATATAATTTGGTGAGAAACCTTTATAATGCTTCCTTGTATTCTTCAAAAAAAAAACAAAAAAAAAAAAAAAAAAAAAAAAAGAGAAAAACACAAAAGTACCAAAAACAAAAAAAAAAAAAAAAAAAAAAAAAAAAAAAAAAAAATCAGTTTAATAAAGTCTTCATTCAATTTTAGAAGACAAATACCTTGTAAAACAGTTTTCTCACCAAGTTATAATTGTATTATTCTCACAAGCCAATTAAAGTTCTAAAGTTGGCGTATGATATGAATAATTGATTTTTAAACAAATAATTTTCCTATCTTCGGATCAATGTTAGTTTATATGTCTGTCCTTAAAATTGACTTTTTCTTGAGTGCTTAACTGTTTTCCAACTCCATAAGAGAAGTCCTAACCTTTTAAACAGTCATACACCTGTGAGGATATGGAGTTGAGGCTTTTACTTGGAGAAATTCTCAAGGCTATATCTATTGAGGTTTGTGGTTAGATGGTTATGGCTTAGTTCACACACACACAAATTATGGAAGTTGTAATTGAAAAAACCATGATAGCAACAGTGATCTCGAACTGACATTTTGATTGAAGTGCTTAGGTAGTTTTGCATATTCTATTTACGCTTGAATTGCTAGAGACTAGCAATAAGCTGGTTGAGGGCTGTGATGAACACATGAAAATGCATGTTGTTAAGAGATTCAATCACCATTTAATGTCACTAATTTTAGTGTTTTCTGTATTTTTAGCTTGAAATAAAGTGTTCTCCTTAAATTGTGATTAATGAATGTTATTTGGACAGGTTTAGGTAAATTGGACATAAATCTCAATGTAGAAATCGAAATGAAGAAATTCTTGAACCTGGTGCAACATGACTCAATCTTACACAAATTTGAAGAATAGTGGAAAAGCCAAATCCAACATGTTATGGGCCAAAAATTGAGATACAACAGAATCGGACTACAACTCTTACCCAGCTTGACCCAACTCACGTATTTGGACCGTATCTCCCAAAATACGTACTCAATTGGTATAATTCTTGAAGCTGTGAATTTCTGACTTAACTATCAACAACTCGTATGTTTATGGTAAAGTCCAAATCAGCCGTTATCATGGACCAAATCGCATTGCAAGTGGGTAAAATGGTTGTTGGCCGAATTCTGATGTATCTTTGGAATTTTGCTCATATCTCATTGGATACTCATCCAATTTGCATGAAATCAGTGCCTATGGAAAGAAGAGTCAAAATTCTACAACTTTCATGTCGGCTGCAGAAGTTGAATTGATCATTTACATTATCAAAAATGTGCTGCAAGTGGATACACGAGTTATTGGCTTAAAATTATTGAAGATTGATGTCATCCATGACATATGTCCATTCATTGCCTATATAAGGAGACCCTTAGGACGTTTTTAAGGGATAATAAATTTTTCTCTCTTCTTTTATTCTCATTAACATGTATTGTAATTTAGGCTAGAGTTCCTAGCAAGGCTAAGAGATGAACTTTTATGTGTAGTATATCTACTTTCATGCTTTGATTCGGTGTCAAGAGCTATAAATGTTGTAAGTTTGGTTTTGATTAAACTCTTATCTATTTTATTTTCTATAATCCAGAAGTTATAATTCTCATGTCTCATATATGTTCAGTCATGCTTTTCTTATGTGATTCATGTTGATTTATAATTGTTACTGGTTATATTGTTTTATATGTTAATCTTTTACTGCAGTATTGTCAATTTGATATATTGTCGATCTTGGATAACATGTAAGGGCAATAAATGTTTGATATTCAAGTTAATCTTTTACTGCAATATTGTCAAAATGATATATTGTCGATCTTAGATAACTTGTATAAATAACATGATGTGTGTTAATGCTTGCAAAGAGTTTAACTAAATCAAATACGTGTGTTATCAAATGTGCTATATATTACATACCTTCCGATTGATTGTTTGGGATGTGAAACTTTCAGTTGAGTTATAAATATCGAATCAAAGTATAGAGTAGATTTATAAAGCATAATTGTGATTCTCAAAGCCTTGTTTAAATCATCATAAGACATTTTCCTCAATTCATAGACAATTCTATCTCATCCGTTTAAATCAATTAATCTTTTGCTACTGCTTTAATATTTTACTTCACTGACCTATTTTGCCAAGAGCTTCCTCGTGGGATCGACACCTCAATCTATACTGCGATAGCCGCGTTATATTTTGAGCGTAAACAGGTGCCCAACAGGGCCACTGAGATCTACTGTAGAGGGTCTCGGGCTGGGTCCTGTCATAAAGTATTATGGAGTAATCAAGTAGTGGAACAGGCTACATAGGAATGTGAGAATTAGATAAGAGCTCAGTATCTATACTTATTTCAAACAGGTATGTAAATTTCGAGGACGAAATCTTTATGAGGAAGGAGAAATTGTAATGCACGTGGCTAAAAAGCCACTTTTTTAACATAAAACTTGGCATGTATATAAGTATGTTGGAATGTTTAAGAAAAGAGAAACTTGGAGGTAGCATCTGCTTGCTTGGATGAGGATTATAGGCATATATATATATATATATATATATATATATATATATATATAAAGGGTAAAGTAAGTAAAATGTTGATGAAATGATGTGCTGAGAGAGAAAGAGACTAACACATGGTGGCAACTTAATATATTGTTGAATATGTTGGCGGTTAAAATTTGCTATATAAAGGAAGTTGTTTCATTTCTTGTAGGTAAGCCAAGAGATAGAAGAAAAAAAAGAAGAAAAGAGAGTTGAGAGAATATAAGAAAGAAATAGAAAGAAAAATATAAGAAATAAGTTTGGGTAGTTAGATTAATATCCAACGTTTTAGCATGAGGACTACCAACAGCTAGTAGACCTCAGAATCCAGACCCAGTTTAGAATTAACACAGTTTTATGAGTGGATAAAATTATATATATTTTTAATACAACAATTTATGATTGGATTACACGTTATCCATGCTTTATTTTAGATAATTAAATATTTATGCTATTTAGTATATCTAGAAATATTTTTAGAATTTATTATAGTATAATTTATGACTATGTTCAGTACAAAAATATTTATTTTAGAATAATTATACTTTCATGATATTATATAGTAGTAATTTTTTTAACCACCATATGCGTACCTTCCCTTTTAGTGTAGTTGCTTTACACATGCGTTGGATTAGTTTGGTTTATTATGCCTGAGTGATGCAGCATTCCGCCTGGCTTGACCAACTCAGATCCACTACTCTGTTTATTCGTGAGTTACTCTACTAAGTTAAACTAGATTTTTTTCGAGTACATGTTTAGTGTGGTTCTCAATATGTATGTAGTACATATTCTAGAGCTACATTATATATATTCAGTTTCAGAATGGATTTTATGATAGTTTACGCTGCTAGATTTTTAAATTTTTAATATTTTGTTATGAATTTTAACTTTAGCACAGATTTTTATATAGCTAATGTTTCTAGTACAATTTTATTGATTTTTTAGCAATAGTTTGAAGATCATTTTATATTACAAAATTATATGAGTACATTACATCTTATATTATTTATTATTAAGTTATTATCAGAAGCTATTATTTAAAATACATATAAAGTATATTATATTTTCATATTATGTCTACTCACTGAGCCACAAGTTTACTCATTTTCCTATTTTCCCTTATTTGTTTAGGTTGTCTCATGAATTCGTGCAGTGTGATACAATTTTCACATTTTGAGGTTAGCCCATGACACGTATAGTTGCATGAGTTATTATGTTTTGTAACTTATGTACATGTGTATATTTTTGTTGAGGCATATAGCCTCGTAGTATTAGATGCAATGAGTGAAACGTATGTTAGTCTTATGTCATTATAGGATCTGTCTTGACTTTTGAGGAGGGCTCAACCGGTTCTTGTCATTTTGACCCCAGCATTATGACATTAAGGTCCTGGGTGCTGCAGCTTCAGGCCTGATTAGGCGCTCTTATATTTTAAGTGCAACTTTTTTGTTTCTTGTTTGATTCGCCTCCTGTTTGTCCCGAATATCACATTTTTCATCGTGCACCTATTTTTAATCAAAAATACAATTAATAGTAAAACATTCATGAATTAGAGCAAAAATTCCATTTCGAGTGCTAAAAATACTACTGCATTTATACCTCTATCAAATACCAAAAAACTTAAGACTTTGTTCATCCTCGAGCAAAACAAAAGCAAACATTCACAACTTATTATTAACTTGAAAATAACATAAAAACTCAAAACTAAAAATAAGCCTTGGTTAATTTAGATGATCATATTTAAAGTCTCAAAGGTTGTTGAATGGCACAAGTCTTTTTAGAAAGAAATAGACAACTTTCAATAATTCATTCTACCATTCATCAAATCCTTTATTCTCTCAATAAATGATTACTTATGCCTGTATGCAATAAACAAGTAATTAGTCAAATGAAACATAATAAACTCTTAACTTAAGAAAGTACAAAAATATTATGTCTTGACATAATTTAATTTGTAACACTATTATAAGCTTGCTTTTCATACTACTCTCCACTGATATAGAAATACAAATGTCTAGGGATTTATTTAGAACTTCAATTAGCTTATAACATAAGGCTAGGGTCAAGGTGGGATATATATATATATATATATATGAAATTTAAATTATACCATGAATACTTAGACTTTATTTAGAAACCTATTGATCCTTTTTGCTCCTTGATTTATCTCTTCTCCCAACTTATTGATATTCTTATCTTTCTTTTACTCACTCATTTTCAAAGAATTTCTTCTTTTTCTTAAGGTGGGAGTATTGCAAGTTTGAAGCTCTTTTTCATTATTTTGTTTTTCTTTCTTTATGTAAATATATATATGTACTCATAAATTGAGATTGATAAGTACCTTTAAGACTTAATACTTTTCACTTCAGTACCGTTTTCTCACATATCCACAACTTTTTTTTTTCTTTTAAGAACATCTCTAAGAAAAATCAAGGTTTATAGTGTTATAGGATATTTTTAGGATAAATAAGCTTAAAGTCTCTAGGCTTGTAATGTGGTTAAATCAAAGAATGGGTAATTAGGCTCAATGGGATAATTAAGGATAAATTTATATTTAAGGTAGGCTAGAAAGGCTCAATCGGTCCAAAGATGGCCTATGTTATTTCTTTATTCATGTGTTTTCTAGAATTTTGCCTTAAGTAGTAATCACACAAGTTTTAGAGTGTTGGTAATCGAGAATTACATGCTTTATTTCAATGTGCTCAAGAATAAATGGTCAAAAATAAGGTTGAAATTAGTCCTAGATTTTTGGTATAAGAATTATCTCAAGCATCTATTATTTTTGAGCAACTTGTAAAAGTAAATCCATCCAATATTATATTTCTCATAATAGACTAATGATCATCTTCTCAACCAAAACTTAACATTAAAAACATTAACCCTTTACCCACAACACAACCACTCAAATCATCCAGCCAAATGAATACAGGTTATGTGGTTCGCACCCCCAAACTTAAATTAGACATTGTCCCTAATGTAAAAAAAAAAAACATAAGAGTAAGAAAACTTTTATGGTAATTGAAGTTGAAACATTGCAGTGTTGTACTATTGATGATTGTGATTATGGTTTCCTTCACTCTTAATGCTTACACTTACTTGTGCTACTTTTTTAGATGCTCATCTTGCTTATTTTATTCCTAAAAAAAAAAGAAACTATTATAGCTAAAATTGAAAATAGGCAAAAGAAAAATTACTTGGGTTGCCTCCCAAGAAGCATTTGATTTAATGCTGTTGGCTTGGCGTGATTGTTTTCCAATTTTATTGTAGATGAAAAGTGACAGTGGAGGCATCTTTATATGTAAGCTTGTTGACTTTCCTCTCTTTCGACTTCCACATATTTGTAATTAAACATTACATAACAACTTTTGCTTCATTCTCATTGCACTTTTTCAGAAAGACTTGAATTTTAGAATAGAGAAGTTGATCATTTGTCCCTTTTTTCTAAATCTTCTCATCAATGGGCTACTCCTTCATTTTCTTTCATTTCTTTCTATGCTTCAACACTTTCTTTCGTATGTGAAGATTTATGATCTCAACGTCTTTGAGCTACTTCGCATTTGGATACACTACATCAATACTATGACAGTGTTCACTCTAAGATGATATTGATTTCTTGAAGACTTTAAATGTTGCGGTGTCATTTTGCACCTTTATAGTCATCTCCTATTTTTGAATCTATGATTTTTTTTATCATATGGCTAGGAAGGACCTTTTAAGGATGATGGGGATCTCTTTGTCTTCTTTCATGTTTAGAATGATGAAATGTGCAAGGAAGATGAATTTATCTACCTTTACTAGCACATCCTCTATAATTCCCTACAGTTAGGTAAGAGATTGATTTACAAGTTAGAGTATGGCATTTATAGGCTTTACTTCTCTAAAACTTAACTTGTTGTATATATAAAGGGAAATGAGACTAATGCTCACTTCTAGATTATATAGAGCTTTACCAAGGTCATAATTGCTAACGGAGCATGATATGGTAAATCTTCTAGGATCTTTAAGCTTATGAGGTAGCTTCTTCTGAAAGATAACACTACACTCATAGTCAATGTTATGGTTTTATAATCATCTAGTCTTTTCTTATTTGAAAGTATGCTTTTTATGAACTTGATGTAGTTAGGCATTTGTTCAAGCACATCTATAAAAGGAAGATTAATTTGTAATTTCTTGAAAATTTTAAGAAATTTAGAAAATTACTTATTTAATTTCTTCTTTTGCAGCCTTTGAGGGAATGGTAGAGGTGGAGTGCTAGAGTGGGCTATTTTTGCCGATTGGTATTGGTATTTTCTGCTGATTTGTCACTTTTTTGCACCTCTGAATGTTGCTGCACTTCAATACTAGTTTTTGTATTTTTCTTTGCTATCTGCTGTCCATTTTTCTTTTTTTCACTTTTTGGATTGCCTTGAGGCAATTTTTCAATTTTTGCACTTGAGTTGCACCTTGAGGCACTTTTTCAATTTTTTGCACTTTTGGATTGCTTATAAGGTTGTACTTCTTCTTATTGTACCACATTCTATTTCTCTTTCACACTTAATGGTGGTGTTTGGGATATGTTTTCATGTAGGATCTTATCACTTCTCAAGTTAATGGCTTGGTGTTGATCTACATTTCCTCTTGGATTTACTTCGGTAACGCTTGGTAGAGTGCCTTAAGGTAATTTATTAATGGCTACAGAAAGTTGTCCCAATTAAACCTCCAAAATTTTCAATGTGAATGGTTCTATAGGATGACATCATTATACTTCATGTAATACATGAGCATATCATCTAGTGTCGTCTTCTATTTTTGTTGTGGAGGAAATCTTAAGGGATTCAATGGTTTAAATGGTCTCTCTATCCTGGGTTGTAAAAGTTTGAATGAAGTTTGTTCTACTGCTTTTTATAATTTCCCACATAATTTGCAGTCTTCATGCACTGCCTATTCATATAGTTTCCATTACAGAAGTCATAAGTCACCTTCTAATTGTTAATGACATTCAATGAATCAACTTTCTTTGATAACATATTTATTTATGCCACCAATAAGTTGAATGCATCAATCTTATAAACACCGGCAACTCGCTTTAGTGTAACCTTTTTTTATGGCCATTGATAGGCATTGGATGCCATCTCCTCTAGCAAGTCATATGTCTCATCTATGGACTTATTCATCAATGTTTCTCTAGCAGTAACATCTACAATAGTCTTCAAATGCCCTACTAATCCATTGTAAAATGTTTGAACTAACTACCATTTAGGTACTCCATGGTGAAGGCATTTCCTTTGTATGTCTTTGAATCTCTCTCAAGCTTCATATAGTAATTCAATATCCAATTGCATAGAGGATGCGATGTCATTCTTCATCTTTGCAGTTTTGGCCGTTGAAAAGAATTTTGCCAAAATTGTTTGTACTAAATACTCATAAGTTGATATAGATCCACGCGGCATGAAAATCAACCATATCTTTGCTTTATCCCTTAAGGAGAAAGGAAAAAGCCTTAATCTAATAGTATCGTATGAAACTCTATTATATTTGAAAGTATTATAAATCTCCAAGAAGCTCATTATATGCATGTTGGAATCATCCTGTGGTGAATCGCTAAATTGCATCGAATCTTTCAACATCTGAATCATACTTGGCTTAATCTCAAAGTTGTTTGCATTGACGGTTGGCTACCAAATACTAGATTGAATTCCCTTTGTGGCAACAACTACATACCCTCTTAAAGTTTTATGTTCTTCTACCACTGACTCATAATATAAGGTTGTTGATTTATAGTTCCATGTTCATGGGTTGGTGTTGTTCATGTCAAAGTTTGCAGAGTGTTCTTTCAATCTTAGGGTTGAAAGCAATTAGATTAGAACTCTTTATCCTTTGCATAAATTGCCAAAATAAAAAAATGGAAGTAAAGAATAAAAGGAAAGAAAGAAAGAAAAAATCTAAATTAAAAGCAACCTAGGTTGGTATTAGTATAAATCTAATAATAGATAAAAATAATCCTAGGCAATGACTAAAAAACTTGATATATACTATAATGGTTAATTACAAGTGCACGATATCGTGTCAAGTAATATAAGAATTGAGTTCAAGTATCATTCCCACAGAGAATTTTACCTAAATTTAAATCTAGTATTAAAATTATTTCTATTTAACTTTTATATAGAGAAAATCAAAGTATGAATGATGCCATTAATAGTTTCTTTTATAAAAAAATAGTTTCTTTTCAATAATTTATTGCTCCCGTATTTTATAATAGTTTAATATCTCCTGTATTTTATAAGAATTGAGTTCAAGAAAAAGGCATGTTTATTGTTCCTGTATTTTATAATAGTTTATTTTAAAAAAAATAATATTAATAGCAATAAATTGTGCAGAATTATACGATTCAATATTTGGTTTGCTTTTATGCAATAACATGGTTTTTCCTTTTTAGTCCCGTTCATTTAAATTTATATAAAGTAAAATCTTATGATGTAATTACATTGTATTAAATTATGAAGAGTCATAAAGTTGGGACGTATGGTACACATTGTATCATGACATATATAATATGTTATTCTAAACAATAACTTAATAATTACTTTTAGTTACATAATTAAAAAAATATAAAAAAAACCGTCGATAAAAGTTTCAGTTATACTTTTCAATGGTAGTTAAAAAAAAATTGACGGTGAAAATTTTGTCATAGAGAATACTATTTCCACGATGACCCATCATTGTTATTCCTTCCATACAATGTTACAGTACCCAATCTAATAGTCTGGTAAAAGATTACTTCATATGTTATATTACACATCGTATTAATTGGTAGGTGAACTATCACTTAATAATATCAAAACACACCATTCTCGTTTTATTTAACAAAATAAACTAAAATTAAACTAAAGCACTCAAGAAGTAATTTAAAATTTATTTTCACCAATATTAACATAACTTGGGGCTTCAACTTATCCTATAATATTTTATTGAACTTATTGTTCTTTTGTCTAATCCCTCAAGGAATTAATTATTTGCTAGACTCTAATATCGTTATAAGCCTCTGTCGATAGTCATATAATTATATTTCTTTATAACAATTACCTATATGTTTATGGTAATCAGAATATAATGAAACTCATTACGAACAAGTTTAACAATACCAAACATGTCATTTAGGTATATTTCTATCCTACATGAAACTCATAGCTATTACCCTATGATCATGCATTAATCTATCTTAGGCCAAACGCACAAATTCCTCTATTGAGTTCATTATGGTTCCTAAATCAATCATTAAGTTGGCCAAAAATAATAAAAGCATTACACAAAAGATAGATTAAACAATTATACTTCATTGAGTTCACAAAGAAAAGAAATAATAATGTTCAACTACATATTGGTTTCAAAAGTTGAACCCTAGTTTAAAAGAATTTAGCTCAAGACGAATCTAAAAATATTAATACAAGAATTAAAAGACATGAAGAGCAAATCCATAATGAAAATAAGAGAAAAGAAAGTAACACAGATGGCTCATTAAGTTGCTTCTTTCTCTCATTTGCTTTCTGCATAATCTTGATATTCAATATTCAATTCCTTGTTTGATCTCCCTTGAATGGCGTTTTTGTTTAGTTTTGAGCTTTCTCTCTTGTGTCTTATGTTTTAGTTGCTTAACAAGATATTTTATAGGCTTTTTTAACTCAAGAGTCATCATTGAGGAGTCCAAATCGTGTTAGGAGATAAAATAAGAAAATTGTACTTTTTTTTAGCGCAACTTCTTTGTTTCTTTTTGATTCTCCTCTCATTTATCTTAAAACGTTACATTTTCCATCGTGAACCTATTTATAATAAAAATATAATTAAATAGCCAAAAATTTATAAATTAGAGCAAAACTCGTTCGTGGTGCTAAATGTACTAGTGCATTTACGCCTCCATCAGGTGCTCTTTATTATATACACTTGAATCTTTGGGGGTCAGCACAGATAGTAGCTTATGGTAAATTAAGGTATTTTCTTATATTTATTGATGATTATTCAAGGAAGCTATGACCAAATGTGTTAAAGAGAATGGAGCAAGTGTTTGAGACATTCAAAACCTAAAAAGCCTTTGTTGAAAATCAAACCAGCAAGAAAATTAAGAGGTTGCAGAATGATAATGACCTTAATTATTACAAGCATGGGATTGGAAGGCACAAAACTATAAGCTCAATATCATAGCCAATTGATATGGTGGAGAGGATTAATAAGACCTTGCTAGAAAGGGTTAGGTGCATATTGACTAAAGTAAAGGTGTCTAAAGTATTTTAGAGTGAAGTTATAATGACAATAACCTACCTAATCAATAGAAGTCCTTCTTCAGTTAAAAACTTCAAGACACTAGAAGAAAAGTGGTCAGCAAACTTTTTAAAATATGATAATCTCCGAATGTTTGGTTGCCCAACATTTGTATATGGGAAGCAAGGCAAGTTGGAACCTAGAGCATTGAAAGGGATATTAATATGGTATACCAAATGAGTAAAAAGATACAAGGTATGGTGTAATAAGTATCATAAGTAGAGATGTGATGTTAGATGAGATGACAATGTTGAAAGTTTCCCAAGAAGAAGAGAAAGAAGAACTTATACCTAAGGAAGTTTCAGTACCAGACCAGTTAAAGTTGAAGTGGAGATTAAGAGTAAATTTGAGATGCCCTAGATCAATACTTTAGCAAGTTAACCCTTGAAGATAAACAAAAGATACTGGTTAGTTCTTTCAAGTTCACTCAAAATCAGACTAGGACTCATAAGATGGAACTTAAAAAGTACCTACTAGCTAGACATATTTGTACCAATAATTTTTTATGTAAGCTTTACACTCTAAGCAAGCTATTTTTGTTGGATAAGTATGTGTATTTTAAGACATATGGACCAATCAAATTAGGACAATTGCATATATTAGTCTTTTATATTATATTTTATTAGTTATTAGTAATATTTATTAAATTATAGGTCACCAATCAAATACTTTTTAATTGGAGGACTAAATGGCAATTAGGTATGTTTTGGAGAGCCATTATGCAATTTTTTCGATTTATATATAAAGGCCAAGTGTTCTTTTTTTCAAGAATTGTTAAGAAAAAATAAAAGAAAACAGAGAGAGAGAGAGAGAATTTCGAAAATGAAGAAGGGAAGGAGATGAACAGTGATACCTATGAAATTTCTAAGCCAAATCAAGGAATCTACACCAAATTCAAGTTGTTTCCAAGTGCCTAAGCAAGATTCAAGGGTGGATTAAGGATAAATTTGCTTAAAAATATGAGAATTCCAAACCCTAGAATAGTAAATTAAGGTTTTTGTATAATTGGACTCCAATTGATTAAATTTAGGGCATTAAAAATTTCATTTGGGTCATTTTGAGGTTTTTAGTGGTACAAGTGCAATTAGCTAAAATTGAGGGTTAATAATAAATTCTAGGACCCTTAAGATGAGTTTTGATGGGTGAAAATCAAAGTTAGGATATGGGGCATAATGGTCATTTATGACAAAGATTAAGGGTAATTATGTCCAAAGAAAATTATAAGGGATTATGGACCCCTTTGACAAAAAATGATAGTTTGCGCATAAATTGAGATTGTTGGGGCAAGAATTATAAATTTAGAAAGGAATTTTGGGTGGTGGCCGAAAATATGCACTAGGGGTATTTTGGTAATTTTTCCTTTTAAGAGGGGCTAAAGCGTAATTTATACTTTGTAGGTGCCGAAGAGCAAAACCGATGAAAGTACAAGCCCGGAAAAGAAACTTTAGAGAAGGACAGTTTGTGAGTGAAAATCTGTCTTTTCTTTTATTTTTCGTTTATTATGTTTCCGCATAATGAAAATGTATGTTTTATGTGCTTTTAATGCATAAACATGATTTATGATCTTGATATATATCCATAGTTATGCTTTTACATATTTGGTTTAAGAAATAATTTTAAATTACTGCATCCGTTTTAAAGGCCATTGGTTCCCTCAGATTATAGTGGTGGTGATTATATTAGACTAGGTCGGTATATCCCGTGCACATTGGCAGGTCATGGGGGGTATGTCACTAACTTTGGGAAGTCGGGATGTCGAGTCATGTGAGTCGCTCTATGTGTACACGGTATTGTCTTGCTATATGTATGCGATGTAGGACTTCGCTGCATAGCCAGTGAGATGTCTTGAGATGCCACTGTGAGTGCTGCTAGATGAGGTGCCCTGTGACTTACTCACGTGTGCGGTGCTAGTTGAGTCGCTGCGTGAGTATAGAGCTGTAGGGTTACCATTGGTACAGTTTAGAAAGAAAATGGCCGAGCAAGGACTTTACTAGTTTTTTATTTATCGATAGCATTTTATGCATGTATATGCTCATGGTAGTTGTTGTGAGATATAGATTTTGGATATTGTTTTCAAAAAATATATATAAAACCCGCTCGGCAAGATTTCATCAGCATATGATGTCAGAAACTATTTTAAAGCTTTACATTAGTTTTAGAAGCATGATTTATGCATGTACTTAGAATTTATTATCTATGTATAATGTTATTTTATTTGAAATCTTAATTACACTCACTGAGCTCTTTTAGCTCACTCGTTTTGTATATCATGTTTTCTAAACCCCCTTACCAGGTGCAGGTCTCGGTACGCAAGCTGTTGATTCTCCTATTGCTGAGTAGTGAGCTAAATCTGAAGATCATTTTTGTATATGTAGATGTGTTAAATAGCACTCTTTACTTTCTGTATAATAGTTGTTAGTACGTATATTTTTATGTATGTTTTGAACCAATAAGAAGAGTTTTCGATATTATGATGATCGTTTTTACTTTTTATAAGTATGCTCATTTTGTGATTTAAATGAAACTATTGAGTCGTGTTGGATTTGGTTTGGAAAGGACTGGAGGTCCGAATTGGTAGTATTGAGAAGTATTTGAAATATAAGTGAAATTTCTTTACAGGTTTTATTTGGATTTTTAGAAATATAGGGGAAACTCTGACCGTTTATTTTTTTTAAATTTAGATGTCGTTTTCATGTATATTACCAGATTTTTTCAGTAATAGCAAGAACTAAAAAGGGGTTCGCCTTTCAGAATTTCTCAACTCACCCAGTTAAATTTTAAAGAATTTTCATCGAGGTGCCCGGCAGGGCCGCTGGGACCTACAGTAGAGGGTCTCGGGTCGGGTCTTGTCCCTTTTTATTATGGGACCCACCCCCTTCCCACTACTGGGCTAACAGTGACGGCCCCACTCAAAGGAATATTAGAGTCCCCCATTCTTTCTTTTGCCTTCTCGAAGCTCGAACCAGGACCATATGGGGTTCTAAGATACCTGGGGTACCAGAAGTGCTCCCCAGGTATCTTAGAACCCCATATGATCCTGGTTCGAGCTTCGAGAAGGCGAAAGAAAGGAGAGGGAACTCCGATATTCCTTTGAGTAGGGCTGCCACTGTTAGCCCAGAAGTAAGAAGGGGGTCGGTCCCATAACATGAGGCATCGTTCAAGTACATATAGAGAAGTATCATATGACAATTTGGGTTGGACCTAAGGAGTCTTGCAATATGAAGTGAACTCGTTGTGCATTGGGATAGAGGACTAGATTGAATTGTTCAATCAAGGAAATTCTAGCAAAGCGAGTTTTTATTTTAGAAACTCTCAGGTTGTGCCGTTGTCAAGACTTAAGTGTTAAGTACAATAATTAATTAACAAATTGTTTTAACTAATGAGATGATGACAAGTGGCGTACTATGAGCCATTCATTGTTTGACTAAAGAAATTACTAAAATGTCTATACTTATTAGACAAGCAGCTTATTAAACATTTTTTTTAATATTATAAAGTTAAATAATGGATTTATAATGATACTTTAGGGTTAAGTATACTTAAGGGCTAAGGCAAGTAATGAGGGTCTTTGCTTATTAAGTAAATGAAAAAAATGCATATAAAACGAATTGATATTATTTTGTAACACTTGATGGTTCGGCCAAGCAAAAGGGAAAAGTGTGAGCAAAAGTGTTTTGTTGTATTTTTCAAGTGTTGAAGCAACTATTCATCTTTTTCTCTAATTTGTGGTCGACCATTAAAGCACAAAAAGAGATTATTTTTGTAAACAATTCTTTGCTTTGAAATAAATAGCTTAAAGAGTGTAAGCAAGTGATTAAGAGTTAACTAAGTTAATTGTGTTTAAGTATTAAAACACATTGCTAGAATTTGAGATACCATTTTAGAGGCTTAAGCCTAACTAGTCGTGTCCTAGAATTACCAATGAGTATATTTCAAGGCTGACTCAAGTATTGGACCCTAATTCCAAAGGCTTGATAAGAATAATTCTCAATCTTGATTTCATTAAAGTAATGAGACTTAAATTTAATGTGTTTGTTGCTTTAGGAAATTAGATTTTTGGTTTCACTGCATAAGATATATGTATGAGATGCATAAATTGTATGGTGATGAACTTATTGCACATGTATGCATCTATGAGAAATATATTACTTTTGATTGGTATTAGAGCTTATTTGTGTGTTTTTGGGTGATTGGAGTGACTGCGGTGTTATTTGGGATGTCTCGAAGCTATGGGTGATTCATTTTAAGTGTTGAAAGTGAAAAACTAGAAAGACAGCCTAGTGGGATGCTGTGGTCATAACATTTAGTGCTGTAGTGCTAGGGATTTCTAGGCTCTAGTGTTGCAGCGTTGGACAATGAGTGCTGCAACACTAGGGTTTCCAAGCCCCAATGCTGTAGCGCTCAAGGCTTAGCACTGCGACGTTAGGGGTTTAACCTCCAGTGCTATAACATTGGTAAGCCTAGCACCGTAGCACTAGGGTGGTGATCCCAATACCACAGTCCTGGGAGCCTGATGCTGCTACATTGGTATTGTTCACTTCAATAGTATTTTTAAAGTGTTTAAAACATGCATGTGGGTTTTATTTATGCAATAATAAGAGTTATGTGACTGCATTATAAATCGGATCATTTGTTTATGCTGAAAATCACAATCGGAGCCTTATTGGTAGGGCTTAGTTATGCTAGCATAAAATAAATGATTGATTGAGAGTCACCTCCTCATAAGATGGGGACAAGTCTTCAAAAATCTTTCTTAGTAAGATTGAATAGTATTTTATTATAAGATAATGTTATACAATAGTTCGTCTTATCACTATGGTGTTAGACAGTTGTATCAGTCTTTCTCAATATTGCTAAAGCCTGAGGGGTTGATTAGTGTGATTTGTACGTTATCAATTAAATATGAGATGTGGAAAATATATGAGAATGTATTGGCCAATATTGCTAAAGTATAAGGGTAGTATCAGTAACATATATTTGATTATTGACAAATTAATCTGAAATACACTTACTCAATATTGCTAAAGTGTGAGGCTGGAGTAAAATGCCAATAGGGTCCACTTCTCACTGTATAATTTAAAGAGTTTAAATCGTCGTTATCTCATTCAAGAGATTAAAGGGATTAATTAAAGTAGTGAGAGGGCATTATTATATTAAAAAATGCATAATTGTTATACCCATGATTTAAAATGTTATTAATTACTGATTAGAAATGTTCCATTACACATCTTTTATTTTATCTTATAGAGATAAGATGAGTGTCTTATAGAGATAAGATAACTATAAGCCATCCGTTTAGTACACTTGATTTATCACACCAATTATAGGGTATTGGAAAAATATTTTGACTTGCTACTGATAAAAAGATTGGATATATCTAATCAAAAAATAAAAAGAGGTTTTTCTGATGACATATCTTCTAAAGAGATTAAAATTTATTAGAAATGGATTAAGAATAATTTAAAAGTCAAATCATATATCCTGACCTTGATGTTTAATGATATTCAGAAAGAGCATGTGCATATGAGATGTGCAAGTGGTATAGTACTCTATCTAAAAACTTATTTAATATATCCAAATCACAGATAGAGAATAGTCACAATAAAACTGTTTCCATTGTAGCAAGGTTTGAAATAGTAAATATTACTATTTAAGGTACCGTACTTGAGGAAAGATAAACCCTTTATATATCTGTTTACCAATCATTATTATTTCAGTAGCATATGATGCTAAGAGTGTAAGGGTATGAGATATTGCCTGTTATTCTCATATCTACAAGGTGTATGATTTGACAAATGTTAGGAGGCTAGAATGGAGAAGTACAACTTTATATAGGAAATAGAGATTTCTTAGATGTTATAACTGTTAGAACTTTTAAGTCACTTCTCCATTTTGGTAGAAGTATTATGTTGTATAATTGCTATTTTATGCCAAATATTAGCAGACGAATCATATCACTCATTGTGTTAGACCGAAAGGGTTATCATGAAGATATAATAAAGATAATATTTTGCTAACTGAGTATCAGTTAATCAATGACCATTATATCTTAGGTATAATAGAAAATTTCTTAAATCTATAGATGAATAGAACAAATAGTAGTTCAAAAACTTTGAATAATAATGAATTATGATATATGAGATTAGGTCATGTAGTTGTGAAACGACTATCTTGACTAGTTAAGGATGGTCAGATACTTGATTTGATTATGGAACCTTGGCCAGTTTATGAATTCTGTATTTATGAGAGATGACTAAATCCTTGTGTTGGTGTTGGACATTGGGCCATTGATTTATTGAAACCGGTATATAGTGATGTGTATGGTCTTATGAATCATATTACCACTAGATGGATTTTGATACTTCATTGTCTTTATTGTGATTTATTATGATACATACATGTGTTTTTGGGAAACACAGGTCGAAAACTTTTGAAGTGTTCAAAGAGTTCCAACTAGAAGTATAGAAACAAACTACTATGTATATTGAATGCCTTCGATCAGATCAAGGCAATTTAGACATAAGCAATAAATTTACATATTATTTAAAGAAAAATAGAATTCTCGATCAATATATTCCTCTAGGTACATTGCAACACAAATGTGTTTTAAAGTGGAGGAATTAGGCTTTATCAGATATGGTTCGATCGATGTTGAGCTTTATCAATCTTTTAGAATATCTATGGGATTGTGCTCCAAAAACTGTTGTTCACTTATTGAATAGAGTTCCATCGAAAGTCATTCCTTCTATTCTATAAAGATATGGATTAGAAGAAAATCAAGACTTAAGTATGTTAAGACTTGGGGTTGTTTTGCTTGCATAATAATTGAGTAAGAGGATAAACTTCTACCCTAGGGGTACAAGTATCAATTCATTAGGCATCTAAAGCATTCTATAGGATACTAATTCTATGATCTAGAGAAACAAAACCTATTCATTCCCTGTGATTCCATTTTCCTGAAGAAAATAGCTTCTTATAGATCGTAGAGATTGAAGAAATATTGAACTTAATAAAGTGAATCCAAGAATTTATGTATCGACGATGGAACCTCAATCCCAATCAAGTGAAATAACTTTAACATACCTTCCCTATAAGTCAGAAAGGATATTACGGCTACTTGTTAGGCATGTATATTGCTTGCAAGTGTCATTAGTGTTTTCTTAGTTAAAGAAAAAAGATCATTTAACTTATAAAGAGACTATGTTGGACATCGATATAGGAATATTAAAAGATGGCTTGAAATCCAAAATTGACTTTATGCATCACAATCAAGTCTGAGACTTAATTGAGCTTCCCATAGAAATTGTTCCTATTAGTTATAAATTTGTTTATATAGGGAAAGCATAGGCTCAATATGTAGGTAATACCTTCAAATCTTGATTTGTGGCAAAATGTTGTACTTAGAGATCTGGGATAGATTAAAAGGAAACGTTTTCACCAGTAACCATGCTAAAGGCAATTTGAATATCTGATTGCTATTGTAGTATAATATAATTTTCAGATATGGCAGATGGATGTAAAGACGACGTTCTAGAATGTACATTGCAAGTAAGAGATATACATGGAACAGTTTGAAGGTTTTATATCCAGCCTAACCTCTGGTCTAATGTGCAAATTGAAGATTTCATTTTGTGAACTTAAGCAGAATATTTGAAGCTAAAATCTTTGTTTTGATGAGGTAATCAAAGAGTGTGATCTCATCTAGAATAAAAAAAAATGTATGTATTCAGAAAGGATAATGAGAACATAGTTGTCATTCTTGTTTTCTATGTGGGTGACATACTTATCATCAGAAACGATGTCAGTATATTGTAAGTTTTTCAAAAATTCTTTGAGTAAGTATTTTTTCATAAAGGATTTGGGAGAGACGTTCTATATATTGAGTATAGAGCTTTGTAGAGATAGAGCTAAGAGGTTGATAAAACCTTCTCAATCTCCATACATAGACTATGCCTTAAAAAGGTACAACTTTCAAAACCGTGAGACAGTTAATACACCTTTCAGACATGACATTCATCTTTCTAAGACAAAGTGTCCTCGGTAAAAAGATGAAAGGGTTCGAGTGTCTAACTTACCACATGCATCAGTTAGAAGTAGTTGGATATACACCATGTTTCGTACTAGACTTGGATATGGATTGTTGTGAGTTTTACGAGCCAGTATCTGTCTGATTCAGGTAACAACCATTGAATAGTCGTGAAATATATATGAAATACCTAAGAGGTACAGAGGATAAGTTTTTAAATTATAGAGAAAGTTACTTGAGAGTACAATTTAGATTCAGACTTCTAGTCTGACACGGATGATGAAAAAGTCTACACCTGGTTATGCATTTCTTCTTAACGACTCCACAGTTAGTTGAGAGTACAATTTAGATGTCCATAGTTGATTCTACCTTAGAGGTATAATATGTTACAGTTAAGAAGCTTGAAAGAAAAGTACTGTAGATAATCAAGCCAATTGCAGAGCTTAGAATATCTCGAAGGTTAATGGATCTTATCGAACTACAATGCAATAATAAAAGGGTAATTGCTCAAGCTAAAAAGCCATAAGGCATAAAACAAACTTGATCATGTGAACTCTGAATACCATATAATTAGAAAGATCTAGGCTATTGGAGATGTAATAATATCTAAGATATGTTCCCTGAATAACGTAGCTAACCTAGTCAGGCCTTAACTCTTAGGGTAATTGAGAAACGCGCAGAGTTGATGGATATTAGATATCATCATAAATGGCACTAAAGCAAGTGAGAGTTTGTTGGAGATGGTACTTGCATGCTATTCCAATATGTATGAATAAATATTTGATTACAATCTTTAATATTATAATAAATGGTAAGATGCTTGTAATATTTTAGACATTGTGAATCTAAAGAAGTTTAGATCTAGTCTAAAAGAGTTTAGATCAGTGTTAAGAGTTAACAACGCTAAGAGTTATAAGTGCTAAACGTTAGCACTGCTAAGAGTCAGTAGATTATAAGAGTTACAAATTCTAAGAGTTATAACCTTATCTAAAATGGGACAACGACGTAAGAATTTTTTAATAATGTTGCAAATGGTGTTTGAAAATATAATTATACAGTCTGTTCTCAAATACTATATTCCTAATCTATTTTACCGATGTGGGTATATCAGTGAAACCTTTTTATAGATGAGTGTATGTCTATATCTAGATGATCTAGATGGTTAGTCTTAGCAGACGTTGAGTTTAGTGAAAGCTCGTATAAGTATACAGGTATTCAGTAAGGACTGAATATTGAATAGACTCACGAAAACCTTCAATAAACATCCCATAAAGCTGTCGATAGAAGGTTTTCTTGAGTTAAGTAGTATTCATCGTCCTTTGACCTGAGTGTCATAGTGAGTGTTTGAGTAATCCACTATACTTTGGTTCCACAGATGTTAGAGACCTTTCATGCTTTGACCACTCTGTGTCGTTGGGTATGGTTCGATGCTCATGGAGTTTGAAATGCATAGATATGAGATTCATCAGCTCATACGGATTATATTTCATAAAGTCTTGTGGCCACAAACATAAACCTTGGAAAAGGGTTTTTCATAGGGTTAAACAATATCTCTAAAGTGTTTACGAATATTAGTTATGAAAAATACGAATTTAAAAATAAGTTTACAGATGAGCAAATAAGTGACGGAAGGATTATACGAATATGTTATAACCTGAACTTGTATGGTGTAACGCACTAATTTGTAATATCCATGCTGTGTGTGTAAGGCATCATTCATAGACATATAGAGGAGTACTATATGACAAATCGGGCATAGACCTAGAAAGTCCTGCAATATGAAGTGTACTCATTGTGCACTGGGGTAGTAGACTGGAATGAATTGTTTGATCTAAGAAATTCTAGGAAACTGGATATTTGTTTCAAGAATCCTTGGGTTGTGCACCTGTCAAGACTTAAGTGTTAAGTACATCATTAGTTAACAAAATTTGTTGACTAATGGGATGATGACAAGTGGTGCATTAAGAGCCATTTATTATTTGACTAAAACATTACTAAAATACCCTTACTTGTTAGACAAGCAACTTATATTAAATAAATAAGTATTATTTTTATTTTATTTAATATTATAAAGTCAAATAATGGTTTTGTAATGATACTTAAGGGCTAAGGAAGTGGTGGGGACCTTTGCTTGTTAAGTAAATGAAATACATGCATATAAAATGAAATGATATTGTGTTTGTAACACTTGATGGTTCTGCCAAACAAAATGGAAAAGTGGGAGCAAAAGTGTTTTGTTTTATTTTTCAAGTGTTCAAGCAACTATTCATCTTCTTCTTTAATTTATGGTCGGCCATTAAAGCACAAAAGAATATTATTTTTGCTGTTTAACGAGTTGAACAAAACAAACCAATTCTTTGCTTTGAAATAAATAGCTTAAAGAATTTAAGAAAGTGGTTAAGAGTTAACCAAGTTAATTGTGTTTAAGTGTTAAAACATATTGCTGGAATTTGAGCTACCATTCTAGAGGTTCAAGCCCACTTAGTTGTGTCCTAAAATTTTCAATGAGTACATTTCAAGGCTGACTTAAGTATTGAACCTTAATTCTAAAGGCTTGACAAGTTGAATTCTTAATCTTGATTTCATTAGAATAATGAGACTTAAATTTAATGTGTTTGTTGCTTTAGGAAATTAGATTTCAAGTTTTGCTGTGATATATGTATGAGATGAATAAATTGTATTATGATGAACATATTACACATGCATGCACTCATGGAAAATACACTTTCAGTTTAAAGTTAAGCTAGTAGCACAAGGCGTTAATCAATGTAAGGGGATAGAATTTCATGAGATAACTTTTTTATATAGAGAGCTAGAGGAGAAGATATACATATCATAACCATAAGGGTACGGGTGAAAGCATGCTTTCTTATTGAAGAAGTCATTATACGGGCTAAAGCAATCTCCTATGCAGTGGTATAGGAGATTTGATAATTTTATAGTGACTTATAGGTTTAATAGAAGTAAGTATGACGGTTGTGTGTATTTTAAGAATTTAAGTAATGAGATAAGTATATTTTTGCTTCTATATATGGATGATATATTGATTGCATATAAAGATATGGAAAAAATACAGAAATTAAAGAAGCAGTTGAGTGGCAAGTTTGAGATGAAAGATTTGGAAGCAGTAAATAGTATTTTCAGTATAGATATTGTAATGACCTAAATCTTACATTGGGCTCGTCCAAAGTGAAGGCCTTATAAGGAGAAATCCCACTTACCCTTGCGAGACGCCTTTAGGGATGGCCATGCGTTCAGCCTATAACGGACAAAACTGTGAGGGAAAAGGACGTGTGTGTGAACCCCAAAACAAACAATACCTTATACAAGGATTTATGTAGGCTCTTTCATTTGGTATTAAAGTTAAGGATGACTTTGTTTCAATGGTGGGGGGTTATTTAATGACCCAAATCCCACATCTGGCAGACTAGTCCAAGTGAAAGCCTTATAAGAAGAAATTCCGCCTACCCTTGTGAGGCGCTTTTTGGGGATGACCATACATTTCGCCTATAAAGGACAAAACTGTGAGGGGGAAGAACGCGTGCGTGAAACCTAAAGCTAATAATACCTTACACAGAGATTCGAGTAGGGTTTTTATTTAGTATCAGAGCCAATGACATCTCTGTTTTGATGGTGGGGAGTTATGTAACGACCCAAATCCCACATCGAGCAGACTGGTCTAAAGTGAAGGCTTTATAAAGAGAAATCCTCCCTACACTTGTGAGGTGCTTTTTAGGGATGATGATGCGTTCTGCCCATAAAGGATAAAACTGTGAGATGGAAGGAAGCGTGCGTGAACCTTAAAGCAAACAATACCTTGCACAAGGATTTGGGTGGGCTCTTTCAGATATTGTGAGGGAAAGAAGAGATGTTATCTTCTTATCACAGTAATGGTATATACTTAAGATGCTAGAGAAGTTTGGTATGTCTAATGCAAAAGCTGTCTTTACTTCTTTAGCCATGCATTTCAAACTTTCAGCAGTACAGTCGCAAGAATCTGAAGAGGGTAAACTGCAAATAAGTAAGGTACCATATGCAAGCTCTGTTGGAACTATCATGTATACAATGGTTTGCACGAGACTAGACATAGCATAAGCAGTGAACATTGTGAGTCGATACATGAAACATTCAAGGAAAGATCATTGGCTTGCAGTCAAGTGAATTTTAAGATATCTTAAGGGAATGTCAGAGCAAGGTTTGTTGTATAAAAAGGTTGCGAATGACGGTGAAATGGTAAGAGGATACGTTCATTTAGATTATGCGTGTGACCTCAACAAAAGAAAATCATTGATTGGATATGTAGTCATGGTGTTTGAGTGTAGCGTGTGTTAAAGGTCAATTTTATAGCACGTAGTGACATTATTAACCACTGAGACATAGTATATAGCTATTGGTGAAGTTATAAAAGAGGCCGTGTGGTTAAAAAGTATCTACATTAAGATAATGGCTATTGAGACATCAATATTAGAGTATGTTGTGATAGCCAGAGTGCTATATACCTAAGCAAGCATCAAGTGTTTTATGAGAAGTAAACACATTGATATGTGGCCCTATTTCATTAGAAAAATTATTCAAAGTAGCGAGATTAGTTTAACAAAGATTGCTTTGTCTGAAAATCCCACCAATATGTTGACTAAGCTACTACCCTTAGTTAAGTTTGTCCTATATAAAGACTTAACCGTAGTCACTACTATGTGAGAGTGATAGTGATGCAGAGATGAAGGATCATTGAAAGCTTCTTGATAAATTTTGAATCAAAGAGGGGATTTATGAAGAATGGTGATTACAAAATCATTTTGTAGATAGTTTTGAGATAGCAAATAAGAAGAAGACATGTGGAGGAAAAGAGGAGGTGCTTAAAGCAAAGAAACTCGGACAAAATAGTACCTTGAGGCTACAACAAAGAGAGGATGAGCTACAGCACCACAAGCCCGAAGTGTTGCCGTAGTGCTAATAAGTCTTAGTTGTGACGCCAATGCGGGATAAGTGGTTTTAGCCTCTAATTTCCATCTTCAACTATGATTTGAGTTGTTATCCTTATACAACTAGACTTAGGGTTTATTGAGGATGTAATTTCCTTTAGATTTGAGAGGTAGAGTTCTTTGTGAGATTTTGTGGTCTCTGTAAAAGGATTCATTTTGAGTGCTTGTTGATTTATTAATAAGAAGCATTGATCTTGATCCGCCGTGGATATAGGTAGTTTACCGAACCATATAAATACTTGTATTTTTTCTTCTATTTTTTCTTACTTTTATTGCTTTCTATTGTTTGCTTTATTATTATACTTGTGTATATGACACGTTTCCGCCAACAAGATTAAATTATCAATTTGCCTTATATCAATATAAGTAAACTCATCTCTAAATTAGTTACCAAAATAATTAACCATTTGGAAGCTAACGTGAAATTCCCATTGAAAAGTATTTTAGAAGGGGAACTTGAGGTGCTTCACATTATCGCCAAAATGCTTATAATTCTCCACTTCATATAAAGGTGAAGAACTTACAATGTTTCCCGCCAATGAAATACTTATTTTTAGCAAACTTGTAACTTGCTAAATATATAGTTTTAGCAAACTAACGTGAAATACTATATATTTATATAGTATATAAATTGTACAAGAAAGCAAACTTATAAATTCCCTTAATAAAATATTATTTTATTTATTTTTGTGTTTATTATGATTTTTCCTCAATTATATGTAAAGTCAATTTTTGCTAAGGATATATCTATATCTTTATATATATATATATGTATGTGCAACTGTTAGTAATTTTTTGACAGGAAAGAATGCTATCTTCTTGCAAATCAATATGAATACAATTACACAGCAAGAGAGAAATAGAATCTGTCTATATAGAGGACATTACATTATTCACTGCCTACTTAGCTAAGAAGTGTGTTACAAAATTTCTCTCACTTAGTAAAAGAGATAGAAACATTCTTAACAATGGCCATGAGCTTAGAAGTTCCATGTAAGGAGTTAACTCGGGAAAATAAACGAGCATGTAAGGAGTTAACTAGGTTCTCTCAATCTGTTCCAACAATCTCAATCTGTCCACATAGTTGTAAATGTTGCATATCTTTAAGACAATGAAGCATTGCTAGGCATTCGGATGAGAATGGGCTTAGCCCTCCATTCAAGGGTTTTGCTGCAACCATTATTGTGCATCCCTCATTATCCCTCGAAACCCAGCCAAATCCCATGAAATTATTTGTAGGAGAAAGAGAAGCATCAACGTTCAGTTTCAATTTACCCAACGGAGGAGGCTGCTAAGATAAATTTCCCTCGTAGAAGACTGAAGTGGGGTGACCATGTAAGTGAGTCTGCATAACTCCAAGAAAAGACCTTCCTTCAGCAAAGTCGACTTGTCTGGGAGATCCTTGAGACTGATAAATCGCTCCATGATTCGATAACTTTTCCTGGGCTTGAACTGGCAGCAGTCATTTTACAGAGTTCCTGAAATTCATACATATAAAATCCCGCTCTTCATTATCTCATCTGTTGAAGAGTTAACCTTCTTAAACACGGTACGGTTTCTAGAATTCCAAACTGCCCAGAGCAGGATGCAAACCATTTCCAAATCATCTGTGGGTAACTTTATGAAGTATGTATTCAGTAAATCACGCAAGTTTTGTCTTGTGTAGTCCATGACTATTCGACTAAAAATATTTACTTCCCACACCTGCGAAATAGCTTGGCATTTTATCAAAGCATGCAATGAGGTCTCCACTTCCATGTTACTTCTATGGCATATGGGTGAGACTTCTAACTGTCTTTGCAATAGGTTTATAGTTGTGGGGAGAATATCATTGCAGACACGCCTCACAGAAATTCTTACCTTCAGTGGAATATAAAGCCACCAAAGAACCGGCCACCAGAATGTGTTGGAGGTCGAGCTATTTACATCAGTTCTATATCTCAGGCTAGCCACCTTATATGCAGATTCACAGAGAAAATTCCATTGTTAGTAAAGTGCCATAGAAGTCTATCATCACCCGAAAAGTACCCAACAGGAATGGAGACAATCATCCTCACATCAATAGGCCAAAATACTGCTAGGGATAGTATCATAAAAGCGTGTACTAATATCGTTTTTATGAAATTAATATAATTAATATTTTATACTTGAAAAGTATTAACAATTTTATGACATAAATATAAACAAATTCATAATTTATTTATATGACCATAACCTTATTATATAATACAAGAGAATTAAAGTTATAGATAATAAATAGAAAGTCTGTAATAAATTAATTAAAATTTGAGATCTTTAATTAAATATTACTATTACGGTTCACAAACATTTAGAATGTAGTGATTTTAACCGGATCATCAATATAGTGACATTATAGAGAGACACTTTATATAATATAATTACATAAGACAGAACAAGACGTAGTTTAAACTCTTATATAAAATACCGTTGTTAATAAAGAATTTAAATAACATCAACTGATGATCATATGCAGATCAACCTTAATTCTGAGTGATCATAAATTTTCATTTGTGTCATTGTGTTATTTGAAATACTCATTACAGTTTGTCTAAAAGAACAGGTTAAAAATTTGTATTTTGATGGTACAGTGAGATTAGCGACTGGGAATATGATTTACAAATATGTAATCCATTCCTTCATAACTAAAGTTAGAAAGAAGGTTTCCTTAAGAATTAATTCTGAACCTGAATAGTTAGAACGCTCAATTTGTTATACGATTACAAAATAACTATTCATTGGTGAACAAATGGTACTTGAGGATAAAGAAGTAATTAGAGGGGTAATATTATAATTGACCTAACTCTAATTATAAACCATCTATGGAAGGTTGAATTATATGTAGTGATTGAATCGATGAACTGCTATAAGTTTTCTGAGTAAATTATATGTATAATTTCAGGAGTGCAATTTGAGGTTTTTAGTGGAATAATACTGGAATTAATAAATTAGATTGATTAATTAAATATTTTAATTAGTTATCCAAAATTTATTGGAGCTTGAAATTGTAGGTCTATGGGTCTCTAATACTACCGTTTTAGTTATTACAGAGAATAATTAAAATGAATTGTGTTATTACACAAATTGCTTATGTCGAGAAAATAGTTTTCAAAATAAGTATATTTTATATTTAGATAAAATTAATTAATTAAGAATTAATTAATATAGATAATATCTTATTCAAATATAATTAAATATTTAATTTAAGAGATTAAATAAATAAAATCTTAAGGATAATTTTTGAAATTGTCAAAAAAAATTTATTTAATTTTAGTGTTTTCCTTTATCAAAAGACTATTAATCCATTTATTTTAAAAGTCTTATAAAACTCAATTGTTGGGTATTACACATTAATTACAAAGAGTGGGACGCCATGCAATTTACATGTATTAAGTCTCTTTTTAAAACATAATAATTTAATTAATAAATAGTATTAATTAAATTATTAAATTAAAATAATAATAGTTTATTATTTTTAAGATATTTTAAAAGAAGAAGATTAGTTTAAAAATGAGACACACACATATATATAAAAAATACTCTCTTACATAATGCGTTTTTTTTTTAAAGAAAAAAAAAATTAAAAGTTCACTCTTTCTCTCACTATAGAACAAGAGTCTTGGTTTAGAATCCCTTGATAAAAGAAAACTTAGTGTGAATTTAAGATATATTTTTGTTTCTTTTTTATTCTTATTTATTTTAAAAATTAAATCCGTATATTCATAAGATCGTAAGATAAAAAGAGCTTTTATCTAATGAAAATAAATATTAAAGAATTTTTATTTTTCCTTATTCCAACGATCTCTCTATATGTCATTACTTCTTTTACAAATATTACACTTTTTTTATTATGATTGAGATGCTTCTTTATTATTAAACTTTTCTCTATCTCTTCTAGTATTTTTTCTTCATCTCTCTACCTCTTCCTTGTTTGCCTATTCTACTAGAATTCTCTTTATTGACATTAGATTGAAATAAACTCTTAAAAGATTATTTAGAGCATTGCATCAATTTTCTCTCAAAATATTTAAGAGAACTCATTAACACTTGAATTGTCAACAAAGAAAGGTCCTTTGTTACTTTTACCATAGAAATAATTGGATCAAAATTTTCAGATAAACTAATAAGGACTTTCTAAACAATCTTCTTACTTTTAATATTTTCACCAGATATTCATCTCATTCACAATTTTTATAAACCTATTTAAAAATTCTTGCATGGGTGCAATCTCTTTCAATTTTATATTTTAAAATCTCTTCTAAGATCTTAAAGTTTAGAAGTTCGAACCTTTAAACTTCCTTTGAATTCATTTTGGAGAATGTCCCAGCCTCATTTATTGTTTTTGCACTAATTATTATTGGAAACATTGTATTTGAAATGCCTGATTGAATCTTCTGAAGAGCTTGAGCATTTTTTTTTTTTGCTTCTCTTTTAGAGATTTCTTCTGCTATTTTGTCAAATTTTCTTTGGAATCTTCTTTTGCTAAATTGAATTCTCTAATTACTTCTTTTATAAAATCCTATAAATCAAGAGAAAGGAAAAACGTTTTCATCTTTACACATAAAAATCATAATTTTCTGCATAAAAAACAGGCATATAAGATTTTTGAATTACCATATTTGATTAACTTGTTCTTTCTATGACAATTCTCTTCGTAATAATTTTCTTCTTTGATATTTGGCTTTGATACCAATTTATGTTGGTTGTTTGGGCATAATGATGAAATAAAAAAATAAAATGATGTAGAATAGGGGGGGAACACTTTTTTATTTTTTTCTTTTTTCTTTTTAATTTCTTCTATCATTTTTTGAATAGTACTGAAAACTCATATAATAAGGAATTAGTAGAACTAGGACTCATAGTTTTAATTATACTCAAAATCATATTAATTACATTCACCAAGGCGGAGTTAAGTTTATGATGGGGTTAAGCAAGAACCGATTTGACATCACTTCTAGAAAAGGAATTTTGGAAATTTCACGAATGAGACAACATAATAGCACGGAGCATTTATAGAGAAACCTTCAAGGGAGCCAGGTTGCGACACTGGCTTGGTAGAACATTGGCACTGTGGCCTAATCTTGGTGGGGCTGCTGCACCAATATGCTATTTTAAGCCCATTTTGATGTTTCCAAGTTAGTTTTGTATTCCTTTCACGTATGGAATTCCATTCCAAGTCGATAAAGGTTTCTAGAGATGTTTTGAAGCTTATATAAACACCATTGTTATACCTAACAGTTGTTAAGTATTAAGAAAATATAAAAAAAAGTGCCGAATTGAGAGCTTAGAAAATGCTTGAGAGATGAATATGCAAGAAAGTGTTGTATAGACCATTGAGGAATACGTTTATTATGTATTCTTTGAATATCTCTTGAGTGAGTTTTATGATCACTCACTAATAAAAGAAATAGGATCCTTAATCAACTATGGACGTAAGCGGTTTGCCGAACCACATAAATTCTTGTACCTTGATTGATTGATTATTATTTCTATTCATTATAAATATGATCTTTTGTGATTTTTGAACACTTGTGGGTAAAGACTTTTGCGAGTGTTTGTGAATTTTCCCTCAACACATTTTAATATATAAATAGTCTTATAAGGCTTGTATAAATAAGAGTAAAAAAATAATCATTATTATTCATATTGTTATTTTCAGTGTTGCTTTGAAAAGATAGTATTTTGGAAAGCTTTTTTGTTTTTTTTTGGGTCAAGGTTTAAACCTGTATAAAAAAAATTTGTATCATTGTTAGAAAGATATACTAGCGAATAATATTACAATCATTTGATTTTCGCACTCTCTTATTTTCTTCAGCCGTAGGCAGCCAAATAGGAGAAAGCTTTAATAAGAAGCTAGCTAAAGCACTGTCTATAGAGATTTACAATCAAAGAAGAATTAAACTTAAGAGGATGGAGAAAATATGCTTTATGTGGACTGGACAGGTCTTCTATGGCGACTTCCGTGATAAGGATTCTTCTGCACGCAACACTTATACTCCCTTAGATGTCGGTTAGGAGATAAAGGTCCTTGGGATCCTCACCCTGATATCTTTCTATTCTCAATTCTTTTCGAGAAGAAGTTAAAGGCTCTCATCAAGTGCCGAGTAGAAGTTAAAGGTCCCCAAGATCTAATATTAAATATTGCTGATAAAGATTTGGTTTTGTGTATGTTCATGGCTTTGAGAGATGGATCATTTTCTTTCCATCATGTTGCAGAGATGATGGTTGGTGACCAACATGTACAGGGCAAAGCTTTGCTACATTAATTCAACAACTTCACGAAGAAGCCGCAACACTACAACTTTTGCTTCTTTTTATCTTTTTTGTTTTAAACTACTTTTGCTTCTTGACAACAATAAAAATATTTTTTTGGAAAATTTTATAAATAACCTTCATAATTTTTTATTATTTTTTTTTAACCAACTTTAAATTGATTATTTTTTATTAGCTAAAATCTTCACTTATGGATGAACATTTTAAAAGTTATTATTGCATAGATCGAGTGTTCCTAAATATATTTGTCACCTCAATCTTGTATGTTTTTCTAAACCTTCTAAAATTTTTAATATTCATTAGAAATTAGATAAAAATTACATTTAAAGTTAGAAATAGATATTATTAATAAATTAGATGTGAAAATGAGTTAGAATAGTGTAAAAGACATTGAAATCCAGCCAAAAAAAATAAGACGGCGATTGGTGTGGCTGCTGTCAGGTTTCAGCATCTTAGAGCTATCTCGTGCCCTGATGTGCCCGAAGATGGGCATAATGTGCTCATCTCGGGCCCGAGATGTTCCCCAAGATGCTCATAATGTGCGCATCTCAGGCTCGAGATGGTCCTGAGATGTGCACACGGCCATATCAGGACCGAGATGTCCCCAGGATGTGCGTAATGTGGGCATCGCAGGGCCATCTTAGGTCTGAGATATGCCCCGAGATGCGCACATTATACGCATCTCGTTGCGACATCGCGGACAAGTCCGTGATGCTGTACTGTTTTGATTAATTTTTTATATTTTATTTTCTATGTTTGTTTAGTTTTATATATTTTTAATAATTTTCTTTTTTTTCAGGTGCTATAGAGTATGATGCAATTATTATTTGTTTTGGAGGAAAGTGGGAGAGTTCTAGTGATGGGGAAAAGAGTTATATTGATTATAGTAATTTTAAGATTTCGGTTCTAAAATATATGCATTGAAGATCTTTTAAATACAGTATGTTATACTTTAGTAGTCGACAATGTAAACTGTAAAGTGACTTTAAAAATCAAAATTGATACAACGAGGTATATGTTAAAATATATTGAGATTAGAAATGATAGTGATGTTCAATTCGTTTTTAGCACCAACAGAAGATCGTATTGTCCTTTATGTGTAACAGTGGATCCTAGAGCTCTCGTTTATGAAGATGATGTACAGCCCCTCAATCAAAACCCACCATCGATTCATACTCATTTTATGTCAGATAGCGGCAGCAACCAAGTGAGCCATACATCTCCATCAATTCCAAAGTGGTTCCCTCAAACACAATGAATGAGTATCACAATGTTTCTCTTATACCGTTCAATGAAGACCTAGCCTATACACATTACGCTTGTGATGACATTGGAAATGTTAGGGATGTGGAAGGGTAATGTGATAATGTTAGAAATGTTGATAATTTAGAAGGGGGGTGATTTAGCAGAAAGCGGACGTTGTTATGTTTCAATAAGCTCCCTAAATGTTGAAGTCAGAAGAATAGATTTTTGTAAAACTGAAAACCCCTTTGCGTTTATACCTCCAATACCACCATCAGACTTGGGCATATTGGATAGGATATTGAGTAATGGAATTAGCAATGTGTTTGTAGGAAAGTTGTTTAATAATAAAGACAAACTCCACCAAGCTATTAGTATGCTAGCACTTAAAGGTAATTGGAGCTTTAAAGTTTCAAGGTCGATAAAAGATCGTTTTGAGGTAAAATGTGACAATCATAGATGCCGATGGCGATTACTTGTGGTGTCGACAGATGCAAGGAAACATTTCATTATGCACAAAATTGATTTAACTCACGTGTGCCAATTAGATCGATTGCACGATGGTCATTGACAAGTAAAGTCTCGAATTATTGACAAATTCATAAAAAATACGTTTGCACCTGTGAGTCAACTTTATAGAGTGAAGAAAATCCAAGCAGACATATATGAGGAGTTTGGTGTGGAGATAACTTACCCTACTACTTGGCGATCTAAGGAACATGCATTGGTGTTGATACGTGGTACTCCAGAGGGTTCATATAAATTACTTCCTGCATATTACCATATATTGGAATAACAAAACCCAAGTATAGTCATACATTTAGAGATTAACGATTGCAAACACTTCAAATATTTCTTCATGGCGTATAGACCATGTATTAGAGGGTTCTAGTCTTTCATTCGACCGATTATTGCAATTGATGGTATATTTTTGAAAATTGCATACTTGAGAACAATGTTTATAGCTGTTTGTAAGGATGGAAACAACCAAATATTTCTATTTGTATGGGGTATTGCTGACTCTGAAAATGATGCTTTATGGACGTGGTTCATAACAAAACTCAGAGGAGTCATTGGTAATCTTGAGAACCTTGTATTTATATCTGATCGACATGCTAGTATCGAGAAGGCCATTGGATAGGTATTTTCTAATATATATAATAAGGTATGCATCCATCACTTGAAGGGTAATTTGGCCGCACGATATAAGATACCATAAGAGACAACAAAAAGAGGTGGATATTTGGCTTCCTATTTTGTTGCTACCAAGGCATATTGCATAGTTAACTTTCAAAGGAAAATTAATAAGATGCGAGAAATGAAACTGGAGGCAACGAGATACTTGAAGGAGGAAGTTGGTTTTTCACAATGGGCTCAATCAATGGGAGCATTCAGAAGATATGACATCATGACCACCAATATTGTAGAGAGCATTAATGCTGTTACAAAGGAAGCACATGGCATGACGGTGATTTCCTTAATTAAGTGGATTAGAGAGTTAATACAAAAATGGTTTGTTGGGAGACGTAGGTTATAGAAAATATGTCAAACTTCTTGACAAATTAGGCCCGTGAGAAGGTTTGGAAGCACAATGATGATTCCACTCGCATGACAGTGCATGCAATAGATTAATCTCCCTTTGTCGTTAAGGACGGAAAAAGAAATGGAATAATGGACATCCTGACGAAGTTATATAGTTGTCTAATGTTTGATTTGCAGAAGCTACCGTATGCTCATGCACTTGCAGTATGTAGGCATGTTAGATTCCAGTACCAGCACGAGTGAGTCTTTATTATGTGCATACAATGAACTAATAAATCTGATTAGTCATCCATTAGATTGGATTGTTCCAAAAGACTTGAGAGCTGCTGACATCTAGCCTCCTATAGTATACTAGTAATCAGGAAGACGTCAAAAGAATCGACTTCTATCGCAAGGTGAGGCTCACACAAAGAATATATGTAGCCCCTATAAGCAACATGGTCATATTCGACAAATTTGTCGAAACCCAATTGCATTACATGGTAGCTGATATGTTCTTTATGAGTTATATTTCTATTTTTAAGTCATGTAGTTATGGGTCTTATTTGACTAGTTAATTGTACTTTGTTACAATTGTATTTAATTGATATGTTTATTATGTTTCTTTTTTCTCAATTGTCGTTAATAATACATGTATTAACCAATTATACATTTAACATTAAATGTATAAAATACATAAAAAAAGGAACTTTATAAACATACAAACATTTAACTTTTATTTACTATTTTTTTGCACTTATCCATAAATTAATCGCCATTTTGGTCCTAAAAAATGAGCTATGATCAGGATCAAAATCTAAGGGATGACACAACATCAAAAGCTCTATATATACAAATATAAACCCCACAATCTCCACTATTCACTGTCTGTTGTGGCACTCCATTCTTTAATCTAATTACATGAAAAGGGGTAAGTCAAGTGTAATTTGTCGTTGCTCATAAAATCTACAAGCATCTAGGTAGTGGGGTAACAATGTAGATAATGGCACAACATGATTCTCAATCACACCATCGGTAAATCCCTTGATACTAGAATCGTAGATTACTATTTACTGATGAAAGATGTCTACCTCCACCGTAACCCAATGCTGTTGATTGTAGTTGATAGGAATATAAACCTACATAAAATTCAAATAAGTCTCACAAATAGTACTACAAGTTATAAACAAAAATAACAAAATTCACACAAAATATTATATTTTACCTTATTAACCTCAATCCACATCTATGCACCGAGTAAATCTTTTTCGCGCCTTAGGCATATGCCATTACTTCATCATTCTATGCAATGCTAGAAATGTCATTTTTGGGTTCCTTATAAAGGAGTCTAAAAGTTTCTTAAAAAAACGGGGCCATCGAATAATCAATGAAGATTAAATAAGAAAATGTAATTAATTTAATTCAATACTCACAAAGAAGTACTCCACAGAAGTGGACAATTATGACAATGCATTAGTGTAATAGTTTTGCCTAAGTCGAATCACCTTCAAAGACTCATTAATATACTGCATTAACAAATAATTAAAATTATAAATTATTTAATATATGTCAACACATATGATTACTGTCAAGTCAATGTGTAAATTTAAATAAATAAAATAAATTTTACTTACAAGGTCATCCAGCAAGCTGTGTAGCAATTCTCGAAACCATACCGGGTTAGTGTCAATGCCAGGTAAGATGACTACACCCTCATCCTTGTCCATCTAGGCTTGAAACTCAACTAAGATGGTCAAGTCTATCTGCTGCAATAGATTCATGTCTTCTTGAAGTTGTACTTCAATTTCAATTTTCTTCTTCTCATGTATCTTTTGTGGAAATGGATTTGTATATGGGGTGTGAAAATATCATGCAGGCCTATACGGTCTCTCATACTGACTCGCTCCCTTATACAGGGCAGATAAGATCTCAATACTTACAGGACTATCAATCAGTGGCTGGGGTAGTATGTTATGACTAGTAGCTCAGGTCTGAAAGCCATATTGACAACCTGCCTGTTTGAAAGCCATATACAAAATATATGTATATATTGAAAAAAATCAAACTGCAATTAAGGTAAGAAAAAATTATTAAAATTTTAAATTTATTTTTCTTACCATATTATGGCTTTTGTTACGTTGGAATGAGCATAACTGCCTAAAGTACATTATCATCTGCTGCATCTACTGTGTAAGATCGGTCCGAAATTTATCAACCCTTGTAAAATTTCATCTCTATCCTTGTCCATTCTCTGTAGAAGTGCAGCTTCAGTACGCTCAAATCTCTTAATTATCTCCTCTCACAGTTACTTAATCTGATGTGTAACATCATGGTCTGCAGATGCACTGTGTTCAGACTACAAGAAACATAACCATAGTTAATTACTTATTTAAAAATATATGAAAATTTCTCTTTAGTTAATCATGTAAATAAGTAATGTACCGTTGCTCTTGGCACTAGTGCTGACATTTGTGGGTTTCCCATTCAATTCATCCTCCTCCACAACCATATCATCATCGTTAAGGTCGTTGAAATAGACATAGGCCCTCAGGCGCTTGCTCTTGCTCCCACTGTAATCATACATATTTGGTAAGTCCCCAGCATAGCTTTTGCTTGGAATGCCTACATGTCTAACCATTTACACAACTGCCTCTTTCTTCTCATAATCTTTTGGTACTAATTTACAATGTACCGAAAGAACTTACAAATGTAAAATTAAGTTACGCTTAATACAAAATAAAAGTTATGAAAATATATTTTTCATTAATATCAACACATACCAATCCTTTCATAATATTGTATTCTTAACGTCATCGAACTGTGGAGTCCCTCGAGTCATCCAATTCAGAATATGAGGGAAGCGATCACTATAGTGAATACCAAAAACCTCTCTGTACACTGGAATTGCCTCGAAAATTCATACATAATATAATTATTTTTAAAATATAAGTTTGACGTATACAAAAATAAATAAATAATTAAGATCAAAAAGTTAAGTGCAAGAAAATTATGACGTACCAGAAATGTGTGCCAAAATTCATGCACGTTGTAACTCTCAAACTTACTATGTGCAAACCCTTTTGTATTTATTTTCTCAAGTTTTTAGAATGTGGCCTTCTTAAGTGAATTATGAAGTACGGTCCATGCAATATTGCCCCATGGATAGTTATTAAACGCATTAAAGTTGTTCACTAAACATAGTACAAAATTTTGAATCCCACTACGCTCATTGTGTGAGATCAAAATATTATGCACAAAATAAAATAGACTCAACTTTACTGCATCTTTATCGTCCATATCCTTCAAATTCAGACGTTCGTACCAATTATCAAAAAATATATACGATAATGTTTTTACCGCTAAAAAATCTGTATCCCACAATCGAGTGCCCAATTTTCTATTTAGCTGCTGGGTTGGAGGATAATCTCGCATTTGTAGTCTGGTGATTAGTACAAACTCCTGCTGGCTAAATCGGATACGTTTTCTCCCTATATAAAATCACATCTCATCTTTTAAATTGGAGATATGCACCTCACGTAATAATAACTTATTCACCAAAATACTAGAGAACGTCAAATCTAGCATATCTAAGAAATGCCCCGTACACATCTGCGTAAATAATATTTTATGATTCTCTATTAGGTTTTTTAATATTATTTAGACCTCACATCTTCGCATAAGTCGTCACTGATGCATGAAAACATATATGCTCTGGATGTCTATATTTTTTTGATACGTTATCTTTCCTATAACAATTAAGAAAATAAATAAAATTAATTGATTAATATTAGGAAAAATAATAACAAGTATACATATTTTAAATAACATACAATATTATTTACAAACAATTAATTCAACAGACATAAAAGAGAAAGAAAAATTAATTACTAACATATTAATCAATATATTATAATAATTAATTATATATTAAAATAAAAATAATCATATAATTAATTATAAAAGGTACTCATTATATAAATAATATTACAAACTAAAATTAATGAGTCATTTAACCAACTTATTAATTAATATTAATTAATTACTTAATAGATTCTAAATTAGATTTTATTTAATTTAAATAACATTAAATTTATTTTATTTTATTTAAATAAAATAAAATAAAATGTTTTATAAAAATTTATATTTACACTACGTGGCAGCCTATACAGGCGCCACGTGGTGCAACAGTGCAATATCGCGGACTTTGAGTCCATGATGCTGCACTATGATGCGTCTTAAGGGCACATCTTGGGAGTGCACCGCGGGCCCGCAGTGCGCCCTAATGTGATGCGCCTTAAGGGCACATCGTGGGAGTGCACTGCGGGCTCGCAGTGCGCCCTAAGGGCGCATCTCAGGGTCGAGATGGCCGCGAGATTAGATTTCAAAGCAACGGTGGCCGGCTGCCATCAGCATCGGTCCATTACACCAAAAACTCTCATTTGTTTCTCATTTTCAACGTTTCTTACACTATTCTAACCCATTTTTCACATATAATTCATTAGTTTCACCTATTTCTAGCTTCAAATGTAAATTCTAACAAATTTTTAAAAATATTTAATATTCTTAAAAAGTTCCAAAATTTTACCAAAAATCGCCTATTTTCTTTGTTTGAAGTGAAAAATATATTGTATAAGTCTCGATCTATGCAATGACAACTTTCAAATTTGTGATGTAACTAAATTTGTGAAACTTCAAAATTTTTGGTGATTTTTGTTGGATAGTGTGAGAATAGTTTGAATTTTTAAATTTAGGATAAAAGTATCCATAAATGAAAGTTTTGGCTAATAAAACATAATTAATTTAAATTTGGTTAAAAAAGAATAATAAAAAATTATGAGAGTTATTTACAAAATGTTTCCATTTTCTTGTAGCAATAATGTGGATGCACGTGGCGTTGTTTTTTCTTTTCACTCAGTTGAACATGTACTACTGTTCTTTTCCTTTTTGGTTAGTGTAACTCTGCACGTAATGCAAATGCAAAAATGGATCATATAAGTGCTTTTGTACAAGTTTTGGCTCCTGCCTTTATCCTTTCCACCATATATTTATTCAAACTGATTTTATTATTCTCTTCCCAAATCAAACCTATTAAGGGTATTAAAGAAGAAAAAACAAATTCGAGCCTAAGTTTTCTTTAATTTCCTTTTTACTTTCGACAAGGATGGAGAGGGATTAACATGTTTATTAGCCATTGAAATGACCAATTATATGTATAAAAATATCATCATCATCATTATAATCATAAGGGAAAATGATATTTGAACCCCATATTATAATGAAAGTGACAGTTTACTAACCCTTTTTCTAAAATTATCCATTTTCACCCATTTTTAACAATTTTTTTTCTATTAAATGTAATGAAATTACCCTTTCATAAATTGGATGAAAGTGAAAATTGTCAATAATGCTAATTGGAAATAAGAAAAAGATTAAAAAAAATGACAATTCCATCAAATTTAATAGAAACAATTATAAAAATGAGAGAAAGTAGAAACTTTTAAAAATATGATGAGTAAATTGTCACTTTCATTATAATATAGGGGTCTAAATATCTTTTACCCTAATCATAATCATCATACACGTGCAATGAGGTGCACCAAATTGCCAACATTAAGCATCTCTAATTTGAAATGTTCTTACGCATGATGGTCTGTAGCCCATAAAACCTTTTTATCGCATAATGGTTTGTAGCCCATAAAACCATTTTATAGCCAAACTTTATGTACATTTGTTATATATATATATATTGATAAAACTCGACAAGTTAAGAGAGAGCAATAAAATTAAATAAAAAGTAAAAGAACACTTAGTAAGGGAGGATATAGTGAATCTTACCCTTCAAAATATGTATAAAGTGATAACGTGCAATCTAGGTGCATGCATGTGGTTTGTATGCATTGCAAATAACTCAATGCATGTCTAACAAGTACAAAATTGTGTAGCGAAATTGAAAACTAATTTCTTAAACAATAAACACACTGAAAATGAAGTCTTATTACATTAACAGTTACAAAAAAAGTACCTTTTAAGCCTTTGGAGCATTTCTTTACTTGGACTCCACCTTAAAGAGTTCCTATTGGCAATTCAAGTTTACAACAAAGTGGTGGGATTACAAAGTTAGAATGGCAGCTTTGGATTGAAGTTCTAGCAACCAAATTCATCTAAACATTGATCAACCCTTGAACATTTTGCTCACACTTAAAAATATGAAATAGGGACCTTAATGAAACATTTTCAAAGTTGACATATATATGGCTTGAAAATGGGGATCTGCAAAGTTTTTAAAACATGCGTGGAACCAAAGTATGGTGAATCGCTCTTAAGTCCACTATGGTGCTTAGGTCAAAAGTATTGGGGATCTATTATAGTAGGGTGTATATATTTCATACGTATTTTAACGCAGCAAAATAATAAAAATACAATAAACATAATAAATAATATATTAATCACATTAATATATTAAAAAGAATTTAAGAATTCACCAAATGTGTAACGTTTTACACGTGTAATTAGGAGTCTGCCTAAAGACTAACTCGTTAGCAATTCTAGTCACCAACTCGGTGGGCTTGGTAAGCTAGAATAGTAGCTATAATTATCTAACACTAGATTTAACACTTAAACCCTTTGAATATATTTTTTCCTTGATCAACTTTTTAATCAATAAAACAATTTCATGTGTTGTTGTAACTGGTAGCCATTTGTAGTAAGTAACAGAATTAATTTTAACACTTGAAATTAACCCTAAATGGATCAACATTCCTTTGAATTTGCTTATAACTTGGCTAGCCACCATTTTTCCCTTTTGTTTCAACAACACATTAGCAAAGTTAAAACAAAAACAACATTTTCTTTTTGTAGTAACCACTTATCCACAACCTATAAGAATAAATAAATATATATATAATATTTATATTTTATCAGTATTGTTTGTATATATTAAGGACCTACTATTAGTATTATGTTTATTTGCAAGACTTTAGATTTATTTTAGGGACTAAATTATAATACTTTGAAAGTTTTGGGAGCTAATTTATAAATACTAAAAATTAGCCTCTTAGTATAAAAAATACACATTTTAAACCCCAATTCACTCATTTTGGTTGAGCCACCCATTTTAGAGAAAGAAATGAGAGAAAGATAGGGGAGAGAATGAGAAAAAGAAGAAGAAAAGTTTTGAAATTTTAAGCTTTAAGAGGTATATTATAACTCTTTCTTACATTTTAGATGTTAATTAAGTTAATTTATTTAAGTTTTAATTTTTAAAAATATGAAAAATTAAGGATTGGATGTGCATTTTGTGAGATATGTTGAAAGTTGATCATGATTATATAGAAAACTTGATGAATCAATATGGATTTGTAGAATTTCTACTTGATCTAAGAATTTTGCAAATTTTTGTACTTTGACTTTGGTTTTTGTTTTTGAGAATATGAAACTAGATATGTTTAGAATTATTTTATGTTTTGAGGATATTTGAACTCGTTATTTACTTAGTAGGCATCTTATATGATTTGTAAAGCCTTTATGTGTGGCCTTTCCTTCAGTATTGGTATGTATTATGTGTTCCATATATAGGGAGGATCCGATGGGTATCTAAAGGAAGAGTAAGTCATAAAATTTGTATGGTGGCGTATTGGTGTACGTGAGTATATTCACCAATGATCAAAGTGTGAGTTTAGCTTTTACCTTTAGGCATTAGCATTATATATGTAATTTAAACCTCATTTGTGCTATTTCTCTCATACGGTATGTCACCGACGGGTGGCATTTGGCTCATTATGTGATATGTGATATAAAAGTCCTACTAAGTAGTAGTTGGGTAATGGTATATTATATATTTTGAAAGAATGTGTAAGTGCTTACTTGACATACGATTTGATAAGATTATAATTTTAATTTATCACGGCATATCATACACATGTATTGTGTATGTATATGTCTATGTATTTTAATATATGAAAAACTAGCATGCTTACTGAGTTTTATACTCATTATAGTTCATTGTGATTTCATATAAGTAAGGTATATGTATGCTTAGCGAATTTAGTAAGGCTTCTACTGTCTCTTAGGTTGCTAAGTGTTTAATTTATGGCACGTAGTTCGAGATATTTAATTTATCTTTATTGAATAAATACTTATGTATTATTTTATTAAGTGTGGTTATATTTGGTTTATGTTCCATTAAGTATGTTCATAGGTTAATTTTGTGATAAACTTACTAACAACTTACTAAGGATTCCTATGTAAAATTTACGTTTGAAATTTTATGAAATATTAATTATGAGTACGCATTATTGAATGAGTGTAAGTTATGTCGCATGTCAGATCTTTTAGGTCTGAAGCGTAACACTTTTATTTTTTCTTCACCTCTATTTTTCACACATGTATTTCATATATATATTTATATATATCAAACAAACAAAGCTTCTCCGAGCTTCCAAAAATTCCACACGCCCACCATATATATATATACATATATATCTTAAAATTATACTAGAATAATAAAAAAAAGACTTGGCTATCGAATCTAACATTAATAATATAATAATAAAATAATATTACATATATTAATGCTTGAGAACTAGCTTGTATTAATTAATATAATATTATTAACTAATATAATATTATAAAATAATATATTTTAAGGAGACATTTTTTATTATTTAACAATTATATAATTAAAGTGTGGAATTACCATTTTGCCTCTCTTAAATAGTTACCAAGTATACCTCTTAGTGAGTCTTATCAAATCATACACTTAGGTAAACTCAACCGATGGCCCATAATGTACTATGTGTCATGATACAATTAGTAAACAATAATTGTTAGCTAATTATTGTATTTAACACTTAAATACGAATACGCATTCCTATAGTAGTACAAGATATTACTAGACTAAATAATTCAATCTAGTACGCTGCCCTAATGTACAACGAGTACACTTTATATCACGGGACTCCCTAGGTCCACGTCCAATGGAACTATTCCATGAGTTTGTGAATACTGCCCCACGCACACATCACAAAAATACAAAGTAGCACATCGACCATCCAAGCTAAGGTCACAACGCATATGTATAGTCCTTCCATCATGATATCCTGGATGTGTGGGGATATAAATTATCACCGTCAAATCGTCATGTGCTCATCCATATTCTATCTCCAGACTTGTGTCTCACAGAACAATATGCGCAAATTCCTTTGCCATATTTTTCAAGCTGGTGGAAACTCTATCCCGGGATAAATGCTTATGGCCACAAGACTTTTTGAGATACAGTCTCGGATCATCTGGATATCAAACTTCATATGCGAGCTGATAGATCCCATATTTGTGTGCATCGGACTCCATATGCATTGAACCATACCTAGTGACACCCAGTGGTCATACTATGAAAGGTCTATGACATGCATGGAACCAAAATATGGTGGATCACTTATAAGCCCACCGTGGCACTCAAGTCAAAGGATCACATATATTACTCAACTTAAAAGGACCTTCTATTGATGACTTATATAAGATATCAATCTGATGTCTTCGTGAGTCTATCCCATATCTAGTCCTAACTTAATACCCATAAGTTAATATGAGCTCTAAGCTCACGGTCATCTAAGAACAACTATCTATACCATATATGTACGATATATGTTTATCTACATAAGTTATCTACCAATAGACCCGCATTAGTAAAAATATATTAGGAAAAATATTCGAGAATATACTTGCTCAATTAACATTTTCTAGCACATAATTGCAACTCTTATAATTATATAGTTACTAGTATATTCCCTGGTCTATGTCCTATTACAGTTAAGGTTCCATTTCTTGAATCTTCGTTGAGTATTATAACCAGCTAACTTTTAGTTGTGCTAACACTTAGCATTTATATCTCAGTGTGGCCAACTCTGGGCCTTAATCTAAATTCGTTTAGATCAGATCTGAACTCCTTCAAATCATACAATTTCTATAATGTTACATTGCATGGTACTATATAATTAAGCATTAGCAATTTAATGGGACTATACACCTGTATAAATAACAAGTATATATACATTTAGGGATGCCATATCAGCACCAACCTTAAAAAAAGACCACGAATATAACTCAACTCGAGAACACCCTCAATTGATGGCTTTATGGGATTTGTTTTAGAGGTCCTCATGAGTCTGTTCAGTATCCAGTCCTCACTGAATACTTGTATGCTTATATGAGCTTTTGCAAAACTCATGGTCTACTAAGACTAACTATCTAGACAATTCATATATAGCCTTACACTAATTCGAAAGGAATACAAATTGACTTTGTGTCAGCAACCATGGATCAGGAATGATGTTTCTAAAACATATTGCATAATGATATTTCTTAGCACCATTTTTAACTCATTGCAACTATATCATTACTAATATATTCTGGGGTCTTTGTCCCTGTTTCAGATAAGGCTCTAACTCTAAGATATGCTAATCTCTTAGTGCGAACCCAAACTCATTTGGATCAGATTTAAACTTCGCTAGATCTGTAATGTTTGAAACGTTATAAGATTTTTGCCATATAATACTGTATTAGCAATTATTATCGAAATGATTATTGTTTATCAAATAGCACATAAGTACCATCTCCAACATTCTATCATTTGCTCTAGTGCCATTCACGATGATATTTAATATCTATCAACTCTATGTATTTCTCAAACACTTTAGGAGTTTAAAGCCCTAGTGGACGAGTCCGATCTATTTTTTATTGGATCTATTCTATATACTATTACATCTCTTTTGACCAAGGTTTGTCTAAATACATGGTATCTAATCTCCATATTATTAGACTTCTGGTGTATTCTTCATTATTATGCTTGAGCAATCACCTTGTTAAAAGTTGTAATAAAGTAGGATATGATCAATTAAACCTAGAACTATTCTGAGTTTAGCAATTATTTAATGTATTATATTGCTTCTTTTACAGCTTCTAAAGTTGCAAGGTATTCTTGCTCTTAGGTAGTATAAGTTATGGACACTTACTTAACATGCTACTATTTAATTATAGCACCTATTTAAAAGAATACATACTCAGATGTAGATGTTTTATCATCGGGACTAGACTCAAAGTCTGAATTAGTGTATCTCCTTACTTGTAAATTACATTCTCCACATATCTAAAACTTATCCCTTATATCTCTAAAATATATTAGGATATGTTTTACGACCATCTAATAGTCGTTACCTATATCCAACAGATACTGACTCATAACACTTATAGCCTTACTGATGTCAGGTTTTGTACACCACATGGCATACATCAAGCTACTTATAGCTAATGCATATTTTACGTTAGACATTATAACCCTTTCATATTTCATCTAAGGAAACATTTTCCTAGAAAGATGGTTGCCGTGTTTGAAAGGTAAATTAACTATGTCACAATTGTTAAAATTATACTCTCTCTCATTTCTTTATCTAACTAAAGGGGGAGTCCAACTTCTCGAGCAATCCCTATAATTATTTTATGGCTCCAATATTTTTAACTAAGATCGTAAATTCAAACCCAAACCTGAGCTTTAGATTAAATATGTTAAATAAGGATCAAAATCTGACTTTTATTGGTATAATCGAAAATGACCTGATGTGAAAGTGTAAGTAACCCTACATCACACCAATTGCATATCCTCATCATTCGTAAAATGTAGAATGTAAAAAAAAAATTCAACATTTAGGAATAACAAAAACAAAATCTCAATTATTTTTAGGGTTCATTAATGGAATGCAAACCTACCTTTAAAGCTTCACCTTAAGAGGTTGGGACACTTTCTTCAATATAAGTCTAACAATTAGATTACTTTTACTCATCTTCATTCGTATATTGTATTCCACTTCATCTATATGAAGGAACTATTAGTTGCCCTTAATCAACAGATAAGGAAGTTGGGATGGGTGATAAGGGTGTTATGAGAATATTGATTGAAAATCATTAGAATATGATTTAGAGATCAAGCCAAGTGTGTAGGGTACGTGAGGATAAAAAACAGATATGAAAAGAGGCAAAAAGTGAAAAAGGAAGTGACAGGCACCAGCGCCGCGGTGACCAGGAATGGGTGCTATAGCACCGAAATTAGCACTGGGCGCGGGAATCCGTTTCCTATTTTGAGACTTCCTTATTTATCTCTCACTTGCTTCAGGACTCGTTAATACGACTTTCACACATTTAGGATAAACCTAAGGTGTTCTAAAGCCCATATAAAGGCTCTTAATTGGCTTGTAAACACATCTTTGTGATAACCCAAGAGATCTGAGTGATTAAGTAAGAAATCTTTGTGGTTCTCGATGAGAGAAAATCCCTAGAGTGCAAGAAAGAGTTTTCTTTGTGATCTTTCTTGTAAGAGGCATACTTTGTGAGTGCCTTATGATTCATAATAAGAAGAGTGTGATTTTGATCTACTATGGACGTAGGCAAGTTGTCAAACCACGTAATTTTTATGTGTTCTTCTTTTACCTTTTCTCTCTTTATTCCTTAATTGCTTGTTCTGCACTATTTGCTTGGGTAGTATTACTTGCTTGTGTGCTTCTATTTTAACAAACTGGTATCAGAGCTTGGTTCTAAGCAGACATGGCCACACGCAAATATGAGATAGAGAAATTCAACACTATAAATGACTTCAATTTGTGGAAGATGAAGGTAATGGTGTTGTTGATGGGCTAAAGGCTAGGCTTTGCATTAAAGGAGACTGTAGCTCCATTTAGTGATAAAGAGAAGATGCTAGAGTCATTTAAAGCTGAAGCAGAAAGAAGGAACATTCAAGAAAGAGCTCATAGCACAATCATTGTATCATTGAGCGATGACGTACTAAATGAAGAAGCAGGTGAGGTGACGGCGATAGGTCTTTGGAAGAAGCTTAACTCTCTTTATATGCAAAAATTGTTGGCCAACAGATTGCATATAAAGAAGAAGTTGTATCAGTTATCCATGTCAGAAGGGACACCAATGAAAGATCATATGGACGCCTTCACTAAGATCATCCTTGATCTTGAGTCTATCAACATCTAGATAGAAGATGAAGATAGAGAAATTATCCTACTAAGTTTACTCCCCAAGAGTTATGAGAGCTTTATTAATACGCTACTCCACAGCAGAGAGAGTTTAACAATGAGCGATGTGAAATAATTATTAAACTCAAAGTTATTAGGGAAGTAGATCAAGGGCAATGAAGAAAGTTTATCTACAAAAGGAAGACCCTCATATAGAGATAGAAGGAAAAATGGATCAAGATCAAAGTCAAGGACTTTTAAGAAGTGCTATTGTTGTAAGAAAAAAAGGGACTTCATAAAAGACTGTCCTGAGAATAGAGCACAAGACAAGAAGAAGGCGAATGCTGCGTTTACCTATGATGATAGCTATGACAGCGTAGAGACACTCATCGCTACTAACGGTAAGCACTCTGAACAATGGGTTCTTGATTTTGGTTGTACTTTTCATATGTGCCCGCACAAGTCTTGGTTTTCCAATTTTCAACCCATTAATGGTGGTAAGGTGTTAATGGGTAATGATGTTACATGTTAGATGATAGGAATTAGTAGTGTTAAACTTAGGCTGCATGATGAGTGAGAGAGAGAGAGTTGGCAGATGTTAGGTATATTCCTAACCTTAAGAGGAACTTGATCTCACTAGGGACTTAGGGCAGAATGGGTGTTCCATCAGAATCGATGGAGGGATTTTGAGAGTGTTGAAAGGTTCCGTAGTGGTAATGAGAAGAGAGAAGCATAAAGGCATTTATGTGCTTAAGGGAGAAGTCGTGAGTGGTTTTGCATTATTCTCTGTAGATGGTGAGAGTATGCAAACCAAGTTATGGCATCTTAGATTGGCACACCTAGACGAGAGAAATCTGAAGGAGTTATTTAGTCAAAAGGCATTTGGTGAGAATAAGTTCCAACCCTTGGAGTTTTCTGAGCATTGTGTGCTTGAAAAAGTACATAGAGTGAAGTTTAGTATCGACGAGCACAAGACTAAGGGGACTCTTGACTACATACATTCGGATCTTTCGGAACCAGCTTAGAGGGTCCCTCTAGTGGCGCCAGGTATTTTCTCAGTTTAATTGATGACTATTCAAGGAAGCTGTAGGTCTATTTGTTGAAGAGTAAGGATCAAGCGTTTGAAGTGTTCAAGACTTGGAAGGCTCTTATTGAGAATTAGACTGGCAAAAAGGTGAAGAGATTAAGAACTGACAATGGCCTTGAGTTTTGCAATAGAGAGTTTGATGGGTTTTGTGCCAAGCATGGGATTACAAGGCATAGAACGGTGAGATCAACACTGTATTAAAATGACGTAGCTGAGAGGATGAACATAACCTCAGAAGAGAAATGGTTTGGCAATCCTTCTAAGTATGATCGCTTCAGAATTTTTGGTTACCCTACCTTTATACATGTTAAGGAGGGGAAGTTGGAACCTAGAGCTATCAAAGGGGTATTCATAGGATATTTCGAATGAGCAAAAGGATACAAGGTGTGGTGTAAAGACTTGACACCACGAAGGAGTATCATAAGTTGTGATGTGATGTTCGATGAGATGATAATGTTAAACATCTCCTAAGAAGATGAGAAAGAAGAACCTGTGCCCAATGAAGACTCAGCACCCGAGTCAATAGAAGTTGAAGTAGAACCTAATAGTAGATCTGATATGCCCCCAGATCAGCACTTCAATGAAGAAATCCTTGAAAATGAACCAAGAGCACCGGCGAGTTCCTCTAAGTCCACCCAAAGAAAGACTAGGACTCTTGAGATGGAACTTGAAGAGTACCAGCTAGCCAAAGCTAGGCTAAGGAGAGCGATTAACCCACTAGTTAGGTATGCACAAGCAGATCTATTTGTTCATGTTTTTAATTCTGCTTACACTATTGAGTATGATGAGCTTAGGACATATGGTGAGGCTATGAAGAGTGAAAACAAGAAAGAATGACAGCAAGCTATAGAAGAAGAGATTAGTTCTCTTAGGAAGAAAAATACCTGAAAGTTGGTAGAGAGACCTAAAATGAAACTAGTTGGGTGCAAGTTGGTGTATAAGGTAAAGGAGGGGATACCGGAGATAGAGCCTACGAGATTTAAGGTTAGGTTAGTTGTACAAAGTTTTACTCAGAGAGAGAGAGTTGATTTTTATGAGATATTCTCTCTAGTCATCAAGCACACATCTATTAGGATTTTATTAGCTATGTGTGTAAACCTTGATTTACATCTAGAGAAAATAGATGTAAAGATAACTTTTCTACATGGAGAGCTTGAAGAGACGATATATATGATATACCCACAAGGGTTCGAGGTGATAGGACCCGACCCGAGCCCTTCTGGAGAATCGAGGCGGATCCTGCGATGACGTGGGACTAACATACTCTTTACTCATACATATGATACAATGAGGCTATCTGTCTCAACAAAAAGTGTACACGTGTACTCCAATATATAAAAAGATATACAAATACACAGACTGAGACACTTATATAGTTATGCATGTCGTGGGCCAATATTAAAATGTGATGACTATATCACACTGCATGAATTTCTGTGACAACTTGAGAAAAATAGAGCAAATAGGAAAAATGGTGAGCTTGTGGCTCAGTAAGTGGACATAATACGAAAATATTATATACTTTATATGTATTGTACACGTATAATTATATAAGATAAAATAATCATGAAACTGTATACACAATAATCAATAAACTAGTACTCAAATTATAAGTTGTCATAAAATCTGTGCTAAAGCTAAAATTATAACATAATATTGGGAATTTGAAAGCGTAAACTATCATAAAATTTATTATCAAGCTGAATATATGTAACATAACTCTGGAAACATATACTACATATACATTTAAAACCACATAAAACTTGTACCTGGGGAAAAATAGGTCTAACCTGGCAGAGTAACTCACGCACAGGTACAGAGGTAGATTTGAGCTGGTCTAACCCGATGGAATTTTATATCGCTCGAGTAGAGCAAACTAAATTGATCTAACGCATACGTAGAGAAAATACACTAAAATGGAAGGTACGCATGTGGTGATTCAAAAACTACTACTATATAATATCATGAAAACATAATTGTTCTAAAATAAATATTTATGTACTAAACATAATTATAAACTATAGTATAATAAATTCTAAAACATTACTGAATATATTAAATAGCATAAATATTTATCTATCTAAAATAAACCATGACTAAATTTGATAATGCGTAATTTAATCATAAACGGTTTTATTAAAAAAATATAAAATATATATAGTTATCCACTAACAAAAGTGCGCTAATCCTGAGCTAGGTCTGAATTCTAAGATTTACCACTATTGGCACACCTCTTATATCATAAGGTATAAAAATACATCATTAGTACCGATATGTATTATAAATATTAAAATATAAATATTCTAATATTATAAAATTATTACCCGTTAAATCACTAGGTATAAATCTAACTATCCAAACTAATTTCTTGAAATTTCCTATTTTTTTTCTTTTTTTTTTCTATTTCTCTCGACTGCTCTTTTTTTCTTCTCTTTTGTTTTCTTTCTCTTTCTCTATTTTTTTTTCTTCCTTCCTTCTTCTCGGTTTCTTTTTCTTCCTTTCTCCTTTTTGTTTTTTTTTATTTTCTCTTCCGGTATTTGCTTCTTCTTCTCATTTTTCTATTTGCTTATCCTAACAAATCAAAACAAAATAATTATATATATATATATAACGGCCACCGCTTGCTCTTTTTTCTTCTTTTTTTAACCAAATTATTTATTCTGCCACCAGTTTATTTATAAAGCATACATGTGTATCACACGAGAAGCTCGGGAAAGAAGATTATGTTTGTTTGCTAAAGATGTCGTTATATAGGTCAAAGCAATCACCTAGACAATGGTATAGGAGATTTGATGAGTTTATGATGGCTTATGATTTTAGTAGAAGTAAGTATGATGGATGCGTGTACTTCAAGAACATAAGTTATGGGATGATGTAATTATTTCTATATGTCAATGATATATTGATCGCTCGTAAGAACATAGAAGAAATATAGAAGCTCAAGAAGCAGTTGAGTGGCAAGTTTGCGTTGAAGGATTTGGGAGTAGCAAAGAGAATATTGGGCATGGATATTATAAGGAAAAGAATAGGTGTTATCTTCTTGTCCCAACAATAATATATACTCAAAATTCTAGAGAAGTTTGTTATGTCCAACGCAAAGGCTGTCTCTACTCCTTTGGCTATACATTTCAGACTTTCAGCAGCACAATCACCGACATTCGAAGATGAGAAACTACAGATGAGTAAAGTACCGTATGCAAGCACTGTGGGGAGCATCATGTATGCAATGGTTTGTACAAAACTAGACATAACACAAGCTGTGAGTGAGGTAAGTAGATACATGGTAAATCCAGGCAAGGATCACTAGCTTACATTGAAGTGAATTTTGAGATATCTCAAGGGGACATCAAATCATGGGTTGATGTATAAGAAGGACGAGGACAATAGTGAAATGGTAAGAGGATACATAGACTCAGATTATGCAAGTGATCTAAACAAGAAAATATCGTTGACGGGCTACGTATTCACAGTGTTTGGGTGTAATGTATGTTGGAGATTAGTTCTACAATATGTGGTTACACTATTGACCACAGAGGTGGAGTACATAGCTATTGGTGAAGCTATGAAGGAGGCCGTGTGGTTGAAAGGCATATGCGCGGAGCTATTGGCTAGTGAAGATGTAAACACCGGTGTATATTATGACAGCCAAAGTGCTATACACCTAAACAAGCATTAAATGTTCTACGAGAGGTCGAAACACATTGATGTGAGGCTCCATTATATTCAAGAGATTATCCAAAGTGGTGAAGTTAGTCTAACAAAGATAGTGTCATCTAAAAATCCTACTGATATATTGAATAAGCCACTGCCTTCGGTTAAGTTCATCGTATGTAAGAACTTAACCATAGTCACTACTTTGTGAGGGTGATTGAAGATGCAAAAATGAGAGATCGAGTTGTTTGTGGATGATTTTCAATCAAGGAGGGGATTTGTGAGAATATTGATTGAAAATCATTGGAATATGATTTAGAGATCAAGCCAGCGCGTAGGGTATGCAAGGATCGAAGACGAACACAAAAAGAGGTGAAAAGCAAAGTAGAGAGTGACAAGTGGCAGCACTGCGATGACCAGGAGCTAGCGCCAGCGACTAAGAGTGGGCATTGCGGTGCAGAAACTAACATTTGAGGGCCGCAATGCTAGGTGGTCAGTACCGTGGTGCTGGGCGCGGGAATTCATTTCCCATTTTGAGACTTTTTTATTTGTCTCCCACTTGCTTTAGGACTCCATAATATAACTTTCACATATTTAAGGTAAACCTAGGCCATCCTAAAGTCTATATAAAGGGTCTCAATTAGCTTGTAAACATATCTTTGTGATAACCCAAGAGATCTAAATGATTAAGTAAGAAATCTTTGTGGTTCTTGATTAGAGAAAATCCCTAAAGTGTAAAAGAGAGTTTTCTTTGTGATTTTTCTTGTAAGAGGCATACTTTGTGAGTGCCTTGTGATTCATAATAAAAAGAGTGTGATCTTGATTCATCGTGGACATAGGCAAGTTGTTGAACCACGTAATTATTTAGTGTTCTTCTTCTACCCTTTCTCTCTTTATTCTTTAATTGCTTGTTCTACACTATTTGCTTGGGTAATATTGCTTGCTTGTGTGCTTTTGCTTCAACAGGCATAAACACACTAGTATATTTTGTACTCTGAACTGGAGATTTGCTCTAATTCATGAATTAATGGCTATTTAATTGTGTTTGGATTATAAATAGGTGCACGATGGAAAATGGGACGTTTAGGAACAAACGGATGGTGAATCAGATGAGAAACAAATAAATATGCTTAAAATATGAGTGCCCGAACCCAAGGCTGGAGGCCACAGCACCCAAGGTAAAGACTCGGGCACTATAGTGCCTAGACGCTTTCTACCAAGTTGCATTTTCAGGTTTTAGCACCGCGGTGCTAAGTCCCCAACATATAAAAGACCTTCATAAATGTCCTATTTCAACTTGGATTCGAAGGCCTTTGACCCTAAGGTTTCTCATACATATAAAACCACTTATTTAACAACCAAAATACAAATTTGTTTATGGGCAAAACTTAGAGAAAAAATTCTCAACACAAATTAAAGAGATTGAAGCCAAGGTTGAAGATTCAAGTTTAAGAATCAAGCTTCCAATCAAGATTGAGAGAGAAGCAACCCAAGGAGTCACCTTAGTTAGTTTTTGTTTTTTTTTCTTATCATTATATTCTTGTTCATGCTATTATACATTGATTGATTTGATACTCTTGGTTTGGTGATGAGCTAAACGTTATTTATCAAGGGTTAGACAATTGAACCTAGTATGTAATTGGATTTCATTGATGCTTAGTTTATAAACTTAATATATATAATTGGTTCATTCTATCTGAGTTTAATGTTTTCATTATATCTAGTCAATATTATGAATGATTGAGGAACCATTATGAACTCGACAGATGGATTCATATGTTTAGCCTATGATAGTTTGATGCATGATCATAGAGTAACAATTATGAGTTTCATATAGGATAGACATATACTTAGATAGTATCTATGGTATAATTTAGACCTGGTCTTAATGAATTATATTCTCATATATTTACCATAGACATATAGGTAGTTGTTAGAATGCGTAATATAGTCACTTGACCATTAACAGAAGCTTGTGATGAGATTTGAGTCTAGCTAATCACTTCGTATTTAGAGATTAACTAGAAGATTAATAAATCCAATGAAATAATAGGGGAGAAGTCTAAACCCTAGATTATTATCAATTAGTTGCTTGATTTCAGATTTGGGTTTTTTTGAAGAAAAGTAAAATAGATATAATTTTTGTATGTGATTGATAAAATTAGATTGTTTAGTCCATGTATGATTAATATCTTGACTTAAAATCCTATATTACTTGATATGATAACATATGCATACGCTTAGCTACTAAAACACCAATCAAGTTTTTGGCGCCGTTGTCGGGGATTATTTCTTTTAATTTTGAGATCAATACTAATACCAATCTACTTGCTTTTAATTTAGATTTTATTTAATTTTCTTCTTTTTACTTTGAGTTTCTTTTTATTTTGCTTTGATAGTTCATGCAAAGGGTGAAAAGTGCTGACTTGATTTCTTTTGATCATAAGATTAAAAGAACATTACAAACGTGAACACCGCCAATGATCTTTAAACATAGAGGAGAACAACAATCACATTAATAATCTAGTGTTTGAGCCTATGATACCACAGAAGGCACTAAAAGAGTATGTTGTTCCTACTACAAATGGTGTTCAACCTAGTATTCGGTGACCAATTGTTAACGCTAATAATTTTGAGATCAAGCCAAGTATGATTCAAATGCTAAAAGAGTCTGTACAATTCAATGGAGCACCCAATGACAATCTTAATATGTATATCATAAATTTCTTAAAAATTTGTGATACCTTCAAGTACAATGGAGTGTCAGATGATGCCATCCGACTTCAATTATTCCCTTTCTTTGTGAGGGACAAAGCAAAAAGCTAGTTAATGTTATTGCCGTCAAGATCTATATCGACATATGAAGATTTAGTACAAAAGTTCTTAGCCAAGTTTTTTCCACTAGTAAAGACAGCAAAGATGAAGAATGACATTACCTCATTTTGACAGATTGGTGGCAAGTCGTTGTATGAGGTATGAGAGCACTTCTAGGACATGTTAAGTAAGTGTCCTTACCATTGAGTCCCTAAATGGCTATTAGTAAAAATGTTCTACAATGGACTAGTAGGCTATTTGAGGACTAATGTAGATATTGTTGCTGAAGGAACTATAATGAATAAGTTCATGAATGAGGCTTATAATCTATTGGAATAAATGCGTTAAATAGTTACCAATGGCTTACAAAAAGGGTAAAACTAAGGAGAGTCACCGGTGTGCATGAGATTGACACATTCAATGCATTGACAGTGCAAATCAATATGTTATCTAAGAAGATTAATGCATTGAACGTCATCAAACCTCAACAAGTGACATGTGACTTTGGTGGTGATAACCACATGAATGCGTGGTGTATGGAAGTGATAAATTATGTGGGCAATTTTAATTGACATCAAACTAACCCATAGTCTATCTTCTATAATCTAAGGTGGAGAGATCATCATAACTTCTCTTAGTATAACAACCTAGGGGAGTCATCTAGACCTATGAATCTCTCACAATTTCAGCTACTACAATAAAAGAAGCTGGCTTTGGAAGAGATGTTCATGAATTACGTGAAGTCAAATGACGCTATATGTAGAATCATTCAGTAACCTTGAAGAACTTAGAGGTCCAAATAGGACAACTTGCTACGACTATTAATAAGCAACCCTAAGGCACTTTACTAAGTGATACCGAAGCAAATCCAATAAATGTAGATCAATGCCAAGCCATAAACTTGAGAAGTTGTGAGATCCTACATGATAAAACATCCAAACCACTACCATCAAGTATGAAAGAGAAAGAGAATATGGCACAAAAGAAAAAGTCTAGCTATATAAACTATCTATTCTCTTTCTGCTAAGGCTACAAAGGTCTAAAACATAAGCAAAAACTTTAAAATTGCAATAAGGCAATCAAAAAATGTAGAACATGATGTAAGTAGAAGAAAAGTACAGAAAACTGTACAGAATCACAGAAAAGTGCAAATACAGATACACATAAAAGTAAAAACTAGTAGAAACATAAAGTTCAGCTTTTCCATCTACCTCAACTATTCATTCAGAGGCTAAGAAATAGAAGCTAGATAAGCACTTTTCTATGTTTTTGGATATCTTTAAGAAACTTCACATTAACATACTTTTTACGGATGGTCTTGTATAAATGCCAAGTTATGTGAAGTTTTTAAAGGAGATATTATCTAAGAAGATGATATTAGCAAATTATGAGACCATAGTATTAATAGAGAAGTGTAGCACCATTGTTTAGAAGAAGCTACCTCTTAAGCTCAAAATTCCCAGGAGATTTACCATATCGTATTCTATTTATAATTACGACCATAGTAAAGTTCTATGCGATCTAAGAGCAAGCATTAATCTCATACCCTTCTCTGTCTATAACAAGTAAGGTTTGAGAGAAGAAAAGCCCATAAATGTCACACTCTAACTTATTGATTGATCTCTCACCATGAATCATAGAAGACGTGCTAGTAAAGGTAGATAAGTTCATCTTCCTTTCAAAGTCTTCAAAGAGATTAAGTTGCCATCTGAGAGTAAAGATTATGGTAGCATTAATGTAGTACACCCAAACGCCAATGAACTCGAAGACATAGACATGTTGAATCCTCACATAAAAAAAATGGCATCAAGGCATAGAAATAAAAGGAAAAAAAAGAAGAAGCAACACATTGATGAAAGGATCAAAGAGAAGGGTAAAGAAGAATCACTTTCACAGTATAAGATTCTAGTCTTTTAAGAGAAACGTAAGGAGAATGAGGGAAAAATTGCTTCCCAAGGTCTAATTTCTAAGATATGGATGTCGAAAGAGATGAGAGCTAGCAAGATTAAGGACAAGTATGCTTCCACCATCACCTTTGATTCGTCAGAAGAATGGAAGAACCCTCGCCAAGCCTACTGTGTTAAATCAAGTGCTTCTTGAGAGGTAACCCAAGTAATATTTATTTTTATTTCTTTGGCTTCAGTTTTATTTATTTTAGTTTCTTTTTTTGTTAGGAATAAAGCAAGTAAAGCTTTCAAAGAAACAACACAAACATCTACAAGCATTAGGAGCAAAAGAAACCGCAGTTACATTCATCAGACATAACGCTGCAATGTTTCAACTTCATCCACTAGGGAGAGTTTTCTTACTTTTAAGCTTATTTTTTAAACATTGAGGACAATGTCTAATTTAAGTTTAGGGGTGAAAATATATAACTTGCATTTATTTTGCTGCATGATTTGATTGGTTGTCTTGTATGGGTAATATTATTTATTTTTAGTGTTAAGTATTAGTTAAAAAGATGATCAGTAGTCTATGATAAGAAAAGAGAAAATTGGCTGAATTTATTTTCACAAGTTCCTAAGAAATAATAGACACTTGGGATAATTCTTATATCATGAATTTCAAATAGAGTTCAAGCTTATTTTTTTAATACTTACAAGTTCCTAAGAAATAATAGACACTTGAGATAATTATTATATCATGAATTTTGAACAGAGTTCAAGCTTATTTTTGATTACTTATTCTTGAGCACATTGAGATAAGAATGTATTTAGTTGATTTTTTTTTTTACTTAGAGATATTTTATACTAAAGTAGTACACTACAATCTCAAAGAAAAATACTTTAGAACTTGCTTGATTATTATATAAGGTGAAATCTTAAGAAACACTTGATTAGAAAAATGACATTAGGCCATATTTGGACTGATGAGCCTTTTTTAGCCTACCTTAATATATATTTATTATTAGTTATCCCGTTTGAGCCTAAATACCCATTTTTTTTCATTTAACCACATTACAATCCTTATGACTTTAAGTTTATTTATCCTAAAATCTATCATTAGCATTATAAACCTTGAGTTTACTTAGAAATATTCTAAAAAATAATAGGTTATTTGTGTGAAAAGGGTAATGCAATGAATAGCAATAAGTCTCGAGGTACATAAGAAAACGAAGAATAAGAAGAAGAGAAAAGTGTTTAAATGCATATGACCCCCAACTTAAGGAAAAAAAGAATTTTTTGCAAAAGAGTGATTAAAAGAAAGATGCCATAAGTTGGGGGAAGAGATACATCAAGGAGAATGAATCAAGAAGTTCTAAGTAAAGTTAAATATTCATAGTGTGAGTAGCGCTTTATATTTATATCTTTTTATATCCCACCTTAACCTTAGCCTTATGTTACAAGCTAATTAAAGTCCTATATAGATCCTTAGACACGTGTATTTCTACATTAGTAGAGAATAAGTATAAACAGCGAGCTTATGGTAGTGTTATAATTGAAATATGCCAAGATATCATCTTTATATGTTTTCTTAAGTTATTGAGTTTATCTAAGTTTCATTTGACTAATTATTTCTTTATTGTATAAACATACACAAGTCATCATTTATAGGGAGAATGAAGGACTTGATGTCTGGTAGAATGATTTATTGAAAGTTGTCTATGTCATTTTAAAAAGACTTGAACTATTTGATAGTTTTTGAGATTTTGATTATAATCCTAAATTAATCAAGGCTTATATTTAGTTTTTAGTTCTTATAGAGTTAATAAGTTATGAATATTTTTCTTTGTTTTACTCAAAGACAAGTAAAGTTTTAAGTTTGGGGGTAATTGATAGGCCCGTAAAAGTACTAGTATATTTAGTACTTCGAACATGAGATTTTCTCTAATTCATGAATTTTTGGCTATTTAATTGTGTTTTGATCATACATAGGTGCATGACAAAACAATGTATATTTAGGAATAAATAAAGGGTGAATCGAATGAGAAACTAAGAAGTAATGCTCAAAATATGAGAGTGTCTAAACCCAAGGCTAGGTGCTGCAACGCCAAAGGTAGAGACTTGGGCACCGTGGCAACCAACCCCAGCATTGCAGTGCCAGATGCCCTCCACCAACTTGCATTTTTAGGTCTCAGTGCCGCAGTACTCAGATGCTCATGCAACATATAAAAGACCTTCCTAAATGTCATATTTTAACATAGATTTGAAGGCCCTCGATCCTAGGGTTTTTTATACATATAAAAGCGCTATTTTAAGAGCCAAAACACAGACCTTTTGAGAAGCAAAACTTAGAGAAAAAATTCAGAACACAAATTCAAGATATCAAAGCCAAGGTTGAAGATTTAAGTTCAAGAATCAAACTTCAAGCCAAAATTGAAACATAAGCAACCCAATAAGTCACCTTGATTAGTTTTCTTCTCTTTTCTTATCTTTATGTTCTTGTTCATGCTGTTATACATTGATTGATTTGATACTCTTGGTTTGGTGATGAGCTAAATATTGTTTATCTAGGGTAAAACTATTAATCCTAGTATGTAATTGAATTTCATTAATGCTTAGTTTATAAACTTGATACGTATAATTGATTCATTTTATCTGAGTTTAATACTTTTATTATACTGGCCAATATTGTGTATTATTGAGGAACTATGATGAACTTGATGTATGAATTTATATGCTTAGCCTAGGATAGTTTGATGCATAATTATAGGGTAATAATTATGAGTTCCATGTAGGATAGACATATACCTGGATGGCATGTATCGTATGATTTAAACCTACTCTTAATGAATTTCATTTTTATATGTTTACTATAGACATATAAGTAGTTGTTAGAATACGTAATAAAATCACTCAACTATCAACAGAGGCTTGTGATGAGATTATAATCTAGCTAATCAATTCATATTAAGGGATTAACTACAAAGATTAATGAATCAAATAAAATACTAGGGGAGGAGTCTAAACTCGGATTATTATCAATTTGTGAATTCAACTCTTTATTTATTTGTTAACCATGTTTAGTTTAGTTTGATAGAACTAAGTTAATTACTTGATTTTAGATTTTTATTTTCTGAATAAAAGTAAAGTAGATATAATTTTAGTATTCATTGATAGAATTAAATTGTTTAGTCCCATTGATAATGATATTTAGACTTAAAAGTCTATATTAATTAATACGATAGTATGCGTTTGTGTTTAACTACTAAAGCACCAATCAATGAATGAGTGTCTAAACCTAGTGCTATGGTGAGCATCAAGGTAAATGATTTCTTTGCAATAACAATGGTTATTGAGGGCGAAAGTTTTTGGATAGCAAGCTGGATTGAAGTTGCTTCTTTGTACCGAACCAAAAGCTTCCCTAATTCGTCTAGAATCTTCGTCGATGGAGAAGAACTCGACAAAGGGAACCAAAACAACAAGTCTTATAAAAAAAAAGGAAAAGATTTGAAAAACAATAAGAGGATCGACGAGAGAAAGAAAAAAGACAATAGAGAAAGGAAAGAATCAAGTATAAATAGGAAATTAGAAACTTTCCCGTTTGATGGAAATAGAGAACGTAAAAGAAAGAAGTTCATTCTCTCTTCTTTCAATTATATGTAATTTTATATATATCTATATATTAAATTATAAATTACTTATACTTGTAATTAAATAACTATTGATTCATTGAAATTGTGTGAGCCTTTTGGGGCTGTTTAAGATGAACTACACCACCTCCTTTAAAATTCAATAAATTTTCTTCTCGTTTTTTCAAGAAAGTAAACTTCACCTACCAACCGCCAAAGAATTTGAAGGAAAAATTTAGGATTCAAATCTAGTAGATATGAGGAAAAATTCCTTGTGACATATGCACTTTAATAAGTGAATTACTATCATTCTCATTGGCCCTTAATTTAGTGTTGTGCATTTATAATTCATGATATTGATTAATATCTATTGAAATTGAGTCTAGCTAGCTTATAAAACTACTGGTAAATTTTCAAACTTTAACATGGCCGTTGTGGGAAGGGAATAAAAAAAAAGGTTTCATGTCACCTTTCTTTAGCTAAGCTTTATAGTATATTCAACAACCATTTATTACAGTGATTTTAATGGTAGAGACAAAGATAAACATCTTGAATCCAATTCATAAACTAATCCAATTCAAAATTACATCAATTGCCAAAGTTCAAGGATCTTTGATTAATTATTTTTGCTTGTGGGACGATTAAAGGAGGGTTCATTATCTAGACTATGGGATTAACCAGACTTATTTAGAAAAAATCTAAATTACTTTATTTGAGTGAAATTAGGAGATTCTTAAATTAGCAGTTTTCTTGTAGGATTTACCTTATTAAAGGTAAAGTACAAATTGTACGATGATTAAGAATACAAGTTCAACAAGAAATTATACATCACTTACTATATAAATAGGCTAGAGGATCAACAAAAAAACCATAAGAGAGAAATTATGTAAGGGGTCACACAAAAAATATTTATAGTATTATTGCATTTTATTTTATGAGATTATAGTGGATTTTTCACTCATCTGTGAATGTAGTGCAAATTAAGGTAAACCACATTAAATTTCTTGTGTTCTTTGCGTGACTTATTATTCTTAATGTTTGATGTACTTTTACTATATTTTTTTAAGTAAGTTATAAGAGCTAAATTACTAACAAGTGGCATCAGAGTCAAGTTAAAGATCTTGGAGTCAATATCATAGTCAAGTTGAAATCAAGAAGCCAAAGAAAGATCAATTTAAAGATCATGATTATATTAGTGAGATAAAGAGCAATGTTACAACTGTAGGAGTAGCATCCACAAAGAAGCTATAAAACAAAAAAAAGAAAGAAAAAAAACCTATTGATTTGGGTTGATGGAGCAATCAAAATTATTTGGGAATATAGTTGTCCTAATAATTGAAAATCTCAATTGAGTTATAAAACAAAAATCAATGAGATGGATCTAGCAAAGTGCTAGGTTAAACAAAAAACAATGAGTGTGTGTAAAAATAAATGTCGTAAATGAGTATGATAAATAGTTTCCGCATGAAAGAAACTATAGTTTACGTTAAAGTAGCCAAAACATTTAAACCAAACGTGGTCTATTGAATAGAGATGCAAGTATGGTTTAAGAGAGGCAATGTTGAATTAACCAAACTTATTTAGAAAATATTTAAATTACTCTATTTACCTTATTAAAGATAGAGTTCAAATTGTACAAGGATTAAGAATACAAATTCAATAAAGAATTAAATATCACTTTCGATATAAAGAGATTAGAGGATTAATAAAAAATATGAGAGAGAGAGAGAAATTATGTGAGAGGTCACATAAAAAATTTAGAGTACTCTGATATTTTATTTTTATAACATTATAATAGATTATTCTGCCATCCATAAATGTAACCCAAATTAAAATGAACCACATTAAATTTTTTATATTCTTTGTGTAATTTATTATTCATAATTTTTTATGTGCTTCTACTATATTTTCTAAACAAGTTATAAAAGTTAAAATACTAACAATCAGTATGAGAGTAAATTAATATTAACTCAAAATCTGAGTATGCACATGATCAAATACACAATATAATTCTACATACGATTAGTAATTATCAAATATTAAGAAGTGAATTGGTAGGTGAAGTGGTTGCAAAATTCCTGCAATTGTGTTTAATTCCTATGCTTCCCATTGGCAATGGTTCTTAATTGGCTATATAAATTCTGTTTCATGGTGTGTGAACAAAGAAAAAGATAGTGAAAGGAAACGATTGGTGGAGATTGAAAAAATGATGCTTACATGTATTTGAATGAAAATACAGCGACACTGCTTTGTGTGGGCCCTTTATTGCCATAGCCAAACATTAGCCCCCACTTCAACTCCTTATTTAATTAAGTATTTAAGCTAGTCAGGACTTTCCCTTAATAGCGACGAGAAATTTGGCGACTCGCTATGCAAAGACATTTAGATGTCATGGTTATTGTAGTCCTTACTCAGGACTATAATAAGGACATTTAGATGTTTCATTTGATTTATCAAAGTGAATATTGTTTTAGAATTTCTTATTTAAGTTAGTGTAGATTTAGGATATTTTTTATTGTGTTAGTTTTCGTATTATAGCCATAATTTAATGTATTTGTTTTTCATATAGGTTAAGAATTTTTAATTGTATTAGTTTTCATATAGTTTACATCCATTACTAAGGTAAAGTGGAGTTTCTACTTAACACATGCTCCGGAAGTTCACAATTGACCTTAGTAAAACTTGCGCTGAACTGTTATCCATCAATACTACCGAAGTTCTAATTGAATATTAGATTAAAAAAGAGGAATAAAAGCGCTTTTCCAGCAAAATTATCAGAGTTATAAAAAAGAATCATCAGTTCATCAACGTCTGCATCGGCACGATCTGATGGCCTGGTTATATCTTGAGTGATAGAGACATTGAAATAGCTGGTAATATGGCACTTGATATAGAACGGTGCACTTAAAACATGACTATTTTGTAAAAATAAATCCTTACCATTTTTGAATATGGTATTAATACCCCAACTAACATGCATGTCGTATTTTGCTTGGTATGGCACCAGAATAATATAGTTCGAGACATTCGTATACGAGCCTCTTCAAACATGACTTATTATTATTGATTCTGTTGAATAATTGGTGATTCAACAATTTTGGTTGGACAAGAATTGAGATGAATACCAAAGTGGAGAGTCACAAGAAGTCTAGGACGTGTGGGACACGTATGGAGAAGTTTAGGACGTGTGGGACACAAAGGGGGAAGTAAAACGGGACTTGAAAACGCGAAGGAAACAAAAAAATCACAGGAGAAGCTACCAGCGCCACCGCGCTCAACACAGAAGACTAGCGCCGCGGCGATGGGCGCGAGAAGGGCCAGCACCGCAGTGCCCAGGGATGAGCGCCGCAGCGCCCAGACGCGTCAGGATGTTCGTTTTGGTTCGAGATTTAGAGTTTTGGAAAGTTTTGGATTTTCAAAACAAGTGAACTCTTACTTCAACAAGGAATAGGGTTAGTAGGCACGAAATACACCCTATATAAACACTTGTAAACCCTTGTTTAAGATCAAGCATCTAAAGTTTCAAGATGTAACCATAAGAGAGAATAGAGGAGTTAGGTAGGTACTAAGTGCGTGGTGCACTAGGGTGTAACCTTTAGGGAGTATTTTTTCTTTAGGTTCTTTGATTGAATAAAAGAGAAACACCATAGATCTTTTTGGCTTAGATGCTTGGGCTATTCTTGTGTTCCTTGTAAAAATTTTTTATGAGGAGATACTAAGAGGTTTTGGGGAGTTATGGTGATCAGGGGTAGATACTTAGAGGTCTCTATGGGAGATACTAAAGGGTTTTGTGGGATCATTGATGATGTAAGAAGATACTTAGTGATCTATTTCAATAATAAGAAGTTAGATCATGGATCCTCCGTGGACGTAGGCAATTTTGGGTCGAACCATGTATATCTTGTGTCTTGTTGATTAGTTTGTTTTCTTTATCTTTATTGGTGTGTTAATCTTATGTGTTCTTTCTTATGGTATCAAGTTATGATTTTTCGCTGCGCATAGAATAAAAAAAGTATCAAAGTGGTGACTTAGTTGATGTCATGGAGGTGTCACATTAAAGTGCATAGCGTGATATCCGCAACAGATTCGATAATCCTTATAAGCCGCGATCAACGAGAATTAATTATTGAAGATAGATGGACCGGTAAAACTACAGTAGCTATGAATATAATTCTCAACCAACAGGGGCAAAATGTAATATGTGTTTATGTAACTATTGATCAAAAAGCATCTTCCGTAGTTTAGGTAGTGAATACTTTCCAAAAAAGAAGAGTGATGAAATACACTATTATAATAGCCAAAATGATGGATTCTCTCATTATATCACAATACCTTAATACTTTTCAAAAAAGAAGAGTGATGAAATACACTATTATAATAGTCAAAATAGTGGATTCTCCCACTATATTACAATACCTCGCTCCTTATATAAGAATAACTTTAGCTGAATATTTTATGTATCGTAATAAATACACAAAAATTTGCATATGGCGTGTCATTGAGATCCATATGCAAAATGGGAAAGAAAATGAAAGCACTATAAATGAGATGGACATGCGTCGACACAGAAATTAGTTAGATTAGATATCATTTATAAACGAACCTAACACTTAAATTTGCATTAATTCTAATTAAGGACCACTCTTTATAAGTCCCACCCATTTTATTAGGTGATATCTTAATGTACAATAGTGTTAAATTTATAATATAATACAATTTTAATTTTAACATTTGACCTTTTCACCTTAAATTTTGGTTGATCGAGTTTTGAACTTAAAATTTCCACTTCAATGAATAAATAATGTACTGCAATGAGAGTTTTGAACTTAGAATCTCCACTGCTTCATCTCTTTTGACTTTTTTTTAAAAAAAAATTATTTTTATTTATCTATCTTTTTTATTACGACATTAATATAGATTAAAGTTTGTATAATTAATTTGTATATTTAGTAATATTTAAAAAAAGAAAAAGAAAAACAAAGGCGGGTGGGGATGGGGGTTGCCGCGTGGTGGCATTACATATGTTTTGCTTCAACATATATATGACTAAATTGACAAAGCCGACTTGATACACATGTTCACCAATTTTATTAGGTCACATTTTAATATAAAGTAGTGTTAGATTTGAAATGTTGAGATATTATAATAATATTATAGTAAAAACTTTATTGAAGTAGGGTCAAAGTTTATTTATAAAATATTTGTATAAACAACTGTGTTAACCTGATTCACAAAACATTCATGGAGTGGAAGATTTGGCTTTCAACTGCTGCTTGGCTGCCGTCTACTTGTGACGGCCAAAAATCTTATTGGTTTTTTGTTTTCCGATTGCTGACAAGTCTTGCTGCGATGAATTTTGATGACATCATTGCTCGGTATGAGTATCTGGATATTTATGGGAGTAAATTGCCTTGTCACGGTCTACATGTTTGGCTGGTGTCAACCGTATTTGATGATCTAGTTGGTTGGTAAAGTATTCTGCTCTAGAACACCAGCATAATAAAGGCATTAGAATTTACCTATGGCGTTTGTGATTGAGATGCATATGTAAAATGAGTACCAAAATGAAGATTTTATTGCACTTGCATTTTAAATGGGCTAGACGTACTTGGATATAGAAATTAATTAGATTATTGTAAGGCCCCCTCTATATATATCCCCACCAATTTTATTAGCTGATATCTTAACATACAACAGTTTTTTTCCTTCTAAAATTACAATAAATCTACAGATATTTATAATCAAATTATTTATTTTCTTAACCCACAATATTTACTTATTAGATTTATATAGAAAAATGCCTAACACAAAATCTCTCTTTGTTTTTTTTTTTACATTCTTTACCCTTTTCATAAAATTCTTGACTGATTTAAATATTGAAGGGTCATCATTAGAAAATAAAAATAACCTTTGGTATAGCATTCTTTTATATGTAGTTGTAGAAAGACTTTCTTAACTAATATGTATTAAGATTGATCATCTTAATTTAATTCTTCAAGAGATTCAATTATTGTTCTTAAGATAATGCATTCCACTCGTTGTCCCAAGATTTTCTAAATTATGGGGTCAATAATAATAATAATATAATAATTTTTTTATTAAAATAGAACAAGGTTTATTTATAAAATATTTGTATCAACATCAGTGCTAACCTAATTTACAACAAATGTTTCTATATAAATCTAATAAGTAAAATTTTTTAACACGTTCTCATCTCTCTAACAATATAATCTTGTTAATAAAAGTCTCCTCCTTGGCTTCTCTTCATACGCTTTCTATTTTTTTAACATTATGTAATCGTTTGGAGTTCTCCAATTTATGAAAGACAAGACCCTTTTAGTCACCAGTACCACTGGCTTTCTAGCAATGGGTATTTGGATTTCCCACCCCCTTTCATTTAAAAATATACACATTAAATACATATAAAATTTATATTTTAACTATATAAATAAAATGTTTTTAAGCAAACTCGACAAAGTGAAGAATTATGATTAAAAATAGAAATAGACAAAAGAAATATAATTAGGAGGGATGTAATGCGCCTGACCTTGCAAATAACTCATGAAAAATAACAAATTAACAAACTTGAATGATGAAAGAAACCAGCACAAAAAAAAGTATGGTTATTGAAATCTGTAACTAGATAAACTATTTGCATCTTCGGAAAAAGAGGTGGAATTGACAATGGAGGCCACAACCACCACGTGAAATCATCATAATAAAAACCAATATTTACCAATCTGTTAGCAATTGCATTATTTTCTCAAAAAGTGTAATTAAATTTAAATTGTTATTCATTTATGTAATCCTTACTACGAAGTCACCGGTTAAGAAGCTTTCATGGAGGGAAAAGTTTAGAATTAGACAACAAATGGATAACAAGAACAGAATCACACTAAAAAATAATCTAATCCCATCAACAAATAAAAGCGATCTCTAAAAATTCGAATTACCTCTATAATTTTTATAAAATAAGTCGTTTTATTTTTTAGAGGACAAGAGAATCTACTTAAAAAAAATCCAGAGTCATTGCTTAATAATACTATATAAATACAATATTTTGCTTAATGTAATACACAGATAAACTGTGTATATCTTAGACTTCTGTGAAAATCTAAGATTGCATGTACAAGTGAATTATATAAAGACATTTATACCAATTTATGTTGACACAATCTAATTAAAATAGTGAAACTAAATATTATTGGCAAGTTATTTATTTTTATTCTATTTCAATTATTCTCTCACTTTTATTTTTTAATTAATTTGTACATATAATATTACAATAAAAACTTTTATTGCAAGACATTGGTATAAATTTAACATATATATATATATATATCTTCGCATAAAAAATATTGACATCAAAATTCAAACATGTGAGATTACTTATAACTAAATTATCTATAGACCAGCATTGCATACCATGTCACATCACCCTTTTGGATTTTTTTTCTTCATTTATCTGTCTTTTTTATTTCAACATTAATTTAGGTTAAAACAAAGTAAAAAAATTTAAGATGTGTATGACTAAATTGATAAGGCCCACTTGATATAAATGCTCACCTATTTTATTAGGTGATATCTTAATATAGAATAGTACTTGACTTGAAAAGTTGAGATATTGTACTAAAACTTGTATTTAACTGGATCAAAATTTATTTATAAAATATTTGTATCAACAACAGTGTTAACCTGATTTAGAAAACATTTTTCTATATAAATCTAATATGCATCTTTTTTATTACACGTTCTCATCTCTCTAACAAAACAATCTTGTTAATAAAAGTCTCCTCCTTGGCTTCTCTAACAAAACAATCTTTTCTATTTTCTAACCATTATGGAATCGTTCGGAGTTCTCCAATTTATGAAAGACAAGACCCTTTTAGTCACCGGTGCCACTGGCTTTCTAGCAAAGGGTATTTGGATCTCTTACCTCCCCTCATCCTACTGACATTAATGGTCTCTCATTCTCTCGACATTAATGGTCTGTTGCTGATATATTTCATTTGTTATCGCAGTTTTGGTGGAAAAGATATTAAGGGTTCAACCAAACGTTAAGAAGCTCTATCTTCTTATAAGAGCAGAAGATGCAAAGTCCGCGATGCAGCGCATGCTTAATAAGGTATTCATGTAGCCATTAGCTTTTACTTGCTACCCAGACAAAAGTTAGAGTTAGTTATTTTGCAGTCTCACGATCGTTGAACAGCACTTGTTGCATCAAAAACTAAATCAAGAAAAATTTAACAATAGGTAATCGTTTGATGAGTCCATTATGATGTCTCTTATATTCGGTGCTTTTAAATTGCAAAATTAATTATCAATGGTTAAATTATATTCTAGACTAATGATTAACTATTCTACTTGTAGATTATGGAGAAGGACTTGTTTAAGGTTCTAAGAGATGCAAGGGGTGATAATCTAGAGTCCTTTGTATTGGAAAATGTAACTGCAGTACCTGGCGATGTTTCTTCTGAAAACTTGGGAATTAGAGATTCTAATTTACAGCAAGAAATGTGGAGAGAAATAGACTTCGTAGTACATTCTGCTGCAACAACAAACTTTGATGAGAGGTATCAGGAACTGCTTAAATTGTATTTCTTTCCTTGTCTTTATTAATCTAATTTCTTATACATGGTATAATGAATTTTCATTTTTTATTGAAAATGTTTCTTTTCTAATTCGTAGATATGATGTTGCTTTGGAAACCAATACAATGGGAACTCTCCATGTTTTGAATTTTGCAAAGAATTGTGTTAAAACACAGATGCTTCTCTATGTGTCAACTGGTAAATATGTTATGTATCCTGTCATGACAACTGCGAAACTCTTCGAAATTATTTGATTTAGGTTTCTATATTTCACCAAGAAAAGCCTAGATTTCATTTGTATTTACTTTTCACTTTTTGTTTGCTTAGACAAGCCTAACAGAATTTTGCTCTTTTCCTTATTATTTTTTCTGCTTTTTTAGCTTATGTGTGCGGCGAAAAGTCGGGACTCATCCTAGAAAGTTCATTTCATATTGGTGAGACACTTGTGGGGTCACACCAATTGAAATTGGATATTGCTGAAGAAAAAAAATCGGTAGAGAACAAATTAAACCAGCTTCGAGCGACAAATACTGACAAAGCGACAATTACCTCAATCATGAAGGATTTTGGCCTCGAAAGGTTTTGAAATTTTAGATGAACTCCTGTTTTACTCTTTTCCATATATACAATCCATTTAATAAAGTTATTGTTACAATAAACCAAAAGAATAATAATAACGACAAGAGTAATACTGTGGTCATATGACTAAAATATGAGGTTTCAATTGATGTGGCATTAAATAATAAAAAAAGTATAATCACTTAATATATAACATTTTATGATAAGTGAATCATATGACAATTCAATTAAGATATAAATTTTTTATCTCATCCTTAATTTTAATTAAGTAATACAATTTTTTTATTATATTATATTACATTAGAGGACTTGACATTTAAGCTCATCTGAAAATACTTTATGTATATTATGTTAAAGATCTACTAATACAATAATTAAAGAACTATCAGGACAATATATCAATTCCATACTTAAATTTACCTAAAAACACTCTATTAATATTACATCAGAGATGTACTAGTACAACAACTACTATTGATATTACATTAAAGATTTAGTAGTATAACAACTAAATCTACTACTGATATTATATCAAAGATTTATTAGTTCAATAACTACTATTAATATTACATTAAAGATCTACTAGTATAACAATTAAAGGACTATCAAAATAATAAATCATCAATTCCACACTTAAACACGCTATAGATTTATTAGTACAACAACTAGATCTAATACTAATATTATATCAAAAATTTACTAATAAAATAACTACTACTGATATTACATCAAAATTTTACTAATACAACAACTAGAGAACTAATAGAATAATACATCATCACTTCCACACTTAAGAATGCCCGAAAACACAAACTCCCCGCAATAAAGCGGAATTATTACCACCAGGGAAAGTGCTCAAGTGTTTTAGTGATACAGTTTTTTTTTTTGGTAATTCTCGAAAAACAAAAGAAATTTATCAAATTCACTTTTTTTAAATTAATTAAATTTTATTTATTATTCTATTACTAGGGCGACGTTGCACGGATGGCCAAACACATGTTTTTACAAAAGCGATGGCGGAAATGCTCTTAGGCTACTATAAAGATAATATGCCCATTGTAATCATACGCCCAACCATGATAACCAGTACCTTTAAAGAACCATTTCCGGGTTGGGTTGAAGGATTAAGGTAATCCCATTATAATGAAATTGCTAATCATCTTTATAATTATCCATTAAAGATGTTCATTGTAATAAATCGTATATGCTAAACTTATTTCGGCCCGTATACAGAACAATTGACGCTCCAATCGTTGGCTATGGTAAAGGGAAATTGAAATGCTTGCTTGCCAATCCTCATGCGATCTATGATTTGGTGAGCTTAATTTAATGTGTTCATATATCTATTTCCTCACTTGCAAATAGTAAATTAATTCATGAAAATCGTGCAGATACCAGCGGACATGGTGGTGAATTCAATGATCATGGCCATGATGGCAAATGCCAATAACCGATCTCTCAGATGATTTATCATGTTGGCTCATCTTTGAGAAATCCTATAAAACTCTTAAACATCCACAAGTTTATCTTTCTTTATTTCACTAAAACGCCATATATTAATAATGAAGGAAAGCCAGTTAAAGTTGGCAAGGGTACAATATTGGACTCATCGGCTAAATTTCAAAGATACATGGCCTTTAGATATGTGCTACCACTCAAGGTTTGTAGGTTTAACTATATTACTTTTGTTTGTTAGAGCATGTGTTTATGTGTTATGTTATTAACTATTGTACGTACTAATATATATCATTCATTTCTTTCTTTTTGCTTATTCGAAAGGGACTAAAATTATTGAATTCAATTCTTTGCGGGCATTTTGGCAATGTTCTTAATGATTCCAACCGGAAAATCAAGTTCGTGATGCGATTGGTAGAACTTTACAAGCCCTACATGTTCTTTAAGGGCATGTACGTATGAAATATTACTTCCCTTCTTAAATTTGAAAGATGAACATTAAATTATTATAATTAAGAAATTATCAGTTTTTCCCTACTTTTATTTTAATTTGCCCATTGGGTCTATGACTCTTTTAGAATACGTAATTATGTCATTTTAAAGATGTAAATAGTTGTTTTTCAAAGATAAAAAATGGTAACAAAAAGGATATAATGAGAGACATTTTTTCTTATTATTGTTATTCTTAATGTTATTTCTGTTGTTATTGTGATCCTCATCATCATTATCTTTAATTTGCTTATGATGTATTCACAGTTTTGATGATACAAACACGGAGAAGTTGAGAATGACAATAAGAGATAGTGGCGTGAAGGTGGAAGCATTTAATTTCGATCCAAAGAGCATTGACTGGGAAGATTATATTATGAATTCTCATATTCCTGGTCTCATGAGATATGTAGTCAAATAATGATAAGAAGTAATTAAGAAAATAAAATTAACATTTTAGTTCATGAGGTTATATTGAATTATCCATTCGGTTTCTAAAGTTTTTGAAATATTTAAGTGTATCCTTTTTTATATCATTTTTATTTTTGAAAAAAGAAGTTCAATTGTTTTTTTTTTTTTTAAAAATGTCCAATTACCTTCTTAAAAGGACAAATTTAGATATTTAAATATTTAAGAACTGTATGAATAATTTAAAACATCTTGGGATTAAATTGTTAATTTCTTCGAATAAAATGAAGATACCTATTGAATATAGTATTTTTATTTGAGATGCTATATATATATATATATATATATATATATAGATATATATTTCATCTCAGTTGTCGATATCCCTATCTCATAAAAATATAGATGTTCATTTTTTAACTCAAGTTCAATATTGGACTTTAGATTAAAATCATTTTTATAAAAGAAAACAATCAAGCTCTGAGTTCAGGTTTAATAATAAATATATGTCCTCACTTCATATATGTAGCTTATGGTTTCTAAAAACTGCTAAATACAAATTACATTATTTTTTGAATGTTATTTCTAACCTTAAATCAAATATTATTAACTCAAGCCGGAGCCACTGCAGGCCCGTTAGGATTGAAACACCTGTTAAAACAAATTTTCTCATCAAATTTGTAAAAGGAGTTGTTGATGCCGAAATTCGGGAAACCCTAGGATAGCTAGTGAATTTATATCCTCTAAGAACAACTACTAAATCTCTTAGTGGGTTAAGCAAAGATTGAGTAGGATAACCACTCTAGATGTGTATTGAATTGTAGGAGTTACACTAAATTTTTTTTTAATAACGACTTTTGATACTTAAGTTAATAATTAGTCTTATGAAAAAAAAACTAAAGAAAACAAGAAAATAATTGTAATGAGGTTCCAAGTTTGTGCATAAATGTGGTCTCTAGTGTTGTATTTTTCTTATAAAATAGAAAAAACCAGTTGAAGAGTCTAGAAAAAGGATCTAAAAAAAAAAGAAAAGAAAAAGATCAATTCTTTTATTATTTAGTCTTTTTTCTAGATTTATTTGTAGAATCATATTAGAATTAGAGTATATATTTACGTTCTTAATTTGAACTCATCCTGTAATTATAAGAATTGAATTTGCATCGATTTTGGAACTCTATGATTATTTTTTATTGTACTACTACTAGTTTCTATATTAAATTTAGTGAATCTTTTCTTTCCAATTAATGCTTCTTTACATTTATTTTTTTGTTTAAATTCATATATAATTTAAAGAATTACGTCTAAGAGATGATTTGGTTGGAAAAAAGAAATGGGTTTCAAGTAAAAATAAAATACAATTGTAGAAGATGTTACAAAGCAAGTTTTGCTAATTTAGAGAGAATTCGAAACAAAATTGTTCTTTCTTGCTCTCTTGTTGAAGATACAGATCATATAAATATACAAATCATAGTTTAGGTCAACCACTTATACATAATTAACTTTAGCAAGAAAATATGAAGAATCCCGTAACAAATGGAATATGTACAAATTGGGCAATAATCATTTCTTAATAAAATTTCTTATCTAAATTTGGAGTACAGCTCATGCTAGCGTTCTCCCTCATATTGGTGCAAAGATGTCTTTGATGCCTAATTGGCGAAAGATTACTTTCGTAAGTATATCAACAAGTTGATCCTCTGTCCTAATGAAGGGAAAACAAATCACTCATTCGAGATTCTATTTAATGAAATGTTGGTTTACCTAAATGTGCTTTGTGCGATCATGCTAAACTGGGTTCAGCACACCACAAAAGCTACCACTTTTGTTTCTTACTCCTCTATATAACCAAGTTACCATCGATAAAAGTAAAGTACCCAAATGTAGATTTTGTGTCAAACATATTTCCTGCCAAATTAGCATTTGTATAACCTTCAATTTCAAAATGCCCATTCTTGGAGAACATAAGCCCTCTTCATGGAGCTAACTCCAAGTACCAAACTATTCGAACAACAACATCCATGTGATTTTCACTAGGACAATGCATAAATTGACTACTAAACTAACAGCATAAAAAATGTTTGGACAAATATGAGATAGATAAATCATCTTACCCACCAGTAATTGATACCTCGCTTTATTGGTTGGTACTTGATTGGGATATTCTTAAAATTTCAAATTCTAAACCATTGGAGTCTCTACTGGCTTGTAGTCAACCATCCTTACCTCGGTCAGTAGATCTAGTTCATACTTTCTTTGTGAAAGAAAGATGCCTTTTTTCAATCTAGCCACTTTAATTCCTAATAAGTACTTAAGTCCACCTAAGTTCTTCATCTCAAAGCTGTTAGCCAATTGTTTTTATAGCAAAGCGATTCTTCAGTATCATCTCTTATTATGATTATGTCATCCACATAAATAATCAAGGCAGTTACCTTCCTTTGTTGTTGTTTTAAGAAGAGAGTATAATTTAAGTTGTTTTACTGAAAACCATACTTTCTTATAGCCATGCTAAATTGACCAAACCATGCATGTGATGACTGGTTCACTCCATATAAAGCTCATTATAACTTGTACACAATTCCAGTGGTGGATGAAATATAACCAAGTAGGATACCCATATATACTAATCTCAATTAATGTAGTGGCTAATCTAAATTTGCTGGTAAGAATAACAAAACTTAACAGTGTTTAATTTTGTAACTGGAGAAAATGGCTCTTGATAGTCTACTCCATATTTCTATGTATAACCTTTGGCTGTCAATCTCATTTTATACCGTTCAATAGATCCATCTACCTTATGCTTAATGGAAAAATCCCATTTGCACCCAACCATTTTCTTCCCTTTTGGCAGCGGAACAAGATTCCAAATTTTGTTTTTTTATAAGGCTTCCATTTCCTCCTGAATTGCTTGGGACCATTTTGGATCTACTAAGGCTTAATGAACTCCATAAGGAATTTGACAAGAGGATAACTTGTGTGCAAAGGCTTTAAGAGGCTCAAACAATCCTTGTGTGGTTACATGATTAGAGATTAGGTACTTTCATCACTTTCCTTCATTATGTGGCGAATAATAAGCTCAAGGCTTACCTTTCTTAAAGGTAATTGATAACCAATAGGAGTATCCAAATCATAGTTAACAGATGGTACTATAGAAGTTACCTCACGAATATTCTCAAGAGAATGATTGTTATTATCTAGTATATGAGAGAGATGGGTTTCTTTAATAGGCATATGAGTTTCAATCTCCTAATCTTCTTTTTCTTCGGTTGTTGTTATAGCTATTTCTAGTGTTGTTGTTGCAATAATAGCTAGTGCCATTGTTGTACAAACGTCTAGTGGTGTTGTTGAACAAGTATCCTCATTTGGACAATCCCACAACTCCTACTCTTCATTCCATGTCTCCCCTCAAAGAGAAGAAGTTGATACTTATGAAGAGTAAAAATTCTATGATTCTAAAAATGTGACAGTCATTGTGATATGGGTACATTTTGTGGTAGAATTATAGCAACGATAGCCCTATTTGTTTGTATCATACCTTAGAAAAATACAATGATAACATAATTTTTCCATTGATTTTTGTGTAGATGAAAGAATGCAACACAACCAAATATATATGGTGGGATAAGGAGTATAGATGATAGAGTAACATGTTTTGACAACATCATCTCAATAGTGACTGAGTACTTTTGCTCCAATTAATAAGGCACATATAGTTTCTAGAATGTGTTGATTCTTTCATTTGGCCACTCCATTATGTTGTAGAGTCTAACTACATAAAGATTCATGGAAAAGGCCATTCCTTTGAAAGTATTCCATAAAATATCAATCCATGTATTCTCTCTCATTATCAGATTAAAGAATAAGGATTTTAGTTGAGAATTAGTTGTAAATCATAACATGAAATACATGAAACACACAAAATACCTCATTTTTGTATTTAAACAAATATAGCCAAGTCATTCGAGTACAATCATCTAATAAAGTCACAAACCAATGTATACCAAAAATAGTTGTAATGAGAGAGAGTCCCCAAACATCAAAGGGAATCAAAACAAAAGAAGTAGCATTTTTACAAGACTAACTAGAAAGGGTACATGATGACTCTTGGTTAAAATTTAAGTATCACATCTGAAATCTGAATAATTTAAATTTAAAATAAATGTTTCAAGTGATGGATGTCCCAAATGATAGTGCCATAGAAAAATTTATTTTTCTTTTGCACTAACTGAATTGTTCATATTATTTACTCTGTTTGAACTAAAATCATCTATATAGTATAACCTCTCTCTTTTAGCACTACAGCCAATGATCTCCTTTGTGAGAACATCCTGAAAAAGAAAAAAAATTAGATATATTAATGCCACACAATTTAGTTCTCAATAGCTTAGCCACATACATTAATTTATTTGAAAGAGATGATACTAGTAGAGTATTAAAGAAAGATATTGAGGATGGCAAGTCCACTATTTTTGCCTTTGTAACTTGATACATAATTCCATTAACATTGGATATACTAGTTCGTCTTGGTTTTGTAGTTATGGTAAAATCATCTAAGCAAAATGTCTTGTGGTCTGTTGCACCAAAATCCACTATCCAACCACTATTTTATGTTCATTAGAAACAAAAAGCACTATTGTGACAGCAGGTGTTACTTTGATTACTAGGAATAGTTATGGAATCATCTTTTGACTCTACATTTAGAGAAAAGGAAGTTGAGGCTCTGCATTTTCCATGGTTGCTTGTCCAGTTCTACCAACAGCTTCTCTTTATTTTCGTGCCTTAAGTTTAATCCACCATTTTAGACAGGAATGTAACTTGAAACAAATTTTACGAGTATGCTTTGGTTTTTTGCAATAAGAGCAACCACTTATTTTGCCTTTTATATTTCCCTTAATCTGTTAAATCATTCAATTTTCCAAAACTTAATAAGGAAAACCCTAATTTGGCTACCTAGAGTGTAGGCTGTTGTTGTGAATCAGGTTTTACTCCTCTGGTTGCCATGACAACAGTAATAGTGTTTCCATTGTTTCTGAGCATGATTTTTTGTCTAATATCTTCCCTGCGAACATAAGCATAATCCTTTCTATGGTTGGAAATGGTCTTAGTTAAAGTACATCACTCTGAATCTTGTCAAGTCTGTCATATAAACCATTAAGGAAAATATAGACCTGACCTTTTTAAAGAAAAGTATTATACTTTTGTATGTCACCAGCGTGCTCTATTGAATTTGGTCGACAAAAATCAATCTCCCCCATAAGCCTTGAAGACTATTGTAGTGTGACTTAATGGATTCCCAAGATTGTCTCATCAAGTTACACTTCTCTTTAACTCATAACTTGAGGTATGTCATTTCCATCAAAATAGGTTGAAACGATAGATTCTCACACCTGTTTGGCTGTCAAAAATTGAATAAAATTGCTCATTAGAGACAGATCCATTGAATTAATCAACCATCATTTCACAATAAAGTTCTCTGTCCTTTATGTTATGAATGTGGAATCATTTAGTTCGGGTTGTAGGAGATCACCATTTATGTATCCCAACTTGTCTTTTCCTAAGATATACATCTCAACAATTTGGGACCATAAAGCATAATTGGTACCATCAAGTTTGATATCAATCTGTACAATGACAACATTATACGTCACTGCTAGAGTCTAGTGCTACAACTTCAATTTTTTTTTTACCTAAGTGTAAGTTGTCTTAATTGCAATATTTAACTCATGAGTTCGAATGTTGTATCCATAGAGAGTGATCACCAAGAGCAAAAGTTGTTTGTGAATGTTCAAGAATAATGATGTATTGTACCCAAAGATTGAAAAATGTTGGTTGATTTTAAAAGGAAAGATTATCGAATGTAAATTGTTAAATCAATTAAAAAAGTACTAAGAGATTAGAGATCCATACTTGGGTTTTAGTAGAGTTCATTTGATCCTTCTTACTCATTTGAGAAAGGCTTTCCAATTGTTTGAAAAACGTCATTTGTAAAAATAAGTTGTTGACATATATAAGATCTTTCCAATCATTCATTGTGCCCTTAGTCTAAAATAAATCAAGGCTTCAAAAAAACTAAAATAATTTTCATAAATGATAAATCAAAACATTTAAAAATAACCATAAACATTGAAGCACAAAAGTAGGATCAAAGAAACAAGACTACAATTTCATTGAGTGTTTCTCTCCTAGCCTGAGCTAAGATTTTAGAATAACATACCTTGAGAAAATATAATTTAATAAAAAGTGAATTAAAAATTACAAAATGACAGAAGATAGTTCCCTTTCCTTAAGTCTATAGCATCTTTTTACTAAACCTACGCAAAAATATCTATTAATCCCAAATTAACGACAACACTTTATTCTAGCTTAAAACTACAAAAATGATAAAATTAGTAGTATTCTAAATATGAAATGATGATTGAAACTCTTAATAAATATGCATGTTCAAGTGTTCATCATAGCCCCCAATCAGTTTATTACTAGTCCCTAGCAATTCAAGCGTAAATAAACTAAGAACAACTATTTAAGCATTTCAAATAAAACATCAGTTCAATATCACAATTGCTATCAAGGTTATTTCAATCATAACTTTCAAAATTATGCACGTATAAACTAAGCCAAAACCTTTTTACCACAAGCCACAATATATATAACTTTGAAAATTTTTTCCAAGTAAAAGTCTTAGCTCTATATCCTTACGGGTAATTGGAAAACTGATAAGCGCTCAAGAAAAGGGCTAGCATTTCATTTATGGAGTTGAAAAATAGATAAGCGCTCAAGAAAAGGTCACAATTAAGGACAAAAAGATAAACTAACATTCATCCAAAGATAGAAAAGTTAATTGTTTAGAGGTACACTATTCTTGCCACGTGCTAGCTTTTAGGACTTTAATCATGAATATTACTAATAGAGCTTCATGAGAAAAATTGTTTCCTAAATACTTTTGTCTTCGAAAATAAAGACTTTATTGTAATGAATTAACTCTTTTTTTTTTGGTTTTTTTTTTCACTTTTGTCTTCTTAAATTAAACGAATACTTTTATTGAATTGAAGTAACTCTTTCTTTTTTTTTCTTTTCCTTCTTGACAATATAAAGAGCATCGAAAAACATTACAAAATATATTTCACAAATTTGAGCCATCCTTCGACTAGACAACCAAATTATTTCTTTATTCGAATGATGTCATTCCAAACAAAAATTAATCAATTTAAAAGATCAATGAAAGTTTGTAAGCTATTTTCTTAAACCTCTCACTCACTCATAAGAGATGTGTGAGATTAAAAAGTTTTATACTTAAACATAAAAAATCTCTTAACTATATATATTGAATCATCCATATTACCATAAGGTATAGTATTGTGCTCAATAAATGATTTCAGAAGTTATTGTTTAGTAATCTAGATAGAAAAGGTCACTAAAACAAAATAATTTTAAAATTATACATCGATAGAAAATCAAAATTATTTACACAAGAATTAATAAGAACACAAGTGCATGAAATGCTAAAATAAAAATAACAAGTGGGTTAGAATGCATATCAAGAGTCCAATAATGAACTTTTTAGTCATGTGACAGATGTCAATTTTGTTTTTGAAAAATAACAAAATGATAACAAAAATTAACACTAACATCCTATATGAATTATTCCTCCCCTCAATTAAATTGAGACATTGTTCTCGATGTTAAAATATAAAAAAAGTACAGTATAGAGGATCTTACCTGAAACATCTTTTATGAAAAAAAAACCTACAACAAAATAAAACAAGCCACACAAAAGAAAAGAAAAATAAATAAAAGAAAATAAAAGCAAAAATATTATTAAAAAAAGTCAAAATATAAATATAGTATAGATAGATAGAACCTGATAAAGCATGATAGACATGATCCACAAGTTGGATTTTCTCGAGATACATAAAGCTATCTATCCTCTCCACATAGCTCTTTAATCATTGTCCATTGACTTTGAAAATATTTCCATTCTTTGGATTTTCAATTTCAATAGCTCCATAAAAAAAACGTTTTTGATAATGAAAGGTCTAGTCCATCGAGAACGAAGTTTGCTAAAAAACAAGTGTAATCTTGAATCATACAAGAGAACTTTGTGAAGGTTCAAAGGTTTTTCTTATAATATGTTTGTCATGAAATATCTTCATTTTCTCTGTGTAGATCCTAAAGTTTTCATAAGCATCATTCTTGATTTCTTCTAATTCATTTAATTGGAGTTTTCTTAGAGGACCAACCTTATCTCAATCAAAGTTAATCATTTTGATAGCACAAAAAGCTTTATATTCCAATTCCATAAGTAAATGACAAGGTCTTTTAAAAAAAGCCTATAGGGAGACATACCAATTGGCGATTTAAAAGCAGTACGATAAGCTCAAAGTGCATTATTTAGTTTAAAAGATCAATCTTTTTTATTTAGGTTTACCATTTTCTTCAAAATTTGTTTGATTTCCCTATTAGTAAGCTCGACTTGTCCACATGTTTGTGGATGGTAAGGTGTAGATACTTTGTGTTTGATTCCATATTTCTTCATCAACAGTTCAAAAGGTTTGTTACAAAAGTGTGAACCTCCATCGCTTATAATAACTCTAGGAATTTCAAACCTCGTCAAAATATTATTTTTCAGAAACTTCAAAACCATTTTATAATCATTATTTTTACAGGGATTGCCTCAACCTAATTGGAAACATACTCAACAACCACTAAGATATAAATTTACTCAAAAGAAGAAAAAATATACCCATAAAATCAATGTCCCAATAGTCAAAAAGTTCAATCACTAAATTAGGTTTAATGGAATCATATTCCGATGAGTTATACTTTCTAACTTTTAACATTATTCACAAATTTTGCAAAACTCATAGGTATCTTTGAAAATGGTGAGCCAGTAAAATTCACATTGTAAAATTTTTACTACAGTTTTTTTAAAGAAAAATAACCACCACAAGCTTTAGAATAACAAAAGGAAATAACATCATGAATTTTATTATCAAGAACACATCGTCTTATGATTTGATCAGGATAATATTTGAAGAGGTATGGATCATCACAAAAATAATTGCGCAACTCGCATAAAAATTTTCTTTTGTCCTAGGATTGCCAACGAGATGGAAATTTTCCTATAACAAGAAATTAGCAATTTCATCAAACCAATGTAAATACAATACCAAAAGGTTGTTCATCGAAAATGTATCATTGATTAGTGAAGGTTTAAAAGATTCATCACAAATAAGTCTAGACAAGTGATCAGCCACAATATTTTTAACTTCATTTTTATCCTTAATCATGATGTTGAATTCTTAAAGGAGAAGTATCTATCTAATCAACCCTGGCTTAGCATCTTTCTTTGAAAGAAGATACTTCAAAGCTGCATGATTGCTAAATATAACAATAGGTGAACCAACAAGATAAGATCTTTCTAAAGCAAATACTACTACAAGTAATTCCTTTTCAGTTGTGTAATAATTCATTTGAGCACTGATGAACACATAAAAATGCATATCTATTAAGAGATTCAACACCATTTAATGTCACTAATTTTAGCATTTTTGTATTTTTAGCTTAAAATAAAGTGTTCTCCTTCAATTGTGATTAATGACTGTTATTTGCACTAGTTTAGGTAAAATAGACGTAATTCTCAATGTAGAAATCGAAATGAAAAAATTATTGAACTTGGAGTAATATGACTTAATCTTACAAAAAATTAAAGAACAATTGAAAAGCCAAATCCAACAAGTTATAGGCCAAAAATTGAGATACAATAGAATTGGGTTACAACTTTCGCTCAGCTTGACCGAACTCAAGTATTTGGACCGTATCTCATAAAATACATACCTAATTGGTATAATTCTTGAATATTTGAAATACTGACTTAATTATCAATGACTATTATGTTGATGGTAAAGTCCAAATCAGCCGTTATCATGGACCAAATTGTATTCTAAGTGGGTAAAAGGGTTGTTGGCCAAAATCTGCCATATCTTTAGCATTTTACCCATATCACTTTGGATACTCATCCAATTTGCATGAACCTGGTACATATGGAAAGAAGGGACAAAATGATACAACTTTCATGTCGGCCAAAAAGGCTACATTAGGCATTTACATTATTAACAAATTGCTGCAAATTGGTGAACGAGTGGTTGGCCTAAATTATTGAAGATTAAAGTCACATTTAACATATTTCCATTCATTACCTATATAAGAACATTCTTAGGAAATTTTGAACATTAGATAATTCTCTCTTATTTTCTTCTCATTAACATGCATTGTAATCTAGGCTAGATTTCTTGGCAAGGCTAAGAGATGAACTTTTATGTTTAATAAACTTACTTCTATGCTTTGATTCTTTGTCAAGAGCTACACATATTTGTAACTTTGGTTGTGCCTAAACTCTTATCTATTTTATTTCTATAATCCAGGTTATAATTCTTATGTTTTACATATTTTCAGTCATGCTTTCTTTATGTGATTCTTGTTGAATTATAACTGTTGTTGGTTACATTATTTTTTACATGTTAATTGTTTACTGCAATATTGTCAATCGATACATTGTCAATCTTGTATAAATGAACTTGGTTTGTGTTAATGTTTGCAAAGAGTTTAGTTATATCAAATACATATGTTATCAAATGTACTATATTTTACATATCTTTTGATTGATTGTTTAGGATGTGAAACTTTCAAGTGAGTTATAAACTTTGAATCAAAGTGTATAGTAGATTTATAAAGCATAATTGTGATTCTCGAAGCCTTACTTGCATCATCATAAAACATTTTCCTCAATTCATAGACAATTCTATCTCATCCACTTAAACTAATTAATTAATTTTCTCCTTTGCTATTGCTTTAATATTTTACATTACTACTCGAAGTGGTAAGATTGTGAGTGAGCCTACTTCTACAACTAACACATCTACGAGTAGTACAGACGCCTCCTTTAAAAAAGAGGCCATAAGTTTTCAATCCCAGTGCATTTTCCTCAAGCTCTTCGACTTGTTAGAAAAAATTCAGAAATTCAAGGTGAGATTTTAGTTATTTGAAATAAGTTAAGATTAATCTTCCCTTGTTGTATTTGATTAAGCAGGTTCTAACTTATGCCAAAGTCATTAAGATCTATGCACTATTAAAAGAAAATACTATTGAAATTTGTGCTTACGTGTCATCCCTTTATTTATAAATGTTTGTTTAATATTTATACTAGTGTTATTATTTTAATAAATCGCTAATTATATTTATATATGTTAAGATACTTGTAACGTTTCAGATATTGTACGATCTGAAAGAGTTCAGATCTGGTCTAAATGAGTTTAGATCAGTGCTAAGAATTAGCAACACTGAGAGTTATAAATGCTAAGAGTTGGCACTGATAAGAGTTATCAGGTTATAAGAGTCATCGATATCTAAAGAGTTAGAGTCTTATCTGAAATAGGACAAAGACCTAAGAATATATTAGTAATGGCATAATTACAAAGAGTTTCAAATAGTGCTAGAAAATATCATTATGCAAATATGTTCTCAAATATTATGTTCCTGATTTATCTTCACTGATGCTGGTTTGTCAATGAATACTTTAATAAATATATAGATTGGTGTATGTCTATATCTGGATGGTCTAGATGGTTAATCTTAGCAAATCATAAGTTTAGTGGAAGCTCGTATAGAGATACAGGTATTCAGTAAGGATTGAATACTGAACAGACTCATAAAGATCTCCAATAGACATCCCATAAAGCCATCAATGGAGGGTCTTTCGAGTTGAGTAGTATTCGTGGTCCTTTGACCTGAGTGCCATGGTGGGCTTGTGAGTGATCCACTATACATTGGTTCCACACATGTCAGAAACCTTTCATAGTCTAACTATTGGGTGTCGCTGGGTATGGTCCGATGCTCATGGAATCCGGTGTGCATAGATATGGGATCCATCAGCTCATTTATGTGAGTATTATATCCTAATACTCTATAGATTGTATTTTAGAAAATCTTATGGCCATAAACAATAATTCCCGGGAAACTAGTTTAACCCTAGGGATAAATAATATTACAAAAGTGTTTGTGAATATTATTTATTGAAATGCAATTCTAAATATAAGCTTTCTGTCGGCCATATGGAGATTTGACGGTGTTGATCTATATCTCTGCTCTACTCGGATATAAATGATAGAGGAATTATATAAATATGTTATAACCTCAACTTGTATAGTGTAACGCGCTGCTTTGTAATTTTCGTAACGTGTGTGTAGGGCATCGTTCACGGACGTATGGAGGAGTTCTATATGACAATTCGGGCGCGGACCTAGAGAGTTTCACAATATGAAGTGTACTTGTTGTGCACTGAGGCAGCATAATAGATTGAACAGTTCCATCCTAGAAATTTCAGCAAACCGAAAATATGTTTCGGGGTTCTTCGGGTTGTACACTTGTTTAAACTTAAATGTTAAGTATATTATTTAATGAGTTGACAAGAGTTATTAACTAATTAGATATTAACAAGTGGCACAATTTTATTCTATGAATTGTTTTACCATGAATTCAACCATTTACCATGTTAGTAAAATCAAATAAGGTAAATATTAATTATTCAAATAGTTTTTGAATAATTAAATAAATGTTATTTAAATAAATAAAATATGATTTTATTTATTTGTTATTTTATTTCTAAATGAAAGACATACCTAATTTGAGAAACATAAACTAAATTCAGTGGAGCACCATTTTGTGATTAATGGTTAATTTTATTAGACCATTAAAATGGCCACCAAAAATTATTTTGGTAGTTGACCACTTAATCTAATTTTGGTGGAGCACTTGTGAAGTGTTGTGAGCATTAAAAATGGTTGAGTTTCAATTGTGTTAGCAAGAGAGTGAATAAAAATTCGTGCAAGTGTTGAGAGGAAAAAGAGAGTTAGTTTTGAGAGAGTTTTTCTTTAAAAGAAAACTTGTGAGAAAAATCAAAGGAGAAAGAAAAATAAATCATTCATATTTTTCTTTCAAGTAATCAAAACCTTATTGCTGGAGATCACACTGCTGCTACTCTAGCTTCACAATCCCTCTGGATTATTGTGAACTAGAATTGAACAAAAGTGCACTTCAAGGTGAGCTCAAAGTTGGAGCAAAGATATCCGAAATTCAAAATCTTCATCGGAGGTCTTCAAAGGTATATTTTCTGTATTCTTAAGTTGTTAAGAATTGAACTACATGTGTATATGTTGATTACTTTATAAATTCCGCTATCAAATTCGTGTATATGATACATGTGTTTAATTTTTTAATATATACACAATCACATGCATACACCCTAAAATACGTTAACAAACACCATGTAAAGAAAACTGCATTTTGGGCAGAACAGGTAAGTACAGTAATTTAACAAAAGACATCACTCAAGTATAAAGATTTAGGATGTCCCATAATCTCATACCAAATTGGGACACATGAGTTTGGTCAAACTTTGTTGGACTTAGGAGCAAGTGTAAATTTAATGCCTTATTGTATTTACTTGTAATTGGGACTTGGTGAGATTAAACCTACATCTGTAGCCCTACAATTAGCTGACCAACCAATCAAGAAACCACGGGAAATAGTAGACTATATTTTGTTGCAAATTGATAAATTTACTACCCTGTTGATTTTCTTGTTTTAGATACTCATTTTGTGGTTAACATGGAGTCTAAAATCCCTCTTATTAATTGCAGAAATAGTCTTATGAAATTATCTGTTGAGAATATGACTCTTGAGGTGAACATTTTTCATATTGATAAGCAACCACGAGAAAAATACGAATGCTATAATTCATATATAATAGACACACTTGTAGTTAATAAAACTTATAAAAATAATGGCTTTGATTCTTTAGAAAATCTCATTGATTTTGATTTTGAAGAGTTGCATTATCTTGATAAAACAACTTATGTGTTTAGTATTTTTGACTCACAGGATAAAATGACTCGATTTTAGCAGCCAGACATTGAAGAGTTGCCACGAGAGAGGGAGAAACCAAAACCATCGAACCTCGAGACATCACGTGTCATCATTAGTGACTAAGGAACACATTTCTCTAACCGTTCTTTTAAAGCTTTGATGTACAGGTATGGTGTTCTTTACAAAGTTTCTACTGCATACCATCCATAGATAAATGGACAAGCCGAACTAGCAAATAAAGAGGTTAAATAGATTTTAGAAAAGACAGTTAACTTGAATTGCAAAAATTGGTCTCTACGTCTTTCTGATGCATTATGGGCGTATCGCATTGCATATAAAACCATCTTAGGAATGTCTCTATACCGACTTGTCTATGGAAATTTTTTCCATTTACCCATTGAGCTAGAGCATAAAACTTACTGGGTTGTCAAAGCCCTTAACTTTGATTTGAATGCTGCAGGTCTCTAGAGAAAGTTACAATTGTCAGAAATAAAAGAGCTACGAAATGATGCATATGAAAACTCTGGGATTTACGAAGCTAAAAGGAAAGTAGTTCATAACAAACAGATCTCAAGGAAACACTTCGAGCCAAAATAACAGGTTTATCTTTATGATTCTCGTTTGCATTTACACCTTTAAAAGTTGAGATCTCGATGGACTGATCTATTTATGGTAAAACATATTTTTCTTAATAATGTTGTCAAAATCAATGACCCCACTCATAGGCAAACTTTTAAAGTGAATGGACAACAACTGAAAAGCTATATGGAAAATGTAGACCACTCTATGTACCTAGACGAGATCCCTCTTATGGATTCTGTCTACCATGCTTGATCAGGTTCAATCTATCTATATCATATTTTATATTTTTCCTATATTTTATCTTTTGACTTTTTTTATTTTACTTTTATTTTCTTTTGTATTTTATTTTATTTTCTTCTTTTCTTTTTTCTTCAGTGTGATTTTATTTCCTGATCGAGTGGTGGATATAGTACTCTATGACTAGTAAAGTCGGTTTCTCAATTTCATAAAAACTGTCCCTTAAATTGTGTATTCATCTCTGTTCTTTTTTACTTTCTTTCAAAATGGATCGCATTCTTGCCAACCTTAAAAAACGCTTTCGTTTATCACCTCAAAATACTTTACTTAAGATTTATAAAGCAAAGTGTGAAAGACTAAGGCTATTAATGTTGAGTAATATCCACGTGAATATTCGTTGGTTAATCGAAGCCAAGGTTCGATTATCTAGTGAGTCTGCAAATGATTTTTTTTTTTTATGCCTGGTTTGGGAAGAAGCTCTTATGCCAAAAGGCGATGAGTAAAAAGGTTCTAAGTCTGTCATAAATGTGCTCGATAAAATTGTAACCGGAGTTGTCATTCTTTAAGATTTGCATATAGAAATCGAGAAGATAAAATTTAGTTCATTAAGGATGGACTGAGTAAGAAGTCTTTGGATGATATCTTATTAACTCTTGGGACGCATTTCTATAGGCTCGTGCAACGTAAACTTCTCAATTTATAGAATAAATTAAAAAATAAACATCAATGGTATAGTCTCGGAAATTTGACTCGAAAAGACCTTGTTTACCAATTTTTAAAAAATTGGATGAGAAGTCTATCCCCGACCCATAGAGGGCGTTTAAGCCGTTATTGGACATAAAAGCAGAGGAAGATGTGAGCCACAAACACAACTACTTGTAAATACATGTATTTTAATTTCAAATTTTTTTTTATTTTATAAATAGTAAGGCTACACATATAAATGTCTTAAATTCAAATCTTTTGGTTAAATAATGCATGTAGGTCTTTATGTTTAAATTTTTATGTTTTATTTTTAAATCTCTTCTGACAAACTGTCAGGTTACCAAAATCGTTGTTATCATTTGGTATTCTATAAATACAGCAACTCATTTTCTTCATTTTCATATATTGAGATAAATGTGAGTGTAGATATAGAGGAAACCTTAGTTCAACAATTCCAAAGTATATGTGTATTTTATGGATCTAGTCTTGGAAAAAATAAAGTTTTTGTAAAGGCAGCAAACAATCAAGGAAAAATATTAACTGCTAGAAAAAATGATTTGATTTATAGAGAGGGTAGCCTTAGGTTAATGGGGTGTGTGTTAACAACTGCACATTTAGGAGAAAGTCAAGTTTTAGGTATTATTCCTACAACTTTAGCTGTGGGAAACCTGATTGGGAAAATAATAGGAGAAGAATTACGAGTCTCATCTATGCATGAACGTGTAGCTAGAATGCTTTATAATGTAGATGCTTTTATTGCTTTACCAGGTGGTTTTGGTACCTTGGAAGAAATTTTTCAAATTGCCTCTTGGACCCAACTGAATATCCATCGAAAACTCATAGGTTTGTTGAAAGTTAATAACTATTTTGATTGCTTACTCTGTTTTCTTGATCAAGCTGTGGAATAGAATTTTATTTTACATTCGGTACGACAGATCCTTGTTTTTGCCACCAATGAAGATGAATTGATTGATAAATTACAAGTAGTTACCTACGAACCTAACCTAGCAATAAATTAGATCGATTAGTCAGTGGGCCATAACAAGTGAAAATTAGATCTGACACTACGTTTGTAAATTTTTCTTTGTTTTATTTATTCATTAGCTTCATTATTTTAGTTTATATTTGCTTAAGTGTCTTTTAGGTTTGTTTCTTTTAAATAACTGGCATCGCAGGTAATGCCTCATATACTATATATCTTTCTATTTAAACATTGAAGACAATATTTCATCTGATTTGAAGGGGAGGATAGTAGACATAAGTTGTATTTTACATTCCAAAAAAAAGTAAGGAGTAAACTAAAATGATGATGCTAATATACACTCTCGATTAAAATGGCAGAGTAAGGAGTTTTATTTCTAGCTTTTGAAACGTATTTTAACTAACTTGTTATTTTGTTTTATATTTTATGAATTATTGTTTATTACTTGTAGTCTTACTAATTCTTGTATAAAGGAATTTGCTTTTCTGACTAGGTATGATTTCAAAATTGTTTAGGTTGAGTCACTGTTTCTATTTACGTTACTAAAGAATGACTTCCAAAATATTTTTGAGTACAATGCTAAGCTTTGTGATAAGATGAATGATTCAATTTATATAGTTAAGAGAATTCCTATGTTTAAGTATATATGTTTTTAATCTTACATATCTTTTGTGAGTAAGTGGAAAGGTTGAGAAAATAGCTTATGAACCTTCATTGACCCTTTAAATTGGTTAATTTTTGTTTAGATTGATATTATTTGAATTAAGGAATAAATTGGTTAAATTTGTGTATAATATATTTTGGTGAGAAAATTTTGTAATACTTCCTTGTATTCTTAAAAAAAAAAAAAGCAAAATACCAAAAAAAAATAGAAAAAAAAGAAGAATCAATTCAATTTAATAAAGTCTTCATTCAATTTTAGAAGACAAATATTTTGTAAGGCAGTTTTCTCACCAAGCTATATTTATATTATTCTCACAAGACAATTGAAGTCCTAAAGCTGGTGCATGTCAAGAATGATTGATTTCTAAAAAAATTAATTTTCCTATCTTTAGATTAATGTTAGTTTGTATGTATGTCCTTAAAATTGACCTTTTCTAGAGTGTTTAACTGTTTTTTAACTCTATCAGAGAAATCATAACCTTTTAAAAAGTCATACACTTGTGAGGATATGGATTTAAGGCTTTTACTTGGAGAAATTCTCAAAGCTATATCTGTTGTGGTTTGTGTTAAGATGGTTACAACTTAATTCACACACATAATTTTTGAAAGTTATAATTGAAAAACCTATAATAGAAATAGTGATCTTGAACTGACTTTTTATTTGAAATGCTTCGGTAGTTTTACATATTCTATTTACGCTTGAATTGCTAGAGATTAGCAATAAGCTGGTTGTGGGCTGTGATGAACACATGAAAATGCATATCTATTAAGAGATTCAGTCACCATTTAATGTCACTAATTTTAGCATTTTTGTATTTTTGATTGAAATAAAGTGTTCTCCTTAAATTGTGATTAATGACTGCTATTTGCACAGGTTTAGGTAAAATGGACGTAACTCTCAATGTAGAAATCAAAATAAAAAAATTCTTGAACCTAGAGTAACATAACTCAATCTTACACAAGCTTGAAGAATAGCTGAAAAGTCAAATCCAACATGTTATGGGCCAAAAAATGAGATACAATAGAATTGGGTTACAACTTTTGCTTAGCTTTACCCAACTCATGTATTTAGATAGTATCTCACACAATAAGTACCCAATTGGTATAATTCTTAAAGTTGTGAAATAATGACTTAATTATCAACAACTCTTATGCTGGTGGTAAAGTCCAAATCAGTCGTTATCATAGACCAAATTGTATTGCAAGTGGGTAAAAGGATTGTTAGCTGAAATCTGATATATCTTTGGTATTTTAACTATATCTCTTTGGACACTCATCCAATTTGCATGACCCTAGTGCCTATGAAAAGAAGAGACAAAATGATATAACTTTTCTGTCGGCTGAAAAGGCTACATTGGTTATTTACATTATCAAAACAGTGTTGCAAGTGGGTGAATGAGTGGTTGGTCTAAATTATTGAAGATTGAAATCACACTTAACATATTTCCATTCATTGCTTATATAAGGACACTCTTAGGGCATTTTCAACATTAGATAATTCTCTCTTATTTTCTTCTCATTAACATGCATTATAATCTAGGCTAGATTTCTTGGCAAGGCTAAGAGATGAACGTTTTTGTTTAATAAATTTACTTCTATATTTTGATTCTTTGTCAAGAGCTACAAATGTTTGTAAGTTTGGTTGTGCTTAAACTGTTTTCTATTTTATTTTCTATAATTCTCATGTTTCATATACTTTCAGTCATGCTTTCTTTATGTGATTCTTGTTGAATTATAATTATTATTAGTTACATTATTTTTTACATGTTAATATTTTACTGTAATATTGTCAATCAATATATTGTCAATCTTTGATAACATGTAAAAATAATAATTGTTTGATATTCAAGTTGATCTTTTACTGCAATATGGTCAAAATGATATATTGTCAATCTTAGATAACTTGTATAAATGAGCATGTTTGTGTTAATATTTGCAAAGAGTTTAGTTATATCAAATACATGTGTTATCAAATGTACTATATTTTACATATTTTTCGATTGATTGTTTGGGATGTGAAACTTTCAATTGAGTTATAAAAATTGAATCAAAGTATAGAGTAGATTTATAAAGCATAATTGTGAGTCTTGAAGCCTTGCTTGTATCATCGTAAGACATTTTTCTCAATTCATAGACAATTCTATCTCATCCACTTAAATCAATTAATTAATTTTCTCTTTTGCTACTGCTTTAATATTTCACTTCACCAACCTATTTTGCTAAAAGCTTCCTTGTAGGATCGACACCTCAATCAATACTGCGATAACCGCATTACATTTTGAGCATAAACAACACTATCAAGTGTTTTACTTGCATAGTATATGATATGGGATTTCTTATCTTTTCTTTGCCCTAAACATCTCTAATTGCATTATCACTAGTTTCACACATGGTTTCAAAAGGTAAAAATCAATTAGGAGATTGAATAATAGGAGTAAAAATTAACATGCTTTTAAGTTTATCAAATGCTTCTTGACAAATTTTTGTCCATTCAAAAATGGTATCTTTTGACAAAAGATTACCCAATGGTCTAGATATGACACTAAAGTCTTTAATGAATCTTCTATAAAAATTAGCATGTCTTAAGAATGACCTAACATATTTACACATGTGGGGAAAGGAAGATTGGTGATTAAATAAATTTTGGCTTTGTCCACTTCTATGCCCTTAGATGAAATAATATAACCCTATACAATGCCATGATCGACCATGAAATTACATTTTTTTTCAATTAAGCACAAGATTTTTTTGTTTGCATTTAATAAGGAGTTTCTGCAAATTTGATAAACAACCATCAAATGAATTACTAAAAACATAACAAATTATTCATGAATACTTCAAGAAAATGTGTGACTATGTCACTAAAAATACTAAGCATGCATCTTTGAAATGCGACAGGTGCATTGCATAAACCAAAAGTTATTCTTTTGTATGCAAATATTCCAAAAGGGCATGTAAAAGTATTTTTTTTTCTTGATCCTTAAGTGTAATTTTACCTAGAATACCCATCTCGGAAATAATAAAATTCATGCTCTATTACCCTTTCTAAAATTCAATCCATGAAAGATAGAGGGCAGTGATCTTTTCTAGTCATCAAATGCACATGCGCCAACTAGTAACTGTTCTAGTTAGAATTAATTCATTATTTTTATTTTTTATTGTGGTTACTCCAGATTTCTTAAGTACAACTTGAGTAGGACTTACTTATTTGCTGTCAGAAATAAAATAAATGATTCATACATCTAAAAGCTTAAAGGCCTCGTTTCTTACCACTTATTTCATGTTAGGATTGAGCCTTCGTTACATCTCTCTAGAGGGTTTGGCATTATCCTCTAAATAAATCTTAGGTGTACATATTAAAGGGTTAATTCCTTTAATATCAGCAATGGTCCATCTTAAAATATTTTTGTACAATTTCAAAGTGTCAAGCAACTTACCTTCTTTGAGTGAATTCAACTTAGATGAGATGAGTACTGAAAAAGTATCATTTTCACCCAAAAATGAATACTTGAGATGAGATGACAATGGCTTTAATTTAGATTTTGGTGGTTGCACATTTGATGGCAAGGGAGCATTTGTATTTGGTAGTAATTCCTCAAATTTGAATTAAATTATTTTAAAAAATGGTAATTATTTTAATCGTATATTTTAACACAAATATTAAATTTGAAAAACATAAAAAAATATTCATTTGGTCTAGAGGATGGGAGCCTTTACTCAGTTAAAATTTTAACCATAACAATTTGAGTTTAAGACCTTATGGCCATAAAATTTAATATTTTGGGTAATAAGGCCCTTGATGAGCTATGCTGGGCTAGATCCGTGCCAAGCATGGGCTAGATCCGTGCCAATCCCATGATAGGCACGTTATAGTATTGTATCGGCGAAGCCCATTTGCCATCTCTAATCCCCATTAATGTTATAAGTGATATCTTAATGTACAATAGTGCTAAACTTATAAAATTGAGATACACTTTTTTAATTTCTATAGGCTATTACTAATCATTGATTACTACGTATAAGATAATTATGAGATTTTTTAGTCCTCATTTATATAATAGTTATACAATTTTAACTAAAATATATACATCAAATGCATATAACATTTTTATTTCAACTGCATTTTTCATGTAAATCGCCCTAGCGTGGCATACTTCACCACTATGGCGTTATCTCATACCGCCCTATCATGAAAAAGCCACCACCTTAGCGCCAAAACCAGCTACATGAATGCCCCAGTGCCACATATACAATGCCCTGACTTTCTTATGAATTTTCATGAATGGCCATGCATTCCACAACAGTGCCCTAGCATTAAAAAAACAAATCATGTTTATGGTTATAAGACTTCTTAAAATACAATCTCAGAACATTAGGATATATAACTTCCCTATATGAGCTTGAGAATCCCATATCTACACACACAAGACTCTATAAGTATCTGACCATACCCAATGACACCTAGTAAACCATGAAAGACTTCTAACATGCGTGGAATCAAAGCATGATAGATCACTCATACGCCTATCATTATTCTCATATCAAAGGACCATGAATACTTCTCAACTCGAGAAGACCTTCTATTGATGATTCTAAGAGATGTCTATAAGAGGTCCTCATGAGGCTGTTAAATACCCTATCCTTATTGAATACCTGTATGCCTATAAGAAATTTCGGTAAGCTCATGGTAATTGTCTTACCAATACAAATATAGACACACACTAATTTGGAAGGTTCACTAATCAACTCTTATTAGTAAATATAGATTAGGAATGATGTTTTTGAGAACATACTGCATAATGACATTTTTTAGCACCATTTTCAACTCCTTACAACTATGTCATTACTAATATATTTTCAAGTCTTTGTCACATTTTAAACAATTTTATAACTCTTAGAATGCTAACTTTAAGCACTAACCTGAAGTTATCTCTTGTAGATCATATCTAAGCTCTTTTAAATCTACAGTGTCTGAAAAGCAACAAGCTTGATACTATGTAAATAATATTAACAATTTTTGAAATGTCATGGTATAGATATTAAATAAATAAATATTCACAAATAGGTGGAATGGCACGTAAGCACCATCGCCAACAAGACTATCATTCTTAGATGCATATAGTGGATACAACCAGATTAAGATAGATCTAGACGATGAAGAGAAAACAAGCTTTGTGATTAAATAAGGAACTTACTGCTATAAGGTAATGTCGTTCAAACTAAAGAATGTGGGAGCCATCTTCCAGTAATTGGTCAACAATGTCCTTGGACAACTAATGAGAAGATTAATGGAAGCATATATAGATGATATATATAATAGATACAACCAGATTAAGATAGATCCTGATGATGAAGAGAAAATAAACTTTGTGATTGATTAATTGAAGATTATTGTCATTGGACTACAATGTCATTGGACAGCTAATGGGAAGATTAATGGAAGCATATATAGATGATACAATAGTTAAAAGTAAAAAAGGGAAATGACATATTGTAGATGTACAATAAGTGTTTGATGTTCTACGGAAGTACAAGATGTGCTTGAATCCATCCAAGTACACTTAAAGGAGTTACATTTGGAGCTTTCCTTAGACATGTAGTAAGCATAAAGGGAATCAAGGTTTACTTGTCACAAGTTCAAGCCCTTAGAAGCATTACAATACCTTAAGTGTCATAGGAAGTATAGATCCTAATTAGAAGGATAACAATATCAAGTAGATTCATCTCTAAAATATTTGATAAGTGCATACCTTTCTTCTAAGCCAAGAATACAAGCCTATGGATGATGAAATAAACCAAAGCTCTACAAAACTTGAGGAAATACTTAGGGAAGCCACCAATTTCCTCCCTTTCACTTTCTTACGAGACATTTATTTTATATCTTATAATTTTTTTAGTAGCAGTTAGCATGGTACTATTTAAGAAAGAAAACAGACAGTAGAAATTGAACAAACCGTTCATTGATTCAAAATCTCTCTACTAGAAGGCTTCTTGATCTATCCACATTAATGCTCTATTGCTTAAAGCTAATTCCAATTAAGTCTTTGTCTAGACTTAACTCATCTTGGCTAATGACTTTGGTTTCTAAAGGTACAAATACCTTTTGCATAGGGTAATAATGCCACATATTCTCTTTCGACCCTCATCTCTCCAATAAGCTAATTTTGGATGTTGCCTTATGGTCCGTATTCCCTTAATAACCTATGTTCAATCACCTATGGCCATCTCTTCTAGCACATATAACTACTCATTATGCTTCTCATCCTTCATCATTTTAGATCCTTTTACTACCCACAATATTCCTTATTCTGCTCAATATAATTTCCTATCTTTATTTGGCTTTCCTATGGATATCAAGTTCTTTTTCAATTTAGAAACATGTTTTACACCAAATAAGTCCCAATACTTTTCAGCATGCATCCTCATGTCACCAACCCCAATGACCAAAAAAACCATATCATTCCCCATTAGTACTTCATCCCTAATGACTTTATAGTTGGGAAACAACGATCTATTAAGATATATATGATCACTATAGCCAGAATCTAGTACCATTTCTCTAGCGTACTTCACATCAAAGGCTCTAAGAATTCTACAACTTCTAAGTCATCTTCATGACATACTATTATAGTTTTTACCCTTCATTTTATTTTTGGACAATCTTTTTATGAAATGCCCTTATTTCTTATAAAGAAAATATTTCTTGGATCTCTCTCTAGATTGATTGTTCTTCTTTCCTCTAGCAACTATAACTGTTGCACTGTTAGATTTAGATATCTTCTCTAATTCTTTTAAGTTCAATGAGGCATTGACATCATTCATGGTTAGATTCTTTCTACCATACATGAGCATGTCCACAAAGTACGCATAATTTAGTGGTAATGAACATAACAAGTGATAACTTTGTCTTCATATTTGTTCTTGATATCTATTATCTTATGATCATAAGTGATCTTATTGATGGCATCAATATAATCTCTTATTGAAGACCCATTAGACATAGATAACTGATGTAACGTTTTCGTTATATACAACGATCTGGCAATGATTTTGTCATATATAAGGTATTGAGCTTCTTCCCTAAACACATTGTCATCTTTTTTTCCGCCACCTATATTAATACTTCGTCACTCAATGATAAAATAATGGTATTATAGGCTCTCTTATGAGTGGTGTCCCAATCTAACTCGCTAGGCTTTACAGGTTTATTGTTTTCACTAGTAATTGCTTGGGTTGTTTTCATGGTTACATTTAACCCTTGACACACTATTAGAGTCATAACCTTTATCTTTCATAGATTAAAGTCATTCATCCTATTTAACTTCTCTAAATCTTTCTTAAGAGTTGCCATAGTTAATACCACTTAAGTATATTCTCTAGCCTAGCTCTGTTACTAGTGTGTTGAAAAGATATTAGGCTTAGCACTGATCACTCTTCACGATTAGCCTTTACCCTAATACCCAATTGTTGTGAAAGTGTTCAATCATAAGCAAATCAATAGTAAAAATAAGAATAAGATCACAAAAGAACACACACAATCAATTTTGTGGTTTGGCAAAATGCCTATATCTATAGTGGAGAAAGGGATCATAACCTTTCATATTAAAGTTCACACAAGAACTACAGTTCACCACGATCTCTCTCAAGAGATTATTAAGAAATACAATATCAAGAATTCTCAAGGATCTAAAGTTCTCATTTTGAACAAAGACACTCACTATGGTTCCACCTTAATACACCCAAACACTTATTGTCTATTTAACTCTCTTTCTCTCTTGGAGTCTTTCTTAATCTTAATGAATCCTTATGAGTTATAAGATTTATATTGTATTTACAAAGGTCTAAAAAACCCTAAACCTATTTGAAATAACAATGCTTGTGTGTGGGAGTTTAAAACCCACTCAAAGAAGTCAAGTTAAACCAAAAATAGATTTTTTTCGAACAATCAACACTGAGGAATTTAGTATCCAACACTGAGGCATTAATGCAATTATTCTAACACTGCAACATTTCTTGGCGAACACTAGGGGCATTGGTGAGACTTTATCGTAATGTCGCGGCATCCTCTGGCATTGTAGGGGTGTTGGTGTCTCTAGAATTGATGTGGGGGCCTTCTGTCTTCCAACATTGGGTCGTTCAAATATGTACAACCGTCCTTGAATTTCCAAGCCCCTCCTTGCTTTTAGCTCTATGTTTTGTTCCTGCCTTGTATGATATTCGCATACTAAACTTTTTGTTGACTGTTTATTTGCATCCATCTCAATCATACTCAAAACATGATTATTGAAACACCAATTTTAATAAACCCTTTCTTGATTTAAAATCTCTCTACTGATGTTCTATTACTTAAAGCTGATTCTAGTTAACTCTTTATTTAAACATAACTTATCATGAGCTCATGACGTTGGCCTCTGAAAATATGAATGCCTCTTATATATAATATTAATGCCACGCATTCCTTCAACTCTCATCACTTTAGAAGTTTGAAGTGTTTTTAACATTATTATTTTTTGAAGTTTGAGTTTTTATTTATAACCCATGTAATAAATACACTTTACACCAGTACTAAGCCAAATGGGAGTTTCTTCTATAGACATGCTCCAAAAGTTCAAAATTGACTGTAGTAAAACTTATGTTAAAATTTTTATCCATCAATACTATTGATGTTCTAATTAAGTTGGAGATATAAAAAATTTCTTTCCAGCAAAATTATCGAATTAATAAAAGAGAATCATTAGTTCATCAATGTCTGCATCCCTCTGCATCGTTGCAATTTGATGAGTGTATTTAGACAACTCCAAGCATTTAATAATCTGAATATGAAAGATTTCAGACAACTGCTAATACCAAAAATAATATACATGTGGTAATTTCATTGGTTTGACACCAGCATAATAAAGACTAAACGAACCTAACACTTAAATTTGCATTAATTGTATTGGACAAGTAATGCTAAGGATCCTCAACCATTTTATTAGGTGATAGCTTAATGTAAAAAAAAGTGTTAGATTTTTAAAATTGAGATATAAATTTTATATTTAAATAAATTATAATAATTGATTATCACAGATTAAATAATTATAAAAATTTTAATTTTTATTAATATGATAATTATACAATTTAAATTAATAATATACACATCAAAAATCATATTGATCGAGCCATAAAATTAAACTACATCAATCACATGGTAGAATGCCCTCATTGCTGTCATTGCGTGATAACTTTTGGCTATCTTCTGATCTCCTGACACTACTCTGATCCACTCCCCCACCAAAAATTTTAACTTTAAGTAATGAATAGATAGGATGGCATTCGTACTTACTATAAATGGCCTCCTAAGAAGGATCCTATATAGGAAAAGCTGATTGACTACCATGAACCTGATCATCAAGGTTTTTTCATATGGCCTCTAACCTATGGTGAAGAGCTGAGTCGCTGCTTCGATTGTTATCACGAAACTATCACAGAACCCTTACAGCGGCGTCTAGGTTTTTTCTACGTGCAAGTTTTTAATTCTCAGATCCAGAGTTTCTTTGAAGATTATGTCGACCGAGCTACCTGGATCGACGAATACCTTATTTATCTTCTCTACTACCACCAACATCTCTATCACAAATGTGTCATCGTACGGGTAGCTAACTCACTATGCATCCTTCTCTATGAACATGATTAGCACCTCCTGCTGCACCTTGGGTTTCTTAGCCAGATGAGTGTTGTACATGACTTGGTGCATTATAATCGAGTACTTGGAGTAGTTCTTCCATTGTTTATTTGAATCTTCTATCAATGTGAGTCTGTTCGAAATGATTGTGATGGGATTGAGGCCTGACCCTCTAGGCTGGTTGGCAAATACGATGAGCTATTTATCGGCTTAGAATTCTCTGAGGTACCAATTCCTAATTAGTGCATCTATTTGTTTTCCCAATTCTGATCGTTCCCATGTGGTATGTCTAGGTCCCTTATGCATGTCGCACCACTTCTTCAGGCTTGTTTGCAACTCTATTCCCTTCTTTTTGAAATTTCTATAAAGCAGACCTTGATTCTGGATTGCTTGGTAGATATGTTCAAGTGCACGATCAGCAGAACAAAAAATTTCAACAGAAGCAACCCTTCCCTCTCTAACCGAGCGTTCATCATAGTCCCTCGGGCTTTGAGGTTGCCTAGGAAGGATTATTGGATGAAACATACTCAACCTATGATCTCTCCAATTTTCAGGTATATTGCTCCGCCCATTGCTCCTTCAACTGTTTGGCGCATTATGCCAATTTGTGAAATTTTCTCTCATCGTTTGGCCTCCAACATTTCTGAGGATGGGGGTGGGGGTCCTTCCCTTCCCCATACTTATTATCTTTTATGCTCCTAACATGCCCACTGAGCGGTTTGGCAAAGGTTTTCTTAGCCTTTTCCCTTTCCTTTATTCAAAAATATACTTTAGCACCTTGTTATACGCAGTCGCATAATTCATAATGATGCTTTTTGCTAGATAATACTAGAATCTATTTACCCTTAGCCTTAACTTGAGTGCATCCTGGACGATGGGCTGGTCAAAAGCCCCAGACCATTTCTAAAGCTCTCACCTTTACCCCATTTAACCTGCTTTAGTTGCTCCGAGTTTTTAGCTACCTAGCATAAACTTTAAAGGTGTTGTGCAAACTTCTTAGTTAGCTTGTGATAGGAGGTAAGACTGTGTTACTTTAAGTCTATATATTAGAGTAGAGCAGGTCATTCCAAGCTCATATGGAAGAGTCTGTACATTTGACTTAGCCTGGTTGCTCCGGCCAAATTATACAAGGTCCCCGACCTATTCCTCCGATCTTTCTATTCTCAAATCTCCGCCCGAGATTCCCTCCTACCGTTATTTCTCGCTTTCCTCTGTTTGCTCGTGATCAACTTAGCCATAAGCTGTCTCAGTTCTTCATTTTCTTCTCTTAAGGTTCTTAGCTTTACTTAGATCTCAGGTGGCAGCGAGCTTTCTATCTAATGAAGAGGCCTGGTTTCATAGCCTCTTTTTCAATTTAGGTATGGGCCTCGCTCTCTGGCAACGCGGTTTCTACTGGTAGACAACTATTTTGCCATAGCCACCTTTTTTTTTGGAAAAATATTTTTATTTTGATTCCCACAGACAGTGCCAAAAACTATTGACCAAAAAAAATTTGTTCTTTAAACTAACGAGCTTTAAATTTATTTGTTGGCGAGAATCGACACTTGGGTCTTGTCCTGGTTAGGATTACTTGCGTGAACTTTGATCTTTTCTTTGTCGTCAGCTATGGCAGAGCTTGTAAAACACTAATACAACTATCATAATTATCTCACCATAGTGGATTCTGGCAAAGACTCTTCGATGCTTATGTCAGAAAGGGTCTTTGTGAGGGAGATTGGTAAGAAAAGAAGTAAAGATGTGTCAAAGACGAAGGAAAGGAAACCTAATTTCTTCTGTGTTCATTTTTCTTTTATTTGGGCATCCTCTAGGGTATCGACTGGGCATTTTTCATCATCCTTTACTTCTATGTCATTCCCTTATTTATAGTACTAATCCTTGGAGGACTTTCTAGACATTTTCTTTCTGTTGTGTTTCGTCATATGCCAAATATCCTTCTATAGATCTTCTGACGTACTTTTGACTCTGCTCCTGCTGTGTTTCTGTAACACGCCAAATATCCGTCTGCAGATCTTCTTCTAACATACCTCAATTACACGCCAGGTATCTTTGTGACTTTGTTCAAGCATATTCTTGGCATATTCATTGTGCCTGTCTTCACCGATGGGTTTGGTTAAGTGTGAGGCTAATCTTGATCTGTCGTATGTTGCCCCCCGGATAGTCTCTTCCTGTTCGGCTCAGTGGTGATCCAGAGCTATCCCGAAGGGCTGGTCTTCTGGTAAATTCACTAGTTATACCTGGTCGGCCCATCCATCATAGAGCCAACCCGATTTTCCCGTTGATCTACAAGTGTCGAAATGAATCGATCTAGTTAATGTATAAATGGTGGTCTTGGTGTATTCTAACCAATTCTACTGAGCATGTGCTTTAAGCTGCTAATTAGGTTCTTTGAATTCAAGCAGGTTCTACACTGTCTAGCCCTTTTTGGACCTGGCCCAATAGCTGTCACTATAAGCTTACCTGCAGAGTAGGTTATACCACAAAGACTGGTGGGCTTTGGGAAGACCTCCGACTGAGCCCTCAGGGCCGACTTCTTTTGGGCCTAGTGACTTTAATATTGTAGATAATTTTTTAGAGGAACAACTTAAATTGAATTTCTTTCCTTCTCTTTATTATTCTAATTTTTATACATGATATAATGAATTTTCATTTTTTATTCAAAATGTTTCTTTTCTAAGTTGTAGACATGATGTTGCTTTGGAAACCAATACAATGGGAACTCTCCATGTTTTGAATTTTGCAAAGAATTGTGTTAAAACACAGATGCTTCTCCATGTGTCAACTGGTAAATATGTTATGCATACTGTCATGACAACGGCGAAACACTTCGAAATTATTTGATTTTAAGTTTCTTGATTTCAGCCTAGATTTCATTTGTATTTACTTTTCAATTTTTTTGCTAAGAGAAGCAAAATTAATTTTACTAATTTACTTATTATTTTGTCTGCTTTTAGCTTTTGTGCGGAGAAAAGTCGGCACTTATACTAGAAAATTCATTTAATATTGGTGACACCAATTGAAATTGGATATTACTGAAGAAAACAAATCGTGGAGAACAAATTAAACCAGCTTCGAGCGACAAATGCTGACAAAGCGACAGTTACCTCAATCATGCAGGATTTTGGCATCGAAAGGTTTTGAAATTTTAGTTGAACTCTTGTTTTACTCTTTTCCATATATAAAATCCATTTAGTAAAATTGTTGTTTCACAATAAACCAAAAGAATAATAATAGTGACAATAGTAATAGTGTGATTATTTAATTAAAATATGTAAATAAAATATGAGATTTCAATTGATGTGACATTAGATAAAAAATGTACTAATGTGATAAGTAAATCATATGACAATTCAATAACTTTATCTCTTCCTTAATTTTAATCCAATGATACATTATTTTTTTATATATTATATTATATTAGAGGACTCCACATTTAAGATGGCCCGAAATTGATATTATGTTAAAGATCGTGTACTAATATAATAATTAGAGAATTATCATGATAATATATTAATTTTATATTTAAATGTATTAATATTATACTAGAGTTTTACTAATACAACAACTATTATTGATATTATAATAGAGATCTACTAGTACAACTAGATATACTATTGATATTATATCAAAAAATTTATTAGTTCAATAATTATTATTAATATTACATTAGAGATTTACTAGTACAATAATTAAATTTAATATTGATTTAACATCTATTAGTAAAACAATAATTATTGATATTATATCATAGATTTATTAGTACAACAACTAAAGAACTAGTAGAATAATACATTAATTGTCACTTTCAAATTTAAGCACGCCGAGAACACAAACTCCCTACAATAAATAGGAATTATTACTATTGAGGTAAGTGTTCAAGTGTTTTAGTGATACAGTTTTTATTGTTGATTCTCATAAAAAAAATATCAAATTCACATTTTTTAATTAATTAAATTTCCTTTATTTTTCGATTACTAGGACGAGGTTGTACGGATGGCCAAACACATGTTTTTACAAAGGTGATGGGGGAAATGCTCTTAGGCTACTATAAAGATAATATGCTAGTTGTGATCATAAGCCCGACCATGATAACAAGTACCTTTAAAGAGCCATTTCCGGGTTGGGTTGAAGGATTGAGGTAATCCCATTATAATGAAATTGCTAATCATCTTTATAATTATCCATTAAAGATGTTCATTGTAATAAATCGTATATGCTAAACTTATTTCGGCCCGTATACAGAACAATTGACGCTCCAATTGAAATGCTTGCTTGCCAATCCTCATGCGATCTATTATTTGGTGAGCATAATTTAATTATATCTATTTCGTCACTCGCAAATAGTAAATTAATTCATGAAAATCATACAGCTACCAGCATACATGGTGGTGAATTCGATGGTCATGGCCATGATGGCAAATGCCAATAACCGATCTTCTCAGATGATTTATCATGTCGGCTCATCTTTGAGAAATCCTATAAAACTCTTAAACATCGGCAAGTTTATTTTTCTTTATCTCACTAAAATTCCATATATTAATAATGAAGGAAAGCCAATTAAAGTTGGCAAGGGTATAGTATTGGACTCATCGGCTAAAATTTGAAAGATACATGGCCTTTAGATATGTGCTACCACTCAAGGTTTGTAGGTTTAACTATATATATATATATATATTATTTTTTGTTAGAGCATGTGCTTATTGTTATGTTATTAACTATTGTACGTACTAATAAATATCATTCATTGTTTTTTGCTTATTCGAAGGGGACTAAAATTATTGAATTCAATTCTTGGCGGTCATTTTGGCAATGTTCTTAATGATTCCAACCGGAAAATCAAGTTCGTGATGCGATTGGTAGAACTTTACAAAGCTCTACATGTTCTTTAAGGGCATGTAAGTATGAAAAATACTTCCCTTCTTAAATTGGAAAGATGAACATTAAATTATTATAATTAAGAAATTATCAGTTTTTTCATATTTTAATTTTAATTTACCCATTGGGTCTATGATTTTTTTTTTAGAATACGTAAATATGTCCTTTTAAAGATGTAAATGGTGGTTTTTCAAAGATAAAAATGGTAACAAAAATGATATAATGAGCGACATTTTTTATTATTATTGTCATTCTTAATGTTATTACGTTGTTGTTATGATCCTCGTCATCATTATCGTTAATTTGCTTAGTATGTATTCATAGTTTTAATGATACAAATACGGAGAAGTTGCGAATGACAATAAGAGATAGTGTCGTGAAGGTAGTTGCGTTTAATTTCGATCCAAAGAGCATTGACTGGGAAGATTATATTATGAATACTCATATTCCTGGCCTCATGAGATATGTAGCCAAATGATGATAAAAAGTAATTAAGAAAAACTAACATTTTAGTTCATGAGTTTTTATTAAATTATTCATTATGTTCTTAAATGTTTTGAAATATTTAAGTGTATCCGTTTTTTATCACTTTTATTTTCAAAAAAAAAAGTCCAAGTTTTTTTTAAAGAAAAAATTGTCTAATTGCCTTCTTGAAAGGACAAATTTAGATGTTTTAAATACTTAAGAACTATATGAATAATTCTAAAATTCTTAGGTTTAAATTATTGATTTCTTTGAAGAAATGAAGATATCTATGTTAGAACTTAAATATGATATAAACATGCTTCAAAATAATTAAAAGTATTTAGATCAAGTGCGGAATTAAAATAGATCAAAAATTTACCTCCATCCATTAATACTTTACACAATTTGGTAAGGCGTTTTCTAAACCATGATCAATCTCAAGTGATGGTGTAAGGTTCTTAAAACGAGATTGAATGACTTAGGGACCTCAATCGTTTTTCACCATATTTATAGGCATTCTCCCATCAAGATTGTCAATGAAACAAACGTGAGTTTATGGGCAGTTCCAAGCTGTTATGATTGAATACATGTATCACTTTCTAACTTATTTAAAAGCTTCAAACCATTTTTAAAAGAAAAAAAAACAGCTTGAATTACAAATAAGTCTAATATTATGGTTTGAATATTAAATGAGTTTAACATTCTCCCACTTGGTTCATATATTCCGTAGTAACCAGTATCCACGACTGGTAAGAATAAATATTTATATATGTATAAATATACGTATTTTATTTGCATGTTGGTGATACTTGATTTATATATTGTTATTAGTAGTGTTTGTATAGGTTAAGGTCATACTATTAGCATTGGGTTTAATTGCAAGACTTTAGATTTATTTTAGGGACCAAATTATAATACTTTGAAAGTTTTGGGGGTAAATTCGTAAATACCAAAAATTAGCCACTTAGTATAAAAATACACTTTTAAAATCTTAATTCTCTCATTTTGGTCGAGCTACCTCTTTTAGAGAGAGAGAAGAGAGAAAAGAGGGGAGAGAAAGAGAAGAAGGAGAAGAAAAAGAAGAAGAAATTGGAATTTTGGATTTTAAGAGGTATATCACAACTATTTCTCAATTTATTGGTGTTAATTATGTTAATTTCTTTAAGTTTTGATTTATGGAAATATGTATAATTGAGGATTTGATGTGTATTTCGTATGATATTTTGAGAATTGATGATGATCTATAAGATAGCTTGATAAATCATGATGGATTGTAAAATTTCTGCTTGATAGTCTCTTGATCCAAGAATTTTATAAATTGTTGTGATTCGATTCTGGTTTTGAATTATGAGTATATGAAATTAAACATGTTTAGTATCATCTGAGACTTTGAATCGATTCAAAATTCCAGAAATTGAATTTTTTGTGAATTTACCAAAATGACCCTAAAATTCTGGAAATTTCTTATGTGAACAGTATGATACAGTTACGAACAATTTTTGTCCTATTGAATGATCTTCAAAAATTACGAATTTGTGGAATATGATAATTTTATATGTCTAATATGATATACTCGGAATTGAGAATTTAGATCAATGTGGTAGAAGTGTTATGATTTTCTAAAGTGTATCAGCTCATTGAAGTATTTGATTAACAGATTGTTAAAGCTATGGAATAAAATAGTTTTAAAATATTTTGGCAGTGATTTGGAAGTGAAATATTTATCATGGACTGATATATGTGTCAATAGTAATTATGTGGTAGTTTTATAATTTTTGAGTTAGTATATAATTTTATAAAATTGGGAGATTGAATACTGTTCAGTAAGTATCTTGATCCTGTTAGGTTAATAGTTTGGATTCGATGGTGTGTATGGAATGGATTGTGTAGGAATTTTGATATAATATTCATATATAAGAAGGATATATGAGTCAAGAATGGTATATTCTGATTTTGGAGTAATTGGACATCATTTGATGTATTAAAAAATTTTGTTAAGTGTAAGTGGTCAGAATGACAGGTTTTTGAGAAACCAAGTGTTTAGACCAATTTGATGTGATAAATGTATTGTGTACAATTTTGTAAGCTACTTAAAGTATTTTGTGTAAATTGTGAGGCTTATGAAATGATTAATCTCCATTGATAGGTTAAGGAGATTTAAGCCTTGTACCTAAAAATGCTAAGAGGTAAGTATACTAGACTTTTTACTGGAATCAGAATAAACATAGTAAGTGTTATGAATGATTTTGTAAATATGGTTAAGAATATGTTTATGCTATGTCAAAGTATATTTTGATATGAAATGTGAATATATGTTTATGAATGTGAGCATTGACATTGAGCATGGACATACATGTGTTTTTTGAAAGTGAGCTTTCAAAATAAGATATGTTTAACAAAGAAAGCTTTTGAAGTGTAATATGTCCATGAGAAATATTGTGTTTTGAGGGTACTTGAACTCACTGTTAACTTAGTAGGCATTTTATGTGATTTGTGGAGCCTTTATGTGTGGCCTTTCCTTCGGGATTGGTATATGTTATGTGTTCCGTATGTAGGGAGGATCCTATTGGTACCTAAAGGAAGTGTGAGTCATCACATTCGTGTGGTGGCGTATTGGTACATGTGAGAGGACTCGCCGATGATCAGGGTGAGGGTCTGGCTTTTACCTTCGGGCATGAGCATTATATATATGTAATTTCAAGACCTCACTTGTACTATTTCTCTCATACGGTATGTCACCTACGAGTGACATTTGGCTCATTATGTGATATGTAAGTCCTACTAAGTAGTAGTTGAGTGATGGTATTCCTATTATGTGTTTTGAAAGAATGTGTAAGCGCTTACATGATATGTGATTTGATAAGATTATGATTTTGATTGATCACAGCATATCATACATATGCATTATGTACATATATGTATTTGTATTTGATATATGCAAAACTAGTATGCTTACTGAGTTTTATACTCATTATAGTTTATGGTGATTTCAGGTAAATAAGGTACATGTGTGCTTAGCGGATTTGGCAAGGCTTCTGCTGTTCCTTGGGTTCCCTAAGTTGTTAGGTTGCTAAGTGTTTCATTTGGGGACACGTGGGATAAGATATTTGATTTGTCCCTAGTGAATAAATACTTATGTATTATTTTTATTGTGTGTGGTTGAATTTAGTTTAAGTTTCACCAATTGTAGTAATGGATTTTAAGTAAGAATTTGCAATGAATATATTTTGGGCTTCCGGTAACAAAGTTTTTACTGGTGACGTAGTAGAGTGTTAATCTCTGAGAAAACTCTGCGTATCTCCGGTTTACTAATTGTCCCAGTCATAATTCAATTGCTATAATTCTGAAAGAAATTAAAATGAATGTTTAAGTATTATTGAATGAATGTAAGTGATGTCGTGTGTCAGATCTTTTGGGTCTGGGGCGTGACTTATTCAACCATTTACTATAATAAGAAATAAAATACATTAATCATAGTGATAAGTCCTCTAAAAGAAACGAGTATTATCTTCCATGTATTACAATGTATTATGTCCCTTAATATCAGCCGTTACTACTAAATGAATAATATTAGACTTATTTGTAATTCAAGCTCATTTTTTTTATTGGAAACAAAAAATATTAGAAACAAAATACATTAATCATATTAAAATAATATTAGAAATAAAATTCATTAATCATAGCGATAAGTCGTATAAAATACATTGTTAGTTTGTTTTCTTTAATGCAGTCCACATACAAGTCAAAATTAGTCAAAATAAAATATTAAGTACTTTATCATTTATTAATTTCTTGATTATTTTTGTGGAGATATATGTGCCAATCTCTGGTGCCACAACATAGAGGAATTATCATTCATACCATATTTTTTAATACTATCATTATAAGAAATATTATTTTGTAAATTAATAGATACAATACCATCAAACAATTGTACCATTCCCAACAAGATTTTATTTATAAAATAAAATGAAAGATATATATATATATATATATATATATATAAATTTGAAAGAATATGTTAAAAGTATAAGTCTTGAATCTAAAATTAAGTTCCTAAAAAACTAGAAATATAAAAGGTGTTTTCCAAAAGTAAAACCACTGCTTATAACTAAATTGCATATTCCAATAGCCTTTATCACTAAACACATCTTGTTTATAAAATAAATGTATTGTTCACTTTCAACTGGCTTTCTTAGGCTTTCTATATCCTGTAAGGATTTTAAAATAGGGATTGTAGAACCGGAATCATTCTACTATGTGTCATAAATAATATCAACCATATTAGATTCCAACAAATAAGGTTGATTTTATTTTCAAGCCCTTTCTGAAATTTGGGATTATCTTTCTTTGTGTGTCCCTTCCTTTTACAAAAAAAAAAAAGCACTTAGATTCTTTTTTTTTTTTTGGCTTTTAATGTTTTCCTTGTTTTGCAAATAATGCACTTTTACCCAACTCCATTAGCAGGCTTCCCTTTTGTTGAAAACACATGGTTAAGAATTTATTATTTGACCATTTATCCTTATATGTTGTAGAATATTTTGAAGGATCCATATTACTATGGAAGGATATAATATATATATATATATATAGTGCACAAAAAAAGACTCAGACATCTCAACCTCAAGAGTCTTTAATTGAGCTGTTATGTTTCTTATTTGAATGATGTGCTTATGAACACCTATTATATTGGTGAGTCTTAAGAATGAAAACTTCATAATTAGGATATTAGAAGATGCTGAATCTAAAGTTTTTAAATGCTTATCAATAACCTTCAGCAATGCCTAAACATATTTATGCTAGTAGACAGAACTATGAATGCCAGTAGGATTTTAATCTTTATGAACATTATATTGACACGACTGAATCGTTCCCATTTTTCAAAAAGAGTAATTTCATCTTTAGTGCTGGTGGTAGTAATGGATGGTACATTTTTCTTAATAGCATAATCAGTATCTATCCACCCTAAATTAATAAGAGTTATATCCCTTTAATTTGGGAATATTACATCTTATATCAGAGAAGTTTGTAGGTTACACAACTGCAACAAATATACATGCTTACGATTAAGTTTTGAGACTAATAACCTTATATTATGCCTCACCAATGTAAATTATGATTTAAAAATTTAGTGACATAAAACTTGCTTGTGGGCTAAAGTTTTAATTCAATTCACTTGTAACTTTATGATATAGTATATATCATGTTTTACCAATAGTGAATCTAGTGACATAAAACTTTTATATGTGCTAAAGTTTTAATTCAATTAGATTCATTTTATCCTTATGATACAATTATCAAATTATATTCCTTTTTCTATCTTTGTGGGTAAATTAGAAAATATAATCCAATATTCCATCCTAGTTAAACATATAAATGTAATAAAAATTCCTATGGGATACAATTTATTACATTTGATATAATTAACCACAATTAATATCATTTATCTATATGTGATTCTCAAACTTCTTAATATATATTTTTACATAATTAAGGATGTTGTAGCTTAATTAAAATTATATGAATCAATAGACATTTAATTTTCAATTTACAAAGTATAGTGGATCACTCACAAATTCACCATAGTGCTAAGGTCAAAGGACTACGAATTCTTCTCAACTTGAGAAGACATTCAATTGATGGCTTTATGGGATGTCTATTAGAGGTCCTCATTGAGTATGTTCAGTATCTTGTCCTCATTGAATATCCACAGGCCTATACGAGCTTTCACTAAACTTATGACCTGCTAAGACTAATAATCTAGACCATTTAGATATAGACATACACTGATCTATATATGATGAGGTCTTCACCAAAAAACCTGCACCAGTGAAGATAGATCAAGAACTTAACGTTTGAGAACATATTTGGACAATGACATTTTCTAGAATTATTTGCAACTCCTTGCAATTATTTCATTGTTAATATATATTCAAGTCTTTGTCCTATTTCAAACAAGGCTCTAACTTTTTAGATTTCACTGACTCTTATAACTTGCTAACTTTTAGCTATGCTAACTTTTAGCAGTGCTAATTCTTGACAATTAGAAGTTCTAACGTTGCTAACTTTTTGCCCTTATCTAAACTCTTTTAGACTAGATCTGAAGTCCTTTTAGATTATACAGTGTTTGAAATGTTACAAGCATCTTATCATATAATATTTAATATTAACAATTTTATTCTAAATATTTATTGTATAAATATTAGACAATTAATATTCACATAATATTGGAATGGCATATAAGCATCATTTCCTACAAAGTGAGCGAGACTATAACATTAAGTGATAGAACGATTTCTACAGAGGCTCACTCATTATCAAATGAGACAACAGCTTCAAAATAGCAACTACATGACATGTGGCCAAAAGGGCTTCTATAGGCAGAAGAATATAACACACACCATACAGAAAAAAATTGAGGAAGTATAGTTGATCCTTTTAGTTGTTGATAAGAAGGTGTTGTTGTATAGCAACATGATCAAGGAAGAAAAAGCAGTGATGATTGACTTACTTATAAGAAACCATGATGTCTTTTCCTAGTCTTATCGAGATATAATTGGGATAGATTCAGAAGTAATTACCATAAGCTGAGTATCAAGAAGAACTACACCTTGGTCAGATAAAGGCAAAGAATAATTGACCCAGAATGTAACAAGATTATCAATAATGGGGTTGATAAGCTGTTGGAAGTTGGCTTTATCTAGAAAGTCTACCATCTAGAGTGGTTTTCCAACGTGGTAGTCTTGGTACAGAAGTATGGAAAGTGGCAGGATTGTGTAAACTATACAGACCTCAATAAGGTAACTCTAAAAGAATTATTTTACTTCCAAAGATAGATCAAATGATGGAAACAATAATTAGATACAAGAGACTATCGTTTCTAGATGCATACAATAGATACAATAAGATTAAGATAGATCTAGATGATAAAGAAAAAATAAGCTTTATCATTAAATGAGAGCCTACTGTTATAAGATAATGTCATTCAGTCTAAAGAATGTAGGAGCCATCTTCAAGCAGCTGGTCAATAAAATCTTTGGAAAGCTAATAGGAAGAATAATGGAAGTATATAGACGATATAGTAGTAAAAAATAAAAAAAAATGAAAGACCATGCTACAGATCTGCAATCGTGTTTAACGCCATATGAAAGTATATAATGTGCCTGAATCTAACCAAGTGCACATTCGAAATCGCATTTGGAACCTTCCTTAGACATGTCATGACCACAAAGTGGATTAAGGTCGACCCGTCACAAGTTCAAACCCTTAAAAGCATCACAATACTTTAGATACAGAAAAGAGTACAGATCCTGATTAGAAGGATAGCAACATTAAGTAGATTCATCTACAAAATATTCGATAAGTTCAAACCTTTTTTTTTAGCTATCAAAGCCAAGAACGAAAACCTCTGTTGGTCAGAACAAATTGAAGCTCAACAAAACTTGAGGGAATATATTGGGAAGCCACCAAAGTATCGATCATTGCGATACTATTTAAAGAAGCAAACAGATAGTCAAAAATTTGCTTTTACATACCAGCAAAGTATTATCAGGCACAAAGACAAGATATTCAATGGCTGAAAAATGCATCCTCACTTTCATGCAAGCTAAGAACAAGTTAATTCACTACTTCTAAGCACATCCCATCATAGTGTACACTTCTTACCTCTAAAAACATATATTATCCAGGCCTGATGCTATGGAAAAAGTCACTGAGATGGCAATAAGACTAATCCACCTGAACATCAAATATAGTCTGAAGACTAAAATAAAAGGATATGTACTGGTAGACTTCTTACTAGAGTATGAACCTGTTGTGAAGGACAACACCTTATCACTGGATCAAACATATGCAAATTCACATAGATGGATCCTTTAACCAGATAAGCTTCCCGGTGATAGAAAGGAAGCTAGGAAACTCAGTTATAAGGTCGAGAGATCTATACTATTTAAAGGCACTCTATACAGGCAAGCATTCTTCGATGTCCATATGTGATGTCCATTCAAAGAACAAAGACATCAAATACTCAGGAAAGTACTCAAAGGAGCCTGCAGAAACCATTCTAGCAAAAGGGCCCTCATCCACAAAATCTTAAAACAAGGGTATTATTGGCCTACCATAAAATTAGAGGCAATGAACAACATAAAAAGATGTGAGAAAAGCTAAGAATATGTAACACTCATTCACTTTCTAGTAAGGGACCTACATATAGTTACTAGTCCATAACCCTTTATTCAATAAGGGATAGACATCGTGAGTTCCCTACTCTTAGTAACTATAGAAAAATAATTTGTCCTTCTTACAACATATTACTTTACAAAATGGGTCGAAGCGAAAGCCTATGTCAACATAACACAATTTAAGGTAAAAATATTCTAATGGACTAACATTATAATTAGATTTAGATCACCATAAGTACTACTCTCAGATAATAGGAAGTAATTCGTTAACTCGGCCATATTTACTTTATGCAACAAGTACAAGATCCAACAAAAGTTTTATTTCTGAAGCTATCAACAAGATAATGAACAAGTCGAGATAACGAACGGAATCATCTTTATATAGTTCTAAGTAAGAGATTGGAGAAAAAAATGGAAGATGGCTAGAAGAACTGCTAATAATCCTTTGGGCATATAGAACAATAGAGAACCGATCAACCGAAAGCTCGTCTTACACTTTAGTCTATGATACGGAAGCGGTGCTTCCCATGAAAGCGTTCATTCTCACTTTTGGTAAACTTAAAATTAAATGATAAAGTACTTTCCTTAGCCAAAGATCTCACCAACAAAATCCAAGATGTCGTCGCCATCCATGCTGCAATTGACAAAAAGAGATTGAAAAAGTAAGTCAAACAAAAAATCAAAAGCAAGAAATCAATAGAGACTTAGTGCTGAAGGAAGCCCTTGACATCAACAAAGAAAACAAATGCGAGGAAGATGGATGAAACCTACGGAGGAACATATAAAGTCAAGAAGTTAGATTGAGAAGTATATCCACTACAAACAATGGAAGGCGAATCCATCCCCATACCATGGAACAATGGTACTTTATCAATTTGGCAATGCACTTTATCAATTTGATGAATACTTAAAGACAATAGAAAGATTCCAAATCAATAAACTTCAATTCATCAACGTCTTCATTACGTCTGTATCGTCACGATCTGATGAGCGTGAGTGTAGACAACTTCATGTTGGTTATATCTTAAGTGGTAGACATTTAATTAGCTCGTAATAGAGCACTTCAAACATGACTATTTTGAATATGAAAGAAATTTTAGCCAACTACTAATACCGCTTCTAATATGCATGTAGTATTTTTATTGGTAGGACACCAGCATAATAAAGGCATTAGAATTTACCTATGGCGTGTTTCATTGAGATCCATATGTAAAATGAGGAAGAAAATGAAGATTTTATTGCACTAGCATTATAAATGGGCTAGACGTGGTTGGACACAGAAATTAATTAGATTCGGTATGATTTATAAACGAACCTAACATTAAAATTTGCATTAATTCTGAGGCCCAATCTATATATATCCTATCAATTTTATTAGTTGATATCCTTGTGTAAAATAGTGTTAAACTTATACAATTAAAATATAAATTTTGTAATTTAATTATTTATAATATTTAATTACCACTTATTAAATAATTATAGAACTTGTTAATTTTTATTAATATAGTATATACCGAATGCTACATTAATAGAGCAATAAAATTGGGCCACATCAATCTGGTGCCACCAATATTATTAAGTTAATGTATAATAGTATTAGACTATAAAATTAAGATACTACTTTTGTATCTCAATAGGTTGTCACCTATCATTGGTTACAGCGTATTAGATAATAATGAGACTTTTTATTCTTTATTAATATTATAATTATAAGATTTCAATTAAAAATATCACATATCACTACAACAAAAAGAGTCATTTGCGACTGACTTCACGACAGTTAAAGTAGCGGTCGCAAAAGACACTAGAAATTTTACACAGTTCTTTCTAAGAATTTTACATATTAATCAATATATATATTTTAAAATAAAAAACATCTTTAATAATAAAAAAAGTCAAACACTACATGACCACAAATCTCTTTCTCCCAAACCTAATCTCACATTTTCACATGCCATCATCAAACGCTCCCCTTGTCGAATGAAAGAACCAGTGACGAAGCAATGACTGAAAGTGGTGCCATAGAAACTCTGCTTTATATACAAAACCGAAAGCAAAATCAAAACTCATATTTCAACTTTTTTCTAATCAAATTCAAAATAATCTTAACAGGCATGTCATCAAGCTCCAGTACAACAATTGTTATCGAAGAAGACGCATTCCGGCCACCGTTGCAGAAGATGATTTCCTGCCTCTCAGTATTAATCTTTTTTTTTTCAGAATTAACTAAAATCATATTTTTGATTTGATATTATTTTATTTAATTAGATTTGATATTGATTTTTTTTTAATTGCATCTCATGATTCTATGTTTAAAGCCAAGCACTATTAAGTAGTGGTTGCTTCTACTTAATTCACTTAATTTGTAGAGAAATACAAATTGATACATCTGAAGGAAAAGTAAAATAAAATGTTGGTCGTTTTCAGGCTTGGTAGCGAAGGAGAGAGCTTGGAAGTGTAGCTAAGGTTGTTCCTATCACCCTTGACCAGGTCAGTTTTTGATGCTTTATTTATTTATTTTTAAATAAGCGTTGTCCAGAATCAGGGATATTTGTGGAGTAATCATTAAAGTTTGAAAATAAATTCCTACTAAAAGAACCAGTTTCAAGAATTTTGCTATTGTATTGATTAATTTGGAAATATGAATATCTTAGCTAATGTTCTTGACAAATAATTTGTACTGTTGTTTTCAGTTTGCTGTTTGATATTGTTTAAATATGCAAAGACGTATATATGGTCATGTCACTGATGTTGCAATACGCCCCCTTAATGAGGAAAAAGATGTTCAAGCTGCAACAGATCTTCTTGGTGAACTCTTTGTGTTCTCGGTAAAGCTAAATCTCAAAATGTAGTCTTAGTCTGAAAGTATGATTAACTATTCTATGTTACCTAAATGCTCAATGCATACTTCTAGTATATCATTGCGTTTTAACAGGGATGCAATAGATTATGTATTTTTCTCTTGTTTATGGTTATGGATTCTGGGCTGGTTAATCATTAGCGATGGTCTGTGGTAAAAAGCAGACTTTCAGCTGAAGGTCAGCTACAGCCTTACGAAAACCTAGTACCAAGTAGAGGAAGGAGCAATTAGGCTACTACCTTAAGTTTAGATTATCAAAATGTAACAGCTGCAATAGGATATTTGTAATTATGACAAACCAATAACATTAGGATTAATATATAATTCATAAGGAGCTTGGCATTAGTTCTGTCTGGCAAATGTTCTTGTTCAGTGCCAATTTATCAAGCCTATCAATTTATTTTCACAGCTTTTAAGGCCTTCAGACATGAAAATAATTCCAAGAAATTTTTTAACTACGTAGTGGAAAATTTTGAATTAGCTTCACTGTTTAAATTTTCTTTCTTGTGTGGTTGATTGAACGATTGTCAATATTTTACTTCTTGTATTTGCAACTTGTATTAACCATTAGGATGGAACATGGAGAACTATTAAAGGAAGCTCGTTCAAAAAGGATTGTCATTTTAATTATTGTTTATTGCAGTTGGATGCTTTTTTTTTATAATTTAAATTAAAATTTGATGATTATTTTCTTGAGAAAATAATAGAAACACGACAAAAAGGAAGTTATTTGCGACAGCTAGACCAACCGGCACAAATGACAGTTGCAATGCTGATAATTTATTGGAGGACCTTCACAACAAAGTCAGGTAAATTTTTTGTTTCTTTCTTCGTAACAGCTTGTGAATATTACTTTGAGAAATGAGCAATTACAACAAGTTAGTGGTGTCCCTAAATTAGAGGAAAAAATACAAATTATGTAGATGAGTTATTAGAAATGCAGCTTTTATTTTTTGGTAATATTGAAAGGTATAATGAAGTTGCTTATAAGTGTCTCTTAAAGCAATGAACCAGTTGGGGGTGCAGATACAGAGCAGCATTTGATGTGATAATCTTAGAAAGAGATAGTTTAGTAGTGTTGTTGATTATCTATATATGTGTATAGTCTTAGATAAACACATGCTGACAGAACAACATCATATAACAGCATATATTAAATTTTGTATGATCAATTAATCAATTTTATCATATTATATATAACTAGACTTAATATATGAACAAGCTTTAATTCATAAATTCTTATGGAGGAACTAAATGCCAAAGGAACATCCCTCTCCTAAATTCTATTTCATAATCTGTCTTTTTCAATCCTTTCGGATTTGTTTCGACTTATTAGTGATATAAATTAATAGAAGTGATATATTTGTATAAAATATAAATGTAGCTTTAGTGAATGATTACTAATTACATGCTTCGTACTTTATATGAATGTTATTGTTATTTTATAATTATGTAGAATATTATGAGATAGATTATGATATGATCTGTTGGATTGAATTCACCTTTTTATATCACAAATATCCGATTGTGTTAACTAATTGTTATGATCAATTTTTTTAAATGGGTTATAGTATTAGCAAGCTATAACAATCTAGCTAATTGCAGAATGTTTTGTATAGCATCCTATTAAGCAAAAAAAAAAAAAATTACCTAAAGCACATTCAAATAGATAAAAAGAAAATCACAAATAATATAATACCATAAATGTTCAACAAGATTTCTACAATTTTACCCAAGTTTAGAGAGAAAAATTTTGTACCAGAAAAAAAAAACCAATCATCAATAGTACATATATTTAAACTATATTTTAAAGAGGTGGATGAAATGTACCCAAACAAATTCTATAGGTTTATTAGGTTTAGCACTATTCCATTGCCATAAATTAAAAGACTTTTTTTTTTGTTTTCTTTAGATTTTTTTTAAGTTTAGTAACATTTGTTGCTATTAGTTCAACGTATATCTAGATGAATGTTTTTTTTAACTACTTGAAATTTTTTTCAGAAATCTTGAATAATGATCTAGCTTCAGGTGAGGAAGCTCAAGTTGGAAGCAACCTTTTAAATGTTGTGTTTGTTGATGGCAAAGGGACTATATCTCGAAGAAGAAAGTTAATAATATTATTTTTGCACATTTTCTTGATGTATGCTTTAATTTTAGAATTTTGTATAATAATTTTAAAGTTAATAATATGCTACACGGCAATTGCATTTCCTTTTTACTATGATTACTTAGTCGTTGTAAAAAGATATTGTATTTTTTTTATTGTAGTCTAATTTTTTTATAACGGCTAATTAGTTGTTGTAAAAATTTACGAGAGTTGCATTTGCGACGGTTAATAGCTGTTGCAAAGCCTTTTACGATAATAAATGAGTCGTTGCAAAAATTACTTTTTCTTGTTGTGTATAATACATATAAACATTATATCTTAATTATATAAATATAATATTATTTTGTATTATAATTCATAGACAAACGGTGTAAATCATAGACTTTTGCAAATATCTAATATTGCACGTGCAAATGAATTAAATAAAGACAGTTATACCAATTGATGTTGACATAATCTAACTAAAATAGTAAAATTAGATATTATTGACATGTTATTTATTTTTATTTTATTTCAATGATTCTTTCAATTTTATTCTTTTAATTAATTTGTACATGTATTATAATAATAAAAATCTTATATAAATTTTTTTTATATAAATTTAACATGTATTTTGGCATAAAAGATATTAAGATCAAAGTTGGAATGTGTAAGATTATTTGTAACTATATTATCTAAGACCCGCATTGTCATACCATGTCACATCTATCTGTTTTGGCTTTTCTTTTTTTATTTTCATTTACCTATCTTTTTTATTACGATAATAATTTAGGTTAAGGTTTGTTACAACATCATTACGACATTAATTTAGGTTAAGGTTTGTACAACTAATTTTTGTATATTTAATAATATTTAAGGGAAAAAAAAAAAAGAAAGACGGGTGGGGAGAGGGGTTGCCGTGGTGGCATTACATATGTACTGCTTTAATGTCTAAATTGACAAGTTCCACTTGATAGACATGCTCGCCTATATATATATATATATATATATATATACTTTAAAAGATTGATGAGAGTTGAATAGTCCTAATTAACCAAACTTTACCTTCACTTATTATTGTGCAGCTTAGTGATCATCTGAGACTGCTCACCTATATATTTTATTAGGTGATATCTTAAATTCTTAATATAAAATAGTACTAGACTTCAAAAGTTGAGATATTATAATTATTCCATTGAGATTTTGGTCCGATCCCGATCTTGGCTTATTGTAGTTCATTTGAAGGCTTATTGCAATTTACAAAATTGTAGATTATAAGAAAACTTATCTCACGGCATTTGAGATTCTACTCACAAATAGAATATTCTTGACCTAAAGTATTTGTTCTTAGAAATCCTTTAAAGGCCAACTATATAGCTATTTGTGAGAATATTGATTAAAATTTATTGAAATATAATTTGGAGATCAAATCAAGTGTGTAGGGTATATACGGATTGAAGACGGACGTGAAAGAAGGAAAGGCGCACCAGGCGCCAGTGCCGCAGTGACCAGGTATGGGCGTTGCGGCGCAAATTCCAGTTTGTTAGCGCCGCAGCGCCAGAAAGCCAGCACCGCAGTGCTCAGTAGAAAACGTGCCAGTGCTGAATGTGGGAACAGTATCCCGAAATTAGAAAACTTCCTAATTTTATCTCTCACTTGTTTTAAGACTCCCTAATACGACTCCCACACGTATAGGGAAAATCTAGGACGTCCCAAGGCCTATATAAAGGCTATCAATTGGCTTGTAAACATATCTTGGTGATCAACAATAATCTTAGTGATAATTCTTAATGGTTATTTGTGAGAGAAAATCCCTAAATGGCAAGAGAGAATTTTCTTTGTGATCTTTCTTGTAATAGGCATACTTTGTGGTTGCCTTGTGATTCATAATAAGAGAAGAGTGTGATCTTGATCCACCGTGGACGTAGGCAAGTTCCCGAATCATGTAATTCTTTATGTGTTCTTCTTCTACCCATTTCTCTCTTTTATTTCTTAATAACTTGTTCTGCATTATTATATTACTTGGGTGAATTGTTTAGCTTTATTTGTGTGCTTCCGCTTCAACAAACTGGTATCAGAGCTTTAGTTCTAAGCAGACATGGCCACACCCAAGTATGAGGTAGAGAAATTCAACGGTACGAATGACTTCAATTTGTGGAAGATGACGGTTAAGGCGTTGTTGGTGAGCCAAAGACTTGGTTCGGCATTAGAGGAGACTGCAGCTCCATCTAGTGATGAAGAGAAGACGCTAGAGTCATCTAGAGCAGAAGCAGAAAAGAGGGACATTCAAGAAAGAGCTCATAGCATAATCGTTCTATCATTGAGTGATGAAGTACTAAGGGAAGTAGTAGGTGAGACGACGGCAATAGATTTTTAAAAAAAGCTTGACTCTCTTTATATGAGGAAATCGTTGGCCAACAGACTACATATAAAGAAGAAGCTGTATCAACTGTCCATGTCAGAGGGGACACCGATGAAAGATCATATAAACGCCTTCAATAAGATCATCCTTGATCTTGAGTCTATCAACATCAAGATAGAAGATGAAGATAGAGCAATTATCCTACTGAGTTCACTCCCCACGAGCTATGAGAGTTTTGTTGATACGCTACTCTACGGCAGAGAGAGTTTAACGATGAGTGATGTGAAATCATCATTAAACTCAAAGTTATTAGGAAAACAGGCTGAGGGCAATGCAGAAAGTTTATCTGTAAGAGGAAGGCCCTCATATAGAGATGGAAAGAAAAAAGGCTCAAGGTCGAAGTCTAGGACGCCTAGGAAGTGCTATTGCTGCAAGAAAGAATGGCACTTCATAAAGGACTGTCCTGAGAAAAAAGCACAGGATAAGAAGAAAGCGGATGCTGCGCTTGCCTATGATGATAGCTATGACAGCATAGAGACACTCGTCACTACTGATGGTATAAACTCTGAACAATGGGTTTTAGATTCTGGTTGTACTTTTCACATGTGCCCGTACAAGTCTTGGTTTACAAATTTTCAGCCTATTAGTGGTGGTAAGGTCATAATGGGTAATGACATTGCGTGTCAGATGATGGGAATTGGTAGTGTTAAACTTAGGCTACATGATGGGCAAGTGAGAGAGTTGACAGATGTTAGGTATGTTCCTGACTTGAAGAAAAACTTGATCTCACTAAGGACTTTAGACCAGAATAGGTGTTCCATCAGGATTGACGGAGGGATTTTAAGAGTTTTAAGAGGTTCCATGGTGGTGATGAGTGGAGAGAAGCACAAAGGTGTTTATGTGCTTAAGGGTGAAGTCGTGAGTGGTTCTGCACTATTCTCTGTAGATGATGAGAGTATGCAAACCAAGTTGTGGCATTTTAGACTGGCACACCTAGGCGAGAGAAACCTAAAGGAGTTATATAACCAAAAGGTCTTTGGAGAGGATAAATTTCAGCCCTTAGAGTTTTGTGAGCATTGTGTGCTAGGGAAAGCACATAGAGTGAGGTTCAGTACCGGCGAGCACAAGATTAAGGGGACTCTTGACTACATACACTCGGATCTTTGGGGACCAGCTTAGACAACTACTCGTGGTGGTGCTAGATATTTTTTCAGCTTGATTGATGACTATTCGAGGAAGCTGTGGGTCTATGTGTTGAAGAGCAAGGATCAAGCCTTTGAAATATTTAAGACTTGGAAGGTTCTTGTTGAAAATCAGATTGGCAAAAGGGTAAAGAGGCTTAGGACTGACAACAGCCTCGAGTTTTGCAACAGAGAGTTTGATGGGTTTTATGCCAAGCATGGGATTGCAAGGCATAGAACAGTAAGATCAACACCGCAGCAGAATGGGGTAGCTGAGAGGATAAACATGACCCTACTTGAAAGGGTTAGATGCATGCTTACCAATGCGAAGATGTCCAAGACATTCTGAGGAGAAGCTGTAGTGACTGCTGCTTACTTGATAAACAGAAGTCCTTCATCAGCAATTGACTTCAAGATGCCAGAAGAGAAAGGGTCTGGCAATCCTCCAAAGTACGACCATCTTAGAATATTTGGTTGCCGTGCCTTTGTACATGTTAAGGAGGAAAAGTTAGAACCTAAAGCTATCAAAGGGGTATTCATAGGATATCCCGAAGGAGTAAAAGGATACAAGGTGTAGTGTAAAGACTTAACACCACCAAGTAGTATCATAAGCCGTGATGTGACGTTCGATGAGATGACGATACTGAAAACCTCCCAAGTAGATGAGAAAGAAGAACCTGTAACCAAGAAAAACTCAGTACCCGAGTCAATAGAAGTTGAAGTAGCGCCTGAAAATGAATCTGATATGCCCCCAGATCAACACTTCAACAAGGAAATCCTTGAAGATGAACCAAGAACACCGGCGAGTTTCTCCAAGTCCACCTAAAAGAAAACTAGAACTCTTGAGTTGAAACTTGAAGAGTACCAGCTTGTTAAAGACAGGCTAAGGAGAACGATTAACCCACCAGTCAGGTATGCACAAGCAGACTTAGTTGCTCATGCTTTTAATTCTGCTTACACTCTTGAGTATGATGAGCTTAGGACATATAGTGAGGCTATGAAGAGTGAAAATAAGAAAGAGTGGCAGCAGGCCATGAAAGAAGAAATTTGTTCTCTTAGGAAGAACAATACCTGGAAGTTGGTGGAGAGACCTCAAAAGAAGCTAGTCGGGTGCAAGTGGGTGTATAAAGTGAAGAAGGAGATACTGGGGATTGAGCCTACGAGATTTAAGGCTAGGTTAGTAGCACAAGGTTTTATTCAGAGAGAGAGAGTCGATTTTCATGAGATATTCTCTCCAGTTGTCAAGCACACATCTATTAGGATTTTGTTAGCTATGTGTGCAAACCTTGATTTACATCTAGAGCAGATGGATGTAAAGACAGCTTTTCTACATGGAGAGCCCGGTAAAGACGATCATGCTTGTTTGCTAAAGAAGTCATTATAAGGGTTAAAGCAATCACCTAGCCAGTGGTATAAGAGATTTGATGGGTTTATGATGACTTGTGGCTTTAGTAGGAGCAAGTATGATGGATGTGTGTACTTCAAGAACATGAGTTGTAGGATGATGTATTTACTTCTATACATTGATGATATGTTGATCGCATGCAAGAATATAGAAGAAATACAAAAGCTCAAGAAGCAGTTAAGTGGCGAGTTTGAAATGAAGGATTTGGGAGCAGCGAAGAGAATTTTTGGTATGGACATTGTGAGGGAAAGAAGAGATGTTATCTTCTTATCCCAACAGAGATATATAGTCAAAATTCTGGAGAAGTTTGGTATGTGAAATGCGAAGGCTGTCTCTACTCCTTTGGCCATGCATTTCAGACTGTCAGCAGCACAGTCGCCGACATTCGAGGATGAGAAACTGCAAATGAGCAAAGTACTGTATGCAAGCGCTGTGGGGAGCATCATGTATGCAATGGTTTGCGCAAGACCAGACATAGCACAAGCTGTGAGTGTGGTGAGTAGATACATGGCGAATTCGGGTAAATATCACTGGCTTGCAGTAAAGTGGATGCTGAGATATCTCAAGGGAACGTCGAATCACGGGTTGGTGTATAAGAGGGATGAGGATAGTAATGAAATGGTAAGAGGGTACATAGACTCAGATTATGCAGGTGATCTTGATAAGAGAAGATCGTTGATGGGTTACGTATTCACAGTGTTTGGGTGTAGTGTGTGTTGGAGATCAGTTCTACAACATGTGGTTACACTTTCTACCACAAAGGCAGAGTACATAACTGTTGGTGAAGCTATAAAGGAGGCCGTGTGGTTAAAAGGCATATGCGCGGAGATATTGGCTCGTAAAGATGTAAACACTGGTGTATACTGTGATAGCTAGAGTGCCATACATCTAACCAAGCATCAAGTGTTCCACGAGAGGTCGAAACACATTGATGTGAGGCTCTATTACATTCGCGAGATCATCCAAAGTAGTGAAGTTAGTCTGACAAAGATAGCGTCATCTAAAACCTCTGCTGATATGTTGACTAAGCCACTGCCCTCGGTTAAGTTCGTCCTATGCAAGGACTTAACCGGAGTCACTACTTTGTGAGGGTGACCGAAGATGCGGAAATGAGAGATCGATTTACTTTATGAATGATTTTGAATCAAGGAGGAGATTTGTGAGAATATTGATTAAAAATCATTAGAATATGATTTGGGGATCAAGCCAAGTACGTAGGGTGCGCACGGATCGAAGACGGACGCGAAAAGAGGAAGGGCGCACCAGGCACCAGCGCCGCAGTGACCAGGCATGGACGCTGCGGTACAAATTCCAGTATGTTAGCGCCGCGGCTCCAAGAAGCCAGCACCGCAGTGCTCAGCAGAAAGCGTGCCAGTGCTGGAGCGATGAGATCCCAGCGCTGCAGCTCTGGATGCGGGAACAGTATCCCGAAATTTGAAAACTTCCTAATTTCGTCTCCCATTTGTTTTAGGACTCCCTAATACGACTCCCACACGTATAGGGAAAACCTAGGACGTCCCAAGGCCTATATAAAAGTTATCAATTGGCTTGTAAACACATCTTGGTGATCAACAATAATCTTAGTGATAATTCTTAGTGGTTCTTTGTGAGAGAAAATTCCTAGAGGGCAAGAGAGAGTTTTCTTTGTGATCTTTCTTGTAATAGGCATACTTTGTGATTGCCTTGTGATTCATAATAAGAAAAGAGTGTGATCTTGATCTGCCGTGGACGTAGGCAAGTTACCGAACCACGTAATTTTTTGTGTGTTCTTCTTCTATCATTTTTTCTCTTTTATTTTTTAATAACTTGTTCTACATTATTATATTATTTAAATAAATTGTTTAACTTTATTTGTATGCTTCTGCTTCAACACTCTCCAAAGATCAAACACATAAAACCCTTCAAAGTCCAACCATCCAAACTTTCAAATACATATAAGAAGGTACTTACCCTCAATGATTGGACACTTATGCTATGCTTATTTCTAAGGACCCTAGAATCTAAGATTTTCAAAAATAATCCCCGAAGTGAAGAGATATTATAATTTTAAAATAATTCTACATATCTTAAAAAGAACTCTACAACATAAAAAAAAAAAACTCAACTCGTTGGCCAAAGATTTCTTGAATTTAAGATGAACAATAATAATATTATAATAAAAGCTTTATTAAAATGGATCAAAGTGTATTTATAAAATATTTGTATCAGCAACCGTGTTAACCTGATTTACGATACATTTTTCTATATAAATCTAACACGTTTATCTTTTATAATGTTCTCATCTCTCTAAAGACTTGGGAATCAGAGATTCTAATTTACAGCAAGAAATGTGGAGAGAAATAGATTTCGTAGTACATTCTGCTGCAACAACAAACTTTGATGAGAGGTATCAAGAACAGCTTAAATTATATTTCTTTCCTTCTCTTTATTAATATAATTTTCATTTTTTATTAAAAATGTTTCTTTTTTTTTTGTAACTTGTAGATATGATGTTGCCTTGCAAACCAATACAATGGGATCTTTCCATGTTTTGAATTTTGCAAAGAATTGTGTTAAAACACAGATGCTTCTCTATGTGTCAACTGGTAAATATGTTATAAATCCTGTCATGACAACTGCGAAGCTCTTTGAAATTATTTGACTTTAGGTTTCTTTATTTCACCAAGTAAAGCCTAGATTTCATTTGTATTTACTGTTCACATTTTGTTTGCTTAGACAAGCGTAATAGAATTCTGCTCATTTCCTTATTATTTTTATGCTTTGTTTTAGCTTATGTGTGCGGCAAAAAGTCGAAACTCGTACTAGAAAATTTATTTCAAATTGGCGAGACACTTAATGGGTCACACAAATTGAAATTGGATATCACTGAAGAAAAAAAAAATTGGTGGAGAAAAACTGAAATCAACTTCGAGCTACAAATGCTGACAAACAAAACAAATGAAGGATTTTGGCATCGAAAGGTTTTGAAATTTTAGATGAACTCCTATTTTATTTTTTTTCCATAAATACAATCCATTTAATAAAGACGTTGTCTGACAATAAACAAAAACCATAAAATAATAATGATAATAATAATAATAATAATAATAATGGTGGCTTGGTCAAGTAGTCAAATGTGCATCTCCTACGTCGTGAATTTGGAGTTCGAGCTTTACTAGTGGATGCTGAGATAGTTGAATAAATTTTTTTTTTAATGGAGTATGTTCTTTCCTTCTTTGAGAGTTATGTGTTCTCTTTTGTTAGAAATTGGTGATTCAATAATTTTATATAGGCAAGAATTGTAAAAAATACCAAAATGAGAGACATTATTAAGTCAAGTACTTATTGTGTGTATAAGGGAGGAGAAAAACGGAAAGTCTAAAGAATGAAAATTGTTCACACAGTTACTGTTCATGTGGTAACTTATGGGTATTTCTTATTTTGACACAACTGACTTCTTTAAGTGGGATTAGAACTTCTACAAGTAAGGACTATTATTCCAATTAGGTTTAGGGTTTCTAATGGTGTTTAACTCACTATATAAACCCTTCTAAACACAAGAGAAAGTCAAGCATCTAAAGTTTTAAGATGTAAACCATAAGAAAAAATAGAGGAGCTAGGTAGGCACTAAGTGCGTGGTGCACTAGGGTGTAACCTTTTTGAAAATATCTTCTTTTGATTCTTAAGAGAACAAAAGAAAGACCATAGATCTTTTTAGTTTAGATGCTTGGGCTATTCTTATATTCCTTGTAGAAATATCTTATGAGGAGATACTAAGAGGTCTTGGAGAATTCATAATGATCAATGGTAGATACTTAGAGGTCTTTTTGAGAGATACTAAGGGATTTTATGGGATCATTGATGATTTAAGAAGATACTTAGTGATTTATATAGATGGTAAAAGAAGAATAATCAAAATTGAAGGGCAGATCCAAAAGGTGTTTAAGGCACTTGAAGGGATAATCCTAAGAGAAAGACAAAATAGAAGTAATGTGGATTTGCAAGTTTGTTGGATGATTAGGTAAAGACCTTAATCGCATGAAAGCTTCTTGAGGAACAAATGTCTGATGGTTGAACTACTTTTTGGATCTAGCGTAGTGTTTTCATATGATTTATGGAGAACCGTTATTTACAAAGTGAAGAAATGTGGCTTATGGTAAGTTATATAGGATTGGTAGAATAAGATTGAGATTTAATGGTAAAAATGACAAATGAGAAACTAGATATGAGATTTCATTCCTCATCTTATGAAAATTTAGTGGACTCAGGATTGCTAGATTGGAATAGGGAGATTCATGGAAGACAGAATAAAAGAATACTAAATGAGAAGCAAAAGGGTCGAGGAGTGATAAGCATAAAATGAGGCTATGTGCTTGAAGAAAAATGCTTGAATGGGTTTAACATGGGGTTGTTAATTTGAAACAGACCATAAAAGCAGCTTTTAAATTATATCACATTGTGGCAAAGGTCAAAAGAGAATATGTGGAAAGAGTAATAATTGAGAGAATGTGTTTTCACCATTATAGGATTGTGTTTATAGTGTCTTCAGGACATGAAAGATCGCAACATTGAATTACTCTCGATATCAACATTCCAGAATCTTTAGAGATTGTAGTCGCAAGAGCCTTAGTTAACTCTAGTACTTGACTTATAAACAATGCTAGTGACCATTGGTCAAGAAGGTGTGATGATGATTAGCTTCGTGGAGAGAGATTTTGAATCAATGAAGGAATTTATTAGAAATTGGCGATTCAACAATCTTGTATAGGTAATAATTATGAAGAATATTAAAAGGAGAGTCATTGTGAAGTCAAGTACGCATTGTGTGTACAAGAGAGAAGCAAAACAGAAAAGCCAGAAGATTGGTACTGTTCATACGTGGCGGGTACTGTTCATGCATATGATTGCGATCTATCATTCATCACATCCAAAGTAAATATAGCCTATATTTTACAACAAATGTTTCAACTATAATATATGAAGATAATGCTACTCATATTGCTCAAGTTAGAGACAAATATATCAAAGGAGGTAGAACCAAACATATTTCTCTAAAATTCTTTTACACTCATAAGTTGCAACAAAACAAAAAGATTAATGTTAAATACATACACTCCATTAAAAAATTTATAGATCTGTTCACCAAATCTCAACCAATGTCAATTTTTGAGAAATTAGTTCACAAAATTTTATGCATTGGCTCAATAAATTATCAAATTAATGGATATTATTTTGAGATAGAGCATTTAATCAAGAGGAGCACATTCTTCTAGAAGGAGAATCACATTAGTTACAAACGTGCATTGTATACTTTTTTCTTCGATTAGGTTTTGTCCCATTAGATGTTACTAGCAAGATTTTTAATGAGACGATTTTTTTGCACGTTCATTATCATTGTACATTATAGAGTTGTATTTATTTTTACTTTATTTTTTGTCCCACTAAATTTTTCTTTAATAAACATAAAATAAAACTAAAATAGTGGAATTCAAAAAGAGTGTTGTATGGCCATAGTGAATTCCATCTCCTCATTTATCTATAAATATGAATATAGTAACTCCCTTATAATTTAGTAGCTTCCAATATTTTTATAATTTTTATAATACTTTTCAAATATATAAATTATCTTTAACTTTTGTCTTTTTATTATTTATTTATAATCCTTTGTAAAACATTTGTTAAAATTTTTATCATTAATATTATCGAAGTTCTAATCGAGTATGAGATATAAAAATGCTTTTTTCCAGCAAAATTATCGAAGTAATGAAAAAGAATCATTAATTCATCAACGTCTGCATTACGTCTGCACCGTTGCGATCTGATGAGCATACGAAGACAATACTTCAAGCTGGTTATATCTTGAGTGATAGGCATGTAATTAGGCGGTTTTGAATATGAAAGATTTCAGACAACTACTGAGACCATAACTAATATGCATGTCGTATTTTCATTGGTATGACACCTGCATAATAAAGACACTAGAATTTACATGAACCTGACACTTAAATTTGCATTAATTGTAAGGACAACTCTATATATATTACCAACCATTTTATTAAGCGATATCTTAATGTACAGCAGTGTTAAATTTATAAAACTAGCATATAAATTTTATATTTTAATAAATTATAATAATTGATTATCATGTATTAATAATTATAAAATTTTTTAATTTTAATTAATATGATAATTATATAACTAGTGACTTTGGTTTCTAAAGGTACGAATACCTTTTGCATAGGGTAATAATGCCACATATTCTCTTTCGACCCTCATCTCCCCAATAAACTAATTTTGGATGTTGCCTTATGGTCCGTATTCCCTTAATAACCTATATTCAATCATTTATGGCCATCTCTTCTAGCACATATAACTACTCATTATGCTTCTCATCCTTCATCATTCTAGATCCTTTTACTACCCACAATATTCCTTATTCTGCTCAATATAATTTTCTATCTTTATTTGGCTTTCCTATGGATATCAAGTTCTTTTTCAATTTAGAAACATGTTTTACACCAAGTAAGTCCCAATACTTTTCATCATGCATCCTCATGTCACCAACCTCAATGACCAAAAAAACCATATCATTCCCCATTAATACTTCATCCCTAATGACTTCATAGTTGGGAAACAACGATCTATTAAGATATATATGATCACTACAGCCAGAATCTAGTACCATTTCTCTAGCGTACTTCACATCAGAGGCTCTAAGAATTCTACAACTTCTAAGTCATCTTCATGACATACTATTATAGTTTCTACCCTTCATTTTATTTTTGGACAATCTTTTTATAAAATGCTCCTATTTCTTGTAAAGAAAATATTTCTTGGATCTCTCTCTAGATTGATTGTTCTTCTTTCCTCCAGCAACTATAACTGTTGCACTGTTAGATTTAGATATCTTCTCTAATTCTTTTGAGTTCAATGAGGCATTGACATCATTCATGGTTAGATTCTTTCTACCATACATGAGCATATCCACAAAAGTATGCATAATTTAGTGGTAATGAACATAACAAGTGATGGCTTTATCTTCATATTTGTTCTTGATATCTATTGTCTTATGATCTTAAGTGATCTTATTGATGGCATCAATATAATCTCTTATTGAAGACCCATTAGACATAGATAACTGATGTAGCATTTTCGTTATATACAGCGATCTGGCAATGATTTTGTCATATATAAGGCATCGAGCTTCTTCCCTAAACACATTGTCATTTTCTTTTCAGCCACCTATATTAATACTTCGTCACTCAATGATAAAATAATGGTATTATAGGCTCTCTTATGAGTGGTGTCCCAATCTAACTCGCTAGGCTTTACAGGTTTATTATTTTCACTAGTAATTGCTTGGGTTGTTTTCATGGTTACATCTAACCCTTGACACACTAGTAGAGTCATAACCTTTATTTTTCATAGATTAAAGTCATTCATCCTATTTAACTTCTCTAAATCTTTTTTAAGAGTTGCCATAGTTAATACCACTTAAGTATATTCTCTAGCCTAACTCTGGTACTAGTTTGTTGAAAAGATATTAGGCTTAGCACTGATCACTCTTCACGATTAGCCTTTACCCTAATACCCAATTGTTGTGAAAGTGTTCAATCATAAGCAAATCAATAGTAAAAATAAGAATAAGATCACAAAAGAACACACACAATCAATTATGTGGTTTGGTAAAACGCCTATATCTATAGTGGAGAAAGGGATAATAACCTTTCATATTAAAGTTCACACAAGAACTACAGTTCACCACGATCTCTCTCAAGAGATTATCAAGGAATACAATATCAAGAATTCTCAAGGATCTAAAGTTCTCATTTTGTTCATACAAAACAAAAACACTCACTATGGTTCCACCTTAATACACCCAAACACTTATTGTCTATTTAACTCTCTTTCTCTCTTGGAGTCTTTCTTAATCTTAATGAATCCTTATGAGTTATAAGATTTATATTGTATTTACAAAGGTTTAAAAAACCCTAAACCTATTTGAAATAACATTCCTTGTGTGTGGGAGTTTAAAACCCACTCAAAGAAGTCAAGTTAAACCAAAAATAGATTTTTTTTCGAACAATCAACACTGAGGAATTCAGTATCCAACACTGAGGCATTAATGCAATTATTCTAACACTGCAACATTTCTTGGCGAACACTGGGGCATTGGTGAGACTTTATTGTAATGTCGCGGCATCCTCTGGCATTGTAGGGGTGTTGGTGTCTCTAGAATTGATGTGGGGGCCTTCTGTCTTTCAACGTTGGATCGTTCAAACATGTACAACCGTCCTTGAATTTCCAAGCCCCTCCTTGCTTTTAGCTCTATGTTTTGTTCCTGCCTTGTATGATATTCGCATACTAGACTTCTTGTTGACTATTTATTTGCATCCATCTCAATCATACTCAAAACATGATTATTGAAACACCAATTTCAATAAACCCTTTCTTAATTTAAAATCTCTCTACCGATGTTTTATTACTTAGAGCTAATTCTAGTTAACTTTTTGTTTAAACATAACTTATCATGAGCTCATGACGTTGGCCTCTAAAAATATGAATGCCTCTTATATATAGTATTAATGCCACACATTCCTTCAACTCTCATCACTTTAGAAGTTTGAAGTGTTTTTAACATTATTGTTTTTTGAAGTTTGAGTTTTTATTTATAACCCATGTAATGAAAACACTTTACACCAGTACTAAGCTAAAGGGGAGTTTCTTCTATAGACATGCTCCAAAAGTTCAAAATTGACTGTAGTAAAACTTATGTTAAAATTTTTATCCATCAATACTATTGAAGTTCTAATTAAGTTGGAGATATAAAAAAACTTCTTTCCAGCAAAATTATCGAATTAATAAAAGAGAATCATTAGTTCATCAATGTCTGCATCCCTCTGCATCGTTGCAATCTGATGAGCGTATTTAGACAACTCCAAGCATTTAATAATCTGAATATGAAAGATTTCAGACAACTGCTAATACCAAAAATAATATACATGTGGTAATTTCATTGGTTTGACACTAGCATAATAAAGACTAAACGAACCTAACACTTAAATTTGCATTAATTGTATTGCACAAGTAATGCTAAGGATCCTCAACCATTTTATTAGGTGATAGCTTAATGTAAAAAAAAAGTGTTAGATTTTTAAAATTGAGATATAAATTTTATATTTAAATAAATTATAATAATTGATTATCACAGATTAAATAATTATAAAAATTTTAATTTTTATTAATATGATAATTATACAATTTAAATTAATAATATACACATCAAATATCATATTGATCGAGCCATAAAATTAGACTACATCAATCATATGGTAGAATGCCCTTATTGCTGTCATTGTGTGATAACTTTTGGCTATCTTTTGATCTCTTAACACTACTCTGATCCATTCCTCCACCAAAAATTTAACTTTAAGTAATGAATAGATAGGATGGCATTCATACTTACCATAAATGGTCTCCTGAGAAGGATCCTATATAGGAAAAGCTGATTGACTACCATGAACCTGATCATCAAGGTTTTTTCATATGGCCTCTAACCTATGGTGAAGAGCTGAGTCGCTGCTTCGATTGTTATCACGAAACTATCACAGAACCCTTACAGCGGCGTCTGGGTTTTTTCTACGTGCAAGTTCTTAATTCTCAGATCTAGAGTTTCTTTGAAGATTATGTCGACTGAGCTACCTGGATCGACGAATACCTTATTTATCTTCTCTATTACCACCAACACCTCTAATCGAGTATGAGATATAAAAATGCTTTTTTCCAGCAAAATTATCGAAGTAATGAAAAAGAATCATTAATTCATCAACGTCTGTATTACGTCTGCACCGTTGTGATCTGATGAGCGTGTGAAGACAATACTTCAAGCTGGTTATATCTTGAGTGATAGGCATGTAATTAGGTGGTTTTGAATATGAAAGATTTCAGACAACTACCGAGACCATCACTAATATGCATGTCGTATTTTCATTGGTACGACACCTGCATAATAAAGACACTAGAATTTACATGAACCTAACACTTAAATTTGTATTAATTGTAAGGACAACTCTATATATATTCCCAACCATTTTATTAAGCGATATCTTAATGTACAGCAGTGTTAAATTTATAAAACTATGATATAAATTTTATATTTTAATAAATTATAATAATTGATTATCATGTATTAATAATTATAAAATTTTTTAATTTTAATTAATATGATAATTATATAATTAAAATTATTAGTACAACAACTAGATCTAATACTAATATTATATCAAAAATTTATTAGTAAAACAACAACTATTGATATTACATCAAAAATTTACTAGTACAACAACTAGAGAACTAGTAGAATAATACATCATCACTTCACTTAAGCATGCTTGAAAACACAAACTCCAGCGGAATTATTACCACCGGGGAAAGTGCTCAAGTGTTTTAGTGATACAGTTTTTTTTTTTTGGGTGATTGTCGAAAAAGAAAAAAAATATATCAAATTCACTTTTTTTTAATTAATTAAATTTTATTTATTATTCTATTACTAGGGCGAGGTTGCACGGATGGCCAAACACATATGTTTTTACAAAAACGATGGCGGAAATGCTCTTAGGCTACTATAAAGATAATATGCCCATTGTAATCATACGCCCAACCATGATAACCAGTACCTTTAAAGAACCGTTTCCGGGTTGGGTTGAAGGATTAAGGTAATCCCATTATAATGAAATTGCTAATCATCTTTATAATTATCCATTAAAGATGTTCATTGTAATAAATCGTATATGCTAAACTTATTTCGGCCCGTATACAGAACAATTGACGCTCCAATCGTTGGCTATGGTAAAGGGAAATTGAAATGCTTGCTTGCCAATCCTCATGCGATCTATGATTTGGTGAGCTTAATTTAATGTGTTCATATATCTATTTCCTCACTTGCAAATAGTAAATTAATTCATGAAAATCGTACAGATACCAGCGGACATGGTGGTGAATTCAATGATCATGGCCATGATGGCAAATGCCAATAACCGATCTTCTCAGATGATTTATCATGTTGGCTCATCTTTGAGAAATCCTATAAAATTCTTAAACATCCACACGTTTAGCTTTCTTTATTTCACTAAAACGCCATATATTAATAATGAAGGAAAGCCAGTTAAAGTTGGCAAGATAACAATATTGGACTCATCGGCTAAATTTCAAAGATACATGGCCTTTAGATATGTGCTACCACTCAAGGTTTGCAGGTTTAACTATATTACTTTTGTTTGTTAGAGTATGTGTTTATGTGTTATGTTATTAACTATTGTACGTACTAATATATATCATTCATTACTTTCTTTTTGCTTATTCGAAAGGGACTAAAATTATTGAATTCAATTCTTTGCGGGCATTTTGGCAATGTTCTTAACGATTCCAACCGGAAAATCAAGTTCGTGATACGATTGGTAGAACTTTACAAGCCCTACATGTTCTTTAAGGGCATGTAAGTATGAAATATTACTTCCCTTCTTAAATTTGAAAGAGGAACATTAAATTATAATTAAGAAATTATCAGTTTTTCCCTACTTTTATTTTAATTTGCCCATTGGGTCTATGATTCTTTTAGAATACGTAATTATGTCATTTTAAAGATGTAAATAGTTGTTTTTCAAAGATAAAAAATGGTAACAAAAAGGATATAATGAGAGACATTGTTTCTTATTATTTTTATTCTTAATGTTATTGCTGTTGTTATTGTGATCCCCATCATCATTATGATGTTTTCACAGTTTTGATGAAACAAACACGGAGAAGTTGAGAATGACAATAAGAGATAGTGGCGTGAAGGTGGAAGCATTTAATTTCGATCCAAAGAGCATTGACTGGGAAGATTATATTATGAATACTCATATTCCTGGCCTCATGAGATATGTAGTCAAATGATGATAAAAAGTAATTAAGAAAATAAAATTAACATTTTAGTTAATGAGTTTATATTGAATTATCCATTCGGTTTCTAAAGTTTTTGAAATATTTAAGTGTATCCTTTTTTATATCATTTTTATTTTTGAAAAAAAAAAGTCCAATTGTTTAAAAAAAAATCCAATTACCTTCTTAAGAAGACAAGTTTAGATATTTTAAATATTTAAGAATTGTATGAATAATTTAAAACATCTTGGGATTAAATTGTTAATTTCTTCGAAGAAAATGAAGATACCTATTGAATATAGTATTTTCATTTGAGATGTAATATATAGATGTAATATATATATATATATATATATATATATATATATATATATATATATATATATATATTACATCTCAATTGTCGATATCCCTATCTTATTAAAATATAGATGTTAATTTTTTTTTTAACTCAAGTTCAATATTGGACTTTAGATTAAAATAATTTTTATAAAAGAAAACAATCAAGCTCTGAGTTCAGGTTTAATAATAAATATCAGAATTTTAAAAAGATATGAATATCCGTACTTCATATATGTAGTTTATGGTTTCTAAAAACTGCTAAATAAAAATTACATTATTTTTTTAATGTTATTTCTAACCTTAGATCAAATATTATTAACTCAAGCCGGAGCCACTGCAGGCCCGTTAGGATTGAAACACCTGTTGAAACAAAATTTCTCATCAAATTTGTAAAAGGAGTTGTTGATCCCGAAATTCGGGAAATCCTAGGATAACTAGTTGAATTTTAGTCTTATAAAAAAAAATAATCAAAGAAAACAAGAAAGTAATTGTAATGAGGTTCCAAGTTTGTGCATAAATGTGGACTCTAGTGTTGTATTTTTCTTATAAAGTGAAAAAAACCAGTTGAAGAGTCTAGAAAAAGGAACTAAAAAAGAAAAAGAAAAAAAAATATCAATTCTTTGATTGTTTAACCTTTTTTTATAAATTTATTTTGTAAAATCATATTAAAATTAGAATATATATTTACCTTCTTAATTTAGACTCAATTATAGGAATTGAATTTGCAATAATTTTGGAACTCTATGATTCTTTTTTATTGTACTACTATTAGTTTTTATATTTAATTTAGTGAATCTTTTCTTTCCAATTAATGCTTCTTTACATTTATTTTTTGTTTAAATTCATATATAATTTAAAGAATTACTTCTAAGAGATGATTTGGTTGGAAAAAAGAAATGGGTTTTAAGTAAAAATAAAATAAAATTGTAGAAGATGTTGCAAAGCAAGTTTTGCTAATTTGGAGAGAATTCAAAACAAAATTGTTCTTTCTTACTCTCTTGTTGAAGATACAAATCATAGTTTAGGTCAACCACTGATACATAATTAACTTCATCAAGAAAATACGAAGAATCCCATAACAAATGGGATATGTACAAATTAGGCAATAATCAGTTTTTAATAAAATTTTCTATCTAAATTTCGAGTACACAGCTAATGCTAGCGTTCTTCATCAAGTTGGTGCAAAGATGTCTTTGATGCCTAACTGGCGAAAGACTACTTTTGTAAGTATATCAACAAGTTGATCCTCTGACCTAATGAAGGAAAAGCAAATCACTCCTTCGAGATTTTATTTAATGAAATGTTGGTTTAGCTAAATGTGCTTTATACGATCATGCTAAACCGGGTTTAGCACATGATAAAAGCTACCACTTTTGTTTCTTACTCCTCTATGTAACCAAGTTACCATCGATAAAAGTAAAGTACCCAGATGTAGATTTTGTGTCAGACATATTTCCTGCCAAATCAGCATTTGTATAACCTTCAATTTCCAAATGCACATTCTTAGAGAATATAAGCTCTCTTCCTGAAGCTAACTTCAAGTACCAAAGTATTCGAACAACAACATCCATGCGATTTTCACTAAGACAATACATAAATTGACTACTAAACTAACAACATAAGAAATGTCTGGATGAGTATGTGATAGATAAATCAGCTTACCCATTAGTAATTAATACTTCGCTTTATTGGTTGGTATTTGATCGGATATTCTCGAAATTTCAAATTCCAAACCATTGGAGTCTCTGCTGGCTTGTAGTCAACCATCCTTACCTCGGTCAGTAGATGTAGTGCATACTTTCTTTGTTAAAGAAAGATGCCTCATTTCAATCTAGCCACTTTAATTCCTAATAAGTACATAAGTCCACCCAAGTTCTTCATCTCAAAACTGGTAGCCAACTATTTTTGTAGCAAAGCAATTCTTCAGTATCATCTCTTGTTATAATTATGTCATCCACATAAAAAATCAAGGCAGTTGCCTTCCCTTGTTGTTGTTTTAAGAAGAGAATATAATTTGAGTTGCTTTACTGAAAACCATACTTTCTCATAGCCATGCTAAAATGACCAAACCATGCATGTGACGACTGTTTTAATCCATATAAAGCCCGTTGTAACTTGTACACAATTCTAATGGTGGATGAAAAAAAGCCTAGTGGGATATCCATATATACTTTATCCTTAAGATCTCCATGGAGAAAAGAATTCATCGTATAAAATTGATGGAGTGGCTAATCTAAATTTGCTGGTAAGGATAACAAAACTCTAATAGTGTTAAATTTTGCAACTGGAGAAAATGGCTCGTGATTGTTTACTCTATATTTTTGTGTATAACCTTTGGCTACCAATCTCGTCTTGTACCATTCAATGGATCCGTCTGCCTTATGCTTAATGAAAAACTCCCATTTGCGCCCAACCATTTTCTTCTGTTTTGGCAGCAGAACAAGATTCCAAATTTTTTTCTTTTATAAGGCTTTCATTTCCTCCTGAATTGCTTGGGACCATTTTGGATCTACTAAGGCTTCATGAACTCCATAAGGAATTTGACAAGAGGATAGCTTGTGTGCAAAGGCTTTAAGAGGCTCAAACGGTCCCTGTGTGGTTACATGATTAGAGATCGGGTACTTTCATCACTTTACTTTATTATCTAGTGAATAATGAGCTCAAGGCTTACCTTTTTTAAAGGTAACTGATAACCAACAGGAGTATCCAAATCATGGCTAGAAGATGGTACTATAGAAGTTACCTCATAAATATTCTCAAGAGAATGATTGTTATTGTCTAGTATATGAGAGAGATATGTTTCTTTAATAGGCATGTGAGTTTAAATCTCCTGATCTTCTTTTTCTTCAATTGTTGTTATAGCTACTTATAGCGTTATTGTTGCAATAATATCTAGTTTCGTTATTGTACAAACGTTTGGTGGTGTTATTGAACAAGTATCCTCGTTTGGACAATCCCACCACTTCTGCTCTTCATTCCATGTCTCCCCCCAAAGAGGAGAAGTTAATACTTATGAAGAGTAAAAATTCTATAATTCTACGAATGTGACAGCCATTGTGATATTGGTGCATTTTGTGGTAGAATTATAGCAACGATAGCGCTATTAGTTTGTATCATACCTTAGAAAAATACAACGACAACACAACGTTCAAGTTTTTTCCATTGATTTTTGCGTAGTTGAAAGAATTCAACACAACCAAATACATGTGGTGGGATAAGGAATAAAGATGATAGAGTAACATATTTTGACAACATCATCCCAATAGTCACTGAGTACTTTTGCTCCAATTAATAAGGCACATATAGTTTCTAGAATGTACTGATTCTTTCATTTGACCACTCCATTATGTTGTAGAGTCTAACTAAATAAAGACTCATAGAGAAGGTCGTTCCTTTGAAAGTATTCCACAAAATATCAATCCATGTATTCTCTCCTATTATCAGATCAAAGAATAAGGGTTTTAGTTGAGAATTGGTTGTAAATCATAACATGAAATGCACGAAACACACCAAATACCTCGTTTTTGTATTTAAACAAATATAGCTAAGTCATTCGGGTACAATCATCTATAAAAGTCACAAACCAATGTATACCAAAAATAGTTGTAATGGGAGAGAGTCCCCAAACATCAGAAGGAATCATAACAAAAGAAGTAGCATTTTTATAAGACTATCTATAAAGGGTACATGATGACTCTTGGTTAAAAATCAAGTATCACATCTAAAATCTGAATAATTTAAATTTGAAAATAAATGTTTCAAATGATAGATGTCCTAAATGATAGTGCCATAGCAAAATTTATTTTTTGTTTGCACTAACTAAATTGTTCTTATTATTTACTCTGTTGGAACTAAAATCATCCATATAGTATAACCCCTCTCTCTTAGCACCACGCCCAATGATCTCTTTCTTGAGAACATCCTATAAAAGGCAAAAAATTAGACATATTAGTGCCACACAATTTAGTTCTCAATAGCTTGGCCTATATACGTTAATTTATATGAAAAAGATGATACTAGTAGAGTATTAAACAAAGACATTAAAGATGACAGATCCATTACTTCTGCCTTTGTAACTCGATACATAACTCCATTAACATTGGATATACTAGTTCGTCTTGCTTCTATAGTTATGGCAAAATCATCTGAGCAAAATGTCATGTGATTTGTTGCACCGAAATCCACTATCCAACCACTATTTTTATGTTCATTAGAAACAAGAAGCACTATTGTAACAACAGGTGTTACTTTGATTACTAGGAATATTAATGGAATCATCTTTTGACTCTATATTTAGAGCAAAAGAAGTTAAGGCTCTGTATTTTCCATGGCTGCTCATCCAGTTTTACCAGCAGTTTCTCTTTGTTTTCGTGCCTTGAGTTTAATCCACCATTTTAGATAGGCATGTAACTTTAAAAAAATTTCACGAGTATGCTTTAGTTTTTCGTAATAAGAGCAACCACTTGTTGCACCCTTCATATTTCCCTTAGCCTTTGTTGAATCATTCAATTTTTCACAACTTGATGAGTAAGACCCTAATTTGGCCACCTAGAGTGTAGGCTGTTGTTGTGAACTAGGTTTTACTCCTTTGGTTGCCATGACAACATCAGTAGTGTTTCCATTGTTTGTAAGCATGACTATTTGTTTGATATCTTCCCTTCGAACATAAGCATAATCCTTTCTACGGTTGGAAATGGTTTTAGTTAGAGTACATCACTCTAAATCTTGTCAAGTCTGTAATCTAAACCACCAAGGAAAATATAGACTCGATCTTTTTTAAGAAGAGTATTATACTTTTGTATGTCATCAGCGCGCTCCATCGAATTTGATCAACGAAAATCAATCTCCCTCATAAGCCTTGAAGAACATTGTAGTGTGACTTAATGGATTCCCCAGATTGTCTCATTCGAGTTACACTACCCTTTAACTCATAAACTTGAGGTATGTTATTTCCATCAAAATAAGTTGTAATGATAGATTCTTAAACTTGTTTGGCTATCGAAAATAGAATAAAATTACTCCTTAGAGATAAATCTATTGAATTAATCAAACATCATTTCACAATAAAGTTCTCTGTCCTTTATGTCATGAATATGGAATCATTCAGTTCGGGTTGTAGGAGATCACAATTAATGTATCCCAACTTGTCTTTTCCTAAGACATACATCTTAAAAATTTGGGACCATAAAGCATAATTGGTACCATTAAGCTTGATACCAATCTGTGCAAATAACAACATCATAAGTCACTGCTAGAGTCTAGTGCTATAACTTAAATATTTTTTTACCCAAGTGTAAGTTGTCTTAATTACAATATTTAACTCGTGAGTCCGAATGTCGTATCCATAGAGAGTGATCACCAAGAGCAAAGGTTGTTTGTAAATGTTTAAAAATAATGATGTATTGTACCCAAAGATGAAAAAATGTTGGTTGATTTTAAAAGGAAAGATTATCAAATGTAAATTGTTAAATCAATCAAAAAAACACTAAGACATTAGAGATCCATACTTACTTGGGTTTTAGTAGAGTTCCTTTGATCTTTCTTACTCATTTGAGAAAGGCTTTCCAATTATTTGAAAAACATCATTTGTAAAAATAAGTTATTGATATATAAAAGATCTTTCCCAACATTAATTGTGCCCTTAGTCTACAATAAATCAAGGCTTCAAAAAAACTAAAATAATTATAATAAATGATAAATCAAAACGTTTGAAAATAACCATAAACATTGAATCACAAAAATAGGATCAAAAACAAGACTACAATTTCATTATGTGTTTTTCTCCTAGCTGAGTTAAGAGTTTAGAATAACATAACTTGAGAAAATATAATTTAATGAAAAGTGAACTAAAGATTATAAAATGACAGAAGATAGCTCCCTTTCCTTCAGCCAATGGTGTCCTTAAATAGGCAAATTTATGGGCACTATTTATGTGTGACTAAATCTTCAACATTGTTGGCTACTAAACCTTCCACCAAATTCGTAATGCCTTTTTAATTATGAAGCTGGCCAATTTGGACTCTTTGGTCAACTAACAAGTTGTAGATAATTGACTTATATTTTCATAGCTTTTAGAATCATACTAATTGGATTTGTATTTTGTAAGATACGATCCAACTAGGAAAGCCTACTCAAACCAGAAGTAGCTTGTAGTTTAGTTCTGTTGTGTCCTAATTTTGGTCAATGATATGTTGAATTTGGGCTTTTAGATGTTCATCAACTTTATATAGATTAAGTCATGCTTCTCCAAGTTTAAGAATTTTTTCAGTTTAAATTATTTACTGAGAGTTATATTCATTTTACTAAACTTGCACAAAAATATCTATTAATTACAAATTAACGGCAACACTTTATTCTATCTTAAAACTACAAAAATGAAAAAATTGGTAGTATTCTAAATATGAAATGATAATTGAAGCTCTTAACAAATATGCATTTTTAAGTGTTCATCACAGCCTCCAACCTGCTTATTACTAGTCCCTAACAATTCAAGCGTAAATAAACTAAGAACAACTATTTATGTATTTCAAATAAAACGTCAGTTCAAGATCACAATTGCTATCAAAGTTATTTAAATCACAACTTCCAAAATTGTGCACATATGAACTAAGCCAAAACTTTCTTACCACAAGCCACAATATATATAACCTTGAAAAAATTTTCTAAGTAAAAGTCTAAACTCCATATCCTTACGGGTAATTGGAAAACTGATAAGCGCTTAAGAAAAGGGCTAGGATTTCATTTATGGAGTTGAAAAATAGATAAGCGCTCAAGAAAAGCTCACATTTAAGGATAAAAAGACAAACTAACATTCATCAAAAGATTGGAAAGTTAATTATTTAGAGTTACACAATTTTTGCCACTAGTTAGCTTTTATGACTTTACTCACAAATATTACAAATAGAGCTTCGTGAGAAAAATTGTTTACTAAATACTTTTGTCTTAAAAAATAAAGACTTTATTGTAATGAATTGACTCTTTTTTTATTTTTTTTTACACTTTTGTCTTCTCAAATGCAACGAATACTTTTATTGAACTGAATTGACTCTTTCTTCTTCTTTTTTTCCTTTTTTATCTTTTTTTTAACAATATGAAGAGCATTGAAAAACATTACAAAATAATAATTACTTCTCACCAAAATATATTTTACAAATTTGAGTCATCCTTCAGCTAGACAACTAAATCATTTCTTTATTCGAATGATGTCATTTCAAACTAAAATTAACCAATTTAAAAGATCAATAAAAGTTTGTAAGCTACTTTCTCAAACCTCCCACTCACTCACAAGAGATGTGTGAGACTAAAAAGTTGTATACTTAAACATAGAAAATCTATTGACTATATATATTGAATCATCCATATTACCATAAGACTTAGTATTGTGCTCAATAAACAATTTCAAAAGTTATTGTTTATTGCAGTTTCTTTAAAGAAAAATGACCACCACAGGCTTTGGAATGACAAAAAGAAATGACATCATGAATTTTTTTATCAAGCACACGTCATTTTATGATTTGATCAGGACAATATTTGAAGAGATATGGATCATCTCAAAAAATTTGCGTAACTCGCATAAAACTTTCCTTTTGTCTTAAGATTGCCAATCAGATGAACTTTTTCTGTAACAAGAAAATTAGCAATGTCATCAAACCAATGTAAATTAACAATACCAAAAAGTTGTTCATCAGAAAATGTATCATTAATTGATGAAGATTCAAAAGATTCATCACAAACAAGTCTAGATAAGTGATCAACCACAATATTTTCAACTCCCTTTTTAGCCTTAATTGTGATGTTGAATTGTTAGAGGAGAAGTATCTATCTAATCAACCCTGGCTTCGCATCCTTCTTCGAAACAAGATACTTCAAAATTGCATGATCGCTAAATACAACCATAGGTGAACCAACAAGATAAGATCTTTCCAAAGCAAATACTACTATAAGTAATTCCTTTTCAGTTGTGGAATAATTCATTTGAGCACTATCAAGTGTTTTACGTGCATAGTATGTGACATGGGATTTCTTATCTTTTCTTTGCCCTAAACAGCTCCAATTGTATAATCACTAGTTTCACACATGATTTCAAAAGATAAAGACCAATTAGGAGATTGAATAATAGGAGCAGAAGTTAACATGCTTTTAAGTTTATCAAATGCTTCTTGACAAGTTGTGGTCTATTCAAAAATAGTGTCTTTTGACAAAAGATTACACAATGGTCTAGATATGACACTAAAGTCTTTAATGAACCTTTTATAAAAATTAGCATGTCCTAAGAATGACCTAACTATTTTATACATGTGGGTAAAGAAAGATTGTTGATCAAATCAATTTTGGCTTTGTCCATTTCTATGCCCTTTGATGAAATAATATGACCCTACACAATACCATGATCGATCATGAAATGACATTTTTTTCAATTAAGCACAAGATTCTTTTTTTTTGCATCTAATAAGGACTTTTTGGAAATTCGATAAGCAACCATCGAATGAATTACTAAAAAAAAAATATCACTCATGAATACTTCAAGAAAACGTGTGACCATGTCACTAAAAATACTAAGCATGCATCTTTGAAATGCGACAAGTGCATTGCATAAACGAAAATGCATTATTTTGTATGCAAATATTCCAAAAAGGCGCATAAAAGTAGTTTTTTCTTGATCCTTAAGTGCAATTTCAATTTGGTTGTACCTAAAATACCCATCTAGGAAATAATAAAATTCATGCCCTGTTACATTTTCTAAGATTTGATCCATAAAAGGTAGAGGGCAATGATCTTTTCTAGTCATCAAATTTAGCTTTCTTTAGTCAATGCATATGCGCCAACTGGTAACATTTTTAGTTTGAATTAATTCATTGTTTTCATTTTTTACTATTGTTACTTCAGATTTCTTAGGTACAACTTGAGTAGGACTTACCTATTTTATAGGGGATCTACTGTGTTAAGGTGTATGCATGTGGTAGTGTGTTAATTGAAAAATATGCATCTAATACATATTTTAACGTAGCAGAATTTAAAAAATATATAATTAACACATTAATCATATATTAATCAAATTAATATATAAATGATAAAATTGAGAAATTACCAATACATGTAACGTTTTACACGTTTTATCCCGGAGTCTGCCTGGAGGTATTCTCATTATCAGTTATAGTTATCAACTTTGGTAGGCTTGATAATCTAGAACAACAGCTCATTTATCCAACGTAGGATTAACATTTAATCCAAATGGCCGGTTCTTAAGCCTGCTCTTGTCTCTCTCACGGTGCAAAATAAGAAGGAATAGAAGCAACAATTGCTTCTCCTTTTGTTGAGCAAGAAATAGAAATGGTGAAGAAATGAAATAGAAGCAACACTTGCTTCTGTTTTTCTCGAGAGCAAAACGGAAATGCTAAAAGAAAATATGCCTTTTTTTTCTTTTTCTTTTCTTTTCCTTTTGTTGCAATTCAAATTCATCACCCATTTCCGTTCTCCAATTCACACTTATATATCTCTAATCATTAAAAAAATATTAACATAATATAATATTCATGAAACATGCTTTGTTGGCAACAAACAAATAATAAACAAAGGAAAAAATAATATTAAATATATATAATGCATGACAACTATCATGCATTATATATATTATATTATTATAAATAAAATATTATATTATAATATGTGAAAAGAGTAATAATGGAGAGAATGTGTTTTCACCATTATAGGATTGTGTTCATAGTGTCTTCAGGACATAGAAGATTGTAACATTAAATTACTCTAGACATCAACATTCTAGAATCTTTAGAGATTGTAGTCGTAAGAGCCATAGTTAACTTTAATACTTGACTTAGAAATAATGCTAGTGACCATTGGTTAAGAAGGTGTGACGATGATTAGCTTTGTGAAGAGAGATTTTGAATCAATGAAGGGATTTGTTAGAAATTAGCGATTCAACAATCTTGTATAGGTAATAATTGTAAAGAATATTAAAAGGAGAGTTATTGTGAAGTCAAGTACGCATTGTGTGTACAAAAGAGAAGTAAAACAGAAAGCCAGAAGAATGGGTACTGTTCACGCGTGGCAGGTATTGTTTATGCATTTGGTTGCGATCTATCATTCATCACATTCAGAGTAAATATAGCGTATATTTTGAGACAAATATTTCAACTATAATATATGAAGATAATGCTACTCGTATTGCTTAAGTTAGAGACAGATATATCAAAAGAGATAAAACCAAACACTTTTACACTCATGAGTTGCAACAAAACAAGAAGATTAATGTTAAATACATACACTCCACTAAAATTTTTGTAGATCTGTTCACCAAATTTCAACCAATGTCAATTTTTGAGAAATTAGTTCACAAAATTTTATGCATTGGCTCAACAGATTATCAAATTAATGGATATTATTTTGAGATGGAGCATTTAATCAAGAGGAACAAATTCTTCTAGAAGGAGAATCATATTAGTTACAAATGTACATTGTATATTTGTTTCTTCGACCAAAATTTTATTCCATTGAATGTTACTAGCAAGATTTTTAATGAGGTTTTTTTACACGTTCATTATCATTGTACATTATAGAGTTATATTTATTTTTACTTTATTTTTTGTCCCACTAAATTTTTCTTTAATAAACATAAAATATAACTAAAATAGTAGAATTCAAAGAAAGTGTTGTATGGCCATAGTGAATTTCATCTCCTTATTTATCTATAAATATGAGTATAATAGCTCCCTTATAATTTAGTAACTTTCAATATTTTTATAATACTTTTCAAATATATAAATTATCTTTAACTCTTGTCTTTTTATTATTTATTTATAATCCTTTGTAAAACATTTGTTAAAATGTTTATCATTAATATTATCGAAGTTCTAATCGAGTATGAGATATAAAAATGCTTTTTTCCAGCAAAATTATCGAAGTAATGAAAAAGAATCATTAATTCATCAACGTCTGCATTACGTCTGCACCGTTGCGATCTGATGAGCGTGTGAAGACAATACTTCAAGCTGGTTATATCTTGAGTGATAGGCATGTAATTAGGCGGTTTGAATATGAAAGATTTCAAACAACTACTGAGACCATAACTAATATGCATGTCGTATTTTCATTGGTACGACACTTGCATAATAAAGACACTAGAATTTACATGAACCTGACACTTAAATTTGCATTAATTGTAAGGACAACTCTATATATATTCCCAACCATTTTATTAGGCGATATCTTAATGTACAACAGGGTTAAATTTATAAAACTAGGATATAAATTTTATATTTTAATAAATTATAATAATTGATTATCATGTTTTAATAATTATAATATTTTTTAATTTTAATTAATATGATAATTACATAATTTAAATTAATAATATATATATCAAATACCACATTAATCGAGCTATAACATTAGGCTACATCAATTATATGGTGTCAAATTAGTGAAATGGTGCCAATTTTATTTGGTGATATTTTAATGTGCAACAACCTTAATTAGACTTATAAAATTGGGATACAATTTTTGTATTTCAATAAATTGTCACAAATAATTGGTTAGTACGTATCATACAATTATAAGACTTCTCAATTCTAATTAATAAAATAATATACAATTTCATTTAAAAATATACAAATAAAATATATAAAATTTATATCCCAACTATATAAATACATTTTTTTTTTAAAAGAAAACTCTACAAAGTGAGGAATTATTATTAAAAATAGAAATGGACAAAAGAAATACCATCAAGGGGACGTAATATGCTTGCCCCTTAAAATAATTCATAGAAAATAACAAAATAACAAATTTGACTGACGAAAGAAATCAACACAAAAAGAACATCATTATTGAAACCTAAAATTAGGTAAACCATTCGCATCTATGAAAAGAAGAGATAGAATTGATGACGAAGGTCGCAACCACTGCATAAAATCATCTTATTGGTTAAATAAGAGGTAGATTTGATGATGAAGGCCGCAACACGGCGTGAAATCATCATATTGAAGATCAATATTTATTAATCTATCAACAATTGCATTATTTTCTTAAAACGTATAATTAAATCTAACATATAATTGAGATATGTATCCTTTCAACGATGCCATTGGTTAAGAAGCTTCCATAGAGTGCAAAGATTAAGATTAGAAAATAAATAGATAACCAAAACATAATCACACTCTAAAATAATCTGATGCCACCCACAAATAAAGGCAATCTCTAATAAAACTCGGATTACCCCTATAATATTTACAAAATAAGTTGTCTCATTTTGTAGAGGACAAGATAATCCGCCTGAAAAAAGATCCAAACTCATTGCTTAGTGTAATACTATATAAATAATGCTATAAAAAATACATTATTATTAGCTTAAAGTAATATATAGATAAACTATGTAAATCTTAGACTTTTGTAAAAATCTAATATTGGATGTACAAATGAATTATATAAAGACATTTATATCAATTTATGTTGACATAATCTAATTAAATATTATTGACATGTTATTTATTTTTATTTTATTTCCATAATTATTTCACTTTTATTTTTTTATTTAATTTGTACATAAAATGTTATAATAAAAATCTTATTACCAAACGTTTGTATAAATTTAACATGTATCTTCACATAAAAAATATTGAGATAAAAATTGAAACATGTAAGATATTTATAACTAAATTATCTATAGACCAGCATTGTTATACCATGTCTTATCATCTCTCTAGATTCTGATTTTTTGTTTTGTTTTCATTTATCTATCTTTTTTATTTCGGCATTAATTTCAATTTAAACAAAGTAAAAACATTTAATATGTACATTGACTACAACAATCAAATTGTCGTTATTGACTTTAGTAGCCTTCATTATTTAACTTTGTATTTGTTACCGTTAATTCCCATTATTGTTTTTAGTAGCCGTCATTATTTGACTTTGTATTTGTTACCGTTATCTCTTGTCTTGTTACCGTTGTGTAATTATTGTATAAATATGTTGTTATATTTTGTAGAAGCAACACAATTAAATAAGAAAGATTTACAAAGAACACTTTCTCTTATAATTTAGAGATTTTTTCTCACAAAATATGTTTAATCACAAAGAGTTTTCAAACTATCACTAAGATATGTTTACAAGCCAATAGAAAGTCTTTATATAGGTTTTAGGACGTCCTAAGTTTATCCTAAATGTATGAGAGTGGTATTAGAGAGTTTTGAAGTAAGTGAGAGATAAAACAAGTCGAAACAAAACGAAAAACTTTTATCACGCTCAGAGCCGCGGCTACTAAAGTCAACAATGGTGGTTTGGTTATTGCAGTATCCTTATCAGTCTCCCCCAAATTGGACAAGTAACTCTTGTGAACTCCTAACTTGTCTTGAATTGTAAAACTTTTATTTTTGTCTCATATATTGTCTTTTCATATATGACTAAATTGATAAGGCCCATAAATACAGTCCATTTAATAAAGACGTTGTCTGACAATAAACAAAAAGCATAATAATAATAATAATAATGGTGGCTTGGTCAAGTGGTCAAATGTGCATCTCCTAAGTCATGAATTTAGAGTTCGAGTCTTAGTAGCGGATGATGACATGGTTTAATAATTTTTTTTCTTTCTAATGGGGTATGTTCTTTCCTTCTTTGAGAGTTATGTGTTCTCTTTTGTTAGAAATTAGTGATTCAACATTCTTATATATGTAAGAATTATGAAGAATATCAAAATGAGAGTTATTATAAAGTCAAGTACTTATTGTATGTATAAGGGAGAAGCAAAATAGAAAGCCGAAAAAATGGGTACTATATAGGCGATTACTATTTATGTGGCAACTTATGGGTATTTCTTATTTTGGCACAACTGACTTCTTTAAGTGGGATTAGAACTTCTACAAGTAAAAACTCTTATTCCAACTATACTTAGGATTTCTAATAGTGTTTGACTCACTATATAAACCCTTCTAAACACATGAGAAAGTCAAGCATCTAAAGTTTTAAAATGTAAACCATAAGAAATAATAGAGGAGCTAGGTAGGTACTAAGTGTGTGGTGCACTAGGGTGTAACCTTTTTGGGAGTATTTTCTTTTGATTCTTAAGAGAACTAAAGAAAGACCATAGATCTTTTTAGTTTAGATGCTTGGACTATTATTGTATTTCTTGTAGAAATATCTTATGAAGAGATATTAAGAGGTTTTGGAGAATTCATAATGATCAATAGTAGATACTTAGAGATCTCTTTGAGAGATACTAAAGAATCTTATAGGATCATTGATGATGTAAGAAGATACTTAGTAATTTATATAATTGAAAGAAGTTGGATTATAGATCCTCTGTAGACATAGACATTTATGGGTTAAACCACGTATATCTTATATCTTGTTGGTTAGTTTGTTTTCTTTATCTTTATTGATATTTTGATCATATGTGTTATTACTTATGGTATGAGTTATAATTTTCGGTGCACATAGAGTATAAAGGGTATCAAGATTGTGGCTTAGTTGATGCTATAATGGTGTTAAATTGAAGAGCATAGCTTGATATCTGCAATAAACTAGTATCAGAGCATGGGTTAAAGTCTAAATTACAGAGCAAAAGGTTGTCAACCATAAGGACTTATAAATATAAGGGGAGAATAATAGAGAAGATGATTATCTGAAAGAGAAAAATATGATAACCTTACTATAGAGTTTTTTTGGGGTAGAGATCACTCTTGAAAAAGCCTACCAAGAAAATAGTGTCATCTAGGTCCTAGTAAGAAAAATCATTCAAATTTGACATAAAATAAAGATGGCAAAAGAAGAATAATCAAAATTGAAAGGTGGATCCAAAAGGTGTTTAAGGCACTTAAAGGGATAATCCTAAGAGAAAGACAAAATAGGAATGTAGATTTACAAGTTTGTTAGATGACTAGGCAAAGTCCTTAATCGCATGAAAGCTTCTTGAGGAACAAATGTCTGATGGTTGAACTACTTTTTGGATCTAGCGTAGTGTTTTCATATGATTCGTGGAGAATCGTTATTTACAAAGTGAAGAAATATGGCTTATGGTAAGTCATATATGATTGGTAGAATAAGATTGAGACTATATGGTGAAAAAGACAAATGTGAAACTAGATATGAGATTTTATTCCTCATATTATAAAAACTTAATGGACTCGGGACTGCTAGATCGGAATAGGGAGATTCATAGAAGACAGAAGAAAATAATACTAAATGGGAAGCAAAACGGTCGAGGAGTGATAAGCATAAAATGAGTCTATATGCTTGAAGAAAAATGCTTGAATGGGTTCAACATGGGGTTGTTGATTTGAAATAGACCATAAAGCAGCTTCTGAATTTATTTTTACTTCATTTTTTGTCCCACTAGGTTTTTCTTTAGTAAACATAAAATACAACTAAAATAATGGAATTCGAGGAGAGTGTTGTATGGTGGTAGTGAATTTTATCTCCTCATTTACCTATAAATATAAGTATAATAGCTCCCTTATAATTTAGTCGGTTCTAATATTTTTATAATACTTTTCAATTTTTTTTAATTATATTAGTTATCTTTAACTCTTGCCTTTTTATTATTTATTTATAATCCTTTGTAAAACTTATGTTACAATTTTTATCCATTAATATTATTGAAGTTCTAATCGAGTATGAGAGATAAAAATGCTTTTTTCCAGCAAAATATCAAAGCAATGAAAAAGAATCATTAGTTTATCAACGTCTACACTACGTCTAAACCATTGCGATCTGATTAGCGTGTGAAGACAATACTTCAAGCTGGTTATATCTTGAGTGATAGGCATGTAATTATTTTTTTTTAGATCAAATTCCATAAATAACTCAAGGTGAGGAATAATCCTCAATTACATAGCGTTGAATATGAGCAGGGACTTTGCCATACCAGATAGTTTCGAAATCTAAATTGAGAGCAAAATGAGCGAGTTCATGAGCCACTCAGTTGGATGAGCGATGAGCATGACAAAAAGAGCAATGAGCAAATGACGAGGAAATTGTCCTAATGTCATGGAGGACTAGCCTTAGTTCTGAGACAAAGGGGGAGCAATTATTGATGTCCTTAATGATTCTCGTCGCATCAGAAACCACCTCGAGGGTTGAAATACCAAGCCACATAGCAAGGCGAAGACCCTGTAGTAAGGCCAAGGCTTCAAAAATGTTCACAGCAGGCTGTGCATTGAATGGAATAGCAGAAGAAGCCAGGACACCCCCTCATAGTTCGTAGCACCACTCCTAGCCAGGCCTTGAGGTTGTTTTAGGATAGGTCTGCATCAGTATTTAGTTTAATAAAACCTTGCTTAGGGGCATGCCAAATAGTGTACGTTGAGAAAGAGGTATTAGGAGTAGAGGCAAGGAACATCATGAGCTCATTCCAATAACATTTCATCCAACTCAGCATATTCATCGTTATGAGCATCGTTTGGTCATTAATAAATTAATTTCTAACGGTAGGCTTGCTCAACACTCAATCAAAAGATCCAATATGGGTGAATTATGAGAAATGCAAATGCCATTCAAGAGAGGACATGATTGGCGTACTTTCTTTAGTGCATCGCAAAGCCATACTGCATGGATGGTGTTTTCAGCACCTTTAGCATAACGAACACGAGCATCATTAATAGGGACGTGGTGTCTTCTGAGGTTAAAGAAAGTAGGGATCCAACCATGAGACATTCTTCAGGAAAAATGTTTGATCTTATTGGGAAGCTTTAAACTTTGAGTACTGCCATCAGTTACGGGTAGCATCATTACCATGGCTAGGGGAAGCTAGGTAAGGAGTCAGAGAAAGCCAATAACCACTCTTATCAGAATATTGTCTGTACTTGTCAAAGTGCCATATGAGTGAGTCGCTAAAGTGGTTCCAAGAGTGTGATCGGGGGATGCTTAAGATGAGGTTGCTTTCTTCATCCGAGAAAGAGTTTCTTATAAGTTCTTGGTTCCAGAACCTTTAAAGACAAAGCAAATCAGCCACTAGTGAGTGTTCGGGCAGTATATGGGGAAATAGAGGTTTAAAGGACAAAGGGTGAAGGAGTCAGTGATCATGGTAGACTGTAACAGATGATCCATTACCAATACTTCAACGGAGACCCATAAGGAGTAGTTTTCGACCCCATAGGATGCTTTTCCAAACAACAGAGTCATAATATTTAAGGTGTGCCAGCAAGAGTGAAGAGTTAGGAAAATAAATACTTTGAAGGGTTCTTACCACCAGCGAGTTTGGGTTAGCAATTACACGCCAGCTCTGTTTGGCTAAAATGGCTTGGTTGAAGAAGTTCAGATCCCTAAAACCAAGCCCTCCACCTTTTTTATGATGGCACAGAATATCCCAAGAACACCAATAGATTTTTCTTTTATTTTCATCACCTCCCCAAAAGAATCTAGCACAAAGTATGTGAATCTCCTTGATAAGACACGTAGAGAGCCTGAACAGGTTCATAATATATGTTGGAATAGCCTGAATCATTGATTTAATAAGCACTTCTTGGCCACTATTTGAGAATAGATGCCTCTTTCATCCTCGTAATTTATTCTAAACTCTTTTTTTGATGGCAACAAATATATTCTATTTATTCTTACTGGACACACAAGGGAGGCCAAAATATATGCTATGGTGAGAGACTTGTGTGATGCCAAGACGTTGGGATAATTGAGATGCGAACACCTTTGAAATAGATTTACCAAAACATACAGCCAAGTTTTGGTAATTAATCCGTTGACTAGACGCAACCTTATAAGACTGCAGAATCTCCAATACAGAATTGCAATCGTTCAAAGAAGCTCTAGTAATAATTAGGCTATCATCAACAAAGAATAAGTGGGATATAGTTGGGCTTGATCTCTAAATTTTTAACCCATGTAGTGTCCCCCGATGCTCAGCAGAATTGAGGAGGGTAGAGAGGCCTTCAACACAAATGAGAAATAAGTATAGGGATAGAGGATCACCTTGGCAGAGACCTCGAGAAGAAGAGATATGACCATGTGCCACACTATTAATAATGATGGAGTAGGATACCGAAGAGATACATCGATAGATCATTTGGCACTAGCTATTAGGAAAGCCCAATCTCCGCATTATAGCTATAAAAAAAGGCCACTCCATACGGTCATAGGCCTTAGACATATCCAGTTTCAAGGCCAAGTAATTTTCGCCAGAAATTCTGTTCCTCTTAATAGCATAGAGACATTTGAAGCCGATTATTGCATTATCAGTGATTAGATGACCCGAGATGAAAGCGCTTTGAGAATCAGAGACCACCTCATTCATAACATGTCACAATTTGTTGGCAATTATTTTTACAATGATCTTATACAAGACATTACAAAGGCTAATAGGACAAAAATCTGAGCATAGCTTAAGTTCAATGACTTTAGGGACTAAGGTGGTGAGGGTTTTGTTAGCCTTTCCAATATCATCACCATTATTAAGGAAGCCCAAGCACACGTTGCAGATATATGTACCAACAATATTCCAAAAATTTTGGTAAAATAAGGCAGACATACCATTTTTCCCTAGAGCTTTTGTAGGGCACATCTGATGAATGGCAATATTGATTTCCTCAGCTTGGAAATAGGTCTCCAACCACTGGTAGTGTTATTCTGAGATATGCCATGCCACACAAGAGACAATTGAGTCAATTGCTGATTCAGAAGGTCTGGATGAAGTAAAAATGTCAGAGAACTACTCGTCAAAGGATTGTACAATCTAGGCGGGGTCTGTAAGCCAAGTTCTGTCGCTGCCCAAGATCGTTGAGATATAATTATGCCTTTTACGGCCAAAGTCTTTGAGGTGGAAGAACCATGAATTCCTATCACCTGCCTGGAGCCATAAAGCCCTCGAATGTGCCTCTAGTATATTTCTTCTTTGTATAGCAGAGAATCTAAAGAACTTTGGACCGTTACAATGTTTCGCTAGGCATTTGCATCTATCTGCTGGTTTAAGAACCTTAAGTACTGTTTTTTCTTCTTTATCTCAGAGGTCAATCTTTAAAAGTGTTCCAAGTTCCAGATTTTGAGCTTATTCCCAATACGTTGCAAGGTTTTGCAAACTCCGTCTAGAGAATCAATATTATAGAGCCAACCTTCTGAGATAATCTTTCTACACTCATCTTTATCAGCCCAGGCTTCCTCAAAATTGAACCTGCCACCGCGTACCTGGGATGAGGCACTACCCTCAATTGTTCTATGGTCACCACTAGCAAGCAGTATGGGGCAGTGATCAGAGCCCTAGAAATCTAAATGTTGTACAACGGCATCAGGAAAAAGGTTATTCCATGAGAAAGAGCAAAATATACGGTTAAGTCTTTATGTTGGAGTTATGCCCATTATACCAGGTGAAAGGAGGGCCATTGAAATAGATCCCCGTTAAGTTGCAATCGTCAATAGCATTTCTGAAATTCTGCTTAAGGTATGAGGGGTGGGGTAGTCCGCCATCTTTTTTAGAATTAGAGAGAATTTCATTAAAATCCCCACCGCACACCCAAGGAAGAGAAGAGAGGGAACATAGATGCCGTATTAGTGTCCATAAGTGAATACGCTGGGGTGTATCAAGATTGCCATAGAAACCAGTAAATCTCCACTTCTTCCATTGTTCCGTGACCATAACATCTATATGAGAGCGAGAGTAAGATAGAAGGGAAATGTTTATCTCATCCATCTATAGTAACGCTAAGCTACCACTACGTCCATTTCTCTCTACCACAAGTTTTCCTACACAACTAAGCCTCACTCGAATTTTCTCTAATCTTTGTTTGAGAGTGTGTGTTTCTATTAGAAATATCACCTGGGGCAGTGTTCCCATCTTGTTCCTCTACTATCTTCGATAATGTTTTCTCAATGTTACCCATTAAGATTGTAACGGAGGCAGTGTTTGGTTGGCTCAATGAAACTTGTGGATGGTAGTCTGTGTAGTGCAGATAGGCATAGGGGGCAGCTTCGGCAAGGACTATAGGGTGCAGCAAAGTCTGTTCAGAGCCCGATAGGGATGTCTGCTATAGGGGGTGATTCCGCATGCAATCAGCAGGTTCTTGGGCAACTGAAAATGAGTGAAGGACACTGAGCAGGTCACGAATTGGAGGATTGGATGAATTTTGCACATGGGCTGACCTGCAAGCTGTTGGGATTGCTATTGCACGTGGAGCTCCACCAACACCATGTTTCTTTGGATTATGTGGTATCCTCTCACTTGCTTTTAGAAAAGGTTTCTTCTTTCTAAGCACATGAGCATAGAGGTCATTAGAGTTGCTGTCAACTTCCTTAAGCAAGCATCCCAAAACACATGCATCCTCTACATCTTTAGCTTTGGTGCCTTGTATATGCTGAGAAACCCTCATTTGTTTATTCACAGCAGCATTTGAGTGGGGGACACGGAGCAGGTTACAAATTGATGGGTTGGTAGAAATCTGAATGTATTGGTCATTGGGGCTACTGTCGACTTCTTTAAAAAATATTCCCAAGATATATGCATCCCCCATTACTTCAAGCTCAGTGCCTTGTACATGCCGAGATATCCTCAATTGTATATTCTCATCATCACCTGTTTGCATGTTGCAATTGTCAGCCTTGTTCTTAGTTACTGCTTGTGGGTTAGCCGAAGGGCCTCGTGAGGGGAATATCTCTCATTCTGTTTGTGTAGTTTTCATGGATGAGTTTGCACTCCTACCCATATAGTGCACGTCTGGTCTAGCACACTCATCACATGTCCCTTTATGGTGGAATGCATGCGCAGCCTTGCCCATACTCGGGTTTGTTGAATCAACATTTAGAAAGGCTACAACACAGGCATCCCTCTTATTTGTCTACCACTTGGGATAGATATCATTAGTGCAAATAACATTGCGTTGAGGACAATCACATGCATCAATAAGCTTGTTCAAAGTGGGGCACTGATTTGCTGGCATCGCAGCTTTCCTCAAATTTCTTTTTGATTGAGTGTCGTTCACTGTTGTTTTTGCACTCTTCGAAGAGATGTTGCTGTCGACAGCCATTTCAGTAAGTTACTTATCTGGGTGTAAGTTGATGCTCCTAAGCCTCTCCTCCGTAGTTCGGTCATCAGTTAACGATGCTGTATTATGGAGGGCGACTTGGTTAAGCTTTGGTGTATCCATTTGTTTAGACTTTTGCCCTTTATAACTCCCAACAGCACAAATGTTATCTAAGTAGCGATGAGTTTTGGGTTTCTTTAAGATTATTGGAAGTGATTCTCGGCACTCTCGATATCCATTGTCTAAGAAGCCATAGAGTGTGCAAAATTCTGGTAATTTTTCATACTTAAAATCGAGCCAAATTAACTTTTCATTGGTTCCAAGCTTGGAAAAAATGCCCTTTCATAGAGGCTGATTGAGACCTAGTCTCACATGCACGTCTAGGAATTTTTTAATTTTGTTCCCAATTAGTTCAGTTGTCTCAACATTCATATGGATTATTAGTACGTTGTATGTTTGGATCCAGAAGAGTGCATACCAAAATTTTGGAGCCGTAGCTGAGTGTTCATCTAAAGTAGGTTTCATGGCAAGAATGAATTTATTAAAGATCCAGGGCTCCGACCTAAGGACCCTTTGTCGATCATCTTCCAACACGAACTCAAATCGAAAGATGTCGCCACCAAGCCATCGGAATCTCAGGTCTCCAGAGGGCCACCACAGACTTTGCATTATAGATTGAAAGGTATTGATAAGGCGTAATTGTATAAACTATTTTCTCTTCCTAACTTGATATTTGTTCAATTTATCTCAATAATTGGGCTATTTATGCGTATTAATGTTGTTTTATAGGTTGAAGCATTATCGGAGCAAAAATACCGGAAAACGGACGCAAATCGGAGCATTAGAGATAAAAATACGAATGGAGGCACTGTTGCTACAGTACACTGTAGCTACAGTACACTGCTACAGTGTGCTGTAGCAACAGTGCAGCGCCGGATTTCAGCGCCGCGGCGCCGATTGCAGAAACTGAGCGCCGCAGCGCCGCGGCACCGGGACCTGGACAGCAAATGCTGACAGGTTGCTGAAAATCAGGAAAGCCAAAAGCAGCCCCAAGTGCGCCCTAATTCCGTGCTTTTACTTATATATTTGCACAAAACTTACATTTTGGAAGAGGACTCCAGCTGGGACAGCAGCTGGAAACACAAAGAAACACCTAACTTCTAAGTTTGAAGAAATCAAAGAGGAGGGAAGCAAGCTTCAACAACAAAGGCATTTGACAGGGATGTCTTCTTTGCTTTGATTCTTTACTTGTTGTAAGATGTTTAGTTTACATGTATTGATGGAATTAGCTTCAAGATTGTGTAGTTTAATGATGAGCTAATTTCGTTCATCTAGGATTACATCCTTGAACTCATTATGTGATTGATTTTAGTTCTCTCTTTTATGGTATTAATTCAGCTTTTGATATATTCATTGTGCTTGTGCTTAATGCTATTTGATTACTTGGCCAGTGGTTAAATTGATCTAGAAATGCTTAAATAAACTTGACAAAGGCATTTAGGTATTTAGTCTTAAGCATATTGATGCATGATCATAGTGTAGTACACTTGAGTTTCATATGAGATAGACATATACTCATAAGGCATGTATGGCTCATAAAACTTGTGCTTAATGAATTTTGTTCAATTTATTTATCATAGACATATAGATATTTGATTGGATGGAATAGATTCACTTGACCTGCAAAAGAGGCTTGTGATGTGTTAAGTGTTTTGGTCAATATATCAAGTTGAGAACTAATAAACATCAAAGAGATTCTGCTGAATTTATTTGCATAATGGGGGATAGTTTGTAATCCTAGGATTTCTCATATTGAATTTAACTTGTTGGTAATTTAGTTTATCACTTAGCATAATTAAGTTGTTCTTTTACTTGAGTAGTTTAATATCATACATTAAATCATTTTCTGGATAATAGTAGAAAGACACCATTTCGGTACTTAAACTAGAAAAGATAAATCATTCTCTGTGGGATCGACACTCTACTTATCATATATTACTTGTTGCGACAACGTGCACTTGCGCTAATTTGTGTTATAGAAAACACACAACAGGTATCTTGTTGATAGTTTCTTCTGATGAGGATTTTAACAAAGAGGCCAAATTTTACTGTCAAACAATGTCTTTGAATCACCGCCTCCAAAATCCTTAGAACCTCCTCATTATGTGAGTTGTCAAATTGAGAATAAATTCTATAAAACTTCAATGACTTTTATGTCAATGGGGGAAATGTAGAGTTTATTAGGCGAATGAGCGTCAGATCTCTAGGCGTGCTAGAGATAAAAAACTTAGTGATAAGCATGTAATTAGGCAGTTTGAAAATGAAAGATTGCAAACAACTACTGAGACCATAACTAATATGCATGTCGTATTTTCATTGGTCGACACCTGTATAATAAAGACACTAGAATTTACATATGAACCTGACACTTAAATTTGCATTAATTGTAAGGACAACTCTATATATATTCCCAACCATTTTATTAGGCGATATCTTAATGTACAGCAGTGTTAAATTTATAAAACTAGGATATAAATTTTATATTTTAATAAATTATAATAATTGATTATCATGTATTAATAATTATAAGATTTTTTAATTTTAATTAATTATATAATTATATAATTTAAATCAATAATATATACATCAAATACCACATTAATCGAGCTATAAAATTAGGCTACATCAATTATATAGTGTCAGATTAATGAAATGCTGCCAATTTTATTAGGTGATATTTTAATGTACAACAACCTTAATTTGACTTATAAAATTGGGATATAATTGTTGTATTTCAATAAATTGTCACCAATAATTGATTGGCACGTATCATACAATTATAAGACTTCTCAATTCTAATTAATACAATAGAATATAATTTCATTTAAAAATATACACATAAAATATATATAAAATTTGTATCCCAACTATATAAATATATTTTTTTAAAAGCAAACTCTACAACGTGAGAAATTATTATTAAAAATAGAAATGGACAAAAGAAATACCATCAAGGGGATGTAATATGCCTGCCCTTTAAAATAACTTATGGAAAGTAACAAAGTAACAATCTTGAATGACGAAAGAAATCGACACAAAAAGAACATGGTTATTGAAACCTATAACTAAGTAAACCATTCGCATCTATAAAAAGAAGAGGTAGAATTGACGACAAAGGCCGCAACCACGGCGTGAAATCATCATATTGAATACCAATATTTATTAATCTGTTAACAATTGTATTATTTTTATTAAAGATATAGAAAATCAATATATTAATCTCCTACCATATATATTCTATAATTAATAGATTATATGTGATTTCCTTTTATGTATTTATATTTCTTTATTTATGTTAACCTAAAGCCTATATAAATGCTATCTCTGTAGCATTGTAATACACAGAATTACAGTAACAATGTAGTCTTTAAAGATTTTCAGTTTCTCTTTATTATTTTTGTTGTCTTTTTCTTTTATTTTTTATCTTTTCTCACATGGTATCAGAGTTTAAGGTTCTATTATTTCACTGTCTTGTTGTTCAGCGTAATTTGTCAGAATTTTTTCGGAAACTCTTAGGAAGCTCACCGGAGTTTCACCGAAACGCCACCGGAAGTTCGCCGAATTTCACCGTAATCAATACCGTCCTATCCAAAAAGTTCAGACGTTATCGGCCAGTTGAATCCCACCGTAATCAAGCTTCTTCGTCTCTGCACGCTTCTTCACTTCAAGAGAAGTGACCAATGTCCAAAACTAGGTACACCTTCAACAGCATTGAACACTAGGAAACCCTGTAGTCGAGTGTAGTTATCAGCAAATGTTGAAGCGAAAGCACACAAACAAGTAATATAACCCAAACAATATATGCAGAACAAGTAATTAAGGAACTTAAAAAGAGAAAGGTAAAAGAAGAACACAAAATTTTATATGGTTCGGTAACTTGCCTACGTCTACAGAAGATCAAAATCACTTCACTCTTATTATTGAATTATAAGGCACTCGCAAAGTACGCCTTTTATAAGAAAGACTCACAAAGAACACTCTCTCTTGTAATCTAGGGATTTTCTCTCACAAAGTATGTTTAATCACAAAGATTTCTCAAACTATTACTACGATATATTTACAAGCCAATAGAGAGTTTTTATATAGGTTTTAGGACGTCCTAAGTTTACCCTAAACGTATGAGAGTGGTATTAGAGAGTCCTAAATAAGTGAGAGACGAAACAATTCGAAACAAAATAAAAAACCTTTATCACGCTCAACGTCGCCACTACTAAAGTCAACAATGACAATTTAGTTATTACAATATCCTTATCAACCTCTTTCAAATTAAAAAAATAACTTCTTGTAAACTCTTAACTTGTCTTGAATTGTAAAACTTTTATCTTTGTCTCATATATGACTAAATTGATGAGGCCCACTTGATATACATGCTCACCTATTTTATTAGGTGAAAAAGGTGATATCTTACGATAGAATAGTACTTGACTTGAAAAGTTTAGATATTATAATAAATTTTTTATTAAACTGGATCAAAGTTTATTTTAAAATATTTGTATCAACATCAATATTAACCTGATTTACAAAACATTTTCTATATAAATCTAATATGTATCCTTTTTATAACACCGTTCCCATCTCTCTAACAAAATAATCTTGTTAATAGAAGTCTCCTCCTTGGCTTCTCTTCATACGTTTTCTATTTTCTAACCATTATGGAATCGTTCGGAGTTCTCCAATTTATGAAAGACAAGACCCTTTTAGTCACCGGTGCCACTGGCTATCTAGCAAAGGGTATTTGGATCTCTCAACCCGTCTCATCCTCTCGAGATTAATGGTTTGTTGCTGACGTTTACATTTGTTATGGCAGTTTTTGTGGAAAAGATAGTAAGGGTTCAACCAAACGTTAAGAAGCTCTATCTTCTTATAAGAGCAGAAGATGAAAAGTCTGTGATACAGCGCATGCTTAATTAGGTATTTATATAACAATTACTTTTATTTAACACCCAAAAAAAGTTATAGTGTTTGTTATTTGCAGTCTCACGATCATCAGTACTAGTTGCATCAAAACTATATCAAGAAAAAGTTTTCAATGGGTAGCCCTTGATGAGTCCATTATTATATCCCTTATATTATTTCTCGGTCCTTTTAAATTATTGAAAACTTCATGACTCAATGGCTATATTATATTCTAGAATAATGATTAACTATTCTACTGATAGGTTGTGAGGAAGGACTTGTTTAAGGTTCTAAGAGATGCATGGGGTGATAATCTAGAGTCTTTTATATTGGAAAAGGTAACTGCAGTACCTGGCGATGTTTCTTCTGAAGACTTGGGAATCAGGGATTCTAATTTACAGCAAGAAATGTGGAGAGAAATAGACTTCGTAGTACATTCTGCTGCAACAACAAACTTTGACGAGGGGTATCTAGGACTGCTTAAATTGTATTTCTTTCCTTCTCTTTATTAATCTAATTTTCATTTTTTTTAATTAAAATTGTTTCTTTGTTTTGTAATTTGTAGCTATGATGTTGCCTTGGAAACTAATACAATGGGAGTGGTAAGAATATTGATTAAAAATTATCGGAATATGATTTGGAAATCAAGCCAAGTGTGTAGGGTGCGCACGGATCGAAGATAGACGCGAAAGGAGGCAAAAAACGAAGAAGGGCGCACCGGGCGCTAGCGCCTCGGCGACCAGGCATGGGTGCCACGGCGCCAGGAGGCCAGCGTCGCAGCGCTCAGCAGAAGAGCGCCAGCGCCACAGCGACGAAAGCCCAGCGCCGCAGCGCTGAAGATGGGAACAGTATCCCAAAATAAGGAAACTTCCTTATTTCGTCTCCCACTTACTCCAGGACTCCCTAATACGACTCTCACACGTATAGGGTAAACCTAAGACATCCCAAGGCCTATATAAAGGCTATCAATTGGCTTGTAAACACAACTTTGAGATCAACTAAAAATTATGGTAATCTTTGTGATCAACAAGAGATCTTTGTGGTTCTTTGTGAGAGACAATCCTTAGAGTGCAAGAGAGAGTGTTCTTTGTGATCTTTCTTGTAATAGGCATACTTTGTATTTGCCTTGTGATTCATAATAAGAGAAGAGTATGATCTTAATTCGCCGTGAACGTAGACAAGTTGCCGAACTACGTAATTCTTTGTGTGTTCTTCTTCTACTCTTTTCTCTCTTTATTTCTTAATAACTTGTTCTGCATTATTATATTACTTAGGTAAATTTTTTACTTATTTATGTACTTCCGCTTCAACAGGAGCTTTTCATGTTTTGAATTTTGAAAAGAATTGTGTTAAAATACAGTTGCTTCTCTATGTGTCAACTGGTAAATATGTTATGTTATGTATCCTAACATGACAACTGTGAAACTCTTCAAAATTATTTTACTTTAGGTTTCTTTATTTCACCAACCTAGATTTCATTTTTCTTTACTTTTCACTTTTTGTTTGCTTAGACAAGCCTGATAGAATTTTGCTCATTTCCTTATTATTTTTTCTGCTTTTATAGCTTATTTGTGCGGTGAAAAGTCCGGACTCATACTAGAAAATTTGTTTCAAATTGGCGAGACACTTACAGGGTTACACCAATTGAAATTGGATATTACTGAAGAAAACAAAATGGTAGAGAAAAAATTAAATCAACTTCGAGCGACAAATGCTGACAAAGGGACAGTTACATCAAGCATGAAGGATTTTGGTATCAAAAGGTTTTGAAATTTTAAATGAACTCCTGTTTTACTTTTTTCTATAATTAAAATTTATTTAATAAAGATGTTGCCTCACAATAATAATAATAATGATGATGACGATGGCTTGGTCAAATGGTCAAGTGTGTACCTCCTCAATCATGAAATTGGGGCTTGAGTCTTAACGGATGTTGAGATGGTGTAATAATTTTTTTCCTTTCTAAATGGTATGTTCTTCCCTCTTTTATAATGTCTGTGTTATCATTTTATACAGTTTGCTTTTGACATTATTCTTTCCTCCTTTGTGGGGCATGCGTTCTCTTTTTATAGGATTTACTTCTCCAATATAGAGTATGTGTTCGTCCCTTTGATATAAGAGGTCTGCTTTTTACATTGTTCTACCTGTTGGTGTTGGTAATCTAATGGGTACATGCATGTGATAGTGTTCATTAAATATTCTGTGATGTTAAACATACATATACACTGTGGAATAGAAAATTAATTTCTTATTCAACAAACACATACTGAATGTAAGTCTTGTTACACTAATAAGTTTCAAAAACTCACCTTTAAAGCCTTTTACTGAAGAATACAATTTTGGGTTTCAAAGTCTCACTTTGAAGTGTTCTCTTGAACAAATCTAGTCCTTAACAAGGGTGGGATTAAGAAGTTAGAATGGTAAGCCTTTATTTTGCAAGCAACTCTTGCTTTGGTCTCTCAATTTTTGGGTGAGAAAATGGGACTTAGAAGAAAAGAGCAACACTTGCTAATTCTTATCCTTCAAAGCGGTCAATTCTTTCTTTTGTATAAGATGATTAAAAACAAACTCTTTTGTCCACCTTTGGCACATATGGTCTAACCCTTTTATATGAAGGATAAAAGTCAAAAATTATTTTTGTCTTATTTCCTTTAATATGGATGAACGCTTTTCCAAGCCTTAAATAAAATGTCTTAAGCGTTTTATTATATTAAGCTATCAAAAGTACACATGCCATCACCTTAAACAATGTGTTCATTTCCATAAACAAAGCTTATCTAATAAGTATCATTAAAATAACTAACACCATTGTAAAAGAGACAAGTTTCCAGGAACTTATTCAAAATATATCCAATTAGCTTTAATGAAATAACTAAGTCCATGACTAGTGTCCAACACTTGTCAAAAATTTACACCAATGCTTGACCATTAAGCGTTCTTAAAATAATCAAGTACATGCTAGTGTCCAACACTTGTTCAAGTACTATACCAAAGCTTATCCTTTAAGGCTTAGTGATGTGTTAAATTCTAAAAATTAAAATTTGACAGATGTCCAATTTGAGAGGTCCCAAAATCAGGCTCATCCATAATTTTCTTAGATCGAACTCTTTAACTTAGTCCATTACCCCAATACTCAATGAGTACACTTTATATTGTGAGACTCTCTATGTTTACACTCGATTTTTCTTATGGAACTCTTTCATAACTTCGTAAACAATGCCCCACATATACATTACAAATATTATAAATCGGCGCGTTGAACTATACAAGATGAGATTTAAACATATATATATAGTCCCTCCGTCACCAATATCCTAGAAAAGCAAAGACATAGATCATCAGCGTAGAATCTTTATATGTTCAACTATGAACTTATATCTAGATTTGTATTTCTATAAATAATATCCACAAACATCTTTACGATATTGTTTAACCTTACGAAAAATTCTTTTTTAGAATTTATGCTTGTAGTCACAAGACTTTCTGAAATACAATCTCGGAGCATCAGGATATACAACCCACCTATATGAGTTGATGAATCCCATATCTATGCTTATCGAACTGCATGAGTATTGGACCATACCCAATGACACCTAAAAATCTGATTATGAATGATCTCTAAAATACGTAGAATCAATGTATGGCTGATTACTCATAAGCCCACTATGGCGTATAGGTTAAATGACAATGAATACTACTCAACTTGAGAAGTTCCTCCATTTATGACTTTTATGGGATGTTTATTAGAGGTTCTCGTGAATCTGTTCAGTACCTAGTGCTTACTGAATACCTGTATGCCTATACAAGTTTCCACTAAACTCATGGTTTGCTAAAACTAACCGTTTGGACAATCCAGATATAGACATAGACTGATCCGAAGGGAATACCAACTGACCCGTGTTGGCAACCATAGATTAGGAATGATGTGTTCAAGAACATATTGCATAATGATACTTTTTAGCACAATTTGCAACTCTTGTAACTATACTATTACTAATATATTCCTTAGACTTGTTCCCTATTCAAATAAGGTTCTAACTCTTAGAATGCTAACTATTGACGCTAACATAAACTTCTTTAGATCAGATCTAAACTCTTTGGATCTACAATGTCTTAAAAATAACAAGCTTAATACCATATAATAAATTAGCGATTTATTGAAATGTTCATTGTATAAATATTAAAACATAAATATTCATATAAAATTAGAATGGTACATATTCATCACCTCTAACACTTCCCTTTTTTGTGTTGTCTCTGTTATCTTTTTATAGGATTTACTTCTCCTGTGTGAGGTATGTCTTCTTCCCTTCGTTATAGGGTATGTGTTTAGACATGCATTAATGTAGAAAAATAGTGACTTCCCCTTTGTAGGGTATACGTTCTTCTCTCCTTTATAAGGTATATATTCAAGCTATCCCAATAATCCTTTAGTTGATATATTAGTGGTAATATAATGTAATACCAGTATTTCAAAAAAAAATATATATAATAATAATAAAGACGAGTAATATTGTACTTATATAATTAAAACCTAAATTTTATATGAAATCAATTAAGATATAAAATTTTAACTCAAACATGAAATTGTAGTATTATTGTTCTCATAACAATAATAAAATCTCGTCCTTAATTATAATTCAGTGATACAGTTTTTATTGTCTATTCTCATAATATTTTTTTATCAAATTCACATTTTTAATTAATTAAATTTGGTTTATTATTCTATTACTAGGGCCAGGTTGTACGGATGGCCAAACACATATGTTTTACAAAGGCGATGGGGGAAATGCTCTTAGGCTACTATAAAGATAATATGCCCATTGTGATCATACGCCCAACCATGATAACCAGTACCTTTAAAGAGCCATTTCCGGGTTGGGTTGAAGGATTGAGGTAATCCCATTATAATGAAATTGCTAATCATCTTCATAATTATCCACTAAGATGTTTATTGTAATGAATCATATATGCTAAACTTATTTCGGCCCTTATACAGAACAATTGACGCTCCAATTGTTGGCTATGGTAAAGGGAAATTGAAATGCTTGTTTGCCAATCCTCATGCGATCTATGATTTGGTGAGCTCTCTTTCATTTGTTCATATATCTATTTTTTCACTTGCAAATAGTAAATTAATTTATAAAAATCATGCAGATACCAGCGGACATAGTGGTGAATTCGATGGTCATGGCCATGATGGCCAATGCCAATAACCGATCTTCTCAGATGATTTATCATGTTGGCTCATCTTTGAGAAATCCTATAAAATTCTTAAACATCCACGAGTTTGGCTATCTTTATTTCACTAAAACGCCGTATATTAATAACGAAGGAAAGCCAGTTAAAGTTGGCAAGATTACAATATTGGACTCATCGGCTAAATTTCAAAGTTATATGGCCATTAGATATGTGTTACCACTCAAGGTTTTGCCCTTGGTTTAATTATAATATTACTTTTGTTTGTTAGAGCATGTGCTTATGTGTTATATTATTACCTATTGTACGTACAAGCATATATCATTGTTTATTTTCCTTTTCCTTATTCGATAGGGACTAAAATTATTGAATTCAATTCTTTGCAGGCATTTTGTCAATGTTCTTAATGATTCCAACCGGAAAATCAAGTTCGTGATGCGATTGGTAGAACTTTACAAGCCCTACATGTTCTTTAAGGGCATGTACGTATGAAATATTACTTCCCTTCTAAAATTTGAAAGATGAACATTAATTATTATAATTAAGAAATTATCAGTTTTTCCCTATTTTTATTTTAATTTGCCCATTGGGTCTATGATTCTTTTAGAATACGTAATTATGTCATTTTAAAGATGTAAATGGTGGTTTTTCAAAGATAAAAAATGATATAATGAGAGACATTTTTTCTTTTTATTGTTATTCTTAATGTTATTACTGTTGTTATTATAATCCTCATCATCATTATCTTTAATTTGCTTTTTATGTATTCACAGTTTTGATGATACAAACACGGAGAAGTTGCGAATGACAATAAGAGATAGTGGCGTGAAGGTGGAAGCATTTAATTTCGATCCAAAGAGCATTAACTGGGAAGATTATATAATGAATACTCGTATTCCTGGCCTCATGAGATATGTAGTCAAATGATGATAAAAAGTAATTAAGAAAAGAAAAATTAACATTTTAGTTCATGAGGTTTTTTATTGAATTATCCAGTAGGTTTCTAAAGTTTTTGAAATATTTAAGTGTATCCTTTTTTATAAATTGACTACTAAACAAACAGTATAAGAAATGTTTGGACGGGTATAAAATAGATAAATCAGCTTACCCACCAGTAATTGATACCTCTCTTTATTGGTTGGTACTTGATTGGGATATTCTCCAAGTTTCAAATTCTGAACCATTGAAGTCTCTGCTGGCTTCCAATCAACCATCCTTACTTCGGTCAGTAGATATAGTACATACTTTCTTTGTGAAAGAAAGATGCCTAGTTTTTATCTAGCCACTTCAATTCCTAAGAAGTACTTAAGTTCACCCAAACTCTTCATCTCAAAGCTGGTAGCCAATTGTTTCTGTAGCAAAGCGATTCTTCAATATCATCTCTTGTTATGATCATGTCATTCACATAAATAATCAAAGCAATTGCCTTCCTTTATTATTGTTTTAAAAAGAGAGTATAATTTGAGTGCTTATTAAAAACCATACTTTCTCATAGCTATGATGAAACGACCAAACCATGCATATGACAACTGTTTCAGTCCATATAAAGCCCGTTGTAACTTTTACACAATTCCAATGGTGGATGAAATATAACCGGGTGGGATATTCATATATACTTCCTCCTTAAGATCTCCATGGAGAAAGAATTTTTTGCATAAAATTGATATAGTGGCTAATCTAAATTTGCTGATAAGGATAACAAAACTTTAACAGTGTTAAATTTTGCAATTGGAGAAAATGGCTCGTGATTGTTTACTCCATATTTTTATGTGTAACCTTTGGCTACCAATCTCGTCTTATACCATTCAATGGATCCATCTGCCTTATGCTTAATGGAAAACTCCCATTTGCGTCCAACTGTTTTCTTCCCTTTTTGCAGCAGAACATGATTCCAAATTTTGTTCTTTTATAAGGCTTCCATTTCCTCCTGAATTGCTTGGGATCGTTTTGGATCTACTAAGGCTTCATGAACTCTATAAGGAATTTGACAAGAGGATAACTTGTGTGCAAAGGCTTTAAGAGGCTTAAACAGACCCTGTGTGGTTACATGATTAGAGATCGGGTACTTTGATCGCTTTTCTTCATTATCTGGTGAATAATGAGCTCAAGGCTTACCTTTATTAAAGGTAAGTGATAACTAGCAAGAGTATCTAATAACATTATTATCTGTCCGTATCATTATTATAGCCGATGGTGGAGTCTATTCTCCCTTTTCTCCATTGAATGAGCATGACAATTCGCAAACTGCCTTTGGTGAATAAAGGTAAATGGCTACTCACTTGTCGGAGATGACGGGATTGACTTGTTGGTATTAATATGAAGATTTCGCTGTGAACAATACTTTAAGAGATAATAATGTTATTAGATATAAAATTTTTATATTAATTGACGTGATATTTAATATATTTATTATTAATTAATATTGTATAATTATTATATTAATAAAAAATAAAAAAAATTAATAATTATTTAATAAATTATAATCATTAATTGATAATACATCAGTTAGGATATAAATTTTATAAATATAATATTATCATTTAAGAAAAAAATATTTTTATAATTATCAGAATATGTTGTAATTAAAGCATATTTTTAAATGAACTGAATGAAATGTAGTGTTTTCATAAGATACAAACACAAAGAACGTGAAAGGTGTGTGATAAAAGACGAGGGCAGTTGAAAATTAAAGAGAAACTGAAATTTTTTAAAGACTATATTTTTATTATATTGCTTTATATTTTAACTGTTATATAATAAGTCTTAATTTTTTTAAGGTAAATTTCATAATGTGAGAAATTTATTAATAAAAGAAGAAAGAAAGAGTTACAAAAAAGAGAATGTTAAAAGCATCGTACCTTTAGCAAAAATATACGAAATGTATAAAAAAAAATACAATAGAAAAATGAGGGTAAAACCTTATATATAAATGACATACTAATAAAACCTATAATATGACATTTCATTTGCATATTTAAAGAGCATTGAAGTAATATCTAAAGGAGGCCACAACTATTATGTAAAATTATCAAATTGTAGTTTAAAATTCGTCAATTTATCTGTCACTACATTATTCACTCTAAATATATGATTATATCTAAATTACAAGTGATTAATATGATCCTTACAATGTAATCACATATTGTGAAGTTTTCATGGAGAATATCATGTAGGCTTAAAATGAAAATGAAAAATTAAAATAAAGTTAAACTCCAAAATTTTCTTATACCATTCACGAGCAATAGCAATCTCCAAAACTAAGATGACTTCTATTATTTTTGCATAGTAGGCCGTCTCAATTTTTAAGGAAAAAAAAACGTTGTTAAAAAAGAACTCACCTCATCCCAAAAGACTCCTCCACAAGTAATCATACCTAGGATACCTTTAAAAAATTCATTTGTGTTGATCTTAATTAACCATTGAAGAGGAAAATTTCAAAAAAGAATAGTAATTTTTTAGGCACATCTCAAATTAATGGCAATACCCAAATGGTCTAATATAGGAATATTATCACGCTACTACAAAAATGGCCTTTACTGACGCTAAGTTAGCATTAGTGAAGGGTTTCACTGACACCATTTCATAATATCAGTATTGCTCGAGTCAAAAATTTATTAATGCTATATATGGTATCAATGAATTATTGATATCATGGTATCAGAAAATTGCTGACACCATGGTATCAATGATTCTCTGATACTACGGTATCAATAAATTATCGACACCATTGTATCAATGAATCTCTAATACCGTAGTATTAGTAAATTGCTGATACCATGGTATTAAAGATCACTGACCCTTTAGTATCAAAGGTTTGTATTTAATTTAAATATTTTTTGTAATAATTTCAAATTTAAATTATTGGACTAGAATTTGAATTTATTTATAAACTACAATTCCATACATAAATATCACATTTAAATAAAAATTAAATTATTTATTTATTTATAAATAAGACTACAAACATCCAAACTAAGTTTCATAAACTATATAAAGTATCTCAGATTAAATCTTAAAAGATTAAGATAGTTCTATAAGGGAAAATAAGGAAATGACATATGTACATCATGGAGTATGTTATCCGGCCAAAGCCACAAAATAACAAAGCACCGTTGGTGGAAAAAACTTTATCTAGCCAATCCCATAAACATTATCAAGCAATATAATAAGCATTTCACAATTTTTTTTAAACATAGTATTGCAAGTAAGTTGATCCCCAACACTTTAGAAATAACCAGCATTACCACATTTTTATCATCAACAATGACCGAACCAAATTTCCAGCCTATACTGGGTACAACATAATCTACTCTGAAAGTAACCTCCTGCATATGACATTCAAGTAAAAAAAAAAAAGCTATTGCAAAGTATCTTTACCGCAAAAGCCAAAGCCACAAAATAACAAAGCACCTTTCATGCTAGAAGTTTAAAAAGAACTATCAACCATAAAATAAAAAGTTTCGCACTACAATTAAGCTTCTATCAAGTATTTCAACTCCTTAGAAATTATTTCAAATGTGGCAATTCTTCTTTAAGTCTCCCATTTAGTATCACTAAATCAAAACATCTCATGGTTGCTACTACTTGTGCTGGCAGCTGCTACTGTCTCTGCAAATATTAAACAACAAATGTCAGCAATTACAGAAGTATGTACAAGTAGAGGGCAGTTAAAAACTAAAAACTCTAGGTTTAATTTAAAATGAATCCAACGCACATGATAATGTTTTTGAAGATCTTCAATGTTCATATGAAGCATGTCTTCTCTAAAAGTTGCCTGCAAAATCATAACCAACAATATATTAACTGAAAACATCATTTTGTAAATTACCAAATTCAAGCCTATAATGTTGGTAAACAGAGCAAAAACCTACTGCTCCTATTTACTTAAAGTTTGCCTTAGTTCTTCAAGTGCTTGAACAGTTGAACATGCATAATTTCACGTTCCTCAACCTCTCTTAGATGATTCTCTAGTTCAGTTATTGCTTCAATGTTGGCACAATCCAAAATTTGATGTCATATTTATTAAACAAAAAAACATACATGCAGCTCCATATCTTTTTATGAAGGCCAAGTTCTATCATTTCGCGTATGAAACTTTTCAAAACATTCTATTGGACTGAGTTCAATCCTCATTTCGCCAAATCTAAAAACAGTAAAAAAAAAGGTTTCGAGAAACTAAATTATAGTTGCTAATAAATAATATAAACGTAAAAAAATAAAATAAATATTTAATATCCAGTCAAATTTATAAATAATGTGTATTTAATTGAGATAATGAATTGTTTATGTTGAAGCGGAAGCATACAAACAAGCTAAACAATTCACCCAAGTAATATAATAATGCAGAACAAGTTATTAAGAAATAAAAGAGAGAAAGGATAGAAGAAGAACACACAAAGAATTACGTGGTTCGGCAACTTGCCTACGTCCACGGCGGATCAAGATCACACTCTTCTCTTATTATGAATCACAAGGCAACCACAAAGTATGCCTATTACAAGAAAGATCACAAAGAAAACTCTCTCTTACTCTCTAGGGATTTTCTCTCACAAAGAACCACTAAGAATAATCACTAAGATTATTGTTGATCACCAAGATCTCTCTAAAATCACAAAGATCTCACTAACTTGATCACAAAGATTGTCAAGATCACAAAGATGTGTTTACAAGCCAATTGATAGCCTTTATATAGGCCTTGGGACGTCCTAGGTATTCCCTATACGTGTGGGAGTCGTATTAAGGAGTCCTAGAGCAAGTGGGAGACGAAATTAGAAAGTTTTCTAATTTCGGGATACTGTTCCCGCATCCAGCGCTGCAGCGCTGGGATCTCGTCGCTCTAGCACTGGCGCGCTTCTGCTGAGCGCTGCGACACTGGCTTTCTGGCGCTGCGGCGCTGAGTGTTCTGTTCTGGCGCAGCGGCGCCCACTCCTGGTCGCCGCGGCGCTGGTCGCATGGTGCGCCTTCTCGTTTTTCACCTCCTTTCGCATCCGTCTTCGATCCGTGTGCATCCTACACACTTGACTTGATCCCCAAATCATATTCCAATAATTTTTAATCAATATTCTCACAATTTACCTTGTTATATGAAAATTATTGTTACTTTATCAAATTCTTTCTCTTTTTTGCCATTGAAACTGAACCGGTGTATGTGCCACAAGATTTTCTACGATTCAATTTAGATGCTAGTATATGGAAAAAAAAAAAGGATCATCCTTTATAGAAAAATTTATAACAACTACGAAAGAATGATTGTGATATATTCTACGTATCATATCATCAAACAAATAATAATTGATCCAGAAATTATATCTATTCATACCTTGCTGTTGTTGCTAAGACATTAGGTTCTCCTGGATTAATCAAATAGATATAACTGTGTGTGTTCCCCACTGAAAGCTATTGACAGGCTGTAACCTGATTACAGGAGGTAGATTGTCATAAAATGTTTTAATTTTTACATGGCAAAATAACTAATAAAAATAAGCTGAGATAAAAACCTATTGTGGAAAATAAATCACGATCCCACACTTGTGATCAACGGCCCTGGAGAAGTGGAATAGGGCTCAGAGAGAAAGGTAATAAAACACTTAAGAAAATCCTTCCCAAGTATACGGAAGTATTAGAAAAATCAGTTCATATTCTTACCAGAATTTGTTTCTAACGTGCAATCAATTCCACTTGATACAAGAACACATCCATCTGTTGATACTGTCAAACCCCGTAAGGCACTTTGGTGACCAGGATATTGACACACTATTATCATGTTCATCAATCCAAGACATTAGAAGACAAATGTCAATCACATATGAACAGAGGACATTCAACAGTATAACCAAAATGCTACAAGAGATATGATTAAAAAAGGATTGGGTTTATTGATAACACTTTCACACATGTACGCCTTTCTCTTCTTAAATTTCTAGCTTGAAATGTTAAATTCAGTCTCATTCAAAAATAGAAGATAAACATATAGAAGGTATGTAGGCTTTCCTTCCACAAATATGTACAGAATGTTTTTTCACTTACAAATGTCATTTACATGAAATGGAAGAAAATTACTGCTCTATCAATTAATTAAAGAGCAGGTCCTAGAATCTATGAAGTTCAAATACCCAAATATACAGAAGGATAAGATTTTCCTGGTAGCCATATCCCAAAGACAAATATCTGCTAGTCCACATAACACCAAGAAAATAAAAGCCAAAAAGAAAAAAAGGGTAGGAATTAGAAACTTTAATCTGAATAGGATCACATTCCAAAAGTAAGCTGAACTTTTGTATAATCAATCACAAAAAGAACTTGGGCAAAAAGTAAACCACAAAAACATCCATTATCTAACTCAATGGCAACTAATGAATCAATTAAACTAAATGTTCATCTTCCTCTTTTTTTACGACCTTCATGACTATTAACATAAATTATAATCACAAAATATATATGAGACTCTAAAACATATAAGAATTGCAGAATTAGTAATTTATTTCAAAGATGACCCCACTATTAACAAACATAAGAGAATAAGCAAAAATTTACCTCTATCCACAAAACCAGAAAATATTCCTTTCAAATAACTGGGAATTTTGGCCATACACAATACCCTATCTCTATGACCATCAATTGCTCCAATAAACAGCCTCGCAAAAATCTAAAACAAAATACCCAAATCAATAATTATTAAATTTTAGGGCAAAGACCCATTTGATTATTTTAAATTTTCAACTGAAAAACAAGGAATTTAATGAAATATTTGGATTCTTACCTTCTCCAATTTGCCAGTTGTAAGAGCCATCACATACTCAACGGCCTTATCATGCGGTTGAAGATTTGGGTTGGAATTATGAAACCTCTTATTAATTTTTGAATTTTGAATAAAAAATTAATGATTAGCGAATTCTGAGCTCACCTAGAGATCCTTGCTTCGTTTTTTAGTGAAGTCGTCTTAGAACAAGATATTACTTTTTCGTTATTTCAGAATTAAATGTGAAAAATATGACTACTATTAAATATATAAATGAGTGTGCTTGTAGTTTATAATTAGAGAGCATACAGTGAGTGTTGTGAGAGAGAGTAAAACCCTAGAGATTTTCTTGTCGATGAGGAAGACGGTTAGTAATAGCAAGTTCAAGCAAAAAGATCATTAGTCAATAGGAGCTTTAAGTAGCAAGATCGTCAGCTCTAAGCGACCACTAGCACCACTGGCAGTCAGCGTAAGCAACAGTAGTCGAAAGCAACCTCTTTACACTGGAACACCGAAAAAACTGGCACCATTAAGGAACAGCCACTTGAAAACTGAGAGCAAACAGCATGGATGATAGCAGCACTTGAATGATAGCCGAGAGCAAACCGCTTGGATGATAGCAAGAGCAAATCGCTGGTAGGACAGGCGGCGACCACCAGCATCAGTGGCAGTCCTCAGCTGAGAACTCTAGTACCAACAGCTGAAAGCAGCTCCCAGGCAGCAACAAACTCAATGGTCAAGCCGAATTGCTCCCTAAACAATGGGTAACAATGCAGAGCTGTGTAATGCAGAAAAAAAAAAGAAAGAATAAAGTTTTGACCGTGATAGAGTCATGGAGATTAAAGAGAATTTTGGAGAGCCTCGAGAGAGAATATTACTATATGGGTATTTGTTTTTTTCTTTCTTCTTTCTAAAATAAAGTTTTTTGTAGGGCAGTTTTGTTTTAGGCATTTAACTATTTAATGAAAATGTAATCTGTATTATTTTAACTAAGTACATTTACTTATTTAAAGTAAATAATCATGAGATATATTTTAGATTTCATAATGTAATTTTAAGCGTTGTTTCAAATAAATTAAAATTAGTAATATATTAGTTTACTTTTATGATTTTTTTTATTACACGTAATTAAATAACCATTAGTTATATTTTAAATTTTTTAATTTAAATTAAAATATTTTTTTAAATAAATTAAAATTAGTAATAAATTTGTTAGCCTTTTTAATTTTAATTATTACACGTAATTAAATAACCATTAGTTATATTTTATAATTTTATAATTTAAATTTAAAATTTTCTTTTAAATATATTAAAATTAGTAATAAATTTGTTAGCTTTTCTAATTTTAATTATTACATGTAGTTACATATACTTACGATTTAATTATATTTTTTGTTCATATTGTAATTTTAATTATAACTTTTAATGTAATTAAAATTGTATTTAAAATTATAACATTTAATGTAATTGAAATTGAAATTAGATTTGAAATTATAACATATTTATTAAAATTGAAATTAGATTCGGAATTATAACATTTAACGTAGTTGAAATTAAAATTATAATCAAAATGATAACATTAAACGTATTTAAAATTGGATTAAAAATTATAGCATTTAATATAATTGAAATTGAAATTAGATTCAAAATTATAACATTTAATGTAATTGAAATTGGAATAGAATTGGAATTATAACATTGAAAGTAATTAAAATTAGAATTGGAATCTAAATTATAAGATTTAACGCAATTGAAATTAAAATTTAATTTAGAATTATAATATTTAATTTAATTGAAATTAAAAATAGATTCAGAATTATAACCATTAACATAATTAAAATTTGATTTAGAATAGGTCAAAAATAGGAGTGGACATTTTTAGTTCGGTTCAAGCTGGAACCGAACCAATTGGTTCTACTCCTTAGAAACTAAACAGAACCGAGTTGGTTTGGTTCAATTCAGTTCAGTTTTGATTTTTAGTGTATTTTTTGGTTTGAATCAAATCAAACCGAACCGAACCAAAACTGAATTGAATCCAAACCGAAAAATTCAGTTCGGTTCGATTTTTGATTAAACCAAAGTTTCCCACCCCTAGTTAAATTTGAAATTGGATTGCATATACTTACCATTCTAATTATATATTTTGTTCATATTTAAATTTTAATTCTAATGTTTAATGTAATTGAAATTATATTTAAAATTATAACATTTAACGTAATTGTAATTGAAATTGGATTCGAAATTATAGTTTCTAACATAACTGAAATTAGAATTGAAATCAGAATTATAATATTGAACGTAACTGAAATTAAAATTAAAATACCATGAATTATAACATTTAATGTAATTGAAAATTTATTTAGTATTTTAACAATTAACGTAGTTGAAATTAGATTTAGCTTTATAACATTTAACCTAGTTAAAATTGAAATTGAATTCAGAGTTATAACATTTAACTTATTAAAAATGAAATTGGAGTTGGAGTTGGACCAATTATAACATTTAACATAAAATACAAAAAAAAAGGTCATAAATAGCATAAACACTTAAATTGAGCTAATACCCAAAAATGTAAAAAAAAACGAAAGGCAAAAAAATGATGTCATTTTGGGCGTTATATTAATTTTAAATTTTTTTTAATAAAAATGACTTTCTAATACTAAGGTATCACTAATTCACTGACACTTCATTTTCTGATACCATGGTATCAACACTTCACTGATGCTTCATTTTTCTATTACTATAGTATCAGCAATTCACTGACACTTCATTTCTCTGATACCATAGTATTAGCAATTCACTGACAATGGGCTTCACTGATACCATTTAGAAATTTATTGGTTGCATTGTGTTACTGAAGCTTATTTTTGTTGTAGCGTCACCAAATGCAAACCTAGGGCAGAAAGTAGCGAATATGAGCAAGACAATTCGCCTTAATGCCAAAGGAATTAAAACTTGGATGATCAAATCTATGGCAATTCTGACTTCTTCAAATCAAATAGAACAAATAAGCAGTCTATAATCTCTATAAGTTTAACAGTTGGGGGCTGAAATGTTTTGATAAAATCACTTTTCATAATTCCATAGTAGTTGAAACCGAAGGAAGATTTTATTTAAACATATGTGCGAACCAATACCAAAGCTCTATAATTAGAGGACAACATACAAAAATGTGGTTCACTGTTTTAGTCTTGCGAATACAAAAAGAGCAAACGAGAACAAAACAAATACCACAAGAACACAGGAAGAAGATTTTGAAGCAGACGCCACATGAATATAGATATTTTAGGAGGGAAAAAACCACGCTAAAGAGATAATAAAGCTAAATTAGTTATTATGAGACTTCTGAAGAAATTATAACTCTCATTTAAAGAAAAAAATTCCATCTCTAACAAAAATCTAGACTAATTTATCAACCTTACTATAAATTGGCAAAATAATATCATTGACTTGTTCTTTTAAATGTGAAAAAGTAGAATAAAAGAATTCGCAATCCTTCATTATCCCTTCTTAATTGCGTCTTTGACCAGACCTTCTAAATGTAAACCACCAGTAGAAAGAATGGGTTCATCTACCTATCTATCATACCAAAAATTAATTGAAGTTCCATCACCAACGATTCATTTTGTCCCCTTATGAAAATAGGAAAGAATAGGTTTAAAGCTATTCCAAAGAGACGAGTTGAGGTATCGCTTACTTGCATCTAAAAAATTATACCGTTTTCTCAAGAATTTTAAGCGGATAAAATCCATTTGGTGTACGTCAAAAAGAGCTTTAAGTAGACAATCCTTATTAAGTAGGTTCAGTCTATGTATACCTACCCCACCAGCCTTCTTTGGCATGTCAATTCTATTCTATAACATTAAATTCATCCTATGAGAGCAATGATCCCCCGAGATAATAAAATATCGAGCCCATCCATTTAATTGCTTGAGAAAGAAACTAAGTCAAAGATATACCTTGAAACTGTGTAGCAAAGGCGTGTTGAAAAATTGTACGAACAAGCTCAATTCTACCAGCTATTGAGAGAATTTTTCCTTTCCAACCATTAAGATGTGCCCAAGGCTTATCAGTAAGAACTTGCAAGTATTGATTGCATGTGCAGCCTCTGAAGATTAAAACTCTCAAATAAATGAAAGAAAGTTTGCCTTGAGAGAACCCCAAAAGATTAGAAATATCCTAACAATGGTTAGCAACATTTTACTAATGAAGAATAGGTTTTTCTCTTTATTTATTACTTGACCAGATGTTATGCTATAAAGCAAAGCAAAGTCCATCAGAGTGCGAAGAGAATTACTATCAAACTTGCAAAATAGGAAAACATCATCTGCATATAAAATATGCACTCTCTTGGGATTAACATTGTAGTCACCCTTTCAAAATCCACCAAACTTTTAATACCGTGAGAAAAAACATCCTTAGTTAAATAAAAAAGCAAAGGAGACAAAGGATCCCTCCAGTGCACTCCTCTACCACATTTGAAATACCCTTTCGAAGTGCCATTAATTATAATAGAGGCTGATGTTTTGCATTTGGAGGTGAAACAAGGTATTTATAGAATCGTCGGAACATTGGGGTGTTCATTTTTGGATATTGGGGTGTTGGTCACTATAGCATAATTACTATAGCAAAACAGTGTTCATAACAACTCTTCTCAATTATTGTAGCTATTTACTATAGCAATTTTTTCTCATTTGCTCCAATTTCATCATTTTCCATCTTCTTATGATTTAACCCTACAACAACAACATTTAACACATAATAACCCTTAAATTACCCAAAAGTGAACAATTACTTAGATAAATAGGGTTAGATTATAGATCTAAATACACTCAACAGGTTGCCACTGATAAAATTGAAAAGATTCTGAATTCAGAGTGTAAGTACCACCACCCCAATCTAGTTGAATATTAGCAATATCTTCGAAATGAAGTACATTAAATTCTTTTGGAAGTGGTAAAAGAGTCCATTTGTATGTAGGATTCCACAATTGTTAGAGCCATAATTTTAGATCACCTACCTTTATAGGTTGTGAACCCTTCCTTAAAACCAATCGACTTATGAGATTGGATTTGCTTTCATTAAGATGATTCTTGTATTCTTCTTCATTAATTTCAATAAACACCTAGTTACCTTTGATACAAGGTATTGGAAGTTGGAGGGAAGCATGGCAAGCTCTGTAGAATTAGATAAAATCGAAGCAAATGATTCTTTTGCAAGAACCACCAGCTTCTCACTACTTATTTCTGGTTATTTCTCTTTGTGTCGAGCAATCAAACTTGATATAGCCACACTGTCAAATTCTATCTCTAAATTAGAAGTGTTGTAGCAACCAGATACTGTACTGACCAAATACTATAGCAACTAGATACTGTAATAACCAAGTATTGTGTCATCTAGGTACTATAGCTACTAAATACTCTAGTTACACGATACTGTAGTAAGTGACAGAAAACTCAAAATTTTTAATGTAATACAAATGAAATGTAAAGATTCTATACCAGAATATGTATCAAGCAACCAAAACCAAACTACAGCAGCTTGAAACACCAAAAATTGCAACAAATTACTTATCTTTGAAGCCAAGATCGGGGACCTCAACAATCGTCGGATCAAAGGGGCACTTGGCAGCAAGTTGTCAGTAGATCATCGTCAATAACTTCAACCTGCTATGATTAGAGAGAAAATCTGTATTCAAAGATCAGAGGAAAGAGAGAAATTTTTAATTTGCAATCTCGATTTATTGTAGCAAACTCGAGTTACTGTAGCCATGTTCTCACCTTTATATTTTTAAACAATTTATAGTAAGCCTTATTTTATATAGGCTTTAAGTTGACATAAACAAGAAAATAAAATATAACTTACTAATTATGAAATATAATTGGTAATTATGCAAATATAGTAAGGTTTGATTGTCATATATCTTTAACATTCCCCCTCAAACTCAAGATTGCATAAGCTTGAGTTTAAAAGGAAAATTACAGATTGTGATGGTGCACGTTGAGATACAACAGCTATCAGCAAATGAAAATCATTATTAGAAAGAGGCAACCATTATGGAAGAGAGGCAATGTTATCGACGAGTGACAATGTTATCAACAAGTAACAATGTTGTCGGAGTGACAAGTGTATTGAGAAAGTCTACCAATTGTGAGTGCAAAAGCATTGCAAGAAATTTGAAAACAACCGTTGTGAGTATAAGTGTGTTGTCAACCAGTGTGAGTGCAAATACATTGATAGAGAAATAAGAAATTAACCGTTGTGAGTGCAAGTGCAAGTGCAAGTGCATTGAGAGACAACTGTTACCCAAAAAATAAAAAATTACAAAATGACCCAAAACATGTGTAAACGCCAAAATAACCTCAAAACTCCTATAAATTTTATAATTTCCCAAGGCATTTGAAACATTACAAAAAATACCCCAATAGTTTAAAAAAATTTAGTACGGACCAAATAGTCTATAAATTATAGTTTGACCTCGAATGTTTAGAAAATTTTTAAATTAACCTTAGGACAACTTTGAAATATTTGCAAATAAATCTTTACTACAAATCAAATCACTGCGATTTTAAAAGGGCACATTGGATTGATAAATCTGGTGAAAAAGAGTTGAATAGTGGCGGCGGTGATGAAAAACTCGTCAAAAAATGGCTAAGATCTAAGTTGGAAGGTGAACAACGATAATGACATTTGGCAGCATATGTGAGTGCGTCTGACTTCTGATGGACTAGATATTAATGGAGGTACAACGACCAGTGTCATCTGAACAACAAGATCTTGGCGATGTTTGCTTACTGGCCGAAAAATGGCAACGACGAGTAAGGAGGGTTGATTCAGACTATGGCCATTTACAACGAAGAGCGGCGTGTGGCGGTGCGTGGAGGGCATCATAGAGATCAGCGATGATTTTTTAGTTTGATTTTGCTCTTAATTCTCCAATTGAGATGGTGAATGGAGGCAGACAAAGGTGAACAGTGATTGACACTACTGAAGCCACTTTGATTTGGAAAAACGAGAGTCAACGAGACTTTGCATTGCTTTGAAGTTAAAAATAAAATTCCAACAAAAGTTTTGCAAAAAAAAACATAAAGGAAAAACTATAACAATGATAAATAAAATAATAGAAACTAGCTTTTAAAAAAGATCAAAAGGCTCTAATACTATGTGAGGAAAGATAAAGACAGCAAAAAAGTTAAAGAGAAATTAAAAAACTCTAAAGATTATATTTTTATTAAATTGCGCTATATTTCAACTGTTACATAATAAATTTTTATATAAATTTTAGATTGACACAAATAAAAAAATAAAAGTATAACAAGGAAATAAAATATAACATATTTATTATAAACTATTCATGATAAATTTGCAAATATGGTAAGGTTTATCGTCATATATCTCTAATAGTATGTGGTAAATGAAATGTACTTTTTGACAAGCACTATTCATGATTTTTAAATTTGCAAGTGATGGATATTTTATTAAAATATTTCAATATAAAATATGTTGATATTTACTCATTAACATAATATTAATTTGGTCAGTTATATAACGAAAATTATAAAATAAAGAGATAAGTTTTCCTATTTATTTCAACTATTTTATGAATTAATTTTTGGTTTAATGACCTAATTTATTTCTACCATTTATTCAACATCAGAGAAATAAGTATTTTGTAATTCTATAATACATATGCTTTTGTTGGAAACTTTAGATTTTTGTGATAGCTTAAGTTTTGAAATATAAATGTATACTTGAATGGACAAGTCAAGATGTTCTACAACACTATCTCTAAAGGATAAATTTTGATTTTTTAGCCTCTAAGATATAAATGACTTTGGTTCTATAAAAATACACTCCCAAATTTACAACCTTAGAATAATTATGATATAATATATCTCTAGTGATTATAATTTAGAAAGCAAATTCTATCTTTCTCTCTATATCTTTTTAGTATATATGGCCTTCATTTTATGTAGTATTAAAAACAAATCACCGTTAATACATCAATTAAAATTTTTATTAAACCAAAAACTGTAACAAAAAATAACAGTCAAATAAATAAATAAATCTGCCATAAAATTTAATTCTAGATCATTACTAATTCATTATGGTCAATTATTTATTAGCTTCTATTTAATAGTCTATTTTAAAATACAATAATAGAATATCCAACAGCCTTTCAGTTGCATGAATTTGATGAGTTTGGTTAAGATGGATGATATACTGAATTAGTGTCTTTTGATAAAATTATGAGTGTTTATTTTTAAGGAAAAAAATATTTTCTTGTGCTTAAATATAGGTATGAAACAATATGAAAATTTTAAAAATTATGTATCTAATATATGGCCTCTATTTATAGATATATAAGTACTATTTTATTTGAGACATAATCTTCTAAATACACCTCTTTGTCTATGATTGTTGAACCAAAATTTTAAATTAGATTAGCGATTCAAAATGGACCATTACCTTTTTCAATAAAGAAGTGTGGTTTAATATTGGATTATTCTACAATGCTAGGAATGAAATAACCTGTCAACACTTTATAAGAAATGCAGAGTTGTAATAACCAGATAATTGTAACATGTGAAAATTTTCATATTTATACTTTAGAATTAATGTTATACATTTATAAGTTATGAGTTAATATTTTGGTATTGGATTGATTTGTATGATTTCAAATTTATATCAAGGGCCAAATTTATATACTTTGAAAAGGTTTAGGGGCTAATTTGAGAATAATAAAAATTAGCCCAATAATATAAAAACACCTTCCTAATCCTAAACCCTTTTTATAAAATTTTGAGAATCTCTTATTTTTACAGTATGCTCAATTGACAAGCTAATTTTAATCTATTAATGATCTTAAAAAATTATAATTTTTTGAAAATACTTTTATTAGATGTTTAGTATAACATATTAAAATCTCATAATTAAACTCATCAGTTTTGAATTATCATGATTTTCTAAAATATGTTACCTTAGAACTGGAATTTATTGGTAGATTCTAAAATGTTTAAAATACAATTTATTTTAAAATACTTTCTCAATGAATTTATCTTTGAATAATTTAATATAGACTACTTTTTGTGCTATGATCAATTTTGAGATAGTTTCATGATTTTTGGATTAGTATGTGATTTTATAAAATTTGGAGACCAAAGACTGCTCGGTGAATGTTCATATTCTAATAGGTTAATGATTCAGTTTTAAGCATGATTATAACTTCTTCTTTTTTTTTTTCAAAAGAAAGAGTGATTATAACTTGGATGTTGAATGGTATAAATTATGATTTCCTTCATTTGATAATTAATAAAATCTTAAGAACAATATAGTTTTTATGGTAAACGAATATCGTTTGATGCATAAGAAAAATCAATTGAATAATAGTCGTTGAAATTGAAAGATTTTGACAAACCTTAAGCTTTAAATTATAACCTAACTTTGAATTTATACTACTTTATGGGCTTAAGTTGTTAAATATCATCATTTAGGACCTAGAAAGAAATGCTCTATGATTTGGGTTAAGGTAAATGCACGTGGAGTTTTTTGAGTTGATACTTATTCTATTTTTATGGTTCTTAATTCATAATTTTAGAAAATATAATTAAAGCATGATGAGCATGATTTTATAGTTAATAATATATATTTTTTCTTAATGACTATTTATCTTGAATTATACTTTACTTTATGAAATGATTTATTTTATGTTATAAAAAAAGCATCCGTACTATAGTTTGGGCTCTTAAAATGTTTATCTTGAGATTGTATTTGTCTTATATCAGCAGCAGTGATTTCTGAATGGTTTGAAATTCAAGAGTATGAGATATGATATAATGGTATGTTATAAGTTCATATGTTTTATAAAAAAAATAGTTTTGAAACCACTATACTATACCCTCCCCCTTTAAATATGGAAATAAGATACAGATCTTTGGGATCTGTCTGCACACATACACAGAAGCTTTGGGTCGTGTGTATAAATACTTTTCTCTTTGTGAGCCTTTTTGCCTATGCATGCATAAGACGAGAATATGATCAGTGAGTTATATATACATCCAATGCTCTGGCCGATGAGTATTCAGAGTACAACAAGGTTTTTCTTAAATACTAATTTAGTATAGTTTTTAGCATCAGTGAAGACATGTGATATTTTTAATGTCGTATATGTTTCACCTTAATCAACTAAGAAGAGATATGATAGCAGATTCAAATATCTATTCTCAAGTACACATTTTTATGATAGCTCATATCATTTGTGATTCAGTTATTATTGATGCATAGAAATTTATAATTGTAATTTTATGATCAGTGATTTTACATAATGATTTTATATGTTCAATGATTAGTTTGAACTTCATTTTTACAAAAAGAATAGTAAGAGAAATGCATATTTCTGATTACATATTTATGCGCATATTATAATCTTTGGAGATTATTTTAAAATTAAAACTACATCCACTCACTGAGTCACGAGACTCACATTGATTTTATTATCTTTTTCCTTCCCTTAAGACACTATGAGAATCCATCAACTTAGTAGAGTTTAATCTTGGAAGTTAAGTCAAGTGGTAGTGCGAGAAGTCATAAATTTTTGAGTTTGTACATTTATATAATTTATTTTTAGTAGAAGAGTTCAAGACCCATGGACTTTCCTTGTAATTTTGAGTTATACGATAGTATTTAATTTTGGATATGTATTACATTATTCAACATTTGATGCCAAGAGATATATAGATGAATAGATTACACAGATTTAATTTCTTTGATGATATAATTTTGTGTTATGGATATGAAATTTGAAAAAAAAAATTAGGAAGTATAGTCGCATGTATGAAACATATAGAAGTGTTGATTTTATGATTTGTAGGTTTGAGAATATTAAAAAATATAGATGATTATTTGTATCCATTGGACTAATAGTTGAACATCATAACCCTTAATTCTTTAAATGGATTCAACAATCCAAATTATTTTCGAGATTATACTTGGATTTTAATTCTAGTATCATACAATAAACCCTTTATAGTTAGTTCAATTATTTGAAATACTAAGCAAAAATACGCAACAAAGTTGTTGTCAAAACTCTAACTTTGAAGGTAAATTAACTTTGAAATTTCTACTTCGATTTCGTCAGTTTGCAGTCAATTTCTGTCAGTATGATTCAAAATTTTGTAGTTAACACATTGTTTTACAAAAAATTTATTTTCAGAACCAAATATTAATTATGATTTATCTTTATTTTTATTTTTGGAAAACCTAACTTGAGTTCAGGTAGCTTTCGGTTTTTTTTTTCTCCTGTTTTCTTTTTCTTTGAATTTCCATTTTGATTGATGCGCTCTGTTTGGTTACCAAGAAACTACAAGAAGGTTAAATTTCATGCACAGACCGAGCTATTTAGCTCAACAATCTGCTCTGTGTATTCATAAAGGAAATTTAAGAGAAGATAATGTGAATTTCCCTTTTGCTTATTTTTCCTTCTTCTAGCAAGTAGTTACTTAACTCACCACCATGTCGATTTTGCAGGAGCCTCTGGGATTGATTTGACAAGTTGCTAAGCATGAGCGCTACTCATAGGATCCAGAGATTCTCGTCTAGTGCTTGTAGGGCTAGAGGTGAAGATATGGAAATGGGAAACTTTTGAATCGAAGAGAGTAGTTGTAGCACCTCCAACAGTAATAAGTGATTTATCATCAATAATTTTTGTTGTTAGGAGACTATCATTTCGTGTAAATTTAGGCTGGCCTCATAAGACTCTTGAAAAGGGTCTTGACACAATGTGATGATCCTTTAGTTTTTGCATTCTGCTTTTTTTTTTTTTTTTTTGCTTTCCTACAAAATTCGTTCAAACACCTGTTATATTGCTGTTTTAGTGTATTCTACCTGGAAGTGCACCCTTAAAAGTAGAAAAATTCATTTTAATTTCAAAGCCACACAGCATTTCTTTCCTTGCACTCTGCATCTAGAGTGCATCTTTGTAGTAGAAATATTCATTATATCCTTGAAACGCATTTATTTCCCGTCTTGCATCTGGATTATACTCTTAAAGGGATGAAATCAAGTTTTCAGGACAATGCAATTTTGCATACCTTGATTTGTTGCTGCTACTGCTATTATTTTTCTAGTTCCGGCTACCGTTATGGTACTTGTTACTTCTACTGTTGGATCCTATTGTTATTTCTACACTGTTTCTGTTGTTGTTTATTGCATTGTTTTTGTTGCTAGTTGTTGCGTGTTTTTTAAGCACGAAATTAAGTGCAAATATACGCTATTGTAATAAGTAATAAAGGACAAAATAGTCGGATGTTAAACCCACAAGAATAATATCTATTTCTTACCAAGTATTAAAATTATGTCTTTCTAGTAATTATTCAAAAAAAAATATAATTAGAAATGAAATAAGAAAAGGTAATAACGCAATATCACAACGTTAAGATTTTTAAAAAATAACAATATAGAGAAAGCTTAGGAATAATACTATCCCTCAATATACTTTTTAATGATTAATCTCTTAATATTTAAATCTCTTAGTTCTTATTATTGATCAAGACACAAATGTATTCACAAGATTCTCTCAAGGTCAAGCAAGTATATCTTAATTTATCAAATACTTATATTTTTACAGTACTTGTAATAAATTAAGATTTATTAAGAATAAGTCTTATTGATCATACATTTCAATTAGGTATACTCTATCCTAAATTGAAACTTGTACATGTAACTCGTATACGTTACTCTATAATAATGCATCAAATTATCTAAGTCTAAATACAATAATGTCTCTCTTGAGTTTATAAAAGTATTACCAAAACAATCATAATATTAGCAAGATATAATAAAACATTAAGAACAAATATTTTGAATAACAATGAACAAAGTTTATTAAATATTAAAAAGATTTGGTAATTAAGTACACATATTGAGTTCAAGTATTAACCCTAGAAAGAAAATTAGTTCATGGTCATGAGAATTAAGGCAAAAATATAAATATATTATAATACAATCAATAACAAACCGATATAAATGTCGAATTGTTTTTTGATTGAATTGCCTAAAAAACTCTTGCTCCTTGAAATGCCTTTGATGTTCTCTCTATAGCTGCTTAAATTATGCTCCAATTGCTCTCTAAAATTTGTGTTGTGTGTCTCTTAAGTGTCTTGTATATTCCCTAAAGACTGGGAACGTGTGACCTTTTATAGGGTTTGATTTGAACTTCCTCAACTCTTGTTGGTTTAGGAAACACATAATCGCTAAGGTGAAAATTCTTTATTGCTGGGGCGGTGTGCCTAAATACTATGATTGCTGCAGTGGTGGGATAATATCGCTAGAGCGATAGCCTTTTGTTGGGGCGATACCAATATAGCACTAGTACAAAATTTTGCGACTCAATCAGGTCTTATTTTGGTTTTCTTAATCAATTTATGGAACTGCGGCTGGAGTGAAAACTTGCATACTACTGGAGCAAAAATCATCAATTTGAAAAATGTTACATTTTAGTCCCTAGTTTTTGATGGTTTGCATCCTTGGTCTAGCTTTTCATCTTTTTCTTTCTTAACCCTATAACAAAATGCATAAATAGCTATTTATTCTTATAAAAGTATAAAAATCTCATCTAAATTGGAGATAAAATATATGACAAATATACCCTTATCACTAATTCAATTTTTTTTGTGTTGCTGTTAAAATTCTGTATTTTGTATCTTGCTACTGCATTTGACATTCTCAAATTTTCTAACAATTTATGCATGTCCTACACTATTCCCTCGCTGAAACATGTTAAAATACAAAGAAATGAATAAAGCAAAAACGATGAAGTTCTATGTTTCAAATTTTTTTCCAGGTTATGTGCATTGAGGCGAGAAGTGATAGATTTCTTCACTGGAACTACTCGCTATTTCTCTCCAAGTAAAGGGAATTAGATTTAATGAAACTTTAATTTTGTTGACTATTAATGCCCTTCCAAATAAAAAACTAAAAAGTGATTAAAATACTTATCATAGTAAAATTATTAGTAACAGTGTTAATGATAGTTGTAGTTTTGAGGATTTTTTATTTAGTTATTCTAAAATTAAGATATTTTCTTTGTGTTGAATATCGTATTATAGTTGTAATTTTATGTATAACTTATTTCCGTATAAGTTAAAAATTTAAAGTCTATATACTACACCTTTTGTAATTATTATTCAAAGTGAGAATTCAGAAAGACTTCAATTTCTTTTATTATGATATCAGAGTTTAACTTTTCAGTCTATATTTTATTTAGTCTCTTTTTTTTCCTCTTTCTAGTGTCTAAAACTACCACCGCTACACTGTTACCGCTATTGCCCTCCGCTAGAAACCAACAAACGAAAAACTATCGTTGAAGGTAGGAAAAGCAAGCTGACTCTTTCCACCAATCGTCACCTTTATTCCATCGTCGGAATCCCAAAATCGAAGACAAAAACTGCAAGCTCTTTCACCTATCAATCTGTCCCTTCCAGGCCTTCTTGACAATAACCGAAGGCACCATCACGATTAACAAGCTCTAGCGTTCAAACCCCATTCGTCATCACCACCCAAATTCGCCGAAATCTCGTTGGATCAACAAAAAAACTGCGCCGACCTCCATTATTTTTTTCACGATCATCGGTCGAGATTGGCTTGATGCCACCATCTCTAATCAATTTCCAAGTTTCCATTCTTCAAGATTCAATATTTTTCAGTGATTTTCACGGTCACCAATTGCTGGAAAATTGAATAATAAAACCAAGAGGGTCTTTTTGCAAATGACTTAGAAATTCTAAGCCCATCTGGAAGTTTTCTAAAATTTTGGAATCATATTAAATTTATTGAAAGTTTTAGGGAAATACCATCACATGAATCGTAAATGCACGAATGTGATGTACCAAAAAATTTACGGTTCCTAATGGAATAAGTAACAAAGCAACTTTGCTACCCACTGCTACTAAATCACCACCCCCCCAAAGGAGATTCAGGCTTAAGCGAGGGGCGTAAGAGAATATAAAAAGGGGTTGCGACAAGTGAAATATCATTCTTTTTAGTAAGCGTTATGACGCACTAGGAGGTGTACCAAAAGTCGCTTGAAAAAAGAAAGAGACTTATTGAAAGTTAATATCAAAAGTTTATAAAAGGTATAAGAGTTAAGCACTTGGAATAGAGCATCAGTATGGAGCCATTCATCTCGTTCACATCAATGAACTTTTTTTATAATGAAATTTTAGAAAGTATTAGGGTCAATTAAAAGTTTTAAATAATTTTAGGGCATATTTAAATTTTTTTCATCTAAATTTGAGGCATATTTATCATTTTGAGGAAAGTTGGGCAAATTTGCAGTTTGATACACTTTTGAGTAAATCTGAAATTTATGAAAAAGTATTAGGTTTTTCTATTATTTTTTATGTTGCACCTTTTATGTTGCACCAAGTTTAAGTTCAATTTCTTTCTGCACCACTGAATTTTCTCGGAGACTTTTGAGTTGACAAGCTCACTGTTTCGGATTAAGAGAAATTTAAGAATTTTTTGGTTTGTTAGGAAAATTCACCCGGTGAAAACTTGGCTTTTCTCCTTTTGTTTCTTTTGACAGAAGTTCATTTAAGATTTCGTTGTAGTTCTCATATGATATTTAGTCTCTTTATAATTCACTTATATGTAGAGTATCTAGTTGTATTTTTGACATCAACGATTGTTTTAATTTCTTTTTCAATGTTTTTTGTACTTATAACAGTTATTTTTTTTTCAATGCACTTATTATTCTTAGATAACATTATTATTTTTTAACAATGGTTGACTCTTTTTAACTGTGCTATAAAATGATTCAATAATTTAAGGCTTTTGTGTTTCATTTTATTTTTATATAAGAATACAAATTATTGATGTGTCACTATTAACTACCATATATAAGATAGTTGTTAAATTTTAATATCACATGTTAAATAGTTGTTAAATTTATATTCTATTAATGTGTCAAATAATTACTACAATATATCGAATAATTATTAAATTTGTTTTTTATTGATATGTCACCATTAACTACCACAGATAGATGTAATAATTATATAAAAAAGGTTTAAAAATTATTTTATTACTTAATAAGACATAAAACTTTAACAATTACTTTGATATATAATAGTCAATAGCAACACATTAATAAAATATAAATTTTATATCTTAACTTAATTTGTGAGCCTAACATTACTCTAACAGTATATTACTTTTTATTTACATTTTTTTATTTAAATATTGTTGCTTTTAGTTTTTCTTTGCTATATCTTATTAAGGCTTATTATGTCTTCTTACATAAAATTCAGTTTTTGTTTAATTATAATTTTAGATTTATTTGATAACTCTTCACTCTCCAAGCCAGAACTGGTTAGACAAGTATCAATACAAGCCAGAATGGTATTTCTTTTTCTAACAAAATCTTTTAGATTGCATTTTTCTAGTAAAATCTTATAGAAGAATATTATATTCTTTTCCTCTTAATTTGCAATTAAATCTATATTATGCCCAAGTCATTCCTTTTTTTTTAAATTTCTCTCTTATAACAAAAACTAAAGGTTGTTCATTTGTAAACAACACAAGCATCCCATATCTGTAACGTTTTCTACAAAAATTCAAATCGAAGACTTTGCATTTTTTTTTAAAAAAAAAAAAGAAACCATTGTTTCCTTTTTTTCTCTTGATATTTTTTAAAATTATCCATTACTTTATTTTGGAAGATTGTTCAGAAGAAAAATATTAAGATTTTTCACACACAAGTAATTAAGAATATAAAATTATAAAAATCAAAAGAGAATATTAAAACGAAAATAAAAGCACATAATGTTAAAAGAGAAAATAAATCAAATAATTTATTAAAAAGAAAATAAATTATTTGATTTGTTAAAAAAGTAAACAAATCAAATAATTTTTTCCTTAATTGATTTTTAAGTCGAATATTCTCAATTACCTTTTAGCTGTATCTTTCTTTTATATGTAATTACTTAATTTAATTTTTTTCTTCCTTCTTAAACATAAAAATTGCCCTATAAATGTAAAGCTTACTATTTATATTTTGATGTATAGTAATACACAATTCTTGTCCAAATTTTTTCTTCTCATTCTCTTAAATTTTCATGGTTTTAGAGTTACGTTCTAGGTTAATTTTTCTTTCTCCACCACATGAATAGTATTGTGAACAGCATCTCAAAATAGTGTGAACAGTGTTACAAATAGTATTGTGAACAGTAGCTATCGTGAATAGTATTACCTTGAGCCCTAAGTTTCTTACATGACTTCCACTGATTTAGAAAAAGAGAATGAAGAATTTACTAAGTTAATGGTAGAGAAAGTTGCTGACGATATGGATGCATTCATCATATATCACTCAGATCATCCGAGTCTTGTTTTGGTTACCAAAAAACTTGAATGAGACAATTATGGACAATGGAGTCGCGTAATCCGTATAGCTGTAAGTGTCAAGAACAAAATTAGATTCATCAACGGGATTATACAAGCACCACCTCAATTCGATCCTAAGTTTTCGGCGTGGCAACAGTGCAATATTATGGTATTATTTTAAATTTTAAATTCAATTCATTCTAATATTGTAAGAAGTATTATTTATGTGAAAACTGCAAACGAAGTCTAAGATGACTTGAAAAATAAGTTTTCTTAAGGGAATAACTCCAAAATCTATCAAATCGACAAGAAATTATCGAACAGTGACAAGGGTCTCAGTCTGTTTTAGCCTATTGCACCAAAATAAAGTCACTTTAGGATGAGTTGGCTACTTATCATGATCCAATTTCTTATACTTGTGAGGGGTTTAAAAGGCCTTGCTGAATGAGAAGAAAAAGAAAGGGTCATGTAGTTCTTGATGTGACTAAATGGATCTTGTGCCAGCGTGCGAGGTTTAATTCTCATGAACTTCAACAAGAGAGACAAACCAAAGTAGCCATTTGAAGAGAGAGAGTTACTTATGTTGCGATGCAAGTTTCAAATGCTTCAGAAACCAAAGAGCGAACACCAAAGAAAAAATGTTGTACTCATTGTGGAAAAGACAACCTTACCATTGACCGTTGCTACTTTCTCTATAGTTTTTCGCCTAGACACAATCTATATGGTAAGAAACTGAAACCAAAAGGCTTCAATTCTTATGATGAGAATTGTACGAGATTTAATTCTCATGATGAGTACTCTCCTAGACATACACAAGGTTCACGCCTTGATACTCCAATAAGAGAGACAAACCGAAGTGACCATTTGATGAGAGAGAGCCAGTTATGCTACGATGCAGGTTTCAAATGCTTCAGAAACAAAGGAGCAAATATCAAAGAAAAAAGGTTATACTCATTACGAAAAAAACAATCACACAATTGACCGTTGCTACTTTCTTCATGGTTTTGCGCCTAGACACAAACTACATGATAAGGAAGTGAAGCCAAGAGAAAGAAGCCTAATGTTTATAAGTCGACGGCCAAAGAAGAATTTGAGAGACAAAGTTTTACCAATACAACTTTCACTCTCGAAGAGTATAATCAACTTCAAATCTCTACTTCAAAAGGATAATGGTAACACTTTACCTTTTGTTAACACTATAAGTATTAGCTTACATTTCTGTTGTAAGATTAAATCTTTATCACATACTAAATGGATTATTGATAGTAGGGCTACCGACTATCTTTCTAATGTTCAACCAACATCGCATAAGACTACTAATTCCCATAATTCTGTTCAGATACCAAATAAAGGCCAAATAAAAATTGAGTGTGTTGGGTCAACAAAGTTGTCTGATAACATCATTCTAAATGATGTCCTCTGTGTACCAAATTTTAGAGTTAATCTATTATCAGTCAGTAAAATTACTTGGGCATTGGGTTGTAGAATAATATTTTACCCTAATTTTTATGTAGTGTGGGATATGGTTACGAAGAAGACGATTGGCATAGGCAAGCAGCTTAATGGTTTATACTATCTCGAAGCCAGTTAAACATCACCCATCACACTCTACATCCATTGTAAACCTTATATTTTTCATCAACGATTAGATCATCCCTCTATTGCACCCTTTCAGGCACTCTCTAAAACCAACCCAGAAATCTTTTTTGATTCTGCTTAATTTTGTAATACTTGTCTTTTAGTTAAACAAACTCGTATATCTTTTCCCAATAGTTCTATATGTGCTAATACACCTTTTGAATTAATCTATTATGATATTTTAGGACCTCATAAAATTACTTCTCATATGGGAGCCCGTTATTTTTTATCCATTGTTGATGATTATTCTCATCATACCTAAATATGTTTGATGAGTTTTAAATATAAAACCCAATCACTGATAAAGTTTTTTTTTCATAAGTCCAAACTCAATTTTATTGTAGGATTAAAGCTTTACGTTCTGATAATAAAAAATAGTTTTTATCTTTATAAGCCTTTTTTTACAAATAATGGTACATTTTTCTAACATACTTGCCCATACACACCCCAAACAAAACCAAGTTGTAGAGCGTAAGCATAGACATCTCTTAAATGTGAGTCATTTACTTCATTTTCAAGCTAACCTACCTTACAGTTTTAGAGTAAGAGCCTATAAATAGTTTGCTACCTAATTAACCACCTTTCAACACCAATTTACTAGATTGGACATTACTTACTCAGTCAACACACTTAGTTAGTTTATGTAACAACCCAAAAAATTACATCTCGAAGTAGCACATTGGGTATTACAGTACTTAAAAAATGCTTCAGGTTAAGATCTTTTATTTTCTTCACATGGAAAGCTATAGTTGATAGGCTTTTGTGATACAAATTAGACTAGATGTCTAAATACACGACCATCAATTACCGGTTATTGTGCTTTTCTTGGAAATTCACTTATTTCATAGAAAAGTAAGAAACAAGTCACAATAACACATTCCCTAGTAGAATTAGAATATAGGTCCATGGCATTGATTACTTACTATTAACTTGGTTATGGTACTTATTAAAAGATTTGTAAGTATCTCACTCAGAGCTAGCTCAACTCTTTTGTGACAACCAAGCAGAAATTTATATTTCAGCCAACCTTGTCTTTCACGAAAGACAAAACCTATAGAGATAGATGGTCAAATACTCTATAAATGAATACAAAAGGGTGAGCTTAAGACTTCTTTCGTGGAAAATAAAAAATAAGTTACCGACCTTTTCATAAAGCCATTGGGTTAAGATGTTCTATTATTTTTACTTGGCATGTTAGAAGTTATTGACATTCACTCTCCAACTTGAGGTGAAGTGTTAAAAGATAAAACAAATCAAATAATTTGTTAAAAAGGAAACAAATTATTTGATTTGTTAAAAGAGTAAACAAATAAAATAATTTTCTCTTTAATTGGTTTTTAGATCAAATATTCTCAAATATTTTTATGTGTGTTGAAGCGAAAGGACGCAAATAAGCAAAAAATTCACCCAAGCAATATAATAATGTAGAACAAGTTACTAAGAAATAAAGAAAGAAAGAGGTAGAAGAAGAACACACAAAGCATTACGTGGTTCGGCAACTTGCCTACGTCCACAGCGGATCAAGATCACACTCTTCCCTTATTATGAATCACAAGGCACTCAAAAAGTATGCCTTTTACAAGAAATATCATAAATAAAACTCTTTCTTGCACTCTAGGGATTTTCTCTAACTAAGAACCACAAAGATCTCTTGTTTATCACAAAGATTGTCAAGATCTATTTACAAGCCAATTGATAGCCTTTATATAGGCTTTGGGATGACTTAGGTTTACCCTATACGTGTAGGAGTCATATTAGGGAGTCCTGGAGCAAGTAGGAGACGAAATAAGGAAGTTTCCTTATTTCAGGATACTGTTCCCATCTCCAGCGCCGCGGCACTGGCGCGCTTCTGCTAAGCGCTACGACGCTGGACTTCTGGCATCGCGGCACTCAGGTTCTGGACTGGGCTCCGTGGCATCCACGCCTGGTCGCCGCGGCGCTGGCGCCTAGTACGCCCTTCTTTGTTTTTTGCCTTCTTTCGCGTCTGTCTTCGATTCGTGCGCACCCTACGCACTTGGCTTGATCTCCAAATCATATTCTGATGATTTTCAATCAACAATCTCACAAATCCTCTCCTTATTCAAAATCATCCACCAAGCAATTCGATCTCTCATTTCCGCATCTTCGGTCACCCTCACAAAGTAGTGACTTCGGTAAGTCCTTGCATAGGACAAACTTAACTGAGGGCAGTGGCTTAGTCAACATATCAGCAGGGTTTTTAGATGACGCTATCTTTGTTAGACTAACTTCACCACTTTGGACAATCTCACAAATGTAATAGAGCCTCACATCAATATGTTTTGACCTTTCGTGGAACACTTGATGCTTGCTTAGATGTATGGCACTCTGGCTATCACAATATACACTGGTGTTCACATCTTCACTAGCCAATACCTCCGTCCATATGCCTTTTAACTACACGGCCTCTTTGATAGCTTTACCAACAGTTATGTACTCCGCCTAGGTGGTAGAGAGTGCAACTGCATGTTGTAGAATTGATCTCCAACACACACTACACTCAAACACTGTGAATACGTAGCCCGTTAACAATCTTCTCTTATCTAGATCACCTACATAATCTAAGTCTACGTACCCTCTTACCATTACATTGTTGTCCTCATCCCTCTTATATATCAACCAGTGATTTGACATCCCCTTGAGATATCTCAAAATCCACTTTAGTGCAAGCCAGTGATCTTTTCCTGGATTCGCTGTGTATCTACTTACCACACTCATAGCCTGTGCTATATCTAGTATTGTGCAAACCATTGCATACATAATGCTCCCCACAGTGCTTGCATACGGTACTTTGCTCATCTGCAGTTTCTCCTCATTGGATGTCGGCGACTGTGCTGTTGAAAGTCTGAAATGCATGGCCAAAGAAGTAGAGACAGCCTTCGCATTTGACATACCAAACTTCTCTAAAATTTTGACTATATATCACTGTTGAGACAAGAAGATAACATCTCTTCTTTCCCTCACAATATCCATACCCAAAATTCTCTTCATTGCTCCCAAATCCTTTATTTTAAACTCGTCACTCAACTGCTTCTTAAGCTTCTGTATTTCTTCCATATTCTTAAATGTTCTTGAAGTAAACGCATCCGTCATACTTGCTTTTACTAAAGCCACAAGCCATCATAAACTCATCAAATCTTCTATACCACTGTCTAGGTGATTGCTTTAACTCGTACAATGACTTCTTTAGCAAACAAGCATGATCTTCTTTTTTGGGCTCCTCGAACCCCTGCGACTATACCATGTATATTGTTTCTTCAAGCTCTCAATGTAGAAAAGCTGTCTTTACATCCATCTGCTCTAGATGTAAATCAAGGTTTGCACACATAGCTAACAAAATCCTAATAGATGTGTGCTTGACAACTAGAGAGAATATCTCATGAAAATCGACTCCCTCTCTCTGAGTAAAATCTTGTACTACTAATCTAGCCTTGAATCTCATAGGATCAATCCCCGGTATCCCCTCCTTCACCTTATACACCCAACTAGCTTCTTTTGAGGTCTCTCTACCAACTTTTAGGTATTGTTCTTCTTAAGAGAACAAATTTTTTCTTTTATGGCCTGCTGTCATTCTTTCTTGTTTTCACTCTTCATAGCCTCACCATATGTCCTAGGCTCATCATACTCAAGAGTGTAAGCAGAATTAACTGCATGAACAACTAAGTCTGCTTGTGCATACCTACCTAGTGGGTTAATCGTTCTCCTTAGCCTGTCTCTAGCAAGTTGGTACTCTTCAAGTTCCAACTCAGGAGTTCTAGTCTTCTTTTGGGTGGACTTGGAGGAACTCGTCAGTGTTCTTGGTTCATCTTCAAAGATCTCCTTGTTGAAGTGTTGATCTGGAGGCATATCAGATTCATTTCCAGGCTCTACTTCAACTTCTATTGACTCGGGTGCTGAGTCTTCCTTTGTCACAGGTTCTTCTTTCTCATCTTCTTGAGAGATGTTTAGCATCGTCATCTCATCGAAAGTCATATCACGGTTTATGATTCCTTGGTGGTGTTAAGTCTTTACATCATACCTTGTACCCTTTCACTCCTTTGGGATATCCTATGAATACCCCTTTGATAGCTCTAGGTTCTAAAATCCCCTCCTTAATATGTACAAAGGCAGGGCAACCAAATATTCTGAGGTGGTCATACATCAAAGGATTGCCAGACCATTTCTCTTCTGGCGTCTTGAAGTCAATTGCTGAAGAGGGACTTCTATTAATCAAGTAAGCTGCAATCACTATAACTTCTTCCCATAATGTCTTGGACATCTTCACATTGGTAAGCATGCATCTAACCCTTTCAAGTAGGGTCCTATTCATTCTCTCAGCTACCTCATTCTGCTATGGTGTTGATCTTACCGTTCTATGCCTTGCAATCCCATGCTTGGCACAAAACCCATCAAACTCTCTGTTGCAAAATTCGAGGCCGTTGTCAATTTTCAACCTCTTCACTCTTTTGCTAGTCTGATTCTCAACAAGAGCCTTCTAAGTCTTGAACACATCAAATACTTGATCCTTGCTCTTCAACACATAGACCCACAGCTTCCTTGAATAGTCATCAATCAAGCTGAGAAAATACTTGGCACCACCACGAGTAGCTATCTGAGCTGGTCCCCAAAGATCCGAGTATATGTAGTCAATGATCCCCTTAGTCTTGTGCTCTCCGGTACTAAACCTCACTCTATGTGCTTTCCCAAGCACACAATGCTCACAAAACTCTAAGGGCTGGAACTTATCCTCACCAAATGCCTTTTGATTAGGTAACTCCTTTAGGTTTTTCTTGCCTAGGTATGCCAATCTAAGATGCCACAACTTGGTTTGCATACTCTTATCATCTATAGAGAATAGTACAGAACCACTCGCGACTTCACCCTTAAGCACATAAATACCTTTGCGCATCTCTCCTCTCATTACCACCATGGAACCCTTCAAGACTCTTAAAATCCCTCTATCGATCCTGATGGAACATCCATTCTGGTCTAAAGTCCTCAATGAGATCAAGTTTCTCTTCAAGTCAGGAACATACCTAACATCTGTCAACTCTCTCACTCGCCCATCATGCAGCCTAAGCTTAACATTACCAATTCTTATCATCTGACATGCAATGTCATTACCCATTAACACCTTACCACCACTAATAGGCTGAAAATTTATAAACCAAGACTTGTATGGGCATATGTGAAAAGTACAACCAGAATCTAAAACCCATTGTTCAGAGTTTATACCATCAGTAGCGATGAGTGTCTCTGCGTTGTCATAGCTATCATCATAGGTAAGCGCAGCATCCACTTTCTTTTTATCTTGTGCTCTCTTCTCATGACATTCTTTTATAAAGTGTCCCTCTTTCTTGTAGCAATAGCACTTCCTAGGAGTCCTAGACTTCAACCTTGAGCCTTTTTTCTTTCCATCTCTATATGAGGGCCTTCCTCTTACAGATAAGCTTTCTGCATTGCCCTCGGTCTGTTTTTCTAATAACTTTGAGTTTAATGATGATTTCACATCACTCATCGTTAAACTTTCTCTGCCGTAGAGTAGCGTGTCAACAAAACTCTCATAGCTCTTAGGGAGTGAACTCAGCAGGATAATTGCTCTATCTTCATCTTCTATCTTGATGTTGATCGACTCAACATCAAGGATGATCTTATTGAAGGCATCTATATGATCTTTCATCGGCGTCCCCTCTGACATGGACAGCTGATACAGTTTCTTCTTTATATGTAATCTGTTGGCCAATGATTTCCTCATATAAATAGAGTCAAGCTTCTTTTAAAAACCTATTGCCGTCGTCTTACTTGCTACTTCCCTTAGTACTTTGGCTCACCAACAATGCCTTAACCTTCATCTTCTACAGATTAAAGTCATTCGTACCGTTGAATTTCTCTACCTCATACTTGGGTGTGGCCATGTCTGCTTAGAACCAAAGCTTTGATACCAGTTTGTTGAAGCGGAAGCACACAAACAAGTAAAAACTTCACCGAAATAATATAATAATGCAGAACAAGTTACTAAGAAATAAAGAGAGAAAGGGGTAGAAGAAGAACACACAAAGAATTACATGGTTCGGCAACTTGCTTACTTCCACGGCAGATCACGATCACACTCTTCTCTTATTATGAATCATAAGGCACTCATAAAGTATGCCTTTTACAAGAAATATCACAAAGAAAACTCTCTCTTACACTCTAGGGATTTTCTCTAACTAAGAACCACAAAGATCTCTTGTTTATCACAAAGATTGTCAAGATCTATTTACAAGCCAATTGATAACCTTTATATAGTCTTTGGGATGACTTAGGTTTACCCTATACGTGTGAGAGTCATATTAGAGAGTCCTGGAGCAAGTAGGAGACGAAATAAGGAAGTTTCCTTATTTCGGGATACTGTTCCCGTCTCCAGCGCCACGGCACTGGCGCGCTTCTGCTAAGCGTTGCGGCGCTGGACTTCTGGGGCCGCGGCACTCAGGTTCTGGACTGGGCTCCGTGGCACCCACGCCTAGTCGCCGCGGCGCTGGCGCCTGATGCACCCTTCTTTGTTTTTCGCCTCCTTTTGTGTCCGTCTTCGATTCGTACGCACTCTACGCACTTGGCTTGATCTCCAAATCATATTCCGATGATTTTTAATCAACAATCTCACAAGGTGTATTTCCCTTTTAGATCAAAGGAAATTTAATGTATTCTTTATGTCTTATCATTTGCCAACTAATATTCCTATTTTCTTTTTTTCCGTACATCTCTTGACTAGGCTGTTCAATTTCCTGGACTTGGTTAAATTATCATCATATTGGCGGCTGAGTTTATCAAGAAATGGATATGGTTCCAATGACAAGTCAGAAGATGAACAGAATCAGCAGCCAAACTTGATTTAATTCTGAGAAAGTAGCAACAAATGTGAGAATCGAGTTGGCAAATTTGCATCCTATATCCGACGACTGTTGCACTTACAGAAGTGATGAATTTGTAAAAATGATTTTAATCGATGCTGCGTTCATTATTGAAGTGTTATTTAGGTACTTCAGCGGAATGAGTAGTAAAATTGATCGTGTTTATAATAAACCATGGATGATAATAGATGTAAATCATGACCTGTGGTTGCTTGAAAATCAACTTCCATTCTTCATTCTTGAGGATTTATTTTGGCTTACCCCATCAGGTGGCGGCCGGGATGAAAGACTTTCTGTATTAAAGCTTACTCATCGGTTCTGCAAATTCTTTTGGGGTTCATATGGGATTCAAGAGAATTTCGTAACGAGCAATTATTCTAATGTAGAACATCTTCTTGATTTCCTGAGAATTAGTATTTTGCCTTTGGGTTCGCGAAGAGAACGGAGAATTGAAAATCTTCGACACTAAGTGTAGTCAAGCTGCAACAAGCTGGAGTAAAGCTGCGGTTGGGATTAAGCAGAAACTTATTTGACATAAGATTCATGATGGGGTATTGTAGATACCAAAAATCATCATAAACAGCCCGATGGAATCTCTACTAAGAAATCTTTTGGCGTTTGAGCTATGTCATTGCTCTGATAATCACATAAATGATTGTAGTTCTCATAAATTATCTTGTTAACACTCCAAAGGATGTGGAATTACGAGTTCAAAATGGGATTATTGAAAATCGGATTAGAAATAGTCAAGGGGTATCAACTCTTTTTCACAACCTTGTTGAATGGACAACTCCAGATCGCAACGATTTTTATTTCTCTTCTCTAGTTGAGGATCTCAACGAGTATGGTAGAACCTCTTGGCACAAGTGGAAGGCAATACTGAAGCAAGATTATTTCAACACTCCATGGGCTTCCATTTCTGTCATTGCAGCTGTTATTCTCCTCATTCTCACTTTCATGCAAGCCATATGTTCTCCCATACAGCTGTTGGAAGACAAGAAATAGAAAAGGAAATAGAGTAAAGTTAAATTTGTGTCTCATTTTTATGCCCTTTTCTTCCCTATCATGTTTCTTGTAATGATTGTTTTTGAGTGAAAATTGCTTTTTGGATAATTATATGCTTAATTAACCATCACTTGTGTCTCTTGTTACTTTAATATATAGCATATGAATTTAATGAAATTATGTGCTTCAGAATAATATGATAAACATTGCTGAATTTTCACCTCCTATGCCTAGAGTTTAAATGAATCTAGTCAACATAGATCTTCATAGTTGTTTGTGTCCATTATTTACTATGGTTTAGCCAACTATCAAGCCAAAATATTAGAAAAAGTTGAAAGATGCGAGTGTTTGAAGTAGATGCATGCATATAGATAATCTTTTGTGTGAATTTTTATGCATAAAATTTCGGGTTATACATCAATAAAATTAAATTGATAGAACCAATTATAATTAAAATGGAGAGTTATAGTTAAAAATACTCAATTTTTTATATTAATTTATTCTATTAGTTAAAATTTTGCCTTGGAAATCAATCAATATTAGTTAAAAAAAATTAAAAAATCAAACCAGATCGAATGAACCGAACCAAATCAATTAGGTTTTCGGTTTTACATTTAAAAAACAAAAATTTGATTCGCTTTTTTGTTTCAAAATTCTGAATCGAGAATTGATTTTAAAAAATTGAAAAAAAAATACACATGACACCTTAGGAATGAAATAAAACCGAGAACAGTACCGAATCAAACCAAAAACCTAACCGAACTAAACCATTCAATGCCAAAAGTGAGCTTAATTTGAACCTATACAAAGCTAAAAGTTCAAACTAATGAGCTGAACCAAATCGAAATAAAGCTGAATTTTTTGCAATTGCTATAACTGATTTGTTATAACAAAATAGCTCCATGTTGTCTTCTTTCTTCTCTTAAATGTCTTCTAATATTCTTTATAGCCATATAGCTTTAGAAGTTGTCATTGATACTGAAATATATTCTACTTCAGTAGAGAATTGTATTATTGTTTGCTGCTTCTTTGAAGCCCAAGAAATCATACCAGAACTATTAAGAAAGTCTAAGATGCTCTTCACATCATTATCATAACCACCCCAGCCACTATTACAAAAATTAATCAACTTTACATCTATATTCTTCCATTATTTAATACCATAATTAATTGTGGCTTGCAAGTATCTAAGCACTCTTTTTGCCGCCCAAGATGAAATTGATTGGGAGAATGTATAAATCTTGACAATAAATTTAAGGCAAATATAATGTTGGGTCTTGTAACTCTGAGATAAAATAAGTTCCCAATCAAACTTCTTTAATAAGTCTTATTAACTTTCTTACCCCTATCTTCTTTCTTCAATTTATCATTCACTATCAATTATGTTGGTACTTAATTAAAACGAAACATACCAAATTTTTTGAAAATACATTTTGCATAACTCTTCTGGCAAATAAACACACCATTACCTTCTTGATAATTTCAATGCCAACGAAATAATGCAATAAACCCATATCACTCATCTAATATTTTTCATCATCTCCTTCTTGAATCCTTCCACCATTTTTTTATTGTTCTGGTAAAACACAAGCCATCAATATAAAGGGAAACAATAAGGATATTAGACATACTTTAGCATTTTACATACAATATAGGCTCACTCTTACTTTTTACTAAATCCTTTCTTCAATAAATAGCCATCAATTTGAGTATACCAAGTTCTTTGTGCTTGTTTTAGGCTATACAAAGCCTTTTGAAGTTTCTATTCTTTTTATTCTTTACCTTTGACAACATACCCTTAACGTTGTTCAACATAAATATCTTCTTTTAATTCTCTATTTAGAAAAGTTGATTTGACATCAAGTTAGTATAATGACCAACCAATTTGTGTAGCCATGGCAATAAAGGTTCTGATGGTGTCAAACTAAGCAATTGAAGCAAAAGTTTCATAGTAATCAATACCAGGCTATTATGAATAGCCACTAACTTAACCTTATTTCTTTGCACACTTCCATAAGCATTATATTTCACCCTATAAACCCATTTCAAACAATAATTTTTTTTTTCATTTGGCATCTCTACAAGCTCCTATGTTTTGTTTTTCTCGATAATATCAATTTCTTCTTTCATAGCTTTTTTTCAGGCTTCTTATTTTACAGTTTCTTCAAAACTTTTAGGTTCAAAGACACAAAAGTTGCATCTTTCATAAACTTCACACAAACTCTTTACTTTTTATGGAGTTAGTGATGGCAAAGAAGTAGAAGAACTTGGAGATTCACTTGCTATTAATGATGAGGTTAATGGTAAAAAGGCTTGAGATAAGGCTAATAGTGGGGAGGCTTGAGCTAAATTTTCTTTGTCTTTATTATCCTTTGTAAGCATTTTTTTACAAGAATAGTCTTATTTTCATCTTTCCTATGCTCCAATTTATGCTACTTTTTCATCAAACAACACATCATAGCTTGTAATCATCTTCTCGTTCTTTAAACTATAAATTCTATAGCCCTCGGATTGTGAGCTATACCCTAAAAAGATATACTTCTCACTTGCCTCATCAAGTATATGCCTCTTTCTTTTTAAAAAAAAAATTATGCATATAAACACAACCAAAAAATTTCAAATGCCTTACTAATGGCTGTTTTTTGCACCATGCTTCAACGGGTGTTTGATTTTGAAGTATCTTTGTGGGACATCCATTTATTAAATATATAGCAGCATACATTGCTTATGCCCAAAATGAAATAACTTGTAAACAATTTTAAGAAATGGAAAGTTGTAATAACCACATGATTATAGCATGTGAAATTTTTTTATATTTGTACCTTAGGATGAATGTTGTACATCTATATATTATGATATAATATTTTGGTATAGGGTTGATTTGTATATTTTAAATTAATTAAAGGACCAAATTTTAATACTTTGAAAGGTTTATGGGCTAATTTATAAATAATAAAAATTAGCCCAATTATATATAAATCTCATTTTCTCTCTCAAAATCCTAAATTTGGCCTTAAAAAAAAGAAAGAAAGAGAGAGATAAAGATAGAAAAGGAAATTGAGTTTTAAAGTACTTGAGGTATACTATAGCCCTTACTCTAATTATTTATGTTAATTATGTAATTTTTGTTAAGTTTTGATTTTTGAGGACATATAAATTTGAGAATTTGGTGAGATATATTGATTATTGAGTATGATTGTATAAGTAAGAGGAAGGATCATAACTAATCTGCAGAATTTTCACATAATAGTGGTTTATTTTTTTTTTTATAAAATATTATGATTCGATTTTGGGTCTAAATTTTTAACCCATGAAATTATACATTCTAAAGAACATTTAAAACCTAAAATCATTGAAAAATGCTATGAACTCCATTTTAAGTGATTTTTCAAAGATGACCCTAAAAGTCAGAGAATCTTTTGTTTATATAGCATAATCAGATTTTGAACTGAGTTTGATCTACCAAATGATCTTAGAAACTTATGGGTTTCTAGAAACATGATAATTATATTCATCTAGAATATCATATTCAAATGGGCTTTTAAATCATTGGTTTCGGATTGTTATAATTTTTTAAAGAGTGGCCTCAGTGTAGGATTTTATTCAAGAGATTCTGAAAGTTTTGAAATAACATTGTTTTAAAATACTTTCTCAATGAATTTACCCTTGAATGTTTTATTATGGACTACGATATATGTCATGAGTAATTTTGAGATGAATTCATAATTGTTAGAATAAGTTTGTGATTTTACAAATTTTGGATACTAAAGGTTGGTCAATGGATGTTCTGATTTATTTGATCAAGTTAAAGACTTAGATTTAAGAATGATTATGACATAAATTTTGAAGGGGATAAAATCTGATTTACTTGAATTGATAATGATTTATGTCTCAAGAGCAATATAGTTTAATTCTATTGCAAATGGACTTTGTTTGATACATAATAAAAATCGGTTGGATAATAGTGGTCGAAATTGGAAGGTTTTAAGAAACCTTAAGTTCTAAATTATGATCAATTTTTTATTTACATTATTTGATGGGTTTAAACTATTAATTATCATCATTATAGGACTTTAGAGAGATAAGCTTTATGATTTGGGTCAAGGAATGCAAAATTCACCTCAAGCTCACTAGTTGGAACCTTATTGTGGAAGAGATACTCAATGTTGAAATAGATAATTGCACAATAAGTTTAGTGAGTGGATACTTAAACTATTTTTATTATTTCTACATCATGATTTAAAAAAACAATTAAAGCATGATGAGTATGGTTCTTTCTTTTATAGTTAATAATATCTATATTTTTCTTTGATGATCATTTATCTTAAACTATGCTTTACTTCATGAAATGATTTATTTTATGTTATAGAGAATCATTTGTACTATGGATTTGGTTCTTAAAATGTTTATCCTGAAATTGTATTTTTTCTATACCAACGGTGATGATTTCTAAATGGTTTGAGACTAAAAGTATGAGATATGATATAATGATATATTATAAGTTCATATATTATATAAAAAAATGGTTTTGAAACAACTAGGTTATACCCCCCCCCATTCAGATAGAGATATGAGATTCATCCATCTGCAGCTTGTCTGTACACACAGAGGCTTTGAGCCATGTGTATGGGTGATTTACTCTTTAAGAACTAGTTTGCTATGCATATGCATAACTTAAGGATATAAGATGAGATAAAGATGAGTACGTCCAACGCCCTGCCCAAGTAGTATTTCGGGTAGATACTAATTTAGTGTGGGTTTCAATATAAGTATAGTATGTGATATTTCAAATACCTTATATGTTTAATCATGATTAGTTAAAAATAGATATAACAGCATATTTTAGATACTTATACGAAAGTACATGATTTTATGATAGATTATATTATTCATGATCCAACTATTATTTATAAAATGCATTTTATGGCAAACAATTTTATATAGAGACTTTATATGTTTTAATTTAAGATCAATTTATGCACTTTATTTTGTTTACATAATAATAGTAAGAGAAATGCTATTTATGAAACTTTTATATTTATATGTTTATAGATTATTTAAAAACAAATTTTAATTTTTGAGTCAATCAACCCACCCTATTTTTATTACATTTTTCCCCTTAATAGGATATTGCAGGAAATTAATCATCTCATTGAAGTTAATATTAAAATATAAGTCGGGTGATAGGGTGAAAAATCATTTATTTTTTAGTTGGTACACTTGTATGATTTTTATTTAGTAGAGTTCAAGACCCTTGGATTTTTCCTTGTTATTTTATGTTATATGAGAGTATTTGATTTTGTATATGTATTATACTATTCAAACATTTGATGCTATAAACTATGTTAATGTTTCCTTAGATTCTCAAAAGTTGCAGACAAATAGATTACAAAAGATGTAATTATTGATAATTTTGTGTTGTGGATAATAGATGAAAAGTTTGAACATATGGTTACAAGTAAGAAACGTATAGAAGTATTGACTTCTTTGAGTTGCAGAGTTAAGTATGTTCGAAAAATAGGGAAACCTTCACCAGAATTTTGGCAGAATTTCTTATGTAGTAAAAGCACATGAGTATCACAGGATAGTAATTTGAGATCCATTTAAAGTTTATAGAATACTGTGGGGCAGGTCATTTCACAAAAAAAATTTGGTAGCCTTTTTTCATGAAGCATTGGTTTGACCATTTCAATCACTACTTGGTTCTTTCTCTCTAACAACCTATTTTGTTGTGGAGTATAACCAACAGTGGATTGTCTTTCTATGTCTTTATCTTCATAAAACTTGTCAAATTGGCGTGATTTGTATTCTTTGACCATGTCACTTCTTATAATTTTTAAGTAATTTCTACTTTATTTTTTAACAAAGCTTTTAAACTTCTTAAGAGTAAAAAAACTTCATATTTTTCTCTCACAAAAAACACTTATGTCATCTTTGTAAAATCATTAATAAAAAGAATAAAGTACCTATTTTTACCGTGGGATGGTATAGACATTAATCTACAAACAACTATATAAACCAATTCATGTGTTCACCTTACTCTTCATATAACTCATTTTGAAAAAAAGGTTTTCGATAGTGCTTCCAAAATGCACACCCTTCACAAACTCCTCATTTATTTTCTAGGTTATTTAGCAATCCCATAACCATATTCCTTTGAGAAAGCAACTTCAACCTATAAAAATACAAATGCTCAAATCTTCTATGCCATAATCATGATTCATTAAATGCTTCTATCTACAAGGCTACATCTCCTCCATATTTGAAAATAATTGAAAAGCTTATATTATTCTCCATGGTTATCTTCTTCATAACTTGTATCTCGTGTTTCCTGTCAAAAATGTTGGGTGTTGATTATATCACGGGTGCATGCATATGGTGTATGTGTTCATCATTAATATATACGCATCTCATACATATACATGCACAATAGAAGTCAAAAATTAAATAATAAACACAATTTATAAATATTAATCAAATTAATTACAAAATTGAGATATAACCCTTAAAGCCTTTGGATTAAATTTGTTTGGAGTCCGCATGTAATGTAACACGTCGTCAATACTAGCAATCAACGGAGATTAGTTTGATTGTCTAGAATAACAGCCTATAATCTAGCACCGATTTGACACTTACCCTTTAGATTAACTCTTAATGTAATGAAAATAATTTGTTTTTATCATTGATCAACATTAGAACAATTAAAAACAAATCCTTGTGTTATTACAACGAATAGCATAAATTGAGAGGAAGATAAATGACAAGTTAGACACTCTAACTCTTTCATCTTCTTATCAATGACACTTCCTCTTAGAAAGATGAATGCCATATATGAAAAGTATATTAACTATTTCATAGTCAATAAAGTTGTACTTTTTCAGAACTTAGTCTATGTACAAAGATTAAGAGAATCCTATCAGTCTCATAACTCTACCTATATAAATCTTTATACCTAGTATACAGGAAACCTCTCCCAAATCTTTTATAGAAAAGTTCTTGCTTAGATAACTCTTAGCTAATTAACTTTTAACTTACCAATGTCGGTTCCGACATTGAGTATGTCTTCCACGTAGAGAAATAAGAAGATAATCATGCTCCTACTGCTTTTTCTGAACCCAGATGCTTTCTCTTCTTTCTTGATGAAATCAGACTTTTTGATTTTCACATCAAAACAAAGATTGCAGCTTCGAACAAACTACTTAAGAGGAGATGAACTTTAGCATAGTTACTAGTTTTTTCGATGTCAAACATCTCCTCTTTATAAGTCAAATGATCATTTTCTTCAATTTAGAAAACACTAAGGACACCTTTAGGTATCAAGCATACCTAATTGATGGGTTTGATATCCTTTCATAATTATAATGAGAGTACGTTAAAGGTATTTCAATCAATTGAACTTGAAATTCCACCATTGGTTCATATACATTCTGATTGACTTAATCAAGTTCAATCCTTCTATAATTCTCATAACCTAGAAGAAACTGTTTCTCTTGGGAGGTTGCCTCATGAGCAACGAATATGTTTCGTTCCTCTGAATCATAGAATTGGTATCCCATAGAATGATTGGGATACTCAATGAACTGATACTTGTTGCCATACATGTGTATGACTATTAAGAATCTTAGTGGCAAAAAAAAAAAAGGAATACAAATATATATTATTTAAGCGGTGTTCATTTATCTTCAGCTATATAAATATATATTTGTTTTGTTTTATGCTTCGTTTAAGAATGATCAATTGAAACAGAAGAAGAAGAAGCAAAGCCGAACAGAAGAAAGAAAAGAAAAAAAGAAAAAGAGAAAAGAAAAAAAAAAGAAAAGAAAAGAAAGAAAAAAATAGCAGCCGAGAGAAATAGAAAATAAATAGGAAATTTCAGAAAATTAGTTTGGATAGTTAAATTTATACCTTGTGATTTAGCTGGTAATAGTTTTACAATATTAGAATATTTATATTTTCATATTTATAATACATATCGGTACTAATTATGTATTTTTACACCCTATGATATAGGAGGTGTGCCGATAGCTGATAAATCTCATAATCCAGAACCAGTTCAGGATTAGAGCACTTTTGTGAGTGGATAACTATATATTTTTTTTATATGCTTTTAATACAGTAGTTTATGTTTTAATTACAAGTTATCAGATTTAGCCATAATTTATTTTAGACAGATTAATATTTATATTAATTAAAATATTCAGAAATATTTTTAGAATCTATTATAGTATAGCTTATAATTATGTTCAGTACATAAATAATTATTTCAGAATAATTATGGTCATAATGTTATATAGTAGTAGTTTTTGAACTATCATATGTGTACCCTCCCCTTTAGTGTAATTGCTCTACGCATACGTTAGATCAGTTTAGTTTGCTCTACCCGAGCGATGCAACATTCCGCTGGGTTAGACCAGCTCAGATCCCCCGCTCTGCCGGTGCGTGAGTTATTCCGCCAAGTTATACCAATTTTTCCCCAGGTACAAGTTTGGTATGATTTTCAATATATATGTAGTACATGTTTCCAGAGCTATGTTATATATATTCAGCTTGATAATAAATTTTATGATAGTTTGTGCTTCCAGATTTTTAGATCCCTAGTATTATGTTATGATTTTAGTTTTAACACAAATTTTTATGACAACTTATATTTCAATACAAGTTTATTGATTACTCAGTATACAGCTTCATGATTATTCTATCTTAAAGATTTATACATGTACAATACATATAAAGTTTATAATATTTTCATATTATGTCCACTCACTGAACCACAAGCTCACCATTTTTCCTATTTGTTTCCCAGGTTGTCACAGGAATTCATGCAGTGTGATATAGTCTTCACATTTTAAGGTTGGCCCACGACATTCATAGCTGTATAGGTGTCTCAGTCTGTGTATTTGTATAAATTTATGTATATTGGAGTACACGTGTACACCTTTTGTTGAGGCAGGTAGCCTCGTTGTATCATATGTATGAATAAAAAGTATGTTAGTCTCATGTCATCGCATGATTCGTCTCGATTCTCGAAGAGGGCTCGGCTTGAGTTCTATCAGTTTAGTATCAGAGCATAGTTTTAGATTTTGTAGACTAGTACATGATACATATAGGTTAAAGATGTCGTTAATGATTTATTGCATTTTATAGATTTTCATCATGCGTCCACGTGGCCGACCTTGCACGAAATTTGTGGCTGAATTAGGAGCTCCCTTAGTACTAGATAGAAGGGAGGAACCTATTAGAAAGGAAGTAGCTAAGTCAGTTCCCCTTGTACCCATACCTAAAACTCAGCTTAATCCTATTATAGAGGAGATACACCCTCAGCCAGTGCCACAACCTGTGATATAGCCTATACAGGGACAGCCTAATAGACTTGTCTTAGTGTAATCTATAGATCGACTGGCTTAGTTAGTTACAATTACAGTGGAGAGTCAAACACAAGGATAACCAAATAGAGAGAACACAATAAAGCGTGTTTATAGTTTGAGGGCAAAGAATTTTTCAGGCACTATAGAGCCAGCTGATGCAGAGTCATGGTTGACCAGAGTAGAACGAATATTTGATATTATGAGATGTATTGATGATGAGAGGGTTTTCTTTGGTACATTTGTACTTAAGGGTGGGGCATAACACTAGTAGAGATCATTATCTCGTAGATATTGAGGGCTGATTAGTTGGGTTAATTTTTGTAAAGCATTTAATGTTAAATTGTTTCCTATGGTTTACCAAGATATCCAAGCTAGTAAGTTCTTTGAGCTAGAATAGGGACCAATGATAGTGGAGGAATACGAGAATCAATTTATAGAGTTATCAAGATTCGCTTCATATGTACTACAGAATGAGAGGGATAAATGTAAGAGATTTTAACAGAGCCTTAGAGGTAATATCAGGATAGCAATTACAGCCATGGGGTATAGTGATTTCAGTGAGTTAGTAGAGGTTGGAATGAGAGTTGAGAGAAGCCTGGTAAAGGCACGCAGAGCCCAGTCATTTAAGCAGAAACAATGCCATAGTTGGTCAGTTTGTAGATCAAGTAGTAGTAGAGCACCTGGAGGAGAGACATCCCATACAGGGTATTTCAATGGACATCGGTATGGTCAGAGCCCTATACTATCAGGAGGACAGAGACAAAGTTCTAGTCAGAGTTTTGTGCCTCCGTCTGTTGGAAGCAACAAAGTGAGTCAGAGGCCTCGAGGTGGTAGCCAGTTAAATATTAGTGCTAACATAAAAAGGTACCCTCGGTGTTCTATTTATGGGATGAGTCATGAAGGCCAGTGTCTAAGAGGTTTTAGAGGTTGCTACCATTGCAGACAAGCTAGACATTTAAAGAGAGATAGCCCTTATCTTCTTCGGAGTAGCAGCTTCGTACAGAGTACAACTTCTCAAGGTTTTCAAGGTGATAATGGCAATATTTAGAGACATAGAGGATCTCAGACAGGAGAGCCTATCTCTAGTACTGGTGTACAACCTATAGATTTAAGAGCTAGTAGAGATCCATAAAGGGGTCAACCATGTCGACCTCAAAGCCAGGCACGTGTATTTTCTTTGACTTAGCAAAAGGCAGAAGCTACCCCTGATGTTGTTACAAGTATGTTGACTATTTTTAGTCAAAAGACTTATATTTTAATTAATCCAGGTTCTACGCATTCTTTTATTTCTTGTATTTTTTATGTGCATGCAGATAAAGTGTTAAAAGCCCTGGATTGTAGCTTGGTGGTAGCCATACTGGTTGGAGAATCATTATTGGTTGAGAATGTATTTCGGGGTTGTGTTATCAAAGTGAGTAGTAGTGAGATGGTAGTAGATTTAATTCCTCTTAATATACATAATTTTGATGCAATACTTAGGTTAGACTAGTTAGCTAATCACTATGGTACTGTAGACTGTTTCTGAAAGGATGTTATATTCAAAAGACAAGGAGAGCCTGATATTATTTTTTTGTGAAGAGCGACGAGTTCTTCCATCCTGTGTTATATCTGCTATGACAACTAAATGGTTGCTCAGAAAATGATGTCCAGCCTATTTGGCACATGTTATTGATACTAGAGTCAATGGAACTAAATTAGAAGATATTCCAGTGGTAAGAGATTTTTCAGATGTATTTTCTGAAAATCTTCTAGGCTTACCACTAGATAGAGAGCTTGATTTTGATATTAATTTAGTTCCAGGAACAACTCCTATCTCCAAAGCACCATACAGAATAGCCCTCTCAGAGTTAAAAGAATTGAAGACTCAGTTACAAGAATTGGTATATAAGGGTTTCATCAGATCTAGTGTATCTCCAAGGGGAGCACCGGTATTGTTTGTTAAAAATAAGGTTGAAACTTTGAGGCTATGCATTGATTATAGAGAGCTAAATAAAGTCAATATACGCAACAAGTACCCACTGCCTCACATTGATGATTTATTTGATCAGTTACAGGGTGCAAATATTTTCTCAAAAATCTATCTATGATTAGGGTATCATCAGTTAAAGATCAGAGATATTGATGTGGCTAAGACTGCCTTCAGAACTTGATGGACATTATGAGTTTTTAGTAATGTCATTTGGGTTGACTAATGCTCCAGCTGCATTCGTAGACCTTATGAATAGGGTATTTCGTCCCTATCTTAATCGATTTGTTATAGTATTTATTGATGATATTCCTATATATTCACGGAGTACAGAGGAGCATGCAAAGCATTTAAGGATAGTGTTACAGATTTTAAAGAATAAACAGTTATATGCTAAGTTCAACAAATGTCAGTTCTGGCTAGATAAAGTTACATTTTTAGGCCATATGATCTCAGCAGATGGAATTTATATGGATCCTCAAAAAATTGAAGCTATGGTAAATTAGGAGCGATCAGCTAGTGGGACAAAAATTAGAAGTTTTCTCGGTCTAGCAGGTTATTATCGGAGATTTGTTAAAGACTTCTCTAAAATTGTTGCACCGCTTAGAAAATTGACCAAAAAGAATGTAAAGTTTGTATGGACTGATGAATGTGAACGTTGTTTCCAAGAACTTAAAAGGAGATTAACTTCAACTCCTGTTCTCACTCTTCCATCTGGAACCGAAGGATTTATAATTTACAGTAATGCTTTTAGACAGGGATTAGGTTGTATATTGATGTAGTGTGTAAGGTGATAGCTTATGCTTCTAGGCAGCTTAAGAAGCATGAGTTAAATTATCCAACCCATGATTTAGAATTGGCAGCAGTAGTATTCGCCTTGAAGATTTAGAGACATTATTTATACGGTGTTACACGTCAAATCTTCACTGATTATAAAAGTTTAAAGTATTTATTCATACAGAAAGATCTGAATCTGAGACAATGTAGATTGTAGAGCTAATAAAAGATTATAACTGTATGATTGATTATCATCCAGGTAAGGTGAATGTGGTAGCAGATGCACTCAGCAAGAACTCTTCTAGCTCTATTGCTTATTTGAGAGTTACTTATCTTCTATTATTAGTTGAATTAAGATCTATAGAGGTTAAATTGTTAGTTAAACTTAAGCAAAAAGTAAAGAATTGAATGCAAGCTGATTTAACGTTGAAAGCTGATGGGATATTAGTTATAGGTAACAGACTTTGTTTTATGAATAACTTAGAGTTAAAGAAGCAGATTTTAGAATAAGCTCACAACATAGCTTATGTTATGCATTCTGGCAACACTAAAATGTATCGTACTCTGAAAGAACATTAATTGTGGTAAATGAAAGAGATATTGCAGAGTTTGTATCTCAATGCCTGATTTGTTAGCAAGTTAAGGCATAATATCAGAGACTCACTGGATTATCTCAACCACTTCCAGTTCCAGAATGGAAGTGGGAATATATCACCATAACTTTGTTATTGGGCTTCCCGTACTCGAATAGGTCATGATAGTATTTGGGTGATTATTGATCGACTCACAAAGTCAGCTTATTTCCTACTTTATAAGATTTTATACTCATTAGATAGGCTGGCTCATTTGTATATGAGTGAGATTGTACGGTTATATGGGGCTCTAATGTCTATCGTATTAGATAGAGACCCTCGATTCACTTCTATATTCTGGCATAGCTTACAGAAGGCCTTAGGCATTAAGCTAAACTTTAGTACAGCTTTTCATCCTCAAACAGATAGGCACTCGGAGAGAACTATAAAAATATTATAGGATATTCTCAGAGATTATATGTTGCAGTATAAGGGTAATTGGGGTGATTATTTACCATTGATAGAGTTTGCATATAATAATAGTTATCAGTCTAGCATTCAGATGGCGCTGTATGAGGCTTTATACGGAAGAAAATGTAGAACTCCGATTTACTGGGATGCGGTTAGAGAAAGAAAATTGTTGGGTCCAAAGATTATCTAGGCCATTAGTGAGAAGATCAGTATTATCAGAGACAGACTCAAGGTAGCTCAAGACAGACAGAAGAGTTATGCAGATAAACATTATAGACAGCTTGAGTTTGTAGTAGGAGACAGAGTTTTCTTACGAATCTCACCATTGAAGGGTGTGCTTTATTTTGGAAAACAAGAAAAATTAAGTCCTAAATATATTGGGCCATATGAGATTCTAAAAAAGGGTTGGTGTAATTGCGTACCGTTTAGCATTGCCATTTAAGTTGTCACGCATTCATAATGTGTTTAATGTTTTTATGTTGCGGAAGTATATACCTGACCCTTCTCACATTCTAGATACTCAGTCAGTTTAGTTGAGGACAGACTACGTAATAAGACTATTTCACTAGTTAAAGTCCCATGGATGAATTATGTAGTGGAAGAGGCTACATGGAAGTGAGAGGACTAGATGAGAATTTTGTATCCTCATTTGTTTTAAAGAGGTATATAAATTTTGAGACGAAATTTTTTTAAGGAGGGAGGAATTGTCATACACATGTATGACTATTAAGAATCTTAGTGGCAAAAAAAAAAGGAATACAAATATATATATATTATTTAAGCGGTGGCCGTTTGTCTTCAGCTATATATATATATTTTTTGTTTTTTGCTTCGATTAAAAAGAAGCAATTGAAACAGAAGAAGAAGAAGCAAAGCCGAACAGAAGAAAGAATATAAAGAAAGAAAAAGAAACAGAGAAAAAAGAGAAAGAGAAAGAGAAGGAGAAAGAAAAAAAAGAGCAGCCGAGAGAAATAGAAAAAAAGAAAATAAATAGAAATTTTCAAAAAAATTAGTTTGAGTAGTTAAATTTATACCATGTGATTTAGCGGGTAATAATTTTACAATATTGGAATATTTATATTTTCATATTTATTATACATATCGGTACTAATTATGTATTTGTACACCCTATAATATAGGAAGTGTGCCGATAGTTGGTAAATCTCAGAATCCAGATCCAGTTCAGGATTAGAGCACTTTTGTGAGTGGATAACTATATATATATATATATTTATATGATTTTAATACAGCAGTTTATGTTTTAATTACAAGTTATCAGATTTAGTCATGATATATTTTAGACAGATAAATTTTTATGTTAATTAGAATATTTAGAAATATTTTTAGAATTTATTATAGTATAACTTATAATTATGTTAAGTATAGAAATAATTATTTCAGAATAATTATGGTCATGATGTAATATAGTAGTAGTTTTTGAACGACCATATGCGTACCCTCCCTTTTAATGTAGTTGCTTTGCGCATGCATTAGACCAATTTAGTTTGCACTGCCTGAGCGATGCAACATTTCATCAGGTTAGACCAGTATTACTACAGCGTGAGGATAAGGTTAAATCCCCTGCTCTATCTGTGCGTGAGTTATTCCACCAAGTTAGACCAATTTTTCTCCGAGTACAAGTTTGGTGTGATTTTCAATATATATATAGTACATGTTTCCAGAGCTATGTTATATATATTCAGCTTAATAATATATTTTATGATAGTTTATGCTTCTAAATTTTTAAATCCTTAATATTATGTTATGATTTTAGTTTTAGCATAAATTTTTATGACAACTTATATTTAGTACAAGTTTATTGACTACTCAGTATACAGCTTTATGATTATTCTATCTTACAGATTTATACGTGTACAATACATATAAAGTATATGATATTTTCAGATTATGTCTATTCACTGAGCCACAAGCTCACCATTTTTCTTATTTTTTCTATTTTTTTTCAGGTTGTCACAGGAATTCGTGCAGTACGATATAGTCTTCACATTTTGAAATTGGCCCACGACACGTATAGCTGCATAGGTGTCTTAGTCTATGTATTTGTATATATTTATGTACATTGAAGTATACGTGTACACTTTTTGTTGAGGCTGGTAACCTCATTATATCATTTGTATAAGTAAAGAGTATGTTAGTCCCATGTCATCGCAAGATTTGCCTCGATTCTCGAGAAGGGCTCAGGTCAAGTCCTATCACTTGTACCCCTTAGAGACAAGTTTATTCTATTACATAAATCTTATGCAAGAAAAACAACCCCAAGTCTTAACATAATTAAGACTCAGTTCCTTTTTAGTCTATATCTTATACAGAGTAGAAGGAACAACTTTCGATATAACTATTTTCAATAAGTGAGCAGCAAATTCTAAAGCATAATCCCATAGATATTTTAGAAGATCAGTGAAGCTCAACATCAATTGGACTATATCCAATAAAGTCCATTTTCTCTTTTTCAAAACACCTTTTTGTTGAGCAGTATTTAAAGGACTACGTTGAGCGAGATTTGCATTATTCTTTAAATAAATTTTAAATTTATTGCTTCTATATAAACTGTCTCAATCTATTCGAAGGCATTCAATATATATAAGGGTTTGTTTATCTACTTTGTAGTTGAAATCTTTTGAACACTTCAAAAGTTTTTTACTTGTATTTCCTAGAAACACATGTCTCTTATGTGACAAATCACTATAAAGACAATAAAGTATAAAACACCACCCAAAATAGTATGATTCATTGGTCTAAATACATCACTATATACTAGTTCCAATAAATTAGTGGCCCAATGTCCAACACCTACACAAGTATTTGCTATCTTCCCCTGAATTCAAAATTTTATAAACTGGTTAAGGTTCCACAGTTAGATCAAGTATTTAACTATTCATAACTAGACGAGATAGTTGTCTCACGACTACATGACTTAATCTTATGTGCCACTCTTTTTTATTATTCAAAGTTTTTGAACTACTATTTATTCTTAGTCAAGTTGCATTGAACAATAACGCTTACTATTTCAAACCTTATCACAGTGGAAACACTTTCCATTGTGACTATTCTCTATCTGTGGTTTAGATATATTAATTAATTTTTTCAGACAAGCACTATAGTACTTATATATCTCATGTGCACATGCTTATGCTAAAGATCATTAGACATTGAGGCCAGAATATATGATTTGTGTTGAGGGAGGAAACGTCATTCTCCCTTATGAGGTTAGATTAAAGCAAAAAACACAAACTCTATGCACAGTAGAATAGCCTGTATATCAAGCAAAAAAGCAAGAATACAAAGCCGATAATAAAAGATCACAACACAAACTTATGTGGTTCGGCCAATTGCCTATATCCACAATGGATCCAAGGATCCTAGCCTCTCTTATTAACACCCTACAGAATGTACAAGGACAATGCAATAAAGAACCTTTAAAAAGACCTAATGTTTAGTGTATCCCAGCTCTACCATAAATAATGAACACCCAAACGATGGTTCCACCCTAGCGCACACAAGCACTTAGTGTTTACCCAGTTCTTCCCTTCTCTTATAGTCTCTCTTAATGCTTAATCTCAACTAAAGGGTTTACAAGTGTTTATATATGGGTTATTTCGTGCCTACTAACACTATTTCTTGTTGACGTAAGAGTCCACTAGTTTTGAAAGTCTAAAACTTTTCAAAACTCAAAATTTGGATAAAAAATGAACTTCCTGTCACTTCAAGCACTGCAGCACTGCAACACTCAGGTTCTAGGACCGCAGCGCTGAGTGTGTCACACCCAATGCCGCGGTGCTGGGTTTTCGTTTTAAGCGCCCAGTCGCTTAGCCCCTAGGTGTCGCGTGATTCCTCGCTTCCTTTGCATCTTTAAGTACCGTTTCGCTTCCCCTTATGTGTTCCACACGTCCTAGACTTCTCCATATATTTTCTACACATTCTAGACTTCTTGTGACTCTCCTCTTTGGTATTCATCTCAATTCTTGTCCAACCAAGATTATTCAATCACCATATTTCCAACAATTTGACTCTCAAATTATTCTTAATCCATTTTTGATAAATTCCTACCTCTTTCAAAGAGATATTATTAAAATCGTCTCTTATCATCTCATGATCATCGAAATATCTAAAATTTTTTGAATCTAGAACAATTTATAGATTCATTAGTAAGTCTAAATATTTTTTGATATCCTATAGTTGGTGTGTATTTATCAAACATACTAACAGATTGCTCATACTGATTTTATTTTTATAAGACAAGTATTTTATCATAATAATACAAATAAAGAGATGTGTAGCAAAATATTTTTAATCGTTAATTAATAGCACTTTATATCATGGTATAACTATTATACATTTTTTTATCTAAAAATGTCCTCCCACTGTTTTACTTAATCCCTTTAATCTTTCAAACGGGATAAAGACAGTTTAACTGTTTAAACTATACAGTCAAAAGTGGATCCTATTGGCATTTTACTCTAGCCTCACGCTCAAGCAACATTAGTCTTTGTAATCCCAACAGGTAAACAACTCTTGTCAATTGCATCTCATGCAACTCTTACCACTGATCCTAAATACATCTTATCCTCACGTTGTAGCATATTGGGTAAGTATATTCCAAATTAACTTGTCAATTATCAAATATATATTATTGACATTATCCACACGCTAAAGTAATATTGGATAACACATTCGCATATATTAGACTCATCTTATATTTTATCGCCATAGTCAGAGTCACACCGACCAAATCTTTCACAGTAAAGTAATATTGGAAAAGAACTTATCGACCCATTTAACACCGTATTGACAAGACGGAACATTTAAAATAATATCTCATAATGTAATAAAATTCAATCTGATTAAGAGAGATTTTTAAACACAAGCTCTCATGTCATAAGAAGGTGATTTCTCAATTAGTCATTTATTTCTGTGCAAACACAACTAACTCCCACCAGTAGGCTTCTCATCATGGTTACCAACGTAGAGAAAAAATGATCCTGATTTATAATGCAGACTAATGACTCTTATTACTGCATCTTATAAACCCTCACATGCATATTAATATATATTTTTTAAAATAATTTTGAAAAAAAATATTATTATTATTTAAAGTGAATAATGTCAACACGGTGACGCCATCCCTTTAACGTTGCGGTGCTAGAGGCAAAACCTCTAACGCTATAGTATTAAGCATAAATGCTGCAGCGCTGGGGCCTGGAAACCCTAGCCCCGCAGCATTCAACATACACCGTTGTGGTGTTGGGGCCTTTCAGGCCCCAGCGTAATGGCGCCAAACATTAACGTTGCGGTATTATAGCTACAGTTTTCCTCGATTCAGCATTTTTAACACTTGAAATGCACCACCACAGCCCCAAAACGTGTCCAACAACATAGCCAACACTTAAAAAAATACCTAAATTAACACAAAACTTCTATACCAATTGTTGGGTGCCGATTATATCATGGGTGCATGTATATGGTATGTGTGTTCATCATCAATATATACACATCTCATACATATACATACACAACGGAAGTCAAAAAAATTAAATAATGAACACAATTTATTACTTATTAATCAAATTAATTACAAATTTAAATATAACCCTTGAAGTCTTGAGATTAAATTTGTTTAAAGTCCGCATAAAATGCAACTCATCGTCAATTTTAGCAATCAACGGTGATGGGTTTGATTGTCTAGAATAGTAGCTTATAATCCAGCACTAGTTTAACACTTAAATCTTTTAGATTAACTCCTAATCTAATAAAAATAATTTATTTTTACCATTGATCAACACTTGAACAATTAAAAATAAATCCCTTTATTATTAAAATGAATAACCTAAATTGAGATAAAGATATATGGAAATCAACTCTTGAAAAGCAAAAATCAAAATAATTTTCTTTTTCTCTCAAAAATTTGCTCGGCCATTCTTTATTGCAAAACTTATGAAATTTAATTTCATTTGACAAATATACACAAATACATTTAATTTTAAATTTATTTACATTTCATTTAGGTTTAATTTCACTAAAACCTAGCCCTAGAGTTAAAAATTAACCTAGCAAGGTTAAGTTAATTTCAATTAACAATTAATTAAAATAAAATATCTTGATTTTAACTTGTCCCTAAAGTTAACAATTATTCTAGGTTAAGTTAAATATAAAATATCTTTTAACCTAAGCCTTTAGTTAACAATTAATCATGATTAAGTTAAAATTTATTTGATAACTAAATAAATAAATATCTACATTAACCAAACCTTATAGTTAAAATTTAACCATTGTTAGGTTTACTTAACTCTTAAGCACTTTAAATATCTTGATTATTTAATAATTAAATAATTAATTAAGTAAAATTACCCTTAAGCCCTTACATAACCCAAAGTAGGTCCCACCTAACCCACATTTGAGTCAACTTAACTGTCACTATGTGCCACATGTCAACATTCAATTTGTCAATAACGATTGTTAACTAATGTACTTAACTCTTAAGTCTTGACAAGTGCGCATCCCAAGGGTTTCGGAAACTAACATTCAGTTTTGCTAAATTTTACTGGATTGAATTATTTAATTCAATACATTATCCTAGTACATAATGAGTACACTTCATTTTGCGGGACTCCATAAGTCCACGTTCGGTTCGTCAAATGGAATCATTCCGTGAGTCCGTGATCAATGCCCCACACACACATCATGGATATTAAAAATCAACGCGTTAAACTATACAAGTTAATGTAAGAACGCATATGTATAATCCTTTCGTCAATTATACCTTGGATGTGTGAGGATATTGATCATTACCGTCAAATCCCATGAGTTCATCCTTGAACTTATCTCTAGATTCGTATCTTGATAAACAATATATGCGAACACTTTTGTGATATTGTTTAACCTTATGGGAAAATATTTTTCCAAATTTATTCCTTCTGGCAATAAACTTTTATGAAATATAATCTCGAAGCATCAGATATACAACTTACCTATATAAGCTGACAGATCTCGTATCTACGTACATCAGACTTCATGAGTATTAGATCATACCCAGCGACACGTAACGGTTAGACCATGAAAGGTCTCTGACATCCATGGAACGAAAGTATGGTGAATCACCCACAAGCCCACCAAAGCGCTTAGGTTAAAGGATTGCGGATACTACTCAACTCGAGAAGACCTATCATTTACAGTTTCATAGGATATCTATTAGGGTCCTCGTGAGTCTGTTCAGTATCTAGTCCTAACTGAATACCCGCATGTCTATATGAGCTCTAAGCTTATGGTCAGTTAAAAATAAATATTTGTACCATGTAGATATAGACATGCTCTAATTTATATGAAAGCGATTCACCGATAAACCCGTATTTATGAAAATAGATTATGAACATAGTGTTTGAAAACATACTTGCATAATGACATTTCCTAGCACCTATTACAACTCTTTATAACTATATCATTACTCGTATACTCTCATGTTTTTGTCATATTTCATATAAGACTCTATATTCTTATATATTGCTGATTCTTATAACCTGCTAACTCTTAGCAGTGCTACCTCTTAGTATTTATAACTATCAGTGTTGCTAACTCTTAGTACTAATCTAAACTCCTTTAGAACAAATCTGAACTCTTTCAGATCATACAATATCTGTAACTTTACAAGCATTATACCATATATGTTTAACGTTAAGGATTTTATTCAAACGTTTTATTAAACAATTAATATTCACACAATATTGGAACGGCACGTAAGCACCAACTCCAACAAAAAATAGTACAACTATTGCCTTCAAAGTGAACAACATATCCATGTTCTACAAGTTGTCCAACACTAAGTAAGTTTTGTTCCAAATCTGCAACAAACAACATATCACAAATGTATTTGGTTTAAACCCCAATTGTTTCGTTTCCTATTACTTACACCAAAATATCATTACCCATCTTCACTTGTGAGTTAACTAAAGTATCTATATCTAGGAAAACATCTTTATCTCCAGTTATATGGTTACTACAGCCACTATCAATAAACCAAATATCTTTATAACCGGGTAGGTTATTTATTTACAATTCATTTTATATCATGCATGAAAATATATATGAGATATATATGTGCTTGAATGATCATACATGTGATTACATGATTGTGAAGCACTTTAGCAAGCAAAAAATAAATTCTTTTTACCTTCTTTTTCTTCTACAATACTTTCTTATTGATTGTTTTTAAATCTACAATCTTTTTGTAAGTTCCCAAATTTTTTACAATTAAAGCATTGGGGTTTTTCCTTATTCCAACAACGACTCTCTACGACATTACTTCTTTACAAATATTACACTTTTGTTATGACTGGCATACTTCTTCATTATTAAATTTTCTCTTCCACTTCTTGTATTTCCTCTTTCTCTCTTTACCTCTTCCTTGTTTGCCCTCTCTAATAGAGTTCTCTTGATTGACATTAAATTGAAACACGCTCTTAGCATATTTTTCAAAGCGTCGTAACAATTTACTCTCAAAAGATTTTTAAAAACCCATTAACTCTTGAGTTGTCAACAAAGAAATATCTTTTATTTCTTCTATCACAAAAACAATTGGATCAAATTTTTCAAGCCAATCTAATAAGGTCTTTCTCAACAACCTTCTTGCTTTCATATATTTTCATCTGATTCACAAGTTTTGTAAATCTAATTAAAAATTCTTGCATGGTTGCATTTTTTTTTAATTTTTTATTTTTAAAATCTCTTGTAAGATCTTGAAGTTAAGAAGTTCAAACCCTTAAACTTTCTTTGAATTCATCTTGAAAAAATATATCTCATACCTTCTTTGTTGTTTTTGCACTAATTATTCTTGGAAATATTGTATATAAAATGCCTAGTTAAATCTTCCCAAGAGCTTGAGCATCTATTTGTTGCTTTTCTTTTAGAGAACTCTTCAACTCTTTTATTATTTTTTCTTTGGGATCTTTTGATGAACTAGATTCTTCAATTCCTTCTTTTATAAAATCTCATAAATCAAGAGAGAAAAAAATATTTTTCATGTTTACATACCAAAAATCATAATTTTCTCCATCAAATATAGGCACATGAGATTGTTGAATTATTGTATTTAATTAACTTGTTCTTTCCATGGCAATTCTCTCTAGAATATTTTTCTTCTTTGATCTCTAACTCTGATACCAATTTATGTTAGTTGTTTGAGCATAACCATGGAAAAGAAATATAAAATAAACATAGATGGGGAACACTTTTTTTTTTGTTATTTCTTTTTTTTTAACAATACTAAAGACCCATAAAAATAGGTTGTTTTTTTTTCATATATAAGTAGGAATATAAATTTTAACTAAACTCTTACATAGAAAAGTCTAACTAGGACTAGGACTCATAGTTCTAATTATACTCAAAATTATATTAATTAACATTCACTGAGCTGGAGTCAAGTTTAAGATGGGGTTAAGCAAGAACCCATTTTACGTCACTTCTAGAAAAGGGATTTTGAAAATTCCACGATTGAGACTATATGATAGCACAGAGCATTTATACAGAAACCTTTAAGGGAACTAGGCTGCAATGCTGGCCTGGCAAAACATTAGCATTGTGGCCATATCTTAGTGGGGTCATGGCACAGGATCGGTACCTCAGTGGGGCCATAGCGTTGAGATGCTGTTTTAAGCCCGTTTTGACATTTCTAAGTCGATTTTGGATTCTTTTCACACATGGACTTCTATTCCAATGTGATATATAATTTTTAGGAAATATTTTAAAGCCTATATAAACTCTTGTTATGTCTTAAGGTTGTTAAGCATCAAGAAGGCACCAAAGAGAGTGCTGAATAGAGAATTTAGGGCGTACTTGAGTTATGAGTGCGCAAGAGAGTGTTGTATAGACCATTAGGGAGCTCCTCTATTGTGTATTCTTTGAAAATCTCTTGAGTAAGTTTTGTAATCACTGATTAATAAATAAACAAAATAAAATCCTTGATCCACCATAGACGTAAGTAGTTTGTCAAACTCTATAAATTCTTGTGCCTTAGTTGATTAATTATTTTCTCTATTCATTATAATTGTGATATTTTTCGCAACACATTTTCATGTATAAATAGAGTCTTGTAAGGCTCATATAAATAAGAGTGGAAGTTATCATTTTTATTCATATTGTTATTTTCTTCAGTATTTCTTTAAAAAGATAGTATTTTGAAAAAGCTTTCTCTTTTTTTTTGTTAAGTTTTCAACCGTGTAAAAAACCTATATCATTATTAGCAAGATATACTAGTGAAAAATATTCTCATCATTTGATTTTCCCATACTCTTATTTTCTTCAGCTGTAAGCAGCCAAATAGAAGAAAGCTTTTATAAAAAAAAACGATCAGGAGAAAGCTACAAGAAGCTAGCTAAAGCTCTGTCTATGGAGGTTTACAATCAATGAAGAAGCTTAGAGGAGGATGGAGAAAATATGCTTCATGTGGACTCGACAGGTCTCCTATGGCGACTTCTGTGATAAGGATTCTTCTGCTCGCAACACTTGTACTCCCTTAGATGTCGGTTAGGAGATACAGGTCCTTGGGATCCTCACCCTGATATCTTTCTGTTCTCAAATCTTTTCGAGAATTGGCTATGCTCCTATCAAGTCCAGAGTAGAAGTTAAAGGTCCCCAATATCTAATATTAAATATAGCTGATAAAAATTTGGTTCTGTATATGTTCATGGCTTTGAGAGATGGATCATTTTCATTCCATCATGCTGTAGAGATGATGATTGGTGACCAACATGTATAGGGAAAAGCTTTGCTGCATTAATTCAAAAACTTCACGAAGAAGCCGCAACACTAGTACTTTTGCCTTTCTTTAGAAAACATACTTTTGCTTCTTCACAACAATAAAAATGTTTTCACGTGTGTTGTTTTTGCTTTTCACTCATTTGAACATGTACTACTGTTCTTTTCCTTTTTGATTAGTGCAAGTCTGCACGTAATGCAAACGCAAAAATGGATCATACAAGTGCTTTTGTACAAGTTTGGGCTTCTAGCTTTATCCTTTCCACCATATATTTATTCAAACTGATTTTTGGCTCTCCATCTTCTTTGCAAGAGTCTTAATTTAGGTGATCTTAAAATATATTTATTTTATTTTGTTATTTTTTTAATTTATGTATCAAAAATATTTGATATAATATTTTGATGATATTAATGATATGAAATAAAATCTTTGCTTAAAAAAAATGGTATAAAGAAGAGAAAACAAATTGGAATCTAAGTTTTCTCTTTAATTTCCTTTTTCTTTTGGCAAGGATAGAGAGGGATTAACATGTTTATTAGCCATTGAAATGACCAATTATATGTATAAATACATCATCATCATCGTACAAGCGCCACGAGCGCACCAAAATGCCGACTTCAAGCATTTCTCTAAGTTGACATGTTTCTACGCATCTTGGTTTGTAGCCCATAAAACCTTTTCGTAGATGTACATTATATATATATATATATATATATATATATATATATTTTTTTTTTTTTTGTTTTGAGGCAGTTTAAAATGAACTACATCACCCCTTTTAAAATTCAATAAATTCACTTCTTGTTTTTTCACCAAAGGGAACCCGATCCATCAACTACCAAAGAATTTGAAGGAAAAAATTAAGGTTCAAATCAAGTAGATATGACGAAATAATATCCTTGGGACTATGCACTCTAGTAAGTGATTTACTATCAACCTTATTGGCCCTTAATATAGTGTTGTGCATTCATAATTCATGATAATCATCAATTTTTATTAAAATGTGTGAAAAATATAAAGAAGAATATATTTCATTATATTAAAAATTATATAATGTAAATTTTTATATAGGTTTTAACTTATTATAAAATAGAAAAACAAAATACTATACATGAAAAGAAATAATTATAGATTATAAAAGGTAGAAATATATTTAATATGATTTCAAATATATTAATAATGCAATATTATACACATTATTTATCACACCCACCCACCCCCCCTCTAAAGATGCTGGAGTAGAAGTAAGCTTGAGTTTGAATATTAGAGTTTGAAAATGATTAGGAAGTGAAAATTTGGTGAAAATATCAACAGGTAGATTTTCAAAAGAGATGTAGTGGAGAATAATTGTTCCCTAAGAGACATGTTGCCAAACAAAGTGACAATCTATTTCAATTTATTTAGTCCGCTCATAAAAAACATCATTGTGAGCAATTTGAATAGCACTCTAATTGTCAAAATAAAAAGGTGTAGCTCCAGTGTGAGAAATACCCATATCTTTAAGAAGTCAGCGGAGCTAAACAATCTCTTGGGTGGTATCAGTAAGAGCATGGTACTCAACTTTAGTATTAGAGCGAGTAGTAGCTGTTTGTTTTTTACTTTTCCATGAAATAAGAGAATAACCTAAAAAGAGACTAAATTCAATAGTTAATCGTCGATCCGTAGGATCACCTGCCCAATCTGCATCAGCATAAGCTCATAACACGATAGAAAAATGAGTCAAAAAATGGAGACCATTAAAACCTTTGAGATAACATAAAATATGAAGAACTGCTGCATAATGAAAGGTACGAGGAGCGGCCATAAACTGACTGACAACATGAACAACATGAGCAATGTCTGGGCGAGTAACTGTAACGTAGACCAACCTAGCAACCAACTAACAATAGAGGGTAGCATCACTGAGGAGAGTACCATCAAAATATCGTAGTTTGGCATTAGGCTCAAGAATAGTAGAGGCAGTCTTTCTGTCTGTCAAGTCAGCTTTAGCAAGTAGATCTGATGCATGTTTAACCTGTAAAAGATAATACCCAATAGATTCGGATAATACTTCAAGGCCAAGGAAATGACTAAGGGTGCCAAGATCTTTCATTTCAAAATATTGCTAAAGAAAGTCCTTGATAGTAGAAATATCAAGAAGATCATCACCTGTAATAATCATATCATCAACATAAAGAAGTAGTAGAACATAACCACGACTTGTTCTACGAATGAAAAGTGCTGAGTTATATGGGCTGAACTGAAAACCATGTTGAGAAATAGTGCTACTGAATTTTACAAACTAAGCACCAAGAGCTTGTTTAAAGACATATAAAGCTTGACGAAGTTTACAGACCTTGCCTGGTAAATATGAATAACCAAGAGAAAACTTCATATAGACTTCTTCGAAAAGGTCACCATTAAGAAAGGCATTTTTCACATCCATCTGAAATAATGTCCAACCATAAACAACATCAATAAATAACAAACTTCAAACATAAGTAAGGTGAGCAATAAGGGTAAACGTTTCTTCATAATTAATTTCATATTCCTGAGTAAAGCCTTTTACAACAACACGAGCTTTATATCGCTCAATGGACCCATCAAACTTGGTTTTAATCTTGTACACCAATTTACAATGGCAGCTTTATTAGGTGGAAGAGTAACAAAATCTCAAGTATGTGATTTCTTAAGAGCCTGCAATTCTTCTGTCATTGCTTACTACCAAACAGGATTAGCACTAGCCTTGGAATAGAAGTGGGGTTCATATAATAAAAGAGTAGTAGAAAAATAGTGATAATCATGAAGTTTAATAGAAAGTTCTCTTATCCGAGAGAACGACAAAAAAAAGGTGTAGGAGAAGCCTCAGAGATGTCTAGAGCAGATCCTTCAAACAAGATGGGAGGCTCAAAAGCACGCGTTGTATTAGCAAATTCACCTGTATGAAACTCAGAGGAAGTATCAAGAAACAAATCAATAGTATTGTTCGTGAAGAACTGAGAAATGGTTGAAGACACAGAATGAAAGTTTGATACGAAGGAGAACATTTTGTGTTCAAGAAATATGACATGATGAGAGATACAAAGACGTTTAGAGATGGGATCCCAACACCTATAACTTTTATGTTCTATCCGGTATCCCAGAAAACAACATAACCATGTGTGAGGCTCAAGTTTGGTATGTTTATGTTTTTAAAGTAGAATAAAACAAATACAACCAAAAACTTTGAAAGACTATAATTTGGAGGGAGTCTATATAGACACTCAGACGGTGACTTATTCTCTATAATATGGGAAGGGACACGATTGATTGTATAGACAACAGTTAAAGCAGCTTTACCCCAGAATTGTTCAAGATAAGAAGCAGAGAAGATAAGATCACGAATTGTGTCAAGAATATGTCTGTGTTTTCATTCAGCTCTCTTATTTTGCTGAGATGTACCGAGACAAAATCTTTGACAAATAGTATCATATTCCTTTAAAAGATTTAGAAAATCAGAATCTCTATATTCTATGGCATTATATATGTGAAATATCTTAATGAAATAAGAAAATTGTGTTTTAATCATTTAAGTAAAATTACGATAAATTTTGGTAAGTTCTAATTTTTGTTTCATAAGAAACAACCATGTATATCGAGAATAGTAATCAACAAAAATAACAAAGTATTGAGATCCGCCCATAGTAGCATTGAGAGATAGACCCCAAATATTAGAGTATATACGATCAAAATGAGCATGTGAAACAGTAGTACTATTATTAAAAGGGAAAAATGGTTGTTTTGCTAAAGGACAAATCAAACAGTCATCTTTATTATCAGAAACAATTTGTAAACAACCACTAGATACTAGAGAACGAATATGACTTATTAAGGCATGACCCAAATGAGAATGCCAGAGATGCAGTGATGATGCTGAGGAAGTAGATGTAGCGGATGAAGGGGATAAAAATGGCAAATATAAAAAAATGAGCTTATATAGACGACCCACTTTACGGCATGTCCCAAGTGTCTGACCCGTCTTCGGATCTTGTACATAACACCCAGAGGCAGTAAATAAAACGTTAAGAACAAGTTCATAAATTTGACTAATAGATAAAAGATTTAATATGAGTTTAGGTATAAGATAAGTATCATATAAGGAAAGACTGAAACAAGACACTCAACCAACATGACTAACATTCATGAAAGATCTATTAGCAGTTTGAATAGAAGGCAAATAGGAAGCAAGAGATTTAGAGGAGAAAAGAGTGGAATCAGAAGTAATATGATTGCAACATGCAGAATCAAAATACTAAGAGTTATCTGAAAGAATAGAAGAAGTAGTAATTGAAGGATTACTAGAGTTTAATAGAAGTTGGCGAAGTAAAGATTCAAGATCACTAGTTAAATTGGAAGAGGAGTTGGCAGTATCTTAGGCAACAGTAGCAGCAGAGATGATTGAGACCTTATAGAAGTAGCACCCTGAGACTGTTTGCTTTTAGGACAATCTTTTTCAAAATGACCAGGTCCAATTTCTCATATTTTTGCATTTATATATCGGACAAGTGAGAACTACATGTCCAGATAAGTGGCAATAATTATACATCTTGTGTTGAGTGGAGCGGCCAAATTTGTGTTGTGGGGTGGCAAGTACTGTGTCTGTACAAACTTGCTGAAGAGTAGCAAATATTGTTTCTTCATAGATAAGATCAACAATAGCCTGATCCAAAATAGGTAAGAGCCTTCAATGAAGTAGAGAAGCACGAGTGGACTCAAATTTATCTTGCAGAGCCATGAGAAACTAAACCAGACATTGATGATCTCTGTATACAATAAAGGCTTGAGCATCATCATTATTCTTCAAAATTGGCTCTAAAAGAGATAGTTGGTCTTAAATAAACTGCATCTGAGAATAAAAGTCGGTGATGGAGTTTCTTAGTTCTTATTGAAGGTGATGTAAATTTTACAATAGTTGATATTGATGAGAGAAATCTGTGGCAGTTTAGCTATGTGCAAGAAAATCTCAAAGTGATTTGGCAGTATCAAATCGACCATGGTGAAGATTGATGGATGGGGTGGATGTATTACAAAACTATGTAATAATCTGATGATTTTTACTATCCTAATCATTTAGTCTATCAATGAAAGCCAGGCTCTCGTTATCCCGCTGCTTGGGTAAAGTAACATCACTACTGATATAATGCCAAATTCTCTTACCTTTAAAAAAGGTAAACATAGCTTGTGCCCATAAGATATAATTATGTTCATGAAGAATAATGTGAATAGACTAAGAAATATTAGATTTACCTATAGAAAAAATTAATTTTCATCTTCAATTTTTAATAATTATAATTTGACCCCTAAACTTTTAATAATTACAAATTTACCCTAATACTTTTAATAATTATAACTTAACCCCAATATTTTTAATAACTACAAAGTAACTCCTATTCTTTTCAAAAAATACAAAATGACCCCTAACTAATATGATAATTACAAAATAATCCTAAAAATTTTAAAAATTATAAAACTACCCCAAAATTATAGATATTATGATCTGACTTTGAAATATTGAAAAGTTTACAAATATACCCTTGTTACAAGCCATAAGCTTCATGCGGCGCATCCGGTGGTTTTAGATCTCCGATTGGTGTAAATCCAACTGCGTTTGAACGATTGCAGACTGAGGATTCTCTTAGATAGGGCGGTGTCAGTCACGGCGCCATATAACGGCGTGCATCTTGGTCTGATCTCCAATCAGCACGTTGTCAGAGGCATTGGAATGGTCGATGGTTTTTGATTATCTTAGAGTCGGTAGTGTCTAACACAACAACTTTTCAACGATTTTTTACGACTTTCTAGCAAACCTCTAGTGGATTTCTGACGAGTTCCTGAAAAAATTATAATAAATCTCTGGTTAAATAAAGCGACAGTGAAAAAATTAAAGCTTTGATACTATGTGAGAAATATAAATAAAAGTATATTTTACTGTATTAAAAATTGTACAATGGGAGCCTTTATAGGCTTTAAATTATTACAAAATAAGGAAAAAATTATTATATATGAAAGAGAATAATTACAAGTTATAAAAAGTAGAAATATATTTGATATGATATCAAATATATTAATAAAATGATTGAATCTTAACTAGCTTACAGAACTGGAAATTTTTCAAACCTCAGCATGGCTGTTATGGGAAGGAAATAAATAAGGTTTCATTTCACCTTTTTTAGCTAAGCATTCAAGTATATTCAACAACCATTTATTATAGTGATTTTATTGGCAATGATAAAGATAAAAAAATCTTGAATCCAATTCATAAACTAATCCAATTCAAAATTACATCAATTGCCAAAGTTCAAGGATCTTTGATTAATTATTTTGCTTGTGGGACGATTAAAGGAAGGTTCATTATCTGGACTCAAAATGTGGGTATGCACATGATCAAATACACAATATAAATCCACCTACGATTAGTAACTATACCAATGTGATAATCTAAAATAATCAATTATTAAGAAGTGAATTGGTAGGTGAAGTGGTTGCAAAATTCCTGCAGTTGGGTTCAATTCCTATGTGTTGCCATTGGCAATGGTTTTTAATTGAATATATAACCCTGTTTTATGGTGTGTGAACAAAGAAAAAGATAGTGAAAGAAAAAGATTGGCGGAGACTGAAAATGCTGCTTACATTTACTTGTGCACTAAAAGAGAAAAAGAAAATTGAAAGCTTCAGTAAAGCAAAGCAAAAGCTCCACAAACACAGAAGAGAAAAAAAAAACACTGGCAAAAACAATTTTGGTTTTTGAATGAAAATACAGACACTCTGCTTCTTTTGTGTGCCCTCTGTCTCCATAGCCAAGCATTAGTCCCCACTTCAACACTCGTTATTTAAATAAGTATTTAAGCTAGTCAGGACTCTCCCTTACTAGCGATATGAAATTTCACGACTAGCTATGCAATGACAGGCTGTTATGTCATAATTATTGTGGTCCTTAGTCATGACTATAATAAGGACATTTAAATGTTTCATTTTATTTGTCAAAGTAAGTATTGTTTTAGAATTTCTTATATAATTTAGTGTAGATTTATGAGTTTTTTTTATCGTGTTAGTTTTTTATATTATAGTTGTAAGTTCATGTATTTTTCCTTTTATATAGGTTAAGAATTTAATGTCTATATAAAAACAGTCTTGTGTAATTATTATGTTAGAATTCTAGTAATTCAAAATTATGCATGTGCGTGATTAATTTTGAGTTAGATATCAATGAGTTAACACGAGATTAAGTACTCATCAAACGTATGAGAAATGAAGCGAAACAAAGAGTCGAAAGCGAGGAGGGGCGAAAAGCACAAGTGGAGACAATCCTAAGCGTGAGCATCACAGTGCTAGCTTCTCAATGCTATAGTACTAAAGTTTGAACCCCCAGTGCTACGGTATTGAAAATGTAATGCCGCAATGCCAGTATAAGATTGCTTCATTGCCACGGTGCCTAATTTTGAAAAACTTTTGTTTTAGCTTGGATCGACTTCTTTAAGTGGAATTTAGACTTTTACACGTATAGGCCCTTATTCTAACTAAAAATAGAGTTTTTAGGAACTTTTTAAATATTATATAAACTCTTATAATCCCTTTAGATTATTCAAGCATTAAAGAAACTCAAAGAGAGAATAGTGACTTAGAGAGCCTTAACTGCTGAGTGCTCAAGAGAGTATTATATAAGTGTTTAAGTTTTGAGTGATTAAGAAAAATACGGATAGATCCTTGAGAACTCATCTATTGAATGTATTCATTAATTTTCTCTTGTGAGAAATCTTCATGATCTGAGATTTTTGTGAACTGTGAATAAAAGATGTTAAAATCCCATTATTCACTTTGGACGTAGGTATTTGTTATCGAACTACGTAACTTTCTTGCATATTTGTGTAGTCGTTTTATCTCTTTGTTATAATCTTTCTTGTTTTTATTTTACTTATGGGTGAAGTCTTCCACAAATACTTATAAGATTTTTTAAAGTATATGTTAAAAATTTTAACATATACTTTAGAGTAAAAAAATATAGAAATTCTAATTTTTCTAATATGCATGACACTAAAGCTTTACTTTTTCTAATATGATATTAAAACATCTGTTTTAATAGGCTATCAAAATTTCAATGCTTCTAATATTATTTATTATTTATTTTGGCTAAAGTTTGAGTTTAATTTTTATAACCCATGTAATAAATACACTTTACACCCATTATTAAGCTAAAGGGAAGTTTCTCCTTTACACATGCTCTAAAAGTTTAAAATTGACCTTAGTAAAACTTACGTTTATTGGGCTATAAATTTTGAGACACTTGGGGTCCATGTATGTTGAGTGTCCTACTAGATGGATGCTCACCCCATATTTGAAAGAAATCGAGACTAAGGGGTTAACTAAGAGATTAACCAAATAAGGTAAGGCTGAACTTGACTATCAGTAAGCGAGGTTTATTGTTAAACCTGGGCTGTGGTACAGCGAGCCTGCTGTAAAGTTTGGGTTCTTCTCAGAGAAAGATAGGGAAAGCTTCCATAACAAGGCTGTGAATTTTTAATAAGTAAAGACTCAGAGTCTTAGGTTGAATGATAAAAACAAGAGAGAAAATAAAAAGCTAAGAAGCTTGTATATTATATGTATGAATAGTTATGATGATGATTATAATAAAAATCGATGCTATTTATAGACTGTAAAACCCATATAAAACCTATTTTATAAGGAAGGGAATTTTAATATAACACAACTTCCTATTATGTACAAAATTTTACTACACACAATTGAGCCCGAAATCCTAAAATAAATAATCTCATTAGGCACTTTTTGGGCCGGTATCAACAACGTTAAACTTTTATCCATCAATATTACCAAAGTTCTAATTGAATATGAGATTAAAAAAAAAGAAAAAAAAAAGATTTTCTCCAAAACAAATTATCAAAGTAATAAAAAAAGATTCATTAGTTCATCAACGTTTGCATTGGCATGATCTGATGAGCTGGTTATATCTTGAGTGATAGAGACATTTAAATAGCTAGTAATATGGCACTTGATATTAGAGGAAGCATTGGGGCGGAAATCACAATCCTCAACCCCATACTTGAATAGTGTAAAAAATTTTATACTCACTTTATACTTGATATATGTAATTTGAGTTTTGGGTAGGGGATCTCAAAATAGGGATGGAGATTTCCACGAGTATCCTATCTAGATATTTTTTAATTTCTTAAATATTCTTTTATTTATACCGATTTAATTTTGTGAATTAGTCTTTACTATGTACAATCATAACATACTAAAAAAAAAATTGTAAACATCACATAAAAATATAAACTACATCAAATATTCAATTACTAATTTTAAAAATCAATAACATGAATTAAAATCTTAAAATCCTAAAAATTAATGGTTTCTTTGAACTTTGGTATTTAAATCATTATGCTTCATTGTAATCCAAACATCAAGTCTCTATTAAGATTCCTCACAAACTTATAAAGAAAAGTAAAAAAATAAAATTAGAGTTAGATGACTAAAAAACTAAGAATGATAATAAAATTATTTACCTCTTTTATTTGTTTCTTTTCATCTTTTTTTTCTTTTCAACTTTTTTTTCTTTCTCAACAAATGAGTTTGTTCCAATTTGGAAGCAAGTGTCTAGTATAAATTTGTTTTTTTAAAAGAAAGGAATTAAAATTCAAAAATATGAATAATAATCAAAAATATTTAAAATATAATGTAAGTAAATTTTATATCTCCAAATTTAACACATAGCAAACTTTGGTTTGTATAAATAAGTAAATTTTTCCCACACTTAATTTTTCTAATTTTATTTTTAAATTTAATATTTGTGACGAGTATGAAAAAAATTAATTTATCTCTAAACCTAACTCAAATTCAATTCCGGTTTAGATTATATACCCAATTTCACCCCATCCCCAAAAAATATTTAAAATACAACTCGAATTACTTCTCATTTAAAACAAGTCCCCACAAGGTCCCAAACCGTGGGCATTCTACCACCCCTACTTGATATAGAAAGGTGCACTTAAAACGTGACTATCTTGTAAAAGAAAATCCTTAATAATTTTGAATATGAAAGATTTCAGCGACTATTAATACCACAACTATTATGCATGTTGCATTTTGCTTGGTACTACATCAGCATAATAAAGACACTACCATTTACCTATGGCGTGTCATTGAGATCCATATGCAAAATGGGGAAGAAAATGAAAACACTATGAAATGGGTTACAAATGCTTGGACACAGAAATTAGTTAGATTAGATATTATTTATAAACGAACCTAACACTTAAATTTGCATTAATATTAATTAAGGACCACTCTATATATGTCCCCGACCACTTTATTGTGTGATGTGTTAATGTACAAGAGAAAAAGAATTGTTGGACCCCCCTTAAATACCTTATAATTACAAAATTATTTGAAAGACTCTCATTTGTTAATGACTATCATTTCTTTTGATAGAGACAAAAGCAATATAGGGTGATTGCATTTTATTCAAGAATCAGGATCGGAGCTACGCTCTTTTAGAATTATTTCTTTTATACTACTTTGTAATTATGTATTCAGAAGGAGTGGTACTTAAACCCTATATTCACTGTTCAATCAATCAATTATACCATTTAAAAGAAACAGAAAAAGAAAAATTAGAAATGGTTGCCATGGCTTATGGCCATTTCACAAAATCAACTTCTTCTTTCCCAGTGTCTTTATTTCTTCTTCTTTCACAAAATCAATTTCTTTTTCTTCCTTGATAAAATTAATTAAGTTCAATAAAAATTCTCGAATAAGTCATAAGTTCCAAATTCATTAAAGCCAAATTTTTGTCATTTGGATATTTAAACCAATTATCATCTATAATATTATAAAAATTAAACAATTATGAATTAACACCATATATGAATAAAATGACACAACAATTGAAACTAGGTTATAAAAAACGTATCTATTTGAGCCATTACCATTGATTAATTGATTGTCGCAACGGATTGAAAAGTAATCTTCCTCTCTATGACCTAGATTGATATTTGGTGGCTTTCAATGAGAAAGAACGTACTGTTTTCAAAAATTGAGTCTGTGTTAGAGAAGGGACCTAGCTTTTATATACAAAATTAAGGTTCTACACTGAGCCCTCCCATAACAAGTTTCAATAAGACCCAAAAGCTTACACTTGTCACTCAACTGAGTTTTTATACAAAAGACGCTACAGCCCAATTCAAAAATAATCACTAAACATATTGGACTGATTAATTAATGGACTACCCATTAACCCTTTTTATAAAATAAAAAATTCAATTAATATTATCCCACATTCAATAAAAAATTTCTAATATTCTCCCACTTGAACTAATATTAATTAATTTTTTTTAGTGTTTATTGAATTCAATTTTGAAAACCAGACTCTCGGGTTAATAACAGAAAAATTATGTTTCGTGTAGCCACATCTTTTAAAAGAAATAATAGTCCATAAATAACATCTTGAAAAACTTATCCAACTCAACATGATCTTAATATTGGACTATAATGATCTGTATATTAATCTCAACAATAAATGACCATCTATAATTACGAATACTAATAATCATATCAATATGGATTGTAAACCCGATAATGTAGTAAAAAAACCAATGCCAATATGTGATCAAAATTAATATGCAATGTTTCTTATCGATCCTCATTACAATTTCTTAATTAAAAAAATCAATTTGAAATTGTAACTATAATTTCTCAATCAAAATGAAATTGTATGATGGTAACAAGTCATACATCACCAACAGTTCAATATAAGATTTCAAAAGCTGTTATATGTGACGTCCAAAAGTATACAATTGTAACTTTTAAGGCACAATATCTTAAGATACCATATTGTATATTCAAGTCAAAAAAAAATATGCAACAATAATGATAACTATCATAAAGAATTCAATTTTGTAAAATCCATATCAATAGTGAGCACTGTTTGCATGACATAATAATCAAAATAAAAGAACGTTCATAAACTCCTATTAAACTAAAGAATCAAAAGATGCAATGACACTTATATTCACAACATATTCCATAATAACTATGGGCCTTAAACCTTTGGTTAGGAGATTAGCAAACATGGACTCAGTTCTTATATATTCAACCAAAATATCTCATTTCTTTATTAAGTCCTTAATTGCAAAATACTTAATTTTTCATATGTTTGGAACCACTACTAATTTTATTATTCTTGGAAAAGAACACAGCTGAATTATTTTCACAATAAATCACAATGGGTCGAGAGATGGAATCAGCAATTCGCAGCTTTGAGATCACATTTCTTAGCCAAACAACTTAAGATGATGCACCATAACAAGCTACAAACTTAACATACATAGTCGAGGATGCAATTAGGCTATGCTTAACACTATTCTATGAAATAGCTCCATAAGCTAACATAAAGATATATCCTGAAGTAGATTTATAATCGTCTGAACAACAACCCAATGATCATGCCCAGGGTTTGATAAATATCTACCAAAAACATTAACTACGAAGGCAATATCAGGTCTCGTACATACTTGTGCATACATTAGGCTATCAATTGCACTAGCATAAGAAACAATCTTGATGGCTTCTTTTTCCAAATTATTCTTAGGACATTATTCATTGCTGAGTTTATCTCTTTTTACAACAGGTACCTCACCTGTTTTGCAGGTCTGTATATTGAACTTTTTAAGCACACGATCAATAGACTCTCTGAAATAGTCCTAAGATGTTTCAAGATCTGTCATAACAAATCTCAATGCCCACAATAAAAGATACTTCACTGAGATCCTTCATATCAAAATTAGCATACAAAAGGCACTTGGTATCATTTAGGAGATTGACATCACTACTAGCAAGCAGGATATCATCAACATAGAGCACCATATAAATGAACTTGCTCCCACTAGTTTTTATGTATATGCATTGATCAAACTTGTTTTCTACAAAACCAGAATAGGTAACCACTTTGTCAAATTTTAAGCACCACTGGCAAGAAGCTTACTTGGGACAATAAATAAACCTTTTCAATCTACATACGATGTTCTCTTTTTCATTTTCTTCAAATCCTTTAGACTGACATATATAGACTTTCTCACTCTAATCTCTATTAAGAAAAGTTGTCTTGACATGCATCTGGTGTAGCTCTAGATTAAAATAAGCTACCAATGCCATAATTACCCTAAATGAGTCTTTGGTGAAAACTGGTGAAATTTTATAAAAATGTCTCTATGAAATCAATGCCTTCTCGTTGTATATACCTTTTTGCAATCAATTGAGCCTTGAATCTTTTAACATTTCCTTTGTTGTCTCTCTTAGTGTTGAATACCCATTTACACCTTATAAGTTTATATCTTTTTGGATGATCCACAAGTTCCCAAACAATATGATCAGACATAGATTACATCTCATCTCTCATAGCAAGTAACCATTCACTTGCCTGGTCACCATTGAGAGCTTTATGGTAAGTTATTGGGTCCACCTCTTTCCCAATATCATACTTTCCCTCTCTAAGATAAATATAATAGTTATTAGAAATAGCAGCTCTTCTTGTTCTTTGCAATTTTCTCACTTATACTTCAAAAGAAGACTCATTTGTATACTCATTGGTCAAAAGAATCTCATCTACAATAGGAGTTTCTTTAGTAGCAGGGGGATTAACAGGATTAATATATGAAACAGGCAATGATAAAGAAATAATATTAGAGGATTTCATTCTATTATGGGATTGAAAGGGAATATCTTTAGCAACATCTAACTCCAAAAAACTTTTCACTTGAGATTTAACAACTTTAGTGCCAAGAGTTGAATAATAAAATCTATATCCTTTTAAGTAACTAGGATAGCCAATAAAATAACATCTAGTAGTTCTTGAATCTGTCTTCTTTAAAGAAAGATCATAAATCTTTACCTCAGTTGGATACCCCCATACTTAAAAATGATTCAAACCAGATTTTTTACCTGTCTATAGTTCAAATGGTGTCTTAGGCACTGACTTACTAGGAACGTGGTTCATAATATAGGTTGCTGTTTTGATGGCTTTGTTGGAGGTGTTGGGTTGGGCAAATCAACTAGGGTGCTTGCATGTGGGTTGTGTTCATCATACAAACAATATATATATCTCATACATACATGTGCACAGCGGAAGATTAAATACAATGAACACAGAAAATAACATTTGATTAAACTGAAATTCGAGATTGAGAAAATATCACCAATGAAGCCTTTGGGTTAATTTTCTTTGAAGTCCACCATGAAATGAATCTTTGATCAATTCTAGCAATCAACAAGGTTGGGTTTGATTGTCTAGAATGACGGCATCTTAATTCAGCATATGTGTTTAACTCTTAAACATTTTTCAAAGTTAAACTATTTAACTTAATTAAATTTGTTTTTCTTTTTATTCAACTCTTGAATAAATAAAACAAATCATGTTTTTAGTTATTACATTTAGAAACCATTTATCTAATTTGTTTTGTTGTTCTAACACTTAAAACACAAAATAAACAATTTCAATTTCTCAAATTGAATTGGCTCCCAAAATGCAAAACCTAAAATCTTAAACATTAATGATTTTCAATTTCATTTCACTTTATATACTAATGCATAAATTCCAAACTAATTTTAATTTCATTTGCATTTCATTTGGCTTAACCTAACCTTAGTTAACATTTAACTATAGTTAGATTATTTTAACTTAACCTTTAAGTTAATAAATATTTAATTATTCTAACTATAATTAACTAACTTAATCTTGGTTAGGTTAACCTTTACTTAATCATTAAGTAAAGTTAACTAAATTAACCATATGATTAACCTTTAATCATAGTTAAATTAAATTATTTATTTAACAATTAAATAAATAAATATTTATTCTTATTATTTAACAATTAAATAATCATAAAGTGAAATTACTATTATATCCTTACTCGGTTACCAAGTTAACCTAAAGTGGGTCCCACCATTTAACCATATACTTTAGTTAACGTAACCTTAGTAATTGCTGAATTATACTGTATTGAACAATTCAATACGGTACACTGCCTAAGTGCTCAAAGAGTACATTTCATATTGGGACTCTCTAGGTTCACACCCGATTTGTCAAATGGAACTATTCCATTAATCCGTAATCGATGCCCCACGCACACGTTACGAATATTACAAATCAGCGTGTCAGACCATACAAGTTGAGGTCATAATGTATACGTATAATCCTTTCATCATTTATACCTTGGATGTGCGGGGATATAGATCAGAACCGTCCCCATTTGCTCATCCATAATCTTATCTCCAAATTCATATCTCGATAAACAATATACGCAAACACTTTTGCTATATTGTTTAACCCTATGGGAAACTCTTTTCTCGGGTTTATGCTTGTGGCCACAAGACTTTATGAAATATAATCTCGGAGCATAGGATATACAACTTACCTACGTAAGCTGACGGATCCCGTATCTACGCACACCAGACTCCATGAGCATCGGACCATACCCAGCGACACATAGCGGTCAGACCATGAAAGGTCTCTGACATATGTGGAACCAAAGCATGATGGATCACTCACAAGACTACCGTGGCACTCAGGTCAAAGGACTATGAATACTACTCAACTCGAGAGGACCTTCCTTTGACGGTGTCATAGGATATCTATTGGGGTCCTCATAAGTCTGTTCAGTATCCAGTTCTGACTGGATACCCGCATGCCTATACAAGCTCTAAGCTCATGGTCAGCTAAGAACAACCATCTGAACCAGTCAGATATAGACATACACTAATCTATATTAAGTGAATCACCGATAGACCAGCATTGGTGATTATAGATCAGGAATATTATCTTTGAGACATACTTACATAATGATATTTCTTAACTCCTATTGCAACTCTTTGCAACTATATCATTACAAGTATACTCTCAGGTCTTTGTCCCATTATAAATAAGGTTCTAACTCTTTAGACCTCGCTGACTCTTACAACCTGCTAACTCTTAACAGTGCTAACTCGTAGCATTTATAACTCTCAGCTTTGATAACTATTAGTTCTGATCTAAACTCTTTTAGATCAGATCTGAACTCTTTCAGATCAAACAATGTCTATAATGTTACAAGCATTCTACCATATTAATATGATATTAACAATCTTTATTCGAAATGTTTATTGTATAAATATTAACAATTAATATTTATACAATATTGGAATGGCACGTGAGCACCAGCTCCAACAGGCTTCTCCACACAAGTATTTAGATCTGCTGATCAGGCTCCTTTTCATTTTCATAAGGGTACGATTACATCTTTCTTCCATGCCATTTTGTTCAGGACTTCTAGACATAGTATATGAACAACAATACCATTATCATGTAAGTACCTTGCCAATTGATCCATTTGTTGGCTGGCATTACCATGCTTCTTATAATATTCACCACTCTGATCAGATTTTACAATCTTGATGACTTTCCTTAGCTATTTTTTTATCTTTGTTTGCAAGACTTTTAATATTTCAAGAGCATCTATCTTTTCTTTGATCAAATAAACATAGCCATATCAAGAAAAATCATCAATGAATGTAATAAAGTACTTGTTACCATATAATGTAGCAGCACTATTAAACCATCATAAATCTAAGGGAACATCAACTAAATTGGATTCAAAATAGATATAGGCAAATAAAATGCTCTATTCCTTCTTCTTCTACTCTAGCCAATTCTAAAACTTAAAAAAATCAGCCCTCTTATAACTATTTTTGTTGCAGTGATAAAATTTTAAGACTGTGTTTTTGGTAATTCCATCATTCTACTTTTCATTTTCACTTTTTTTTTTTAAATTCTTACTTTTCTTATGAATGTGAAAGTTGGGCTTTCTAGATTTTTCGTATTTCCTTTCAGTATCTAACTTTCTAAGGGGAATAAAATGTGCATATTCATTCTTGTCTCCTTTTAGCCTTTTATAGCTTTTCTTCTTAAGCTATGCACTTAGTGACCGGGTTATTCTGTTTTGGGCATTATACAAATGTTCTTCACCCAAAATGCATCTACTTAGTCGAAGGCAGCCAAACCTTTATAGGCTATCCCAATATCATATTCACAAGTGATGTGGGATGTTACAATCTCTCATTCATTTGGGGCCTCTTATCCTTGTGAAGGTCAGTAAATGCTCACACCAGTCATGATACCCAAAGAGTTACTCAATAATGGACGTTTTAATTTCCATGAGACTCAATCAATTCAATCTTTCCTATTTTGCATAATGAGCTTTTCTGAGTTTCAGTGCTCTCATCAATGGGTTGTAGAGGTTCATTTTCATGCAGAGCCATATTCATATTCCCAAAGTGAACTCTATATCCAATTTTTATCTCTTGTAGTTTGACCAATTCAGAATCTCAATTGTAGTATTATTGTCATTCACAACAAAAGAGATTGTATTTAAAAATTACAACTAGATCAATTATAGGCAATAGATAGAATGCTCATAATGCATAAGCAATATAATATATATGAGAATCAATTGCATTATCATAAACTCCCATTTGGGTAGAGTATATAATAAAAAATTATTCTCTAAGCATGAAGATCAATAAAATAAGAAAGATTTATAGATCTAAAAACCTATCCCTTTTGGGCAGATTGACCTTTAAACCTACATATTTCCTTCAACAATAATGAATAAATAATTCTTCAAAATTCATTCCCTTTGGCAAATAAATTTATTAGATTATTTATCTCATATAATATTCTTCATTCCGTTTAAATTAATTTACACAATAACCCTCCTTGGACAAGTAATTGTACAAATTAATTTTTAAAAAAAAATTCATCAATAAAATGGGAACTTAATAAAAAAATCTTGCGAACTTTAATGGTTAAACCACATTGGTGAAATAACCTCAACAATTTACAAGCAATGTTCCAAAATTGGAAAAAGTAAACAATATTGTCGAAGATAATAATGCATATTAACAATATATGTGCGTGTGATCAAACAAAATGAAGCATGTCAAAAAATATATTTTTAATAACCAGCTATTAATCATAGTTGCATAAATTTGAACAATAATTTTAAACTACAGTTTTAAACTAATTATAGTAATAGTTTATGTAACTAAACTTAATTAGGAGAGTATACTAAAAAAGGGTTTCAATCTAGGGAGAGCAAATATTAGTCTATTATTCCAAATATATCAAAATTAATTTTTGATAAATTTTCAAAAGAAAATCTTACCAAAAACTATTGTTCCCTAATTAAAACACATAAACAAGTAATAATTAGTTAATAAATATTTTGTTTTCTCAAAAAATAAAATAAATTAATTACACAAATAAAGGATGAAAAATGGAGTTCAACAAAAAAAAAGGGCTAAAATGGACCTTGGATGGTCCTGCACGCGCCCCACGCATGTTACCCGTGAGTGGGCTTTACATAGCTGGTTAGAGGTCATCTTCAACCTTCAGTCGGGTCAGGTCGGGCCTATAACTTGGGTCCTTTGACTCGGTTTAAACCCGTTCACAAAATTACATGTAGAATATGTATTTTTGACCGACTTTTTTAGGGCTTTTGTAGATCACTTCAACTCTAACATGTCTAGACCTTTTATTCTCTAAAATAACAAGCAAAACCATGCCAAAGTCAAAAAATAAAATTCAAATTTGTGCATTTAATGTCCAACTCGAATTTTCAAGATTTTACAATAATTGATTCTAAATCTTGTCTTGGTTTTAATCCTTAGGGAACACATAATCTTTATATAACAATAAATTGCACAAAACCAAAATCAATCTTGTTCAATTTAGAAAAAAATAAATTCGAATTTTTCTAAGGTTTATGTGTTCATGGCCAAAATTTCAAATTCAAAATTCTATTAAAATACACAACTAAATTAGTTATATAATATATCAATTTAAAGCTTGAATTAAGAAGAATAAAAGCCTTATGTTTTCATGATCAATCAAAGACAAGAATCACATTCAATAATGGCAATAACATTCAGCCAAAAATTATAAAAATTAATAAATTATAGATCCTAAATCATGTATGTTAGCTCTGTACCACATTTTGGATATTTAATACAATTATCATCCATAATATTATGAAAATTAAACAATTATAGATTAACACCATACATGAATAAGAGGACACAACAATTGAAAATAGGTTATAGAAAACGTACCTATTTGAGCCATTACCATTGATTGATTGATTGATTGTCACAGCGGATTGAAAGCTAATCTTCCTCTTTATAACCTAGATTAATAGTTGGGGCTCTCAATGGGAAAGAACATATTGTTCTCAAAAGTTGAGTCTAGGTTAGAGAGGGGACCTACCTTTCCATACTCAAAATTAGGGTTCTACACTGAGCCCTCCCATAACGGGCTTCAATGAAACCCAAAAGCCTACACTTGTTACTCAACTTGGTTTCTACACAAAAAATGCTATAACTCAATTCAAACGTGATCACTAAACATATTGAAATGATTAATTATGGACTACCCATTAACCCGTTTTTATAAAATAAAATTTTGGTTAATATTAGCCCACATTTAATAAAAAATTACTAACATTGTACACTCTTCATAAGCAAATAAGGTTGTATATGGCCTTGCAAAACATGCTTTAAGCCAAAATTTAAATGCCACTTGGATTAATGGTGTTTGAATGACGTTAGACGCTTTGATTGTCGAGGACATTCCTCATATTTGTTTTTCTAACTATAGTCCAATGTTCGACTTTAGTTAAAATAACTTTTATAAAAGAAAAAATCAAGCTCTGAACTTTTGTTTAAAATAGATGTTAGTATTTTAAAAAGATATGACCTTGTGTATTTGATCTTTATTTTATATATATAGATAGGTAATTATTGGGATTTTGGTGATTGAAAATTATATTTGAATTTGATTTTGAGTTGAAGACCAATGACGAATCAACATAAAGACAAATAAGTGTTGGATGTACAAGAAAATGATAAAATTAAATAGCCGAAGGCAAACAAAGGTGAGAAGTTACAAGAAGAGACCTTCCCAAGCCTGAGCATCGCAGCATGCTGCACATAGAATTGTGGGCACCGCAGGGCTAGCTTTGTGGCCCCGTGGTGCCCCAATTCGAGAAATTATTATTAGAGTTATTTTCACATATTTAAGTTAGTTTTGGAATCCTCTTTTATGTAGACTTCTATTCCAATAAAAGATAAGGTTTCTGAGTACATTTTACATACTATATAAACCCCTATAATTAATTAGAATAGACAATAAATCAATTAGAGAGAATAGAGGGTTAAGGGCAACCCTAAGGCACTGAGTGCACAAGAAAATGTGCTATGGGAATACTTGAGTGCTGAGTGTGCAAGACAGCACTAGTAGATCCTTTATTAACTCATTTATTATTGTATTCTTTGGTAATCTATTGTGAAAATTCTTTGTAAGTTGAATAAAAGAAGTGAGGGTCTCATGATCCACTGTGGATGTAAGCGGTTATCACTAAACTACGTATATTTTTGTGTCTTATATGATTGATTGTTATTTCTATTGTTTGTTAGATCTTATTATTCTTGTTTTACCTATTATGAAAAGTCTTTGACAAGCGTTTTAGGGTTTTAGGGTACCAAAAATTCTAATAAAGTGATATCAGTGCTAAGGCTAATCGTTAAGTAGGATTTGTGCTAAGGTTAATACCTCAACAAACTAGTATTAGAGCAATGATTTAGGTCAATTTTTTAGCATAAGTTAATTAATCATTGTGTCTCATAAGAATGAAGACAGAAGAATAGGAAAAAATATCAAAAGCTTAATAGTGCAATGGTCTTAACTGCAAATGAAAAGGTTAAGAATGAAGATTGAAGATCAATTGGAGAGAAAGGTAAAGAATGGTGGAAGTGCTACAATTAGTCCATGAATAAGACTTAAAGTTACAAAATCCTTAAAGGCTTCTGATAGAAGGAATATGGAATATGTTTAAATGGTCTATGGATGAGAAGCATAGTTGAGGTTATTTGTTTGATGAAAATGTTGTGATGCTTTAACATAGGTTATTGAGGGGATGTAAACCTATCAGCAACATTAGAGATTATCTCACTATAGTGGCAGGGGTCAAAAAAGAATGTTGGTAATGAAGGATATAGCCACGGAGGTATTGTGATAGTGTCAAGAATGACACTGAAGATCATAATATGATGGCTTCACAAAGAGAGATACTTTCGTATCTTTAGAGACCAAAGTCATGAGCCTTAAACAAGTTAAGTCAAGCATAGACTTAACTAAAATTAACTCTATAGTAATTGAGCATTGGCTAAAGAATGGATAGTTCCTTAGAAAGCTTCTTGAAGAGACTTTGAATCAGTTAGGGGATTGTTAGAATTTTGGTGCATAAAAATGATTTTGAGTTTAAGATCAATAATGAGTTGACACAAAGACAAGTACATATTAGATGTATAAGAAATAAATAAAAACGAAGAGCCAAAAGTGAGGAAATGAGATAAAGCACAAAAAGAGCAGACCTTAACATTGCAGCACTAGATTTGCAATGCCATAACGCTACACACAGAATCACTGGCACTACAAAGCCAGCCTTGTGGCACTATGGTAACCCAATTCATAAAATTAGGATTTTAGTTGTTTTCTTGTGTTATTGAGTTGATTTTAGACTCTTCTTTCATGTAAACTCCTATTCCAACAAGAAATAGAGTTTCTATAAATATTTTGAACATTATATAATCGCTTGTAATTCATTAGAATAGACAATGCATCAACAAGAGAGAGAATAAAGGGATAAAGGTGGTTCTAGTGCTCTAAGTACACAAGAGAATATGTCATAGGAGTGCTTAACTATTAAGTACGCAATACAACACTGGTAGATCCTTTAGTAGCTCATCTTTTATTATATTATTTGGTAATCTCTTATGAAAACTCTTTGTGAGTTGAATAAAAGGAGCGAGGGTCTCGTGATCCACCATAGACGGTTATTATCAAACCATATATATTCGTATGCCTTGTATGATTGATTGTTATCTCTATTGTGTGTTTGATCTTATTATTCTTGTTTTATTTGTAAACAAAGTCTTCCACAAGTTTTTTAAGGTTCTATAAGGTGTTAAGGTATAACAAGTTATTCAGTGCTAAGGCTGATTACTGATGATTGTGTCAATACTAAGTGTTACGTTCTACATCGAAAAGAAATTGGGTGAATCTTAAGTATATATAGGTGGGTAGCCAGTATTTCTTAATAGACTAGTCTTTTAGGTCAATGGCAAATGCCCCGCGCATGAAATATAGTATTAGAGCAAACCTAAATTCTCATTTACATGTGAGCCCTCAAAATCGCCCTAATGGAGATTATTACGTAAGATGCGGTCCCTTATGGCTCTAGGGGAGGAAATATGGGCCAAGAAGGCTATGAAAATCCTGTATTTTGAGCTCCAATAGAGATTGTCACATAGTTACCAGGTCCTCCATATCCTCGAAAGATGTGCAATACGGATTAGGTTGGCTCCTAAGTTTGAGCTAGACCTTGACAAAGGCATCATGTGATTGGATGGAGGAGAATGTCACATCTCATATCGAATAAAAATAAATGAATCTTGAGTATATATAAACAGGTATGAAACATTATTTATCAAACTAATATTTTGGGTTAATAGCTAATGTCCGACCCATGACACAAGGATGATTTTCCTAACGCTAATGGTTTCTAAAAACTGCAAAACACAAATATATTTTTTTAATGTTATTTCCATATTAAGATCAAATATTATTAACTTAAGATAGAGCCACTGCAGGCTCATTAGGATTGAAACCCCACTTAAAACAACTTTTCTCATCAAATTTATAAAAGGAGTTATTTTCAATTCCAGTAAAAAGTTGGTTAGGCCCCAACTAAAATTTGTTTAAAAAATTAAGAAAAGAGTAAATTTCCAGCTGAGTTGGATGAGAGGGACTTTTCGAGTTGAACCCTCAATAAATGACCTTATTGAAATTTGAAGTAAACAAGTTATGTTTAATTGATAAAAATACCCCTTAATGATTCTAAAATTATAAGAAAACACTACTAAAAAAGGGTTTTAATAATAGAAATTTTATAATAAAAATATACCGCTATCAGAAATTTGTGATAGAATTTGTCACGAATTTTATGCTATCAGTAATCTGTAATAGATTCTACCACAAATAAAAATTTATTTTTTCTATCACAAATTTGTGATACATTCTATCACCAATTGATGTTAAAATGTATTAGAAAATAAATAATATATGTTAGTGATAAATATGTTTCATATTATTTAATTAAAATTTATTAAATTTGACATGAAAATTCAAAATAATGTTGTCTAATTTAAAATAAATTTTCTATCACCATATTTTTTGTATATTAGTGATAGATACATTTTAAAAATAATAAATAAATATATTATAAACTTGAGGTGGATTGCCAAAAAAAATATAGAACATGGGAATCGAACCATGCCCCAAAACCCTATTTAGGACACTTAAAGTGGAGCTTTAAACCAAGTTAACCACCTTTATATTTGTTTATAGATTTAAATTTGTTTTGTTTATATAATATTTTGTTTACAAATTAAAAATTATATATTTATCAAACATGAAAATTGAACCCATGCCCTCACCCCTCGTTTAAAATACTTAAAGAATGGAATCTTAGACCAAGTCAAACACCATTTGCATTTAATTATAGGTTCAAATTTATTTTATATTATATAATATTTGTTTATGAATTGAAAAAAAAAAATAATTTGTCAAACATGAAAATCGAACCCATGCCCCTATCCCCCATTAAAAATACTTAAAGTGGAATCTTAAACCAAGTCACTTTTACATTTGGTTATTGGTATAGATTTGTTTATTTAGATATAATATTTTGTTTATGAATAAAAAAAAAGATGCAGTTATCAAATTAGCCTTTTTCTATTAGGTTTTTTTTACCTTTTTTTTTCAATTCATAAACACATTATTAGCCAAAATTTAAATGATATAAACACAATATTTGTCAAAAATAAAATTTTAATGATATAAAATACATTATTAGCCAAGTCAAAATTAAGATGATAAGATTAAGAGATATCCATAAGTGTGTCTTTTACACATTAAAATTTAATTCTAATTTATTTAATTAAACTATTTAATATAATTCAATTGGGTAAATTAAAATTAAAAATTATATCTTGCACAATTGAATTTTAATGGAATTATTTGATGTGTCACATGAATATCAATTAATTCAAATTGAATTTTTGTACAATTGAATTATAACATTTAATGTAATTAAAATTAGAATTAGATTTGAAATTTTAACATTTAACGTAATTAAAATCAAAATTAAATTTGAAATTATAACATCTAACGTAATTAAAATTAGAATGGATTGAAATTATAACATTTAACGTAATTGAAATTAAAATTGGGTTTAGGATTATAACATTTAATTAATTGAAATTAAATTTAAAATTATAATATTTAAAGTTATTAAAATCAAAATTAGATTTTAAATTATAACATTTAACATAATTGAAATTAAATTTAAAATTATAATATTTAAAGTTATTAAAATCAAAATTAGATTTTAAATTATAACATTTAACATAATTGAAATTAGAATTAAATTAAAATTATAACAGTTAACATAATTATAATTAAATTTGAATTTGGGATTATAACATATAATGTAATTGAAATTAGATTTAAGATTATAATATTTAACGTTATGAAAATTAAATTTAAAATTATAACATTAACATAATTAAAATTAAAATAAGAATTAGATTTTATAATATAACATTTAACGAATGTTTTAATTGCGTTACATCCAATTTGAATTAAGTTGAATATTATAATTCTAATTCAAATTTTAATTTCAATTATGTTAAAAGTTAAAATTTTAATTTTAATTATGATAAAAGTTATAATTTTTATTCCAATTCTAATTTTAATTACACTAAATGTTATAATTTTAATTTTAATTTAATTTTAATTACGTTAAATGTTATCATTTTGATTCTAATTTAATTTTAATTACGTTAAATGTTATAATTTAGATTCCAAATCGAATTTCAATTACACTAAATGCTATAATTTTAATTTTAATTTATTCAAAGTAAAAAATGGGGTTGTTCCTTCAGCAAAACTAAGATACAGTTGAGCCAAAAGATCGCATTTCAATTATGTTAAATTTTATAATTTCGATTCCAATTTAATTTTAGTTACGTTAAATATTATAATTTCAATTCTAATTTGAATTTTAATACATTAAAACTGTTAAATATTATAATTCCACATTCGATTTCAATTTCGATTATTTTAAATATTTTAATTCTAATTTTAATTTCAATGTTATAATTCTGAATCAAATTTCAATTTCAATTAAGTTAAATGTTGTAATTCTAAATCTATATTCAATTTTAATTACGTTAAATATTATAATTTTGAATCAATTTTAATTTTAATTACATTAAACATTATAATTTCGATTTAAATTACGTTACATGTTATAATTTTAATTTTAATTATGTTAGATATTATAATTCTAATTTCAATTTTAATTTAATAATGTTGAATATTATAATTTCGATTCAAATTTTAATATTAATTACGTTAAATATAACAATTCTAATTTCAATTCTAATTTTAATTACATTAAAAGTTATAATTCTAAATCTGATTTTAATTTCGATTATATTAAATATTATAATCCACATTCTAATTTTAATTACATTAAATGTTATAATTCTGAATTCAATTACGTTAAATATTATAATCTCAATTTCAATTACGTTAAATGTTATAATTTTGATTCTAATTTAATTTTAATTACGTTAAATGTTATAATTTTGATTCTAATTTAATTTTAATTACGTTATATGTTATAATTTCGACTCAATTCGAATTTCAATTCAAATTTCAATTTCATTAAATGTTATAATTATAAACTAATTTAATTTTAATTACGTTAAAAGTTATAATTTCATTCAATTCAAATTTAGATTACATTAAATATTATAATTCTAAATTCAATTTCAATTAGAATAAATGTTATAATTTTAAATCTAGTTTTAATTTCAATTAAGTTAAATATTATAATTTAAATCTAATTTTATTTTTAATTATGTTAAATGTTATAAATAAAATTAAAATATGAACTGGAAATATAATTAGAATAATAATTATATGTAACTACATGTAATAATTAGAATTATAAAAGCTAACAATTTTTTTTTAATTAATTTAAAGCAATAGTTAAAATTTAAATTATAATTTTATATAATATCATAAATTTAGAACGACGTAGTTTTGATTAAAATGAATAAATATTTAATTTATGAAAATTAATATTTTGAGAAAAAGATTAATTAAAAAAATAAAAGGGCCAAAAATATAAGTAAAGTAGAGAGAATATTTTTAAAAGAATTGAAGGTAAAAATTAAAAGAGATTAACTTTTTTTTTAAAAAAAAAATATTTCAACAATTATTTTTGAAAAAATAAAAAGAAATTTCCCCCAAACACTTGCGGTTTTTTTTTTTGGGTGCGGGGGGGAAACAAAATGATTTCCTCTTCTTCTTCTCCTTTTAGGGTTTTAGATCACTTAGCAAAAAAACACTTAGTCAAGTAGGGTTCTTCGCCTTGTCTTTCCGGCCCACGCAGCGCCGCTCAGTGCCACGCTGAGCTCCATCGGACCTGGTCAAGTCTCCATGGATGCCGCCGGTTTTCCCTGACTTTGATTTATGAACGCATTATAATCAAGTTGATTTTTGCACAAATGTTTTTGGGATTTTCTTTGTTCTTTCCTTTATCCTTTGGTTAATTTATCAGGATTAATATTAATTGTGTTCTTCTTTTCAATGAAGTTCTAATTTTCGCCCGATCAATCCTTGAAGTTGACTAAGTTTCGACTAAGTTTAGTTAAGGTGTTGTTAATAATCTTTTGTGTGTTTGATGATTTGGTTATCTGATCTTTGGTTGATAGCAAAGACAAGAAAAAGATGAAGGGTGTAGTGGGTTTCAAGTAGGGAAAAGAAAAGTGAAGACCAAGTTGACAGTTTGTGGACAATTTTCATGTGAGAATAACTTTTCTGTATTAGCTCGACAATTTTCAATTCTTTAGACATTTGGGAATGTTCTTCCATTTTTTGTGCTATCTCATATTTCTTTTTTATCAGTTAGCTTGTGAAAACTATTTATGTTATGGTTACATTTGTATTTTGTGCCTATTTTTCATGAACCTCTACTGTTTGATAAAAGGTCTGAGAGAACAAGGATTTGTATGCCCTTTTGCCTGACTGCTCATGTGTTTAAGCTTGTTAGATTTTTTTGTCTTATTTTTTTTCCTTTATTTAATGTCAGCATGTAAAAAGCTGCATTTGGCTTATAATTTTATTCTTTCGCGTAGCTTTGTTTTCTGTTAAATCTAGTTCATGTTGGATATTTGTCAGTGTTAAAAATTGATTGGTCACAGTTTGTGGTTCTCGATGTCTGGTTCTTTATGTGAGTTTCTTGATGTGGAGAAAATTATAATAGACTCTCTGCCACCCATCCGATTGTTGTATTGAGCTTCATCATTTATATATTATCCAGAGATGTAAGTTGAGTTGGTGATTCGTGTGTAGAAGGAGAAAGAAAATGAAGATCATTGGACAGAATTCTGTGAGATTGAGAAAGAAAGGCAATCGACTGAAAGGAGAAAGAAATCATTTGGACAGAAGTTTCCTTCTTAGGATAATATATTGGTATTCAACTTGTTAAACTTAAAAAATGAGAATGCAATTTTGGAGGCACAGAGCAAGAAATAGCAGATGTTATCAAGAATGGTTGAAAACATTTTTTTGAAAGGAAGAATAGTTGAAGGTTTGAGCTGAGCTTGTATAAATTTGTGCATTTTATATATTTGTAGCCCAATATAAAAATTGTAGTTCACTTCTGCGAAAAAGAGGAAGAGAGAAATTAAATTGTTAGTATAGAGGGTAATCATTCATTGGCTGTGTAGATGGCATGATGACAATTGACAATCAATAATTTTGTCTGTCTCTTTTGTTTAATTCCTCTGATATAAATTTAGTTTTCAGCCTTTGGATAAATTGAATAGCTGACATTGGTGGTAGGCACAACTGCACAAGGTCGCAAATTTGGAATTCAAACCTGCCATATTTGATTATAAGGTAGCAAATATTAGCAACAGCTAGCAACATTATTGTCTTTACTTCATTCTGCTGTCTTACTTCAGTTACAGGATCTGGAGTCTTTACTTCATTCTGTTATTCGATTACTTCAGTTACATCCTTGTGCAAATTCCTCTAACTTGGAAATAATGTTAAAGCAAACTTCTATACGTAGTCAAGAGTGTAGTTCAATGATTGCTTAGAAAAGGGGGTAGTGTAAGTAACAAGGGTTCAGAAATTACAGAGAACACTGCTATGCTTTCCTAATTGTACGGGTTGTTGGAAAATAAAAACATTAAAATCTTAGCAGATGGTTATTTTAACTTATAAACTATAAGGCAATCAATTGGCTGCACGTTTACTGATTAATGTATGTGCTTGTTCAAATTTTATACAAAATGAAAATGACATACAAATTTTCTTCTTTCATTCTGCTTTTATAGTATGTGTTGTGTGGTTGTATTTTATCTTAATTAAAAATATGCAGGAATATGGAGGCTAGAGGATTTTTAAGAAGCTTTATATGCAGGAATATGGTAACCTTTCTTGCTTTTGTCTTTATTTTCAATTACTTTAGTTGTATGATTATGTAAGAATATCCTTATCGCTGAATGCTACGAAATTCAATTATAATTGTAAGAAGGAAATCATATAAATCACTGAGATCGTTTTGTTTCTTTTCATCTTTCAATTAAATTCAATTATAGCCATTCCTCACTTCTTAAATGGACTAATTCTGTTACAGCTTCATTTTAAATGTTCTTCACTTTTCTCATTGTACAGATTATTGAGACATATCTTCATTGTTAGTTTTTGATGTTCATAATAGTATTTTTCACATATAATGTCTGATTGAGTGATAAAATTAAACAAAAATACTCAACTTGTTTTGGGCATTTCATAAACTTTGCAGAATATTTGAGGCAAAAGATTTAAACACTTTAAATTTACATCGATATTTTTGTTTCCTATGGCTTTCAAACCACTGCAACATTTTTATTGTTAGTTTTCTTGTGTTAAAGTTAGTTTATATCTAAGAAGTAGAGTAGCAAAACCAAGAATCATGAATGATTATATTTTGTCCACTGTGCAGTGAATATATCACTTATTCACCTTATGACCTTGGTAGGAGGTGGTCTGCTCTGTTCAAATTGACATTTCTTTAAAGTTATGTTTCTTGATTAGATTTCTTTAAAGTTATGTTCACTTATTCACCTTCATGGACATTGACACTCCTCCTTTATTGATATGAAGGAGTTAGAGAATTAAAATATTGTCTGTCTTGTGAGTTTGAGTTTTCATAAGAATTTTACTCTTAAGCTTTTCAAAAACATGTGAAAGAGGTTTTTTTTTTAATAATTATTGTTGTTATCTTGTTTATTTTGCTAACACTTGAATGCTATGTTTTCTTATTTCAGAATGGTGTTTCGATGTGATATGATTTTGAGAAAGTTCTAGGAGTATCAATTTGTAATAGAAGTTAATTAGTAGAATGGTTATTGCTAACTACATTGTTAAGTTTATAAGTGGATTTATTTGAAGATTGGTGGTGAATTGTTTATATGGTAGATATTTCTTAGATTAACAATTTGTAATTAACTTTTGATGTATAATAGTTTATTTATTTTATTTTTATAAATATTTTTTAATTACATGAAATATAAATATAAAATATATAATATAATATAATTTATATATATATGAATTTAATGTATATATTAAATAGTAAAATTATTTTTAAAAAATATAAAAAATCTATCACAAAATTGTGTAGACATTTATCATAAATTTGTGACAACTTATGTTTTTAAATGAGGTCATGTTTGACGGTACACGTATATCATCTATTGTACTAAGTGTTAAATCAAAATCTGTCATTGTTCACGTAGACAATATGTCCCACATATATTTTGTACATGTAAGATAAATATAATAATTTAGTAATAGATATTTTTTATTACAAAATGATGTCATATGTTAGTGATAAAAAAATTTTATTACAAAACTTATCTATTAAATATTTATAATAGAATTTTTCTATGATAAATTACTGAGATGTCTTTTAATGATAAAATTTTTTTATCACAAAACATGATTTGTTCGCTATTATCGAAGGCATTTTTTTTTTGGTAGTGAAATGTCAAAATAATCAACACTTATATTGTTTCTCATTTTTCTTTTTAATTAAACTGTATTCTCTCTCCTTAAACCATTTAAATTAATGAACTACTCTTTTTTGCTTATAAATTTTTGTTTGTATTATTTTTATTTTATAAAAATAACAAAATTACTTGAATTTTATCATATAAATTTCTTGATCTCATTTATTCCTTGTTAAATTAATCTTAATAAATTGAAAAAAAAACAAAACTAGTGTTTATTTTCCCTCCTTGTGAATATCTTAATAAATTTAAATCATTTCTTATAAATCTTTGCTTATTTATATATAAAAAAAAAAAAAAACAGAAGTTAGGTGCAATATAGCTTGTCTGCTCCACGTGATACAAAAAAATTTTGAAAAAAAAAAAGTTGTTGGATAAAATCATTTTTAAATATTATATAGAAAAATAAAAAATATACATTGTCTTTTAAAATTTTAGAGGATAGATTTAGAAATTATAAAGATAATAATTTTGAAAAAATTATTTCATATATAACTATTATTATTAGAAATAGTCCAATTGCACTTCAACAGTAAAACTTGTGCATTCTTTGATTTAGATTAAGGATTCAAACTTTAGCTAGATTCAATAGCAAAGCCCTGCACATCTCTTGATCTAAGTTAGAATTTCAAGGCCTAGCATTGTTCAGGATAATTATTTAGTTTTAGTCCCTCTAATTATACGAAAAAGTTATTTAGTTGATTGAAAGTTGATTATATTTGTAATTAATTGATATTTGAATTATAATATTATAATCATTTGAGATTTGATATTTATAATATGAAATGTAATACCTATATAAAAAATATATATATAATTAAAACATTTCCTGATTCGATCCTATCATTATTATTGTCATCGGTGGAGTTTATTCTCCATTTTCTCCCATTGATTAAGCATAACAGTTCAAAAATTGCCTTTGGTATGGAGGTGGAGAAGATTAGTTTAGTTTATGTTTGAGTCAACCTAATTGAAGCCGATTCCCAATTGGGATAGTTAAGAGTGGGACTCAACCCGAACCGACCTGAATTCGGGTTGAAATGGGTTAAGACGAGACCCAAATTTAAAAAATTAAGAGTGAATTGTGATAGAGCATAATTATATAAAATATTTTATCATTCTAAATTTAATATTTTCTTAATTTATTCTAATAATTTGAGTATTTATACATATTAATATTGTTTTATAGATTTAAAGACTATAAGTACGAAAATACTAAATTTTTAATTACAATTACGATTTCAATTCCAATTCTAAATACATATACATTTATAACTATTACATTTCTAATTACAATTATAATTTTAATTTTAATTTCAAATATATATTTTTTTAAATTATTACATTTTTAATTGAAATTTTAATTTTAATTATTATAATTTACATCACCAATTGCAATTCCAATTTTGATTGAATTTATAATTATTAGATTTTTAGTTGAAATTTTAATTTATATTTCCAAATACAATTATGATTTTAATTTTAAATTCAATTCTAATTGCATTTATAATTATTACATTTATAATTTATATTTTAATTCTAATTATTATAATTTACATCACCGATTGTAAATTAATTCTAATTATTATAATTTACATCACCGAATTCATAATTATTACATTTTTAATTCAAATTTTAATTTACAATCGTGATTTTAATTCTAATTCTAATTGTATTTATAATTAGTATTTTTTTAATTGAAAATTTAATTTTAGTTATTACAATTTACAATTCAAATTCCAACTACATTTGTAATTATTACATTTTCAATTATAATTTTAATTGCATTTATAATTATTTATTTGTAATTTATGATATTTTTTGAAATAACTAATTAATTTTATTTTTAAAAATTATAATAATTTATGATATTAACCAACTTATGGCCATGAAAATAAAACCCTAATGAGTTGTCATATTAGATTGGCTCAACATGGCCCGTTGTCAACCATGCCATGTTAGGTAAGCATACCCAATGGGCCATGCTTATAGGTCGATTAACGAGCCAACCCATTTATGTAATTATTTTTAATAATTAATTTATTAACAATTTTTTTAATTTATATTTAGTTGCATTTATGAGGGCTTAAACCTAAATCCTCGCTAGGGCTGGCAATGAGGTAGGTCGAGTTGAGATGCCAATCCTTATTCTCATATTCGAATGGATTGAAAATTTTCATACCCATCTCATACTTAAATTAAATATGGATTGAAAATTTTCTAGGATGGGGTCCTCGCGGGTACTCCATAACCGAATTTATTTATTTTTTATACTTCAAAAAATATTTTTAAAAAAAATTATAATAATACATTTTAATTACAAAATTTTAAAAATTATTTTTTTAATTTGGGGTATTAGGCAAATTCAAGATTGATAACCCATCCGCATACTCACTTGAAATATAGTGCGGGGATGATAACTCATCTCCATATCCACTCTAAAATTCAAAATATTACAAAATTTTCCCCCATTAATTTCCCATTCGAGTCAGGGCCAACGGGCCTCTAACCTTATGGGAAATTTTGCCAAACCTAACCCTCACATAAAAAAATATGGAACTTAACCACTCAAGCAACAAAATATTAATATGATATTTACAATTTTTAATATATATATATATAGCAACGTCAAGTATTTGGATTATTTTTTTTAATTTAATCATAAAATTATATAATTTCTAATTTATAAAATAATGAGAAATAAATAATAAAATACCTTAATAAATAAATTATTAACTCATACAATAAAATTATGCAAATAATTACTTAACAAGTTATATAAATATAACATTAAAAATAAATTAATAAGCAATTAAGCATAAAAATAATACATAATTTAGTTCTCGAAACATAAAGTTAAATAAATTAATGTTAAATTTAAAAATAAAAATAACATAATTTAATTATTAACCCTCAAAATTGAATTTATCCGACAATCCATACACTTTGAAGCATATAGAAGCATATGTGCTAAGCTAGAATGATTAGTATATGTCAAAATTTGGTTAAAATATTTGCAACGCAATGTTGTATAGTAATGATTATTAACTATTTTGTGTTGAAACTATGTTTGTATAATGATTTAAAAATATTTTTATTGCATTGTTACGTTGCACAAATTGTACTTATAATAAGTCTTCATCATCGCTATCGTGTTGAGGTTGAGAATTGATCTTGCTATTGTTATCTTAAGGTGGTTGAGAATTAGAACTATAAAAAAAGGCCCGTATGTAGTAGTTGTAACTAGAATTATAATTATAAATTAGAATTAGAATTTTAATTACTTTTATATTAATAATAATTCTAATTATGATAAAAATAAATTTTCAATATAGTTACAATTAATAATTTTATTTATTATTACTATATTATAATTACAATTACATTATAATATTACGATATGATAAAATTTAATATGCTTATAAAATAAAATATTTCAAAAAGTAGTTATTAATTTAATCGTACGCTTATGCAAATATTAAATTTAAAAAATAAAAATAAAAATTTTGTGATAGTCTAATGGTTGGCAGCCTACACTTAATTAAGTTTTCGACCATGAGGTCTTGCATTTAAGACCTAATCACTAAAAAATTTATTATTTTGTAATGAGACACTGTAGTGTGTCATAGGCTTGAGCTCGTGATAGATCATACCTAACATGAATCTATTAGGCCTCAAAATGCGGCCCAACATGGCACGACATGCTAAATCATACTGCTAAAGTACGATATTGTAGTGTGTTGTGGGCTTATATTTGGTTTTCTTTAATAATTATAATAATAATAAAAATTACTTATAAAACAATCCTCTTCCATAAGGCAAGTAGCTGCTTTGTTGGTTCTGATTTAATGACATGCTATTAGTTGCATTAGTTTAGTTCACATTCAATGAGATGCTTTAAGCTTTACAACTAAACTTTCACCCACCGAATATATATATATATAAAGACAGATGATATTGTAAACAATGTATTATAGTTCAAAATTAACACAGCAAACTTTTAAACCTCGTCTTATGTAATACTAAACTTAAAGCGGGTCATTAGCAGGATTTTTCCTATTACTCCAAGTCAATTACTTCTTTATGATTTTGCTTTTAGCAGGTCATTAACAAGATTTTTCCTATACTTTATATCAATTACTTCTTTATGATTTTGCTTTTCTTTTTTTAATTTATCTTTTCTTCTTTAAAAAGTACAATTCGAATCTACTCTCAGTCGGTTAACAGCTGACTATACCAAAGAAATACTAGAGAACAGGAGAGATAATATTGATAAAGTTCAATTGCCATCTCACTCATGATCAATATCAACCTGAAAGTTTCTTTTATAACTCTTAGAACTTCTTCATAAGGCTCTATTCATGCCTCATTTCATAAAGAATTTTAAAATTACTCTATTTTATTATATTTCATTCATATCATAATTTTATTTATTATTTTTTACAATTAAACGTTGTTGAAATTTGCTGATTTAAAATCAAGAATAAATTTAATTTTAAGTTGAAAACTAAAGAAAAGTAGAGATAAGGTTAAGGACATATTAGATGGATAAGTAAGGATCGAAAATCAAAGATAGATGTGAGAAGGAACACAAGATGAGACTTGACGCATGAATATTATGGTGATGGAATCTCAACGACGCAGCGATAATTTTAGAGAGCCGAACGCCCTAGTGTTGGTTCAATGCCCCATATTTGGTTGATAAATATCGTGGCGTTGGCTCAATAATTGCGTTACTGCCCCAACGTTAAAAATTGAATGCCACAACGTTACCTATTAGAAAAATTCTATTTTTGAGTAGAATTACATCTTAGAGTCAGTTTTGAACTTTTATAACGTGTGAATTCTTATTCTAACTAGGTTTAGGATTTATAGGGTTGATATTAACACTATATAAACCCTTATAAACCTTTATAATTTATTAAGCATCAAATCATCAACAAAAGAGAACAAAGAGGTTAGGTTACACTTGAGTGCTTTGAGTGCACAAGATAATGTGGTATAGATCTTTGAGAGCTCTAACTATTTGGCATTTCTTGTATCTCTTATGGAGTTCTTTTTTAACAAAAAAATAGAATAAAAAGAGCTAGGATTCTTAAATCTATTGTGGATGTAGGAAGTTTGCCCAACTACATATATTAATTGTGTGCTTTCTTTGGTTACTTAATTATTTATCTCTTTGATTGTGTGATCTTTATTATTCTAGGTTATTTGTAAGTGAAAGAATTTCGAAAGGCACTAAAGGTTTCTTATAGTGCATACTAGAAACTCCGCAACAAACAGGTATCAGAGCATAAGTTGGTTTAACCATGAAAACTCACAAGCATGAGAAAAAGAAGTTCAATAGGATGAATGATTTTTATCTATGAAAAGTGAAAGTTATTGCTCTATTGGTAAGTCAAAGGTAAGATTCAACCCTCGAAACAACTCAAACCTATGAAGAAAAGAAACCTATAAAACCTAGTGACTTAGATAAGGAAACTATTCAGAAAAGAGTTCATAGTACTATAGTGTTATCATTTAGTGATGAAGTTCTGAGGGAGGTGGCTGGAGAGAAGACAACATTGTGTCTTTAGAAAAAATTTGACGCCCTCTACATGATGAAGTTCTTGACGAATAATCTAAATGTCAAGAAGAAGTTATATTAGCTATCTATAACTAAGGGAACTTCTATAAAAGACCACATAGACGCCTTTAATAAAATTATCATTAATATTGAGACAATAAACATCAAGATTGAGGATAAGGATAAGGATAAGGTGATAATTTTATTGTGTTCTCTACCTCCAAATTATAAGCATTTCATAGACATATTCATGTATAGTAGGGAGACTTTAACAGTGACAAACGTTAAAGCGTTATTTAATTCTAAAGAACGAATGAAAAGATCAAAATCTAGCAGTGCAACTAATTTAGTTGCAAGAGCAAAATATGATAAAAATAATCAATTGGGTAGATCCAAAAAGTGCTACTTTTATAATAAGTAGGGGCATTTTAAAAGGGATTACATAAAAAGAAAGGTAAAGAACGAAGGTGGGGTTGCAATTATTTGTAAAAAAAAGACTTAAAATTTGTAAAATGATTAGTAGCTTCTGGTGATAAGTATATTGGTAGATGAATACTTGATTCTGACTATAGTTCCCATATGTGCTTAGAAAATTCTTATTTACCAATTATAAATCCATTAAGGGAACGAAAATATTAATGTGGGAATGATATGACTTGTAAAGTCATGAGTATTGATAGTATTACGATGAGGATACATGATAGGGAGATTCGGGAGTTCCATAGTGTTAGGCATGTTCTAGAAGTTCGAGGAATTAGATATCCCTAAAAGTGTTAGATCAAGAGGGATATTCATTTAGAGCAGAAAAATAAATATTAGAGATAAAAGATTGATCTACAGTAATAATGAGATGTGAGAAGCACAAGGAGTTGTATGTGCTTAATGGAAATGTTATAGGTAGCTCAACAAGGGTTGTTGAGATGATGATACTGAAAGGCAACATTAGAGATTTGCCCACTATAGTGATAATGGTCAAAAGAGAATTCATGGAAAGGGTGTTGCTGGTACGGTTATGCCACAAAAGTATTGTGATAGTGTCAAGAGCGATATGGGAGATAATAATACAAGGGCCGCCCAAGGAAAGATATATTTGTATCTTTAGAAACTAAGGTCACAAGCCCAAGTCTAGATATAGACTTAATTAGAGTTAACATTGGGTAATATAATGTTGGAGTGGATGGATCATAGTTGAAACTTCTTGAACAAATTTTGAATTAAGAAGAAGTTTGTTGAAATTTCATGATTCAAAATTAAGGATAAGTTTGATTTTGAGTTAGAAACCAAGCATGAGTTGAGATGAAGTCAAGGACATGTTGGATGGACGAGTAAGGGTCGAAAACAAAAGCCGAATGTAAGGAGGAATACAAGAAGGGACCTGACGTATGAACGACACGGCGATGGGATCTCAACACCGCGGTGATAATTCCAAAAAGCCGAATGCCCAAGCGTTGGTTGATAAACGCCCCGTGTTGGCCTTATAATCACATTACCGCTCCACAGTTGAAAATTGAATGCCACAGCATTACCTAATTAGAAGAAAATATTTTTTAAGTAGAATTGCTTCCTATAGTTGGTTTTAGACTTCTATAATGTGTGAACTCTTATCCCAATTAGTTTTAATGTTTCTAGTCGGTATTAACATTATATAAATTCTTGTAATTACTTGTAATTCATTAAGTATCAAATCATCAACAATAGAGAAAATAGAGAGTTTAAGTCACACTTAAGTGTTTTGAGTGCACAAGATAGTATGGTATAGATTCTTAAGAGCTCTGAGCTATTTGGGTATTTTTTGTATCTCTAGTAGGGGTTCTTTGTATAAAAAATAATAGAATAAAAGAAGTTAAGATTCTCAGATTTACTATAGACACAGGCGGTTTACCAAACCACATACATTTATTATGTACTTTCTTTCATTGTTTAATTATTTATCTCTTTGGTTGTGTGATTTTTATTATTTTTCGTTATTTGTGAGTAAAATATTTCCACAGAATATTAAGGACTTTTAAAGTGCATGCTAAAAACTTCATAACAAAAATAAATCACAAGAGAATAACAAATAAATTCCCTGTTATTAGTTCCAAAGGTGGAACTATTATTGTTTTTATTTGATAAATCCCTTATTATTAAAAACTAATGTTGTTTTAAAAAAAATCAATCTTATTAGTTCCAAACTTGTAACTATTGTTGTTTACAAATACCTGATAAATTTCTTGTTATTAGAACTAATGTTGTTTACAAATAATTGATAAATTCAAGTTATTAGAATTTTATTCGAAGAATGTGGCATATGATACTTGTAAGTGGTTAGAGGAATTAAAACAAATCAAGTTCATTTGCTTGTTTACAAATAACTGATAAATTTCTTGTTATTAGAACTAATGTTATTTAAAAAAAGTTTTTTATTATTAGTTCCAAACATGTAACTATTGTTGTTTACAAATAATTGATAAATTCAAGCTATTAGAATTTTATTCGGAGAATGTGGCACATGATATTTGTAAGTGGTTAGAGAAATTAAAACAAATCAAGTTCATTAACAAGTTCATTTGCGAATGCATAGATGAGTACTAAATGATGCTTGTGAGTGGCTATAGGAATTAAAACAAATCAAGTTCATTAGCGAGTATATAGATGAATACTATTTGTTAATGCTACAGATTTTCAACACAAGCGAAGAAGACTTAATGTTCAATTTTACAAGTTCATTAGCAAATACATAGATGAGTACTAAATGATGCTTGTAAGTGGTTAAAGAAATTAAAACAAATCAAATTCATTAGTGAGTATATAAATGAGTACTATTTATTGATGCTACAGATTTCAAACACAAGCAAAGAAACTTGTTAACGAATACATAGATGAATACTAAACGATGCTTGTAAGTGGGTAGAAGAATTAAAACAAATCAAGTTCATTAACGAATATATAAATAAGTACTATTTGTTGATGCTACAAATTGCTATTCAATTTTGTGTTATAAAGGGGCTAGAGTAGCGAATATATCTTTAATCAGGCGAATGTATCTTAAATCAGGTAGGTTAAAGATGGTTATATTCACTAACCTGAGAATATAACGTGGATGGATAACTTAAGGTTAAACAGATCAACTTTCTGCATACAAAATTTGGGTTTCCCTTTTAACCCATAAACTGGCATAGCAGAATACATAGACCCACTGAATCTGATTTGGCCAACTCTTCCCTGGTATAGCCCTAATTCTTAGTAATGCAAAATTACAATAACAAAATCAAAACTAGGGCTTTTTCTCATCAACAAAGCAGACCTACATCTTTACGTACTCTTTCGCATTAAAAATCAAACTCCTACTGCTTCAAACATTAAAACAGCAACAAAAGAAAAGGATGGTTATTTTTTGTTCTTCAGAATCACCTTTTTGTTCTTCAGAACATATCTCCCATTCATTGATCAGTCATTACATATTGTAAAAAAACCCAGGATTTGTTCCCTGAACTGAATCTCCCGACCAGTTTCCATAGCCACCAGAAGGCATATCATAATCAACTTTAACCATCGCCAGTTCCTCAGCCGCAGTTCCGCCGGAAGAATTCGACGTCATTCCAATTCCATTACCTATATATCCTCCACTGTAGCTCCCACTTGAACTTCCATTATTCTCAATCACAGAAGATGAATTAGAACCCATGTTCACCAAGCCATGAAGCAAAGCTGGGTTGTTTTGGAGATAGGTATTATAAAAATGAGTGTTCTGGCTCGATTGCTGCAAATAATTGGACCCTGCAGACTGCTGGTGCAATTGGAGCTGTGTCTGGATATAACTTTGGTGAAATGAAGGGTCTTGTGTGTAGTGAGAAATGTCCTGGTTTTGTAATGTAAGTAAAGGTTGTTGCTGTGGCTCAAATGGGGTTTGCATTAGAGAATAAGCCTGTAGCCTGGAGCTGCTAGAGCTTCCATATTGGAAACTTGACCCAAGTGCTATCATTTCTTCACGTTTTCTCGATGATTCAAGTGCTTGAGCCTCCTTCAATCGCTTGGCTGCTCCTCCTCCTCCAATTGGTAGAGTGTTGCTCTCGAGTATCGCCTTCACATCATAGCGACTCATATCAAAATTGGTAACTGCATTTAGACCTCTGAATTTTATCGCCGCAATGTCATAAGCTTCTGCAGCTTCCTCCTCAGTAGCTTATACATTTGAGAAAATTAAATTAACATTGATATTTGAGTTAGTTTTCTCGTGAAAGTTTCAGTCATTGCGTAAAAGATTAATAAGCTTACTGAAAGTTCCCAAGTAAAGATCTTTGTTTCCTGCAACTCTCCCAATTCTAGCTTGCCATCTTCCATGTTGGTGATGCCTGCTTGAAGAAGTTAATATATTAATAAATGCAAGGAATACAGGAGAGGTCGAGCGAGACATAAAGAGAGGGAGAAATGTATAAGATTTTGCACCTTGTAACACCACGATACATGGATGCACCTCTTGAAAAGCCACTACTTTTCCTAAAGTTTGATCATCAAAATATAATTAATTAGATATTGCATAATCTTGTTTAGCTATATAGCTGTTAACGAACTTATTGTTATAGAAATACAAAGACTTTTAGGAGATTATTCTTTATAATGGACAATTAGATGTATTGTAATGCTGGTGCCTATAATTGCCTTGATGTGATATTCTGATATTACCTTCTGATAGCTGCCACAAATTCTTGTCTAGTCATGTGCTTCATCTCTTCCAATTCCTTCTCATAGTTACTAATCTGCAACCGTAAAAGATATTAGCGTGGGATCGATAGATATATGCATGCTTTTCCTATATTCTAAGTTAAGCTCCAGCGAAGTACTAACAGATACTTACTGGGAAATTGGTGGTGGTGGACGTTCCCCAGTATTTGAGTGCAGCTAGATCATAAGCCCTAGCTGCTTTTTCTTCTTTGTCATACCCACCTGCACAAAAAGAAATAACGATTTTTTCCACGACTGATTTCAACTTTAAAAAGTAGATGGAGCAAAAGAGAAAAGAATGTTGCAAGAAAAGAATTTGAAAAGAATACTTTACTCACCCAAGTAGACTGGGAGCAACAGTAGAATGCGAAATTACCAAGAAAATGATGGGAAATGGTTAGTAATAGTTCAAATGCTACTTCAGTGAAAATCATGAAGATAACAAGTAAACTTTTGTAAGCCTTACCTTGTCGTCCTTTTCTTGATTGCCCTTCCCTTCTACAACTATTATCCCAAAGATGAGCTTCATATCTTCCAGTCCACCTATGCCTACAATTGCACCGCATAAACTAATTCAAAATCAAAATTAAAGACATAAAATTGCAAAACAAAATCTCAAAAGAAGGGGAAAAAATTAACTTACCTTGTTACACCACGATATATTGATGTTCTTTGGCCAAAAGTGTCCAATGTCCTTCTAGGGGCAGCCTCAACAATAGCAGTACTTTCGCCACTTGTTTCACAAGTTGAACATGAGCCCTTACCACTAGTACCCATGGATAATGTCAATGATTGCAAATTATTAGTACTTTCTTGAAACTCATAGTTACCAGCTGCCGAGGCGGCTACCATAGTATTTTGCACTGGCACCAAGCCGTTGCTTTGAAATAGGTAATCGGATCGATCATTAGTCTGAATTTCATTGAAAGCCACAAGATCTGACTGATTCTCAGATTTGCTCACACCAAGAAAATCTGCCATCTTTGGAACTTCCCCACTCCCATTAGTATTAATCAGATTCCACTCTGTAAAAATTAACAAGTACCCCATGAGAGACAGAAGAAAATGGAAAATGAATTGGAAGTGATGGGAGTAGAAAAGACGTACCTTGGCTGTGAAATGGAGTGTCCAGATTATCATTCACTAACCCTAGATTGAAATGATGGGACTGAGATGTGTGCAGCTGTTCTGGTAAGGAAGCATGAGTAGGAGAAAGTGGAAATGAAAGCCAGTTGTTTGAATTCATTGACCCCATGATACTCTTTGCTAACAATCTCTGAAATTAACTTTCTTGCCCTTCAACAAATCAAAAAATCTCCAGCATGAAACAAAGCACGATAAGAACACATGTGATATTCAAAACTCCTCAGCTAACACTGACAGATTAAGAAATCAAAAATCTCCAGCATGAAACAAAGCACAATAAGAACACGTGATATTCAAAATTCCTCAGCTAACACTGACAGATTAAGAAAATTTAACCAAGTAATAATTCGGGTATCAAATTTGAAACCCTCTCTCTCTTTCAATACCTATATGCTTGAAGAAAATGGTGCTCAAGGAAAAATGAGAGGAGCTAAAGGGAGTAAGAGGAGGAGGTTGAAAAGAGGAAATCTTAAGAAGAATACATGGCTTTTAAACTTGTTTCTCTCTCCCAACAACAAAACAAGCACATATATTTCGACTGAGTTTTTGCTGAGCCAACCCCTCATGTAGTGGTGATTTTATGTGGTAACCTTTTCCAACACTTGAAAACCAAGTCATCATAATATTATAATAATATTAGTGTGTACATATAATACTACTACTGATACTGTATGTGGACACGAGTGCATAATAAACTGTAAGTTTAAGTGAGATACTTTCAGTCTTTGTACTAAGACAAACCCACAATTCCAACTGGAAAAATCCAATTTCCACCTCTCGCAAATTCTCTTTCTCTCTCTCAGCCCCACTTGGGTTATTGGAACTCTCGACCTTGTTCAGTGCAATATATGACTCCCCAAAGCCCAGCATTCCCACACTTTGCAAATCAGCTCTTAGTCTAGATATTGACCACTCTACGCAAAGTTACTTCTCTCTTTCTCTTTCTTATCTACAAAAATGAAAAATAATATATATCAAACAATCAAACCCATGATCAATGAACCAGAGAAGATCTCACAAATGGGTTTTAATTCATCACCAAAAACCAAATTTGTAGATCCCCGAGTCACTGCAATATTGTTTATCACGAAGAACTGGGGAAGAGTAAGAATTACTCTACTGTTCAAAATAATACCAAATTTTGTATATAAAAAATTGCTTTTTTTCTGTAAATAAAAAAAAAAGATTAAAAAGATTAGAGGATTTCAATTCGGTTCCCCAAGTAGAAATCTGTTGACCACCTAATCGGTTTTCGCGCCCATCAAAAGGTTAAATCTATTAAAATATTCTTGTGCATGTCCTCTTCACACACTAGAGGTTGCATTTCGCTAATTAATTCATTTTTAATTGTGTGCCTTGTGCAGTCCAGTTAGGCTAATTAAATCTGAGAAAAGTTTAAGATCTAAACCATCCATTCATGATGATCTTCTCCGACTCAGAAACTGAACTGGTTAATATCCCAATGAGGCTAAATGCGAAATAAAATTGAACTATGTGTTAAAATTTACTGCAATATCACTTATTAAATATTGAAAAGAGAGTTGCATTTGCATTTTCAATTTGCATTTGCATGCGTGTTTCTGATTCCTTCATGCATATATAAATTATTAACATTAGCCATGTGAACATACAGAAAATCTTCACGTATATAAACAAATCTAAATGTATAAACACACAAATTTAAATAAATGTTTTTCAGTCTTAAACTATACCATAAAGATATATCGGTCATCATTTGCAACGGAACATTTCAGAGGTTTGGACTGTGCTTCTGCGCTTGAAGAAGAAAATTAATACTACAGATCTGAATTCAGATAATCCGGAGTGGAAAATAATAAACAAAACATAGACAAACAAAATCACCTGCAATATTTTTATGACACGGTTCCCGCCAAATTCTTGTATATATATATATGGTTCGTTGACTAATGTGCACCACAATACGGGACAGGATGTTGGAAGGGATTTAGAGGAAAAGGATTGGAAGAAAGAAGAGAATTTATAGTGATAAGTTCTTATTGAATACTTAAATTTTGATTTTTTGTTACAAAAATGTTAGAATTTACTCTTATATATACCGGTGCAGAAAGAGTTTTATACTCCAACTTCAACCTAATTCATTAAATGCTCATATCTCATCAAACTCATTAAATACTCATATTCCATCAATCTATTAACACCTAACACCTTCCTTATTTACTTACATATTTTGACCTAAGATAGAATATTATTCTAACACCTTCCTTATTTACTTACATATTTTGACCTAAGATAGAATATTATTCAAAAACAATATTAATTCTAAAAACTTTAATTGAACATGGAACAAATATTTTAGTTAAATTTGTTCCAACATAGGAATCCCTATATTATTTTAAAAAAATATTAATTCTAAAAACTTTAATTGAACATGGAACAAATTTAACTAAAATATTTTAGATCAAAATCAAGTTTATTTTTTGAACATAGGAATCCCTATCTCATATTTTCTTCAATCTTTTTAAAATAAAAACTAAAGGGCAAAGGACAAGTAGACAGATTCAAACCCAACTACACCCTTATGATTTTAAACTACACCTCCCCTTCAGTTAGTAAATTCTGTTGATTAAGGGGTGTTATAATAAATTACTTCAAATGATGAACTCGTGAATAGTATCTTTTTCGTTGCTTTTCAACCGACCACCATTGAACGATATTGGATTAATCTAAAATTTATATCATCAAATTTAAAATTTTGTAATCTATAGAATGATAGAGCTATTTTTATCAATGTAGCACTAAAGAGGAGCCAAAAATGGAGAGAAAATGAGTTATTTTCATCAATATAGCATTGAAGAGGAGCAAAAAATGGAGAGAAAAGGAGTTATTTTCATCAATGTAGCATTGAAGAGGAGCAAAAAATGGAGAGAAAAGGCAGTTAACTCTATGGAATCACCTCCCCCATGATGGCAAGTGGTGGTGCACCACCACTACTATTGAATAGATCGATGATCGGTAACTCCAATAATGGTAGCAGTGCACCACCAATTACCACCATACAACGACAACTCTGTAGGATGTAGTTGGATATTAAACCATACCTAGAAGGTTTACTTGTCCTTGCCAAAAAAAAATGCTACAAATTATGAAAAATCCTAAAATCATATATTTATAATGAACCTAAAAATGAAAGAAAACTAAACAAACAAATTATCAAACACCCTAAAATCATATATTAAAATGAACCCCAAAAACTGAAAGAAAACAAGAACAGAAGCCCTTTTGGTTTCAACTAAACAAAAACATTTTCGTCCCACACATTTAGAAGAAAAAAATATAAAAAAAACAACAACAAAACTAAGAGGAAAAAAAACCATAAAAATTCACTATTTCTTTGAGAAAATAAGAAACAAACAAACTTGTTCATTATGTGCAGAGCAAGAAACATGATCATATGCTATCAAAGAAGTTTAATAAACTTAAAAGAATTCCTAACATGCCCAACACCTCCAGATGCTATCAAAGAAGTTTAATAAACTTACTTAACAAAATTCATAACATGCCCTTGGTTGAGTGGTAAGTAGTCTTAGTTTCCAATTTTGAACCTAAGATTCGAGTCTCATCCTATGTTGGGTAATGGGTATTTTTTTAAAAATTTAGAAGAGTATATTTGACATTTTGTGTTTAGATTTGCAGGTTACGCTACAACGGATACTATCATTGATGAAAACTATCACTATAAAGTCGTGATAGATTTCTATTCGTAAATATTAATAGTTTTATTATAATATTTAAAAAAAAATGTTTTCTAAACAAAGAAACAGAGTCTCTCTAATTTTCTCTCTAAGTCCGATAATGTTGATTTGTGATCAATCCAACACCGTTTATTAGTGCCCTGTCGATAAGCGGCAGTGGTGATACTGTTTGTAAATTGTAATTCACCTTAATACTGTTTACAGGTTGCTCATTCGAGCTAATTTACTATAATACCCTTAATTAATATGATACATACTAAGTATTTTCAAAACAATGGGATATAAATGTAATAAAGTATTAATCTATTCCATGAGTCTGCTTGTCTTTTGCCCTTTAATCAAAGAATATCACGTCATTTCTGATATTGCGGCCAAATTCGAAGGAATGTGACAGTGATATTGAAAAAATCTCCGGCATGTAACAAAACTATGCCACTGTGAACAGTATATAAACAAATCTAGATGTATAAACACACCAATTTTAATAAATGTTTTTCAGTCTTAAACTATACCCGAAAAGATATATCAGTCATCATTTGCAACTGAACTTTTCAGAGATTTGGACTGTGATTCTACGCTTGAAGAAGATAATTAATACCACGAATCTGAATTCAGACAACCCAGAGGAAAATAATAAACAAAACGTTTTATATCAGAGATAAGAAGAAAAACAAAATCACCTGCGATATTTTTATGACACGGTTCCCGCCAAATTCTTCTACATATGTATAAGGTTCGTTGACTGAAGTGCACCACAATAAGGGGGCAGGAACCCACGTCTCACGCTTTCTTCAACCTTTTTAAAATTAAAAAAAATACAATTTATCAAAAACCCTAAAACCATATATTAAAATAACCCTAAAAAGAAAGAAAACAAAAAGAGAAATCCTTTTTGGAATATAATTATTCCATTTTCAGTTTGTTTTCAACTAAACAAAAACTTTTTCCTCCAACAAATTTAAAGGAGCAAAAACGAAAAAAAAAAAGGAAAAGAACCACAAAGTTCACTGTTTCTTTGAGTAATTAAGAAAGAAACAAACTTGTTCATTATGAGCAAAACAAGAAACAAGTTCAAATGCTAACAAAGAAGTTCAATAACCTTACTTAAAAGAATTTCTAACCCAAGAAATAAGAGTCTCTCTGATTTTCTCTCTGTGCATTATTTTCGTTTTGGTTGTCGAGGGAGTGATAGGGATTCGCCACCGGCCACATTGGGTAAGCACATTTAATCAAAGAGCATCGCGTCGATTCAGATATTGCGGCCAAATTCGAAGGAATGTGACTGACACGTGCCGTTTTCATGTTTGGCTTTCCGTCCTTACATTCTGAATGTTGCCGGCCAGACGGGCCAATTATCCGGTTTGCACGCTTTGCAAAATATACACAAAATAGAAGCCAGTTTGACCATGCTATGACCATGATACCAAATGTTCTTTCACATATTACGATTTTGCCCATGAAATAATCACCAATTTAATCAACCCTTCTACTCCATAAGTAAATGAATATATCTTCAAAACGTTTTGCCTTCAGATGGTGGTGGCAAATTAAATATGATTGAAAGAGTATATTTTTAAAGAGTAATGTTATAGTTTTTAAATGATATTATAAATTTTATATTTTAAATTAAGGTGTTAACTAATTATTAAGTGGTAAAATAATGTAATAAGTAATTTAAAAATTTATACTATTTCACTACTTAATAATTGCACGACACATTATTTAAGAATAAAAATTTTAAAATACTATTTGAGAAATTTAGTATTATTCATTTTTAAGCACAATAATAGCTTGTGTAATTGAATAAATCATATGTTTTTTAAAAAAGTTGTTGCAAGAAATATAAATTAAATTTCTCCCAATTTGAGTGTGAGCGAAATTTGAGTTCAAATCTTTTGAACCTCTAAAATATTTCAAATATACTTTCCATATTACCAAATCAATTTTATCCAACTAGTTTGAAAATTTTTGTTTATTACTCTATTTATAAACCCCAAATCACACTATGAAAAAGAAATTATGGGGACAACATTATATTGGAAAATTTGATCCAGTTTAGATACCATTTAATAACATGATAAATTCAAATTATACTATCTTAGGGCAGTAGCTAAAAGATCCTAAAATTCTTAATGTGCATGAAACATACCAATTAAGAACATTTAGAAGTTTTAAACTAAATTTCTGGGATTTCAACTTTAGTTCCCCAATGGTCTTTTAGGTGAATTTCATCATATCTTGTGATCTCAATAACCGATTAGGCTCCTGTTTTCATTTCTACCAATCATGTTATTTACTTTTTGTTATTTTTTTAAAAAATAATGTTAAACATTTCAATTTTTCTTTTAAATTGAATCTTAAAAATGATGTGTCAAACAAATATTGGAGGGTGAAATAAAAATAAATAGTTTTAGAATTTGCATTATTTCATCATTCAATATTTATTTGACACATCATTTTTTAGGTCCAATTTAAAATAAAATTTTAAAATGTTTATTATTACTCCTTTATGATATTGAGTAGACTCAAGAATTTCTGCTTTGTGCTTTGCATCATTTTATTTGACATGAGCATCAAGTTTTACATGCAACCGAAAAAAACAAAAGTGTGGAATCAATTAATATTGGATGGCCATGAACTCTGTTCTTGAACATGTGCATATGCTGTAAACTATAATGAATTTGATGGCAGAGAGGGGCATGCTTAACAAATAAAATGAAGGAATGAGGACACATCTGGTCAAAGAATCAGCTCATCATGAGAATCCATATAGAGAAATTTTGAGAGTTTCCAAGAAAAGCTAGGAGGAAACGCGGGGAAAGTGCTCGTGTCCCCTCGAAATGAAGCAAATTTAGAAAGGCAAATGTATTTTCGCGAAACCCTTGTTTTCTCATACATAAAACCCTAGTTAGGGTTAGGGTTTAGAGTAGGGTTTAGTACAGCATCGTTTGGAAAGAAAGTGCCTAAATATTATATAAGAGTTCTCGAGAAAAACATGTAAACCTTGTCTCAATTAGAAGTCCTAAGATAAGTCTCTCCACTGGATCACGTGCTGACAATAACACAAACACATTGCACTTATAAAATGTAATAAGATCGAAAAATAGTAGATACTAGCTAGCTAGGTCTAACAAGCTTCTTTTATTTCATATATATATATATATATATAAATTAAAAAGGAAATGAAGCTTCGAATTCTTTAGAAATTTAGAACGACTTTAAATTCAAGGCGGACCTTTAAAGCAGATATTGTCATGTTCTTTGATCACAAAACGTGCCTTTTGATCCCATAACTATACCATAATGAAATTAGCTTTGCTTCAATAAGAATGAAAATCACAATCTATACTACCTTTGGAACTTTTTTTTTTCTTAACCTCAATTTTCATTAAGAACAAAATTTTGAATCTTTAACCACAGTGAATCATATCGAAAAAGAAACGCATGGAAATAAAAGTAATTGCGAGGATCCATATGCATTCAAGTAAATCACAGCAAGGCAATTACTCAACGCAGGATGCATCAAATCTCTTAAAATTTGATGCCAAATCATGGCGGCATTTCAGTTTTCTCAAGAGCAACGATCCAAAATACGTACATCTTAATCCCACAAGACTCCCTTTCACTCGCTTGAAGCAACTTCATTGGTCCTTCACCCGTGACGTGAACAATCCAAAATTATATCCAATCGCCGTTTGAATCTTTAATTGCGAACAGAAGATGAATTTTAGCATCTCGAAATACAGATCACAATAACGATAGTGACCCTATTTTTTTTTTTTCCCTCATAAATTTCAAGACTAAAGACAAAATCACTGAATATGGACAAAAAATTAATGCACTTTCTAAAAAAAAGGTTCAAAATATTAAATAATTAAAATATATAGATAAATTTACAGTTATCTAAAAAATTATAGAAAATTTTGTAATAAATTTCAAAAAAAAAATTTAGAAGAGTTTGAAAATTTACAAGATATGTTTTAATAAGTCAACAATTGTAGGAATTAGGTGAGATTTTTTAACAATTAGAGGCGGTAGATGCAAATATAAATAAGGGATGTGTCATATATTTCAGTAAGCTGAAACTAGCTTACAAACCCCCTCCAAATTAATGTAATCACTTCCTTTTCATAATAAAGTTTTCTTTTAACATCCAAAACATATATCTTATATAAACCTTCAAACACATTATCCTTTTAATATCCCTATAAATTTCTATCATCTCTATCTAAAGTTAAGTGGTTCAGGTTGTAGAATAGTAATTAGATACTGTTCATATGATTACATGATGAACACATAAAAATACATATTTATTAAGAGATTTAGTCATTATTTAATGTCACTAATTTTAGCATTTTTATATTTTTAGCTTGAAATAAAGTATTCTCCTTAAATTGTGATTAATGAATGTTATTTACATAAGTTTAGGTAAAATGGACGTAACTCTCAATGTAGAAATCGAAATGAAGAAATTCTTGAACCTGGAGTAATATGATCAATCTTACACAAACTTGAAGAATAGTTGAAAAGCCAAATCCAACATTTTATGGGCTAAAATTGGGATACAACAGAATTGGATTACAACTTCTACTCAGCTTGACCCACCTCACGTATTTAGACCGTATTTCACAAAATACATACTCAATTGGTATAATTCTCGAAGTTGTGAAATATTGACTCAATTATCAACAACTCTTATATTGATGGTAAGTCCAAATCAGCCATTATCATGAACCAAATTGTATTGCAAGTGGGTAAAAGGGTTGTTGGCTAAAATCTGACATATCTTTGGCATTGTTTCTATATCTCATTGGATACTCATCCAATTTGCATGAACCCGGTGCCTATGGAAAGAAAAGACAAGATGCTACAATTTTTATGTTGGCCAAAAAGGCTACATCAGTCATTTATATTATTAAAAAAGTGCTGCAAGTAGGTGAACGAGTGGTTGGCCTAAATTAGTAAAGATTGAAGTCACACTTAACATATTTCTATTCATTACTTATATAAGGACAGTCTTAGGACGTTTTCAACATTAGATAATTCTCTCTTTTTTTCTTCTCATTAACATGCATTATAATCTAGGCTAGAGTTCTTGGCAAGACTAAAATATGAACTTTTATGTGTAATAAATCTACTTCTATACTTTGATTATTTGTCAAGAGCTATAAATGTTTATAAGTTTGTTTGTGCCTAAACTCTTATCTAGTATTTTTCTATAATCCAGAGGTTATAATTCTTATGTTTCATATATTTTCAGTCATGCTTTCTTTATGTAATCTTATTGAATTATAATTGTTATTGGTTACATTGTTTTACATGTTAATCTTTTACTACAATATTGTCAATCGATATATTGTTGATCTTGGATAACATGTAAAGATAATAATTGTTTGATATTCAAGTTAATCTTTTACTGCAATATTGTCAAAATGATATATTGTCGATCTTAAATAACTTGTATAAATGAACATGATTTGTGTTAATGTTTGTAAAGAGTTTAGTCATATCAAATACATGTGTTATCAAATATGCAATATTTTACATATCTTCCGATTGATTGTTTGGGATGTGAAACTTTCAATTGAGTCATAGACATTGAATCGAAGTGTAAAGTAGATTTATAAAGCATAATTGTGATTCTCAAAGCCTTACTTGCATCATCATAAGACATTTCCCTCAATTCATAAAAAATTCTATCTCATCTACTTAAATCAATTAATTAATTTTTCTCCTTTGCTGCTGCTTTAATATTTTACTTTACCAACCTATTTTGCCAAAAGCTTCCTCGTGGGATCGACACCTCAATCTATACTGCGATAGTCACATTACATTTTGAGCGTAAACATTACTATTTATAGATGTACTATTTATAAATACGGTACCATTATTCTTACAGTATTAGATTCTAAAATTTCTATCAGTAGTATCAGAGCTATTAATTTTCTATCAATGGTATCAGAGCCTAATTCGAGCATAACTGGGCATATGATTCATTATGGCTAGCAGAGGCTCCAACAAAATATCATATTCAATCTCTATTTTTCTAGAGAAAAATATGGTTTTTAGAGCATTAAAATGAAGACATATTTTTTGTTCCAAGGCTTATAGGACATATTTATTAATGATATTTTTACTCCAGATAGTACATCTACTCTATCTGAAGAGCAAAAGAAAATTAATGGAGCTAACACAGAATGATGCTGAAGCACTCTTCATCATTCAACAAGGGGTGGATGATGCTAATTTTCTAAGAATTATTGGAGCTACTTCAATAGAGGAAGCTTGGAATACTTTAAAGGAAGAGTTTAAAAGTAATGTTAAGGTATGCACTATCAAACTCTAATCTTTTTAGAAGAGATTTAAAAAATCTTAAAATGCAAGATTCTGATACCACTCAAGATTATTATTCAAGAGTAAAAAAAATAGTAAATCAATTAAGATTCATTAAGAACAAGTTTTATTGATCATACATGCTAATTAGGTATATTTCTATCATAATTTAAAACTTATATATGTGACTTAGGTTACTCTATAATCATATATCAAATTACCTAGGTCTAAATATAATGATGCCTCTTCCGAGTTTATCAAAATATTACCAATTCATTCACCATATATTGGCCAAATATGTTGAAACATTAAGAACAAATAATTTGAATAATAATAAACTAAGTTTATTAAATATTAAAAAGATATGGCAATTAAGCACAAATATTGATTTTAAGTATTAACCTTAAATAGAAATGTAGTTCATGACTACAAGAGAATTATGGCAAAAATATAAAGAAAACATGATACAATCAATAGCAAACCAATATAAATATCGAATTGCTCTTGATTGAATAGCCTAGAAACTCTTACTACTATAGAATGCCTTGAATTTCTCTCTATGGTTGCTTCAATTGTGCTCTAATTGCTCTCTAAGATTTGTGTTGTATGTCTCTTGAGTGTCTTGTGTCTTGTTATATATTCTTTGAAGGCTAGGGATGAGGGCCTTTTATAAAGATTGAATTTATCTTGAAAACCTCAATTCTTGTTAGGTCATAAATCTCGTTATCGTTAAGGCGCTATCATACTATCGTTACGCCTTAAAGCCAAGATCGCTGGAGCGGTGAAGTTGTATCACTAGGGCGACGGGCTATCGTTGGCATGGTAGAAGGTCAGTGCTGCAGTAAAACTTTATGACTTAAATAGATCTTATTTCTTATTTTCTTATTTTGATCAAGGTTCCAACATTAAAGCGATAAGCCTGATACCGCTGAGGTGAAAATTCTAGAATCTAAGTTCTTTTGTTTTAAGTCCCTAGTTTTTGCTCATTTTACATCCTTACTTTAGTTTTCAATCAAGTTCCTAAATGAACAATAATACATATGAATAGTTATTTATTTTCATAAAATAATAAAATATCAAGATAAAACATGAGAAATTAAATGTCAAATATGCCCTTATCAACATATGGTACGTGGAGAGCGCCTGCCGCAAACATATGACTGAAGTTGAGAGCATCTTTCTTAATTTAGACACATCAACAAAATCACAAGTTAAATTTGGGAATAGAATATTGGTAGAAGCCCAATAAAAAGGTACGATCACTGTCTAAACAAATAAAGAAACTAAATATATTAATAATATATTATTGGTACCAAGCTTAAAATATAACTTGTTAAGCGTTAGACAAATGATTGAAAAATGGATATTCTTTGTACTTCACTGGAAATACTTGTATAATATATGGAAAAAATAAGAGCCAAATAATATTTAAAGTGGAGATGTAGAATAGAAACTTCCTTCTACAATGGTAAAGTATCTTCACAGCTATAAAAGCAAAAATTGAAGACTCGTGGCTATGGAATAAAAGGTTTAAGCACTTTAACTTTCATGGACTGAAGATTCTTTAGCAGAAAAATATGATCAAAGACATGCCAATGATACAAGAGATCAGTGATGTATGTGAAGATTGTTTACAAGGCAAACAAAGGTAACAATAATTTTTAACAAAAAGATCTTACAGAGCTAAAGTACCATTAGAGCTTATCCATACAGACATCTGTGGACCTATAAAAACTCTATTACTTGAACATAGCAGGTACTTCATCTTATTCATTTATGACTACACCAGAATAACGTAGGTGTATTTTTTTTTTTTAATTTTTTGTGAAAGATCTAAAGTCCTCACAATCTTCAAGAAGTTTAAAATTTTATAGAAATATAGAATGGTCACAGCCTAAAGAAACTAAGAAGCAACAAAGGGAAAGAGTATACTTTCAAACCATTCAACCAATTATGTGATAATGAAGGAGCTAAGCACCATCTAACAATAGGCTATGCTCCAAAACAAAATAGAGTCTTAGAAAGAAAAAAAAATAAAATAGTTATGGAGATGGCATGGTCAATGTTAAAAGAAAAAGGCTTAGCAAATTCATTTTGGGCAGAAGCAATGTATACAACAATATACCTGTTAAACAGATGTCCAACAAAAACTGTACAAGACATGACTCCTATAGAGGCATGAAGCAAGCAAAAGCCTTTAGCACGTCATCTCATAGTATTTGGATGTGTGTGCTATGTCCATGTTTCAGTAGAAAAAAGGCACAAACTAAAAGAAAAGACAAAGAAAGGAATATTCTTGGGATACAGTACAAAGTCAAAAGGTTGTCGGATATATAATCTAAGAACTAAGAAAGTGATAATCAGTAGAGATGTTGAGTTCGATGAGTCAGCCTTATAGAACTAGAATAAAAAAAAGGTCAAGCAAAGAAGCATCACAATACTAGTAAACTAGAGGAAGAAAATCATAGACGAAGATAAAGGTAAAGAAACAAAATTATAAGTTTCTAGAATGCCTCTAACATTACCGACAAGGCAAAAAAATTATCTCTTGAGACACCACCAAAAAAAGTTAGAGAACTAAAAAATGTAATTTCTCTACTGTAGAACCAGAAAGCTTTGAGGAAGTAGCAAAACAAGAAATATAGAGAATGCTATAGAAGAAAAAATTGAGACACTTGAAAAAAATCAAACATGGAAACTTGTGGAGCGTTTTCAAGATAAAAAGATCATTAGTATCAAATGGGAGTACAAGACCAAGATCAATCCAGACGACTCAGTCCAAAAATACAAAGTAAGGCTTGTGGTAAAAGACTACTTTCAATAACCAGACATTTGCTCCAGTAGCATAACTAGACACTATAAGAGAGCTCGTCACACTTGTAGCTCAAAATAAGTGAAAATTTTACCAACACAATGTATAATCAACATTGTTGAATGATGTGCTAGAAGAAGAAGTATATTTAGAGTAGCCACAAGGGATTCGTAAAGTTAGGCAGTGAAGAAAAAGTTCTAAAACTAAAAAGGCTCTATATGGACTAAAACAAACACCTCGAGTATAGTACAGTCATATAGACAACTACTTCATCAATTCAGGTTTCAGGAGGAGCAAAAGTGAGCCGACACTATACATCAAGACCCAAGATAACTCAAATACTCTCATTGTCTCTTTATATGTGGATGATCTCATCTACACAGAAAATAATGATAAATATTATAAGAATTCAAGTAAGACATGATGAAGACATTTGATATGACTAATCTTGGGTTAATGCACTACTTTCTTAGCATTGAAATAAGTCAAGAACCAGAAGGAATCTTTATATGCCAAAAGAAGTACAACGAAAATTTACTAAAAAAAATTAACATGTTGGGTTACAATGTTATAGCTACACCTTTGGTCACCGGTGAAAATTTTAAAAATAAAGATGGGTCAGAGAAGACAAATGGATTAGTCTACTAAAGCTTGATCAAGATCTTACTATATCTAACAGCAACTCATTCAGGATCTTACTATAAACCTTCAAACACATTATCCTTTCAACATCCCCATAAATTTCTATTAGCTCTATCTAAAGTCAAGTGGTTCAGATCGTAGAACAATAATTAGATACTATTTATATAGTTACTATTTATAGAGATACTATTTATAAATACGGTACTGTTATTCTCACAGTATCAGAGCCCAAAATTTCTATCAGTGATATCAGAGCTACCAATTTTCTATTAGTAATATCCAATGTAAACGTTCATTATTGTAATTATTCTGGATTTAGAATTTTAAGTAACCACTTATTGTAATTGTAGTAACCAATATCCACAACCGGTAAGAATAAGTATTTATATATATATATATATAAATATACATATTTTATTTGTATGTGGGTGATACTTGATTTATGTATTGTTATTAGTAGTGTTTGTATAGGTTAAGGATAAATTATTAGTATTGAGTTTATTTGCAAGACTTTATATTTATTTTAGGGACCAAATTATAATACTTTGAAAGTTTTGGGAAAAAATTTATAAATATCAAAAATTAGCCTCTTAGTATAAAAATACACTTTTGAAACCCTAAATTACTCATTTTGGTTGAGCTACTTCTTTTAGAGTGAGAAAAGAGACAAAGAAAGGGGAGAGAAAGAGAAGAAAATTAGAATTTAAGCTTTAAAAGGTATATTATAACCCTTTCTTAGTTTCTTGGTATTAAATTAGTTAATTTCTTTAAGTTTTGATTTCTGAAAATATGTACAATTGATTATTTGAGGTGTATTTCATAAGATATGGTGAGAATTGATGATGATCTATGTAGATAGCTTGATAAATCATGATGAATTACAGAATTTCTACTTGATAGTCTCCTGATACAGGAATTTTATAAATTATTGTGATTCGATTCTAGTTTTGAATTTTGAGCATATGAAATTAGACATGTTTAGAATCATTTGAGACTTTGAATCGATTGAAAATTTTAAAAATTAAATTTGTAGTAAATTTACCAAAATGACCCTGAAATTATGAAACTTTCCTATGTTAACAGTATAATACAGTGACAAATAATTTTTGATCTGCTTAATGATCTTCAAAAATTACGAATTTATGGAATATGATACGTTTATATATCTACTATACTATACTCAGAATTGAGAATTTAGATCAATGTGGTTGAATTGTTATGATTTTCTAAAGAATGTCAGCTTATTGCAATATTTAATTAACAAATATTTAAAGTTATGGAATAAAATAGTTTTAAAATATTTTTAGCGGGGATTTTGAAGTGAAATATTTATCATAAGCTAAAATATCTGTCAAGAGTAATTTTGTGATAGTTTTGTAATTTTTGAGTTAGTATCTGATTTTATAAAATTACGAGACTAAATACTGTTCAGTAAATATCTTGATTCCGCCAGAATAATAGTTTGGATTTGATGGTGTTTATGAAATGGAATGTGTAAGAATTATGATATAATATTCATATATAAGAAATATATATGAGTGAAGAAAGATATATTCTGATTTTGAAGAAATTGGACATCATTTCATGATTATAAAATTTTGTTAAGTGTAAGTGGTCAGAATGACAGGTTTTGAGAAACTAAGTAATTAAACCAATTCGATGTGATAAGTGCAATATGTGTAATTTTGTAAGTTATTTAAATTATTTTGTGTGAATGTTGAGGCTTATGAAAAGATTAATCTTCATTGATAGGTTAAGGAGAATTAAACCTTATAGCTGAAAGTGCTAAGAGGTAAGTATACTAGACTTTTACTGAAATCACAATAAGTATAGTAATTGTCTATGTATGATTTTGTAAATGTGCTTAAAAATATGTTTATATTATGCCAAAGTATATTTGATATGAAATGTGAAAGAAATATGTTTATGAATGTGGGCATTGATATGAGCAAAGACATACATGTGTTTATGAAAGTGAGCTTTCAAAATGAAATGTGTTTAACAAAGAAAGCTTTTGAAGTGGAAAATGTCCATGAGATACGTTTTGTGTTTTGAGGATGCTTAAACTCACTATTTACTTAGTAGGTACCTTATGTAATTTATGGAGCCTTTATGTGTAGCCTTTCCTTTAGGATTGATATATGTTATGTGTTCCGTATGTAGAGAGGATCCTATTGGTACCTAAAGGAAGATTGAGTCATCACATTCGTGTGGTGGCGTATTGGTGCATGTGAGAGGACTCACCGATGATCAGGGTGAGGGTTTGGCTCTTACTATCGGGAACGAGCATTATATATGTGTAGTTTACACCTCACTTGTACTATTCTTCTCATACAGTATGTCACCTACGAGTGACATTTAGCTCATTATGTGATATGTGATATGAAAGTCCTACTAAGTAGTAGTAGAGTGATGGTATTCCTATTATATGTTTTGAAAGAATGTGTAAGCGCTTACATGACATGTGATTTGATAAGATTATGATTTTGATTTTGATTTATCACAGCATATCATACATATGTATTGTGTACATATATGTATTTGTATTTGATATATGAAAAATTAGTATGCTTACTAAGTTTTATACTCATTATAATTTATGGTGATTTCGAGTAAATAAGGTACATATGTGCTTAGCTGATTTGGCAAGGCTTCTGCTATTTCTTAGGTTCCCTAAGTTGTTAGGTTGTTGAGTGTTTCATTTGGGGACACGTAGGATAAGATATTTGATTTGTCCCTATTAGATAAATACTTATGTATTATTTTATTGTGTGTAGTTGAATTTGGTTTAAGTTTCACCAAGTGTGGTTATTGGTTGATTTTAAGTAAGAATTTGCAATGAATATATTTTGGGCTTTCAGTAACAAAATTGCTATTGGTGACGTAGTAGAGTATTAATCGCTGAGAAAACTCTGCGTATCTTTAGTTTATTGATTGTCCCAATCATAATTCAATTGTTATAATTCTGAAAGAAATTGAAATGAATGTTTAAATATTATTGAATGAATGTAAGTGATGTCGTGTGTCGGATCTTTTAAGTCTGGGGCGTGACAGTAACACTCAATATCCAACACTTCTCACTCTGCAAAGAATAAGGCCAAGCTAAATAAAATAAGAATAAAGTGATAAAGTCCCAAATTATTAGGGAAAATTATTGGATTATATATATAAAGCCCTTTCCTATACCATTAACACGAGGGTTTTTGGGTGTTTTAGAAGCAAAACTAAATTGTGACTATTAAAAAAAAGACTATATATCATATTATGTTAGAATGAGTAGTTGCCATTTCACAGAATTTTTATTTCACAATTTTTGAAGTCATGTATAAAATTGATGCCTAAATCAGCAAGATTATAAAGATGGAAATGAGAGACTTATGATTATATTATTAGGAAATCAGTTAGGTTCTCCAAATTGATACCACTAAGGTATTAAAATTAGCCATAGAATTGATATAATTTTTTTTATAGTTTTTACATATTCTAATACCTCTATGGCTGGTATTTAGCACCTTAAAACTACCTGAGTGCTTTGCAAAAAAATTTATCTATAAGTAATCAAGAATATAAAAGGTCACACATGATAGAGATAAAGAAATAATCACCACAAAACACAAGATATACGTGGTTTAGCGACAAACACCTATGTCTATTGGGGATCAAAAACTCAACTTTTTTTATTTAAGTCAAAAAGAATTCTAGGTCATAAAAATCTAATACAAGAGATTAATTAAAGAATACAATAAATAGTTAGATCTCTCCTTCAAAGGATTCATTATTACTCTCTTACATACTCAGCACTTAAGTGATTTCATGGTAGCACTCTCACACACACTCAGTACTCTAGTGCTTACCTAACTCTCTATATTCTCTTATATTTATATCTTTAACGCTTAATGATTCTAAGAGGTACATGGGTTTATATAAGCTTCAAATCCTCCGTAAAAGTTCTATTTCTTTTCGGAATATGAGTCTACGCAAAAGAAAAGTCTAAAATCAACTCAAACTAATTAAATCATCTTAAAATAGGAAACTGCTAAAATTGGGCATTGCGGCGTTGTTGCGATCTTGCACTAGCATCGCAGCGTTGAGAGTTCTTTCTTTGGCGCTGTGATATCCACACCTAAAAAATGTCTCCACTTATACTTTCGCACTCATTTTTGCTTTTATCTCTTTGTTTTATTCCTTTCTCATGCGTTCAATGTGTATTTATATATTCTTATATCGACTCTTTATTAATCTACAATTCAAAATTATATACAAATATAATTTTAAATCACCAAAATTCTAATATGTATACTAATAAACTAGAAATCCTTTAATATAAGTTTTCAAGCAATTTTACTTGTAGGTCGGCTATAGCATCATCATGCAATAAATTAATGCCCGATAAGCATTACATATATATCTTACCAATATTTTAAATCTATATCAAATGGAAAATATCAGAGATTTTTCTAACTAAATTTTCGAATGCCGCAAAAGAACCTTAAGATGGTAATGTCAGCATCACTTACGCTTCATGAAAGTTCCAACTTCTTTCGGTAGCTAAGGCGGGCAGCAGTATCCGAAAAACAATATATAATTTAGACATGTTGAAAAATTAGTGATTCAACAATCTTGGTTGAACAAAAATTTAGATGAATACCAAAGTGGAGAGTCACAAGAAGCCTAGAACGTGTAGGATACGTATGGAGAAGTTTAGGACGTGTGGAACACAAAGGGGGAAGCGAAACGGGACTCGAAGGCGCAAAGGAAGCGAAGAAAACACGTGGGGGGCCACCAGGGCTGAGCGCCGCAGCGTCTATCACAGAAGCCCAGTGCCGTGGTGATGGGCGCGATATAGCCAGTGCCGCGGTGCCAGACGTGACAGGGAGTCTATTTTTTATCCGAATTTCAAGTTTTGGAAAGTTTTGGAGTTCCAAAATAAGTGGACTCTTACTCTAATAAGGAATAGGGTTAATAAGCACGAAATACACCATTTATAAACACTTGTAAACCCTTTATTTTAGATCAAGCATCTAAAATTTCAAGATATAACCATAAGAGAGAATAAAAAAGTTAGGTAGGCACTAAGTGCGTGGTGCACTAAGGTGTAACATTTAGGGAGTATTTTCTTTTGGTTTTTAAGTGAACAAATGAAACACCATAAATTCTTTTGGCTTAGATGCTTGAGCTATTTTTGTATTCCTTGTAAAATTCTCTTATGAGGAGATACTAAGAAGTCTTGGAGAGTCATGATGATCAAGGGTAGATACTTAGAGGTCTCTATAAGAGATACTAAGGGGTCTTGTGGGATCATTAATGATGTAAGAAGATATTTAATGATCTAAGAAGATATTTAATGATCTATATCAATAATAAGAAGTTAGATCATGAATCCTCCGTAGACGTAGACAATTTGGGTCGAACCACGTATATCTTATGTCTTGTTGATTGGTTTGTTTTCTTTATTTTTATTAGTGTGTTGATCTTATATGTTTTTACTTATGGTGTGAGTTATAATTTTTCGTTACGTATAAAATAAAAAAAATATTAAAACTGTGACTTAATTGATACTATAAAGATGTCAAATTAAAGAACATAATTTGATATTCGCAATAAAACATATTTTTGCTTTTTAATTAATTTAATTTTAACAATCAAACAAAATGTAAAGCAAACGAATAAAACTACGCACTAGTTTTAATTGTATAAGAAGCAAGAACATATTATCAATTATATATCAAATTAAATTAGATTCTGTTCTAGCAGGAATAATTAATTTAATGCCCAGCTCGGTGTAATTCAGTGGTCAGATAGCAAATATCTCCAATATATTCTCACCCACACGAGCGCATACACTCCATGTTTTGCTGTCAACAATCAAGATATCCATTATTCATAATAACATTTTATCCATATATAAGAGGGAACCTAGATAATTTTTTTTTAAAAAAAAATCACAGTTCAGAAGACTTAAAATTTGTAAATTACAAAAAATTAAAATACAGACCAAAAATGAGAAAAGAAATTAAAATTTTAAAAATTAAAAAATTAACTAAAAATAAAGACATAAAGTTCAGAGTTTAAGATTTAAATTAAAGGCGTAATAGTAATATTAAAAATTTGTTTGTGCAAACAAATTAGATCTTCGTCTAACTAGATATTTCTGTAAACTTATGATTGCTATTCATAGTTATTGAACCAATTATATGCTGCATTTTGAACCTAGATCTAAATTCTTCTATTTTTATTTCTTAATACACTTTTGTTTCCCTTCCTTAGTATCAAATCTTACACTTCCTATGACCAAAAAAAAACTTTGAACCAAATATTTGAAATACAAGTTCATGTAACAATTATATTACAGCAAGAAGTTTTCGTAAGTAACAAAATAAAATAAAAATTGAGAAGTTTCATCTGGACACTATTCTAATACTCAACTTGGTACAGATGCAACAATGATTACATAATTTAAATTGTGAAAAGAATGAGATATTGAAATTTGGCAAGTTTAATTAATATAAGCTGTGAAAATCAGAAGAGACGTGTATTGGCAACAACTTCTAAGTCTAGATTATCGATTTAGAATTCTGGTTCTCGATTATCCAAACCACAATGTCGACGAGCATGTGGCCTGTTGGTACCACTCTATATAATAATATTAATATTCTTTATTGTTACAAACGGAGGAAGAATATTTGACAACAGATTAACTAATACATCTAATAAAAAAAAAAGAAAAAAGAAATTAGATACATCTAATAAAGTAAGATGATAAGAAAAGTACAACCTTTCAATACTATTTTTTTTTAAATAAAAATTTATAACTCCACAAAGAAACTAAGAGGTGAGCATCTCCTCCATTACAATATGAGTCAGATAGCTTAGAACTATATTTACCCAAGCCTCTTTACCTCTCGAATGGAGAGTATATTTTGCTAGTTCATGCACTAGTCTATTAGCTTCTCTTGGAACATAAAGAATATTAAAACTCTGACAAGATTTTAAAAGTTTCAAATATCCATGAGAACAAGACCAAGCTCCGATAGAACCGAAGACTTTTGTTTCCCTTGAAAATCGGATCAGACTTTTGTTCCCCCCTAAAATCGGATTAGCCACGGGCCAGGCCTATCCCTAAGTACAAGTAGGCTCATTCCCAAGTGTAGCCTAGAACTAAAGGCTTTAACCACCTTAAAATGGTCTTAGTCAATTCAAATAGTTTGAATTACTATGGTGCCTCAAATTGGTTAAGCCCGATCCCTCTTTAGATTGTATGAGTTTTATCTTATCAAGTTAAGCCCTAAATAACTTCAAAGTTGAGTTCGGGACTCTCAGCCAAACAAGGCCTAAACAACTTTAAAACTCGAGCATCATAAAATCAAATCTTGAATTATTATATTTTTTTATAAAGGAAACAATTTTAATATTCAAAAAAAAAAGTCAAAACACGTTCTCATAAAGCAAACAACCACAATCTCTAACACACACTACTCATATAATAAGTGGCCCAAATTTTAAAAACACAATTACCCCGACTACATTGATAATCAAGAGCGTAATGATCTAATCCTCCGCTCGTGAATTTTGGAGTTTACATGAAGGGAAATAGACTATAAAATGAGAGAGAAAACAACAACAATAGGTAATTCCATTTTTCTAAACCTAAATGCTTTGAACTATTCCCTATCTTCAAGATATTGACTTAAACATCAAAGGATCGTCATTGGAACTACCATTGGCGAGATCATAACGAGTTTTATTTTTTATTTTTACAGGAAAACCCTTGAACAGCCACAGACAAATCGCCCCAAACGTAAACCAATCCCACAAGGCCTAATGACGTTCCTTCATAAATAAATTTAAAATTTATTGGCCTAAAAAATTAATTTTTTCAATCAACAACTTTGTAATAGATAATTAAGAACTACTGCTGCATTAAATTTTATCTCAATGGAGGACAAATACAAACTACTGATTGCTTGCAAGTCGTGGAAGATAGCCATCACTTTTTTACTATTGAAATTTAAAGCATACCATCCAAGGTCTTTGAACCCGAAATAAGCACCTTTTTGGAACTACTACAAACTATAAAACTAATGCCAACTCTTTGATTAATCGAGTCAATAGCAATATTTGAGTTGATCATCACCTTATGCAAGTTTGAGGGACGTCACTCAATAGCTCGGACAAGTTTTCCACCTATGGATAAACTTGAGAGACCTTAAACTCAATATAAAAACTACGAGACTAGCCAACAATGTTTGAAACATCCAAAATACTAATTACACATTTATGGACTTGTCTATTTCTTCCATACTAAATCCTCCAAATTAAAATACAAAGCAACTTAAGATTGGCATCAGTCAATCTATACATTGTTGAAATAAAGAAATCTAATAGTGACATTCGATGAGAAATAAAATCCATCCCCAAAAAATTACAAATAAACCTAGCTTTCTTTAAAGAATGACATAACCATAAAGCATAAATCAAAATTTCCACACCTTGGACACATCTCATCAATCAAAACATTTTTTAAGGTGAACATTAGTTGATATCCAATCATGCAATGCCCGCTAAACAAACATTTTAACCTTTTTGAAGGAACAAGCAAATTTCAAATCTTCCACCAAGAATTAACAGTTAGACATAACTATATATTAGATTAATGTCCATATGAATATAATTCAAGATCTATCATGTCAAATTATCAAAAAGAATATTGAGAAAAATATACTTAAGAAATCCATGGTAATTAGAACTTGAAGATTAGCAGCCTTGAATAAGAACTAAGAGTATAATGGTCTTTTACAGTTAAATCTATGTAGGCTCAATGGGTTTCTCTTTCTCTCTGTGATGAAAAAAAGAGGAGAATAACTTTACATGAATTAATTTAACTTGAGGACCACAACCCTAAAAAAGATCTTTATATACTATGTTAAATTATGACCACATCACTCATAATCCAACTAGTATTGGGTTTCTACACATAATAAGCTCATATCAAAATAGATCACTTAAATTACTTCTTATTTAAGATAGCTCATAATGTATAATTATTATTAATATGTGAGCCCACATAAAGAAAATAATAAAACCTAATATTAACGTCAAACTTCTTAGAACAACTTGTAATACCTTGATGGTGATCTGCGATCTAATAGCCATTTTTCACAGCATAGTTTCCAAGATGATCAAAATACCCCATCAAGTTGTCTTGGCGATTATCCTGTTGATGTGGAAGATGAAAACTCAAAAATAGTCTTTTGCTTTTTAGCAGAAAATGAGTTTAGGATAATGTTCATATTCTACCCGCTTGAAATTGTGATAAGATTCACCACTTTGGTGTGCTCTTCTAGCTAGTAAACAAAGAGTGGTTTGAAGGAGTGAGGCTGAGGAAGCCAATAATCATGGTAAATAATCACATTCTCCCTAGTCACAATTCTCTATCTAGCACCTTATTGGATAATGTCACGATCCCATAGGACGCTTTTCCAAACAAAGGAAGTAAAGTTCTTTGCTTTCACTTATAAAAATGAAGATTTAGGAAAATAAAGGCTTTTGAAAACTCTAGCCATGAGAGTGTCTAGTTTTGTCAAAATCCTCTACCCCTCCCCCTAACATGGCTTTATTAAAAAAGAAAAGGTTCTTAAAACCTAATCGTCCATTCACTTTATTGTGAGAAAGAACTTCTCAAGGACCCCAATGCATACGTCTTTGCGTATTTTTTAATTCTTTTTTTTTATAAATATTCTACATTTATGAGGAGGGGGGATTCGAACCCCTGACCTCTAGTTAGAGGAGTGCACTAAAGGGGGCTGTTGCCAATTTGGCCAAACCCCATGTGCTTAATTCTATTTTTTGAAATGCATGATTTTTAATTTCTTTTTAAAATAAAAATTAAAAATAACATTTGAGTATAGGATTTGAAATTTTTCAAAACTATTATTTTCTAAAATTAGCTAGTGCTCATCATGACTCAAAAGAAAATATATATATATATATATTGTTTGGATAAATCTAGTTGATCCAATAACTCAAGTGGTATATATCTATTTTGTGAGATTGCAATCAATTTACTAAGAGGAGAACATATAAAAAAAAAAACTCAGAAGATCAAAGTATCATTGACCCAGTCCACAAAGAAAAAGCAGTTGACTCTTAATCTAGTGAGGAAGGGTCGATGGCTAGAAACAATACAATCAATCCAACTGCCAAGATTTGAAATTGAAAGGAAAGTTAACATTTTCTTCTAATTTTTGCTTATAAATATGAAACTTTTTTATTCGATAAACAGATTTCATACTTTCATAAAAACACTTAAAATTTTTTTTCACGTTCTCTTAGAGAATTCGTTTTAAATTTTCTTTAATTATCTTCTAAAACTTATCTTTTACTTTTCTACAGAGCGAAAAATTAACTTAAATATCAGAGTATTTTTACTGATATACATAAAACTTTGTCTACGTATATTTTATATCAAAGGGAGAAAAAGCAAGGCACAAGAGGGATATTCTAGTCATTTTATCAATGAACTTAATTTTTACAACTTTAGATATAAATGTTATATTCCAAATGAAGTGACGCTAACAAAAAATTATTATATAATAAATATGTATTAATTTTATTATTATATCCAGGAACATAACCAAAATTGTTTATAGGTGGGCTAAAAAACATTTCAGTTTTATTTCACAAGTCTCAAAGCTACAAAAGAAATATTGTTCATAAGAGGAATAGACTTATTTTGGAAAAAAAAAAATAACATAATATATTTTACTTCTAAAAAGAAACATAATATATAATTAAAAAAATATATTCTAAATAAGTTTTTGAACAAGTTCTCTTTCAAAAGCATTAATATAACTACAAATGCACATTCTACTGTTGTTAAGGAAAAATACGAAGAGTCACGATGAATTAATCTACCATTCAATAAGTAATTCTCTCTCTTTCCCTCTTACTTTTCTAAATAGATCTCAACATAATTCAAAAAGTAAGGACATATTTTTAAATTCATCTTCATTGCATTTATGTTAACAAATAATTATTTGATAAATTCATCATTTTATTAAAAAAAAAAAATTCGAGTTAATTAAATTAATTATTACAATTTGTTGCGGATATCAAGTAATGTACTTAAATTTGACACCTTTATAGTATCAATTAAACTACAACTTTTATACCCTTTTTATTCTATGCGCAGCAAAAAATCATAACTCACACCATAAGTAAGAACACATAAGATTAACAAACCAATTAATAAGACACAAGATATATGTGGTTCGGCCCAAAATTATCTACGTCCACGGAAGATCTATGATCCAGCTTCTTATTATTGAAATAGATCACTAAGTATCTTCTTACATCATCAATGATCTCACAAGACCCCTTAATATCTCCCATAGAGACATCTAAGTATTTACTATTGATCACCATGACTCCTTAAGACCTCTTAATATCTTCTCATAAGAGATTTTTATAAGGAACACAAAAATAGCCCGAGCATCTAAGTTAAAAGGATCTATGGTGTTTTTTTTTTTATTCACTCAAAGAACTTAAAAAAAAAAACACACCCTAATGTACCACGCACTTAGTGTCTACCTAACTCCTCTATTCTTATAGTTACATCTTAAAACTTTAGATGCTTAATCTTAAACAAGGGTTTACAAGTATTTATATAGAGTGTATTTCGTGCCTACTAACCCTATTCCTTATTGGAGTAAGAGTCCACTTGTTTTGGGAGTCCAAAACTTCTCAAAACTTGAAATTCCGAACCAAAAAGGACATCCTGACATGTCTGGGGGCCGCGGCGCTCATCCATGGGCGCTGCAACGCTGGCCCTTCTCGCGCTCATCGCCCCAACGCTGCGGCACTGGTCTTCTGTGTTGAGCACCGCGGCGCTGGAAGCTCTCTCGCAATTTCTTCGTTTCCTTCGCGTCTTCAAGTCCCATTTCACTTCCCCCTTTATGTCCCACACGTCCTAGACTTCTCCATACGTGTCCCACACGTTCTAGAATTCTTGTGACTCTCCACTTTGGTATTCATCTCAATTCTTATCCAACCAAGATTGTTGAATTACCAATTTTTCAACATAACTTTTGTTAGAAGTTCAACGAATCATATATATCTCTACATTGGTATAATATTGTCCACTTTAAACTTAAGCCTTCATGGTTTTACTCTTAGACTCTATTCAAAAGGTTTCATAGCAATAGAGATATAGTTCACTCCTTATATACCCATGATCCTCCTTATTCCTTGCCAATATGAAACTTTTGTTCGTTTCTTTAATAATCCTCTTCTCAAACAAATGACCACACTATTCTGTGTAGTTTGAGCCTACCCTCAAACAATATCTCATTTGTCTATATTCTACACTCGAAGACCTCACTCATGTCAGTCTGATATTCATCTTCTACTTATCTACACTGCGTTGAGACTGCAAGCCTTACGTGAAACACCAGAGTACCGCACAACACCTTAAGAGCCCACTCGATCAGGTTAACTCCGCATCACTGCGTTAGAGGACATGCCTTACGTGAAGCCCGGGAGCACACCATCACTTGTCTATAGAGTTTAACCATGGATCCCATTGCAACAAAACATGGGCATACCAACCTAGGAGCACACCATTACCTATCTATAGAGCTTAACTACGGATCTCATTGCAATTAAATTAGGGTATACTAAGCTCACCACCTTTTTATTTGGCACATAAGATTTTTTTTCATATAACTAACTCTAAAGCATTGCTCTGATACCAATGTTAAGAGCTCAATGAATTATATATATCTTTACGTTGGTATAATATTATTTATATTTAGTTTAAACCCTTATAATTTTACTTTTGGGTAATCTAAAAAATCTCATATTTATAAAAATATAATTTATTCCTTATGTATTTCTGGTCTTTTCTATTTTTTATTAACGTGAGACTTTTGTTCGTTTCTTTAATAATTTTTTTATATTTAAAATAAAGAAAAATAATTAATTACTTACTTGAGGTGAGTAAATGCATAAGTGTTTGACAAACACGCACCCATCAAAAAAATAATTAAATAAATAAAGAAAGCAAATTAAAAGTATTGAGAGAATTATGACTAACTTATTATATGCATCATATTTAAATACTAAAATATTATTCCATTTTTATTCTTTTAAGATTAAAAAAATAAATGAAATTTTATCTTAATAAGATTATAAATACAATCTTATAAATAATATTGAGTAAAATATAAAAATTGTGGACTAAATATATAAATAATTAGTTTTGGTTAGATGAACAAATTAAAATTATTGGTAATTTCTTTTTGGGGAGCTCGACTAGGCTACAATTAGTCGAGATGTACATCTGTCTTTGATTATATCATTAATGTGGCAGTTGCATTATATTTAACTAATGATATATCCTGTATCATATTAGTTGAATAAATAATTTGTAAGTTGAGTAATAATATTACATTTTACGTTGTATCTTAATTTATGTCTTAAATAACGATATGTTAAATAATTATTGGGTGATGAAATATTAGAAATACTAAAATTATTTATTATTATTTAATAATTACTTAACATATCATTATTTAAAATACAACTTGAGATAACAACTTAAAATATGTAGTATTATTCTTTAGTCTTCTATTTACATATGGTATTATTCAAAAATATATATTAAAAAATTCTAATTTTTCAAAATAGTGTTTTGTTTTTAATAGTTTTTATACTTTAAACAATATTTTTCAATTTAACATAATAATTCTTCAAATAATTTCACAAAATTTCATTAAACCCATAAAAGATGCAACAGACGCAAATGAATAGTTTCTAACTAGTGTAACATTGAATATATTAGTAATGAATTAGTCTTTTTTTTCAACTTTTGTTAGAATTTCAATCCATGCCACATAGAATAAGATGCATTCAACTGACCGTCAAATTAATCACATTATTAAATAATAAGTTAGTTCTAAAGAATATAAAATTGAAGGAAAATTAATGATGAAAAAGAAGGTGTTAGAGTAATGTTATATTTTTTAAATAATATTTTAAAATTTTATTTAAATTAATATATTAAATAATTATTGGATGATGAAATAGTGTAATTTTTAAAATTATTCATTATACTATTTCATCACCCAATAATTACTTAATACAATATTTAAAATAAAAAATTAAAATATCATTTAAGAAATATAACATTATTCATACAAGTAACATATATGAATAATTAATTGATAATAACGAGTAATGTTACACTTTCGATAAATTATTGGATAGTGAAATAGTGTAAATTATAAAATTATATATTATTTTATTTTATTATCCAATAATTATTTAATATATTATTTAAAATGAATTTTTTTTGATAAATCATTTGAAAAAGGTAACATTTTTCAATTAATAACTCTCAAAAATTCCAAAAAAAAAAGGGAAACTTTTCAAATTTTATAGCATATGACAAATTAGGAGATCTATAAGCTTGTTGTTAATTAAACTAATAATTAAGCGAATATGAGCAAGCCATGTGCATGGCATTGTCTTATTTTTTGCAATGGAAGAAGCATAAATTAAGCAATTAAAATAAACAAAGATATTTTAAGAAAATCTAAAATTTCATGAGGATCCTAGATTGGAGGGAGTAAGAAATTAGTACTTTTTCAAATATAATTTGACTTTCTTCATTGATTGATTCAATAGGATTTTCGTTCATGTTAAGCCCAAGATTTGGATCATATGGGAAATATCATGATATCTCACCAAAATTTTTATAAACTAGTGCCTTAATCCTATCATTTATATTGGGGAAAGAAAAGTAATAAAAGAAAAAAATATGAAGTGTCTCAAAATATCTGGGAAGATATTTATGATCAATGAATCTAATATATTACTTCACATATTTAATACTGAATATATTCAGTACTAACAAATGAAGTCGATCAATTGAGATTTGAACAAAAACTATATAGCAAATTAATTGTGCAATTGATAATTCTATGATGAATTCTTTTACCCAAAAAAATCTGTTAAAAATAGTAAATTTACCAAAACAAATCTGTTAGAAATAGTAAAATAACAATAAGAATTGATTATAAAATTGTTAAAGATAAAAATAAATCAAGACAAATAATTTTTATAATATATATTTTATAATTAATAGGTTATATTTAATTTTTTTATATGTATTTATATTTTTTTATTTTTGTTAACCTAAAATCTATATAAAAATTTATCCTATAATATATATAATATAGCATAAGATAGTAAAGATGTAGTCTTTACAGTTTTTTTATCTTTTTTTTTTTACTATTTTATCTTTTCTGACATGGTATCAGAGTTAAGTTATGATCATTCTCAAAGCTTTTTGATCATTTTTACGAGTTAGTTTCAATCCATTACTTTCTTTATCTTTTTTAATATGGAATCTCTCAACGACTTACACTCGCAATGGTTAAAATTTTATCTTTCTATCAATGCGTTTACAATCATAGTGGTTGATCTTCTCAACAAATTTACACTCGCAATAGTTAATTTATTGTTTTCTCTATTAACGTATTTACAATCGAAGTAGTTGATCTTCTTAATTTGTTTATCATTCTAATAATATTGTCACTTACTGACAACATTGTTATTCTCCAACAACATTACCTCTCTTTCATAATAGTTGTCTCTCGCCGATAATAGTTGCCCATCTTCGACAAGAGTTCTTCATTCACCAACATCAATTGTATCTCAACGTACACCATTATAATTAAGAATATTCTTTTTCAAACTCAAACTTCTACCATCTTGAGTTTGAACGGAGATATTAAATATATAAATAAATCAAAACTATTAATGTCTATCATATATATTTTATAATTAATAGGTTCTATTTGATTTCCTTATATATATTTATATTTTTTTGTTTGTGTTAACCAAAACTCTATATAATGACTTATTCTTTAGCATTTATAATATAACATCCTATAGTAAAGATGTAACTTTTACAATTTTCTTATCTCTCTTTCTTTTTCTGTTGCTTTATTTTTTTTAACATAGTATCCAAATATTTTTTTATCTTTTCTCACATGGTATGTTAGAAAAGATAAATCAACAGAAAAATAAAGAGAGACAAAAAAATTATAAATGTTATATCTTTACTATTTTATGTTATATTATAAATGCTATAGAATAAATTTTTATATAGAGTTTAGGTTAACATAAAAAAAAATATGACTATATATAAGAAAATAAAAAATAATATATTCATTATAAAATATATATGATAGGAATTAATTGTCTTGATTTATTTATATCTTTAACATAAATATTTCATCGACAAAAATTAATGATATTATTAATTAAAAAATAGTTTTAGAATATTTATAAAAATAAAGCTCAATAAAAGTACACTTTTCTGTTTTTAGGTATCTATGTTTATTTAATTTATATTTGATAATCCATCTAATTTATATATATATATTAGTTTTCACCAAAAAAAAAAAACCCATTAAAATTAAATGTAGGCAAGTGGTTTGATGACTTCTTTTTATCTTAGAGGTAAGCGTTTTTTTATTTTTTTACTTTAAATTCATCATAGGTAAATTTGTCAAGTTATATATTATTAAAGATAAAATTATTAAATCATGTCAGAGTTAAAAGGTAGAATAATACTGCATATGCAAACTAAGTTATACAAACTTACTTATACTACCTAACGTGTGTCATATATCATTAAAGATAAAATTATTAAATTATATAAAGAGTTAAAAGGTAGAATAATACTTCATGTACAAACAAAGTTATACAAACTTATACTACCTAACGTGTGTTATATATTATTAAAGATGAAATTATTAAAACATGTAAAGAGTTAAAAAGTAGAATAATATTGCAAGCACAAATTAATTTATACAAATTTATTTATACTATTTAATGTGTCATGGTAGAATTGGTTAAGTTATTATCACATTTTTGTTTAACTTATTATTTATTATTTTATTTTTATCTTTCTAACAGTATTATGCCACATCAAGTAATATAAATAAATTTATATAATTAGTTTGTACATGTAATACTATTATATAAGATAATACAATATTTGTAATGAAAGGATAATTTTTCTCATCAGCAGTAAAATTGTCATGTATCGTTAAGATAAAATTATCATATTATATTATTAGATCTGTTTTTTGATTTACTAAAATTTTAATTAACATTACCAAATACGCATATAAAATATATTTTTTTTAAAAACACCAATTTTTTTATGCACGCTTATATCCACATAGCCAAGTCAAGCTATTGAACAATCCAATAAGTTGTAAAGAATTATAAACAACAATAGAACTTAAAGAGATAAAGACTCCCTATTTAGATTTGCCACTATTGTGAAGAATCAACTTATTGTTAGACTTATTCAACGAATACCACTCATCTTGATTGATAGCTGCAACTGAACTCCATTTAACATTGCTAATCTTCTTATCCTAAAGTACAAGTTTGCTTTTACCGAAGAAAATAATAACATGTAACAAAATTACTTAGAAGGTGTAACAAAAACCCTAGACCAAATAAATTAAATTGTTAGAATTTTACGCTCAAAAAATATTTTTACAACTTACGTTTTCATAAGAAAAAATGACCTAAAAAATCTATAGGATCAAAATATTTTTCTCTCAGTTTAAAGGCTTGCCTTTACATTAAGAAACAAAGATTTATATAGAAAATAATATGTGTGAAACCCTAAAACATGATAAGGTTTGAAACATAAAATAAAATCTTTTAAGAAAAGATTAAGTCAGTTTGTTGCAGCATCAAATTAAATAAATTCTGTTACAATATCCTGACAGTATATCACCAAATATGAATAGAAAAAATTTTCCTACTTTAAAAACCAAAATCATATTTTACGTAAAAAGATTGTTTTAAAACCAAATTAAAATCTTTAAAACAAATAAAATAAATTTAGAAAATGTCTTCAAAAGTTTAGTCAACCTCTTACTTGTTTTCTAATTGATGTAGAATCCTCCACAAATCACACTTTGATTGGATTTTGATTTACCAAGTCTTCCCAACATGTGCCTTAAATAGAATTCTGTATCTTAAAATATCTTTAAAATTGAATTTTTTTTAACTATGCCCACTTTCAGTCTTTTAAAGTCCATTCAATTCTTCAATCCTATGTTGTAGAAAATTCCTAAACTTATTCACATGTTGTAAAAACATTAATACCCAAATAGCAAGTTGTTATGACATGTTGTAATTCTTATTATAACATAAAATAATTGTAGTACTAATGGCTCTTTGGACTTAAGATTGAGCTTCCAAATATTTTCATAAAGTTCAAAAGAGGTCCAATTTAAATTTGACTTGGGTGTAGTTATAAGTACTAATTTGACTTGGATTCAAATTTTTTCAATGAATTTGAAATTTGAACTTTTTTTTTTTGAGTTTTTTTAGGCTGAATCTGAATTTCAGTCTATACTTTTTTTTAATTTTTTTCAAATGTTTAGGTTATATTTGAATTTTTAAAATATTTATTTTGTAAAATAATTATTAAATTCATATATATTAAAATTAAGAAATTTAAGAATTAATATATAACTTTTCTTAAAAACAAAAATTAAAATAAAATCTAGATCTAAGCTAATTTTTTAGTTCTAACAAAAATCCAAATACTAATTTTTCAAAAAAAAAGGATCCGGTGAATTTTTCAATAAAAATTGAATATCAAATTCAATTTTTTTAAAAAAAAATTAAATCAAAATAAAAAGTCAAATTTTGAAATTGAATTTTAAATTCTATATCGAATTTTTTTAATTCAAATTAAATTGTCATCTCTATAAGATGCTAACACTAAGTATCTAACATATACAAAAAGTTAAAAGGTAGCATAATATTCCTGAGGTTTTAATAATTAGGGTAATACTGTCAAGCTGTGTATGATTAGACCATATATATATAAAATTAAACTACAAATATTCTCTAGTTATCTAAATATGCTACTTTTAAAAACTATTTTTTTTTTAGGTGTTCCCTGAAAAAGCTTTAATTAGGACAAATATTGGGGGAATAAATAGCCTTCTGCTCTTGTTGATACAATTATTTCCAATTAGTTGTAATCCAATTGGAATAGAACAACTAAATCGACTCCTCATATTCCTAAACACACCCAATGAGTGTACTTAGAATATGTAGGCCTAATAACGACCCAGCATGAAATGTCCGAATCTGTTTACTATTACCACCGTACCAATACATTTTCCATTTTATCTATTTTTTTATCTGAAGCCCGAAACACAGCATTTACAAATAGATTTTTATCTTTCACGAATGCTTTGAGTGCTTAGTTAACCCTACTTACTGTACAATATGATGTTCAAATGTCCGTACAAGACGACTTTTAAAATATGTTGAGTGTCAATAAATTACAAATAAATAAGAATTGCAAAAATTAATTATACAATAGAAAAACAATTACATATAAGGTATATTAATTTTATGTAGTTTGATAATAAATAACTATATTCATGATAAATTATAAGATCCTAACTTATTTATTATTTGATTTAGTGATTATAAAAATTTTATAGGAACAAGAATCTAAAAATAATTTTATAAATTAAGATATATGGGTGTTTAAAGATTATACGAGAAATAATCTATTTGTACATAAAAATATAAATTTTTGTCAACAAAAGTTATACCAACTAGCTATCTTTAGGTCTTCAATCGAGGATTTAATATACGTGAATATATACACGTGCAATAATATTTATTGTATAAAATATGTATCTCATACATATCTAGTGCAACGAAAAAATTAAATCATATAATAAATAATATATTAATTATATTAATATATTAGAAGGGTTGAGAAATCATTATAACATGTAATGTTATACATGTGTATCCTCAGAGTCTATTTGAAGACCAACTCGTTGGTATTTTTAATCACTAACTAGGTGGGCTTAGTAAGTTAAAATAATAACTTTAAAATTCAGCACAAAATTAATTCTTAACTTCTTAAAATGACTGATTGTGTATATTTTCTCTTTTCACAAAAAATAAAATAAAATAAAAATCAAAGCAATTTATAATTGCTTCACTAGGCACTAAAATTAAAAAATGAAACAATTTCATTTCTTCCATTTCTTCTCCTTTCTCGGCACAACAAGAAAAAATTGAAAAATTTTCATTTTAATTCTTGTTTCTTCCATTTCTTCTCACGGCACACCCACACTTCATCTCACACAATTCACACACCAATGTATATATATCTCATATGTTAAAATAATAATATAATATATTATAATATTAAAAAATATCACTTTTTATGAATAAAAATTATTATTATAATAAATAATATTATAATAATAAAAATAGATGACAACTATATGTCATCAATAATAAAATAATATTAAATAATGTAATATATTATAATATATAATAATGAGATTTTTTATTATTTAATAATTAAATAATTAATGTGTAAAATAATTATTTTATCACTCATAAATAGTTACCAAGCCTACCCTCTAGTAGGTTCCACCATACTCGCATTTGGTAAACTCAACTAATGGTCCACAATGCACTACATGTCATTATACAATTAGTAAATAATAATTATTAACTAATTATTATATTTAACACTTAAATAAATATACGCACGCATTCTTATGATAGTACTGGATATTACTAAATTAAACAGTTTAATCTGATATATTATACGCATTCTTGTGATAGTACTGGACATGTTGCGGTGCACCATACTAAATATTTAGAGTAGCCAACATAATTAAATTATGCCACGTACACTCTAAATATAAGTACAAAACACGGAGCCCTGATACTAATTTTGTTGGTGTTGTATGCGTATACACCATGCTACAGATAAATATGTGCATTTAAAAAAAAATTAAATATTGCATGTCTCACATGCAACACAGCGAAAATATAATATACATTAAAATTTAATCTCATTACATTAATGAGATTAAAAAATTTACTATCGAATCGTACTTTAAATAATTTTAGTTAAGAACGTGGTGGACTTTTTTAAATTAAAATAATAATTTTTTATTTCAAAATATTTGAAATAGTATTATTTCTTATAAATTTCTGTCTCTCAAACTATTAAAGTTAAAAAAATCAATTCATTCCAATTGAATTTGGATCCATATGCCAATTATGTTTTCTGCTCACAAATAATTTACACTTGCCTTTTTATAGAGAAAAAAGTTGCCCATTACTACCAATCAAATAATAATAATTTGATAAGTGTAAAAGAAAAAAAAGGGAGCATGACACAGTAAAAATAATGGCCAACAGCTGCTACAAGTTTGCTTAGTATTAGGTTTGTTTAGTGGCCAAATCTTTCGGCAATTGGTGGCAACACCGTTGCCACCTATTGCTTTACAAATTGAATCGATTTCAATTTGATTACTATTTTTTGCATTTTGGCCAATTCTTTTACAACAATTATGTAAAACAATAAGCATTTTGGCTATCAAACAAACATAATACTAAGCAAACTTGTAATAGTTGTTGGCCATTATTTTTACTGTGTCATACTCCTTTTTTTTTTTTTACACTTATCAAATTATTATCATTTGATTGGTAGTAATGGGTGGTTTTTTTTTTCTCTATAAAATGGTAAGCAAGTGTAAATTATTTGTAAGTAAAAAAAATAATTGGCATACGAATCCAAATTCAATTGGAATAAATTGAATTTTTGTTTTTTTAAGTTAAGTGCTAACTTTAATAGTCCGAGAGACAGAAATTTATAAAAAATAATAGTTGTTTCAAATATTTCGAAATAAGAAGCTACAATTTTAACTTGAAAAAATTCATCACGTCTTTAACTAAAATTGTTCAAAGCACGTTTTAATGGTGAGTTTCTTAATCTCATTAATGTAATGAAATTAAATTTTGATGTGTATTATATTTTCACTGTGTTGCAAGTTAGACATGTAATATTTAAATTTTTTTTTAAATGCACATATTTATCTGTAACATAATGCACACACATACAACACCAACAAAATTGCTCATTGCCACCAATTACTTTATAAATTGAATCAATTTCAATTTGATTACTATCTTTTGCATTTTAGCCAATTCTTTTGCAACAACTTGCTTATTGTTTTACATTAGCCAATTGAAAGTTAACATATTACATTTACTTTTAATTTATTAAATAAAAATGTAACACATGTCAAATGAATTGAATTCATTTGATTCCGCTGAATGGTAAATTTTTTTTTTTTTAATTTAAACTTTATTTATTAATATTTAAATTAATATCCATATAAATTATTAGCATAATTTAAAATATTCACTAAGTAGATAAAAGTATCATGTTTCATTTAGTATAATTTAAAATATTTATTAGGTAGATAAAAGTGTCATGTCTCACTTGGCACAATTTTAAATTTAACACTTAAACTTTAACTACTCTCTAAGAGATTCCTGAAATAAATAAGTAAATAATTAATTTAATTTAAATAAAATAATAATTATTATTTTATTTAAATAGTAGCTATATCTATCAATGCCCAATTTAGTATCCATACAAATTATTGGCATAATTTGAGACATATACTAGGTAGATAAAAATGTCAAGTCTCACTTGGCATAATTTTAAATTTAACACTTAAATCTTAGTTACTTGTCGAGAGACCCTGAAATAAATTCATATTTTTTGAAACTTTCCAGATCAAATAATTTGATCTCGTGCGCTACTTACGTGCTCAACGCGTACACTTCATATAATGAGACTCCCTAGATTCATAGCTATTTTGTCTCACGAAATATTTTCGTAAGTCCATAACCGATGCCCCACACACACACGTTATGGATAATACAAAATTGCGAGTTAAACTATACAAGTTGAGGTTAATCTATATTTATACAATCCCTCCATCATTAATATCCTGGAAGAGTGGAGACATAGATCAATAGCGTCAAATCCCCTATTACTCAACCATAAACTTATCTCTTTTAATTCGTATTCTAAAAAATAATATACGCAAATTTCTTACAATATTATTTACTCCACAGAAACTCTTTCCCGGGTTAAATGCTTATGGCCATAAGATTTCCTAGAATATAACTTTAGAGCATCTGGATATTTAACTCACCCATATGAGCTGATAGATCTCATATCTACATGCACCGGATTCGATAAGCATCAAACCATATCCAACGATCAGACCATAAAAAGTCTCTAACATGTATGGAACCTAAGTATAGTGGATCATTTATAAGCCCACCGCGGTGCTCTAGTCTAGGGGCCATGAATACTACTCAACTCGAGAAAACTCTCCACTAACGAATTTATGATAAATCTATTAGAGGTCTTCATTGAGTCTAGTTCAATATCCAGTCCCTACTAAATATATGTATATCTATACGAGCTTCCACTAAGTTGATGGTTTGCTAAGATTAACCATTTGGACTATCCAAATATAGACATACACTGATCTATATTAATCGATTCCATTTGATAGACCCTACTTCAGTGAAAATAATCAGGAACATTTAATTTGAGAACATATTTGCACAATGACATTTCTTAGCAATGCTAGCAACTATTTGCAGCTATATCATTACAAGTATATTTTCAGGTTTTTATCCTATTTCAGATAAAGTTCTAACTATTTAAACTTGATCAAAATTCATTCAGATCAATATAATGTCTGAAATGTTACAAGTATCTTACCTTAATAAAAATAATTAATGATTTAATGAAATATTTATTTATTACATAAATATGAAAATACAATGTTCATCTAAAATTGGATGGCACATGAGCACAAATTTCAACACCGTATACATGAACAATGTCATATACGTTAACAGTTATACACTCGTGAATAATACTCTGTGAATGAAATATCTTAACCTGAATGCTCTTATACCACTTGTTGGAAACTAATGAATTACAGGTAAACAAGAATTGCAAAGATCACTCACACAATAAAGAAATAATCACACACAAGGCACAATAATTTTACGTGATTCAACAATAAATGCCTACATTCATGGTGGATCACGGGATCCTAACTTCTTTATTATTTGATTAGTGATTATAAAAATTTCATGGGAACAAGAATCTCTGAAAATGATTTTGTAAACTAAAAGATATGGGTGCTTAAAGGTTGCATTAGAACCAGTCTATTTATACACAAAAATACAAATTTTTTGTCAACAAAAGCTATACCAATTAGCTGTCTTTAAGTCTTCTATGGTTGCACCGACTAGCAGTCTTTTTGGTCTTCAATAGCTATACCAACCAGCTATTATTATAAACATTTTGATCATTCATGACTGCACTAATTTGATCATTAATGACTGCACCAAACAGCTCCGAGAATGGACTAAATCCAGTCACATTTTCTTACCAAAAATCATAATTTTAAATCATATCTTCAACAAAATATTATAATACAAAATATTTACTTTAAAATTAATTAATCAAAAGGGATAAGAATAATTTTGTCTCTTGAATTTGACTCAATACATAATTTTGTTCCTAAAATTTTGAATTACTTAATTTTATCCATCTCCATTAGTCAATTTATGTTACATTTGATGAAAAAGTTTATTTTTCTTTACAATGATATTTTACCCATGTAAAAAATTATGTATTAATTATTGTGTCTATGTGTCAATAAATAATTGATAATTGATTAAAATAAGACACATAGGGCACTCGAATAAGATCAAATATAAAAATAAATTATTTAAAAATAACACAAGCCTTTGTCACGGCAAACCTCTGGCGATGGCGGGTCATCAGTGGCTACCGATCTCTAATGATAAATTATTAAAATTTATATTATTCAACTTTATTTTCTTTGATTAACACAATAGTGAAATCATTTTTTACACAAAAAAAAAGATCAGAAGGTTGCCAAATACACAATGGGAGCAATGGGAGGGCAGTGTCACCGCTACTCCATTTGACGTACACCGCCAGTGGCTAGTGCACTCCACCACAGGATGATTGTCGCCATCAAATAAGGCGGAGGTGACGTTCACCGCCATCACTATTAGATAGATCTATTGTTGAGCTATCCAATGGTGTCAGTGGTACACACCACCGCTGCCCTGTTGAATGTGCACCATCGGTGGCCACCGCCCTCCCATTACTCTCATTGCATATTTGACCATCTTGTGGTTTTTTGTCAAAAAAAAAAAATCTCACCATTAAGTAGATAAGAGAAAATATAGTTCAATGATACAAATTTTAATCACTTTTGTCATCGGCGACCGGCGGTGGCTTACTGCAAGCAAACAGTGGTAAGGTTATTTTTATTATTTATTTATTTAATTAATTAATAATCAATAATTATTTGACATATGTCATAGTGTATTATCTTTTTGTTAAGTTACGATTTTAATCTTCAATCATTAAATATAATGAAAACTGATTTACGAAAAAGGACAAAATCAGGTAATTTAAAACCTTATCAATAAAATTGGGTATTGGGCCAAATTCAAGGGACAAAATTATCCTTATTCCATAATCATAATACAGATAAAGATAGATATATTGATAGTGGTTATTAAATAAATACTGGATCTTCGATCAAAGATAGATTTGTTTAATAAAAAAGGTCATTTGATCTGAAGTTAAGCTAAGTTTGCTTTCTCTAAGCTCTCTTCGGAATCTAAGATCGATAACTGTGAAGTCTGTGATCAAGACTACGTTGATAATTATCTCTAGTAATGACTCTTGATACTTAAGTCAAAGATTGGGTTAGTCCGAAAAATGTATCGATTGCCAGAACAGTGTTTAAAAATTGCTTACTTACTTTTTCTCTATTTTCTCTCTTTTTCAATGAGCTAGTATGTCTAAGCTTGAATCCTTTCTCCCTCTGCCACATGAGCCTTGCTTTTCCTTTTTATAGGCTCCTTGAATGGTTATCCCACATTGCGTGTCATCCCATGCTTGAGGTTGTATGGGTTGCCCAAGATTTTAGGAGTCATGGTTCAATTGACTCCTACTTCCGCACTTACGAAGGAATGTGGACCTAATGGCATGGACTCTTGATGTTAAAGGCATATTCTCAGACTATTGCATCCTCGAATGGTAGTTGGTCCTTAGTTAATGGCAAGTTAAGAATATACTCCTAACTTTGGTCTTAAGTTCTCATGTATATCCCCTCCTCCCCCCCTTAAAAGTTGGCACTAACCTCATAGTCATAGTTGAGCACAACTTAATGATAGGTCGAGAATGATAATCACAAGCGGACCTTAACCACTTTAGGTTTCGGTAGGCTAAGTCTAATCTCTTAAATGATAGGTCGAGATTAGCTATCATGGATTGGGCTCGCCCACCTTGAACCTTGGCAAGCTAGGCCATATGAACAGCAGGATAAATTAAAAATATTAACAATAATAAAAAACAAAAAAAAATATAAAAAACACGTGACATAATTTCTTTGGTGAGGACATTAACACTGTCTTACTTAACACTTTCTCTTTTATGTGGTAATTTAAATTAATACTAAATAATTTGAGTACAAGCTTTAGGATTATAGCCAGAGTAATATATACTAGTTAATTTGATGTGACTTTTGTTTTAAGTTGCGTCAAGCAAATATTCATGAAAAAGATAATTATAAAATAAATATATGACATATAACATATTATATAGATTTATGAAATTTAATATTAATCATAGTTAAATAATAAATATTAATCTTTTTCATAAGATTTCTTTATTTCTTTAGAATTGTGATTATTATGAAAATTATTTTTATATTAAAATATTTGTGAAATATTATATATATATATTGATTAAGTACTTTTTAGAAAAAAATATTAAATAAATAAAAATACTTTTTCTTAGAGAAGAAAATAAATTTTATAAATAAATATATATTGTTCTTCCCGAATTTCGGCCTATAAAGCTTAATCACTGCACACGCTCAGTCTGTCCATTGAAACCCGCAAGGCTAAACTTATAAACACAGGCTGAATAAAAATATGGGTATGCGAACGTCATCGAGTTGGTTCGCAATTCTCCTCTAGACAAATTGTCCTCAATTTGCAAACTCACCCTTCAAACTGAACGATTACTGGTCATAACTTGATCATCGGTCATGACTTAATCACTTTATTCACTTAAATAATTTTTTTAAAGGACTTAATCATCGAGAATTATGTATAAGATTCACCTTATCAGATATCATTCCTACAATCTCAATTTAAGTTCTACAAGGGTAAGAAAGATCTAACTCTATTTAGATAGAATTTTAATAGCAGAATCTAAAAAGTGAATGTCTTAAAGACTTTTAAATCCTAATAGAATTCTGATACTACGTATCAAACTTATACTATAACCTTATAAAAATGGTCCAATTCTGTCAAGAAAGGGGATTCGGATTCAATTCAGAGAGTGAGAGGTCATTCTCATTGTTCTAATTGAAAGGCATACGCTTACTGCCCTAAACATCACAAAGATTCGATTTTTTATGAAACCATCATTCTTAATACCTACTAAGCGAAATAGCCACATTCTAAAGGCCTTTTTAAGCCCTTCACCTCATTCTTTTATATATATTACCTTCTTACTCTATTTATTTTTAGATTCTTTTTACTTGTTGTTAACTTAAACGTTAGAGTGTTTACGCAAAAAATAAATTTGGTGTAATTTCACTTTCTTCTTTAATTACAAAATTCTCGTCAGACTCAGTACTCTTAAAACAAATCGGTTCAGTCTAATTTTCAATTCTTCTTAAAATGAAGCCTAATTTTTTAAATAAAATAAATTCAATTCGTTAACTTAAATTTTAGAGTCAACATATATATATATATATATATGTATACACACACCAAAGATTTTTTTTTTCAAGTATTAAAAAAAAAAAGATAAAAGGGAAGTTAACAAATTTATACACATCCTCGTGATTGCAGTAAGTCTTGTTCCCTTGTTCCATAATAACTCTTTGCTACGTATTAACTTGTCTTAAAAAAGAACAATTGAAAATAAAATAAATAATTAAAAGTAGAATAAAAAGAATTCATTAATAAGGGAATCATAATAGGCTTTTCTTTAAAAGAAAAACAAAAATCATAAGCTTTCTCTTCTCATAATGTAGCCAGACTTCATCCACATAATGCTAGAATAAGACAAGCCGAAAAGCAAGTTAATTTATTGACCACTCAAATTCCTTCTCTAAAGATATGAGACGAATGCAGCACCATACATAATTGTTTTGCTTCAATACTCAATACTACTAGCTGTCGATCTATAATCATAAATTGTTTCTTTATCGCAGTACATTAATACTCCGTCCATAGGAGATGGATTCAAGCGTTATCAATCATGCTTCATCAGGAGTTGATATTGAAACCCTAGCAAATTCTTTGAGAGGGGAGTTGAAATCGTTGCATCATTTTTCAGATCATTGCTGTATCTATAGAGTTCGAGAGCAACTGCGTCAGTCCAATGAAAGCGCCTACACTCCCCGAATAGTCTCCATTGGCCCTCTTCATCATGGCAGATCAGAGTTCAAAGCCATAGAACAATACAAAAGAAAATGCCTACAAGACTTCCTTCAACGAGCTCATGAGGTAAGCTTGGAAGAGTTTATAAAATTTATAAAGGAAAATGAAGCGAAAATTCGTAATTGTTATGCAGAAACCATTGAACTTAGTAGTGATGACTTTGTAAAAATGATTTTAGTGGATGCTGCCTTCGTTATTGAGGTACTTTTGGTATATTATTTTTACAATTTAAATGATAATCGTAGTGGCGATCGTTTATATAATAGACCATGGTTGATAATAGATGTAAAGATCGACATTTGGTTGCTTGAAAATCAGCTCCCATTTTTCATTTTGGAGGATTTATTTGAGCGAGCCAATGTAGTTATTTACTCCAAGGACGAAAAACAGGTCACCATGCTTAAGCTTACTCATAATTTTGCCAAATATTTTTGGGATTTTTTCCAATTAGTAGACAATTTAGGTGACTCTAGAGTTGAACATCTTGTTGACTTGCTGAGGGTTTGTATTGTTCCTTCTGATTTACAATGGAAAAGCAGACCCAAAACACTAACTACACCTAGTGCATTGAAGTTACATCAAGCTGGAGTAAAGATTAAGTTATTGGGTTCAAGCAAAAGTTTATATGATATAAGATTCGATAATGGCATATTGGAAATTCCGCACATCAGACTACGTCGGTCCATGGAAGTTTTGCTCAAAAATATTTTCGCCTTTGAGCAGTGCCATTGCTCTGAAGATTTTATAAATGATTATGTTATTTTCATGAGTTATCTCGTTGAGACTCCAAAAGATGTGGAATTACTTGTTGGGAAGGGAGTTATTGAGCATCGGTTTAAGGATAATGAAGCAGTATCAACACTTTTTCATCAATTTGGAGAAAGGGGTAATCTTGATCGGGATGATTTCTACTTTACTTCTCTTGTTGAAAATCTAAACAATTATTGCAATAATCGTTGGCACAAGTGGAGGGCAACCTTGAAACGAGATTATTTCAATACTCCTTGGGCTAGCAGTTCTGTTTTTGCTGCTGTGATTTTCCTCGTATTGACTTTCATACAAACCAAATGTTATATCCTAAATCCGTAGATGTTAGGATAGTGCCTTAAAAATATAGTTGTACTATTTTATCAAATAAATAAAAATTATAATTTTATATTTAAAAAATATTTATAATGTTATGATGTAAATATGAAAAAATTTTGAATTTATTTACACAATCATCATTTTGATATATAATTATTATATATAAGAGGATTAAGGTTATGAATAATAAGTAAAAAAATTTATAATAAATTAATTAAAGTTAGTGATATTTAATTAAGTATTACTAGTACGGTCTATAAACATTAAAAATATTGTGATTTTACCTTAGTCACTAATATAATAACATTATAATGAAAGCATTTTATATAATATGATTATGTAAGACTGAACCAGACGTAATTTAAATTTTTATAAAAAATATTATTATTAATTAATAATTTAAATAATATCAACTGATGATCATATGGAGATCAACTTTAATCATGAGTGATCATAAACTTTTGTTTGCGTCAATGTATCGTTTGAGATACTCGTTATAGTTTGTTATATAACATATTAAAAATTTGTATTTTTATGACACAATGAGATAAACAACTTGAAATATTATTTACAAATATAAAATCTATATCTTCCTAACAAATTTTAGAAAGAGAATTCCCTTAAGTATTAGTTTTGGAATTAAACAATTAGAGTGTTCAATTTTTAACAATTTTATAAATTAACTATTAATTAGTGAATTAATGGTATTTAAAGATAAAGAAGTAATTAGAGAGGTAAAATGGTAATTTGACCAAACTTTAATTATGAATCATCTATGTAGGGTTGAATTGCATATAATGATTAAATCAATTTAGTGCTCTAAGTTTTTTTGAATAAAATATATTTATAATTGCAATAGTGCAATTTTAGGTTTTTAGTAGAATAATATTAGAATTAATAAATTAAATTAATTATTAAAAAGTTAATTAATTATTCAAAATTTATTAGAGTTTGAAATTGTAAATTTATAAATCCTAACACCACCTCTTGATTTATTACAATAAAAAGTATAAGAGAAATTATTTTTATTACATAATATATTATGTCCAAAAAATTATTTAATAAATGCATATGAATTTTTTAGATAAAATTAATTATTTAAGAATTAATTAATTTTAGAGATAATATCTTATCCAAATTATTTAATATTTAATTTAAGAAATTAAATAAATAAAATCACAATGATAAATTTTGAAATTATTAAAAATATTTTATTTTGAAAATTTAGTGTTTTCTTTTTATTAACAGACTATAAATCCATTTATTTTGAAAATCTTATAACACCTAATTATTGGGTGTCACATGTTAATAATAGAGAGTGAGACTCTCTGTGATTCACCTATATTAGATCTCTTTTTAAAGAGATTATAATTTAATTAATAAATATTATTAATTAAATTTATTTATTTGAAATAAAAAAATAATATTTTAGTCCCTTATTTTATGGGTATATACCAATTTAGTCCTTTATATTTCAATAATTACGACATTAATCCCTATTGCTAGAAATTTACTATTAAATGTATTTTCTTTAAGAGCAAACGAGTACTTTTACTATTTCTAAAATAAACCTATCAAATGTTAGTTTAAAAAAAAATTTAAAAATTGACAAGTATTATAATATGATAAGTTACAAATGACACGTGTCATTATGTAATTGGATGATATTTTTAATAATATATTACTTTAAAAAAAATTAAAGTAAATTAATAAATATATATTTAATAAATAAATGATACATGTCATAATATAATTAGTTATAAATGACACGTATCATCATATAATTGATTTATATTTCTAATAAATATTTTTAAAAATAATTATTAATACATTTATTGCCACTGTTGCCAGAAACGGCAACAGGCTAGCCGCCATTTTTTGGCGAGATTTCGATGATAAAAATTATTTAATTTTACATCATTATACTCTATTTTTCTTAATCTAAATAATAGTAGAGTAATTTTTTTTTGCAAAAAATACAAAAAATGGCCAAAAATAGTGAGGGAGGGGTAGCAGCCACCGCCTTTCGCAGTCAAATGAGGGGTCGATGACTTGCACCGCCCCTACTTATAGATGGAATGGCAACCGGCCTGTCCATAGGTAGGGGCAGGGCAAGTCACCACCCTCCCGTTTGACGGCAAACGACAATAGTCATTGCCTCCCTCCTACCATTTTTGTCATTTTTCTACATTTTTGTTTTTGTAAAGAATGACCACATTATAGTGTAGAATAAAAAAAATAGAGTTCAATGATGTAAAATTAAATAATTTTTATCATCAAAATATTATCGAAAAATGACGATCGGCGACTAGCTGGTCACCTTTTTTGGCGACGTTGACAGTTTTTTCTTTTTATTTTTAATTTAATTTAAAAAATATTTAATAAAAAATTAAACTAATTAAGTAATAACACGTGTCAGATGGTTAGTTGATATTTTTCTAAAGGTATTATGGTAAAAGTAGTAAAAAAATAAATATTTAACAACAAATTTAAATAATAATTTATATTCATAAATTTTAATAATATAAAAATTAAATCTTTTTTGTCATTCAAGAGTAAATTTGTTGAGAGAACAAAATCAATGGTTATCCAACTCAAAAATAAAATCTCTTTGTCATTTAGAATTTTAAAAAAAAAAATTTGAATTTATATATTTTTACTTTTTATTAATAATATTATATTATTAAAGTACTTTATATTTAAATATATATTATAAAATAAATACTAATAAATTATTTCATATATAAATATATATTAAAAACTTATATTTAAATCAGTCTCTACCTCATTAATAATTTTAAAAAAATTTCTCCTATTTCACTTTATTTTTACAAAATCCATCCCATTCCCGTAAGACATTTATCATCCCTATTTATCATTTCACAAGGTTGTAATTTATAAGATTGTTGCTAAGTTTGTCTCGAAGACATGTTTTCACAATTGAAATGGTAGAACTTCTCAAACGAAAAATATACTAATAAAAATAGGGCTAACTCAAAACTATATCATTTAGTTTTTCTTTATTACTTGTGGGGTAGAGTTGTTTCACATTTTCATGCTCAATTGTGAGTTTAATTAAAATAACTATTAAATTTGTACACTAACGTTAATATTTACAAATTGTTACACATTTATTTAATACTAAGAGATTCACATCTTCTTTGATAGAACAATCCCTTGTGTTCATTGACTGTTGCTCATTAAAACATTTGAATAAATATAAGATAAGAATTAAAAATTAAAAATATTAGATACATTCACACAAGAAATTAAACTTATTAGAGAAGGAAAGTTAGAGATGAGATTTAGTTCAATAGAAGGAGATAAAAGTAAGGGCATTTTTTTTAAAAGAATATTGTAAACAATTTTCTGAAAAATAGTGTTTATTGTGGTAATGGTCTAATAATAAAGTGTTTATAGTGTAATTAATATTATATTATTATAAATTAAGATAATATTAATTCATTATAATCGAATAAAAAATAAACAATCAAGCCCCTATAATTAAAAAATAAATAAAAAATTAACTCCTAACAATAAAAAAATAATAATTAACTCTCCACAATAAAAAATAAATAAACAGCAATCAAAAGAAAATAAATATCTTTTTCAAACAATTAAAAGAATTTTAATCTAACTAAAATTTAATACGATATTCGAGGTGCTATCACCGACCATTAGGTAAAAATAAAAAAATAAATATGTTTACCAAAAGCAGAATAATCTAGTGGAAATATAAAAATAATTTCATTATAAATCTCTATTTGAACACATGCTTAAATAGTTTAATAGTAAAAATTTAAATGACATTTTTTCGTTAAAGTAGAAGTTTCAAATTTAATTGCCCTCCCAAATTAAAAAAAAACAATCTCTATTTGCGATGACTGTACGTTTGACCACCAACACGCTGACTCATTCAGGGACAATCTCGTCTAAAAGGTACGATACTTGTAAGTGGGTTCATTAATCGTGTCATAAACTCTAAAATACTTCGTTGAACAGTTTCTTCTCAGATCGCTTTTTAGGGTTTTAATTCTCTGCAACTCTATTGCTCTCTTGAAGGTGAGTTTTTTAATCTCACATTCTCTTCTTTATTTGATTCTTTGATCTGGGTTTCACGGATTTATGCAATTATTGAATTTGGATTTGTTATCTTATGAGATTAATGTTCAAGAACTTATGATAGAACTAATAGCAATTTTTTTTTTTTAGTTTTAAAAAAAGAAACCTACTTTTCTGGCTGTGATTAATAAGGAACAATTTTTAAACAGTTCGCGTCATATTTTGGTTGTCTATGACTTGGAAATTGGGTTTTTGATTTGCTGTGAGACCCATTTGCGGCTTTGTATGCTTTAGTTTGCGATACTTTTTTTTTTTTTGGTTGCTTCAGGGCTAATTGATACATTTGGAAATTTGAATGCTCTTCTCTGTCATCTTTGCTTTCTTTCTTGTTTTCAGATTTATTCAGGGCGTTAATGTTTGTTGTAAAAAAAAGCTCGGATTTTTGAAAGATCTATCATTTTGATTTGAAATTCTTTTCAGCTGTATGCGGCTTCTTGTTTTATATTATGAGATGGCTGGAGAATAAGTGCTTTCATAGAGAGGAAAGTTAATTAAATGCTCAGTTTTTGTGTTTTGGATTTATAACAATATGAATGTTATTATATAACTTTCTATGTGACTCTTAATTAGATGGGAGTTCTCATTCAATGGTTTCAGTAACTTTGTTTTCTCTGAAGAAATTGGATTTTGATTTAGGACATAATGTGTTTATATTGAATTTTTTTGTAGATAGCTTTGGTTAAAATATATATTAGATGACTACTGATCAAAAAACTTTAGTACTAAAGGCATTTGAATGGATGAGTAGCCTATAGAAAGAAGGTATGATTTGAAAAAAAAATTTCACCTTAGTACAATAATTTGGAAATTAGTTGTATCCATGCCTACGTCATAGCACTTGAATGGTTTTGTGGAATGGGTGAATGTAATTTATCTGAATCTCTGATGCTGTATATTAACTATTGAGCTAACTGAGTGTTTATTTACACACAAAAAAATGCTTAATAGATCGTGATGGTGAAAGCATACACTCAGCAGCATGTTTACAAGCACCCATGGGAGCGAGTGACTTCTGCATCTTGGCGCAAGTATGCTGATCCTGAGAACAAGCGTACATTGTCTCATATCCTTGAAATGGACACATTGAACCACAAGCTGGATCCTGTCTCCGGGAAGCTTTACACAACTCGTGCTCTTACCATCCATGCCCCAGGACCATGGTTCATTCGCAAAATTGTTGGTCAGGATATTTGTCACTGCGTTGAATCAACAGTTGTTGATGCCAAATCAAGGTCAATGCAACTCACTACCCGTAATATTAGTCTCCAAAAGTTCATAGAAGTCGAGGAGACGATCTGGTATGAGCCCCATCCAGATAATCCAACTGGGTGGACAATGTGTAAACAGGAGACTAGTATTCGAATTAAACCGTTATCAGCACTGGCATCAATGGCAGAGAAGGTGGAGCAACGATGTGCAGAAAGGTTCATGCAAAATAGTGTCAAGGGTAGGGAAGTTATGGAGAGGATCTGTAGGTATCTTGAAGCCGAATCTGGTGGGATTGCTATCTAATTCTCACTTCTTGATTTCGATTTCTGACTATTGTAGTGCTAGGCACAAGAGCTTTTGAGCACTTCTAGAGTAGAAAACACCTAATAACGTGAGTGTGGAATTAAGGAGGGTTTAGCCCTCGTACTCCTCTCAGGAGTTGATACAAATTTTTGATGTAGTTAAAATGTAATTTTGGGATATTATGCCCTTGCTTTTCAGTACAGGACTGGGTTTTAAGATGGTTCCTTTTTTTCTTTTTCTTTTTGTTCAAATAGTAGGGCACTTTCTAGTTATATTGTGGTCTAATACTGCTAACCTGTAGTTTCAGTTACTATAGATTGATATAACTGGTTTTCTTTTACCATTATCGGCTTAGTGAAACATATCTTGTCTGTTAAAAGCCATACATCGGATCATTTCAATGAAGGATCTGGATAGTTGTATTTAGTGTAAGATCATGGCCTTCTTTTAATAGTTTATGAGATGCCCTTTTTACAGCCTGTTAAAATTGACTGTTTTACTTGCTTTGTTTAGCATATTAATGTGGAGATGTTTTGTGCCATTCCCCCACAATTTAGGCTGAATCCCTTCTATCTCTAGGCCCTTTTCCCATATTTTAAGCTATTGCCTGGTTACTATCATTATTTTACCTTACAATACCCCTTGGTTGCCAAACTTAAAATTGAAGTTGTGAATAGAAAATTAGACACCCTGACTGAATGCTTGTATTAGAAGCACTTTAATGTACATTGTAGATGTTTTTTTTGTTGAACATTCAGTTTGTAAATTCAATGCGGTTTGCCAACTGGTGACCAGCCACCAAGGATCGGTCACGTATTAACTCAACCTCTATATCATCGTACTCAATATTTTGAGATTTACGCAATAATGTAATTGTTTTTGTAGTAAAGTATTAGAGAAGTACTAAAACAGAAAAACAAAGTTATAACTACTATATCTCTATTTCATTTTTATTTTATTTTTTAAACTTTTTTAAAGATTTTTTATTAAAAAAATTTTAAAAAAACTATTATAACACGTGGTTAAATTATATAAGCAAGAGCATATATATGCTTTCCACGTTTTTATCTTTTAACCATTTAAAGAGATGGAATTCGTCATTTAACAAAGTTTTTTTTTGTCTCTTTTAATAATAAGGATGTATAAGTCTCTTTTAAAAAATTTAGAAGTGCAGGTATCTTTTTTCTATATAAATATTTCTTTAACTGTTTAAATACTTTTAAATTTTTCTTTCAATTTTATGTCCTAACTAAAATTATTTTATACATTAAGTATTAAATTTTGGTTTCTTCTTTCATATTTTAAATAACAAATATAAAATATCTTATTCATTAACAAATAAAATTATATATATATATATGGAAAAGAATTAGATAATTAATAAGTTATTTGTCCGGCTGTTGAATATTCACCATTGTACATAACAATGGTGTTACTTGTTCTTTCTAAAAGGACCTTTGAACTCTGATCTTTGTGAAAATTTAGTTTCTGATGACTTAACCAGCCAAGAGATGTCGCACGCCCCAACGAGACTTGCATTGCCGTCAAGTCACCGCCGTCAAGATTAAGTTGCACCGCCGTTAAGTTACCTCTACTCTTGTTTTTAGAACTCTAAGCCTACTAGCTAGATTAATGGATCGTCCAATTAAAAATGAGAATATAATATAAGTGATTAGAATGAATTCTAAGACACACATATATAATATTGTATATCCTCCTATCACTTTTTTTTTTCTTCAATGAAAGAGGAAGAAAATTAAAGAACTCGCGGCAATCAAAAATATTACTTGAATAGAGGGTACTAATTGAATTGACTAATCCTTTTTTTGATGTTCATCCAAATTAAAAGTTCAATCTCACATGTAATGAAATGAAATGAGGAGGGGTGTGTGTTGTATACTAAAAAAAATATTATTTATTGTTGATTAAAAAAAATAATTCATAATAAAAATAAAGATAAACTTTGGCTTAAAAATATTATATATTATGATTTTGTTTCAAGGAGTATGGGTTTTTGTCAATGTGATGGTAGTTAGCTATAACAAGCATCTATTTGATAGCATAGTTCTTGTCACCGCCATGCTTTTGGCACCGCATGATGCAACGCCTATATTCCCGGTGATGACTTCAGAATTTTGGGGTTTATCGATGTATCATGTCTGTAGTGACATCTTCTATCCTTAGTGCCAACAGACGAGATTTCACTAGTGATGAAAACTTGTCTATCTCATCTTTATTTTTTGAAAAATATATTTATATACTTCTTGAAAATCATTAATGAAGGTAATATAATACTTTTTACCTCCATTTGTTTTCCTTACAATTTTATCATCTTCAAAAGATACTCTTTAAGTCTCGCCTTTATATTCTGGTGCTGGCAATTTGAAATAACCAACTATAGCTGCCAAATCACCCTAGTTCGGGTAGGAAACTGAAATTCCCACAGTTGCATCTACAGGTGATTACATGATGCATATAACTTGTAATGTCAGTAATAATAATTTTAAAAAAAAATTAATGATGCATATAACACAGCCAACAAAATCACAACACATGAGAATTAAAGCCAATAAAAACCAAAATTAAAACTTTACAGAACTACGCACAAGAATTGTCCATGGATGTTTTCCAATTTCCATATCATATGGAAATTGCACAACCATTTTTAACAGAAACCACGAGAGAGATGCAATATGAAACATAATGACATATTGCAAAGCTAAGCCAAGACAAAAGTCCATCAAACCACCACAGATTCAGACTTAAACACTGAAGCCAACATATAAGCTTCGCCAATCACAAGACATAAGAGTTCTTCATACTGCAGAGATGTCCTAATCGCTCACGCCCCCAGCATATATAACAATAAGTTAGGACATCTGATAAGATACGTGGCCAACTCAGAAGAAGTCCCGGATGAAAATGACCATCATTTTTGGTAAATGAAGCTTCCATCTTCTAGGATCTAGATTTTATCGAGCTTCTCTGCCTTGATCACAGGGTTTGCTTTAGCAATAGCATCCCTAGCAGCAGTTCGATAATCAAAGGGACAGTCATGTTTGTCCGAGTAGCGATGTGATGGACAGAATAAGTTATCACAGCGACATTTGAATCCTGTTAAACCAACACGCTTCTTGCAACTGCTGCACCGGTTGGGACCCTCCTTCGGCTTTGCCTCCACACTCTCCCCCAAGTCTGAAGCACATGATGGCTGCACAGAAATGTTCTTTTGCTCCACTGAACTAACTTGCACATCAACATTGGCAGCAGCAACGGGTTCACTCCCACTGCTGCCAGAGGATTCATTCACAATGTTTCCAATAGATGATGCAGCAAGCTTAGCTTGCTCCTGTTTCAGCATCGTATCCTTGTAGCATTTGGAGCACATATTCATAGTAGCCACACTTCCAAAGAAGCCACAGTTGTTGATGCACAAGATAGGGCGTTCAGGAGGAGCTTGGCATCCAGTCTCATCATGGTCCATTTTTACACCTCTCCTGCATCAAAACATTTGGAAAAATAAAATAAAATCTCAGAAAGAAATAGACAATAATTAAACGAAAGATTAATTACATTCTCAACCCACTCTCACCCCATCCTCTCAACATTGAACCATAACTGCAGGCAAGAGAACCCATGTAACAAAAAGACAAAGTTTCATAAATGTCAGCCAGTGTTTATCTAAAGCCTGATCTCAAATGGCTCTTAACATGCCAGGGTTGGATACCTATAACTTTGGCATGTTTCAGCTTAACAACTCCATTTCTTGATAATCCATCATAAACGACTAGCACTCTAATGCAAAGGTTATAACAATGACTGCATGTCTAAGTCACAAAAAGTGCACATTGAATCTCTGCCTCTGAATAGATTTCATCAGTAATACTCAGATTTACAGCACTTTAGAATTTCAATAATCAAGGGGGTTTCAATCCCAGAAGTAAAAGTACAACTGAACCATGCATATCATGTATACCAAGACCTTCCAATGACTAAAGCTGGCTATCAGCAGAAAGGTTGTACAAGGGACTGGAGTCAGGTTAGTTCAGTCTACTTCACACACTCCAACCAAGAACAAAACCAACCTGGTCATTTTTATCAGGGAGCACACTGATCATCGTGAAACAGCAAACTAGACGTGCCAACTCATAATGGTTGGGTCGGTTCCGGCCAATTCTACTTACACGTGAACTCCAGTTGCACCTCTAATTATCATATCAATTGATTACATATGTCATGTATCATTTCTATGCTGTTTGGCATTCCTCCATAAATTAATGTAAAGATACAACTCATGCACACATAAATTTCAAAATTATGTATTATACCACATTATTTTCAACAGTATAACAGTTTAACATCTTTTCATGTTAATCAGCTAATGCCATGGACCAGATCAGACAAATAGATTCAAGAATTGCTAATAGGCATACATAATTCACAGATGAACAATAACTATTCAACAAAACAAAAGATGAGTAACTGTAGAACATATGAATTTTTTTATAAGAATCGTAGCTCATAACCATGGCTCAGTTATTAGCTGAATAAGTGCTACAACCTAATTAGTTATTTAACTTAGAATAGGTAACTTACCATCTTGTAAACATATTGCATATTACTGCACAAAGCAAAGCATGACATTCTCATATCATGAACAGAAAGTAAATACCCAGCTTCATCAATCAATTCTAAAATTTCAGTCATACCTAAATCTATAAGCAACAATTAAAAAACTTCCCCTGCAACAAGTGACAACATCTAACATCTAAATCACATGCCACCAAAACATTTCTGTATCAACATATTGCAAATAATAATATTGAACTCACATTAGCTTATTACACATCACATATGCATCAACATATTGCAAACATGATTTAGTCCTTTAATTAATCAATCAATTTCAAATTACAGAAACCCCAAAACCCTACAAAATTAACAACAATGAGAAACCCAGAAAAGAAAAAAAGATATACCATCCAGAAAAGATAAACACAAATCATAAAATTGTATTTTTTTAAAAAAAACAAAACTCCTAACCTCTGAGTCAGAGAAGTACTAGAAAGTAGAAACGAATCCCTTTGAGCCGATCCCCCGAGCTCAAAACGGCATCCGATTAGCCTCTGCTTTTCATCAAACCAATAAAAAATTAATTAAACGAAAAAAAAATATTAATCAAACAACAAACCCACCTAACATACCGTTTAAAAAAAACAAAATTTCCAAAATTACAAAAAAAAAAATCAATCAAGAGAACAGAAACCCTAACCCTGGAAGTAGTATGGACCAGATCGCCGCGCTGAGAGAGAGAAAGAGAGGAGAGCAAAAACCGAAGCAACACAGAGGAAGAGAGAGACAAAGAGTTGTTTTTTTTTCCCTTTTAACTTTCGTCTTTCCCCTCTCTCTCTCTCATTTTTAAAAGGCTTTGTTGTTTCCATGCCAACGAAGGCTCTTCTTTTATTGATTAGGGGTGACGTGTTTGCTTCTGACTAGTCCGCGTGTTAATTTTTGTTTTCCTATTTTGTCCCGCCATTGAGTTTTAAATCACTGTTTTGTCATCCATGGATGCTAGAGTGACGGTTTGTGAGAAATGCATAAGATGACTGTCCAATTGGATTCCAGGTAATTGGAAATGTAACTGTAATTTTACAATTTTTAAATATTATCTCAAAATTTTCATCTCAATTTCATATGTAAAATAATTATCGAGTGATAAAATAATAATTTTATCACTTAATTATTATTTGATATGTCATTTAAAATAAAAAATTTAAAATAATATTTAAGAAATATAATATTATTAAAAAAAAAGTGTAATGTAATTTTTTAAAATAATAAAATAAATGACTTTGAAAGTTATTATTTATTATGTTCATAGTTACATTATTTTACTACTTAAAAATTATATAATATATTATTTAAAATAAAAAATTTAATATAACATTTAAGAAGTTTAATATTATTTAAAACGCAAAAAAAGAGTAGGTGCAATGTAACTTATTAGAATAATACAATAATAAATTTGAAAATTAAGAATTCACTTGTTACTATCCTTTTTGTGGTGTTGCATTTTTATTATTTATTCATATTTTTAATAAGTTTTTTTCTCTTATTTCCATTTAATTTTAGGGAAAAAATTTGAACTCAAAATCTTTTTATTAAAGAGAGTGAATGTTTGATTAGACTATAATCATTAGACTATAATAACATGCTTGATTAAAATACTGTTTAAATATAAAGTTCATTATTAAAGATGATGGAGAATGTTATTCATATTAAAAATTTGAGACAAAAAGAAATTTCTATTAAAATATTTTACTTGCATTTATTAATACTTTTGAAGTATTTTAATTTCAAAATTCTTTCAAATCCAGCCCTTAGATTAAATTTTGTGCAAAAGTTATTAAATTCATGTTGCAAGAAGCAGCCCAGACTAGTAATATTTTTGAACAAATGAGGGACCACAAATACTAATCATATTTACTTTAATTTTATTAGTAGCCCAAGACCAAAATTCAGTGCACTCAATTATTATTTTTAATTTTTTTTTTGTTTTAGAGTGTCGGTATTGTAATTTTTATTTATTTATATCTTTTACTTTTTTTTAAATATTAATATAAAAAATTTACTTTGACAACTAAATATCCTTCTAAAGTTAAATTGTTCTCTTTGAGTATATTTTAGTGTGTATTTTATGATTGGATTTTAATAAATACTAATTTGAAGTATCATGTGTTACATTTTAAGTGTTTTTAAGTATTTTTTTAAATATTTAATGTGCGATAAAGTTTTTAAAAATTTTAAGGACTGTTAGAACGAATCACGGTCAGAGTTTTTAAAAGACCCACTTATATAAATGAAGAACGGGCCAAGTTCGCGATTTATTAAGATTGTTAATTTTAATTAGGAAAGAAATATTTCAGAGAATATGTGATGACATTTAAAAATATTTTATAACATATTATTCCATCTTATATATACTCTGTTGGATCATTTAGATTTCAACCATCGATTGTATAAGACTACTAATATATAAAGATGAGACTCTCACTTATATAATTCATCTTATAATTTTATTTTCTTTTTAATAATATCAAAAATATTTGTACAAATACTTAATATATATATTTTTCTTTTTTTTATATAATTTTTTAACTGTTTAATATGTAATGTATCTAAAATCGCACGATTTTAAAAATATAATCCTATGTATAAGTTATGGTTATGCAAAACTCTAAAGCCAGGATAGCTGTCATCCGCTAGTGAGCTTTTTTTATTTCAGCAATGCAGCAACTTCAAGAAGCGCAATTGGAGCCATTTTTGTGTTATTATTTGACACACTTGTTTTGCCAGAAATTAGAAGGTAAAGAATCAAATCGCAGGTAAAGAAATTAGCAATTTCTGTAGTCGAAATTGAATATGATTCAGCTTGTGGTAAATGATTTACTGTCAAAGACCATCATTGCCCTTTTCAAAATTGGTCCTATTTTATCATCTTAGAGTCATTTAGCGATTACAAAATTTTATATGTTCTTATTAGAAGTGCAAATAAAATTGTCCATGCACTAGCTAGAATGGCTCTTATCTCTGTTTTAGATGTAATTTGGAACAATTGTATTGCAAGTTCTCTTAGCTATCTTTTATAATGGGGAATGTTTCTCCTCAAAACTTTGTTTGAGCAATAAATTACATTTTCTTCACAAAAAAAAATTAGAAAATGGGGAAAAAGAAAAAACAAAGCAAAGGAAGATGATATGTGCTGGTTGTCTTTATGCAACTTTATTATAAGCCTGGACCATGCTTTTTCTAAAACTGTCCTCTTCCAAGCCGAACCCTTCGTTGGTTATAAAATCATCGGTTTGTTTTGTTATAATTATCTATTTATCGTAATCGAATTTATTTATTTTATTTTATTAACGAAATTTTGGTATACAAAAATTCACGCAAAAGATATCATTCATATTTAGACTCTTTTTAATATTTTACTTTAATAATTGACTTCTTTAATTAAAATTATAACAAATAATTCGTATTAAATTACAGACACAAACAACTAACTATTATCATAGAACAATTTTAAGTGAATTTATTCCATCTTAACATAAAATATACTTATTGTTGCCGTAAATCTAATACATATGGATGTAGGCATATGTACTTGTGTCTATTGTTTAAAATACGTATCTTATATATATTTTACGCGGCAAAAATCTGTAAACATGTAATAAATAAATATATTAATTATATTAATATATTAATTAAGGTAGAGAACTCATCTCAACGTGTAACGTTATATACGTATTTCTTCAAAGTTCGCATGGAGATTAACTCGCGTGCAATTCTAATCACCAATACAATGGACTTGGTGAGCTAGAACAACAATTCTATACACAACACTGAATTTAACTTTTAAATCTCAAAATGATCTGTGTATATTTTTATCTTTTTCTCCAAAAGAATAAGAAAGAGAGACCCAATTGCTTCAATTGAAACCATTTCTCAATTACTTCAATTAAAACCATAAAATAAAAAATAAAATAATTTTATTTTCCTCTTTTTTTTTTTCTTTTTCTTCTTCTTCCTTCATTTCTCTTCTCTTCTCTCTGTTTCTTCCTCCATTTCTTTTTTTTCGGCTAAACACAAAACCAACTTTAAAATGCACACCCTTTCACATATATATCTCACATTTATTAAAATAATAATATTATGTATTATAATATTAAAAAAACCACTTTTATGAAATAAATAAATAATGCTTGACAACTAATAAGCATTATTTAATATAATAATATTATATAATAAAATAATATATAATATAATATTTTATTTAAAATATTTTAATTATTTAACAATTAAATAATTAATATATGAAATGACCATTTTTATAATAACCAGTATCTAAGATCGGTAAAAATAAGTATTTATATACATATTTTATTTGTATGTGAGTGATACTTGATTTATGTATTGTTATTAATAGTGTTTATATAGGTTAAGGACATACTATTAGTATTGGGTTTAATTGTAAGACTTTAGATTTATTTTAGGGACCAAATTGTAATACTTTAAAAGTTTTGGGGATAAATTCATAAATATAAAAAATTAACCTCTTATATAAAAATACACTTTTGAAATCCTAAATTACTCATTTTTGGGTCGAACTATCCCTTTAGAGAGAGAAAAGAGAGAAATAGGGGGGAGAGAAAGAGAAGAAGAAGAAGAAGAAAAAGAAGAAGAAATTAGAATTTTAGATTTTAAGAGGTATATCACAACTATTTCTCAATTTATTGGTGTTAAGTAAGTTAATTCCTTTAATTTTGATTTTTGAAAATATATATAATTGAGAATTTGATGTGTATTTCGTAAGATATTGTGAGAATTGATGATGATCTATGTAGATAGCTTGATAAATTTTGATGAATTGCAGAATTTTTACTTGATAGTCTCTTGATCCAGAACTTTTATAAATTGTTGTGATTCGATTCTGGTTTTAAATTTTGATTATATGAAATTAGACATGTTTAGGATTATCTGAGACTTTGAATCGATTCAAAATTTCAGAAATTGAATATTTAGTGAATTTACTAAAATGATCCTAAAATTTTTGAAAATTTTCTGTGTGAATAGTATGATACAGTAAAAAATAATTTCTGATCTGCTTAATGATCTTCAAAAATTATGAATTTATGAAATATGATAATTTTATATGTCTAATATGATATACTCAAAATTGAGAATTTAGATCAATGTGGTTAAATTGTTATAATTTTCTAAAGAGTGTCAGCTCATTGTAGTATTTGATTTACAGATTTTCAAAGTTATAGAATAAAATTGTTTTAAAATATTTTTAGCAGTGATTTTGAAGTGCAATATTTATCATAGATTGCGATATGTGTTAAGAGTAACTCTGTGGTAGTTTTATAATTTTTAAGTTAGTATATAATTTTATAAAATTGGGATATTGAATACTGTTCAGTAAATATCTTAATCCTGTCAGGATAATAGTTTGAATTTGATGGTGTTTATAGAATAGATTGTGTAGGAATTATGATATAATATTCATACATAAGAAAGATATATGAGTTAAGAATGATATATTCTGATTTTGGAGTAATTGGACATCATTTGATATATAAGAAAATTTTGTTAAGTATAAATGGTCAGAATAATAGATTTTGAGAAACTAAGTAATTAAACCAATTTGATGTGATAAGTGTTGGGATTTATGCTTACGTGCTATCCCATAATGTATAAACATATAGCGATAGTATTTATACAATTATTATTTCTAATAAAATTGTTAATATTATTTATTATTAAATGGTAAGATGCTTGTAACGTTTCAGACATTGTATGATTTGAAAGAGTTCAGATCTGATCTAAAGGAGTTTAGACCAGGGCTAAGAGTTAGTAACGCTAATAGTTATAAACACTAATAGTTAGTGGTACTAAGAGTTAGTAATTTTATAAGAATTAGCGAATTCTAAGGAGTTAGAGCCTTGTCTAGAATGAGACAATGACTTGAGAATATATATTAGTAATGACATAACTGCAATGAGTTACAGATAGTGCTAAGAAATGTCATTATGCAAGTATGTTCTCAAACATAATGTTCCTGATCTAATTTCATCGATGCGGGTCTATCGGTGGAACCTATTAATATAGATTAGTGTATGTCTATATCTGGATGGTCCAGATGGTTAGTCTTAGTAAACCATGAGCTTAGTAGGAAGCTCATATAGAGATGCAGGTATTCAGTAAGGACTGGATATTGAACAGACTCATGAAGACATCCAATAGACATCTCATAAAGCCATCAATGAAAGGTCTTCCAAGTTGAGTAGTATTTATGGTCCTTTGACCTAAGCGCCACAGTGAGCTTGTGAGTGATCCACCATACTTTAGTTCCACACATGTCAGAATCCTTTCATGGTCTGACCGCTGGGTATGGTCCGATGCTCATGGAGTCCGGTGTGCGTAGATATAGGATCCATCAGCTCATATGAGTGGGTTGTATATCCTAATGCTTCGAGATTGTATTTCAGAAAGACTTGTGGCCGCAAGCATAAACCTCGAAAAAGATATTTCGAAGGAATAAACAATATCACAAAAGTATTTGTGGATATTGTTTAATGAAATATAAATTTGGAGATAAGTTCATAGTTGAGCAAATAAGAGATTTGACGATGATGATCTATATCTCTGCTCTTCAAGGATATAAATGATGGAAGGATTATACGAATATGTAATAACCTCAACTTGTATGGTCTAACACGTTAATTTGTAATATTCGTAACATGTGTGTGGGACATTGTTCACGGACGTATGGAGAAGCTCTCTATGACAAATTAGGCGTGGACCTAAAGAGTCTCACAATATGAAGTGTACTCATTGCGCACTGGGGTAGCGGATTGGATTGAATAGTTCGATCTAATAAATTTCAGCAAAATAGAATGATTGTTTCGGGATCTCTCGGATTGTACATTTGTCAAGACTTAATTGTTAAGTACATCATTGAATTAATTAACAAGGATTGTTAATTAATAGGATGTTGACAAATGACAAAATTTGTTCAATGATTTGATTTTATCTTTTTACCATTTAACTATTTAACCATGGTAATAAAAAATTAGTAAGGTAAAAAGTAATTATTCAAAATTGTTATGAATAATTAAATTATATATTGTTATTATATTATTAGATAATATTATAATATATATAGATCATGGCATTGTATTTTAATACAATGAGGGGCCTAGATGTTGGCCATTTAATTATCCATTATAATTAAATTAATTATAATTGTTAGGTAAAGATTAATTTAGGTGGCCATTATTCTAGTGTTTGGTTTTATTAATGTTAAGTGGGAGATCAACAATAAAATTGGTGGAGCACTTTCTTTTATTTAATCAAAGTATTGAATAAACAAAATGAATTTTAGCAAAACAATTGAATTGATTCATTCTATTCTTGGAGAAGAATTCGGCAATGGCAAAGGAAGAGAGGTAAGAAAGAGTTTTGGGTTTTGTTCTTTCAAGTGTTGGAAAAATAAACAAACTTCTCTTCATCTCATTCTTTAATGGATGACCAAAATGAATGAAATAAAAATGGAGAAAAAGATAATTATTTTGCAAAGAGTTGTTCAAAATAATTATCATGTAGAAATTGTTTCTAAGATTAATATACAAAAGTTATATGTTAAATATTTTTAATTAATACAAGAGTTGTATAGAAAATATTTACTATCTTCATTTAAGAAACAAAAATTGTATTCAAAAGCGCTTGAATACAAGTGCTGAAAATTCTAAATACTAAGTTACCATTCTAGCTCCTTAATCCCACCAAAAGTTATAGACTAGAATTGTTCAACATATACTTCAAGATGAGCTCTTCACATAGATTATTGAAGGACTTGAAGAATTTGTAAAGCTACCTTCATTAGGTGAGTACTTTACATTATGTTTTCAGTACAATATTGTTCATCACATATATTTTGTATAATTGTTATACTTGTTCATATATGTGATACAATTGTTCATCATGTTTATAAATCGTATAATTGTTATATTTATGCATATATGTGATATATGTTGAAATTGTTAAAATTGGTGTATATGTAACATGCTTCCGCTGCGTATATAGTAATTTTTGAAATTACGCATACACTCAGATTATCACACATTCGTATTACCCAACAATAAGTGTAATAAGTATAATTTTGTAAGCTATTTAAATTATTTTGTGTGAATTGTGAGACTTATGAAATGATTAATCTCCATTTATAGGTTAAGAAGAATTAAGCCTTGTACTCGAAAGTGCTAAGAGATAAGTATACTAGATTTTTTTTTGAAATCACAATAAATATAGTAATTGTTTTGTATGATTTTGTAAATGTGGTTAGGAATATGTTTATGTTATGTCAAAGTACATTTTGATATGAAATGTGAAGATATTTATTTATGAATGTGAGCATGGACATACTGTTGGGATTTATACTTACATGTCATCCCTTTAGTGTATAAATATTTGCTTTATGTTTATACAATTATAATTTCTATAAATCACTAATTATATTATATACAAATATGGTAAGATGCTTGTAACGTTTTAGACATTGTATGATTTGAAGGAGTTCAGATCTGATCTAAAGGAGTTTAGATTAGAACTAACAGTTAGTAAAATATAAAGAGTTAAGAGCCTTGTCTGAAATTGGACAAAGACCTAAGAATATATTAGTAATGACATAGTTGCAATGAGTTACAAATTGTGCTAAAAAATTTTGTTATGCAAATATGTTCTTAAATTTAATGTTCCTGATCTATCTTCACTAATCCGGGTCTGTTAGTGAAGACCTTAATATATATAGATCAGTGTATGTCTATATCTGGATAGTCCAGATGGTTAGTCTTAGCAAATCATGAGTTTAGTGAAAACTCATATAGAGATACAAGTATTCAGTAAGGACTGAATATTGAACAGACTCACAAAGATCTCCAATAGACATCCCATAAAGCCGTCAATGGAGGATCTTTCGAGTTGAGTAGTATTCGTGGTCCTTAGACCTGAGTGTCACGGTGGACTTGTGAGTGATCCACCATACTTTGGTTCCACACATGTTAGATACCTTTCATGGTCTGACCGCTGGGTGTCGCTAGGTATGATCCGATGCTCATGGAGTCCGGTGTGTACAGATATGGGATCCATCAACTTAATTGGATAAGTAAAATATCCTGCAACTCCAAGATTGTATTTCAGAAAGTCTTATGGCCATAAGCAGACATATCCGAGAATTAATTTTATCCTCGGAAAAATAATATCGTAAAATAATATCGTAAAAGTGTTTACGGATATTATTTATTGAAATACAAATCTGGAGATAAGTTTATGGTTGAGCACATGAAGACTTGACGGTGTTGATCTATATCTCCGCTCTTCTAGGATATTTATGATGGAAGGATTATACGAATATATTATAACCTCAACTTGTATGGTCTAATACGCCATTTTGTAATATCTGTAACATGTGTATGGGACATTGTTCACAGACGTGTGAAATAGTTTCATATGACAAATCGGGCATGGACCTAGAGAGTCTCACAATATGAAGTGTACTCGTTGTGCACTGAGGCAGGGAATTGGATTGAACAATTGATCCAATAATTTTCAGCAAAATGAAAAATGTTTCAAGGTTTCTTTTATTATTCACTTGTCAATAATTGAATTTAAAAGACATTATTGGTTTATAAGAGTTGTTAACCAATAAGAAATTGACAAGTGACATAATCTTGCTCCATAAATAATTTACCATGTATTTACCTATTTACCTTACTTGGTAAATACATATATGGTAAATGTAAATATTCAAAATAGTTTTGAATTATTAATATTTTATATATTAATCAAATTATTATTATTAATTGGAATAAGTAACAAACACCATTTACTAATAGAGAATGCACTTGTTATTAATAATAAGGAATGTTGGCCACTTAGAAATTCTTAAATGATGCACTATGGAAGTGGTGAGACCACTTAGCATTGTTTAAATGTCATTTACTTTCTAGAAATTGATTCAAATGGTTGAATCAATTTGTTGAGTGAAAAATATGATTGATTAATGTTTATAATGACAAACATGGATAAGTGGTGGTGGAGCACTAAGAGAAGTAATCATTCTTTGCACTTAATTAAGAATTGAAAGAGTTCAATTTGTGTAAGAGAATAGAGAATTTCGTTCTAGGAGATAAGAGAGAGAATTGAGAGTATTTTCTAGGTGTTTTTCTCAAAGTGTTGAGAGAAAATGCAAAGGCTTACTAAGGTTCAACATAAAGAGTTGTAAAGAACTAATGAAAACACTTAATTCTTCTCATCTCTTGGTAGTAATCATTCACAAGGACAAATTGTTTTAAGTGTTAAAACAATCCTTTGCTGGAAATTCAAGGCTGCCATTCTAGCTTCACAATCCCACCGGATTTAGTTGTGAACTAGAATTATGCAAGGGAACACTTTAAGGTGAGCTCAATAATTTGAAGATTGGAGTTCTTGAAGAATTGTAAAGCTACGTTTATAACCGGGTGGGTTATTTATTTACAATTCATTTTATATCATGCATGAAAATATATATGAGATATATATGTGCTTGAATGATCATACATGTGATTACATGCTTGAGTTTGTTACATAGTGTATAACATGTATGAATACTTCCGTTGCGTTTTTAATTTTTAAAATTATATGTATCTATACACATCACACACCATATCACAACACATACATGACATATATGTGTTTTTGAAAGTAAGCAAAGTGAAATGTGTTTAACAAATAGAGCTTTTGAAGTGTAATATGTCCATGAGAAATATTTTGTGTTTTGAGGGTACTTGAACTCACTGTTAACTTAGTAGGCATTTTATGTGATTTATGGAGCCTTTATATGTGGCATTTCCTTCGGGATTGGTATATGTTATGTGTTCCGTATGTAGGGAGGATCTTATTGGTACCTAAAGGAAGAGTGAGTCATCACATTCGTGTAGTGGCGTATTGGTGCATGTGAAAAAACTCACCGATGATCAGGGTGAGGGTTTGGCTTTTACCTTCGAGCATGAGCATTATATATACGTAATTTAAAAACCTCACTTGTACTATTTCTCTCATACGATATGTTACCTACGAGTAACATTTGGCTCATTATGTGATATGTAAGTCCTACTAAGTAGTAGTTGAGTGGTGGTATTCTTATTATATATTTTGAAAGAATGTGTAAGCGCTTACATGATATGTGATTTGATAAGATTATGATTTTGATTGATCACAGCATATCATACATATGCATTGTGTATATATATGTATTGGTATTTGATATATGAAAAACTAGTATGCTTACTGAGTTTTATTCTCATTATAGTTTATGGTGATTTCAGGTAAATAAGGTACATGTGTGCTTAGCGAATTTGGCAAGGCTTCTACTGTTTCTTGGGTTCCCTAAGTTGCTAGGTTGCTGAGTGTTTCATTTGGGGACACGTGGGATAAGATATTTAATTTGTCCCTATTGAATAAATACTTATGTATTATTTTATTGTGTGTGGTTGGATTTTGTTTAAGTTTCATCAAGTGTGGTTATTGGTTAATTTTAAGTAAGAATTTACAATAAATATATTCTGGGTTTCCGGTAACAAAGTTGCTACTGGTGACGTAGTAGAGTATTAATCTCTGAGAAAACTCTGCGTATCTCCGGTTTACTAATTGTCCCAGTCATAATTCAATTGTTATAATTCTGAAAAAAAATTGAAATGAATGTTTAAATATTATTGAATGAATGTAAGTGATGTCGTGTGTCAGATCTTTTGGGTCTGGGGAGTGATAGCTTTTACCTTTCATTAATAATTACAAGTCTATGCTTAGTAGGTCCCACCAAATTTCACACTTAGGTAAACTCAACCGAGGGTCCACAATGCGCCACGTGTCATTATACAATTAGTAAATAATAATTATTAACTAATTAATGTATTTAATACTTAAATACAGACACGCACGCATTCCCATGGTAGTGCTTAATATTGCTGGATTAAACATTTTAATCTAACATGCTGCCCCAATGCACAACGAGTACACTCCATATCGTGGGACTCCCTAGGTCCTACACCAGATTCGTCAAATAGAACAATTCCATGAGTCCATGAACAATGCCCCACACACACGTCACGGATATTACAAATCAACGCGTTGAACCATACAAGCTGAGGTTACAACACATACATATAGTCCTTCCGTCATGATATCCTGAATGTGCAGTGAAATAGATTATCACTGTAAAATCCTCTTATGCTCATTCATATCTTATCTCTAGATTTTTATCTCACTTAACAATATGCGCAAACTGCTTTACTATATTGTTACATATTGTTCCACCTTGGCGGAACTCTTTCTTGGGATGATTACTTGTGACCACAAGACTTTTTAAGATACAGTCTCGAAGTATCTAGATATCTAACTCCCTATGCGAGCTGACGGATCCCATATCTGTACACACTGGACTTCATAAGCATCGGACTATACCTAGCGACACTCAGCGGTCACACCATAAAAGGTCTGTGACATGCGTGGAACCAAAGTATGGTGGATCCCTTACAAGCCCACTGTGGCACTCAGGTCAAAGGACCACGTATACTACTCAACTCGAAAGGACCCTTCGTTGACGGCTTACATAGAGTGTCTATCAGAGACCCTCGTAAGTCTATCATATATCCAGTCCTAACTGGATACTCATATGTCGATACGAGCTTCAAGCTCATGGTCAGTTAGAAACAACCATCTATACTGTGTAGGTACGACATATGTTGATCTATATATAAAGGTATCCACCGACAGACCCGCATCGACAAAAATAGATCAGGAACAATTATTCAAGAACATACTTGCGCAATTAGCAATTTCTGACACCTGATTGCAACTCTTGCAACTATGCAGTTACTAGTATATTCTCAAGTCTATGTCCCATTATAGATAAAGCTCCAACTCTTGGATGTGCTGAGTATTATAACCAGCTAACCCTTAACTGTGCTAACATTCAATATTTATATCTTTCAGCGTGGCTAACTACGAGCCCTTATCTAAACTCCTTTAAATCTGATCCAAACTCCTTCAGATCTACAATGTCTGTAACATTACATTACATAGTACCATATTAATGAGTATTAGCTATTTAATGGGAATGTACACTTGTATAAATACACAAGTATATGTACATTCAGGGATGACACGTAAGCACTGACCCTAACACTTATATTCTATAACAAAACAATAGTGTGAAGAACTAAAACTAATATTGTATCTATTTCAATTTAAAATTTGAATGGCACAATATAAAACAACACAAAATTTAATATAATAGCTAAATTAAAACATTCAAAAGATACTAAAATATATTTATTGAAATAAAACATAAATAAGTAAACATGAAGTACATTATGAAGAAAAAAAAATATCATTATTGTTCGAATTTGATTAAGAAGTCTATTTTTTAACTACCACACATTGCAGCAATAGGCTTAGTGCAAAGGTAAAAAGAATAGACAGACATAAATGTATAAATTTGTTATAATTTGGTGAGTTTGGAAGTGAGAGTTGTGTTCACACACCATATTTTAGATGCTTCCATCGTGTTAACAATAAAGACTCATGGTAGAAGTTTGCCTAACTAACGTAAAGTTAAAACATTGATTTATATTAATTTAATTTTTTTTATATACATTACTATTGATATTACATTGCAATTAATATTATATTAAATTATACTATTAAATATTTCATCAAATTATACATTCGGGATTATCGAAAACATCAATTTATATAATTAGCATACACCCTACCCACATTATAAAACTTTGATATTATATAAGACTATACGAGTGAATATTTTATTAGATTATACAACTGAGATTATCGAAAACATCGTTTTATATATTTTACACACACCCTATTCAAATTATAAAACTCTCACAAAATTAAAATAAAAACAATTTCACTATCCTAACATATGCAGGTCTTGAACTTTTAACCTAAGTAAAGAAAATACACAAAACTTATAATTGACACAATTGCTCAAGTGCGATTTATACTAATTTCTTTTTTTTTTCATAGAACCTGGTAGGAAAAAAAAAGAAGGATCAACTATCAAAATCTCGTCCATTTTAAATATTTTATATTTAAAAAGACTAATATCTCTACACTTTAAAAACTTTTACCATATGGTTTGTAATTAGAAACATGAGACCCTCAATATTAAAGAAAATTGAGTACTCAATATGCAGAGTTCACTTGTTGGTTCATTTTCTTTTTTAAATATAGAATTGTTTACTTCCAACTTTTTGCAACTGGAAAGAAGGTCAAAAACAAGAGATTAAAAAAGTAAAAAGAATTTTATGCCCTTAATATTATTTATGTTTTTGTTTCAAATAAGGAAATATCGCTTTTGATTTACTCAAAATTATAAGAATTTAACATTCCATGGCTTGATCGAGTGGTCAAGCTACCATAAAATTTTGAAGATTCAAGTTTCAACGAATGCTACGACGGTGTAATAAATATAATAATTTTCTCTTTTTAAAAATTTATATATGAATTCTTACTTTTTTTTTATGGAATTTATAATCTTTTTTTATAAGAGTATGTATAAAAGTATTTCTCAAGATCACTTTCTTTCTTTTTTTTTTTTTGGTAAGGATCTGTATATGAGTTCTTCTTTTATTTGTAGAGTATGTATAAAAGTAACATCTTGTTCAATAATCATTAAGGTCTCTTCCATCTCATCTTTGTAAGGACAATATTTTTTTTTCTTAAGATTTACTTCTCTAGTGTTGAGTGTGACTTAATTCTCAGAGTCTCCTTCTTTTCTCTCTTGTGGGTATGTATATGAATTGTATGAGTAAATGTAATTCAGATCTCTTTTTTCATTCTTTTGTGAGATATGCATATGAGCTTTTGTATTTTTTATAGGGTATGTGTGAATGTACTGTCTTATTTAATAATTTTTGGAGTCTCTTTCTTCTTCTTTTTTTTTTTTTTGTGAGGTTCTGATAATTTTTAGGATCTGTTTCTTCTCTTTTTTTTTTTTAAGTTTATATTTTACACAGTTTATTTTTTTAATATAAGGTATAATTTTTTTTTAATTTTTTAAATAAAAATATAAGTAAATGTATTGTCTTATCCCAATAATTTTTATATGGCTTTGTCTATAATCTTTAAAGTCTCTTTTTTATTTATTTATAAAGTTTATATTATTTTTTTATAGAGTTTACTTCTTAGTAGATGATACAGTTCTTTTATCTTTTATATGGTATATATATATATATATAAAATATTTTATCATGATTTTGTGGTATCAAAAGTCTTCTAATATAATATCAATTCTTCAACAAAAATTTAAAAAATTAAAAAATAATCATCTCAAAATAAAAAAAAAATTTATCCATCTTTGACTTTTTTGTGGGGGGAGAAAACGTGAGATGACTGCTTTGTGAAAACAGAAGCCAATATGAACTAGGGCTTAAAAAATAGGGACTACCTAACTTCGTACAACTTTGTAAATATTAAAATAAATGAATGCCAGAACATATATGTCCAACAATCAGAATGTAAGCACATTTTATTCAAAAAAAAAAGAATGTAAGCACATTAAAATATGCAAAAAAAAAAAAAAAAAAAAGCAAAACCAATCAGCTTTCTGCTTCTGTAATTTTCCTGTAGCATTCTTTATACATTAAAAAGAAAAAATCCCAGATAAGCATTTTAGGTGTTGAAGTTTGAATAAATTAGAAAGAAATTTTCAGTCAAGGAAGATAGTGACAGACCAACTACACATGGTGGTAATGATGCCCCATGAATCTGAAAATGGAAGCAAAGCTTGATATGGCTTTGCCTTTTAACATTTTTAATTATCCCGTTTTTGGCACATCTGCTTTCTCTCTTTGCTTTTGCTTCAAATCTTCATCTTCCCTCCTTTTTCAAATCAAAATTTATAGTTTCCCATCAGTTCCAAGAACTTTTCCTTCACGGATCTTCTCCTGGGAAAGTCTTAATAGTGTCCCTTGTTTGTGTTAACATAGAATTTATTGCTTCTGTGTGTACTCATAGTTATTGCATGATTCATGTGAATGAAATCTTAGCTCCATCCTTACAGAAAACAGTTGTGAGTTCTGCAACAGTTTTAAATTCCATTTAATGATATGGTGATCATTTTATGTTTCATAATTTATTGCTAAAGTCTTAAGAGCAGCCGGTGCCGAAATTTATTACTTTGCCCAGTTTGATGCTACTGTGTGATGAGCTTTGGTGATGGCTATGGAGACCAAGAACGATGAAATTGTATCAAAGATGGATGATTATGAAGTGATAGAGCAAATTGGAAGAGGAGCTTTTGGTGCTACATTTTTAGTTCTTCACAGAGCTGAAAATAAGAAGTAAGAAAAGTCTCTGCCGGCTTTTTGTTTTACCATGATGGAAATATCCTGAGAATATCTTGTTTTCTGGCTTTGATTTTGTTTTCCTTCATTATTATCCTCTGATATTACATTTACGCTTCTTTAGCTCATATTAGTAAGTTCTAATTTTCATGGTTAATTTAAGTTCTTAAGGATCATTGACCTTGTTATTCTACCTAATAGGTATGTTCTGAAGAAGATTCGTTTAGCTAAGCAAACAGAGAAGTTCAAGCGTACTGCAATTCAAGAGGTTACTCCTTATTTATACCTTCTTATTAATTTAAACGTTGTCTTTTGCCAAAAATGATTAGGTAGAAGTTACCAAAATTTGTATAACTTGTGTTATTTCTGGTGCAGATGAATTTGATGGCAAAGCTAAAGAACCCATATATTGTGGAGTACAAAGATGCTTGGGTGGAAAAGGTAGTCCATCTACAAGCATTTTAAGTTAATTTTACTTGCTATTGATTTCTGCTTCACCTGAATACAAAAGCATCTTATTGCTAATGCTCTTTCAATGCAAAATATAGTTTCCTCAAATGATTATCACTCAGATTCCATAAAATTGATCCCAGAGTTTTTCTCTGTATGCATTCATTCATGTTTTAATTTTCAGGAATGTTCTGTGTGCATTGTGACAAGTTACTGTGAGGGAGGAGACATGTAAGTGTTTCCATTTCTTTCTATATTTTTTCTTTTCTGAAATTTTATCATGCATAGAGGGCTAGATCAAAAGGCAAACAGTTGAAAATCCATAGCCGATACTGATCATATATGCAGGGCTGAGATGATAAAGAAATCTAAAGGGAAACTTCTTCCAGAAGAGGTAAGGGATATTGAAAGTTGCTCACAAGCTAGAAAAGTTCATGAATTTATCGCAACTTAATAATTGATTTTCTCTTCATGCACATTATCTTAACTGTTCCTCCAGACCGTCTGCAAATGGTTAACTCAGCTGTTGCAAGCTGTGGATTATCTCCACTTCAATCGCGTTATTCACAGGGATTTAAAAGTATGTAGCTCCATATCAGTCTATCTACATTATTCTAATGAAAGAGACTACTGATGATATTACATTAAGACATTGTTTTTATGTAATTTCAGTGCTCCAATATTTTTCTCACAAAAGAGAATGACATAAGGCTAGGTGAGAAGGCATACACATTGATCTTCGTTGCCAAGATTGGACTTGGGGTTTCCTTCTAACCGTGTCCATCTTACATTTGATTATCAGGTGACTTTGGACTTGCAAAACTGCTCAACAAAGATGAACTTGCTTCCTCGGTAATGTGTACTCTTCCCTTTTGATCTCATAGCTTCCCATCTCAACTTAGCCGCAATCTAGTATTGCAGGAGATCCAAAGAAAAAAAAAATTTAACTAGTAACAAAGCTCCAAAAAGTTTAGTACTTGAAGCCATTTCTCTTTCTATATTATGTTGCTTCACATTGTCGCGTTAAGTGAATCTCTCTATCTTGTCAAGCAGTATCTCAACATTATATTACACTTTTTGATGTGCTAATTTAACAAAAGTATTTGAATCTATAAGTCAATAATCTATTCGTAATGATCACATTGAGTCAGTTCATATACAAGTCCACCGTGACCAGATTCTCTTAAGAGAAGAGAAGGCTCAATCCTTTGTACAAAAAATCAGCCTGTTGCAATACTCAAATGTTACTAAGATCTTTAATGTCCGATGCTAAAAACTACTTTTTTTTTTTCTTGAATAGAAACTGCAGCTATTAGTTTGTTTCTCATGTTTATATATCTATGCAGGTTGTAGGGACTCCCAATTATATGTGTCCAGAGCTTCTAGCAGATATACCCTATGGCTACAAGTCCGATATATGGTCCTTAGGTTATGAAGACTTATCATTTTTCATACTAACTCAAATTAGCAACTGGTGGCATGATTTTGCCAGGTATTGACATTTCACTATGATGGCAGGTTGCTGCATGTTTGAAATTGCTGCACATCAACCTGCTTTTAGAGCTTCTGTAAGTGTTGGCTTGGCTTAGGTTCCCTTTGGTATAGAGGTAGGGGTTTTGCAGCTGCTCTGAAGTGAAAGCACTAATTGAAGTGGAAGTTGTGTTTACAAACACTTTTAGCTGCTATGCCTTGAAAGCACAATAGAAGCACCACTATACCAAATGGACCCTTGTTTAAATTTTTTACTTTCTAATTGCTAACAGAAAGAGAATAATAATCTATTAAATTTGATCAAGCAGGATATGGCTGGACTTATTAGCAAAATAAACAGGTCCTTCATCTCTCCACTGCCAACTGTGTATTCCTCTACATTGTAAGTAAATGTTCCGATAGTTCTCTTCTAACATCCCTTTAGATAAATAATGACCTACTTTATTCAACATATAAGCTCACTAACTACGGAAGAAAAAATTTATCTTCTAACATCTCTCTATTCACTGCAGGAAACGATTGATTAAGAGCATGCTAAGAAAGAACCCTGAACACAGACCAACAGTGAGTTAAATTAATGGCCTGTGACTGTCTTCATTTTGAAATCAATAACATGTCAAACTATTCTCTTCATTATTCATTTCAGGCTGCAGAGCTGTTGATGCATCCCCATTTACAGCCATATCTCGATGAATCCCACAAGCTATCTCCTGTCTTTCTCCCAGTAAAGTCTGAACACAGCAGCAAGGAAAAACCCAAAGGAACTCAATCGCCTAAGACGCTTAGCATTGGCAAGGAGACCCAAAGCAGGAAGGCAATCCCACCAAGGGAGATATGCATTTTTGAGGAGATAAATGCTGATGCATTTGCTTTAAATCCACCAGCAAAATATCTGAACCTAGAATTTGACTCTCAGCATTCCCAGGTGGGGCAAAAGGAACTGCAAGTTATTAGAGAAGCCGACACAAAAGCCCACAGAAAAGATATTGTTCCAAGCTGCAGTGAAGTAGTAAACCACAATTTGAGGTCCATAAGTGCTTCCGCAGAAAGCAAAATGGAACTTCCATGGGGAAATAATGAAAGAGCAAAAGAGAATCTTCTTTGCCTTCCCAAGCAAACAGTAAAAGAAGATGTCCAAGAACTAATTGGAGCCTCTAATGAGCCATTGATGAGTACAATAACTTTGTTGCATAGTGATGAAACAAAGATTGTTAAATGGGATCCTCAGAGCCAGAAAAGAGCAGAAGCTCTGGAATCACTGTTAGAGATTTGTGCAAATTTGCTTAGACAGGAAAGGTTTGATGATCTTGCTGGTGTATTAAGACCATTTGGTAATGACGCCGTGTCATCTAGAGAAACAGCAATCTTGTTGACAAAGAGCCTGATGGATATTCACAAAAATGATTCCGGAGCTTAATGACAAGAACATTGCCCATGAGTTTGGAAATATGGAAAGTAAACAATATCTCCAATAAATCTGATGCAGAGATCACCCGGAGTTGCTTTATACATTGTAAATTAGACCCATATTGTGATAAATTTCACGTGTCTCTGCTGTTCTATCATGTTCACCATTAGTTGCTCTCTGTGGAAAAGTATTTGCCTAGTGTTCTAAAAAAAATCTGCACTCAAAATATTGAGAGAAACTGAATTGAAAAGCCAGAGCAAAATATGAAATTCCTTTCTAATGTGCAACAAGAAAAAATTTAACTGACAACAGCTGAGGCCTTATAGATCAAAATTCTGGTTCTGTAGAATGTTGATTGAGCTTTAGCTTACACGAGTATTGTTGGAGAAATCAAACTGATTATAATAATTTTTAACAAAATAGTATAAACCAAATTATCTTTTTCTTTTATACATGTATAGTGTCATAGAATTGCCAGGAACCTAACTGATATCATTGTTCATTATTACAAACCCTTGAATAGAATTGACCCTTAAAAATTGACTCTAAAAAAATGATACCCAAATGATCAATGTGAGATCTTAATATATCACCACGTTTTCAATATTGACATCTACAGTGGCCCACTCTTGATAGTTTATTTTGGCCTTTCTAGGTCGCTCTTTTTTAGGTTGTTCCTTTCCAAATCGTCCCTTTTGCAATGTGGGTATTTGTGTAGAGTTGACTTTGATACCAAATATTACAAACCCTTGGGTATAATTAACTCTTAAAATTTGATTTGTTAAAAAAGAGTGCCTAAAGATTAATAAACCATCATTTAACTGAACCGATGTGGGATCTTAATATATCACTATGCTTCCGACACCGATGTGAGATCTTAATATATTACTATGCTTCTAACACCAACGTCTACCATGCTCATTCTGGATGAATGAAACGAAAGTTTTCTACTTGTTACTGCTATCGACTCTTATTGGAATTTGGCAAGCTCAAAAGATTGAAAAACAGTAATCGATTTCCACATCTGAACTCCAACTCTTATATCCTCGCGAAGGCCTGAAAGGAAACAACTCACCAAAAATATTTCTAGTAATCCCCTAGTTCTGTTGGCAAGCCGTTCAAACTGCACCTGATAATCATTTACTGTCTCGGTTTGACGTAATTTAGAAAGAGCTCCTCCCACATCAGATTTCTCAAGTGTGCCAAATCTAGTACATAAAGCACGTGTAAATTAAGCCCAAGACAATTCCCCTAAAGTTCGGTCCAACCATTGATACCAAGGGCTAGCATCCCCAATAAGATGAGCAGCCACTAGAGTCATTTTTTGTGCTTCAGTAACACCTGTGACACGTTGATAATGTTCAACCCGAAAAACATAAATACCCACTAGGGTCTTCACCGTTAAATACTGAAAAATCAATTTGTATATTTCTTCCTTGCATCCGTACCCCACCCATGTATGATTGAATTTGATCTTATGGAGGTTAAATTTGTTGTGCTGATTGTTGATGACATGGTTCATTAGGACATAGTTGTTCCAAATGTTGACAAATGCGTTCTAAGATAGCTAGTAACCCCTCAACCTGTTGAGTCAAAGTGTTAACCTGATCTTCAAGTTCCTTGTTTTTCATAGTTGGTGGAAAAGGAACTTGTCTCTAATGCCAAATGTTAGAAACCTAACTGATTTCACAACAAAAAAGTAACGAAACATAGAGAAAGCAGAAAATTCAGAGAGAAGAGAACTGAAGATTTAGGGTTTGAAAGAATACTCATCCTCTTGATTGCCCCAACAACCTTTTTATTAGCGATTTACAAGATAAGTAGCCATCTATTATGATAAATCCTAAAACCAAATGAACTAATCCCGAAGAAACAACACTTATCCAAAAGACTTATGGAAGAGAAAAAGACCAACACAAAAAGACTCCAAATAATAAAAGAGTTCTAACAAGAATTAACTAAAATTCTTTACTTTGTTGAACTTACAATCTAAATTAATTGGCGGTAATATTTTTTATTATTCTCTATCTTCAAATTTATGAATTTAAGATCTAAATTAAAAGCTTATAATTTTTTTGAGTATGAACACATGGATCTCCAATCTTTAACTCTTGTGTGATCTCTCTCAAAGGGATGCAACAAAAGGAGAATAAGAGAGTTGCCAAACTCTCTCTTTTTCTGAATATAAAAAGACATGTCTACCTATCTTTCTCTTTTCTATTTTTTATATAGGCACCGTCACTTAGGTTTAGATATATATTTTTTTTTGTTTTTTACTTTAACTTAAAAGAACCAATGTTAGTTATCGCATGACTTATTAGAATTTTTAAGTAAATTCCAAATCATTCTACTAAAATTTGATATTGTATTCTAATAGTTCATTAATAAAATACATTTTAATTAAATAAGTTTTAATTAAATGAGGTTCGATATTAGATTAATAATAATAATTTAATTAATTTTATATTTAATATCATAATAGAAGTTAGGTCATAAAAAAATAACTTCTCTTTAATTACTTAAATAAATTAAAGAGTAAGTATATTTATATTTGTAAATAAATTTACAAATAAATACTATTATTCTTTAAATAATTGATTAAATAAACTACACTTCAAATTTAAATAATCAAGTGCTAAAAATAATTTAAGTGAACATCATCTTAATTTCATCTTACAAATATATATTCTTAGTATCCATGAATTTGTATTCTTAAGTCGTCGAGATATTGATAATTAAATAAATCTCACTTTATGATAATTTAAAATATGCAATATATGAATAAGTTTATTACTTATTTAAAATTAAAATTAGTTAAATATCATATGAATTAAGATCAATGAAATTTATTTAATAATATTTGAAATTATTTTAGTCCAATTTAATGTATCATATACATCAATTTTTCCACTGAAAATTTTTATAAAACGTAAATTAAGGATAGAATTTTCTTTCTCATGTTTTTGGATTCTTTTTTTTTTTTACTCGTTTTAGAACTTTTTTTATTAGTTAAAAAGAAAATAAAGATTTTATATGATGAAAATTGTGATAGTGTTTAGATGTGGCCAAGGGATGATTGACGACCTAGGTAAGCTACTGTGTCTAGCATAAAAATAGGTGCTAATACCACTTAATGCAACATATTAATAGAAGACGTTCTAGTGTATATCTCGAATTTATGCAAAAAAGATATTTTTTTATAAATAAAACACATCAAATTCATAATAAAGGTAAATTCTAAATAAAAAAATAACTGAAAAATAATTAATAAAATTTGTGTTAAAGTTTCAAATAACAAATTTATTTATATTAGTAGATTGCCTAATTTTTAATAAATAATAAATTTGAACTTTTCCTAAAACTATTACTTAAAATAAAAAATAATTCTAGCAAATTAAGAATATCAAATAATAAATTTTTTTAAATAATTTATACTTAATTTATATTCTACATCAAAATGATCAAAATAAATCATTTTACATAATGAAATATAAATGAAGGGACGTTAATAAAAAAATTAAATATTTTATTATTTTTTGTGGGAGAAAAAAACTTGTTCTTCGGAAGAAGAAGATTAGTGGCGTTGTAAGGAGCTCATTTGTATCGATCAATCAAGAGTAGTGCTCACTGAACATGTCTAATAAATTGATTCTTCACAATGGCGATAAATTTAAAGAGAGAGTTTTTATTTATTTTAATTTTTTATAATTTATTATATTATTTAATATTTGTGTATAGTCTCAATGATCTAAGTGTTATTGAACCACGTAAAGATTTTTTGTGTCTTTTTTTTATATACATATTCAATAATTTAACTAATTTAATATTAATTAAATTTTGATAAATTTAAAATAAATCTAACAATTAATATCAAAGTGAATCACTAACATTTGTTTTGCATAAATGAATTTTTTTAAGAGAAAAAGGTTCAGTTTTTCGCCCACTACTGCTTGATGAGACAAATTACTCTTATTGAAAAATGAGAATGAAGACCTTCATCAAATCAATTGATGAAAAGGCTTGGCATTCTGTGGTAGTAGGCTAGTCACACCCTACCACAACTGATGCTCAATAAATTGTCATTCTAAAAGCAGAAGAATCATGGTCCAATTATGAAGATAAACAGGCAATTTCAATTACAAAGCCTTAAATGCCATCTTCAGCACTATAAATGCAAATCAGTTTAAATTAATTTTGTTGGCGGAAGCGTTTACCACACACAAGTATAATATTATAGTAATTAAAGTAAAAGTGAGAAGAGAAAGTAAAAGAAAGTAATACATATATTTCATAGTTCAACAATTTTTTATATTCACTATGAATCAAAATCTTTTTTTTTTTTATTGAATCGAAGATAATCAATGAGAGCTCACAGAGAACCCTTTTCTAAAAAATTCTTTCTCTCTTTAAAAAGGATTACAAAATAATTGTTCTCTCAATTGTTCTTTTTCTGTGTTAATCTTTGTTGTGATGCCTATTTAAGCAAAAATAAGGCATTTTTATATAGTTACATACGTCCTAAGTTAGCTATAATTGAATCATATAAGGTGTTTTAACTAACTTAAGAGTCTTTTTATTTTTAAAATAGGTCACATTAATGCTGAGGGTTAATTTTTAAAGGTTGGGGCTTTGGCTTCGAAACGCGAGGGTGTTGGCTAGAACATTAGGGGTTTGTCGTAGAACACAAGGGCTTTCTCTTAGACAAATCACCTATGCCACTTATTGAAATTTGCACCGTGCATTCACTTGATTCAAATGTATTTACACTTCTACTTTACGCCCCATTTGCATCTCGATTCTAAATCATTTTCAACATAATTTTTAATCACTTTCTTACAAATCCTCTCATTGATTCAAAATCATCTAAGAAGATTTTAAGATTTTTTTCATCTTTGAATCACCTTTTTTTTTCCTCACAAAAAGGTGACTTCTATTAAGTCCTTGCATATGCCGAACTTAATCTAGGGTAGTGACTTAGTTAACATGTCAGCGAAATTTTCAGACAACTGAATCTTTGTTAGACTAACTTCGCCACTTTGAACTATCTCTCTGATAAAATGAAATCTCACATCAATGTGTTTTGACATCTTATGAAACACTTAATGCTTACTTAGGTATATAACATTCTAACTATCACAATAGACATCAGTGTTAATATCTTCAATACTCATCACCTCTGCACAAATTCCTTTTAACTATATGGCCTTCTTAATATCTTTACCAAATAGTTATATACTTTGCTTTTATGGTTGACAATACTACCACATGCTATAAAATTGATCTCCAATACACACTACACCAAAATACTATTAATACATACCCAGTTAACAGGTTCTTCTTATCAAGGTCACCCGCAAAATTTGAGTTGATGCATCTTCTTACCATTTTACCCTTATTCTTAGCACTTTTATACAACAAACCTTACTTTGACGTTTCCTTGAGATATCTCAAAATCCATTTAAGATATAAGCTAATGATCATTTCTAGGATTTTCCATATACCTATTCACAATGCTCACACCTTGAGCTATATCTAGTCTTGTGTCAACCATAAATACATGATGCTCCTAACAACTCTAACATATGGTACTTTACTTATCGACAATTTATCCTATTCAATTTTTGGTGACTATATTGCTGATAGTTTAAAATGCATGGTTAAAGGAGTAAAGTTAGTATTTGTATTAGACATACCAAATCTTTTAAGAATCTTGAGTATATATCTCTGTTGTGATAAGAAGATAACATCTTTTCTTTTCTTTACAATATCTATACCTAAAATTCTCTTTGTTGTTCTCAAATTTTTCATCTCAAACTCGCTACTATCTATCTCTTCAACTTTTGTATTTCTTCTATATTCTTACAAGCAATGAGCATATCATCTATATATAGAAGTAAACATATATTCATCCTACTATTTAGGGTTTTAAAGTATACACATTCATTATACTAGTTGTTATTGAACTTACAAGTTATTATAAAGTCATCAAATCTTCTATATTATTGTCTAGGAGATTGCTTGAATCTATATAATGACTTTCTCATAAATAAGCATAATTCTCCATATCGGGTTCTTTAAACCCTTGTGGCTATGACATGTATATTTTATCCTCTAACTCTCTAAGCAGAAAAGCAATCTTTACACTAATCTATTCTAGATGTAAATTAAGATTGACACATGATTAACAAAATTCTAATAAATGTGTGCTTGACTATTGGTGAGAATATATCATGTAAGTTTATTCTCTCAAACTGAGTGAAACCTTATGCTATTAGCCTAGCTTTAAACCTTTTAAGCTTTACTCTTTGTATCCATTCCTTAACTTTGTACACCCACTTGCACCATACTAGTTTCTTACTTACCAATTCTCAGTTATTTTCTTGAGCAGATAACTAATTTCTTTCTTCATAACCAATTGCCATTTCTCATTATTTTCACTCTTCATAACCTCTCTATATGTCTTAGGCTTATAAAACTCAAAAATGAAAGTAGAATTAAAGGCATGAGTAATTAAGTCTGCTTAAGCATACCTTATTGGTGGCTTCGTCATTTCCTTTAGTCTATCTTTGACTAATTGATACTCTTTAAGTTCCATCTCAAGAGTCCTAGTCTAATTTTAGATAGACTTTGAGGAACTTACCAGTGTCTTTAATTCGACTTTAAGGGTTGAATTATTACAGTGTTGATTTAGGGGCATCTTAGATCTTCTATTAAATTTCACTTCAACTTCAACTTTAATTGTCTATAGTGCTGAAACTCCCTTTTATATAGGTTATTCCTTTACTTATTCTTGAGGAATTTTCAACATAGTCATATCATCGAACGTCACATCTCTATTAATGATACTTTTAGGTTATTTTAACTCATTCGGCCATACCTTATATCCTTTCACACTTTTTAGATATTCTATGAATATTTCCTTCAAGGCTCTAGGTTTCAACTTGCCTTGCTTCACATAAATGAAAGCAAGGCAACCAAAAATTCTAAGATGATCATATTTAGGAGGGTTTCTAAATCATTTTTCTTATGGTGTCTTGAAGTCTATTGCTAAAGAATGAGTTCTATTGATTAGGTACTATGACTACGGCTTCTTCTTAAAATGCTTTAGATACCTTTATATTAGTCAACATACATCTAACTCTATCAAGTAAGGTCTTATTTATCCTCTATGTTAGACCATTCTACTGTTGTGTTGATCTTATAATTTTGTGCCTTAAAATCTCATGTTTAGCACAAAAGCCATCAAACTCCTTGTTGTAATACTCGAGACTATTGTTTGTCCTTTGTCTCTTAATCTTCTTGCCAATTTAATTCTCAACATGGGCCTTCCATGTTTTAAATGTCTCAAATACTTGCTCTTTACTATTAAACACGTATACCCACAACTTCTTAGAATAATCATCAATGAATATAAAGAAGTATATTGCCTTACCATGTGTAACTGTTTGTACTAATCCCCAAAGCTTCAAGTGTATATAATTAAAAGTCCTCTTAATTTTATGCTCACAAGTACTAAACTCCACCTCATGTGATTTTCTAAGTATAAAATGCTCACAAAACTCTAATGGTTGGAACTTATCCTCACTAAAAACCTTTTGATCATATACTCCTTCAAGTTCCTCTTTCCTAGGTGAGCTAACCTTAAATACCACAACTTGATTTGTAAATTCTCATTATCTATATAGAATAATGCAGAACCACTTACTGCCTCTCCTTATAGCATACACATCATTGTACCTATTACCTTTTATTACAACCATGAAACTTTTCAACGCCTTTAGAATCTCACTCGCAACTCTGATGGAACACATATTCTGGTCTAGCATATCTAGAAAAACCAAGTTCCTTTTAAGGTCAGGAATATACTAACTTTGAACAACTCTTTCACTTTCCCATCTTGTAGCCTAAGTCTAATACTACCAATTTTCCTTGATAAGCCATGTCATTCTCTATCAATACTTTATCATCATTAATAGATTGAAAATTATCAAAGAGACTTGTTCAGGCATATATGAAATGAACAACTAAAATCTAAAATCTATTCACTAGAACTTTTACGACAAGGGTCTCTGCTGTCACAGTTATCTTCATAAGCTATCAGAACATCTACTTCATCTTTTATTTCTTCTCAAGACAATCCATTATGAAGTGTCATTATTTCTTACAGTAATAGTACTTCTTTAATTTGCCTCTGAACTTCAATCTCGAGCCCCTCTTTGACTTTTTTATTCTTTACTTAGGCCTTCCTCTTCTAAATAACCTTTTTGTATTGGCATCTTTATTTGTTTTCAATTGTTTAAAGTTTAATGATGATTTCACTTCTTTCCTAGTTAAACTCTCTCAACTATAGAGTAATATATCAATAAAGTGCTCATAACTTGGGGGGAGAAAACTTAACAATATGATTACCTTGTCCTCATTCTCTATCTTCACATCGATTGTCCCAAATCAATTATAATCTCATTAAAAGCATATATATTTTCTTTAATTAGTGCCTCCTTTACCATGGACAACTAATAAAGTTTCTTCTTTATACGAAGAAGATTTACCAACAAATTCGTTATATAAAGATCATCCAACTTCTTCCAAAGATGAATAACTGTCTTTTCATCAATGACTTCCCTCAAAACTTCATTGCTCAAAGATAGAACGGTTGTACTATGAGCTCTATCTTGAATATATTTTCTCTCTTCTTCAGATTTAAATGACTTTGGCTTCTTATCTTCGCTAGACAGAGCTGTAGTCTCCTCCAGGGCCGAGCCTAATCTTTAGCTCACCAATAACGCCATCACTTTAACTTTCCACAAATTAAAGTCATTCTCACTGTTGAATTTATCTATTTTATACTTGGGTGCTACCATGATTACTAAGCCTTACTCTAATACCCATTTCTTAGTAGAAGCACTTACCACACATAAGTATAATAATACAATAATTAAAGTAAAAGAGAATTGAGAAAAAAAAGCGGAAGAAAGCAACACACAAATTTTACTTTATTTAGAAATTACCTACGTTTACAACAGATTAAGTTCTCACTTCTTTTATTGAATCAAAGAGAATTAAGCAAAACTCACAAAGAACTCTCTTACAAAGAACTCTTTCTCTCTCTAGAAGGGATTACAAAATAATTGTTCTCTCTGTGTTGATCTATGTTGTGATACTTATTCAAGCCAAAATAAGGCTCTTTATATAGCTACATACATCCTAAGTTAGTCCTAATACGACTTCGAATCATATAGGATATTTTAACCACTTAGAAGTCATCTTATTTTTAAAACACGTCGCATTAACACTGAAGCGTTAATTTTTAAACACTGGGGCATCGGCTAGAATGCTAGGGTATTGTCTTAGAATACAAGACTTTCTCTCAAACAACTCACATGTGCCACTTACTAGAATTTATGTGGTGACGTTCTCTCTTAGATGCCACGGTGTTCACTCAGTTCAAATGTCTTCACACTTCTACTTTGTATCCCCTTTGCATTGGTTCGATTTAAAATTATTTTCAACATGATTTTTAATGATCTTGTCACAGATCTTTACTTGTGAATCTGCAAAAGAAGCTTGACATATTTTTCTTATCACCCGTGAGGGAACTACCATAATGAAATGATCTAAACTTAAAATGCTTACTTCTAGATTTAATAATTTAAAAATGCATGATGATGAATGCCTTGCTGATTTTAATTTTAATATTTGTGATGTTGCTAAAAATTCCTTTGCTTTAGGTGAAAAATATTCAAAAACCAAACTTGTGAGAAAACTAAGATATCTCTCTGAGAAAGGTTAGAGGTAAAGGCGACTGCTATAAAATAAAGCAAAAATAATTGCTGCCTCCTTTAACATGGAAAACTAATAAAGTTTCTTCTTTATATGTAGAAGATTCACCAACAAAGTCGTCATGTAAAGATCATCTAACTTTTTTTCAAAGACAAATAACTGTCTTCTCATTAGTGACTTCCCTCAAAACTTCATCGTTCAAAGATAGAATGATTGTACTATGAGAAATATCTAGAATATTTTTTTTCTCTGCTTTAGATTTAGATGAATTTAGCTTATTATCTTCGTTAGACGGAGTTGTAATCTCCGCTAGGGCCGAGCCTAATCTTTGGCTCACCAGTAACACCATCACTTTAACCTTCAACAAATTAAAGTCATTTTCACGGTTGAATTTTTCTAGTTCATACTTGGGCGTTACCATAATTGCTAAGCCTTACTCTGATACCCATTTATTGGTAGAAGCACTTACCACACACAAGTATAATAATGCAATAATTAAAGTAAATGAGAATTGAGAAAAAAAAAGTACAAGAAAGTAACACATAAATTTTACATTGTCAACAATTGTCTACGTCTACGACAGATTAAGTTTTTGCTTCTTTTATTGAATTAAAGAGAATTAATGAGAACTCATAAAAAACTTTTTCTCTCTCTAGAAGGGATTACTAAACAGTTGCTATCTCTTTATGTTGATCTATATTGTGATGCTTATTCAAGCCAAAATAATGCTCTTTATATAGCTACATACATCCTAAGTTAATGCTAATACGAGTTGAAATCATATAAGATGTTTTAATCACATAGAAGTCATCTTATTTTTGGAACATGTCACAATAACGCTGGAGCACTAATTTTTGAACACTGGAGTGTTGAGAATGTTGGGGTGTCAGCTAGAATGCTAGGGCATTGTCTCATAGCGTAGGGGCTTTCTCTTAGACAACTCACCCATGCCTTTTATTGGAATTTATGTGGTGACGTTCTCTTTTGGACGCCACATGTTCACTCAGTTCAAATGTCTTCACACTTCCACTTTGCGTCCCCTTCGTATTGCCTCAATTCTAAATTATTTCTAACATAATTTTTAATCATCTTCTCATAGATATTTACTTGTGAATCTACAAAAGAAGATAGAAATATTTTTCTAGTCACCTGTGAGGGAACTACCATAGTGAAATGATCTAAACTTAAAATCCTTCTAGATTTAAGAATTTAAAAATGCATGATGATGAATGCCTCATTGATTTTAATTCCAATCTTTGTGATATTGCTAAAAAGTCATTTGCTCTACGTGAAAAATATTTAGAAACCAAACTTGTGAGGAAACTGAGATATCTCACTAAGAAAGGTTAGAGGTAAAGGCGACTACTATAAAATAAAGCAAAAATGTGGACACTCTTAAGGTTGAAAAGTTGACGGAATCTCTCATAACCTTTTAGATGAATTTGAAACAAAGAAAAAAAGATAAGAGTATTACTCTCAAAGCCACCAAGTAAATGAAGAGGATGTGGAGAATGATGAAAAATATGATAATTTTGAAATCTTTGACAAGAATGATCAACTTGCCTTTATGATTAAAAAAATTTCAACAAAATTTGCGCACGAAACCTAAATATTCATTCAAGACTATTGAAGATAACAATTTTTTTTTCAAATCCACTAATACAACTAAGAAAAATAAAGGTATTCATTACTGGGAATGTGAAGGATATAGTCATTTACAAGTTGAGTGCGTTAACACAAGTCAAGAAAAGGTCAAAAGCAATGACCACAATCTCAAGTGATGTTAAATCTAAATGAAGTAAAAGAGACGAATGAGAACACGTAAGTAATGATGTTGCTTTTACTATATCTTTGATTTTTGGAAATTCATGGTGCACGATTCAATTAAGACTGTTACAATAGATTCCACAAAATGTTACAATTTTTCTTAACTTTCATTTGCTGTTTCTAATTCTTTATAACTTATTAAATTGTTTAATAGCTAAACGTAGCTTCCTGGAAGTAACCGTTGCTTAACTATGTAAAGATAAAAGTATTCATTATCGCAAATGTGAAGGATATGGTTATTTACAAGTTAACTGTGCTAACACAGTCAAGAAAAAGTCAAAAGCAATGACCAAAGCGTTGAGTGATGTTAAATCTGAATGATATCAAGAAGAAAAAGAAGAACATGTAAGTAATGATGCTGCTTTTAGTATATCTTTGATTTGAAAATTCATAGTGCAGGATTCAATTAAGATTGTTACAACAAATTCCACAAAATGTTACAAGTTTTTTTTAACTCTCATTTAGTGTTTCCAATTCTTTATAACTTATTAGATTGTTAAATAGCTAGACATAGCTTCCTGGATGAAATCGTTGCTTAACTATGTAAAGAAAAAGGCATTTATTATTAGGAATGTGAAGGATATATTTACAAGTTAAGTGTGCTAAACAATCAACAAAAAGTCAAAAGCAATGACCACAACCTCAAGTGATGTTGAATATGAAAAGAGTTAAAAGAAGGTAAAAGAAAATGATGAACACTTGAAATTATATATTTAATAAAAATTTTATATTATTATTTTGTATTAATAATATCTTTAATTTTTTTTCTCTCCTAACTTAAGTATATTTATAATATTTTATCTAATTAACTTTTAACTATTTTATGGTAAGTTCAGTAAAATAAGCATAATTTTTTATTTAAGAATTTAATTGGAATGATTCTTGATCATGTGAAGAACTGAATTAATGGGATAACATATTTTATTTTACAAGACATTTTAAATTTGAGCTTTTAGAAGGTGAAAATAGCCTAGAACAGAACTAATCTGCAATATAGGCTTAGTTTGAATAGTTATCAGTATTTGACTCATAACTATAAAAATACGTATCTAATACGTATGAGATAACTCAGTTTAAAAATATAGGAGACTTATCTACAATTTTAATTTTTTGAGTGAAAGTTAATTCGAACCACATCAATTTCAAATTAGATAATCAAGTGGGTGCATTAATGATAATCTATGCAAATTAGATGCCACCCTTCTGACTTTTATCATCCAAGTGGTTCTCTCTTTATTTGTCTTAATTTATTCATATTTTTATATAAATGGGTAGCCTGTTTATGCTCAAAATATGTAATTAGAGAGTTAGATTTTAGTTCAAAACACTTGTCTTTCGAACCACATCAATTTTAAATTAGATAATCAAGTGGGTGCATTAATGATAATCTATGCAAATTAGATGCCACCCTTCTGACTTTTATCATCCAAGTGGTTCTCTCTTCATTTGTCTTAATTTATCCATATTTTTATATAAATGGGTAGCCTGTTTATGCTCAAAACATGTAATTAGAGAGTTAAATTTTAGTTCAAAACACTTATCTTTCGAACCACATCAATTTCAAATTAGATAATCAAGTGGGTGTATTAATGATAATCTATGCAAATTAGATGCCACCCTTCTAACTTTTATCATCCAAGTGGTTCTCTCTTCATTTGTCTTAATTTATCCATATTTTTATATAAATGGGTAGCCTGTTTATGTTCAAAACATGTAATTAGAGATCTAGATTTTAGTTCAAAACACTTGTCTTTTGTATTATCTCTTTATTATATTATTTATTTTGTTTACTATTCTAAAGTCATGTAATCTCTTCTTTCATCTCTTTTTTTTTTTTAGTTCTATTATGTTCAAGTAATTTTTTTTTTACTAAAGTGAAAGGGTGAAAATATTGGCAAGATAATAAGATATACTTAATTCTTATATATGAATTTAATGTTTCATTTTTAAGTTATATAAATTTATATATGATGTATTTATTTTGTTTGCAATATTAACATTCTTTCTTGCAAAGTGGTATATCTTAATTTATTATAAAAAGAATTTATAGTTGGCATAATAAATTATTGAAACCATTTATAAGTTTTGGTGTAAATACTTTTTTTTGTAAAGTGAGAGTCTTGATTTATTGTAAACAAATATAAAGATTGACTTAATAAATACTTGAACCCATTTATAAGATTTGATGTATAATAATTGAAAGAAATAAATACAAGTTAATATATAAATGGTGATGAATTTTAATTGTTATATCTTACGATTGAAACTTCCTTTGTGTGAGAATTCTAATTAAGTTATTAAAAGAGTTAAATATATTCTTATTTCAAATGCTAAGAGTGGATCCCCTTAATCTTATCTTTTATTTTAATTAGTTAATTGAATTATTATTTACAAACATCTTATACTGCTTTAATTGTCTTTAAAGTATTTATAGTTTGTAATTTTAATTCTATTTTTCTATGAATCAATCTCGTTCTCATTAGATTATTTATTACTTCGACAATCTTACACTTAAGAATAAATTTTTATATTCTAAATGTGTCGGAGATCATGTAAGTAATGATGCTGCTTTTACTATATCTTTAGTTTTTGGAAATTCATAGTGCAGAATTCAATTAAGACTGTTACAACAGATTTAAAAAAACAATTTAACTCTCGTTTGGTGTTTCTAATTCTTTATAACTTATTGGATTGTTCAATTGCTAGATGTAGCTTTATGAATGTAACCGTTGCTTAACTACGTAAAGATAAAGGTATTTTATTACTAGGAATGTAAAAAATATGGTAATTTATAAGTTGAGTGTGCTAACACAATCAAGAAAAAGTCAAAAGCAATTATCTCAACTTTAAGTGATGTTGAATTTGAATGAAGTCAAGAAGACGAAGGAGAACATATAAGTAATGATGCTGCTTTTACTATATCTTTGATTTTTGGAAATTCACAGTGCAAGATTCAATTAAGACTATTACAACAAATTCCATAAAATGTTACAAGTTTTTTTAACTCTCATTTGGTATTTCAAATTATTATAACTTATTGGATTGTTCAATAGCTAAACGTAGCTTCCTGGATGTAATTGTTGCTTAATTACATAAAGATAAAGGTATTCATTATCGAAAATATGAAGGATATGAAGATTGATGTTTTTTTATAAATTGCTAAAAGAAAAAAAAAATTCTTTTAATATAGCTCATTTTTCTTCTAATGATTTATTTTAATTAATTTCAAAATCTTATTAGGGCTTGGGAAAGTAAAGTTCTAGGAGATTTTGGAGTATATAGCTATAACTTTTAATCATTTAGAGTAACTCATCAATGAGGTAAATTTATATTAATTAAGTTTTTTAACAATAAATTTACCTTATTACCCTAAAAAATACACTTCAAATGTTAATTTTCTTAAAACCAAAACTAACTAAGGTATTTTAAAAACTTTAGGGATTAATTGGATAATTCAACTAAACTCCAGAGACTAAACTAGCAACACATTTTTTTTTTTTAAAGAAATGAGGATTGATGATTTCTTGTGAACTGCTAAAAACACGTTCTTTTTGTAGTACCCAATATCCACAACCAGTAAGAATAAGTATTTATATATATATATATATACGTATTTTATTTATATGTGGGTGATACTTGATTTATATATTATTATTATTAGTGTTTGTATAGGTTAAGGATATACTATTAGCATTGAGTTTATTTGCAAGACTTTAAATTTATTTTAGGGATCAAATTGTAATACTTTGAAAGTTTTAGGGGCAAATTCATAAATATCAAAAATTAACCTCTTAGTATAAAAATACACTTTTGAAACCTTAATTCTCTCATTTTGGTCGAGCTATCCCTTTTAGAGTGAGAAAAGAGAGAAAGAAAGGGGAGAGAAAGAGAAGAAAAAGAAGAAAAAGAAGAAGAAGATGAAGAAATTGGAATTTTAGATTTTAAGAGGTATATTACAACTATTTCTCAATTTATTGGTGTTAATTAAGATAATTCCTTTAATTTTTGATTTCTGAAAATATGTATAATTGAGTATTTGATGTGTATTTCGTAAGATATTGTGAGAATTGATGATGATCTATGTAGAGAGCTTGATAAATCATGATGAATTGCAGAATTTCTATTTGATAGTCTCTTGATCCAGAAATTTAATAAATTGTTGTGATTCGATTCTGGTATTGAATTTTGAATATATTAAATTAGACATGTTTAAGATTATCTGAAACTTTGAATCAATTAAAAATTCAAGAAATTGAATTTATAGTGAATTTACTAAAATGACCCTGAAATTTTAGAAAATTTCCTGTGTGAACAATATGATACAGTGGAAAATAATTTTTGGCCTACTGAATGATCTTCAAAAATTACGAATTTGGGTAATATGATAATTTATATGTCTAATAGAATATACTCAAAATTGAGAAGTTAGATCAATGTGGTTAAATTGTTATGATTTTCTAAAGAGTGTTAGCTTATTGCAGTATTTGATTAACAGATTTTTAAAGCTATGGAATAAAATAGTTTTAAAATAGTTTTAAAATACTTTTGGCAGTGATTTTGAAGTGAAATATTTATCATGAATTTAGGTATGTGTTAAGAGTAATTATGTGATATTTTTATAATTTTTGAGTTAGTATATGATTTTATAAAATTGGGAGATTGAATACTGTTCAGTAAGTATCTTGATCCTGTTAGGTTAGTATTTTAGATTCGATGGTGTGTATGGAATAGATTGTGTAGGCATTTTGATATAATATTCATATATAAGAAGGATATATGAGTCAAGAATGATATATTCTGATTTTGGAGTAATTGGACATTATTTGATGTATTAGAAAATTTTGTTAAGTGTAAGTGTTCAAAATGACAGGTTTTGAGAAATCAAGTATTTAGACCAATTTGATGTGATAAATGCATTGTGTATAATTTTGTAAGCTATTTAAAGTATTTTGTGTGAATTGTGAGGCTTATGAAATGATTAATCTCCATTGATAGGTTAAGGAGATTTAAGCCTTGTACCTGAAAGTGCTAAGAGGTAAGTATACTAGACTTTTTACTGAAATCACAATAAATATAGTAAGTGTTATGAATGATTTTGTAAATGTGGTTAAGAATATGTTTATGTTATGTCAAAATATATTTTGATATGAAATGTGAAGGCATGTGTTTATGAATGTGAGCATGGACATACATGACATATATGTGTTTTTGAAAGTGAGCTTTCAAAATGAAATGTGTTTAATAAAGAGAGCGTTCGAAGTGTAATATGTCCATGAGAAACATTTTGTTTTGAGGATGCTTAAACTCACTGTTGACTTAGTATGCATCTTATGTGATTTGTGGAGCCTTTATGTGTGGCATTTCCTTCAGGATTGGTATATGTTATGTGTTCCGTATGTAGGGAGGATCCTATTAATACCTAAAGGAAGATTGAGTCATCACATTCGTGTGGTGGCGTATTGGTGCATGTTAGAGGACTCACTGATGATCAGGGTGAGGGTTTGACTTTTACCTTCGGGCATGAGTATTATATATGTGTTATTTAAAACCTCACTTGTACTATTCCTCTCATACGGCATGTCACCTACGAGTGACATTTGGCTCATTATATGATATGTGATGTGTAAGTCCTACTAAGTAGTAGTTGAGTGATGGTATTCCTATTATATGTTTTGAAAGAATGTGTAAGCGCTTACATGATATGTGATTTGATAAGATTATGATTTTGATTGATCACAACATATCATACATATGCATTGTGTAAATATATGTATTTGTATTTGATATATGAAAAAACAAGTATGCTTACTGAGTTTTATACTCATTATAGTTTATGGTGATTTCAGGTAAATAAGGTACATGTGTGCTTAGCGGATTTGGCAAGGCTTCTACTGTTCCTTGGGTTCCCTAAGTTGTTAGGTTGCTAAGTGTTTCATTTGGGGACACGTGGAATAAGATATTTAATTTGTCCCTATTGAATAAATACTTATGTATTATTTTATTGTGTGTGGTTGGATTTAGTTTAAGTTTCACCAAGTGTGGTAATGGATTGATTTTAAGAAAGAATTTGCAATGAATATATTCTGAGCTTTCGGTAACAAAGTTGCTACTGGTGACGTAATAGAGTATTAATCTCTGAGAAAACTCTGCGTATCTCCGGTTTATTAATTGTCCCAGTCATAATTCAATTGCTATAATTCTGAAAGAAATTAAAATGAATGTGCTTAGAAATATTATTGAATGAATGTAAGTGATGTCGTATGTCAGATCTTTTGGGTCTGGGGCGTGACACTTTTAATATAGCTCTTTCTTCTAACAATTTCTTTTTAATTAATTTTAAAATCTTATTAGCTTGAGAAAGTAAAGTTTTAGGAATTTTGGAGTGTGTAGCTATAACTTTTAATCATTTAGAGTAACTCATCAATTAGAAAATATTATTTTGTTTGTATTTTCATTGATGAATGCTAGAGTATTTATAGAATTTATAATAAACCTAATAGGAATAAATCAAAATAAAATAAAAAAAGATAAACCTAAAAAGAGAATAAACATAATATGTTTTGAAGCCGAAAAAGGTATTCATAAAACAAATAAATTCCTAAAATAAATAAATTTTAAATTAAACTAAATCTTTTGATTTCTTTTATCATGCTCCATAAGATGGAGTTTCGGGAGGAGAGTTCAATCTTGTTCGTTAAGAAGAGGTCGGAGAAAATAATCTAATATTATTTTTAAGAGGAGAAATTAAGTGCACGATGGCTAGAGTGGGTATTGATGCAGCAACAATGATGGAAGAAAAGTATAATGTGGTAGCATCTGGGCTAATTGTGATAGAGACTATTGAAAAAGATTGCAGAACTTGCTACAAAATAGAAGCAGACAATTGTTGTTGATTTGCCCTATTAGGCAATAAACCAAAAAAAATAAATTTTTTGTATTATTGGTGATTCTTTTTCATTGGAAAAAGTGTCAAAAGTAAAAAAGAACAATCATAGAGGGGGAGAGAGATATATGGAGAAGAAATTAAAGATGAGAACGAAAGTCGAAGACTAGCTTAAGTTGTTGAGTTTGAAGAATTTTGAAACTAGAAGAAGAAAGAAGTAATAGAAAAGAAAAGAAACTTTTTGAAAATTGAATGGAAACCCTTGAAATAGAAAATAAAAACTTGTTTGGTAATAGAAGGAATGATACCCTTAAAATAAAGTAGAAAAAAAAATACTGCTTAAGAATGGAAGGGAGTTAACCTTTAAAATTAAGGGGGAAAAAAAGACTTGTTTGAAAAAAATGAGAGATAATTTGTAAGAGTTTAATTCTATCACAAAATAGAATAAGAGAGAGATAGTTTATGAGAATTTAATCTTATAACAGAATAGATCGAGAGAAAAATAGTTTATAAGAGTTTAATCTTATAACAGAATAGAATGAGAGAAAAACAGTTTATATGAGTTTAATCCTATAATAAAATAGAATGAGAGAGAAATAGTTTATAAGGGTTTAATCTCATAATAAAATTGAAGTAACTTACAAAGATGGAGAAAGAATATTTTTTTTTTTGAAGAATTATTAGTGTTAAGGATAATAAAGGGTTGAGTTCCTATGTATAGCGAAGAATAATTTTTATTATTTATGTCATCCATAGTTAAAGGAAATAAGGATGTGAATATTGACAAACTAAGGCAGTGAGTATTATTTATAGGGTACTATTTATAGTACTATTTGTAATTACTATTTACGCGCACTATTGACTAAAATGAAGAAATTGGCTAGTACTTAAAATTTAAAAAGAAATTTTTTATAAAAAATGATCATGCACTCATTTGATTATTGTGCAGCAATTTGATGGATATGAAATATTAACGCAAGAAAGGTTATGATACTATATAAAGATTTAGAGAGAATGAAGCATTACTTGTATTTTTATAGATAAATGCTTGAGTATTTATAGAATTTATAATAAATTAAAATTAAAAAAAAATAAACTTAAAAAAAAAAAAATCTAATACAAATAAATTAAAATAAGTAAAGGTAAACTTGAAAAGAGAAATAGACTTAATAAGTTAAAAAATTAAAATAAGTAATTTTTAAAATAAATAAATTTAAATTAAATTAAATCTTTTAATTTTTTTTATTAAATACAATATCAATCTTTCATAAAATGAGAGAAATAAATAAACCTTCCAACCTAAATTGAATCTAACACCTTAACAATTAAATTATTGTCATCAATTACTAAGTCACATGACTGGTAGCGATTACACTAAAGATAGCTTGTGACTAGAAATTATATTAAAAAGTGGAAACCACATATAAAACACAGGTTTGGGTCTAAAAACTTAAATATTCAATTAGTCTATGTAGAGACGAAAATGATCATAATCAATAATGAAAATAATAATAAAAAATATTCAGAAACTTCTCTAAATGAACTAACTGTATATTTATAAAAAAAAAAGAATTAAATTAATATATAAATTAAATCAATAATGAAATTGTTATTTTCCCTCTTATTTTAAACATAATTTGTTAATTCTGTGCATAATAAGCTTATTTCTTGTGAAGATATTGATTGAAAATCATCGAAATATGATTTAGAGATCAAGCCAAGTGCGTAGGGTATGCATGAATCGAAGACAAGCGCCGCAGCGCTCAGCAGAAGCACGTTAGCGCTACAGCGCTGGAGACGGAAACAGTATCTCGAAATAAGAAAACTTCCTTATTTTGTCTCCCACTTGTTTCAGGACTCCCTAATACGACTCTCACACGTATAGGATAAACCTAAGTCATTCCAAAACCTATATAAAGGCTATCAATTGGCTTGTAAACACATCTTTGTGATCAATTAGAAATCTTGACAATTTTTGTGATAAACAAGAGATCTTTGTGAGAGAAAATCCTTAGAGTGAGAGAGAGAGTTTTCTTTGTGATATTTTTTGTAAAATGCATACTTTGTGAGTGCCTTGTGATTCATAATAAAAGAAGAGTGTGATCTTGATTCGTCGTGGACGTAGGCAAGTTGCCAAACCACATAATTCTTTGTGTGTTCTTCTTCTACCCCTTTCTCTCTTTATTTCTTAGTAACTTGTTCTGCATTATTATATTGCTTAGGTTAATTTTTTTGCTTGTTTGTATGCTTTAGCTTCAATAAACTGGTATCAAAGCTTTGGTTCTAAGCAGACATGGCTACACCCAAGTACGAGGTAGAGAAATTCAACTATACAAATGACTTCAATCTGTGGAAGATGAAGGTTAAGGCGTTGTTGGTGAGCCAAAGGCTTAGTTCGGCATTAGAGAAGACTGTAGCTCCATCTAGTGATGAAGAGAAGACGCCAGAGTCATCTAGAGCAGAGGCAAAAAGAAATGGGAATTGGTAGTGTTAAGCTTAGGCTGCATGATAGGTGAGTGAGAGAGTTGACAGATGTTAGGTATGTTCCTGACTTGAAGAGAAACTTGATCTCACTGTGGACTAATGAACACATGAAAATGTATATTTGTTAAGAGATTCAGTCACCATTTAATATCACTAATTTTAGTATTTTCTATATTTTTAGCTTGAAATAAAGTGTTCTCCTTAAATTGTGATTAATGAATGTTATTTGGACAGGTTTAGGTAAAATAGACATAACTCTCAATGTAGAAATTGAAATGAAGAAATTCTTGAACCTGGTGCAACATGACTCAATCTTACACAAATTTGAAGAATAATGAAAAAGCCAAATCCAACATGTTATGGGCCAAAAATTGAGATACAATAGAATCAGGCTACAACTTCTGCCAGCTTGACCCAACTTACGTATTTAGACCGTATCTCACAAAATACGTACTCAATTGGTATAATTCTTGAAGCTGTGAAATGCTGACTTAATTATCAACAACTCGTATGTTAATGGTAAAGTCCAAATCAACCGTTTTCATGGACCAAATTTCATTGCAAGTGGGTAAAATGGTTGTTGGCCGAATTCTGATGTATCTTTGGAAGTTTGCTCATATCTCCTTGGATACTTATCCAATTTGCATGAAATTGGTGCCTATGGAAAAAAGAGTCAAAATTCTACAACTTTTATGTCGGCTACAGAAGCTAAATTGGTCATTTACATTATAAAAAATGTGCTGCAAGTGGATAAATGAGTTTTTGGCTTAAAATTATTGAAGATTGATGTTATCCATGACATATGTCCATTCATTGCCTATATAAGGAGACTCTTAGGACGTTTTTAATATTAGATAATTCTCTCTTATTTTCTTCTCATTAACATGTATTGTAATTTAGGCTAGAGTTTTTGGCAAGGCTAAGAGATGAACTTTTATGTGTAATAAATCTACTTCCGTGCTTAGATTCGATGTCAAGAGTTACAAATGTTGTAAGTTTAGTTTTGATTAAACTCTTATCTATTTTATTTTCTATAATCCAGAGGTTATAATTCTAATATCTCATATATGTTCAGTCATGCTTTTCTTATGTGATTCATGTTGATTTATAATTGTTACTGGTTATATTGTTTTATATGTTATCTTTTACTGCAGTATTGTCAATTTGATATATTGTCGATCTTGGATAACATGTAAGGGCAATAAATGTTTAATATTCAAATTAATCTTTTACTGCAATATTGTCAAAATGATATATTGTCGATCTTAGATAACTTGTATAAATAAACATGATTTGTGTTAATATTTGCAAAAGAGTTTAGTCATATCAAATGCATATGCTATCAAATGTGCTATATGTTACATATCTTCCGATTGATTGTTTAGATGTAAAACTGTCAATTGAGTTATAAACATCGAATCAAAGTATAGAGTAGATTTATAAAGCATAATTGTGATTCTCAAAGCCTTACTTAAATCATCATAAGATATTTTTCTTAATTCATAGATAATTCTATCTCATTAATTAATTTTATCCTTTGCTACCTCTTTAATATTTTACTTCACCAACCTATTTTGCCAAGAGCTTCCTCATGGGATCGACACCTCAATCTATATTGCGATAGCCACATTATATTTTGAGCGTAAACAAGGACTTTAGACCAGGATGGGTGTTTCATCAGGATTGACAGAAGGATTTTAAGAGTTTTGAAAGGTTCCATGGTGGTGATGAGAGCAGAGAAGCGCAAAGGTGTTTATATGCTTAAGGGTGAAGTCGTGAGTGGGTATGCACTATTCTTTGTAGATGATGAGAGTATGCAAACCAAGTTGTAGCATCTTAGACTGGCACATCTAGGCGAGAGAAACCTAAAGGAGTTATATAGTCAAAAGGCGTTTGGTGAGGATAAGTTCTAACCCTTGGAGTTTTGTGAACATTATGTGTTTGGGAAAGCACATAGGGTAAGGTTCAGTACCGGCGAGCACAAGACTAAGGGGACTCTTGACTACATACACTCAGATCTTTGGGGACCAGCTCAGACAGCTACTTGTGGTGGTGCCATGTATTTTATCAGCTTGATTGATGACTATTCGAGGAAGCTGTGGGTCTATGTGTTGAAGAGTAAGGATCAAGCCTTTGAAGTATTCAAGACTTGGAAGGTCCTTGTTGAGAATCAGACTAGCAAAAGAGTGAAGAGGTTGAGAATTGACAACGGCTTCAAATTTTGCAACAGAGAGTTTGATGGATTTTGTGCCAAGCATGGGATTGCAAGGTATAGAACAATAAGATCAACACCACAAAAGAATGACGTAACTGAGAAGATGAATAGGACCCTACGTGAAAGGGTTAGATGCATGCTTACCAATGCGAAGATGTCCAAGACATTCTGGGGAGAAGCTGTAGTGACTGTAGCTTACTTGATTAATAGAAGTCCCTCCTCAGCAATTGACTTCAAGACGCCAGAAGAGAAATGGTCTGGCAATCCTCCGAAGTATGATCATCTCAGAATATTTGGTTGCCCTGCCTTTGTACATGTTAAGGATGGGAAGTTGGAACCTAGAGCTATCAAATGGGTATTCATAAGATATCCGAAAGGAGTGAAAGGATACAAGGTGTGGTGTAAAGACTTAACACCACCAACTAGTATCATAAGGCGTGATGTGACGTTCGATGAGATGACGATGCTGAAAACCTCCTAAGAAGATGAGAAAGAAGAACCTATGACCAAGAAAGACTCAGCACCCGAGTCAATAGAAGTTGAAGTAGAGCTTGAACATAAATCTGATATGCCCCCAAATCAACACTTCAACAAGGAGATCCTTGAAGATAAACTAAGAACACCGACGAGTTCCTCTAAGTCCACCCAAAAGAAGACTAGAACCCCTGAGTTGGAACTTGAAGAGTACCAGCTTGCTAGAGACAGGTTAAGGAGAACGATTAACCCACCAGTCAGGTATACATAAGCAGACTTAGTTGCTCATGCTTTTAATTCTGCTTACACTCTTGAGTATGATGAGCCTAGGACATATGGTGAGGTTATGAAGAGTGAAAATAAGAAAGAATGACAGCAGGCTATGGAAGAAGAAATTTGTACTCTTATGAAGAACAATACTTGGAAGTTGGTGGAGAGACCTCAAAAGAAGCTAGTCGGGTGTAAGTGGGTGTATAAGGTGAATGGGGGGATACCGGGGATTGAGCTTATGAGATTCAAGGCTAGGTTAGTAGCACAAGATTTTATTCAGAGAGAGGGAGTCGATTTTCATGAGATATTCTCTCCAGTTGTCAAGCACACATCTATTCGAATTTTGTTAGTCATGTATGCAAATCTTGATTTACATCTAGAGCAGATAGATGTAAAGACAGCTTTTCTACATGGAGAACTTAAAGAAACGATATACATGGCACAGCCGCAAGGGTTCGAGGAGCCCGAAAAAGAAGATCATGCTTGTTTGCTAAAGAAGTCATTATATGGGTTAAAGCAATCACCTAGACAATGGTATAGGAGATTTGATGAGTTTATGATGGCTTGTGGCTTTAGTAGAAACAAGTATAACGGATGCATGTAGTTCAAGAACATAAGTTGTGGGATGATGTATTTGCTTCTATACGTCGATGATATGTTGATCGCATGCAAGAATATGGAAGAAATACAGAAGCTCAAGAAGCAGTTGAGTGGCGAGTTTGAAATGAAAGATTTGAGAGCAGCAAAGAGAATTTTTGGTATGGATATTGTGAGGAAAGAAGAGATGTTATCTTCTTATCCCAACAGCGATATATAGTCAAAATTTGGAGAGGTTTGGTATGTCAAACGCGAAGGCTGTCTCTACTCCTTTGGCCATGCATTTCAGATTTTCAGCAGTACAGTCGTCGACATCCGATGAGGAGAAACTGCAGATGAGCAAAGTACCGTATGCAAACGTTGTGGGGAGCATTATGTATGCAATGGTTTGCACAAGACCAGACATAGCACAGGCTGTGAGTGTAGTGAGTGGATACATGACGAATCCAAGAAAAGATCACTGGCTTGCAGTAGAGTGGATTCTGAGATATCTCAAGGGAACGTCAAATCACGGGTTAATGTATAAGAGGGATGAGGACAACAATGAAATGGTAAGAGAGTACGTAGACTCAGATTATGCAGGTGATCTTGACAAGAGAAGATTGTTAACGGGATACGTATTCACAGTGTTTGGGTGTAGTGTGTGTTGGAGATCAGTTCTACAACACGTGGTTGCATTATCTACCACAGAGGCAGAGTACATAGCTGTTGGTGAAACTATTAAGGAGGCCGTGTAGTTAAACAACATATGCGCAGAGGTATTGGCTAGTAAAGATGTGAACACCGGTGTATATTGTGATAGCCAGAGTGCCATACACCTAAGCAAGCATCAAGTGTTCCATGAGAGGTCGAAACACATTGATGTGAGGCTTCATTACATTTGTGAGATTGTCCAAAGTGGTGAAGTTAGTCTAACAAAGATAGCGTCATCTAAAACCCTGCTGATATGTTGACTAAGCCACTACCCTCAGTTAAGTTTTTCCTATACAAGGACTTAACCGGAGTCACTACTTTGTGAGGGTGACTGAAGATGCGAAAATGAGAGATCAAGTTGCTTTTTGTGGATAATTTTGAATCAATGAGGGGATTTGTGAAGATATTGATTAAAAATCATTGGAATATGATTTGGAGATCAAGCCAAGTGCGTAGGGTGCGCACGGATCGAAGATGGGCGCCAGGAGGCCAGCGCCGCAGCGCTCAGCAAAAGCGCGCTAGCGCCGCGGCGCTGGAGACGGGAACAGTATCCTAAAATAAGGAAACTTTCTTATTTCGTCTCCCACTTATTTCAGGACTCCCTAATACAACTCTCACACGTATAGGGTAAACCTAGGTCGTCCCAAAGCCTATATAAAGGCTATCAATTGACCTGTAAACACATCTTTGTGATTAACTAGAAATCTTGACAATATTTGTGATAAACAAGAGATTTTTATGGTTATTTGTGAGAGAAAATTTCTAAAATGAGAGATAGAGTTTTCTTTGTGATCTTTTTTATAAAAAGTATACTTTGTGAGTGCCTTGTGATTCATAATAAAAGAAAAGTGTGATTTTGATCCACCGTAGACGTAGATAAATTACCAAATCACGTAATTTTTTGTGTGTTCTTTTTCTACTCTTTTCTCTCTTTATTTTTTAATAACTTGTTCTGTATTATTATATTATTTGAATAAATTTTTTTACTCATTTATATGATATTACTCCAACACTTCTTATGTAGAACACGATAATATTTTAAACAAATCCTAAAGTTTCTCACATTTTTAATTAAAAAAGGAGTTCTATAGGAAACCTTAAAGTTTATCGTGGAGTTTAATAACAAATTATAAAAGTCCTCTTTCTTGATTTGAATTTATTTACTTTTTAAATAATTTTCTTTTACGTGTTATGGATATATGGAGTTTAATTATCCTCTTACACAAACATACCACGTAGATCAACCTTATTTAAAATTCGACTCTTTTTCTACTTTTACCCTAATTTGTTTCATATTAGGAAAAAAAAAAGTGTCTTTATGCAATATTTATTTAATCAAGAAACCATTAATTTTGTTTTTTTAAATAATATTTCTTGATTAGATAATTAATTATACTAATTATGACTGTCAATCAAGTAATATCTGCTTATCATAATTTACTATTTAACACATCATATATCATTCGTGCATCATTTTATAATAAAAACTACCATTGTTTGTGATTTGATAATCATAAGTATATATAGGTACCGTCACCTAAAATAAAGCAATGCAGTATCATTATGATGTGAGCATTTATGTTTTTTTTTTTTCAAATTACATAAATTATATTATATTATAAATATTAAATCAGATTATATTATTAATATTATAATCAAATTATATAATTAAAACTTTTTAAAGAGTAACATTTATATTTTTAAAACACACCTTACTTAAAATTATGCTACCAATATTATTAAAAATAATAAGTATAATTTTAAATATATCTTACTCAAATTAAAAATTCTCATAAAAAGAATAAATTTATTATTCTGATATTTAACAAAAATCAAACCTCAAACATCAATTAAAAAAGTACCCAAAAAAAATTTACTGCTAGGATAAAGCCTCAAGGGTAATTTGAGCATATGTTTTAACCAAAACAAAATATCCCATTCACCTGGAGTTAATTAATCAGTAATGACAACCAATAATTTTAACTTGAATTTTGAAAATAGATTCAGTGGTTGCATCGTATCATAGCATACCTCAATAGTCATTACGAAGACTGACATATTTGTTAATTAAAGAATTTTGATTTTTGATTTGGTTTAGTCCAAATCTAATTTAAAATTAAATCGACTAATTTAACTTACAAGAATTGAATCGGATGAAATTGGTTTAGTTCGATACTTATTTTAGCTTTAATTTTTTAAATTTAGAGTAGACTGAACTCTATTAAAATTAAACTGATTTAGTTTCAAATAAATGTAACCAACTAAAAAAAGGGCCTTAAATATCAAATCGAACCAACCAAAAATTATTTAGTCCGATTAGTTCAATTGATTCTGTTGCGCACCCCCGATTTGCACGTGTTGTTGAAAATATTTAAAATTAATTCAGTAGTTAAGTCATTGATGGGCTATGAAAATCGAGAAAATCCTTTAAAAAAAAATAAGAAAAAGAAAAAGAAAAAGGCCAAGAAAAGAAACCTCTTCGGTGACCGTTGGATCTCTTTAACGGCTAGTTTGCAATTAAAGCAACCAGACATAGTACTTCCACAATTATCGTCATCTCTTTAAACTGTGAATTGACAGCACAACGGCTCTTGCCTTTTAATTTGACCTTCGTTTGCCACGTGTCCTTCTAATACTTCCTCTTTGCGGTTACGTCACCACCCTGGTCTCAAAATCTTGTCTACAACAACGAGTATATCTCCCTCAACTCATAACCGTTTGATTACCTTGCTCTTCGCGTCCGACGGTCGTCAATGGATCTAGAAAAGTTGGAGAGCCGTTATGGGGGCCCTTTGCAAATTAAAGAAAGCTGACATGTCCCTGTCTTTAAGTGGGCCCTTCCTTCGATTAACAACAAAGTAACAATGGGTTATAACCTTAAGGTGCCTATCATTTTTGTGGTTATTAAATGAGGACATAGTATTTCTTTTTATATTAAATAAGTCCCTGACCTCTTGGCATTGGCCACCATTGTCCTATGCATAGTGAAGATGAAATTCGGTATTAGAAGGATAATTTAGTCATTACATCAGAAGTTATGGACCACTTTAGTAACATGTTTCAAATTATGTCCTTACTCATAAATTATCAAAAGTGTAGGAACCTTAATAATAAAACTCAAAAAATGCTACTACGGATTTCAATTTTCAAGCCTATAAATGACGGAGTGGCTCACGATCAAAATAAACACAAAACCAATAAACAAAAAGAAAAAAAAATTTAAAATTCAGAGTCACATTTCAATCTCTCATTCTCACTCATCTCTTCAGTCAATTCGTTCTTCTGCTCTATACAGAAATGGCGCAAGTTAGCATTTGCAGAGCTCTGGCTTTCGTTCTCTTCATTGTGGGGCTTCTCTCGGTGACAGCTGTGACGGCACAGGATAGCGAACTGGCGCCGTCGCCGAGCATGGACGCGGGAGCTGCTTTCCCGGTGACTGTTTCCGCTGGCTTTGTTTGCTCTTCATTGATCTTATCCGTCATTGCTCTACTTTTGCAGTAGTAGCTCGGTTTTTGAGAGATTTGAGAGACTCGGATTTATAATTTTTTTTAAATTATATTATTACGGTAATATTTTTTCACAATTATTTTTATTTTTAATTTTATGAGAGTGAGTTTGCTTTCTTTGTGCGATTGAGAATGTAACGGTTATTTTGAATTATTTTTGGGCTAACCTTTGGTTAGGGATGTAATTTTCTATTTCATGATATATAATAAGAGTTGGTTACTATTTATTTACTATCATTATGTGTCTCTCTTTAATCTTCATCGTCATGCTAATTTTTTTTTTTTTATTTACTTCACATTCTTTTGTTTCCCTATTCTGTGTCTAATGGTGGGCTCTTGACTCTCAACTTAGGGTAAAAAGTTCGTGTCTTTTTTTTATGAGTCGGAATAAATTTTTCTTTTTTTTTAATCACAAATATTATATCTCAATTATAAATTACAAATATTTATAATATTATAATTTAAATATCAATTAAAATTGCTAAAACTGATTTGCCCACTGTCAAGATTCGAAGAAGGTTAGGGGTGTACAAGGTTGTATCACTAGAACAAATAATTGGATGTAAATTTTTTTTTCATCTTTTAACGGAGTAAATTTGGTTTTCTTTTTTCACGTTTAAATTTATAGGCCGCACGTCAATTTGACAAATATCACTTTTAATTATGAATATTAATAAATTATTGTAATAAAAAACATCTCCATTTAATAAAAAAAATTTATGACATTGGTATATTTAATACTTTTGGGCATTCTTAAAAAGGAGAAGAAAATTTTTGGGCATTCTAAAAAAATGGAATTGGGCTGGCTTTGCAGGGCCCTCCGATAAAGCATTATGGGCTCAATATTGGGCCTTAAATTGGTCCGATCTAAACCGACCATCGGATCAAACAGGTTCTGCCCGGGTCACGAACAATGCGTAAATATCACAAACCATTTGCCTAAGTTTCATAAACAACTTGAAACTCCAAAAAAAATTCTTTAGACGCTGACACAAAAAAACGAAGTGCAAAAGTTAGGTATAAACAAAACAAAACGAACAAACAGATTCGACGGAGGAGAAGAGAAGAGCGGAACTGAAATGGTGACCCTATAAAAGCAAAGAACAAAACCTTGGCCAATTTTGATTTCGTCATTACTTGTACCTGGCCATTGAAGTATTCGTTTCTTTAGCTTTACATATTCCTAATTCACTTCTTCTCATTACTTGAGTGCCACTTCGTCAAATTATAAATAGTTTTTGCCTTGGCCAATTTTTTTCAAAACCCAAAACCCCATAATATTCCCCAACAATTTTGCAATACCCACTTACAGTTTGGTTTGGTTTGGTTTTTGAGAGAAAACAGAACAAACGCAGTTAAAGAAAATGGATTCTCAGGTTATGATGGCGCTTGGTCTTTCCCTTGTGGGTGGATTGAGTACTTCTATTGGTGAGTTTTTGAAGCTCATTTTACTCCTTTTCTTCTTTAAAATGAATCCGCTTTAATGTTTTAAATTCAATAATTTGTGTTATTTGAAACTTAGAAGCTTTTTGGTTAATGTAATTTTGATTGTTCATTTGGTTATTACTGATGATTATGATATTTGTGCTTCTGGGCATTTGCTACCTTTTCTGCTTAATTTCTTGTATTTGGCTTTTTAACTTCTGGGGTTCTAAAAGCTCATTTAAAATTAAAAATGTCCCATGGTCTGAGATTCTTACTAGTGTGATTCTCTTTGTTGACTATTTGTTATTGATGATTATTATGTTTGTGCTTTTGGGTTTTTGCTGAGCTTGTATTTTATGCTTGGTTTTGTGTATTTTGTTCGCTTGACATAGATGTCAGTGAGAGGGAATATGGTATAAATTATGAAGCTTGAAAAAGCTCTCTTGTGTTGAGTTGAGATAAGGTGATTGCATGCTATTGAAGAATTGTTCTTTCCTTTATATAGCAATCTGAATTTGGCTTTAATTTCTATTGATGATAAAGAGAAGTATGTTATGTCAAATTTGTCTAGGGTCTAATGAGTGTCAAGTTGATAGAAGTAGAATTAAGAAGTATTTATTTTATGAAAATTTAGGGATGGTCCATGGCTAAGCAGATAACCGGAAGTTGGTCATTATGGAATGAATTTATCCTTTTTCTTTTCCCTTTTCCCCTTTTTCCTAATTTTGAAATCACTAGTTTCGGTCTTTCAGGCTTATCTAGCAACATAATCTACTATGAAAACATTATCATGTTCACGCTTGATTCCATATATATATATTTTTTAATGTTAATATTTAATGAGAAAATGATATCAACAACATATTTCATGCATAAACACTTTCATAAATGCTTTCATAAATGCATGCATAGTGTGATCTAAAGGAGTTTTAGTTGATAATCTGGTGCTACACACTTGATGATGTTGTTGCAGGTGCACTTTTTGTAATTCTCAACCAAGCTCCCAATTTGAAGATGCTTGGGCTTATACAGGTGATGTATAATGTTAAACACTCCATTTCTGTAATAGAACGCTGAAGTGCTTTTCATTTAGGGTTGTATAGACCCATTTGTTGAAAGGATACTTTGTTGGGACATGAGATGGAGCTGTTCTTATTTGCACAAACGTGTTCTGAGTTCCTCTCTTCTATCCATTATTTACTTATTATCCCAGTATTCCACTAATTTTAAATTGTCATCCCATATTTAATCCCAAAGAATGCGGGTAGTTGATCAAAGCTTATGCTGCTGTTACTATCTTTCTGTAACATATACTGACCTTTTCTTTTGTTTCTGACTTAAATTCTGGAGAGCTCTCTCTCTCTCTCTCTCTCCCCCTCCCTCCCTCCCCCTTTGGCTTCTTCATATGATATTGCTTATACTCTAGATTGCTTATGTGCAGGGCTTTGCGGCGGGTCTGATGCTGAGCATATCGTTTTTCGATTTGGCTCATAATGCCATAAACTCGATTGGCTTTTTGAAAGGCAACCTTTGGGTCTGATATACTCTCTATATTCATGTTTTTAGTGTTTAACTTTGGTTACACTGGCTTGCTCATGTTGGCTCCGTACTAAATTCTTGCAATGCAGTTTTTCGCTGGTGTTATATTCTTTGGTATTGTGGCCAATTTCATCCCTGAGCCATCACTAGCTCAAGGTTCAGATCCAATAAGTAAAAAGGTTTTGAAGTTTTTATTCTCCTAAAAAATGATTATCTCATTATGTAATTCCATACGCAGATTGTCTTTAGAGCATCTGTATTCTGCTGATATATTTACAGGTATTGACAGTTTTTAACCTTGTGCTTGAGAACAGAGAAATGAGGATGAAGGAGGCAAGGACATTATGAAAAAGCATCGTCGTCAAGTTCTATATAGTGGGGTTATTACCGCCGTAGGTATGACTACATTGTCAATATGGTTGAGTTCTTCGAGTCTGAGATTTTTTATTATTTTAAATGTTGAACATAATCCTTCAAGTAGGTTCAGTTGTGAGTTGTGATTTACTGTACTAGAATGATGTAGCAAATATTGAATTTATGAGCTTCCTATGCAACTTGTTTAATCGATTGCCCGTCCTTCAGCAAAACTTTGTGTAGAAAAACCTTAGCATTATAGCTTAAGAAGGATTGGTTTTTTAATGGCATTTGTTGCTTGGATACTGAGAAAATTGATAGGATATTCTGCAAGGTGGCTATAATTTTATAGATTTGGGAAAGGCCTGAGGATGAATAATAAGGGTGGGCATGTTGAGCTGTAAAAGTGGTCTTTAAGAGTCGCAAAGATGAGGGTAGATTTTAGAGGGCTCTGGGAAAATACAGCAGTGATGAGTGTCAAAGTTGAGGGAGAAAAAGAGAGGGGAAGAAGGTAATTTCTATTTCATACCTGGTGGTTAAAATTTAATTTCAGAATCCTCAAAAGGAGTTGGGTGTAGTGTGAGGGGTGGTTTTTTACTGGTTTTAGTTGGGGCAAGGGTTAAATAATTGAATAAAGAATGGCATATTGGTTGAAGTTTCTATAATGATAATTAAATCCTATTTTCTTGGCCCACTAGAAGATAATTTGAAGGCAATATCTTAACAGCACTTCAATTTTTCTTGGCATAAAAATTTTGCAAAAACTCTTGCAATTAATGGATATGGAAAACATAAATCGAATCTCCACTTTTGGAGCATATTGCTTGGTTTTATGTAAATGGAGTGGCATATTGTTTTAACTGATGAAGGTTTTCTTTATGAGTTGTAGGCATCAGTTTGCACAATTTTCCAGAAGGAATGGCCATATTTCTTGGATCAATGAAGGTACCCCTTACTCTTTATTTTTGCATGGAAGTATCAGATTAAATGGGATACATTTACTATATATTTATATTGATGGACGAACCTGTAGTTTACATTGTGGTGTTTAGAATGACATCAAGTTTGTAATAAATTATGTAGAAACCAAACAAAAAATTTCATTTTTAATGGATGATTAGCTTTAGCATAGGTCAACATTGAGTAATGATCTTTAGTTTGTTTAGTGCCGTTATATTATGCTATGAAAATTACAACATCTAAGAGAAGCTGTATGCCTTTATCTTGTTATTGCACTTGACATCAAGAACCAGGTAATTATGCAAAATGCCACTCCTGTAACTATTTGTTTAGGGTTCATTTGGCATAGAGGGGTTGTGACTTTGAATCCTCAGCTGCTGTGGAGTGGAAGTAGTGTTTACCAAATACATTAGCCGTTGTGCTTCCAAAGTTAAATAGAAGCACCTCTATACCAAACAGACCCCTGGTGACTTATGAGGCGTCATTTGGCATAACAAGACAGGATTAAATAAGCCGTTATATTATGCTATGAAAATTACAACATCTAAGAGAAGCTGTATGCCTTTATCTTGTTATTGCACTTGACATCAAGAACCAGGTACTTATGTAAAATGCCACTCCTGTAACTATTTGTTTAGGGTTCATTTGGCATAGAGGGGTTGTGACTTTGAATCCTCAGCTGCTGTGGAGTGGAAGTAGTGTTTACCAAATACATTAGCCGTTGTGCTTCCAAAGTTAAATAGAAGCACCTCTATACCAAACAGACCCCTGGTGACTTATGAGGCGTCATTTGGCATAACAAGACAGGATTAAATAAGCTCATGTTTCTGCATAGGTCAACGCTGTTGGGACTTTGTTTAACTGATTTTTTGTATTTTTGGTGGTGAGCCTCTTGTCTGTATTATCTTGAATCACTGTATCTTCTTTGCCAAACATGGCCGAGTTTTTTGTGGTTGGTTTGTAACTTCCAAGTTAATTAATGCTTTGTTCTTGAGGTACAACCATTTGGGTAATATGTTGGTTTAGATACTGTTAATTGTTTTTAATTGAGATTTGGGTGATATGCTGGTTTCCAAATGAGTTTGATGTGATTGAATGCTGATATTTCTGACTTTATATGCAAGTTAAGCTATTAATATGGTCTTGGAACTTATGGAGTTGATGCCATATGGTTTCAACTGATCGAAGTTTCTAAATTGATATTCCATTAATTATACAGTATTGGTAATGTGGTATCACTAGTGTGTAATTGTTTTTCACTTCATGCTTCTCATGTAGGGCCTTCGTGTTGGTCTCAATTTGGCCCTTGCTATTGCTTTGCACAACATCCCTGAGGTATTTATTCTGTGATCTTGCAAAACAACTATTTTTTTATAGGTGCTAAATAATGTTATTTGTTTTTTCATTCATTGGTTTGCAAAATGTGCCAGAGATATATCTCAGGTCACGTTATGCAACTATGTTACTTTCTATTGCAACTATATTTGCTCATTATTCTCTTGGTGGAAACATTAATGCCTTGATTATAAGAGTCTGGCCAAATCTATAAATATTGTTATTTGACAAATATTAAAAATGCATTCGAAAAGGAAAATTTGTTTAATAACCATGCTGCAAACAATATTTTGTAATTCCCACCGCAGTAAGGTAGGGTTATTACAAATATGCCATGAGTGAAATGAGCCTGAATCATTTTTGTAGAGTTAGTAGCGGGACTGAACAAGAATGTGTAACACTGCTAAATATGATTCTTCTTAGCGTTGACTTGTGCTTTTCAGGAACATATAGTATTTAGGGAGGGGACTTAGATGACAAGTACTTTACGAGGTACTGCCTAGTGCCCAAACTGGTTAGAGAGTTGTTGAATAAGTAAATCGCTAGACTCAAAATGGAATCTATACCAAACATATAAGCAAACCTCCTGGCTGTCTCTGCATCCCTACCTCCTTTATCACTGAGTGGTCATTTAGGGTTACCTTAATACTTTACAAGGTACCAACGTTAAAGTTATCTTAAAGATTAAGTGACCTTTAATTAGGGTCATACTTTAGTGCCATCAATGGGATTACCATTATTAAAAATGCGTTCGAAAAGGAGAATTTGTTTAATAACCAAAGTGACCTTTAATTAGGGTCATACTTTAGTGCCATCAATGGGATTACAATTATTAAAAATGCGTTCGAAAAGGAGAATTTGTTTAATAACCAGGCTGCAAACAATATTTCGTAATTCCCACTGCAGCAAGGTAGGGTTATTACAAATAAGCCATGAGTGAAATGAGCCTGAATCATTTTTGTAGAGTTAGTAGCGGGACTGAACAAGAATGTATAACACTGCTAAATATGATTCTTCTTAGCGTTGACATGTGCTTTTCAGGAACATAGAGTATTTAGGGAGGGTACTTAGATGACAAGTACTTACTAGGTACTGACGTTAAAGTTATCTTAAAGATTAAGTGACCTTTAATTAGGATCCATCAAGCTTAATTAACCTGTGTACTGAGAAGGTTGCCGAAAGTAGGTTTACCTTTTGGGAAGTATTTTAGGTTATAAGAAATCTGCAACAAATTGTGATGTAGTATTATATGCCAACTGATTAAAACATTTTTACACATTCAAGTTGCTATTGAGACCCTGAATTAAATGAGATCTCCAAAAGTCTGGAAGTTGGCTTCAGGCCATTAAATGTGTGTTCTGTTATATAATATGGCATTAAACTTGTCTGATCATAAATTTTTTTTTTTGTTGGTCTGATTTCTTAGTCCAATGCTTCTCCATACTATGGCAGACTAAATTCCCAGATTCTCTTATGTAGTTGGTATGTGAAATAGAGGTTTCCATGAAAGTATCATGATATTGAATGAGAGTATATTTTCAAAAGTTCTTGACAAAGTTTCGTCAGATGGCTAGTCAAAACAAATTAACGCCAGATTACTAATCAATATTTAGTTTCTTAGTCAGCATTGCAATTCTTTCCCTATCTGAAAATTAAATTAATCGTAATTTCATATGTTGCACAAATTATTCAATACGGTGACTGAGCTTTGTGAAAAATAAAAAATTATGAGATTGCTTTAAAGGTCATACTTAGATTTGTGATTGCTTATTAATTACTCTGCATGCAATATATGTTTTAACAAGTAAGAAATACAATCTATCTTTTGATGTTTACAAGAAATTAAGTGATAAGACATTTCATTTTTATGTTGGGACTTATCAATTGTTCCTTATACAGGGTGTTGCCGTTGCTCTTCCTGTTTATTTTGCAACACAGAGGTGAGAATCCCTGAGGCACTATATGGCACTACATTTTCGAAATATTTAGTTGTTGCAAGAAAAAGAAAATGATGTGAGAAAGAATTAGTTCTATCCAACTTAGTAAGAACTTGTTCTGGGCCCAAGCTGTATAGTATTGCTTGTTCTGAAATAATCAGAAAGCACACTTAGGATGTTAACCTGGGCAAAACAAATTGCTTTGCGGTTTTCTGTAGGGGTGTATGTGCACACCCGAATTACTGCCTAAATTTAATTTGGTCAGTTTGTATGAGGCTATTTGAGAAAATTGAATTTGTTTGTAACTGATTAATTTATTTAAATGTCTCAGCAAGTGGCAGGCATTCAAATTGGCAACACTTTCTGGTTTTGCAGAGCCACTCGGGGTTGTAATTGTAGGTATGTTAAGTTCTTATCTACTCTTTTCTTGATAGAATACATAGCTAAGCAGGTTGGAATGAACAAATGATCAGGGATAAAAATTTTAGCACTCACAAGGACAGAAACTTTTAGCTTTGACTACCTATATAATAATTGCCTTTTTTTCTTATATGTCAGCCTACCTATTTCCAAGAAGTTTAAGTCCTGAAATACTCGAAGGTTTGCTGGGATCAGGTTTGCTTTTCTAACGATTTTGTGACATCTCTGGTGAATAGATATGTTGTTGCATTATGACATCTTTCCCTGCTACTCAATCTTATGTTTGCAGTTGGGGGAGTGATGGCTTTCCTAACCTTGCATGAAATGCTGCCATTGGCCTTTGATTATGCGGGCCAGAAACAAGCTGCGAAAGCCGTGTTCTTTGGGATGGCTTTCATGTCTGCAAGGTAATTAAATATATAGACTCTGAAACACTTTTGGCGTTACATCCAAAGCTTCTTTGTTCATTCCTTTTCTATTAATATATTGATGCATAGGATTACATTATCCTGCAGTTGCGTGTCTACATTGAAATGATTTTCTTAAAGAGTGATCTCTGTTTTTGCAGCTTATATTTTCTTGAGATCAGCTTACCTGCAGAGATGAGCTTGTAGCTGCTAGATATCATGACGTTTGTACATCACCGATCCACGATGATGGGTTCTATCACAACGTTCCTGCCTTTCTACTGGCATTGGGCTGCTGTATCAATGACCCGACTTTATTAGAATCATCAACTGATCTTTGGCCAACAGGCCGATGTATAGCATCTTTGAAAAATAGCAGATCATATGCATCATACTCAAAATTGTAATCTAAATGGAAAATGTAATTTACAAGAAAAAGACCCTGAGGTTGTGTGCGTATTTCAGTACCGTTTACGGATCATTCTTTACTATGCTTATTTGAACTTTTACGGATCATTTCCATTGAATTTCTTGCCTTTGATATTTCAGTACCGTTTCAGAAATGATGGCAATGACACATTATGTGAAGCTGAAGTGTAACTTGTGTAGGATGGGACCATGATGTTGGCAAGCAGTTTATTTTGTGTGCATTCATAATTCTAATGTACATATTGTGCATATTCCTTGGTATTTTTTGGCATTTTCCAACAATCTTCTCTTTAACTTCACACGTAACATTTAATGATGTTCCAATACAAAAAAGACACTAGAAAAGGTCGAGGAATGTGAAATAAAATAATTATATTAGAAGAAAGAAAGTAAGAGAAAAGGAAAATGACATTTTTAACTTTAGACTTTTTAAGTTTTGAAACCCACTTGATATTTGAATTCAATTAGAAGGTTTGGTTGTTTATTTAAATATGAACTAGTTGATTTAATGATATAGAGTGATTTAAGTGATAAAATGTTGTGGAGGTACAATTTTGGCTTAAAAGGCTCAAAGAGCACAATATTGTGCATATTTCTTTATATTTTTTGGCATTTTTTTACTACATTCTCAATAACTTCACATATAATGTCTGATGATGTTCCAATACAAGAAGATAATAGAAAGGTTGAGGAATGTGAAACAAAATAATCATATCAAAAGAAAAGAAAGTAAGAGAAATGAGAAATGATATTTTTGACTTTAGACTTTCCAAGTTTTGAGACACACTTGATATTTGAATTCAATTAGAAGGTTCGATTATTCATTAAAATATGAACTAGTTAATTTAGTGATATAGAGTGAATTAAGTGATAAAATGTTGTGGGGGTACGATTTTGGCTTAAAAGGCTCAAAGAGTATAATATTGTGCATATTCCTTAGTATTTTTTTGGTATTTTCCTACTATCTTCTCAGTAACTTCACACATAATGTCTAATGATGTTCCAATTTAAGAAGACACTAGAAAGATTGAGGAATATGAAACAAAAGAATCATATCAAAAGAAAAGAAAGTAAGAGAAATAAAAAATTACATTTTTGACCTTAATACTTTCCAACTTTTGAGATTCACTTGATATTTGAATTCAATTAGAAGGTTCGGTTGTTTATTCAAAGTTGAACTAGTTGATTTAGTAATATAGAGTGAATTAAATGATAAAATATTGTGAGAGTACGATTTCAGCTTAAAAGGCTAAAGAGCACAATTTTGTGCATATTCCTTGATATTTTTTGTCATTTTTCTACTACCTTCTCAATAACTTCACATATAATATTTGATGATGTCCAATACAAAAAAAGACACTTGAGAAATGCAAAACATATATCCTCCTCCTAACCATGACGTACTCAATGGCCTAAGCCCAAGTGAAAACATATATCCTCCTCCTCCTCCTAACAAAGATTTAAAGAAATTCTATTTCAAGCCTAACCATGGCGTACCCATTTGCTCAAACCCAAGTGAAAAATATATTTCCTCCACTCAACAAAGACTTGAATTTTTTTTTTCTATTTTGGAGCCTAATTATGAGGTACTCACTGGCCCAAGCTCAAATGGAAATATATCTCCTCCTCCATGTAAAAGCTTGAGGAAATTCTATTGAGCCTAATCATGATGTACCCATTGACCCAAGCCCAAATAAAAACATCTCTTCCTCCCAACAAAAGCTTTAAGAAACTTATTTTTAGCCTAACCATGAGGTACCCTCAGGCCCAAATCGAGAGAGACACGTAGCTCCTCCTCCTCCGAGAGAAGAGAAGGTTTGACGAAACTCTCTTTGGGACTTAATCATCATGACGTACCCTCTGATATGAGTTCAAGTGGAAACATCTTTCTGCCTCCAAAGAAAAGCCTCTATATTTTTTCTTTGGAAAATGTCAAGCAGTATATGGAGTACCCAATGATCCAAATCCAACAACAACATTTTGCTCTTTCTATAATGATTCAATTGTACCCAAGTGATGGTTACATTATTTCAATTTAAAAGAAAAATAATATAAGAAATAAATATATGTTTTTTTTTATTTTATATATATCAGTATAACTCCATGATTATCAGTCACTTCCACATGAACCAAGAAAAGTTTTAAGCCACAAACCCTTGTTTAATCGGATTTAAAATTTTAAAGCATGTCATTAGAATCAACGAAGATGATGATGAAGAATTGTTGTGACAGTTCACTGCAAAAAGGAAAACAAGAAAAGAATCGCATAATTATTGCATTCGTTACTTCTATATTTTTTTTACCTGTCATCCTGTAGAATCTTTTACGTACAAAGAAACACCAATAACTATCAAAGACCGCACAAGACTTTACCTCCCTATAAAGTGGACCACCAGAGTGATAAAAGACAGAAAGAAAGAAAGAAAAAGGATGAAATGGAAAACATGACACAATGTGGAGCCCCCCTCTCAGCTCTTGGGGGTGGGGGTGGTGGGGGTGTCTTCTTGCCCTTCTGAAGTAACCCAACAGTACATACTCTGAGTGACTTGTGATTTGAAATGACATTTCAATATGGCTCCTTTCACCCTTTTGACTCTTTCACTTTCTCTCAGTTAAAGCTGCCACCAAGATCCAATTCCTTTCCCAAACTTCATAGAGGAGTAACATTTTCCTACAAGTAAAATTAAGTGCCATCTAGAGTAGCTAATCATTTGATGATTTGAATTATTTATAATTGTAAAAAACATTGTATATGTTCTGTCCATCAGTTGATAATCACTTGCTAGCTACCACACACACCAAATGGGACAATAATGGCATTAAATGCAACACAACACACATACACAAAGTAGGCACAAGCAGAAGTATCAATTTACAGGTTGGTGAAAAGCCTCATCTCTATCTTATCAAACTGAAAATGCCCTCCTTATCTCACAACATATACTTATTCTCTTTATCTATCCATCCAGCCTCCAGGGGGATCCTAGCTACTAATGCTATAAAATCCCACTAGTTGTCCATTTGTTAACTGGTATATTGCCTTGCAAAAAGGTGTTTAGTTGTTCAAGGCAAGAAATTGACAACACCCCCACATGGATATAATTGATGGCCCTGCATTAATAAAAACATATCCTCTAATTCAAAACTAGAGCTGCCCCCTCTCCCCTCTTCTATTTCGTTAGAAGAAGGTTGCATTCCTACTAACCACCTACAACAATATTTACAGAATTAAGTTATAAAACATGGATGATAATTTGCTTTTCTCTTTGATGATAAATTTTCACGCTACTAGAAATTTTATAAGAAGATATGTTAAGAGATTGTAATGAGCCTTCTTATCTCTTAATATGTTATTTAATTCATTTATCTTTGAAAATACATCTCAAAAAGATGATTTTTTTTTTTGAATGAGCTATGACTTGATAACTATAAACTTAACTTTTCTACAAATTTTTTCCTTTTTCATATCTTTTTCAGCTAAATTGTTTTGATATTTTTTAAGCAATATATTCACGCGCATGCAGGCTCATGTGTGTGTGAGAGAGAGAGAGAGAGATTTAATGAACATAAAATTACAAGTTATATTGATTGTAACGTTGATCTATCAGAAGTCTGCAAAACTAAACAAAATCTAACGTACGAAAGAAAGACAAGAACATGGCTCTCAAAATATTTCTTATATATGCTTAATATTTCTTGGAGCCATTAAAGAGTGAAAGGAAGTGTCAGCAGAAATGAGAGATTGCTATTAGAGTCTGAAGATTCCATTTAATCTATGTCACGAGAGGATTCATTGTTATCTTGCTCAATTTCAGAGGCGAGTTCGTCTTCTTCAAAAGAATCAATGCCACAAGATGCATGACCATTCCCAAATGCCTTGATATGATCTTTGAGAGACCTTTTGTGCTTGAAATCAGATCCACAAGTGCAATACCAAAGCTTCCCACAATTCTTCTCATGGGTTCTCCAGTCACCTCTCACAGCGAAGGCCTTGCCACATTTTCTGCACATAAAAGGCTTGATTCCATGCTTTCTCTTGTAATGTGTTTGGAGGGTTCTAAAGTCTTTGAGAGGTTTTGACCTTGGATGATCAATGTTGTTTCTGCAACCTGGGGCACAGCAATAACAAGGGAGCCTAAGCATGGCTGTTGGTTGTGTTCCTCTTAGAGACTCTGGCCCTTTTCTATATTGAGATCCATGGCCCCACATATGCATCTACATATAAATATATAAAGGTAAATTTAAGCAATGCCCATTAAAAGGGGAAAAAGCAAAGATGAAACTAAATGAGCAAAAGGAAAAGTTAGAAAATATTAAGGATATATAACACATTAATGCACAGACATGAATTTTAGGTAACCTTCAAATATTAAAGAAGAAAAAGGAGACAAATGCATCCATTGAATTAACTTAGTAGGAATTATATGCTATGTTTATCTAAAGAAAAAAATTTATTTCATGAATTTTTTGAACGGTCAAGGATTAAGAATTTCTGTAAAGGGAGAAACAGCATCTATGATTTAGAAGTTAAGTGTTTTGTGCATGTATATTGCATGAAACCCCGAGACTTCTAATTAATTTCCTTCATTATTATCATTATTTGACTTTTTTGTTAATATTTCCCTTATCAATAATCAATTTACAATTAGAAGAGAAAGAAACATGCAAAAGGCTCGACACGTCTTTGCTATTTAATTTGCATGGATTTTCTCTGCATATGAATAAAAGAGAAACAGACGTATGCTGCTTGATTTCACAAGGAAAGTTTTCCAAAAAACTTGTTTGCATCTATAGAACAAAGATCTATTAAGAATTTTTCAGCGATGGAAACAAATTGAAATGCAGTTAGTTCTCTCATATGAGATGGTTTTATTTCGCGTTGAGAAAATTTTGTTCTAGGGCTTTGATGATGAAGATGGATCATCTGAGCCATGAAAGAACTGGGATACTTTCAGTTTTCACGCCTCTCAATACAACACAAACTTCAAGGTAATACAAAAACATATTGCCTGTCTAGTTCAATCACATAAAGAGAGGTACTGATCTTATTCTCAGTTTGGACCTGGTGAAGATTTATTTTTATTTTTCAAATCCCAAGACCCCAAATCAAGCAAAAGAAAAAGGTGCTGCGACATTTGAATACATATGAAATTGCTTGAGAGGATGAAACATTTATATGTTAAAGTACTGTGTAAAAAAAAGGGAAAGAAACGAATTTAAAGTCCAATAAAGAAAAAGAGGAAACCCCTAAGGACCCATTTGCTGCTCTCCCTTCTAATCAGTCCAGCTTTTAAAAAAAAAGTGAAAGTTTGAAATCAACCTAGAAAAGAAGTGTAAAAATAAAGGACTTGTAAGAATGGGATTTCACTTTTTTTCTGCAAAATTAAAGGAAGAAAAAAAAATTAAAACAGAAAGCGATAGATGGGAAGGGGGAAAGGGAAAGGGAAGCTTTTGAGATCAAGGGTTCAAATTTACCTGCATGTTGTTGTATCTGTTGAAGGTCTTGAAGCAAAGAGGACATGAAAATTGTGTAGGACCAATCAGTATTTGAGCTGGAGTTGGGATCCAATATTGGCCCTTGTTGAGTCTGGTTGTTGAAAGGCCAGAATTAGCAATAGCGACTTCTTCTTCTTCTTTATCCGATGAGATCTCTGTAGAGGAGAGCCCTGAGATCATCAAATCAGCAGAGCTGGGATTGGGGAGCCCTAAATGAAGAGCTACTGTTACGGTTTGATGATCATCATCAGCAGAAACAGAAAGCAAGCTTTCTTCTGTGTCCTTGTTTTTAATATCCACTTCCATGGCACTGCATGATGAGGAATATTCAGCTTGTTCTTCATGCCTTGCTGGGCTCAAACTGAGGAGGGGAAGAGCTTCTCTGAGAGGAGGAGATGGGGGTGATGATAAAGATTGATAGTGAGTAAAAGAGCTGCTGCTAATGTTGTTGTTGATATCATTTGATGAGTAGATGTTGTAGCCATAAGATGTACAATAATGATAAGCTGGATTAGAAGAAGATGATGATGATGAAGAGGAAGAGAAATGTTGAAGAGAGGAAAAGTTTAACCATCCATTGAAGTAATTGGAGAAGGGATCAGCCATGATTGAAGGATGGAGCAGAAGAGAAAGTTTGGGTAGATGGGTAGGTTATAATAGAGACAGAGAGAGAGTAAAACAAAAATAAAGGTGCCCAAAAAGTTTGTATGAAGGAGAGTACTGAGCAAAATCATCAAATTAAAAGAAGTGTAAGAGTAAATGGATTAAAGGAGAAAAATGAAATAAGATCAGGGGGTTGATAAAGTAAAAAAACCCCTAGCGAGTAAAAAGGAAGAGACAAGATATCACTTATGAGGTGTGACTAAACAACAGAGAATGCTAAAGGAAAGAAAGTGGAAGAGAAGAGGAAGAAGGATAATCTTATTGGTACTTGAAAGAACAAGTTACTTATGGAATAATGTGTGTGAAAAAGACTGATATACACAAATAATATCAATATATTTTTTAACAAGAAATTGTACATATGTTTACCCTACAAAACAAAGAAGGAAAATATAGGGCCTAGGACAAAGTCAGTAATTAGGGTTAGAGATTTGTCTGCTTCAATCCCCATATTTCTTCTTCACAGCGAGAGAGAGAGAAAGAGAATGTAAGTTTTTGTACAAGTACAAGACTCCAAGGGGGATATATACATGGACAAGAGCAAGAGTTCAAAGGGTATTGGTGTTAAGTTTTTTTCTTTTCATTGGGGAACAAACAGTTTCATTCAAACCCAGCAGTTGCTTTGGTGGGGGCGCCCTGGTCGGCTTTGGCTCAGTGCCCAGCTGAGACTATGTTCCAACCAAATCCATTGTTTAGTCTCTTGTATATACATGACATGAAACACCACCACCTCTCTCTCTCTCTCTCTTTTGTTTTGCTTTGCTCACCGTTTCCCATCTGCTGTGCCTCACACGGCTTCCATTCTTTACCCCTTCTCTGCAAATTTTGTAACAATATGTTAATATATGTATAGAGAACGAGAGAGAGAGCTCACAAATTTGTAAAATTTGCATGGAAATTGGGAAGCAAATGAGTGAATGTTTAAAATCTTATGCTCCAATATTGTGAATCCAATGAGGTTGTAAAATTGACCCTGAATTTTAATGTAGTTAACAGTTTGACCTAAAATGATATGAATTATATTTTATAAACAAGTCTTTATACAATTTTTTTTTTCTCATTCAGATTTATCAAAATTGTTATATCATTATCACATAACCTGTATTAGTTATATATCCTCATTAATTTTTTTGATTTCTTCTTTTTTTTAATTCATTAATACATTCGTGCCATATAAGTTTGTAAATTATATAAAATTTTTGTATATCTAATATTATTCAAACATTTATATGTAAGTTTAACATTAATGTTGCTCTTAGGTGTAGCTAGAGTGGTCGTCTTTAAAAAAAAATTAACGTTAACATTCATAATTTTAATAATTAATCACTTTATCTTTACATGAAAAAAAAAGGAATAGGATTAGTTGATGACTTGATGATTGCCTTTTAGTTTTTAATGGGTCATTTGACTAACAAATTTTTTTTTGGGGGTAAATTTCTAGGATTAGAGAGATCTCACAAATCATAAAGATACAAATTATTACATTTGTGTGATGTGGGTCAAAAGATTGAAAAAGAAAGAACATTATTCCACACATTCTCTTTTGTAACTATTTACAATTTACATAGAGTGTCTTCTCTTTTTCAAACTTAAGAGTTTTGGCCAATATACGTGAATAAATATGACAGTCACCAAAACAAAACTTGAAAAACTCTTATACAGAATTCAAAAACTTCAAGAATAAAGTCAAAATCGAAAACTTCAAAAATTTAATTAAAAAAAGTTGAAAATGCTTCTTAAGAAATCTTAACTCATCAAAACTTGAAACTTTTAAATACTGAGATACATGTTTCTGAAACCACTTACGTTCATGGCCACATAACCACATCATTTTCTTTCTTTTGGCACACCTAGATCTTTCTTAGTAGTAATTATAATGGAGAGAGAGAGAGAGAGAGAGAGATAGACATATAAACACACACACACTCATTGCATGTGTACAAATCGAAATTAAATTGAAATGGGTCCTGCCAATATTGATAGAGAAAGAAGGGGCATGAGATTATGACATTTATAATTTGGGCTACGAGTACTAATTTCAGGAGGAGGATTGCACACTCTTTTAATGAAATATCTATCTATCTATCTATATATATATATATATATATAATGGCGACCAAAAGAACAACGGTACCATAAAATTAGGCTTTTACTCAGCTTTATAAAGTTGATCAACTACAAAGTGTAGGAACATTCAATGAAACCCTTCTATGGCGAATGGGTTCTGCAAAGTACTGAGCAAAGGCCAAAAGGGACCGAGCCAACCGGAAAATTTGAATTTTTTTTTTCTTTTGAGATACATGAATGATATTATAATATTGATATTATATCAGACTATAATATTGATATTATAATTAAATTATATAATTAATTTTTTTTTAAAAAATACGTATATCTTTAAAAAAAATCCTACTTAAATTGCACTATTAAAATTATTAATTTTGAGCACATCTTACCCAAATTAGAACTACTGATATTATAATTAAATTATATAATTAAGACTTTTTTTTAGTGAGATGTATATCTTTAAAGCACACCCTACTCAAACTATGCTATCAGAATTATCGAGAACAATATGTTTAGTTTTGAGTACATCTCACTTAGTCTTTTTTAAGGCACACTCAACCCGAATTACGCTACTTAAATAATTTGGAGCAATGAGTATAATTTTAAGTACTTCTCACTTAGACTGGAATGTATAAATGAATAACTTTTTAGTGACATGTACTTCTCACTTGAGCACATCCCACCCAAATTAGAACTACTGATATTATAATCAGATTATACAATTAAGACTTTCTTTTAGTAAGATGTATATCTTTAAAGCACACCCTACCCAAACTATGCTACCAAAATTATCGGGAACAATATGTTTAGTTTTGAGTACATCTCACTTAGTTTTTTTAAGGCACATTCCACCCGAATTACGCTACTTAAATAATTTGGAGCAATGCGTATAATTTTGAGTACTTCTCCCTTAGACTAGAATGCATAAATCAATAATTTTAACATCTGCCAGAATTTGAACCCTTGAGCTTAATCAGGGTGCACAAGGCTTGCTATTGGAGTAAACATACAAGTGAAAAAAATTTGATTTGTTGGTGGGGTTAAATTATATTATAACAGGAAAAAAAAATTGCAAAACTAAAAATAATAATAAATGATATATAAAGCATAAAAAGCAATTAATTCTCTTGAAGTAATTTATATTTGAAAGGGTTTACAATAATTTTCTTAATATTAATGGTATTAAATATAAGTATTTCTCTATGCAAATAACTAACAAAACTATTTTGTTTCGACAATAGATTTTCTCTCTTTTTTCGAAAATTTTAACAATAGATTTTTCTACCAAATAAGAAAAAAGAAAAAAGAAAAGGATTGTAATAATTGGTAGAATCAACTTCATCATCACAGATGAAAGTAACTAAACTAATTGATTGCTTTTTTTTTTTTAATGAAATGACAAAGTGCACTTGTTTTTCATTTAGGTGGTGAGTCTTCGACTCTCCCTTAGTTTATTGGCGTAAATTCCTTTTCATTGTAGAAGTGGGAGTATCTCTTTTTATAAGAGTAAATACATGAAAAGGGTTATAAATGAGCTATCTAGATGAATGTAATATTAATTATAAGAAATAAGAACAAGAGTTCCTATTGTGAAATGAAAGGATGTAAACCCTTCATCTTTTTTTAGATAAAAAGAAATGAAGTCAACTTAACAAGACTTACGTTATTATTCCGAAGCACTTTAGGAACTTAAGTGTCAAGTACCTCCAAAACCTAAGACATGATTCGTTAGACCCCTGAACCCTTATTCCAAATCACTGGGGCCTTGCCCTCCCAAATTCCAACTTAACAGAAGCCAGGATGGCCCTAAGACTATTACTATAGAAAATAATTCAAGTGGCATTAACATTACATGGAATTCATGAAAACATTTCAAATATATATATGTATATACATAATATTTTTTAATATTAGATATATTAAAAGTGATATATTTTATTTGTTAAAATTATTTTATATAAAATATATAATATTAAATTCTTAAAATGATGAATTTTTATGCATAGTATTTAGCACCTTAAGATCACTTAAATGCTTTATAAAAAATTTCGTACATAATTAACTAAGAATATAAATGATCACACATAATAAAGATAAAAAAACAATCACCACAAGACACAAGATATAAGAGATTCAACGACAAATGCCTATGTCCAGGTAAATCAAAGATTCAACTTCTTTTATCAACAGTTCATAAAAACTCCCAGTCCACAAAAAAAATTTTAGATCACTTAAATTTTCCAAATTACATAGATTACTCAGATCTGACAATAAGAGATTAATCAAGGAATATAAAGAATTGTTAGAGCCCTCTCTCAATGGATCTATCATCACTCTCTCACACACTTAGCACTCAAGTGATCCTATAATAACACTCTCTCGTGCACTCAGCACTGTAGTGCCTGTTGAGATTTGTACTCACGTGTCATCCCATTATTGTATGAATATTTTATTTTATAATATTTATATAGTACATTATTTGTTAAATCACTAATTACTATTATTAAATGATTTAATGCTTGTGACACTACAGACATTATATGATCTGAAGGAGTTCAGATTTGGTTTAAAAAATTTTAGATCAATGCCAAGAGTTAGCATCACTAAAAGCTGTAAATGCTAAAGAGTTAGCATGTTATATTGATCAGTGAAGTCTAAGAGTTAGAATCTTATCTGTGACGGTATAAAGACCCAAGAATACATTAGTAATAACATAGTTACAAGAGTTGCAATAAGTGTTAAGAAATGTTATTATGTAAGTCTATTATCAAATTATACGGTCCTGGTCTTAATTCACCGATGCAAGTCTGACGGTGGAATTCTTTTACATAGATCGGTGTATACTATACCTAAATAATCTAGATGGTTGTTCTTAACTGACTATGGGCTTATTGAAAGTTCGTATAGCATACAGGTGTTCAATGAAGACTGAATACTGAACAGACTCAACGAGGACCGCAATAGACATCTTATGAAGCTGTTAATGGAAGGTTCTTTCAAGTGGAGTAGTATACGTGGTCCTTTGATTTGAGTACCATGATGGACTTGTAAGTGATCCATCATACTTTGGTTCCACGTATGTCACAGACCTTTCATGGTGTGACTGCTGGGTGTCGCTAGGTATAGTCCGATGCTTATAAAATCTGGTGTGTACAGATATGAAATCCGTCAGCTCACATGGATGAGTTATATATCCAAATGTTCAGAGACAACATCTTAGAAAGTCTTATGTCCATAAGCAACAAATATAGGAAAAGAGTAACTATAGGGTTAAACAATATTGCAAAAGTGTTAGAATATATTGTTTATTAAGATATGTATCTGGAGATAAGTTCACAAATGAGCACATAGAAATTTGACGGTAGTGATCTATATCCCTACTCTTTCAAGATATGATTGGCGAAAGGATTATATATATGCGCTATGACCTCAACTTGTATGGTCTACTGCACTGATTTGTAATATCCATCACGTGTGTGTGGGGCATCGATCTTGGACTCATAGAATAATTCTGTTTGACAAATTAGGAGTGGACCTAGAGAGTCTCGCAATATGAAGTGTACTCGTTGTGCACTGGGGCAGCGTATCGGATTGAATAGTTTGACCCTAAAAATTCTAGCAAATCGGACATTTACTTCGGTTTCCCTTCGATCGTGTATGTGTCAAAATTTAAGAGTTAAGTACATCAATTAGTTAACAATTAGTTGTTGACCAATGAGATGTTGACACATGACACATGTGGGCCAATTATTGTTTGATTTAAAAATTATCAAAATGACCTTATTTGTTGGATAAATAATATCATTATTTTATTTATTAAAATATTTATTGAATAAAATAATAATAACAATATCATATATTATTATTTAAATTGAAATCAAACAATTAATTTTTTTATTTAAATTAACATGTATTTCTACAATAATTTAATAATTTAATATGATTAAATCATTTGTTTAATATTAATTAAATGATATGATAAGTATAAATGAGTGACATTTATTAATGGTAGACCTTAGGATGTTTCTTAATAATGAGAAAATATTTTTTCATTTGGTTTAGATTAAGGTCAAGTTCATTCAAATGATTTCTATTTTATTTTATTTTTATTTGGTTTATTGTAAATAATAATAAACAAAACACTAATGACAAACATTGACCTAGATAATGGATGCCATTAGGTGAGAAAATAAAAAAAATAATAAACAAATGAAAGAACAATATATTGCTCAATTAATTAAGTGAAAAATTAGGTCAAGGGATTAGTGAGAATAGTAGAGAGAATTTTGAAAGGCTAAGTGTTAGAAAATCTCTCAAGTGTTGAGATCTTAAACACCTCTTCTATTTTTAGTCACTTATACTACAAGGTAGAAATAAGGATTCAAGAGTTGAATATTTTTTTTTTCTAGAAAAGCTACTATTCTAACTTCCCCAAGCCCACCGTGTTAAGGAACTAGAATTGTAAACGGGTTGCTTCAAGGCGGGTACTCCGATTCGACAATATACCAAAGGCTTGACAATGTATTATTTCTCAATCTTGAAGTATTTTATATTTATAAGATAACATGTAAAGTTTATTTGTATTTATGATTATAAAATTTGTTGCTCATCCGCTGCGTATATATGTATGTATATATATATATATGTATGTATATATGTATGTATGTATGTGATACATATACTCTATTTGAATGATAGATACAAACCCACATGTATGCACTCTAGTTTTAAAATCACTCATAGTGCCTACCTAACTCTCTATTATCTCTTATTTTTACTTCTTTAATGCTTGATTATCCTAATGGTTTATATAAACTTTAAAAAATTCATAAAAACCCTATTTTTAGTTGGAATAAAAATTACGCATTGTAAGATTCCAAAACTTGACTTTGGGTTTAATTCGAGAAATCCCCTGGAAGGGTTACAAGAGTTATCATCATTCTCATCATTATTAACTCTTAACCCTAATCTAAACTCTTTTAGACCAGATCTAAACTCTTCAAGATCATATAATGTCTGAAATGTTACAAGTGTTTTACCATATTTGTTTAGTATTAACAATTTTATTCAAAATATTTATTTATCAATATTAAACAATTAATATTCATACAATATTGAAATGACATGTCAACATCAACTCCAAAAAATATCTCACTTACTCTAGTACCATTCGTACTGGTATCTCATATCAATACACTCCACGTGTTTCTCAAACACGCTAGAAGTTAAGATCTGAGTGGATTTGCTACGTTATCCATGGAATGTATCCTATATACTATTACATATTTAATAGCCAAGAACTTTCTAATTATGTGGTATTCAGAGTCCACATGATCAAAATTCTGGTGTGTTTTATGGCTTATTAACTTGAATACTTAGTTTGTTATTGCTACATTATAGTGGGATATGATCCACTGAGCTTGAAACTATTCTAAGCAATACAACTAGCTTGAATATCCATTGAGCTTCCTTTCCTAGCTTCTTAAGCCGCAACATATTCTACCTCCAAGGCAAAATTAACTGTAGATTTCTAAATTTTACATTTGTAACTAGCTCATATACCAATGAAAAGAAACACATAACTATATGTAAACTTCTTATCATCCAAATTAGACAAAAATTTTGAATATATGTGTCTCTTCACATGTAAAAAACTTTCTCCATAATTGAGAAACATATCCTCTGTACCTTTTAGATATTTCAGATATGTTACATAGCTATTTTATAGTTATGACCTTGGTCAGACCAATACCAGCTCGTAAATCTTACAACCATCTAAATTCAGGTCTGGTACATAACATGATGTACATCAAGCAACCTTTTAACTAATACATATAATATGTTAGACACTCAAACCCATTCATCTTCTTCCCGATGACACTTCTTCTTAAAAAAAATGAATGTCACGTCTAAAAAGTACATTAACTGTATTACAATAAAATAAGTTGTACCTTTCAAGCACATAGTCTATGTACGAAGATTAAGAGAGTCTCATCAACCTCTTAACTCTATCTCTATAAAACTTTATACCTAGTATACAAGAAGCCTCTTCCAAATCTATTTGAATAAGTTCGTTACTCAGATAACTCTTAACTAATTGACTTACAATATATCAACATCGGTTCTGACATTGAGTATTTCTTGCATGTAAAAAACTAGAAAGATAATTATGCTCCTACTGTTTTTTTCTAAACACACAGTTTCTCTTCGTACCTGATGAAACCAGACTTTTTGATTTCTTCGTATAAATAAAGATTTTAACTTTGAAAAAACTATTTAAGTCCACAAATGAATTTTATCAGTTTGTACACTATATTAGAAGTTAGGTTGGATGCAAACCTTTAGGCTATTCCATATATATCTCTTACTCGAGATATACATGTAGGAGTGTGTGGAGTTCACCCAACACCTTGGGTCTACCAGGGTATCAACTGGCGCACCACTCATACCCTCTGCAAGTTACCTACGCCCCCAACCAATGTCAAACCTAGGATCTTATCCCTTATAGGCATTTAAGGTTTGATGGTTGTACCCATCAGGCTGGGATGTAGGTAGCCTGCAGGGGGTGTGAGTGGTGCGCCAGTTGATACCCTAGTAGACCCAAGGTATTGGGTGGGCTCTATACCCATTAACACCTTGGTCCACCAGCTGGATGACACCTCAGAGCCACTGACGTCCCAACACACAATTCTCAGGTTACATGCACCCCCAAGAAATCGAACCCCCGCTTCCATATCCATGGAGGCCTTGTAGGTCTTTAAAGGTTTGTCCTTGTACATATTGGGATGGCCTCTAAAGACCTATATGGCCTCCATTAAGATGGAGGCGAGGGTTTGATTCCTTGGGGGCACAGGTAACCTAAGAATTGTGTTGGGACGCTAATGGCTCTGAGGTGTCATCCAACTAGTGGACTAAGGTATTGGTGGGTCTCACACACTCTAACAATATATCCTAGAATGTTCTCATTACATCCATCAGCTAGACCTCAATATCATGATGTGTGGCAATAGCCTACAAAAATTAAATTAACTTTAGCATAGTTATTAGTGAAAAAGTTTCCTTATAATTGATTATATATCTTTGAGTGTAACATTTTATCATTAGTTGGGCCATGAAAGTCTATACTTTTATATGGTACCTATGCTTCCTCTATGTAAACAAATTTATAACAAAGTAGGAACTATTCCCACAGAAAGAACAACCAAGTCTCAAACTTGATTGCTATATAGAAAGTTAATTTCGGATTTTATGGCATTGCTTCTCCATAAGTCAAAAGATCTTTTCTTCAAATAAGAAAACACTAAGGGCACATTCAAGTATCAAACAGACCTAAATAGTGGCCTCAATATCCTTTCCGACCTATGAGAAAAATGTGTTAAAGGTATTTCACTGATAGTTTAAATGCATTCTAATTGACTTCATCAAGTTCAATCATTCTACAATCCTCATAATCCATGAGAAACACTTTCTCTAGAAAAGTGAGACACAATCAACGAACATATTTCATTTATCTAGATCATAGAACTGGTATCCCATAAAATGTTTGAGATACCTTATGAACCAATACTTGTACCCCTTGGGTGCAAGTTTATCATATTGTTTAACTTTTATACAAGCAGAATAACCCTAAGTCTTAACATACTTAAGACTCAGTTCCTTTTTAGTTTATATCTCATATAGAGTAGAATGGACTACACTCGATCAAACTATTTTCAATAAGTGGGCAAAAAATTCTAAAGCATAATCCTATGGATATTCTAGAAGATCAATAAAGCTCAATATCAATTGGAACGTATCTAATAAAGTCTGATTTCTCATTTCTAAAACACATTTATGTTGAGGAGTAAGTGGAGGACTATGTTGAGCGAAAATCACATTCTCCTTTCAATAATTTATGAATTTACTGCTTATGTATAAATTGTCTCAATCTAATTGAAGACATTCAATATACATAAGGGTTTGTTCCTTTACTTTCTTAGTCAAAACCTTTTGAACACTTAAAAAATTTTTGGCTTATATTTCCCAAAAACATGTGTTCATATGGTGACAAATTACAATAAAGACAATGAAGTATTGAAATTCACCCATAGTAGTATGATTCATTGGACTAAATACATTATTATGTACCAGTCTCAATAAATCAGTGGCCCAGTGTCTAGCACCTACATAAGAATTTGGTCATTTTCCTTTGAATTCAGAATTCATAAACTGACCAAAGTTCTATAGTCAAATCAAGTATCTTACCATCCTTAACCAACCGAGATAGTCGTCTCATGACTAAGTAACCTAATTTTATGTGCCATTATTCTTTATTATTTAGAGTTTTCAAACTACTATTTATTTTGTTCACCTATGCATCGGAGACATTTCCTATTGTATTTAAGATATAACGGTCATTCATCAACTAATACTCAGTTAACAAAATATTATCATTATCACATAAATATAAGGACTTATTCTTAATATTTTTATGATAACCCTTTTTGTCTACTACAAGGAGTGATATGATTCGCCTAACAATGTTTGACACAAAATAACAATTATACAACATAATGCTTCTGTTAGAATAAAGAAGTGACATAAAAGTCGTAACAGCCTACACGTCTAGAAAATCTCTAATTTCTACACGAAGCTGTACTTCTTCTTTTATAGTATCATAGCATTCCTCAATTCATGCAACAACTTATAAATTTTAGAAGGACGAGTGATATCTTATACCCTTGTACTTTCTAGCATCATATGCTAATAAAATTTTAATATTTGGTAAACAGATATGTAAAGAGTTTATATTTTCTCAATCAAGTTGTCTTAAACTGTAACGCTTACTATTTCAAACCTTATCATAGTGGAAACAATTTTTATTGTGACTATTCTCTATTTGTGGTTTGGATGAATCCAAGTATTTCTGAATCTAAAACTATTTTTAGATTTATAACAAGTCTAAATATGTCTTAGTACCCTATAATAGATGTGTATAGTTCAAGTGTACTAACGGATTTCTCATACTTATCTTATCTCTATAAGAAAAATAAGGAGATATATAGCAGAACATTTTTAATCGTTAATTAATAATTCTTTAGATTATGGGTATAATTGTTATACATTTTTTAAATCTAAAATGCCCTCCCACTAATTTACTTAAGCCTTTTAATCTCTCAAACATGATAACGATAGTTTAAACTCTTTAAAGTATACGGTAAGAAGTGGACTTCATTGATATTTTACTTTAGACTTAAGCTGTAACAATATTGGCCTTTGTAAACCTAACAGGTAGACAACTCTTGTCAATTTCATCTCATGCAGCTCTTATCATTAATCCTAAATACACCTTATCCTCACGATGTAGTAATATTAGGTAAGTGTATTTTAGAGTAACTTGTCAATAATAAAATATATGTTATTGATACTACCCTAATGTTGTAGTAATACTGCACAATATGTTCGCATATATTTGTCTCATCTCATGTTTAACCGGTATAGTCCGAGTCACACCAACTAAATCTCTCACGCTGTAGCAATATTGAAAAAAGACCGACATAGCCTGTCTAACATCGTATTGACAAGATGAACCAATTAAAATAATATCTCATAATGTAATAAAATTCAATCTAATTAAGGGAGATTTTTGAACACAGGCTCTCATTTCATGAGAAGATAATTCTCAATTAGTTATTTATTTCTGTGCAAACACAACTAACCCTACCAATAAGGCTCTTATTGTGGTTACCAATACAAAAAAAATGATCATTGTTTATAATGCAAATTAATAACTCTTATCACTGTATCTTATAAACCCTTACATGCATATTAATTTCTTAAAACTATATAAAAAATATTATTTAAGTGAACAATGTCAATGTTGTTGCGTTGGGCTACTAACACTGCAGCGTTGGAGGCAATGCCCTCAATGCCACGGCGCCATCCTTTTAGCACTGCGGTCATCATCTAACATTGTAGCGTTGGACATGAATGCTACGGTGCTCCAGCTGCTGGCTTCTCCAATTTAGCATTTTCAACACTTGAAATATATCACCATATCCCCGAAACTTATCCAACAACATATTCAACATTCAAAAACACCCAAATTAACACAAAATTACTCTCATACCAATTGTTTGGTGTCGATTAATTATGGGTGGATGCATATAACTTATGTGTTCATTATGCAAATATATATATATATATATATCTCATCCATATATGCACAACGGAAGTCTAAAATTAAACAATGAACAAAATTATATACATATTAATCAAACTATTTAAATTAGAAATATATCATGTTTAAAGTATTTAGATTAAAATTTTCTTAGAGTCCGCCAGAAATGAACTTATTGAAAATTTTAGCAATCAACTGAGGTAGGTTTGATTAGCTAGAATAGCAGCCTATAATCCAACACCAAGTTAACAATCAAACCATTTAAATTAATTATTAATTTAATAAAATTAATTTATTTTAACATTGATTAACACTTGAACAATTAAAAACAAATTTAATTTTGTAATTACAATAAGTAGCCTAATTGAAAGTAGAATAAGATGAATAAATTTTAACACTTGAAATGAAAAAAAGAAACAATTTCTTTTCTCTCATTCTCCTAAATATGACGGCCGCTTCAAATTTTAAATCTAAAAGCTTATGAAATTTTAATTTCATTTAACTATATATACAAATGAATTTAATTTCAAATTCATTTGAATTTCATTTAGGTTAAATTTCACTTTAACCTAACCAAGAGTTAATAATTAATCAAGTTTAAATTAAACTTTAATTAATTATTAAATATTATAAAATATCTTAATTTGTAACCTAACCATAAGGTTAATAATTAACGAAAGTTAAGTTAAACTTTTATTTATCAATTAAATAATAAAATATCTTAACTTTAACCTAACCTTAAGGTTAATAATTAACTAAAGTTAAATTAAAATTTATTTAATAATTAAATAATAAAATATCTTAATTATTTAATAATTAAATAATTAATTAAGTAAAATTATCATTATATCCTTACTAGGTTACCAAGTTATCTCAGTAGATCCCACTATAACCATATACTTTAGTTAACTTAACTATAGTAATTTGTTAAATTTTACTGAATTGAACTATTTACTGCAATACATTACCCTAATGCACAACGAGTACACTTCTTATTGTAAAACTCTTCAGGTTTACGCTCAATTTGTCAAATGAAACTATTTTATGAGTTCGTGATTGATGCCCCACTCACATGTCATGGATATTATAAATTAGTGCGTTAGACTATATAAATTAAGGTAATTGCGTATACGTATAATCCTTCTATCAATTATACTCTAGATGTGTGAGGATATAGATTAGTATCACCAAATCTCTTTTTTCTCATTTATAAACTTATCTTCAGATTCGTATCTCGATAAACAATGTACATAAATACTTTTGTGATATTATTTAACCTTACGAAAAATTCTTTTCTTGGGTTAATACTTATGACCATGAGATTTTGTGAGATACAATCTCAGAGTATCGAATATACAACTTACCTATGTAAGCTGACGGATCCTGTATCTATGCACACCTGACTCTATGAGCATCGGACCATACTCAGCAACACGTAGTGGTCAAATCATGAAATATCTCTGACATGCATGAAACCAAAGTATGGTGGATCACCCATAAGCCTACTGTGACGCTTAAGTCAGAGGACTACAAATACTACTCAACTCGAGATGACCTATTATTGATGGTTTCATAGAATGTCCATTAAGGTCCTCATGAGCTGTTCAGTATCAAGTGTTAACTGAATACGCACATGTCTATATGAGCTCTAAGCTTAAGGTCAGTTAACAACTATCTGTACCATGCAGATATAGACATACACTGATCTATATAAGAGGGATTCACTGATAGACCCACATTAATAAAAATAGATCGGGAACATAATATTTGAAAATATACTTGCATAACAACATTTTCTAATACCTATTGCAACTTTTTACAACTATATCATTACTAAGATACTCTCATATGTTTGTCCTGTTTCAGACAAGACTTTAATTCTTTAAATTATCGCCAACTCTTATAATCTATTAGCTCTTAACATTTATAATTCTCAATGTTGCTAACTCTTAGTTCTCGTTTAAACTCATTTAGACCTGATCTGAACTCTTTTAAATCATACAATGTCTAAAATATTACAAGCATTGTACTATATTTGTTTAATATTAGCGAATATATTCAAAATATTTATTGTATAAATATTAAATAATTAATATTTATACAATATTAAAATAGCACGTAAACACCAACACCAACTCCAATATATATATTATCCAATATTATATGATATTGTAACAAACACATTATGCTATTTGGTATGATGCTAAATAATACAATGCAATGCAATATAATATAATTAACCTAATACTATATTGAGTATATATGCGTATCAAACATGCCATTGGATCTAGTTTTTGTTCTTTGCATGACATTCACAATCCTCAGCATACTGATTTCATTAGACATTACTCTTATTCCCATTTTAATTAAATTATAAAAGATAAAAATCAATATGAATAATATTATGTATACAAATTAAATCACACAAACTTATTCATATTACTTTACAGGGCACGGTAAAATTGGTTAATTTATTATCACATTATCTATTTCATTTGTTATTTTATTATTTTATATCTATTCTTGCAATCAAGTTATGCTACATCAAATAATATGGATGTGTTTGTGTATGCAGTGCTATTGAATCAAGATACCATAAAAACTTGTAAATTAAGGGCACAAGATCTAATATATAAGGGTTCGTAGATAAATGCTGTCTTTTCTAAATTCATTCTTGAAAAATAAAAATAAATAAATAAAAACAATGTTATTTGATGTTTTTAGATTTGAGACTGCAACTAATAAAATATGTTTTCAGAACATTCTTCAGAAAATATTTTTGAAAAGCAAAAGAAGAAAAACACAAGAAATTAAGGTTGTTTTCATCTTGTCTTAGTTTTGGCATGGAACCTAATTCAAGTAATTAAGCAGAATGAATACTATCTACCTTGATGGATACAATTATAAGATCATCGGAAAAAAAAAAACTCCTAATTTAGTGATTGTTTTTTCTTTTACATCAAGATTAAATGTAACCTAATTTAGTTTCTTCAATCATTTAAAGTTGTATATTTTCTAACTTAGGTTTAAGTCCATTTGACTTTTTTTTTAAAAAAACAATTTAGATGGGGACAAGAACACTTTTAGCTTTTTTTTCTGAATACAAATACAATTCATTTTATTCTCAAAAAATATCCTCACATATTTAATATATTACATATGCACATAAAACCTATCTCTTTTATGTCTTATCAAATACTCATCAAATAAAATATGTATTTTTTGTATTTGACAAATTTCATAATTAATGTGTTCTTTTACTATCGACAACTTCAAATATTGCAATAAGAATGATATTATTATTATGATTATTATTATTATTATTATTATTATTTCACTTTGAATTGAAACCTAAGTTGGCAGCAATTTGAGAAAGTTGGTTGACAGAATTACTCTTGTGTCCTTGCCTTGGGTTCTATAATTTCGCACCCAGTCTCTATAACAATGCAAATTCACCCAAACTTTTGCCTAGGATGCTCTTCGCCTACTGCATTTATTTTTCTTGCCTCTCTTTCACTTAATCTTCATTCTTCTTTATAGGAGTCGGCAACTTTGGTTTTGGGTCAGTGCGGTTTGGAACCAAACCAAAAATGAGCCGTTCCATTACAAATAAAATGGATCGGTTCAAGTTGTGGGAATTAAATCGAATTGTACCGATTTGATTCTGTTCTGTTCGGTTCAAGTTTCTATTACCCTACCAAAACACTTTTTTTCAGAAGTGCCAAGCAGTGTTTGTAATCCAGTCACCATCATGTACTTCTCTTCGTGGGGAAATATGGAACACTCAAATACTGTTTAGATATTTATACGAATTTCAATTAAAGCCTACATAATACCCCAAAAATAAATAAATAAATAAATGTCTTTCAATCCATCTCAAAACTTTTTTAACAGTACCAAAAACACTTCCAAACGAAGTTATACGCCCCTATTTTCAATCAGATCAGCTACCATCATCAATGACAACCCCAAAAATCTGACTTCAACACAAATAAATGAACACTTTAATCTAATAATAAATATCATAAAACTTCCACTAAAATTTCAAAAATCCAACATAAATGGCTACTAAAATTGATCTAAACCAGTTTTGAAGTCCTTTGTATCCAATAGAACACATGATAGTAGAAAAATGATAAAAATCCTAGTCATAATGGCAAGGTACAATCAACACCATAATGCTAACCAGAAAATATAGACTTGTCACACTTTCTAGTAACACCAACCATAAATGTTATTCTACCAAATTTAAATATCTAATTGAGATTTCAGTCCTTCAGCAGGAAACTGATACTCAGATAAAATAAAGTTCAAATGCAAATACCACATACAAGAGATTGTACCAATAAATGACTGAAACCAATTCAACTAAATTTTGCATCAGTGAATAAATAAAGATACCGCTGGAGTTCTTGAGGCCAATGGTATATGAAAATGATAGACAGAACAATAAAGTTGGCTATATCAGAAAAGATAACCAACATCCAAGTAAGAATACAACAATGCAAAAAGGACATTAGTTCCGATGACCAACCCCAAAGTGAAATCTCTTCGCCTGCCTATCATTAAATGCATACTCAAGCCGCAAAGGTCCTAAAGGAGAATCCACGCGAATGCCAAACCCATATCCGTATCCACTTCCTGGCTTCAACCTTGCTCCAGCAGGATCACCTAATGGAGGAAAAAAGAAAAGAAACAGGACACAAAAATAAGGCTACCAGAACAAAGAAAATAACAAACTGGGGAGATAGGTCTTTTCACTCAGTGATCTGCAAAAAATAAAATTGTGGGACCAAATCATAAAGAAACCTACCAGGCACATTAGGCCCAGATCCAAGGTCTGTTCCATAGTCAGAAAAGATAACTCCTTCCACAGGCCCCAACTGCAAAACAGGAAATATTAGAGGAGCAATGTGCAAAATACTTTTTCAGTATAAATAAGATAAACAGCACATTAAGAGGAGCTGCAGTCTCAAACTCGTGGAGGGATCATCAATCCTTTTTAATCTCACCTATCTCAGGCCTAGTGCATTCTCCAAAGTCCTTCCTGACATTCCTCTGACCATATCAGAAGTCCTCAATTCATAGAAGCTCAATAATAATTGTTGCTGACAATAGTGAAGGCAGCATGGGGCCAGACGAGGTGGGAGGGCAAGGCCCTCCCACCTCGATTAGAGAAATTTTGTTTCTATAATTGCAGATAGGCTCCTCCACAAGTTTTTTAAAAGTATTTATAAAACTATCCCATCAAGATATGTGCTCATGACTAGTGACCCCAAGAATGGCTCCTCCACAAGTTTTTTAGAAGTATTTATAAAACTATCACATCAAGATATGTGCTCATGACTAGTGACCCCATGAATGGCGTTGATAGTTGAAGTAAAAATTTTAAAAGACCTTCATAATAATCAATAAATAAATCTGGTATACAATCATTAAGTGACCCCAGTATTATTCACTATATCTTTTGACATTATTCAACTTTAATCATTTAGTCAGAAATATCTGTGGTCATGGTTTATTTTCAGAAATTTTCAAATAGCCTAGCCCTTTAAAAAAAAAAAAATTGCATAAAAAAGACACTACTGAACAATGACTTTAATTGCTAAATTTTGAATCCATGGACTAGCCAAAAAAACTGGCCTTGGACCTTCTGACTTGAGCAGTTGAGCTATGAGACCCAAGAGCAAATCTTACTATCAAACTCTTCAATTTCCCCTCATTTAAATGAGTTACCAAGAACAAAACAATCATCTCTGTGTCTGTTCTTTCCTTTGGTGCGTCCAAACTCTACCAAATGACATTCCATATATCTAATCTAAATCATTTTAAGATGTAACACCTGCAGCACCATTTTATACTACTGAGAATTATTATTACTTATTGTTTTGTAAGTTCTGCTTATTTTCCTAAGTATATATCATGTTAAGACATGCATTGTGCATGCTTTATCTGTTTTCATATATGCCAGATTCTTTTTGAACCTTTATCTTTTTTGTGATATCTACCTATCCTTCACAAAACTTCCCTTGAACTCATGTGAAGCAGATGCAAATAGAGAAACATCACAGACATAAAGTGATAATGATTCAAAAGATATTTTTCCCTTTTCGACCTAGATAAGATGAAAGATTTGGTTTTCATCACCTACCATGGGGAAAGAGATCTCGCCAGAACCAACCACATAAGATCGACCAGAACCCACAGCACCTTCTTCATAACCTCTCACGCTATTTGTTCCACCAATGGCAAATGCTTCATGGGGAGAGAAATTACCTACTACATGCCCACCTGACAAACTAGCAATGAGAAAAGCACACATTAGCAAAATTCAACCACAAAATCACTCACTTCATTGGCCGCAAATAACAATAAGTATGGGAGAAAGAAGTGTCACCACGCTAACCATCCTCTGAATTATACAGTTCAAAATCATACTTGAAATCATCTTATTACAGAACTTATTGAGAAAGAAAAAAAGGAGAAAAGAAAAGGTAGCATACCTTAAAAGAAGCCGAGCAGGACCAACTTCTACACCCTTTCTAGCACGAGCATTCACTCTATTAAAGAACAGCCACTCTGGTAAAACAGGTAGTCCTTGTTCCATGTTGAATACAAACTGCAGAGACGAAAAAAGTGAGGGTCCACAAAGACAATGGATAAAGCAAAAGAAGGTTAAAAATCACCAACCATTGAAGAACCCTGATCACCAGAACCAGTGTAAACACTCTCAAATTTAGCGATTAACATATTGTCATGGGTCTTTCCACTGCCCAACGCAAAAGTTAACAAGCACAATATCAAAAGCAAGCACATTAGACACTACATAATCTAAAAACCATTATAAATGGCAGTAAAACAAAACAGGTTTAGCATCTACTTTCATGGAGGCATACCTCGCTGTAAGAGGACTGCTGAAGAAGTCCTTGATAATAGGATTTCCTCTTTCATCACGAGCACCAGCATGCTGGTAAAAGATAATATAATAACATGAAGTTGCAATTTACATTTAAAAACAAGATACTACCATTTCACAAATAGCTTCTGAACGAAACCTGTTCAAAATAGAGACAAGGTTTTGCTACATCATTTAATGCACTGGCCTAAACACTCAATAACATAACAAACTTGATTTGTAAATAACAAAATAGCAGTTAATTATTGGGGGGGAAAAAGCCTAAGGAAACTAATCTTCAAATCTGATTTTGCAAATGCAGAAGTTCTTCTCGAGACCATTGCCATTTCATTGGAAAAGATATGTCAAGCTCAATTTTCACAGCTTTAAATTCTTCCTCATGCCAAAGATCATCCTATTGCCAAAAGAAAAGCCTGGGTCTCATGAAGTACCTGAAAAATAAGTCCTACTGTCCCACTCCACTTTGGCCTGATTGGTCGACTAAATTCCACACCAGCTGTCACACGGCCAATGGTCAAGCTACTGTTATCAGGTTGGTTCCCATGAACAAGAGTTCCAGGGGTTCTTGAATTCTATTACAAATAGCAGCAGGTTCAAGATCAGTTCAACCATTGAGAGAGTAGTTGTTCTTAAGACAAAAAACATATAAAAATCTTTGCTGACCTGAACCATTATAGTTCTTGATGTCCGTTTGTCATCTCCTTCAATCCATGGGTCAGTGTAGTTTATGCGAAATATGGAGTCAATTTGGCCCCTCTCTAAGGAAATATTAAGTTTTTGGTTTCTTCCAAACACATTCCTATGAGAATAAGCAAAGCTGCCATGCAAATATGATTAAATTTTAGGCTCTGTTTACATAAACATACAAATCTGGAGATGAAACCAAATAAGGGTTGCTTGCTATTCGTGGTCGAAACTGCTAGGATCATCAATCTGAGTTAGACAGCCCGTGGGTATCGTTATTCCCTTTCGATGAAAAGATTTATGGCCTAAAAAGGAGGGAGAAAAAAACAATTGCATGCAAAATTGTAGATTTGGCTATCATTTGAGTCTTGTGTATTGGGAGGAACTTGAGAATCTTTGAGAACGAAGTTGGGGAAGAACCTTTGCATCTTAGGAAAAAGGTGAAGTTCTGTGCTTCCCTCTAGGCTTCTACTACTGCAGAATTCAAAGATATATCTCTCTCTTCCTCCCCCTTCTTTTTTTGTCGCGCTTAATACAAGAAGCAGCTATAACCTAAAAGGGTCTGCATAAGAAAGGTCATCTAGATTTTGGCTTTTTGGGGTGTTATTGCTCAGTTAAGATGCTTTGTTGCAGAGTTTTGTGGTTTCGTTTTGCTCTTTGGGTCTTATTGTCCTTGTTTTAGTGGACTAGTAGTCCCCTCACTTCTTGTACATTTCTCTTATACTTAAATATATATTCTCTTTCTGTTTCTTAGCAATCTCATGAAAATAAATAAAAATAAAGCAAATGGCCAACATAGTGACCTTGCTGCATCACATGAATCTGGTGCAATGATAGATCATAAGAGGTGTAAGGCATGCCTTGCAAGAAGAACATTAATCCTTCCCAAACAAATCTTATTTGCATTTAGAAATACAAAGTCATCTAATTGCATGAGGAACTTTAATCCTTTAATTGTGTGTATCTCAAGCTCCATATACTTTCATAATTTGCAGAAACTATGAGGAATATATATCATCCCTCTCAAACAAATAATGTTCACTGCCATTTAGAAACACAGGATTAGTTAATTACAAGAGAACATTACATAAAAGACACATATAAAAGAAGGAAAAAGAATGCAATCAACTTCGAGTCGAGAAAAAAATAAATCAATGAGCACGTATAAGATATAGCACTATAACCGATCAACAGCAACAAAAAGATTGGGAACCTAAATGTTCAAATGGTAGCAAAAAACCAACCAGATAATTTATTCTGTAACCTCACCTTCCAATGAGTCCAGATAGAGGGCCACTTGTGATCCTACAAGTGAAAGAACATCACATCAATATAGTTTCAGATAAGCCACAAATAAACGTTTGTATCGATATACACGTAAATTGGGCAACAAATTAAGGAAAATAGTACTATTAAATTAACATCACCTACCCACTTGATATGCCGCCACCAGCAGAAAAACCTCCACTTGGACGCTCAACAACATTCATGATCAAATCAACCTTGCCAGTATCTTCAACATTGTTAAAACAAACAACATTTCAGTTCAAACATCATAAAGAAGCACATCCAAATGCATAAAACTTCCACAATTAATTATGCACAGTACTTTCAGCAAATGTTTCCAGTTGGGAAAAATATCCCCAAAAGACAATGGTTCTTGTACATGAGCAACATTTTTAAAAAGATATTAAACTTAAATGGAATAACATAGCATGTCTTAACATTTAACATATCAAAGCATAATTCATGTAATTAGATAACTCGAATGTTGCATCTTGTTTCACCTCCCGCAGGTTGCGGAATAATGCTAACATCTTCCATGATTCCCATAGTCAATACTGTTTCCACATCTCTTTTCCCTTGAAGCATGCTGTAGACCTACATAAAATATTTTGAACACAAAAAATTAGTGATAGTGTATTCATCAAGAAACCAGAACACCCACACCAGGAAATTTGTGAAGGAAATAATGTCAAAACAAATAACAAAAAACCTTTACAAATAAGTAACTAAAAAATGTAAAGAATCAAGCTAATAAGTAAAAAAAAAGGTGATGAGAAATATATATATGTCTTTTCTCCAAAGTCAAATAAATAAATAAAAAAAGAGAAAAAAAGCTGGACAGACATAGAAAGAGGTAACAAGACAAAGAAGCTGGTGAAAATCGCATATGCTTAAATATGGTAATTTTCTTTCACAACTGCTCTAGCCTCAAATATCAACATCATGGACCTCTTGCGGGTACTCCATAAGGTGAGTATAAACTCTTCCCCAGGATTTACTACAAGTAAATTAAAGACAAAACATATATACATATAGAAAGAATATACCTGTCCCTTCTTGGTTGTGAGTTGTCGAAGTATTGTTTCAGGCTTTGTCTTCCCTTTAGTTGGCTCACCCCTGAAGACAGCAGAACAAAGCATTCGTCATCCACAAATCCTGTGATCACTGTTGTCAAAGACATGCATAAAGCAATTTGAAGACAGGCTCTTACGTCTTTCTGTCAAGGAAACGGATGGAAATATTATTGACCTCAGCTTCTGAAACTTGTAATCTAATTATACCTCCGGAAAGAATTTCAACACCAGAAACCTACAGAAATAATCAGAACAAATCTGAATATCAAGACCAGCTGTAGTGACCACTAAGGTGAACTCTACAAAAAAACTAATTCCAAGCCTACAAAATGAAGCACAGATAGAAAACTGACCAAGCCAAATAGACCACGCTCCATATACCAGCCATTGATTGAATTTATTACATCATCCAAACGCCTGATATTGACAACTTTTCCTGCACGGCTTGATACCAAAATTCAAAATCAACGATTGCCCCCCAATGAGCCATTCCAAATATTACCCACTAGAGCAAATAATTTATGCGCAAAACATGCAAACATGCATCCAAATATCGCAATACATAATAAGTCTACCATAACCATCACGAAAAGCATCCTCCAGAAACTTTGACGGAAGAACATTAGCTCCTTCACATACCAACCCGTGGAACTCCTGATTTGGTTCTACCTTGTGCCACAAGAAACCAATATTAATCGTCAAACAAACTAGCAAGGAACATAATTCGTTAAAATGCATATCACTATCATTTTATAGAGTAATGCTACACATACAAAATTAAAATGATGAGGCATCTTATGTGCAACTCAATAATAGGTGCTACACAATTACCATATTAAAAATAAAAAATAAAATTGATGAATAATAATAATTGTCACGTCAGTTAGATACAGTCTACAGACTTTTTACTATTTCAATTATACCTGAAAGACCAATCTGATGCCGTCACGCGTATCAACAGCGACTGGCATACACGAGCAGAAGTATCCGCTATCAATGATTCTGTGCACGTCCTCTTGGACCTCGCGGACGGTCAAAGCCGAGTTGGCTCGGCACGCTTTCAGCGCCTGTAATGCCTCATTTTCAAGGTCTTTTCTCTCGAGCTCTTCGCCGTCTTTGTTCCTCACCAAAACTTCGCTTATCAAGACCCGCTCCTCGTCATTTCGACTCACCGAGTGGGCCTGCCCCTTCTGTTGCTGACTCGGCGGCTCGGTCTGAGCCGTCGACTCGGCCGCAGACTGACTCAGCGACAACGACGCCCACAGAAGCGGAGAATTTGGGATTAACTCGGGGGACTGAGTCAGAGACAAGTACGCTGAGGAGAAGAGAGCCGAGTTTGAGAATAATAACGAGTGGAGTTTCCGAGTGAATGACTCGGACTGAGTCAACTCAGTGGAGCGAGTTTTAAACGAAAGCGAGTCAATTAGCCGAGAGAGCGAGTTTTTGGTTTTTGTTAGGGTTTGTGCGAGGAGGGGAAGAGGAGGCTGAGGTCGAAAGAGCGGGATTTTGGAAGAAGATGATGTGAAGCGGACGTTGTCGTTTTTATGAGGCATTGTGAATTGACCGGCCTCTGATTCAAATTAAAGAAAAGGAAAAAAAGAAGTTGATTTTGTGTTGATTAAAGTGATGGGCTGATATTGATTTAAATGGAAAATAATTTTTTGCGAATTTCAATTTCTAGGGTTTTACGGAGAAGAAGAAGAAGAAGAAGATAAACCCTATTGGAATTAGTGTCACTTCACTACTCGTCTGTTTGTGGTTTTTGAAATAGTGAAATTTGGCTTAATGACCCATTTCTTGAACAGTTATGAAAAATGACCAAGGAATACTAATCCAATTTTTTTATATCCATCTCTTGAATAGTAAAAAGACTACAATGACCAAGGAATACTAATTTAATTTTAACAGTATTAATAATATTTAACAATTACAAGTTAATTTTAGGAATTTTACAAATATCTTCATTATACATTTGAACCAATTACAAATAGTCAAATTACAAATAGTCCATTACAAGTTAACAATTCAAATAACTTCCAAATTACTAAATTACAACAATTCAAATAACTTCCAATCTACCAAATTATAAATTCTAATTTTCAAACTACTGAATTACAATAATTCAAATAACTTTCAACTTACTAAATTATAAATTCTCTTTTATTCTTCAAAATTTAAATTTAAACCCTTGACCTCAAATTAAGAGATGCACAAGCACTATCACTTAATTATACAACTAGGTGCATTAATTTTAATCTCAATTCAACTAATTAAAATCTTTTTTACCCTAAATTTCTTTTTTTTGGGAAAAAAAATTTTTAAGTTGCGGGTAGTTTCTAAAATTGCCTCTCAACGACCAACAAAATCTCAACATGTCTCCACACTTTCTTAACTCACAATGTTCTTGTACTTTTGTCTCAACTCCCAACACACACTTTCTCTTTCTTGATCACGCAAAGGTAAAACTCCAAACGATGCTTCTTTAATTTTGGATCATGCTCAATCCTTTATTTGATCTCAAGGCTACCTTAAAAGAGAAACAATACATTTATGTACTTTCAGTTCATTTTTTTCTATGTTTATGGGAGAATAGGGCGGGTGAAGTTAAGAGGGTATGTATGGAATGTTGATAAATTAGTCTAATGATTTTTGGGATTTGAGGTTTTTAGTTGCCTTTTTGTTTGGTGACCAAGAAAATAGATGAAATGTGGGATTCTTTTGTGTTTTTTAGTTGTTTTTTTTGTCTAATTATAGAAAGATGATAAATTATGGGCTTTTATCTGTTGTGGTTTAAATTATGGCCGCCGGACCAAATTATATTATTATTAAGTATATTATTAATTTAAAATTTAAAAAAGAAAAGAAAAGATATTATTAATATATTATTTAAAAATTAAATTTTTATAAGAAATTGTGCTCTACAGAATAAATTTTTTTAAAAAAAATATTTTAATTATTTTATGTAATTTTATTAATTTTAACAAAATATTATTTAATAGTTGAACATTATTATTTTTTTTAAATTAATAAATTTTATTAAAATTAAGCCATATTTTAAAAATGTTCACTGTAATATCCCATATTTTTACCAAATAAGAAAATTTTATATATTTTACATACACATTGCAAATTAAGTATAACTTTGTACTTACTTTAATAATTAAGAATAAAATTAAATATTTGTTTTCCCCAAAGAAGGCTAAATTAGTCTTCTCACCTGATAATCTAGGTTAATTTCAGTAGTTTGATAATGTTGGTCGATTTTTCTAGTACGAATAGATATTTTAATGAACAGAGACCGACTCCGATTCAGACTTTCAAATTTTTTTATCCCAAATACGCCACGATACGGCCGCCGGATTCCGAAAATCCGGTACCGAATTATTACCATCTTTATGGACGCCGATCTGTAAGTGTCCTAATTCGTTATCGTTTCTTCATCAAACTTTTATGCCAGACATCAATTTGTTCTCTTTTTTTTGTGCATCTTTGTTTTATTAACATCCGATTTGAGATAAAATGTATTCTTGTTCTTCATTTGTTATACTGTACGATGTTAGAATTTTTCGATCATTTTGTGTTTTTGCACCTGGTAATATCCTGAAATTTCGGATATTTATATAATTTTTTTTAATAAAAAAATGTGTTGTGAGAAGAAGGATTTGTTATGAAAAGAAAATAGATTTTGGAATTGAGACTTTTACCTACATAATTTTGGATTGCTTTGTTAGATTGTGAATCTGTATATTGGGATCTAGTTTATTTACTAACAAAAGTATAGGGGTTACAATGTGATATCGATTAAAAATGGGGTTTGTTTGATAATGTCAAATAAGGGGGCGAAACGATATTGCACATATTAAGTATATAAAGTTGGGTTTAGGTTTTACATTTTGTGATGAAAGGGGAGGGGGAGTTGGGTTTAAGTTTTGGATTTTGTGATGAAAGAAGGGGAATTTGAGAGAGGGGGGTTGTGAACATGACACAAAGGAATGACCCTGATGATCAAATGGTCAATTTAACTCTATTTTAGCTCTAAATTTGGGGGTAAGCTTCGAATACCGAGTTTTTATTAGTTTTGATTTTTGTTCTACCCTCACTTTGTATAATTTTAATTAAATATACTTAGACAATGAAATACTGTTTTTTATTGACGAAGAGACAATAAAATATATTAATTATTGTTTAGTAGCCAAAGAAATTGGAGTCATTACTGTAAATCAGCATAGATCATGCGTTGGAGATTTTATTGCATATTCTGGACAGTATAGGCTTCTTCAAATAAGCTGTAATTTTGAATGTGGTTTTTTGTATCAAATTTTACATGAATCAAAACTACCCTCACTAAGCTTTCCAACAAATTTTGTTTCATTTGAAAGTCTCCAAGATTTCAATTTTTAATAAATTTCTAAAGCGGACACTGTAATGCTTATAAACAGAGATTTCAGCAGTTGACCCTGAAAATGTAAATAGTTTCACCTATCAAACAACCTTAAAAAATTATGAAATTTTATATACAAATTTGTGTGTGTCTAGTTTGTGACGAATCAAATTTTGAATGCTTGTGATATATATAGAATTTTTTTATGAATTCTAAAGTGGCTATGTTCCATTTTGAAAACTATGATAGATTTACATAACCAAAACTGGAAATGATCTTGAAAATGATTTTGCAATCAAATCCCTTTGAACTTTATTATATGATGAACTTATATGTGTCCAGAGTAGATATGTAGAAAGTTTGTATAAATTTGAGTTATAGATTGTGAAGTAAAAGTCATTTAGTATAGCTTGTTTAGTGGTAGAACATAAATTAGCATGTATTAAGAGAGAACTTGTATTTATATGGGTATAACAAGAATTCTGATTTATAAATCTATCTTGTGGAGATTAATATATCATGTGGATTATATTATTACCTTGCGAGGATTTGAAGAGTTTTGAGGTTTTCTAAAAATTTGTTTAGTATCCGTAAGTTGTATGGCCAATCTTAATTAGTGAATAGACAAGTTGAAATATATTTGGTTTAAAAGAATGGAAATGTTATACTTTTATAATTGAATGGTTAGCCCCAATTTGAGATGTTGGGACAATGCCATTACTTGTGTGTGTGTGTAGATGTTGTTTTTTATACAGATGTGATTTTGATGATTATAGGACAAGGTTACGTCTTGATTGAACATAACGGTATTTAGTTATATGTTGTTTGAAGTAAATAACTTCGACCATAATGTTCTTTTTTTTGTTTTGCAATGAAATGTTACTGTTACGATATATGAATTAATGAAATATATTTGAAAATGCACATGTTTATTGCTATTTGAAAGCTTATATTATTTGATTTTGCAATGAATTCTTTATAATTTTATTATATGGTTTTGGAGTTAGTATTGTAATTATGATCCTATCTCGGTTTTTGTATTTGGAAGTTTGAATTTTTATTTGGTGATAGAAAATTGTATGGAATTACAAATAGATCTAAGGTTTTGTTAGTATCATCCTATTTGGTACGATTGAGTCAAGTGCCATATTTTGGGGTGTTACGGAGCCACCCATTTCTTTGCATACCTTTTAATCTTTTTGCATTATCCATAAGCATTTGCTTAGACATGTATAATTGCATCTACAGTTAATTGATGAAATTCTTGTTGTCATGAATATGATAGTAACTTCACAATGTACTGGCTTTGTTTTTTGCAAATACAGTTTCTGCATGCAAACTAATCATGTATATTGTATTTGTTAGTTAAGAATTTTGTAGTGGAAGACGCAAAATGTCGAAATCCTGCAAGGGCTTAGCTATGGAACTGGTGAAGTGTCTCAGCGAATCTGACTGTGTTAAGGTCATCCGTACTCATCAAGCTTTTTCTTTCAATATGAATACATATATTCAAGAAAATGTCTTGTTGGGACTTAGTTCAATTGTGATAAATTAGTCTCCCTTTTATATGAAAATTTGTATTTATAGGTAGAGAAGCGATCTTATAGAGAATGTGCTGGAGAGAAGAGCCCATGTATACCAAGTGAATGTGTAGGTCTAAGGGAAACTTATTTCAATTGCAAGAGAGGCCAGGCATGTTCTTCTTTGTCTCTGTTGTACAATTTCCTTCAATAAGCTATGATTTAATCGGAATGAACTAATTATCACTGGTTGGTAAAGTTGAAGACTTTTAGATATAGAAGTATATATTGAATTGTGGTGGTCATTGTAGATAGGGTTTCTTTATTTATGTGTGTAATCTCGTCATGTGAATTTATTTGATGAAATGCATCTTCACATGCTAATTCCACTTAGGGGTACCTAGCCGTTATTGTGATTAATCTTGTATGTAGATTCTGACTTTGGAAATCTATTACTAAAGCTCCTAGTAATCTATGTTAGTGTTATTATTTGTGATCTATAATTTTACTCATTTTTCTATTCTTAGTTTTTAGTGAAAGCAAAATGTGAAAGTGTGTTGGTTCAACAACTATGCTTAAACTTATGGGTTGTATGCTTAAACTTAGGGTTGTATGCTTAGGGAAGATTAACCCAATTGTTGGAATTGAAAAGTAGAGCTCTAGTTATTATTAAGTTGGGAGACTAATAATACTTGAGTAATCATTTAAGGGTTGCTTAATGAATATATAGATAGACAAGTTAGATAGGGATATCAACTTGCCTATTTATGCATAACATCTCATTTAATGGTTGGGAGAGGTAATGAGATTAATATTGACTTCCTTGATTAATGAATTCACAAGATTAGTTGGTAATCACTAAGCATGAAAAACATGGAAAAATTAGAGTGAAATCAAGACCCTAGGACCTCTATATTATAGATTTCTTATCTCCTCAATTTATTAGTTTAATTGCCTTTAATTTTAACAATCACCTTAGTGTTAAAATAGCTAGATAAAATTGAGTAGCAAGCATCTATAGTAATTAGCATTACTTTAAAAGATAAATCATCTTGGAAACGATACTCACTAATTATTCTATTACTTGCTCACGACTCATGCATTTGCAGTTAATATATATGTGTGTTTAGTTCGCGAACAAGTTTTTGGTGCTGTTATCGAGGATTATAGTTTTTGAGTTATTGCTAATATAGTGGTTAAGCAAATTGATTTTAATTTAAGCACTTATTTTTTTTTATTTTTGTTGGGTTTGGGTTGTAGTGGTTGTTGCTATCGTGGAATAAAGTACAATAGCATATTTGGAATAAACCATGATTGAAACGTTATAGTCAATCCATTACTATACGTTATCGGATTAGCTATTACTAGTTCATTGAAGATTAGAGAGGAATGAATATTGTGCATTAGAGGTACAAAGTTCCAAAACAAGGAAATCTCCATCAATAAATTGTGCGTACAGAACCAACTTGAGTTCCACAGTTAAACTCCTTACCTTTTTCACCTTACTATCGACCAATTAGCTCATCTAGTTGTATGGAAATAGATTTTCTGGGAGATTGATTTTGTATAGTTTGGCATTTCCAAAATTGAACTATAAAGACTTTAAATCTGAAAGGAAGTCTCATTGTTGCTCTAAAAGCAGTAAAAATATCCATAATACACCACAGATCTAGATATAGGTGGAAGAAAACAACTATAGATTTAGATCTAAGTGGAGATTTGCCTTCACACAAAGAATAAACAAGTAAAAAGAGCTAAAGAGAAGGAAAAGAAAAGTTAAGTTCCACTGAATAGGTGTTTTCAAAGATCACCTTCTCCTATGGTGAGGAGGGGAGGTAGATGTATGTTTTCTTTGTGTCTATAGAATTTTGTTGGGAAAAGAGAGATGAGAGGTAGGTGTAATATAAAAGGGCTTTTAGTTGCAATAATTAGTATAAAAAAATGGGGATTATTGTGATACAGATGGAGGAATTGACATAAGCATGTGGAACTTTTAGTGCCAATTTTTAGATTTGAAACTTTATATCAAAACTTTGTGTATAGGAGTTATACTCCAGAACAATCATACTTCGAAAGAATGTTCACCTAAATTGGGATAGGAATGTTCACCTACATTAGGATGGATAGACACTTGTGCTCTTTTGATCTTGTAATCTAGCTATCATCTTCCAAAGGACCATAACACACACGCTATGAGGTCCATGACTCAACATTCTTGATTTTATAAGCTTTTAAGTGGATTTGTCATGGTACAAGTGAAATAATGGTAAACATGTGATTTATTTGTAATGTAGAATGTAAAAGTTATAACCTTAAATGTGTCAACTCTTTAGTTGTAATACATTCTCTTTCTTTTTTCCTTCTCTTTCTCTTTCTCTATTCACAGAACTCTCCACACAAACCCAAAACATATTTATCTGCACTTTGGTGGATAATAGCTAAATTCTCTTTTAAATCCTTAGTCAGAAGCCAAAGTTAGTGTAGCGTTAGTTTAGTCTAGAATATGGTACTCCAGACATTCATTTGAAGAAAAAGCTGGAGCATCAGTGGTCCCTGAGTGTAACTGGAATGTTCTAACTACTGATGACTTGTAAAGTTGAATTCTTTAGCATCATATTAAGGCTGTAGAAGTATGTATTCAATCAAGGTAGTCACTCTATAGATGGTTTCTTTACTAAGCTCATCCACATATATAGCATGTGAATTTAGTTGAAGAAAATGGATCTTCCATATTAAGTCCACTAAGGAAACCTGGCTGTTACTGCAATTAATCCTTTTTGTAGGTTCTGACTGGAAAATTTACTGAACATTTAACATTAGCCTCGTACTTTCTACTAACTTGCCATTCCTTATTATTTTTTCCTTAACTTGGGTTTAATCAGGTTGACATGAGAGCTCGGATACGTGGAAACAAGGGTTACTAAATGCAACTCAGGGATTAAGCTAACCTACCGATGAACAGGTAAAATGTAGTTGGCAGTTTGTTCTCAAACAACTGAGGTATTGGCGATAGTTAAAACAGGACAGGAAGGGGATCGAGATATATGCTTAAAACACTAGAATTTTTTGCTATCCTGCTATGATATAGGATGAGACTTTTTCTTTTTTGTCGTCTTTAAGATAATTTCGTGCTGGGTTTTAAGTCAGCAAACTGCCCCGGCTGTGCTTTTGTTTTGGTTAGCTGTTTCATTCTCAGTGAACCCCTGGTTGAAGTTTTCTTAGTCTTTGTAGAAGAAAAACAAAAGTTTAATCGAATTAGCAGATCATAAAATTAATACTTTTGATTTTTGTTTTGCCTATGTATATTGGGCTGAATTCCTCATGACTGACCTATAAGAGTTGTAGCTGAAACATATATTTATAAGATTGAATTATAATTGAGAGTATCAATACAATAGCCACTCTTAAATTAACTTATTTCCACATCAAATTATTGTGAATGTGTAAGCTTTTGTTTAATTTGTTCTGCCTCTGCTATATTGGCAACTTGCAATTATGCCCCTTTAATTTTTGCTTGCATCACTTTTAGTGTAAAAGTGAGAGCTTACTTTAGATGCAGTATTTTTAGTGTAATGTTACACCTCTCAAATGATATTCTAAATTTACTATTTTAAATTGATGTGTCAATCAATCAATTATTAGATAGTAAAACAATATAATTTTTAAAATTATCTATTTTATTATTTTATCATTTATTAGTTGTTTGATATATCATTTAAGATTAAAAATTTTAGAATATCATTAAAAAAAAGTATGACATTATTCGTACTAATAAAATTTCAATTATTTGAGTTGTGCTTTTAGGCTTCACGGAGATAATTAGTATTAGAAATGATGATTATTATGATTTAGGCCAAAGGAATTGAGACGGGATTTGTGGAACTTGCAGTAAGTAACCTTAAAATTTCTATCTTTGTATCAAATTTTTGTTATATATTAGCTAAACTCAAAGAGAAAAATTATACTTAAAAAAAGAAAATTGCATGATTCAAAACAATAATAGAATATGCATGAGCTTTCCGTGATCAGATGACAAAGTGAATCCTTCCTCAATTTGCGTGGTGGGGATTTGAGTTTTTTTATTAAATAATAATTTTTTTTTAAATAGAATTTTTAAAAGCAGATAGTTTAAAATAGAGGTTTTTGATGAAAAGATCTATTTAGTTGTTGATTAAAAAACAAGCTAGTAAATTGTTTAGTTGTATAATTTAAAAGTGTTGTTATTAGTAATTCGTTAAAGAAGATATATGACTTAATATCTTATTTATTGTAAATGAAATATCAGTGCCACTTATTGTAAATATTTTTAATACTCATTTAATGTTCAAATTTTTTTTTAAAAAAATAGACATGTATTACAGAGTTGATCAATGGAAAATGCCATCATATAATTGAAGTCTTTCACTCTCAATAAATAATAATCAAATGAGATACAATTATTATTTAGTTTTGATTTTTTTGCTAAAAAAATATAGCATTTTTTAAAATTTTAATTATTCGGGATTTAATTGAATTATCAATACTGATTATTGGAATCTTATTCAAGCTCGCATACATATTTAAATATAAAACTCCTACCACACACAAACGTGTATATGAACCTACACACACAATCATAATAATAAAATAAAGATGGATACACATAATCAATACTCTTGTTAGATTTTGTTGAGTGCCTTGTCAAGTTTACCACCTCACCTTATCTTTTTCACATGAGTGTTAGATCCTTTTGGGGGGGCAAAGCAAGTAGTAGAATGAATGATCATCACTCCCTCACACACACAAAGAGATAAGAATGGTGGAAATTCAAAGTGTAAAGCATAAAGGAGAAAAAGCAAAATAAATAAATAAATAAAAAAAGATGTTCACCTAAAAGCATGGAAGTGATGGAGATCTTAGCCTCTTTTGATCTTGTGGTGATATGGCCATCATGTTCTAAAGCTCATACATTATGGCTATATATGGTGGCCATGACCCATCATGCTTTGAGTTTCATAAAAGCTTTTTATTGGGGATTTTTCTTTGGTACAAACAAGTGAGACAAATAAGACCTCTAACATAACATTGTCAATTTTATGTTTGAGGTTGCCAAAATCTTAAACCCTAGAGTACCCTTTTTGGATAATAGAAAAATTTTTCTTTAAATCCTTAGTGGAAGACCAAAGTGTGTGTGTACACGCCCACATGCATTGTAGAGTAAAGGTGGAGCATGAGTAGTTTTAAGTGCGCATATATATATATAAAAGAAAATAGTGTAATGGATTGGGTCGTAGTATATTATATGATGAGTAATATTGTTACGTAATATTATTTTTAATTAATTTATAATATTTATATAATTTATGATGTGTTACAAAATGTTATTATTTGCTTGATATATAATAAATTATGTATATTACTAGAATAAAACTCTATGTATATATATAACAAAAACAAACATAATACTATTCCATTTCACTTGAAGAGGAACAATTTGCTTGTTTAGCAGTAAAAATTTTGTTGGGTTAATTAGAAAGTGATGACCATGCATTTCATTTTACTTGTAGAATTCGGTGTGGTAAAAAAAAAAAAACCACAAAAAAACAAAAACATTACTTGTGCTTAAGTTATGTGATTATGGGTGTCCATAACTCTATAACAAGAAAATTTTGGTAAGTAAATCTTTGGAATCTAGCCCACAGCCAAATTAGCCACTGTTGTTATCGCCAAAATCACCATGACATGATAATGAAATGTACCCTTCATATCGTTTTCAAGAGTTGTCCATTTTTTTAATTATTATTATTATTTTACAAATCTAAAAGAAAATAGAAAAAAGATTTTTATATTGGATTGATGAGTATACAAAACTAATTGATTGAAAATTAGTATTCAACTAAAAGTGGTTTGAAGAAAACTATATTTTTTTTTTCTAACTTTGAGTGAGAGAAATAGAGTGCTCTTAAAGCAATATATTATGATGAGAAAACGATCATTACTCCTCTAATCATTACTTCTCTAAGTTATATAAATATATATATATATATATATAATTTTTTTACTTGAGTTTTTTAAAATTATTATTTTTTAATAAAAATATAATCAATTATCTCTAAAAAAAAGGTTTAAGAATTAATATATATATAGATATATATACACATATATAAAAACATTTAAGAGAACAATGAAATTTTTTTCATGTTATAACTATTTAAGTAGTTTGCTACTTGCCCACTTATCAACTATGAATAATTTTAGAAGAAATCTAAATTTCATATGTCAATGATTGAAAGATAAAGCCAAAAAAAAAGAGAAATAGAAAAAAAAAGAAAGATAAAATGGTTGATTTGTAAAAGTTATGATTCACAATGAATTTGAAGAAATGACAATACAATTGAGTACTAAATAATGAGTGTGTCAATAAAGTGGGAAAAAAATGGGTGAGCTATCCTACATTTTTCAAAAAAATTATATTGGGCAAATTTTATTAGGAAATGAAATGATAATGTAGCCTTAGTTATACCACCCATGCCTTCAAAATTTTTTGAGATGCTTTTGAATTGTATCCATGGATGTTCAGGCCATTAGTTGAATCCCATTAAGCAAAAGCTGTTTTGGGATGCTTTCCAGAAGCCAATTTTGGTTATATATATATAAAAGTTTGTTTCTTTTTGGAAAATCTCTCTTTTTGAATATTAGCTTTTGCCAAGAATTCAATTCCTTCTCTACCTTATTAAAATCTTTTTTTTTTTTGGGAATAATCCACAAAAGTTAGGCCAAAAGAAAATTTTAAATTAAAAGAAAATTCTAATATAAGGAAAGATAAAATTTAAAGCTCATGAACCTACTTAATTTTTTGAAACTCTCAATTTTTTTTATAAAAAAAATATTACCTAAATGAGGTTCCTTGCCTATTTTCTTCACATGAACACCATTTATATGAAACATATTTGAGATTGTCACACACACAGATATATATATATATATATATATATTTAAAAAAAAAGAGTAAATGCATTATAAGAAATTTATTAAAACTCATTTAATTAAATATATTTATAACTCTGCCTAAGTATTTTTTTTTTAAAGTACAAAAATTAGATATATACATATAAATTCAAATATCCTCAGCCAAAAGTGAAGGAAAAGTTTGCCTTTTTTTTTCAAATTTCAGTGAATTAAAATTCAATTATTCTATAATATTGAAAATTTTTAGCAGAATTAATAATGACATTATTTATATTTTTTAGATTTATTTATTTTTATTTGACCCAATGATTTAAATTATTTTAATATTATACAGCAACTATAATTTGAATATCAAAGAATGAATAATTAAAAAATTCTTTTACCCTAAGTTTTTTTTTTTTTTTTTTTTATAAAAAAGTTTACGTTGCGGGTAGTTTCTAAAATTGCCTCTCAGCGACCAACAAAATCTCAACACGCCTCCTCACTTTCTTAACTCACAATGTTCTTCTACTTTAATCCCAACTCCCAACACACATACGCACGCACTCTCTCTCTTGCTCTCTCGCCATTTTTCTGACTAAGTTGCTTCTCCATTCTTGATCACGCAAAGGTAGAGCTCCAAACGATGCTTCTTTAATTTTGGATCTCCAGGGTACCTTAAAGGTGAAAAAAAATTACATTTATGTACTTTCAGTTCTTTTTTTTTTTTATTCTATGTTTCTGGGTGGGTGAAGTTAAAAGGGTATGTATGGAATGTTGATAAATTGGTCTAATGATTATTGGGATTTGAGGTTTCTAGTTGCCTTTTTGTTTGGTGACCAAGAAAATGGATGAAATGTGGGATTCTTTTGTGTTTCCTGTCTAATTATAGAAAGATGATAAATTCTGGGCTTTTATCCGCTGTGGCTGTTTCATTTCTAATAATGGAAAGTCCAGTTTAGATTCAGTCAACTGGTTGTGTCAGGCATCTCAGCGGGGCTTAGTTAAGAAATGATTAATGTTTTGTTGATGATTGGGATTATTGAAAGTTGAAATCTTGGTTCTTTTATTCGGTCTGCTTTTCCTTAATAAAGAAATAGAGAGTTTTCTTTGTGCGACTTTGGGATTTGGTGTGTGTTTTGGAATGGATAATTCGGGTTTGAGGGGGAGATTTTTGTCGGGTCCAAATGTGGGATTATTAGACTTGGATTCATCAATTCCCAGATACCAACACAACCCATTTGGTCAGTCGTCTCCTACCCATCAACATCACATGAATATGATGGGTGGTGTTGAAAATGATCACCACCACCACATTGAGTTGATGGAAGTGAAAGGCTCCAACATGAAGGGGCTCTTGATGAATATTGGTAAGGGGAAGACAGTTGGACACATTAATGCCATGAATAATGGCAATACAAGTGAGGAAGATGACCGTAGTTTTACGGAAGATGGGAATGGTGAAAACTCCAATGGGAATAAGGATAAAAAGGGATCTCTGTGGCAGCGGATGAAATGGACAGATACTGTGGTTAGGCTGCTTATAGCAGTGGTTGCTCACGTGGGGGATGATGGTACTGTAGATGGTTCGGAGGGGCTTAAGAGGAAATCTGGGATTTTACAGAAGAAGGGCAAGTGGAAAACGGTTTCAAGGATAATGATTAGCAACGGTTGTCAAGTTTCACCACAGCAGTGTGAAGATAAGTTTAATGACCTGAATAAGAGGTACAAGAGGTTGAATGATATCCTCGGTACAGGAGTTACTTGTCAAGTGGTGGAGAATCCTGCTCTTATGGACTCAATGTCGCATCTCTCAGCTAAGGTGAAGGATGATGTGAGAAAAATTCTAAGCTCGAAACACCTCTTCTATAAAGAAATGTTTGCTTACCATAGTGGGAAAAAGATACCAAACTGCCATGATGTTGATCTTCAAGGTCTTTCTGAATCTTCTGGGAGACACTCAAAAGATAACAATGAGTCAGAGGAGGAAGCAGACAAGAAGAATGACTCTGAAGATGATGAATCAGATAATGAAGATGATCATAGTGATGATGGGGATAGGGAGAGGATGGGTGAGCTTGGTGAGATAAAGAATGGGGATAGAGAGGATGGCCATTTCTGGTCACATTCTTCTGGACTGGATGGCTTTGAGGCTGAAATGACTAGGATTTTTCAGGACCCCTCTAAGTCATCATGGGAGAGAACAGACTGGATTAAGAAACAAAAATTACAACTTCAGGAACAAAGAGTGAGCATTCAGGCTCAAACTTTTGAGCTTGAGAAAGAAAGTTTAAAGTGGCTGAGATATAGCAGTAACAAAGACCGTGAACTAGAGAGGTCGAGACTGGACAACGAGAGGATGAGATTGGATAATGAACGAAAGATATTGCACCTGAAACAGAAAGAACTTGAGGTAGACTTCAGGATGGCAGAAGCATCCTTAGAACCCACGTCTTTTGGAAACAGGGTACAGAGTAGAGATCAACTTGATTTGGGCGGGCATCAATAGGTCCTCTGCTGAGGTCTGATGGTTTGTGGCAGGCATCATGTGGGACAAACTGACTAAAAATTCTGCATTAAAATTGTAACTGCTTAGGCACGCTAACCTTGTAAGACATTTTGTATTGCTTTAGTTTAATATGCACGATATTTGAAAAACATTTGAGCTTTTATTGTAAAGTTGAAAGGTGATTGCGGTAGGCTTTTCCACTGTACTTATTTTGATGTGTATATCATCGAACTCTCATGTTCATCTATCTTTTAAAGGGATTTAGTCAATTGGTCCTCCTTCAGTCCCAACTCTGTGCAGTGTTCATTTAGAACTAAGGATTTAGATCTGAATCCCTTATTTAGTGATAAAAATAAGGATTGTGTTGGAAAGCTGGAAATAATAGGATTGGTAGAATGGTTGAATTGATCTTACCTCAGTTTTCATCTGCTTAGATTCATAACCTGGAATTCAACGTCATTGCAATTTCATGGAGCTAAAAGAAATTCCATGTGCCATGGCTCAGATGTTGTAACGGCTGTGTGATATTATCTTTGCATAGACCTAAGAATTCAGATTTTGTTGGAACTGGAATTGAGCATCTGCTGTGATTTTGGTACTCTGCAGGGTGGCATGTGAGAATTCTAACAGTTGCTTCTCATGTCAATTACAGATAAATAAATACACAATGTTTGATCAGATTTGAATGAATATTTATTGATCCTCCTTACCCAGAAGATTTGGTGAATGTCTTCTGCATAAATTACCTGACATTTACCGAGATTATTTTCTTACTTCCCTACTTTCTTCACTAGAATATGAACCAACATTTGTGGTGATGCTAATGGTGATTTGCTTTATCTGTGATTTTCGACTCCTATACCCTACCTATGTCTGATTGTATCTTGAATGACATTGATTTTCTTTTAGTATTTTCAACACAAAGTATAGTCCTTATGTGGTTGTCTTGCAAGATCTTATGTACTGTGAATTGCTTGGCCCTTGTTCAGGTCGAATCATCTGCATAGATTGGAAGTTTTAAAGACTCTAATTGATGTTTGGTTTCGTTCTTCACCCTAAACTTTCTTGAACATCCATGTTTTGTTTATCATCATAACTTGCTTCTGAATTTGATCAACAAGTTTCTCACTTCAAGTATGTTGTTTTTTTTGTCACTTCTGTCCACCAAATTGTCTAATTCTTTGTGATTTTATTCTTGGCCTTTGTAATTCAAAATGCATTTATACTTTAACTTCTTGGATATTTAAACTAGTTAGAAGCGCGTCTATACACGAATGGTTTAATAAAAATTTTGACCATTGGACGATTATTTAGTCAAAATAATTATTTACATGGATAATAAATACATTTTAATATCAATTTTATCATTTAGGTTTAATAAAAGAGTAACGGTATACTTTTTAAATTATATTTTAAATTTTATATTTTAAATTAAAATGTTAAGTAATTATTAAGTGATAAAATATTATAAATTTTAAAATTATTTATTATAATATTTTATTATCTAATAATTACTTAACACATTATTTTAAATAAAAAATTTAAAATATTATTTAAAATATCTAATATTATTTTTAATACAAATAATATGTACATTAAATCGAGATATTACAAAATTGACCACGGCTAAAAATTAACCTTCCTGTGGAATAACGGTTAGTATCTCAATTTCAAAGTAGGCCAGTTGCCGAGAGAACAGATGGCTACAAGCCAATTAAAAATGAAACCAAAATTTACAAGCCAGTACTTAATTTTCTTTTTCTGCAGAGGTGATTTTATAAGTTTTCTATGTGCTTTTTTTTTTCCAAGCCAAATATTATGCTTCAAGTTAAATACTATTAAAAAATAGGATAAACAAAAAAAAAATCTTAATTAAATCAAAAACTAAAAAGAATATATATATATATATATATATATGATTCAAATAAAATATATGGTTAAGATTAACAATTGATTTTACCATTAAAAAGTTGGAAGTAAAAATTTTTCTAGTCAAAATATTTTACTTCATGTAGCAAATCACATTCATTACCAAATCACAACAGCTGATAGACAAAATAAGGTTAATATTTCAATAAAGTCTAGGATATTGTTTTGCAAATATCATTGTAAAATCTATCATTTTTAACTTTTCAACTATATCTGAAAAGGGTAATGTCACATTTATTTTTTTGTATATCAATTTTGTGTTTTATTGATATGTCACTAATTAAAGAGTGTGATTTATTAATATTCATTAATTTTTTTAATTATTGCGTAGTTTTAATACTATAGCTGAATTGCAATAATATATTGATGGATACTATTTTATAGTAAAAATACAAAATTGAGATACAAAATAAGTACAACATTACATATATATATATATATATGTATATAACATACAAAAACATCCTATAATTATCAAGATGTTGGCATATATTCTATCATAATCAATCAATTTTTAGACTTTTGACTTTATAGTGAATTAGCCAAGTTGTACTGTCAAAAATAATGGAAATTTGCAAGTAAAAAAAAAGTTTCTATTCTTAATAAAAAAGATGTAGCCAAAAGCTTTTGGTGTAAAAGCATGCATATCCTTGATTTTTTATGCATTTTTAAGTGAGATATATTTTGTCCATTTGTATTATATATGACCTAACTCTGGTTAAAATGACTGAAATACTTTACATTATATATAAAATAAAGAATTTTTTATTCTTCAAATTTGATTTAATTGTCAATTTTATTTTATAAATTTTAAAAAATTTAATTTTATTATACTATATTAATAAAAATTTCTTTTAATAGTATATTAATAATTTTGTCATTAATTATTATATTAGTTGAAAATGATAGTAAGTGAACTATATAATGTACACGTGTCAATCATTAATATGTCATTAAAAGAATAAAAAAGATATGTGGCACACTTTAATAAGTTCAAATTTTAATATTCACTAAAAATTTATTCTATAATTTAAAAAATTTAAAAAAATAAAACTTTGTTGGAACTGCCAATAATGGCGACTGGCTATCGTTAACCACTATTGATCTCCAAATTTCGGTGAAGAAAACAATCAAAATTTATGTTATTAAATTCTATTTTTTTTAATTACACAATGGTAAAATTATTTTTGTCAATGAAAAATAAGAAGATAGTAAAAAATGAGTTGAAAACGAAATAAAGAGGCAGTGGCCACTGCACGCCACCATCAAACGATGGGGTGGTAATGTATACCGCTCTCACTATGTGGTAGATCGGCGGCCGATTTGTCCAATGGTGACATGGTGGCGGGTGGCGACAACTGCCATTCATTGTTGAACAACGGGGCAGTGGCATACACCGCTCCTACCATTAAACAGATCGGTGACCAATCTGTCTAATAGTGGGGGTGGTGCATGCCATTGCCTTGCCATTCGACGGTAAACAGCAGTGGTCGCCGCCTTCCACCATGTTCTTTCTCACTTTTGACACATTTACGGTGTTGAAAATTGTGCTTATGTGCCATCCCATTATGTATAAATATTTAATACTAGTATTTATACAATTATCATTTCTAATAAAATTGTTAATATTATTTATAATAAATGATAAGATGCTTGTAACGTTTCAGAAATTGTATGATCTGAAGGAGTTCATATATGGTCTAAAGGAATTTAGATCAGTGTTAAGGTTAGCAAATTAATAGATTTAGCGAAATTTAAACAATTAGAACCTTGTCTGAAATAGGACAATGACCTGATAATATATTTATAATGACATAGTTGCAAAGAGTTGCAGATGGTGCTAAAAAATGTCATTATGCAAGTATATTTTCAAACATGATGTTCCTAATCTAATTTCATCGATGCGGGTCTATCAGTGGAATTCATATATATAGATTAGTGTATGTGCATATCTAGATGGTCCAAATGGTTAGTCTTAGCAAACTATGAGTTTAGTGGAAGCTCGTATACACATACAGGTATTCAGTGAGGACTAGATATTGAACAGACTCACAAAGACCTCCAATAGACGTTCATAAAGCCGTCAATGGAAGGCCTTCCGAGTTGAGTAGTATTTGTGGTCATTTGACCTGAGCGCCATAGTGGGCTTGTGAGTAATCCACCATAATTTGGTTTCACAAATATCAGAGACCTTTTATGGTCTAACCGCTGTGTCACTGGGTATGGTCCGATACTCATAGAGTCCGATGTGCGTAAATATAGGATCCATCAGCTCATATGAGTGGGTTATATATCTTGATGCTCCAAGATTGTATTTTAGAAAGTCTTGTGGCCACAAGCATAAACCTCAGAAAATGTATTCCGAAGGGATAAATAATATCATAAAAGTGTTTGTGGATATTATTTAAGGAAATATAAATCTGAAGACAAGTTGATGGTTGAGGAAATAGAGATTTGACGGCGATGATCTATATCTCTACTCTTTCAGGATATAAATGATAGAGGAATTATACAAATATGCAATAACCTCAACTTGCATGGTTTAACGTGCTGATTTGTAATATCTGTAACGTGTGTGTGAGGCATCGTTCACGGACATATGGAGGAGCTCCATATGACAAATCAGGTGTGGATCTAAAGTGTCTCATAATATGAAGTGTACTCATTGCGCATTAGGGTAGTAGATTGGATTGAAAATTTTGATCCAGTAAATTCCAGCAAAATTGATTAATTATTTCGAGATTCCTTAGGATGTGTATTTGTCAAGACTTAATTGTTAAGTACATCATTAAATTAATTAATAAGAGTTGTTAATTAATAGGATGTTGACAAGTGGAAAATTTTGTTCCATGATTTGATTTTATCTTAATTTTACCATTTAACCTTGGTAGTAAAAATTAGTAAGGTAAAAAGTAATTATTTAAAATTATTTTGAATAATTAAATTAGATATTATTATTATATTATTAGATAATATGATAATATATATTAATCATGGTCATTGTATTTTAATATAATGAGGAGCCTAGATGTTGGCTATTTATTTACCTTATATGATTAAAATAATTATATTTGTTAGGTAATGATTTATTTAAGTGACCATTATTCTAGTACTTAATAAATTAATCATAAGTGAGAGACCAATAATTAAATTAGTGGAGTACTTGTTTTTATTTTATCAAAAAGTGTTGAACAACAAAAATAAAACTTTAGCTAATAATTGATTGATTCATTCATTTTTGGAGGAGATGATTCGGTTAAGCAATTCAAGTTAAGTGAGAGAGTTTTGGTTTTGTGTTTTTTAAGTGTTGAAAGTAAAAGGAACTTCTCTTCATCTTCTTCTTTCATGAATGGATCAAAATGAATAAATGAAAATAGAGAAAGAGATTAGTAATTATAGACAAGAGTTGTGCTAAAATTAATTAATCTATGAAAATTGTTTCCATCATTTAAATAAAAGTTGCATGTAAATGTTTACCATCTCAATTTAAGAATTAAATAATTTGTGTTCAAAGAGTTTGAATACATGTGCTGAAAATTGTAAAATTAAGTTACCATTCTAATTCCATAATCCCACCAAATCATTATGGACTAGAATTGTTCAACAATTCACTTCAAGGTAAGCTCTTCAATTAGATTGTTGATGAACTTGAAGAATTTGTAAAGCTACCTTCCTTAAGTAGGTTTTCTTTACATTTTAATTTTAAATACACAATTATTCATCATGTATAAGTTGTCGTATAATAGTTATACTTGAGCATATATGTGATTAAATTCGTTAAATTGGGTGTATATGTTAACATGCTTCCGCTGCGTGTAATAATTTTTGAAATTACGTATACACTCGTATGTCACACACTTGATTTCTCAACATACGGTGCTCCATTGATGACTGATGATGGAATACCATATATACCACCGATGGAAAGTGTGAAGCTTAAGCTCGACCATGATGCCAAGCAAGAGGCAGTTTACTCATGATACCAATAGAATAGGAAAGACCCTCAGATCAGTCTCAGTTCATGGAGCTTATTAGAAATTGGTCTTTCAGTCTTAACTCCAGCAGCTTCAAAAAGGACTGGAAGCGTGACAAGAGTCAATCCCTCTTCGGGAGACTTAGTTGATGCTTATTCTTCTTTAATAGAAAGTCAGTGCTATGTAGCCCATAGGTACTACTTCTTTACAACATCTGTCTCGATTTCCAGCATCTCGCTTTACACTGGTACCTACTCGCGAGCATAGGCCTCTTCGCTGGCAGTAGTTATATCTGCTGAGTTATTCATAATTGGTCACCAGTGGTCGGTCGGTCACTGACAACAACAGTCACTGACTAACTGCTCCTTTTTTATTTATTTAATTTAATTAATTATTTAGTGACTAATCAGTGATTCACACGTTGATATTTTATGTCAACTCATTTTAAAATTTTGTGTAGAGTGATGTTTTTTTCCCTTTAATGTTAAAACTAATAGAATTTCACTAACAGATTAAAATTAAATTAAATTATTTAAAATTTGTGGGACAAAATTAAGAATCAAGTTAAATTAGATAGCCAAAAATATCTTTTGCCCTTATATATACTCTTTAACATTAGTGATGGCCAAAATAAAGGTATTTTGGTCTTTTAACGTAGATTAGGATTATTTCAAAAAATATGAAAAAAAAAATCAAACTCCAAATATTACATCCTAATAGTTTTCTTAAATAACACAAATCAATTAAAACCTTTACCATTTTCTTTATGTTTTAATTCAAAATAGCCATTTAAGAAAGGGTTTCCATTAATCTAACCAAGACATAAATTTATTCAGTTTCCTTTATAAAAAAAAAGTTCGCGTATTATTATGCACTTATCTTCTTGATTTACTAATTATAACCCTATCTCCGTTACATTGAAACATAACCAACAAACTCTTTTTAAAATATTACAATAACTTCATCTCCTTGCTCATTATATTAAATTATAAGTTCAAGATATAAAATATTGAAACCATTTGACAAAAGCAAGTGTTATGCAACTTTGAGCTCATTTGATAAGAAGAGTGCTTGATTGCACACTTTAGGCTCGATAAAATTATAAGCTAATTGTGCACTCAAGATGCTTACTTCGTTGGCAAACACTATCTCTTAAAAGCGCACCTTTTCGATTATGTCGAAGATTTGAGTCTTGATGGATGCCAAATTATACTTGTTGCTCTTGATAATTTTAGTAGTTCATTTGGGTAAGATGTGCTTCAAAATTATACGTATTACTCTTAAAAAAATTATGATAATATAATTTGATTGTAATATCAATAATAGTACAGTTCAAGTGAGATGTGCTTCAAAACGGTATGTATTACTCTTGAAAAAATTCTGATAGTATAATCTAATTGTAATATCACTAGGATAATCTAATGTAGTATCATTATTGTAATCTCATATAATCTAAAAATAATGATAAGCTAATTGTGTTTGACAATTTTGTCAAGACACATTATGAGCTATCATGAGACGCTTGATAAGGAATTATCGAGCACACTTAAAATTGTGTACTTTGCGCTCTAACAAAAATATTAAGTAAGTTTGTTGAGCTCAAAGTAAACAATAAATAGTGTACTTAGTAGAGCGTACTGTGCAGAGCCACCAAAATTTTACAATGCTTTGTCTCTTACAGTTGCCAAAGTGAAAATTATAGCTTCACATAACACGAATGATAATGAACCCTGAGCATTTTCACCCATCTAATCTATGACAAAGGATTCAAGTTCAGTACTAAGAGATAATCCAATTGAAGCCAATCGCATTAAGGCTTAAGCAAAGCATCTCACCAAGAAAGCTAGTAGTGCTTGCATATTTGTTGAAAAATAACACTAATAAAAAAAGAGGTTTTAGTGATAGAAAATTTATAATAGAATTATAATGCTATTAGAAATTTATGATAGATTATATCATAAATTTTTTGCTATTAATAATTTGTGATAAGTTTAATCACAAATAGAAAAATAATTTTTTTATTATAAGTTTGTGATAAATTCTATCACAAAGTTGTGATAGAATATATTTGAAAATATATGGTATATGTTGGTGATAGATTTTTTTTTCAAATTATTTAAAAATTCTTTAATAAATTTGATGTGTCAATGCATATATGTGCCATATGATTTTTTTGTCAGAATTTGAAATGACATCATTATATTAATATAAAACGGTGTCATTTAATTAAAAAAAAAAGGATGAATTTCGTTCCTATGGCACCGTTTTAATAAGTGTAATAATTCTTAACAAAGTGATGCCGTTTGAACAAATAAAATGTTACCCTAAAATGATTGAATGTGTTGTTGTTTTGTGTTTATTACACATGGTTAAGAGAAAACGATATTATTTTTTTCAGTATTTTTTCAGTTGACACAGTGTTATCTTTTTCTTAGGTAAAAATAAGAATCACAAATGAAAAACACTTAACCAAAAGTTGGAACTCACTCTTCTATTCTCTCCCAAATGCTTAACTCGTACTCTCAAACCCTAATCCCAAATTGAAAATTGTTCAAATTACAAGGCTAATAATCTGAAATGCTTTTGGATTCTTCATTTGTTGTAATTTTATCTAGTCGTATTTAAGGAATCTTTCTATAAACTCTAATTATTGTATTATTATTATAATGAGAGAATGTGGGTTTCTGTTTGATTGTTATTTGTTTAATAAAATGGAAGGCATGTGAGTTTTTGTTTAATTGTTATTTGTTTAATAAAATAGAAGGCATGGATTCAAATGTTTGATTTTTGTTTGGCTTGTGCATGTGGAGCTCCTTTAATAAAATTGAATGTTTGATATGGCCCTCTTATTTATTTTGTTTCTATTTTCTATTGTTATTTGTTTAATCAAATTGATTAGCATACATGTCGTCCCCGTTTGTGTCATCAATTTTGTTTTTATTGTGCATGTGGGGGGTTTTTATTTTTGTGTTTTTTTGGGCAATGTGGCCCTTGTTTTTATGCTTTTGTGTAACTGGGCACATGACTTATAATAGGGGTGGGCAAAAAATTGAAAAATCGAACTGGATTTGAAAAATCGAACCGAATTGATCGGTTCGGTTCGGTTTTTCTCTTGGTCGGTTCGGTTTTCGGTTTTTTATTTTAAAAACCGAACCGAAAAAATTGAATTTAAAAAAAATTAAAAAATTAAAAAAAAAATTAAAAAAAATTAAAAAAAATTGAAAAACCGAACCGAACCGACCCAAACCGAACCGAAAAACCAAAAATTGAACCGAACCGAACCGAACCCGATTCGGTTCGGTTTGGTTTTTGATTTTTCGGTTCGATTTTCGGTTTTATTTTTCAAAAACCGACCGGCTCGGTTCGAGTTTCGGTTCACACTAAAAACCGAACCGAACCGGATTTGCCCACCCCTAACTTATAATATTAAAACAGGAGAACAAAATTAAAAATTCTTATCTTTTAATTAAAAGAAAAAAAGAAGAGCACAAGTAATAATATAAAATAGGTAATGAAGGCTTTTTGGAGCTGGGCATGGGTGTGTGATTGTTGCCTTAGATTCTTCTAAATTTAATATTAAAGCAGGACAACAAAAAGTATTTTTTGGAAGTGAATTGAGTGGCAAAAAAAATATAAAGTGCTAAATTTCATGTATCTTTGTCTATATTCCCCCCAAGTAACAGTATGAAGTAAAAGTAGTAAAAGCTTAGATTATATTCAATTACACATGTATCTTTTTGTATGGTTTAAGGAAAGTAAAGCTTGGATCCTAATCAGCAATATTCTTGGAGAGAGCAAGCTTTCATTCATTTGTATCTTTATTTTGTTATAACTAATTGGTTTTGGGTCAAAAAGTATGATTGGTCTGATATCTGAATGAAAAATAATGTTTATGATTTAGCTAAAGGTCACATAATATTTTTATGGTATGGTTAGGGTGAAGAAGTAAAAAGCTCACATAATATTTATGTCTATACTATTTTTTTGTGGACTTATGATTGTATATTATTCACGTTCCATGTACTGTCAAATAAAAAAGATTATTTTGTTTAGGTTATAATGATGTAGCTATAAGTAAAAGGGGTTAATGTTGTTTAATATGGATTAGTTTTTGGTCTGTGCAGTAAATAATTGCTTGAAATTATACAGAGAAATAATATTCTAAGTTAAGTAGGATGTGATAGATTCTATAAATATTCTTTGCGTAATATTATCATTGAAAGTGACTCTATATTAGTGGTATGTTTTCTTTCTAATAAATCTCTTCATTTCCCTTCACAACTTTATATTAGATGGATTAACTGTAATTATTTTTGTTTTAAAATATCTTTTTTTTATCAGCATAATTTTGTGAAACTAATGTTATAGCTGATAAATTAGCTAATTTGGTGATACATTACACTAGATTTACTTGGTGGTCTGAAATCTCTACTGACATCTTGGATCAGTTATTCAAAGTTGTTAATGAGTTTAACTCATATCGCTTTGTTTAAGTTGTCACTCTTATTTTTTTATAATGTGAGATTTCTATTTCGAGGGGTAAGGTACATGTTCCCCACTAACTAGGTGTCATCATCTCTTTTTTAATTTCACTGCCTCACCTCGCCTTAATGAGGTTTATTTAAAAAAACAAACCAACTTGTTGTGAACAATCAGGATGCAAATAACACACAGGCCAAATGTAGATTCTATGCAGTAAACAATCTAACATTGTTGTTGTATGTTGAAGTTTTATTTTCTGCTTTGAGAAAATTTGAGTTGAAAATAATAAGTAGAATTACGGAAGCTAAAGTGAGTTTGTGATGGCATTTTCGTAGCCGAATGTAGTTCACAAGCCATATTTTGGAGCTTTCGCTCAAGTTTATGCCAACATATAGATGTATTTTTGTGTTCTTATAATAGTGTATTATTTTTCCCTCAAGTTTCCGTCTTGAGCTGAATGTAATGGTTGTTTTTTAGGATTATTAAAATAATATTACATTTTTGAATTGGATATCTTATTTTGTGGGTTTTCGAATTCATTTTTATTCATTTATTTTTCCTTAACCATTATTAGATACTCATATATTTATAATATATTAAGTGATAATTGATAAATAAAGATATATATTTATTATGAACAGATTTAAGATTAGGAATTTTAACAAACTATACTTGTTGGGTGTGATTTGATAATTTGAGAGAAGGAGCTGATAGTAATAGTGTTAGTGATAGTCATGACTCATCATTCTTTTCTTTTAAACAACAAAATTTTTATCTAAATTATTGGCCCCACACGTAATTATGTCAAGAATATATACATAACATAGATATCTCATATAGATGGTAAGGTTATTACAATACTGTGCCTGGGCTTTGATCGTGTAATGCAAAATAACGGTCTTAGCGTGGTGTAAACCATAATGCATGTTGCTAGGGCTGAGAATAAAAATTCAATAATTGGGAAGATGTCCTATTATGATGTCATAGATGACATATGAAACTTTAGATTACCATATGTTTAAAGTCTCCATTTTAAAGTATGATTAGATCAATAGTGGATATAGTGTTAAAATTGATAAATATAAGTTCCCAATTGTTAATTTTAATAGGTAGGTCATAGATCGAAAATATTTATATTGGCTTCATAAGCCAAATAAGTTTTTTTACGTGATAGATCAAAAATGGGTCATAAATTCAATTGTTTGTATGATCCTTGAAAAGGATAATGAAGTAAAATCAAGTTTAGATAAAGAAGATATTATAAACATTTAACCACTTGTCATATATTAACCACTTGTGGAGGCTTAAGACTATAATGTAGAAGATGAAAATACTCTAATTTATATAAGGACAAATTGTGAATACATATTAGTCAACCAAGTAGATGTAAAATTACAAGTATCTAACTAAGTTATGTTGTTATTAAATTTTCATGATGGCATAACCTATTTTATGTATTTTCACATATATTGAATGAGGACAATTAATGGGTACTTATATTATTGTTTATGTGAATATATATATTCTGTACCCTATGCTATCATTGATTAATTATAACTTATGCTCTTATTGAATAAAGATAATTTTCTTACACAGATTGTTAGTATATATTGTGAGTACATATATTATGTTTTCAATAATTCATACTTATGCTTTATGACTTTGTTGATTAATTCTCTTATGTTGACAAGATAACAAATAATAACTCTAAAGGAAGCATGAGTGATAACGAGTTTGATTGTTCAATGGATATGAGTGATAGGCACTCTCAGGGTATGACAAAGAAGACAAGTCTTAAAACTATCAAAGACGGCAGTAAAATAGTGTTAAGATACAATTGGAGTTCCAAAAGGAGATGAGGGGCTGCATTGATCACAACCATTAGCGTGATAGTTCGATAGTGTATTCCTATAGTGTATAATGATTGGCGAAACGTATCATCTCAATTGAAAGTCCCTATAAAAATGGGTAAAGGTTAAATTTCATCACAAGTTTTTGTCATTATTTTTTTCTAGATGATTGTAGTTGTGCAATGATTCTCAATTCTATATTCTGGTTAATTTTATTATAATTTGAGTCATAGAAGTTATGGTTTTGTTTTATTTTTAGTGAGCCACAGTTTCGTGTATAAACTTATTATTATGTTCTAGAAATCTCTTATAATTTTATTTTTATGTTTTTATTAACATCAATGGTAAGAAACTTTCCACAACAATTTCATACATTGATTTGGTCTCTAAATCAGCTCATTTGATCTGCCTTGGTTAAGCTTTTACATCAATTTGTTTTTTAGTTTTATCCTAAAAATTATTTTCAAATCACTAGGAATGTTTAATAAGTTTTAGTTGCTATTTAACAGTCTCATTTTGAAGTCGATTCTCATATCAAGAAGCAAGTTTTACATTCCATAAGAGTGATTCATCGGACATTTAGATATCATTTAATGTTTGACTACATCTTACCACACAAAAACGATAAAAAAAAAGTTATTGAGAAAACCACCCATTGAATACAAGTGGATAAAGCAAGATGACCGGAAGGCGTTTATAAAATTGAGGTTGAGTAATAAATTTATGTCAAGTGTATTAAATCTTATTTTCACTTTCATTTTTTTGTTACAAATTTTTAACTTAATGCTTAAGTTTAATTTATTAATGATATTCATATTAATTTGTAATGCTAGATGGTACTTTAGCACACTTAAAATATGGTGAGTTAATTGCTCTATTGAATATTAAATATTAAATTGTTATGAGTTAGTTTGATACTATCAATATCCTCAATCTTCTTTTTCATGAAATTTATTTAATTTGTGGAATTTGTAAGTTGCTGCAGTAAATACTTTGATATGGCAGCAGCAAATTAAACACATATTGCATATCATGTCTTGCACATTTGGCGGTCACATAAGCTTACTTGTAAGTTGCCACATCACTTATTAAAATTAAAGTTTATAGATTTGTGATAGAACATATATATCACAAATCTGTGATAAAAATAATCTATCACAAATTAATAAGGTGATTTTAAGTGATATAATGTATAAATCACAAAATTTAATTTATGATAGATATTATCTATCATAGCCCTTTTTTTAGCAATGTAAGAAACAAAAAGGGCCTTGTTAGTGAATCATGTCAAGTAAAATAATTAAGGGCATCTTTTACGATTTTTTCAAATGAAACCAACCCAATGACTTTATAAATATTATTTGGCTCCCTTAATATAATTTTGAATTGGGATTTGCTACGATCACTAGTGACCCAAAAATTTGGGCAATTCCTATATCAAATTGAATTTATTTCTTCTAGAAATAGCAACTGGCAAAATAGTTAAGCTTCGTAAAAACTAGGTTAAGTTGGTTCACACCAAAGGTGCTGGACTTGATAAAAATTCTACAACAAAAAAATGAATTATGCTATGTTAGAAGTTTTTTTTGATGATACTACTCTAATATTTAAGTTAGTAAGGATAGAAAAAAAAAAGGGTAAAGAGAATAGAAGGACGAGAAAGTGTGATAAAAAGAGAGAGACAAACAAAGAGGCTTATCAAAGTACTAGAAAAATCTTTCTTAGTTTAGTAATTAACGCCATTTTTATAAGATTGTGATGTGAGTTCAATTAACTCTATTAGAATTTAGAAAGTATCAAAATTTCTTCTTGAACTTGTTTATACTGAGATTATAAAATTTGTATTTATAGAGAAAATCTAAGATTTCATGATTCTTGGTGAGAAGTCCCTTTTAGGTTGTGACTAGGGTGGTCGGCTTGGCCAAGGAGGGTGCCCAATGCTAACCACTCCTTGCCAACTCCTTTATAAGAAAATCGAGAACTTACAAACCAATTTAAAAATGTCTTTTATTAGGCTTAGTTGAGGATGGTGAGCCCTATCCAATGCATCCTTAAAGTATTTAGACTAGCATTTATAGGTTGGAATCGGGTGAAAATAATTACAATTTTTGGACTAAATAGAGTAAGTCAAGAGCATTTTGAAATTTTTGTAGATAGAGATAGAGTAGTGTCCCTAACTTTTGCTTTAATTGTGATAAAATTTAAAGTTGGGCTAAATTAATGAAAAGTTCTTTAAAAATGGCTTTTGCAAATTAAAACCCTTTTTTTCCCCAAAAAAAAAAAAAAAAATTATACGGATCCTAATCTATCACCATTTGATACACATACTTTCACCATCAAACCTAAAAACAAAATCAATATAAAAACCCATTATTGACCTCGTAACTAACTCAAAACTCCTTGTTGCACCAAAACATTTTTCGGTTCACTATAAAAGTCCATGCAAAGTTGAACGACGACTCTTTCTTCTGGTCTCTCTCATTTCTCTGCGCAAAACCCTAAACTCTCTCACCAGTCTCATCCTCAGCCCTTGAGAATTTAAAAAAAAAAAAACGCCCACAAGGGTATGTTAATTGCTGACTCTATATTTAGTTCATTGCGGCGGCCGGATCGCTCGGTCTACTTTGTGATCAGTGTTTTACGTAAACTGTTTTTGGTGTTGCTCTTATATCGGCTTTTTAGTTTAGTTTTTTTTTTTATTTAATTTTTTTGCCTTTTTTTTATTAATCACTCGTTTGCTTTTCTTATAAACCCACGTTGAATGTTCTCTCTTTGATCAACCATTTTGTTGTTAGCATCTTTAGATCTGTAATTTTTCATCTTTCTTTTTCCAAGGTTAGTTTGATTCATTTGCATATCTATGAGTTTTTTTTGTTTTGATCACGTTCTCCATTAAGGTTGTAATACGTTATGTTTTCTTTTTCTTTTTTGTTGAAGATGATCGACATGTTGAAATGCACAAAACTTTTATCTCTTGATTGAATTTTCAAATGTTAATAAGTATTATTTAGTAAGTCTCTTTAGGGTAACATGTCTAGAAAATTTTCACTATGATTGACACTGGGAACACATTTTTATGAGATTTGAGTCGGATCTGAGAGCCCAATGACTGCTATTTCATATAGATTTTAGAATTCTTTTTGGTGTAAATAATCTGTAATGGGTTTGTATTGTACTAAAGTTTGTCCATCAAGCGACGATTTAATCGAAAAATCCTGAATCCGAAATGATGTATTTGTTATTTATAATTGATACTTTTCATGTATTTTGCTCCTATTCGATACTTAAATATGCAAATAGTTCATATAATATGGTGGTTCTTTATGCTGAATTTATTTTTCAACGATACCCCTTTTAACTTTTTTGAGATCCCAAAGATATATTATACACATTTATTAAAGAATAATGTTATATTTTTTAAATGATATTTTAAATTTTTTTTTCTTAAATAATATGTTAAACAACTATTGAGTAATAAAATGATATAATAAATAATTTTAAAATTTGTACTATTTCACTATCCATTAATTAATTAATATATTTATTTAAGATAAAAAAATTTAAAATATTATTTAAGAAGTGTAGCATTACTCTTCGTGTAAAGATTAAATTTTTATTTAGATTAATTTGGGGACATCTTGATTTTTTATCCAATATATAGAATATTTTCTTTATAATTGTCTTGTTAGTTTCTTGATAACCATCTTAAGCTAGTTGTTTGTAAACACATACCATTTACTATGCTGACATATTTCAGATTCTTGTTTTTCTTACAGATCTCATAATTTTCTCAATTTTTTTTTTCTGTATGTTAATAGTTGTATTTGCGAGGAAGTAATAATGGCTGAAAGGCACCAGCAACCACCTGTTATGCAAAAGGTGACAGGACAGCTCTATCTCAGTTCCACTCTTTCCCAAGACATTGTTCAAAATCGCTATGGAGGTTTCCAAAAGCCTGCCCATAAGCTTCATCAGAGGCATTTTGTACTTGGCAATCATTCCAATGCAGCATTTCAATATCCCTTAACACAAACTTGCCGAGCTAGCCATGATCTATCACTTGTTGCTTCTTCAACTGCTTCACCTGTTCTTGTACAAGCCCCTAAAGAGAAAGGCTTTGCTGGCTTTGCCATTGATTTTCTTATGGGTGGAGTTTCTGCAGCAGTGTCCAAAACTGCTGCTGCTCCTATTGAACGCGTGAAGCTCTTGATTCAAAACCAGGATGAGATGATCAAGGCTGGCCGCCTCTCTGAACCCTACAAGGGAATTGGTGATTGTTTCAGCCGCACCATTAAGGATGAGGGGATGGTATCATTGTGGAGAGGGAACACAGCTAATGTCATCCGTTATTTCCCCACACAGGTTTGTCATTTCTCATTCTGTTAGTTCTTTTATTAGAACAAATAGCATTTATCTTCATTTTGGTTAATGAATGTGTGTCTATGATTACTTGTTCAGGCCTTGAACTTTGCATTCAAGGACTACTTCAAGAGATTGTTCAATTTCAAGAAAGATCGCGATGGTTACTGGAAGTGGTTTGCTGGGAACTTGGCATCTGGTGGTGCTGCTGGTGCCTCTTCTCTGTTTTTTGTCTACTCATTGGATTATGCTCGAACTCGTCTTGCAAATGATGCTAAGGCTGCCAAGGGGGGAGGGGATAGACAATTCAACGGCTTGATCGACGTCTACAGAAAGACTATGAGAACTGATGGTATTGCAGGGCTTTACCGAGGATTCAACATTTCATGTGTCGGCATCATTGTGTACCGTGGCCTCTACTTTGGCATGTATGATTCTTTGAAGCCAGTGATCCTGGTCGGAAAGTTGCAGGTCAGTGAATTTTACTGGGCTGATTCAATTGTCAAATATTTTTCACTTGATGGACTTATTTTAAGACGTGCCATGTTTGTAGTAACATCATATCTGTCAACGCATCTTCAAGATATACTTTTGAAGCACTCCAGAAATGAATATGCTTGATCTTCTAAATGAATACGTTATTGTTTGTTCAAGATCATTGATCTTGTTCTCTCTGTTGTACATTTGACATAAGTTATGGTCTTGTTTCAACTCACAAGCCCTTTTTTTTTTTGTTTTTTTTTTGTAAATATAACAATTTCAGGACAGCTTCTTTGCTAGCTTTGCTCTTGGTTGGGTAATCACCAATGGTGCTGGCCTTGCCTCCTACCCAATTGACACCGTCCGCAGAAGAATGATGATGACATCAGGAGAAGCCGTCAAGTACAAGAGCTCGTTCGACGCATTCTCTCAGATCCTCAAGAACGAGGGCGCCAAATCCCTCTTCAAGGGCGCCGGTGCTAACATTCTTCGCGCAATTGCCGGTGCCGGTGTGCTTGCAGGCTACGACAAGCTTCAGATGATTGTCTTCGGAAAGAAGTACGGTTCCGGTGGAGCTTGACTTGATTGAACAACTCTTATTATTCATAATTATACATATATATAATCTCCCCCACAAAAGACAACAGATGTTGATGAAAATCCTGTGCTTATCAGGGTAGTTCTCCGAAGGGGATTCATCTCCTTCAACATTGTTTATGTTCCAATGAACTTTTTCTTTTTTCTTTTTGGTTCTTTTTGTTCCCATAATTTTGGTGGTTGACATAGCTTTAAACTCAATTCATCAATTTGGTTTAATATGATTTATGATGTTAGTCACCTTTTTCAGTTTAAACTATCTTTAAGAAATATTTCTGAATCTATGTTACATGAGTTTTCTTTTTAAAAATCTTTTTTAATCATTGTTTTCTTAGATCCTTTACTTTCCCTCTTCTTCTTATGCATGACTTCTCTTTTCTATTTTTTATATGGGGATGAGATTTAAATTCGAGATATTTATTAAAATAGAAGTAAATATATTATTAATCTTTTTATCATTAAGCTGATAATATAAATACTTCTCGTTTCAATTTTTTATATAGCATTTTTGGCACAATGGTAATAAAATAAATTTTTAGTGAAAGGTCTGTTAAGAATAATTAAACATAAAATTTTGGTGGTGTCCTTCAAAAATTTTGCTCCATAAAAACTTAGTCTATAACTCCCACTACACATTTAGACAACTTCTTATGGCCTATAATCTTCTTTGATATAATTTACTTAACATATTTTATTTTTGCTTAACATACTTTATATAAAATAATTTTTTTTGATATAAGAAGAAAAATTGAACACAAAACCTTCGTTAAAACTAAAATGAATATATTACTAATTCTTTATTATTGAGCTATTAATACAAGTATCATATAAATTGGTTTATAAATATCATTATATATCATATGGTTTAATTTGTTTATTTTTTTTCAAAAAAACTCGTTTAATTTTTTTAAAACAATTAGCGCCTAATTTGTGGTGCAGACACGAACACGAGGTACCGGTACAAGACAACTATTCAAACATCAGGCTTGAACAAACAGTACTCGTTCCCGCCTTATAAATTAGCACACGTTAACAAAACAAAAACGTAAACCAAAGATCTGATGAACATTCTCCATGCAAATGCAATCAATCTCAATCCCAAACCCTCTTCGTTTCTTTACAGGCTTACTTCACACTCGCTCTCTATCTCACAAAGAAAGACCCACAAACTGGAACACAACCCACGTTTTTGTTAAACAAAACCCACTTCTATTCTTGCTAGAAAAATGCAAGTCTTTATCCCAGTTGAAGCAAATCCAAGCCCAAATGACCATCACTGGCTTGATCACAGATGGGTTTGCTTCAAGTCGCCTTATTGCCTTTTGTGCAATATCAGAGTCAAAGAATCTTGGCTATTGTACTAAGATTTTGTTTAATAAGCAAAACCCAAATGTGTTTTCTTGGAATGTAGCAATTAGAGGGTGTTTAGAGAGTGAAAGGATTGAAGAAGGCGTTGGTTTGTACAAGCAAATGTTGAGAAATGGTGGTTCTAGGCCTGATAATTATACTTATCCTTTGTTGTTTAAGGTTTGTGCTAATTTAGGATTGAAATTTTTAGGTTATCAAATTTTAGGGCATGTTTTGAAGATGGGTCTTAATGTGGATAAGTATGTGCATAATGCTTTAATTCATAAGTTTGTTTCGTGCGGAGAATTGGAGTTGGCATATAAGGTGTTTGATGAAGGTTGTGTGAGAGATTTGGTTTCTTGGAATTCTTTGATTAACGGGTATGTTAGGAGCGGATTTTCACGTGAAGCTGTAAGGCTTTTTCGAGAAATGCAATTAGAGAGAATTGAACCAGATGAGGTTACGATGATTGGGGTGGTTTCAGCATGTGCTCAAATGGAAGATTTGAATCTTGGGAGAGAGTTTCATAAGTATATCAATGAAAGTGGGTTGACTTTAACTGTTCCACTTGCAAATGCACTTATGGATATGTATGTGAAGTGTGGGAAACTTGAGGCAGCTGAAGCAATATTTGATAGCATGATGAACAAAACAGTCGTGTCATGCACTACAATGATTGCAGGATATGCCAAATTTGGGTTATTGGTTATGGCTAGAAAGATTTTTGATGACTTGCCTGAGAAGAGTGTTGTGCCGTGGAATGCCATAATTGGAGGTTATGTTCAAGCCAAGTATAGCAAGGAGGCTTTGGCTATGTTTCATGAAATGCAAGCTAGTAATATAAAGCCCGATGAGGTGACCATGATTCATTGCCTATGTGCTTGCTCACAACTTGGAGCTCTTGATGTTGGGATATGGATTCACCATTTTATTGAAAAGAAAAATCTTAATTTGAATGTTGCCCTAGGAACTGCATTAGTTGATATGTATGCCAAGTGTGGGAATATCGTGAAGGCTGTCCAGGTTTTCCATGAGATGCCAAGAAGAAATTCTTTGACATACACAGCCATTATTGGAGGTCTAGCCCTTCATGGGAATGCAAGCGATGCCATATCTTACTTCTCGGAGATGATTAATGTTGGGGTGATACCAGATGAGATCACTTTTCTTGGAGTTTTAACAGCTTGTTGTCATGGAGGTTTGGTTGATGAAGGTCGCAAGTATTTTGCCCAAATGAACTCCAAGTTCGGCCTGTCCCCCAAGCTTAAACACTACTCTTGCATGATAGACCTTCTAGGTAGGGCTGGTTTGTTAGAGGAGGCTGAACAGCTTATAAGAAGCATTCCAATGGAAGCAGATGTTGTGGTGTGGGGTGCATTGTTTTTTTCTTGTCGGATGCACGGAAATGTTTCAATGGGACAAAGAGCTGCTATGAAGCTTCTTGAGTTGGATCCTCTTGATTGTGGAATTTATGTATTGCTTGCTAATATGTATCGAGATGCAAACATGCGGGAGGAGGCTGGGAAGGTAATGAAGATGATGAAGGAGAGAGGTGTAGAAAAGATTCCTGGCTGTAGCTCAATTGAAATTAGTGGTGTTGTCTACGAGTTTATTGTTAGGGATAAATCCCATCTTGATTCTGAAAAGATTTACGATTGTTTAGTTCAGCTGACAAGACAATTGGAGTTTGCTGAATATATCTTTTATGTCCCTGCCTATTGGCATCAGTTTCTCGCAGGCTTTGAGCTTGAAAATCAATTGCATGTCTCACATTAATTTATTCAGTGTAGACCTGCAGCATTCAACTGCTTTCCATGAACTTGCATAAGCCCCCTTGGCGAAAGGTTCCGCCAGCCTTTTCAGCTTTGCCATTGATTTTCTGAGGGAGCAGAGTTCTTCCGTTGTCTCTGAAATGATTTCTGGACTTGAGGTGCTGAAGATTTTGATCCAAAACCAGCCACAAGAGGATTAGAGTTTCTTTTCCTTCGAAGAAATTAGTTTGAAGGCTTTAACTGTTTGTGGATGGGAAACAGAGCTAGATACTTAAATCCCTTCCCAGGTTTATTACTGTAGACCTGCAGCATACAGTAATGCAGGCAAGCCAAGCCACCCTTTGTCTGTCGATGATTGGTTACTTCAACTTCTTGCCCTGAAACAAGCCAAAACCAGGATGAGGCCTTAGAACGGATTTTAGATCTACACTTAAAGAAATAACCTTGAAGACTTTAATCATTATGGAGAGAAACAGAGCTAGATATTGTCACTTATGTACCGGGTTTAGTTACTATGTGATCTACACAAATAAATTGCAGTTCTGTGATCCTGTTCATTTCCTTCTATATATTTATTACTCACTAATATCTGGATGTTTACAGGCCATTAATAGTAAGGTAAAAGTATCTTGCAAGATTGTCTAATCTTGAAAGATGACTGGGGTTTCAGAGAAGAAGCCGGAAATGGTTTCTTGGGCAACTAAGCATTTCATGTTGGTGCAGTTGGAGCTGGTGCTTTTCGCTTAAATCTTTGTTTTTCTTGGATTAAGCACAAATATGTCTTGCAAATGGTTCACTCTGCTTGACTGCATCATTTAATCTACTTTGCAGCCTTTTGAGGGAAATGTACAAGTATTTGAACCCGTGATCCTGAGCTGAATCTGGCAGGTTAGTTGTTTATTGCTATGATTACTTAAATATTATAATAGTAACCTTGCTGTGTTCCTAAGTTAACATAGTTAAGTCAAAAGGATTTGCTAGTAGTGTTTGTTAGTGGTTCAATTTGAGTTAAAGAATCTAAAAGAGAAGTAGTGTCACCATCATATAATACTCAACCTAAACATTCTGAATTCTCTGGCAGATGAAAGGAAAGAGTTATGAACACGAACTTTTTGCAACCCTAAAAAAACTATAAGAAAATTTTGAAATCATTGTTTTGTTTATTAAAAGTTCATTTATTTTATTTTTCTGAAAACAAGACAATAAAAACAAAACAAACAATAGAAAAAGCAACTTAAATGATTGACTGCAAATTGATCTTTGACTCAATTGTTTGCTATGAACACATCTTGTAGAGTTTGTTAGGTTAAATATAATTGGGTCGGGCTAGATAAGGTCTACCTTTCTTTTGTAGTGGTGTTTGTACAACACAGTTGTTTACTAAAAAAACCTGATACATTCTTCAAATGAGAGTAAAGTTGTAAAATTTTGTTTTTAATCCTCCTATGTTCTGTCACTTTTAAAGAGTAGCTCCATGGATACGCCAAGAATGATTATACTTCTTGTTGAAGCCACTAAATATCATATTTTATGATTGCAGAGTAATAACCATCTTATTACCTAAATGAATACTGTAAGGCATAATCTGCTTTTTGAGCATGAAATTTGGGTTTGTCTCAGTTTACCATTATTATTGTACTTTTGTTATTGGGATTTGGTATATATACTTTGTGCACATTGTAATAATTGAAATCAAAATTGAGTTTGTACTACATGTGAACATAGAAATGGTTTCTGCTTACTTGTAATCAAGACACATGATGATATTGTTAGATTTTTTATGGACATCAAAAAGAAGTTAAAGCTATATTCAAAACATGTATTTAAACAACATTTGGAATGACTGCTTGCAAGAGCTAGATAAGAGTGAGTTTAAAGACCTCATAATTTCAGTTTTAACATTATGGTAAAATAATTTGTGCTAAGAGTAGGTTTACGTGTGCATCATTTGCTCATTTACTTGCTAATTACCTTTCTCCACATTATGTATCTTTTTATTATAAGATTATGCTCACTTAATCAGGAGAAAAAATTGTACAGAATGTAGGTTGATGTCAAATAATCAGACTCTGACAAATAGGTAGTTGTGCATCATTTGCTCATCCATTTGCCGAAAACCATTCTCTCTTTTTTCTAAAACTTAGTATGGTACTGTCTCATATTGAATAGAAGATGTGTGATTATGATTTTATAAAGGATTGGTATGCAATATTACTTAATGAACTAATTTTCCTGTTTTCTTTTTCTTAAATGTTGATGTCAAATAATCGGATCGTGACCAGATAGTATTCGAGTAGGTACATCTTCTCATTGTTTCGGCATTCATAAGTTGAGATTCTATATCTAAAATTAGATCAGGTTTAGTCCAATTAGACATATAACTTGATAAAAGGAAAAAGAAAAAAGCACTGTCTTTACCCTTTTACAAAAGAACTTTGAAAAATGAAATTCTGTGGACACTAAGACAAATGTTGGTACTTGGTAAATGGTAACTTGGATGATGAAGATGAAGATGAAGAGTAGTAGTATGTGATGGGGTGTTAAGGCTTAAGCCTTAGCGCAAAACTAAAGAGAGAACTTTACAAAGGTGTAAAGACAAAAAGTAAAAGGAATGTGAAGAGGAGTCATGATTGGTCTTTTGCTTGCTTGCACGCCAGGTTTTTGTTTTTGTTTTTCTTTCCATTGATTGATTCTTCTCAATATAACTCATTACTCATCATCAGTTTCAATCATCGATGTTCATTTTTCATTGTTCATTGTTCATGCTTTGCTGGGCTTTTGCTTCTTTGTCATCTCTCTTTCTCATCACATGGGCTTATATAGCCTTTGCCCTTTTGAGGGTCAGAAGCAGTGATTGCATCAGCCACGCCATTGGCATTGCCACAGCTTAAATAATCATTTGGGACTAAGCAATATTATTGGGATGCCAAATTAAACTTTTTGTCTATGCGGGGCTCCTGCTGCATATTTTCTTTTTAATTTAATAATCCATTTTTTTAATCGAATTTTTGTTTGAATGCTATGAGAAATTTGTCTCTGCAACTATTTAGGCCAGAATACATGAAATGAAATTATTGGAATTTTATTTGCTTTCTTGGTGCATGGTCATCATTTTTCAACACATTGGATAATTTTGTATGTAAGTATTAAAATTATAAATTAGTTATATAGTGTCATGTGATACTATTGCGTTCAACTTAACGTTATATTGTCTACTAAATTATTTTTATGTATATATATTTATAGTAATGACTTGGCATCTATCATAATTCACTATATAATAAACAATTGCATAAATGATATAATTTATGTGAATATTATTAAAATTATGGCTTAACGAAACAACAGTGCCATGCGATAATATTGTGTGTAAAATATAATTGTCTTTTGAAAAATGTCTTCAAGAATAATTAAAAATAATAAATTGTCATTCTTCAATTTTTGTAGAGTGAAAATTGAGAACAGATACTTGTGCTTAAGAAAATGCATCCTGAAAAAAATGTGAACTAAAGGGTCTTATTTTAGAAAAACAACAAGAACAAGAATACATTGTCACATGTGATATGATGATTAAGTTTGTAAACTAATAATCAATTTGTCTAAACTGGCACACAAGATAAAAAGATTGTAGGCAAATAATTTCCTAATGAAATTTCATCCCCCCACAAAGAATTGATTCTAAAGCAAAGCCTTCAAAGAAACTAATTAATTAGCTTAGATAAGATTACAAAGCCAGCTAAGCCAAAGATCATCTTTAATAAATGGGATTTAAATTTTTTTTATAAAGGTTTTGATTCTAATCCAACCAGTCTCAACTGACACCAACTTCTTTTGTTTTTTTGATGGGTCAGTTGGTTTTGGTGATCTCTTTTTACCAATATCATCACATGATCCATTTTCTCATCACAAGCCAACCACTAACTCCAACCACAATCACAATCCTATTAGTTTTTTCTTCTAAAATTTGTGGCCATGGCTCATTTTTCATGAGCCTATTTTTTTTTAATGTATTTTATGACTTTTTTTTAGTAGCTTATTTAAGGTTTAGATGGTAGTTTTTAAAATTAATTTATCACTAGTTGCATATCACTATATTGATTTTTAAAAATTGGAGGTGGATGATTTTTTCTTTATAATGTGATTAAGGTTTTTTTTATATAAATATTATATTATAAAATGTACATTTCAAAGAATTAAAACTGTCAATAATTATACTATAACTATCAACGAATTATAATTGTGAATTATAAGTGTAATAACTGTACTACAACTGTAAACTATCTCTAATAATTAAAGAAAGTAAAAATTCGTTGACTCTTTCTCAAGACTTAAACCCCTAACTTAAGGCAAAGAATGTATATGCACGTGACTAAGGTTTTGTTCGATTGCTCAAAAATAAAATTAGATGAGAATAAAATTTACACTTAAACATAATAAAAAATAATTTATTTTAGTGAAATATAGAGATTTAAAATATATTGTGTGCTTCAATTTGGCATCAAAATGAGACTATTTATATGTCGTAAATTGTAGTAAAATTAGTCCTAACCTCAAAATATTATAAAAAATAGTTTTTATTTTATGTAACAAATATATATATATATAATTATTAAAATTTGATAGAAGTTATGTGAAGTGAGAAATATTTGATATATGCATAAAAGCATAGGGTTTTGACATAATTTTTCGTTATTTTTGTATAATGACATTTACATTAAAAAAAAAATTCCATCTAAAAACCCGAATCAAAATAGAGATTTTAAAAAATTATTAAGAGATTTAATGAATGTAAAACTTATAAAAAATTGATAACTAAATAATCTTGACTATTTAAATTTTATGTCATTTATTTATAGTTTAATTAAAAAAATTGTATTTGTGTGCTTCTTCTTCCTTTTTTACATGATAATTCAAAAACTGTTCAATACATTAAAAATAAACATTTGAAATTGCATAAACCATATTCCCTAATAATAAATAAGAGTATCATGGTTTGCACTTATTATGCAGAGTACATGTAAAATCAATGATTTATAAAAAAAATGGATTATAATTAATTAAACTAAATATAAATTATAGTATTAGTTAGCCTTGGGGCATGGGCCACATCCATGAGTGAAATGTTAGATAGGTTAGGTTAAAAAAAAAAATTCAAATTAATTGGTTTGGTTTAATTTAAAAGTTAATTTAATTTATTTAAAATTAATTAATTAAATTTAATTTTTAATGCTTGAATCAATCGGTTTTATTTATAAGAAAGGGATCATCTAATTTCACACCAATAAAATCGAAATTACCCACCTCTACTAATGACGGATGGAAAAAAAAATGATAAATCAATTTTATGTTGTATTAAATTTTTATTATTATAACATAAATAAAATGAAAGGTGCCACGTGTGTGAACAATTACTGCTACGAGTTTTGGTTTGGTCACCTAGAAACCACTCAAGTAGCTCACCCACAGTTAAATGCTGACACGCCATTGGTTGAACTTCACAGCCACCTTAATAAAGCCAGACTCTTTATCTGTTTTGTCATTGTTTTTTATTTTTATTTATTTATCTTTTAATTTTCTCCTTCGGTACATAAACTAATTGGAAACTCTCAATTGGAAAAAAAAATATAGAAAAAAGCTTCGTGATGACATGATAAGATAATATGAATATTCATCCTTATAAATAAATTAAATTAAAATTAGTTTAATTTTTCAATTAAAAAAATCAAATAATATTATATTACTTTTTTTAGAGTAATTATTTTATTAAAAGTATTGTTGTATATTTTTTAAATTCGTGAATATTTTTAATATTAAGTTATATTTTGAAAATATTTACGACAATATCCTTTTTTGAAATATTGTTCTATAAAAAATAATATTAACGAAGTAAATTTTATAGATGTAAAGAAACACGGAGTAATCGACAAATTCTAAAATCTTATGTATTTAAGCAAATCATTAGGGGAACTAATTGATATTATCTCCCACAGCAGTAAGATTAAACGCGAGAAAATATGGGACCCATCTCTGACACGGTAATTAAGACGAACATTAGGGTAGCTTACGGATATTATCCCAAAAAGAGTAATTTAACGCTATCTTTATAGCGCGAGACACGCAATCATTTCTCATCTAACGGAGTTCGCGTGTCCCTGAAACCACTGCATAAAGCGCCATACACACTCTCTCTTACACAGACAAATTACTAACAGAAAAAAAAAAAAAAAATTGAGAAGAGAAAACAGAAGCGAAGAAGAAGAAGAAGAAGAAAAAGAAGCCATTCTCTTCTAAAAAAGCAAATGTGAGAGAGACAGAGCTCTCAAAAGAGATCAATGTCGGTACTTTCTCTTTAATTTCCCAAAGAATCTCTCTTTCTTTTTTCATTTATTTTTAATTTAGTATTTTATTATTTAATGAGCTTTATTTTATTTATTTATTCATATATTAATTATATATATATAGATATATGTAGAGTGATAATGTTGTGTATATTGCTTTGTTGATTCACTGATCCATTTGTTTTCTTTCTCTCTCATTCACTCAACATGTTTCCCGAGAAAATTTCTCAGAGATTTTCTCGGCGTGGAGTTTTGTTTGTTTGTTTGTGTTGAATCTGATTGCTTCTGGAGTTAAGAGTGAGTTTGTGTGATGAGGTACTTACGACTGTTCGTTTTCAGCTTGGTTCCCGAGGAAAATATAAACTTGAGATTATGAGATCTCTGTTGTCATTTCGGTTGCTAAGATAAGGAAAAAGAAAATAAGAGAGAAAAGAAGTCACGTTGAGAGAGCTTAATTGTTGTGTGTGTGTGTTTTTTTATTCTTTTTAGATTTTAAGTTTTGTGTTTGTTTTCTTTCTCTTTTCCTTGCATTTTCCCGGCAAACAACCTGAGGATAAATTTTCTGTTTTTGTGGATTCTAGAAGTGATAATTGTTAGCTTAACTGGATAGTCCAATTCGATTTTTTGTTTGATTCCTTTCATTTTCTTGACAACCAAACAGAAGATAAGTTTTTGATGAAGCAATATCAGCTAAAATGGATTGATATTATCAGTGATTTGTCAAATTGGTGTGATTTCATAACCTATGTAATTTGTAATGCTGTGCTATTGCAATTAAGCTTGTAGCAGAAGTTTATTAGTTTACATTGACTCGTTTATTGATATTTCTTTTGCAGGCTGGAAACTAATAGAAAAATAATTTCTTGAAGTGGAAGTTCGTGTTTTGAGCAAATCTCAACGCATAAATACGTGAAAGATCAAGTTTTTCATTCAATAGATCCCTTTTTTTGGGTACCCTGTAGTGTAATTGTGATATTTTTGTAACCATATATTTGATGTTTCCTTGTGCTTATTATTTTTTATTTTGGTTTAATATTTTTTTTTACAGTTGGTGGTTTAAATATGAGTTGGAATCCGCATATTGAGGTTCATTACTATAACACCAGCTACCCTTATAACAGTGCGGGAAGCTTTATGGAATATTTTGAAGGTCTTACATATGAACACGTTAATTACATCTTTGATGGTGCTTCACATGTTCAGGTAAATTTTAGTATGATAATTAGTTATTTATATCTTCTTAAATACAGTGGTATGATTAAACTATTGTTCTATATGCTTTCAACAACATCTGGATAAAAAATTTGCAAAGCCATAATGTTAATTATTAAGGATCGTTCCACTTGTTAAGTTTCTCTCAATGCAGATGTGGAGGAAAGCTGTACTTATTTGAATGACTGGTTTGGATCATTGACTTGTCTATTCACAATGACATATCTGTTTGGAGCATGTGCTTAGATAAACTGTCTTGTTTAAACGGATATTTTTCTTATCTTATGTGCAGGAGAGTGTTTACCCGTCGATGAATATGAGTTTTTACAAGTTTGGGTTATCTGAATCTGGAAGTAATTCGTATTATGATTATGGTCATCCTTATGAGGTCAATTATCATGAACCACACAATGATGAATACAGAAGGCCACCAGAGAACTCTTCAAGATCAAACAATGAACATACTGCAGCTGTAAATACAGTATGGGAAAGAAATTCAAATACTACTACACGTGAGAGCACTGTTGAATGTAAGTTGTGAGCTTCATTTTGATGTTAAGTTTAAAAGTGGATAGTGTAATCTGTCTTCTTGTACCTCTATTATAGTCCCTGGGGCCTGTTAATTTGTAGCTGATGATCCGTTTTAATGATGATGCTTAGGCTTTCATATCAGTAAATTATATATTTAAATTTAAAAGATATTAACTAAGTGTATCAATCTCTGCATTAGGTATTTCTCTGCAATATGCTAGTCTGTTTATGCTGTCTTGAAAATAAACTAGATAATTTGTATGTGGAAAAAGGGAAGAGCAAGAGGGGGGGTTCATTCATGAACTGATTTTCATGAGGGACATGTATTTATAGAAAAAAAAAAAAACGAAGGACAGAAGAAAACAGAACTTTATGACTTTCACAAAGGACTTAGTAGACTGCAAGATCTCATAACGTCAATATTTTCGCTGTGTTTTGCTAATTTATTTTCCCTTTAACTGCTGCATCAATGTGCCCGTGGGAGAGAGCTTTTCTAACCCTGGAGGAAAACCTCAAACTAGGCCTATTGCTGACTAAATTGGAAGTGGCATTGACTATGCAGGTGATTCCCTGATTCAGAAATGGAAGACTAAATGAAGCTAGTCCAGTTCTCTTATGAGATTGATCACTTTTAGGACTTTTGATTCTATCACATTTTATGATTCTTTCTAACTTCCATGTCCTCTTTCGTTCTGTTTCCCTGTTCATTAATGGAGTGCTTAACATCTAGAAGTACAGCTTTGAAAAATGTTAAATTTGAGGTTTACATGCAGTAATGTGTTAAACATTAAAAAATAAAGTCTTTGTTCCACAGATCTTTTGGTCACATTCTAATATATTTGGATTTAGAAAGAAATAGCAGCTGCTCAGAAGTCGATTATTCTCTTTTTATATCAATGACCTTTCTTTTCTTTTTCTGTAACTGAAAGGGCTGCCTGGCAGAAAAGAATTCCTTTTGCCAATTCCCTTTTGTTGGTTGGATTAAGGCTTAGTTGACTTCAGCTATTGTTCTCAAGTTGTTTGGTGATATCTGTTCCTATTTTGGAAGTGTTTATTTCAGATGTGAAGAGCTTTTTCCTCACTTTTACTTTCTTCTCTTTTCAGGTCCGCGGAGACATCATAACGCTCATGATTATGAGGTGTGTAGCCTATGAATGGTCTCTGTTGAAATCGTAAATATCCTTGGTTTTCTTGCTTGAAGTTTCTCTTCTTATCTTTCTCACATATAGATGTAGTGAAATAAACTACAATACTCATCCACATGCAAAGAAGTTTCCCTTCTTCCTTCCCTTCCCTGGGAGACTTCCAGTGTTGATATCAATGTGGTTGTTAAATGCACACTTAGGTGCTTCTAGCAGTATAAGGAGAGCTGGGAACTCTTGGCAAGCATTTTTCCACTAGTCCTCGCTTCTTTGAGGTGCACCTAAGAGAGTAGCCTATAGAATTTATTATGACATAATTATCAGTTTGTTCTGATAGTAGGTTTTCAGTGACTGCATAATAATACAATAGTTGGTGCTGCAGACTAATCGTCTCGTTGGAATTACCTTTTGATTGCTAAGGAGGAAAATTAGTACTTTCTCAAGGATTTTGTGAGCAACTAGAGATGGAGCTTTTCTAGTAAAGTAATTGGTTGGTGAAATAACTTTGTTTTGTTTTCAGCATTTGATATCCTTAAAATGAATTATAGCCAGTCATTTACTGAATGAGTCATGTGTGGGATCCATTAATGAGCCTTCAATACTTCCTTTACTATGAAAATTTCCTGTTCCTGAATAGATGGTTGATTAGGAGTTTGTTTCTCCATATATATAAATCATTTTAAGTCATGTTAAGTTGGCCTGTATGGGTGTGTGTGTGCGCACTATTTTGTGGTTTTGTTTATCTTTCGGTGTTAAGAAATAATGTTTTATACATAGTTCTTCGAAGTCTGCACCTTATCTCACACAACATACACCTGTGTTTCATCTTGGTATAAGGAGGCCTTTGCATCTATTTTTCCTTTTGACACCAATTAGTGATAACGGTAGATGAACTAAAGAAAATTTGTTGAATCACCATGCAGGTGGTTTGGCAAGACAGCATCGATCCTGATAACATGACTTATGAGGTTGGTGACTTCCCTTCTTTTCCTTGCTTTTTTGTGGTATTTCCTTATCTAGGCAAGTTTGCATATTTCATTCAACATTTCTTGTGATTATGGTCACACATCATTGAGCATCCTGCACATCTGTAATTGTTCATTTTTATAGCTTTCTTATCATCTAAAGTTGTTAATTTTGTTGTTACTATCCCAATTGCATCATAGCTGGAAATACGTATTATTTATCTAGCAATTATTTGGGCTCAATTTTACCTGCAGAGCTACTTATTGCTTGCTTTAAGCCCTGTTGGTCATGCTGACTAGGTGTCGCAGGCCCTAGCTTGTCACTGGAATTTGTTGACTAATTCATGTGTCTTGAATAGTATCAGCTATATTTTTGTTTGTTGAATAATGCATATGCCACAGTGAAAATGCTCATTCAATTAGTTTGTTCAGCTATGAATTTTATTTATTTATGAATTTTTGGGTTTTTTTCCCTAGCACTTGCATGTTTTATGTGTAATAGACTTGCTTTCATCATCAGGATATTTTATTTTCTATATAGAAGTCTGTAAAATTTTATTGATTTTACAAAAGACGGATACGTAATGCAGCCAGTCCACAATTATCAATATAATTAATATTTTTGTACAAAGAAAGCAATATGTTTTAATATACAGAAGCAAGGCTACTATGAAGGCATGATTCCTTACAATATAATTATTTTTAATGTCAGTAGAGAGGGCTGTGTTTGTGCAAGCACAAGTTCTATTTTTCTGTCGTTTCACTATTGGCTTAAACACCTTAGCTGAGGCGTCCCAGATACACTTGGCAGCACCTTGACTGCAAGCATTAGGTTGAATTTCATTTGTTCTGTGCCACTTATTACCAGAGTTAATATAACTTCTATGGTCTGTATTTCCCATGGAGCTGATCAGTATTAAATGATAGGACATAGTTGGCTGTTGATTGCATGGGTTAACTTGATTTGATTTTTCTACACTGATTTTGGTTGTGGAAATGGAATAAAAGTTTCTTTTTTTTCCTTAAGTCTTTTTATATGATGTATTCTGCATGTTGAGTGAATCTTCAGTTTTAAACCTCTTGTCTTGGAACTGTAACAATTGGTTGCTAGATCAAGAGATTTTGATGACCATGATGTAATAGCATGTGGTACTTCTTGAAAAATTGATTGATGAAACTCTTTGCCTGTGTAAATTCCGTTTATTACTTGTGTTAGATCAATTACTTGTATTCTGGATGAGTAGATTTATTACTTACAAGTAAATTTATCATTTCAGGAATTACTTGAGTTGGGTGAGGCAGTCGGGTCTCAAAGTCGAGGTCTTTCCCAAGAACTTATGGCTTTGCTTCCTATCTCAAAATACAAGTGCGGCTTCTTCTCAAGAAAAAAATCAAAACATGAGAGGTACTTGTTTTGTTTAATTTGCTATACTGTTGCTGCCGCAGCATACTCTTTCTACCAATTTTCTTGTAATTATGTTCCTTTTCTTTATAACGGGTTAAGTTGCTGCTTTTCTCATATTCCTACTCAGATTCTTTACTAGTTCTAATGAATCATTTAGATAGTGGTTTGTTTTATTCCTCAGTTTTGGGGTCACAAGATTTATTTGGTTTTTACCTCGATGAATGAGAAATAAGCTGTGCCTTGACCCTATTTCACTGGCATGCCAAAAAGTGTTTTATTGAACATTGATGGAAGCTTGGAGATGGTGTATTGCTATTCTACACATTGTTTTATAAATCATTATTGGAAGTTTCAAGAGGGTTTTGTGGTAATACATAACTAATAACTGTTTATAAAGTGTACGGATACAGAAACCCTATATTTCTATTAAATAATTTTGGTATGAATCTGAAGTCCGTGCGAATCTTTTATGATTGGTTATGTGCGGATATGTGGATGATAGATGTATTATTATTCAATTCTTATATTACATGCAGTGTTTTAGTGGATGGTTCTAATGAATTCCTGTCATAATCTTGTAAAAAAGTCATGGGTTAATTTTTTTTTTGAGGAATATGAATGTGCAAAAACTAATAATAGATTGCCCCACTTTGGAATAATACTTTACTTGTCTCTTCTTAACATTTTGTTCATATTATTGTCGTTGTCGTTGTCGTTATCATGTTATCATTGCTTTGACCGAGTTTCCTTCTTTCATTTTCCTCAAGATTAAGTCTAACTAGCTGTCGCATATTGGAAATAGATGTGTGATTTGCCAAATGGATTAATTGTAAACAATATTCTGACCGAGTTTCCATATTTCATTTTCATTAACCATAATTCTAACTAATTGTTGCATGTTGGAAACAGATGTGTGATATGCCAAATGGAATATAAACACGGCGACAGGCGCATCACTTTACCATGCAAACACGCCTACCATGCCGGTTGCGGTACCCGATGGCTAAGCATCAACAAGGTAGGCCAGTTGACTGTTTCAACCCCAACTTAGAAAATTCTTCATTCCTGATGTGTCTCACTTTCCTTGTCCTCAAAGCGGCTGACTAGGTTCTTAATTTCTCAGGCTTGCCCCATATGTTACACTGAGGTGTTTGGTGATTTGTCAAAACGCAAGGAAAATAATCACTGATGAACATAAAGAAGATACCCGTCACATGCCCTTACTCATTTCTCAAGTCTGCATCATACAGAGATTGTTCGTTATCGTTCTTTCTTCACGTAGAAAAGCTGTATTAGCTCTTTGTAATAATCAAAAGAGTATGTACTTCATACAAAAATGGGATGTGTCAGAGAGAGGCAAAAGATTGTATAGGGTTTTCATGGTTCTTCCTTTTAATCTTCCACTCTCCAACATTTTCACTACCACTATATCCATTAACTTCTGGTGGTATTATTATTATTGCAGTTATAGGATTTGAAATTTCATATAGAACTTAGGATTATAGGTGGTGTATTAAGAATGATGAACGTTGAGTAGGATTTGATGATTTTGATTGGTTTAGATCTATGTACTAAGAAGAGGATTGAATTGGGTTGTTTGACAAATTGTGTTTAAGGGTTGTAATCACAATTTTTCTTTGTTACTTTGGAGAGAAACTGAAGGCAGACAATTTCTTAGCTCAATATTTGAAGGTTTGGTGGGGGTTAAGTTTTCAAGTTATTTGTTTTTTTTTTCTTCCCTTTTTAACGAATAGTGAAAATTTTATTAAAAAAGAAATTAACTCCAAATAATAAGAGGGACTGAGCCTTATCCCTACATATATATCTAATCTAATAATAGAAAGGCAAATTCTTTCTTTTAAAGCAAAGTTGTGCACAGGGGCGGGGCTAAAATGTAAAAGTAAAAAAGTTGTGGAGCCAGAAGTTTATTGTAACTCGGCTTCCGGCGGCATTGAGGGCTAGGAATGTAGATAATTGGGGCATGTCTATCTTACATCTTAATGTGTATTATACAAATCTCTCATTTTTTTATTAAATTTTTTTTCATATATTTTTATTTATGACCTATATTTTAAAAAATTTAAAATTTTTGAAACATGCAACATAAAACTTTAGATATATAAAATAAAAGTAAAAAAATATACTTATGTTAATAATACAGTTATAAAAAATTAATAATACATCTATTTCAAAGGCCCTAGTTAAAATCTGTCATATTAAAAAAAAAAAGTTAAAAAATTATGCCGTATAGTAAATTCACCAAAAGATCACATTTCAATCATATCGCATTCCATCCTTTAATGCAAGTCAATTCAATTTTATGAACAATTGTATAGATTTCGGCAAAAGAAGAAATTTGCTTAACCAAGAGAATTAGTCAAAAAGAACTCCCAAAAAAATAAAAATAAAAAATCTCCATTAAAGCATCTAATTAGTGCATCGCAAGAAAAAAAGAAGAAGAAAAATTAGGATTACCTTTTGAAAGTGCCATGGGTGTTGATTTTAATCAATGATGATAAGTAGAGGAAAGTGCCAAAATATGATATGAATCATGAAGCATGCCTTAATGAAACTTTGTGAAGTTGGAAATTTATATAAATAAAAAAAGAAAATAGGGTCCCCATTCAGCCCATAACTTGGGCAGAAATTACTCTATGAAATTCCAAAAGCTATGTGGGCAGTGCACAAATGCTTCACAATGTCACCATCCCCTAACATTATCTAATCTAATTTAATTTCATGATGAATTTAAAATAATCGGATGAAAGAACATAAAAAAATAATAATAAAGTAATGGGAGCCGATTTCATGGCATTAATTTATTTTATATACATATTTGTACACTAATTATTGATAGTTGAATGTATATACTTTCAATGGTTGAGATTAATTCTTATAATTAATACACACTTAAAGGTTAATTTAACTATAGATAATATAAGAGTAATGTTAGATATCTCAAGTTATATTTTAAGTTGTAGTTTAAGTAATGACTTGTCAAATAATTATTGGATAGTGAAATATTGGACTGCCTACCATGATTGAATCAAATATTTTACTATTTATTTTTTTAATATTTTTTAAAATTTTCCCCTACGAAAAATTCCAGCTCCTTCGCAAGAAACTTTGCCGTTCTAGTTTTTCCATCAAACTTGACGCAAAAAGTGATTTTCCTTTTATAATTATTTGATAGTAGAGGAAAAGAAATAAAAAGAGTTTTATTCAATAACTTTAGTATAAATTTTAAAATTATTCATTACACCTAATGATTGTTTGACACATTATTACTTAAAATATAATTTGAGATACAAATTTAAGATGTATAGAATTATTTATAATATAATAGTTCAATGGTATAAAACTTATATAAAAAATATACTGTCATTGAAACTAACCCTAAAGTAATTAATAAAATTTAAATTATTCAGTCTTGTATACGAATTTGCACATTGAAAAGGTAAAAGTGAAAGAGTCAATCTTATACCACATCATTTGCTTTTGTTCATAATATTAGACTTCTTCACTTTTACTCTTTCAATTATATTCCGCATCATAAATTTTATGAATATATAGTTAATTAATTTATATACGTAATGATATTATTATTCAAATATCAAATTTATCCTTTTTTAATTATATTTGCTATGAAGTGAAAACATTAATTATATTTAAAAAAGAAAATGAGTGTTTGATAAATACTTAATTATAATTATTGTACTTTTAAAAATAAGAAAAACACTTTTATACTAAACTGACTGTATATAAAATACAAAATATGAAGATTCATAAGATAACCATAGTTATAGAAGCAAAAAGTAAAACACCAAACAACTAGGGAATAGACTTAAAAAAAAAAGAAGGAAAATTTGATAGTTTGGTTATTGTACTTTTGTTGAATTGTTCATTTGATTTTTAATATAATAATATTTTAAAAATGGATAATTACGTCTTTAAAGATGTTTTAATTATTAAAATATTTTTTTTTATCATTTTCATCTCTGAAATATAATCATTAATTTTCGTTCTTAAAAGATAAAATTAATAATTTTTAAAATACTAAAGACTAATAAGTAATTTAATAAAAACGAAGGGAGTAATTTCATGTGTCCTATTAAAAGAACTTCTAGTCTCGGAGGCATATTCCGTAAGCGCAAAAAAAAGATTTTGTCAAACCTAAATTAAACATTATAGCTATCAACAATAACTACTTAAAAACACTAGAAAAGTACCAAGTTGTAGACTCTCCAACAACCAATTTTCTGAAAATTTCGGATCAGTAGTAATTAAATGATGGGATATTAAGAACCCAGCAATTATACACAAAAATAATAATAAAAGAAATACCCATTTGTTGCAAAATCCTATTCTGCTTACACCAACATTGGATGAACAAGTCTAGAATTTGCCTTTTCCTAATCTTATTTAGCTATCATGGCCTTTGTTGGGTCTAGTTTATTTATATCACCGACAGTTGAATAGAATTATAATAAATATTTGTTGTAGAATTTTAGTGCCAAATTAGTACCTAACACAATGTTTTGAAATAGTATTATTAGCAGCCACTTGCTAAAAAAATGAACTTAAGTCTTCTATAGAGATAGATGAAGATTCATGAGAAGCTTACATTTTTTGACTTTACATTCTCCATAATCTCCCATTGGCCACTCTCACATCGAAAATTTCCATGGAGTTAGAGACTTGTTCGTTTCGAAAGCGCTTTGAAGATGAATTTTAAAAGTGCTGCCGAATAAGCGTCTTAACAACTCCTATAGACTTGTTCATTGGCCTTACTTGAACAACGTTGCTATCTTTAGTGGAAACCTTTGAAGAAGCATAAAATCGAAATGGGATCATGTCAAATGTGAGATTTTGGATAATATCTAAAAGCTTTTCAGCCAGGCTGTTATGTTCATTAAACAAATATATCTATGTCAGCAATGATTGGGAAAGATCACTATATAAAGGGCAGCAACCTTGTTTGACATCAACTCACACAGAAAGAACAGGACTCCCAATCGGAGAAAATGGGAACCTCAGCCTCGGGACAGCCGAGGCAATGGCCTCGGTTAGTTTATGCAATTGCATTTTTGCTCATAGCCACCACTGCTGCTGCTAACTATGAGCCTTACATCTACGCCTCTCCACCACCACCACCTTACTACTACATGTCTCCACCACCACCTTCATCATACTACTACAAATCACCACCTCCATATTACTACAAATCCCCACCTCCTCCATCTCCATCACCACCTCCACCATACTATTATAAATCTCCACCTCCACCTTCACCATCACCACCTCCACCATATTACTACAAATCTCCACCTCCTCCATCTCCATCACCACCTCCACCATACTACTACAAATCCCCACCTCCACCTTCACCATCACCACCTCCACCATACTATTATAAATCCCCACCTCCTCCATCCCCGTCACCTCCTCCACCATATTACTATAAATCCCCACCACCACCTTCTCCCTCCCCACCTCCACCATACTACTATAAATCCCCACCTCCTCCATCTCCATCGCCACCTCCACCGTACTACTATAAATCCCCACCACCACCTTCACCATCGCCACCTCCACCATACTACTACAAATCTCCACCTCCTCCATCTCCATCCCCTCCTCCACCTTACTACTACAAATCCCCACCTCCTCCATCTCCATCACCACCTCCACCATACTACTATAAATCTCCACCTCCACCTTCACCATCACCACCTCCACCATACTACTATAAATCCCCACCTCCTCCATCTCCATCACCACCTCCGCCATACTACTATAAATCCTCACCACCACCTTCTCCATCACCTCCTCCACCATACTACTATAAGTCACCCCCACCTCCATCACCATCACCACCACCTCCCTACTACTACAAGTCTCCGCCACCTCCATCACCATCCCCACCACCTCCATACTATTACAAGTCACCACCACCTCCTTCTCCATCTCCACCCCCGCCATACTACTATATGTCTCCTCCACCACCACCATATCACCCATACTACATTTATAGCTCACCCCCACCCCCCAAAGGCTACTAATAAGCTTATATTCCTTCCTTGAAATAAGTTTTCCTTCAATAAGAATAAGTTTGCTCCTATGGTTGTTTCATAGATTTTTTCATCACTATATTTGTCAATAACAGGATTTTGAGATGGTAAATCCATTTATACGAAGCACTCATTTTATCATTTATTGTAAGCAATGTTATATTGTAATTTATGTTCTTATAAGAGTTATGCTACTGTTTTATCATAAAATGTCTTGGTTTGAATAATATAAGTCACCATGGTTAAATATTATTTGCGACTTGATGAGCAATCATGCACAATTAATTGAATAAGTTGATGAAAATTTCACCATGCACGATGCAACAATTTACTTTATTCTTCCAACATGACCACATCCATTAATTCCATAAGAAATATTTCTTCGCTAATAAGATCAAGGAGTTTTATTTACTTTAGTCCTTTTTATTTATTAGAAAACTATCTATTAAAATTTTGGTGATTCATATAGTATTTGAGTATAATTTTAAGTTGAAGACTAATGAAGAGTTGATAAGAGGTTAAGGACACGTTGGACTTTTACAATGCAAGGGCTTTTATTCCAACTAGGAATAGGATTTATAGAAACTTTTTTGAAGTCTATATAAATCTTCATAACACTATATAAAGAGAATTCAAGTAATACTTTTGTTTTTGTATTGTATTCACGCATGATATAATGATAACATGGTTGTGCTATTTACATGTTGAAGTGAAAGCAATCAAACAAGTAATAAATCCAAAGTGTATAACACAGTAACCAAGCAATTAAGAAAACTATAGAGAGAAAGTAGAAAAAAAATACACAAAATTTACGTGGTTCAGCAACTTACTTACGTCCATAGTAGATCAAGATCTCACTATCTTATTATTGAATCACAAGACACTTACAAAGTATGCATTTTATAAGAAAGAACTCAAGAACTCACAAAGAACACACTTTTCTCTAGTAACTTAGGGGTTTCTCTCACTAAGAATCACAAAGAATGCTTTGATCACCAATATCTTGTGTTGATCTCTAAGATGTATTTACAAGTTAATAGAGGGCCTTTATATAAGATTTAAGATGACTTAGGTTAACTTTAAATGTGTGGAAGTCATTTTAGAAAGTCCGGGTAGATTTAGGAAATTGTTCAAAATAGAAAACCAATTTCTCGCACCAGCATCGCGGCACTAGCGCCACAACATTGAGAGTGATATAAGCCAGCGCTGCGGCGTTGGGCTTATAGTACCATGGCACTGTAGTCTCGGCCTGCGAGTGCCGCAACGTTGAATCCTGGTACCACAGCGCCTATACATAGGCAGTTGTGTCTTCTCTCTTCACCTCATTTTGCATCTGTCTTGCTTTCCTGCGCATCCAATGCATTTGGCTTGTTCCTTAAATCATATTACAATAATTTTTAATCAAATTTCTCACATTATATAAGAGCATCTTCTTTAGAAACGAAAGTATTTATATTTAAAATATTCTTTGTAAAAATATCCCTTTGATTTGAATTCTATAGTCGTTGGTTGTCAAAGCTTCATAGATAGCAAGTGCTTGTTGAATTGTGATTCATTTTGGGCAAATTCTTTGGCTAAGATTCTTTGGTTCTATATTTGGCGAGTGCCTTGAATTTCTTACTATATAGAATTTAGTTATTAGCCTCCAGGCTCCCCACCCCTATAAGCTTGGCAGTGGGTGATATTGCAAACAGTACTTTTGACAGGACCTGACCTGAGACCCTCTACTATTGATCCCAGCGGCCCTGCCGGGCACCCCGACAGAAGTTCCTTCGAACCTAACTGGGTAAGTTAAGAAATTCCGCGAGGCGAACTCCTTTTTAATTCTTGTTACTACTAAGAAGATCTAGTAATATACATGAAAACGACTTTTTAGTTTTAAAAACAAACGGACAGAGTTTCTCCTATTTTTCGGAAAATCCATATAAACCTGCAAAGAAATTTCACTTCTAATTCCAACACATCTCAATTCTACCAATTCGGACCTCCGGTCCTTTTCAAATCAAATCCAACACAACTCAATTATTTCGTGTAAATCACAAAATAAGCATAATCATAAAAAGTAAAAACGATCATCATAAACTGAAAATCTCTTCTTCTTGATTCAACACATACTTACAAATATACATGCCTACAACTATTATGCATAAAGTAAAGAGTGCTATTAGCACATTTACATGTACAAAAATTATCTTTGGATTCGACCCACTACTCGGCGATAGGAGAATCAGCAGCTTGCGTTCCGAGACCTGCACCTGGAAAAGGGGTTTAAAACATAAAACATAAAACGAGTGAGCTAAAGGAGCTCAGTGAGTGTAAATGAGAATTCAATTACAAGAATATTATACAAAGATAGCAATTTCTAAAGTTCATGCAGAAATTATGCTTCTAAAATGGATGTAAAATTGTAAAACGGTTTATAATATCATATGCTAATGAAATCTTACCGAGCGGGTTTTATCTACATCTTTGGAAAACTATATTCAGAATCTGTATAACATAATAACTACTGTGTGCATATAAATGCATAAATGCTATCGGTAAATCGAAAACTAGTAAAATCCTCGCTCGGCCATTTTCTTTCTAAATTGTACCAATGGTAACCCTAAAGCTCTATACCCACGCAGCGACTCAACTAGCACCGCATACGTGAGTAGGTCACGGGGCACCTCAACTAGCAGTACCCACAGTGACATCTCAAGACATCTCACTGGCTACGCAGCGGAATCCTACATCGCATGCATATAGCGAGACAATATCCCGTACACATAGAGCGACTCACATGACTTGACATCCCGACTTCCCGGAGTTAGTGACACACCCCCAAGACCTGCCCATGTGCACGGGATATACCGGCCGGGTCTAATACAATCATCACCACTATAATCTGAGGGTACCAATGGCCTTAAAACAAATGCAGTAACTTTCAAACTGTTTCACAAATCGATCATGTAAAAGCATGTCTATGAATATATCAAGATCATAAATCATGTTTATGCATCGAAAGCTCATAAAACATACATAGTCATTGTGCGAAAACATAATAACCGAAAAGTAAAAGAAATGACAGATTTTCACTCACAACCGCTCCGTGCTCAATTTCGCTCCCGATTCCTGCTCCCGTTAACGCTCTCGGTTATCCTCACCTACGCGCCATAAATCACATTTAGAACCAAATCGAACACTAGAATCTCATTTAACTACTAAATGCCCTAATCGGCATACAAAGCCCGGATGTAAACTACTTCCCGATTTTAGTTACGGAGCCATAATCGAAACTAACTCACCATCTGGCGCCCTGAAAATTATTGAACACCTTATCATTTGATTGGACATATTTGCCCTTCACCTTTCCAACATGGACAATTCTGTCCCATTTTCTTCATTTTTGGGTTTTTTCATCAACCATATACATTCAATTCACAATATGCATCATTTACACACAACAATTCAATCAAAACACCACTCAATTCCTAACTTCCCTAAAGTGGCAGAATTTCACCCTAGGTTCCAACACGTTCCTTTTCTCAATTTCTTGTTCCAATTACAACAAAATCATGCCAATTTCATTCTAAAGCCCTAATTACAATCAATTGAAATCTCTACAACAAAATCACCAAAAACCCTAATTCTCACCTTGCCAATTTCTTCAAATTGATGACTCCTTCAAGCTCCAAACTAGAATTTAACTCAATCTAAGCCAAGAATACACATAAGAACATCAATTAACACATTCTTGAATTCTCACTTATCAAACTCATAAAAGATGCTTTTCTTACCTCTTTTTCTTGAATTTTCACTAATAGAGACTTCAATTGAGCTTAGGGATTGGTTTGTAACCTTAATTTGGCTTGATTACACATGAAAAATCATGAAAAAAAAAACTTGAATAGTCACTGTAGCAGCACCCCCTTTGAAGCTCGAATTTCTCTCTTTTTTTTGGCTAAGTGTTGGTTTGATCTCTCTTCAAATTTCTACACACTTCTAACATATATATAGTGCTCCCTCAATTTACCATTTTGCCCTTCAACTTACTTAAAACTTCTAATTTGTCATTAGTTAAAAACTAATTATGTAATTAGTTCATTTGTAACTATTTAGTTAGAATAGTTCAAAGAACTAACTAGAACTTCCAACTTGGCAATCCATGAGATTTCTTCTAATTGGTCAATTCTCTAATATATGGATTATGTTTCTCAACAAAGGCTTGTTCCATTCATAACCCTTAAATGGAAATTCATGTAGTAAATTAGAATTTTCTTTTCCAAGCCAATAGAGAAAAATTCTAAAAATATTCTAGGGTCGTCTGACGCACCGATCGAGTGTGAAATTACCAAATTAGGTCTGATATCTCTCACGTGCACTATAAAGAAAATATTTTTAATAGGGTTAAAATCGAGTAACCCTACGGTGTCTTATTTGTTCTATACCGAAATCTAGGTGCCAATACTAATAATAGGGATTAGATATTACAACTTTACTCATTTACAGTTTTTCCTCTTCGAATGTCTGCAACTGTGTTGCTGAAAGTTTGAAATGCATGGCCAAAGGAGTAGAGACAGCCTTTGCATTGGACATACCAAATGTCTCTAAAATCTTGAGTATATATCATTGTTGAGATAAAAAGATAACATATCTTATTTTCTTCATAATATCCATACCCAATATCCTCTTTGCTGCTCCCAAATCGTTCATCTCAAACTCATCACTCAACTGCTTCTTGAGTTTTTATATCTCTTCTATGTTCTTGCACGCGATCAACATATCATTGACATATAGAAGAAAATACATCATCCCATAACTTAAGTTCTTAAAGTACACACATCTGTCATATTTACTCTTATTAAAACCATAAGCCATCATAAATTCATCAAATCTCATATACCACTGTCTAGGTGATTGCTTTAACCCATATAATGACTTCTTTAGCAAACAAGTATAATCTCCTTTTTTTGGCTCTATAAACTTTTACAGTTGTACCATGTATATTGTCTCTTTAAGCTGTCAATGTAGAAAAGCTATCTTTACATCCATCTGCTCTAGATGTAAATTAAGGTTTACACACATGCTAACAATATCCTAATAGATGTACTTGACGACTGGAGAGAATATCACATGAAAGTCAACTCCCTCTCTATGAGTAAAATATTGTGCAACTAACCTAGCCTTGAATCTCGTAGGCTCTATCCTCGGTATCCCTTCCTTCACTTTATACACCCACTTGCACCCAACTAGTTTCTTTTAAGGTCTATCCACTAAATTCCAGGCATTATTCTTTTTAAGAGAACTAATCTTATATTCCATGGCCTACTGCTACTCTTTTTTGTTTTCACTCTTCGTAGCCTCACTATATGTTTTAGGCTCATTAAATTCAAAAGTGTAGCAGAATTAAAAGTGTGAGCAACTAAATCTGCTTGTGTATACCTGATTAGTGGGTTAATCGTTCTCCTTAGCATGTCTCTGGCTAGTTGGTACTTTTCAAGTTTCATCTCAAGAGTCCTAGTCTTTCCTTGGGTGGACTTAGAGAAAATTACTGGTGTTCTTGATTCATCTTTAAAGATCTCATTATTGAAGTACTAATTTAGGGGCATATCAGATTTACTCTCAGACTCTACTTCAACTTCTATTGACTCGGGTGCTGAGTCTTTCTTGGGCACAGGTTCTTCATTCTTATCTTCTTGGGATGCTTTCAACATGGTTATCTCATCAAACGTCACACTACAGCTTATGATACTCCTTGGTGGTGTTAAATATTTACACAATACCTTATATCCTTTCACTCCTTCAGGATACCTTATGAATACCCCTTTGATAGCTCTAGGTTTTAATTTTCCCTCCTTAACATAGATAAAGGTAAGACAACCAAAAATTCTGAGGGGGTCATACTTAGGAGGGTTTCCAGACCATTTCTCTTCTAGGATCTTGAAGTCAATTGCTGAGGAGGGACTTCTATTTATCAAATAGGTTACAGTCACTACAGCTTGTCCCTAAAATGTTTTAGACATCTTCATATTGGTAAGCATGCATCTAAGCCTTTCAAGTATGGTCATATTCATCCTTTCAGCTATGTCATTCTGTTGTGGTGTTTGATCTTACTGTTTTATGCCTTGTAATCCTATGATTGGCACAAAACTCATCAAACTCTCTATTGTAAAATTCAAGGCTATTGTCAGTTCCTAGCTTTTTTACCATTTTGTCAGTCTCATTCTCAACAAGAGCCTTCCAAGTCTTAAATGTATCAAACACTTGATCTTTACTCTTTAACACATAGACCCACAACTTCCTTGAATAGTCATCAATTAAACTGAGAAAATACCTAGCACCACTACGAGTAGCTGTCTGAGTTGATCTCCAAAAGTCTAAGTATATGTAGTCAAGAGTCCTATTAGTCTTGTGCTCGCCGGTACTAAACCATACTCTATGTGCTTTCCCAAGCACACAATGCTCACAAAACTCTAATGGCTGAAACTTATCCTCACCAAATTCCTTTTAACTAAATAACTCTTTCAGGTTTCTTTCGCCTAGGTGTGCCAGTCTAAGATGCCACAACTTGATTTGCTTATTTTCATCATCTACAGAAAATAATGCAGAACCACTTACAACTTCACCCTTAAGCATATAAATGCTTTTGTGTTTCTCTCATCTTATTACCACAATAGAACCCTTCAATACTTTCAACACCCCTTCGTTGATCTTGGTGGAACACTCATTCTGGTCTAAAGTCCCTAGTGAGATCAAGTTCTTTTTGAGGTTAAAAATATACCTAACATCTGTCAGCTCTCTCACTCGTCCATAATGCAGCCTAAGTTTAATACTAATAATTCTCATCATCTGACACGCAACATCATTACCCATTAACACTTTACCACCACTAATGTGTTGAAAATTTATAAACCAAGACTTATGCGGGCATATATAAAATGTACAACTAGAATTTAGAACTCATTGTTCAGTATTCTTACTATTAGTAGTGACTAGAGTCTTTACACTATCGTAGCTATCATTGTAGGTAAGCGCAGCATCCGCTTTTTTTCTTGTCTTGTGCTTTCTTCTCTGGATAGTTCTTTATGAAGTGTCCCTCTTTCTTGTAACAATTACACTTCCTAAGAGTCCTGGACTTCGATCTCGAGTCATTTTTCCTTTCATCTCTATATGAGGGCCTTCCTTTTACAGATAGACTTTCTGTATTGTCCTCGATCTATTTTTTTAATAGCTTTGAGTTTAATGATAATTTCACATCACTTATCATTAAACTCTCTCTGCCATAGAGTAACGTATCAACAAAACTCTCATAAATTTTGAAAAGTGATCTCAGTAGGATAATCATCTTATCTTTATCTTCTATCTTGATATTGATAGACTCAAGATCAAGAATGATCTTATTGAAGGCGTCTATATGATCTTTCATTGGTATCCCCTCTAACATGAACAACTGATATAGCTTCTTCTTTATATACAATTTGTTGGCCAATAATTTCTGTATATAAAGGGAGTCAAGCTTCTTTCAAAGACCAATCGCCATTGTCTCACCTGCTACCCCCTTTAGTACTTTATCGCTTAATGATAAAATGATTGTATTGTGAGCTTTTTCTTGAATCCATTCTTTTTGCTTCAGTCTTAGATGACTCTAGTATCTTTTTTTCTTTACTAGATGGAGCTATAGTTTCTTCTAATGTCGAGCTTAACCGCTGACTCACTAATAATGTCATAACTTTCATCTTCCATAGATTAAAGTCATTCGTACCGTTGAATTTCTCTACCTTATACTTGAGTATGACTATGTTTGCTTAAAACCAAGATTTGATACCAATTTGTTGAGGTAGAAGCAATCAAGTAAGTAATGTAACCCAAATATTATTATGCAGAAACAAGCAATTAAGAAACTAGAGAGCGAAAGGTAGAAGAAGAACACACGAAATTTACGTGGTTCGGTAACTTGTCTACATCTACGGTGGATCAAGATCACAATTTCTTATTATTGAATCTCTAGGCACTCACAAAGTATTCATTTGACAAGAAAGACTCACAAAGAAATCACTATCTCTTACAAATAAAGGGTTTCTCTCACTAAGAATCACAAAGAATGCTATGATCATAAAGATATGTTTACAAGCCGATTGAGAGCCTTTACATAGGCTTTAGGATGACCTAGGTTAACCCTAAGTGTGTGGGAGTCATTTTAGAGTGTCCTGGGATAAATGAAAGATTGAAAAAATCTAATAAAAATGGGAAACTAACTCACACGATGGGCGTCGCGACGCTGGGACATTTTGCCTGGGGGTCGTGGTGCTTAGGTTCTATCTTGGGCACCACGGCTCTTATGCCTGGGCATCATCTATTGCGTTTTTGCCTCTTTTTGTGTTCGTCTTCGATCCTCGTGCACCTAATGCACTTTACTTACTTTTCAAATCATATTCTAATAATTTTTAATCAACTTTCTTACATCTTTAATTTCTTTCACGGCCTCTTTAACTGAAAAAGGCTTAATTCACGTTCATTTGTTCTTTCTCTTCTGTAGGCATGATAATGGTCTTTTCATGATTCTACAAAGCATACAAGAATTGCTTCAAGGTGGGGTGTGGTGGCTTTGCTAACTAGCTATTTTAAAATCAAAATACTTTGGTCTTAAGGCCTTGGCAAGTTGAAACATTTGATCTTCTTATGTAATTGGTTTCCCAATAGGTATTAGATTATTACAAAGTTCTTTGAGTTGCTTAAGGAAGTCTTCAAGTTTCCTAGTTCCTTTTTTCAGAGAATAGAAATTGTCTTTTAGCCAGCTTTCCTTTTCTTTTGTGGCTGGCAGCATATTTTCTTCGATGGCAAGCTATACCTCTCACGTCGTTTGTGGGCTAATGGTAATGCTTAGTACTTCTTCGGCCATTATATTTTTTATCCATGCCATAAGAAGTCCATTGCTTGTTTTCTAAAAAACAAATTCAAAATTAACTTCTTCTCTCCTTTTTTTTATTATCATTTTTGGTAGAATGTTAACATCTTCTAAATGATGTTGAATATTGAGACTTTGTATGAAAGAAAAAATTTGACATTTTTCATGGACGATAATTATTTAATGCGTGTTTAAAAGAGATCAAACTTGCACACTAGTGAAAAGTTTGAAGGGAAAGAGTTGACTCTCTGCATGAGCTTGAATTTGAACTTGAAGCCATGATAAGCTCTGATACCATAAAGAGAGTTCAAGTAATACTTTTGTTTTTGTATTGTATTCATGCATGCTATAATTACAATATGGTTGTGCTATTTATACAAGAGCATCTTGTTTAGAAACAGAAAGTATTTATATTTACAATATTTTTTTTTTGAAAATATCTCCTTGATTTGAATTCTGTAGCCGTTGGTTGTCAAAGCTCCATAGATGGCAAGTGCTTATTGTATTGGGATTTCTTTTGGGAAAATTCTTTGGCTGAGATTCTTTGGTTTTATATTTGGCGAGTGCCTTGAATTTCTTGCTATCTTGATCTTATGCTGAACGCGGGTCTTGATATGTAGTTGGCAGTGTATCGTTACCACTATAGAATAAAAAAGAATAAATTATGTAAATATAAAAAAGAATAGAGAGCTAATTAGATACTAGAGTGCTGAGTGCGCGAGAGAGTACTACCATGAGATCACTTGAGTATTCAATACATATAAGAGTGATGATCAATCCTTTGAGAGAGCGCTCTGACTATTTATTGTATTCGTTGATTAATCTCTAGTGTAAGATCTTAGTGATCTGGAAGATTTTTGTGATTTGATAGATTTTTGTGACCTAGATTTCTTTGCGAACTATTAATAAAAAAGCTAGATCTTTTATCCACTGTGAACTTAAGTATTTGTTACCGAATCATATATATTTTGTGTCTTATGATTATTATTTATTTATCTTTATTATATGTGATCTTTTATATTCTTGATTGAATTCTTATCACTATAAAAAATACAAGTCTTTGCAAAAATTATTGCATAAATCCTAAGATTCTATCACCAGGGTGCTAGATCCTCTAATAATAGTAATTGACAGAAGGCGTAAATTAGTAGGTTTTACTCATTTCTTTTTTAATTTACTCTTGTAATATATTTAAAAACAAACTTACCTTGCTTTTTAAAGAATTTTTTTAATATATCAAAACAGTATTGTGACGTCAAGTATCATACGAGAGAAATACAATATCACAAAGAATTATACAATAACATCTTTTAAATGAAATCAAACAGTTTAAGGTATAAATTAAATAATTCATTTTATCAGCTTCAAAAAAAGAAAGTCTATCATACATCAAGGTAACTACAATAATCCAATGTTGCTATAATATGTGTATGTTCAATAAAAATCATTAATAGAATCTTTACTGAAAAAGTAAAATTGGTAAGGATGAAATATAAATATGGCAAGTAATAAAAAAAAATTAAAATTTGCTATATAAAGCATATATTATTTAAATCTCTTCAATTGTATCCTAAATCATGCTTTAACAGTGTTGAATTTAGTATACATTTACTTTAAAAATTAATAAAAATAAAGAAGTTGGAAAATATGACAAAAAATGAAACTTTCACTGTTTTAATTTAGCCTTTAAAAAAGCTTAATTTATACTAAAAAAAATGAATATTATTAATGGAAATAAATAAAAAGAATTAAAATATGATTTGTGATACAATTGAAAAGATCTGAATAATATATACTTCAAATAGCAAATTTTTTTGTTTTATCATTACCCATATTTGCATTCCATCCTTGTCATTTTTGCTTTTCTAATAAAGAACTCTTAATGATTCTTATCATCATCCCCTAAGTTAGCGAAAAAATTTTGTTAGACCAAATTTGCTATAAAGATATTTGTAAATCTTTTTTTTTGTCTTCTTATTGTAATAAGAATGAAGCAGTTTTTTAGAGCTTTGTTTAACAATTTTTTTTTAAGTTTTAAATATTTCTTCTAATTAACCAAAATTAAAAAACATTCTTATCATCTTTATCAAGGAAATATTACAAATTCAGAAAGTAATTCTATCATCTCCCATCAAAGAAATCCTTTTAACTGTAAAGGATTTATTTTAATAACAAATGAAAATTTCTTTTTAAGTTTAAATTCAGACATATTATGAGAATTTTAAACTCTAATTGTCATACTCATAACATTTATCTCTCATTATTCCATCAATATGTGATTTTTTTTTTTGACAAACCATATCAATAATGAATCAATATTGATACGACTTTCTATACTCAATACTAGGAGAGAGGGTGAGAAAACCTAATTTGACATTTTTTTAAATACAAAAACAAAACCTAATCAAATATACTCTCAAACTATTTTTATCATAGCCCATCATCACATGGTATTTATTCTTATCTAAATACCTAGAAGACTCTCAAAACGGATTCTCAAACTTGTTATCAAACTAGCCTTGATACCATGAAAGAAATTAAAAATATGAAAAGAAATAAAACTAACTAGTTTGATACCAGACAAAAAAATAAAACTTTCACTCTTGATTTTAGCTTTTAGAAAAATTTAATTTATACAAAAAATATATATATATATATATAAGTATTGTTAATAAAAATAAATAAATAAAATGGGTTGTTTATGACATGGTACATTTTGATGTATGTTAAACATTTTTCAACTTCAAACCATATAACAACGTGCACTTTAACACCCGCAAACATGAAATAAGGATAATAGAAATAAGAATAAATCTACAATCTCAATAATAATAATAATAATAATAATCAGTGAAACAACTAATTTCACCATGCATGGATGCCACCTTTTTCCTAGTGTGAAAAAATGATTTCCAATTCAAAGCCCTCTGTTAACCCTAATATCATACAAACCGATCAAAAACAAAATTTGTTTTTATAACAAGGGGAATTATCATTTATTCTCTTGTACAATTTTTAATCCATCACATTCCCTCCTATTATATTTAAAATTTTAGCAACCTCCTTACAAGAATGTTTTTTTTGGCTAATATTAACAAAAAAAAATTAATATACCTCTTTACTCCTGTAAGAGGATTTTTGAGACTTAAAAATAATAGAGAAAACAATGATAATTATGAAATTTTATGAGGAGGTAAACGGTAATTTTCCCTCACAACAAGAAACTACGACCGGTTCATTCACAGCTTTCCTCCACAATAAAAGAAAATAAGTTTGTTCTTCGAACAAAACCCAAGTGCTAATCCAAGAACAAAAACCAAAAAATTTCTTTCAGGGGCAGAGCCAAACATTTCTTTCAGAAGCAGCAAAAAAAATCTCATAATATAATGAAAGAGACAATGGACAAAAATAGAACTAATGAGGAACAGATAGTATATATTTTTTAAGGAGGCATTAGAGAAATTTTTTCAGGGGTCATTTGAAAATATCTAGAAGAAATATATTGTCCATGGTTAGCCCTGCGAATTCTTCCCCTTAACAAATATTGAAATGGAGTTTGTGAATATAAGAACTCAGAGACGACGATAGAAGGGCCAGGATTTTGGCGCGCTGGTAGATAACGATAATCGTGGGGATAATAGCATCAAGGTCCCTGATCTTTTTTATTTTCTTCATATGAGGGTATAGTTATCTATTTGTGTAACATAGGTCCCTAAATCCTATCTTAGAGACCAAAACACCTTCATCTTGTTGAACTTTGATGAGACACAATGCAAGAATTTCACCTTACAGTGTAAAGATATTTTAACTTAAGATTAAGAATATTCAATTATTCTAATAACAGGGACTTAATTGATATAAATAAAGAAGTGAATTTAATTAATTATTGAAAATAAATTTATTTTAAAACCTATATAAATTTATAGCAAATGAATTGCCTTCACTGCCCTAAATTTTGTTGATATGTGTTGGAGGAATTACCCTTTTCTCCATAAGATTAGGTTAAAGTAAAGAATTGTAACCAAGTACAACCTTAAACTCTAACCTCTTTGTGTAGCGGAATAATCTGGATATCAAGCAAATTAAAAGAAAAAAATAAAGAGCACAACATAATCACTTATATGGTTTGGCCAATTGCCTACGTCCATAGTGGATCCAAGGATCTTAGCATCTCTTATTAACTCCCTAGAGATTTTACAAGGAAAGCTCAATGAAGAACCCTCAAAAGAACCAAATATTTAGTGTACCCTTACTCTACCATGAACAAATAACACCCAAACGACGGTTCTACCCTAGCGCACACAAGCACTTAGTGTCTACCCAGTTCTTCCCTCTCTTCGAGTCTCTCTTAATACTTGATTTCAACCTAAAGGGTTTACAATGGTTTATATAGGGGTTATTTCGAGTCTACTAACCCTAATCCTTATTGGAGTAAGAGTCCACTTGTTTTGAAAGTCCAAAACTTCTAAAAACTCAGAAATCCTAAACAAAAATTGACTTTGCCCATTCTGGAACCACGACATTGAGGACTTGGCGCTGGATGCCTAGCGCTGTAGCTCTGGCATACTGATCTGGGCGCCGCAACACTCAGCTTTGCATCGGCTTCGTACTTTTTTCTCTCACCCTTCGCGTCTTTGAGTCCCGTTTCACTTCCCCATTTGTGTCCCACACACCCTAGACTTCTTCATGCATATTCTACACGTTCTAGACTTTTTGTGACTCTCTTTTTTGATATTCATTTCAATTATTATCCATACACAATTGTTGAATCACCAAATCTCCAATAAACCCTTCCTTGATTCAAAATCTTTCAAATAAGAAGGTTTTTGGATCCGATCCATACCAATATCACCTAGAGTTGAGTCCAGTTAAGTCTCCACCAAGGCTTAACTTTTTTCGGGCTAGTGACTTTGGTCTCTAAAGGTATTTGTGCACATTACACATGATATAGATGCGTTGCACTCATTTCTGACCTTCATCACCTTGGTGAGCACAGTTTGAATATCGCTTAGTGGTCTGCATTACCTCAACACCCCGCATTGGGCCACTTATAGCAATCCTAGTAAGCACATAGAGCCCCTCATTGTGCTTCTCACCCTCAAACCTTATAGACCCTTTCTCTACCCTCAGTTTTCATTTTTTTTGCTCTAACCAAATACCCCTCCTCATTGAGCTTGCCTACAGATATCAAGTCCCTCATCAAACTAGGAACATGCCTTACACTATATAAGTCCCTAGTTTCTCCACCTTGCATCCTCAATCTTATGTCACCAACTCCCATGATCTCACAAATTATGTCATTCTTCATTAGAGCTTTACCTCTCTTAGCTTTGTAGTTGGTAAACATCGATCTTTTGGGATACATATGGATGCTACACCCTTTATCTAGTATCCATTTGTCAGCGTATTTTTTCTTTGAGGCTAGCAACGTGTCTACAGCTTCAGTACTTTCCCAAGAGTATTGATTGCAGCACACCCTCATTGGCCTTTTAATTTAGTACAATCTTTCTCAAAGTGCCCTTTCTTATTAGAAAGAAAACACTTATAAGATCTCTTTCTCAATTGGTTGCTCTTCTTTCCTAGTCTAAGCAATGCTGCTTCGCTCTCGGACTCAGATCTCTTTATCAATTATTTTGAGTTCAATGATGCCTTGGCACCATTCATCGTTAAAGATTCCTTACCATACAATAGCGTATCCATAAATCTTTCATAACTCTTCGGCAACGAACTTAATAGGATTATGGCCTTATTTTCATCCTTAGTCTTGATACCCAATTACTCAAGACTTATGATAATCTTGTTGAACTCGTCAATGTGAGCTCTCAATGAAGATCCATTGTGCATAGTTAATTGATGTACTTTTTTTTTTTGAAAGAAGTCTATTTACAAGAGACTTCTTCATGTATAATACCTCGAGTCTTTTCTATAACCCAAAAACGATTTCTTCATTACCAATTTCCCTTAATACTTTGTAGCTCAATACTAGGATTATGGTTGATAAGGGCAAATTTGTCATATATTTTCTCATAGTTTTATTTTAATATTTTATTTTTTATGAGAATAAATGGCTATTTATGTACATTATTGTTATTTATAGTGACTTGAACAAAATTTAAAGAAAGGATGCAAAAGGAGCAAAAACAGGGACTAAAGTGCAAAGTTTTCAAAATATGAGTCCATAGCCCCGGCGCTACAAGGATTTTCGCCCCAAATCTGGAACAGTGATCGAAATAAGAAAAATGACCTGTTTAAGTTGCATCTGGAGCCTCAGCGCCAAATAGTTATCGCGCCAGCGATAGGCCAGTGCCCCAGCGCTAACATCCCACCGTTCCAGCGGTGAAGTCTTTTTCATGTGTCACCTCAGCGACAACTACATAGCGCTCAAGTGGTAGTGTAAGTCATAGTCCGACGAGAATTGAGATTTTCAAGCTCATGTTAATCCCTATAAAAAGCCACTTGACCCCAGACGTTAAGAATCAACCTAGAGCACCTTAGAGTAATTCAAGAATCCAGAACACAAGTCTTAGAGAGCAATTGAAGATTAATTGAAGCAACTTTAGAGAGAGATTCAAGGTGTTCTTCGACATCAAGAGTTTCCTAAGCAGCACAATTAAGAGTAATTCGACGTCTATATCGGTTTGCTATTGATTGTATCATGATTTATTATTATTTTTACCGCTGTTCTCTTGTAGCCATGAACTAAACTTATTTTCTAGGGTTAATACTTGAACTCAATATGTGCACTTAATTGTCATATCTTTTTAATATTTAATAAACTTAGTTCTTTATTATTTAAATTACTTGTTCTTAATGCTTCAATATATCTGGCCAATATATGGTGAATGAATTGGTAATATTTTGATATACTCGGAAGAGGAATCATTATATTGAGACCTAGGTAATTTGATGCATGATTGTAGAGTAGCATTCAATGTTGCATATGGAAGTTTTAATTTAGGATAAGAATATACCTAATTGGCATGTATGATCAATAAGACATAATCTTAATGAATCTTTATTTATTACAAGTACCATAGGAATATAGGTATTTGGTAAATTAAGGTACACTTGCATGACCTTGGAAGAGGCTTGTGGATACATTAGTGTCTTCATCAATAATAAAGACTAAGTGAGTTAAATATTAGAGGATTAATCATTAGAAAGCATATTGAGGGATAGTATTAATCCTAGGTTTTTTCTATATTGCTATCACATTATTTTCTTTGCATTGTGTTTTTACTTTTATATTTTCTACATTCATTGTTAGATTTTTATTTTTTTGAATAATTATTAGGAAGACATAATTTTAGTAATTGGTTAAAAAGAATAAATTATCCCTGTGGGTTCGACATCCGACGAGTTAGTCCCTTTATTACTTGCATACGATAGTGTATACTTGCACTCAATTATAAGATATAGAAATATCGCATCAATGGTATTGTGAGCCTTTTTTTGAATCGTATCCCAATTATTCTGCTCGGACTTTGAAGTTGTCGTCTCTTTGCTAGTTGACGATCTGGCTTCCTCTAAGGTTGAGTCTAGCCCTTCCTTCACTAGTAGAGCCTTAACCTTTTTTCTCCAAAGATTAAATTCATTCATCCTATTGAATTTATCTGTTTCTTGCTTAATTACAGCCATGGTTCAAATACCCTTGATGTGTATTATCGAACCTTAGCTCTGATACTAGTTTATTGGAGGAATCATCCTTCTCGCCATAAGATTATATTAAAGTGAAAAACACTAACCAAGTTCAATCTCAAACCCTAACCACTTTGCACTGCGGAATAACTCAGATATCAAGTAAAAACAGTAAGAATTCAAAGTAGAAAATAAAGAGTACAACATAATCACTTATATGGTTTATCCAATTGCCTACGTCCACGGTAGATCCAAGGATCTTAGCCTCACTTATTAACTCTCTAGAGATTTTACAAGAAAAACCTAATGAAGAACCCTCAAAAGGACCTAATGGTTAGTGTACCCTTGCTCTATCACGAATAATGAACACCCAAACGATGGTTTCACCCTAGCGCATATAAGCACTTAGTGTCTACCCAGTTATTTCTTTTCTTAGAGTCTCCTTTAATGCTTGATTTCAACCTAAATGGGTTATTTTGTGCTTACTAACCCTAATCCTTATTGGAGTAATGTCAACTTATTTTGAAAGTCCAAAACTCCCCAAAATTAAAAAATCTGAAACAAAAATAGACTTTGCTCGCTCTAGTGCCACAACGCTGAGTATGCCGTACTCAGCACTGCGATGCTGGATGCTTGGCACCGTAGCATTTGCATACTGATTTGGACACTGCGGTGCTCAACCTTGGGCATCGCAATGCTCATCCCTGTCACCAGGTTCACACTTTTTTCTCGCTTCCTTTGCATTTTTGAGTCCCGTTTCGGTTCCCTCTTTGTGTCTCACATACCCTAGACTTCATCATGCATATCCTACACATTTTAGACTTCTTGTGTCTCTTCTCTTTGATTTTCATCTTAATTCTTGTCCACATATGATTGTTGAATCCCCAAATCTCCAATAATAGGATTATCCACTAAATGAACTTTGGAGCTTGACCTTTAGAAATGCTTGTGGTTATCCTCTCTCATTGTTTCAGTTTTTATTTCTTTGTCGCATCTTTTATGCTGCGTTTTGTTAAAGGTGTTTTTTAGTTTTGTTCATTTTAAGTGGTCAAACTCATTATATCCCTATTGTGGCTAATTACGCATTTTGTTACAGTAAATATTATTCTCTCAACAAGACTATAGTAACCAAAATGATTTGGCTACTATAACTTATATCTTTTTATCCAATTTTCTTATTTTTTCTCTTATTGGTAAGGGTCCTGTTGATGTGTTGTCGATATTTCTGATTGGCTGTTTTTGGATAGTGCTACTGTCTATGAGTTGCATCTCCTGCTGGAACTTCTTGGCTGTTGCCAGTTTGAGCTGTCTGATCAACCAAGTGGTGGTTTTGGAGATCGGCTGATGAGTTGTTACTGCGTTGAGTTGCATTTTTGATGATTACTTTTTGATCATCCAAGTGGCATCCATGACTAGTCTTGCTGGTTGTTTCTATGGTTGTTTTATGTTGGATTGGTCGGTGATCACGACTAGCTCTCATTTATTGGTTGTTAGTTACTATTTTGGTTGGTGGTTGGTGATCATGACTAGCTCTATTGTTCTTGATATAAATTCTGGTGGTATTTTCTTTTCCACTTGTATTTCATTGAGACTATTTTGAGATTTTTATTGATCTTGCTTTTCTTCAAGTTGCTACAGTATCTTGTTGCTATATACAGTACACTATTAATAGTACCTCTTGGTTACTACAGTACTGAGTAGTTACGGTTGCTACAATATGAGTTGTTACAGTGCTACAATACTGAGTTGTTACAGTGGTACAATATCTTTCTCTTGGAAATAGAATCTAACAGTGTGGCTCTCTCTTTCAGCTCTCTACTTTAATGGTGGCTGTCATGGCTGAATTTTTAGAGGAAATGACAAGTTTGATTACTCGATATAAAAGGAAACAACCAGAAACAAATAATGAGAAGCCTGCAGTTCTAGTAAAAAAAACTATTTGCTTCGATTTTATCTAATGCTCTAGATATTGCCATGCTTCCCTCACATCTTCCACCACCTTGTATCACAGGTGATTAGGTGTTTATTAAAATTGATGAAGAAGAATACAAGAATCATTTTAATAGAAACAAATCCAATCTCATAGGTTGGTTGATTTTATAGAAGTGTTCACAACCTATAAAGGTAGATGATCTAAAATCAGGGCTCTAAAAATTATGGAATCCTACACTTATATATTTCATTTTGAAGATATTATGGATATGCAACGTGTTTGGGGTGGTGGTTGATTGATGCTATACTAGCTAAGCTCAAGCGCACGCTATCATATCAAGTAATATAGGAGTTTAAGTCCAGATATCGATCCCACAGGGACTATGTGATCTAATTCTATAAATCAAGTACTAAAATTGTAATTACCTAACTTTTATTCAGAAAATCACAATCTAAAATTTAATTTACTAATCTAATTCTATCATTTAAATTAAACAAAAGCAAAAGGGTAGAATTCACAAATAAATATAATCTAGAGTTTTAACTTGTCCCCTAGTATTTCATTGGACTCATTAACCACTTAGTTAATACCTTAATACCAATTGTTGATTTAGACACTAATCTTATCACAAGTCTCTGTCGATGGTCAAGTGACTATATTACACATTCTAACAATCACTTATATGTCTATGGTAATCAAATTAGAACGTAATTCATTAAGACCAAGTCTAAATTATACCATACATGCCACCTAGGTATATATCTATCCTAGATGGAACTCATAGTTATTACTCTATGATCATGCATCAAACTATCCTAGGCTAAACACATGAATCTCTTCGTCGAGTTTATCATGGTTCCTTAATCATTCAAAATATTGATCATGTATAATAAAAGCATTAAAAACAAAATAAAATGAATCAATTCAATGTATCAAGTTAATAAACTAAAAATTAACACAATCCAAATCCATACTAGGTTTACATAGTCTAACCCTAGATGAATAATTTAGCCCATCACAAAATCAAAAGTATCAAACCAATTCATAAATATCAATAATAATAAGAGCATAATGATAAAGAAAGAGAATAAAAACTAATCAAAGTGACTCCTTGATGTGTTTCTCGCTCAATCTTTGACTTGAAGCTTGAATCTTGGTTCTTCAATATTTGGTTTCGATATTTGAATTTTTGTGTTATGAATTCTTTCTCTAAATTTTTTCCTTTTTTATTTTTTCTTTCTCTCCTCTTCTCCTCCTCTAAATTAGAGTTTTTGGCATTCTATTTATAGGTTTATGTATTTAAATTAGGTTTAAACATCAAATACAAGTCAGGTTAGGATTATTGTTTCACGAGTTACTGTTCTGCCGCCACTATTCACACGTAGCGGCGTTAAGTCCTGGGCGTTGCGACCCTGAGATATTATTTTGGACGCTGCGGTACTCATTTATGGGCGCTGCGGCGCTGGGTACTGTAGCATATCACTGTAGCTCATTAATATAGTAATTCACTATAGTAGGTACTGTAGCAATTTGATGTTTTTGGCTTATTTTCATTAGAGTTTCGACCCTATTTTCTCCATTGACTCCAAACCTACAAAAATAATAATAAAATACTTCAAAAGCCAAATAATCTTTATTTCTACGAACAAATTTTAAATTTAGAAGATAAAAATATTAGACTTAATGAACTTTTATCAGGGGTACTTGTACGCTGAATTCGAGATCTTTTCGACTCTACCAGTGGCAACTAGATTTTGATCCATACACTGCTGAAATTCACAGAAACTCTCAAGTATGGATTCGAATTTATAGTTTAAGTTGGGAGTATTGGAGCCCAAAGATTATAGTGGGTATTGTAAGGGGTGTCGGTTTGCCATTGCAACTAGATATAGCTACTAAAGAATAAGTATATAGCTTCTATACTAGAACTTTGGTTGAAATTGATATTTTTAGGCCTTTACCCTAATTCTTAACAATTGAGAAAGAAGACTTTAATTTTCAAGTAGAGATTCACTATAAAAATTTGCCACCTAAATGTTCTGGTTGTGGTAAAATAGGGCATGACACCTCCAAATGTTGACACCACCATAATCGGGGTTGTTCAGTTGTTCAAGATGTGAAAACAAATAGGTTCAATAAAAAAGCAAAGATACTAAGGATGAGCCAATAGTTTCCATGAAGGATTAAAAACAAGTAGAGGCTTCGTCTCTCTTATTAAGTCCAACCTCAACTACAACACCTAATCATGCAGTAAATGGAGACAACTTGATTAATGTAGACACTATTGAGGTTGATAATAAAGATAAGACAGTTCAACTACAATAGGAACTTGAACCTAAAATGAAAGACCGAAATAAAAATCACAAGGATGAGGACAGTGATGGTGTTTCACAAAATAATTCAAAAAAAACTGCTATTTAAGACAAGCATATTGGAAGCAAAGATACAGATAAAAATGATAACATGTATGATGCTCTAGCGGTTTCACAGATGATGGAAGATTAGAGTTTACTGAGATGTGAGGATTATGAGGCCGAAGTTACTGATGATGTGAATATCCTTGATAAGGATCTTTAAAAAGTGGTTGGCATTTTAACTAAGCCACAAAAAAAAGATGACTTTTCAATTGTCATGTCTCACAAAAAGAAATTGAGAGCAAAGAAAAAGGACACCGAAGTGATATACACATCACATAATTTGGACTCTGATCTAAAATGATGGAGATCCTTTATTGGAATATTCGGGGGTAGCCAACTCCCAATCTCGTAATGAACTGGCCAACATGTGTTATTTCCACAAACCTTTATTTGTGGCTATTAGTAAACCTATGATATCTTTTGATTTAATTTTTAATACTTTTTGTTATCCTTACATCTTTCTTTGGTAGGGCATACAAGAAACATTCTCTTAAAGATGTGGGTGTTTAAAAGTGATTTAGCAGTAAGAGTGAATGTTATTGCAGCTACATTTTAACATGTTATTATTAAAAAAAATTATTGACTCTTATGTTTGCCGCTTATCATTTATTTATGCAGCTTCTTAGTATATACAAAGACGTGAACGTTGGTCTAATTTAAGTATGAATTATTATCAATCTCCTTGGTTAGTGATTGGTGATTTTAATGCTATCCTTAGAGTCTATGAATAACAAGAGGGGGGGTTTCGTGGAACCATTATCGTGCACAGATTTTAAAGACTTTATTGATTCTTGTCAGTTTATGGATATTCCTTCTTTAGGATTATTTTTTACTTGGGCAAGGACAACTGTTACAGGTGCTCATATTGAAAGAAAAAAGGACAATGCTTTATTCAATCTGGCTTGGCAGGATACTTGCAATTTGTCTTCATGTGTGGTGCTCCCCTGTACTGTCTGTGATAGCTCTCCATTGGTAATTTTTCTTTGGGATTTCTGATAGAACAGGTTCTAGACCTTTTAGGTTCCAATCTATGTGGACTTTACACTTAGACTTCAAGGATACAATAGCTAAAGTAGGGAATTCAGTTCCTCCTTATAGATGTAAAATGCTTATGGTTACAAAAAAATTGCGGGTTCTGAAACAACACTTGCTTAGATGGAATTGAGAGGTTTTTGGGAACATTTATGATAGCCTAAAGAAATCTCGAGAAGATTTAGCTTTAATTCAAAGTCATATTAGTTTAAAGGGGGCCTCAGATGAATTGTTTGAAGCAGAGGCAGCAATAAAGTTAGAGGTTCTACATACTATAAGGGTATAAGCTGCTTTTTGGAGTGATCGAGCTAAAATTAAATGGCTTAAAGATGGAGACAAATGTACAAAGTTCTTCTATAGCTATGCAAAATCTCATGCGACCAAATCACACTTAAAAGAGCTCCTAATTAATGGCGCTTTGAGTCATAACACGCAGGACGTGATCGACCATATTGTAGAGTATTATAGAGAGCTATATGCAGAGGTTATAGTAGATGCCACTAGAGTTTCTCAGGTCTGTAATCATATTCCTTTTGTTGTTTCAAATTCAGATAATCAAGTCCTGATTAGTATTCCTTTGAAGGAAGAGGTGGGGTCGACTACTTTTTCATTAGACCATTCTAGTGCTCCTAGGCTAGATAGTTTTACTGGTATGTTCTTTCAGTATTGTTGGAGATTGTTAAAAGGATGTAATACTGGGTATTTAACAATCTTTTAGCAAGAATTTCCTACTTCCAAATTTGAACTCAGTTTTTATAGTTATGATTCCTAAGATGAATGATGCAGTTTCAGTTAATCACTTTAGGCCAATAAACTTGGAAATTTTTTTCTTCAAGATTATTACTAAGATAATTGTTGATAGATTAGCAGTCTTAATGCCTAATTTAGTCATGTAGAATTTGATGGCTTTTATTCGTGATAGGCATATTCATGATTGCATCTCTATGGTGTCAGAGGGGGTTAATTTTAGTAGATAGGAAAGTTATTAGTGGTAATATTAGAATGAAGTTGGATATAGTTAAAGCCTTTGAAACATTTAGTTGAGATTTCTTTCTCGAAGTTCATAATTGTTTTGACTTCAACAATAATTTATTTAGTGGATTTCTATCATTCTTCATTCTGCTCGTTTATCTATTTTGATTAATGGCACTTCGAAGGGTTTTTTTTTTTTATAAATATGGTAGAGGAGTGCGCTAAGGGGATCCTTTGCTTTTTTTTTTTTTTTTATCTAGTCAAGGATACTCTTTCTCGGGGCATTCAAAGTTTGGTGGATTCTAAGAGGGTGACCACAATTTTAGTGCCAAGAGTGTGCTTGGATTTCTCTTATATTTTATATATAGATGGTATTTTTTTAGGGGTAACAGTAATTCTCTTCGTTCTTTGATGGAATTTGTTCTGCTATATAGCTTGGCATCTGGTCAAGTGATAAACAAGGAGAAAAGCCAATTCGTCATTGGTAAACATGCCGTACATTGCAATCAAATTTTTTTTTGTCTTCTATGGTTCTCGCAAGGCAAGCTTCCTTTCATTTATTTGGGAGTTTCAATCTTCAGAGGCTATCTACACAACCAACACTTATAATTTTTGCTAACAAGGCTTGTGCACATCTTAGTGGCTAGAAATGAAAAATTCTTTCAATTGCTAGTAGAATTGAGCTTATTCATAGTTTTTCAAAGCACTATGCTACATAGTTTCAAGGTATATCTTTGGCCTAGTATCATTCTCAAGCGATTGAATGATTGGGCCCAGAATTTTATTATCTCTGGGGATTATTGCTCTCATAAGATGAATTTAATGTTATAGAAAAGGCTTGGCATGTAAAAAAAAGGTGATGAGGTAAGTCTTCATAGACTGAACTTACTTAATAAGACTTGCCTTATTAAAGTTCTTCGGGAGGTATACCAAGTGAATTTTATCTACTCAAAGTTCTTAAGAAAACGGTATAACTTTAAAGATACAAGTAAGTGATATCTCAACTCTTCTCTTTAGAATGACTTTAAATATATTATTTCCTATTTTTATGTGGGGATAAAGTGAATAATTAGTGATTAGAATTTAATTAATTTTTGGTATAATAGATTGTTAGATAGACTCATTCTTCTTATTGGTGGTTTACACTTAGAAGGAATGGTGAAAGACACAATTAAGGAAGGACAATGGAGGATTCCAAATTCTCTTTATTCTATTTTTTCTCATTTAAAGAAACAAGTCAATAATATTATTTTGTCAATTAATGGTAAGGTTAATAAGTTCATTTAGATTTTTTCTAGAGATGGAATTCTTTCTTTAAAGGAGAGTTATAATTTCATCAATAGTATCAGAATAACTAATTTAACTTTATTATCTCTTTGGCTTGATTTTTCCGCACCTAAAATTTTTATATTCATGTGGTGTCTGCTTCAAAACCTTATTCATACTGATGAATTATTGTGGTCTCATAGTATTTGTGTTGTTCTTGTTTTCTCCTTTTGTTTGAGAGAGATTGAAACGATGGACCACGTTTTTGTTAGCTACCCTTCAGTTATGGAGCTTTTGCGTTGGTTCACTCATATGTTTAATCAAAATCTTCCTTCGGTTTCAACTATTATGAAATTATGAAAAGTAATTTTATCAAAAAATTTCAGCCTCTAATTTTTAAATTTATGTAGTTTGTCGGCTGCTTATTTGTTCTATTTGATTTAGAGAAGTTGAAATCACCTTAGATTTGATAATACGAGTTTCATTCCTTTGGCATTAAGGCAAATTGCCTAGCTCATATTTGTTACTTTGCTACTTTCTGCCCCAAATTTTCTTTTGGCGATGATATTCGTATCTTAGATCATCTTGCTATTGCAACTAATTTGAGATGTGCTCCAAAATTTATTGTTTTTCTTAGAATTTTCCTCCATAGGGGTGGATTAAAATCAACACAGATGGATTTTCAAAAGGTAACCCATGTATGACTGCTTATGGAGGAGTCTTCAGAGATGAGGTGGGTTCTTTTTTCAGAGGCTTCACAATAGGTGGCAATGTTGTAAGGATCATTTTGATTGCTTACAATTTAAATTTAATTATACCTTTAGAGTGAACAATGCAATGGCATATAAACTTGTAAATCTGGGGTTATAATTTGATAACTTTACATGGTAGTTATGGCCTTATTTGGATTTTAGTTCTATGCTCTTTAAGGATGCAAATGGAATGCCTAGTTATAGGTTCCATTAGTATTACATTGTTTGTGGTGAGATTTTACCCTCATTCTTCTATTGGACTATTTTGTATCTTTTATGTGTTTTTGCCAATGGTAAGGTTTTTTAGCCCTCTATTCTTTGTAACTTTTTATTTCTTCTTTTATTAATAAATTTCTCGCATTGTTGAGTTGCCTTAAAAAAAATTCATTATGTCCCTCTGACTTTTGTATAATTTTTATTTTCTATAATAAATCACCCACCTTTTAAGAGTTTGCTAAAAAAAAGAAAAAACGATGAAAGTACCATTCTACATATTATCGACAACTAATATATTTTCTCTTCACTACTTCAAAAAGAGGATATAATGATAGTGAAAAATTATCACAAAGCATAATTTATGATAGATTTTATCTATCACCTTAAGTGGACTCACTAATTGGTGATAAATAAAATTTATCACTAATCTATGATAGAGTTAATTTGTGATAGAAATAATCTATCACAAAGTTATGATACTTTTTGCCAAATGCCTAATGGTTGCAAATATGGCACATGATGTGGTAGATAATGTGGCGAATAATATGGTAGATGACGTAATTGATGATGTCATGATGCTGATATACTATGATGTCAACATTTAATGTTTGTTGATGAAGTGGCAGTTGTGTTGGCAATGATGATGTCATGTTGATGATGTCAATGTTTACTCACTTTAGTGATAGATTTTATCTCAATTTAGTGTTAAAGTCTTATAATTATGTGAATGATTAAGTCTATCACTAAATCTATCACAATTCAGTGATAGATTACTATCATAAAATTATGATATATTACTATCGTTAATTTGTGATAAAAATTAAAATTTTCATTTAGCACAAAAAGGGTAATTTTAATTAATTTATATATATATATATATTTATATATTTTTAATTAATTAATTTTTGTAATTTAATTTTATATTTATATCGAAATAACATCCACTATAATACAACAAGTAATTAAAAATTCTAACAAACCTATCAGCATATTTTATTTACATGCACTATAAAGGAATACAACATTTTTGCATACACATAAAGGAAAATCAAAACATTATTGCTAAATCAATATTTTACAACAACATAGCAAGTAATTCAACCTCCAACATATATATTTTATATGCACTATTAAATTGTAAATGAAGCAACACCCATTAACAAGAATTATAAAGAATATAGCAAGCTTGTAGCAACAGATCAGCTTTTAGCAAGTTGCGTTCAAAGTCTAGCAAACCAGTAGAGCAAGTTAACATTACTTCCACAAATAATGTCAAAAATTCAGCAAAACATTAGAGCAACTAATTTTCAAATTTCAACAATTAATGAACTAATACAGTAAATTATGTTCCATGAACAGAGTAATAATAATAATATCGTAACCAGTAATATCCAAAAAAGTCAGCAAAATAACATCATAGTAACTAGTTGGGTCAGCAAAATATTCAGCAAGGTTGCAAGTCATGAACATCGACTTGAAAGATTTACTGTTGTAAATTGAAGAATAAAAAATATTTAGCAGCTTCAGTTAAATGTGGAAAACAAAACAAGATTACAGATAAACATCTAATAAATAAGCTAAAGTTTGATACCTCCTATTTACTTTATATCTTAGTAGATACGAATAACGCCCATTAGATCTGAAACTCATCAATTTCTTCTTCAGTGTATGTACTCCACAAAAGAGATGAAGTAAAAAAATTAAACAATTTATATAATGAACATATACATGCATTTATGTCATAAGAACTAGTAAAAGAAGTAAACAATTTATATGTCATATATACATTCATTCTTACTCTCACTATTTATTGAATTATTGTATATCATGCTGCAATAAATACAAAATAAAGTAGCACAAAGTCAGCAACTAGATTATAACTATGTTATGAACAACTAAATAAAAAAAAGTAGCACAAAATAAGTATTACTATATTTTAAGGATCTAAACAAATCTAAAACACCATAGATTGTATTATAAGTAGCTAAAAAAACACAAAAAAGAAGTAGGACAAAGTCAGCAACCAAATATGACAACCAAACGTAAACTTTATATTATCCAAATTACATAACTGAATCATATTACATAAGTGAATTTTCGCTTCTATTTCTAGATGGTTGACTAATATATCTTCACAATCAGTCCTTATATAATTGGGACTACTTTTATCTTCACAATCATGGTCTTCAATCTTAGTCGATGGTTCAATCATCAAACGCGTATGGATATTTATATTATCCACCTCACTTTGGGTAGATTTTACTTCATTACCCTTTTCAGGCATCATACAAACAATTGAAGCATTTGTATATTTTTGATCACTTACATAAAAACCTTGCTTCGCCTATAAAGCTAATATATATATATATATATATATATATATATATATATCATACCTATGACATATCCTTCCAAGTTCAACAACAGTAAAACCATGCTTATTAATTTTCACACTGTGTGCACTATCAACCCAAACACACTTAAAAATAAAAACCTTGAACATGTGGTAGTCAATGTCCCATATCTCATTAAAGACTCCGTAATAAGATATCTCTCCAATAATTGAATTTTTATCCTCAGCACTAGCAATTGGCATTGCTGTAGCCACCACACTAAAACCACTATTTTGTGTTAGTCGACTTACATCATTCTCCGTTCTGTGGACATTGTACCCATTTATAGGATAACATTAATATTTTATGATATTTGGGCTTGGTCATCTTTTCAATCATTGTACAACTTCAGATATTTGCTCATCATTATTTAAAGCTTTTAGAACCTATAATTTAAGGTTGTCGATTTGTTAGTACTTTTGTTTCTTTAAAATCACTTACATAGTGTAAAGGTTTTCATTCACATACCTTATATGTGGGTCAATATGCAAATATACATTTATGTGGGTCTTGCAACCACTTTTTTATTACTTGATTGATGAGGGTATTGCTTTATAAGCCCAAAAGTGCTCCCTAATATTATCAAAACATAATATATCAATCGAATTTCAAAATAACTAAAAGCATTATATAACATATCAACACTCACTCAATACAGGGTTGAACAATTGTTGTATTCTATAAGACATAGTAATGTGCTTGATCTACTAGATCGGTGTTAGCTTTCATGATCTGTCCACTAGTTAATGGTCATTTAATTACTATTTTCTCCTTATGCCTAAAAGGAGTTATATTTGGATTTAGACTTGACAAGAATTCTGCATAGAATTCCAATGCTTATTCAACAATATAACACTTGGCAATGCAACCTTCTGGTCGATGATGGTTATGCACATAACCTTCGAGAACTTTCATATACATCTCAAAGGGATACATCTATCGTAGATAGACTAGACCACATAGTCTTACCTCTTCAACAAGATGAACAATTAAATGTAACATAATGTCAAAGAAACTAGTGGAAAGTACTTCTCAAGCAAGCATAATGTGATTACAAGATCATGTTGCAACCGTCCAAGTTTTTCCATGTTTACTATTGACTTGTATAATTCATTGAAGAAGAAACAAAAGTTTTTTATAGCAACTCTAATGTGTTATAGTAAAATGTCTTTTATGGCAGGCTGTAGGAATTGTTGTGTTAGAATATGACAATCATGTGACTTCAAACTTATGATCTTTGCATCATTCATAGATACAAGGTTTTGAAAGTATGAACAATATCTTGTGGGCACCTTAATTTCTGTCGATATCTACTAGAAAGGTTTCTTTTCTTCTTTGCTCAATTTGGTACATGCTGCTGGTAAAATGGTTTGGTTGTTATATTTTTTTTATTGTGTAGATCTTCTCTCATCCTTAAATCTGGCAAATCCATTCTAGATTTCATGCCTTCTTTCATCTATCTTGGAATGTTTAATAAGGTTCAATAAATGCTCTCGCATACATTTTTTTTTATCAATATGCATCATATCTGATTGATGATGAACTAACAAAAATCTCCAATAAGGTCCATAAAAAAAGATCGATTTCTTTTTCCAATAAACTATTGTATCATACTTTATTTTTTTTTGCTGTTGATGTTTTTTTCTTCTTCCTCTGTGAATTTTCAAAGCCATCAAGCAACTTAATTATTTCCTTCCTACTAATTGGAATAAGGGAAATCCATATTCTGGTTTACCATTAAATTTTATTTTTTTGGCACAATATAGATTGTTACCCGAAAGAAAGCGTCTATAACCCATATAAGACATTTTCTTATTATAATTTAGCCTACACATATAAGTACCATTTCTACAATATGGACAAGTAAAATACCCCTTCATGGTAGAACCAAACAAGTTATTATAAGTTGAAAAGTCACTTATTGTCCATACAAGTATAGCTTTGAGAGTAAAAACTTAGCCTTGAGAGTGAAAACTTCTTTCTTACTTGCATCAAAAGCTTTGAATCCCACATCCCAAAGAATTTTCAAGTCATTAATTAATGGTCCCAAATATACATTGATATCTTGACTAGGCTGTCGTGGTCTAGGAATCAATAAAGACAATATCATGAATTTTCTCTTCATGCATAACCAAGGTGGAAGGTTAAAGTTCACAAGGATAACTGGCCAAAAACTATAATTACTACTAAAAGTGTTGTGAAGGGTGTTAGCCATAATTTATACCAGTGCCTCAAAAATAAACTTGAAAGAGAACAAATGAAGAACATTCTATATGCTTCTATTAATGGAAGTCCGATGTATGCTCAAGTCTGCACAAGGCCAGACATTGCATTTGATGTAAGAATGTTAGATTGATATCAAAATAATATGGGTATTGACCACTGGAGAGCTGCAAAAAAGGTAATAAGGTATCTTCAAGGAATGAAGGATTACATACTTACATATAGACGGATTAATAATTTGAAGGTAATTAGCTATTTAGATTCAGACTTTGCTAGTTGTGTTAATTTACAGAAATTAACATTTGAATACATTTTTATGTTTACCAGTTAAGCTGTATCTTGGAGGAGCGCAAAGTAGATTTTGACTGCTATTTCCACTATAGAGGTTGAGTTCGTAACTTATTTTGAGGCTAACTCGCATGGCGTATGGATAAAGAGTTTTATATATGGGTTTAGAATTGTGAATTTGATTTGTAAGCCATTGAAGATATATTGTGACAATTTAATCGCTGTTTTATAGCTAAAAACAATAAGAGTGGTAGTTAAAGTAAATACATCGACATTAAGTATTTAGCCATAAAAGAATGTGTTAAAGAGAAAGAAGTAATTGTTGAACACATTAGCACTTAGTTGATGATTGTATATCTTTTGACAAAAGGTATGCAATTGTTGAAATTCAAGGATCATGCAGAAAGAATAGGACTTAGTTCTTTTATATGATTTTCATTATAAAGACAAATGTTATTTGTAATGAACTCTATTTATGTGATGATAGTTTTTTATATTTGATTTTTAATTGTGTACACATTCATTAATTTGAGAGATATCATTAATATTTGGACTTAGAATAAATATATAGTTTATTCATTAAGTAACATGGGCTAGTATTAAGAGACATAATGTATTATGATATATAAAAGATAATACTCTATTTAGAGGACCTATTGCCATGATTCATGCATTTGTTTCTTGCTATGGTGAGTTATGGAATGTATAGATCAAGTGAGAGAATGTTAGATTTGTATTTAAAATCAATCACATAAGAACATGATTGAATATTAGAATTCTATTCAAATTCAATCACTTAAGAGACTTGATTGAATTAAAAATGACCATATCCATCTCTTAATATCATAAAGATAATCTTATTCTATTTTTGATAAAGAATATATCCATTATAAATAGAACACACTCTTAATGGGAGAATGCACTATAGAAAATAAATATAACAATTGTGGTGTAGGTCCCTAAACTAATCAATCTTTTTTTTCAATCTCCTACGCAATCATTCTAAGATTGATTATGGTTTAGAAGCTCCTAACCATCTAAAATTAGTTTCCAGATTGATAAAGTTGACAATGGCGGAAGGTATGTTCATTATAATTTTATTTTATTTTATTCCATATTAATCTAAATGTTGTTAAGATTATTAAATCAGAAATCTATATTCTGATTTATCGTTAAATTTTAAATCTAAATCTCATTCACTAAATACAAACTTAGATTGCCGCTAGCACATTCACAATTTAGCAAGCTAATTTGTTACATGGAGTTTAGATAACTTTATTTTTTTTTATTTGGGGGGGGGGGGTCAAAATTATATTTTTATGAAGAATATTATCAATTGAGTCCTTAAAGTTTGGTTGAATTACTTAGTCAAGTTCCATATTCTTAAAATACTTTGGTTAGTCTTTGCCATTAAAAAAATTAAAGATTTTTTAGGAAGTCAAGTAAATTTAATTAAAGGGTTATTATTATGAATACACTTAAAGTAAAGTATAATTACATAAATACTTTAGAGTTTTAAAAATTGATATTAATACTCAAAAGTTTGGAAAAATATCAATGTTGCCCTTTTGTTATGGAATTTGGAATCTTCCGTAATTAGACATAATTAAAGGGTTATTTACCATAATTAGACATCAATTTATTTTATTGCCTTAAAAAAAATCTTTCAAATATTATTTTTTCCATAATAAGAACCAAGGGGGCATGTATTTGTTTGTCATGTACTTTAATTGAAAAACTTATAAAATAATAAAAAATAAAGTAGAATGAAAAAAAAAAAGAACAGCAACTAGTGGCCGCCACCACTATGATGATGGTGGATCGACTTAACATTGATAATATTATACTCCACTTTGTGATCTACATCATAGGATCATTTTTCTCAAAGAATCACCAAAAGTAGGAGTGGGCAATTTCGGGTTCGGATCAGGTTTGAAAATTTCTGAACCCTACTCAAACCCGATCGGGATGCCAAAATGTATCTCGATCGGGACACATTTCGGGTTAGGATGGGTCTGGTCGAAAAATCTCGATTTTATTTTTGAAAAAAAATTATTTTGAAATGACATAGTTTTGATTCGGGTTCAGGACGGGTCGGGACAATTCGGGACGATTCGGGATGGGTTCGAGTTCAGGACGAATTCAGGATGGTTCGGGTTTGGGACGGTTTGGGTTTAGGACGGGTTGGGAATTCCTGTTCGGGACAGAATTTTCTATCCTGAACGAGTTTCGAACCTATTTTCGTTCTCGTCCCGACCCAAAATTTTGGGATGGGTCGGGTTCGGGAATAATGTCCATCCCTATCCAAAAGAGGACTAAGTTAAGATTTAAAAAGTGGCGGCTATTGCAATAATGTAGTCAAATGGCAACGGGTTACAGTGCATTACTACTACCATTTAGTTATCGATTCCAATGATAGTGGTTGCTTCTCGTGATGTACTACAGTTTGACAACAACTATAGTGACTACCACTTTCATATTCTTATTTGGATCTCTTTAGGTGCTTTTTTCACAAAAATAGTTTTACCATTATGTAAATTATAAAATTTAAAGTTCGATGATGTTAGTTTTGAATTTTTACCTATTGTTGTTGTTGTTTTCTTTATTTTTTTAAATTTTTTTATTCAATTATTTTATTAAAAATATGAAATAGATCAGTCACATAATAGCATGTGTCTTCTTAAGATTAAAATACCGTTTACGAACCTTATTAGTGTTAGAATTTTATATTATTTTATGCCCTTAAAGTATGTGTATAATATTTTATTCGATTAATATAGTTTATTCATACATATAATTGAGCATACATTGATGAGCCCATATTTATAAAGTATTTGATCTATGTATTAGGCATATGATGCTAATACAGAGGGTATAGATCACAAGTTCATTATAAATTAAATCTAGTTCGCAATAATTAATGAAAAATGGCATTTCATTATGTAAGGTTGCAGTTTTTCTGCTTCTTATAGTGAATGATTTTTCTTGATCATTGAAGTAGAGACTTTGAGTAAAAAAACTAGTATATATGTTACATTGAACAGGACTATTATGAATTTCGATCTGGTTAACTAAATGTCATAGATCTTAATTCACAAAAGCTTTAATAAACTTGATTGATCTTAATCCTGAGCAGGTAATAAACTTACATTCATGCATTGTATCGTTTGAGTAATCACAGAGTAAGATCTAAATAAATGGTCAAAACCTCGATAGATGGGAGATATAATTTCATGGGTCGTAGGAACATATATTTGTAAGAAGGAATCTAATAATTAATGTCTACCTAAGCTGTCTGCAGTACTTGATCATTAGAATCTGTGGTCACAGTTTATTCAATAAATTATTTATTGAATAATAATATTTATTTGTAAATTTATTTATAAATATAGACATATTAAAAGTGATCATTAGAGCATTCAGTGACTTAGGGACAAATTAGTAATTAAAGAGGTAAGATATTGTTTTCATGGCCTATCTTTAATTATGAACATCAGTTAGTTAGAGGGTCAATTAAGTAGTTATAATTGATCTAAAGACCAAGTCTAATTTAATTAAAAGGAGTTTTAATTAAATGGGCTTTTACTTTATAACATGGGTTATTAGAGTACAGCCCTTGCCTTTTAGTGGAATAGCCCGACGTTAACTTAGAAGAATTGATGTATTATGAGATAATAAGGACTAGACCTTTTAAGTTGGAGTTAGGAAGCCCATTGGTCTTGTAGTCTATCTACTAGCTCAAATCCTAATCAAACTCCAATTTTTAATCTCAAATTCTAAATACCTAAAGGAGATTCCTATATATATAGGAGATATGGAGTAAAAAGTACACCACAACCATACAAAAAAAAATTCTTTTACGTATTCTTATGTGAGAAAAAGAATTTAATTAATACCATTATCTCGGATTAGAGTATTAGAGTGTTTAGAGATTAAGAAAGATTCACGTGCCCACACGCGTTGAGTTTAAAAATTGAGGATAATAGAGAAGATTGCAGCTAGTCAATTCAAGTTCTGCCATAGCGAGGAATTGAGGTAATCTTCTATCCTTATACATGTAATTATGAACAAGACGATTTGGCTTCTGCTGCGTTTATTTTTATTAAACAAAAAAAAAATTTATTTACCACCAACAACTGGTATCAGAGGCGCCTTGTTTTAGATTACATGTATAATATTTTTTTATGTGTGATAGCAATTATTTGTTGTGGCACCAATTGCATATTTAATCTATATTTCTTATTTTTGTTAATTATATGATGAATGGTTGTAGGCATAATAATTCATGGTTAGGTTAATTCTTGATAAATTTTTAAATTTTTTTGTGTAAGCCAATTAAATGGCTTAGGTTTTGATTTGCGATCTAAAGAATATATATTTTTATTATTATTTTGATTGTAATAAAATAAATGGAAGACAAATTAAAAAAAAAAGAGGAGAAGAAAAACGTAGAAAAAAAAAAGTAAGAAAGAAAGACAAAATGGGGCGGTGGCGAGAAAGGGTTTTAATTCAAAAAATATTATTCAGACCCCTTCAGCTTTAATTGATTTTGATATGGCTAAGAGTTTTTGCAAATATTACAGATAAACCCCTAAAGTTTGTCAATAACAGAATTGTTATTTTCATTTAGCGCCCTTAAGTTTTGGATAATCATGATTTGGTTAAAAAACTTTGACATATTTGTAAATAGGTCCTAAATTTGACCCAAATTTTTTTTTTGGATTAATTTCAGTATTTACAAATTTAAAGTTAATCCAATTTTTTTTTTAATTTTGGTTCAATTTTATTTGAGCTATTTTATTAAAATTTGTTGGGTATAAAAATATTTTTTTTATTTTTATTTAAATTTTTAGAAGGTCCAAAGAAATTTTAAGCCTCAAATAAGCCTAATTTATTTTAAAAATAAGTGGATCAAAGAAAATTAAAAGGCCCAAAATTCAAACCCATAAAAGAATACAAGCAAGAGGAGGTAATTTATGGAAGAGCCCAAATTGACTTCAAGGAAGATTTTGAAGAATTTAGGCTTAGTTTTAATATTTTTCTTCATAGGAAAAGTAATGAATTATGGGTTATTTATTTATCTAGTTAATTAATTGGATGAATAACATGTCATATAGATTAAGGGTGCCACATTCAGATGTCCATGCACAAAATATATCATATTGTATGAAATTAATTTTCTAATGAGATTAGGATAAGATTATTGTCATATTTTTAATATTATATTAATTTATTATTTGACGTGACCTTATTAATTATTTTATGAAAATAAAATTAGATATTAATAAGTAGAACGTCATTTTATAAATTAATTAAAAACTCTAAGAATTAAAATATTGAGTGAGAGAGGGCTTTAGGCCTAAAGCCCGTGGCCTCCATTATTGGTTATATAGCAAGGTAGATTAATGACTTGCCTCAAATCTTGTGAGCTCCCTACGGAGGGTATTAATCAGAATTGGTTACTAGATAGGACTTCCCAAAAGGATAAGATCCAATATAGGACTTATGCGAAATTGACTACTATATGGTGGCTTTTTTAATTGGAAAATATAAAGGATTGAAATAATGGTTGTACACTCAACTTAGGTTGATTGATATCCTCCCTACAGAGTTCTTGTCAATTAAATTTAAAGGCTAAAGAATCGATAGTTTATTATTATTTGATATGAGATATCTACATAATAATAATAAATTAGTATGATACTAGTCTAATTTATGATGGATACGACCACTATACAGAGGAGTATTCTGAATGAAAATTAGAGTACCGATGCATAATATAGTTAAAGAGCTCTACATAAATACATTTCATGCATTCATGCAAAAGTTTCACAATGCTATCAGATAATGTATGCTCATGTATGAATTATTTTTCAGAATCATGTCTTCATTCATCCCACCAGCATCCGTCTTAAACCAAAACAAGTTAACTGGGAATAATTATGTGGATTGGGAAATAAACTTAGATACTGAACTCACAGTTGAAAAGCACAAATATGTCCTGACTGATAAATGCACTCAAATACTTAATGAAAATGCACACCAAGATGAAATAGATGCTTATAATAGTCAATTGACTAAGGGCTCATCTTCATCTTTTGGTCTCAATCCTAAAGGAAAGAGTAGTAAAAAGAAGAAGAATAATCCAAAGAAAGCATCTAATTCAGGATTTGTGTAAATTCATAAAAATGTAATAAGGTGCAAAGAAAAGTGTTTCCAATATGGCATTAAAGGACCTTAAAAGTAAAAATATCCTTTAGTTAAGTTTTCAATGGCTAAAAGGACAACTTCACCTTCTGGTAAAATTCTTGTCATTGAGATATGTTTAGTGGTTGATTCTACTAATTCCTGGATAGTAGATTCCAGAGCCACTAATCATATTTGTAATTCATTATAAGAGTTCTAGGAAACCAGACAACTCAATGAAAGGGAGATCAGTTTAAGGCTAGGAAATGGCACAACTATTGCAGCCAAGACAGTGAGAGTTGTTCAACTTTGTTTTGATGATTTTAGGACTTTAGTATTAGATGATTGTTTGTTGGTGCTAGAACTCAAATGTAATTTGATTTCAGTTAGTTATTTGAATAAATTTGGTTATTTTGTTATTTTTTACTCAACTGTGGTGATAAAAAGAAATAAGTCGTTTATATGTTCTGGTACATTAGTTAACAATTTATACTGCATATATCCTAAAATCAACTCACTACATGATACAGAATTAAATAATGAATCTGATCAATATAAGAGGATTAAAGTGACTCCTACTAATCAAACGTATCTATGGCATCTACGTCTTGGTCATATTAGTCTAGATAGGATTTAAAGACTGGTCAAAGATGGACCTTTGAGTTCATTAGATTTTGAACTATTACTAGTGTGCGAATCCTGTATAGAAGGTAAAATGACTAGAAGACCCTTTAATACTAAAGGTAATAGAGCCATTGAAATGTTAGAATTAATGCACTCTGATGTGTATGGGCCCATGAGCACACAAGCTAGAGGAGGTTATGAATATTTCATCATTTCCATTGACGATCATTCTACATTCGGTTATGTGTACCTAATGCGCCACAAGTCTGAGGCATTTGATAAATTCAAAGAGTTTCAGGCAGAAGTGGAAAGGCAATTAGGAAAAACACATAAAGGTGGCGAATACCTCTATAGTGAGTTCAGGATCTATTTGTTAGATAATGAGATATTATCCTAGTTGATTGTATTAGGGTCACCCCAGCAAAATGGTGTAGCAAAAAGAATGAATAGAACTATTCTTGAAATGATGAGGTTAATGATAAGTTATTTAACTTTACCTATCTCATTCTAAGGTTATGCCTTAGAAATAGTCATGTATCTTCTTAACTTAATTCTATCTAAGTCAGTCCTTAAAACACCTCTGGAAATGTAGATAGGACGTAAACCAAGTTTACGTCACGTACATATATGGGTTGTCCAGCTCATGTTCTAAAAGGGAAGACAGACAAGTTGGAATCTAAGTCAGAAATTTTTCTATTTATTAGCTATCCTAAAGGAACAAGAGGAAGTCTTTTCCATAGTTCTCAAGCTAAGAAAGTATTAGTTAGCACTAATGCAATCTTTCTTGAAGAAGACTATATGAAAATTTTCAAGTCTAGGAGTAAGATATTTCTTGATGAGTTATCTGAGAACTCTAATATTGTGCCTGATAGAGTCCTTGAGTTAATTCCCATTCTAGATCATAATAACCAACCAAAGTCAGCTGTAGAACAACAACCACTAGTACTTCGTCATAGTGGAAGGATTATTAGACGTCCAACTAGGTACATGTTAATTGGAGAGTCATTTCAGGCAATCTATAATGAGTATGAACTAGATGCCACTAGTTATGATGAAGCAATGGTTGATAAAGATGCAAACCATTGGCATAATGTTATAAAATCAGAAATGGATTCCATGTATTCCAATAAAGTTTGAGAATTTGTAGAGAAACCTGAAGGGATAAAACTCATAGGGTGTACATACGTCTACAAGAGAAAGAGAGGGGTAGATGGGAATGTAAAAACCTTCAAAGCTAGGTTTGTTACTAAAGGATATACTCAAAAAGAAGGTATCAATTATGAGGAGACCTTTTCGCTGGTAGCCATGCTTAAGTCTATTAGAATTCTCTTATTCCTTATAGTAAATCTTGATTATGAGATTTGGAAAATGGATGTCAAGACTGCCTTTCTTAATGGCAATCTTAAAGAAAGTATCTATATGATACAACCAGATTATTTAATAGTTATAGGCAAAGAGCATATGGTTTATAAACTACAAAAATCTATCTATGGGCTTAAACAAGCATCTAGATCATGGAACATTAGATTTGATCAGCAATCAAATCGTTTGGATTTGATCAAAATATAATATCCAATCCTTATTACTAGTTTGGCGCCTACATTTCGATATAGAGCAATAAAGACACCGTAGGGTTACCCGATTCTAACCCTAATAGAAATATTTTTTTAATGGTGCGCGTGAGAGATATTAGACCTAATTTAGTAATTTCACACTGGGTCGGAGCGTCGGACAACCCTAGAATAGTTTTGAAAAATTTCTCTATTGACTTGGAAAAGAAAATTTTAATTTACTACATGAATTTTTATTTAAGGGTTATGTATGGAATAAGCCTTTATTGAGAAACACAATCCATATATTAAAGAATGGACCAATTAGAAACAATCTCATGGATTGCCAAGTTGGAAATTCTAGTTAGTTGCTTGGACTATTCTAACTAGATAGTTACAAAAGAACCAATTACATAGATAGTTTTCAACCAATGGCAAATTAGAAATTTAGAGTTAGTTGAGGGGCAAATTGTTCTTTTGAGGGAGCACTATATATATGGTAGAAGTGTGTAGAAATTTCAAGTGATCAAAAAGCAAACACTTAGAGCAAAAGAGAACAAAATTCGTGCAAACAAACGAGGGGGCTGCTACAGTAAAATTTTGGTTTTTTTCTCTCATGATTGTTCATGCTTAATCAATCTATAGTAAGGTTAAGTACAAGTTCCTAAGCTCAATTGAAGCCTTTATTAGTGAAAATCTAAGAAAAAGAGGTAAGAAAAGCATTGTTTTGTGAAATTGATATGTGAACTTTCAAGATTGCTTCAATTGATGTTCTTGTGTGTATTCTTGGTTCAGATTGAGTTGATTCTAGTGTGGAGCTTGGAGGAGTCATCAAATTGAAGAAATTGGCAAGGTAAGAATTAAGGTTTTGGGTGATTTGGATGTAGAGACTTTAATTGGTTATAATTAAGGCATTAGAATGAAATTGGCTTAATTTTGATGCAATTGGAATAAGAAAATGAGAAAAGAAATGTGTTGGAACATAGGGTGAAATTCTGCTACTTTAGGAAAGTTAGGGATTGAGTTGTGCTTTGGTTGAATTGTTGCGTATAAATGGTGCCTTTTGTAAATTGAATGTATATGGTTGATGGAAAAATCAAAAATGAAGAAAATGGGACATAATTGTCCATTTCAAAAAGTTAAAGGGCAATTATATCCAACCGAAGTTATAGGGTGTTAAGAAACTTTTAGGGCGTCGGATGGTGAATTAGATAAGATTGAATGGCTCCGTAAATGAAAATCAGAAAGTAGTATCCATCCGGGCTTTGTATGCCGATTAGAGCATTTAGTAGTTAAATGAGATTCTAGCATTCGATTTGGTTCTAAATGTCATTTATGGCGTGTAGGTGAAGAAAATCGAGACCGGTAGTGGGAGCAGAAATTCAGAGCTAATTCGAACTTGGAGCAGTCGTGAGTGAAAATCTGTCATTTCTTTTATCTTTCATTTATTATGTTTTCGCATAATGAAAATGTATGTTTTATGTGCTTTTAATGCATAAACATAATTTATGATTTTGATATATATTCATAGATATGCTTTCACATGTTAGTTTAAGAAACAGCTTTAAAACTACTGCATTAGTTTCAAAAGACCATTGGTACCCTCAGATTACAGTGGTGATGATTGTATTAGACCTGACCGGTATATCCCGTACACATAGGCAGGTTATAGGGGGGGTATGTCACTAACTCTGGGAAGTCGGGATGTCGAGTCATGTGAGTCGCTTTATGTGTACGAGGTATTGTCTCGCTATATATATGCGATGTAGGATTCCCTTGCATAGCCAGTGAGATGTCTTGAGATGTCACTGTGGGTGCTGTTAGTTGAGGTGCCCCGTGACCTACTCACGTGTGCGGTGCTAGTTGAGTTGCTGCGTGAGTATAGAACTTTAGGGTTATCATTGGTACAGTTTAGAAAGAAAATGGCCGAACGAGGGCTTTAATAGTTTTTGATCTACCGATTGCATATTATGTGTTTATATGCACATGCTAGTTATTATGTTATACATATTTTGGACATTATTTTAGAAGAAGTAAATAAAATTCGCTCGGCAAGATTTTATCGGCATATGATGTTAGAAACCGTTTTACAGCTTTAAACTACTTTTAGAAGCATGATTTATGCATGTCTTTTAGAATTTAATATCTATGCCGAATGTTATTTTATTTGAAATCTTAAATGCACTCACTGAGCTCCTTTAGCTCATTTGTTTTGTGTTTTATATTTTCTAAATCCCCTTCCCAGGTGCAGGTCTCATTACGCAAGCTGATGATTCTCATACAACTGATTAGTTGACTAAATCTAAAGATCATTTTTGTAAATGTAAATGTTCTAAATAGCACCCTTTTCGCTTTTTGCATAGTAGTTATAGGCATGTGTATTTGTATGTATGTTTTGAACCAACAAGAAGAGATTTCGATATTATGATGATCGTTTTTACTTTTTATGAGTATGTTTGTTTTGTGATTTAAATAAAATTGTTGAGTTGAGTTGGATTGATTTTGGAAAGGACAGGAGGTCCTATTTGGTAGTATTGAGAAGTGGTTTGAAATATAAGTGAAATTTCTTTGCATGTTTTGTATTGGGTTTTTAGAAAAATAAGGGAAACTCTGCCCATTTTTAAAAAAAAATTTAAGAAGTCATTTCCATGTATATTCTAATATTTTCTCAGTAATAGCAAGAACCAAAAACAAAAAAACAAAAAAAGAAGTTCGCCCTATGGAATTTCTTAACTCACTCAGTTATATTCTGAGGAACTTTCGTTGGGGTGCCCGATAGGGCCACTGGGATTTACTATAGAGGGTCTCGGGCCTGGTCTTGTCATAAAATTCTGATGAACCTTATGTTTACAAGAAGATAGATGAGTGGTTGATAGTTTTTATAGTCATGTATGTAGATGATATACTACTCATTGGAAATGATGTAGGAGCATTATCATCAGTTAAAATTTGGTTATCTAACAAATTTGATATGAAAGACTTAGGTGAAGCTAGTTACATCCTTAGAATTAAGCTATTGCGAGATCATAAAAATAAAATGTTAGCTTCATCTCAAGCTGCATATATAGATAAAATTATGGTTAGGTTTGCTATGTATGAATCCAAAAAGGGAATACTTCCTTTAGACATGGAATTGATCTATCCAAGAATCAGTGTCCCAAAACTCTTAAAGAGATAGATCATATAAAAGGAATTCCTTATGCATCAGTAGTAGGAAGTCTAATGTATACAATGTTATGTACTAGACCAGAACACTGGATTGCAGTAAAGCATATATTTAAGTACTTTCGGAGAGCGAAAGATTATATACTCGTGCATTCCAGTGAGGATCTTATACCTATTGGGTATACAGATTCAGATTTCCAATTAGATAAGGATGCCCAGAGATCAACCTCAGGACATGTGTTTACTTTAAGTGGTAGGGATATAAGTTGGAGGAGTGTAAAATAATCATGCATCACATACTCTACCATAGAAGCTGAATATGTAGCTGCGTCAGAAGCTGCAAAAGAGGTTGTATAGCTCTGCAAGTTCCTTATTAAACTTGAAGTGTTGCCTAGTGCTAAGATGTTCATTGTTATTTATTGTGATAATAGCGGAGCTGTAGTATAATCTAAGGAACTGAGATACCACAAGAAAGAAAAACACATTGAGAGAAAATACCATTTGGTACGGGAGCTAGTGCAAAAGGGTGAAGTTATGGTATCCAAGATTGCATCAGCAGAAAATCTAGCGGATCCATTCACTAAATCATTGCCAGCAAAGTGTTTTGAAACTCATTTATATGATATAGGAGTTCGACAGATGCCTGACATGCTTTAGGGCAAGTTAGAGATTGTTAGGTATTTTATGTTATTTTGTGCCCTTAAAGCATGTGTAATAACATTTTATTAGATTAATAAAGTTTATTCATACATATAATTAAGCATACATTGATGAGCCCATATTTATAAAGTATGTGATCTATGTATTAGGCATATAATGCTAATACAGAGGGTATAGATTTATAAATTAAATCTAGTTCACAACCATTAATGAAAAATGGTATTTCATTATGTAAGGTTGTAGTTTTTCTGCTTCTTATAGTGAATGTTTTTTCTCGATCATTGAAGTAGAGACTTCGAGTAGAAAAACTAGTATATATGTTATATTGAACATGACTATTATGAATTTTGATCTGGTTAACTAAATGTCATAGATCTTATTTCGCAAAAGCTTTAATAAACTTGATTGATCTTAATCCTGAGCAGGTAATGAACTTACATTCATACATTGTATCTTTTGAGTTATCACGGAGTGAGATCTAAATAAATGGTCAAAACCTCGATAGCTTGGAGATATAATTTCATGGGTCATAGAAACATATATTTGCAAGAAGGAATCTAATAATTAATGTCTACCTAAGCTGTCTGCAGTACTTGATCATTAGAATCTGTGGCCGCGGTTTATTCAATAAATTATTTATTGAATAATAATATTTATTTGTAAATTTATTTACAAATATAGACATATTAAAAGTGATTATTAGAGTATTCAGCGACTTAGGGACAAATAAGTAATTAAAGAGGCAAGATATTTTTTTCATGGCCTAACTTTAATTATAAACATTAATTAGAGGGTCAATTAAGTGATTATTATTGGTCTAAAGACCAAGTCCAATTTAATTAAAATGAGTTTTAATTAAAATGAGTTTTAATTAAATGGGCTTTTACTTTATAACATGGGTTACTAGAGTATAGCCCTTGCCTTTTAGTGGAATAACCTGGGGTTAACTTAGAAGAATTGGTGTATTATGAGATAATAAGGACTAGACCTTTTAAGTTGGAGTTAGGAAGCCTATTGGTCTTGTAGTCTCTCTACTAGCTCAAATCATAATCAAACTCCAATTTTTAATCTCAAATTCTAAATACCTAAAGGAGATTCCTATATATATAGGAGATATGGAGTAAAAAGTACAACACAACCATACAAAGAAAAATTCTTTTACGTATTCTTATATGAAAAAAAGAATTTAATTAATACTATTCTCCCATATTTAAGTATTAGTGTGTTTAGAGATTAAAAAAGTTCTATTTGCTCACACGCGTTGATTTTGAAGATTGAGGATAGTAGAGAAGATTTCAGCCAGTCAATTCAAGATCCGCCATAGCAAAAAATTGAGGTAATCTTCTATCCTTATATATATAATTATAAATAAGACGATTTGACTTCCGCTACGTTTATTTTTATTAAGCAAATTTTTTTTTTATTTATCACCAACAATTAGCATCTAAACTAACCGACTCAACTAACGAAAAGGGGGTAAAAGTGGTCTACAACTTCATATCACAAGGAAACTACAACAAGGACAATAAAGCCAACGGAAAGTTCTCAAAGCATACAAAGAATTCCACAGAAGCCAAGACTCGGCTAAATTATGAGCAAGGACACTGCAAAAAGGGGGAACAACAAATACAAGACAAAGATTACAGTCTGATAATAAAGAACAAATTCTGTTGGATAAGCCTACTACTCTCAGTTTTGACAAAGAGCTTGTCTTGAATAAAATTACTTCACATATATTACTGTCAGCATAAATTATTCATGGCAGATATATTAATGGCCAGTTAGTGCCATAATCGTTGATCAGTTCCTATCCGTAAGAATTGTAGTCTAATTAATAATGAAAACAATATCATTTTAGTATTTGATTTTATAGGTATATACCAATTTAATCCCCACTTGTCTAGTATATATCATATTAGTCCTTATAGGGACGATAATAATAATTATTCAAGGACAAAAAAAAAAAAACAAATTACTAAAAATGTCATTACGAAGATTAACATAATATATATTAAAAAAATAAGGACTAAATCAGTATATATCTATAAAATCAGGGACCAAACATTTCTCCATTAATTGTTTTTTGATTGCAGCATTTCCCCATTAATAATCGACTACTTGTTGGATATAATATACGAATGTGACAATCTTTGGTGTAATTAATGTTATTTTCAGAACTTTAGAATTCCCTTTTCCTCTTCTTCATTCTCATCACTACTTTCTTATTTATTTTATTTCATCCTGAAACAAAGACTTTTTTCTATTCTTTGTATAAAGCTTTCATAGGGAATATATATATATATATAATTGATCTAGTAGCTACATAACTTACCACATAGTGAGTTATTGGATATGTAGTAGTATTCTATAGTACATTGTAAACTATGCAAAAGTTATAAAAAATTTTAAATTTACTAGACGATGACACGTAGTAGTGGAGCTCACTATGTGGTGAGGGCTAGATCAATTCTCTCTCTCTCTCTCTCTCTCTCTATATATATATATATATATATATATTAAAATTACTTTTAAGGTATCTAAATTTTGTCAAAATACCCAAATTAGTCATTTTAGGTTGATAATTGATGAATAATATTTTAAGATAAAAATGATAAAAATTAATTGTTTTGTATTTAAAAAAATTAGAGACCTAGTTGATTATTCAAGAAAAATTCACCAACTAAATTGTCAATCCCTTATTCAAAACCTATAAAAACTATTATTTACATCATATATCTAGAATCAAAGGCAAACAAATATTTGTGTCCAAGTTTATCCTTAAGGTTTCAAATTACCCAATTTTATCACTCTTTATTAGTCAACAATCGTTAGATTTAACAAAAAAATTTATTTTTTTTGTACAATAACACTTTTGCCCATGCTAAAATTTAAGTGTTAATTACTATTTTTACGTGTTAATAAATAATTGACCATTGATTAAAAAAAGATAAGTGGCACATTTGGATAGGATCAATTTTAATATTGATTTTTAAAAATAAATTACTTAAAAATATACAAAACCATCCATTGGCAACAGACATTCGGCGATGGTGGGCTATTGGACTTCGACTACAAAATTTATCAAAATTTATATCATTGGACTTTATTTTTCGTAATTTACACAATGGTAAGGTCATTTTTAATAAAAACAAAGATTAGAAGGCAGCCAAATGTGCAAAGGGAGGCGGCAGCCACCAGTGGTGCACGTCAAACGAAGGGGCAGTAATGTGCACCGCTATTATTGTTGGATAGGTCAGCTGTCGATCTATCCAACGGTGGCAGCGGTGCACGTCACACCACTCTATTTGACGTGTACCACCGATGGCTATTGTCTTCTACCACGGAACGATGATTGCTGTGAAATGGAGCAGCGACTACATGCACCATTGCTTTGTTTGATGTGCATCGCCAACGTTTGTCACCTCCCATTACTCCTATTGCATATTTGACCGTCTTCTAATAATTTGTTTTGGTAAAAAATAATCCTACCATTGTGTAGATCATAAAAAATTGAGTCAAATAATATAAATTTAATCATTTTTATTGTCAGCGACAACGATCGGCAATTGGTGGTGGCCCGTGACTAAACTAACTATGATAGAGTTTTATTTATTTGTTTATTTAATAATTCATGATTATTCGACATGTGTCAAAGCGTATGAGTATTTTTCTATTGAGTTATAATTTTACCCTTCAATAATAAGATCTAATGGTAACTAATTTAATAGAAATGGATAAAATTAGATAATTTAAAACCTTAGAAATAAAATTGAGTATTAGACCACAAGAAAAAAAAAAGGCTCTTTTCCCATAATCAAACTTAAATAATTTGTACCACTTTAAAAACGTTTACCAATTAAACAATTTAACACCCACTTTGAAATAAAATTAATTACTGAAATACAGTTCATATATCCAAGACGCTGTCATCGATACAACAATTTTCCAATGCAGTTTCAAGACATGAGGAAAATGCTCAAAGTTGAAGCCAAATGAACACTGATACACAAGGATTAGTGCATCGATTTTCTGATAAATATTTTCAAATAAAAAAATAAAAAAAAACTATATAGCAAAAAAGTAAAAAAATTGTATTTATGTTACCAGCATAATGGTAAAAGATTGATAGTATATATACTTCGAAGGGTTTTGAGTTCAAATTTCTCTTCCTCCATATAAAAAAATGTCAAAAAAAATTATACCCTAAATCAGATTCCCCAAAAGATCACATTTCAATCATTTTGCATTCCATCCTTTATTGGAAGTCAATTCAATTTCATGAGTAATTATTTTTTCCATGGTTAGTCCTGCAAATTCTTCCACTTAACAAATACTGAAATAGAGTTTGTGAATATAAGACACGATAGAAAAAGGCTAGGATTTTGGCATGCCGTTACAAAACGATAATGGTGGGGATAATAACATCAAGGTCCTTGATCTTTTGTGTTTTCTTAAAATGAGAATATAGTTATCTATTTGTGTAACATAAGTTTCCAAATCCTATCTCAGTGATCAAATCACCCTCATCTTGTTGAACTTTGACAAGACACAATGCAAGAATTTCACCATCACAATGTAAGGATACATTAACTTAAGATTAAAGATATGCAACTATTATAATAGTAGTCCGGGACTTATTTGATATAAATAAAGAAGTGATATGCATATCATTGTTATATATAAGATGATTAAAGTTATAGATAATAAACAGAAAAATTTGTTATAAATTAATTAAAATTTAAGATCTTTAATTAAATTTACTAGTGTGGTCCACTCACATTTATAATGTAGTGATTTTATCCGAATATCTAGTGTAGTGGCATTATGGTGGAGGCACTTTATATAATATGATTATATAGGACTGGACCAGACGTAATTTGAATTCTTAAGTAAAATACCATTGTTAATTAAGATTTCAAATAACGTCAACTGATGATCATGTGAAATCAACCTTTATCCTACGTAATTATAAACTCCTGTTTGTGTCATTATGTAATTTGAAATACTAGTTACGGTTTGTCTGAAGAATATACTAAAAACTTGTATTTTGATGGCATAGTGAGATAAGCGGCTGGGAATATGATTTATAGATATGTAATCCATTCATTCTTAATAGAAGTTAGAAAGAAGATTCCCTTAAGGGTTAATTTTGAAACTGAACAGTTATAACGCTCAATTTGTAACACGATTATAAATTAACTGTTCTCTGGTGAATTAATGGTACTTAAGAATAAAGAAATAATTAGAGGGGTAAAACGGTATTAGGAACCTATAGACCTACAATTTCATGCTCCAATAAATTTTGAATAATTAATTAATCTCTTTAATTAACTAATCTAATTTATTAATTTCAATATTATTCTACTAAAAACTTGAAATTATACTCTTGCAATTGTAGATATAATTTACTCATAAAACTTAGAGCAGTCCATCGATTTAATCATTACATACAATTCAACCCTCCATCGATGGTTCATAATTGATCTAGCGAGCTCTAAGTTTTATGAGTAAATTATATCTACAATTGCAAGAGTATAATTTCAAGTTTTTAGTAGAATAATATTGAAATTAATAAATTAGATTAGTTAATTAAAGAGATTAATTAATTATCTAAAATTTATTGGAGCATGAAATTGTAGGTCTATGGGTTCTCAATACCACCTCTGTCATTATTACAGTGAACAATTAAAATGAATTGTGTTATTGCACAAATTGCTTGTATCCATAAAATAGTTTTCAAAATACGTATGTTTTATATTTGGATAAAATTAATTAATTAAAATAGATAATATCTTATCCAAATATAATTAAATATTTAATTTAAGATATTAAATAAATAAAATCTTAAGGACAATATTTTAAAATTATCAAAAGCTTTTATTTTAATTTTAGTGTTTTTCTTTTATAAAAAGACTATAAGTCCATTTATTTTGGAAGTCTAATAATGCTCAATTGTTAAGTATTTTACGTTAACCACAAAGAGTAGGACTTTATGTGATTTACATGAATTATGTCTTTTTTTTAAATAATAATTTAATTAATAAATGTTATTAATTAAATTATTAAATTAAAATAACAATAGTTCATTATTTTAAAGATATTTTAAAATGAAAAGATTAGTCTAAAAAGGACACACACATATGTAAAAATACAGAATACTATTCTTTTTTTAAGAAAAAAAATAGAAACCGACTCTTCTTCTCACTGTATAATAAAAAGTTTAGTAGAAGAAAACCTATAGTTGATTCAAGGTATATTTTTATTTTTTGTTGATTTTTATTTATTTTAAACATCAAATTCATACATTTATAAGATCTTAAGATAAAAAGAGTTTTTATTTGATGAAAATAAAGGTTAAAGAATTTTTATTTTTTATTCCACTGTGTTATGAATGTTATAAAACTAACAAGATCTTCAACTTTTTTCTTTAAATTCAATTTTTTTTTTACATATTATTATGATGGTTTCTCTATTGCAGAGTTCATATTTTTTAGTGTGACATTCCTATTTAAATAAAATTTAGTATAGAAAGAGTTAAAATAATTTTTAGAAAAAGTCTTACATTGAACATTAATTTGTTGAAAAACATAATCACCGACACTTTTATACAAGAGAATGCCTATATTACTATTACTAAAATCTCATTCTTTAGCATAAATTTCATGGGAGATTAATGCAAACAACAGAGGTTAGTGCCTACTTAATCAATTTGTTATCAATAAGATCTTTAGTCTAATTTAGTTCAAAAGAAAAGAAAAGGATCTTAGTCCATGGCGGATCGAGATCTTACTTCTCTTATTAAAAATTATAAGGCACTTACAAAGTATGCCTTTTATAAGAAAGAACTCCAGAATGCATAAAGAACTCTTATAATTGCTCTCACAAAGGACACAATTGATCTTTCTTGTAATCTAGGATTTTGATCACTAAGAAACTCACAAAGATCACTAAGTTATGTTGTGATATGTTTACAAGCTAATAAACAGCCTTTATATAGGCTTTGGATGACCTAGGATAACCCTGAACCGAGTGAGAATCAGATTGGGGACTCTTAAAACACTTAGGACACAAATTAGGGTGATCCCTATATTGGCGCCGCGGTGCCACTTTCACCAGGGGCCGGGGCTGTGGCCTCGCGGCGCTACTTTCACCAAGGGTAGAGGCTGTGGCCTCATCTTTTTTGTGTCATGGTGCCGTGGCCTTATTTTCTTAGTGCCACTTCTCGTGTTTATTTTGTATCCTTGCTTCTCTATGCAATTAGTTTGATCTCTAAATCTTTTCTCGATGATTTTTAATCAACATTCTCACAATTTATTTTAAAGCTTTTGATCCAAGTAGCTGTTATATTCATTGAACAAATACATCTATGTCAGCAGTGACTGAGAAAGATTACTATATAAATGGAGATAAACGAGGCTTAAAATGTTACTCATCACACAAAACAGAATTGTAAGAAATGGGAACCTCAACTTCAGGACAGCAGAGGTAATAGCCTCACTTTGTTCATGCAATAAATTTTTTTCTCATAGCCACCACTACCATTGCTAACGATGAGCCTTACATCTGTGCTTCTCCACCATCACCACCACCAACTTACGAATACAAGTCTCCACCGCCACTAAAGCATGAAGAACATCCATCGTACATCTATGTTGACAATGACTGGGAAAGATCACCATATAAATGGAAATAATTGAGGTTTGGAATGCAACTCATCACACAAAACACAATCTAGGAAATGGAAACCTCGACGTTGGGACAACAGACGCAATGGCCTCACTTTGTTCTTGCAATATTATTTTTGCTCATAGCCATCACTGATACTAATAACGATGAGCCTTACATTTATGCTTCTCTACCACTAAATCATGAAGAACAACTGTCGTACTATTACAAGGCATCACCTCCTCTAATGAAATCTCCACTACCACCATATTATTAGAAGTCTTTTTTACCACCATCTCTATCTCCTCTTCCATATTACTACAAGGCATCACCATTGCCAAAGAAGTCTCCCCCCGCCACTTTAGCATTACAAATCTCCACTATCGCCACCATTAAAGAAGGCTCCTACACCTACATATTACTACAAGTCTTCTCCACATCAATCACCCTCACTATTACCTCTTTATTACTATAAGTCTCCTCCACCACTATATCCATCTTCTCCTCCTCCATATTCTATAAGTCACTACCATTGAAAAAGAAGGCTTCGATCCTAGCATACTATTAAAAGTCTCTACTACCATTAGCACTACTAAAGAAAGCTCGTACTAGTATACTATTTTAAATCCCCTATACATCCATTACCCTTACCACCATCTCCTCCTTCTCTATATTACTATAAGTCACCACCACCTCTAAATAAGTCTCCTCTATCGCCTTACAATTTATAATTTCTTACCACTACCACCAATGAAGGCATATGCACCAACTTACTACTGGAAATCGTTGCCACCTCCATTGAAATCCTCACTCCCACCACCTCCATCATCACCTCCACCATACTACTATAAATACTCATCACCACCAACTCGTTCTCTACCTCCTCCATATGTCTTTAAATCTCTTCCTCTACCATCTCCATCACTACCTTCTCTATATGTCAACAAGTCTCCTCTGCTACCTTTCCCATCACCACCTCCTTTAGATATCTGCAAGTCTTCCCGATTACCTTTTCTATCCCCACATCCTCCATACGTCTACAAATATCCTCCATTACCATCTCTATCACCACATCTTGCATATGTCTAAAAGTCTTCTTCACCACCGAAGAAGGCTGCTGCTCATGCTTCCGACTATAAATCCCCACCTCTTCCATCTTTATCATCACCTTTGCTATATTATTATAAATCTCCACCACCACCTCTTCCATCATACTATTACAAGTTACCACCACCCCTTCACCATTTCCACCACCTCCTTAATTCTACAAGTCGCCACCATTTCCTTCTTCATCTCCTCCCCTACCATACTACTACAAGTCACCGCCACCTCCACCTTTATCACCATCACTATTACCTCCTTACTTATACAAAACCTCTTGACATACACAGTCGCACCCTTCCTATTTTTATTGCTCATCGTCACCCCCCTAAAAGTTATTACTAAGCTCATGGTCTTTTCTTGAAATAAGCTAGAACTTCAACAAGAATAAGTAATTCATTAGCTTGTTTCATCTATGATTTTTTGCCATTGTGTTTGTGAATAAAACGGTTTTGAGACCGTAAATCTATTTTGATGAAGTACTTATTGTGTCATTTATTTTAAGCAATGTTATTTAGTAATTTTTGTTTTCATAAAAATTATGCTACCTTTTTTTATCATTGAATGTATTGTTCAAATATGGTTAATAATTTACATACAATGCTTCTATTTTGACCATGTATATCAAATTGCTTTCCCATAAGATCAAGATTTATTTATTATTTTTTACTTTAATGCTTGTTAATTGTCAAACAATATAAAAGAAATAAAATCTTTTCAAAATTCATCAAATACATTCTTCTTGTTTTAAGATTCCATAACCTGCATCCTTCATTCCTTTAATAGTGGTAATTCAAAAAATTAATAAATTACTAGTTTACTCTCAATTGTTACCGTAGTCTATCAACACAAAATATTTTTTTTTTCTTTTAGTAACCTATCAAAATAGTGCCATGGAAATAAATTAAAATTATACAACTGCAGAAGGATCTTTTTAATCGAAAAAAAACAACAAACATCATAAAATAACAAAAAATCAATCTTAACAATGTGGTAGTACTCAATTCAACACTCACAATATAAAATACGACAATTATAGAAAAATAAATCTTGACCATGTCGATAAATTAACTCTAATTATGGAGAAATTTATCATGTATGCATGCCAATATTTTCATGAAATAAAAAAATGATTTCAAAAGAAAGACCTCTTTAAATCTTAAAGGTTTACAAACTAGAAAACAAGTCGGTCACGATAATATGAGTATGAAACTTCATAGTTAACTAGTTCCAATAATCCATAGCAAAAGAACAATTAGGAAAAAGATGATTTAAACTGTTGAAATTTTTGTGATTTAAAATTAAGGTTAAATTTGATTTTGAGTCAGAGATAAAAAAGGAGTCAAACATGAGGTCAAGAAGGAGCTAGATGTATAAGAAAGGGATGGAAATAGATAGTGGGAAGCAAAGGGAAGCAAGAAGGCTCAATGGGAGACCAGTTATAGGTTTTGGCACCACGGCCTAGCTTGGTGGAATTGCGACACCACTCATCAGTTACATCGGTGCCATGGTGCCAACTTGATAGCGCTGTGGCGCCCAGTTTCGAAAAAATATAGGTTTTAGATTTTTTAGGTGTATTTGAGCCGATTTTGGACTTCTTTTTTGCATGGACTCCTTTTCCCATAAGAAATAGGGTTTCTAGGGGTGGTTTAGAGCCTATATAAATCCTTATAATTCATCAGAATTATGAATGCATTAATAAAAGAAAGAATAAAAGCCTGGAGCAGCTTTGGTATTAGGCATAAGTGTGGAAGGGTACCATGGAGTACTTAAGTGCTGGGTATAAGTATAAGAAAACACTGGGTAAATCCTTTAAGAGATTGCTCATTGTTGTATTCGTTGAGTTTATCTTGTGAGAGTTCTTTGTTTATAAAAGAATTCAATAAAAGAAAGCGAGGATCTGGTAATCCACTGTAGATGTAGGCTCTTGTTGCCAAACCATGTACATTCTTGGTATCTCTATTATATGGTTAATCTTGTTTATTATTGTTTTAACTTATAAGTGAAGTGTTCACAAAGTACATAGGGTTTGATGGTGCTAAATACCAGGCCAAGAGGTATCAGAGCACATAAAAACTCAAACAAATAGAATCAGTGGTAAGGTTAATTCTTAAGTTAAATCATTGCTAAAGGCTGACTTCTGTAACAAATTAGTATCAGAGCTAAGGCTAGGGTTAATGGCCGAGCATAGGTTGTTCAACTACAAGGATTTACAAGTATAAAGATGAAAGAATAAGGAAAAAGATCAAGAGCCTATAAATGCAGTAGGCTTGACTATAATAGAAAAGGCTATAAAATAGAGATTGAAGAGCAATTAAAGAGTAGGAAAAAGAAGGTTAAAGGTGCTGCTATTATTACATGAATAAGACTTAGAGTTATGTAATCCTTAAAGGCTTCTTGTAGAAGGAATACAAAAGATGTTTAAAGGGTCAATGGGTAAGAAGCACTGTTAAGGCTATATATAAATCATTTTAAGTCATGTTAACTTGACCTGTATGGGTGTGTGTGTGCGCACTATTTTGTGTTCTGTTTATCTTTCGGTGTTAGAAATAATGTTTTATACATAGTTCTTCGAAGTCTGCACCTTATCTCACACAACATACACCTGTGTTGCATCTTGGTATAAGGAGGCCTTTGCATCTATTTTTCCTTTTGAAATCAATTAGTGATAACGGTAGATGAACTAAAGAAAATGTGTTGGATCACCATGCAGGTGGTTTGACAAGACAGCATCGATCCTGACAACATGACTTATGAGGTTGGTGACTTACTTTCTTGCTTTATTTTCCTTGCTTTTTTGTGGTCATTTCCTTTTCTAGACAAGTTTGCATATTTCTTTCAACATTTCTTGTGATTATGGTCACACATCATTGAGCATCCTGCACATCTGTAATTGTTCCTTTTTATAGCTTTCTAATCATCTAAAGTTGTTAATTTTGTTGTTACTATCCCAATTGCATCATAGCTGGAAATACGTATTATTTATATAGCAATTATTTGGGCTCAATTTTGCCTGCAGAGCTACTTATTGCTTGCTTTAAGCCCTGTTGGTCATACTGACTAGGTATCGCAGGCCCTAGCTTGTCACCGGAATTTGTTGACTAATTCATGTGTCTTGAATAGTATCACCTATATTTTTGTTTGTTGAATAATGCATATGCCACAGTGAAAAGTGCTCATTCAATTAGTTTGTTCAGCTATGAGTTTTATTTATTTATTTATTTATGAATTTTTGAGTTTTTTTCCCTAGTACTTGCATGTTTTATGTGTAATAGACTTGCTTTCGTCGTCAGGATATTTTTTTTTCTATATAGAAGTCTGTAAAATTTAATTGATTTTACAAAAGATGGATACTTAATGCAGCCAGTCCACAATTATCAATATAATTAATATTTTTGTACAAAGAAAGCTATATGTTTTAGTATACAGAAGCGAGGCTACTATGAAGGCATGATTCCTTACAATATAATTATTTTTAATGTCAGTAGAGAGGGCTGTGTTTGTGCATGCACAAGTTCTATTTTTCTGTCGTTTCACTATTGGCTTAAACACCTCAGCTGAGGCGTCCCAGATACACTTGGCAGCACCTTCACTGCAAGCATTAGGTTGAATTTCATTAGTTCTGTGCCACTTATTACCAGAGTTAATATAACTTCGATGGTCTATATTTCCCATGGAGCTGATCAATATTAAATGATAGGACATAGTTGGCTGTTGATCGCATGGGTTAACTTGATTTGATCTTTCTACACTGATTTTGGTTGTGGAAATGGAATAAAAGTTTTTTATTTTTTTTCCTTAAGTCTTTTTATATGATGTATTCTGCATGTTGAGTGAATCTTCAGTTTTAAACTTCTTGTCTTGGAACTGTAACAATTGGTTGCTAGATCGAGAGATTTCGATGACCATGATGTAATAGCATGTGGTACTTCTTGAAAAATTGATTGATGAAACTCTTTGCCTGCGTAAATTAGGTGTATTACTTTACCTGTGTTAGATCTATTACTTGTATTATTGATGAGTAAATTTATTACTCTACTTATGAGTAAATTTATTATTTCAGGAATTACTTGAGTTGGGTGAGGCAGTCGGGACTCAAAGTCGAGGTCTTTCCCAAGAACTTATGGCTTTGCTTCCTATCTCAAAATACAAGTGCGGTTTCTTCTCAAGAAAAAAATCAAAACATGAGAGGTACTTGTTTTGTTTAATTTGCTATACTGTTGTTAAACTGCCGCAGCATACTCTTTCTACCTATTTTCTTGTAATTATGTTCCTTTTCTTTATAATGGGATAAGTTACTGCTTTTCTCATATCCCTACTCAGATTCTTTACTAGTTCTAATGAATCATTTAGATAGTGGTTTGTTTTATTCCTCAGTTTTGGGGTCACAAGATTTATTTGGTTTTTACCTCGATGAATGAGAAATAAGCTGTGCCTTGACCCTATTTCACTGGCATGCCAAAAAGTGTTTTATTGAACATTGATGGAAGCTTGGAGATGGTGTATTGCTATTCTACACAAATTGTTTTATAAATAATTATTGGAAGTTTCAAGAGGGTTTTGTGGTAATACATAACTAAAACTGTTTATAAAGTGTACGGATACAGAAACCCTATATTTCTATTAAATAATTTTGGAATGAATCTGAAGTCCGTGCAAATCTTTTATGGCTGGTTATGTGCGGATATGTGGATGATAGATGTATTATTATTCAATCCTTATATTACATGCAGTGTTTTAGTGTATGGTTCTACTGGATTCCTGTCATAATCTTATAAAAAAGTCACAGGTGAAATATTTTTTGAGGAATATAAATGTGCAAAAACTAATAATAGATTGCCCCACTTTGGAATAATACAATACTTGTCTCTTCTTAACATTTTGTTCATATTATTGTCGTTGTCATTATCATGTTATCATTGTTTTGACCGAGTTTCCTTCTTTCATTTTCCTCAAGATTAATTCTAACTAACTGTCGCATGTTGGAAATAGATGTGTGATTTGCCAAATGGATTAATTGTAAACAATATTCTGACCGAGTTTCCATATTTCATTTTCATTAACCATAAGTCTAACTAATTGTTGCATGTTGGAAACAGATGTGTGATATGCCAAATGGAATATAAACGCGGCGACAGGCGCATCACTTTACCATGCAAACACGCTTACCATGCCGGCTGCGGTACCCGATGGCTAAGCATCAACAAGGTAAGCCAGTTGACTGTTTCAACCCCAACTTAGAAAATTCTTCATTCCTGATGTGTCTCACTTTCCTTGTCCTCAAAGCGGCTGACCAGTTTCTTAATTTCTCAGGCTTACCCCATATGTTACACTGAGGTGTTTGGTGATTTGTCAAAACGCAAGGAAAATAATCACTGATGAACATAAAGAATATACCCGTCACATGCCCTTCCTCATTTCTCAAGTCTGCATCATACAGAGATTGTTCCTTATCGTTCTTTCTTCACGTAGAAAAGCTGTATTAGCTCTTTGTAATAATCGAAAGAGTATGGACTTCATACAAAAATGGGATGTGTCAATGGGATGTGTCAGAGAGAGGCAAAATGAAATGACCCACCCTACAGTTTTTTATAAATTTTAGGACGGATCTTAACCACTATTCTATGGACAAATCAAGAACGCTCACTACACTAGCAATTCTACCGAAATTTTGATAGAATTTCTCCTATTTTATGGACATTCTTAAACCTGCAATTTAAGGTATAACACTTCTATAAACACAATACCATCAACCATACTTCCAAACTTCTCACATCTCATCCGCAATTCACCACATCAACATCAAATAAAAATTAATACACTTATAACTCATACGTCAACATATTCTAAGTATCTAAGATAGAGTTAACAAGCTCATGGCATCAAAAGCCCAAAAATATAAATAACAAAATATAAATTCACAATCTAGAAGTTAAACATGCTAAATTTTGATAGGTCTAAAAGGAAAAAGAGAGTTCATATATCCTATATGGCTCACAAAAGACATAAAGCACCACCAAGTGACCCACCATAACTAGAGCTGAAGACATATACTATCTCTTGAGTGGGAAAAAGTGAAAGTGGGAGGGAGGGGCTGAGTTTTCACGAAACTCAGTGAGTAGAATAATTTCAAAATAAAATGAGAGAAAATGATAATGATAACAATAACAATAATAATAATAAACCTTTAAACTATAAACATCAATCTTAACATAAAAGATATAAATAATGTAAAAGTATCATAAGAATCATCAAATCTCATTTTAGTCATGCTGCAAATAAAAGTTATACAAAATATGATATAATATTATAAATGATTTTCATAAATCAGATTACATGTAATTATGTCATGGGATATAAATATTTAAGTTTTTAAAAACATTACACTAAACTAGTACCCAGAGGGAAAATCTCGTCGTATCCGAAATATCTCTCAGGCAGAGCATTGGACGTACTTATCTATATATCATCTCAAATCTTTGTCTTACGCATGTGCAGAGTAAACTGGCTCTCAAAGAGCAAAACACCCATACATACAGCCCAAAGCTTATGTATGTGTATAGACGGGCCCCAAATGCCTGATTCTTATATCACTAGCTAATGGGGGAGGATACTGCCTAGTGGTTTAAAAACTACTTCTATTTTTACGATTATAAACTCATTGAATCTCATCTCATACTTTATACTTAAACAAATAAATTATTTAAACATATTTCTATTAATATAAACAATTTATAACATTACTTACAAATGTTCGGAGAGTCAAACTATAATATAAATGCATTTTCATAACGTAAAATAAATACTTAATTTAAATATGTCCAAGAATTTAAATTAATAAAATAAAATAAATAATTTAACTAAAAATTAAATACTCATCATGTTTCATAGACTTTATAAAATGATACGTAATAAACAAAATCTTTAATTTGAGAAAGAAACTATATATATACATATATAATATAAATCTCACTCACAAAAAGTGATGATGTTTATCAAAAAGACATTTTCGGGACACGTCACGCTCGGGAACCCTCATAAATGAAACAAAGTGTACTATTATTCATTGATAAGGAAATTAATACTCAAATTAACAATCCTAAACAAAATATATTACACAAAATGATAAGATAACGAGTTATACACTTACTAACTCGTTGGATCGATGTGAACTTTGCGGTATAAGGTCCAACTCATTTCGTAAATTTTCTATGGGTCCTAAAATGAATAAAAATAATAATTTAAGCCACTAATTTAGTGAATTATGAAATTACCCCCAAAACCAAATGTTAGAGTTTTTCCTAAAACTTAAATCTCTCAATTTCATGAAATTCTACTCTCCAACATATATATATATCAATAAAAACCTTAGATTAAAGTGATAATCATGCTCCCATAAGCTTGGATACTCTTTCTTACACTAGCTTTCTCTCTCTAATATCTTAAATGTCTAATTCTCTTTCTAAAAGGAACAATTCCAACACTTAAGGGTTCTTAATTATCTTTCTAAACTTTACCCACAACCTAAAAACTTAAAATCATGCTCAAAACAACAAAACAATAAAGAAAATTGAAGGGAAAACCATACTTACCTTATCTCTCTCTTTGCCACTTCAAGGGTCCTCTCAATTGAAGAATCTCAGGTTCGACGATGGGAACAAAACCATTATCCTGCACAATAATCACATTAAGAAATTATACAATGTACTTTATAATTATTCTCCTATATATTTCCATAATGCATAATGGTTATTTGATGCCACAATGCATAAAATCAAGTAGTTCACAAAACCTTGCATAAAAGAGGCATCAAATAACCATTAATTGGTCTTTGCACCTCTCAATAAATATGTCAAGTTTCCAAATCAAAATCCCCTCTCCTACAAGTCAAAATAAAACAACAAAAAATACAAAAAGAAAATCATTTTTTTTATTAAATAATAATAATAATAATAATTCATATCTGCATAAAAATTAGTCATTGAAAACATGACAAGAAAAATCAAACAATCACAAGTTTATATTTGAGCTATTAATTAGTTAAGTCCAAATAAATTTATATATGAGCTTTTAAGGACCTTAAATTAACACGTGTGAAATTTAATCATGAATTAGATCATCGAATAGAGTTTGCATTTGATCGAAGAATCTAGTTGAAGGAATAGCATGAAGCAGCACTGCATGGTGTAAGTAAGAATAAGAGAGAGGCATTACTTAAGGAAAAACGAGCAGAGAGAGTTTTTTTTTAAGAGTGAAAAAAAAGAAACAAAATCTAGGATTTTCGAGTAAGGCATCAAACAACGCGTGTGTTTTTATTTATAGCAAAATAATGAAGCAAAGTGTGTGTTTTTAATTTTTTTGGTGACATTTGCGACGGCTAAATTAGCTATCGCAAAGCCTGACACAAATAGCGTCTTTTCTTATAGTGTTAACTTTTGGTGTTATTATTATTATTGCAGTTATAGGATTTGAAATTTCAAATAGAACTTAGGATTATAGGTGGTGTATTAAAAATGATGAACATTGAGTAGGATTGATGATTTTGATGGATTGGTTTAGATCTATGTACTAAGAAGAGGATTGAATTGGGTTGTTTGACAAATTGTGTTAAGGGTTGTAATCACAATTTTTCTTTGTTTACTTTGGAGAGAAACTGAAGGCAGAAAATTTCTTAGCTCAATATTTGCAGGTTTGGTGGGGGTTAAGTTTTCAAGTTTTTTTTTTTTTCTCCCCTTTTTAACGAATAGAGAAAATTTTATTAAAAAAGAAATTAACTCCAAATAATAATAGGCACTGAGGCTTATCCCAACATATATCTAATCTAATAATAGAAAGGCAAAAGTTGTAGAGCCAGAATTTGAATTATCGGGGGCGCAGAATAACAGTGTTTAAAAATTTTGGGATATGAGATAAGTAATAAGAAAACAAAACATAAAACAGTAAAAAAATTGTATTTATGTTAATAGTTCAATGGTAAAGAGTTGAAAATATATTTATCTTAAAAATTTGAGTTTGAATCTCTCTCCTCCAAATAAAAAAAATCAAAAATTATACCATCTAATAAATTCATCAAAAAAATAACATTTTAATCATATTGCATTCCATCCTTTATTGGAACAATTGTATCATTTGGCAAAATAAGAAGAAATTTGCTTAACCAATCGCCAAAAGGAAATTCCCATTAAGGCCTCTAATTAGTGCATCCCAAGAAAAAAAAAAAAGAAAAATTAGGATTACTTTTGAAAGTGCTGTGTTGATTTTAATCAATGATGATAAGTAGAGGAAAGTGCCAAAATATGATATGAATCATAGCATGTCTTAATGAAACTTTGTTAAGTTGGAAATTTATATAAATAAATAAAAAAAATAGGGTCCCCATTCCACCCATAACTTGGGCAGAAATTATTCTGTGAAATTTCAAAAGCTATGTGGGCAGTGCACAAATGCTTTACAATGTCACCGTCCCCTAACATTATATAATCTAAATTAATTTCACGATGAATTTAAAATAATCGGATGAAAGAACATAAAAAAAATAAAAATAAATAATAAAGTAATGGGGGCTGATTTCATGGCATTAATTTATTTTATATAAGTATTTGTACACTAATTATTGATAGTTGAATGTATATACTTTCAATGGTTGAGATTAATTCTAACATGTATAATTAATTCTTATAATTAATACACACATAAAGTTTAATTTTAACTATTGATAATATGAGAGTAATGTTATATATCTCAAATTATATCTTAAGTTGTATATTAAGTAATGACGTGTTAAATAATTATTGAGTGGTAAAATAGTGTAAAATTTAAAATTATTTATTGTATCTAATAATTGTTTGACACATCATTACTTAAGATATAATTTGGAATACAAATTTAAGATATATAGCATTATTTATAATATAATAGTTAAATGGTATAAAACTTATATAAAAAATATATTGGTATTGAATCTAACCCTAAAGTAATTAATAAAATCTACATTATTCAGTCTTATATATGAACTTGCACATTGAAAGAGTAAAAGTGAAAGAGTCAATCTTATACCACATCATTTTGCTTTTGTTCATAATATTAGACTTCTTCACTTTTACTCTTTCAATTATATTCCGCATCATAAATTTTATGAATATAAAGTTTATTAGTTTATATACGTAATGATATTATTATTCAAATATCAAATTTATCTTTTTTTTAAATTATATTTGCTATGAAGTGAAAACATTAATTATATTTAAAAAAGAAAATGAGTGTTTCATAAATACTTAATTATAATTATTGTACTTTTAAAAATAAGAAAAACACTTTTATACTAAACCGACTGTATAAAGAATACAAAATATGAAGATTCATAAGACAACCATAGTTATAGAAGCAAAAAGTAAAACACCAAAGAACTAGAGAATAGACTTAAAAAAACGAAAATTTGATAGTTTGGTCATTGTATTTTTGTTAAATTACTCATTTGATTTTTAATATAATAATATTTTAAAAATGGATAATTACGTCTTTAAAGATGTTTTTATTATTAAAATATATTTTTTTTTATCATTTTCATCTCTGAAATATAATCATTAATTTTCGTTCTTAAAAGATAAAATTAATAATTTTTAAAATACTAAAGACTAATAAGTAATTTAATAAAAACGAAGGGAGTAATTTCATGTGTCCTATTAAAAGAACTTCTAGTCTCGGAGGCATATTACGTAAGCACGAAAAAAGATTTTGTCAAACCCAAATTAAACATTATAGCTATCAACAATAAGTACCTAAAAACACTAGAAAAGTACCAAGTTGTAGACTCTCCAACAACCGATTTTCTGAAAATTTCGGATCAGTAGTAATAAAATGATGGGATATTAAGAACCCAGCAATTATATACAAAAATAATAATAAAAGAAATACGCATTTGTTGCAAAATCCTATTCTGCTTACACCAACATTGGATGAACAGGTCTAGAATTTGCCTTTTCCTAATCTTATTTAGCTATCATGGCCTTTGTTGGGTCTAGTTTATTTATATCACCGACAGTTGAATAGAATTATAATAAATATTTGTTGTAGAACTTAAGTGCCAAATTAGTACCTAACACAATGTTTTGAAATAGTATTATTAGCAGCCACTTGCTAAAAAAATGAACTTAAGTCTTCTATAGAGATAGATGAAGATTCATGAGAAGCTTACATTTTTTGACTTTACATTCTCCATAATCTCCCATTGGCCACTATCACATCGAAAATTTCCATGGAGTTAAGAGACTTGTTCGTTTCGAAAGCGCTTTCAAGATGAATTTTAAAAGTGCTGCCGAATAAGCGTCTTAACAACTCCTATAGACTTGTTCATTGGCCTTACTTGAACAACGTTGCTATCTTTAGTGGGAAACCTTTGAAGAAGCATAAAATCGAAATGGGATCATGTCAAATGTGAGATTTTGGATAATATCTAAAAGCTTTTCAGCCAGGCTGTTATTTTCATTAAACAAATATATCTATGTCAGCAATGATTGGGAAAGATCACTATATAAAGGGCAGCAACCTTGTTTGACATCAACTCACACAGAAAGAACAGGACTCCCAATCGGAGAAAATGGGAACCTCAGCCTCGGGACAGCCGAGGCAATGGCCTCGGTTAGTTTATGCAATTGCATTTTTGCTCATAGCCACCACTGCTGCTGCTAACTATGAGCCTTACATCTACGCCTCTCCACCACCACCACCTTACTACTACATGTCTCCACCACCACCTTCATCATACTACTACAAATCACCACCTCCATATTATTATAAATCCCCACCTCCTCCATCTCCATCACCACCTCCACCATACTACTATAAATCTCCACCTCCACCTTCACCATCACCACCTCCACCATACTACTACAAATCCCCACCACCACCTTCTCCCTCGCCACCTCCACCATACTACTATAAATCCCCACCTCCTCCATCTCCATCACCACCTCCACCATACTACTATAAATCCCCCCCTCCTCCATCTCCATCGCCACCTCCACCGTACTACTATAAATCCCCACCACCACCTTCACCATCGCCACCTCCACCATACTACTACAAATCTCCACCTCCTCCATCTCCATCCCCTCCTCTACCCTACTACTACAAATCCCCACCTCCTCCATCTCCATCACCTCCTCCACCATACTACTACAAATCTCCACCACCACCTTCTCCCTCACCACCTCCACCATACTACTATAAATCCCCACCTCCTCCATCTCCATCACCACCTCCACCATACTACTATAAATCCCCCCCTCCTCCATCTCCATCGCCACCTCCACCGTACTACTATAAATCCCCACCACCACCTTCACCATCGCCACCTCCACCATACTACTACAAATCTCCACCTCCTCCATCTCCATCCCCTCCTCCACCCTACTACTACAAATCCCCACCTCCTCCATCTCCATCACCTCCTCCACCATACTACTACAAATCTCCACCACCACCTTCTTCCTCACCACCTCCACCATACTACTACAAATCTCCACCTCCACCTTTACCATCACCACCTCCACCATACTACTACAAGTCACCCCCGCCTCCATCACCATCACCACCACCTCCCTACTACTACAAGTCTCCGCCACCTCCATCACCATCCCCACCACCTCCATACTATTACAAGTCACCACCACCTCCTTCTCCATCTCCACCCCCGCCATACTACTATATGTCTCCTCCACCACCACCATATCACCCACACTACATTTATAGCTCACCCCCACCCCCCAAAGGCTACTAATAAGCTTATATTCATTCCTTGAAATAAGTTTTCCTTCAATAAGAATAAGTTTGCTCCTATGGTTGTTTCATAGATTTTTTCATCACTATATTTGTCAATAACAGGATTTTGAGATGGTAAATCCAATTATACGAAGCACTCATTTTATCATTTATTGTAAGCAATGTTATATTGTAATTTATGTTCTTATAAGAGTTATGCTACTGTTTTATCATAAAATGTCTTGGTTTGAATAATATAAGTCACCATGGTTAAATATTATTTGCGACTTGATGAGCAATCATGCATAATTAATTGAATAAGTTGACGAAAATTTCACCATGCACGATGTAACAATTTACTTTATTCTTCCAACATGACCACATCCTTAATTCCATAAGAAATATTTCTTCGCTATATAAGATCAAGGAGTTTTATTTACTTTAGTCCTTTTTATTTATTAAAAAACTATCTATTAAAATTTTGGCGATTCAAAATTGTATTTGAGTATAATTTTAAGTTGAAAACTAATGAAGAGTTGATAAGAGGTCAAGGACACGTTGGACTTTTACAATGCAAGGGCTTTTATTCCAACTAGGAATAGGATTTATAGAAACGTTTTTTAAGCCTATATAAATCTTCATAACACTATATAAAGAGAATTCAAGTAATACTTTTGTTTTTGTATTGTATTCACGCATGATATAATGATAACATGGTTGTGCTATTTACATGTTGAAGCGAAAGCAATCAAACAAGTAATAAATCCAAAGTGTATAACACAGTAACCAAGCAATTAAGAAAACTATAGAGAGAAAGTAGAAAACTAATACACAAAATTTACGTGGTTCAGCAACTTGCTTACGTCCATAGTAGATCAAGATCTCACTATCTTATTATTGAATCACAAGACATTTACAAAGTATGCATTTTATAAGAAAGAACTCAAGAACTCACAAAGAACACACTTTTCTCTAGTAACTTAGGGGTTTCTCTCACTAAGAATCACAAAGAATGCTTTGATCACCAATATCTTGTGTTGATCTCTAAGATGTATTTACAAGTTAATAGAGGGCCTTTATATAGGATTTAAGATGACCTAGGTTAACTCTAAATGTGTGGAAGTCATTTTAGAAAGTCCGGGTAGATTTAGGAAACTGTTCAAAATGGAAAACCAATTTCTCGCACCAGCATCGCGGCACTAGCGCCACAACATTGAGAGTGATATAAGCCAGCGCTGCGGCGTTGGGCTTTTAGTACCATGGCACTGTAGTCTCGGCTTGTGAGTGCCGCGACATTGAATCCTGGCATCGCAGCGCCCATACCTAGACAGTTGTGTCTTTTCTCTTCACCTCATTTTGCATCCGTCTTACTTTCCCGCGCATTCAATGCATTTGGCTTGTTCCCTAAATCATATTACAATACTTTTTAATCAAATTTCTCACATTATACAAGAGCATCTTCTTTAGAAACGAAAGTATTTATATTTAAAATATTCTTTGTAAAAATATCTCTTTGATTTGAATTCTATAGTCGTTGGTTGTCAAAGCTTTATAGATGGCAAGTGCTTGTTGAATTGTGATTCATTTTGGGCAAATTCTTTGGCTAAGATTCTTTGGTTCTATATTTGGCGAGTGCCTTGAATTTCTTACTATATAGAATTTAGTTATTAGCCTCCCGGCTCCCCACCCCCTATAAGCTTGGCAGTGGGTGAGATTGCAAACAGTACTTTACTCATTTATAGTTTTTCCTCTTCGAATGTCTGCAACTGTATTGCTGAAAGTTTGAAATGCATGGCCAAAGGAGTCGAGACAGCCTTTGCATTGGACATACTAAATGTCTCTAAAATCTTGAGTATATATCATTGTTGAGATAAAAAGACAGCATATCTTCTTTTCTTCATAATATCCATACCCAATATCCTCTTTGTTGCTCCCAAATCGTTCATCTCAAACTCGCCACTCAACTGTTTCTTGAGTTTTTGTATCTCTTCTATATTCTTGCACGCGATCAACATATCATTGACATATAGAAGAAAATACATCATCCCATAACTTAAGTTCTTAAAGTACACGCATCCGTCATATTTGTTCTTATTAAAACTATAAGCCATCATAAATTCATCAAATCTCATATACCACTGTCTAGGTGATTGCTTTAACCCATATAATGACTTCTTTAGCAAACAAGTATGATCTCCTTTTTCGGCTCTATAAACTTTTACGGTTGTACCATGTATATCGTCTCTTTAAGTTCTCAATGTAGAAAAGCTATCTTTACATCCATCTGCTCTAGATGTAAATTAAGGTTTACACACATGCTAACAATATCCTAATAGATGTACTTGACGACTGGAGAGAATATCTCATGAAAGTCAACTCCCTCTCTATGAGTAAAATATTGTGCAACTAACCTAGCCTTGAATCTTGTAAGCTCTATCCTCGGTATCCCTTCCTTCACCTTATACACCCACTTGCACCCAACTAGTTTCTTTTAAGGTCTCTCCACTAAATTCCAGACATTATTCTTCCTAAGAGAACTAATCTTATATTTCATGGCCTACTGCTACTCTTTTTTGTTTTCACTCTTCATAGCCTCACCATAAGTTCTAGGCTCATTAAATTCAAAAGTGTAGCAGAATTAAAAGTGTGAGCAACTAAATCTGCTTGTGTATACCTGATTAGTGGGTTAATCGTTCTCCTTAGCCTATCTCTGGCTAGTTGGTACTTTTCAAGTTTCATCTCAAGAGTCCTAGTCTTTCCTTGGGTGGACTTAGAGAAAATTACGTGTGTTCTTGGTTCATCTTTAAGGATCTCATTATTGAAGTACTGATTTGGGGGCATATCAGATTTACTCTCAGACTCTACTTTAACTTTTATTGACTCGGGTGCTGAGTCTTCTTTGAGCACATGTTCTTCATTCTTATCTTCTTGGGATACTTTCAACATGGTTATCTCATCGAACGTCACACCACAGCTTATAATACTCCTTGGTGGTGTTAAATATTTACATCTTACCTTGTATCCTTTCACTCCTTCAGGATACCCTATGAATACCCCTTTGATAGCTCTAGGTTTTAATTTTCCCTCCTTAATATGGATAAAGGCAAGACAACCAAAAATTCTGAGGGGGTCGTACTTAGGAGAGTTGTCAGACCATTTCTCTTCTAGGATCTTGAAGTCAATTGCTGATGAGGGACTTCTATTTATCAAATAGGTTACAGTCACTACAGCTTGTCCCTAAAATGTCTTAGACATCTTCGCATTGGTAAGCATGCATCTAAACCTTTCAAGTATGGTCATATTCATCATTTCAACTATGTCATTCTGTTGTGGTGTTTGATCTTACTGTTTTATGCCTTGTAATCCTATAATTGGCACAAAACTCATCAAGCTCTCTATTGTAAAATTCAAGGCTATTGTCAGTTCCTAGCTTTTTTACCCTTTTGTCAGTCTGATTCTCAACAAGAGCCTTCCAAGTCTTAAATGTATCAAACACTTGATCCTTACTCTTTAACACATAGACCCATAGCTTCCTTAAATAGTCATCAATCAAACTGAGAAAATACCTAGCACCACTACGAGTAGTTGTCTGAGTTGATCTCCAAAAGTCTAAGTATATGTAGTCAAGAGTCCTATTAGTTTTGTACTCGCCGGTACTAAACCATACTCTATGTGCTTTCCCAAGCACACAATGCTCACAAAACTCTAATGGCTGAAACTTATCCTCACCAAATGCCTTTTAACTAAATAACTCTTTCAGGTTTCTTTCGCCTAGGTGTGCCAGTCTAAGATGCCATAACTTGGTTTGTTTATTTTCATCATCTACAGAAAATAATGCAGAACCATTTACAACTTCACCCTTAAGCATATAAATGCTTTTGTGTTTCTCTCCTTTTATTACCACAATAGAACCCTTCAATACTCTCAATACCCCACCGTTGATCTTGGTGGAACACTCATTCTGGTCTAAAGTTCCTAGTGAGATCAAGTTCCTTTTGAGGTTAAAAATATACCTAACATCTGTCAGCTCTCTCACTTGTCCATAATGCAGCCTAAGTTTAATACTAATAATTCTCATCATCTAACACGCAACGTCATTACCCATTAACACTTTACCACCACTAATGTGTTGAAAATTTATAAACCAAGACTTATGCGGGCATATATGAAATGTACAACTAGAATTTAGAACTCATTGTTCTGTATTTTTACTATCAGTAGTGACTAGAGTCTTTACGCTGTCGTAGCTATCATCGTAGTTGTACATTACCCATTAACACTTTCATCATCTAACACGCAACATCATTACCCATTAACACTTTACCACCACTAATGTGTTGAAAATTTATAAACCAAGACTTATGCGGGCATATATGAAATGTACAACTAGAATTTAGAACTCATTGTTCAGTATTCTTACTATCAGTAGTGACTAGAGTCTTTACGCTGTCGTAGCTATCATCGTAGGTAAGCGCAGCATCCGCTTTTTTTCTTGTCTTATGCTTTCTTCTCCGGATAGTTCTTTATGAAGTGTCCCTCTTTCTTGTAACAATTACACTTCCTAAGAGTCCTAGACTTTGATCTCGAGTCATTTTTCCTTTCATCTCTATATGAGGGCCTTCCTTTTACAGATAGACTTTCTGTATTGCCCTCGATCTGCTTTCTTAATAGCTTTGAGTTTAATGATAATTTCATATCACTTATCATTAAACTCTCTCTGCCATAGAGTAACGTATCAACAAAACTCTTATAAATTTTGGAAAGTGATCTCAGTAGGATAATCGCCTTATCTTTATCTTCTATCTTCATATTGATAGACTCAAGATCAAGAATGATCTTATTGAAGGCGTCTATATGATCTTTCATTGGTGTCCCCTGTAACATGAACAACTGATATAGCTTATTCTTTATATACAATTTGTTGGCCAATAATTTTTGTATATAAAGGGAGTCAAGCTTCTTTCAAAGACCAATCGCCATTGTCTCACCTGCTACCCCCTTCAGTACTTCATCGCTTAATGATAAAATGATTGTATTGTGAGCTTTTTCTTGAATCCATTCTTTTTGCTTCAGCCTTAGATGACTCTAGTATCTTTTTTTCTTTACTAGATGGAGCTATAGTTTCTTCTAATGTCGAGCTTAACCTTGACTCACTAATAATGTCATAACTTTCATCTTCCATAGATTAAAGTCATTCGTACCGTTGAATTTCTCTACCTCATACTTGGGTATGACTATGTTTGCTTAAAACACAGCTTTAATACTAATTTGTTGAGGTAGAAGCAATCAAGTAAGTAATATAACCCAAATATTATTATGCAGAAACAAGCAATTAAGAAACTAGAGAGAGAAAGGTAGAAGAAGAACACACAAAATTTACGTGGTTCGGTAACTTGCCTACATCTACGGTGGATCAAGATCACAATTTCTTATTATTGAATCTCTAGGCACTCACAAAGTATTCTTTTTATAAGAAAGACTCACAAAGAAATCACTATCTCTTACAAACAAAGGGTTTCTCTCATTAAGAATCACAAAGAATACTATGATCATAAAGATATGTTTACAAGTCAATTGAGAGCCTTTACATAGGCTTTAGGATGACCTAGGTTAACCCTAAGCGTGTGGGAGTTGTTTTAGAGTGTCCTGGGATAAATGAAAGATTGAAAAAATCTGATAAAAATGGGAAACTAACTCACACGATGGGCATCGCGATGCTGGGACATTTTGCCTGGGGGTCGTGGTGCTCAGGTTCTATCTTGGGCACCACGGCTCCTATGCCTGGGCATCATCTATTGCGTTTTTGCGTCTTTTTGTGTCCGTCTTCGATCCTCGTGCACCTAATGCACTTTACTTACTTTTCAAATCATATCCTAATAATTTTTAATCAACTTTCTTACACCTTTAATTTCTTTCACGACCTCTTTAACTGAAAAAGGCTTAATTCACGTTCATTTGTTCTTTCTCTTCTGTAGGCATGATAATGGTCTTTTCATGATTCTACAAAGCATACAAGAATTGCTTCAAGGTGGGGGTGTGGTGGCTTTGCTAACTAGCTATTTTAAAATCAAAATACTTTGGTCTTAAGGCCTTGGCAAGTTGAAACATTTGATCTTCTTATGTAATTGGTTTCCCAATAGGTATTAGATTATTACAAATTTCTTTGAGTTGCTTAAGGAAGTCTTCAAGTTTCCTAGTTTCTTTTCTCAGAGAATAAAAATTGTCTTTTAGCCAGCTTTCCTTTTCTTTTGTGGCTGGCAGCATATTTTCTTCGATGGCAAGCCATACCTCTCATGCCGTTTGTGGGCTAATGGTAATGCTTAGTACTTCTTCGGCCATTATATTTTTTATCCATGCCATAAAACGTCAATTGCTTGTTTTCTAAAAAACAAATTCAAAATTAACTTCTTCTCTCCCTTCTTTTATTATCATTTTTGGTAGAATCTTAACATCTTCTAAATGGTGTTGAATATTGAGACTTTGTATAAAAGAAAAAATTTGACATTTTCCATGGACGATAATTATTTAATGCATGTTTAAAAGAGATCAAACTTGCACACTAGTGAAAAGTTTGAAGGGAAAGAGTTGACTCTCTGCATGAGCTTGAATTTGAACTTGAAGCCATGATAAGCTCTAATACCATAAAGAGAGTTCAAGTAATACTTTGTTTTTGTATTGTATTCATGCATGCTATAATTACAATATGGTTGTGCTATTTATACAAGAGCATCTTGTTTAGAAACAGAAAGTATTTATATTTACAATATTTTTTTTTTGAAAATATCTCCTTGATTTGAATTCTGTAGCCATTGGTTGTCAAAGCTCCATAGATGGAAAGTGCTTATTGTATTGTGATTTCTTTTGGGAGAATTCTTTGGCTGAGATTCTTTGGTTTTATATTTGGCGAGTGCCTTGAATTTCTTGCTATCTTGATCTTATGCTGAACGTGGGTCTTGATATGTAGTTGGCAGTGTATCATTACCACTATAGAATAAAAAAGAATAAATTATGTAAATATAAAAAAGAATAGAGAGCTAATTAGATACTAAAGTGCTGAGTGCGCGAGAGAGTACTACTATGAGATCACTTGAGTATTGAATGCATATAAGAGTGATGATCAATCCTTTGAGAGAGCGCTCTAACTATTTATTGTATTCGTTGATTAATCTCTAGTGTAAGATCTTAGTGATCTGGAAGATTTTTGTGATTTGATAGATTTTTGTGACCTAGATTTCTTTGCGAATTATTAATGAAAAAGTTAGATCTTTGATTCACTGTGAACTTAAGTATTTGTTATTGAATCATATATATTTTATGTCTTATGATTATTATTTATTTATCTTTATTATATGTGATCTTTTATATTCTTGATTGAATTCTTATCACTATAAAAAATACAAATCTTTGCAAAAATTATTGCATAAATCCTAAGATTCTATCACCGGGGTGCTAGATCCTCTAATAATAGTAATTGACAGAAGGCGTAAATTAGTAGGTTTTACTCATTTCTTTTTTAATTTACTCTTGTAATATATTTAAAAACAAACTTACCTTGCTTTTTAAAGATTTTTTTTAATATATCAAAACAGTATTGTGACGTCAAGTATCATACGAGAGAAATACAATATCACAAAGAATTATACAATAACATCTTTTAAATGAAATCAAACAGTTTAAGGTATAAATTAAATAATTCATTTTATCAGCTTCAAAAAAGAAAGTCTATCATACATCAAGGTAACTACAATAATCCAATGTTGCAATAATATGTGTATGTTCAATAAAAATAATTAATAGAATCTTTACTGAAAAAGTAAAATTGGTAAGGATGAAATATAAATATGGCAAGTAATAAAAAAAAATTAAGATTTGCTATATAAAGCATATATTATTTAAATCTCTTCAATTGTATCCTAAATCATGCTTTAACAGTGTTGAATTTAGTATACATTTACTTTAAAAATTAATAAAAATAAAGAAGTTGAAAATATGACAAAAAATGAAACTTTCACTGTTTTAATTTTAGTCTTTAAAAAAGCTTAATTTATACTAAAAAAAATGAATATTATTAATGAAAATAAATAAAAAGAATTAAAATATGATTTGTGATACAATTGAAAAGATCTGAATAATATATACTTCAAATAGCAAATTTTTTTGTTTTATCATTACCCATATTTGCATTCCATCCTTGTCATTTTTGCTTTTCTAATAAAGAACTATTAATGATTCTTATCATCATCCCCTAAGTTAGCGAAAAAATTTTGTTAGACCAAATTTGCTATAAAGATGTTTGTAAATCTTTTTTTTTGGTCTTCTTATCGTAATAAGAATGAAGCAGTTTTTTAGAGCTTTGTTTAAGAAATTTTTTTTAAGTTTTAAATATTTCTTCTAATTAACCATTTAGGAAATTAAAAAACATTCTTATCATCTTTATCAAGGAAATATTACAAATTCAGAAAGCAATTCTATCATCTCCCATCAAAGAAATCCTTTTAACTGTAAAGGATTTTTTTTAATAATAAATGAAAATTTCTTTTTAAGTTTAAATTCAGACATATTATGAGAATTTTAAACTCTAATTGTCATACTCATAACATTTATCTCTCATTATTCCATCAATATGTGAATTTTTTTTTTTGACACACCATATCAATAATGAATCAATATTAATACGACTTTCTATACTCAATACTAGGAGAGAGGGTGAGAAAACCTAATTTGACATTTTTTTAAATACAAAAACAAAACCTAATCAAATATACTCTCAAACTATTTTTATCATAGCCCATCATCACATGGTATTTATTCTTATCTAAATACCTAGAAGACTCTCAAAACGGATTCTCAAACTTGTTATCAAACTAGCCTTGATACCATGAAAGAAATTAAAAATATGAAAAGAAATAAAACTAACTAGTTTGATACCAAACAAAAAAAATAAAACTTTCACTCTTTATTTTAGCTTTTAGAAAAATTTAATTTATACAAAAAATATATATATATATGTAAGTATTGTTAATAAAAATAAATAAATAAAATGGGTTGTTTATGACATGGTACATTTTGATGTATGTTAAACATTTTTCAACTTCAAACCATATAACAACGTGCAATTTAACACCCGCAAACATGAAATAAGGAAAATAGAATTAAGAATAAATCTACAATCTCAATAATAATAATAATAATAATAATCAGTGAAACAACTAGTTTCACCATGCATGGATGCCACCTTTTTCCTAGTGTGAAAAAATGATTTCCAATTCAAAGCCCTCTGTTAACCCTAATATCATACAAACCGATCAAAATCAAAATTTGTTTTTATAACAAGGGAAATTATCATTTATTCTCTTGTACAATTTTCAATCCATCACATTCCCTCCTATTATATTTAAAATTTTAGCAACCTCCTTACAAGAATGTTTTTTTTGGCTAATATTAACAAAAAAAAATTAATATACCTCCTTACTCCTATAGGAGGATGTTTGAGACTTAAAAATAATAGAGAAAACAATGATAATTATGAAATTTTATGAGGAGGTAAACGGTAATTTTCCCTCACAACAAGAAACTACGACCGGTTCATTCACAGCTTTCCTCCACAATAAAAGAAAATAAGTTTGTTCTTCGAACAAAACCCAAGTGCTAATCCAAGAACAAAAACCAAAAAATTTCTTTCAGGGGCAGAGCCAAACATTTCTTTCAGAAGCAGCAAAAAAAATCTCATAATATAATGAAAGAGGCAATGGACAAAAATAGAACTAATGAGGAACAGATAGTATATATTTTTCTAGGAGGCATTAGAGAAATTTTTTCAGGGGTCATTTGAAAAAATCTAGAAGAAATATATTGTCCATGGTTAGCCCTGCGAATTCTTCCCCTTAACAAATATTGAAATGGAGTTTGTGAATATAAGAACTCAGAGACGACGATAGAAGGGCCAGGATTTTGGCGCGCTGGTAGATAACGATAATCGTGGGGATAATAGCATCAAGGTCCCTGATCTTTTTTATTTTCTTCATATGAGGGTATACTTATCTATTTGTATAACATAGGTCCCTAAATCCTATCTTAGAGACCAAAACACCTTCATCTTGTTGAACTTTGATGAGACACAATGCAAGAATTTCACCATTACAGTGTAAAGATATTTTAACTTAAGATTAAGAATATTCAATTATTCTAATAGCAGGGACTTAATTGATATAAATAAAGAAGTGAATTTAATTAATTATTGAAAATAAATTTATTTTAAAACCTATATAAATTTATAGCAAATGAATTGCCTTCGCTGCCCTAAATTTTGTTGATATGTGTTGGAGGAATTACCCTTCTCTCCATAAGATTAGGTTAAAGTAAAGAATTGTAACCAAATTCAACTTTAAACTCTAACCTCTTTGTGTAGCGGAATAATCTGGATATCAAGTAAATTAAAAGCAAAAAATAAAGAGCACAACATAATCACTTATGTGGTTTGGCCAATTGCCTACGTCCATAGTGGATCCAAGGATCTTAGCATCTCTTATTAACTCCCTAGAGATTTTACAAGGAAAGCTCAATGAAGAACCCTCAAAAGGACCAAATATTTAGTGTACCCTTACTCTACCATGAACAATGAACATCCAAACGATGGTTCTACCCTAGCGCACACAAGTATTTAGTGTCTACCCAGTTCTTCCCTCTCTTAGAGTCTCTCTTAATACTTGATTTCAACCTAAAGGGTTTACAAGGGTTTATATAGGGGTTATTTCGAGTCTACTAACCCTAATCCTTATTAGAGTAAGAGTCCACTTGTTTTGAAAGTCCAAAACTTCTCAAAACTCAGAAATCCTAAACAAAAATTAACTTTGCCCGTTATAGAACCACGACGTTGAGGACTTGGTGCTGGATGCCTGCGCCGTAGCTCTGGTATACTGATCTGGGCGCCGCAATGCTCAGCTTTGCATTGGCTCCGTACTTTTTCCTCTCACCCTTCGCGTCTTTGAGTCCCGTTTCACTTTTTCATTTGTGTCCCACACACCCTAGACTTCTTCATGCATATTCTACACGTTCTAGACTTTTTGTGACTCTCCTTTTTGATATTCATTTCAATTATTATCGATACACAATTGTTGAATCACCAAATCTCTAATAAACCCTTCCTTGATTCAAAATCTTTTAAATAAGAAGGTTTTTGGATCCGATCCACACCAATATCACCTAGAGTTGAGTCCAGTTAAGTCTCCACCAAGACTTAACTTTTTTCGAGCTAGTGACTTTGGTCTCTAAAGGTATTCGTGCATATTGCACAGGATATAGATACGTTGCACTCATTTCTGACCTTTATCACTTTGGTGAGCACAGTTTGAATGTCGCTTAGTGGTCTGCATTACCTCAACACCCCGCGTTGGGCCACTTATAGCAATCTTAGTAAGCATATAGAGCCCCTCATTGTGCTTCTCACCCTCAATCCTTATAGACCCTTTCTCTACCCTCAGTTTTCATTTTTTTTGCTCTAACAAAATACCCCTCTTCATTGAGCTTGCCTACAAATATCAAGTTCCTCATCAAACTAGGAACATGCCTTACACTATATAAGTCCCTAGTTTCTCCACCTTACATCCTCAATCTTATGTCACCAACTCTTATGATCTCACAAATTATGTCATTCCTCATTAGAGCTTTACCTCTCTTAGCTTTGTAGTTAGTAAACATCAATCTTTTGGGACACATATGGATGCTACACCCTTTATCTAGTATTCATTTGTCAGCGTATTTTTCCTTTGAGGCTAGCAACGTGTCTATAACTTCAGTACTTTCCCAAGAGTATTGATTGCAACACACCCTCATTGGCCTTTTAATTTAGTACAATCTTTCTCAAAGTGCCCTTTCTTATTAGAAAGGAAACACTTATAAGATCTTTTTCTCAATTGGTTGCTCTTCTTTCATAGTCCAAGCAATGCTACTTCACTCTTGAACTTAGATCTCTTTATCAATTATTTTGAGTTCAATGATGCCTTGGCACCATTCATCGTTAAAGATTCCTTACCATACAATAGCGTATCCATAAATCTTTCATAACTCTTCGGCAATGAACTTAATAGGATTATGGCCTTATTTTCATCCTTAGTCTTGATGCCCAATTACTCAAGACTTATGATAATCTTGTTGAACTTGTTAATGTGAGCTCTCAATGAAGATCCATTGTGCATAGTTAATTGATGTACTTTTTTTGTTTTGTAAGAAGTCTATTTACAAGAGACTTCTTCATGTATAATGCCTCGAGTCTCTTCTATAACCCCAAAGCGATTTCTTCATTACCAATTTCCCTTAATACGTTGTAGCTCAATGCTAGGATTATGGTTGATAAGGGAAAATTTGTCATATATTTTCTCATATTTTTATTTTAATATTTTATTTTTTATGAGAATAAATCGCTATTTATGTGCATTATTGTTATTTATAGTGACTTGAACGAAATTTAAAGAAAGGATGCAAAAGGAGCAAAAACAGGGACTAAAGTGCAAAGTTTTCAAAATATGAGTCCATAGCCCCGGCGCTACAAGGATTTTCACCCCAACTCTGGAACAGTGATCGAAATAAGAAAAATGACTTGTTTAAGTCGCATCTGGCGCCCCAGCGCCAAATAGTCACCGCGCCAGCGATAGGCCAGCGCCCTAGCGCTAACATCCTACCGCTCCAACGGTGAAGCCTTTTTCATGTGTCACTTTAGTGATAACTACATAGCACTCAAGCGGTAGTGCGAGTCCTAGTCCGACGAGAATTGAGATTTTCAAGCTTATGTCAATCCCTATAAAAAGCCACTCGACCCCAGACGTTAAGAATCAACCTAGAGCACCTTAGAGTAATTCAAGAATCCAGAACACAAGTCTTAGAGAGCAATTGAAGATTAATTGAAGCAATTTTAGAGAGAGATTCAAGGTGTTCTTCGGCATCAAGAGTTTCCTAAACAGCACAATTAAGAGTAATTCGACGTCTATATCGGTTTGCTATTGATTGTATCATGATTTATTATTATTTTTACTGCTGTTCTCTTGTAGCCATGAACTAAATTTATTTTCAAGGGTTAATACTTGAACTCAATATGTGCGCTTAATTGCCATATCTTTTTAATATTTAATAAACTTAGTTCTTTATTATTTAAATTACTTGTTCTTAATGCTTCAATATATCTGGCCAATATATGGTGAATGAATTGGTAATATTTTGATAAACTCGGAAGAGGAATCATTATATTGAGACCTAGGTAATTTGATGCATGATTGTAGAGTAACATTCAATGTTGCATATGCAAGTTTCAATTTAGGATAAGAATATACCTAATTGGCATGTATGATCAATAAGACCTAATCTTAATGAATCTTTATTTATTACAAGTACCATAGGAATATAAGTATTTGGTAAATTAAGGTACACTTGCATGACCTTGGAAGAGGCTTGTGGATACATTAGTGCCTTCATCAATAAAAAAGACTAAGTGAGTTAAATATTAGAGGATTAATCATTAGAAAGCATATTGAGGGATAGTATTAATCCTAGGTTTTTTCTATATTGCTATCACATAATTTTCTTTGTATTGTGTTTTTACTTTTATATTTTCTACATTCATTCTTAAATTTTATTTTTCTGAATAATTATTAGGAAGACATAATTTTAGTAATTGGTTAAAAAGAAGAAATTATCCCTGTGGGTTCGACATCCGACGAGTTAGTCCCTTTATTACTTGTATACGATAGTGTATACTTGCACTCAATTATAAGATATAGAAATATCGCATCAATGGTACTGTGAGCCTTTTTTTGAATCGTATCCCAATCATTCTGCCCCGACTTTGAGGTTGTCGTCTCTTTGCTAGTTGACGATCTAGCTTCCTCTAAGGTTGAGTCTAGCCCTTCCTTAACTAGTAGAGCCCTAACCTTTTTTCTCCAAAGATTAAATTCATTTGAATTTATCTATTTCTTACTTAATTACAGCCATGGTTCAAATACCCTTGATGTGTATTATCGAACCTTAGCTCTTATACTAGTTTATTGGAGGAATCATCCTTCTCGCCATAAGATTATGTTAAAGTGAAAAACACTAACCAAGTTTAATCTCAAACCCTAACCGCTTTACACTGCGGAATAACCCAGATATCAAGTAAAAACAGTAAGAATTCAAAGTAGAAAATAAAGAGTACAACATAATCACTTATATGGTTTGGCTAATTGCCTATGTCCACGGTAGATCCAAGGATCTTAGCCTCACTTATTAACTCTCTAGAGATTTTACAAGAAAAACCTAATGAAGAACCCTCAAAATGACCTAATGTTTAGTGTACCCTTGCTCTACCACGAATAATGAACACCCAAACGACAGTTTCACCCTAGCGCATATAAGCACTTAGTGTCTACCCAGTTCTTCCTTTTCTTAGAGTCTCTTTTAATGCTTGATTTCAACCTAAAGGGGTTATTTTGTGCTTACTAACCTTAATCCTTATTGGAGTAATGTCCACTTATTTTGAAAGTCCAAAACTCCCCAAAATTAAAAAATCTGAAACAAAAATAGACTTTGCTTGCTCTAGTGCCACAGTGCTGAGCATGTCGTACTCAGCACTGCGATGCTGGATGCCTGGCATCGTAGCATTTGTATACTGATTTGGACACCGCGGTGTTCAACCTTGGGCATCACAATGCTCAGCCCTGTCACCAGGTTCAGACTTTTTTCTCGCTTCCTTTGCGTCTTTGAGTCCCGTTTCGGTTCCCTCTTTGTGTCTTACATACCCTAGACTTCATCATGCATGTCCTACATATTTTAGACTTCTTGTGTCTCTTCTCTTTGATATTCATCTCAATTCTTGTCCACATATGATTGTTGAATCACTAAATCTCCAATAATAAGATTATCCACTAAATGAACTTTGGAGCTTAACCTTTAGAAATGCTTGTAGTTATCCTCTCTCATTGTTTCAGTTTTTGTTTCTTTGTCACATCTTTTATGCTGCGTTTTGTTAAAGGTGTTTTTTAGTTTTGTTCATTTTAAGTGGTCAAACTCATTATATCCCTATTGTGGCTAATTACGCATTTTGTTACAGTAAATAATATTCTCTCAACAAGACTATAGTAACCAAAATGATTTGGCTACTATAGCTTATATCTTTTTATCTAATTTTCTTATTTTTTCTCTGATCGGTAAGGGTCTTGTTGGTGTGTTGTCGATATTTCTGCTTGGCTGTTTTTGGATTGTGTTACTGTCTATGAGTTGCATCTCCTGCTGGAACTTCTTGGCTGTTACCGGTTCGAGCTGTCTGATCAACCAAGTGGTGGTTTTGGAGATCGGCTGATGAGTTGTTACTGCGTTGAGTTACATCTTTGATGATTACTTTCTGATCGTCCAAGTGGCATCCATGACTAGTCTTGCTGGTTGTTGCTATGGTTGTTTTATGTTGGATTGGTCGGTGATCACGACTAGCTCTCATTTATTGGTTGTTAGCTACTACTTTGGTTGGTATTGTTCTGGTGGTTGGTGATCACGACTAGCTCTATTGTTCTTGATATAAATTCTAGTGGTATTTTCTTTTCCACTTGTATTTCATTAAGACTATTTTGAGATTTTTATTGATCTTGCTTTTCTTCAAGTTGCTACAGTATCTTGTTGCTATATACAGTACACTATTAATAGTACCTCTTGGTTACAACAGTACTGAGTAGTTACGGTTGCTCAATATGAGTTGTTACAGTGCTACAATACTGAGTTGTTACAGTGGTACAATATCTTTCTCTTGGAAATAGAATCTAACAGTGTGGCTCTCTCTTTCAGCTCTCTACTCTAATGGTGGCTGTCATGGTCGAATTTTTAGAGGAAATGACAAGTTTAATTTCTCGATATAAAAGGAAACAACCAGAAATAAATAATGAGAAGCCTGCAGTTCTAGTAAAAAAAACTATTTGCTTCGATTTTATCTAATGCTCTAGATATTGCCATGCTTCCCTTACATCTTCCACCACCTTGTATCACATGTGATTAGGTGTTTATTAAAATTGATGAAGAAGAATACAAGAATCATCTTAATAGAAGCAAATCCAATCTCATAAGTTGGTTGATTTTATAGAAGTGTTCACAACCTATAAAGGTAGATGATCTAAAATCAGGGCTCTAAAAATTATGGAATCCTACACTTATATATTTCATTTTGAAGATATTATGGATATGCAACGTGTTTGGGGTGGTGGTTGATTGATGCTATACTAGCTAAGCTCAAGCGCACGCTATCATATCAAGTAATATAAGAGTTTAAGTCCAGATATCGATCCCACAGGGACTATGTGATCTAATTCTATAAATCAAGTACTAAAATTGTAACTACCTAACTTTTGTTCAGAAAATCACAATCTAAAATTTAATTTACTAATCTAATTCTATCATTTAAATTAAACAAAAGCAAAAGGGTAGAATTCACAAATAAAGATAATCTAGGGTTTTAACTTGTCCCCTAGTATTTCATTGGACTCATTAACCACTTAGTTAATACCTTAATACCAATTGTTGATTTAGACACTAATCTCATCACAAGCCTCTGTCGATGGTCAAGTGACTTTATTACACATTCTAACAATCACCTATATGTCTATGGTAATCAAATTAAAATGTAATTCATTAAGACCAAGTCTAAATTATACCATACATGCCACCTAGGTATATATCTATCCTAGATGAAACTCATAGTTGTTACTCTATGATCATGCATCAAACTATCCTAGGCTAAACACATGAATCTCTTCGTCGAGTTTATCATGGTTCCTTAATCATTCAAAATATTGATCATGTATAATAAAAGCATTAAAAACAAAATAAAATGAATCAATTCAATGTATCAAGTTCATAAACTAAAAATTAACACAATCCAAATCCATACTAGGTTTACATAGTCTAACCCTAGATGAATAATTTAGCCCATCACAAAATCAAAAGTATCAAACCAATTCATAAATATCAATAATAATAAGAGCATAATGATAAAGAAAGAGAATAAAAACTAATCAAAGTGACTCCTTGATGTGTTTCTCGCTCAATCTTTGACTTGAAGCTTGAATCTTGGTTCTTCAATATTTGGTTTCGATATTTGAATTTTTGTGTTATGAATTCTTTCTCTAAATTTTTTCCTTTTTTATTTTTTCTTTCTCTCCTCTTCTCCTCTTCTAAATTAGAGTTTTTGGCATTCTATTTATAGGTTTATGTATTTAAATTAGGTTTAAACATCAAATACAAGTCAGGTTAGGATTACTGTTTCACGAGTTACTGTTCTGCCGCCACTATTCACACGTAGCGGCGTTAAGTCCTGGGCGTTGCGACCCTGAGATATTATTTTGGATGTTGCGGCGCTGGGTACTGTAGCATATCACTGTAGCTCATTTATATAGTAATTCACTATAGTAGGTACTGTAGTAATTTGATGTTTTTGGCTTATTTTCATTAGAGTTTCGACCCTATTTTCTCCATTGACTCCAAACCTACAAAAATAATAATAAAATACATCAAAAGCCAAATAATCTTTATTTCTACGAACAAATTTTAAATTTAGAAGATAAAAATATTAGACTTAATGATCCTTTATCAGGGGTACTTATACGCTGAATTCGAGATCTTTTCGACTCTACCAGTGGCAACCAGATTTTGATCCATACACTGCTGAAATTCACAGAAACTCTCAAGTATGGATTCGAATTTATAGTTTAAGTTGGAAGTATTGGAGCCTAAAGATTATAGTGGGTATTGTAAGGGGTGTCGGTTTGCCATTGCAACTAGATATAGCTACTAGAGAAGAAGTATATAGCTTCTATACTAGAACTTTGGTTGAAATTGATGTTTTTAGGCCTTGACCCTAATTCTTAACAATTGAGAAAGAAGACTTTAATTTTCAAGTAGAGATTCACTATGAAAATTTGCCACCTAAATGTTCTGGTTGTGGTAAAAAAGGGCATGACACCTCCAAATGTTGACACCACCATAATCGGGGTTGTTCAGTTGTTTAAGATGTGAAAAAAAATAGGTTCAATAAAAAAGCAAAGATACTAAGGATAAGCCAATAGTTTTCATGAAGGATTAAAAACAAGTAGAGGCTTCTTCTCTCTTATTAAGTCCAACCTCAACTACAACACCTAATCATGCAGTAAATGGAGACAACTTGATTAATGTAGACACTATTGAGGTTGATAATAAAGATAAGACAGTTTAACTACAATAGGAACTTGAACCTAAAATGAAAGATCGAAATAAAAATCACAAGGATGAGGACAATGATGGTGTTTCACAAAATAATTCGAAAAAGACTGCTATTCAAGACAAGCATACTGGAAGCAAAGATGCAGATAAAAATGATAACATGTATGATGCTCTAGCGGTTTCACAGATGATGGAAGATTAGAGTTTACTGAGAAGTGAGGATTATGAGGCCGAAGTTACTGATGATGTGAATATCCTTGATAAGGATCTTCAAAAAGTGGTTGGCATTTTAACTAAGCCACAAAAAGAAGATGGCTTTTCGATTATCATGTCTCACAAAAAGAAATTAAGAGCAAAGAAAAAGGACACCGAAGTGATATACACATCACATAATTTAGACTCTAATCTAAAATGATGAAGATCCTTTATTGGAATATTCGGGGGTGGCCAACTCCCAATCTCGTAATGAACTGGCCAACATGTGCTATTTTCACAAACCTTTATTTGTGGCTATTAGTAAACCTATGATATCTTTTGATTTAATTTTTAATACTTATTGGTTATCCTTACATCTTTCTTTGGTAGGGCATACAAGAAACATTCTCTTAAAGATGTGGGTGTTTAAAAGTGATTTAGCAGTGAGAATGAATGTTATTGCAGCTACATTTTAACATGTTATTATTAAAAAAATTATTGACTCTTATGTTTGCCGCTTATCATTTATTTATGCAGCTTCTTAGTATATACAAAGACGTGAACGTTGGTCTAATTTAAGTATGAATTATTATCAATCTCCTTGGTTAGTGATTGGTGATTTTAATGCTATCCTTAAAGTCTATGAATAACAAGAAGGGGGTTTCGTGGGACCATTATCGTGCACAAATTTTAAAGACTTTATTGATTCTTGTCAGCTTATAGATATTCCTTCTTTAGGATTATTTTTTACTTGGGTAAGGACAACTGTTACAGGTGCTCATATTGAAAGAAAAGAGGACAATGCTTTATTCAATCTGGCTTGGCAGGATACTTGCAATTTGTCTTCATGTGTGGTGCTCCCCTGTACTGTCTGTGATAGCTCTCCATTGGTAATTTTTCTGTGGGATTTCTGATAGAACAGGTCCTAGACCTTTTAGGTTCTAATCTATGTGGACTTTACACTTAGACTTCAAGGATACAATAGCTAAAGTAGGGAATTCAGTTCCTCCTTATAGATGTAAAATGCTTATGGTTACAAAAAATTGTGGGTTCTGAAACAACACTTGCTTAGATGGAATTGAGAGGTTTTTGGGAACATTTATGATAGCCTAAAGAAATCTCGAGAAGATTTGGCTTCAATTCAAAGTCATATTAGTTTAAAAGGGGCCTCAGAGGAATTGTTTGAAGCAGAGGCAACAATAAAGTTAGAGGTTCTACATGCTATAAGGGTACAAGCTGCTTTTTGGAGTGATCGAGCTAAAATTAAATGGCATAAGGATGGAGACAAATGCACAAAGTTCTTCTATAGCTATGCAAAATCTCATGCGACTATATCACACTTAAAAGAGCTCCTAATTAATGGCGCTTTGAGTCATAACATGCAGGACGTGATCGACCATATTGTAGAGTATTATAGAGAGCTATATGCAGAGGTTGTAGTAGATGCCACTAGAGTTTCTCAGGTCTGTAATCATATTCCTTTTGTTGTTTCAAATTCAGATAATCAAGTCCTGATTAGTATTCCTTTGAAGGAAGAGGTGGGGTCGACTACTTTTTCATTAGACCCTTCTAGTGCTCCTAGGCTAGATAGTTTTACTGGTATGTTCTTTCAGTATTGTTGGGAGATTATTAAAAGGATGTAATATTGGGTATTTAACAATTTTTTAGCAAGAATTTCCTACTTCCAAATTTGAACTCAGTTTTTATAGTTATGATTCCTAAGATGAATGATGCAGTTTCAGTTAATCACTTTAGGCCAATAAACTTGGAAATTTTTTTCTTCAAGATTATTACTAAGATAATTATTGATAGATTAGCAGTCTTAATGCCTAATTTAGTCATGTAGAATTTGATGGCTTTTATTCGTGGTAGGCATATTCATGATTGCATCTCTATGGTGTCAGAGGGGGTTAATTTACTAGATAGGAAAGTTATTGGTGGTAATATTAGAATGAAGTTGGATATAGTTAAAGCCTTTAAAACATTTAGTTGAGATTTCTTTCTCGAAGTTCATAATTGTTTTGACTTCAACAATAATTTATTCAGAGGATTTCTATCATTCTTCATTTTGCTCGCTTATCTATTTTGATTAATAACACTCCGAAGGGTTTTTTTTTTTATAAATATGGTAGAGGAGTGCGCTAAGGGGATCCTTTGCTTTTTTTTTTTATCTAGTCGAGGATACTCTTTCTCGGGGCATTCAAAGTTTGGTGGATTCTAAGAGGGTGACCACAATTTTAGTCCCAAGAGTGTGCTTGGATTTCTCTTATATTTTATATGTAGATGGTATTTGTTTTAGGGGTAACAGTAATTCTCTTCGTTCTTTGATGGAATTTGTTCTGCTATATAGCTTGGCATCTAGTCAAGTGATAAACAAGGAGAAAAGCCAATTCGTCATTGGTAAACATGCCGTACATTGCAATCAAAAAATTTCTAGTCTTCTGTGGTTCTCACAAGGCAAGGTTCCTTTCATTTATTTGGGAGTTTCAATCTTCAGAGGCTACCTACACAACCAACACTTATAATTTTTTACTAACAAGGCTTGTACACATCTTAGTGGCTAGAAATGAAAAATTCTTTCAATTGCTAGTAGAATTGAGCTTATTCATAGTTTTTCAAAGCACTATGCTACATAGTTTCAAGGTATATCTTTGGCCTAGTCTCATTCTCAAGCGATTGAATGATTGGGCCCAGAATTTTATTATCTCTAGGGATTATTGCTCTCATAAGATGAATTTAATGTTATAGAAAAGAATTGGCATGTAAAACAAAGGAAACGAGGTAAGTCTTCATAGACTGAACTTACTTAATAAGACTTGCCTTCTTAAAGTTCTTCGGGAGGTATACCAAGTGAATTCTATCTACTCAAAGTTCTTAAGAAAACGGTATAACTTTAAAGATACAAGTAAGTGATATCTCAACTCTTCTCTTTAGAATGACTTTAAATATATTATTTCCTATTTTTAAGAGGGGATAAAGTGGATAATTGGTGATGAGAAATCAATTAATTTTTGGTATAATAGATTGTTAGATGGACTCATTCTTCTTATTGGTGGTTTACACTTAGAAGGAATGGTGAAAGACACAATTAAAGAAGGACAATGGAGGATTCCAAATTCTCTTTATTCTATTTTTTCTCATTTAAAGGAACAAGTCAATAATATTATTTTGTCAATTAATGGTAAGGTTAATAAGTTCATTTAGATTTTTTCTAGAGATGGAATTCTTTCTTTAAAAGAGAGTTATAATTTCATCAATAGTATCACAATAACTGATTTAGCTTTATTATCTCTTTGGCTTGATTTTTTCACACCTAAAAGTTTTATATTGATGTGGCGTCTGTTTCAAAACCTTATTCATACTGATGAATTATTGTGGTCTCATAGTATTTGTGTTGTTCTTATTTTCTCCTTTTGTTTGAGAGAGACTGAAATGATGGACCACGTTTTTGTTAGCTACCCTTCAGTTATGGAGCTTTTGCATTGGTTCACTTATATGTTTAATCAAAATCTTCATTCGGTTTCAACTATTATGAAATTATGAAAAGTGATTTTATCAAAAAATTTCAGCCTCTAATTTTTAAATTTATGGAGTTTGTCGGCTGCTTATTTGTTCTATTTGATTTAAAGAAGTTGAAATCACCTTAGATTTGATAATAAGAGTTTCATTCCTTTGGCATTAAGGCGAATTGCCTAGCTTATATTTGTTACTTTGCTACTTTCTGCCCCAAATTTTCTTTTGGCGATGATATTCGTATCTTAGATCATCTTGCTATTGCAACTAATTTGAGATGTGCTCCAAAAATTACTGTTTTTTTTTTGGAATTTTCCTCCATAGGGGTGGATTAAAATCAACACAAATGGATTTTTAAAAGGTAACCCATGTATGACTGCTTATAGAGGAGTTTTCAGAGATGAGGTGGGTTCTTTTTTCAGAGGCTTCACAATAGGTGGCAATGTTGTAAAGATCATTTTGATTGCTTACAATTTAAATTTAATTATACCTTTAGAGTGAACAATGCAATGGCAGATAAACTTGTAAATCTGGGGTTATAATTTGATGACTTTACATAGTAGTTATGGCCTCATTTGGATTTTAGTTATATGCTCTTTAAGGATGCAAATGGAATGCCTAGTTATAGGTTCCATTAGTATTATATTGTTTGTGGTGAGATTTTACCCTAATTCTTCTATTGGACTATTTTGTATCTTTTATGTGTTTTTGCCAATGGTAAGGTTTTTTAGCCCTCTATTCTTTGTAACTTTTTCTTTCTTCTTTTATTAATAAATTTCTCGCATTGTTGAGTTGCCTTAAAAAAAATTCATTGTGTCCCTCCGACTTTTGTATAATTTTTATTTTCTATAATAAATCACCCACCTTTTAAGAGTTTGCTAAAAAAAAGAAAAAATAATGAAAGTACCATTCTACATATTACCGACAACTAATACATTTTCTCTTCACTACTTTAAAAAGAGGATATAATGATAGTGAAAAATTATCACAAAGCATAATTTATGATAGATTTTATCTATCACCTTAAGTGGACTCACTAATTGGTGATAAATAAAATTTATCACTAATCTATGATAGAGTTAATTTGTGATAGAAATAATCTATCACAAAGTTATGATACTTTTTGCCAAATGCCTAATGGTTGCAAATATGGCACATGATGTGGTAGATAATGTGGCGAATAATATGGTAGATGACGTAATTAATGATGTCATGATACTGATATACTATGATGTCAGCATTTAATGTTGTTGATGAAGTGGCAGTTGTGTTGGCAATGATGATGTCATGTTGATGATGTCAATGTTTACTCACTTTAGTGATAGATTTTATCTCAATTTAGTGTTAAAGTCTTATAATTATGTGAATGATTAAGTCTATCACTAAATCTATCACAATTCAGTGATAGATTACTATCATAAAATTATGATATATTACTATCGTTAATTTGTGATAAAAATTAAAATTTTCATTTAGCACAAAAGGGATAATTTTAATTAATTTATATATATATTTTTTATATATTTTTAATTAATTTATTTTTATAATTTAATTTTATATTTATATCGAAATAACATCCACTATAATACAACAAGTAATTAAAAATTCTAACAAACCTATCAGCATATTTTATTTACATGCACTATAAAGGAATACAACATTTTTGCATACACATAAAGGAAAACCAAAACATAATTGCTAAATCAATATTTTACAACAACATAGCAAGTAATTCAACCTCCAACATATATATTTTATATGCACTATTAAATTGTAAATGAAGCAACACCCATTAACAAGAATTATAAAGAATATAGCAAGCTTGTAGCAACAGATCAGCTTTTAGCAAGTTGCGTTCAAAGTCTAGCAAACCAGTAGAGCAAGTTAACATTACTTCCACAAATAATGTCAAAAATTCAACAAAACATTAGAGCAACTAATTTTCAAATTTCAACAATTAATGAACTAATACAGTAAATTATGTTCCATGAACAGAGTAATAATAATAATATCGTAACCAGTAATATCCAAAAAAAGTCAGCCAAATAACATCATAGTAACTAGTTGAGTCAGCAAAATATTCAGCAAGGTTGCAAGTCATGAACATCGACTTGAAAGATTTACTGTTGTAAATTGAAGAATAAAAAATATTTAGCAGCTTCAGTTAAATGTGGAAAACAAAACAAAAGATTACAGATAAACATCTAATAAATAAGCTAAAGTTTGATACCTTCTATTTACTTTATATCTTAGTAGATACGAATAACGCCCATTAGATCTGAAACTCATCAATTTCTTCTTCAGTGTATGTACTCCACAAAAGAGATGAAGTAAAAAAATTAAACAATTTATATAATGAACATATACATGCATTTATGTCATAAGAACTAGTAAAAGAAGTAAACAATTTATATGTCATATATACATTCATTCTTACTCTCACTATTTATTGAATTATTGTATATCATGCTGCAATAAATACAAAATAAAGTAGCACAAAGTCAGCAACTAGATTATAACTATGTTATGAACAACTAAATAAAAAAAAGTAGCACAAAATAAGTATTACTATATTTTAAAGATCTAAACAAATCTAAAACACCATAGATTGTATTATAAGTAGCTAAAAAAACACAAAAAAGAAGTAGGACAAAGTCAGCAACCAAATATGACAACCAAACGCAAACTTTATATTATCCAAATTACATAACTGAATCATATTACATAAGTGAATTTTCGCTTCTATTTCTAGATGGTTGACTAATATATCTTCACAATCAGTCCTTATATAATTGGGACTACTTTTATCTTCACAATCATGGTCTTCAATCTTAGTCGATGGTTCAATCATCAAAAGCGTATGGATATTTATATTATCCACCTCACTTTGGGTAGATTTTACTTCATTACCCCTTTCAGACATCATACAAACAATTGAAGCATTTGTATATTTTTGATCACTTACATAAAAACCTTGCTTCACCTATAAAGCTAATATATATATATATATATATATATATCATACCTATGACATATCCTTCCAAGTTCAACAACAGTAAAACCATGCTTATTAATTTTCACACTGTATGCACTATCAACCCAAACACACTTATATCATACCTATGACATATCCTTCCAAGTTCAACAACAGTAAAACCATGCTTATTAATTTTCACACTGTGTGCACTATCAACCCAAACACACTTAAAAATAAAAACTTTGAACATGTGGTAGTCAATGTCCCATATCTCATTAACGACTTCGTAATAAGATATCTCTCCAATAATTGGATTTTTATCCTCAGCACTAGTAATTGGCATTGCTGTAGCCACCACACTAAAACCACTATTTTGTGTTAGTCGACTTACATCATTCTCCGTTCTGTGACATTGTACCCCTTTATAGGATAACATTAATATTTTATGATATTTGGGCTTGGTCATGTTTTCAATCATTGTACAACTTCAGATATTTGCTCATCATTATTTAAAGCTTTCAGAACCTATAATTTTAAGGTTGTCGATTTGTTAGTACTTTTGTTTCTTTAAAATCACTTACATAGTGTAAAGGTTTTCATTCACATACCTTATATGTGAGCCAATATGCAAATATACATTTATGTTGGTCTTGCAACCACTTTTTTATTGCTTGATTGATGAGGGTATTGCTTTATAAGCCACAAAAGTGCTCCCTAATATTATCAAAACATAATATATCAATCGAATTTTAAAATAACTAAAAGCATTATATAACATATCAACACTCACTCAATATAAGGTTGAACAACTGTTGTATTCTATAAGACATAGTAATATGCTTGCTCTAATAGATCGGTGTTAGCTTTCATGATCTGTCCACTAGTTAATGGTCATTTAATTACTATTTTCTCCTTATGCCTAAAAGGAGTTATATTTGGATTTAGACTTGACAAGAATTCTGCATAGAATTCCAATGCTTATTCAACAATATAACACTTGGCAATGCAACCTTCTGGTCGATGATGGTTATGTACATAACCTTTGAGAACTTTCATATATATCTTAAAGGGATACATCTATCGTAGATAGACCAGACCACATAGTCTTACCTCTTCAATAAGATGAATAATTAAATGTAACATAATGTCAAAGAAACTAGTGGAAAGTACTTCTCAAGCAAGCATAATGTGATTACAAGATCATGTTGCAACCGTCCAAGTTTTTCCATGTTTACTGTTGACTAGTATAATTCATTGAAGAAGAAACAAAAGTTTTTTATAGCAACTCTAATGTGTTATAGTGAAATGTCTTTTATGGCAAGCTGTAGGAATTGTTGCATTAAAATATGACAATCATGTGACTTCAAACTTATGATCTTAGCATCATCTATAGATACAAGATTTTGAAAGTATGAACAATATCTTGTGGGCACCTTAATTTCTGTCGATATCTACTAGAAAAGTTTCTTTTCTTCTTTGCTCAATTTGGTACATGCTGTTGGTAAAATGGTTTGGTTGTTATTTTTTTTTATTGTGTAGCTCTTCTCTCATCCTTAAATCTGGCAAATTTATTCTAGATTTCATGCTATCTTTCATCTGTCTTGGAATGTTTAATAAGGTTCCATAAATGCTCTCGCATACATTTTTTTATCAATATGCATCATATCTAATTGATGATGAACTAACAAACTATTGTATTATACTTTTTTTTTTTTTGCTGTTGATGTTTTTTTCTTCTTCCTCTGTGAATTTTCAAAGCCATCAAGCAACTTAAATATTTCCTTCCTACTAATTGGAATAGGGGAAATCCATATTCTGGTTTACCATTAAATTTTATTTTTTGGCACAATATAGATTGTTACCCGAAAGAAAGCGTTTATAACCCATATAAGACATTTTCTTATTATAATTTAGCCTACACATATAAGTACCATTTCTACAATATAGACAAGTAAAATACCCCTTCATGGTAGAACCAAACAAGTTATTATAAGTGGAAAAGTCACTTATGGTCCATACAAGTATAGCTTTGAGAGTAAAAACTTAGCCTTGAGAGTAAAAACTTCTTTCTTACTTGCTTCAAAAGCTTTGAATCCCACATCTCAAAGAATTTTCAAGTCATTAATTAATGGTCCCAATATACATTGATATCTTGACTAGGCTGTCGTGGTCTAGGAATCAATAAAGACAATATCATGAATTTTCTCTTCATGCATAACCAAGGTGGAAGGTTAAAGTTCACAAGGATAACTGGCCAAAAACTATAATTACTACTAAAAGTGTTGTGAAGGGTGTTAGCCATAATTTATACTAGTGCCTCAAAAATAAACTTGAAAGAGAACAAATGAAGAACATTCTATATGCTTCTATTAATAGAAGTCCGATGTATGCTCAAGTCTGCACAAGGCCAGACATTGCATTTGATGTAAGAATGTTAGATTGATATCAAAATAATATGGGTATTGACCACTGGAGAGCTGCAAAAAAGGTGATAAGGTATCTTTAAGGAATGAAGGATTACATACTTACATATAGACGGATTGATAATTTGGGGGTAATTAGCTATTTAGATTCAGACTTTGCTAGTTGTGTTAATTTACAGAAATTAACATTTGAATATATTTTTATGTTTACCAGTTAAACTGTATCTTGGAGGAGCGCAAAGTAGATTTTGACTCCTATTTCCACTATAGAGGTTGAGTTCGTAACTTATTTTGAGGCTAACTCGCATGACATATGGTTAAAGAGTTTTATATATGAGTTTAGAATTATGAATTTGATTTGTAAGCCATTGAAGATATATTGTGACAATTTAATCGCTGTTTTATAGCTAAAAACAATAAGAGTGGTAGTTAAAGTAAATACATTGACATTAAGTAATTAGCCATAAAAGAATGTGTTAAAGAGAAAGAAGTAATTGTTGAACACATTAGCACTTAGTTGATGATTGTATATCCTTTGACAAAAGGTATGCAATTGTTGAAATTCAAGGATCATGCAGAAAGAATAGGACTTAGTTCTTTTATATAATTTTCATTATAAAGACAAATGTTATTTGTAATGAACTCTATTTATGTTATGATAGTTTTTTATATTTGATTTTTAATTGTGTACACATTCATTAATTTGAGAGATATCATTAATATTTGGACTTAGAATAAATATATAGTTTATTCATTAACATAGGCTAGTATTAAGAGACATAATGTATTATGATATATAAAAGATAATACTCTATTTAGAGGACCTATTGCCATGATTCATGAATTTGTTTCTTGCTATGGTGAGTTATGGAATGTATAGATCAAATGGGAGAATTTTAGATTTGTATTTAAAATCAATCACATAAGAATATGATTGAATATTAGAATTCTATTCAAATTCAATCACTTAAGAGACTTGATTGAATTAAAAATGACCATATCCATCTCTTAATATCATAAAGATAATCTTATTCTATTTTTGATAAAGAATATATCCATTATAAATAGAACACACTCTTAATGGGAGAATGCACTACAGAAAATAAATATAACAATTGTGGTGTAGGTCCCTAAACTAATCAATCTTTTTTTCAATCTCCTATGCAATCATTCTAAGATTGATTATGGTTTAGAAGCTCCTAACCATCTAAAATTAGTTTCCAGATTGATAAAGTTAACAATGGCGGAAGGTATGTTCATTATAATTTTATTTTATTTTATTCCATATTAATCTAAATGTTGTTAAGATTATTAAATCAGAAATCTATATTCTGATTTACCGTTAAATTTTAAATCTAAATCTCATTCACTAAATACAAACTTAGATTGCTGCTAGCACATTCACAATTTAGCAAGCTAATTTGTTACATGGAGTTTAGATAACTTGATTTTTTTTTTTTTTTGCGGGGGGGGGGGGGGGGGGGGGGGGGGGGGGTAAAAATTATATTTTTATGAAGAATATTATCAATTGAGTCCTTAAAGTTTGGTTGAATTACTTAGTCAAGTTCCATATTCTTAAAATACTTTGGTTAGTCTTTGCCATTAAAAAAATAAAAGATTTTTTAGGAAGTCAAGTAAATTTAATTAAAGGGTTATTATTATGAATACACTTACAGTAAAGTATAATTACATAAATACTTTAGAGTTTTAAAAATTGATATTAATACTCAAAAGTTTGGAAAAATATCAATGTTGCCCTTTTGTTATGGAATTTGGAATCTTCCGTAATTAGACATAATTAAAGGGTTATTTACCATAATTAGACATCAATTTATTTTATTGCCTTAAAAAAAATCTTTCAAATATTATTTTTTCCATAATAAGAACCAAGGGGGCATGTATTTGTTTGTCATGTACTTTAATTGAAAAACTTATAAAATAATAAAAAATAAAGTAGAATGAAAAAAAAAAAGAACAGCAACTAGTGGCCGCCACCACTATGATGATGGTGGATCGACTTAACATTGATAATATTATACTCCACTTTGTGATCTACATCATAGGATCATTTTTCTCAAAGAATCACCAAAAGTAGGAGTGGGCAATTTCGGGTTCGGATCAGGTTTGAAAATTTCTGAACCCTACTCAAACCCGATCGGGATGCCAAAATATATCTCGATCGGGACACATTTCGGGTTAGGATGGGTCTGGTCGAAAAATCTCGATTTTATTTTTGAAAAAAAATTATTTTGAAATGACATAGTTTTGATTCGGGTTCAGGACGGGTCGGGACAATTCGGGACGGTTCGGGACGGGTTCGGGTTCAGGACGGGTTCGGAACAATTCGAGATGGTTCAGGTCGGGTCGGGTTCGGGACAGTTTGGGATGGGTTGGGAATTGCCGTTCGGGACAGAATTTTCTGTCCTGAACGAGTTTCGAACCTATTTCTGTTCTCGTCCCGATCCAAAATTTTGGGACGGGTCGGGTTCGGGAATAATGCCCACCCCTACCCAAAGGAGGACTAAGTTAGGATATAAAAAGTGACGGCTATTGCAATAATGTAGTCAAATGGCAACGAGTTACAGTGCATTACTACTACCATTTAGTTATCGATTCCAATGATAGTGGTTGTTTCTCGTGATGCACTACAGTTTGACAACAACTATAGTGACTACCACTTTTATATTCTTATTTGGATCTCTTTAGGTGCTTTTTTCACAAAAATAGTTTTACCATTATGTAAATTATAAAATTTAAAGTTCGATGATGTTAGTTTTGAATTTTTACCTATTGTTGTTGTTGTTTTCTTTTTTTTTTTTAAATTTTTTTATTCAATTATTTTATTAAAAATATGAAATAGATCAGTCATATAATATCATGTGTCTTCTTAAGATTAAAATACCGTTTACGAACCTTATTAGTGTTAGAATTTTATATTATTTTATGCCCTTAAAGTATGTGTATAACATTTTATTAGATTAATAAAGTTTATTCATACATATAATTGAGCATACATTGATGAGCCCATATTTATAAAGTATTTGATCTATGTATTAGGCATATGATGCTAATACAGAGGGTATAGATCACAAGGTCTTTATAAATTAAATCTAGTTCGCAACAATTAATGAAAAATGGCATTTCATTATGTAAGGTTGCAGTTTTTCTGCTTCTTATAGTGAATGATTTTTCTTGATCATTGAAATAGAGACTTTGAGTAAAAAACTAGTATATATGTTACATTGAACAGGACTATTATGAATTTCGATCTGGTTAACTAAATGTCATAGATCTTAATTCACAAAAGCTTTAATAAACTTGATTGATCTTAATCCTAAGCAGGTAATAAATTTACATTCATGCATTGTATCGTTTGAGTTATCACATAGTGAGATCTAAATAAATGGTCAAAACCTTGATAGATTGGAGATATAATTTCATGGGTCGTAGGAACATATATTTGCAAGAAGGAATCTAATAATTAATGTCTACCTAAGCTGTCTGCAGTACTTGATCATTAAAATCTGTGGTCACAGTTTATTCAATAAATTATTTATTGAATAATAATATTTATTTGTAAATTTATTTACAAATATAGACATATTAAAAGTGATCATTAGAGCATTCAGCGACTTAGGGACAAATAAGTAATTAAAGAGGCAAGATATTATTTTCATGGCCTATCTTTAATTATGAACATCAGTTAGAGGGTCAATTAAGTGGTTATAATTGATCTAAAGACCAAGTCTAATTTAATTAAAAGGAGTTTTAATTAAATGGGCTTTTACTTTATAACATGGGTTATTAGAGTACAGCCCTTGCCTTTTAGTGGAATAGCCCAAGGTTAACTTAGAAGAATTGATGTATTATGAGATAATAAGGACTAGACCTTTTAAGTTGGAGTTAGGAAGCCCATTGGTCTTGTAGTCTAACTACTAGCTCAAATCCTAATCAAACTCTAATTTGTAATCTCAAATTCTAAATACCTAAAGGAGATTCCTATATATATAGGAGATATGGAGTAAAAAGTACAGCACAACCATACAGAGAAAAATTCTTTTACGTATTCTTATGTGAGAAAAAGAATTTAATTAATACAATTCTCTCGAATTTGGGTATTAGAGTGTTTAGAGATTAAGAAAGATTCACGTGCCCACATACGTTGAGTTTAAAAATTGAGGATAATAGAGAAGATTGCAGCTAGTCAATTCAAGTTCTGCCATAGCGAGGAATTGAGGTAATCTTCTATCCTTATACATGTAATTCTGAACAAGACGATTTGGCTTCTTCTGCGTTTATTTTTATTAAACAGAAAAAATTTTTATTTACCACCAACAACTGGTATCAGAGCTGCCTTGTTTTAGATTACATGTATAATTTTTTTTTTATGTGTGGTAGCAATTATTTCTTGTGGCACCAATTGCATATTTAATTTATATTTGTTATTTTTGTTAATTATATGATGAATGGTTGTACGCATAATAATTCATGGTTAGATTAATTCTTGATAAATTTTTAGATTTTTTGTGTAAGCCAATTAAATGACTTAGGTTTTGATTTGCGATCTAAAGAATATATATTTTTATTATTATTTTGATTGTAATAAAATAAATGGAAGACAAATTAAAAAAAAAGAGGAAAAGAAAAACGTAGAAAAAAAAAAGTAAGAAAGAAAGACAGAATGGGGCGGTAGCGTGGGCGAGAAAGGGTTTTAATTCAAAAAATATTATTCAGACCCCTTCAGCTTTAATTGATTTTGATATGGCTAAGAGTTTTTACAAATATTACAGATAAACCCCTAAAGTTTGTCAATAACAGAATTGTTATTTTCATTTAGCCCCCTTAAGTTTTGGATAATCATGATTTGGTTAAAAAACTTTGAGATATTTGTAAATAGGTCCTAAATTTGACCCAATTTTTTTTTTTGGATTAATTTTAGTATTTACAAATTTAAAGTTAATCCAATTTTTTTTTTAATTTTGGTCCAATTTTATTTGAGCTATTTTATTAAAATTGTTGGGTATAAAAATATTTTTTTTATTTTTATTTAAATTTTTAGAAGGTCCAAAGAAATTTTAAGCCTAAAATAAGCCTAATTTATTTTAAAAATAAGTGGATCAAAAAAAATTAAAAGGCCCAAAATTCAAACCCATAAAAGAATACAAGCAAAAGGAGGTAACTTATGGAAGAGCCCAAGTTGACTTCAAGGAAGATTTTGAAGAATTTAGGCTTAGTTTTAATATTTTTCTTCATAGGAAAAGTAATGAATTATGGGTTATTTATTTATCTAGTTAATTAATTGGATGAATAACATGTCATATAGATTAAGGGTGCCACATTCAGATGTCCATGCATAAAATATATCATATTGTATGAAATTAATTTTCTAATGAGATTAGGATAAGATTATTGTCATATTTTTAATATTATATTAATTTATTATTTGACGTGGCCTTATTAATTATTTTATGAAAATAAAATTAGATATTAATAAGTAGAACGTTATTTTATAAATTAATTAAAAACTCTAAGAATTAAAATATTGAGTGAGAGAGGGCTTTAGGCCTAAAGCCCATAGCCTCCATTATTGGTCATAAAGCAAGGTAGATTAATGTCTTGCCTCAAATTTTGTGAGCTCCCTACGGAGGGTATTAATCAGAATTGGTTACTAGATAGGACTTCCCAAAAGGATAAGATCCAATATAGGACTCATGCGAAATTGACTACTATACGGTGGCTTTTTTAATTGGGAAATATAAAGGATTGAAATAATGGTTGTACACTCAACTTAGGTTGATTGATATCCTCCCTACAGAGTTCTTGTCAATTAAATTTAAAGGCTAAAGAATCGATAGTTTATTATTATTTCATATGAGATATCTACATAATAATAATAAATTAGTATGATACTAGTCTAATTTATGATGGATACGACCACCATACGGAGGTGTATTCTGAATGAAAATTAAAGTACCGATGCATAATATAGTTAAAGAGCTCTACATAAATGCATTTCATGCATTCATGCAAAAGTTTCACAATGCTATCAGATAATGTATGCTCATGTATGAATTATTTTTCAGAATCATGTCTTCATTCATCCCACCAGCATCCGTCCTAAACCAAAACAAGTTAACCGGGAATAATTATGTGGATTGGGAAATAAACTTAGATACTGAACTCACAGTTGAAAAGCACAAATATGTCCTAATTGATAAATGCACTCAAATACTTAATGAAAATGCACCCCAAGATGAAATAAATGCTTATAATAGTCAATTGACTAAGGGCCCATCTTCATCTTTTGGTCTCAATCCTAAAGGAAAGAGTAGTAAGAAGAAGAAGAATAATCCAAAGAAAACATCTAATTCAGGATTTGTGCAAATTCATAAAAATGTAGTAAGGTGCAAAGAAAAGTGTTTCCAATATAGCATTAAAGGACATTAAAAGTGAAAATATCCTTTAGTTAAGTTTTCAATGGCTAAAAGGACAACTTCACCTTCTGGTAAAATTCTTTTCATTGAGATATGTTTAGTGGTTGATTCTACTAATTCCTGGATAGTAGATTCTAGAGCCACTAATAATATTTATAATTCGTTATAAGAGTTCTAGGAAACTAGACAACCCAATGAAGGGGAGATCAGTTTAAGGCTAGGAAATGACACAACTATTGCAGCCAAGACAGTGGGAGTTGTTCAACTTTGTTTTGATGATTTTAGGACTTTAGTATTAGATGATTGTTTGTTGGTGCTAGAACTCAAATGCAATTTGATTTCAGTTAGTTATTTGAATAAATTTGGTTATTCTGTTATTTTTTACTCAACTGTGGTGATAAAAAGAAATAAGTCGTTTATATGTTCTGGTACATTAGTTAACAATCTATACTGCATATATCCTAAAATTAACTCACTGCATGATACAGAATTAAATAATGAATCTAATCACTATAAGAGGATTAAAGTGACTCTTACTAATCAAATGTATCTATGGCATCTACGTCTTGGTCATATTAGTCTAGATAGGATCTAAAGACTGGTTAAAGATGGACCTTTGAGTTCATTAGATTTTGAACCATTACTAGTGTGCGAATCCTGTATAGAAGGTAAAATGACTAGAAGACCCTTTAATACTAAAGGTAATAGAGCCATTGAAATGTTAGAATTAATGCGCTCTGATGTGTATGGGCCCATGAGCACACAAGCTAGGGGAGGTTATGAATATTTCATCATTTTCATTGACGATCATTCTACATTCAGTTATGTGTACCTAATGCGCCATAAGTATGAGGCATTTGATAAATTCAAAGAGTTTCAGGCAGAAGTGGAGAGACAATTAGGAAAAACACATAAAGGTAGTGAATACCTCTATAGTGAGTTCAGGATCTATTTGTTAGATAATGAGATATTATCCTAGTTGACTGTACTAGGGTCACCCCAGTAAAATAGTGTAGCAGAAAGAATGAATAGAACTCTTCTTGAAATGATGAGGTTAATGATAAGTTATTCAACTTTACCTATCTCATTCTAGGGTTATGCCTTAGAAACAGTCATGTGTCTTCTTAACTTAATTCTATCTAAGTCAGTCCTTAAAACACCTCTGGAAATGTGGATAGGACGTAAACCAAGTTTACGTCACGTACATATATAGGTTGTCCAGCTCATGTGCTAAAAGGGAAGACAGACAAGTTGGAATCTAAGTCAGAAATTTTTCTATTTATTAGCTATCCTAAAGGAACAAGAGGAAGTCTTTTCCATAGTTCTCAAGATAAGAAAGTATTAATTAGCACTAATGCAATCTTTCTTGAAGAAGACTATATGAAAAGTTTCAAGTCTAGGAGTAAGATATTTCTTGATGAGTTATCTGAGAACTCTAATATTGTGCCTGATAGAGTCATTGAGTTAATTCTCAATCTAGATCATAATAACCAACCAAAGCCAGCTGTAGAACAACAACCACTAGTACTTCGTCATAGTGGGAGGATTATTAGACGTCCAACTAGGCACATGTTAATTGGAGAGTCATTTCAGGCAATCTCTAATGAGCATGAACTAGATCCCACTAGTTATGATGAAGCAATGGTTGATAAAGATGCAAACCATTGGCATAATGTTATAAAATCAAAAATGGATTCCATGTATTCCAATAAAGTTTGAGAATTTGTAGAGAAACTTGAAGGGATAAAACTCATAGGGTGTACATACGTCTACAAGAGAAAGAGAGGGGTAGATGGGAATGTGAAAACCTTCAAAGCTAGGTTTATTGCTAAAGGACACACTCAGAAAGAAGGTATCAATTATGAGGAGACCTTTTCCCTGGTAGCCATGCTTAAGTCTATTAGAATTCTCTTATTCCTTACAGTAAATCTTGATTATGAGATTTGGGAAATGGATGTCAAGACTACCTTTCTTAATGGAAATCTTGAAGAAAGTATCTATATGATACAACTAGATTGTTTAATAGTTATAGGCAAAGAGCATATGGTTTGTAAACTACAAAAATCTATCTATGGGCTTAAACAAGCATCTAGATCATGGAACATTAGATTTGATCAGCAATCAAATCATTTGGATTTGATCAAAATTTAATATCCAATCCTTATTAGTAGTTTGGCACCTACATTTCGATATAAAGCAATAAAGACACCATAGGGTTACCCGATTCTAACCCTAATAGAAATATATTTTTTAATGGTGTGCGTGAGAGATATTAGACCTAATTTGATAATTTCACACTGGATCGGAGAGTCGGACAACCCTAGAATAGTTTTGAAAAATTTCTCTATTGGCTTGGAAAAGAAAATTTTAATTTACTACATGAATTTCTATTTAAGGGTTATGTATGGAATAACCTTTATTGAGAAACACAATCCATATATTAAAGAATGGACCAATTAGAAACAATCTCATGGATTGCCAAGTTGGAAATTCTAGTTAGTTGCTTGGACTATTCTAATTAGATAGTTACAAAAGAACCAATTACATACTTAGTTTTCAACCAATGGCAAATTAGAAATTTAGAGTTAGTTGAGGGGCAAATTGTTCTTTTGAGGGAGCACTATATATATGGTAGAAGTGTGTAAAAATTTCAAGTGATCAAAAAGCAAACACTTAGAGCAAAAGAGAACAAAATTCGTGCAAACAAACGAGGGGGCTACTACAGTAAAATTTTGGTTTTTTTCTCTCATGATTTTTCATGCTTAATCAAGCTATAGTAAGGTTAAGTACAAGTTCCTAAGCTCAATTGAAGCCTTTATTAGTGAAAATCCAAGAAAAAGAGGTAAGAAAAGCATTGTTTTGTGAAATTGATATGTGAACTTTTAAGATTGCTTCAATTGATGTTCTTGTGTGTATTCTTGGTTCAGATTGAGTTGAATTCTAGTGTGGAGCTTGGAGGAGTCATCAAATTGAAGAAATTGGCAAGGTAAGAATTAAGGTTTTGGGTGATTTGGATGTAGAGACTTTAATTGGTTATAATTAAGGCATTAGAATGAAATTGGCTTGATTTTGATGCAATTGGAATAAGAAAATGAGAAAAGAAATGTGTTGGAACATAGGGTGAAATTCTGCTACTTTAGGAAAATTAGGGATTGAGTTGTGTTTTGGTTGAATTGTTGCGTATAAATGGTGCCTTTTGTAAATTGAATGTATATGGTTGATGGAAAAATAAAAAATGAAGAAAATGGGACATAATTATCCATTTTGAAAAGTTAAAGGGCAATTATATCCAACCGAAGTTATAGGGTGTTAAGAAAATTTTAGGGCGTCGGATGGTGAATTAGATAAGATTGAATGGCTCCATAAATGAAAATCAGAAAGTAGTATCCATCCGGGCTTTGTATGCCGATTAGGGCGTTTAGTAGTTAAATGAGATTCTAGCATTCGATTTGGTTCTAAATGTCATTTATGGCGTGTAGGTGAAGAAAACCGAGACCGGTAGTAGGAGCAAAAATTCAGAGCTAATTCGAGCTTGGAGCGGTCGTGAGTGAAAATCTGTCATTTCTTTTATCTTTCATTTATTATATTTTCGCATAATGAAAATGTATCTTTTATGAGCTTTTAATGCATAAACATGATTTATGATTTTGATATATATTCATAGATATGCTTTCACATGTTAGTTTAAGAAACAGCTTTAAAACTACTACATTAGTTTCAAAAGGCCATTGGTACCCTCAGATTACAGTGGTGATGATTGTATTAGACTCGACCGGTATATCCCGTACACATAGGCAGGTTATAGGGGGGGTATGTCACTAACTCTGAGAAGTCAGGATGTCGAGTCATGTGAGTCGCTTTATGTGTACGGGGTATTGTCTCGCTATATATATGCGATGTAAGATTCCCCTGCATAGCCAGTGAGATGTCTTAAGATGTCACTGTGGGTGCTGTTAGTTGAGGCGCCCCGTGACCTACTCACGTGTACGGTGCTAGTTGAGTTGCTGCGTGAGTATAGATCTTTAGGGTTATCATTGGTACAGTTTAGAAAGAAAATGTGTTTATATGCACATTTTGATCTACCGATTGCATATTATGTGTTTATATGCACATGCTAGTTATTATGCTATACATATTTTGGATATTATTTTTAGAAGATGTAAATAAAATTCGCTCGGCAAGATTTTATCAGCATATGATGTTAGAAACCATTTTACAGCTTTAAACCACTTTTAGAAGCATGATTTATGCATGTCTTTTAGAATTTAATATCTATGCCGAATGTTATTTTATTTGAAATTTTAAATGCACTCACTAAGCTCCTTTAGCTCATTCGTTTTGTGTTTTATATTTTCTAAATCCCGTTCCCAGGTGCAGGTCTCGTTACGCAAGCTGATGATTCTCATACAACTGATTAGTTGACCAAATCTGAAGATCATTTTTGTAAATGTAAATGTTCTAAATAGCACCCTTTTCGCTTTTTGCATAGTAGTTATAGGCATGTGTATTTGTATGTATGTTTTGAACCAACAAGAAGAGATTTCGATATTATGATGATCGTTTTTACTTTTTATGAGTATGTTTGTTTTGTGATTTAAATAAAATTGTTGAGTTGAGTTGGATTGATTTTGGAAAGGACAGAAGGTCCTAATTGGTAGTATTGAGAAGTGGTTTGAAATAGAAGTAAAATTTCTTTGCAGGTTTTGTATTGGGTTTTCAAAAAAATAAGGAAAACTCTGCCCATTTGTTTTTAAAATTTAAAAAGTCATTTCCATGTATATTCTAATATTTTCTCAGTAATAGCAAGAACCAAAAACAAAAAAACAAGAAAAGAAGTTCGCCCTGTGAAATTTCTTAACTCACCCAGTTATATTCTAAGGAACTTTTGTTGGGGTGCCCGATAGGGCCACTGGAATTTACTGTAGAGGGTCTCGGGCCAGGTCTTGTCACAAAATTCTGATGAACCTTATGTTTACAAGAAGATAGATGAGTGGTTGGTAGTTTTTATAGTCATGTATGTAGATGATATACTACTCATTGGAAATGATGTAGGAGCATTATCATCAGTTAAAATTTGGTTATGTAACCAATTTGATATGAAGGACTTAGGTGAAGCTAGTTACATCCTTAGAATTAAGCTATTGCGAGATTATAAAAATAGGATGTTAGCTTCATCTCAAGCTGCATATAGATAAAATTCTGGATAGGTTTGCTATGCATGAATCCAAAAAGGGAATACTTCCTTTAGAGATGGAATTGATCTATCCAAGAATCAGTGTCCCAAAACTCTTAAAGAGATAGATCACATAAGAGGAATTCCTTATGCATCAGTAGTAGAAAGTCTAATGTATACAATGTTATGTACTAGACCAGAACACTGGATTGCAGTAAAGCATATATTTAAGTACTTTCAGAGAGCGAAAGATTATATGCTCGTGTATTCCAGTGAGGATCTTTTACCTATTGGGTATACAGATTCAGATTTCCAATTAGATAAGGATGCCCAAAGATCAATCTCAGGACATGTGTTTACTTTAAGTGGTGGGGATATAAGTTGAAGGAGTGTAAAGTAATCATGCATCACATACTCTACCATAGAAGCTGAATATGTAGCTGCGTCAGAAGCTGCAAAAGAGGTTGTATAGCTTTGCAAGTTCCTTATGGAACTTGAAGTGTTGCCTAGTGCTAAGATGTTCATTGTTATTTATTGTGATAATAGCGGAGCTGTAGTATAATCTAAGGAACTGAGATACCACAAGAAAGAAAAATACACTGAGAGAAAATACCATTTTGTACGGGAGCTAGTGCAAAAGGGTGAAGTTATGGTATCCAATATTGCATCAACAGAAAATCTAGCAGATCCATTCACTAAATCATTGCTAGCAAAGTGTTTTGAAACTCATTTATATGATATAGGAGTTCGACAGATGCCTGATATGCTTTAGGGAAAGTGAGAGATTGTTAGGTATTTTATGTTATTTTGTGCCCTTAAAGCATGTGTAATAACATTTTATTAGATTAATAAAGTTTATTCATACATATAATTAAGCATACATTGATGAGCCTATATTTATAAAGTATGTGATCTATGTATTAGGCATATGATGCTAATACAGAGGGTGTAGATTTATAAATTAAATCTAGTTCGCAACTATTAATGAAAAAGGGCATTTCATTATGTAAGGTTGTAGTTTTTCTGCTTCTTATAGTGAATGATTTTTCTCGATCATTGAAGTAGAGACTTCGAGTAGAAAAACTAGTATATATGTTATATTGAACATGACTATTATGAATTTCGATCTGGTTAACTAAATGTCATAGATCTTAATTCACAAAAGCTTTAATAAACTTGATTGATCTTAATCCTAAGCAGGTAATGAACTTACATTCATGCATTGCATCTTTTGAGTTATCACGGAGTGAGATCTAAATAAATGGTCAAAACCTTGATAGCTTAGAGATATAATTTCATGGGTTGTAGAAACATATATTTGCAAGAAGGAATCTAATAATTAATGTCTACCTAAGCTGTCTGCAGTACTTGATCATTAGAATCTGTGGCCACAGTTTATTCAATAAATTATTTATTGAATAATAATATTTATTTGTAAATTTATTTACAATTATAGACATATTAAAAGTGATCATTAGAGCATTCAGCGACTTAGGAACAAATAAGTAATTAAAGAGGCAAGATATTTTTTTCATGGCCTAGCTTTAATTATAAACATCAATTAGAGGGTCAATTAAGTGGTTATTATTGGTCTAAAGACTAAGTCCAATTTAATTAAAAGGAGTTTTGATTAAATGGGTTTTTACTTTATAACATGGGTTACTAGAGTACAGCCCTTGCCTTTTAGTGGAATAGCCTGAGGTTAACTTAGAAGAATTGATGTATTATGAGATAATAAGGACTAGACCTTTTAAGTAGAGTTAGGAAGCCCATTGGTCTTGTAGTCTCTCTACTAGCTCAAATCATAATCAAACTCCAATTTTTAATCTCAAATTCTAAATAGCTAAAGGAGATTCCTATATATATATAGGAGATATGGAGTAAAAAGTACACCACAACCATACAAAGAAAAATTCTTTTACGTATTCTTATATAAAAAAAAGAATTTAATTAATACTATTCTCTCATATTTGAGTATTAGTGTGTTTAGAGATTAAAAAAGATCTATTTGCTCACACGCGTTGATTTTGAAGATTGAGGACAGTAGAGAAGATTTCAGCCAGTCAATGCAAGATCTATCATAGCAAAAAATTGAGGTAATCTTTTATCCTTATATATATAATTATGAACAAGATGATATGACTTCCGCTACGTTTATTTTTATTAAACAGAAATTTTTTTTATTTACCACCAACAATTAGCATCTAAACTAACCGACTCAACTAACCAAAAGGGGGTAGAAGTGATCTACAACTTCATATCACAAGGAAACTACAACAAGGACAATAAAGCCAACGGAAAGTTCTGAAAGCATACAAAGAATTTCATAGAAGCCAAGACTCGGTTAAATTATGAGCAAGGACACTGCAAGAAGGGGGAACAAAAAATACAAGACAAAGATTAGAGTCTGATAATAGAGAACAAATTCTGTTGGATAAGCCTACTACTCTCAGTTCTGACAGAGAGCTTGTCTTGAATAAAATTACTTCACATATATTACTGTCAGCATAAATTATTCATGGCAGATATATTAATGGCCAGTTAGTGCCATAATCGTTGATCAGTTCCTATCCGTAAGAATTGTAGTCTAATTAATAATGAAAACAATATCATTTTAGTATTTGATTTTATGGGTATATACCAATTTAATCCCCACTTGTCTAGTATATATCATATTAGTCCTTATAGGAATGATAATAATAATTATTCAAGGACAAAATAAAAAAATAAAAAAATATTAAAAATGTCATTACAAAGATTAACATAGTATGTATTAAAAAAATGAGGACTAAATCAGTATATATCTATAAAACCAGGGACCAAACATTTCTCCATTAATTGTTTTTTGATTGCAGCCTTTCCCCATTAATAATCGACTACTTGTTGGATATAATATACGAATGTGGCAATCTTTGATGTAATTAATGTTATTTTCAGAACTTTAGACTTCCCTTTTCCTCTCCTTCATTTTCATCACTACTCTGTTATTTATTTTATTTCATCCTAAAACAAAGACTTATTTCTATTCTTTGTATGGAGCTTTCATATCACTACTCTGTTATTTATTTTATTTCATCCTAAAACAAAGACTTATTTCTATTCTTTGTATGGAGCTTTCATAGGGAATATATATATATATAATTGATCTAGTAGCTACATAACTTACCACATAGTGAGTTATTGGATATGTAGTAGTATTCTATAGTATATTGTAAATTATGCAAAAGTTATAAAAATTTTTAAATTTACTAGACGATGACACGTGGTAGTGGAGCTCATTATGTGGTGAGGGCTAGATCAATTCTCTCTCTCTCTATATATATATATATATTAAAATTACTTTTAAGGTATCTAAATTTTGTCAAAATACCCAAATTAGTCATTTTAGGTTGATAATTGATGAATAATATTTTAAGATAAAAATGATAAAAATTAATTGTTTTGTATTTAAAAAAATTAGAGACCTAGTTGATTATTCAAGAAAAATTCACCAACTAAATTGTCAATCCCTTATTCAAAACCTATAAAAACTATTATTTACATCATATATCTAAAATCAAAGGCAAACAAATATTTGTATCCCTGAACTATGACCTAATACTCAAGTTTATCCTTAAGGTTTCAAATTACCCAATTTTATCACTCTTTATTAGTCAACAATCGTTAGATTTAACAAAAAAAATTATTTTTTTTGTACAATAACATTTTTGCCCATGCTAAAATTTAAGTGTTAATTACTATTTTTACGTGTCAATAAATAATTGACCATTGATTAGAAAAAGATAAGTGACACATTTGGATAGGATCAATTTTAATATTGATTTTTAAAAATAAATTACTTAAAAATATACAAAACCATCCATTGGCAACAGACATTCGGCGGTGGTGGGCCATTGGACTCCGACTATAAAATTTATCAAAATTTATATCATTGGACTTTATTTTTCGTGATCTACACAATGGTAAGGTCATTTTTAATAAAAAAAAAAGATTATAAGGCAGCCAAATGTGCAAAGGGAGGCGGCAGCCACCAGTGGTGCACGTCAAACGGAGGGGCGGTAATATGCACCGCTATTATTGTTGGATAGGTCAGCCGCCGATCTATCCAATGGTGGCAGTGGTGCACGTCACACCACTCTATTTGACGTGTACCACCGATGGCTATTGTCTTCTACCACGAAACGATGATTGTTGTGAAACGAAGCAGCGACTACGTGCACCATTGCTCTGTTTGATGTGCATCGCCAGCGTTTGCCGCCTCCCATTACTCCCATTGCATATTTGACCGTCTTCTAATAATTTGTTTTGATAAAAACTAATCCTATCATTGTGTAGATCATGAAAAATTGAGTCAAATAATATAAATTTAATCATTTTTATTGTCAGCGACAACGACCGGCAATTGGTGGTGGCCCGTGACTAAACTAACTATGATAGAGTTTTATTTATTTGTTTATTTAATAATTCATGATTATTCGACATGTGTCAAAGCGTATGAGTATTTTTCTATTGAGTTACAATTTTACCCTTCAATAATAAAATCTAATGGTAACTAATTTAACAGAAATGGACAAAATTAGATAATTTAAAACCTTAGAAATAAAATTAAGTATTAGACCATATTTCAAGAAAAAAAGGCTCTTTTTCCATAATCAAACTTAAATAATTTGTACCACTTTCAAAACGTTTACCAATTAAACAATTTAACACCCACTTTGAAATAAAATTAATTACTGAAATACAGTTCATATATCCAAGACACTGTCATCGATACAACAATTTTCCAATGCAGTTTCAAGACATGAGGAAAATGCTCAAAGTTATAGATAATAAACAGAAAAGTTCGTAATAAATTAATTAAAGTTTGAGATCTTTAATTAAATTTATTAGTGTGGTCCACTCACATTTATAATGTAGTGATTTTATCCGAATATCTAGTGTAGTAGCATTATGGTAGAGGCACTTTATATAATATGATTATATAGGACTAGACCAGACGTAATTTGAATTTTTAAGTAAAATACCATTGTTAATTAAGATTTCAAATAACGTCAACTAATGAACATGTGCAAATCAAACTTTATCCTAAGTAATTATAAACTCCTGTTTGTGTCATTATGTAATTTGAAATACTAGTTACGGTTTGTCTGAAGAATATACTAAAAACTTATATTTTGATGGCATAGTGAGATAAGCGGCTGGGCATATGATTTATAGATATGTAATCCATTCATTCTTAATGGAAGTTAGAAAGAAGGTTCCCTTAAGGGTTAATTTTGAAACTAAACAGTTATAACGCTCAATTTGTAACACGATTATAAATTAACTGTTCACTGGTGAATTAATGGTACTTAAGGATAAAGAAATAATTAGAAGGGTAAAACGGTATTGGGAACCTATAGACCTACAATTTCATGCTCCAATAAATTTTGGATAATTAATTAATCTCTTTAATTAACTAATCTAATTTATTAATTTCAATATTATTCTACTAAAAACTTGAAATTATACTCTTGAAATTGTAGATATAATTTACTCATAAGACTTAGAGCAGTCTATCGATTTAATCATTACATATAATTCAACCCTCTATCGATGGTTCATAATTGATCTACCTCTAATTATAGATCAATTATGAATCATCGATGGAGGGTTGAATTGTATGTAATGATTAAATCGATGGACTGCTCTAAGTTTTATGAGTAAATTATATCTACAATTTCAAGAGTATAATTCCAAGTTTTTAGTAGAATAATATTGAAATTAATTAATTAGATTAGTTAATTAAAGAGATTAATTAATTATCCAAAATTTATTGGAGCATGAAATTGTAGGTCTATAGGTTCTCAATACCACCTCTTTCATTATTACAGTGAACAATTAAAATAAATTGTGTTATTACACAAATTGCTTGTGTCCATAAAATAGTTTTCAAAATACGTATGTTTTATATTTGGATAAAATTAATTAATTAAAATAGATAATATCTTATCCAAATATAATTAAATATTTAATTTAAGATATTAAATAAATAAAATCTTAAGGACAATATTTTAAAATTATCAAAAGATTTTATTTTAATTTTAGTGTTTTTCTTTTATAAAAAGACTATAAGTCCATTTATTTTGGAAGTCTAATAATGCTCAATTGTTAAGTATTTTACATTAACCACAAAGAGTAGGACTTTATGTGGTTTACATGAATTATGTCTTTTCTTAAATAATAATTTAATTAATAAATATTATTAATTAAATTATTAAATTAAATAACAATAGTTCATTATTTTAAAGATATTTTAAAATAAAAAGATTAGTCTAAAAAGGACACACACATATGTAAAAATACAGAATACTATTCTTTTTTTAAGAAAACAAATTAGAAGCCAACTCTTCTTCTCACTGTATAATAAAAGGTTTAGTAGAAGAAAACCTACAATTGATTCAAGGTATATTTTTATTTTTTGTTGATTTTTATTTATTTTAAACATCAAATTCATACATTTATAAGATCTTAAGATAAAAAGAGTTTTTATCTGATGAAAATAAAGGTTAAAGAATTTTTATTTTTTATTCCACTGTGTTATGAATGTTATAAAACTAACAAGATCTTCAACTTTTTTCATTAAATTCAAATTTTTTTTTTACATATTATTATGATGGTTTCTCTATTGTAGAGTTCATATTTTTTAGTGTGACATTCCTATTTAAATAAAATTTAGTATAGAAATCTAGTTAAAATATCTTTTAGAAAAAGCCTTACATTGAACATTAATTTGTTGAAAAAAATAATCACTGACACTTTTATACAAGAGAATGCCTATATTACTATTACTAAAATCTCATTCTTCAGCATAAATTTCATGGGAGATTAATGCAAACAACAGAGGTTAGTGCCTGCTTAATCAATTTGTTGTCAATAAGATCTATAGTCTAATTTAGTTCAAAAGAAAAGAAAAAGATCTTAGTCCACGGCGGATCGAGATCTCACTTCTCTTATTAAGAATCATAAGGCACTTACAAAGTATGCCTTTTATAAGAAAGAACTCCAGAACTCATAAAGAATTCTTATAATTGCTCTCACAAAGGACACAATTGATCTTTCTTGTAATCTAGGATTTTGATCACTAAGAAACTCACAAAGATCACTAAGTTATGTTGTGATATGTTTACAAGCTAATAAACAGCCTTTATATAGGCTTTGGATGACCTAGGGTAACCCTGAACCGAGTGAGAATCAGATTGGGGACTTTTAAAACACTTAGGACATAAATTAGGGTGATCCCTATATTGGCGCCGCGGTGCCACTTTCACTAGGGGCCGGGGCTGTGGCCTCACGGCGCTACTTTCACCAAGGGTAGAGGCTGTGGCCTCATCTTTTTGGTGTCATGGTGCCGCGACCTTATTTTCTTAGTGCCACTTCTCGCGTTTATTTTGCATCCTTGCTTCTCTATGCAATTAGCTTGATCTCTAAATTATTTCTCGATGATTTTTAATCAACATTCTCACAATTTATTTTAAAGCTTTTGATCCAAGTAGCTGTTATATTCATTGAACAAGTACATCTATGTTAGCAGTGACTGAGAAAGATTACCATATAAATGGAAATAAACGAGGGTTAAAATGCAACTCATCACACAAAACAGAATTGTAAGAAATGGGAACCTCAACTTCAGGACAGCAGAGGCAATAGCCTCACTTTGTTCATGCAATAAATTTTTTTCTCATAGCCACCACTACCATTGCTAACGTTGAGCCTTACATTTGTGCTTCTCCACCATCACCACCACCAACTTACGAATACAAGTCTCCACCGCCACCAAAGCATGAAGAACATCCATCGTACATCTATGTTGATAATGACTGGGAAAGATCACCATATAAATGGAAATAATTGAGGTTTGGAATGCAACTCATCACACAAAATACAATCTAGGAAATGGAAACCTCAACGTCGGGACAACAGAGGCAATGGCCTCACTTTGTTCTTGCAATATTGTTTTTGCTCATAGCCACCACTGCTACTAATAACGATGAGCCTTACATCTATGCTTCTCTACCACTACCACCAACTTATGAACACAAGTATCCACCGCCACTAAATCATGAAGAACATTTGTCGTACTATTACAAGGCATCACCTCCTCTAATGGAATCTCCACTACCACCATATTATTAGAAGTCTTCTTTACCACCATCTCTATCCCTTCTTCCATATTACTACAAGGCATCACCATTGCCAAAGAAGTCTCCCCCCGCCACTTTAGCACTACAAATCTCCACTATCGCCACCATTAAAGAAGGCTCCTACACCTATATATTACTACAAGTCTCCTCCACATTAATCACCCTCACTATCACCTCTTTATTACTATAAGTCTCCTCCACCACTATATCCATCTTCTCCTCCTCCATATTCTATAAGTCACTACCATTGAAAAAGAAGGCTTCGATCCTAGCATACTATTAAAAGTCTCTACTACCATTACCACTACTAAAGAAAGCTCGTACTAGTATACTATTTTAAATCCCCTATACATCCATTACCCCTACCACCATCTCCTCATTCTCTATATTACTATAAGTCACCACCACCTCTAAATAAGTCTCCTCTATCGCCTTACAATTTATAATTTCCTACCACTACCACCAATGAAGGCATATGCACCAACTTACTACTTTAAATCGTTGCCACCTCCATTGAAATCCCCACTCCCACCACCTCCATCATCACCTCCACCATACTACTATAAATACTCATCACCACCAACTCTTTCTCTACCTCCTCCATATGTCTTTAAATCTCCTCCTCTACCATCCCTATCACTATCTTCTTTATATGTCAACAAGTCTCATCTGCTACCTTTTCCATCACCACCTCCTTTAGATATCTGCAAGTCTTCCCGATTACCTTTTCAATCCCCACATCCTCCATACGTCTACAAATCTCCTCCCTTACCATCTCTATCACCACATCTTGCATATGTCTAAAAGTCTTCTTCACCACCGAAGAAGGCTGCTGCTCATGCTTCCGACTATAAATCCCTACCTCCTCTATCTTTATCATCACCTTTGCTATATTATTATAAATCTCCACCACTACCTCCTCCATCATACTATTACAAGTTACCACCACCCCTTCACTATTCCCACCACTTCCTTAATTCTACAAGTCGCCACCATTTCCTTCTTCATCTCCTCCCCTACCATACTACTACAAGTCACCGCCACCGCCACCTCCACCTCTATCACCATCACTATTACCTCCTTACTTATACAAAACCTCTTGACATACACAGTCGCACCCTTCTTATTTTTATTGCTTATCGTCACCCCCCCAAAAGTTATTACTAAGCTCATGGTCTTTTCTTGAAATAAGCTAGAACTTCAATAAGAATAAGTAATTCATTAGCTTGTTTCATCTATGATTTTTTGCCATTGTGTTTGTGAATAAAACGGTTTTGAGACCGTAAATCTATTTTGATGAAGTACTTATTGTGTCATTTATTTTAAGCAATGTTATTTAGTAATTTTTGTTTTCATAAAAATTATGCTACCTTTTTTTATCATTGAATGTATTGTTCAAATATGGTTAATAATTTACATACAATGCTTCTATTTTGACCATGTATATCAAATTGCTTTCCCATAAGATCAAGATTTATTTATTTTTTTTTACTTTAATGCTTGTTAATTGTCAAACAATATAAAAGAAATAAAATCTTTTCAAAATTCATCAAATACATTCTTCTTGTTTTAAGATTCCATAACCTGGGTCCTTCATTCCTTTAATAGTGGTAATTCAAAAAATTATTAAATTACTTGTTTACTCTCAATTGTTACGGTAGTCTATCAACACAAAATATTTTTTTTTCTTTTAGTAACCTATCAAAATAGTGCCATGGAAATAAATTAAAATTATACAACTGCAGAAGGATCTTTTTAATCGAAAAAGAACAACAAACATCATAAAATAACAAAAAATCAATCTTAACAATGTGGTAGTACTCAATTCAACACTCACAATATAAAATACGACAATTATAGAAAAATAAATCTTGACCATGTCGATATATTAACTCTAATTATGGAGAAATTTATCATGTATGCATGCCAATATTTTCATGAAATAAAAAAATGATTTCAAAAGAAAGACCTCTTTAAATCTTAAAGGTTTACAAACTAGAAAACAAGTCGGTCACGATAATATGAGTATGGAACTTCATAGCTAACTAGTTCCAATAATCCATAGCAAAAGAACAATTAGGAAAAAGATGATTTAAACTGTTGAAATTTTTGTGATTTGAAATTAAGGTTAAATTTGATTTTGAGTAAGAGATCAAAAAGGAGTCAAACATGAGGTCAAGAAGGAGGTAGATGTATAAGAAAGGGATGACAAATAGATAGTGGGAAGCAAAGGGAAGCAAGAAGGCTCAAGGGGAGACCAGTTATAGGTTTTGGCACCACGGCCTAGCTTGGTGGAATTGCGACACCACTCAAGTTACATCGGTGCCATGGTGCCAACTTGATAGCGCTGTGGCACCCAATTTCGAAAAAATATAGGTTTTAGATTTTTTAAGTGTATTTGAGCCGATTTTGGACTTCTTTTTTGCATGGACTCCTTTTTCCATAAGAAATAGGATTTCTAGGGGTGGTTTAGAGCCTATATAAATCCTTATAATTCATTAGAATTATGAATGCATTAATAAAAGAAAGAATAAAGGCCTGGAGCAGCTTTGGTATTGGGCATAAGTGTGGAAGGGTACCATAGAGTACTTAAGTGCTGGGTATAAGTATAAGAAAACACTGGGTAGATCCTTTAAGAGATTGCTTATTGTTGTATTCGTTGAGTTTATCTTGTGAGAGTTCTTTGTCTATAAAAGAATTCAATAAAAGAAAGCGAGGATCTGGTAATCCACTGTAAATGTAGGCTCTTGTTGCCAAACCATGTATTCTTGGTATCTCTATTATATGGTTAATCTTGTTTATTCATGTTTTAACTTATAAGTGAAGTGTTCACAAAGTACATAGGGTTTGATGGTGCTAAATACCAGGCCAAAAGGTATCAGAGCACATAAAAACTCTAACAAGTAGAATCAGTGGTAAGGTTAATTCTTAAGTTAAATTATTGCTAAAGGCTGACTTCTGTAACAAATTAGTATCAGAGCTAAGGCTAGGGTTAATGGCCGAGCATAGGTTGTTCAACTATAAGGATTTACAAGTATAAAGATGAAAGAATAAGGAAAAAGATCAAGAGCCTATAAATGCAATAGGCTTAACTATAAGAGAAAAAGCTATAAAATAGAGATTGAAGAGCAATTAAAGAGTAGGAAAAAGAAGGTTAAAGGTGTTGCTATTATTACATGAATAAGACTTAGATTTATGTAATCCTTAAAGGCTTCTTGTAGAAGGAATACAAAAGATGTTTAAAGGGTCAATGGGTAAGAAACACTATTAAGGCTATGTACTTGATGGAATGCTATGGGGTTTTAATATAGATTTGTTAAGGGGATGAATATCAAAGACAATATTGGAGATTATCTCATTGGTATGGCAAGAGTCAAAACAAAATGTATAGTAAGAAAGATAAAACCACAAAGATATTATAATAGTGTTATGTGACACTAGAGATCAAAATATGATGGCTACTTAGAGAGAGATACATTTAGAATCTTTGGAGATCGAAGTCACAAGCCTTAGAAGAGTTAAGTCTAGGCATAAGACTTAACTAAATTAGCTATAGAGTAACTAAGTGTTGGATAAGGAATAAATGATTCCTGGTAAATTTCTTGAAGAGAGATTTTGAATTTGTGAGAGGTTTATTAGAATTTTGGTGATTCAAAATTAAGGTTGAGTTTAATTCTAAGTTGGAGACCAATGAGGAGTCAAACACGAGGTTAAGTATACACTGGACGTACAAGAAAAGGGACAAAAACGAAAAGCCGAAAATAAGAAAGAGTGAGAAAGAGTGAGAAGGCACAAAGAAAAGTCGTTTCTAGGCCTTGGTGCCATGGCCCAGTTTGGAAGTTTCAGAAGGGACTTCATCATTAATAATATAGTGTTCAAGACTAAGTATTTGGGTGAGTGGAGAAACTTGTGATATCCATAGTAAATATTTATTTGAAGTGAGTTTTGTGGAGATGAAACTTTAGCGGTGGTAAGAGAATTGAAGAGATAAGGTTGGTTTGGATTTGGAACTTGATGCCATTGGCTCTGATACCATAAAGATATTTTGATACTTGATGGTTGATGGTTGATGGTTGAGAAAATAAACGTGTATTGTTGTCTTTCTTCTTTGTACAAAATGATTTATATACATGAATGTTTCAATCATTAAAGGAATTTCATAAAGACTTTGTTCTTTCGTAAATAAATAGAGAGACATATATTAGAAACTAGCCATTGGAGGGATCATTTTTTTCTTGATTGTGGAATAGTCTTGATGACAAAATTCCTCTTACCATAGTTGTACAAATTGCTATATTGGTTTATAAGTCAATTTATGCTGGTTGTAAATTATTTTATTGATTTGTTGTGACTATTTGGCAACTTTTCATGATATTCATGGTAAGGTTTAATACTCTTGTTAGGATCAATGATCGATGATGTTCTAAGCAAGATTATTAGAGCACAAAGGCCTTGATAAGTCTGGCTTGAAATCGAGGAGAACATGTTATCCACTTCAAAGGAACAAATTGTAATACAATAAAATTTATAAGCATTCTCTATATTATATTTTGTAACGTATACATATGCTTAGATAATGTTATGCTTGGTGATAAATATGGTCTAACACAAACACTTAGCAAACAAGTACCTAATTTGATCCTATCTTAATGACTCATTCATTAATAACTTAGACATATGCTTAGATAATGTTATGCTTAGTGATGAATATAACCTAACACAAACACTTAGCAAATACCCAATTTGATGACTCATTTACAAACCTAATATGTCCACCATAAGTGAGTGAATTTATCATCATGTATCACTCAAATAGATACTATAAATAGATGGTGTCTATGTGAGAACGAGTGTAGAAATTGATTGAAAAAAAATAAAAAATTAGAGTGTGTACGTGAGTTGAGAGTGTTAAGCCATAGAACAACCAAATGTTGATTTGAAAATAAAGGAGAAGAAGATAGTTAAGTGTTAAGTGGAATCTTACTCACAGGTATGTTTATCATTTCCATGCTATAATTTCTTTAGTTATATTTTTCATAGTTATGTAGGGTTCATCCTTAGTTAACATGTTTTTATGATAAATGGTTTATAAAGAGGTTATATAGAATAGAATTGAGAAAGAGTTTATGTGACAATTATATGTTAAGTTTATGAGTAGTGTATTGCCATAAGTAAATTAACATTTTGAACAATTATTTTATAAATCTTATTTTTTTTTCAAACGAATTACTCTTCATAATTATTATTAAAACCTTGGTTTTATCAAAAACTCTGTATATTTTTAGTTTTGAATGTACATATATATTAAGTAGTAAGTGTGATCCTAGAAAAATAAAGAATTCAACAATAATATATATTTCTCTAAATAAATTGTATTAATAAAAATTTGTTTTCATAGCAAAGTTTTTACTATTCAAAATTTAACATAATAAGGATTCCAGAGAAGTTTGTTTCAATAAAAATCTCCAAGAATTTAATTTTTCATGAATTTCTAAATTAGTGATTGCTAACCTGGAAAACATAAATTTCAGTAGTAAACCTGAATTAAGAAAATAGTTTTACCTATCAAATGATCTTCAAAACTTTTAAAATTTTATATACCAATATTTATATTTGTCTAGGTATTCCAATTTTAATTTTATAATTTTTAAACAACTGTAAAATATTTATAAACTAACATATGAACTATGTTCACATATAAAAACTGTTTGACAGATTATGTAAAGCAGAAATATTATTTTATTTTTGAATAGTTTTGCTAAATCAAATATTTCAAATAAATTATATGTTAAACCTTTATGTATCTACTATAGATGGGAACAGAGTTTATATGAATCCAATATACAAAATATGAGATACAAATTTTAGAGTATTTACTATTCAATATTGAAATAGATAGAAGGATAGTCATAGGTTGAGAGATATATCTAGTTGAAAAATGATTATGAAAGGTAATTAATTATTATCTTGATGAATAGGATACTTGCAGTATTAGGATAAGTAGACATATTCTTTGAGGTATTTGGCTTTTGTTGAGGTAAATAACTTTATTCATAATGTTTCCATTTTGTTTTCAAATAATAAATGTTATTATTGTGATATTCGAAATATAGAAAATGCTTAAAGATATTTATAATTTCTTATTACTTCTAACACTTGTTTATGGTTTTCCAATTAAATTATTTTCTATTGATTTTGGTCAAAGAATGAATATATCTTTAAAGTTTATGTATTATTTTGAAGTTTTCAAATAAATGATTTGTTTATAGATCTTAAACATCTCTTTAAACAAGATTACAAAATTATAGATCTCTATATGATAACTCAAAATTATAGGTTCGATTTTGGGTTAATTGGATAATGTTTATAAAAATGTTGCCAGCTACAATTACGAAAAAACAAAAGTTATGATATTTGAAGTGAAATGATTATTAAAACTAGAATTTAAAAAAAAAAAATTTGGCTCATTGTCTATAATTATATGATACTGAATGAATGACATGATATATAATTTGGATCAGCTGATATCTTTTATGAATTTGCACACTATATGTGACTATTGGTTGGGTCACCGGGGGTACAGGTGACATTATAAGATTCTGCTATTGGCCGGGTCACCGGGGGCACAGTGACACTATATGATATGGGCAACCTCTATTTACTTTTGATAGATATAAAGTTGACAAGAATTGTTATCGAATTGATTTTCATATTAACATATGATATTAAAGAATTTTGCTGTGATGAATTTGAAATTAAAATATTTTATTGATATTATTGATGATATTTTAAAAATGCTTGCAGCCTTTTAAACAAGAACCCTAATACAATATGAATGTTTTACTTACCGAGTTGACGACTCACCATTTACCATTAACATTTTTGCATATTAAGTTTTAGCTTAGTGAGTTACATTGGAGTTGGAGTTATGCAATTAGGAAGCTATTTATTACTTAATAAGAAAACAATTATATCTCTAGTAGTTTTAGTTTTGATTTGCTTAAGTTCTAAGAATGGTTCATGTTGTAAAATTGGTGATTCAACAATCTTGGTTGAAAAAGAATTGAGACAAATACAAAAGTAGAGAGTCACAAGAAGTCTAGAACGTGTGGGACACGTATAGAGCAATCTAGGACATGTGGGACACGAAGAGGATGCGAAACGGGACTCAAAGACACCAAGGAAGTAAAGAAAATGCGGGATATGCCACCAAGGCTGAGCCTCGCGGCGCCCAAACCAGAAGCTCAGCGCTGCGGCGATGGACTCGATGAAGCCCAGTGCCGCGGTGATGGGCGTGATACATGCAGCGCTGCGGCGTTCAAGGCTGAATGCTGTAGCGCCAGAAGCATCATGAAGCCGTTTTTAATCAGGAGTTTAAGTTTTGGGAAGTTTTGGACTTTCAAAACAAGTAGACTCTTACTCTAACAAGGAATAGGGTTAGTGGGCATGAAATACACCCTATATAAACACTTGTAAACCCTTTATTTCAGATTAAGCATTAAGAGAGACCCTAAAAAAGGGGATGAATTGGGTAGACACTAAATGCTTGTGAGCGCTAGGGTGGAACCGTTGTTTGGGTGATCATTGCTCGTGGTAGAGTAAGGGTTCACTAAACATTAGGTCATTTTGAGGGTTTTTCATTAGGTTTTCCTTGTAAAATCTCTAGGGAGTTAATAAGAGAGGCTAAGATCCTTGGATCCACTGTAAACGTAAATAATTGGCCGAACCACGTATGATTGTGTTGTGCTTTTTTATATTCTGTTTGGATTCTTGGTATTTTGCTTGATTAACAGGTTATTCCGCTACGCAAGGAGGTTAGGGTTCTAAGTTGAACTTGAAGTTCTTCGCTTCAACCTAATCTCAAGAGGGAGAAGGGCGTTCCCTCCCTCAACAGTTCAAAAGCTGGGTCGTTATTTTAGAAATTTATCTTTGTCTTTATGTGGAGAGATATTGAGAACTTTTGGTATGATGAATAAAGATTTGATTAATTTTCATAAAAAGTATGAAGTATAGTACTTTGATTTTATAATAGAATTAGTAGCATCCTCCTTTTGACTCATTTTTTTTATATGAAATTTGGGGTGTTACACAAATAATAAGTCTAAGGACAACATGTATTCGCTCAAGAAATGAATTTCAAAGCTAAAAGACTTCCTTAAACGATTTAGTGCAATTTATGACATCCTGGCTGTCATTGGTAAGCTGGTTAGTGAAGAAGATGAAGTCTTTCAAATTGCTAGAGCCTTGGGATCAAAAAATGCAGACTTTATAATTATCGTGCTCTTAAAACTACCATATCCAACCTTGAAACAATTCATTGTAACCTTGAAAGATCATGAGAACATTGTCATAGTTGAAAGAGACGATGAAACAAGACTTAAAACTGACTATAACCAAGCCTTTTTATGTTAAAGAGGAAGAGGCAGAAACCAAGGGGTGGTAGACAAAATTCTCATGGTAAAGGACCTTTATACAATTGAGGAAGAGGTTATGCTAACAATCTAAATTCAAACATCTGAAACAACAACAATCAAAGCCGAAAACCCCTACAGAAAATTGATAAAACTGATGAAAAAGGAAACAACAAAGATATCGTGTGCTAAATATGTGCAAACTTGGTAATAATGTTGCAGTTTGCTGGCAAAGATATGATAATTACTATGTTAAAGAAGAGAGACTTCAGGCTTTTGCCACCATGAATTTAGATGATGGAGATAAACATTTATATGCTGACCTTGGGGTCACCTCTCATATGACAAACAACGCAGGTAATCTTGATTTTATTAGACTATATAAAAGAAAATATTGTATCTATGTAGGTAATGGTCAAGGTTTATTGATATCTCTTATTGGTAATGCCTCCTTTAAAACAACTCATGGCCATTTAAAACTTAACGATGTTCTCTTAGTACGTAAACTTTAAAAAAAATCTACTTTTTATTTCACAACTTATTAATGATCTCAAATGTTCTTTTAAATTTATCGAGGATGGTTTTGTTATTAAGAGTAAGGACAAGCAAATTCTGGCACGAGGTCGTAGGTAAGAAAAAATTTATACATTGGAAGAAGACGACAACAAGGCTTTTTCAACAATAAAAGGAGACTCTAAATCTCTTAATTTATGGCATAACTGGCTAGGTCATGCCAATTCAAAAATTTAACAACTTTAAAAGAAAGTAATGAGATCAACTTTTCTAATTGGAATAAAAATCTTTCTATATGTCTTTTATGTCAATTAGGAAAAAGTTGTAAGCAAAATTTAAATTATTAAATAAAACATTAGAGTTTCCTCTTTAAAAGATTTATTGTAATTTGTGGGGACACCTATAATTTCTACTAAAAAATATAAATATTATAACTTGTTTGTTGATGATTATTCACGATTTTCTTGGTTATTCCATTAAAAAATAAGTTTGACTTCTTCGAGTGTTTTTTGAAATTTTAGAAAACAAGTTTGGAATTTACTAAATAAAAAAAAATTAAAATTTTTCAATGTGATGGAAGGGGAGAATTCAATTTACCATTCATTAAACATCTTGAGCAATGTGCAATTGAAAGACAAATCTCCTTCCTATACACTCTTGAACAAAATGGAGTAGTAGAGAGGAAGCATCGACATATGGTAGAAACAATACTCACCATGATGTTTCATGCCTCTCAACCTTAAAATTTTGGGTAGTTTCTTTCTTAACACCTGATTATCTCATAAATAGAATGCCCTTAACACCCTTAAAAATGGAAAGTCCTTATTTCAAGATTTTAAAAAATTACTTGAATATAGTAGCTTAAGGGTTTTAGGTTGTAGATGTTTTCATTATTTAAGAGATTATAGAAGAGGAAAGTTTGATAATAAAAGCCATTCTTCTGTTTTATTGCATATAGTCCTTTGCACAAAGATTATAGATGTTTACAACCCAAAACTAATAGAGTTTATATTTCTAGACATGTTTCCGATGAAACTACTTTTCCTTATTCACAAAAATTAATAATAATTTTACCTATACAGGAACAAGTCAAGTTAACCACGTTTCAAGATAGGTGGTTTCCTAAAAACACCTCAAAATTCTATCACTATGGTCATCCTTATGAGGTCATTTATCATGAACCACACAATCATGAATACAGAAGGCCATCAGAGAACTCTTCAAGATCAAACAATGAACATACTGCAGCTGTAAATACAGTACGGGAAAGAAATTCAAATACTACTACACGTGAGAGCACTGTTGAATGTAAGTTGTGAGCTTCGTTTTGATGTTAAGTTTAAAAGTGGATAGTGTAATCTGTCTTCTTGTACCTCTATTATAGTCCCTGGGGCCATTTAATTTGTAGCTGATGATCCATTTGAATGATGATGCTTAGGCTTTCATATCCGTAAATTATATATTTAAAATTTAAAAGATATTAACGAAGTGTATCAATCTCTGCATGAGGTATTTCTCTGCAATATGCTAGTCTGTTTATGCTGTCTTGAAAATAAAATAGATAATTTGTATGTGGAAAATGGGGAAGAGCAAGAGCAAGGGGGAGGGGGTGTTCATTCATGAACTGATTTTCACGAGGGACGTGTATTTATAGAAAACAAAAAAAAAAAACAAAGGAAGGAGAGAAGAAAACAGAACTTTATGACCTTCACAAAGGACATAGTAGACTGCAAGATCTCATAGCTTCAATATTTTCGCTGCGTGTTTTGCTAATTTCTTTTCCCTTTAACTGCTGCATCAATGTGCCCGTGGGAGATAGTTTTTCTAACCCAGGAGGAAAACCTCAAACTAGGCCTATTGCTGACTAAATTGGAAGTGGCATTGACTATGCAGGTGATCCCCTGATTCAGAAACGGAAGACTAAGTGAAGCTAGTCCGGTTCTTTTATGAGAATGATCACTTTTAGGACTTTTGATTCTATCACATTTTATGATTCTTTCGAACTTCCATGTCCTCTTTCGTTCTGCTTCCCTGTTCACTAATGGAGTGCTTAACATCTAGAAGTACAGCTTTGAAAAATGTTAAATTTGAGGTTTACATGCAGTAATGTGTTGAACATTCAAGAAAAAAAAAGTCTTTGTTCCACAGATCTTTTGGTGACATTCTAATATATTTGGATTCAGAAAGAAATAGCAGAAGCTCAGAAGTCGATTATTCCTTTTTTAATCAATGACCTTTCTTTTCTTTTTCTGTAACTGAAAGGGCTGCTTGGCAGAAAAGAATTCCTTCTGCCAATTCCCTTTTGTTGGTTGGATTAAGGCTTAGTTGACTTCAGCCATTCTTCTCAAGTTGTTTGGTGATATCTGTTCCTATTTTGGAAGTGTTTATTTCAGATGTGAAGAGCTTTTTCCTCACTTTTACTTTCTTCTCTTTTCAGGTCCGCGGAGACATCATAACGCTCATGATTATCAGGTGTGTAGCCTATGAATGGTCTCTGTTGAAAGCAAGCTCCAAATGCATGAACAAAATACGTAAATATCCTTGGTTTTCTTCCTTGAAGTTTCTCTTCTTATCTTTCTCACATATAGATGTAATGAAATACACAACAATACTCATCCACATGCAAAGAAGTTTCCCTTCTTCCTTCCCTTCCCTCGGAGACTTCCAGTGTTGATATCAATGTGGTTGTTAAATGCACACTTAGGTGCTTCTGGCAGTATACGGAGAGCTGGGAACGCTTGGCAAGCACTTTTCCACTAGTCCTTGCTTCCTTGAGGCGCACCTAACAGAGTAACCTATAGAATTTTTATGACATAATTATCAGTTCGTTCTGATAGTAGGCTTTCAGTGACCGCATAATAATACAATAGTTGGTGCTGCTGACTAATGTGTCTCGTTGGAATTACCTTTTGATTGCTAAGGAGGAAAATTAATACTTTCTCAAGGATTTTGTGAGCAACTAGAGATGGGGCTTTTCTAGTGAAGTAATTGGTTGGTGAAATAACTTTGTTTTGTTTTTAGCATTGGATATCCTTAAAATGATTTATAGCCAGTCATTTACTGAATGAGTCATGTGTGGAATCCATTAATGAGCCTTCAATACTTCCTTTACTACGAAAATTTCCTGTTCCTGAATAGATGGTTGATTAGGAGTTTGCTTCTCCTTATATATAAATCATTTTAAGTCATGTTAACTTGACCTGTATGGGTGTGTGTGTGCGCACTATTTTGTGGTTCTGTTTATCTTTCGGTGTTAGAAATAACGTTTTATACATAGTTCTTCGAAGTCTGCACCTTATCTCACACAACATACACCTGTGTTGCATCTTGGTATAAGGAGGCCTTTGCATCTATTTTTCCTTTTGAAATCAATTAGTGATAACGGTAGATGAACTAAAGAAAATGTGTTGAATCACCATGCAGGTGGTTTGACAAGACAGCATCGATCCTGACAACATGACTTGTGAGGTTGGTGACTTACTTTCTTGCTTTCTTTTCCTTGCTTTTTTGTGGTCATTTCCTTTCCTAGACAAGTTTGCATATTTCTTTCAACATTTCTTGTGATTATGGTCACACATCATTGAGCATCCTGCACATCTGTAATTGTTCCTTTTTATAGCTTTCTTATCATCTAAAGTTGTTAATTTTGTTGTTACTATCCCAATTGCGTCATAGCTGGAAATACGTATTATTTATATAGCAATTATTTGGGCTCAATTTTGCCTGCAGAGCTACTTATTGCTTGCTTTAAGCCCTGTTGGTCATACTGACTAGGTATCTCAGGCCCTAGCTTGTCACCGGAATTTGTTGACTAATTCATGTGTCTTGAATAGTATCACCTATATTTTTGTTTGTTGAATAATGCATATGCCACAGTGAAAAGTGCTCATTCAATTAGTTTGTTCAGCTATGAGTTTTATTTATTTATTTATGAATTTTTGAGTTTTTTTCCCTAGTACTTGCATGTTTTATGTGTAATAGACTTGCTTTCGTCGTCAGGATATTTTTTTTCTATATAGAAGTCTGAAAAATTTTATTGATTTTACAAAAGATGGATACTTAATGCAGCCAGTCCACAATTATCAATATAATTAATATTTTTGTACAAAGAAAGCTATATGTTTTAGTATACAGAAGCGAGGCTACTATGAAGGCATGATTCCTTACAATATAATTATTTTTAATGTCAGTAGAGAGGGCTGTGTTTGTGCATGCACAAGTTCTATTTTTCTGTCGTTTCACTATTGGCTTAAACACCTCAGCTGAGGCGTCCCAGATACACTTGGCAGCACCTTCACTGCAAGCATTAGGTTGAATTTCATTAGTTCTGTGCCACTTATTACCAGAGTTAATATAACTTCTATGGTCTATATTTCCCATGGAGCTGATCAGTATTAAATGATAGGACATAGTTGGCTGTTGATCGCATGGGTTAACTTGATTTGATCTTTCTACACTGATTTTGGTTGTGGAAATGGAATAAAAGTTTTTTATTATTTTTCCTTAAGTCTTTTTATATGATGTATTCTGCATGTTGAGTGAATCTTCAGTTTTAAACTTCTTGTCTTGGAACTGTAACAATTGGTTGCTAGATCGAGAGATTTTGATGACCATGATGTAATAGCATGTGGTACTTCTTGAAAATTTGATTGATGAAACTCTTTGCCTGCGTAAATTAGGTGTATTACTTTACCTGTGTTAGATCTATTACTTGTATTATTGATGAGTAAATTTATTACTTTACTTATGAGTAAATTTATCATTTCAGGAATTACTTGAGTTGGGTGAGGCAGTCGGGACTCAAAGTCGAGGTCTTTCCCAAGAACTTATGGCTTTGCTTCCTATCTCAAAATACAAGTGCGGTTTCTTCTCAAGAAAAAAATCAAAACATGAGAGGTACTTGTTTTGTTTAATTTGCTATACTGTTGTTAAACTGCCGCAGCATACTCTTTCTACCTATTTTCTTGTAATTATGTTCCTTTTCTTTATAATGGGATAAGTTACTGCTTTTCTCATATCCCTACTCAGATTCTTTACTAGTTCTAATGAATCATTTAGATAGTGGTTTGTTTTATTCCTCAGTTTTGGGGTCACAAGATTTATTTGGTTTTTACCTCGATGAATGAGAAATAAGCTGTGCCTTGACCCTATTTCACTGGCATGCCAAAAAGTGTTTTATTGAACATTGATGGAAGCTTGGAGATGGTGTATTGCTATTCTACACAAATTGTTTTATAAATCATTATTGGAAGTTTCAAGAAGGTTTTGTGGTAATACATAACTAAAACTGTTTATAAAGTGTACGGATACAGAAACCCTATATTTCTATTAAATAATTTTGGAATGACTCTGAAGTCCGTGCAAATCTTTTATGGCTGGTTATGTGCGGATATGTGGATGATAGATGTATTATTATTCAATCCTTATATTACATGCAGTGTTTTAGTGTATGGTTCTACTGGATTCCTGTCATAATCTTATAAAAAAGTCACAGGTGAAATATTTTTTGAGGAATATAAATGTGCAAAAACTAATAATAGATTGCCCCACTTTGGAATAATACAATACTTGTCTCTTCTTAACATTTTGTTCATATTATTGTCGTTGTCATTATCATGTTATCATTGTTTTGACCGAGTTTCCTTCTTTCATTTTCCTCAAGATTAATTCTAACTAACTGTCGCATGTTGGAAATAGATGTGTGATTTGCCAAATGGATTAATTGTAAACAATATTCTGACCGAGTTTCCATATTTCATTTTCATTAACCATAAGTCTAACTAATTGTTGCATGTTGGAAACAGATGTGTGATATGCCAAATGGAATATAAACGCGGCGACAGGCGCATCACTTTACCATGCAAACACGCTTACCATGCCGGCTGCGGTACCCGATGGCTAAGCATCAACAAGGTAAGCCAGTTGACTGTTTCAACCCCAACTTAGAAAATTCTTCATTCCTGATGTGTCTCACTTTCCTTGTCCTCAAAGCGGCTGACCAGGTTCTTAATTTCTCAGGCTTACCCCATATGTTACACTGAGGTGTTTGGTGATTTGTCAAAACGCAAGGAAAATAATCACTGATGAACATAAAGAATATACCCGTCACATGCCCTTCCTCATTTCTCAAGTCTGCATCATACAGAGATTGTTCCTTATCGTTCTTTCTTCACGTAGAAAAGCTGTATTAGCTCTTTGTAATAATCGAAAGAGTATGGACTTCATACAAAAATGGGATGTGTCAATGGGATGTGTCAGAGAGAGGCAAAATGAAATGACCCGCCCTACAGTTTTTTATAAACTTTAGGACGGATCTTAACCACTATTCTATGGACAAATCAAGAACGCTCACTACACTAGCAATTCTACCGAAATTTTGATAGAATTTCTCCTATTTTATGGATATTCTTAAACCTGCAATTTAAGGTATAACACTTCTATAAACACAATACCATCAACCATACTTCCAAACTTCTCACATCTCATCCGCAATTCACCACATCAACATCAAATAAAAATTAATACACTTATAACTCATACGTCAACATATTCTAAGTATCTAAGATAGAGTTAACAAGCTCATGGCATCAAAAGCCCAAAAATATAAATAACAAAATATAAATTCACAATCTAGAAGTTAAACATGCTAAATTTTGATAGGTCTAAAAGGAAAAAGAGAGTCCATATATCTTATATGGCTCACAAAAGACATAAAGCACCACCAAGTGACCCACCATAACTAGAGCTGAAGACATATACTATCTCTTGAGTGGGAAAAAGTGAAAGTGGGAGGGAGGGGCTGAGTTTTCACGAAACTCAGTGAGTAGAATAATTTCAAAATAAAATGAGAGAAAATGATAATGATAACAATAACAATAATAATAATAAACCTTTAAACTATAAACATCAATCTTAACATAAAAGATATAAATAATGTAAAAGTATCATAAGAATCATCAAATCTCATTTTAGTCATGCTGCAAATAAAAGTTATACAAAATATGATATAATATTATAAATGATTTTCATAAATCAGATTACATGTAATTATGTCATGGGATATAAATATTTAAGTTTTTAAAAACATTACACTAAACTAGTACCCAGAGGGAAAATCTCGTCGTATCCGAAATATCTCTCAGGCAGAACATTGGACGTACTTATCTATATATCATCTCAAATCTTTGTCTTACGCATGTGCAGAGTAAACTGGCTCTCAAAGAGCAAAGCACCCATACATACAGCCCAAAGCTTATGTATGTGTATAGACGGGCCCCAAATGCCTAATTCTTATATCTCTAGCTAATGGGGGAGGATACTGTCTAGTGGTTTAAAAACTACTTCTATTTTTACGATTATAAACTCATTGAATCTCATCTCATACTTTATACTTAAATAAATAAATTATTTAAACATATTTCTATTAATATAAACAATTTATAACATTACTTACAAATGTTCGGAGAGTCAAACTATAATATAAATGCATTTTCATAACGTAAAATAAATACTTAATTTAAATATGTCCAAGAATTTAAATTAATAAAATAAAATAAATAATTTAACTAAAAATTAAATACTCATCATGTTTCATAGACTTTATAAAATGATACGTAATAAACAAAATCTTTAATTTGAGAAAGAAACTATATATATACATATATAATATAAATCTCACTCACAAAAAGTGATGATGTTTATCAAAAAGACATTTTCGGGACACGTCACGCTCGGGAACCCTCATAAATGAAACAAAGTGTACTATTATTCATTGATAAGGAAATTAATACTCAAATTAACAATCCTAAACAAAATATATTACACAAAATGATAAGATAACGAGTTATACACTTACTAACTCGTTGGATCGATGTGAACTTTGCGGTATAAGGTCCAACTCATTTCGTAAATTTTCTATGGGTCCTAAAATGAATAAAAATAATAATTTAAGCCACTAATTTAGTGAATTATGAAATTACCCCCAAAACCAAATGTTAGAGTTTTTCCTAAAACTTAAATCCCTCAATTTCATGAAATTCTACTCTCCAACATATATATATCAATAAAAACCTTAGATTAAAGTGATAATCATGCTCCCATAAGCTTGGATACTCTTTCTTACACTAGCTTTCTCTCTCTAAAATCTTAAATGTCTAATTCTCTTTCTAAAAGGAACAATTCCAACACTTAAGGGTTCTTAATTATCTTTCTAAACTTTACCCACAACCTAAAAACTTAAAATCATGCTCAAAACAACAAAACAATAAAGAAAATTGAAGGGAAAACCATACTTACCTTATCTCTCTCTCTGCCACTTCAAGGGTCCTCTCAATTGAAGAATCTCAGGTTCGACGATGGGAACAAAACCATTATCCTGCACAATAATCACATTAAGAAATTATACAATGTACTTTATAATTATTCTCCTATATATTTCCATAATGCATAATGGTTATTTGATGCCACAATGCATAAAATCAAGTAGTTCACAAAACCTTGCATAAAAGAGGCATCAAATAACCATTAATTGGTCTTTGCACCTCTCAATCAATATGTCAAGTTTCCAAATCAAAATCCCCTCTCCTACAAGTCAAAATAAAACAACAAAAAATACAAAAAGAAAATCATTTTTTTTATTAAATAATAATAATAATAATTCATATCTGCATAAAAATTAGTCATTGAAAACATGACAAGAAAAATCAAACAATCACAAGTTTATATTTGAGCTATTAATTAGTTAAGTCCAAATAAATTTATATATGAGCTTTTAAGGACCTTAAATTAACACGTGTGAAATTTAATCATGAATTAGATCATCGAATAGAGTTTGCATTTGATCGAAGAATCTAGTTGAAGGAATAGCATGAAGCAGCACTGCATGGTGTAAGTAAGAATAAGAGAGAGGCATTACTTAAGGAAAAACGAGCAGAGAGAGTTTTTTTTTAAGAGTGAAAAAAAAGAAACAAAATCTAGGGTTTTCGAGTAAGGCATCAAACAACGCGTGTGTTTTTATTTATAGCAAAATAATGAAGCAAAGTGTGTGTTTTTAATTTTTTTGGTGACATTTGCGACGGCTAAATTAGCTATCGCAAAGCCTGACACAAATAGCGTCTTTTCTTATAGTGTTAACTTTTGGTGTTATTATTATTATTGCAGTTATAGGATTTGAAATTTCAAATAGAACTTAGGATTATAGGTGGTGTATTAAAAATGATGAACATTGAGTAGGATTGATGATTTTGATGGATTGGTTTAGATCTATGTACTAAGAAGAGGATTGAATTGGGTTGTTTGACAAATTGTGTTAAGGGTTGTAATCACAATTTTTCTTTGTTTACTTTGGAGAGAAACTGAAGGCAGAAAATTTCTTAGCTCAATATTTGCAGGTTTGGTGGGGGTTAAGTTTTCAAGTTTTTTTTTTTTTCTCCCCTTTTTAACGAATAGAGAAAATTTTATTAAAAAAGAAATTAACTCCAAATAATAATAGGCACTGAGGCTTATCCCAACATATATCTAATCTAATAATAGAAAGGCAAAAGTTGTAGAGCCAGAATTTGAATTATCGGGGGCGCAGAATAACAGTGTTTAAAAATTTTGGGATATGAGATAAGTAATAAGAAAACAAAACATAAAACAGTAAAAAAATTGTATTTATGTTAATAGTTCAATGGTAAAGAGTTGAAAATATATTTATCTTAAAAATTTGAGTTTGAATCTCTCTCCTCCAAATAAAAAAAATCAAAAATTATACCATCTAATAAATTCATCAAAAAAATAACATTTTAATCATATTGCATTCCATCCTTTATTGGAACAATTGTATCATTTGGCAAAATAAGAAGAAATTTGCTTAACCAATCGCCAAAAGGAAATTCCCATTAAGGCCTCTAATTAGTGCATCCCAAGAAAAAAAAAAAAAGAAAAATTAGGATTACTTTTGAAAGTGCTGTGTTGATTTTAATCAATGATGATAAGTAGAGGAAAGTGCCAAAATATGATATGAATCATAGCATGTCTTAATGAAACTTTGTTAAGTTGGAAATTTATATAAATAAATAAAAAAAATAGGGTCCCCATTCCACCCATAACTTGGGCAGAAATTATTCTGTGAAATTTCAAAAGCTATGTGGGCAGTGCACAAATGCTTTACAATGTCACCGTCCCCTAACATTATATAATCTAAATTAATTTCACGATGAATTTAAAATAATCGGATGAAAGAACATAAAAAAAATAAAAATAAATAATAAAGTAATGGGGGCTGATTTCATGGCATTAATTTATTTTATATAAGTATTTGTACACTAATTATTGATAGTTGAATGTATATACTTTCAATGGTTGATATTAATTCTAACATGTATAATTAATTCTTATAATTAATACACACATAAAGTTTAATTTTAACTATTGATAATATGAGAGTAATGTTATATATCTCAAATTATATCTTAAGTTGTATATTAAGTAATGACGTGTTAAATAATTATTGAGTGGTAAAATAGTGTAAAATTTAAAATTATTTATTGTATCCAATAATTGTTTGACACATCATTACTTAAGATATAATTTGGAATACAAATTTAAGATATATAGCATTATTTATAATATAATAGTTAAATAATATAAAACTTATATAAAAAATATATTGGTATTGAATCTAACCCTAAAGTAATTAATAAAATCTACATTATTCAGTCTTATATATGAACTTGCACATTGAAAGAGTAAAAGTGAAAGAGTTAATCTTATACCACATCATTTTGCTTTTGTTCATAATATTAGACTTCTTCACTTTTACTCTTTCAATTATATTCCGCATCATAAATTTTATGAATATAAAGTTTATTAGTTTATATACGTAATGATATTATTATTCAAATATCAAATTTATCTTTTTTTTAAATTATATTTGCTATGAAGTGAAAACATTAATTATATTTAAAAAAGAAAATGAGTGTTTCATAAATACTTAATTATAATTATTGTACTTTTAAAAATAAGAAAAACACTTTTATACTAAACCGACTGTATAAAGAATACAAAATATGAAGATTCATAAGACAACCATAGTTATAGAAGCAAAAAGTAAAACACCAAAGAACTAGAGAATAGACTTAAAAAAACGAAAATTTGATAGTTTGGTCATTATATTTTTGTTAAATTACTCATTTGATTTTTAATATAATAATATTTTAAAAATGGATAATTACGTCTTTAAAGATGTTTTTATTATTAAAATATATTTTTTTTTATCATTTTCATCTCTGAAATATAATCATTAATTTTCGTTCTTAAAAGATAAAATTAATAATTTTTAAAATACTAAAGACTAATAAGTAATTTAATAAAAACGAAGGGAGTAATTTCATGTGTCCTATTAAAAGAACTTCTAGTCTCGGAGGCATATTACGTAAGCACGAAAAAAGATTTTGTCAAACCCAAATTAAACATTATAGCTATCAACAATAAGTACCTAAAAACACTAGAAAAGTACCAAGTTGTAGACTCTCCAACAACCGATTTTCTGAAAATTTCGGATCAGTAGTAATAAAATGATGGGATATTAAGAACCCAGCAATTATATACAAAAATAATAATAAAAGAAATACGCATTTGTTGCAAAATCCTATTCTGCTTACACCAACATTGGATGAACAGGTCTAGAATTTGCCTTTTCCTAATCTTATTTAGCTATCATGGCCTTTGTTGGGTCTAGTTTATTTATATCACCGACAGTTGAATAGAATTATAATAAATATTTGTTGTAGAACTTAAGTGCCAAATTAGTACCTAACACAATGTTTTGAAATAGTATTATTAGCAGCCACTTGCTAAAAAAATGAACTTAAGTCTTCTATAGAGATAGATGAAGATTCATGAGAAGCTTACATTTTTTGACTTTACATTCTCCATAATCTCCCATTGGCCACTATCACATCGAAAATTTCCATGGAGTTAAGAGACTTGTTCGTTTCGAAAGCGCTTTCAAGATGAATTTTAAAAGTGCTGCCGAATAAGCGTCTTAACAACTCCTATAGACTTGTTCATTGGCCTTACTTGAACAACGTTGCTATCTTTAGTGGGAAACCTTTGAAGAAGCATAAAATCGAAATGGGATCATGTCAAATGTGAGATTTTGGATAATATCTAAAAGCTTTTCAGCCAGGCTGTTATTTTCATTAAACAAATATATCTATGTCAGCAATGATTGGGAAAGATCACTATATAAAGGGCAGCAACCTTGTTTGACATCAACTCACACAGAAAGAACAGGACTCCCAATCGGAGAAAATGGGAACCTCAGCCTCGGGACAGCCGAGGCAATGGCCTCGGTTAGTTTATGCAATTGCATTTTTGCTCATAGCCACCACTGCTGCTGCTAACTATGAGCCTTACATCTACGCCTCTCCACCACCACCACCTTACTACTACATGTCTCCACCACCACCTTCATCATACTACTACAAATCACCACCTCCATATTATTATAAATCCCCACCTCCTCCATCTCCATCACCACCTCCACCATACTACTATAAATCTCCACCTCCACCTTCACCATCACCACCTCCACCATACTACTACAAATCCCCACCACCACCTTCTCCCTCGCCACCTCCACCATACTACTATAAATCCCCACCTCCTCCATCTCCATCACCACCTCCACCATACTACTATAAATCCCCCCCTCCTCCATCTCCATCGCCACCTCCACCGTACTACTATAAATCCCCACCACCACCTTCACCATCGCCACCTCCACCATACTACTACAAATCTCCACCTCCTCCATCTCCATCCCCTCCTCCACCCTACTACTACAAATCCCCACCTCCTCCATCTCCATCACCTCCTCCACCATACTACTACAAATCTCCACCACCACCTTCTCCCTCACCACCTCCACCATACTACTATAAATCCCCACCTCCTCCATCTCCATCACCACCTCCACCATACTACTATAAATCCCCCCCTCCTCCATCTCCATCGCCACCTCCACCGTACTACTATAAATCCCCACCACCACCTTCACCATCGCCACCTCCACCATACTACTACAAATCTCCACCTCCTCCATCTCCATCCCCTCCTCCACCCTACTACTACAAATCCCCACCTCCTCCACCATACTACTACAAATCTCCACCACCACCTTCTTCCTCACCACCTCCACCATACTACTACAAATCCCCACCTCCACCTTTACCATCACCACCTCCACCATACTACTACAAGTCACCCCCGCCTCCATCACCATCACCACCACCTCCCTACTACTACAAGTCTCCGCCACCTCCATCACCATCCCCACCACCTCCATACTATTATAAGTCACCACCACCTCCTTCTCCATCTCCACCCCCGCCATACTACTATATGTCTCCTCCACCTCCACCATATCACCCATACTACGTTTATAGCTCACCCCCACCCCCCAAAGGCTATTAATAAGCTTATATTCCCTCATTGAAATAAGTTTTCCTTCAATAAGAATAAGTTCGCTCATATGGTTATTTCATAGATTTTTTCATCAATGTATTTGTGAATAACAGGATTTGAGATGGTAAATCCATTTGTACGAAGCACTCATTTTATCATTTATTGTAAGCAATGTTATATTGTAATTTATGTTCTCATAAGAGTTAGGCGACCGTTTTATCATAAAATGTCTTGGTTCGAATAATATAAGTCACTATGGTTAAATATTAATTTGCGACTTGATGAGCAATCATGCACAATGAATTGAATAAGTTGATGAAAATTTCACCATTCACGACGCAACAATTTACTTTATTCTTCCAACATGACCACATCCATCAATTCTATAAGAAATATTTCTTCGCTATAAGATCAAGGAGTTTTATTTACTTTAGTCCTTTTTATTTATTAAAAAACTAAGTTTTATTTACTTTAGTCCTTTTTATTTATTAAAAAACTATCTATTGAAATTTTGGTGATTCAAAATTGTATTTGAGTATAATTTTAAGTTGAAGACTAATGAGAAGTTGACAAAAGGTCAAGAATATATTGGACTCCTACAATGCAAAGACTCTTATTCTAATTAGGAATAGGGTTTCTATAGACTTTTTGAAAACATATATAAATCTTTGTAACCCTATATAAAGAGAATTCAAGTAATACTTTTATTTTTGTATTGTATTCACGCATGCTATAATGAACATGGTTGTGCTCTTTATATGTTGAAGCAAAAGCAATTAAACAAGCAATAAATCTAATGTGTATAACGTAGTAACCAAGCAATTAATAAAACTATAGAGAGAAAGTAGAAGACAAATACACAAAATTTACGTACTTCGGCAACTTGCATCTACAGTAGATCAAGATCTCACTCTCTTATTATTGAATCACAATGCATTCACAAAGTATACATTTTATAAAAAAGAACTCAATACCTCACAAAGAACACACTTTTCTCTTGTAACATAGGGGTTTCTCTCACTAAGAATCACAAAAAAGGCTTTGATCACAAGATCTTGTATTGATCACTAAAATGTGTTTACAAGCTAATAGAGATCCTTTATAAAGGCTTTAGGATGACTTAGGTTAACCTTAAGTGTGTGGAAGTCATTTTAGGGAGTCCTGGTAGATTTAGGAGACTGTTCAAAATGAGAAACCAATTTTTCGCACTAGCGTTGCGACACTGGCTTTCTGGCGCTACAATATTGGTTTATATTGCTCCCAAAGCCACGACGCTAAGCTTCTGGCATCATGGTGCTATTGTCTCGACCTGAGAGTGTAGCGGCATTGAATCCTGACACCGCGACACCCATGCCTGAGTAGTTGCACCTTCTTTCGTGTCTGTCTTGCTTCCCCGTGCATCCAATGTATTTGGCTTGTTTCAATAATTATATCATAATGATTTTTAGTCACAATTTTCACATTATATAAGAGCATCTTCTTTAGAAATGAAAAGTATTTATATTTACAATATTCTTTCTAAAATAATCTCCTTGATTTGAATTCTATAGTCGTTGGTTGTCAAAGCTCCATAGATGGCAAGTGCTTGTTGAATTATGATTCGTTTTGGGCAAATTCTTTGGCTTTATATTTGGTGAGTGCCTTGAATTTCTTACTGTACATAATCTAGTTGCTTGCTATCTTGATCTTGTGTTGAACATGTTTTTTGATATAGCTAGCAGTGTACTATTATCAACCTTTCCACAAGCTTGGCAGTGGGTGAGATTGCACGCTAATTTTGGTGCAAAATATATTGAAAGAGGACTTATTTAAGGGTTTGGTGAGGATGTCAGCTACTTGTCGAGAGGTAGGAATGTACTTGGTGTGAAGGATTCCTTCAGTGACTTTTTCTTGGACAAAATGAACATCAATTTCTATGTGCTTTATGCGAGCGTGAAAAACTGGAATACAAGTCATATGAAGTGCACTTATTTTGTCACAAAGCAGGAAGGGTGGTTTAAGGATGAGGATGCCGAGATCTTGTAATAGATAGGTGATCTAGATTACTTCTACCACAGTGGAAGCGAGGGAATGGTATTCAGCTTTGGCACTTGATCGGGCTACTATAGTTTATTTTGAACTCCATGAGATACAATTTTCTCCAAGGTAAATGCAAAAACCAGATGTACTCATTCTTATACTTTAACAACCTACCATAGAGTGTTAGTAAGGATTGAGATAAGAAACGAATGCCAAGATGGATGGTGACTTGTAAGTATTGAAGTATTCATCTTACGGCTTATAAATTGGGTTTAGTGGGGGTTTGAAAATGTTGACATACTTGTTGACAACGTATGTGATGTCTAGTTGAGTAAATGTTAGGTATTGTAAGCTGCCAACAAGTGTCCGATAATATGTAGGATCAACAAGTTCATTGTTGTCTTGGTTTGGTGCTGCTTTAAGAGCCATTGGGGTGCACATAGGTGAGCAATGGGTCATATTAGCCTTGGAGAGCAAATCTATGATATATTTGGCTTGTGATAGAAAAATGACATTAGACATTTGTTGCACTTCTATGCCGAGGAAATAGTAAAGAGGTCTGTAATCCTTGAGTATTTGATTAAATCAAACTTATTGAAAAAAGACTTAAATTATCTTATTTGAATTAGTTTAGAAGATTCTTACATTAGTAGTTTCGTTTAGAAGAGACAATGTTGGATTAAATCTACCTTATTTAGGGATACTTAAATTATCTCATTTGAGTTGGCTTATGAGATTTCTAAATTATTTGTTTCCTTATATGATTTAGCTCATTAACATAGTCTATGTGAGGGGCATATTGAAAATACTTAGAGTACTCTTATATTTTATGTTATAAAATTATAATTGATTATTCTCTTATTTATAAATATAGAGCAAATTAGGATGAACCATGTTAAATATTTTGTATTTTTGTGTGATTTATTAATTTTAATGTTTGATGTGCTTCTATTATACTTTTCAAACAAGTAATCAAAACTAAAATACTAACAACAAGAAACTGCGACCAGTTCATTCACAGCTTTCCACCACCATAAAAAGAAAAAACAATTGTTCTACAAACAAAACCCATGTGCTAATCCAAGAACAAATAAACAAAAAAGTTCTTTCAGGGGCAAAGCCAAACATTTCTTTTAGAAGTAGCCAAAAATCTCATAATATGATGAAAGAGGTGAAGGACAAAAATAAAACTAATAAGGAATAGATAGTATTTTTTAAGGAGGCATTAGAGAATTATTTTCGGGGGTCATTTTAGAAGATCTAAAAGAAATATTTTTTCCATGGTTAGCCATGCAAATTCTTCCACTTAACAAATATCGAAATAGAGTTTCTGAATATAAGAAGTCAGAGACACGATAGAAAAAGGCTAGGATTTCGGCGTGCCGGTGCAAAACGATAATGGTAGGGATAATAACATCAAGGTCCTTGGTCTTTTGTGTTTTCTTAAAATAAGGATATTTGTATAACATAGGTCTCCAAATCCTATCTCAGTGATTAAATCACTCTTATATTGTTGAACTTTGACAAGACAAAATGCAAGAATTTTACCATTACAGTGTAAGGATACATTAACTTAAGATTAAAGATATGCAATTATTATAATAGCAGTCAGGGACTTATTTGTTATGGTTGGTGGTACACCAAGATTAAAGACACCATGTTTGAAGAAAGAAATTGTTGGTAGCACACTAAGATTGAAAACACCATGTTTAAAGAAAGAAATGGTTAGTGGCCTAAATTTTTGAATAAAATGGGTGCCATTTGTGAATACTAAAGAAGATGCGTTCAATTAGAATAGTACCACTTCCTCTTATAAATAGAGGAGCTTCATTAGTTCAAGAGATCATCCTAAAACTATTGAAAAAAATTATTGTAGTGTTATTTTCTTTGAGTTGTTTCTCCTATTTATAAGAGAGAATTGAATTGTTCTCTCATTGTAATTAGAGAGATGTTGTAATCCCATTTTCATAGTGAAAATCCCTTATACTTGCCCCATTGTTTTTTCCGCAATTTGTTTGAGGGTTTTTCACGTAAAATCTATGTCATTTATCTTCTTTCAATTTGTTATCTCTATTTTTAAATTAAGATACTGCTTCAACCTACAATTCTCCATAACAAGTGGTATTAGAGCCTTAGGGCTTTCAGGTGAAGGTATATCATTCACGGATACTATTCACAGGCGTGTAACTATTCACATACACAATACTATTCACATACACAATACTATTCACGATGAAATAGTGGGAGTCAATTTGTGTGAGAAGCAGATTGTAGTCAATCAATATGACGTTAAAGTACGAGATAAAGAAGTTCAACAGGAATAATTTCTCGATGTAAAAGATGAGAATGATGGCAATATTAAGGAAGTACCATTGTCTGACAGCAATTGGTGACAGACCGGTAAGTATGACTGATGAAAAATGGGAAGAGATAGATGGAGATGCTATTACCAACTTGTATATGAGATTAGCAGATGCAGTTCTATCAAGCATAGTAGAGAAAAAGACGACGAATGAGATATGGGATACTCTAACAACATTGTACGAGGTAAAGTCTCTTCACAACAAGATCTTCTTGAAAAGAAAACTCTATACCCTACGGATGTCAGAATCTACGATGGTAACTAACCATATCAACACTCTCAATACTTTATTTTCTCAACTTTCTACTTTGGGTTACAATATTGGACAAAATGAACGTGCTGAGATTCTACTCTAATGTCTTCTAGATTCATATGACCATCTAATCATTAGCTTAACCAATAACCTGCTAACAAACTATCTAGTATTCGAAGATGTTACAGCCTCTATTCTTGAAGAAGAAAGTAGGCTTAAAAATAAGGAAGATAGAGCAACTAAGAGGCTTTACTAATGACTAGAGGCAGATCAATGGAGCATAACATTAGTGGGAGTCACAAATATGAAAGATTAAAGTCAAGGAGTAAGAAGAATATCAAGTGCTACAATTGTGGTAAGAAAGGGCATTTCAAAAGTGAGTGTTGATATAAGCAAGATGTAGAAAAGATCATTGAGCCACCAAAATCTCAAGGTTATGTTACAAGTACTTCTAATGATAGTAATGTCCTATACAACGAGGCAACAACTATTTCCAAGTATAGAAAGAAGCTCACTGATGTTTGGATAATGGATTCGGGAGCAACATAGCATATGACCTCTCATCGATATTGGTTTCACAATTATAAACCCATATCTAGAGGATCTGTGTACATGGGTTATGATCATGCCTTAAAGATTCCTAGTATTGGCACCATCAAGTTGAAGATGTATGATGGAACGATTCGTACTATCTAACAGGTACAACATGTCAAAAAATTAAAGAAAAATCTATTGTCTCTAGGACAACTAGATGAGCTTAGATGCAAAACCCATATACAAAATAGGATCATGAAAATTATCAAAAGCACACTCGTGGTAATGAAGGCAGAAAAAGTAGCTGTTAACCTGTTCATGCTCTTGGGAGAAATATATTCAAAGGCAGAAGCATCTGTTGCATCAGCCAGTTTTGTAGAAGAGATGACGATGTTATGGCACCAAAGACTTGGTCACATATCATAACGAGATTTGAAAATTCTCTCTAATTAGAAGTTACTTCCTGGACTTAAAAATATTTCTTTACCTTTTTGTGAGCATTGTGTTATAAGTAAGCAGCATAGATTAAAGTTTAGCATATCAACAACTAAGAGTAATGACATCTTAGACTTAATTTATTCTGATGTTTGGCAAGCATTGGTCACATCCTTAGGAGAAGCAAAATATTTTGATTCATTCATTGATGATTTCTCTAGGAGATGTTGAATTTATCCAATCAGAAGAAAGAAAGATGTGTTTCCTGTATTCAAAGTCTTCAAATCCCGGGTGGAACTTAAAACTAAGTAAAAGATCAACTATTTAAAGACTAACAATGGAGGAGAATATACTGGCAAGGAATTTGATGCATTTTGCAAACAAGAAGGCTTTAAAAGATAATTCACAACTGCGCACACTCCCTAACAAAATGGTGTGACAGAGCAAATGAATAGAACTCTACTTGAAAGAACTAGAGCTATGTTAAAGACTACGGATCTAACCAAATCATTTTGTGTAGAAGCAGTTAATACTACCTGTTATATGATTAATCGGTCTCCATCAACAGCAATTGATTTGAAGACACCAATGGAGATGTAGATTGGTAAGCCAACTGATTATTCTAATTTACATATATTTTAAAGTCTTGTGTATTGATGTACAATACCCAAGAAGTCACAAAACTTGATCTAAATTCTTGAAAATGTATATTTTTAGAGTATGCTGATGGAGTAAAGGGGTATCGCCTGTGGGATCCCACTTCCCACAAGGTAGTTATCAGTGGAGATGTGATATTTGTGGAATATAAGCTACAAAAGAAAGAAAATAATGGCACAATGAAAGATAAATTAGAAACTACTATAGTGCAAGTAGAGGAAGAGTCAAAAAATGAAGAAATTTTTGAAGAAGCACCAGAGCATGATGAACAAGAACCAGTTGAGTCAGAGGAGCCACCTCTCAAACGATTAAATCGGGTGAGTTTAGCACTAATTTGACATTTAGATTATCATATGGAGAGCAATGTTGCATATTGTCTTTTAATGGAGGAATGAGAGCCATCGACTTTCCAAGAAGCAACGAATAATTCAAATGCATCTTTATGGATAATAGTAATGCAAGAAGAAATTAAAACTCTTTATAAGAATAGAACATGGGATTTTGTACCACTACCATATGGAAGGAAGGCCATTAGCAACAAATGGGTCTACAAGATCAAGAGAAATAGCGATGATCAAGTGGAATGGTATTGTGCAAGATTTATGGTAAAAAGGATATGCTCAGAAAGAAGGTATTGATTTCAATGAGTTCTTTTCACCAGTTGTTAGACTCAATACTATTCGAATAGTCCTTGCTGTGTGTGCAACATTTGATTTACTTTTAGAACAGTTAGATGTAAAAATAGCTTTTCTTTACGGTGACCTTGAATAATTAATTTATTTGCTCCAATCAGAAGGTTTTACAAAAGCAGAAAATGAGAACTTCGTTTGCAGGTTGAACAAATCTCTATATGGTCTTAAACAGGCGTCAAGGTATTAGTATAAGAGATTTGATTCTTTCATATTGAGTTTTGAATACAACAGACTTAGTGCAGACCCTTGTACATAGTTTAAGAGGTTTGGCGATAATGAGTTCATTATCTTGTTGTTGTATTTTAATGACATATTAGGAACAGGCTCTAACAAAGATCAAGTAATAGAGTTAAAGGTTCAAATGGTTAGGGAATTTGATATAAAGGACTTGGGACCAACAAACAAGATTCTAGGGATGCAAATTCACCGAGACAAGTAATAGGATGATTTGACTTTCACAAAAGAACTATTTAAAAAAGATCTTGCGACGCTTCAATATGCAAGATTGTAAGCCAATTTCTATCCCACTTCCTATTAATTTCAAGTTATCCTCAAATATGTGTCCTAACAATGAAGCAGAGAGGAATGAGATATCTCGAGTACCGTATGCATCAGTAGTGGGAAACTTAATGTTTACCATAATGTGTACAAGACTGGACATTGCACAAGCAGTGGGAGTACTTAGTAAATTCATGAGCAATCCTGGTAAAGAGCATTAGAGTACTATTAAGAGGATCTTGAGATATATTAAGGGTACCTCAGATGCTGCATTATGTTATGGAGAATCAAAATTCACTATCAGAGGATACGTTGATTCAGATTTTGCAAGTGATTTTGATAAAGAAAATCCACCACAGGTTATGTGTTTACAATTATAGAAGGAACTGTTAGTTGGGTCTCCAATCTTTAGACTATTGTGGCTCTATCAATAACAGAAGCTGAGTATATGGTAGCTACACAAGCTTGTAAAGAAGCAATTTGGATAAAAAGACTATTGGAGGAGCTTATGCAGAATCAAGAGAAAATTCTCTTGTATTGTGATAGTCAGAGTGCCTTGCATATTGCAAGAAATCCAGGTTTTTATTCCAGAACAAAGCACATTGGAGTTCAGTATCACTTTGTTCGTGAAGTGGTAAAAAGTGAAAGCGTGGACATGAAGAAGATTTGCACCAAAAAGAACCTAGCAGATGCATTAACTAGCAAGTCTTCAAGTGATAAGTTCATATGGTGTAGATCCTAATATGGCCTGGCAAAAACGTAAGCAGCATAAAGATGGTAAGTGTAGGTGGAAGAATGTGAAGACGTGATTATTTTAATCAAGTCTTCAAGTGGGAGAAATGTTATGGTTGGTGGCACACCAAGATTGAAGACACAATGTTTGAAGAAAAAAATGGTTGGTAGCACACTAAGATTGAAAACACCATGTTTAAAGAAAGAAATGGTTGGTGGCTTAAATTGTTGAATAAAATGAGTGCCATTTGTGAATATTAAAGAAGATGTGTTCAATTGGAACAGTACCACTTCCTCTTATAAATAGAGGAGCTTCATTTGTTTAAGAGATCATCTCAAAAATATTGAAAGAAATTATTGTAGTGTTCTTTTCTTTGAGTTGTTTCTCTTGTTTATAAGAGAGAGTTGAATTGTTCTCTCCTTGTAATTAGAGAGATGTTGTAATCCCGTTTTCATAGTGAAAATCCCTTATACTTGCCCAGTTGTTTTTCCCGCAATTTGTTTGAGGATTTTTCACGTAAAATCTATATCATTTATCTTATTTCAATTTCTTATCTCTATTTTTAAATTAAGATACTGCTTCAACCTACAATTCTCTATAACATTATTTGATATAAATAAAGAAGTGAATCTACTTAATCATTGAAAGTAAATAAAAGTACCATTCGGTGGATTCTATATATGTTATGGTGGTTCATTTTCTGAATAATCATTTTTTGGCTCCTTCTTGGCGTTTGTAGAATGGGTGGTTGAATTGTTTCACTCATTTATAGCAATTGAATTTCTGATATTTTCACATATAAAAGAAAAAAAAAACACTAGTGTTGTAGATTCGTTGGCCAATATGAGTCTTTGCTGTAATAACTTTTGTGATAGGATTATGCTCTAAATGAACTTTGGAACTTGACCTTTAGAGATGCTGGTGGTTATCCTCTCTTATCATTTTAGTTGATATTTTTTTCTTTGTAGCATCTTTTATGCTGCCTTTTGTCTAAGGTGTTATTCGGTTTTGTTCATCTTAAGGGGTTAAGCTCATTGTGTCTCTCCCGATTTTGTATATCTTTTATTTTCTTCAATAAATCGCTCACCTTTTGAGGGTTTGCTCCAAAAAGACATAAAGGAAAAACAATGAAATTACCATTCTTCGTATTACTGGCAACTAATACAATTGTTACCATAGATTTGTTAGGATAGTGCCATAAAAGCATGTACTTATATTATTTTTATGAAATTAATAATGTTGCAATTTTATACTTGATAAGTGTTCATAATTTTTTGACATAAATATCAGAAAATTTCTTATTTATGTGACCATAATCTTAGTATATAATTTTTATATACAAGATGATTAAAGTTATAAATAATAAACAGAAAAGTCCGTAATAAATTAATTAAGGTTTAGGATCTTTAATTAAATTTACTAGTGTGTTCCACTTACATTTAGAATGTAGTGATTTTATCTGAATAACTAATGTAGTGACATTATGGTGGAAGCACTTTATATAATATGATTATATAAGACTGGACCAGACGTAGTTTGAATTCTTATGTAAAATATTATTGTTAATTAAGAATTCAAATAACTTCATCTGATAATCATATGCAGATCAACCTTTATCCCAAGTAATCATAAACTCCTATTTGTGTCATTATGTCATTTGAAATAATCGTTACGGTTTGTTTGAAGAACATGCTAAAAACTTGTATTTTGGTAGCATAGTGAGATAAGTAATTGGGAATATGAGTTATAGATATAGAATCCATTAATATGATTTAGTGGAATAACACTGTAATCAATAAATTGGATTAGTTAATTAAAGAATTTAATTAATTATTCAAAATTTATTAGAGCATAAAATTGTAGGTCCATAAGTCTCCAATACCACATCTTTTATTATTACAGTGAAGAATTAAAATGAATTGTGTTATTCCACAAATTATTTGTATCTACAAAATAGTTTTCAAAATATGTATGTTTTATATTTAGATAAAATTAATTAATTAATATGAATAATATCTTATCTAAATATAATTAAATATTTAATTTAAGAAATTAAATAAATAAAATCTCAAGGATAATATTTTGAAAGTATCAAAAAGATTTTATTTTAATTTTAGTATTTTTCTTTTATAAAAGACTATAAGTCCATTTATTTTAGAAGTCTAATAATACTCAATTGTTAGGTATTATACGTTAACGATAAGAAGTAGGACTCTATGTGGTTTACATGAATTAGGTCTCTTTTTAAATAATAATTTAATTAATAAATATTATTAATTAAATTATAAAATTAAAATAATAATAGTTCATTATTTTAAAGATATTTTAAAATAAAAAAATTAGTCTAAAAAGGACACACACATACGTAAAAACACATAATACTATTCTTTTCTTAAGAAAAAAATAATTGGAAGCCCACTATTCTTCTCACTATAAAATAAAATATTTTGTTTGGAACCTTTTGATAAAAGAAAACCTACTGTGGAATCAAGGTATATTTTTAATTTTTATTGATTTTTATTTATTTTAAACATTAAATCCATTTATTCATAAGATCTTAAGATAAATAGAGTTTTTATCTGACGAAAACAAAAATTAAAGAATTTTTATTTTTTATTCTACTGCGTTATGAATGTTAGAAAACCAACAAGATCTGCAACTTTTTTTCTTTATATTCAAATTTTTTACATATTATTATAATGGTTTCTCCATTACGGAGTACATATTTTTCAGTGCGACGTTCCTATTTTAAATAAGATTTCTATACAATTTATTATAGAAATCTAGTTAAAACAATTTTTAGAAAAAGTCTTACATTGAACATTAATTTGCTGAAAAAAATAAACATCGACACTTTTATACAGGAGAATGCCTAAATTACTATTACTAAAATCTCATTCTTCAGCATAAATTTCATAGGAGATTAATGTAAATGACAGAAGATAATGCCTACTTAATCAATTTGTTATCAATAATATCTTTAGTCTAATTTAGTTTAAAAGAAAAAAAAGATCTTAGTCCACAGTAGATTGAGATCTCACTTCTCTTATTAAGAATCATAAGGCACTCACAAAATATGCCTTTTATAATAAAGAACTCTTATAATTGCTCTCACAAAGGACACAATTGATTTCTTTTATAATCTAGGATTTTGATCACTAAAAAACTTACAAAGATCACTAAGTTATGTTGTGATATGTTTACAAGCCAATAGACAACCTTTTTATAGATTTGGATGACCTAGGATAACTCTAAGCCGAGTTGGAATCAGATTAGGGAGTCTTAAAACACTTAGGATACAAATTAGGGTGATCCTCACGACACCACTTTCACTAGTGGCCGGGGCTGTGGCCTCGCAACACTACTTTCACCAGGGACAGAGGCTTTGGCCTTATCTTCTTGGTGTCGTGGCATCACTGAGGTAGTACTTCGATGTTTCGGCCTCATTTTCTAGATGCCACTTGTCGCGTTTGTTTTGCATCCTCGCTTCTCTACACACTTGACTTGATTTCTAAATTATTTCCTGATGATTTCTAATCAACAATCTCACAATTTATTTTAAATCTTTAGATCTATGTAGCTATTATGTTCATTGAACATGTACATCTATGTCAATAATGACCGGGAAACATCACCATATAAATGGAAATAAATGAGGTTTAGAATGCAACTCATCACACAAAACACAATCGTAGGAAATGGGAAGCTCGACTTCAGGACAGCAGAAGCAATGGCCTCGCTTTGTTCATTCAATAATATTTTTTCTCATAGCCACCACTACCGATGCTAACGATGAGCGTTACATCTGTGCTTTTCCACCACCACCACCAACTTACGAATACAAGTCTCCACCACTACCAAAGCCTAAAGAACATCTGCCGTACATCTATGTCAGCAATGACTGGGAAAGATCACCATATAAATAGAAATAAATAAGGTTTAGAATGCAACTAATCACATAAAACACAATCATAAGAAATGGGAACCTCGACCTCGGGACAGCAGAGGCAATGGCCTTACTTTGTTCATACAATAACGTTTTTGCTCATAGCCACCACTGTCGCTAATAACAATGAGCTTTACATCTATGCTTCTTCGCCACTACAACCAACTTATGAATACAAGTCTCCACGGCCACTAAAGCATGAAGAAAATTTGTCGTACTATTACAAGTCATCACCTCCTCCAATGAAATCTCCACCACCATAGTATTAGAAATCTCTTCTACCATCATCTCCATCTCCTCCTTCATATTACTACAAGTTACCACCATTGCTAAAGAAGTCTCCATCGCCACCTTACCACTACAAATCTCCACTACCGCTACCACCAAAAAAGGCTTATACATCTACATATTACTACAAGTCTCCTCCATATCCATCACCCTCACCACTACCTCCGTATTACTATAAGTCTCCCCCACCACTATATCAATCTCCTCATCCTCCATATTACTATAAGTTACCACCATTGACAAAGAAGGCTCCGATCCTAGCATACTATTAAAAGTATTCATTACCACTACCACTACTAAAGAAGGTTCGCACTAGTATACTATTACAAATCCCTTCCATATCCATCACCCCTACAACTATTTCCTCATTTTCTATATTACTATAAGTTATCACCACTCTAAAGAAGTCTCCTCTACAGCTTTACAATTTACAATTTCCTACCACTACCACCAAAGAAGGCACCTACACCAACTTACTACTGCAAATCACCGCCACCTCCATTGAAATCCTCACTCCCACCACTTTTATGACCACCTCCACCATACTACTATAAATCTTCACCACCACCGTCTCCTTCTCTACCTCCTCTATATGTCTACAAGTCTCCTTTGCCATCTTTCTCATCACCACCTCTTCTACATAGGACACAAATTAGGGTGATCCCTGCATTGGCGTCACGATGCCACTTTCACTAGTGGCGGGGGCTGTGGCCTCGCAGCGCTACTTTCACCAGAGGCAGAGGCTTTGGCCTTATCTTCTTGGTGTCGTGGCATCGTTGAGGTAGTACTTCGGTGCTCCGGCCTCATTTTTTAGGTGCCACTTCTTGCGTTTGTTTTGCATCCTCGCTTCTCTACACACTTGACTTGATTTCTAAATTATCTGTAAGCCCCCTACTACCTTTTCTATCCCTACGTCCTCCATATGTCTACAAATCTCCTCCCTTATCATATCTATCAACACATCCTGCATATGTCTAAAAGTCTTCTCCACCACCGAATAAGGTTGTTGCTCTTGCTTACGACTACAAATCCCTACCTCCTTCATCTCTATCATCACCCTCACCATATTATTATAAATCTCCACCACCACCTCTTCCATCTTACTATTTTAAGTTACCACCACCCCTTTACTATTCCCACCACCTCCTTATTTCTATAAGTTGCCACCACCTCATTCTTCATCTTTTCTCCAACCATACAACTGCAAGTCACTGCCACCTCCACCTCTATTGCTGTCACTATTACCTCTTTACTTATACAAATCCTCTCGATTCCCACTGTCGCACCCTTCCTATTTTTATAACTCATTGTCATCCCCAAAAAGCTATTACTAAGCTCATGGTCTTTTCTTGAAATAAGCTTGAACTTCAACAAGAATAAGTAATTCATTAGCTTGTTTCATCTATGATTTTTTGCCACTGTGTTTGTGAATAAAATAATTTTGAGACCATAAATCTATTTTGATGAAGTACTTATTGTATAATTTATTTTAAGCAATGTTATCTAGTACTTTATGTTTTCATAAGAATTATGCTACCTTTTTTTTATCATTGAATGTATTGTTCAAATAAGATTAATAATATACATACAATGGTTCTATATTGACCACGTATATCGAATTTCTTTCCCATAATATCAAGATTTATTTATTATTTCTTACTTTAATCCTTGTTAATTGTCAAACAATATAAAAGAAATAAAATCTTTTCAAATTTCATCAAATACATTCTTCTTGTTTTAAGATTCCATAACTTGGGTCCTTCATTCCTTTAATAGTGGTAATTGAAAAACATTATTAAATTACTAGTTTACTCTCAATTGTTACGGTAGTCTATCGACACAAAATCTTTTTTTCTTCTTTTAGTAACCTATCAAAACAATATCGTGGAAATAAATTAATATAAATTAAAATTATACAACTACAGAAGCGTCTTTTTAATCAGAAACAAACACAACAAACATTATAAAAAAAATCAATCTTAACAATGTGATAGTACTTAATTCAACACTCACAATATGAAATATAGAAATTATAAAAAAAGAAATCTTGACCATGTCGATAAATTAACTCTAATTAGGGAGACATTTATCATGTATGCATGCCAATATTTTCATGAAATAAAAAACTGATTTCAAGAGAAAGACCTCTTTAAATTGTAAAGACTTACAAATCAGGAAACGAGTCGGTCACGATAATATGAGCATGAAACCTCATAGCTAACCAGTTCCAATAATCCTTAGCAAAAGAACAAATAGGAAAAAGATGATTTAAACTTTTGAAATTTTGGTGATTCAAAATTTATGTTGAATTTGATTTTGAGTTAGAGATTAAGGAGGAGTAGAACATGAGGTCAAGTAAGAGTTAGATGTACGAGAAAGAGATGAAAATAAAGAGTTAAAAACAAGGGGAAGCGATAAGGCACTAAGGGAGACCAGTTCCGGGCTTTGGCACCACAGCCCAGCTTGGTGGCATTGCAAAACCACTCATTAGTCACATCAGTGCCATGGCGCCAATTTAGTGAGCTGCGGTGCCCAGTTTCGAAAAAATATAGGTTTTAGATTATTTTTTTAGGCATGTTTGAGTCGATTTTGGACTTATTCGCGTGGACTCCTATTACCATAAGAAATAGGGTTTCTAAGGGCGATTTAGAGCCTATATAAACCCTTGTAATTTTGTAAGAATTGTGAATGTATTACTAAGAGAGAGATTAGAGGGCTGGAGCAACTCTAGTGTTGGGCATAAGTGTGAAAGGGTACCATGGAGTGCTTAAGCGCTGGGCATAAGCGTAAAAAAGCAATGGGTAGATCCTTTAAGAGCTTGCCCAATGTTGAATTTGTTGGATTTCTCTTGTGAGAGTTCTTTGTCTATAAAACAATTGAATAAAAGAAGCGAAGATCTAGTAATCCACTATGGACGTAGGTGCTTCTTGCCGAATCACTTATATTCTTATTATCTTTATTATGTGGTCAATTTTATTTATTTTTATTTTAAATTATAAGTAAAGTGTTCACAAAGCACATAGGGTTTAATGGTGCAAAATACCGAGCCACATCAGAGTACATAAAAACTCTAACAAGTGGAATCAGTGGTAAGATTAATTCTTAAGTTGGATTATTGCTAAAGGCCGACGTCTGTAACAAATTGGTATCAGAGCTAAGGCTGAGGTCGATGGCCAAGCATAGATTGGTCAACTATAAGGATTTATAAGTATAAAGATAAATGAATAAGGAAAAATATCAAAAGACTATAAGTGCAGCAGGCTTGACTGCAAGAGAAAAGGCTGTAAAATAAAAATTGATGAGCATTTAGAGAGTAGGACAAAGAAGGTTAGAGGAGCTGCAATTATTATATGAATAGGACTTGGAGTTACATAATCCTTAAAGGCTTCTTGTAGAAGGAATACAAAAGATGTTTAAATGGTCTATGAGTAAGAAGCACAGTTGAGGCTATATACTTGATGGAATACTATAGGGTCTTAATATGAATTTGTTGAGGGGATGAATACCAAAGACAACATTGGAGATTATCTCATCGGTGTGGCAAGAGTCAAAATAGAATGTATGGTAAGGAGGATATGACCATAAAGATATTATAATAGTGTTATGTGACACTAGAGATTATAATATGATGGCTACTCAGAGAGAGATACATTTAGAATCTTTGGAGATTGAAGTCACAAGCCTAAGAAGAGTTAAGTATGGGCATAAGACTTAACTAAACCAGCTTTAGAGTAATTGAGTGTTGGATAAGGAATAGATGACTCCTGGAAAACTTCTTGAAGAGAGATTTGAATCTATGAAAGGTTTATTAGAATTTAGGTGATTTAAAAACAAGGTTGAAATTTATTCTAAGTTGGAGACCAAGGAGGAGTCAAACAACAGGTTAAGTATGCACTAGATGTACAAGAAAAGAGACAAAAATGAAAAGCCGAAAACAAGAAAGAGTGAGAAGGTATAAGGGGAAGTCATTTCTAGGCCTTAGTGCCACGGCCCAGTTTGGAAGATTCAGAAGGGACTTCATCATTAATAATATAGTGTTCAAGACTAAGTATTTGGATGAGTGAAAAAAACTTGTGATCTTTTTAGTAAATGTTTATTTGAAGTAAGTTTTGTGATGATGAAACTTGAGCGTTGGTAAGAGGATTGAAGAGATAAGGTTGGTTTGGATTTGGAACTTGATGCCATTGGCTCTGATACCATAAAAATATTTTGATACTTGATGGTTGAGAAAATATACATGTATTGTTGTCTTTCTTTTTTGTACAAAATGATTTATATACATGAATGTTTCAATCATTAAAGGAATTTCATAAAGACTTTGTCTTCTCGTAAATAAATAGAGAGACATATATTAGAAACTAGCCATTAAAATAGTCATGATGACAGAATTCCTCTTGCCATAGTTGTGCAAATTACTATATTGGTTTATAAGTCAATCATTTTATTGATTTGTTGTGACTATTTGGCAGCTCTTTATGATATTCATGGTAAGGTTTAATATTCTTGTTATGATCAATGACCGACGATGTTCTAAGCAAAATTTTTAGAGCCCAAAGGTCTCGATAAGTCTGGCTTGCCATCGAGGAGAACATGTTACCCACTTCAAAGGCACAAATAATAGGTCTAAGGATAACATGTATTCGCTTAAGAAATGAATTTCAAAGTTAAAAGACTTCCTTAAACGATTTAGTGCAATTTATGACATCTTGGCTGCCATTGGTAAGCTGGTTAGTAATAAAGATCAAGTCTTTCAAATTGCTAAAGCCTTGGGATTAAAATATGCAGACTTTAAAACTATCGTGCTCTAAAAACTACCATATCCAACCTTGAAACAATTCATTGTAACCTTGAAAAATCATGAGAACATTGTCATAGCTGAAAGGGACGATGAAACAAAACTTAAAACTGACCAATCCTTTTTTGGTCAAATAGGAAGAGATAGAAACTAAGGGGTGGTAGACAAAATTCTCGTGGCAGAGGACCTTAATACAAATGAGGAAGACGTTATGCCAAAAAATCTAAAGTCAAACATTTGAAACAACAATAATCAAAGCCGAAAACCCCTACAGACAATTGATAAAACCGATGACAAAGGAAACAACAAAGATACCGTGTGCCAAATATATGGAAAACTTGGTAATAGTGTTGCAGTTCGCTGGCAAAGATATGATAATTTCTATGCTTAAGAAGAGAGACTTTAGGCTTTTGCCGCAATGAATTTAGATGATGGAGATAAAAATTTATATGCTGACCCTGGGGTCACCTCTCATATGACAAACAACGCAGGTAATCTTGATTTTATTAGATTATATAAAAGAAAACATTGTATCTATGTAGGTAATGGTTAAGGTTTACTAATATCTCTTATTGGTAATGCCTCATTTAAAACAAGTCATGGCCATTTAAAACTTAACGATGTTCTCTTAGTACGTAAACTAAGAAAAAAATCTACTTTCTATTTCATAACTTATTGATGATCTCAAATGTTCTTTTAAATTTAATGAGGATGGTTTTGTTATTAAGAGCAAGGACAAGCAAGTTCTGGCACGAGGTCATAGGTAAGAAAAATTCTATACATTGGAGGAAGATGACAACAAGGCTTTTTCAACAATAAAAGGAGACTCTGAATCCCTTAATTTATGGCATAACTGACTAGATCACGCCAATTCAAAATTTTAACATCTTCAAAAGAAAGTAATGAGATCAACTTTTCTAATTGGAATAAAACTCTTTCTATGTCTTTCATGTCAATTAGGAAAGAGTTGTAAGTAAAAATTTAAATTATTAAATAAAACATCAGAGTTTCCTTTTTATAAGATTTATTATAATTTGTGGGGACTGTACCTATAATGTTTACTAAAAAATATAAATATTATGACTTGTTTGTTGATGATTATTCACAATTTTCTTGGTTATTCCATTAAAAAATAAGTTTGACTTCTTCGAGTGTTTTTTGAAATTTTAGAAAACAAGTTCGGAATTTACTAAATAAAAATAATTAAAATTTTTCGATGTAATGGAAGGGGAGAATTCAATTTACCATTCATTAAACATCTTGAGCAATGTGCAATTGAAAGACAAATCTCCTTCCCATACACTCTTGAACAAAATGGAGTAGTAGAGAGGAAGCATAGACATATGGTAGAAACAACACTTACCATGATGTTTCATGCATCTTTACCCCAAAATTTTGGGTAGATTCTTTCTTAATACCTGATTATCTCATAAATAGAATGCTTTTAACATCCTTAAAAATGGAAAGTCCTTATTTCAGGAATTTTAAAAAATTACTTGAATATAGTAACTTAAGGGTTTTAGGTTGGAGATGTATGTTTTCTTTATTTAATATAGAAAAGGAAAATTTGATAAGGAAAGCCATGTGTTTTTATTGGATATAATCCTTTGCACAAAAGTTATAGATGTTTACAACCTAAAACTAATAGAGTTTATATTTCTAAACATGTTTTTGATGAAACTACTTTTCCTTATTCACAAAAATTAACAACAATTTTACCGATACGGGAACAAGTCAACAACGTTTCCATCACAAGATAAGTGGTTTCCTGAAAACACCTCAAAAGTTTATCATTAAATAGATACTAACAATGAGTTTCCTGTACTATAGATAAAATCCACATGCATGCAACTATCTCATAATCCACATGGTAAAGACCCTTGAGAGTTAGAAGTTCAAAACAACACAAACACTAATGAAAGGTGAGATAATAAGCAGCATCACGATCAATACGATAGTTGCACACAAACAACTAACTCCAAATTTTGCACACAAAATTCGGATAAATACAAACACGATCAAGATAACGCCCTAAGCTATGAAGAAAGCAACAACAACTCAAATACTTTAGAATTAAACACCAAATAGAACTCCACCTCAACTAGAGATTTACCTGTTCCTCATCAAATCAAAGACACTCTTGCATGCTAAAATTCAGAAAGAACTCAAACAAAAGACACTACTGCATGCAATCTTGTTGATATTGTTGGAAGCATATGATGATCATATTGAATATATGATATATAAATTAAATAGAAGAATGAAAAAAAGTACCTTAGAATATTTTGAAGTAGAGAAATTCCTTTAACTCTTAGCTTCTCTTCCTTTATTTTTGAAAGAATTTTCTTTGACTCTGGTCTTATCTATTATTCTCAAAATTTTATTTTTTAAATGTGTGGACACTTAATTCCTATTAATGATTCTAACTATATGCTTCCTTTTAAATCATTCCACTTTTATGAAAAAATAGAAATTAGGTTACAACTTATTTAAATCAAAAGAGTCAAACAATTATAATTGTGTTTTCTCTTTTCAACTACCACACTCATATATAAAAATTAAGTAGTGATTTATTTAAAGAAAATGAGCCAAAACACTTATAATTATATTTTACATAGTCATCATTTTAAGTAAAAGATAAAATAGTAATTTGAGCTAGTAAATCGACTAAAGGTCCATAGACTTTCTAGCTCCAAATTAGAGATCTAAATTCTAGTCATCTCATGACTCATTAGATCTTCTAATTTAATCCCAAACTATTCCACTAAAAGCCCAAGGTTGCACTCTAGTTGGCCTATGTAATAAATAAATTCAAATTTTAATAAAAATTATATTAATTAAAATTAAAATTAATCTTTTAATCAATAATAACCACTCAATTAACCCCCTATATGATGTCATAATTAAAGCTAGACCATTATAAAATTGTCATGACTCTTTAATTAATTATTTACCTCTAAGTCATTGAATGTTCTAATGATCATTTTTAATATGTCTGTATTTGTATATATATTTTATAAATACATATTATTTTTCAATAACCAATTTATTGAATGAGCTGTGACTACAGATTTAAATGATCAAGTATTGCAAACAGTTTAGGTGACATCATTTAATATAGATTCTATATTGTAAGTATATATTCCTACGATCCATGAAATAGCATCTCCAAGTCATCGAGATTTTGACGGTCCAATTGGGTCTCACTCTGTGATAACTCAAACGAATGCAATACATAAATGTAAGTTCATTACTTACTCAGGATTAAGGTTAATAAAGCTTATTAAAACTTTGTGAATTAAGATCAATGACATTTTGTTAATTGGATCATAATTTACATCACTCTAGTTCAATGTATCATACACTAGTTTTTCTACTCGAAGTCTCTACTTTAATAATCAAAGTAAATTATTCACAATAAAAAGTAGAAAAACTACAGTCTTACATACGAAATGCCTATTTCATTAATGATTGTGACCAATATCTAATTTATAAAGAACTTGTGGTCTATACCTTCTCATTAGCATTATATGCGTAATATACAGATCATATACTTTATAAATATGTGCTCTTCAATGTATGATCAATTATGTATGAATAAAACTTATCAATTAAACACATGCTCTAAGGAAAAAATAATAATATTGCATGTCTAACAATCTTCCACTTTCTCGAAAGCATATCGAGCATCTATTGAATCTCATATCATCTATATGAGTTTCAAATCTGTTTACTAACAACAATTTTAGTGAATGGATCCACTAGATTATCTGTTTACGCAATCTTGGATACCATGACCTCACATAATTTTGTACAGTTCCTTATCAAATGATATATATATGTGTGTGTGTGTGTGTATGTATGTATGTGTATGTGATTTTCTCTCTTGCGATATCTCGGTTTCTTAAATTATGCTACTGCTTTACTATTGTCACAATAAAGAACAATAGGTATCTAAGCACTAGGTATCACCTCATGCTCTATGAAAAACTTTTATAACTATATAGCCTCATTTGTAGCTTTAAATGTAGCTACATATTCAGCTTCCATTGTGGAGTCTACAATATATGAATGTTTTGTACTCCTTTAAATTATAGCCTTTCTACATAAGGTAAACACATATCCTGAAGTGAATCTTTGGGCATTTGTCTGGTTTAAATCTAAATCTATATACTCAATAAGTACAAGATCCTTACTAGCATATAATCTTTCATTCTCTAAAGAAAATTGAATATATGTTTTACTATAGTCCAATGTTCTATTCTTAAGTTTGATTGATTTTTTTTAACCATACCAACTGCATAACAAATATTTGTTATAGTACATAGTATTGCATACATGAGACTTCCTACAACAGATGTATAAGAAATGCCTCTCATGCGATTTATCTCTTTAGGTGTCTTAGGGCACTGAATCTTAGATAAATCAATCCCATGTCAAAAAGGAAGTGATCCCTTTTTGTAAATTTGACGAAAATGTTATCTATATATACAGTTTGAGATAACACTAACATCCTATTTTTTTGATCTCGTAATAACTTAATCACAAGAATGTAACTAGCTTCACCTAAGTCCTTTATATCAAATTAGTTAGCTAACCAAATTCTTATTAATGATAATGCTTTTATAACATTTTCAATGAATGATATATCATCTATATATAGGACTAGAAATACTATCAACCGACTATCTATCCTTTTATAAACATAAGGTTCATCAAGATTTTGATCAAAATCAATTGATTTGATAGCCGAATCAAATCTAATATTCCAAGATCTAGATGCTTATTTTAGCCCATAGATAGATTTTTATAGTTTGCAAACCATATGTTCTTAGTCTTTAACTATAAAATCATATGGTTGTATCATAAAGATACTCTCTTCAAGATTGTCATTAAGAAAGGCAGTCTTGACACCCATTTGTCAAATCTCATAATTAAGACTTACTGTAACAGATAAGAGAATTCTGATAGACTTTAACATGACTATCGATGAAAATATTTTCTCATAATTGATGTCTTCTTTCTGAGTATACCCTTTAACAACAAGCCTAACTTTAAAGGTTTTCACCTTTCCATCTACCCATCTCTTTCTTATAGAACCATTTGCAACATGTTGGATTTATCCCTTCAAGTTTTTCTACAAATTCCAAAACTTAATAGATTATATAGAATCTATTATGATTTTATAGATTTACACCAATGATCTACATATACATTAACCATCCATTTCGTATTCATTAGGGACTGCCTAAAAAGACTTTTTAATTAACATATATTTAGTTTGGTGTCTAACAGTCCTCCCACTATGACAAAGTACAAATGGTTATAGCTTTTGTAGTTTTCTCTATTAACCATTACTTCATTATATCTAGTGAGATCTAGTTTATATTTATTAGAAATTGCCTTTAAATACTCTCTAATTAACATGCTTCTATTTAGACATATAATAGTTCTCCCTCTATAATGAAGTACAAGTGGTTATTGCTTTACAATTAGCTATAGTAGGCTATTATGATCTGGACGGGGAACTAACTTTATTGACTCTCTCAAGCACAATACTGAAGTTCCCAGGTAACTTATCAAAAACTATCTTACTCTTAGGCTTGATGTTATTCAGATAATCTACCTCAAGAAAGATGACATTTATGCGAATAAGCATTTTCTTATCTTGAGAATTATTGAAAAGACTTTTTCTTATTCATTTAGGATAGCCAACAAAGAGACAAACTTATAACTTAGATTCCAACTTATCTATCTTTCCTTTAGTATATGAGCTAAACATCCTCATATATATATATGACATATACTTGGTTTACGCTTTATTCATATTACCAGAGGTGTTTTTAGGGACTTACTTAGATTGTATTTAAGTTAAGAAGATGGATGATTATTTTCAAGGCATAACCTTAGAACAACAAGGGTAGAGTTGAATAACTTATAATTGACCTCACCATTTTAATAAGAGTTCTTTTTCTCATTTTTGTTACACCATTTTGCTAAAGTGATCCAGGTGCAGTCAACTAGAATAAGATCACAATTTCTTACAAATAGGTCCTGAACTTACTTTAGAGGTATTCTCCATCTCGATCACATCGAAGTGCCTTTATATGTTTTCCTTTCCACTTTTGTCAGAAACTCTTTGAATTAATCATTGAAAAAAAATAATGTACCATTTAGGGGGATCTATGCTATAGTGGTTCATTTTCTGAATAATCATTCTTTGGCTCCTTAGCATTTGTGGAACAAGTGGCTAAATTGTCTCTCTTATTTATAGCAAATGAATTTTTGTTATTTTCACACAGATTAAAAATTAAAAACAAAATGTGGTTTTAGCTGTACTAACTTTTGTTGATAGGATTATCCTCTAAATGAACTTTGGAACTTGATCTTTAGAGATGCTTATTTAAATTTATGTTGCCTTTTTGTTTAAGGTGTTATTCAGTTTTATTCATCTTAAGGGAATTGTTAGAAATAGTGATTCAATAATTATATATAGACATGAATTAAAATAGATGTTAATAGAGAGTTTTCATGAAGTCAAATACGCGTTGAGGGTATAAAAGAGAAGCAAGACAGAGAGTTAGAAGTAAGAAGGAGCACGAAAACATGGAGTGACACCACCAGGCTTCAATGCTGCAGTGCTGGAGACAGTAACTCCAGTGCCGCAGTGCTGGAACTGGATGCGCCAGCATTGCAGTGCTAGCCCTTGGTGCCATGGCATTAATTTTGAGGACTTCTGTTTCTGACTCGGACTCAACTACTTTGAGGAGGTTTCAAACTTCTAAATGCATGAACTCTTATTCCAACTAAATTTAGGAATTCTAAGGATATTTTACTTACTATATAAGCCCTTGTAAATACTATAGACAAATCAAACATTAAAAGAGAGACTCTAAGAAAGATTAAAGAATTAGGTAGACAATAAGTGCTTGTATACACTAGGGTGCAACCATTGTTTGGCATTTATTATTCTTGGGAGAATGAAGGTACGCCACAAATAAATTCCTTTGAGAGTTCTTTATTTATTTTTTCTTGTAATCTATAGAATAGTTAATAAAAGATGTTAGAATCCCTTAATCCACAGTGGACATAGATTTTTGCCGAACCACATAAATTATTTGTGTGTGTTTTCTATATGATTTTTATACTCTTGATATTATATTTGCTTGCAATTATCCGCTTTCATATTTAATGGGGTATTAGCGCGAAACACGTTGATCTTAAGGAGAGATTGACACTAAACCTAATCTTCACCACAAAAGGAGGAGATTCCTTCCATAAGGTTCAGGTTCATTATGTCTCTCCCGATTTTTGTATCTCTTTTATTTTCTTTAATAAATCACCCATCTTTTGAGTGTTTTTCTTTAAAATCCCGAATTAATGACAGAGGTTAATGCAAAATGATAGAGGTTAGTGCCTAATTAATCAATGTGTTCTCAATAACATTTAGTCTAATCAATCTCTTATTATTTGAATATAACATACATAAGTGAAAATCATTTTAAAATACAATCTTTTTCGAAATTGGAACATCAAATGTCATTTTCAGAACAAACTAATATTTTGACTTCCATTTTATTCATATTCTCATTTCTTTTCGTCAACTCTTTAATTTGTTTAGAAAGAGCTTTCATGCTGAATATATATATATATAGACACACACACATGTATACAAATTTTCTTCATCATCCCATATCTAACAACTACATCTTAACTTTTGTTTTACTTTTTTCCAGAAAAAATATTAAATAGAAAAACAGTTTATTGACAAAACGAAGTGAAACAAATAATAGGAAAAATAGTTGGAGTCAATACAAATTAACTAGTCTTTTTTTTTATCAGAAAAATATTTCACCCATAATTTAATTGATATATATCAACTTAATTCTTTCTTTTTTGATAAATACTCAGTTAGTTTCTTTAAAGACGTTTTGGCTATTTTTTCTACACTTTTCATTTTTACAGGAATTAATTGAGTATTTTATAAAATAAAATGGAGATTAAGTTGGTAGGTATCAATAAAGTTAAGGATGAAACTAACATGTTCTTAAAAAAAAAAAAAACTCTCGTTATTTCTATTGATTCCCACAATTTTCCCCTTTTTTTTTATTTACCTCGGTTTGACGATAAAATGTTTTAAAAATGTAAACAAAAGTCAAGATGTAGTTGTTAGAGATGTGATGATGAGGAAAATTTGTGTGTATATATATGTGTGCGTGTGTGTGTGATCATAATATTTCGTTAAGAAGGCACATCACAATTTATGAATGATTTAAAGATTGGTTTTTAGTAGGAGATCTTCTGGTATCACTTCTAAAAGAAATGGCTTTTTGGATATTGAAATATTATTGTCACCAAAGCAGTTCTTAACACAGTATTTTTTGTTGTTAATAAAACCTTCTCAAGAGGTTTATTTTTCGCTGTAAACCTTTTATTAGATTTACTGTTTTTTAAACTTCTGTATTATTAAATAAATGATATTTATTATACAATTTCAAGACTATCCCATTGATGTAAGTTATATATAAATTTTATAATGCCATGGCAAAGACATACGAACAAATGCTCACAGTTGATTAACAGATTATGCAGGATTTTCTTATACAAATTTTCCATTAACAAAATCTTTACGTGTAAAGCCACGCTATAATATTTAATTACAATATTGCATCCTGGTGAATAATAATTTCTTTTTTTTCCTTTTTCCTTTTGTATTTTGTGATGAACTTATGTGATTTCATTTCTAATACTATTCTAGACCCTGATATTTATTAGATTTTTTATATTATCACGTTATTTTTAAAAATGACGAAATATCTGTGAACTAAAAATGTCAAGAAATTTTATAGCTATATATTAGATATAAAGAACTCACAAGGAGAAAAAACAATCAGAGAATTATAAAATAAAAAAATGAAGAAGACCCTTCAGTATTAACAACCATTGACACTTTCAGCCGACAATCGACAGTATGCGATTAGATTCCAGTTAATAGGTTTTTTCTTTTTATTTTTCAAGGTGTTGCAAAGTCATTTTCATGTACTGAGAAATGTACTTCAGGATGATCAAGTCTCAAATTTCCTAATCTTACAAGTACACCAATTAATATTAAGTTACATTACCGACAGATGAACAGAACTTAGAGAAATTTTTATCGAAATTATTTAATGAAAAATGGCATCTAACGTAATCTTTGACACAGCAATTTTTTAAGGCATTTGTAAGAATAATTGAACTTCGTCGACTTATAATAAAACATTAATTTGTTTTCCCCATTAATAAACAAGTTTTCATTTTGACATGGACTTTATCCTGAAGTACGCGCAATTAAGTAATCAATTTAAAAAAGTTTCCGAATTTGCATGTAAATAGCTCTCGAGACTTGTACGTTGGCCTTATTTGAACAAAATTGGAAACTTAGTGCGAAACCATTGAAGAAGCATAGAATCCAAAATGGGATCATGTCAAATGTGAGGTTAAAGCTTTTGATCCAGGCTGTTGTATTCATGGAAGAAGTACATCTATGTCAGCAATGACAGGGAAATATCACCAGATATATGGAAGAAACGAGGTTCAGAATGCAACTCATCACACAAATTTAAACACAATCGTAGGAAATGGGAACCTCGACCTCGGGACAGCCGAGGCAACGGCCTTGCTTTGTTCATGCAATGGCATTTTTGTAAGCAGCCTTAAACATGATCTTCATGCACAAACAGTTATTGCATAAGATCAAATACTAAAATTTAAGCAAGAATTTTATTAACCTCTTGGCCATTAATGCAATATGTAATGAGCAGCAAGGTTGAACGTTCCTTTGGTTCTTTTTAGTTCTTCTAAACCCTCGAGAACTCACTTATGATGTGTCTAATTCTTAAAAAAATCGAGATCCAGAGTTCTCAGAATTAGGTACAAAAAACGAATTTTTCACTGAATATTAACCCTTCATTCAAAGGTTAACAATTATTAACAGTTAGCATTACATTTGAGGACAGTTTCAACTGCTCATGGGAGTTACAAGAAGTTACAAAAAAGTTACAACTATTAATAGAGGCTTTATATATATGGACCATAATCATAATAATGTAAATATTATAGTTTTTGCTCGTAGCCACCAAAGCACGAAGAACATCCACTGTACTATTACAAGTCTCCACCTCCTTTAGTGAAATCTCCACTTCCACTATATTATTACAAGTCTACCCTACCATCGTCTTTATTATCTCCTCCTTTATATTAATACAAGTCACCACCACTGCCAAAAAAGTCTCCCTCGCCACCTTACCACTTTAAATCTCCACCACCATCACCACGAAAAGAAGGCTCCAGCACCTGCATATTACTACAAGTTCCCTTCACCTCCATCACCTTCACCATTACCTCCCCATTACTACAAGTCTCCCCTGCCACCATCTCTATCTCCTCCACCACCTTATTACGATAAGTCACCATTACCACCTCCAAAGGAGGCTCCAGGGCCGATATACTACTACAAGTCTCTCCCACCACCATCTCAATCTTCTCCTCCTACGTATTATAACAAGTCACCACCACCAACAAAGAAGGCATCAACGCAAGTATACTATTACAAATCCCCTTCACCTTCAGTACTCCCGCCTTCCTATTACTACAAGTCTCCTCCACCACCATCTTCTTCTCATCCTCCTTCATATTACTATAAGTCACCATCACAACAAAAGAAAGTTTCTCCCACTGCCTTACTATTACAAATTTCCACCACTGCCATCTCCATCACCAAATCCACCATACTACTACAAATCTCCACCACTATCATATCCTTATCCACCTCCTCCATATGTCTATAAATCTCCTCCTCTACCATTAGCATCACCACCTTCTCCATACATGTACAAGTCTCCCACACCCCCTTCTTCACACATCTACAAATCTCTACCACCATCTTTTCCTTCCCCACGCCTCCATACATCTACAAATCTCTTCCCTCATCTTGATCACCACCTCCTCCATACATTTACAAGTCTCCTCCACCACTGAAAAAGGCTCTTAGTCCTACTTACAACTACAAATCCTCACCCCATCCATCTCCATTACCGCATTTTTTATATTACTATAAGTTTTCACCACCACCTCCTCCACTGTACTATTACAAGTCACCACCACCCCTTTCACCATCGCCACCACCTCCTTATTTCTACAAGTTGCCATACCTCTTACTTCATCTCCTCCCCCGCCATACTACTACAAGTCACCACCACCTCCATCACCATTACAACCACCTTCTTACTTATACAAATCCCCTCCACCTCGACCGTCTCACCCTTCATATATTTACAGCGCACCGCCACCTCCCAAAGTCCATTACTAAGCTTATGGTCTTTTTTGAAATAAGCTTGAACTTCAACAAGAATAAGTAAGTTCATTAGCTTATTTCATCAACGAATTGTTGCCAATGTATTTGTGAATAAAAGGGTTTTGGGACCATAAATATATTTTTATGAAGCACTTGTTGTATCATTTATTGAAAGCAATGTTATATAGTAATTTATGTTTCCATAAGAATTATGCTACTTTGTTTTTATCAATGAATGCATTGTGTCAAATATGATTAAATAATTTACATACAATGGTTCTTCCAATATGACCACGTATATCAAATTTCTTTTTCCATAATAACAAGATTTATTTGTTTATTATACTTTAATCCTTGTTATTTGCCAAACAATACAAAAAAATAAAATCTTTTCAAAATTTATCAAATATATTCTTTTTGTTTTAAGATTCCATAACGTGCGGCCTTATTCCTTTAATAGTAGTAATTGAAAATTTTTCTTTAATTACTAGTTTGCTCTCAATTGTTACGGTAGTCTACCAACAGAAAATCTTATTTTTTTTCTTTTAGTAATCTGTCAAAACAATGTTGTGAAAATAAATCAACATAGATTATGCAACTGCAAAAGCATCTTTTTAACCAGAAACAAGCACAACTGTTAGAAAATTAAGGGGTGATGCAGGGTCGCAGTTAAAGTAAAATTAAAAAAATAATAAAAATAAAAATTAGACCAAACACAAGAGTTTACGCAGTTCGGTTTTTAGCCTACGTCCACGGGCGAAGACAGAAGAATCTTTTACTATTAAAAATAGAGAATACGAGTATTGTAGTATTTTAGTCTTACAACCCAAAATCCCAATACACCCAATTCTCTCAAATCACTCAAAAACTCTCTCAAAAGTGAATGAAAAATAAATTGCTAAACTCCCCATTTTATAGGAAGAGTTGAGCAAGTGGACAGCCTTAAAAAGGCTGTCCACCATAACAAATTTACTGGCACCGTGTGCCATCAAATTTATTATGCAGCTGGCACATGGTGCCAGCTGCTGACAATTCTCCCACTTAGAGATTTGATTGAGAATCAATCAAGTCTCCACACCATTCTTTCTTCTTTACCAAAGTCATATTGGTTACGTGTCTGCTAGGCCATGCAAGGATCTGCACCATACAAACTTATTGGTATTAGTGGGTTTAGTCAACACAACTGCTAGGTTATCATTTGTATGAATGTTTTTCATATCTACACTTCTATCTTCTACCACTTCTTGAACAAAGTCATATTGAACACCTATGTGCTTCGTTCTTGAATGAAAAGCTGGATTTCTTACAATGTGCAAGACACTCTGACTATCACAAAATAATTTAACTTTCTCTTACTTATGCCTGAGCTCCTCCAGTAATCTTTGTATCCAAATTGCTTTCTTATAAGCTTGTGTAGCTGTTATGTATTCTGCTTTTGTAGTAGATAATGCCACAATAGTTTGCAGTTTCGAAACCTAGCTTACAGCTTATCTAGTAAGTTTAAACACATAGCTAGTAGTGCATTTTCTTTTATCAAGGTCTCCTGCAAAATCTGAATCCACATAGCCCTTAACAATAAAATCTGATCCTCCGTAACATAAAGCAACATCTGAGATACCCTTAATGTATCTAAGGATCCTTTTGACACAACATCCATGCTCTCTACCAGGATTTGTCATGTATCTACTAACTGCTTCCACTGCTTATGCAATGTCTGGTCTGATACAAATCATAGCGAACATTAAACTTTCCACTATTGATGCATATGATACTCGAGACATCTCCTTGCTCTCTGCTTCTTTGCTAGGACAAATCTTAGAGGATAACTTGAAATTAACAGGGAATAAGGTACTAATTGGCTTACAATTTTGCATGTTGAAGCGCCACAAGATTTTCTTTAAGTAGTTCTTCTGAGAAAGCCAAATCTTCCTATTATTTCTGTCTCGATGAATTTGCATCCCTAGAATTTTGTTTGCTGGTCCCAAGTCCTTCATATCTAATTCCCTAGCCAACTGTGCCTTCAATTCTTGGACTCGATCTTTGTTGGGGCCTGCCACCAATATGTCATCCACGTACAACAACAAAATAATGAAATCATTATCATCTTCAAACCTTTTTTAGTATATACAATGATCTAAACTAAGTCTGTTGTATCCAAGGCTGATGATATAGGAATCAAATCTCTTGTACCAACACCTCGGTACCTATTTGAGACCGTACAGAGATTTGTTCAACCTGCAAACCAAGTTCTCTTTTCCTTCTTCTTTAAAACCTTTTGGTTTGAGTATATAAATTTCTTCTTCAAGTTCTCCTTGAAGAAAAGCTGCCTTCACATCTAGCTGCTCTAAATGTAAGTCAAATGTAGCACACATTGCTAGGACTATTCTGACTATCGTGAGTCGAACCATGGGGAAAAATATCTCATTAAAGTCAATACCTTCTTTCTGAGCATAACCTTTCACCACCAATCTCGCACGATACCGCTCTACTTGGTCATTACCATCCCATTTGATCTTATAGATCCATTTATTACCAATGGCTTTTCTTTCACGTGGTAGTGTAACCAGCTCCCATGTTTTGCTCTTATATAAGACTTTAATTTCTTCTTGCATTGCTGTCATCCATAAAGAAACATCTTGACTTTTAGAAGCCTTCTGAAAAGTTGTTGGCTCTCCATCCTCTGTTAGAATGCAATATGCAACATGAGCCTCAATGATATACTCTGAGTGCCACGCTGGTGATCGTCTCTCACGAGTTAATCGACGATCATCTGTAGCCTCAGACTCTACTGGTTCTTTTTCTTCGTGCTCTGGTGTTGCTTCAGAAGAATCTGAATCTTATTGTACTTGATTATTTTTCATTTGTACCGTTGTAGTCTCTGGATTTTCCTTTACTATGCTATCATCTTCATCATTCCTTTGCAGTTTATCTTCTACAAATATCGCATCTCTGCTGATGACGACCTTGTGGATAGTGGGATCCCACAGGCGATACCCCTTGACTCTATTAGCATATCCCAAGAAAAGGCATTTTCTGAATTTTAGACCCAGCTTCGTTGTTTCTTGAGGATTATACAGCACGTACACAAGACTTCCAAATGAATGTAGGCGAAAATAATCAACTGATTTTCCAGTCCACATCTCTATCGGTGTCTTTAACTCAATTGCTATTGATGGTGACCGATTTACCACAAAACAGGCGATTTTAACTGTTTCTGCCCAAAATGCCTTGGCTAAACCTGCAGTTCTCAACATAGCTCTTGTTCTCTCCAACAAGGTTCTGTTCATCCGCTCTGCTACTCTATTCTGTTGAGGCATGTAAGCTGTGTTGAATTACTGCTTGATGCCTTCTTGTTGACAGAATGCAATAAAATCCTCACCAATATATTCTCCTCCATTATCTGTCCTTAAACACTTGATCTTCTTTTTTATTTAAGTTCTACAAGCGCTCTGAATGTTCTGAAAGCTTCAAACACATAAGACTTCTTCTTGATTGAATACACCCAACATTTCTTGGAGTAATTATCTATGAATGATACAAAATATCTCGCTCCCCCTAAAGACATCACCGGTGCTTGCCAAACATCAGAGTGAATCAATTTTAAAATTTCTTTACTTCTAGAACTGGATGTGCTAAACTTTAATCCGTGTTGCTTACTTATGACACAATGCTCATAGAAAGGTAAAGGAACCGATTTGAGCCTAGGAAGTAAATGTTTATCAGAGAGAATCTTCAAACCTCGTTCTGACATATGGCCAGTTCACGATGCCACATTATTGTTGACTCTTCTACTGAACTAGTTGATGCAACAAATGCATCTCCTTCTTACAATGTTTCTCCATTAAGCATGTACAAATTTGAATCAACCTTTTCTGCCTTCATTACTATAAGTGTGCCTTTGAGAATTTTCTTGTCCCATTTTTAATTTGGGTCTTACATCCAGTGTTATCTAATTATCTCAATGACAAAAGATTCTTCTTGAGGCTTTTCATATGTCACACCTTCTGGATAATACGAACAGTACCATCATACATCTTCATCTTGATGGATCATATTCTAGCGATTCCCAAAGCATGATCATTCCCCATATACACAGATCCTCCAGAGGTAGGTTCATATTGATGGAACCATTTTCTTTTAAAGGTCATGTGCCATGTAGCTCCAGAATCTATTAGCCATACATCAGAGAACAGTTTTCTGCTTTCAACAATTGTTGCTGCCTCGCTGTATTAAATTTCACCATCATCTAAGGTGCTTACAATATTCTCATAAGGTTTGTCCTCTGCACTTTTCTTCAATCCCCAGTAATCCTTCTTCAGATGGCCTTTTCTTGCCACAATGGTAGCACTTGACATTCTTCTTACTTCTGGATTTTGGTCTGCCATGATTTTGACTCCCACTGGGGCCATGTTCTGTTGATCTACCTCTCATCATTGTCAAAGCTTCTGCTTGCTGCGAACATTCCTATTTGCCTTCTTTATTTTTCCGTCTTCGTTCTTCTCCCAGTATAGCAGTTGTAACATCATCGAAGACTAAGAATTCCGTTAGGATGTTATTTGTCAAGTTGATGATGAGTTGATCATACGAATCAGGTAGACTTTGAAGTAAAATCTCTGCACGTTCACCTGCCTCTATTTTATGCCCCAAGGAAGTGAATTGGGAAAATAGAGTATTTAATATGTTGATGTGCTTTGTCACTGAAGTGGATTCTGCCATTCGAAGGGTGTACAATCTCCTTTTTAAGAAGATCTTGTTGTGTAGGATTTGCCCTTATACAATTTTATGATAATATCCTATATCTCTTTTACTGTCTTCTTTTTCGCCACACTGGATAGCACATTATCAGCAAGTGCTAGATGCAGATCAGCAACTGCATTACTGTCAATCTTATTTCACTTGATATCATCAGTGATACTAGCGGGCCTTTCATTAATTGCTTCTATATACTTGTTTTTCTTTAAAATCGTCTTTATTTTCGTTTTTCACAATGAAAAATTACCTACATTGAACTTTTCAACTTCGTATTTGCCGCAATTACTTTTCACCACGGATTGCTCTCTACTAGGATTGGCTCCCACTGTTTTAAGTAAATAGTAACCGTACGTATAAACAGTACCCGTATATGTAAATAGTAACTATATACGTGAATAGTAACCTCATTCAACCAGAAGCTCTAATACCACTTATTAGAAAATTAAGGGGTGATGCAGAATCGCAGTTAAAGCGAAATTGAAAAAATAATAAAAATAAAAATTAGACAAAACACAAGAGTTTACGTAGTTTGGCTTTTAGCTTACGTCCACGGGTGAAGATAGAAGAATTTTTTACTATTAAAAATGGAGAATACAAGTATTGTAGTGTTTTAACTTTACAACTCAAAATTTTAATACACTTAATTCTCTTAAATCACTCAAAAACTCTCTCAAAATTAAATAGAAAATAAATTGCTAAACACTCCCTTTTATAAGAAGAGTTGAACAAATAGACAATATTAAAATGGTTGTCTACCATAACAAATTTACTAGCACCATGTGCCAACAAATTTATTATATAGTTGGCACACGGTACCAATTACTAACAACAACAAACATCGTAAACTAAAACAAATCAATCTTAACAATGTAGTTGATTATATGATATATTCTTTTTCAATAACCAAACGATAAATTATATTTTAACAAGAAAAATCACAAAAATCGGGGGATCCAAATATTTTCTTAAAGATTGTGTGATTGATCACAATAAAAACAAACGATAAATTATATTTTAATAAGAAAAGTCACAAAAATCGAGGGATCCAAATATTTTCTTAAAGATTGTGTGATTGATCACAATAGAAAACTTAGTCCCTAAACACCTCAAGATATAGTTAAGAGTAATAAACATACAAACTTTCTCATACAGACTGACGCGTAATATAAATATTGGTTAGACGAAATATTAAAATTAATGAAATAATAACCAACCATGCAGTTTAATACTTATATGCCACATCAAATTTAATTATTTTATAAATTTATTCAATTTGAGTCAGTGACGGGAATAGTGGCATTTTCATCTGTTGCTTTCTTTTACTATTTTATATTTTCTTATAAATTTATTCAATTATTTTATAAATTTTAAATTAAAAACGCAAAATAGATCAATTACATAATATCACGTGCCCTCTTATGAATAAATTATAAGTACCATATACGACCCTTATTAGCATCTAAACTAACTGACTCAACTAACGAAAGAGGGGCGTAGTAGCTAGTGGTCTACAACTTCATTTCACAAGGAAACTACAACAAGCTGGACAATAAAGCCAATGGAAAATCCTCAACGCATACAAAGAAATCCACAGAAGCCAAGACTTTCTCTGCTAAATTATGAGCAAGGACACTGCAAACTCGTGGAACAACAAATACAAGACAAGAATTAGAGTCCGTTAATAGAGAAGAAAATCTGTTGGGTAAGCCTACTGTTCTCAGTTCTGCTAGAGAGCACCAATTACTGCCCAGGGATGAACCCCAATTACTGCCATAATCGTTAATCAGTTCATATTCGTAGGAATTTCAGTCTAATTAATAATCGATTACTCGTTGGATATAATATATGAATGTGACAATCGTTGATGTCAATGTCATTTTCAGAACAAACTAACATTTTGACTTTCCTTTTCCTCTCATTCCTCCTCATCACTACTTTCTTCTTATTTATTTTATTTTATCATAAAACAAAGATATATTTACAAGTTTCCCCCTCCATCTTGACTTTTGGTTCTTCTTTTTTATTTCTTTTTTCACACAAAATAGAGAAAAACTTAGTGGGAAACCACTAATCACGGATTGAATCCAAAAATTAAAAAAACAATCTGTGAATCATTAGAAATTAATAATAATAGTCTATAATTGTTTTTAAAATACTTATAAAATCTCTAAATTTTATTAAAATACCCAAATTTGTCCTTTTAGAGTAGTAATTGATAATTTTTTTAAGATAAAAATGGCAACAAAAAATATTTTGAGTATTTCAAAAACTTAAGAGACCTAAATTTTTATCAATTAAACAGTTTAACACCCACTTTTAAATAAGATTAATTACTGAAATACAGTTTATGTGTCCAAGACGCTGCCATTCATACAACAATTTTACAAGAGTTTCACACACACTTGAAAAAAAAAATGCTCAAAGTTGAAGCCTAATGGACATTGATACACAAGGAATAGTGCATCTATTTTCTGATACACATTTTCACATCAAATAATTCTCACACTGTAAAGCAAAAAACGAAATATGATGCTTAATTCCAATATTGTGCCATGGTGATTCTTTCAATTAAGTGTAATTCCATTTAATTTCATTTTCTTTTACTAGTCTGACCTCGATATTGATAAAATTATATTTCTACCAATATCTGAAATGGGGCACTAACTAGCCTTTATCATATCATCTTCGCATTATCTTGTAAAATTTTGACCTTGATATTAATAAGATTTTATGTATATACTAATTTATGTGGCAACTAACTTCGCATTATCTTATCACCCACTACATATTTAATTTGTGTAATTAAACAACAATAATATAATAAACATATGCTTAGTGCATTCATTTCGATGGATTAACAGAAGGTACTTAGCTTGCTAGGCAACAAAATTCACGAGCAAATCCTGTTTAAAACCCAAAAGATAAGAAATTTAACTGAAATATATAATTAACTATATGAAACTGAAACGTCTCTTCCAAAAGATTAAAAAGAAAAACAAAAAACTAAAATAAATGTTAAGACATTTTACAGCTGTATATTATGAAGAACCCATATGTACATAAAATGAAGAAGTGCAGATTTGACCATTCAGTATAACAACCACTTATGACACATTGACATTTTCAGCCAATAGTACCGAAAGTATATGTCATATTCCAGTTATACTAAAAATAAAATGCAATTAAAACAAAAAATTGAAAGTTGCAAAGTCATTATCTTGTACGGAGTTATGCAGTCCAGAATACAATTTTGTCTCTTCTTACTCTTACCAGGTTGAATAATGACATTCTATCAGATGTCAATTAAGATTATACATTATTTACATATTTACGTACATTTGGATACAGATCTCGACAAAAGTAGGACCATACATAAAAAAATGCCGAAGAATAGACGCACTCACAAGAGGAGGGAATATATCACTGCCCTAATTGTCAGGGTTCAAACCCCTTACTAAGATTAAAGGGGTGTACAGGTTTTGTTGCTGGAGCAAGCATTTGACTGCTACCAAGACATATATTAAATTAACATATTCTTGCCAATTAATTCACAACTCCGACAGTTCATTAGACTTTACTGCGAAATTTAATGAAAATTATTGTATCTAACAGAATCTTTGACATAGCTAAATTATCAGCCACTTGCGAGAATATTGAGCTTGGTCGACTTATAATTAAATATTTAATTTCCAAATAAACAAACATGTTTTCATTTTGACTGTAGTTTTTCATTGATGTACGCGTTTTTGAGGATTAATTTAAAATGGCTGCCGAATAAGCATCTTAACAACTCCTTTAGACTTGTCCAGGGATTGAGCCTACGAGATTTAAGGCTAGGTTAGTAGCACAAGGTTTTACTCAAAGAGAAGGAGTCGATTTTCATGAGATATTCTCTCCAGTTGTCAAGCACACATCTATTAGGATTTTGTTAGCTATTTGTGCAAACTTTGATTTACATCTAGAGCAAATGGATGTAAAGATAGCTTTTCTACATGGAGAGCTTGAAGAAACAATATACACGGCACAGCCGCAAGGGAATAAGGTACTAATTGGCTTACAATTTTGCATGTTGAAGCGCCACAAGATTTTCTTTAAGTAGTTCTTCTGAGAAAGCCAAATCTTCCTATTATTTCTGTCTCGATGAATTTGCATCCCTAGAATTTTGTTTGCTGGTCCCAAGTCCTTCATATCTAATTCCCTAGCCAACTGTGCCTTCAATTCTTGGACTCGATCTTTGTTGGGGCCTGCCACCAATATGTCATCCACGTACAACAACAAAATAATGAAATCATTATCATCTTCAAACCTTTTTTAGTATATACAATGATCTAAACTAAGTCTGTTGTATCCAAGGCTGATGATATAGGAATCAAATCTCTTGTACCAACACCTCGGTACCTATTTGAGACCGTACAGAGATTTGTTCAACCTGCAAACCAAGTTCTCTTTTCCTTCTTCTTTAAAACCTTTTGGTTTGAGTATATAAATTTCTTCTTCAAGTTCTCCTTGAAGAAAAGCTGCCTTCACATCTAGCTGCTCTAAATGTAAGTCAAATGTAGCACACATTGCTAGGACTATTCTGACTATCGTGAGTCGAACCATGGGGAAAAATATCTCATTAAAGTCAATACCTTCTTTCTGAGCATAACCTTTCACCACCAATCTCGCACGATACCGCTCTACTTGGTCATTACCATCCCATTTGATCTTATAGATCCATTTATTACCAATGGCTTTTCTTTCACGTGGTAGTGTAACCAGCTCCCATGTTTTGCTCTTATATAAGACTTTAATTTCTTCTTGCATTGCTGTCATCCATAAAGAAACATCTTGACTTTTAGAAGCCTTCTGAAAAGTTGTTGGCTCTCCATCCTCTGTTAGAATGCAATATGCAACATGAGCCTCAATGATATACTCTGAGTGCCACGCTGGTGATCGTCTCTCACGAGTTAATCGACGATCATCTGTAGCCTCAGACTCTACTGGTTCTTTTTCTTCGTGCTCTGGTGTTGCTTCAGAAGAATCTGAATCTTATTGTACTTGATTATTTTTCATTTGTACCGTTGTAGTCTCTGGATTTTCCTTTACTATGCTATCATCTTCATCATTCCTTTGCAGTTTATCTTCTACAAATATCGCATCTCTGCTGATGACGACCTTGTGGATAGTGGGATCCCACAGGCGATACCCCTTGACTCTATTAGCATATCCCAAGAAAAGGCATTTTCTGAATTTTAGACCCAGCTTCGTTGTTTCTTGAGGATTATACAGCACGTACACAAGACTTCCAAATGAATGTAGGCGAAAATAATCAACTGATTTTCCAGTCCACATCTCTATCGGTGTCTTTAACTCAATTGCTATTGATGGTGACCGATTTACCACAAAACAGGCGATTTTAACTGTTTCTGCCCAAAATGCCTTGGCTAAACCTGCAGTTCTCAACATAGCTCTTGTTCTCTCCAACAAGGTTCTGTTCATCCGCTCTGCTACTCTATTCTGTTGAGGCATGTAAGCTGTGTTGAATTACTGCTTGATGCCTTCTTGTTGACAGAATGCAATAAAATCCTCACCAATATATTCTCCTCCATTATCTGTCCTTAAACACTTGATCTTCTTTTTTATTTAAGTTCTACAAGCGCTCTGAATGTTCTGAAAGCTTCAAACACATAAGACTTCTTCTTGATTGAATACACCCAACATTTCTTGGAGTAATTATCTATGAATGATACAAAATATCTCGCTCCCCCTAAAGACATCACCGGTGCTTGCCAAACATCAGAGTGAATCAATTTTAAAATTTCTTTACTTCTAGAACTGGATGTGCTAAACTTTAATCCGTGTTGCTTACTTATGACACAATGCTCATAGAAAGGTAAAGGAACCGATTTGAGCCTAGGAAGTAAATGTTTATCAGAGAGAATCTTCAAACCTCGTTCTGACATATGGCCAGTTCACGATGCCACATTATTGTTGACTCTTCTACTGAACTAGTTGATGCAACAAATGCATCTCCTTCTTACAATGTTTCTCCATTAAGCATGTACAAATTTGAATCAACCTTTTCTGCCTTCATTACTATAAGTGTGCCTTTGAGAATTTTCTTGTCCCATTTTTAATTTGGGTCTTACATCCAGTGTTATCTAATTATCTCAATGACAAAAGATTCTTCTTGAGGCTTTTCATATGTCACACCTTCTGGATAATACGAACAGTACCATCATACATCTTCATCTTGATGGATCATATTCTAGCGATTCCCAAAGCATGATCATTCCCCATATACACAGATCCTCCAGAGGTAGGTTCATATTGATGGAACCATTTTCTTTTAAAGGTCATGTGCCATGTAGCTCCAGAATCTATTAGCCATACATCAGAGAACAGTTTTCTGCTTTCAACAATTGTTGCTGCCTCGCTGTATTAAATTTCACCATCATCTAAGGTGCTTACAATATTCTCATAAGGTTTGTCCTCTGCACTTTTCTTCAATCCCCAGTAATCCTTCTTCAGATGGCCTTTTCTTGCCACAATGGTAGCACTTGACATTCTTCTTACTTCTGGATTTTGGTCTGCCATGATTTTGACTCCCACTGGGGCCATGTTCTGTTGATCTACCTCTCATCATTGTCAAAGCTTCTGCTTGCTGCGAACATTCCTATTTGCCTTCTTTATTTTTCCGTCTTCGTTCTTCTCCCAGTATAGCAGTTGTAACATCATCGAAGACTAAGAATTCCGTTAGGATGTTATTTGTCAAGTTGATGATGAGTTGATCATACGAATCAGGTAGACTTTGAAGTAAAATCTCTGCACGTTCACCTGCCTCTATTTTATGCCCCAAGGAAGTGAATTGGGAAAATAGAGTATTTAATATGTTGATGTGCTTTGTCACTGAAGTGGATTCTGCCATTCGAAGGGTGTACAATCTCCTTTTTAAGAAGATCTTGTTGTGTAGGATTTGCCCTTATACAATTTTATGATAATATCCTATATCTCTTTTACTGTCTTCTTTTTCGCCACACTGGATAGCACATTATCAGCAAGTGCTAGATGCAGATCAGCAACTGCATTACTGTCAATCTTATTTCACTTGATATCATCAGTGATACTAGCGGGCCTTTCATTAATTGCTTCTATATACTTGTTTTTCTTTAAAATCGTCTTTATTTTCGTTTTTCACAATGAAAAATTACCTACATTGAACTTTTCAACTTCGTATTTGCCGCAATTACTTTTCACCACGGATTGCTCTCTACTAGGATTGGCTCCCACTGTTTTAAGTAAATAGTAACCGTACGTATAAACAGTACCCGTATATGTAAATAGTAACTATATACGTGAATAGTAACCTCATTCAACCAGAAGCTCTAATACCACTTATTAGAAAATTAAGGGGTGATGCAGAATCGCAGTTAAAGCGAAATTGAAAAAATAATAAAAATAAAAATTAGACAAAACACAAGAGTTTACGTAGTTTGGCTTTTAGCTTACGTCCACGGGTGAAGACAGAAGAATTTTTTACTATTAAAAATGGAGAATACAAGTATTGTAGTGTTTTAACTTTACAACTCAAAATTTTAATACACTTAATTCTCTTAAATCACTCAAAAACTCTCTCAAAATTAAATAGAAAATAAATTGCTAAACACTCCCTTTTATAAGAAGAGTTGAACAAATAGACAATATTAAAATGGTTGTCTACCATAACAAATTTACTAGCACCATGTGCCAACAAATTTATTATATAGTTGGCACACGGTACCAATTACTAACAACAACAAACATCGTAAACTAAAACAAATCAATCTTAACAATGTAGTTGATTATATGATATATTCTTTTTCAATAACCAAACGATAAATTATATTTTAACAAGAAAAATCACAAAAATCGGGGGATCCAAATATTTTCTTAAAGATTGTGTGATTGATCACAATAAAAACAAACGATAAATTATATTTTAATAAGAAAAGTCACAAAAATCGAGGGATCCAAATATTTTCTTAAAGATTGTGTGATTGATCACAATAGAAAACTTAGTCCCTAAACACCTCAAGATATAGTTAAGAGTAATAAACATACAAACTTTCTCATACAGACTGACGCGTAATATAAATATTGGTTAGACGAAATATTAAAATTAATGAAATAATAACCAACCATGCAGTTTAATACTTATATGCCACATCAAATTTAATTATTTTATAAATTTATTCAATTTGAGTCAGTGACGGGAATAGTGGCATTTTCATCTGTTGCTTTCTTTTACTATTTTATATTTTCTTATAAATTTATTCAATTATTTTATAAATTTTAAATTAAAAACGCAAAATAGATCAATTACATAATATCACGTGCCCTCTTATGAATAAATTATAAGTACCATATACGACCCTTATTAGCATCTAAACTAACTGACTCAACTAACGAAAGAGGGGCGTAGTAGCTAGTGGTCTACAACTTCATTTCACAAGGAAACTACAACAAGCTGGACAATAAAGCCAATGGAAAATCCTCAACGCATACAAAGAAATCCACAGAAGCCAAGACTTTCTCTGCTAAATTATGAGCAAGGACACTGCAAACTCGTGGAACAACAAATACAAGACAAGAATTAGAGTCCGTTAATAGAGAAGAAAATCTGTTGGGTAAGCCTACTGTTCTCAGTTCTGCTAGAGAGCACCAATTACTGCCCAGGGATGAACCCCAATTACTGCCATAATCGTTAATCAGTTCATATTCGTAGGAATTTCAGTCTAATTAATAATCGATTACTCGTTGGATATAATATATGAATGTGACAATCGTTGATGTCAATGTCATTTTCAGAACAAACTAACATTTTGACTTTCCTTTTCCTCTCATTCCTCCTCATCACTACTTTCTTCTTATTTATTTTATTTTATCATAAAACAAAGATATATTTACAAGTTTCCCCCTCCATCTTGACTTTTGGTTCTTCTTTTTTATTTCTTTTTTCACACAAAATAGAGAAAAACTTAGTGGGAAACCACTAATCACGGATTGAATCCAAAAATTAAAAAAACAATCTGTGAATCATTAGAAATTAATAATAATAGTCTATAATTGTTTTTAAAATACTTATAAAATCTCTAAATTTTATTAAAATACCCAAATTTGTCCTTTTAGAGTAGTAATTGATAATTTTTTTAAGATAAAAATGGCAACAAAAAATATTTTGAGTATTTCAAAAACTTAAGAGACCTAAATTTTTATCAATTAAACAGTTTAACACCCACTTTTAAATAAGATTAATTACTGAAATACAGTTTATGTGTCCAAGACGCTGCCATTCATACAACAATTTTACAAGAGTTTCACACACACTTGAAAAAAAAAATGCTCAAAGTTGAAGCCTAATGGACATTGATACACAAGGAATAGTGCATCTATTTTCTGATACACATTTTCACATCAAATAATTCTCACACTGTAAAGCAAAAAACGAAATATGATGCTTAATTCCAATATTGTGCCATGGTGATTCTTTCAATTAAGTGTAATTCCATTTAATTTCATTTTCTTTTACTAGTCTGACCTCGATATTGATAAAATTATATTTCTACCAATATCTGAAATGGGGCACTAACTAGCCTTTATCATATCATCTTCGCATTATCTTGTAAAATTTTGACCTTGATATTAATAAGATTTTATGTATATACTAATTTATGTGGCAACTAACTTCGCATTATCTTATCACCCACTACATATTTAATTTGTGTAATTAAACAACAATAATATAATAAACATATGCTTAGTGCATTCATTTCGATGGATTAACAGAAGGTACTTAGCTTGCTAGGCAACAAAATTCACGAGCAAATCCTGTTTAAAACCCAAAAGATAAGAAATTTAACTGAAATATATAATTAACTATATGAAACTGAAACGTCTCTTCCAAAAGATTAAAAAGAAAAACAAAAAACTAAAATAAATGTTAAGACATTTTACAGCTGTATATTATGAAGAACCCATATGTACATAAAATGAAGAAGTGCAGATTTGACCATTCAGTATAACAACCACTTATGACACATTGACATTTTCAGCCAATAGTACCGAAAGTATATGTCATATTCCAGTTATACTAAAAATAAAATGCAATTAAAACAAAAAATTGAAAGTTGCAAAGTCATTATCTTGTACGGAGTTATGCAGTCCAGAATACAATTTTGTCTCTTCTTACTCTTACCAGGTTGAATAATGACATTCTATCAGATGTCAATTAAGATTATACATTATTTACATATTTACGTACATTTGGATACAGATCTCGACAAAAGTAGGACCATACATAAAAAAATGCCGAAGAATAGACGCACTCACAAGAGGAGGGAATATATCACTGCCCTAATTGTCAGGGTTCAAACCCCTTACTAAGATTAAAGGGGTGTACAGGTTTTGTTGCTGGAGCAAGCATTTGACTGCTACCAAGACATATATTAAATTAACATATTCTTGCCAATTAATTCACAACTCCGACAGTTCATTAGACTTTACTGCGAAATTTAATGAAAATTATTGTATCTAACAGAATCTTTGACATAGCTAAATTATCAGCCACTTGCGAGAATATTGAGCTTGGTCGACTTATAATTAAATATTTAATTTCCAAATAAACAAACATGTTTTCATTTTGACTGTAGTTTTTCATTGATGTACGCGTTTTTGAGGATTAATTTAAAATGGCTGCCGAATAAGCATCTTAACAACTCCTTTAGACTTGTCCGTGGCCTAAGATACATGAACAAAATTGAAAACATAGTGGGAAGCCATCAAAATTAATCAAATAGTTGAACGAGCATAAGAAACAATTACGGGATCATGTCAAAATGTGAGATCTGGAGATTATTGTAAAGCTTTAGTCTAGGCTATCGTCTAGATTAAACAAATATGCCAATGTCGGCAATGATTGGAAAGATCACTATATAAAGGGCAGGCAGCGACCTTGTTTAGCATCAACTCACAAAACACAATCGCAGAAAATGGGAACCTCGGGACAGCCGAGGCAATGGCCTCGATTAGCTTATGCTATGGCATTTTTTCTCATAGCCACCTCTGCCGCAGCCAGTTTTGAGCCTTACATCTATGCCTCACCACCACCACCAAAGCATGAAGAACATCCATCATATTATTACAAATCATCATCACCACCACCACCACCACCAAAGCATGAAGAACATCCATCATACTACTACAAGTCACCGCCTCCTCCATCCCAATCACCACCTCCACCATACTACTATAAGTCTCCACCTCCTCCGTATGTCTACAAATCCCCACCTCCACCATCTCCATCACCACCTCCTCAATATGTCTACAAGTCTCCCCCACCACCATCTCCGTCTCCTCCACCTCCCTATGTGTACAAATCCCCTCCCCCGCCAAAGGAGGCTCCTGCCTCAACATATTACTACAAATCACCACCTCCTCCATATGTCTACAAGTCTCCTCCTCCCCCTTATGTCTATAAATCCCCTCCCCCACCATCTCCATCTCCTCCTCCTCCCCCGTATGTCTATAAATCCCCTCCCCCACCAAAGAAGGCTATCACCCCAGCATATTACTACAAATCACCTCCTCCTCCGTCTCCATCACCACCGCCACCATACTATTATAAATCTCCACCACCACCTTCTCCATCCCCTCCTCCTCCATACGTTTACAAGTCACCACCACTACCACCTAAGAAGGCTCCTGCGCCAGTTTACTACTATAAGTCACCACCCCCTCCAGTAAAACTCCCTCCCCTACCATACTATTATAAATCTCCTCCACCGCCTTCTCCATCTCCACCTCCTCCGTACGTCTACAAGTCACCACCACCACCACCCAAAAAATCTCCAACGCCAATTTACTATTACAAATCACCACCACCTCCAGTTAAATCTCCACCCCCTCCATACTATTATAAATCTCCACCATCACCTTCCCCATCCTCGCCTCCCTCATATGTCTACAAGTCACCGCCACCCCCACCAAAGAAGGCTCCTGCGCCAGTTTACTACTATAAATCACCACCACCTCCAGTTAAATCTCCACCTCCGTCATACTATTATAAATCTCCTCCACCGCCATCTCCATCTCCACCTCCTCCGTACATCTATAAGTCACCACCACCGCCTAAGAAGGCTCCTGCGCCAATTTACTACTATAAATCTCCTCCACCTCCGCCGTCTCACTCATACTATATCTACAGCTCACCTCCACCTCCCAAAGTCTATTATTGAAACGACAATCTCCATTAAATCGAGTTTGAACTTCAATGATAATAACTATATGTGTGAGATTGTTTCATTTATGATTTTTTTTTCCACCAATGCTTCTTTTAATAAAAGAGTTTTCTAACTATAATTCCATTGAATGAAGCCCTTATTTTACCTTAATTTTTTGTTTGTAAGCCATGAATTTGGCAATGATTTCTTGTAATTGAAATTTTCATAAGCGCTATGTTATTGTTCCATCGTGGAATACTTGTATTGTTGCAAATATAATGAATCATAATTAAAAATATTGTTACTAGTCACTTCATGAATAACCTTTCACAACACAGTCTATTTATTATTACTATTATTATTTTGTGTGAAAGACATGATCAATCTATGTTGTTCGCAAAATATGATCACGTCATTGGCAAGAAACAAAAAATTTCTACGTTGTATAAAAAATTAATGGAGTATAAGGTACAAACCTTTCATTCATTATTCATTCACCTTTCAATAAAAAATGATTTATCTTGGTTATCACACTATAAAAAATAATGCAAATAATTTATCTTATACAAATAATTTGACTCTCATATATTATATCTACTTATAGAATATTTTTTTGTGAACGGGAAATCATTCCATTAACTAAGGCACATCTAAATTAGAAAGATCCTTTATATTCAAAGGCTCCAAATCACTTGGGATAGAATTGCTCCTAAAAACATTTGTTCAGAGCATAATTTGCTAAGTCATGACAACTCTATTAGTTTCTCTAAGAAATTACATAAATTTATAAGTTCTAAAGTTTTCAAATAGTTGTATATGTCCTGAATAATAATATTGAGTTTTGATGCCACTTAAACATTTAATAGCAGGCCATTTATCATAGCTAAGGCATCCGATCAATCTCTATTGCTATACAACCAAGATTCTAAATTTTCATTAAGCCTCTCAAGATCGTTGAAGCTTCTGCCACTTGTTAGAGATCATCACCACATTGATAACTTTTGATAAATCTTAACTTATTTTACTTTGATGATAAGTTACAGTAGGTTAGATGATACGTTATTGTGAGAAAGTTGATTACAAATCATTGGAATATGATTTGGAGAATAAATCAAGTACGTTGTGTATGCAAGGATCGAAGATAGACAAAGAAAAGAGGAGAAAATCACATAAATTTCTGTGAACTTTCTCCTACCATTCTCTCTACATTTTTTAATTTCTTGGATTCTACATTATATTACTTGAGATATTTGCTTGCTTGATTGCTTCCGCTTCAACAAACTGGTATCAAAGCAAGGTTTTAAGTAGATATGGCCACACCCAAATATGAGGTAGAGAACTTCAACGGGACAAATGACTTCAATCTATGGAAGATGAAGGTTAGAGCATTGTTGGTGAGTCAACGGTTAGGATCGGCATTAGAGGAGACTGTAGCTCCATCTAATGAAGAAGAGAAAAAATCAGAGTCATCTAAAGCTGAAGTAGAAAGAAGGGACATTCAAGAAAGAGCTCACAGTACAATCGTTTTGTCATTGAGTAATGAAGTACTGAGGGAATTAGTAGGTGAGATGGCAATAATTAATCTTTGAAAGAAACTTGACTCTCTTTATATGCAAAAATCGTTGGCAAATAGATTACATATAAAAAAGAAACTGTATCAAGTGTTCATGTCCGATGGGGCACCAATAAAAGACCATATAGATAATCTCAACAAGATTATTATTGATCTTAAATCTAACAACATCAAAATAGAAGATGAAAAATAAACTAATAATGGAGGTTAATGCAAAATAATAGAGGTTTATGCCTAATTAATTAATTCGTTATCAATAATCTTTAGTCTAATTAATCTCTTGTTATTTGAATATAACATATACGACTGAAAATCATTTTAAAATACAATGTTTTCGAAATTGGAACATCAAATGTAATTTTCCGAACAAACTAATATTTTGACTTTCAATTTATTCATATTCTCATTTCTTTTCGTCAACTCTTTTATTTGTTTAGAACGAGCTTTCATGCTGAATATATATGTACACACAGATATATATATATATATATATATATATACAAATTTTCCTCGTCATCCCATATCTAACAACTACATCTTATCTTTTGTTTTAATTTTTTCCCAAAAACATTCAATAGAAAAACAGTTTATTGACAAACCGTAGTGAAAAAAAAAAGGAAAAATAGTGGGAGTCAATACAAATTAACTTATAATTTAATTGATATATACCAACTTAAATTTTTTTTTTTTATAAATACTCAATTGGTCTTTTTAAAGACATTTTGGCTGTTTTTTTCTATCATTTTCATCATTTAATAATGACCATTTTCGTTTTAGCATAGATTAATTGAGTATTTTTATAAAAAAATAAAGATTAAGTTGTTATATATTAATTAAGTCAAGAATGAAATTAATATTGTTTTTAAAAAAAAAGAACTCTAATTATTTCTATTGATTAACAATTTCCCCTTTTTTATTCACCTCAGTTTGTCGGTGAAATGTTTTTCTTTTTAATTTTTTTGGAAAAATTTAAACAAAAGTCAAGATGTAGCTGTTAGAGATGTGATGGTGAGGAAAATTTGTGCATACATATATATATATATATATATGTGTGTGTGTGTGTGTGATCATAATATTTCGTTAAGAAGGCACATCACAATTTATGAATGATTTAAAGATTGGTTTTTATTAGGAGATCTTCTGGTATCACTTCTAAAAGAAACGGCTTTTTGGATATTGAAATATTATTGTCACCAAAGCATTTCTTAATACAGTATTTTTTTTTTGTTGTTTAGAACCTTCTCAAGCGGTTTTTTTCGCTGTAAACCTTTTAATAGATTTACTGTTTTTAACACTTCTGTAGTATTAAATAAATGATATTTACTATAAAATTTCAAGACTCCCCCATTGATGTAAGTTACATATAAATTTTATAATGCTATGGCAGAGACATACGAACAAATGCTCACAGTTGATTCTGGTTAATAGATTATGCAGGATTTTCTAATACAAATTTTCACATTAAGAAAATCCTTACGTGTAAAGTCAAGCTATAATATTTAATTACAATATTGCATCCCGGTGAATAATAATTTCTTTTTTTTTCCTTTTTTTTTATTTGGTGATGTACTTATTTGATTTCATTTCTAATACTATTCTAGACCCTGATATTTATTAGATTTTTTATATTACCACGTCATTTTTAAAAATAACGAAATATCTGTGAACTAAAATGTGAAGAAATTTTACAGCTATATATATTAGATATAAAGAACTCACAAGGAGAAAAAACAATCAGAATGGGGAGGGGTTGCCATCGATTTGTCCTACTTGCACTGCCCCCCGTTTAATGACTAGCTGCCACCGCCACTCCTCCTCACTAATTTTGGTCATATTTTAATTTTTTTTTATCAAAAAAAATCTCAATATTATATAAATTAGAAAAAATAAAATTCAATAATCTAAAATTAGACAAAACACATCCACACCTTAAAGGTATTATTTAATATCCAACTACAACCTTAATACATGGATATTACTGTAAATTGATAAAGTGCCACCATAAAATAGTGTCCACTACCGCTTGTTGATCGGAACCGGTCATCGGTATATATTGTTCTACTAATGGATGGTCACTGTTTACATAAACAGTACCATACGTGAACAATATAGGGCATTGTTCGCGATAACTATTTATTGTGAATAGTATCTACCGCAATAAACACTACTAATGTGTGGTACTATTTATTTTGACACTGTTTACATAAATAGTACCATGCATGATTAGTGTGGGCATTGTTCATGATGAATGCTTACCGTTAACAGTATCTGTCGCGCAAACACTGTTCACATATAGTACTGTTCATGTGAAAGTACTACCACATATTAATTAGTGAAATTCTGTCGAAAATCATTGCCTCTTTCCACATGGCAGTGAGTTTTTCTTGTGAGGCCTTTCCATAATGGGCCACGATTGTGTTGCGGCAGAAAGCTTACGTAAGTATAACATGTGAAGGCTATCTAGAGCTTGTTTTTCGCCCACATCCGTGGCATTCTCTCTGCCCATTATGGATTAAATTTGAGTGTTCAGAGTTGTAAAAAGTGCAAATTTAAACATCAAAATGGTAAATTTTGACCACAAATTTGATGTCCAAAGCAACGGTTTCACTGAATAATGCGCGGCGGTGCTGTTTACATAAACAATGTTTGCAGCAGTAGATATTGTTCACGGTGAACAGTCATCGTGAATAATGTCTGCACTATTCATGTGTGTGTTGTGTTCATGTGAATAGTGCCCCCGTCTGCCGATAGAATTGTATTGATCGGTGATCGGTTTCGGTTGACAAGCGGCAACCGAAATACTATTTATGGTGGCACTTTATCAATTTATTATAATACCATTGTGTTAGGGGTGTAGATAGGTATTATTAAAACTATAAGAGTATAGTTGAGTATTAAACAATACCTTTAGGGTGTGGATGTCCTTTACCTTATAAAATTTAATAATTTTTGTTGTCAGAGCATTGTTGAAAAATGACGACCATTTTCGAAGATACTCCAGTGATGGCGGCAGATTCTATTTTTAATTATTTATTATTTTTATTTAATTTATTTATTTTTAATTTTTTTTAAAAAATTAAACTGACACATCATTTATAACTATTCATATTTAGACACGTCTTATTTTATTACAAATATTTATTAATTTATTTTTAAAATTATAAACAAAAAAATGATGACATATGTCATTATTAATTTATTTTTGTAAATTATATTAAATTAAATAAAAGAATAAGATTGCACTACGTGTTAAAAATAATAGATATGTGAGTTTATGCCACATATTTAAAGTTAAAGGGTAAACAATAAAGGTAAGCGAATAATTGTATATTAAAATTATTGTTTTTATTCAAATTAACGATAAAAATTAATAAATTGAGGTAAATTTAGGTATTTTAAATTTAATCAAGGCAAAATTATCAATTAGGCTAAACTATTAAAATAAAATTATCCTTATCCCTATATATAACAACTAAGTGTATTTAGTTGGTTATGTATTACGTTTTCTTTCTGGTTTTTCTAGTAGGAATAATATTACTTAGGAACACTAAGACGAATAGTATTGTTGTTTCTAAGAAGAACAAATTTACAAAAGACAAGTCAAGGATTATTCATTTACTTATTTATTCTTTTGTTTTTGCATGCAAGATTGCTTGCAGTGCCTATGCCTATTTTATCTTTACGTTTTGTCTTCTTTTCTTTTCCTTTTCCTACACTAATTCATGGTTTTTCGTTGACCCTAGACATAGATACTAACGTCTCTTTCTCTAATTTTTTAAACTATATTTTGAGATTTTGTGATTCAAAATTAAGAATAAATTTTAATTTTGAGTTAGAGATTAATAAATAGTCAATATGAGAATAAAGACACTTGAACCAATAAGAAAGGAACAAAAATAAAATAAGAAAATAAGAAGGAGCATAGAACACGCATTGGGGATATACCCAAGTCTAGGCACCATAGCACTGGTCTTGCAGCACCGCGGTGCTGAAGTCAGTATAACTGGCGCGGCATTGAATTGCATTGGCGTTGCAGCTCCCAATTTAAAAAAATATCTATTTTTAAATAGAATTGCATCTTAAAATCAATTTTAAATTTCTACAATATATGGACTCTTATTGTAATTAAAAATAAAATTTTTTAAAACTTTGTAAACACTATATAAACTCTTGTAACCCTTAGAATTCATTAAAGTATCAAAACATAAATAAGAGAGAAAATAGATAGTTTAAGTTACACTTGAGTGCTTTAAATTCACAAGATAATATAATATAGGTTCTTGGGAGCTATGGGCTATTGGATATTCTTTGTAATATCTTATAGGAGTTATTTGTGTATAAAAAAATTGAATAAAAGAAGTTAAGATCTTGAGATCCACTGTAAACATAAGTAATTATTGCCGAACCACATATATTACTTGTGCTTTTTTTGGTGTAATTGATTATTTATCTTCTTAATTGTGTGATTTTTATTATTCTTAATTGCTTGTAAGTAAAATTTTTCCACAAAATATTTAGAAATCTTAAGGTGCACATTAAAAATCCTCAACACACACACACACATATATATATATATTATTTAATTGTGTGCCAAATTTTGGATGTAAATATTGTTTTATTTCAATCATAATTCAGGTTTTCAAATTTATACAAAAGAGCGAGGCACTCCAAAAGAAGAATTGAAGAAGATAAGCTTACCAATGAGAAATTTTTCAAGCCCTTAACTAGCTGGTGAATAGTTGACATAAATAAGTTGTTTCTGTCATGTAAACAAAGTAATTAAGGTATTTTAAATAAATATGGGAACTAACTGAGTAATTTAACAAAACTTTAAAGATTAAATTGACAAATTCCTTATGAAAAGAAACTTATTTATATTAAGATAGGCATCAATGCTTCATATTTTAGTATAAAATTCCAATTATAAGTTAGTAAAGTTGTGGAAGCTAAAATAAAAATATTATCTTATTTATATTTGAGCACAGATCAGTGCTACTTGCTTAAACTCTCATACTGCAGGGTGAAATTAAAGAAATTAAAAACAAAAAAAGAGGCCCTTACGTCTTAACTCATCAAAGTCTGGAGGAGATTTATATAACACAATAAATTTGATGTTCAAACACAGAAGACTGGTGTTTAAACCGTGATTTGATTTGTCCTCAGGATGATAATCTAATTGATTAATTTCTTGCTATGGACGTAAAAGGTTTAGAGATCGAATCGCCTTTGATAACCTGAAGCATCCGAATCACAAAGATCCGCCACATTCCAATGAGAAGAACTCTAAGATCCAGCTGGGAATCTTAGGTTTATTGTGAGTTATTCGAGACAGGTCATCCGAATCAAAGAAACAAAGCTTCCAGCTGTCCAAATAAAAAAGACTTACCATATCTGAATTAGAAAACAAAGCCTTTCTCTAAAAGCAACCGATTGTTGCCCTCTTTGTATTTATTTTGAAAACAAACTCTTTAAGAAAGTCCTTTATAACAAGAATACCTTACACTTTTAATTTAGAGAAAAATGTATAAATTATTCATGTATTATACACAAAATAACGACGTGGAAAATTATAGTCCTTGCAATTTTTACCTTTCCATCGTTTTCTTCGTAGTATCAGAGCCATTCATGGCATCAAATTCAAACGCAAGAACTCACACTGAACCAACATTGTCACTTCAAACATTTCACCAATGCCCTAGCCTAATCTCTTTCAAACTCACACAAAATAACTTTCTTCTATGGAAATCTCAAGTTATTTTTCTCATTCACAGTCTTGAAATTCAACATCACTCAGACGATGTTGAGATTCCATCAAGAATAAAAAAAAAAAATGACCCAAAGTGGTCAATCTTAAATTCGTCTCATGGAGGGCAAATGATGGACTTCTCATGGCATAACTAAAAAATATGATGATGGAAGAAGTGCAAAGCATAACCATCAGCTTGCAATTGAAGATCACATGTTACCAGCCACTAAAGAACAAGAAAGCTGGTTAAAGGACAACTTCTATTCCTTGAAAGGATCCAAGAAGCTTGAACATTTTCTCAAGTATTTCAGAGACATGCAATAGCTTGAATGTTATTAGGAAACCAATCAATGAAGAGGACCAAATGTTCCAACTTGCCCGAGCTTTGGGACCAAAATATTCGGATTTCAAGACAGCCATGCTACCCAAACCACCTCACCCTACCTTGTGATAAGATAAGGCAATAATTCAACAGCTGTTCTTGACTTTCAGAAAGACAAGTGCAACAAACCAAGCCGCATTGTTGAGTTTATTATTTGTTACTGTTGTTATACGTTTGTTACTGTTATACTTTCTTATGTATAAATACCTTTAGGTATCTTATATTAAACAACACTCACAATTGAATAAATTTCATTTCTATTATTTTTCTCTCCACCATTTCCATTTCACAAAATTCTTCATGGTATCTGAGCCATGGAAATCACTCGTGTAAATCCCTTAGTGAACGTACCCCTTCAAAAGCCCAAACTATCAATTGAATCATTCTGTCAATGCTCCAGTTTTATTTCCACCAAACTTTCATCTAACAATTTCTTAGCCTGGCATTCACAAGTTCTTCTTCTTATCTCAAGCCTTGGCTTGGAACATCACATAGCTGATGTTGAAGCCCCATCAAAAACTAACATTGATACAAAACAAGTTATTAACCCAAAGTTTCTTCAATGGAAAAACAATAATGGATTGATGAGGTCTTGGCTTAGAGGAATGATGGTTGAAGATATACTGAGTTTCCTCATTGAAGGACAAACAGTAAGAGAAATATGACTCTCCATAGAAGAACAAATGTTTCCTTTATCAAAAGAACAAGATATATGACTCAAAGATAGTATTTTCTCTCTCAAGAAGAAGTCCTTAAAACTTGATGACTTCATAAAGAAATTCAAAAGTATCTGTGATAACTTGGCAGCCATAGGAAAACCAGTTTGTGATAAAATGAAATGTTTCAAATTGCAAGAGCTCTTGGTCCAAAATACATGGACTTCAAAACTGCCATGTTAGCCAAATCGCCATTGCCTACACTGAAACAATTCACTATTTCTTTTCAAACCTATGATGAAGCAGCCATGGCACAAAAGGAAGAAAATAAATCCTTTGTCGATCCAAATCAAGCCTTCTATGGTGCACGAGGAAGGGGATGAAATCAAAGAGGAGGTCGAAATCCTGGAGGCTGCGGCCAAGGTAATTTTCAAGGTAATCGAGGTCGTGGAAATAATTAGAACTCCACAAGCCAAAATTATTATTTGAATGCCTAGCAGAATAATCAACAAGGTAATGGTAAATTCTAAAATTATGGTGGGCGAAACAACAACTCCAATTCTGGTCTTATAAAGAACAACAATGATGCTTCACAAGGACAACTCATAATATGCCAAATTTGCGGCCGCGGAAATCATACCGCAATTGATTGCCGATATCGCTATGATAACTGCCCAAGTGAAGAAGAAACCCTTGTTGCCATAAACTATAGTGACACTAATGATCAATAATTCTATGCAAACACTGGGGCTACTTCTCACATGACTAACAATCCAGGTAAATTCAATTCATTACAAACTTATAAAGGAACTGACCAAATATATTTTAGTAATGGGGCAAGGATTAAATATTTCACATATTGGTAAGGCCTCTTTAAAAACTCTTCATGGCAATTTAAATATTAAAAATATGTTAGTAATACCAAAATTAAGAAAGAATCTTTTATCCACTGCACAATTAATTGATGACATTGAATGTTCCTTTCTTTTTTAACTCTTGGTGGTTTTGTTATTAAGGACAAATAGAAACAAGAACTAGCCAAAGGAACTCAGCGTGGAAACCTCTACGCTCTTCGTGAAGGAAAAGATATGACTCTGATACTATAAAGATAATTGAGATTTGTTTGAAATTCAAACAATAATATTTTTCTCTCGTAATCATTACCGAATGAAAGTGAGAATATGTATATGTACAAAGTGTAAGCCATTACTTGTCAATTATATTGTTAGCCGATATAATTGACAAATATATATATATATATATATGTTATAACTATGATAATGTCTAGTTATAAATATGATTATGTCTAGCCTATGTAATTGAAAAAAAATATGTTACAGCTTTTATTAGTTGTTGGAGATAGAAAACGTGAATCAGGAAATTTGCATTAAATTCAGATCTGATGTTGACCTGTTGTCATGTTTGCTTTGTTTTTTCCTCGATTTTTGGAGTCTTTTTGAAAGTGTGGTATGATGCGAATTCTATCAAACATGACAGAAAGTCAACAAATAGATTTGAATTTATTTTAATTACATGTTTTAACATGTCAACAAACGGAGATAACATGTTTTTGTTAATTACATAAGTTAAACATAATCATAGCTATAACATATATATTTATCATTTATATCGGTTAACAATATAATTAATAAATATTAGCTAATAAAGCTGTAACATGTTTTTGTTAATTATATAGGCTACACATAATTATAATTATAACTATAACATATATATTTATCAATTATATCGATTAATAATATAATTGATAAATATTAGCTTACACTTTGTATATATATATATATTCTCACTTTCATTTTATAATAATTATGAGAGAAAAATATTATTGTTTGAATTTCAAACAAATTTTAATTACTTTTATGATATTTTATTTTGAAAGTCATCTAATAGTGTATTTAGTTTTAAATAATTTATGTGATGATAGACACTGTAATAATAAAAAGAAAATACGGTTTCAAAGCATGTTAATTAAAGAAGCTGTCTAGTTAGTTTGTAAGAGTTAAAAAAAAAGTACCTGCACGCGCCACCACCGGCCCCCGTCAGTTCAACAACACTGGCAAAAATAATGTTGTTTATCGTATTGGCTCATTGAGAGCCAAAGGAATCAGTAGACCTAGATAATTATTTTCAGTCATCACCACCCTCGTTCCATCGCTAGAAGAGGCCAAATCGGGGGAAATAGTTGCGGACGTCCACCATCATTCATGTGTAGATAACATCAGCATGTCGAAGTTCCCGTCGTACGGATGGCTGAGCCCCAGAATCTCCATCAGTGGTGAGGAAGATCCTTCAGAATCCGTCAACGGAGGAGGATGCGGAGGAGGTCAAGAATCCTGTGGTTTTCAAGTTCTGATTTGAAGAACTGGTCACCATGCTCCCTGCCAACATGCTCTTCTTTGGCGGGAAACTGATCTCTCCTCATCTCTCAACACTGAAATCATTGCCGTCGTTCATGAAAATTAAAAGTTCGCTGGGAAATGATGTTCGGATCTAGAGAGAGAAAGAGGAGGGCAGTTGAGTAAGAAATGATGTGGTTAGTTCTCGGAGAGAAAGTGAAAGAAGGGCAAGGAGTGTGAGATTTTTTATTTATGAAAAAGAAGAAAGTGGGAGAGATTTTAAAAGATTGAAAGAGAGGAAGAAAAGTCTCTTACTTTCAGTGAAAAATTAAAAAAGAAAAAAAAAAGCATTATTGATGTGGGCCATGGCTAGGAATATTTTATTTGGTTGGTTTAAAAATAATTCATAGCTTTTTCGGCCTAAAGTAGATTAGAATCGAAGAATAATGGCTAATTTCTTTTGGTGGTGCGGCAATTATTGAGTCTGTTTAAAAAAAACAAAAAGAAAAACTTTTTTTATTTGGTGACTTACGAGAGGTGGATGAATCATCTAGGCTAAAATAATTGTAGATTTTATGTGAGTTAAAAAAAAAAAAGAGGTCATTTAATAGTTATGTGGTGTTGCTAAACTTCTGTGCGTGGATTAAAAAAAGAGGAGATGAGAAATATGAGTTTAAAATTCATCAAAGATATAATATTTAAAAAAAATTAAACTCCCGTATTTATTTAAAAAGATAAAGCATCAAAGATATAGTTACATTTTTATTTACATATGTTATTAGAAAAAAATAATTTTTTAATTAAAGATAATAGAAATATTTTTCTATTTTTTTTATATAGTTTATAGACATGAAACAATTGAAAATTTTCTTGATAAAAATTCAAAGAAAATTATTCGTATTTATTGCATGATCTATTTAAAAAATTATAAAAAATTTTAAGAATTTTTAAAATTTTTTGAATCTTACAATTCAAGATAAGTCAAGAGTTTATAAAATGATCTATGTCCAACTTGAGAGAAGTTGAAAAGACAAGAAATAAGACAAAAATAAAAGTCTTACCATTCAAAATAAATTAAGAGTTCACAAGATGTTATCTCTCTAATTTGAGGGAGGCTAATACGATAAAATAATAATTCAAAGTGCAACAAATTAAGCTGTCATTATTAATTTTATTATTAGTTACCGTTGTTATATGTTTATTACCATTATACTTTCTTATGTATAAATACCATTGGGTATCTTACATTAATAAACACTCATAATTGAATAAATTTTATTTCTATTATTTCTCTCTTCACCATTTCCATTTCAAAAAATTGTTCACCTTGAAACAATTCTTGTACGCATTCCAAAATCATGAAAAAACTGTGATTCAACTGCTAAAAAAGAAGAACAAATCAACCTAAACCAAGCTTTTTTATTTGGGCTAAAAAGAACAAGGACGATTTCAAAGGGGAGGACGACAAGGCAGTCGTGAGAGAGGAGCACCTTTAAACAATCGACGCAAACAACCCATAGACCAAAATTCACAAAACTCCCGAGGGTATGGGCAAGGGTACCAACAACCATTTTTTGGCAACAACTAACCAAACTCCAACCTCACCAAAGGACAACAACAATGAAGTTGAAAGTTTAGAAAAAAGAGAAACTTGTGTGTCAAATTTGTAAAACGCACAAACATTCAGCCATTGCTTGTTGGTACCGATATGATCTAGCAGAAGAAGATGACCCTCAAGCCTTAGTTGCCGAAGCAGATGATCAATTTTATATTGACTCTCGCCACCTCCCACATGGTGAATAATTCAGGTAAACTCAATTAAGTTATACCATATAGAGGATTTGACCGTGTCTTTATTGGAAATGGACAAGGGTTACAGATTACTCACACAAGGAACACAATACAAAAAACTGCACAAGAAAATTTGAAATGAAATAGAAACTTAATTATAACTAAATTAACAAAAAAAAATTATTATCTATTGGACAACTTACAGATGATAATTCATGTTCCTTTGAGTTTAACACTAATAGTTTCTTTATGAAGAACAAACAGAACCAGATTCTACAAATTAATGTACTTAAAATACGCATAGTGCTTATCCCTGTTCGTTTATAATTTGTTTTCATTTTTAATAAGTATTTTATTTTAGTTATTTATTTTCATATGCCTGATTTTTTTTAAAAAATTTTTTTGACAAACCTCTACAAAACGAGGGAAACTTTATAAAATAAATAGGTTTAGTCATAGGAAATAATGAGCCTTACCTCTAACAAAATCAATAAAAACTAAGACAAGACAAAAAAAACTAAAAACAAAAACAAAGATGCACCATGATTACAATAAAATTATGCAAACTAGCGACACCCTCAAAAAGAGAAGCACGAATCTCTTGCGGAGCTTGCAACCATCAAGTAATATCAGACTGATAGCAACCAATAAGTAGTATACAACAAATAGTAATATAGTATATAGATACATATATATATATATATATATATATATATACACACACAAAGTATATGAAGTTCCTCGTTGTATTACTTATTTTGTATTCTAATAAGAAATAGTATACAATTTCTAACTGCGATATAATTACTTATATTTGCTCATAATCAAGAAATAGGATAGTTTGGGGCAATAGCTAATGTGATCAAGATTTTAAAATACGCCCAGTAACACTTGCAGATTAACGTCTTAAAATATGCGTAGTGCTTATTCCTGTTTGTTTATAATTTTTTTTTCTAGTTAGTATTTAATGTAATTTATATAATTCCAATTTTTTTTAGACAAACCTTGATGAAACCATGAAAACTTTATTGAATAAAAAAATAAATACATTTAATTAGGGAGATGTAATGAGCTTACGTATAAGAAAATTAAGAAAAAAATTAATATAATGCAAAGGTAAGACAAAACAATTTTTTTAAAAAAAGTTACATCATGATTATAATACAATTATGCAACTTATTTGTTTGCACCCACCAATTTAGCCAACAAATAAGCCACAACATTAGATTCACGAATGTTATGATGATAACGTAATTCATTTTAGAGATGAAGAACTTACAATTAAACCACGTGTATTTAACTGTCATGGAGGATTTAAAAAAGAAGTGAAAATGAGATGTATCACTAACGTAGAATCATTTTCAGAATCAAGTTACGCCAACCTCTTACATAATAAGAATTAAAATAATTTTTAAAAAATATTTGTTGATTGAATTATTAATATGTAAATATGACAATATCAATCAAAATTAAATTATGCCATTTTCAGCATCATCATTAAAAGTGAAAACTACCATTAGGGATTTTATGTATACCATTTATCTCCCTAACTTTTTTGGAACTACTTGAAACCCCTTACTGTTTAAAAATTATGTTAAATAGTTATTATTTCTGTAATTTGATAAATTACCTTACTAAATCAATAATAAAATAACTTAAATAAATACTTTAATAAATTAAAATATTATCTCAAGCTTGGGGCAATAATAAATAAAATAATATAATTGTACAATCAACACTTATCACATATAAATATATTATTTTAGATTTATAAATAAATTAAAATAATAACTCAACACTTATTGGAGTTATTAGGTTAATTATTTATATATCTAAAATAAATATTTATATATGACAAGCGTTGATTGTTCAACCATATTAATTTATTATTGTTGATGCAAGCTTAAATTATTATTTTAATTAATTCATTACTTATTTATTAATGATACAATTACCAAAGTACAAAAATAATAACTATTTCACATAGTTTTTTAATGGTAGAGGGTTCGGTTAGTTTCGAAAAAGTCAATAGGGTAAGTGGTATATGTAAAAAAACGTTTGGGGAGATGGTTATTTTCCCTCATTCAAATCATTATTTTTAATATCCTTATAATTATGTAACTATTTTCTTTCCTTTTATTTATCTTCAATAACTTACAAGGCTTATATCAATAAGACTCAAGTTAACATTTTTCAATATGTTTTTAATTTTTTTCATAATATCAAAGCTAATTCGATAGTGAGTTTGAGTGTCTTGTCGAATATTTAGATTAGAATAAACACCATGATGATGATCATTGTGAAAAATTATTTTAGAGCATATTAGATTAGTTTGTGATTGTGTTTAAAATTTAATTAAAAGAAAGAAAGAAAAAGGAAAAAGGTTGAAATTCATAATGAGGAGATGCTTAAAAGAAAACTCTTTGAAGCTGAAAATTTTCAATGACAAATTTGTTGGAAATTTCTATGATATGTTCATAAGAAAGAAAATCCATGACAAGTGAGAAAGATCATAGAAAAAAAATCTTTAACAAGATCATAAACAAGTGTCGCTAGGATTTGTAATATCAAGTTGGAATTTCAAAAACTTTTTTAATTTGAAGGAGGATGATAAGAATCAAAGTATATTCTTTAAAATATTTGTTGATTAAATTATTAATATGCAAATAGGACAACATCAATTAAAATTAAAGTATGTCATTTTTATTCAAATCATTATATTTAATATTCTATCTTCAATCTCTTATATAAATAGAACCTTTCTAATTAAGCTTATATCAATAAGACTCAGATTAACATTTTTCTATTATATTTTCAAATTTCTTCATTGTATAGGCAATTTCGACAATAAAAATCATTGCTATGATCTTAGCATATTAGGCAAATTGATATAGCGAACAACTAAAGGCCCATAAAGAATCCTTAGAATCTCTAAAACCTCCACCACATGTGATAAGATCAAGATTCTCTTTTGAGAGACTGTTTGAATTAGCTTTGACCCTACCATTAGCAAGCGAATGCCACTAGCTAGATGGTAGTTTTAGATTGTCGCCATATCTGATATTTCTCTCTCTCTCTCTCTTCCCTTTTAACATTCGTTTTACCGCCATATGATTCAAGTTGACAAAAGCCATCATGGTTGGAATTTCCTTTTGGTAGAATGATGTAGTTGCAGCTCTTTAATGCGTTGTCAATACACGGTTAAATTATTTACAACTTTTTGAGCAACAAATTATTGTATTAATTCAAAATATTTATCAGAGAAGTAATTCATTAACTAAATTTTTTGACAAAATACTTAGGCATAAGTTGTTCAAGAGGCTTTGTTCAAGGACCAATAATGGGGTTTTACTAATTATAGATTGCTTTAGATTCTTGGCTCTTGCCTGTACATTTTTCCTTGTATTGCATCTATTTCATGCGATCAATTTCATCTGTGCTCGGATTTTTATATCCTCCCCTCTTGTACGTAAAAATAAGTATATAAAGATATGTAAATGTAAGTCTTATTGATTTAAGCTTTACAAAAACTTTATTTATACAAAAAATTAAAGATAGAAAAAAATAATTACATAATTTGGTAACATTAAATATAATAATTTGACTGATGATGCTACTTTGATTTTATGAGAAATGTTATTTTTGGTTTCTGATTTTATGAATATATATCAACTTAGTCTTCATCTTTTTAATATATATTATGTTAATTAATGTAAGATATTTTTGTTAATTTTTTATTACTATTTTAATTCTTGAATAACTATTATTTTCGTTCTTATAAAAACTAACATAATATATATTAAAAAAATGTGGACTAAATTGACATATTACTATAAAATTAAAGACAGATGATATTTTTCCTTGATTTAAATTAATATTTCCACATTTACATACAAATAATTCCGTCAACAAACGTAGTTTTACTCTTTCGCTTTCAATTTTTTACTGCTTTTCATCTTGCAATGTCGCCGGCCTCCTACGATCTGGCAAGGACCCCCGTCGGTGGCGGCTGTAGGGCTTGGAAAACTGGGAACCTCTTATCCGTCTTCCCCCCTGGCAGCCTTGTATCTCAATCGCTTTTCCCAGTGAGCCATAGCCAGTTCCTCTTCGTGTGAAGCTAGCGTCCTCGATGCTGTGGTGGACCGCTATTTTTCCTTCCTCTACGGTTGCTGGGTTTCGGCAAAAATGTGCGATCCTTCACCATCGCCTGCTGCACCCGCCCCCCACGGGGCCATGTAACCAAAAACTGCTATAGAAACCCTACGGCATCTCACGGCGGCCAAATAGCCATCGGTGACTAGCCGGAGTTGGCAGCAACCCAAGTGAGGTTCTTTCTCAGATCGACTCCTTGCAGGTTTCCCTGGCGGGCGTGCAAAACTGCAGGTTTCGTTGCTACTGCCTGACCACCAAAAAACTGCAGAACACCATTCTTGTAGTTTGCCGGTCTGCTGACTCTGGTTTCATCATTGTTCTTTTATTGTTTAGTTTGAGTTGTGGACTTGGTGGTTTTTTGTTGTTATTGGCGGTTGTGGCTATTTTCATGTGGTCGTTGTTCGCGTATTGTTGGTTGGTTGAGATGTTGTTGTACGGATTTGGCTGCATTGGGTGGAAGAATGTTAGAATTAATTTAGTGGGGTATTTTATTTTTGAGGGCCTTCCTAATAACACCCACGTCGTCACCAATTCTGTCTTTTCCATTATACGCATGAACTTACTATCGTGCCGACTATTATTGGGAGAAGTTTTTGTTTACGTCGTCACCAATTCTGTCTTCAAAATCTTTTTCCTATTTAAGTTAATTTAAATTTAGGTAATAATAATTTTTTTTTTTTAAAGGATCTGTATCTCTTTTTTTTTGTGAAGTTTGCTTATCCCTTTTTTTAGAAAGGTCTATATCCCTTATTTTTTAAAAGAATTTGTATTTATTTTTATCCGATTGAATATGATTGTTACTCTTTTTTGTAAGAATTTTAATTCAGGTGACCTCGAAATATATTTATTTTATTTTATTATTTTTTTTATTTGTGTATAAAAAATATTTAATGTAATATCTTGATAATATTAATGATATGAAATAAAATTATTTTTAAAAAAATAAAATAATTCGGTCAACAAAACTTTTAAAGAATCTATTCTTATTATACATAACAACTAAATAATATGTTGGTTATGTATTACGTTTTCTGATTTTTCTAATAGGCACAATTAGTTAGGAACAGTAATACAAATAGTATTATTCTTTCCCAGAAGAATAAATTTACATTAGTTTCCATGAACTAGCATACGTGTACTTTTTACTAAATTAATAAATCATTATGAATACAAAAGATAAGCCTGTCTTCTTTTTCCCAAGAAGCCGAGGATTATTTATTTACTCATTCTTTTGTTTTTATATAATTTGATAATAAATATTTATGTTTATAGTGAATCATGTGATTCTAATTTTTTTTATTATATAATTTACAAAAAACTCTTAGATCACAAAGATTTTTCACAAAAATTTAGAAGAAATATATCCAATAACTAGAGCTCCCCAAAAGCTTTATCAGTACTCAACATCTCTCTATATGGCATTTTCTCATGCACTCAACGCTTAAGTGTTCATTGAGCTCTCTATTTCCTCTCTTATTGATGCATAATTAATCTAATGAATTTTAAAATATTTATATAAACTCAGGAGTACATGCATTTAGAGAAACTAAAATTGATTTAAACTAATTAAGATGACTTAAAAAATAGACTTTTTTGAAACTTGGTGCCGCAAGGTTGTCATAGTCACCATGTGGGCATCGCAATGCGGCATGATTACCTTGGTGCCACGGTGCCCAGGCGTGAAGAATTTCTCTTTGCGTGTTCTGTTCTCCTCTTTGCTTTCAGCTCTTCATTTTTATTCTTTTCTCATACGTTTAACGTGTACTTAACTTTATGTCGATTCTTTATTGAAATCTACTTAAAATTATACTAAAATATAATTTTAAATCACCAAATTTCAAACTCTTAATTACCTTGTGAATAGTTGACATAAATAAGTTTGACTAATTTTTTCAAAGAATTGTTTGACTAAAAGTTTTAACTTATACCATTATCTCTTACTTTGTCATTTTTTTTTAATTTTTAAAATAGATTAACCTTAAACCCTAGCAAAACACTCTCAACTAAAAAAAAAAAGGAAACAATCGTCGTTTTCTCAAACTTTCATCGAAGAAGGGGTTTTGCTCCCCTCCGGTGGCATCTGTCTCTTTCCCTTTACTCTAACTACCCCCGACTTTTTTTCTCCCATTTCTTTCTTCTCTTTTTCATAATTTTACTTTTTTTTCTCTTCTGATGCTTACTATTTTTAGGCTTATCTAACGAACTATCGCTGGATTTTGTGATCGGCCCATGCCTATAGTAACAGACCCATTGTTCAAATTGGAGGATTGACTGATGGCGTGCTTTTCCGACTCCGGCCAAGCTTGGCGACCTACAGATCTACCATTTTTCCCTATCGTTGTTTGTTGACCCTTTGCCGGCATTGTAGCCTTCCTTTGTTCCGGCCAGTTCCAATAACCTGCTACCTCTGTAATCACCGTTGGTCTCGCGTATTTGTTTCTGAGCTTTCCATTTACTGTAGTCGTCGCATGGCCTCTTTTCAGTGATGAGCAAATTTAGGTTGCTCTCTCTTATGCCATTCCACCATTCGGGCAAAAACTCTATGGATTTCTTAAGATGTATTTTTTTGAGTTGTTTGTAACCTAGAGTTTGTGGTCCGGGTGATATAGAAGGGTTTATTTATAATTGGTAGAAGTATGGGTATTGTAACTTTGTGGACTTGTTTATACTATTCCTCCTTTGCGAGGATGTTTGTTCCTTTTGGAGACTAGTTTGTACCTCTTTTATGAGGTTTTATATCCCTCGTATATGAGGGTTGAATTCATCCAAAATAGGGGTAATGATCTCAACAGTTGGGATATCTCCGTTATAGAGTTGTATGATTCTATTATAGGTAGATTGTTTTGGTTCGAGCACACAATATTATAATTATTTTTGTTTAGAATCCCGATAATCTATCTAATTTTATATCAACAATTCTAGAATATAATATTAGCAAACTCATTCAATAATATTACTCTATTGAAGATTTTTTTTTTAAAAAGACCGACCTTGCTTATTTGTTAGTGCTACTACTACTAGTTTAATCTCAATACTATTGTCTATCATTCACTCAACTTGGCGAAATTTTTTTTGTGAATGATCATCTAATTTCGAAGTGTTGTAAATTTTTAATAATTTTTTTTTATATGATTTTCTTTAATATAAACAAAGTAAAAAGCAATTTCTTCGAATTTGTTTTCAAAAAACATCTTCCATCTATTGCATATAAATGGAAATTAGAAAGCTTTTCTTGACAAAGTTCCACTCTATTTTTGAACGCAACTCGTACAAAAGTTTCATGCTTTATAAGGAACCAATAGAAAGGAAGATTTGAATGCAGTCGGTACTTTTATATAATATATATTTTTGAATTGTTAAGAATGGGGATTGATAATATGATTGTTCTGAGATGTACAATCTAATGCTGAGCATTGTATCTTTTTTATATGATGCATTGTCAATTAAGTTTAAATAAATATAAATATAATTTTTAATAAAAAAATATAAATTTTTTATGCTAAATAATAAAGTATATATTAAAAATTACATTAAATATTTATTTATTTAATTAAAATTTAAATAATAAATAACTTAATTTCATTATAAATAAAATAAAAAATAAATGGGGGGAGGGTGGAATCATTCCCCTCCATTTGTGCTAGAGAGGCTACGATATTTTTTTATTGTGTCCTCAAAGTGGACGTGATATATTTTTTATTGCACTTTTAAAGTGAGTGTGATATTATTTTATTGCACCACCAATATGGGAGCGATATTTTTAATCACACTTTTAATGTAAACAAAATGTTTTTTTATTACAATCTCAAAGTAGGTGCGATATTATTTTATCATGCCACCAATGTAAGCACAATATATTTTATCGTGCCACCAATGTTGCATTATTAATTTATATTATTTATTTAAAATTAAATATATTTACTTAAATTTGTATTTGTTTTATTTAATTATCAATAAATATAAATATAATTTTAATAAACAAATACAAATTAACTTTGTATTTGTTTATGAAAATTATTTTTTAATTACTTCTTTATTTGTATTATTTATATAATTTAATTTAACTATATTAAATATTAATATTTATTTAAATTCTATAGTAATATGATTAAATAATATAAATAAATATAATTTTAATAAACAAATAAAAATTTTAATTTTGAATAAACAAAAGGAATTGTAGCAATGGCACTGTTTATTATAATAGATATTGTTTACTGTATATTTTTTAACTATAGCAAATACTTTTAAAATAGTAAAAGAGTATTTTTATTTAAATTTATTGTGTTTAGCTAAATAGGTTAGAAATTTTGATCTATGACTAAATTAATTACGTGATCTAAATTTTTGGCTATTTGTAAAAATTTTCCTTATATTTTTGCTGATTTTCTATTTTAATAAAATTAATCTCCGTTTAAAAAAAAAAAAACCTTTTAAATTTAACTAAAAATGGGGCAGGAAATAAAATTTAAAATAATAAATAAAGTAGGCCTCTCCCACCCTATCATGCCCTATAATAAAAACGACGTTGTCTTGAGTAAATGAGGATGCTGGTGCATTAAATGTACAAAAACCGCCCCATACAAATTATATCAATTTATGACTTTCACCTAAAACTTCCTATCAATGTATAAGTCTGGTCCATTATAATTAAGGAAACGAAATCGCCTCTTTTTCTTTCGGCATTTTCTAATGCCATGAAATAATTAAGAAGGGTTTTTTTTTTTTTTTTTGGGTGGCCCTCTTAAATGAGAGTAAGTCATTTTGGCCTAAATTTCTTTATTTTTTTAAATAAAAAAGGAACAAAAAATTCTTGCTGCAGAAGCAGAACTAAAGCATTCTGTGCCAATCAATTAAAATACTGAATACCACTTAACTATAATATTGCTTGCACGAATACGTTTCTTCTTTTTATTTATTTATTTGGTTTGAGGGGGAACGCTTTGAATTTGGTCCATTTAAATATGGATGATGCTTCCTAATTTCAACAGGGCCTACATTATAAGTATATATATATATATATATATATATATGTTTGTCTTGAGAATAAATTTATGTATTGGGGTGGAAAAAGTGGTAGATAGATGTTAGAGGGGAGAATTAACTAGAATTAGAAGATGTTAGACATTGGGTAATTAAGATCGCTAAGAGACCTGTTATCACCCAGTAAAAAATGAATACATCATCATTATTTAAAATATGAAAAGAGCCAAACACTTCCTTGAAATTGATATGATTGCCATTTTCTTAGTATGCACCAAATTTAAATGCCACGATAAAGAGCATCCTTAGATCAAGGATCTCCTTGGCGAACCCCTCTATCATAATTGAAAAAAAAATTTGAAAAGTCATTAACCATAATAGATAAATGAATAGATCTAAGGATGATGGAAATCCAATCAATAAAATTTTTATTGAAATTAAAGCAATTAAAAATCTGCAAAAAAAAATTCTAACTAATTGTATTAAAGGTTTTAGAAAATATCCAGCTTCATGTCAATGTTGCCACCAATCACTTTTTCGTCTAATAGAATAATGCCTTTTGACACTATCGAGATATAATTATGAATTTGCCTACCACAAATGAACGTCATCTAATTTTGCGTGACAAGATTAGGCATAAGAACTACCAATCTTAAAAAAGAAATTCGCTAAAGCTATTGACCAAAATTGGTTAACGGTGATTGCATCAACCATCTTAGGAATTAACATAATAAAGCTAAAATTTAAATTAGTTAAGCTAGAATTAATTATCTCCAGTTGGACAATTTTACCTGGTGGTTGAGGCCTCATTCTAATATACTTTCCATGCTCTTTCCAAAAGCAAATGGATTGCCTAATTATAGATTTTATTAGTTTATATTTATTTTAAGAGTTTGTGTTTTTTATTTATTTTCTTACTCTTTTTTTAGTATTTGTTTCTTCTTAAGGATGAGTCGATTAATGACCATATTTGATTGTAACTCTATTTTCACTTAAGTTTATTAATAAATTTCTTACTTTGTCGAGTTTATTAAAAAAATAAAGAACTATAATGATAAACCAAAATGATTGTTTGGCACCTCATTTTCATATTGATGTAGGAAAGTTGAGTTTAATTAAAAATTTGTATACTATTTAGAATATAATAAAAGTTCATATGTTATTTAGATTTTAATTTTATTTTGTCTAAATTAGATTAGATTATATCTTTTTTATTTTCTTATTAGGATTAGTATTAAATCATTAGTTATAAATAAGTTTGTTGATCTTAGATTTTATTATTCTACTATCAATAATTTTCAATCTATTTTTTATTGAAAGTTATATTGCTTATTTGTGAGTGTTTTATCTCGTGAATTTGAGATGTACACTAAAATAATATCTAATATCATTTTTGCTTTATGTCAAGTGATATCAAAGCCTATCTTTGAGCTAGACAAAATGACTTTCTTAGGTTGCCTATCACCCTCCTCCTCCAAATAAAATACTAAATTCACACCGCCACCAACCACCACAATTTCCATCCTTTAACAAAATTCTTTGTATTTCTTATTTCTTTCCTTCTTAAGCAAAAATCTAAGAAAATTTTTTAAAATGCGTAAAATACTAAAACAAAAGAGTTATTGCGTTAAAACCTAATCACCGCCACTGCGCCATTTGCCTTTTGCTACTGGTCAACCCACCCCCCATCAACTCAGAGCAAGTTGACCAAATCAAGCCCTATAATCCTCGTCATCAAATGTCATTAGAAACTACCTAAAGTAGGACAGAACCGCCACTAGTAACCGTGAGCTCCATCACCTCGATCCTTTATTTTAGCCACTCCTACCATCGATCAAGCCTCCCAATATAATTCTTACATATCATTAGAATCACAATAACCTCACTTTTTTGAGCCAGTATAGTCCAGTGCGCTCGCCACAAGCGTCAACTACAAATGCTTGATGCTTGCAAAGAGGTCGAACACTGCTGAACACCACTTACACTTTACACAAAAATAATATTTTTCATGTTGCTCAACTATGAAACTCACAGAATCGAAACTCAATTAAATTTCATAGACTACATTTTATGTAAATATTATTTTTCATCCATATATCATTGAAATAAATACTAGAAAAAGTCTTATGAGCAAATAATAATTAATGAATTGTGGGGAGTGTGGGGGTAGCTTGACCTCTTCCCTGAGGGCTGGCCTAAACAGAACGAGTGGACTGTTGGCCCCTACCCTAAGACACAGTTTGAGTGGGCAGGAAGTTGATACTTTTTCCTCCTTAATGGCTCCTTTGATCCTTGCCAACTTGACTAGCCGGTTCGTATCCTCGAGTGAGAGCCCTACCTCGGCCCCTCTCTTCTGGGCTAAAGAGGTGCCCCCATAACATTTTCAAGATTAAAGTCTCCATGACCTCTTGAAGACGAGCTAGGGCCTTTAGTTCGGCCCATATTCCTTCTGTCACTACCACCTTGATCTACCATTCCTACAAAGAAAGATAAGTTAATAAAATAATGCAGTAGCTCGGTTTACAGAGAATACATATACTCTAATTACTTATTATGTCTATGAGTTTCATTTGGGACTTGAGACACTAGGCTTTATTGTACAAGGTTGGTCGGGGATAACATGTCTTACACAGGGGAAATATTATCGAGAATAGTCTCTATCCGAACACGCTTACTCTTATATACTTCAAAATCAATCACCCAAGTTTTTTAAATTTAAGATGTTAATCAAAAAGGGAAAGAAAATATGCACACTAAAGAAGTCAAAGAAGAAAGCCAGGAGGACTTACATTTATCACAAAATTTGAAGGGACAACCCAGTTTCCTCCATTTCGCTTGGGGATTATTTGGTCCCACTCTCCCCTAGCAAATAATCAATTGCCTTCCAGCTCTTAATTGAAGAGGGATGACCATAAACTGAGTTCTAGAGGCTATAGAAAGACAAGTAATAAAACCCCCTTTGACTTTTAACATTGCTCCTAAAATGATAGAGGTGGTGTAGCTCGTGGTAATAAAGTGAGGGTAACCTTGCCCTTGCCCAAAGAATATAAAGACCGGTTAGGACCTTTCAAGAATTGGGACCTAACTAAGAGGGGCTACTCGTAATCATGCTGACACGTCTAGAATATAGGAGTTTATTCTTAAGTGCAGGATTGTTGAAGTAATAAATAACTCAGTGAGAATGGGTTCAATTCACAGAGAAGTGGAATTAAAATTACAAACTATAAATACCTTAAAAATAATTAAAGCAGTATAAGATATTTGTAAATAATAATTCAATTAACCAATTTAAATAAAAGCTAAGGTTAGGGGGATCTACTCTTGGCATATGAAATAAGAATATATTTAACTCTTTCTATAACTCAATTGGAATTTTTCACACAAATGATGTTCCAATCAGAAGATATTACAATTAAAGTTCATCACTATTTATATATTAACTTATATTTATTTCTTTCAATTATTATACACCAAATTTTATAAATGTGTTATTTATTATGCCAATCTTTATATTTGTTTACAATAAATCAAGATTCCACTTTACAAGAAAGGGTATCTACGCCCAATCTTATAAATGGTTTCAAGAATTTATTGTGCTAACTATAAAAATTATTTATAATAAATTAAGATACACCACTTTACAAAAAAGGATATTAATATTATAAATAAAATAAATAAATTATATATAAATTTACATAACTTAGGAATGAAATGTTAAATTCATGAATAAGAAATAAGTATATTTTGTTATCTTAATAAGAGTTTCACTTTTTCACCTTAGCAAAAAGAAAATTACTTAAACATAATAAAACTAAAGAAAAAGAAAAGAGATGGAAGAAAAGATAACATGACTTTAGAATAGTAAACAAAAGAAATAATACTACAAAAAGATAATATAAAAGATAAGTATTTTAAATTAAAATCTAGTTCTCTAATTACATGCTTTGGGCATAAATAGGTTACCTATTTATAGAGAAACATCGATAAATCAAGAAAAATGAAGAGGGAACCACTTGGATGACAAAAGTCAAGAAGGGTGACAACTAATTTGCATTGATTATCGTTAATGCACCCACTTGATTATCCAATTTAGAATTGATGTAGTTCGAATTATCTTTCACTCAAAACATCTAAGTTGTAGATAAGTCTCTTATCTTTCTAAATTGAGTTATCTTATATGTATTAGATTCGTATTTCTATAGTTATAGGCTAAATATTGATGACTATTTAGACTAGGCATGTACTATAGATCAGTTCTGTTTTAGGCCATTTTCACCCTCTAAATGCTTAAATTTTAAATACCATATGAAATATAATATGTTAGCTCATTGAGTCAGCTCTTCCTAGGATCAAGAATCACTCCAATTAGATTCTTATGTAGAAAGTTATGCCAATTTTACTGAACTTACCATAAAATAGTTAAAAGCTAATTAGATACAATATTGTAAACATACTTAAGTTAGAAGGGTTAAAGACACTAATAATACAAAAAAATAGTGTAAAATTCGTATTAAATGTTTAATTTCAAGTGTTCATCACGTGCTAACATCTGGGCAAAATAAGGCTGCATGAGGAGCCTAAGACCTAACCTAAAAATTTCAACGTGAATAGCAATCTCCCCATCTAGAGGGTTGCTCGAAAAAGTTTTTGGGGCAGGGAGCCTAAGTGTTACAGAATCTAGAATATTGTAAGTGGCCCTCAAGGAGTCTAAGTCCGCATGGGTCAACGTAAATATCTAATATTTCCCATCCAATTTGAACTCTACAACTTTAACAAGCCCTAGAAGCTCCTCAGTAGGGTCTTCAGGGTCGGCCTCTATTTCATCCTTATCTAGAATCGAGATTAGGTTAGTAGTAATGACAGAGGAAGTGGAGGCCATATCACCTGTTGAGGTGGAGGCCACACCACTCCCACTGCCCCACATGTCCTTCTGACAAGTGGGACCTTAGAACTGTCAACATTTTTCTCAACAACCATATTAATGGCTAGAAGTCCTAAAATTTAAGTTGTGTTGTATGTCCTGATACCATAAACATAAGTTTTCTTAAAAATTAAAATGACACATAAGGCAAGGATTCAGGGCAACCATACCAAAAAAGGAAAACAAGCATAGAAAATAGAAAATATTTAGAATTTGAGTATAATGGCTTACTAGAAAATATAAACAAAATAACAACAAGCAAGCCATTTTTAGATTATAGGTACAGTCTCTATAGTCTACAGCAGAAACAAAGGGTTTACAGAAAAGAATGAAGCAAAGCAACAGAAACAAGCATGGAAAAAACAACTTGAGAAAAGGAACAAGAACTTACTAGTTGAAGTGCAGAAATAAAAACATAACTGGTCATCAGAATACATCTAAATAGAGAAGGCTGTCACTGAAAAATGTCTACACAAAAGCTCTGAGTGTACTAATGCTCAAAGAAGATGATGATGATCATGAATAAAGGAGAGAAGGCAACCTAAAAAAGATTTTTATAGTATATAGGCTGGAAAGATCGTGACTATTCAGATAAAATTAACAATCACGATCATTCAGTATTCAAAAGACGTCCCTTCAAAGGACTAACCCCTTATTTTGTATTAGTAAGCACCATTAATGCATGTCTCTTCAGTAGCTCCTGATTTAGACCATTCAATTTAAAAATCAAGAGATCGGATCTTTCTAGTTGCTTAAACATCATTATGATTTTGAATAGACGTAAAGTTCAGTTTCATGCACCATTAGACATACAATGCTAAGTGTGCTAACAGTTGAGATCAATTTCTATGTTCTAAATGCCTATTTAGATACAATAGATGTGACATTTCAAGATCTATGTTATAATGGTTAATAAATGCTTAAAATACAAGTTACAAAGTATAATAAAAAGCACTCTGCTCTTCATTGGCTTGGTCTTATTGAAAAATGAGTTAAATACTGAACCGCTACCATATATAACCTAGGGCAATGTTTTCAACATTGAGTAGGGGTAGCACGAGCTGGTCTAAAAACAAAGTAACCCGCTCGAGTGTTTCTGGAATACAATATATGTTGAGAGGGAAAATAAAAAAAAATAGACTTTTTATTTTAAAATAATCAAAATTAGAATCTGGTGGACTATTATTCCCCCTGAAAAATCTCCAAAAGCCCAAGTATCCAGCCCATAAGCCCACAGTACGAAGGGCAGAAGACCCAAGATATTGGCGACCTTAAATAATAGGGGTAGTCGCCTGAGTGCTTACAAGAGAATAAGTGTCTAAGCTCAAAACTTGCTCAAAAAATTACCAAGTTGAAACCAACTAGCCCAAGTCTTACCAAGGCTATTCAAAGCCATGTAGGCCGATACTCAATAACATAAAGGACTCCAAACTAGAACGGTATAGAAACCATAAGGAGATCGGCGGGAAATATATACTGAGCTGCTTGCATATAGAAACTCAAACCGCACAAGTTACACACAAGAAAAAGAATGAACAGCATTAGGTTGTCCCCAAAGACTTAAAAGGAAAATATAACACGATCTAACTAAGGTAAGCCGTTAAAAAAGGCCAACATCACTTTGGGAAAGAATCATTTTATTTTGTGAAGCTATCCTGCAAATCACGTCAAGAAATTAGGAGATACCCTAAAAACAACTTCCAAACTGGCGAAGTTAAGCATCAAGGCCTAGAATATCTAAAGAAAACTGATGTTATATAAAGGGGAGAAAACATCTCAAAACAGGTTTCATCTTTAACCTTTAGCACTCACTCTAAAAACTCTCTCAACATTCTCATTCTTTCATTCACCCAAAGATAGATACTTAACTTAAGCATCTGAGGGTTTTCATTAGAACCACTACCGGTAAGGTCATAACAATAGCTCTTTCTGTGTTGTAGGTGACGCAGATGCCAAAAGCCCAAGCAGACCCACAACTTCAGCCCACGCAGGCAAAGCCCAAAAATTTGGTTCCTGCAACAAATAAATTTAGAGCTCGTTAGCCCGAAAAAGTCATTAATATTAATGGTATTAGTTGTCGGTCAATTATTCAGTTGTTAGACAACTCAATTATTCAGTTGTCGGTCAATTGGTTATATATATATATATATGTATATACCTATTCTCTAAACATATTCAGAATAAAAGTCCACACGTTTAGAAGTCCAAAACTCCCTTAAAAAAGTCAAAAAAAGAGCCAAAATGGACTTTTCTAGTTTTGGTTGCTGCAATGCCAACACAATTCTGTGCCAGCGCTGGCTGATGCGACCTGAACTACAATCTTCCATTTTTTTTTCGCATTTTTGTGCTTTCAAGTCTCGTTTTACTCTTTCTTTATGTGTCCAACACATTCTTAATTTTAATGTAACTCTATTTTTAATATATTTTACAATTTTTATTCATATAAAATTATTGAATCACTATTTTTAAAAAATAATGTGTCTTAATCTTAAAAGCTTTTGGTATTCTCAAAATATATATAACTTTTTGTCACAAGACAAATCTTCAATGAGTTGTTCAAAGTACTCATCATATTGAAGAAAAGAGGCAAAAAGATAACTAACTATTCTTAATTCAACTATTGACTAAAAAATAAATATTCATATAATAAATAATAAAATAAATTGCATGACCTTGCCTCAACCATATATTTATATTTATTTCACCATAATGATTATGAATTTGTCTCTTTCAATTGTAATTATATTAAATAATAAAAAATAAAAGAAATAAAAAATTTTAAAAAATAAGATTCATAAAAAATTGAGGTGATTAAATAAGGATACAAAAATAGGTATATAATTGCTTTTAATTAGCTTGCTGATTAAATACTTTTGCTAACATGGCCCAACAATTAATTGCTTTTAATTAGTTTGCTTGAATGCTTTTTGCTTATTACGTCCCAACAATTAATCTTCCAAAAATCTTTTGATAATGTTTTGTATTGGTAATGCGTGGTTAAGATTTATTTTCTAATTATTTTATTTTTTTATTAATTACCAATTTTATATTAATAAAAAGATTAAGAAAATATCTTAATCCTATAATAAAAATTTTTAAAATACCACCAAATGTTCTCGTAATTATATAATAAGCTCTCAATATATTCATTTGATACCTTGTGCATCAAATTCAGTTGGTTCAATATATTCATGTCACCTATCAACTCTTTATAAAATGAAATCGTATGCATAGAATAAGTTCTCAAGAGTCTAAAACAACACTATTGAATATCAATCCAATGTAGAAGGATCGGCAACCAACAATGGTGAAAGATAAATAAATGGATTATTTTGAAAATGTAGAGAAAAGCTCTCACTTATAGATTTAACTAGTCTTTCTTAAAATCGTTTAATATTTTTCTTAACCTTCTTACTAAAATATATACATTCTTTCATCTTCTTTAACGAAAACTGACACTAATTTAAGCATCTATGTGTCTTTTTTTTAAGTATTAGAGCGGATTACTTTGATGAATTTTCTAAAAAAAAAAAGAAGGAAGAAGCGTGAAAAAGAAAGAGTAATTCTATCAATTCCATATTTGAAGTTGAAGTAATGCGACTTCAAAGAGTAATTCATATATAATTTCTTGTGATTTGTCCAAATCATATAATAGAGAAGAAGTTTATCTTCATTCACACGTACCTTCCCTCTATTTAATAGCAGCCTTTAACTATTTTTTTAAAAAAATAAATTATCGGCTAATAAAAGTCTTAAGATCTAAAATGTCCCGTAGATCATTACCATTAATAATCATGTCATCTATATAAAAAAAACAATACACAACTTTAAGAGGTCTTGCAAATGAATAAGGCATGATCATAAATGCTAGACTAAAAATAAAACTGACAAACAATAGAGCAAAATTTGGAAAATCATGTTCAAGGCGCTTGCTTAAGTATGTAATCCTTACGAAGATGACATATTTGATTAGAAAGATGGTCATAGCTAGGAGGAGTCTGCATATAAACCTCTTTGAAAACTCTCCACTGAAAAAAGTATTTTTAGCATCCATCTAAAATAGTTGCCAATACTTAGCAGCAGCAATTGCAATGAGACTATGAATAGAAGTGAGACACGCCACTAGAGCAAATGTCTCCTTATAATTAATACCATACTCTTGCATGAACTCTTTAGCTACTACTTCAATTCTATACTTTTCAATTGAACCGTCTGTTTGAGTCTTGATTTTATAGACTCATTTACAATCAACCACAAATTTATTTGAAGGCAGATCAATCAAATCCCAAGTATAAGTGTGTGTAAGAGCTTGAATTTTTATTTTGCCATTGCTTTCTACCATAAGTATAAGATCTACTTTCATATATAAATAAAAATGTTTACTTAAAATATCTGCTAGTATAAAAGTTATCTTGTTGCTCTCAAAAAGTGTATTTCAAATGTTTTTTTTTTAACGGTAAGAATTAACTGAAATATTTGAATATATATATATATATAGAAACTGATTAAATTATTACCACGAAATTTTAAAGATTAAGCTAACAATGTCTCTAATAAGAATTATACTTGTAACTGGATCAGGCAGTCTAAATTACCCATTCTAATGACAACCACCACCATTGATTGTTATTTTTCTAGCTCATAATTCTATACTTTCAATTAATTGCTTTTAATTAACTTTGCTTGGATGCTTTTGTTTATGGTTTGGACCTTGTCATTATCTTTATTCACCCTCTCCTAATTTTTACTATTAAGTATCTATTTACATCGTAACATTTATAATATTTGAGGGTTAAGATTTAATTATATTTGAATATTGTGAGAATATTAATTAAAAATTATTGGAATATAATTTAGGGATCAAGTCAAGTGTGTAGGGTGCACACGGATTGAAGAAGGACGTGAAAAGAGGCGAAAAATGAGAAGGCGCACCATGCGACCAGCGCCGCCGCGACCAGGAGTGGGCGCCGTGGCGCCAGAACAGAACACTCAGTGCCGCAGCGCCAGGAAGGCAGCGCCGCAACGCTAGGAAGGCAGCGCCGCAGCGCTCAGCAGAAGCGCGCAAGCGCTGGAGCGACGAGATCCCAGCGCTGGACGCGGGAACAGTATCCCGAAATTAGGAAACTTCCTAATTTCGTCTCCCACTTGCTCTAGGACTCCCTAATACGACTCCCACATGTATAAGGAATACCTAGGACGTCCCAAGGCCTATATAAAGGATATCAATTGGCTTGTAAACACAATTTAGTGATCTTGACAACCTTTGTGATCAAGTTAGTGAGATCTTTGTGATCTTAGAGAGATCTTGGTGATCAACAATAATCTTAGTGATTATTCTTAATGGTTCTTTTTGAGAGAAAATTCCTAGAGAGAAAGAGAGAGTTTTCTTTGTGATTTTTCTTATAATAGGCATACTTTGTGGTTGCCTTGTGATTCATAATAAGAGAAGAGTGTGATCTTGATCCGCCGTGGACGTAGGCAAATTGCTGAACCACGTAATTTTTTGTGTGTTATTCTTCTACCCTTTCTCTCTTTTATTTCTTAATAACTTGTTCTGCATTATTATATTACTTGGGTGAATTGTTTAGCTTGTTTGTGTGCTTCCGCTTCAACAAACTGGTATCAGAGCTTTGGTTCTAAGCAAACATGGCCACACCCAAGTATGAGGTAGAGAAATTCAACGGTACGAATGACTTCAATCTGTGGAAGATGAAGGTTAAGGCGTTGTTGGTGAGCCAAAGACTTGGTTCGGCATTAGATGAGACTGTAGCTCCATCTAGTGATGAAGAAAAGATGCTAGAGTCATCTAGAGTAGAAGCAGAAAGAAGGGACATTCAAGAAAGAGCTCATAGCACAATCGTTCTATCATTGAGCGATGAAGTACTAAGGGAAGTAGCAGGTGAGACAACGGCAATAAATCTTTGGAAGAAGCTTGACTCTCTTTATATGAGAAAATCATTGGCCAACAGACTACATATAAAGAAGAAGCTGTATCAGCTGTCCATATCAGAGGGGACGCCGATGAAAGATCATATAGACGCCTTCAATAAGATCATCCTTGATCTTGAGTCTATCAACATCAAGATAGAAGATGAAGATAGAGCAATTATTCTGCTGAGTTCACTCCCCAAGAGCTATGAAAGTTTTGTTGATACGCTACTCTATGGCAGAGAGAGTTTAACGATGAGTAATGTGAAAACATATTAAACTCAAACTTATTAGGAAAGCAGGCTGAGGGTAATGCAGAAAGTTTATCTGTAAGAGGAAGGCCCTCATATAGAGATGGGAAGAAAAAAGGCTCAAGGTCAAAGTTTAGGACTCATAGGAAGTGCTATTACTGCAAGAAAGAGGGGCACTTCATAAAGGACTGTCCTGAGAAGAAAGCACAGGACAAGAAGAAAGCGAATGCTGCGCTTGCCTATGATGATAGCTATGACAGCGCAGAGACACTCGTCGCTACTGATGGTATAAACTCTGAACAATGGATTTTAGATTCTGGTTGTACTTTTCACATGTACCCGCACAAGTCTTGGTTTACAAATTTTCAGCTTATTAGTGGTGGTAAGGTCTTAATGGGTAATGACGTTGCATGTCAGATGATGGAAATTGGTAGTGTTAAGCTTAGGCTGCATGATGGGTGAGTGAGAGAGTTGACAGATGTTAGATATGTTTCTAACTTGAAGAGAAACTTGATCTCACTAGGGACTTTAGACCAGAATGGGTGTTCCATCAGGATCGACGGAGGGATTTTAAGAGTTTTGAGAGGTTCCATGGTGGTGATGAGAGGAGAGAAGCACAAAGGTGTTTATGTGCTTAAGGGTGAAGTCGTGAGTGGTTCTGCACTATTCTCTATAGATGATGAGAGTATGCAAACTAAGTTATGGCATCTTAGACTGGCACACTTAGGCGAGAGAAACCTAAAGGAGTTATATAGTCAAAAGGCGTTTGGTGAGGATAAGTTCTAGCCCTTGGAGTTTTGTGAGCATTGTGTGCTAGGAAAAGCACATAGAGTAAGGTTCAGTACCGGCGAGCATAAGACTAAGGAGACTCTTGACTACATACACTCGGATCTTTGGGGATCAGCCCAGACAGCTACTCGTGGTGGTGCTAGATATTTTTCTCAGCTTGATTGATGACTATTCGAGGAAGCTGTGGGTCTATGTGTTGAAGAGCAAGGATCAAGTATTTGATGTGTTCAAGACTTAGAAGGCTCTTGTTGAGAATTAAACTGGCAAAAGAGTGAAGAGGTTGAGAACTAACAACGGCCTCGAGTTTTGCAACAGAGAGTTTGATGGGTTTTATGCCAAGCATGGGATTGCAAGGCACAGAATAGTAAGATTAACACTGCAGCAGAATGGGGTAGCTGAGAGGATGAATAGGACCCTACTTGAAAGGGTTAGATGCATGCTTACCAATGCAAAGATGTCCAAGACATTCTGGGGAGAAGCTGTAGTGACTGCTGCTTACTTGATAAACAGAAGTCCCTCCGCATCAATTGACTTCAAGACGCCAGAAGAGAAATGGTCTGGCAATCCTCCAAAGTATGACCATCTCAGAATATTTGGTTGTCCTGCCTTTGTACATGTTAAGAAAGGGAAGTTGGAACCTAGAGCTATCAAATGGGTATTCATAGGATATCCCGAAGGAGTAAAAGGATACAAGGTGTGGTGTAAAGACTTAACACCACCAAGGAGTATCATAAGCCGTGATGTGACGTTCGATGAGATGACGATGTTGAAAATCTCCCAAGTAGATGAGAAAGAAGAACCTGTGACCAAGGAAAACTCAGCACCCGAGTCAATAAAAGTTGAAGTAGCGCCTGAAAACGGATCTGATATGCCCCCAGATCAACACTTCAATAAGGAAATCCTTGAAGATGAACCAAGAACACCGGCGTGTTCCTCCAAGTCCACCCAAAAGAAGACTAGAACTCCTGAGTTGGAACTTGAAGAGTACCAGCTTGCTAGAGACAGGCTAAGGAGAACGATTAACCCACCAGTCAGGTATGCACAAGCAAACTTAGTTGCTCATGCTTTTAATTCTGCTTACACTCTTGAGTATGATGAGCCTAGGACATATGGTAAAGCTATGAAGAGTGAAAACAAAAAAGAATGGCAGCAGGCCATAGAAGAAGAAATTTGTTCTCTTAGGAAGAACAATACCTGAAAATTGGTGGAGAGACCTCAAAAGAAGCTAGTCGGGTGCAAGTGGGTGTATAAGGTGAAGGAGGGGATACCAGGGATTGAGCCTACGAGATTTAAGGCTAGGTTAGTAGCATAAGGTTTTACTCAAAGAGAAGGAGTCGATTTTCATGAGATATTCTCTCCAGTTGTCAAGCACACATCTATTAGGATTTTGTTAGCTATTTGTGCAAACTTTGATTTACATCTAGAGCAAATGGATGTAAAGATAGCTTTTCTACATGGAGAGCTTGAAGAAACAATATACACGGCACAGCCGCAAGGGTTCGAGGAGCCCGGTAAAGAAGATCATGCTTGTTTGCTAAAGAAGTCATTATACGAGTTAAAACAATCACCTAGACAGTGGTATAGGAGATTTGATGAGTTTATGATGGCTTGTGACTTTAATAAGAGCAAGTATGATGGATGCGTGTACTTCAAGAACATGAGTTGTGGGATGATGTATTTGCTTCTATACGTTGATGATATGTTGATCGCATGCAAGAATATGGAAGAAATATAAAAGCTCAAGAAGCAGTTAAGTGGCGAGTTTGAAATGAAGGATTTGGGAGCAGCGAAGCGAATTTGGGTATGGACATTGTGAGGGAAAGAAGAGATGTTATCTTCTTGTCCCAACAGCAATATATAGTCAAAATTCTGGAGAAGTTTGGTATGTCAAACGCGAAGGCTGTCTCTACTCCTTTGGCCATGCATTTCAGACTGTCAGCAGCACAGTCGCCGACATCCGAGGATAAGAAACTGCAGATGAGCAAAGTACCGTATGCAAGCGCTGTGGGGAGCTTTATGTATGCAATGGTTTGCACAAGACCAGACATAGCACAGGCTGTGAGTGTGGTGAGTAGATACATGGCGAATCCAGGTAAAGATCACTGGCTTGCAGTAAAGTGGATTCTGAGATATCTCAAGGGAACGTCGAATCACGAGTTGGTGTATAAGAGGGACGAGGACAGCAATGAAATGGTAAGAGGGTACGTTGACTCAGATTATGCAGGTGATCTTAGCAAGAGAAGATCGTTGACGGGCTACGTATTCACAGTGTTTGGGTGTAGTGTGTGTTGGAGATCAGTTCTACAACATGTGGTTGCACTTTCTATCACAGAGGCAGAGTACATAGCTGTTGGTGAAGCTATAAAGGAGGCCGTGTGGTTAAAAGGCATATGCGCGGAGATATTAGTTCATAAAGATGTAAACACCGGTGTATACTGTGACAGCCAGAGTGCCATACACCTAAGCAAGCATCAAGTGTTCCATGAGAGGTCGAAACACATTGATGTGAGGCTCCATTACATTCATGAGATTGTCCAAAGTGGTAAAGTTAGTCTGACAAAGATAGCGTCATCTAAAAACCCTGCTGATATATTGACTAAGCCACTGCCCTCGGTTAAGTTCGTCCTATGCAAGGACTTAACCGGAGTCACTACTTTGTAAGGGTGACTGAAGATGCGAAAATGAGAGATCGATTTACTTTGTGAATGATTTTGAATCAAGGAGGAAATTTGTGAGAATATTGATTAAAAATTATTGGAATATGATTTGGGGATCAAGCTAAGTGTGTAGGGTGCACACGGATCGAAGACGGATGCGAAAGGAGGCAAAAAATGAGAAGGCGCACCATGCGACCAGCGCCACCGCGACCAGGAGTGGGCCCTGCGGCGCCAGAACAGAACACTCAACACCGCAGCGCCAGGAAGGCAGCGCCGCAACGCTCAGCAGAAGCGCGCCAGCGCTGGAGCGACGAGATCCCAGCGCTGCAGCGCTGGACGCGGGAACAGTATCCCAAAATTAGGAAACTTCCTAATTTCGTCTCCCATTTGCTCTAGGACTCCCTAATACGACTCCCACACGTATAGGGAATACCTAAGACGTCCCAAGGCCTATATAAAGGCTATCAATTGGCTTGTAAACATAACTTAGTGATCTTGACAACCTTTGTGATCAAGTTAATGAGATCTTTGTGATCTTAGAGAGATCTTGGTGATTAACAATAATCTTAGTGATTATTCTTAGTGGTTCTTTGTGAAAGAAAATCCTTAGAGAGAAAGAGAGAGTTTTCTTTGTGATCTTTTTTATAATAGACATACTTTGTGGTTGCCTTGTGATTCATAATAAGAGAAGAGTGTGATCTTGATCCGCCGTGGACGTAAGCAAGTTGCCGAACCATGTAATTCTTTGTGTGTTATTCTTCTACCCTTTCTCTCTTTTATTTTTTAATAACTTGTTCTGCATTATTATATTACTTTGGTGAATTGTTTAACTTGTTTATGTGCTTTCGCTTCAACAAATACGGTAATTATTGAGCTCATTAAATTAGCATACCTCACTAAACTTGCGTATCTCAATATGACTCCCCAAATTATTTGCAAATAAGATCACATTTGACTCCTAAATTAAATATCAATTCTCTGTTACCATTTTCTTATTACTCTTCCTCTCATTCTTCTTCCCACTAATTAAAAACTCTACTATTTCTTCTTCTAAAAAAATCTCAAACTCCAACATATTTCTATATACACCTCTTGCATAAGCCTTGTGGTGTTTGAATTTCTCTGTTACTTTGTTTTTTTTATTACTAGAAATTTGAGGTTTGTGTGGGTAATGTTTAAAACACTAGAGGGTAATTTATAGTTTTCTTTTTTATTATCATTTTCTCTAAACAACTATTATTTTCATTCTTATAACGACTAACGTAATATATATTTAAAAAATAAAGACTAAATAAATATATATTTATATAACTAGAGACCCAAATAACATTTTTCCTTTATAAATTTATGAGACACCGAAACATTTACGTGTCATATGCCTGCTAATATCTCGTTTCATAGGTGCTCATAATTAATTGCTTTTTACGATGCTTTTGCTCATTAGGTTGTTGATAGTGATTCGAGTTGGTTTAATTAATAAATTTTTTTAAAAGTGATAGTAAAAATGTAAGAGCTTACATTTCACGAACATTAAAGTGGGAATGAATTTTATTTTATTTTTAACTTGTATAATCTTTTAAAAAAAATTAAAGTTTGATATACCATCAAATTAATTTTTTATAAATAAGAATTTTGTTTTTAAAAAAAAATCTAAATTTAAAGAAATCGATACTTAACACATAATGCACTTGAGGGCTTGCCTCAATGGCAATCTCTGTGCACTTTTTTGATTTAAGTTAAGGGTTTAAATCCTAACATCATAATTTTCTGTCTATATGTTATAGGAGCCTTATAGTTCGGATGGAGTGTAGCTGACGTTGTACTTATTATTTTTAATAATATAAACCTTATAGTTCATGTGAATCTTATAGTTCGAGTGAAGTGTGTTTAATATTGTACGTATTATTCTCAATGATTTTAGTAGTGTCGTCTAATAGTGAGTTGTTTCTAATAATTTTAATAATGTAATTTGATATAAATATAGTATAATTTAATCATTGTAATACCATTTGATTGATGTAATATCAATTATAAAGTGTATTTTAAAAACCAAATAAAAAGAAACACATGATGTGTTGGAATTTGTGCTTACGTGCCATCCCATAATGTATAAATATATAGTGATTGTATTTATACAATTATTATTTCTAATAAAATCGTTAATATTATTTTATTAAATGGTAAGATGCTTGTAACGTTTTAGACATTGTATGATCTGAAGGAGTTCAGATTTGGTCTAAAAGAGTTTAGACCAGGGCTAAGAGTTAGCAACGCTAATAGTTATAAACACTAAGAGTTAGTGGTACTAAGAGTTAGCAAAATCTAATGAGTTAGAGCCTTGTCTGAAATGGGACAATGACCTGAGAATATATTAGTAATGATATAGCTGCAATGAGTTGCAGATGGTGCTAATAAATGTCATTATGCAAGTATGTTCTCAAACATAATGTTCCTGATCTAATTTCATCGATGCGGGTCTATCGGTGAAACCTATTAATATAGATTAGTGTATGTCTATATCTGGATGGTCCAGATGTTTAGTCTTAGCAAACCATGAGCTTAGTAGGAAGCTCGTATAGAGATACAGGTATTCAGTAAGGACTGGATATTGAACAGACTCACGAAGACATCCAATAGACATCTCATAAAGCCGTCAATGGAAGGTCTTCCGAGTTGAGTAGTATTTGTGGTCCTTTGACCTGAGCGCCACGGTGGGCTTGTGAGTGATCCACCATGCTTTGGTTTCACACATGTCAGAAACCTTTCATGGTCTGACCGCTGGGTGTCGCTGGGTATGGTCCGATGCTCATAGAGTTCGGTGTGCATAGATATGGGATCCATCAGCTCATATGAGTGGGTTGTATATCCTAATGCTCTGAGATTGTATTTCAGAAAGTCTTGTGGCCGCAAGCATAAACCTCAGAAAAGATATTCCGAAGGAATAAACAATATCACAAAAGTGTTTGTGGATATTATTTTATGAAATATAAATCTGGAGATAAGTTCGTGGTTGAGCAAATAGAGATTTGACGGTGATGATCTATATCTCTGCTCTTCAATGATATAAATGATGGAAGGATTATACAAATATGTAATAACCTCAACTTGTATGGTCTAACATGCTAATTTGTAATATCCGTAACGTGTGTGTGGGACATTGTTCACGGACGTATGGAGGAGCTCTATATGACAAATTAGGTGTGGACCTAGAGAGTCTCACAATATGAAGTATACTCGTTGTGCACTGGGGTAGCGGATTGGATTGAATAGTTCGATCTAATAAATTTTAGCAAAAGAGAACGATTGTTTAGGGATCCCTCGGATTATACATTTGTCAAGACTTAATTGTTAAGTACATCACTTAATTAATTAACAAGGGTTGTTAATTAATAGAATATTGACAAATGACAAAATTTGTTCCATGATTTGATTTTACCTTTTTACCATTTAATCATAGTAGTAAAAATTAGTAAGGTAAAAAGTAATTATTCAAAATTGTTTTGAATAATTAAATCATATATTATTATTATATTATTAGATAATATTATAATATATATAGATCATGGCATTGTATTTTAATACAATGAGTGGCCTAGATGTTGGCCATTTAATTACCCATTATAATTAAAGTAATTATAATTGTTAGGTAAAGATTAATTTTGGTGGCCATTATTCTAGTGCTTGGTTTAATTAATTCTAAATGGGAGACCAACAATAAAATTAGTGGAGCACTTCATTTTGTTTATTTTGTTTAATCAAAGTGTTGAATAAACAAAATGAATTTTGGCAAAACAATTGAATTCATTCATTCATTCAATTTTGGGAGAAGAATTTGGCAATGGCAATGAAGAAAGGTAAGAGAGAGTTCTTTGAGTTTTATTCTTTCAAGTGTTGAAAAATAAACAAACTTCTCTTCATCTCCTTCTTTAATGGATGGCCAAAATGAATGATATGTAAATAGAGAAAAAGATAATTATTTTGCAAAGAGTTGTTCAAAATAATTATCATGTAGAAATTATTTCTAAGATTAATATACAAGAGTTGTATGTTAAAGATTTTTAATTAATACAAGAGTTGTATAGAAAATATTTACCATCTCCATTTAAGAAACAAAAATTGTATTCAAAAGAGTTTGAATACAAGTGCTCAAAATTCTAAATACTAAGCTACCATTCTAACTCCTTAATCCCACCAAAAGTTATGGACTAGAATTGTTCAACATATACTTCAAGGTGAGCTTTTCACATGGATTATTGAAGAACTTGAAGAATTTGTAAAACTACCTTCATTAGGTGAGTATTTTATATTATGTGTTATAATACAATATTGTTCATCATGTTTATATTTGTATAATTGTTATACTTGTTCATATATATGATATATGTTGTTCATCATATTCATAATTGTATAATTGTTATACTTATGCATATATGTGATATATGTTGAATTTGTTAAAAAAGGTGTATTTTGTAACATACTTCCGCTGCGCATATAATAATTTTTGAAATTACGCACACACTCGTATAATCACACACTCTATGATAAACACCCAACATGATGTGCGACATTTAACATATTGCTTAAAACGTTTTGCTATTACATTCTTGCAATCACTTTATAGCCATACAAAATACATTAATTATGGAAATAAATATTTCCAACAAAGTTGTTGCCATTACTAGACATTATTTTCAGTTACAATCACAATTTGGTGTCGGCACTGCATGTGGAGAAAACAGTGAGTGGGGGGGCGAATTTATTTGGGGAAATTGCCACTTTTCCGTATGTTGTTTCTCGTATTTATCATTTCTCTCTTTAATATTTTTATATATTACCTCGATATTCTTTTATTGTAAAAGAAAATACACTTTTAAGGGTATATTAGCTCTTTTGCATGATTATTTTGTAATTTTATATTTAAATTTAATAAAATATCTTAAACGATGCTTATTTTTGGCTTTTAGTGCATTTTTATTTTAACATTTTAATAAACGTATCTTTATCTATTAGTATGTTTTGGTGTTTAATATTTTAGTTTTTTTTAAAAGAATCTATACAAATATAATTTATTAAGATTTAAAACATAAACATTATTTTTATAAACTTAAATACTTTAAAAATATAATTGATATTAATTTAAATAAATAAAACATCAAAAATTTATGTTTGACAAAAATACACTACGAGTAAGTATTAACAATATTAAATTGGGAGTCCAACAAACTTTCTCGCCAGTTTAAGGAAGTATGATAAGAATTAATATCATAATTGATTTTTAATATCATGTGTTGATTTTCAAGAGTGATCTACTGAACAAGAAATGAAAAATACAATTAATTGCCTTCTAGTTATAATCCACTAAATATTTTTAAAATAATGTAATAGTAAGGCTCGTGTGAATAAAAGTGAAAGTTATCTTTCTTATTTATATCGTTGATTTCTATAAATATATTTAAATTTTTTTCTTAGACTATTTTTTATATTAAAAATCACAAAATGTCCCTTTTGATGTTTGTCAATTTTCAAGAAACCAATTTAATATTTAAATCTGTTAACTCTAAAATTGTTTATTAAAATATAAACAATATCTTTTGATTTTTTTAATATTTTTTATATATAGTATTTGTGATTTAAAACCCTTAACTCTACTATCGTTATTTAGCTACTTGTTGACTTTGAAAATGAATGCTCTTGCTAGTTGTTTTGTTGTAAACCCATTAGTTAGTTGTTCCATTAATCAAAACCTTTTTAATGTTCTTCAATTATCTTTTTTAAGAAAAACTTTTAATTTTTCTAACAAAAACAAGTTTTCACTTGTTAAATCTTTGATTGGTTTCCATCGTTTTCAAATTAAAGAAAAATAGAAGATGAATGTTATGACTTTACTAATGAGTTCATGGTTAGATAGAGAAACTATTTAAAAAAGAGCTCAAAGTAACTCAAGTAACTCAAGTAACAAATAGTGAAGAGAAAAAACTGGCAAAACCTGATGATTTCCATAGAGAAACCATTCAGAAAAAAGCCTAAAGTACCATAGTTATATTTTTTAGTGATGAAGTTCTAAAGAAGGTGGTTGAAAAGAAAATGGTAATGGGTCTTTGAAAGACACTTGACGCCTTCTACATGACGAAATCTCTGACGAATTATTTATATATCAAGAAGAAATTGTATCAGTTGTCTATGGCTAAAGAAACTTTAATACAAGGCCACATTGATGCCTGTAGCATGATTATCGTAGATCTTCAGACGATTGACATCAAGATCGAGGATAAAGATAAAGCAATCATCTTATTGTATTCTATATCTCCAAGTTATGACCACTTCACAGATTGTTTACCAATTACAAATCAATAGGATAGAAAAACACTAATGGAGAATAATATGACTGTAAAACCATAGGCATTGGTAGCATATGCATGAGAATGCATGATAGAAAGATTAAAAAGTTATATTGTGTAAGGCATGTTCTTAGAATTAGAAAGAATTTGATATCTTTAGGAGTGCTAAATCAAGAAGGATATTCATTTGAGACAGAAAAGGAAATATTGAAGATAAATGAAGGATCTACAGTGATTATGAAGGGTAATAAGCACATGGGGCAATATGTGTTTGATGAAAATGTTGTAGATAACTCAACATGTATTATTGAGGGGATGCATACCAAAGGCAGCATTAAAAATTTGCTCATCACGGTAACAGAGGTAAAAAAAAGAATGTATGAGAAGGGTGTTGCGGTTAAGGATAGGTTACCAAGGTATTATAATGGTGTCAAGAACAACACAGGAGATCATAATACAAAGGAAACCCAAAGACAGAAGCATTCATATCTTTTGATATTAAGGTCACAAACTCAAAATGAGTTAAGTCTAGACCTAACTTGAGTTAACACTAGATGATAGAATGTTAGAGTATATGAATCTTGGTAAAAGCTTCTTGAAGAGATTTTAAATCAAGAAATGGTTTGTTATAATTTAGCGATTCAAAATCAATGATAAGTTTAATTTTGAGATAAAAACTAAAGATGAGTCGATACAAAGTCAAGGACGAGTTGGAATGACACAGAAGGGTAAAAAATGAAAGCTGGAAGGGAGGAAGAACTTAGAGCACAGAGGAAGGCCCCAAAGAGCCCAAGTCACAATACTGACCATGCAGAACTTGGGCGCTGCAAGGGAGGAAGAACTTGGAGCACAGAGGAAGGCCCCAAAGAGCCCAAGTCACGATGCTGACCTAGGCAAAACTTGGGCGCTGTGGCCAGGTGTGGTGGAACCGTAGTGCCACTAGTAGCTCGTAATGGCGTTGCAATGCCAGCAATTTAGAAAAGTCACTATTTTTTACTATTATGCATATTTAAGTCTAATTAGACTTTTACAACACATAGAATTTTATTCCAACAAGAAAATCCTTGTAAATACAATATAAACTCTTGTAACTCCTTATAATTGATTAAGCATTAAAGTATTAATAAGAGATAGAATAGAGAGTTTAGGTTGTACTTGAGTGTTTTGAGTGCACAAGATAGTGCGATACAAATTCTTAGGAGTTCTTGGGTATGTAGGTATTTCTTTTTAATCTCTTGTTGGAGTTCTTTGTGTATAAAAGAACTAAATAAAAGAAACTAGAATCCGAAGATCTACTGTGAACATAGGCAAATATTGACTGCATATATTACTTGTGCTTTTTTTAGTGTGTGATTGTTTATCTTTTTGTGTATGTGATCTTTGTTATTCTTGCTTGTTTTTTAGTGAAAAACTTTTATAAGACATTAAGAGTTTCTTAGAGTGCACGTTAAAAATTTGAACAATGTTTAGTTATAATCAACCACATATCTCCAAAAACATGTAGTAATAAGGCTCATGTAAATAAGAGTGAAAGTTATCTTTCATATTTATATAGTCAATTTTTATAAATATACTTCAATTTCTTTTCCTTAGATTACTTTTTATATTAACAAAAAACAAATCACCAAATGCTCCTGATGTGTAAAGAAGTTAATAAAGTCCCACATTTGCAAGAAATAGGAAATATCATAGGTATATAAAGAGTGACCTATATCTCCATTGGTACGAGACCATTCGCGTATAGCCCAAGATCAAAACTGTAAGGGCTTAGGCCCAAAGTGAATAATATCATATCAACGTGGAGATATGTATGGTTCGTGGACTCTTTACAAGTAGTATCAGAATCATGCCCCAAAGTTAGCCATATAGAAGAAATCATCGATGCCAAATGAGAAGGTGATGAGTTATGTAAGCCTCATTTTACGATGGGATATGTAGTTAAACTCTATGGATAGGTGGTGGTGTGCTTCCAAGCATCACGTAAAGCGTGTCTTCTCAACACAGTGATTCAGGCTTCATGTAAGGCGTGTCTGCCAACGCAATGATAAGGAGTTAACCTAATAGAGCAGGCTCTCGAGGTAGGCAAAACTCTGGGCTTCACGTAAGTTATGCCCCCATGACACAGTGAAGATAAGTAAAAGATGAGTACCAAAAAGAGTGCGAGATCTTCCTATGTAGAAGATAGACAGATGAAATATCATTTAAGATAAGGCTTAGTGGTCCTTTGTTCGAGGGGATGATTGTTAAAGAAGCAAACAAAGTCTTACATTGGCAAGAAATGGGGAAGTTCATAGGTAGGAGTGAACTCTATCTCCATTAGTATGAGGCATTTTATGTGGAGCCCAAACGTAAAACCATGAGGGTTTAGGCCTAAAGTGAATAATATCATACTAATATAAAGATATATATGGTTCGTGGACTCCTTACATGATGTTTGTCAATGTTCAAATAAATCAATTTAATATTTAATTCCGTTAACTCTAAAATTGTTTATTAAAATGTAAACAATATCTTTTGATTTTTTTTTAAATTTATATATAGTATTTGTGATTTAAAACCCTTAACTCTACGATTGTTATTTAGCTATTTCTTGAATTTGAAAAATGAGTGCTCTTGCTAGCTGTTTTGTTGAAAATCCATTAGTTCGTTATTTCACTATTCAAAACCTTTTTAACGTTCTTCAATTTCTTTTTTTAAGAAAACCTTTGAATTTCTCTAACATAAACTCGTTTCCACTTGTCAAAGCTTCGATTGGTTTCCATCGTTCTCAAATTGAAGAAAAAATGTTTGCGGTATTATCTGTGAAAATATGTAACTTTCAATATAAAAAGTATATATCATAAGTAATAAACTATGTCCTAAAAATCCAAAAGGAAAACGAGAAAATATCGAAGCAACGAAGAAATTATAATAAACACAATAATCTTGAGGTGTGTTATAACATTTTTCTTAAGGTTTTATTTTTACCCTACTCGTGAGAGTCTGTTAACAGATTTTACAATAAATATAACTTTCAAGAGGCAATAAAACAAGCTCTTGTGGGTTTGTCTCAGCGACAAGTTCTGTGTACCTTTTTTATTAAGGTTAGGGGTTCGAACCTTAGCAGATATAAAAATAATTGATTTATTTTTTTTTTATTTTGTGGAAGCTTTTTAGTTTAGGTGGGAGGTGCTCAAAATTGTACGTGTTGCTCCTGATGATCTTGATGGCATAGTTCGAGTGAAGTGTGCATGAGCCTTATAGTCCGGGTATAATGTACTCAAAGTTGTACATGTTACTCTCGATGATCCTAGTCGCGTAGTTCAAGTGAGGTGTACCTCAAATGATCCTAGTCGTGTAGTTCAAGTGAGGCGTACCTCAAAGATGTACTTGTCACTCTTGAAAAAGTTTTGATTGTATAGTTTGATTATAATATAAGTTGTATGTATTACTCCCGATGATCCTGATTGGGGTGTGCAAGAGCCTTCTAATCCAAATGGATTATGCTTAAAGTTATATATGTTGCTCCTGATGATCGTAGCATAGTTCAAGTGGGGTATGCCTCAAAGATATATATATTACTGGTGGTATAGTTAGAGTTGTGTGTGCAAGAGTCTTCTAATCTGGGTGGAATGTACTCAAAATTACACATGTTACTCTCGATGATCCTGGTAGCATAGTTCAGGTGTGGAGTACCTCAATGATTTAGTGTCGCTTTTGAAAAAGTTTCGATTGTATAGTCTGATTATAATATAAGATATACGTGTTGTTCTTGATGATTTCAGTGGTATAGTTTGAGTAGAGTGTGCCTCAGTAATGTACGTCTTGCTTTTGAAAATGTTTCGGTTATATACCCTGATTATAATATCGTAGTATAATATGATAAGATCATCTTTGTAAGATGTAATCTAAGAAAAAATAAATAAATAAACAACAATATTGTAATTAATAATGTTGAAATGTTCCTAAAATATTATTTATGTAATAAACGAATGTTGCAAGGAAAAAAGAGAAATCTTATGCGTATGCTATTTTAAGAAATAATCAGGAATAATCAATTCGTAGGGGCAGAGCTACAGTGGGGCATAATGGGTTCACGTCCCGTGTCTTTAAGTTCTGGCTCGGCCTTAATCATGGCTAGGATCATAGAAAGAATAATACAAATAAACTGACTCACATGTCTTGTTTATATAGTTCAAAACAACTTTGTACAATGGTCGTCATTTATGTTTTAACAAGACGACACACCTTCATTTTGTATTTTAATTGGAATGTGATATCATTTCTAAGCAATGCCCTTTTTTAATTTATTAGTATAAATATTTGTTAAAAATTTATAATTTAAAATTATGTTTGAATGTAATTTTAAATTGGAGGCGAATGAGAAGACGATACGAAGTCGAGAATCTGATGGACGAACGAGGTTTGGCGCAAAACGAAGAGCCAAAATTAAGAAAAGGCTTGGAACATGAATGGGACTCATCTCCAAGTCTTTGGGCTATGGCGCTAGGTTTCTGTTTTAAGCTGATTTATTTTCAATATTTTCAAGTCAGTTTTGGATTCCTTCACATGCAAACTTTTATTCTAACTTAGTATAATGATTTTAGGGATATTTTAGAGTCTCATAAACCTTTGTAAAGTTATTAGGGTCGTGTACATCAAAGAGGCATAAAAGAGAGTGCCAAATAAAGAGCTTATGGAGCACTTAAGTACTGAGTGTGCAAGAGAGTGCTGTATAAACTCTTAAAAAGCTCGTTCTATTAAGTAATCCTTATAATCTCTTGTGCGATCTTTGTGATTACTCAATAGTTCTTAGTAATCACTGAATAATAAAAAAATTAGGATCATATGATCCACATGGATGCATTGTGTGCACAAAGAGAGGAGCAAAACAGAAAGTCAAAAGAATGAGTACTGTCTATTGGGATACTATTTACGCGACAACTTAGGGGTATTTCCTGTTTTGGCTCAATTGACTTTTTTAAATGGGATTAAGACTCCTACAAGTAAGGACTCTTATTCCAACTAGGTTTAGGGTTTCTAATAGTATTTTATACTCAATATATAAACTCTTATAAATACAAGAGAAAACAAAACATTTAAAGTTTCAAGATGTAAACTATAAGAGGGAATAAAAGAGCTACGTAGGCACTAAGTGTGTAGTGCACTAAGATGTAACCTTTAGGGAGTATTTTCTTTTGGTTCTTGCGTGAACAAAAAAAGTACTATAGAACCTTTTGACTTAGATGCTCGGGCTATTCTTATATTCTTTGTGGAAATCTCTTATGAGGAGATACAATAGGTATTGAGCAAGTTATGGTGATCAATGATAGATACTTAAGGATCTCTATGGGAGATACTAGGGTGATCTATGAGAGATACTATGGGTATTATGGGATCATTGATGATGAAATAAGATATTTCGTGATCTATATCAATTAAAGAAACTGGATCATGGATCCTCTATAAACGTAGGCATTTATAGGTCAAATCACATATATCTTGTGTCTTATTGATTGGTTTATTTTTTTTATCTTTATTGGTGTGTTGATCATATGTATTCTTACTTATTGTGTGAGTTATGATTTTTGCTGCGCATAGAGTCAAAAAAAGTATCAAGATTATGACTTAGTTGATGCCATAGGGGTGTCAAACTGAAGAGCATAGCTTGATATCCGCAACAACCACTTTCTCCTATAATAAAATTGATAAATAAGTAGAAACTTTCTTTTAAGGGTGTTGTTAACTTTCTAGTCATAATATTGATGTTTTGATGATAACAAATCCCGTGTTTATTATAATTAGGCATTGAAATAATTAAACGCATAAGTGAGGTAAATATAAGCAAATTAAATAGAAGAGCAAATTCAAAATTATACTAGTACTGTATGAGATAGAAAATGTGCACAAACTTATTAATAATATAATGATAATTGTGTTAGCTTTCTAAAGAATTTTTCAAAAGTAAATTTGGAGTTGTCTACAAAAAGTTATTGTCAAATCATTCATATATACTGAAGTTGGACTAAAGTCAAAATTTTGGAAGTTTAAAAAAATGGATTAAAATGCAAAAGATCAAGTCTTTGTGAAAATCATTGTAGCAGCACTATAGCAACTGTTACGACACTGCAGCGACGGTTATAACATTGTAGCCACAGAAGAATTACTATGTCACGATCAAGTACTGTGCATCGCTTAGTAACGGTTAAGTCACTGTAGCATCAATGTAGCACGGGAGAGTTATTTTAGCAACGACTATTTTTCACTCCTTATAAATACCTCACTTATTTGAAACTAAAAAAAAATAAGATAAGAAGAGAAAAGTGTCATATATTGGAATTGAGAGCTTCGTTGTTCTTACAACTTCATATTTACTCATTTTAGAGTTTAAATTATTTTATTTATCAATTCCTGTATTAATTTTATTCAAGTGTTTATGAGAAACACTTTGTGAAAAGAGTGGTTACTCATTTATTGTAAGTTAAGTGTTTATGAGAAATACTTTGAGAAGAGAGTTGTTACTCATTCATTGTAAGGGTTTAATTGGTACCTTAGAAATCAATTTGTTGTAAAGATTTTTTTACACCTTAGAAGTCAAGTGTATTGATTCTTGGCCTTAATTTAAGGCAAGCTAGTGAAATCTTCAAGGCAAATTGCTTGGGGCATAGACGTAGGCTGTGTGGAGTACCGAACCACGTAAATATCCGGGTGTCATTCTCTCTATCCCTTACTGTATTATTTATTGCAATTATTTGTTAAATTTGTTTATGTTTTAATAATTACATAAATTATTTATATTAGTACATTAATTTTTAAATACTCAATTCATCCTCCATCTTGGGTTGTCTATCTAAAATTTTTAAGTGTAATTTATCATTTTTTTAAGGAAAAAGATAATAACAAAGGGATGCTTATAACTATTATAAATTTACTACTAAAGAAAATGAGAATTGCTAATTTCACTAAGGGAGAAACTAATAATGTCCTTATAATTTATATATGAACACAACTTCATCTAGATTTTATTTATTTATTTTCATCAAAATACCTCAAACGATTTTGCTAAGATTTGGGCATAAAGTATTTGACTGAGTAGTTCATCTCATGAATATTATTATTATTATTATTATTATTTTAATTAATTTAGATTTAGGTATGTTTAAAATTGAAATGTTTAAACTTTTTTTATAAATATAAAATGTTGTCAAAAGTCAATTTAAATAAACAGTCACTACTAAATAGAATTACAAATTATAAAATTGATGAATGATTGGTAAATATTATGCTATAATTTTGGTGATTTAAAATTAAGGTTGAGTTTGATTTTAAGTTTGAACTAATAAAGAGTTAAACACAATATTGAGTACACATTGGACATACGAAAAAGGAAAGAAAACGAATAGCCGAAGATGAAAAGGGGCGTGGAAGTACAAGGAGAATCCTGCCTGAGTGTAAGCGGCGCAACGTTAGGAGTTCAGTGTTGCGACATCGTAGATAGCATGCCTAACACCACGGCGCCATGGCATCAACTCTGGAAATGTTCTTTTTTTTTTATAGAATTGCATTCTAAGTCGATTTTAAATTTTAACAAAATATGGACTCTTATTTAAACAAGAAATAAGATTTATTTAGACTTTTCGAACACTATATAAACTCTTTTAAGTCATTAGAATTATGAATGCATCAACATGAGAGAGAATAGAAGGCTAAGACAGCTCTATGGTGTTGGTATACGCAAGAAGAGTGCCATGGAGTGCTTGAGTGCTAAGTAGATGTACGAAATAGCACTAGGTAAATCCTTTACGAGATCGTCTATTGCTGTATTCCTTAGGTTTTTCTTGTGAGAGGTTTTTGTATGTAAAAGAACTGAATAAAAAAAAAAAGCGAGGATCTAGTGATCCACCATGGATATAAGCGTTTGCTCCGAAACCATGTATATTTCTTGTGCCTTCTGTGATTGATTGTTTTCTCTATTCTGTGGTTCATCTTATTTATTCTTATTTTACTTATGAGGGAAGTCTTTCGTAAAGTGCATAGAATTTTATGGTGCTAGATACTGAGTCAAAAGATATTAGGGTATGTATATCTAACAAATAGGATCAATATTAATGCTAATTACTAAGTAGGATTAGTGCTAAAGCTGATTTCCAGCAACAAACTAGTTTTAGAATTGTAATTAAATTAATACCTAAGTGGTGTTAGATTAAAGAGTTTAGCTTGATACTAACACATTAGCTCAAGCCAAATAAAAGCAAATTTTTATCCCCAACTATCTCATTGTCCAGTGGTTACACTTCAACATTAAGGTACTGAGTTTGAGTCGAGCGAAAATTTCTCTATAAAGAGTTGATTAGTAATGAGTACAAGTATTATGAGTTTGATAAATATTATAATAAATATTAATATGAGTATTGTAATTTGAATACTAATATAAGTAATCGTACATTAAAAATAATGTGAATTTTAATCAAACACATTTTAAAATCATGTGAAGGAACAAAAATGATGAATATGATATAAATTAGGCTAAGGTCACTCGGCAAAGAGAGATGACTTAGTACCATTTGTTTATTTATTTATTTTTGTCTCTCCCTTTAAAAATTTCTCTCTTTCTGCCCGTGAGCCCAAAATTCAACCAAAGTAGGCTCAGGAGCAATGGCCAATAGGTCTAAACCCGACAGAAAAACAAAATCGATTTGGACTCGAAAAATCTAGTCTACGAGTGATAAAACCTGTTCAGCATTTGTTGACCTAAACGCAACTACGACTGAGCAGGTACTGACTACATTTTGCAACTTCGCTATAAGAGTCCCGCGCCAACATCAGACCAATGAGAGGGGGCCATTCGAGATCCGATCCGAGCCAACCAAAATAAGCCTCACTTGAACCAAAAACACCAACAGAGGTAAACCTGAAGAATATGCTTAACACATCAAAAGTGACCTCTAACGTGGGATAAGGACAAGGTCAGAAAATCTGTAGAAGGATATTCGGAGTATATTAGGGGCCCAGTATAAAGATACCCGGCGTGTGTCAGAACTACAGAAGAAAATATTCGGCGCACAACAAAAATGCTACAGAGGAAAACCCAAAAAAGTCCCTGAAAGACCATCACTATAAAAAGAGAAAGAAGGAAACATGGAGAGAATGATGAAAAAAACTCTCATAAACACAAAAAGATGGAAAAAAAAAAGGAATGGAGTATCTCTCTGTCCCTTGAATAATATCTTATTCATTTTTGTTATATTCTTAAGAGAGAAAGCTCTCTTTATCTGACTTAAGTATCGGAGCGTCTTCGCCGAAACCCACCCCGACAAGACCACCTTTGAGCTTGTGTTCGTATTTTTATTACAGGCCCCACCCCCCTCTACAGCTCACAGAAAATAAGAAAACTAAACTCGTGCCTATCGATCCAGTCCAGACGAGATCCAAATTTAATTCGCCTTCAACAAATTTAAAACTCGTTGATTCGAGAAATTAATTTTTTAGGTCAATAATATTTTTTCTAAAATTTAAATTTAGTTAAAATTTGAGTAGTTTTGAGAGTTAAAATTAAATAATTCATTCGGACTTCAAACATAAATGTTAAGTTAATTTTTTTTTAACATAATCTATTCGAACATAAATCACTTAATTTCATTATTAAATTAAAAAAACAAACATCTTAAAATGGCTAAAACTAAAATTAAGTCACATTTAAATTTCAAAATGAATCACTTACGGTTTTTTTTTAATCATATTTTTGAGAGTACGTGCATGATCATGATGAAGGAAATTTAATGCCCTTATATCTACTATTCCATCCGGTTCCCCAACAACCACACAATTCCTCATAGAAACATATATATATATATATATATATATATATATATATACACGTGGAGAAGTAGTGAATTTACTCACAAAAAATTACTATATGATCAAAACAAAATAAAATAAAATTGAAATACAAATAAAAGGTTTAGGTTTTAAAGTTTATGGTGAAGTTATATTTGATAATATATCAATATAAATACAATTTTCAAAGAAAATTGTCTTTTATTATTATGAAATATTTATTTTCATAAGTTTTATATTTGAAAATGCATATTTTATAATTAGAGCCGAAACTAGATTAATTAGCACAAGACAAATTAGTCTATCATATAAAAAGTATTTTTTAAACTGTTATTTTAATTAACCTCAACATAATAATTAGAGTGAATTTAATTAACCCATTAAGGTTAAATTCACTTTAAAATATATATATAATTATAAAATAGAGAAAAATAATTATTTATTTGAAATGGTTAAAAGTTTCAGTACATGATTCAGTGTGCAAAAATAATTTTACAGAAAGTAAATTATGAAATTATTATTAAGAGTTTGTTAAAGAATTATAACTAACAAATCTATTTGCTGCTTAATTCTAAAAGCATAAAATCAAATTAAATATAAATATTCCTACCATATTAAGGTAATAAATATAAATTAATTCTCAATTATGTTATAAATTTAAGAAGCACAAAATTTTAAAGTACACTAGTTTAAAAATTGAGAATAATCTTAAGTAAAGATATAAATTTTGGGTGGTGAAATAAATAAAAAATAAATATATATTTAAAAAAATATTTGTGTATTTATTTTTTTTAGTAGTTCAGATGGGCTATAACCTAGTCGACCTTCTCTAGGTCTTAGTATTTACTTCTTTTTTTCTCTTGAGTTTTTTTTCTAAACAAAATTGTAAATTACTCATTTTCGGGAATAATTGATCATTTTATTAGTACTATTTTTCTCGTAAGAACCTTTCAAAAGAGAGTAACGGTTGATTTTAAAATTTTCTTTTAAGAATAATATATGTTAAAAAAAATTAGGACAAGACTAGTATTTTCTTTTAATGGAATTACTTTGGGTCCAGCAGGAGCTGAAGTGCCCTCTGAGCTTTTTGAATTGTAAAAACAATATTTTCTAAGAAAAAAGAAAAGAAAAAAAATTTTATGCTTATTATTCTTCTTTCTAGAAGAGTTGCCATATTTTTTAGGAAAATTTTCATAACTATTTCCTTCTTAAATTTTTTTTAGTCACACTAAATCACTAATTTTTATAACCAAAAAATTTAAAGTAGGACACTTTTTCGCCAGTCATATTTTACTTTCCTCCTCTCTCTTCATTTCTCATTTTTGAATAAGAAAACATGAAAAATACTTGATAAATTGTTTAAGTTTTTTTATATATTATTTTTGTTATAATAAATGAGATTAAAATGAGTAGATTATTATTATATAATTTAATATGGGTAGATTTGATGAAAAATGAGTAAACAATGATTTGAACGCTGAAAAATTTGTTTAAAAAGTAATTATTAACTTTTTATTTCTCACTAATATGATAATTATATTAATAATAAACACATCAAAATATTATATCAATTAAGATATAAACTTTATACTCCAATTATATAAACATAACATTACTTTCTTTTTTCTTTCAATAGTTCATTATCACATGAAACAAGAAGCATCTGTCGTTCATAATTAGTGAATGTGTGGAACAGGGGTCACAATGAGCCCACATAATTAATTACAGTAAACTGGAGAAGGCACCACCGCTCCAGGCACCATATGGGGGGATTCATAGATAGGGAGCTTTATGGAACTTTACCAGGCAACAGAAGAGTTGTTGAATAAGAAAAATTATAAATATGCATTGCAGTTGCTGGAGAAGCTAGAAGGTATAAAAAACAAGAGAAAAAGGAAAAAGAAAAAATCGAGGAGATTGTTGTAAGAGATTTGGAGAGAGATCTTGAGGATATGAGAGAATATTACAGAAGTGGGAACACTAAAGAAGCAACTTGGAGAGAGTTTCAGCTTCAAAGATTGAAGGCTTTTCTCAAGGAGAAAGAAGGAGATATCTTCAGAGCACTTAAACAAGACTTGGGGAAACATCATGTTGAGGCTTTTAGAGATGAGGTTAGTTTTGTTTGTACAGTTCTCTTTTTGCTATTTATATTTGTTTTCCTCACAATTTGAAAAAGCACTTATAAATTTGGACTCAATAATTTGTCTTAGCCGTAAAATCTGTGTATCTCTTAATTTAGGTCAGAGATTCAAACCTTGACAGAGTCTAAGACAATTATTTAATTTTTCTAATTATAATCATTTAAAATTTGAAATATAATACTTATATAAGAAAAAAAAACACTTATAAATTTGCTTTTTATAGAAGGTACTTCACATGCTCTTTTTGTTTATAAGGTACTTCACTATTCCAGAAATAATTGCTTATATGTCATTAATTTTTTTCTCATCATATATGGTGACCTTGTGCAGATAGGAACTTTAATAAAATCTGTTAATTACGCACCGGAAAATCTGAAAGAATGGATGTCAAGCAAAAAGGTAATTCAAATTTTTTTTTTTTGGCAATTGAGGCCCTAATTTTTGTCCCTTTTTTTTTAAGTCACTTAGTATTTTCTTCTCATAGTTAACAACATTGTGAATTCACTGCAACATCTTGAAAAAGATTCTCTAGATGTTAAATATTGGGTCGAAAGAAAAAACAAAGAGAAACTTAAAACTATATATATATATATATATATATATATATTATATACTGAGGAATTTATTTCTGTTTATTGATATTTTGATAGGATAAACTGCCAGCAATTGCCGTTTTCACAACTGCAGAAATTGTTCCAGAACCACTTGGCCTTCTCCTCATTATCTCATCTTGGAATTTTCCCTTTGGTGGGAAATTGTTTCATCGGATCTTCACAAAAATTTTCTTCATCTCTATTTTTTTTTTCTTCCTCTTCTGTAAAATCATCTCAAAAAATTCTAATGTGTTAGATTTTGTTTGCACAACAAATAGGGCTGTCTTTGGAACCATTGATAGGAGCAATAGCTGCGGGAATTACAATGGTTTTGAAACCCTCAGAATTGGCTCCTGCTAGTTCTTCTTTGCTAGCAAAAGTAATTCCCACTTACCTTGATAGAAAAGCTATCAAAGTTATAGAGGGTAGCCCAGATATAGGTGAACAACTCCCGCAACAAAAGTGGGACAAGATCTTCTTCACAGGTATATTTTTATTCTATACACAAACATATATATGGGCTTGCTAAATATTACATAGGGGTGTATATATATTGAAGTCTAATGTTTCAGATATTTTAGTCTTAACTATTTAAATTGCAAGTTCAATGTGTATCTTGAAGGATTATAATACTTTAAAATTATTTTTTTATACAAATTTTACATTTTATAGAATTACAATTACTTCAACACCACAATTTCCTCTCAACAAGTAGAGGAATGAAAATGTTTTAATCTTTACTTTGATTCGAACCCCCAACTTAAGCTAAAGGGTGCACAAATTTTATCGTTAAGATAAACATCCAAGTGTAATACGTTAAAACTTTTAAGTTTTCTTCTTTAATGATTTAAAACTATATAAGTTTTCTTTTTCTTTTTTTATGGCATAAACACAAGAAATGTCTTTTCTCGACATGGACATATCTCAGCTTTAATTCCTTAGTTTCGATTTTTTAAATCTTATTCCTGAAACTCACATTAAGCTGCTACTCTTTATTAATTTTTATTTTTGTTACAACTTTTCAATTAATCTTTTTTTTTAATTTTTGGGAAAATTAAAACGAATATTTGATAGGTAGTGCAAGAGTGGGAAGAATCGTTATGTCAGCAGCTGTGAAGCATCTAACTCCTATTACTCTAGAGTTGGGTGGAAAATGCCCTGCAGTTCTTGACTCCCTTACATCTTCTTGGGACAGGGATGTATCCATTTAATTTTAATTTTAGATTATTAATCCTGCAAACAAATTACAAAAATAAAAAACAAAATCTTCATTAATTAATTTAACCACTTCTAAACTTCAGAAAAAATATAACAGAAACTCAATAATTAATACTAAAAAGAAAAAGGCCCACTACCTCGGATAGCTTTAGTTTTCAATTTGGAATTAAAATTCGAGTTTTTCCTATAAGTGGGGGGTAGTTTTCTCTTAATTTTATAAAAGTAAATTTAACCTGTTTTGGTGTAGATTTCTACAAATTTTAATAGAGTAGTTTTGGCCTTTCTTAATTTAGATTTATGGGTTGCACCACAACAACAACAGATACCATAATCGTAAGTCTCGATATATATCTAATGATAAATATCAGTAGATTTTTTGTAGTATTAAAAAAGTACTAAAAATAAAAAGAACAAATGGCTAATATAATGAATTTGGATGAATCTAAATTGGGTAATGGAGATAAATTTGTCAAAAATTTTATATATATATATATATATATATATATATAAATTTGAGACATTTCTTATCTTTCATCATTTATGAGACTGAGGAATTTTCTTCAGTGTGGATATTTTCATTTAATCCCTGAAATTTAGGTTTATGTCCCTTAGACTAAGACTTTGGAGAACATGACAATTACGGAAGCAAATATTAATACAAGTATAAACAACTTGATAAATGTAAATATCCCAATAGACAAAAATGTATTGACCAAAGTCCTGACATTTTGTTTTTGATGGTTTTAAATTTGTGAGTTGCGCCTCGATCAATATTATTATTGTATATTTCGATAAACTTCTAATTATAAATATCAGTAAATTATTGTAATATTTTAAAAAAAAGTCACAAAATTATTAATTCTTAGAGATTTAATTAATTAATTGTATATAGTTTTAGTTGCTTTTTTTTTTTCTTTCTTTTTCCTTTTTTTTTTTTCACAAGGTTGCTGTAAAGCGAATTGTAGTATCAAAATTTGGGGCCTGCGCTGGCCAAGCATGCATAACAATCGATTACATTCTGGTGGAGGAGAAATTTACTTCCACTTTGGTATGAACTTATATTTCAGTTCCCTGTTTAATATTTATTGCATTGCATATGGGTAATATTTTCTTTTGAAGAAGAAATATATTGGAAGGAGGCTGTTCTTTTCTCAGTTGGAATCGATGAAGGTCCATATCAAGAAAAGTTTTGGTGAAAATCCGAGGGAATCAAACAGTATGGCTAGGATAGTCAATAAGCATCACCTTTCAAGATTGAAGAATCTTCTGATTGATCCTAAGGTCAAGGATTCTATTGTCTTTGGAGGCTCAATGGATGAAGCCAATTTGTAGGTGAAATACTCCATTTTCACTCTTACTAGCACTCGAGCTCTTTTTTTTCTTGATATGGGGATGAAAATTTGAACTCAAGACCTTCATTGAAATAGAGGTAGATATATTATTAACCATTTATTATTAGACTGTTAACACAAGTACATTAACCCTCCGATTATTAACTAGAGATTACAAAAAAACAATAGTAACAATAAAATTTTAAGCTATGTATGTCTGCTTTTGAAGCTTCGGCGATTACTAGATTTGATGAAGCATAACTTCATACTTATTAATTGTCAAATTGATATGACTTTTTCATAATTCATAATTAATAATTATCGGTTAGATATAATACTTTGAATCCTTCTTCGCCCACAACCGGCTCAAAGAGAAGGACCATTCTTTTTTAGTAGGAAAATTATGATCGAGATAGCAAATTTAAAGCTATGAAACTTAGGCGTTGGTTTTTTATTGAGCCGTACTTTTCTTTTTTTTTTTATTTAAAATTAATATTTGATAATTGTCAGTTTGGTATGACTTTTGTATAGAATTTGTAGAAGTAGAGTTTGTACTAATAATCGATATCTTTTTATTTAACAAGTTTACTTATAAAAGCTTTAATGATAAATAATGATGCTATTTGCAAAGCTGTGTTTCAAGCAATATTAAACAGAAGCTATCCCTTTTTCATTTATGATTCGTAATGAACCTATCGTGCCCTTTTACCAAAACAAAATGAGATCATTCTGAATTTCTTTTTTATTTTTTCTCATTTGTAATAAAAGGACTCCATTTATTTATTTTTATTTTTGAAACTACCCTTCATGCAGGTTTATTGAGCCAGCAATCTTGGTGAATCCTCCCCTTGAAGCAGCAATAATGACACAAGAAATTTTCGGTCCCTTGTTTCCAATAATTACGGTGACAATTATTCCAAATAAAACTGCATTTCTTATTTTATCATTTTACTTCAGGAATAATTTTACTTCTCCTAACTTTCAGAAATTACAAAATTATAATAAGTTGAAGTTAATTTCAATGTTTATGTCCTTGCCTAATTAACAGTTGAAGAATATCGAAGACAGTATTAATTTTATTAAATCAAGGCCTAAGCCACTCTCAATTTATGCCTTCACCAAAAATCAAACACTTCAAAGGAGAATGGTATCTGAGACAACGTCCGGAAGTATGATATTCAACGACGCAATTATTCAGGTAAATTATACGTAAAACTGATCCAATAATTTCAGAAAGCATTTCAAATGGTAGCACTTTTAGTTTCATAAAAGTGCTTTTATCCATTTCATCCTACCATAAAATACACGTAGTTTGTTGATAACGCTTTCCACTATATCAAGAGCAATAGTTATTTATTGTAGACATTTGTATGTTTTAAAAGGCATTTTGTTTTAGACATTACTATTTAACTCAAAACAATATTATATAGCTCAAACGATGTCGCATTTGAGCTAGACAATAACGTATAGCTCAAGTCCACATTTTAATAAATGTCCAAACGTGTGTATCGTAGATAAGGACTCGTACTAAAAGCGCTTTTAGTAATTTTCTTTTTCTTTACTGTAAATGAATACAGTATGCAGCTGATACCCTGCAATTCGGAGGGATTGGTGAGAGTGGGATTGGCAGCTACCATGGAAAATTCTCCTTCGACACATTCAGCCACCACAAGGCAGTGGCAAGAAGAAGCTTTTATTCGGAGATTTGGTTCAGATTTCCTCCAAGGAACAATTACAAGCTGCAACTCTTTGAAACAGTGTATAATCTTGACTATCTTGGAATGCTCCTTGTCATTCTTGGTTTAAAAAGACCAAGAAATGTTTCAATATGATTGATGCAAGATTTGCAACAATTAAAGGAGGGAGATACGGGGACTCGAACCATCCGGAGGTGTAGGTGTGAGATGCTTTAACCATTATTATTACAATAATGCTAAGTTTATACAGTTGAGATATAAAATTTATATTTTAATTAATGTAACATATCAGTTATTGATTGATATTGTATAACTACCATATTAATAAGATTAAAAAGTCAACAATTATTTAACATATAATAATCAATAATTGGTAACATGTCAGTTGGGATGCAAAATTTAAATCCCAACTTTATAAACCTAACATTATTATTATTATTATTATTATTATTAATGGTTTCAAATAACTTGTTAAGGGTCGTAGTTATAGTGATTGAGAAAATAGGTTTCAAGTTTCTTTTCGCTTCAAGAGATGCTAATAAGATTGTCCATGCTTTGGCTAAATATGCTTTGCTCTGTTCAAATGATTGCTCTCTGATGGAGTCTATTATGTTGAATATTGAGCATCTTCTTGTAAAAGACATTTGTCCTTCTGTTTCTTCTTAAGTAATTCAATTTCTTTTTTAAAAACATAGACAAATGCCATATGTATAAGCTAAGGAAAATTTGATGTATCTGATCAGAATAATCAACCATTGAACTCGCAAGTCCAAGGCACCACGGTTATCAATATAGAAAGGACAACCAATTTGAAAAAGGCACAATATTTTTAAGCATAAAGTTTGGAATTTACAAAATGGATGTCAACTCAAGAATAATTAATTAATAATTTTTATGAAAAGAATCCCTTGTAATTAGATCGTCGCTTATAATTAAGTTATTGGTCTATTTTCTTTTTAACAAACTCATTTTTTGCTATACATTTATGAAAGACAAAATAATAAATCAAGAACAAAATTTTCTATTCTTTATTCGAAAAATAAATTTTCATCAATATCCCCCTGAAGTTTTGCCTCCATTTGACATTAATACTCTTATTATCAAGCTTGTATCATAACTCATAAGCCACCCTGAAGTTTGAAGCAATCTCACATATTAGTCAATCTCTCTTTCTCTTTCTCTCTTTGTGACGAAAGGGAGAAATTTGTTAGTAACTGTATCATGTACCAACTACATAATAATTTACTGGCACAGGGTACTAATAATTTCACAATGGTGGACAGCCTTAAAAAGGTTGTCCACATGCTAAACTCTCCCTATAAAAAAGAGTTGTGTATTCTTTAAGTGATTTGAGAGAATTAGGTGTATTAGAATTTTGGGTTGTAAGGTTAAAATACTACAATACTTATATTCTTCATTTCTAGTAATAAAAGATTCTTCTGTCTTCGCTCGTAGACGTTGGCTAAAAGCCAAACCATGTAAACTCTTATGTTCTATCTTATTATCATTTTTATTATTTTTACTCAATTTTATTTTAACTGCGATCCTGCATCATCCCTCAATTTTCTAATAGTGGTATCATAGCTTCTGGTTGAATGAGGTTACTATTCACGTATATAGTTACTATTCACATATACAGTTATTGTTCATACATACAGTTACTATTCATATAAAACAGTGGGAGCCGATCCTAGTAGAAAACAGTCCGTGGTAAAAAGCAATGGCGGCAAAATACGAAGTTAAGAAGTTCAATGGAGGTAATTTTACATTGTGAAAAATGAAAATAAATGCGATTTTAAGGGAAAAAAATGCTTAGAAGCAATTGATGAAAGGCCGGCTGATATTACTGATGATATCAAGTGGAATGAGATTGATAGTAATGCAATTGCTAATCTGCATCTAACACTTGCTGATAATGTGCTATCCAGTATGGCGAAAAAGAAGACAGTAAAAGAGATCAGGGATACTCTCATAAAATTGTATGAGGCCAAATCTCTGCACAACAAGATCTTCTTAAAAAGAGATTGTACACCCTTCGAATGGCAGAATCCACTTCGGTGACAGAGCACATCAACACATTAAATACTCTATTTTCCCAACTCACTTCCTTGGCATAAAATAGAGGCAGGTGAACGTGCGGAGATTTTACTTCAAAGCCTACCTGATTCGTATGATCAACTTCCTAACGGACTTCTTAGTCTTTGATGATGTTACAGTTACTGTACTGGGAGAAGAATGAAGACGAAAAAAATAAAGAAGATAAACAGGAATGTTCGCAGCAAGTAGAAGCTTTGACAATGATGAGAGGTAGATCAACAGAACATGGCCCCAGTAGGAGTTAAAATTATGGTAGACTAAAATCCAAAAGTAAGAAGAACGTCAAGTGTTATCATTCTGGCAAGAAAAGCCATCTAAAGAAGGATTGTTAGGGATTGAAGAAAAATGCAGAGGACAAACCTCAAGGGAATATTGCAAGCACCTCAGATGATGGTGATATTTTATACAGCGAGGTAGCAACAGAACAGTTGTTGAAAGTAGAAAATGGTTCTCTGATGTATGGCTCATGAATTTTGGAGCTACATGACACATAACCTCCAAAAGAGAATGGTTCCATCAATATGAACCTACTTTTGGAGGATCTATATATATGGGGAATGATCAAGATGAAGATGTATTATCTAGGAGGTACGACATATGAAAGGCTTCAAGAAGAATCTTTTGTCATTGGGACAATTAGATAACATTAGGTGTAAGACCCAAATTGAAAATGGGACAATGAAAATTCTCAAAGGCACGCTTGTAGTAATGAAGGCAGAAAAGGTTGCTGCAAATTTGTACGTGCTTAATGGATAAACACTACAGGAAAGAGATGCATCTATTACATCAACTAGTTCAGCAGAAGAGTCAACGATAATGTGGCATCACAAATTGGGTCATATGTCGGAACGAGGTTGGAAGATTCTCTTTGATCAAAATTTACTTCCTGGACTCAAATCGGTTTATTTACCTTGTTGTGAGCACTGTGTCACAAGTAAGCAGCATAGATTAGAGTTTAGCACATCCAATTCTAGAAGTAAAGAAATTATAGAATTGATCCACTCTAATATTTGGCAAGCATCAGTGATGTCCTTAGGGAGAGCGAGATATTTTGTATCATTCATAGATGATTACTCCAGAAGATGTTGGGTGTATCCAATCAAGAAGAAGTCATATGTGTTTGAAGCTTTCAGAATATTCAGAGTGCGTGTAGAACTTGAATCAAAAAAGAAGATCAAGTGTTTAAGGACTGATAATGGAGGAGAATATACTAGTGAGGATTTTATTGCATTCTGTCAACAAGAAGGCATCAAGCGGTAATTCAGCACAGCTTACACTCCTCAGCAAAATTAAGTAGCAGAGCAGATGAACAGAACCTTGTTGGAGAGAACAAGAGTTATGTTGAGAACTACAGGTTTAGCCAAGACATTTTAGGCAGAAGCAGTCAAAACCGCCTGTTATGTGGTAAATCGGTCACCATCAACAGCAATCGAGTTGAAGACACCGATGGAGATGTGGACTGAGAAACTAGTTGATTATTCTCGCCTTTATACATTTGGAAGTCCTGTGTACGTGATGTATAATCCCCAAGAAACAATAAAGCTGGATCCAAAATTCAAAAAATGTCTTTTCTTAGGATATGCTGATGGAGTCAAAGGGTATCGCCTGTGGGATCCCACACCCACAAGGTCGTTATCAGCAGAGATTTGATATTTACAGAAGATAAACTGCAAATGAATGATGAAGATGATAGTACAGTGAAGAAAAATCCAGAGACTACAATGGTATAAATGGAAAATAATCAAGTACAAGAAAATTCAGATTCTTCTGAAGCAATACCAGAGCATGAAGAAAAAGAACTAGTAGAGTCTGAGGCTATAGATGATCGTCGATCAACGCGTGAGAGACGACCACCAGTGTGGCACTCGGAGTATGTCATAGAGGCTCATGTTGCATACTGCCTTTTAATAGAGGATCGAGAGTCAACAACTTTCCAGTAGGCTTCTAAAAGTCAAGATATTTCTCTATGGATAATAGCAATGCAAGAAGAAGTTGAAGCCTTGCATAAGAAAAAATATGGGAGCTGATTGCACTACCACGTGAAAGAAAAGCCATTGGTAACAAATAGGTCTACAAGATCAAATGGGATGGTAATGACCAAGCGGAGCAGTATCGTGCGAGATTGGTGGTGAAAGGTTATGCTAAGAAATAGGATATTGACTTTAATGAGATATTTTTCCCTATGTTTCGACACACGACAGTCAGAATAGTCCTGGTAATGTGTGCTACATTTGACTTACATCTAAAGTAGTTAGATGTGAAGACAACTTTTCTTCATGGAGAACTTGAAGAAGAAATTTATATGCTCCAACCAGAAGGTTTTAAAGAAAAGGGAAAAGAGAACTTAGTTTGCAGGTTGAACAAACCTCTGTACGGTTTCAAACAGGCACCAAAGTGTTGGTACAAGAGATTTGATTCCTATATCATCAGCCTTGGATACAACAAACTTAGTTCAGACCATTATACATACTACAAAAAGTTTAAAGATGATAATGATTTCATTATTTTGCTATTGTACGTAAATGACATGTTGGTGGCAGGCTCCAACAAAGATCAAGTCTAAGAATTGAAGCCACAATTGGCTAGGAAATTTGATATTAAGGACTTGGGATGCAAATTTACCAAGACAGAAATAACAAGAAGATTTGGCTTTCTCAGAAGAACTACTTAAAGAAAATCTTGTGGCGCTTTAACATACAAGATTGTAAGCCAATTAGTACCCCACTCTCTGTTAATTTTAATTTTTCATCACAGATGTGTCCTAGCAAAGAAGCAGAGAGGAAAGAGATGCCTCGAGTATCATATACATCAACAGTGGGAAGTTTAATGTTCGCTATGATTTGTACCAGACCAGACATTGCACAATCAGTGGGAGCAGTTAGTAAATACATGGCAAATCCTGGTAAAAAGCATTGGGGTTATGTCAGGAGGATCCTTAGATACATTAAGGGTACCTCAGATGTTGCTTTATGTTATGGAGGATCAGATTTTATTATTAAAGGCTATGTGAACTCAGATTTTGCATGAGACCTTTATAAAAGAAAATCCACTACTGGCTATGTATTTAAACTTGCAGGAGGAGCTGTAAGCTGAGTTTCAAAACTACAAACTGTTGTGGCATTATCTACTACAGAAGCAGAATATATGGCAGCTACACAAGCTTGCAAGGAATCAATTTGGATACAAAGGTTACTGGAAGAGCTCGGGCACAAGCAAGAGAAAATTCAATTGTTTTGTGACAGTCAGAGTGCCTTGCACATTGCAAGGAATCCATTTTTTTATTCAAGAATGAAGCACATAGGTGTTCAATATCACTTTTGTTCGAGAAGTAATAGAAGATAGAAGTGTGTATATGAAAAAAATTCATACAGATGATAACCTAGCAGATGTGTTAACCAAGCCCATTAATACCAACAAATTTGTATGGTGTAGATCCTTACATGGCCTAACAGACACGTAGGTAATATGACTTTGGCGAAGAAGAAAGAATGGTGTGGAGACTTGATTGATTCTCAATCAAATCTCCAAGTGGGAGAATTGTTAGTAGCTGTCAACGTGTGCCAGCTACATAATAATTTGCTGGCACACAGTGCCAGCAATTTTACAATGGTGGACAGCCTTAAAAAGGCTGTCCACATACTAAACGCTCCCTTAAAAGAGAGAGCTTAGCAATTCATTATATATCAATTTTATAGAGTTTTAAAGTTGTGTATTCTTTGAGTGATTTGAGAGAATTAAGTGTATTTGAGTTTTGAGTTGTAAGGCTAAAACACTACAATACTTGTATTTTCTATTTTTAGTAGTAAAAGATTCTTCTGTCTTCTCCCGTAAACGTAGGTTAAAAGTCGAACCACATAAACTCTTGTGTTCTGTCTTATTATTATTTTTACTCAATTTCGTTTTAACTGTGACCCTGCATTACCCCTCAATTTCTTAACAAAATTTTATTAATGAAACTCGCAGAAATCTAATGAAATACAATCTACAATGAATCGAGGGATAGCCTCAATCCAGACATCAGAAATAAAAGAAGTAGCAGCCCATTTAGCAAGAAAATGAGCAATAGAATTTCCTTTGACAAATGAATAGAAATCATCTCCATAAAAGCAAGACTCTAACAAGTAGATTCAATTAGGTGCCCTTCCGTACCAGAAAAACGTCGACTCTGCATAATTGTTAGATAGTTGTTATAACATTCATAACGCAACCGAATAAAAAATAAAAGTTCTTTAATCTTTGTTTTCATTAGATAAAAATATTTTTTATCTTAGGATCTTATGAATATATGAATTTAATGTTAAAATAAATAAAAATTAACAAGAACATATCTTGAATCCACGCTAAGTTTTCTTCCATCAAAAGATTCCAAATCAAGTCTCTTATTTTACAGTGAGGGAAAGAATGGGCTTCCAATTTCTTTTCTTCTCTTAAGAAAAACAATACGTATGTTGCGTTGTTTTTTATGTATGTGTGTTGTGTCTTATTTAGATTAATTTTCTCATTTTAAAATAATAATTTCTTAATAACATTTATTAATTAAATTATTATCTCTTAAAAAGAGACTTAATTCATGTAAACCACATAGAGTTTCACTCTTTATGGTTAACGTATAATACCCAACATTTGAACATTATTAGTCTTTTAATAAAAAGAAAAAACTAAAATTAAAAATAAATCTTTTTGATAATTTTAAAAATTATCTTTATTTATTTAATTTCTTAAATTAAATATTTAATTATATTTGGATAAGATAATACTTATATTAATCAATTCTTAATATAGTTTCTCGTTCTTAATATCAGTATAACCAGTGGGATTCAGGTCTCGACCTGAATACAGAAGCATATAGTTTCTCGTTCTCCAAAGGTACTTAAGAATGTGCTTTACTGTAATTCAGTGAGCTAATTCAGGGTTAGATTAATAACGACTGACTATTCCCACTGCATAGCACATGTCAGGTCTCGTGCATAATATAGCATACATGAAGCTGTCAACTGCTAAGGTATAAAGAACCCTTCTCATATCTTCTTCCTCCTAAGGTGTCTTAAAACACTGCTATTTAGAAAGAACAATTCCATGTTGAGTCGGCAATTGACCATTCTTGAAATTTTGCATCGAAAATTGCATAAACACTTTATCAATATACAATGCTTGAGACAGTGCCACTAGTCTGTTCTTGCGATCCCGAATAATTTGGATCCCAATGATATAACTTGCCTCTCCCAAATTCTTCATTTAGAAGTGCTTGGCTAGCCATTTTTTTATGTTGGATAATGTTTCTACATCATTCCCAATTAGTAGAATGTCAAGTACTAGGAAAACCACTTTTTTATTCTTGATGTACTTGTATACATAAGGTTTATCAATATTTTGCTCGAAACCATAAAATTTAATTCTCATCAAATCTTAAGTTCTAAGGCCTTGAAGCTTGCTTAAGTTCATAAATGGACTTGAGCAATTTGCAGACTTTCTACTCCTAGCCTTCTGCCATGAACCCCTCTAGTTACACTATGTAGATGCTCTCTTCAAGATAACCATTCAAAAAGGCTATCTTGATTTCTATTTTCCATGTCTCATAATCAAGACATGGGGCAATGGACAAGAAAATGCGAATGAATTTAAGCATGGCTATTGGCAAGAAAGTCTCCTCATAGTCAACTCCCTCTTCCTGAGTATAACCTTTGCCACTAGTCTTGCTATGAAAATCTCTACTTTCCCATCCACACTTCTTTTCTTCTTGAAGATCCATTTACACCTAATGGGCCTGACATCTTCAAGTGGATCTATAAGTTCTAAACTGAATTGAAGTACATAGACTCAATTTCTTGGTTCATGGCTTCTTGCCATTTTTCTTTATCAGAATCTTCTATTGCATGTCTATATGTCAATGGATCATCTTGGCTTGTGTCAGACACAACTACTTTTGCTTCTCTCTCCTTTCTGTAATGAGAAGGTAGTCTCACTATCCTCCCACTACATCGAGATTCCAAGGTGCTCTGATCAGAATTTGTGGTTACCTGACTTTATCGTTCACTAACTGTCGGTGGTAAAGGTATAATCTGATCATAAAGTATTTTCTCCAGTACAAATTTACAGCGAGGTTTATAGTTTAATATATAATCATTCTCAAGAAAAGTAGCGTTTATCGATACAATCACTTTCTTTTCTTGAGGACTATAAAACAAACCTCCTCTTGTGTCTTTAAGGTAGCCTACAAACAGACAAACTTCTGTTTGTGATTCTAACTTTCCAATCTTTTCTTTTAGCACAAATGTCGGACACCCCTATATGCAAAAATAGCGTAAACTAGGTTTACTACCACTCCACATCTCTAAGGGTGTACTTTGGATAGATTTGGAAGGTACTACATTCAAAATGTAGACCGTGGTCTGTAGTTCATAACCCCAAAATGAAGACAACAGTGAAGAATAGCTCACTATAGACCTAACCATATCTAGCAATATTTTGTTTCTCCTTTCTACAACACCATTTTGCTGTGGTATTCTAGGTGTTGTGAGTTAGGATAAAATTCCATGCTCCAATAAGTGATCCTTGAACTCTGTGTCAAGGTATTCGCCACCTCAATCAGATCGAAGGGTCTTAAGTGTTTTACCTAATTGCTTTTTAGCTTATGCTAAGAATTCTTTGAACTTTCTAAAAATCTCAAATTTTCTTTGCATTAGGTAAATATAACCGTATCTTGAATAATCATCAATAAATGTAGTGAAATATTCATAACCGCCTCTTACTTGTACATTTAATAGACTGCAAACATCAGTATGTACAAGCTGAAGTGGTTCATTGGCTCTTTCACCCTTAGCTGAAAAGAGTCTTTTAGTCATTTTACCCTCTAAACAAGACTCACATACAATAAGAGTGACAACATTTAGCTCTCTTAAAAGACCATCTTTTACTAACCTATTAATCCTATCCAAATTAATATGATCTAACATAAGATGCCAAAGATATGTGTTATCATTAAAAGAAACCTTTTGCCTTTTAATAGATTTAGGATATTCTACTCTAAATAGCTTAGAATTAAGCAGTAAGATCTCATCGGGCCTTAAAACATAAAGCTCATTTTTCAATTTCGCATGACAAATATCTACACCATTTTTACCAATAATAAATCTCACTATTATAAAAAATATATATATTAAATAATTATTCATGCAACTTAGAAACAAAAATTAAATTCTTTCTGAATCCAAGAATAAAATAAACATTATTTAAAATTTAAAAAATATTCCTAAAATTCAATCGAGCCACTCTCACTGTTAAAGCCGAAACAACTACCTTATTGCCAACCCACATGGTAAAGTCCCCATCGGCGAGCTTCTTAGAAGAACTAAGCATTTGTAAGAAAGAACAAACATGTTTAGTGGCTCCTGAATCAATTATCCAAAAAGAAAGTTCATCATCCACTAAACAGGCTTCTAATACTAGCAAATCATATTTACATTTATTCTTTTCCTTCAGCTTGGAAAGATACTTTTTACAGTTCTTCTTCTAATGCCCCTCGACTCTGCAATGAAAACATTTTTCCTTTCTTTGCTTTAGAGTCCTTCTTCTTGCTCTTATTGCGGTTAAAGGCTTTCTTGGTTTTTCCTCCAAAACTTGAACCAACACCAGTGTTCTTCCTCTTTTTATTTTGCTTGGAGGAAGATCGCTTAACTTCAGCAACATTTGTCTCAGACTTTTTGAGCTTATCTAATATAACCTCAAAAGTTTACAGTTCATTAAGTAGTTGAGTCATACTATATGAGAGCTTGTTCATAACATAATTTATTTTGAACTGTAAAAATACTGGAGTAAAAGACTCTAGAATGATGCTGACTTGGGTCTTATTATCTATGGTAGTTCTATGGATCTCTACTTGATGCATTAGATTGATCATGTTCAAAACATGCTCACACACCGGAACTTCTTTCTTTATTTTAGCGTTCATGTAGCTACGAGTAGCTTCATGATGGCTTTTATTCCGACTATTGGCCAAACATCACTTAGAGAGAATCTCATATCCTATGTACAATCTTCAAGTGCTCGTGCTTCATTTTAAGCACATCACTCATGCTGGCAAGCATATAGCAGCGGGTCTTATTATTAGCCTATATTTATTTCTTATACTACTCCTATACATTACGAAGAGCATTGGTTGCAGGTTTTGGAGGACACTCCTCCATAAGGACGAGCTTTTGGTCCTCACAGATCAACATAATATTCATATTGCTTTTTCAATTTACAAAGTTATCACCAGTCAATTTTTCATTTGCTAAGAGAGCTATGATAGGATTTTTTCTAGACATGATGCTGAAATAAATAAAGCAATTTTAAGAATACTTTAATAAATATCATAGTAATTTTTAGAATAGTAAACATGATGCATGAGTGCATTTATTTAAACACATAAATTAATACTAATCAATGATAGTTTAATTTAACAATTAATGTGCCACCGTAGGGTAAGTCACATTAAATTTAAATTTAAATTGAGACTATCTCAAACTAATAGAAATTTTTTAAAATATCTCATATTTTCATTTACCTATTAACTACCGTTTATTTTGATCAAAATATGATTAACCGCTTAATAATATATTTATGAGTGTAACCCATTATTTCAGATCAAGATGACTTAACTCAAAAAATATCATCGTAGGGTTGGTTAATTATGAAATACATCACTTAATCCTATTTTTAGGAAGTCAACTTTATTATTGAAATAAGCGGACACCCTCCATAGGAAGGACGAAATCAAAGCGTTGCGAGACGCCACCTATATCACATGATGTTGTACTAATAATAGAGACCGGTGGGTTCATTGTCATATACCCTCTTCCCCCTCACTATTTTTAACTATGTATTTTTATAATTTATAAAACATTTTATACTTTATAACCTCAGCAAATTATTATATTTCATATAACAAATTATTAGGTATAATTTTATTAGACCTAAGTTTATTAGTTTAACTATTCCTTTTAAATAGGCATAACATTTTACGTGAACCTAATTTTTTAATTATTTGATTAATTATTTATTTATAAATAATAAAATCAATAATTTTATTAATATTTTTCTTAGTAATCAAATTATTTAATAAGGTTATTGAGAATAATGTAAAATTACCAAATTTACCTATTAAATCTAATTTCAATTAATTATGCAAGTTCAAAATATGCTAATTAATTCACTAATTTAATCTTATTAATGATAATATGCCATAATAAAAAATACTATTTAAATTCTAATTATGGCATGTATGCATATCATATTACAATAATATGAGTGAGTACAAATGCATGGCATGTGATTATGTATGATCATGTTATAATTCAACACATAAATAGATAACATAAATTAGTATTTTAATTTAACTTTGACCGGGTCCTTAAACTTTTTAATTACAACTCATAAAATAAAAATAATCAAATTACATAAAAGGTACAGACACGCAAACCCAATTGCATATAGTCTTCTCAAGTTCATAATGAACTTAATCTATTTTTTTTTTGTAATTTTATTCGTATGAACTTAAAAACTTTTTTTATGTCCATTATATATTTTACAAACTAATCCAACTCTTAAATATTTTTTTTAAAAAAAAAATTAGTTTATTTAAAGTTCAAACATCAAAAGAACTAAAATTTTATTTTATTTGAACTTCTAAATTCAAAATAAACCTCTTGTTGCGACAACAATTATATTTAAGATAACTTAATAGCTGCTGCATATGGTGACAGCCGCCACTAATAATAGCTTGGACCATACATGACCGCACATAACACTTCCGTGCACTACAGAATTTGCCAAGTAGCAATTCAACAAAGTAATAGAATTAAATTGCCAGATGCAAATTAATTGTATGTTATGTTGCACCCAGGACTAAGTGGTCATAACTTTGCAAGGTGGCAGTGGGTACTTTTCAATTTTTTCTTTTTTCATTCAGAGAAACAACAATATATATATATATATATATATATATATATATATATATATATATTACAAAAACTCTTAATATCCCTTTATGGGTTTACACAATATTAATTTAATCAAATATACAAATAATTAAAATCAATCTTAGAGAACCATATAAATAATGGCCAAATGATTCATTCATAAAATAATCATTTATCACATGAATATTATAAATATACATACCAGTAAATTATTATTTAAATAAAATAAATCATAACACCAAAATTTATATATTTAAGAAATCATCTCCCTGATACCAATTGTTGAATAGTTGTTATGACATTCATAACGCAGCGAAATAGAAAACAAAAATTCTTTAATCTTTGTTTTCATAAGATAAAATTATTTTTTATCTTAAGATCTTATGAATATATGAATTTGATGTTAAAATAAATAAAAATTAACAAGAACATACCTTGAATCCACGCCGAGTTTTTTTTCCATCAAAGAATTTCAAACCAAACCTCTTGTTTTACAGTGAGAGGAAGAGTGGGCTTTTAATATTTTTTCTTCTCTTAATAAAAAAAAATACATATCCTACGTTTTTTTTCACGTATGTGTGTTGTGTCCTATTTAGACTAATCTTCTCATTTTAAAATAATAATTTAATTAATAACATTTATTAATTAAATTATTATCTCTTAAAAGGAGACCTAATTCATGTAAATCACATAAAGTCCTACTTTTTGTGGTTAATGTATAATTCACAACATTTGAGCATTATTAGTCTTTTAATAAAAAAAACTAAAATTAAAAATAAAATCTTTTTGATAATTTCAAAAATTATTCTTAAAATTTTATTTATTTAATTTCTTAAATTAAATATTTTATTATATTTGGATAAGATATTATCTATATTAATTAATTCTTAATTAATTAATTTTATCCAAATATAAAATATACGTATTTGAAAAAAAAAATTGGACAAACAATTTGTGTAATAACACAATTTTTTTTTAATTGTTCACTGTAATAACAAAAGATGTGTTATTGGGGACCTATGAACCTACAATTTTAAGCTTCAATAAATTTTGAATAATTAATTAAACTTTTTAATTAATTAATTTAATTTATTAATTACAGTGTTATTCCGCTAAAAACTTGAAATTGCACTCTTGAAATTATAGATATAATTTACGCATAAAACTTAGAGTAGTTCATTAATTTAATCACTACATGCAATTCAACTCTCCATTGATTTAATTCCAGTATTATTCCACTAAAAACCTGAAATTACACTTTTAAAATTATAGATATAATTTACTCAGAAAATTTAGAGCAGTCCATTGATTTCATCACTACATGTAATTTAACCCTCTATAGATGGTTTATAATTAGAGCTAAGTTAATTATCGTTTTAACCCATTAATTATTTATTTATCCTTAAGTACTATTAATTCACCAGTAAACAGTTAATTTGTAATATTATTACAAATTGAGCGCTCTAACCGTTCAGTTCTAGAATTAACCATTAAGAAAATATTCTTTCTAACTTCAATTAAGAATAAATGGATTTCATATCTGTAAATCATATTCCCAACCGTTTATCTCACAATGCCACCAAAATACAAATTTTTAGCTTATTCTTTAAACAAACTGTAACGAGTATTTCAAATGATATAATGACACAAACAAGAGTTTGTTATCACTTAAGATTAAGACTAATCTGCATATGATCATCAGTTGATGTTATTTGATTTCTTAATTAATAACAGTATTTTACATAAGAATTCAAACTATATCTGGTCTAGTCTTATATAATCATATTATATATAGTGCCTCCACCATAATGTCACTACATTAGTGATCCGGATAAAATCACTACATTTTAAATATGTGAACCGTACTAATAATATTTAATTAAAGATTCAAATTTTATTTAATTTATTACGAACTTTTCTGTTTATTATTCATAACTTTAATTCTTTTATGTATAACAATTACATATTAAAGTTACGGTTACATAAATAAATAAAAAAAAATTTTATATTTATATCATAAAATTACAAACACTTTTTAAATATAAAATTATAATTTATTAATTTTATAAAATTAGTACAAATACATACTTTTAGTATCCCTAATAATAACTTGAATCAGCCGTAAATAATCTGACTCCACTATGTTCAACAACAGCAAGATTCACAGATAATTTTTATTCCCTCCAATGCATCCAAACATTTAGCTCCAAAGGAGTTGAAATACCCGCACACAAGACTTCGAGAAGGCAAACCAAACAATACCAGAAGAATCACGAAACACTACCCAAAACCAATGAGTTGTTTTATCGATATATGAGTAAATCTCTTTATTTAAAGTTGATCTTATGATTTCTTTAGTTTGTTTTTTTTATTATTATTGTTGTTGTAAAATTATTTTTAAATCACTTTTCGCAAAATCACCCCATGTTACAATAGATGTTGAAAAATAGGAAAGTTACTTTTCAAAACCATATTTTGAGAATCAATCTTTTCAATAAATGTGTTTCCATAAATCTCCCCATATAAATCAAACAAACAAACCCAAAATTATCTTTATAGTTGTTATTTAATTCAAAATTTACTGAATAACAAAATAATAAAATAAATAAAATTTAATCTAAATAGTATTCTTCTATCTATATCTAATATATAAAAGCACATAAAAATATGTATAAATGTTAAATATATATACAAAAGTATATTATGTATATATATTATTAAAACATTTGTACATAAATATATTATGTAATTTTTTTTTAAAGGGGTAGTTGTAGTTGTAGGTGTTGTTATTATTATTACGTACATTTTTGCCATCTCAATTTGTGTAATAATGATAGTAAATTGAACACATATAAAATTCACAATATTTTTGAAATATAATTTATCAAACACCTAACTGATTTTCTTTATAACTAATTATTTTTATTGCACAACTAATAGTGATTATTTTAAAAACTACAATATTACCAAACTGGCCCTTAGACTTATTACTTTTATGTATCTTCATAAAACAATGAATGTAATTTATTAATACCAAAAGACAAGACTGTGTAAACAAAATTTTGAACTTTAATTGTTTATTATATAAAACACAATCATTATGTTTATTAAATAGGTTCATACCTTTAATTGTTTTTTTTTCGTTATTCTTAGATAAAGAAATTTCAATTTTTCCTTGTAGGAAATTATAATTAATATATATCAATAATGACAAGTGAAGTCACAAGTCATTCTAATATTAAAATGACAATTCTATCCTTTTGCTGCGCTACTTCCTTCTTTTTCTAGCAAAATGAGTGTGTTAAAAAAAATAAAATAAAAAAGAAGAAACGTGGGTATTTATTTGTAAACACAATCTGAGTCAATATTTACTCCTTTAGAAAGGAAAAAGTATTAGAGGACGGTTGAAGGAAAATGCCCATTGAGTTTTCTAAGAAAATAAACTTGAATATTTAATGTAACTGTGAATTATGAGAATTGAATGAAAAATTCCTCTTTTTATAAGTGATAAATTCTGGGCCGTTGAAACCACGGTTCTATCACTGTTGGTTGTTGATCCTTTCATGATGAATAAACAACTTGAAATCACTAGCAATTTTTGTGTAAAATTTTTTTGGTATCTAGTAATTAATAAACTAGAATTTTTTACAGGATGTACACATAAATGGCGTTACAGACTCTAGAAAAAAGTGATTGCCACTAAGTCAATTCAGAGTATGAGGCTTGGCAATACAATTAACACTTCTCAACATATCCCTTCATAAGTAAGACTTGCATTTCAGACTATATATATATATATATATATATTAAACAAGGCATTCAACGAATCCTTCGGAAAATGCACAGGGACTGCAAACTTGTATCTGTGAAATTTCGGCTAACTCGAGACCAAATTATATGAAGTCATTAACACCTGAGCCTTCCAGCATAATGGCTGTATTTGACTTCATTTGTTCAGATATATGCAAGGCATAGCCACTGTTAAAACCTATTGCATGCATGTATCAGCCCTTCTGTTGACTTCAAATACATTGTCTCAGCCAGCAGTACGAGCCCAAAACCAAACATCATGACAAACTAAGACATATGAACAGCATGAAATCAAACTGCTGGCTGGTATATGCACAGACCCTATTAACATATTAGGATAAAACAGCATAAGACCACCAACATATCACATCATATATCCAATATATGTATAATATCTGCACAATAATTAACTACTGAATAAAACATCATCCCACGGTTGAGTTACGAATTACTAATACCAATCATAAGAAATATACAAGACTAAAAAGCTATGAGAAGCAGCTGACGTGGACCAGGCCAAAATAGAATTAGTTAGAGATATTTATGAGTTTCCCACCAATTTTTCTTCTTCTTTTAATTCCACTAGACGATTCTAGAAGATAGTTCAATGTACTATATAAAGTCTGCATAGCAAATGATTTTGATTATTCAATAATAGAATATTCATTCGGCTAAGTTTATCTCTGCTTTGCTTAACACACTTTCTTGATACACTTTTCGGAAAAATACAAAGGTTAATTTTCTGTGTTAGTATCAGAGCTTCAATGGCTAACGCCACTTCTGAAAATCATACTCAGATGAGATCCTCGTCTCTTGAGTCGAACCTAAACAATCTATCCATAGGACAGTCTAGCACCTTCAGTTTTTCTACCCCTGTCAACCTTAATCTCAATAGTTTTTTGATCTGGAAGTCACAAATCCTAGCTTTAGCCAAAGGCAATGATTTAGAAGATCTCTTAATAGGAGTTAGAGCATGTCCAAGTAGATTTGTTACTCGAGCAAGATGAAACACAACCTATAATTCTATATAATGTTCTCCATGTACCGAACATGACCAAAAATCTAATCAGCATCTCTAAACTAACCCTTGAAAATCAACTGAGAATTGAATTTGAATACAATACTTGTGTTGTTAAAGATACAAAGAGGAAAGTTCTACTCAGAGGAATGACTAAAGGAGGCTTGTATCAGCTCCACAACATTGATTCCAAATCTCATTCTCCTACTGCAAATATCACTGCCATAGCTAAACCACCAGTCTTATCTCTCTTTGCACACTGTGATATAAATAAAACTTGTTGCAAGCAAAAGTCTGATGTATATACTACCACAGAGATTAAGACTAGTCCTAGTAATCAAAATGTTAGCTTTACAGCAATGTAAAAGTATTTCTCAAAATAAACTCACTAAAGTATTGCATAATAGGTTTAGACATCCAAATCTAGTAGTACTAAAGAAGATCATGAATACTTGTAATATTGGTGTAAAGCTCAATAAAATTTCCTTTTCTAAATTGTGCAATGCATGTCAATTCAAAAAAAATCACCTACATCATTTTGACTTGTCTAAAACAAAAAACAAAAACTACCTTAGAACTGTTCATGAGTATAGGGGCAAAAAAACCTATGTTTGGTTAGTGGTCTAAATTCTCACCCAAAGTTTGATTGTATAGTTTTAATTTTCTTGTTTAGGTTTTTTTTGACATGCTTCAGAAAATGGTTAAACTCATCTACAACATGAGATTTAAGCACAATAGGATATATTCAAATAAACCTTGAATAGTCATCAAGGGAAACTGACATAATACTTATACCCTTCCCCTAAAATTTTAAATACATGCCTTTATTTATATATATGTGTGTGTGTGTGTGTGTGTGTGTGTGTGTGTATGTATGTATGTATGTATGTATGTATGTATGTATGTATAAATCAGTTCTAAGGTGGTTTTTGTTTTTTGTTTTAGACAAGTCAAAATGATGTAGGTGATTTTTTCCCAACTGACATGCATTGCATAATTTAGAAAAGGAAATTTTATTGAGCTTTCAAACACCAACTGTATTTCTAGAAGATAGTCATCAAGGAAATCTATCAAACATAGGTTGTTTTGCCCCTATACTCATCACCAAAATGATAGGGTAGAGAGAAAGCATAGGCATATTGTAGATATAGATCTAAGTTTGATAGCATATAGTAAACTGCCCATGAGTTTCTGGTGGGATGCTTTCTCTATAGCTACATTTTTAGTTAATAGGATACCTTTGACTGTGTTGGGGTTTAGATCACTTTGGACACAAACATAACTATACATTTATGAGAGTTTTTGGTTGCTCTTATTATCCTTGCTTTAGGCCTTATCAAAAATAAAAACTTGAGTTTTACAGTGAGAAGTGTGTATTCTTGGGTTATAGCTCTCATTATAGAGGCTATAAATGTATAAATTCAAAGGGCAGGATTTATGTTTTAAGACATGTCAACTTGATGAGTCATATTTTCCGTTTATAAATGATGTTAATTTTCAGCCTTCATCTAAAGATGCTATTAGGTTAACCACAAGTCAACCTTTCAAAAGTGTCACTATCTTTTCTTCATCACAAAAGCATAATCATCTTGATATTGCTAATACAAGTTTTGGAACCATTCTTGGTAGTGAACATTTCAGTCATCATAGTGATATACCAGTTACAAATAGACATGACAACATAACCAATACCAATATCAATTCTATGAATACCTCATAACAACACTCAAGCAAACACACAATGAAACATAAATAACTCACCCTTTAACCAACTCACACATACCCAGCTCACCTAACTTTCATTCTAGCACTGTGCAAAATGTTGTAGAAAATGTGCATCCAATAATGACCGAGTCTAAGAATAGGGTGTTTAAACCTAAAGTCTACACAGTTCATTTGTCCTCTAAGATGATCCTAAAGTCAACAAAGTAAGCCATTCAGATTCCACAGTGGCAAAAAGCTATGTCAAAAGAATTTGAAGCTCTAATGAAGAATAACACCTGGACTTTGGTGCCTTTTTCTGCAACTCACATAGTCATTGGCAACAAGTAGGTTTTCAATATTAAAAAACATCTTAATGAGACTATAGCGAGGTATAAAGCAAGGTTGGTGGCAAAAGGGTTTCATTAAATCTTAAGCATTGAATATATTGAAACATACAACCCAGTTGTTAAAGCTAACACAATCAGAATAATACTCAGCACAGATGTGTCAACGGGCTAAAAAATCAAGCAAGTCGATGTGAATAATGCCTTTTTTAATGGGGACTTGAATGAAGTTATGTTTATGACACGACCAGAAGGTTTTGTTCATTCACAAAAAAACCAAATCACCTCCGCAGATTGACAAAAGCCTTTTATAGTATGAAGCAGTCACTTAGAGTTTGGTTTGATTAGCTCAAACATGCATTACTTAGCTGGAGTTTTTTAAATACCAGGTCTGATATTTCAGCATTCATTAAGAAAGAGTTTATAATATCATCATCATGTTAGTATACGTAGATTATATTATTATCACAGGTAACAGTGATGATCAGCTACAAGTGTTTATTAACAAGTTGAACATCACATTTGCATTAAAAAGCTTGGAGAACTCAGTTACTTTTAGGTATTAAAGTAACTAAAATTGGCAACAATATGCATCTTTCATAGCAAAAGTACATCAATAATCTACTGGTTAAGACTAATATGATCAATGCTAAGACTGCTCAACTCCCATGAGTTTAGGCTCAAGATGAATTCCATACAACATAAAAAATTTCAAATGAAAATTTTTATCGAAGTGTGATTTGAGCTCTCCAATATGTGACCCTCACTAGACCAAAAATTTCATTCTTTGTCAACAAGCTCAGCTAGTATCTTACTTGTCCCACTTACTTACTTGTCCCACTTACCTACATTGGACATGCTGCAAATGCATTCTTCGATACCTATAAGGATTTAAGGATGTGGGGCTTGTACTTAGACCTGGAAAATATCATGGGATAATTGCATTTACTGATTCAGATAGGGCATGTGATGACTTAGATGGAAAATCAATAAGTGGCTATTGTGTTTTTCTATAAGGCAATTTGGTGTCATGGAATTCTCGAAAGTAAGGTACTATTTCTCAATCAAACACTGATTTAGAGTACCATACATTGGCACATGTGACAATTGAGGTAACGTGGATTACATCCTTAATTCATGAACTTAGCTTAACACTCCATAATACCCTTGTTATCTGATGTAATAACCAAAGACAACAACTGTAGCTGCTAACTCAGTATTTCATAACCTCACCAAATGTATAGAAGTTGACATCCATTTCGTCTATGACAAGGTGCTGAACAAAGATGTTGAAGTTCGATATATCCCTATTGGAGATCAAATTGCTAATTTCTTCACAAAAGCTTTACCAGTTTCACGATTTAAATTCCTAACTTCCAAACACCAACTTTCCTCGCGTAGCTTGAGTTTTAGGAGGGGGGGAAGGATAAGAGCAATATGATAAATGAAGCTGCTGGAGCTGCTGACATGGACTAGGTATAACAGAATTAGTTAAAGAAGCAGCTAACGTGGACTAGGCCAAAACAGCACGCCAATTTTTCTTCTTCTTTTAATTCTAATAGACAATTCTAAAAGATAGTTCAATGAACAATATAAATTTTGTGTAGCAAATGATTTTGATTATTCAATAATAGAATATTCATTCAACTGAGTTTCTCTCTGCTCTACTTAACACACTTTCTTGATATTTTCTCACACTTTTTTAGACAAAGATTAGTATTCTGTGTAGCTCTAATTCAAACCACCTGTTTATATATGCATCTAAAACTTGAAGAGTAAAATTACTCTTAAAAAAGGGAGCTATAATAAGGGAAATTACTACTTTAGTCATTATGTTTTTGTTAAATTATTCATGACATTCTTGATATTTTAAGAATTACTAATTGAGTCCCTTAAGGACGAAAATAATCATATTTTTACGAATGAGAATGGTAGAAAAAATAGTATATTTCAAGAATGAAAATAATAGTAAAAACACCTCTAAAAGATGTAATTGGTAATTTTTAAAATATTAAGAATTAAACAAATAATTCAATAAAAATACCAAGACTAAATTGTTAATTTTTTCTCTAATAATGATATATATAATTGATCTCGTGGGTTATATAGCTCATCATATGGTAAACAACACTACCACGTAGCATTATTTAATTAATTAACAACTTCTGTACAATTTATAATGCAGTACAGAATCTTATCACATGTTTAGGAGTTCACTATATGGTGATCTTCATAACACACTAGATTAATTCTCTATATATATAGAGAACAAGATCTATGGTACCATATTTTTAACACATCTTGCACAATTTTTAAACTGTTAGATTAATGCACATCTAATAGCTCAACTACAATTAGATATGTGTAATTAATGTCTTGCAATTAATTCATATTTAAAATTTAATCTGAGTCATTAGATATATATTTATCTAAAGGTTCAAAATTATATAAGATGTTATGTAAAAAATATAGTAATATATAAGGTCATAAGCCGTAACTACTAAAAAGTAATACTCATAATAATATTTACTTTTGAGCAACCTTAGGGCATTCTCTTACAAAGTGTCTCGACTTTCCATAGTTAAAGCACGAGTTGCAACCACAATCATACCTAGTCAAGTATAAATGTAATTTCAATAGCAATGTGTACTTGCTAACCTATGTTAGGAGTTTGAGCCCTGAAAAATATTTAGGTAGTGTAATTATTTTTTCCTTTTTGTTTAGACTTTATAGTATGGATTAAGTGGTAATGTGCGTGCATAAAGGATGTAAATATAATTTCAATAGCAATTGTGTATTCTCTTGCTTAGGTGAAGGGTTCGAGCCCCGATGAATTTGAAGGTAATGTAATTATTTCTCTCTTTTTTTTATTTGGGCTTTATAGTTTGAATTAGTTGGTAATGTATGTGCATAAAGGATATAAAGTGATATTTCAATGATTTTGATTATAATTATATAATTTGATATAATATCAATAATATAGTTTGATGTAATTTTAATTATAATATGTATTTCTTAACTTAAAAAAGTTAAAGGTTCGAGTCTTAAAAAATGTTAGAAGTATGATCATTTCTCATTTTTTGTTGGGGTTTTATAGTTTAAATTGGGTGATAATATTAATAGTATAATTTGATATAATTTTTGTAACAATGTATATTTAAGTGTACGTGTGTAAAAGATGTTTCATAATGTTTCTAATAATAATGTCCTAGATGATTTCGGTTTTTTAATTTAATATAATATCAGTAATATATTCTCATGTAATTTCAATAGTAATATGTATAAAAAAAGCCTTATTTTCGTTCCATGTTTATATTTTCTTAAGAATTATTTGTTTGCATCACAATGGGTTGTTTGTATTAAAGCTGCAGTGTTGAACGTTCAAAATGGAAAAGTGAGGGAGCATTTTGGCGCCAATTTTCTCCCTCCAATACCCGACCCGCTTTCTCTCTTATCACTCTCTGAATCCCTAATCTCCATTTCTCTTTCGCCGTCCGTTCAACTCAACCCGATTCATGGCAGAGACCACGCCAAGGAAACTCTATCAATCTCCAAGGAAGCAATCCAATCGGCGAGAATTACCTTCTTCTTGTTCTCCATTTTCTTCAACAATTGCTCTAACCCCTAAAACCCCACAAGCCTCTGCCCCCAATCCTCTTCGCCGATCCTTGCGTCGTTCGCATGATCTTACCATCCCGGAAAAACCCTTTTCTTCTCTTGAAAAATGTGTTGAAGATTCACCAAAAAGTTCAAATCTTGATGGAAATGGAGAGAGATTGAAACTCAGAACGCCTAAGAAGACGGGTAAATATTTTAATAGAACTCCAAAAGGTGGAAAAAATCTTGACGGTACAAAAACCCCAAAAAGGAAACCAAAAGATGGGTTGCATTCAGGGGAGGTTTTGTTTTCTCCGATGTCGCCAGAGATAATGGAGTCGAAGAAGAGGAAAAGGAAAGATTCTATTGAAGAGAGGAATGATAATACTGTGGTGACAAGATCTAAGGCAAACACAAGAAATGGTAAAGTCGAGAATTTGAAGAAGAAGAAGAGGGTGTATTATAAGAAGGTAGTGTATGATGGGGTTGAATTTGAGGTGGGGGATGATGTGTATGTGAGAAGGAGAGAAGATGCGAGCTCGGATGAGGAGGAACCTGAACTGGAGGAGTGTAGGATTTGTTTTAAAGAAGGGAAGAGTGTTATGATTGAGTGTGATGATTGTTTAGGAGGGTTTCATTTGAAGTGCTTGAAGCCACCGTTGAAGGATGTTCCAGAGGGTGATTGGATTTGTGAGTTTTGCGAGTCAAGGAAGTTGGGGAAGAAGATTGAGTTGCCAAAGCCACTAGAGGGGAAGAAGAGAGTTAGGACTATGAGGGAGAAGCTTCTTTCAAGTGATTTATTGGCTGCCTGCATGGAAAGGTTTGGTCTTATTTGGGTTTTAGACAGAATCAGATAGCATTTTGTTTTATGGTAGTTATGATTTTTTTGGATATGATATTTTTGCTTTGTTGGTGAACTGCAGTTTGTGGAAAGTGGATGGGAACTATTGGTGTCGTGTGCGCTGGTATATGATACCAGAAGAGACTGCTGCTGGAAGACAACCACATAACCTAAGAAGGGAACTTTATCGCACAAATGATTTTGCTGACGCTGAGGTGCTCTATTTGATCTGATCTTGTATTTGTCGTTCATTGTAACAAATGCTGATATCATTGAGAAACTTGTACTCCCATAGGCTTCTTCTCATTACTAGTGATGAATCCTTAAAACATATTATGTGAAAGAAACCCAAGCAACAATAACAAATGGCTTGTAATGCATTCTATTGATAGAAGAGTCACCTTCTGAAATAAACTTTTATCAACCTATTGCATCACACCGTCCCTAAGAAATGAGAAGTTCTTCATTTTATGTCTTAGAGAACTTCCCAGCTAGTTCATTGAGAAACTAGATGTACTATCTGGCTTCTTTATCCCCGAAGACACTTAACCCTGCTTTGACCCTTTCAATTGCCGAGAGGACAGCTATAGCCTCTTTATCCTCGAAAATAGCATCATAAGTTTACCTGAACTGCCAGGAGAAAGCCATCAAAATTAGCTTTGTCCTTTCCTGGTGGAGAATGACTTAATCAACTGTGAATATTTCTCTGATTTAAGCTTTTTGTTATTGATGCAGCATAAATACCCTTGCTGCCAACTCAAGTTCTTTTAAATAGCAGCACATAGCTTTTAAAGTTACAAGCTAAGGGTAAAGATATTGATCATTCAAGCATTTTATCTATTTACACTAAGGTATTGAAAACAATAAATGCGTTGAACATAAACAGCTTTAGGATCCATCTAAATGAACAAAAGACAATCATGCGGGTGTTCATGTGTCCCACACGCAAACACAAATAAGTAGAGCGATGTTGAAGAAGTTGAGGTGGAGGGAGAAAAACCATTTCAGTTTCCAATCTGAGTATTACGATGAACCGGATGTCTTAGATATCGCATGAGTTTATGTCATGAAGCATGTAGCACATAAGTGCCTTTTGAGAGTTTAGTATCCAGAATTTGTTAGGCTATTAGGCTTCATCTCAGAATCATAATCCATGATGAGTCTCACTGGGTGCAGTTTGTATGAGTATGATCTAACATGAAAAATATTCTTTAAATGCATGTACTACATGCTTATTCAGGTTGTATATTGTATAGTTCTGTATGTAAGATATATTAGCATTGACTTTTAATAGTCAAAGTTTAAGTTCAACCACTTGTGCTTCTAGTTTTTTTTCCTTGTTTTACTACTATTTTACTTTGGTCTCAATTGCCATATTCAAGAAAGCAGAAATTTTGCATTAAAGTTCATAACTTTGCTACTGCTTGTCACTGCAGATGGAAACTGTCATTAGACATTGCTTTGTCAAGAATCCAAAAGAATTTTCCAAGGCCAATGATGGAGGGGATGACATTTTTCTATGCGAGTACGAATATGACATACATTGGCATAGTTTTAAGCGTATAGCTGAGATTGATAATGAAGAAGTAAGCATTCAGAAACTAAAAGATTTGGCTGAGGGGTTTTGTATCATGAAAATGTGGTCATTCTGCTGTAATTAATTGGATGCCCCCCTCATTTTGTAGGAATGTGAAGATGCTGATAGCGATGAAGATTGGAATTCTTGTGAGGCTGCTGACTCTGATACAGATCAAGACATGGAATATGAAGATGAAGATGCAAAGAATTTGCAAACCAGACCATCCACAGCTCATGAGTTGGCAGCAGTATGGATGTTTGTTATTATTGCATATTATGACTTTGTGCGTGCCAGTTTAAAAAATCCCTAACGTAATGCATTATTTGATAAATACAGAACTTGCGGAAGGGGCTATTCTTTGGACTTCAGAAGATAGGGACAAAGAGAATCCCAGAGCATGTGAGATGCCATAAGCAGACTGAACTAGAAAGAGCAAAGGCTACACTTTTATTGGCAGCATTACCCAAGACTCTACCTTGTAGAAATAAGTAAGTTTAGCTTATTGGTTCTTTTTTCATTTTTAGTGATCCAACAGTTTCTCATGTCATACGTGCATTCTATAGAGAAATGGAGCAGATAACCACATTTATAAAGGGTGCTATCAGTGATGATCAGTGTTTGGGGCGTTGCCTGTATATTCATGGTGTTCCTGGAACTGGCAAGGTAAAATCTGTCAGATTTGATCAGTGAGTTGTTAGTGGTTTAAACAGATATTGATCTAGTCCAAGTTTCCTTGGGATATTTCATTGAGATTTTAGATGATATCAACTTATTTGTCAACATGAAATTGTAGACAATGAGTGTTCTTTCTGTAATGAAGAACCTGAGATCTGAAGTTGAAGCAGGAAGTGTAAGACCATACTGTTTTGTGGAGGTTAATGGTCTAAAGTTGGCATCACCAGAGAATATATACAGGGTAAAAATATATGATTTTTTTCTGGTTTATTAATTGAACTACATTTTCCTTTTGTCCTCAATATTTATAGTATGTGCCTTTGCAGGTTATTTATGAAGCATTAAGTGGACACAGAGTTAGTTGGAAAAAGGCTCTCCAATTTCTGAACGAGCGATTTTCAGATGGAGAGAAAATTGGAAAAGAATATGACCGTCCTTGTATATTTCTCATTGATGAACTTGATCTCCTTGTAACCAGAAATCAGTCGGTAAATTTGTGCATCTTATAATGTTGAAAATCTTAGAATAATTATGTTAGCATGTATTTAAATATTTTAAAAAGTTGAAAATTTCTATAAACATGACCCTTTTCTTTTCAGGTTCTTTATAACATTCTTGATTGGCCCACCAAGCCACATTCCAAATTAATTGTGATAGGTATCCTTTGTTTTTCTTCCCTTTCCATGATGATTTTGGCCTAATGATAATGGTCATGATTTGATCTCAATCTTGTTTATATTTTTAATAAAATATAAACATGAATTACAGGAATAGCAAATACTATGGATCTTCCAGAGAAGCTGCTTCCTCGTATTTCAAGTCGCATGGGTGTCCAAAGGCTTTGCTTTGGTCCCTACAATTATCAGCAGCTTCAAGAAATTATTTCAAGTCGCCTTAAAGGAATTGAAGCATTCGAAAAGCAAGCTATAGAATTTGCTTCAAGGAAGGTTAGTCCACGTGTATTTGTTTTTTCCTTGAAATTCTGATATGGCTCTACTATGTTTTTATCTGCGAAAATGTGTGCAGAAAAGTCTCTATTAATCCAAGATATGGGATTTATTAGTTATCTCAGTCAACTTTGAACATTCCATTTTTTTTCAGGTTGCTGCTATTTCAGGAGATGCGCGTCGTGCTCTTGAGATATGCAGGCGTGCAGCAGAAATTGCAGATTATCGCATTAAGAAACTAACCTTGATTACAAATTCTACTTCTGCAGGTAAACAAACTTTAGCTCTATGGATTATTTCTGGTCACATTTAGAAACAATTAAGGCGTAATTTTATTTAAGGTAGAGAACTTGATTTAGGCACAATTTTTTCATTCCATTTTTTGAAAAATCAATTTGTTTTCACTGAAGTGCCTGCTATATTTTCTTTCAGTTAATTAATAGCTTGAATAGATGTTTACTCCTCTCTTCCTTGATGTCCAAAGTTTGATCAGATAAAGAATTCAATTATTATTATTACTGTCTTCCAAGTAAAACTTCTATTTTGTTAGGGAATATTGTTTTCATAATCTTAAGGTAATAATAGTTCTGGTCTCTAAATAAATCTGTATCACCATGTTCCAGGAAAAGGCCTTGTTGGTATTGCTGATGTGGAAGCAGCTATTCAGGAAATGTTTCAGGCACCTCATATTCAAGTGAGTTAAAAGCTGGCTGTGTATTTTGCCGAATATGTATATTGATTTTTATCTTTCTTAAACTTACATTTCGGTTATTTTGAATGGAAAGTAAAATATGGATCAGGGATATCATTGTTTGCTGATGGTGCAGAAGGATTACTGTGATACTAATGTGCGTAAACTGTATCACTGGGGATCTTTACATATAAGATATTGAAGGGTTTACTTTCCCCGGGAAAGCAGTGTTGTGGTTATACAGAATGAACGTCAAGCTTCGATCCTCTTCTTTGAGCTTATTATTTTTTTACACTGAGAAGAATCAAACGGAAATTTTTTAGATGAGAGTTACAAGATTAGAAAATCTGTAAGAAGAATCATCCAAGCATTGCTGATTTACAGCTTTCCAATTATTAAGAACTATAAGATAATCCTTTCTGCTTTCAATTTTTGATGGCACTACAAGTTGTCTAAATCAAAGTTCAATGAAGTTAGGGTAACAATAGGCAAGCAGGGTTATATATGTATTGTACCTCAAAACACTATCTGTTCTACAAGGAGTGAAACTATATAGATTGATGATTGAAGAGTTACTGACCTCAGTTGCACGGTTTTCTTTATCTTTTCATTATTTTATTCTTGCACACTTCTGCATGAATGGCATTTGAAATGTTAACACTATATTTGATAACTAGCTATTGCCCTTTGCCTTGCTGAGATAGGGTAAGTCTAAAAGAAGACATAAAATTACAAAATGATTTGGTTTTCTCATTAAAAAAAAAAAAATTCCTTTTGCTTCTCTTTGCAGGTTATGAAAAATTCTTCCAAACTGAGCAAAATCTTTTTGACAGCCATGGTATATGAACTCTATAAAACAGGGATGAGTGAAACCGACTTTGAAAAGGTAAAATTTTCCAGCACCCCTTTATATTTTCTAAACTTTCTAGCTGGGCTGTAGTATTACATGTTCCTCTGCTTTTATGTAGAAGGTGCAACTCTGAAGCCAGTAACTATGTTAATCCCAGATCTAGCACCTCTCATACCAACAAGTTATACAAATTGCAATGAATACACTATATTAATATCTGTTTCCTCCCCAAAAGATTAGTCAGCAAACTTTGGATTTAGAAAAAGGCTGCTGAATTGTTCCTTCCTCATAAAGCTAGTAATACTTGAAAATCTCAGGTCTGACTGGTAGCACTGAATCATAAGTACTTAGACACAACTGAACAATGACTAAGCCAATTTGTAAACCTATCTTGTATTACATGTTTCTCTTAAATTTGTTGAAGCCCTTCTTAAAATACCAGGTTAAACACTTATTTATGTGGATGTTCTCTGAAATATTATATTTTCCTTATAAATTGTTGCAGTTGGCAGTGTCTGTTTCATGTCTTTGTACAAGCAATGGAGAAACATTTCCTGGTTGGGACACTCTCTTGAAAGTCGGGTGAGCCATCTTCCACTGTTTTCTTGCTACTATGACAATGAATAGTATGTTTTAGTTTGTTTTGATGTATTCTCTTTGGGGAATAATTAAGGACTTTATTGGCCATACTCTTAGTTGCAATTATGCCAAAACTACACTATCTAGCAACTTTCAAGTGAACATGAACTGGCTTTTAACACTAGAATTTTGAACCCACAGTAGCATTTTTATTTTGTTTATGCTTTCTCTATCATTCTTCTAATCTCATATATAATGTAACAAGATAATAGCAATTAAAAAATACAAGCTTGTTAGTTTTAATGCTATCATTTTCCTTTTTCTTTCTAGAGCTTAGAAAGATCAAGCATTTTGAGTTCAGATGCATTGCAAAAGGATTTAATCTGATTTGATTAGGGTTTTAAAAGAAAATTCTCAAGAAAGAAATAGAAGAAAATTACTCTTGAAGAGCTCCAAAATATTCAAATTCTCATTGATTTGCTATAGTTGTCCTAAATATGTAGGCATATTTCAAAATTTTTCTTTTACTCCCCATATTATGATTAGGATTCCTGAAATCAATATAATAGAATTTAATTGGTAAAGCTTATGCTGAACCAACCGAGACCAAATATAGGAATTTGCTAAGTGGAATTGTCCAGCATGTTCTATAATTGCAGAAAATTATATTTCTTGCCCTGTATATGAGTAAGCTAGTACTCCTACTTGAAATACGATTAAATAGTAAATGAATGATGGCTAAATCTTTGAAAGCATATAAATCTTGTTGGATACAATGACCATCGTAACAGAACCTCATAAAATAAAAGCCTTAAATTATTAAATTATAAAATCATATGGAACTTAGCGAGAATATTCTTTTCACATGGTTTGCATCCTCTTGTCTCCTCTCCAAATGATTATTTGATGATACATATGAGTGCTGTGAAAATAAAAGGGTGAAACTTTCTTTTCTTTTTCTTTTCCAATGAATTCTTCTCTTAGAATTGAAAATAAGAAACACAAGTGTGCATACATATTTGAGATAATACTGATGATATCTTCAGGTTTATGGGATAACCTATATTATTATGGATGGTTTTCTTTTGGCAGCTGTAAGCTTGGTGAATGCAGAATTATTCTATGTGAACCAGGATCCAGACACAGGTTGCAAAAATTGCAGCTCAATTTTCCCAGGTTAGATCCCTACCTGAACATTCAGCTTGTGAAGAAATAGAGAAAGAAGAATTCTTGTCCATTGATAATGAGAAAAATACATCATTATATAGGTGAAGTTATGCATCCTATTTAGAATGTTATTAATCTATTTCCTATTCTATGATATTGATTATAAATATATACAAAATACGATATACATTTCAACACTCTCCTTCAAGCTGGAGCATATAAATCATATGTGCCAAGTTTGTTACAAATAAAATCAATTCGAGAACTCCTAAGAGATTTAGTGAAAATGTTTGCTCGCTGGTCGTTTGAGCAAACATGAATTGTGGGAATACAGTTAGACAAAATCTTCTCTCAAATAAAGTGACAATCAATTTCTATATGCTTAGTCCTTTCATGAAATACCGGGTTGGATGAAATGTGAAGTGTAGCTTGATTATCACAAAGTAACTTCATTTGTGATATGTCTGCAAATTTTAATTCTTGGATTAATTGTTTCAACCATATAAGCTCACATTTTGCTAAGGCCATAGGACGATATTCTGCTTCTGCAGTTGACTTGGCAACAACTTCTCTTGCTTCTTACTTTTTTATGATACAAGGTTTCCTTCAACAATAACACAATACCTAGTAGTAGAACGTCTATTTTATGGAGAACATGTCTAATCAACATTTGAATATCCGACTACCTGTGTATGACCCTTATTCTCATATAGCAAACATTTTCTTGGTACACCTTTGATATACTGTAAGATTCGAAAAATTGCATCCCAATGACTATCACATGGAGATTGTAGAAATTGATTGACAACATTGATCGAAAAGGAAATATCAGGCTGTGTGATGGTGAGATAATTAAGCTTACCAACTAGTCTCCGATATCTCCTAGGATCTATAAGAGACTCACCCTGACTAGGTAGAAGTTTAATATTATAATCCATATGAGAGTTTACGGGTTTGCAGCTTAACATCCCTGTTTTTTTTAGAATATCCAGTTCATATTTTTTTTGAGAGATAACAATTTCAGACTTAGATTGAGCAACCTCTATACCAAGAAAATATCTGAGCAATCTTAAATCTTTAGTCTGAAAATGTCGGAACAAATGATCTGACTTACTTCGAATCATGGATAACAATACTAAATCGGCCAAACCAAGCACGAAGAGATTGTTTCAAATCATACAAAGAGCGACGAAGCTTACACACCAAACCAAACTCTCATTGAGTAACAAATCCAGGTGGTTGCTCCATATATATTTCTTCCGAAAGTTCACCATGAAGAAACACATTTTGATATCGAGTTAGTGCAAAGGCCATTGGCAAATAGCAGCTATAGACAAGAACAACTGAATCGATGATATTTTAGCCACAGAAGAAAAAGTCTCATAATAATTTTGCCCATAAATCTGAGTGTACCCTTTTTCAACCAACCGAGCTTTCAATCTATCCACTTGACCATTGGGTCTAACTTTGACAATGTACAACCATCAACAACCAACCGCGGAGTGTTCAGGCGGAAACTGAACCAATTTCTATGTACCATTAGCATACAAAGCAGCCATTTTTTTAACCATTGCTTGACGCCAGCCAGGGTGGGAAAGTGTCTCACGAAGTGTTTTAGGAATAGAAATAGAAGATAAAGTAGACAAAAAAGCATAACATGGGGAAGATAATCTATGATAACTAAGAAAGTTGTACATAGGATGAGGGTTGCGAGTGGAACATATACTTTAACGAACAACAATTGAAAATTGGTCAGCAGGAGGCAGGACCTTAGTAGGAGAGGAATCTGGAGCAGGAAATGAGTCAACGGGAACCTCAAAAGCCTCAGGAGTGATATCACTGTCAGCACTTGCAAGATCAAAAGGAATAAGACTATCACGAGCCGAAGAGGGAGAATCTTCGATGGGAGGATCATGCCGTGGGACAGGAACAGGTTCAATATTTGACTTAGGAGGAGGAATAATATAAGGAACTGGAAGAGTTTTTGTGATTGACACATTTTTTGAAGCAGAGAAAAAAAAGAAAGGAAAAGACTAAAAAAATGTGACATCAGCAGAAACTCAATGACGTTAGGTGTCAGGAGAATAACACTTATATCATTTATGAAGAAGTGAGTAGCCAAGAAAAATATATTTGATGGACCGAGGATAATTTATCTTGACCAGAAGAGAAGACATGGACAAAATATGTGCAGCCAAAGATATGCGGTTGAAGATGAAACAATAGTTGATCAGGATACAGAATAGAATGAGGGACCTGATGTTGTAACACGGAGGAAAACATTCGATTTATCAAAAAGCAAGCAGTAAGAATAGCATCCGCCCAAAAACAAAGGGGAACATTATTATGTATAAGTAAAATGCGGGCAGTTTCAATGAGATGTTTGTTTTTAAGCTTGACAACTCCATTTTGTTGTGGAGTATAAATACAGGAAGACTGATGTAAAATACCTTGAGAAGACGTAAATTTAGTAAAAGGAGTAGAAAAATATTCACGTGCGTTATCACTACGCAATCTACGGATAGTAGTGGAGAATTGTGTTTTAATTTCAACACAAAAGGATTCAAAGATAGAAAATAATTCAAAGCGATCTTTCATTAAAAATAACCAAGTGCAATGCGAATAATCATCAATAAACGTAACAAAGTATTTAAAACCTAAAACAGAAGAGAATCGACTAGGACCCCAGACATCTGAATGAACTAATTCAAAAGGGGATGAAGCTCGATTATTGACACGCTTTGGAAATGATCCACGAGAGTGTTTTCAAGCTGACAAGACTCACAATTGAAAAACGGTAGACTAGAGAAACCTAGAACCATTTTTCAAAGCTTTTAACAAATTTGAATGTCCCAGACAATTATGAAGAAATGCTGGTGATTCAGTGACAGTGCATGCAACAGATGGTTGAGGAATACTCAGATGATAGAGCCCCTGTGACTCATGACCTACGACAATCATCTTTCCCGTACTGTGATCCTGTATAAAAATAGTCATTAACAAAGGTGATTGTACAGTTTAAAGAATGAATGAGTTTACTGACAGAGATAAGATTAAAAAAGTAATGCAGTATATAAAGAACAGATTGTAAAGGTAAAGAAGAAAGTGGATGTGCTCGACCAACTGTTTGAGCAGTAGTTGTGGACCTATTAGCTAAGGTGACAGATGGCAATAGTCTAGATGTAAAAGTATGAGAAAATAATTGAAGGTTACAAAAAATGTGGTTAGAGGCACTAGAATTAAGGACCCAAGGTTTTAAAGAGGAGGGCTGAGTAATACAAGCGACCGAATTATCACTATGTGCAATGGAGGCAATAGAAGAGGTAGACTGCTTAGCCGCTTGGTATTTAAGATATTTTTCATAGTCAATACAGGTGAGTCACAAATGGAGGTTATTTGTTTGTTTTAGAGCTCTCAGTAGTCATATTGGATCACAAATCAGAGAAAAGAAAAAAACAATTGATAACTAGGAGTAGTTTTCAGTAACACATAGGCGGTTTTCGACGACGATGATGGCGGCTGGCGACGGCAAGTAACACGGTGGCAGGTATTTGGTTCACCGGCATTGTCTGAAGTTATTAGTGTTGACGGTGAGGACTCACGCGTCGGACGAGGAGATCGGTGATCATGTGACGGCGGTGGAGAGGTGTCACATGGGGGTGTGTCTGGTTGCTGATGAGTGCGCGGTTGTTACAGACTTGGACGTCAGCCTTGTCTGAGTTCACGAGAAGGATGATTACTGGAGAAAAGTCGCCAGAGAGAGATCGAAAATTGGTCGAAAATATGGGCGGCGCGTGCGGTGACCGATGACTACTGGGCTGCCGCAGAAGTGATCGTTGGCGTTGTCTGAAGGCAGGGACATCGGCGGTGAGAGTCCACGTGGGCTGGAAAATTAGGTTAGATTTCAGTGGTGGCGTGTTCGGTGGGATTTCAACGCCTGTCTTCTTAGGATTTCGTTGGCGAGTTACTGGTGATCTCAAAGTTGAAGACACGATCACCGAAAAAATGAAGAAAGCATAGTGGCCAGAAGAAGAACATGCGACTTCACTAAAAAAATTAGAGATCAAAGAGAGCACAATGACTTTGATACCATATGAAGAAATAGAAAAAGAAGAATTCTTGTCTATTGATAATAAGAAAAATATATTATTATATAAATAAAGTTATGCATCCTATTTAAAAGGTTATCAATCTATTTCTTATTTTATAATATTGACCATAAATATATATAAAATATTATATACATTTTAACACGGCTAAATTGCCATGGTCAGCTTAGCTCGAGTCTTTTGTAGAATGGTTGTCTATCCAAGTGAAAAGACTGTTTCACTCGTCATTTGAGGATATTTTGCCTTGTTTGATTCTCCCTGTTGAGGATATATCTTTTATTTTTGGTTTGAAAATGAGGATATATCTTTAAGAACAAAAAAAGTGTGCATGTTTCTGTGTAAGTTCCATGCTTTGTTCTAATTCTATTTGATTTTCTTTTGCTGAAGTGGCAGTGATTGCAGTTTTTTCCCTTAAATGTAGTGCTCTTTTAGTTGTACACCCAATTGTAGCCAACATCTACGTCATGGAATTAAGCTTCCCCCGGAACAATCCATATTAGATTAATATAAAAACTTTGCTAGCATCATAATCTAAATAATTACATGTTGCTTTGTGGCAGTGATGATGTTGCTTTTGCGTTAAAAGACAGCAAAGAGCTACCATGGTTGGCCAAGTATCTATGATTCAAAACTCAAAGACGGGGCCGTTCTTATTTCACAGCTTCAGTTTTGACAATATTCTGATCTTAGATTAACATTTCTTTGTCCCCGTAACATTTCTTTGTCCCCACCATTTCATATTTACCATTTTTTCTTCAAATATTTCAGTTATAAAATATTCATTCTTGAGAAAGGTAAACTGTTTTAGTTGATGTAATGCAGTTTTCATTTCTGCTTTTAATAAATGGGAACTACAAATCTTCAAACTCAAGATATTTCGTTTTATTTACTTTTATGTGTTCAAATATTGTTGAATTTTTTGAATGAGCCACTTTTTTTTAATAAAAAAGGGGGGGGGGGGGGGGGGGGGGGAGGGGGCGTTTGGGTTTGAATTTGAGACTTCTATCGAAATAGGAGTAAAAATATATTGTCAACTTTTTATTAAATGAGCCCATTTATTCTTTTGAATCCTCAAACTGTTGCATCAAAGGAAAGAAAAAAAAAAGAAAGAAAAAGTAGTATGCTGCTAACATCTCAGTGCAAGACTTGTGCAACTTCTAAAATCAAGTGACAAAGAAGTGCAAAACATAATTATGAGTAAATTATATAGGTTTTTGTGTTTCTGACTAATATTACATGCACAAAATTACTTAAACAAATAAAAACCCGAGTAGATTATTGTCTGAAATAGAAGGCAGCAGCTTGTTAAATCAACCGAGTTCCAATATCTTAAAGGTTTCACTAAATTGCGTAAGAAATTGGGTTCACAATTGCATTTTACTTTCTTGCAGTCCTAGTGATCCAAAAAAACTAATCAGAGTTTCTATCCACGCCTTAAAGCCCATTAATACAATAAAGATTTGCAGCAATTCAAATACTAATCAGAGATTTTATCAAAGCCTGAAAGCCCATTAATACAATAAAAATTTGCAGCAAGCTATTGCCATATGGTGTCATAATTAAGTGATTCTTGCTGAAGTACTCGGCCAATTTCAAATTTCAACAAGGAAAATTTCTAGCTTAACCAACCCATTTACAGAATTTTGAGTCTTATTCATCTAATCAGTAAATGTTCATTGACTCACTGCTGGCCCGTTATTGCTTCCGACCTTGGTTTGATCACCATTAATTCTTCGCACCACTGTCAATCTTTTCAGCACTTTCAGGATTAGTAAATTAATAATAGTGCCTTTGCATATATTACTTTAAATAAACTGGAACAATCCGCCATCAATTTTTGACGAAAGGTTGACCTTTTGAAAGGCCATACTTTGCAATCTTTACATGACATTGGTCTCAATAATTACTGAAATTATTGAAACTGCAATCAAACCATGCATCGACTGCATTATATGTAGGGAAAGCCACCAGATGTATGAGATCTGAATAAACAATGAAAATATGGCAATATTTACACTCATGATGTATCTATTTCAAGATAGCTTGATATTCTAAGTTAACCTATCTGAAGTTACACAGTGCACTCTTTCTCTGCAGATATCATTAATCTAAAATATATAACAGTGAACAATTTTCTAGAAAGTCCAATCTTTTGATAAGAGTTTACTCTTGGCAAATGGCAATGGCCAGAGAAGTGTCAACACTAACAAAAAGGCTCTTTATCAGCGCCAAGGTATTCTAGTGACTCAAGTGGGTAAAAGAAGCTCAATCCGCCTGGATGCTGATGTAGACTTCAGTACAAGAAACCAGCAGTGGTTGCAATAAACAACCCCAAGCACATTCTAAAATTGTCTCTTCTCCATGCAGCAGATTTAATGAACTTTAAGAGATATATATCTGACTTTCTCCGAACAGATTATAAATGTTACAATATGAATCTGGAAATATTATAGGTGCCTATGCTTGTGGCGTAAGTGAAGAAGTTTTCATCCATAAGGTTCGTCCTAATATGGCATTTCCATGAACGGAAAGGTAAGCAGCATTTAGCCTAGAAAACAAAATTATAGATTAGAAATAATTAGCATGAAACAAATGAGTATTCTCTTTATGCATCTGAAAAGCAGGAAACTTTACTTGTCAACATCTGTTGGAGCCAAGGGATCATACAACTCCTCCCTTTGTTCCATAGCTGGGACAGCACCAGCCATAGATGTCATATCTGGAACACCTTCAACCTGAAAATAAATAACTCAGATTTCATATATGTTTTAATAAGAAACCCAGAAAAACAATGAAAAAAAAATCAGTTATAGAAACAGGTCTCACATAACTTCTGCCCCTTCCTAGTAATGAAAATAACTTGTGTACCTTTTCTTTTTTAAAGGAAAAATAATTTAAATATTCCATTTAACAAGAACAGGATAGTAAGCTAAAATCATGAGAGCCTGTAGCAAAATAGATAGCAGATGTGCAAGTATCTGCACAAAATGCATACTTTACCAATGAAAGATATATGCATATATGTACTGCATACATAAATTAATGTCTCTGCCCTGAGGGGACATGCATATGCTGCAGATACAAGGATATGAAGCTTAATATTCATACAGTTAAATTGGCAGATTTAGGGCCAACAGAAGAATGAGACATCATAACAATATTTCATCACCATCATCTTCATTTTTAGGCCTAAAAGGAAACATTGCAAAACAATATGCACCTATGATTACAGTTAGGTGAAAATCATTGAAGATGCATTTTGGAAACAGTTTCATGAGAGAGTGCTTCTGTGTCACAGAATAGAATAATACTAATGAAGTGACCAACCAAGACTATAAGCTAATAGGTAATATATTGATGGTAATTGTCAAACATGAAGCACATATGTTATAATATCTTACCTGTTGAGCATACTGTGGGTAGCCTGCATATGCAGCATATGCATATGATGGATCCTGAGTAGCCCCATAAGCATAGGCATCATAGCCTTGTCCATAACCGTAATAAGCATTCCATTGACTTGGATCTACTTGAGCTTCCAGGCTACCAGTTACATCCTATGATAGATCAACACCAAAATTGTCAAGACTGATAACAATTACAGACCAAAGATACTATTATACAACATTTGCAGTAAAGATACCAACATAAGAAGGCTGATAAAAGATATCATATCATCCATCAGCCGTGCAGACACAAATGAGGATCTCAGATATTTAAATCATACTGTAAATGAGTTTAAATACATCTTTTAATGTTGCTCCCAATTCAATTCTATTTGCTTAGATAATATATAAATTACAAAATGGTATTCCCCTTGGGATTTACTGGATTCTGAACAGGATTTAGAAATTCTGGCATGAATATGGTAAAAATGTCTTCGTAGCTGGACAAAACTGAAGGTGTGATGGACAATAGCTCTAATAAAATATCACCTCTTTCCTGCCCCAAGAAACACGGACTTGTTGTTGACCAATCATATGCCCCTGCATCCTTAGGATGGCTTCTTCAGCAGAAGCCCTATATAGATATTAGAGATCAAAAAGGTTAAGACTCTATTGGACAACCGGAAACCAAACCATACTTATTTACAAATACACACTATTTGACCATTTTGACTACAATATCTTCTGCCTCTTTCCTGCCTTTATATTTATGCAACTCCTGTCTGAAAAGCAAAGCAAGAGCTCTATATTTCAAAATAAAAAAAAAATTAAAAAGCCATGAAACAATTTTCAACAGGAATAAGGAAAAACAAGATATTCCCAAGTGCAGTCATTAAAAGTTTTTCTGGAAAATAACAATTAAATAAATACTTGAAAACAGAACTTAGAAAACAATTTAATCCACTATTGTGTATTATTTGAACGCTGATGGTCTCAAATGTAGAACAAACCTAGCTGCAAACTGTACAAATCCACATCCTCTGCCCACAGGAATCTTGACATTGACAATCTCCCCAAAATGCAAAAGTGCTTGCTTCAGTTCTTCTTCTGTGACATTAGGATCTAAGTTACCGACAAAAATCTGCAATAGACAAAGATAGAATCAGTATAATCATTCCGATCTATTCCTGTATCATCAGATAATGAAGTATATCTGACTTACTGTTGCATTATTGATGTCATTATCCACTGGAAGCATCTGCACTGGTGTAGTGTAAGCTGGAACTGGATATACCGCTGTAGAAAAAATCACAGGTAAGTAGTGATTGAAGCATGAAATTTTCACCCATCCATTATGTTAGACTAGATGTCAACATGCAGCAGAGTAGTGTAAATCATTAGTAACTAAAGGCCCTGTGTAAAGCATAACTGATGTAATAAATATGACCTTTTGCTGCAGCATACTGTTGCTGAAAACCAGTTGTCTTTTTCGGTGTTGCTGCACTAATACGCATCGGCCGAGTTGAGCAAAATACACCATTCATTTCATTCATTGCGCGATTTCTTTCATTCTCATCTAAAAATTTAACAAACCCATATCCCTTGGAGCGACCAGTATTTGGGTCAGTCACAACCTTGGCACCTCTAACAGATGGATATTGAGCTCGAAAGGTCTCTTGCAACAGATAATCTGTAACATCAGGTGCTAAATCCCCCACAAAAATCGAATGCTCAGGCCCAGCATCAGGACGCTTCTCGCCAATGCCAAAAGAAGCCCAATTCAACCTGAAATTCTGTTCAGTTGCAGGCATTGGAATTCCGTTGTAAGTCTGCAGAATCCTCTCTGCTGCTGCATGGGAAACAAATTCTATAAACCCATAACCCTCTGGCTGGCCAGTGATTTTGTTGCGTATGATCTTTATTGAAATTACCTGCACAGAGTTCAATATTTAAAAACTTACACCAGGTTCAGCACAAACAGAAAAGCTACAAACTCTCATTGAAAAAAGGGAGAGAATTAACCCGTTAAATTTCAAGTTTTATCACATTAAATATAACAAACACAACAAATTTAGGGCAAAGACACTCAATTTCAACAGTTACACTACATTTTGCAATCTACATGCAACATTTTAACTCGTTTGTCACTCTATTGTTACTAGCATCACCAAATCATACTCAGGCAAGTTGAAAAGAAACTTGCAGTGCATCTAGTTGGGGCTGCTTTTTATATAAGCATCTAAAAATTACTACTTCATAGAGCACTTCAAGTGCTTTTCAAACCAAAAAAAAAAAAAGGCCCTTCCAAATCCTCTTTGAAAAGAATTTGGAATACTTTTGATTAAAAAAAAAAAAGAAAATCACCACAAAACCACATTTAAATTACTGAAAGCCCTTTTGAAAGTGCCAAAAACACTTTCAAATGCATTAGGTCTTTTTCCCACCAGCTATAGTAGAAATAGTTAAATCATAGCAACAAGAAAAATTCAGATAAATAATAACAATTTAACCAAAACCCATAATCCGGGTAACCGTAATTATTTATTTTAACTAATTTACTAGTAAATTTTCCGCAGTCTTCCATTACTTTTCAAATTTCAGTGTACTACATATATAATTAAAAACGTAATTTTACTCTTTTATGTTTTGAGCAAAATCGAACAGTAACACTTTCGAGGCAACCAACAGAAGATTAAATAAAATATTTAACAATATTATGAGAAGCAAAACCATATATAAATAGATAGAGACCTCCCCAGTGTGAGCGAAGCAAGAGTTGAGGTAATTCTCATCGACCCAGTATTGCAAGTCTCCAATCCAGAGTGTTCTCACTTCTTCTAGAGTCATTGGATGATGGTGTTGATGGTACCCTCCGCCCTGTAGCCCTGCTGTCGCCATTTTTCCTGTTCTTCGTTTCTTTTTTCTAGTTCGTCTCTGGGACACAAAACCGTCGAAACGAATGTTTCCTCTTGAACTAGGCCGGCCAGCGGGCCTCTATTTGTTTCAGTTTATTATTATTATTTATTTTTGTTTTTAAACATTAATAATATACTACTTTCATACTTAAAGCCCGTCTGAATTATCGATATAGTATATCACATCTATAATTACCCCTTCCGAACTATTAGAACAATACATTATATCTATATTTAAGTCTATTCGAAATGAAAGCTCTCGCAATATAAAAAAAAGTATCAACACAATATATTACTTCTATACTTAAAACCCTCTAAAATAAAGGCTTCCATAATGAGAAAAGAGAACTATTGAGATAATTCATCATTTCTACACTTAAGCTTGCTTGGAACGAAGACCCTATAACAAGGGAAGAAGGTCAACACCCAATCATATTAGAGATTATTGCACTGTCCTGACATTTACTAAGACTTAAATCACTAATATCAAGTTGGAGAGGTGCACACATGTTGAGTGTTTTACTGTTGAAAATAAGCATTTAAGTAGAGGTGACAAATGGATCGGGTCACCCACGCTACAATGTTGTTCTTTAACAATACGACCCAAGTAGTTTTGTCGTGTTTAACCATAGACAAGGACCGATGATGGGTCACGTACTAGCATAAGTTCACAATGGCACGAACCATCACAGACTTGGCACGAAAATGACCCGTTTTCTTTTTTTAATTATTTAATTTTTAAATAATTATTTTCTTTAAATATTTGAGAAATTATCATGAATACCCTTAGGTATAACCTAATAGCACTTATATCTACTAGTTTGTGTAATAAACAGTAATACCTAACCATTAGAGAATATTCCGTGGAAGTTAACAGTATTTTAGATATTAAAAAATGATGAAATAATTATTTTACCCTTGCACAACATACGAAAAAATTTATTTCACCTAAAAAAAATTTAATAATAATAATAATAAAAGGCTACAACTGCTATAGGCAACTTTTAATTTATTTTTAAAAATTAATTTAAAAAAATATGGCACAACCCTTAGATATAACATGGCACAGCAAAGGGTCATGTTGGGCTGCAGCCCAAGCACGAAAACAATCTTTCATGGGCCGTGTCGTACCATGTCTATACTCAAGTGCATTATTATTATTATTATTATTATGTTTGTGTTTGATTTTGGTTTTCCTTTTTTTTTTTTTACTTTTCCTAACTTTTTTTTATTTTAAAATAAAAAATAAAAGCAAATTGGTGAAAGTGGATTCTAATGAATAATTTGGGGCCTTTTGGAGAGATCTTAATCCTTATAAACTCAAGTCTAAAGTGGATAATATCATATTTTGTGAGAAGGAATCATTCCATGATATTTGATATGCTTTTACTATATTTTCTAAATAAATTATAAGAGCTAAAAATACTAACATGCAGTATTAGACCTAGGTTTTGAAGTCCAAAATATGGATGGACTCAATGCACCAAACGAAAGGACCAATATTACTCCCTCATTGGTGAATGTTTCATTCAAGGAAGGAGGAATTGTTGGATTGTTATCCCACCTACCACTACTAATTTACAATAAGTGCTTCTGAAAAAAAATGATTTACTTACAGAAGTGGTAGGTGGATTGATTCTCATATAAAGCACTAAATGAGTATGTATATACATAGTTTCTACAATGAGAAAAACTAGAGTTTGGTGTAAAGGAAACCACAAAAAAAAAAAAACACATGGCATATTGAAAAGATATGAAAGTTTGGTTTAAGGGAGACAATGTTGGATTAAACCTAATTATTTAGGAAATATCAAATTACCTTATTTGAGTAGGCTTGGGAGATTTTTAGATTATTAATTTCCTTATAAGATTTATCTTATTAAAGGTAGAGTCTAAATTGTATAAGAATTAAAAATACAAGTTCAACAAGGAATTAGATATCACTTACTATATAAAGAGGTTAAAGGATCAATAAAAATAATTATAAGAGAGAAATTATGTAAGGAGTCACATAAAAAATACTCTCAAAGTCAATTTCCAAGAAAGAAATCAAGTTCAAGTATATATTCATCAAGGAAAAAGAAAAAAAAAGAGCAAAGTTCACCACATATAGGAGTAGTATCTATGTAGAAGCTATGAAAAAAAGTCTTTGATTTGAGTTGAAGGAGCACTCAAAATTATTTAAGAACGAGTTATCTCAATAATTAAATGTCTCAAATGGGTTTAAAAAAAGAGAGAAAAAATGCAATGAGCTGAATCTAACAAGTTGCTAGTTTTAAAAAAATAAGTGTTTGTGAAAAAAAAAAGATTTATTATAGAAGTGATAGATGGATTAATTTTCATAAAAATTCTTAAGTGAGTAGATATATAGTTTTTACAACGAAAAAAAAACTAAAGTTTGACTTAAGATAGGCTTAAAAAAAATTAGACTATACATGGTCTAATGAAGAGATATGAAAGTTTGGGTTAAGAGAGATAATGTTAGATTAAATAAAACTTATTTAGAAAAAGTCTAAATTACCTTATTTGAGTGGGTAAAAAATTTCTAAATTAGTAGTTTTATTGTAGAATTTACCTTATTAAAAGTAAAATCCAAGTTGTACAAGAATTAAGAATACAAATTCAATAAAGAATTATTTATCACTTGCTATATAAAGAGGTTAGAGAATCAATTAAAAAAATTATGAGAGAGAAAATATGTAAAGGTCTTATATAAAATATTTAGAGCACTCTTGTATTTTATTTTATAAGATTATAGTGTATTATTCTCTCATCTATAGACGTATTTTTAATTGGGGTGAATCACGTTAAATTTCTTTTTTTTTTTGTATGATTTATTAATCTTGATATTGAATATGCTTTTACTATATTTTTTTAAAATAATTTTTAAGTTCTAAAATACTAACAATTTCATCATTAGTGATCTTACCATTGGAAGAACTATAGATAGATTAGCCGAAATTGATCAGACATGCTTATTTCTTACTATCAAAAGTTGATAGATATTGAGGATATCCAAATGGTGCAAAATCTTTTTGATTGGTTGTCATTCTTCCCCCAATATTTTTAATGGTTTGATAATAAATTTGATTTAATCATGATGTTAGCTAAGTGTCACGTCTCACATCGAATAGAAATTGGGTAGATCTTAGATATATAATGGTGGGTATGCAACATTACATAACAAGCTAGTCTTTTAGGTCAATGACAAGCGTTTGGCCTATGATAAATGGTATCAGAATAGACCCAAATTCTCATTCATATGTAGGCCCCTAAAATTGCCCTAATAGAGATTGCCATGTGGGATGTAGGTCCCCTATACCGTTAGGAGATGGACAATATAGATTAAGTAGGCTCTAAAAATCTTGTGTTTTAAGCCCCAATAGACTTGAGTTTGGGCCACACCGTGACAAGGGCATCAAGTGATTGGGTGGAAAATAATGTCACGTCCCACATCAAATAAAAATTAGATAAATTTTGAGTATATAAGGATGGGTATGCAGCATTACCTAACAGACTAATCTTTTGGATTAATCGCAAGTGCCCAATCCATGATATAAGGTAAAGAATTTGATACTATAAGGTATAATGAGAACCTTCAGATTATTTGTGTAATTCTGTGACTCAATAAAATATGTTTTAGCATATTTTATTCCTGTCAAGACAAGATACATCGTTCATCAAAGTATCCACCTTTAAAGTTTGAACAATATTCAATAATAAGCACTTTACGAGGCTATTTTCCAAATTAGAAGATTCTAAATCTATCATGAATCTTTGTCTTATGTAGAGTGTTTAATTCATTTTCAACTAAGAGTGCCTAAGAAGATTGATAATTCTATTCTAATAGGTAAGCTAATTTTGCCAAAAAGTTTTCTTCTTGCTTAAGTCTGTTTTAGTAGTAGTTGGTATATATATTTTGGCTATTGGATTAAAGCAATTGGTATATATATTTCTGGTTGTTGGATTAAAATAAGCTTATTTAGAAAAGACCTAAAATGTATTATTTGAGTAGATTTAGGAGATTCTTAAACTACTAGTTTCTTTATAGGATTTTTCTTATTAAAAGTAGAGTCCAAGTTGTACAAAAATTAAAGAATACAAGTTCAACAAGAAATTAGATATCATTTACTATATAAAAAGACTAGATGATCAATAAAAAAATTATGAAAGATAAATTATGTGAGGGGTCACATTGAAAATACTTAGAATATTCTTATATTTAATATTATAAAATTATAGTAGAATATTGCTCATCCACAGATGTAGCCTAAATTAGGTGAACCACGTTAAATTTTTTGTGTTCTTTATATGATTTATTATTTGATATTTGATTTATTGTTATTATATTTTCTAAACAAGTTATAAGAGTTAAAATACTATTAAGTGGTATTAGAGCCAATTAAAAAGTGGTATCATGACCAAGTCAAAGATCATGGAGTTAATATCAGAGTTGAAGAAGAGTCAAAGAAGGGCTAAGTTGAAGATCTTGGCTATATTAGCACCAACATATTTCAAAGGAAAAGAAAGATGGAACAAATTTACAAAAGAAAATCGAAATTAAGTATATCTTTATCAAGGAAAAAGTGACAAAGAACAAAGTTTAGCATCTGAAAGAGCAACATGCGTGTAGAAGCTATAAAAAAACCCTTTTATTTGGGTTGATGAAGTACTCAAAATTATTTGAGAATAAAGTTGTCTCAATAATTGAAAATCTCAATTGGGTTAAAAAAAAGAGATAAAAAAACTAAATAAAATGGATATAACAAAATGCTAGCTTTAAAAAAAAAAGACAATGAGTACTTGTAGAAAAAAGGATTTGCCTATATAAGTGGTGGGTGAATTTATTCTTATAAAAAGCCCTAAACGAGTATGATACATAGTTTATATAGCCAAAAAAACTAGAGTTTGGCTGAAGGAAGGGAATAAAGAAAGTTTAGTTTAAGGAAGACAATATTGGATTAAACTAAACTTATTTAGGAAAGACCTTAATTATATTATTTAAGTGGGTTTAGGAGATTTCTAAATTAGTATTTTTCTTATAGGATTTACCTTATTAAAGGTAGAGTCCAAGTTATACAACGATTAAAGAATATAAGTTCAATAAGGAATTAGATATCACTCACTATATAATTAAGAGGCTAGAAGATAAAAAAAAATATGAGAGAGAAATTATGTGAGGGTTCATATAAAAAAAATACTTAGAGTACTATTATATTTTATTGTATTTTATATTATAAGATTAAAGTAGATTATGTTCTCATCCATAGATGTAGCCTAAATTAGGGTGAATCACGTTAATTTTTTTTCTTCTGTTTTTTGTGTGATTGATCATTTTTTTATGTTTGATATATTTTTATTATATTTTCTAAAAAAGTTATAAAAGATAAAATACTAACACTAGCAACTAGATTTTCAGAAACCTTTCTATAGAAGTATCTTACCGTTGTCTTGGATTCTTATAAAATGAGTTTAGCTCATTGTTTAGACAGCTAATTTACCATATTTTCCCTCTTTACTTCTTGAACCTGCAAATATATACATAAACTCTCCTTTCATCTGCAACCATTGTGTAATATTTCCTTGAATGATCTACTATATTTTGATTTCATGCATATCAGAAACTTTTTATGGTCTGACATTTAGGTGTTATTGGGTATGATTCAATGCTTATGAAATCTGATGTGCATAGATATGGGATCCGTTAGCTCATTTGGGTGGGTTGTATATTTGGATGCTCCAAAATTGTATTTTAAAAAGTCTTATGGCCATAAGTGAAAACCCTGGAAAAGAATTTTTTATAGGGTTAAACAATATTGCAAAGGAGTTTGGGGATATTATTTATAGAAATACAAATTTGGAGATAAGTTCATGGTCGAGTATATAGAGCGTTGATGGTGATGATTTATATATCTGCTATTCTAGGATATAGGTGACGAAAGGATTATACGGATATAGTTAACCTCAGCTTATATAGTTCAACGCGCCGTTCTGTAGTATCCGTAACGTATGTATAGAGCATCATTCACAAACTTGCGGAAGTGTTCTGTGAGATAAATGAGTGTGAACCTAGGGAGTCTCACAACATGAAGTATACTAAAAAAGAACTAGAGCAGTGGACCGGGTCGAATAGTTCAATTCAGAAGAATTTTAAAAAGTAGGATTTGTTTTAGGATCTTTCTAAAAATTGGAGAATAAAGTTTGCAAATGTTGTAAATAGATCCTTTTTGCATAGAAAAAGGATTTTGACACATGGCATCCATACATGGCTATTTGTGTGATAAACGACACATGAATGGAAAAACATATGATAAGTGTCACACATACAAATGGTTTGCATGAGATGGAGGGTGACATTTGTCAATCATGCAATGAATGAATAATAACTTTGAAAGTTATTCATTTAAGTCCCCATTTTTTGCCATATGTAAAAACCATACTTTGAAATTGTTTCAAAAGAGCCCCCATCTTCATTATTTGAAAAAAAAATAGAATATACTTTGTTCAAGTATTGAACAGGCACGACATTTTGATGAAAATTCAAAGAATAGCTGCCATTCTAGCTCCGTAATCCCACCAGATCGTTGTAGACTAGGATTGCTCAGCAAATCTCTTCTGTGTGAGCTATGATTTGGGGATCTTCATGAAACTTTTTTAAGGGCATGTTTCGAATTCTCATATTGTTTTTGATTCGTTTTAGAGTGTGTTTGTTGAATAATTACATATAATTCCGTTGCATAATATGTGTTGGACATATATTTTAAAATTAATTAATATGTACACAATCACATGCATGCACCTTTAATGCACGTTAACAATTAATTATGATTGAAACCCCACCGAGCTTCTAAGAAGAGCATGTTGGGTTATGTAGAAAGTAACAACTTTTGACTTTAGCTAATTTTAATGCTGTGAAAATAAAAGATAACTTTATGAAAATGATATGAACAAATTAATTGTACAGTCATTCTTGGTTCACTATTATTTTGACCAAATGAGAGTTTGAAGCTAGATAGGCTATTCCATCCTTCTTACATATTTTGTTCATGATTTCCATGCAACTGATTTTTTATTTCTTTAGGTAAATATAATAAAGGTAAAGGTTATCCGTACTCTAAACTTATGCCTTAAAAGACACTTTTACCCATAACTAATTGAGTTTTCACGTAAGCATATTGCCATGTAAGCATACTACCATGTCAACACCCTGCCACATCAGCATAAAAATTAAAATCTGGATACGTTGGAAAACATAAGGTAGGGTGGCACGTTGACTTCAATAAGATATATTTAAAATTACAAATTTACCCATTATGTAGTACCTAATTTACTTGAAATTCAAATTGCATAGAAATGACTATTTTGCCTTTATTATATAGTTATTTTTTGATCGTTTGAATAGTTATTGTTAACAATATTACAACGTTCAAAATTTCCTTACATAATGCATAAATGGCTTATTTGTGAATAACATTTGCTATAAATTTTTGGGAACAAAATTAAAGTAATTTGCTCCTTTTGAAACTGTTTACATGCAAATAAATACAAGGAAATGAAAGCCTGATTTATCCAAAAACAAAAAGCTCTAATTGTAGTAGTATTGTTAACAAAAATAATTTCCAATATGAATAGTATTTTCAGAAAAATATTTCTCCTAAATTTGTCTTTTGTATAGCTAATATAAATTCTCTAAAACATTGATTTGAAAGCAAAGTATTCCACCAACATTACAACCAAAATCAATTTCATCCTAGTCACAATTTTACAATAACCAAAATCAATTTTGACAGTAATTGAGAAAATGAATCAAAGCTTTAGATCCTCAATCAAGTCTTGCAACAACTTGGAAAGAATTAATGGAGTGCTTATTAAATTCAACAATCACAAATACAAATGTAATATTTATGCTGTTGTTAAAATATCAAAGTCAAAATGGTAGCATTAGAAGTTGTATTTTTGCTATGCGAACGACGATGTGCTTATAAATGATTTGGGAATCTAATAATGTTGAGTTACATCCAAGCATTTGTCCATATAAAAGAATATGAAGATTTGAATAGGCATTTAATAAAATTTATGAACAAAACATGTTAATGCAATGCAAAAGCATATGTTAGAATATCATAATCTGTTGAAAATCTAAACAAGTTATATTTTAGGTGCATATAGAGGAGATGCAAGTTTTATAGGTTCTGGAAGCCTAGACTTGAGGAGTTCAATGCAAGTACTGTGTTTTAATGATATGTGTTAAGGGTTTATAAAGACTATTATTTCTATCTTCTCAAACTTAGATTTTTCTTTAAATTGATAATTATTTGGCTATTTATTGAGTTTATTGATAAAATATAGGTTTTCAATACCACAGCATGAAAATTCTAGGAAATTTGACAAAAATAGAAGAAATCAAAGAAAATGGCCTAGCGCCCACGACGCTCAGCATTAACGCTGCAACATTCGAGATAGAGAGCAATATGTACCATGGAATCAGCAGTCACTCTATGCATGAGGAAAGTATGTATAATTCACATGCACTTGAAAGACTATGTAAAAAAAAGATATGGAACCAACAGACAATGGTTTCTTAGTATCACAATCATAGTTTTTTTTTCTTCATATTTGGCTTTTGTTTGGGGTGACAATAAAGTGCTTATGCATTTATTATAATAAATAGTAATGAAAATGAGAGTAGTGCACTGAAATGAGTTATAATTTTGTACCATTGTTCAATTATGTTGCTAATCACCAATCCTTATTAATAACCAAAAAGGGATTTTTCATTCCTACCAGTAAACACAACATTAATTTTTTTGTGGACCCTCTTAATACACTTGAGAGTGGAACTGAGCATCTTTCCCATTTGTGTTATCTCGAAGGTTAGGAGCAAAAGCAGCATCAAGCCCAATGTCAGTCTCGTCTTCCATTTTTGTGTTAGCATCAGTCCTAGCAGTAAGCCCAACAAAAATAAGGGCTTTTAACCTATTTGACGAAGTATCATCACAAAACAACCTTCTTCTCATACTAGGTCCAAGACCATGAGTGGAATGCTATACTTTTGGGCCCTTATAATTTGGGGGGAGTCATTACCTTTAATGGTAGGACCTCTAGTTTAGCAAACATGTATATAAATTTTCTTCAAGTGCACTCAGTCACTAACCCTACTAAACTTGTGTTATTTTTCAATACCACCAATTTTCCACTCCAAGGAATCTTCACTATAACTCGAAAGATATCTCTATGATATACAGGTCTTCCAAACAGATTCAAACACACCTTACTTTTTGAGTAAAAGATGAGACTGTAGTAATCATGGATTGCTATATACTTATACTTAGTACAACCCTCAACTTTAACAATGATGATGACACCATCTTCGTTAGATGCCATCTGTAGCCATAATATAATACAAATAATCAACTAATTATACTTGAACATAATCAACTATACATCAAATGCAAACCATTATTTTTTAATGTAGAGTATCAATATAAACCTAGTTGATGCACTAACTATTTCAAATTCAACAAATACAATATGTATACATTCTTACATATCTATTGCATTGATAATCTTCAAACATTATCATACGACACATTAAATACAAACTTTTCATCTACTTAAGCCAAACATTACCATCATTCAAAATACACTATGGAAATAGTGTTCATTGACAATACCTTGTTAATTTAATAATAACACATAGTTCATTAACAACATCAAAATACTAACTATATTACCCTAGAAATTATAGAAGAACACGTTTTTGTAACAAATTTTGAAAAATTTTAGGCACTTTTCTAAATCAATTACTTGTACATCTTCATATTTGTAAAATCTATTACAAAAAAAAAAAAAAAAAAAACATATAAGGCGCTTGTGTTTGATATGTAGAAGCATCAAAACACAAGTTAGACACGTAATGAAACCTATAAAAAAATCTTCACCAAACAATAAACAGTGGCCTCATAGTTCACTAATGAAAACCCAAATCCTCATTAATGACTTCTATGTTCTTACTATTTCTCTCTCTCTCTCTCTTTACTTTAAATCTCAGTTCTCTATTTTTAGGGTTTTAAACAAGCTTTTTGGGCGAGATGATAGATTTATGTTTTGTTTGATTGAAGAAGAAGATGATTGATTAAAACGATAGTGACTTTGAGATGAAAATAAAATTAAAAAGTCTATATAAAGGAGAACCAAGGTTCACGCACAGGGACAAGGAAAAAGATTCATACTTAAGAAGGAGAGAGAAAAAAGGAAAGTAAGTAATCTAAAACACTGTTTCGACAATAAATATATTTTTTAGACCAATTCAATCTATAAGTTAAGCATTATAAAGTTATTACAAGAGATAACTGCCAATGTAATTTTGATCAATTTTTGTAAGTGCAGTGTCAAGTCTAGACACCGAAGAATGCTTCGAAAAGACAGGACTAGCTCAACTTCGAACCAAACGACTATTTTCAACCACAACTTAGGGTAACATTATTGATATTTTCTAGCTGCTCCTTTCAGAATATTCAATTATTTTGTTTTAATTTGTTATTCTACTAGAGCTATGTAATTTTCCTAGTTTCTGCACTTTATAGGAAAAAAATTCAATTTGTTGTCAGATTTACAAGCTTGCTCTTGGAACAGAGCAAATATTCAGAATTCAAATTCCTTTATTGCATTACTATTTTTGCAGATTTTATTTATGCACCTTATATGTAAAACAATTCTGAGTAAAGTGTGTTTGATCTTTAAGAAAATGTGAGAAAAGTTTAGAGAAAATTAAAGAAACAAAAATGATATAAACATAGTAAAATGAAGAATTTTAATCTCAATCTTCTAAAGAAGAGTTTACAAGCCTATTTATATAAGCTGACACAACTAATGAAATGATAGATCTCTTAACTATTAGGGTTGGTCCTTACGTGTCATCCCTGAATGTACATATACTTGTGTATTTATACAAGTGTACATTCTCATTTATATGGTATTATGCAATATAATATTACAAACACTGTATAATCTGAAGGAGTTCAGATCAGATCTAAATGAGTTTAGATAAGGGCTCATAGTTGGCCAAGCTGAGAGATATAAATGCTAAATATTAGTACAACTAATTGTTAGTTGGTTATAATACTCAGCGAAGATCTAAGAGTTGGAGCATTGTCAGTAATGGGACATAGACCTAGGAATATACTAATAACTGAATAATTACAAAGTTGTAATCAGGTGCCAAGAAATATTAGTTGCGCAAGTATGTTCTCAAATAGTTGTTCTTGATCTATTTCTATAAATTCGAGTCTGTCAGTGGATACTTTTAATATAGATCAATATGTCATACCTATAGGGTATAGATAGTTGTTCTTAGCCGACTGTGAGTTTAGAGCTCGTATTGACATATGGGTATCCAGTTAAGACTGGATATAGGACAGACTCACGAGGGCCTCTGATAGACACCCTATGTAAGCCGTCAACTGATGGTCCTCTCGAATTGAGTAGTATATGTGGTCATTTGACCTGAGTGCCACAGTGGGCTTGTAAGTGATTCACCATACTTTGGTTCCACGTATGTCATAGACCTTTCATGGTGTGACCGCTAGGTGCCGCTAGGTATGGTCTGAAAGTTATGGAGTTCGGTATGTACATATATGGAATTCGTCAGCTTGCATAGGGAGTTTGATATCTAGATGTTTCAAGACTATATCTCAGAAAGTCTTGTGGTCACAAGCATTAATCTCGGAAAAGTGTTTCTATCAGGGTGAAACAATATGGCAAAGGAGTTTGCACATATTTTTCAGAGAGATATAAGTCTGGAGATAAGACATGGATGAGCACATGAGGATTTGACAGTAATAATCTATATCCTTAGCACATCCAGGTTATCATGACGGAAAGACTATACGTATGCGTTGTAACCTCAACTTGCATGATTTAACACGTTGATTTGTATATCTGTGACATGAGCGTAAGGCATTGCTCACGGACTCATGGAATAGTTTCATTTGACAAATCGGGTGTGGACCTAAAGAGTCCTATAAAATAGAGTGTACTTGTTGTGCACTAGAGCAGCGTGTCGGATTAAATTGTTTAATTCAGCAATATCCAGCACTACCACAAGAATCTGTACATGTCTATATTTAAGTGTTAAATACAACAATTAGTCAATAATTGTTATTTACTAATTGTATAATGACACGTAGCGCATTGTAGGCCCTCGGTTGAATTTATCTAAATGTGGAATTTAGTAAGACTCACTAGAGGGTAAACTTAGTAACTAATTATAAAAGACAAAAAGATCATTTCAAATAATGATTATTTAATTATTAAATAATCATAAATATCTCATTGTTTTATATTATTATATTATATTATTATTATTAATGGTGGCAAATAGTTGACATCTATTATTATTATTTTATTATTTATATTATATTTTATTATTATTATTTTAATAAATATATATATATATATATATATATATATAAATATATGAGATGTGTGTGAAAGTAAAGGTGCAAATGTGTGTGTTTGTGATATGGGAAAATAGAGAGAAACGAAATGAAAAATGTTTCATTTCCTTTAGTGTCGAGAAAGAAGAAAAAAAAAGGGGAAATGAAATTGTTTCATTTTTTCTTATGGTATTGAGAGAAGCAATTGTGAATTACTTTAATCTTTATTTCTTATCTTTTTAGAGAAAATGAAGAATATATACAACTAGCCATTTTGGGATTTTCGTGCTAGAATATGGGGCTGCTATTCTAGCTCACCGAGCCCATCAAGTTGGTGACTAGAACTGCTAACAGGTTGGTCTCCATGCGGACTCCAAAGATATACATGTATAACTTTACACATTCACGTTATTTCTCAACCCTTCTAATATGTTAATGTGATTAATATATTAATTATTGTGTTTATTGTATATTTTAATGCTTTCATAGTGTTTAATATGTATATAATACGTATTTTAGACAATAAACGTAATTGCACATGCACACACCATCGTATATTAGATTTAGTTTTCGTTATTGGACGAAGCAAAGTTTGTAACCAGTCCCAAAAAATTTATATGATGCTTTAGGTTTCAACTCAAACACTGATCGATTCTTATTCTTTATTTCGTGCATGCATATATTTATTATATTATTTTGAATGCAATTAGTTATTGTGAAAAAGTTGATTAATAATTATTGAAATATGATTTGGAGAGCAAGTTAAGTGCGTTGGGCACGCAAAGATCGAAGACGGACATAAAAAGAGGATGAAAAGATAAAGCAATTGCTCAGGTGTAGGCACTGCGGTGCCGGGTTGTGGGCGTCACGGCACCCCTGATAGAGAGTGGGATCCGCGGTGCCGAGCACGATCATCTAGTGCTGCGGCGTTCGGTGCAGAAAAAAGACTTTCTTAAATTTGTTTTGAACCCCAATCGTTTTAGGACTCTTTAAAATGACTCCCACATATTTATAGTTAATTTATATCGTACTAAACCCTATATGAAGGCTCTCTATTGGCTTGTAAATACATCTTGGTGATCATAGTATTCTTAATAAGAAAAACTCATAGTTTACAAGAGAAAATGAATTTTTTGTGAGTTCCTACTTATAAAAGACATATTTTGTAAGTGTTTTGTGATTTAATAATAAAAAATGTGATCTTGATCTATTATGGACGTAAACAAATTACTGAACCACGTAAATTTGTGTGTACTTTCTCCTACTTTTTTTTTTTTAATTTTTTTAATTATTTATTTTAATATTATATTATTTGAAATATATTTTTTTTTGCTTCAACAGTTATGGCCATTCTTCTTCTCAGTCAAGTAATTAATATAAGAAATAACAACGCCTAAGATCTTACAAAACCACACGAGGTCTTTTCTATTACTTCATTAATATATTCTATCTTAAACAGACGTGGAACAAATATGGTTGAACCAAAACAAAACAAATACAACAACAAAGAATCCCAGCTGCCGTTATTTTGTAGCGCACTTTACTAAGTGCCAGGAATTTAAATGGGAATTTAATTAGTAAACCTTAGTGGGTGGAGGGGGTGAAGTTGGTGATTATAGTAGTAGGGGTGATAATGAGGGAGCCTTACATGTATGCTTAACCACCTCCCCCATCACCACCACCTTACTATTGCAGCCACAGGTCACCCCATCTATACCATTATAAGACTCCTCCTTCACCTCCTTATTACTATAGCTCACCTCCACCTCCTAAACAATCACCTCCATCCTTATATTATAGTAAGTCACCACCTCCTACATATGTCTATAAGTCACCTCCACCACCATCATGTTCTCCCTCTTCTCCATATGTTTACAAGTCACCTCCACATTGGTGGGTAGCACGCATAATCCCAAGGCATAGACTAAATGAGGCCAAATCTTGGCCATTTTGGCTCACGTCAATATTGCTTCAAATTAAATTCCCAGCAAAAGTAGTAGGGACTTTTTGTCTTGGGAGATCAATCAGGATTGTTTGTGAATGACTACAACGCAGAAGCATGCTGTTTGTATGGTGATGTCTTCACCATAAAATAGACTACAAGACTTTATGGAAACCACAAGCTTTTCAAAAGGAAAGCAAAAATTGGAAATTAAGCAAAAAAAAAATAAAAAATACTAAACTGCTTTCATTTTCATTAGGCCGAACAAATATCACCACTAGAAAATATGCATGAAGAAAGGAGTGTAAGTCAAGATTATCTTTTTTTTTTTGTTTTTTAAATTAAATTCTGAAGTTAACTTAATTATTTGTAAATTGTAATACGGTTTAAGTCTTCTAAGCAAAGGATTAAAGATTTAAATTTGTTAATGTGTACATTACAAAGAGAGGATATGCGAGATAGTCATTCTTTTTTATTTTTTATTTGTTAGTGTTGAAGTAAAAATACACAAATAAGTAATATTATTCAAGCAAATAGTGCAAAACAAGTAATTAAAAAATTAAAAAGAGAAATGGTAGAAGAAGAACACACAGAAATTTATGTGATTCGACAACTTGTCTACATATATGGCAGATCAAGATCACTCTTCTTATTATTAAATTGTAAGGCACTAATAAAGTATGCCTTTTACAAAAAGGACTCACAAAAAAAATTTATATTACAATTTAGGTATTTTCTCTCACTAAAAATCACAAAGAAAATTTAATGACAAAGAAGGTTTAATCTCAAAGAAGGGTTAATCACAAAGATTTTTTACTTGATCATTTAGATGTGTTTACAAGTTAATAAAAAGCATTTATATAGGTCTTAGAACATCCTAGGTTTACCCTAAATGTGTGGGAGTCGTGTTAAGAAGTCATAAAGTAAGTGAGAGACGAAACAAGACAAAAAAAATTAGAAATTTCTTCTCGTGTTGGGTGCCGTGGTGCCCAGCCCTCATCACCATGGTGCTGGACCTTCGGCCTGGGCGTCTCAGTGCTGTTCACTTGGCGCCACGGCTCTCAGATTCTTTTCGCATTCGTTTTTTATCCTCGCGTACCCTACACACTTAGCTTGCTCTCTAAATCATATCCCAATAATTTTCAATCAATATTCTCACAGTTCGATTCTAAATTATAATTGATGATATGTTAACAACAAATCTAATGCAAAATTTGATTATAATAACTGGTTCTTTTTTTTGGGTCAAACTTCCGTAGTATTAAATGAAGCTTTTTTTTAAAAAAAAAATGCAAGATTGAAAAGTGAGGTTTGTGATTGTTTGCATTTCTTTGCCTCAGTGGCGGTGCTCCGATCAACCAATATTACTGCTTCATGATTTGCTTGGTTAGGTTAGCTCCATAAGGGCCCGAACACAGTGGCGGTGGTGGTGGTGGACAATCTATGCTTTTGGCGCATGGATTTTTTCTTGTTTGGTTTTATGAAAATGAGGACAAGGTTATGGATTAATTAGTTGCAAGTACAATCTTATTCTGGTTCTCATTGGCTGAATTTTGGATAAATGAAATAAAAAAAATTATAACTGTGATGATAATCATAAGATTTTGAAGAAAGGCTAGTTGAAAGGAGGTGAGATTGATTTGGATTCCAAGAAAAAGAAGCACCAGAGAATCAGAGTCACTACCTCTCTCAGGTTTGTACTAGTGATCAACTTTTAGTAAATTTCAAAATGACCAAATTTTGACTGTAATATCCTATTCTAAAGTCAAAATCCGTGTCCAAAACGCCATTTTGCTTGATGGGTTTGGTTCAATTGAGACTTTTTGTTTACAAAGTTGTTGAATTCAACAAAGGAGACTGATTGTCTTCTTCGAATGGTGTATCCACCCGGTCTGCGCTTTGATGTGTTTGTGTTAAGATCTTTACGGGCATTAATACCACTCCTGGATAGTTTAGTACCTTTAAACTCTAAGCAAATATAGAAGATTTTGTCTATAAATAAAATAAGAATAAAAAAATTAAAAACATAATTGACATAAGCAATCACACAATCACAAAACATAAGAATATATGTGGTTCGAAAATAAATATTTACATCTATAATAGATCATGAGATTGTAATCTTTTATTCAGTTCACAAAAAATTAAAAATTTAAAACAAAAAATTCTAAAAAAATACATTAATAGACGAGCTCTTACAAAAAATCTATAAATGCTATCTTGTTCACTTAACATTCAAGCACTCTTTTGTGCACTCAGCGCCTTAAAACTACCTTTGTACCCTATTGTCTCTTGTTGATACATTGTTATTTTAATGAATTACAAAAGTTTATATAAGTTTTAAAACGTCTATAGAAGCTCTGTTCTTTTTTTATTAGAATAAGAGTTCACGTATTTAAAAAATTTAAAAAATGACTCAAATACGTGAATAGGTCTCTTCTTGTGTTTTTACACCTCTCCTCACTCTAACTCTCTATTTTTATTTATTTCTTATACGTCTAATGCGTAATCGACTTCTTGTCGACTTCTCATTAGTATTCAATTAAAAAATAAGTTTAAATATAATTTTGAATCACTAAAATTCTAATAATTTAATTTAATTAAAAATAAAGTAAGGTAAATTTTTTTTTTTTTCAGATGTCCGTATCACATTTGTTGTAGGGGTAAAAGAGGCACTAGTGGTGACTTAGCCTCAAGGACGTAAACTGTCTATTAAATGAAAGAAGCCATCTAAGTGAAATTTTATTGAACCTCAGGGAGTTAAGTGATAATATCACTTAAATTAAATAGCCAAATTGAAACTCCACCCAAGATATGTATTTAATTTAAAAGTAAATGTTCCACATTGCAAACATGCTTCCTTGTCTTATCTTATACACAAAAAATAGGATAGACACATAGTGCCTTTTCTGCTACCTGTGCATGATATCAACTTTTATGTATCTTTCCATTGAGCTTGCACAACTTTCCACCTTCATTTCTCTCTTTCTTAGCAAAATCTTCCCCCTGTCTTCTGCCCTTCTGTCTGAATTTAATGCCTTTTTATTATCATCTAAAAAAACAGAAATTTGAAGAGAGAGAGAGAAAAAGTGTAAAGAGATGGAAAGGGAATCGTCATCATGGAAAATGGTGGAGCAGGCAAAGGAAGAGCTTAAAATGCTAGAAACACAGCACCCAAATCGCTTTGGCTACCTAAAAGAGGAGCTTAAATCTTTCATATTTTCACTTGAATCCCAACACAGCAATAACATGCTTTACTGTGAGAACCCCATTTCCTTGCCCAGTTATTCCACTGCTACTACTCAAGGTCAGCTCAGTTTTGTCTTTATTTTTTGTGTATGATTTATGTGTTTTCTAAAGTGTTTTTTTGTTTTTTGATGGGTGTGTGTAATAGCATCAACAAGTAGGAAGAGGAAAAAACGCGGGGCTCATGAAATGGCGATGAAGGGCAGAAATGTTAAAGCATCTGAGCGTAAGTTTCAGGAGGTTGAAGGGAAGTTGAAGAGAAGGAACAGAATCGATTTGGTTCTTGCGAAGGCTCAATCTTGTCTTCGGAAAATTGAGGAAGTCAAAGCTAGCTTATTTCTAAATTAAAAAGACAAAAAAAAAAAAAAAAAATGGTAAAGATATCTATTTCTATAAGATAGGCAATTACTTGCTTTAGGCCAAGGCTTCTTAGCTACATGACCCTTCACTATTTTTCAAGAGAAAAAAGAAATTGAAGCTATATTTATTTTGGAAACTTGGGGTCTTCATATATGAATCTATGAGCACCTCTTTCATCTTTGATTTGCTACCTCTGCTGTTTATTACAGAAATAGCTCCAACATAGATGTTTAGAGTCTCATTCTTTACACAGCAATACCGGATTATTTTGGACAATGAGATATTTCAATTGCGCAAAAGTCCTTTTGGTTCTGATTCGAAAAAGAGCATTGTTGACACTTTGCAACTTGTCCAAAACTAAGCATTCAGCAATCTTGACACCCTTCATATTCTCTGAGAAAATGGTTGATGCTATTACACACATCCACCAAAAAAAAATGGTTGTGGCATTTATTTGTAATTTTAAGTACAAGTTAGGGTATTTAATTTATTTTACGTTTTGGAGTACTCTTAACGCATCTAATTTGATGCCAAACATCACTTACATTTTTTTTAAAGGGAGTGTGCCGAAGCATAAAATTTTTTTTTTCCCTTACTTCCCGGAATTAAACTTGAGTGACAACATGACACAAAAACCTAATAACCACCAAATCACTCATATATTATTAAATCAAAAGTAAAATAGTAAAAGAATCCAAAAAGTAGCCATTTCACATAATCTTTTTTTTTGGAAGGGTTTTACTTAATCTTTTTTAACGGTAAGAATAATAGGATAATATAAAAAAAATAAAGAGGTAAATATTAAATATGAACAATTATAGGAAAAAAAATGAAAATTTCCCAATGTACTATGAAAATGAGTAAGGTTGGAACAACTTTGAGACTAGTTGATGATATCATGATTCATGGAATTTATTATAATCACAATTCGAATGTGATGTTAGTAATATTTTGGATGTTGATATTGCATTTTTATTTACTTGTTCAATTTCCAAATTTTAAAAGTTAATGTAACTGATCGATCAAGGTGCTCTATTGAATGTGCTAATATTTTAACTTTAATAGCTTGTTTAAAAAATTTAGTAAAAGTACATCAAGCATCGAGATTAATAAAATAGAAAAGGAATACAAAAAATTTAATTTGATGATTTTGCATTCAATATTGGTGATTCATGTGATTCATGAAGTGAGTTGTTTTTAGTTTCTCTCTTAAAGTAAGATTGGTTATGCCCCTCTCTCTATTTTTTTAATATTACAATAAATTTACAAACATTTACAATCAAATATCTATTAGGACCTACGACGATGGTATCTATTGTGACACAGTTTGTAAATCTAAACTAAAAAAAGGCCAAAACTATTTCACTAAATTTGAAAAAACTAATATTCTATCAAATCGATTCCCACCATCATCATTTTGCTTAGACTGTGTGAGTTTGTTTCAATTTTTCTAAGATACATTGAACAAAAAGTCAATGACTCATTGGTAATGTATGCTTTTGCAATGGACCCTTCAGGATGAGCTTTATTTTCTACATGTCTTATATTTCCCAAAAGCCCTATCAATTAGTAATGATTATAATTGAATAGAAATTACCAATTATGTTATTCAATTTAATATTTTGAATAAATTAATTTAAGAAAAATATTAAGGTATGAAATTACCTTTCAATTGGATACATCCATCTAAATAAGACATGGCCGACATATTTTGCCTCCTGTGGTAGATGTACTTCCAAGTGCACTATTATATCAAAAACTGCAGGAGGAAAAATACGTTCAAACTTGAACAATATTGTGACAATTCCCTTTTGAATAATATCTAAATCAGTAGTGGTTATTGTCTTCGTGCACAATTGCCAAAAAAATTGCATAACTCTAAAATTGTTGTGCACACATCCTTTCGTACCAGATAAAGACATATTCCTATTGGAAATAGCCGCTCCAACAATATATGATAATCATGGCTCTTTAAACCCTACAATTTACCATCCTTGATGCTTACGCACTTCGCAATATTTGCTGTATATCCATCTGAAAATTTAACAGACTTTAAGAATTGAAAAAACTCTGTCCTTTCAGAAGAAGTTAAAGTGTAACATGCAGAAGGATTAAAAAGCTTATCATACGTTGCAAATGTAAATCTTTTTAAATTTTCATCCTTTCAAGATCTAATCTTGCCTTAATAGTATCTTTTGTCTTCCCATCAATATTCAATAATGTTCCAACAAGACTTTAACATATAGTTTTTTCAATATGCATTACATCAAGATTATGATGACGTTTTAAGGTTGGCCAATACTCTAATTCAAAAAAGATATTTTTTTTAGTCTAATTTAACTTCTCTGGTTTTCGTTTCCTCTTCACATTCACATCTTTATTATTAGGATTCTTCCTAGGTATAGGTTTTGGAAGCACATCATGTTGCTTTAAAATATCATACCCAGAATACTCTTTTGGAGTAGTTCCTACTTCTCATTTACCATTATGCAATCTACTCTTTCGCCATGGATGATTATCAGGCAAGAATCGACGATGTCCCATATAACATATTTTACCATGCAACATCTCTGAGGAAGTATTTTCATTACACACAAAACAAGCCATATAACCTTTAATACTTTATCCAGATAAATTACTGTACACAGGAAAATCATTAATAGTCTATAATATTGCTGCATGTAATTTGAAACTACATTTTGTTGAAGCATCGTATGTCTTAATACCAATGTTCCACAATTCCTTTAATTCATCTATCAAAGGTCTCAGATACACATCAAAGTCTCTTCTGATGCTTTTGGGCTAGGGATAAGCAAGGACATGAATAAATGGCTCTTTCATACACTTCCATGGTAGTAGATTATAAGGCATAAGCATTACAGGCCACAAACTGTATGGATTATACATGTTAGCAAATGGATTAAATCCATCACTTGCTAGTCTTAATCTAACATTAGGTGGATCTTGTGCAAACCAAGAATGTGATATATCAAATGCCTTCCAAGCTTCACCATCAGCACGATGTCTTAATACACCTTCTATAGCAACACACGTTTCTTGATGCCATCTCATGTCTTTTGCAATATACCGCAACACAAACAATCGTTGTAAATGAGGTTTTAAAGGAAAATAACATAATACTTTTTTAGGGACCTTTTTTCCTTTACCAATATGTGGTTTATGTCGTAGTTCACCACAAACGGAACATTTATCACATAACTCATGCTCTTTCCAGAACAAAGTACAATCATATTTACACACATAGATAACTTCATAGCCTAATCCTAAATCCTTCAACATCTTTTTAACCTTATAAGTTGAACTAGGCAAATGTGACCCTTCAAGGAGGGTTATTTTCAATAAATCAAGAATTAAATCCAATAACTTGTTGCTCCACTTATTAAGGACTTTTAAATGCATCATCTTGACAATAAAATTTAATGTTGATAACCTAGCTCTAGGAAATAACATTTTTTGTGCTTCGCTTAACAAACGAACTAAATTTTTTATTTCTCATTCTTCCATGTTATGCGAAGATGTGAAATTTCATTCATTGGCTTGTTCTGAGGTAAATATTTATGGACCATATACATCATGTAGCATAGTATACATCTTGACATCTTGTTCTACCTCCTCAATATTTTCATCATTAGTAATTTTTGTTTCCATTGATACATTTGTTCTATTATTGAAAGCAACCTCATATTCTTCCCCATGAAAAACTCATTTTTTATAGCTAGATGATATACCCAGCCTATACAAATGAGCTTTAACTACATCTAAAGGATGAGAAAAAAACATTATGACACTTTATACAGGGACATCGAACCTTATCATTTTTATCTAAATGATTTTTTACAACATTCATAAATGACTTAACACCATCAATATACTCTTTAGAAAGCCTATTTGGAAGTTGCATCCAACTTCTATCCATTCTTTACCTCATACTACATAACAATAGAATGTTATTTTTTAAAATGTTAATGTGCCAATAACAAGCATAAGGAAATCTATTTGTCTTTTAACACTAAATAATAAAGCCCTATTTGATTCAAGTAGAAAGTTTCTACATTATTAATTGTTTTCTCCATAACTATTCCAATATATTAGAAATTTTTGTAGCATATCGATGGCTATCACTTATTAGATAGTTATTTACATTTTATTTGTTATTAATATAGTAGATATATAATACTAATCAATAACTGACACATCAAATATGATATTAATTAGAATACAAATTTTGTATCTTAATTATATAAACATTATATTACTTATATATTTTAGTCTATATCTAGATCTTAAATTCTGATAGAACTTCAAGAATACGATTTTAAAATTAATTAGAGTAAACATAAAGCATTCCTTAAGTTAATTAGTACTCACATCCATAATTATGAGAGATATGACACGGTGAATGGATATGTTCTTTATGCAATGCAACGTGTCATAATTTTGTACCCACTTTAAATTTTATCTATCCATGCAACGTGTCATATCTTTAAAATCAAAATTGAATGTTCTACTTTTTAAATTATATTTCAGGCAGAAAAGTTAAATTGGAAGTGGTGCTTATTTATTTATTTTTACATGTAATCTTTAATTTATTATAATTTTTAGGAATAAGTATAATTTTACCTTTATATTTTGAGTTAATTAATAATTTTATTCCAGTTAAATCTAAAATATTTAATTTTGTCCTACTCTGTTAATTTTTGTCGTTAATTTTAATGGTGGAAGGGTAAAAATGTAATCTAGCCATACAAATAAATTATTTATTAAACACGTGGTAAAATCTTATCAATTCATTGTCTTTTTGAACACATGGCACAATCTCATTCATTAATTTAATTTAATATAATTTTAAAAATAAGCTTTAACAATATGATATGTGTCAAAATGTGATTAGTACTTTTAGACATGTGTCACCATGTAATTGGTTTATTTTTTTTACAATAATTTGTAAATAAAATAAATTATAAAAAAATAAAAAAACTGGCACTGTCGTAAAAAAATGGTTGTTTTTGCTCAAAATGTAATGCGGCTATCGCAGTATAAATTAAGGTGTCGATCCCACGAGAAAGCTTTTGGCAAAATAGGTTGGTGAAGTAAAATATTAAAACAGTAGTAAAGGAAAAAATTAATTAATTAGTGTAAGTGGATGAGATAGAATTGTCTATGAATTGAGAAAAATGTTTTATGATAATTTAAGCAAGGCTTCAAGAATCATAATTATGCTTTATAAATCTACTCTACACTTTGATTCAATGTTTATAACACAATTGAAAGTTTCACATCCCTAACAATTAATCTGAAGATATGTAAAATATAGCACATTTGGTAACACGTGTATTTGATGTGATTAAACTCTTTGCAAACATTAGTACAAACCATGTTCCAAACAATCAATCAAAAGATATATAAAATACAACACATTTGGTAACACGTGTATTTGATGTGACTAAACTCTTTGCAAACATTAACACAAATCATGTTCATTTATACAAGTTATCTAAGATCGACAATATATCATTTTGATAATATTACAGTAAAAGATCAACTTGAATATAAAACCTTTATTATCTTTACATATTATTCAAGATCGACAATATTGCAGTAAAAGATTAACATATAAAATAATGTAACCAATAACAATTATAATTCAACAAGAATCACATAAGAAAAGCATGACTGAACATATATGAGATATGATAATTATAACCTCTGGATTATAGAAAACAAAATAGATAAGAGTTTAAGAAAAACTAAACTTATAAACATTTGTAACTCTTGACAACGAATCAAAGTATAGAAGTAGATTTATTACACATAAAAGTTTATCTCTTAGCCTTGCCAAGAACTCTAGCCTAGATTATAATGCATGTTAATGAGAAGAAAATAAGAGAAAATTATCTAATTTTGAAAATATCCTAAGAGTGTCTATATATATAAGTAATGAATGAAAATATGTTAAGTGTGACATCAATCTTCAATAATTTAGGCCAATAACTCGTTTACTCAATTGCAGCACATTTTTGATAATGTAAATGACTGATCTAGCTTTTTTGGCTGACATGAAAGTTGTAGCATTTTGTCTCTTTTTTCTATAGGCACCAGGTTTATGCAAATTGAATGGGTATCCAATGAGATATGAGCAAAATTTCAAAGATACATCAGATTTTGGCCAACAATCCTTTTACCCACTTGCAATACAATTTGCTCCATGATAATAGATGAACACATGAAAATGCATATCTATTAAGAGATTCAATCATCATTTAATATAACTAATTTTAGCATTTTTATAATTTTAGCTTGAAATAAAGTGTCCTCATTAAATTGTGATTAATGAATGTTATTTGCACATGTTTATGTAAAATGGACATAACTCTCAATGTAGAAATTGAAATGAAGAAATTCTTGAAATATATTATGGGCCAAAAATCGAGATACAATAGAATCGGGCTGTAACTTCCGCTTAGCTTGACCCAACTCACGTATTTGAATCGTATATCACAAAATACGTACCTAATTGGTATAATTCTTGAAGCTGTGAAATACTGACTTAATTATCAACAACTCTTATATTGATGGTAAAGTTCAAATCAGCCGTTATCATGGACCAAATTGTCTTGCAAGTGGGTAAAAGGGTTGTTGGCCTAATTTTGACGTATGTTTGGCATTTTGCCCATATCTCATTAGATACTTATCCAATTTGTATAAACCTAGTGCCTATGGAAAGAAGAGACAAAATTAAACAACTTTCATGTCGGATAAAAAGGCTACATCGGTTATTTACATTATCAAAAATGTGTTGCAATTGGGTGAACGAGTTATTGACCTAAATTATTGAATATTGATGTCACACTTAACATATTTCCATTCATTGCCTATATAAGGATACTCTTAGGACGTTTTCAATATTAGATAACTCTTTCTTATTTTCTTCTCATTAACATGCATTGTAATCTTGGCTAGAGTTCTTGGTAAGGCTAAGAGAAGAACTTTTATGTGTAATAAATCTACTTATATATTTTGATTCGTTATTTAGAGCTACAAATGTTTGTAAGTTTGGTTTTACTTAAACTCTTATCTATTTTATTTTCTATAATCCAGAGGTTATAATTCTCATGTCTCATATATTTTCAGTCATGCTTTTCTTATGTGATTCTTGTGAAATTATAATTGTTATTGGTTACATTCTTTTATATGTTAATCTTTTACTGCAATATTGTCAATTGATATATTGTCGATCTTGGATAACATGTAAAAAGACAATAAATTTTTGATATTTAAGTTAATCTTTTACTGCAATATTGTCAAAATGATATATTGTCGATCTTAAATAACTTGTATAAATGAACATGATTTATGTTGATGTTTGCAAAGAGTTTAGTCACATTAAATACACGTGTTATCAAATGTGCTGTATTTTACATATCTTCCGATTGATTGTTTGGAATGTGAAACTTTCAATTGTGTTAAAAAGATTGAATCAAAGTGTAGAGTAGATTTATAAAGAATAATTGTGATTCTTGAAGCCTTGCTTAAATCATCATAAGACTTTTTTCTCAATTCATAGACAATTCTATCTCATTCACTTAAACCAATTAATTGTTTTTCTCCTTTGCTACTGCTTTAATATTTTACTTCACCAATCTCAATCTATACTGCGATAGCCACATTACATTTTGATCATAAACAATAATGGTTGATTTGGACTTTACCATCAACATAAGAGTTGTTGATAATTAAGTCAGTATTTTACAGCTTCAAGAATTATACTAATTATGTATTTTGTGAGATACGGTCCAAATAGGTGAGTATGTATTTTGTGATATACGGTCCAAATATGTGAGTATGTATTTTGTGAGATACGGTCCAAATACGTGAGTTGGGTCAAGTTGAGCGGAAGTTGTAGCCCGATTCTATTGTATCTCAATTTTTGGTCAATAACATGTTGGATTTGGCTATTCAACTATTCTTCAAGTTTGGGTAAGATTAAGTCATGTTACTCTAAGATTAATAATTTCTTTATTTCAATTTTTACATTGAGAGTTATGTTTATTTTACCTAAACCTATACAAATAACATTCATTAATCACAATTTAAAGAGAACACTTTAGTTCAAGCTAAAAATACGAAAATGCTAAAATTAGTGACATTAAATGGTAATTGAATCTCTTAATAGATATGCATTTTCATGTATTCATCACAGCCCCTAACCAACTTATTGCTAGTCTCTAGTAATTCAAGCGTAAATAGAATATGTAAAACTGCCTAAGTATTTCAAACAAAAAGTCAGTTTAAGATCACTGTTGCTATTATGGTTTTTCAATTATTACTTCCAAAAATTGTGTGTGTGTGAATTAAGCCGTAACCATCTTACCATAAACCACAACAGATATAGCATTGAGAATTTCTCCAAGTAAAAGCCTCAACTCCATATCCTCATAAGTGTATGACTGTTTAAAGGGTTATGATTTCTCTCATGGAGTTGGAAAACAGTTAAGCACTCAAGAAAAAGTCAATTTTAAGAATAGACATACAAACTAACATTGATCTAAAGATTGAAAAATCAGTCATTTAGAAATCAATCATTCTTGACATACGCTAGCTTTAGAACTTCAATTGGCTTGTGAGAATAATACAAATATAACTTGGTGAGAAAACTGCTTTACAAAATATTTGTCTTCTAAAATTGAATGAAGACTTTATTAAACTGAATTGATTCTTTTTTTCTTTGTTTTTTGGTATTTTGCTTTCTTTTTTATTTACTTTTAATAATTTTTGAATAATACAAGGATGCATTACAAAAGTTTTTCATCAAAATATTTTATACACAAATGCAACTAATTTATTCCTTAATTCAAATAATATCAATCTAAACAAAAATTAATCAATTCAAAGGATGATTGAAGGTGCATAAACTGTTTTCTCAACCTTTTCACTTACTCACAAAAGATATATGAGATTAGAAAAATATATACTTAAACATCAGAATTCTCTTAACTATACAAATTGAATCATCCATCTTACCACAAGGTTTAATATTGTACTTAAAAATATTTTGGAAGTCATTTTTTAGTAACCTAAATAGAAATAGTGACTCAACCTAAACAATTTTAAAACCATACCTAAGTAGAAAAGCAAATTCTTTTATACAAGAATTATCAAGATTACAAGCAATAAACAACAATATATGAAATATAAAACAAAACAACCAAAGGTTAGTTAAAATACGTTTCAAAAGTTAGAAATAAAACTCCTTACTCTGTCATTCTAAATTGACCTAGAATGCGTCTCAAAAGGTCAAGAATGAACTCTTTACTTTGTCATTTTAATAAAATGTCGGACCCCATTATCTTTTTTTACTTTTTTTAATTTTTTTGAATAAAATATACAATTTATGTCTACTATCCTCCCTCCAAACCAAATAAAATATTGTCCTCAATGTTTAAATAGAAAGAGATAAAGTATATGAGACATTACTTGAAATGCTAGTTATTCGAAAGAAACAAACCTGAGAGACACTTAAGTAAATATAAACTAAAATGATGATGGTGATAAATAAATAAAACAAAGCAAAATTTACAAACGAAGTGTCAGATTTAATTTTCGTTTATTAAGGCCTACTGACTAATCGATTCGAGTTATTGTTAGATCAGATTCGTAGGTAACTATAATTTGTCAATCAATTCATCTGCATTGGTAGCAGAAACAAGGATCTGTCGCGTTGAACATGAAATAAAATTCTGTTCCACATCTTGATCAAGAAAACAAAATAAGTAATCAAAATTGTTATTAACATTCAATAAACCTATGAGTTTTCGATGGATATTCAGCTGGGCCAAAGAGGCAATTTGAAAAATTTCTTCCAAAGTACCAAAATCACCTGGTAAAGCAATAAAAGCGTCTACATTGTAAAGCATTCTAACTATACATTCATACATGGATAAGACTCGTATTCTTCCCCTATTGTCTTCCTAGTCAGGTTTTCCATGGCGAAAGCTGTAGAAATAATACCTAAAACTTGACTTTCTCCTAAATGTGCAACTGTTGATACACACCCTATTAACCCAAGGCTACCCCCTTCATAAATCAAATAAAATTTTCTTACAGCTAATACTTTTCCTAGATTGTTTGCTACTTCTACAAACACTTTATTTTTCCAGGACTAGATCCACAAAATAAACATATATTTCAGAATTATTGAACTGAGGTTTCCTCCATATCTACACTCACCTTTATCTTAATATATGAAAATGAAGAAAATGAGGTGCTGTGGTAACAATGATTGTGGTAACCCCATAGTTTGTCAGAAAGAAGTTAAAAATAAAACACAAAAATTTAAACATAATGACTCACATGCAATATTTAACCAAAAGATTTAAATTTAAGACATCTACATGAGTAGCCATACTATTTATATAATAAAACAAAATAAAACACAATAAAATAAAATTTTGAATTTAAAACACATGTATTTACAAGTAGTTGTGATTGTGGCTCATATCTTCCTCTGGTTTTACGTACACTAACGGCTTAAATGTCCTCTACAGGCCAGGGATAGACTTCCCATCCAATTTCCTTATAAATTGGCAAACAGGGGCTTTTAGAGTCAAATTCCCGAGACTATACCGTTGATGTTCATTTTTTAATTTGTTCCATAAATCGAGAAGTTCACGTTGCACGAGCCCATAGGGATGCACCTCAAGAGTCAATAGGATATCATCCAAAGACTTCTTATTCAGTCCATCCTAAGGAACGACAACTCCGATTACAATTTCATCGAGCACATTTATGACAGAGTTATAACTTCTTTGCTCATCGCCTTTTGGCATAAGAGCTTCTTCCAAGACTAGGCATAAAAGAAACAAAATCATTTGTAGACTCACCAGATAATTAAACATTGGCTTCAATTATCCAACGAATATCCACAGGGATATTACTCAACATCAATAGCCTTAGTCTTTCACACCGTGCTTTGTAAATCTTAAGTGGAGCATTTTGAGGCAATGAAGGAAAATGTTTTTTTAAGGTTGGCAAGAATGCAGTCCATTTTAAAAGAAAGAAAAGATATGAATGCACAGTTTGAGGGACAGTTTTTATGGAACTGAGAAACTGACTTTAATAATCACGGAGTATTGTATCCACCACTTGACCGAAAAATAAAATCACACTAAAGAAAAAAAAAGAAGAAAATAAAGTAAAATAAAATGTTAAAAGATAAAATATAGAAAAAATATAAAATATGGTACAGATAGATTGAACCTGATCAAGCATGATAGACAGGATCTACAAGAGGGATCTTGTCTAGGTACATAGAGTGGTCTACCTTTTCCACATAGCTTTTCAGCCGCTGTACATTCACTTTAAAAGTTTGACTATCAGTGGGGTCTTTGATTTTGACAACACAATTAAGAAAAACGTGCCTTACCATAAATGGATCAGTCCATCGAGATCTTAACTTTTCAGGGTGTAAATGCAATTGAGAATCATAAAGATAGAACCATTGATTTGGCTTGAAGTGTTTCCTTGAGATTTGTTTGTCATGAGCTGCTTTCATTTTAGCTTTGTAAATTCTGGAGTTGTCATATGCATTATTTCGTAGCTCTTCTATTTCTAACAATTGTAACTTTCTTTAAAGACCTACAACACTCAAATCAAAGTTAAGGGCTTTGACAATCCAATAAGCTTTATGCTCTAGCTCAACAGGTAAATGGTAAGCTTTCCCATAAACAAGCCAGTATGGAGACATTCCTAAGATGGTTTTGTATGCAATGCGATATGCCCATAATACATCAGAAAGACATAGAGACCAATCTTTGTGATTCGGGTTAACCGTCTTTTTCAAAATCTGTTTAACCTCTCTATTTGCTAGCACGACTTGTCCATTTGTTTGTGGATGGTATGCAGTGGAAACTTTATGAAGAACATCATACCTGCGCATCAAAGCTTCAAAAAAACTATTACAAAAATGTGTTCCTTGGTCACTAATGATGACACATGGTGTACCGTACCTAGATAACACATTTTCTTTTATGAATTTTACCACAGTTGTATTATCATTAGTACGACAAGCTATAGCCTCAACCCATTTTTATATATAGTCAACAGCTAGAAGGATGTAAAAGTAGCCAAAAGATGAAGGAAAAGGATCCATAAAAGCGATACCCCAACAATCAAATATCTCAATAACAAGAATAGGGTTAAGAGGCATCATATATCTTCGAGATAAAACACCTAAATTTTGACATCTTTCATAGGAACGATAAAAATTATTAGTGTCTTTGAACAAAGTGGGTTAGTAAAGACCACACTGTAAAATCTTTACAGTTGTCTTCTTAATAGAAAAATAACCACCATAAGCAGCACTATGGCAAAACTTTAAGACACTAGAAACTTCATTTTCAGGAATGCAGCATCTCATAATTTAGTCAAGACAGAATTTGAAAAGATATGAATTGTCCCAATAAAAATTACGTACCTCAACCAAGAGCTTACATTTATCTTGTGCATTTCAATTAGATGGAAGTTCACCACAAACCAAATAATTTACGATATGTGTATACCAAAGTATTTGGCTTATAGTAAAAATATTTTTATCAGGAAAATTATCTCAAATGGGTGGCACATCAATAGAGTCAGTGAAATCAAGGCGGGATAGATGATTAGCAACAACATTTTCAACGCCCTTTTTGTCTTTGATGGTTAGATCAAATTCCTGCAAAAGAAGAATCCACCTAATTAAACGGGATTTAGCATCCTTTTTAGAAAGAATGTACTTAAGGGCCGCGTGGTCAGTAAAAATAATAATATGTGAACCAATCAAATAAGAACAGAATTTGTCTAAGGCAAAAAACAATAGTTAGTAGTTCTTTTTCAATAGTAGTGTAATTCATCCGAGTATCATTCAAAGTCCTACTAGTATAATAAACAACAAAGGGTTTTCCTTCTCTTCGTTGCCCAAGAACTGCTCCTACAGCATAATTACTTGCATAACTCATAATTTTAAATTAGAGGTTCCAATCCGGTGATTGCATGATATGAGCGGTGGTGAGTTTGACAATGAGTGTTCGAAATGCCTTCTCACACTCTTGTGTTCATGTAAATTCTGCATCTTTTAGTAAAAGGTTACACAATGGTCTAGATATAGCAGAAAAAGTTTGTATAAACCTTTTGAAAAAGCCAACATGTCCAAGAAAAGATCAAACATCTTTTACCGTTTTGGGTATAGGTAATTTAGAGATTAATTCAATTTTGGCCTTGTCAACCTCTATCCCTCTTTCAGATACAATGTTGCCCAAAATGATTCCTGAAGATACCATGAAATGACATTTCTCCCAATTTAGCACAAGTCTTTTTTCTTTACACCTACTCAAAAGAGCTTTCAAGTTAAGTATGCATAAATTAAAAGAATTACCAAAAACAGTCAAATCATCTATAAAAATTCAATGCATTTTTCAATCATATCAGAGAATCAATGCATTTTTCAATCATATCAGAGAAAATACTTAACATACAATGTTGAAAAGTAGCTAGTGCATTACAAAATCCAAATGGCATTCTACGAAAAGTATAAGTACCAAAAGGACATGTAAAAGTGGATTTTTTCTTGATCTTCTATAACTATCTCAATCTAGTAATATCCTGAATACCCACCAAGAAAGCAATAAAAGGGATGTCTAGCTATACGTTCTAAAATTTGGTCGATAAAAGGTAATGAAAAATAGTCTTTTTTAGTGGCTATATTTAATTTTCTATAATCAATGCACATTCGCCGGCCACTTACTATCCTAGTTGGAACAGGTATCCCATTCTCATTTCTCACAATAATAACTCCAAAATTTTTAGAAACTACTTGAGTTAGACTTACCCATTGACTATCAGAAATTGGATAGATTATACCCGCATATAATAATTTCAAGACGTTTTTCTTTACTACTTCTTTCATTGTTAGGTTTAAGTCTTCTTTGTGGGTCCCTACAAGGTTGGGCTCCTTCCTCTAAATGAATTCTATAGGAGCATATCAATGGAGAAATACCTTTAATATCAGCTATGGTTCAACTTAGTGCAGATTTATGTTATTTTAACAATTTTATCAATTTTTTCTCTTATTCAGCATTAAGTTCAGAAAAAATGATGATAGGAAAGGTATCACCTGGTCCCAAGAATGCGTGTTTCAAACCTTTGGGCAGTGGAGAAAACTCAACTTATGGTGTCTTGTGGTTTGATGATTTTGGTCTCTTCTTCTCTCGTGGCAACTCTTCAAAGCGTGGCTGCCAAAATCGAGTCCCTTTATCCTGTAAGTCAAAAATACTAAATACATCAGTTGTTACATCAGGATAATACAATTCTTCAAAATCAAAATTGAGAAGGTTTTTCAAATAGTCAGAGCCATGATTTTTATAAGCTTCCTCCGCTACAAGTATGTCTATCTTATATGAATGATAGCATTCGTCTTCTTCTTGTGGTGGTTTACCAATATTGAAAATGTTCACCTCAAGAGTCATATTCCTAAAAGATAATTTCATTAGACCATTTCTGCAATTAATAAGAGCATTAACAGTGGCAAAGAAAGGTCTCCCTAAAATAAGAGGGATTTTTGACTCCATGTTAACAACATAATGAGTATCTAAAATAAAACAAAATCAATAGGGTAGTAAAATTTATCAATTTGAAACAAAACACCTTCTATTATTCCCTGTGGTTTCTTGATTGATCGGTCAGCTAATTGTAGGATTACAGATGTAGATTTAATCTCACCAAGTCCCAATTGTAAGTAAATAGAATAAGGCATTAAATTTACACTTGCTCCTAGGTCTAACAAAGCTTGACCAAACTCATGTGTCACAATTTGGCAAGAGATTGTGGGACATCCTGAATCTTTATACTTGGGTGGTGTCTTTTGTTTAATCACTACACTTACCTGTTCTGCCAAAAATACAGTTTTCTTTATATGGTGTTTTCTTTTGATAGTGCATAGATCCTTGATGACTTTGGCATAAGTTGAAACCTGCTTAATCAAATGCAACAAGGGAAAATTAATCTTAAGTTGTTTCAAATGTTTCAAATTCTCACCTTAAATTTTTGAATTTTTTCCAACCGGTCGAAGAGTTTGAGGAAAAGGCACTGGGATTGAAAATTTATTTTCAGGCTCTTTTTCAACTTTGGCATCTTTTTCAATAGGATAGTTTTTACTACTTATCGATGTATTAGTTGGAGAAGTAGGCTCACTCACAATCTTATCATTTCGAGTAGTAATGGCATTGACTTCCTTAAAATTTTGTGTATCAGAAGTAGAAGTTTGTGCCATGAATTGTCATTTTGGATTGGATTGAGGTTAAGATGGAAACTTACCTTGCTTTTGTACAGTTAAGGCACTGGTTAGCTTAGTGATTTGACTCTTGATTTCTTTGTTTTCGTCTATCACATGCGCAAGAACTGTTTCAAAATTTTGATTAGTATTACTTTATGCCTCCATAAATGCTTGTAATGTATCATCTAAAGGACTTCTAGTTGGTCATGCATTATATTGAGGTGTAACATAAGACTTGGGTGTTTATTGTTCTTGTTTCCAATGGCTATTGGCTTGTTGGTCAGATTTACAACTAAAGTTTAGGTGGTTTCTCTAACTAGGATTATAGGTTTTAGAGTAAGGCGAATAAGGCTTCTTGTACATTCACAGGGCATTACATTGTTCCTCATATATCCTTCGCATCTCACTATAAGTGGGGCAATTCTGAGCTAAGTGTTCCGCTCCTCCACAGACAAAACAGACATCGTGTGACTCAACCTTAGCAACCATATGGGTGACCCTTCTATCTTTGGTTTTCAAGGCCTCTAACTCCCTAGTTAAAACCTTTAATTGAGCTTTGAGGTTATCCTCTTCCCTAAGATGGAAAACTCCACTGGGTCGTGACCTATTTGTACTTTCAATCATGCTAGGTCCAGTCCATGTATGGGCTTTTTCGGCTAAGTCATTAAGGAATTCTATGGCTTCCTCTGGATCTTTGTAAAGAAACTCTCCATTACACATCATATCAACAAATTGGCGCTCTCTAATTATGAGTTCCTCATAAAAATAGCAAACCAAGTACCAATTTTCATACCCATGGTGAGGGCACAGATTTAGAAACTCTTTAAACCTTTCCCATGCTTGATATAAGGTTTCACTGTTATTTTGGGAAAAGGAAGAAATTTGTCTTTTCAGGTCATTAGTTTTGTATTGTGGAAAGTATTTATTAGAAAATACTTGGGTCATTTCTGTCCAAGTTTATATACACCTCATCCTCAAAGAGTATAGCCAACTCTTTGCTTTGTCTTTCAACAAAAAAGGGAAAAATTTAAACCTAACAGTGTCTATAGCTTCAGGTTGTCTATGGAAGGTGGCAATTACCTCTACAAATTCCCTAACATGAACATAAGGATTTTTATGACCATAAAAAGTGGGTAGAAGTTGTATCATTCTAGGTTTAAAATCCGAATGTGGTGTGTTAGGTGAAAATATAATGCATGATGGTATGGCTATGCGAGTAGGATGCAAGTAATATTTTAGAGTCCTAACGGGGTTATCTTCATGTTAGCTTATTGTGTTGGAATTATAAGATGAACTATATAGTGAATTCTCTTCCCTTACAAATTATGGTGATGGTTCTAGTTCTATTTCTCTCATAAATCTTCCTCGTTTGTCTGTAAGTCAATGCATACATCCTAACAATTTTTTTTTTATGATGGAAATGCTCAAGAAAAATTAAGAAGTGAAATAAAGCACAACAAAAAATATAAATGAGTTAGGTGGTAAGACTAACCATGAAATATAAATACAATAAATGAAGAAAAGATAATAAACTTTAAAGTACGATAAGAAGAAGAAAAAAAGTACAATAAAGAAATAAATAAAAAGTACAATAAGTAGATAAAAGAAAAAAAGTAAAATAAATAAAAGAAAATAAAATGCAAAGTACAATAAATAAATAAAAGAAAAAAAATTAAAATAGAATAAAGTACAATAAATAAAAAAGTGCAATAAGTAAATAAATATAAAATTAGGCGGTAGACATTAAAATAAAATAAGAATACAACATATTAACTAAAGAAAATAAAAAGTAAAAACTAAATAAAAGAAAATAAAAATAACGTGTAGTAAATAAAAAAAGTGCAATAAAAAAATAAAATAAAGAGCAATAAATAAATAAAGTACAATAAATAAATAAACTGCGAAGTACAGTAAATAAATAAAAAAATGAACTAAGTTAGGCGGTAAAATTAGTCATTAAAATAATATAAAATATAACAAATTAACTAAAAAAAACAAAATAAATTAGGTAATAGAACCAACCATGAACAATAAAATAAATTATAACAAAGAAAATAAAACTAAGATTTTACAAAGAAAAGAAAATGTACAAAGTTACCGTTTTAGTATTGATAAACGCAACCGACTTTCGCTTAATGTGCCTCCCCGGAAACAGCACCAAATTTTATTTATGCTCAAAATGTAATGCGGCTATCGCAGTATAGATTGAGGTGTCAATCCCACGAGAAAACTTTTGGCAAAATAGGTTGGTGAAGTAAAATATTAAAGCAATAGCAAAGGAGAAAATTAATTATTTGATTTAAGTAGATGAGATAGAATTATCTATGAATTGAGGAAAACGTTTTATGATGATTAAGCAAGGCTTTGAGAATTATAATTATACTTTATAAATCTACTCTACACTTTGATTCAATGTTTATAACACAACTGAAAGTTTTACATCCCAAACAAATTAGAAGATATGTAAAATACAGCACATTTGATAACATGTGTATTTGATGTGGCTAAACTCTATACAAACATTAACATAAATCATATTCATTTATACAAGTTATCTAAGATCGACAATATATCATTTTGATAATATTGCAGTAAAAGATCAACTTGAATATCAAACATTTATTGTCTTTACATGTCATCCAAGATCGACAATATATCAATTGACAATATTGCAGTAAAATATTAACATATAAAAAAATGTAACCAATAAAAATTATAATTCAACAAGAATTACCTAATAAATGTATGACTGAACATATATGAGACATAAGAATTATAACCTCTGAATTATAGAAAATAAAATAGATAAGAGTTTAAGCAAAACCAAACTTACAAACATTTGTAGCTCTTGACAACGAATCAAAGCATAAAAGTAGATTTATTACAAATAAAAGTTCATCTCTTAGGCTTGTCAAGAACTTTAACCTAGATTACAATGCATGTTAATGAGAAAAAAATAAGAGAGAATTATCTAATGTTGAAAACGTCCTAAGAGTGTGCTTATATAGTTAATGAATAGAAATATGTTAAGTGTGACATCAATTTTCAATAATTTAGGCCAACAACTCGTTCACCCAATTGCAGCACATTTTGATAATGTAAATGACCAATGTAGCCTTTTTGGCCGACATGAAAGTTGTATAATTTTGTCTCTTTTTTCCATAGACACTAGGTTTATGCAAATTGGATGAGTATCCAATGAGATATGAGCAAACTTCTAAAGATACATTAGATTTCGGCTAACAACCCTTTTACCCACTTGCAATACAATTTGTTCCATGATCACGGTTGATTTGGACTCTACCATAAACATAAACGTTGTTGATAATTAAGTCAGTATTTCACATCTTAAAGAATTATACCAATTGAGTACGTATTTGGTGAGATATGGTCCAAATACTTGAGTTGGGTTAAGCTGAGCGGAAATTCTAGCCCGATTCTATTGTATCTCAATTTTTGGCCCATAACATGGTGGATTTGACTTTTCCATTGTTCTTCAAGTTTGTGTAAGATTGAGTCATGTTACTCCAGGTTTAAGAATGTTTTCATTTCGATTTTTACATTGAGAGTTATGTCTATTTTACCTAAACCTGTGCAAATAACATTTATTAATCACAATTTAAGGAGAACACTTTATTTCAAGTTAAAAATACAAAAATGCTAAAATTAGTGACATTAAATGGTGATTGAATCTCTTAATAGATATGCATTTTCATATGTTCATCAATGGTGGCTGGTCGGCCGCCAGCCACCGTTTTTTGGCGACACACCGACAACAAAAATTTATCAAATTTACATTATTCGACTCTATTTTTCTTGATCTACACAGTGGTGGGATCATTTTTGGTAAAAAAAAAGCCAAAAAATGGTCAAAAATGGTGGAGAGTGGCGGCGATGACCACCAACCGCCGTCAAATTGTAGGGTGATGACCATTTTTTGACTTTTTTTGCACCACCACTATAGGTGGATAGATTGGAGGTCGATGATGTAAATTTGATAAAATTTTGTTGTGGGGTGTCGCCGAAAAAAGGTGGTCGGCGGTTGTTTTCCGACGACAGTGCCAGTTTTATTCTAAATTTATTTTATTAAAAATATAACCAATTATACGATAACGCGTGTTATTTGTAACAAATCATATAATGACACGTGTCTATTTACATATATTTTATATGTGTGTTATTATTGGGGGTAAAATAGTAAAAATATATTAAATATAAAATTTTCATTCAAATTGACGGTAAAAATTAACAAATTATGGTAAAATTAGATATTTTAAATCTAATTAGGACAAAGTTGTTAATGAGCTTAAATTATGAGGATAAAATTGTACTTATCCCATAATGTTTACTATGTACAAAATAGAGAAATCAAATTAGCTTTGTGCTTATTATTATTATTATTATTTTTGTATATCTAATCCATGATTTACTATTAATTTGTATTATATGCAGACAAAATAATCAAATTGCCTTGGTGCTTAATATTTTGCACATACAATTTAGGATTTAGTATAAATTTATACTATGCAAAAGCAGCAAAGTCGAACGTTGTGCTTATTATTTAATTAATTTACTAATATTGAAGCTTAATTGGCGTGGTGATTATTGTCAACTGCATACAATATAGGGTTTCACCTAACTGACTTTTTCATATGTATTATTGATAAGAGTGTATTTTAATTTCGTATTTTTTTGTTGAAGATTTATATTTTATTTTAGATCTGAAAGGCCTACTTCTAAATTGTCACCTGAGACAACATAAACCCTAACTAGTTCTTAATTTTCAGGTACAAATATGGATATTCAGTCCTCTTCATTCAATTTTGAAGGATAATGTGAAACTTGAATTACAATAATGAACAACACTCAAATAATTAAAAAAAAAATTAAAAGTGAGATGCATGATATAAAATAATAAAACAATTTATTGCAACTTAAAAAATAAGAATAGAATATAAATTCTAACCTTAATTGTACAACAAGCAACTTTGATTTTGAGTTTAATTCTCTTATTTGAAGTTAATTGACACTGTAAAATAAATTGATACATAATACGGCAATTAGATAAGAGCGTAAATTTTTTATTTGATTATGTAAAAGAATAATTTAAAAGTTTTAAAGAGGAATGCTAACCAAGAAGAATTTCGAGACTTGAAGAAAGGGGATTTTATGTTGAAGAGGAGAAAAAGCGACTGAATCTTTGCAAGAAATAAAAAAAAGAAAGAAAGGGTTTTTAAAAGGGCTATAAATTATCCTTTTATGGAATTGAAACCTATTCAAGTAAGGGAACTGAAACCTATGCAAGTAAGGGTTTTATTTTGTAAACATTAAAAAGTTTTTTTTCCCACTATTTTGGCGGATAAGGTGCTCCTTGCACCCGCCCATTTGAAAAAAATAGGAACACACCTAGTTGAAAAAGAAATCTACCCAATTGAAAAATCAATCCAATAAGAGCAGTAGTACTCCTGATTGAAAAAGAGTTCCACCTAATTGAAAACGAGCAGAAGTATCCTAAATTGAAAAAATAGTTTCACCCAATTAAAAAGAGTAATGAGCAGTAGCACTCCCAATTAAAATAGTTGTAGTATTTTCAATTGACAAATAGTTGGTTTATTTTTAATTAAAAAGTGTTCTTAATCACAATTTTGATATGATAAAGAAAAATATTGGAGTCAGATGTCACTTAAAATATTAAAATTTCAGTATTTATTATATAATAATAATCTTTTAAATAGGTTGATTTTAAATTGTAATTATAATTGTACTTATAGCTTTAATTACATTACAATTTTAATTTTAAATTTTTAATGGCAATTTCAATTACAATCTCATTAAAGTTATATATATATATGTTCTCACTTCGAATTCTTATTATAATTGTATATAAATCTAATATCAATTTTATTTAAAAATAAAATTGTAATTACAATTTCATCAATAATGATTATAATTATAATTTCAATTCTAACTGTCATTTAATTTTAATTCTGCTTCTAATTACAATCTTAAATTTACTTACTCATTAATATTTTTATTGTTATTATTATTTTAAATAAATGATATAACTTTATTTGGTTAGAAACTCGAGGATTCAAATTCTCTACAATCTATGAAATTTGAAAAAAGTTATAATCTCTACAATAAATTGTTCTATGAATTTTGAAAAAAAATTATAATTCAAGTAACATCAAATGAAGATACTAAAGTAGCATTCACAAGTTCATGAGCTATCCAATTGGCATTATGATGTGAAAAGAATTTAGAAAGATTGAGAGGAACTTAAACAATCTAAAATGCCTTTGATTATAAGTTTCAATTCTAAATATGAGCTAGTCTTTGAGATAATATCATTACTATAGTAGTTATGTTTATTTCAATATAAAGCTTAGTATAGCCTAACATTTTAGCCTATGATAAGCCTTTTTAGATTACCCCGGCTTCAACGATTGACACTGAAAGCATGTGTAGCCATTAATTAAAATCTCGAGAGAAGAGGACATCACCTACATAGTTATGATAAATAAAATTGAGTTCTATTGACGATTGTCTATGATCATATTAGCATTAAGCAAGACGCAACCCATTGTTGCACCGTGCCACTGTGTGATAGGCGTAAGTATCATCATAATAATTATAAATTATACTAATGAACAAAAATAATAAATGAATTTCAACATTACTTTTATTTAAGTTTAACTACATATTTAATTGAAATTTACACAAAATTGTGCTTATCCGATTTATATTTATAATTTTATTAAGGGTTAAAGATAATTTTACCTTACGAAATTGACCTAAAGTTAATATTCTACTTGCAATTAGGGGTGGATGCAAAAAATTAAAAACCATAAAAAAATTGAACCGAATCAAATTAACTAATTAAATGTATATTAAATCGTACCCATTCCCAATTACAATTAAAGTTATAGGTTTAATTATAATTCTAATTACATGCAATAACATACAATTATAATTTTAATTTTAATTCTAATTACATTGGTAATTATTACATTTTTAATTTAAATTTAATTTTAATTATTATAATTATAATTTCGTATAATTACAATTTCCATTCTACCCCTTTCAGTAATTTGAAGATGACCTTTTTTGAGTTGTGCCTTTTCCAAGTTCTTACCCCGCCTCCTCGAAATAGACAGGAAGGAAAAAGCCAGGCAAAACCAATAAAAAAAAAGAAATTCATCGAGAAAAAAGGAGAGAGAGGGATTCGAACCCTCGATAGTTCTTTGTTTTTTTTTTCAAAATATTTGATATTTTCCTTTTTAATAGAAAGGAAGTTCTTTCATTTTGAATTTGCCTGGAGCGAGCCAGGTTTGGGATCTTTCCCCATAGCCTTCTTTCTTGCCTGGTCTTTCTTTCGTATTGGACGTGGGAGCTTTCTTTCCGAGATCCATTTACCTTGCTAGCCTAAACTTAAGATTAATAGTTCCCCTTTCTAACCAAAATGAAACCAAGGAATCAAGCCGAAACCAGTGCCATCCTCAAAGAAATTTATATTTTTTTCATTCAAATTGTAATTATAATCATTATATTTCTAATTGCAACTATAATTACAATTTTAATTTTAATTATATTTATAATTATTATATTTTCCATTCAAATTGTAATTTTATTTAATTACAATTACGATTTCAATTCTAATTATAATTAAATACAATTACGATTTCAATTCTAATTGCAACTAAATACAATTACAATAACAAATACAATTATAATGTTAATTTCAATTATATTTATAATTTTAACATTTCCAATTCAATTTTAATCCTAATTATTACATTTCTAATTCAAAATTGAATTCTAATTATTACATTTTCCATTATAATTACTACTTCAACTCTAATAGCAATGTATTATAGGTAATTACATATAACTATAATTATAATTATATTTTTATTTATAATCATTATATTTTCAATTATAACTACTAATTCAATTCCAATGTAAATTCCAACTATACATGCAATGGCATTTAATTAGAATTAGAATTTCAATTTATAATTATTACATTTCTAATTTAGATTTAATTTTAATTATTACATAATGTTATAATTATAATCGAAATTCCATGCAATCAAATTACAATTACAATTATAATTAATGATTATTAAAATTTTAATTTGAAATTGTTTTGCAATAAATGTATTATCCATGACATGTTCATGACTAAATGTCTTTTTTAACCATTAATATTTTCTGGCTAATAGTAATTGCAATGAATTAAGATTTTGTGGCTAAATGTTACCACTTTTGGCCATAAATCAAGATTTTGTGGCTAAATTTTGCTACATTTAGTCATGAACTAAGATTTTGTGGTTAAATATTACCATATTTAGCTACAAATTATGTTTTCGTGGCTAAAACATAATAGTTTTAACTACAAAATAAAGATTTGTAGCTAAACATCTCTACCTTTGGCAACAAATTAAGATTTTGTAGCCAAAGGGTACTGTGTTTAGCCACTAAATAAAGTTGCGTGGCTGATATCACAACAGTTAGTCACGAACTACAATTTTGTAGCTGAATGTTACTACTTTTAGTCACGAACTAAATCTTTGTGGTTGAATGTCACTACCTTTAATCACGAACTGAAGTTTTGTAGTTGAATGACATTACCTTAAGCCACAAATTCAAGCTTCGTGGCTAAAATTGTAACATTTAGTAACAACTTGAAGCTTTGTGGTGAAATAGTATTAGCTTAGCCATAAAAAGATTATGGCTATTGGTGACTTCCTTTAGCCACAGAATTTTTGTGACTAAACTCGTAGCTAATATTCGAGCATGAATTCAAATTTTGTGTGGGTAAATAATTAGCCATGAACAAAAATTTCGTGGCTAATAGTATCTTTTAGTCACGAAATATTCGTGGAAAAATAGTTCTTATAATAATTGTTTAATATCTTATGTTATTTGGCCACGAAAATAAATTTTTGTGGCTAAATATTACTGTAGGCCACCAAATTTATTCCGTGGCTAAAATATTTGTGGCTAAAAGCCAAAATTCTTGTAGTGTATAATTACCTTTCTTCTTGAATGAAGGCTTATTTTAATTAAGGCAAGAGTTGGTTGTGGACATTTGATGCTTGTCATCATGATTTTCACTCTCAACCAAATTAGCCTTAGAAACTAATTTCTTGGCTTTCTCTATATTCCCTCGTTGATGATTATTTTCTTATGTATAATAGAATCCTCTAACTTTAAGTGTTTCCTTTTGTGCTTGTTGCTTTCTTGTAATATTTTCAAGAGTCAAACAACTTCTCAATCAAGCAACCGGCAACAAAAGGTTCCAAGAGAACAATTCTCTCATTTTTTAAATAATTAATTAAGAGGTAAAATTCATGTATTTGCAATATTACATCATTTTCCTCAAATATTTTAAAGTTTAGAAAATTAGCAATCACATACTTTTAGGCACCAACATCTTCAATTACATATTATTTCTTTAACTGAGCCCAAATTTCATATGTATCTTTGTATGTGGAACAGACATCATACAATTTATTTGAAAATGTTTGAAGAATAGTATTGCGGCAAACCTTATTTGCTTTATTCCACTTTGAAAATTCCTTCTTATAGTTTTTAGCATTAACATTCGAAGGAGGTTGTATAAGATGGTTTGCTATACCCAACACATCCAATGTGTCGAAAACATGATCTTGCCATATGTTTAAATGTTTGTCATCAAATAATGGTATCTTTGCAGCCTCAGAGAGTGATTTGGCTATATTCAATAATAAAGAATCACTTATAGTATCCATAGAAATAGTTTTAAGATTGTTGATTCATATGTGGGTTACGTATAAAAATAGAGGATACATTAAGTAATGAATATCAAGGTGTGCTAGGCACTATCCTCAAAACTATTTCTATCCCATAATGATAATAATCAAGGTGCAATAGTGTAGTAATCAGCATCCACAACCGGTAAGAATAAGTATGTATATATATATATATATATATATATATTTTATTTGTATGTGGGTGATACTTGATTTATGTATTATTAGTAGTAGTATTTGTATAGGTTAAGGACACACTATTAGCATTGGATTTGTTTGCAAGACTTTAGATTTATTTTAGGGACCAAATTATAATACTTTAAAAGTTTTGGAGGCAAATTCGTAAATACCAAAAATTAACCTTAGTATAAAAATATACTTTTGAAACCCTAATTCACTCTTTTGGGTCGAGCTATCCCTTTTAGAGTGAGAAAAGAGAGAAAGAAAGGGGAGAGAAAGAGAAGAAAAAGAAGAAGAAATTGAAATTTTGAATTTTAAGAGGTATATCACAACTATTTCTCAATTTATTAGTGTTAATTAAGTTAATTCATTTAATTTTTGATTTTTCAAAATATGTATAATTGAGGATTTGATGTGTATTTTGTAAGATATTGTGAGAATTGATGATGATCTATGTAGATAGCTTGATAAATCATGATGAATTGCAGAATTTCTATTTGATAGTCTCTTGATCCAGAAATTTTATAAATTGTTGTGATTCGATTCTGGCTTTGAATTTTGTGTATATGCAATTAGACATGTTTAGAATAATCTAAGACTTTGAATCGATTGCAAATTCCGGAAACTGAATTTGTAGTGAATTTACCAAAATGACCCTGAAATTATGAAATTTTCATGTGTTAATAGTATGATACAGTGACAAATAATTTTTGATCTACTTAATGATCTTAAAAAATTACAGATTTATGGAATATGATAATTTTATATGTCTAATATGATATAATCAAAATTGAGAATTTAGATCAAAGTGGTTAAATTGTTATGAGTTTCTAAAGAGTGTTGGCTCATTGCAGTATTTGATTAACAGATTTTTAAAGCTATGGGATAAAATAGTTTTAAAATACTTTTGGCAGTGATTTTGAAGTAAAATATTTATCATGGATTGAGATATGTGTTACAAGTAATTATGTGATATTTTTATGATTTTTTAGTTAGTATATGATTTTATAAAATTGGGAGATTGAATACTGTTCAGTAAATATTTTAATCCTATCAGGTTAGTAGTTTGGATTCAATGGTGTGTATGGAATGGATTGTGTAGAAATTTTGATATAATATTCATATATAAGAAGGATATATGATTCAAAAATGATATATTCGGATTTTAGAGTAATTGCACATCATTTGAGGTATTAGAAAATTTTGTTAAGTGTAAGTGGTCAGAATGACAGGTTTTGAGAAACCAAGTATTTAAACCAATTTGATGTGATAAATGCATTGTGTATAATTTTGTAAGCTATTTAAAGTATTTTGTGTGAATTGTGAGGCTTATGAAAGGATTAATCTCCATTGATAGGTTAAGGAGATTTAAGCCTTGTAGCTGAAAGTGCTAAGAGGTAAGTATACTAGACTTTTACTGAAATCACAATAAGCATAGAAATTGTCTATGTATGATTTTATAAATGTGCTTAGAAATATGTTTATGTTATGCCAAAGTGTATTTGATATGAAATATGAAAGACATATGTTTATGAATGTGAGCATTGACATTGAGTATGGACATACATGTATTTTTGCAAGTGAGCTTTCAAAATGAAATGTGTTTAACAAAGAAAGCTTTGAAGTGTAATATGTCTATGAGAAACATTTTGTGTTTTGAGGATGCTTGAACTCACTGTTGACTTAGTAGGCATCCTATGTGATTTATGGAGCTTTTATGTGTGACCTTTCCTTCGGGATTGGTATATGTTATGTATTCCGTATGTAAGGAGGATCCTATTGGTACCTAAAGGAAGATTGAGTCATCACATTTGTGTGGTGGCGTATTGGTGTATGTGGGAGGACTCACTGATGATCAGGGTAAGGGTTTGGCTCTTACCTTCGGGTTTGAGCGTTATATATATGTAATTTAAACCTCACTTGTACTATTCCTCTCATATGGTATGTCACCTACGAGCGACATTTGGCTCATTTATGATATGTGATGTGTAAGTCCTACTAAGTAATGGTTGAGTGATGGTATTCGTGTAATCTATTTTGAAAGAATGTGTAAGCGCTTACATGGCATGTGATTTGATAAGATTATAATTTTGATTTATCACAACATATCATACATATGCATTGTGTACATATATGTATTTGTATTTGATATATGAAAAACTAGTATGCTTACTGAGTTTTATACTCATTATAGTTTATGGTGATTTCAGGTAAATAAGGTACATGTGTGCTTAGCGGATTTGGCAAGGCTTCTGCTGTTCTTTGGGTTCCCTAAGTTGCTAGGTTGCTGAATGTTTTATTTGAGGACGCATGAGATAAGATATTTGATCTGTCCCTATTGAATAAATACTTATGTATTATTTTATTGTGTGGTTAGATTTAGTTTAAGTTTCACTACGCGTGGTTATGGATTGAGTTTTAGTAAGAATTTGCAATGAATATATTCTGGGCTTCCGGTAACAAAGTTGCTATTGGTGACGTAGTAGAGTGTTAATCTCTGAGAAAACTCTGCGTATCTTCGGTTTACTAATTGTCCCAATTATAATTCAATTTTTATAATTCTGAAAAAAATTAAAATGAATGTTTAATAATATTGAATGAATGTAAGTTATGTCATGTATCAGATCTTTTGGGTCTGAGGCGTGACAAATAGGGTTTGAATGGCAGTATAGTTTATAGGATTTAATAACAATTAGAATTGCAAAGGTGTACACCAGATGTAATTCCTTGTACAACAAGTAAAACTTTGAGTATAGTTGATAAATGGAGAGATTTTAATCAAAGGAAAAGGAAAGTTGTTAATTAATTTAAATGGGATGTGTCTTTATTATTTATAGAGATAAGATGTCTCTCTGGAGAGATATAACACATCTTTAAAAGGCCACATCTATTGAAAGAGGTAGATGACTCTTCGAAATATCACATTCTAACTTCCAGTGTCATAGCGCTCAACATTGGCGTCGTGGCACTCAATGGAAAATAAATTAAAAATCTCAATGAAGCACCGCGACACCGAGTACCCAGCACTGCAGTGCTTAAAGCTAGGGCGTTACAGTGCTCAAGCAAAAATATGCTTGAGCGTCATTTGTTCCCTTCTTCTTTTTCTCCCTTCTCAATTCTTTCTCTCTACTCTAATCCTTTGATTTATGTTAATTTATTTAAAATACACTCAAAAGTATCAACAGAAATATCTTCTACAACTAGAGCTTCCACATGGCAGGGAACAATATTTCCCCAAAATATATCAAAACCCATATGTTGAGCATACTTAGTTAAGCTATGTGCCACATGGTTAGCTTCTCTTAGAATATATAAATTTTGGTAAGCATTAAAAGACTCCAAGCTATAGAAATGTCATGAATGATGGTACTACATGATTATGCAGCATCAAGTTGTTAACTACATTGGATGCATCGGATTCAATTTCTGAGGAGGAGACGCTAAGATCTTAGACAGTCATCGACCCCCTCAAAATGGCTAAAATTCTGATAACCTGCATGCAATTACTCAGCCCCAGCTAGGACAATCTCTCCCACATGTTTACGGACAACATAGCTAAGGCTAGTACACCGTCGATTCACATCCAAAGTTGTATCTGAATTAAGTTTTAGTGTGCCCAAGGTATTACTTATCTTAAGTGGCAAAACATTTTAATTTTGAACAAGAGGTTTAGAATTTAAATGTTATTTAAAATAGGTTAGAGATATTTTTTTAAAATATAATAATAATAATAATATTTGGTATAGGTGTTTTTGTAGAACGTTGCTAATTTTTAATATAGTATATTGAGTAATATTATACTTTTTAAATAATATGCTAAAATTTTATATCTCACTCATTATTTTAATTTTTTATAATTATTTGACACATAATTTAAAAAAGAAAAATTTGATATACCATTTAAAAAATATAATATTATTCTAACATATATATTCGGGATTGACTTTCCTGAACTGAAAGAAAAATAGGAGACAGCAGAATCAAACATCATTAAACAATTTTAAACCCATCGATCAGCCCCACTTGACTTGTTTACTTAAAGTATTGCATTTTAAATTTCAACCCGAAGCTAATTCTGAGCTGCATATGAAATACTGGTCAACTTACCCACCACGTCTTCAATAAATGTTGTCTATTTAAGGGTCAAAGAAAAATTATTATCTGTTTAATTGAGGATATTCTTTCTGTTTATCTAAATTCTCTCAGAAATTTTAAATCCTTTAAGAACTTCCATTAAATAATTTTTTAAAATTAATTAAATTGGTTAGATTTTAAATAGTTAAATCTATATCTTCCAGTCCTTTGAAGTCATCATGTCCAAAGTAAAATTCTTTCTAGCATTTAAATAAAATTTTATTGAATGGATCTTTATGTCAAACTTTGCGAAAATATTGGATGTAAGTGTCATAGTTTGAAATTTATGGACCTCGCCCCATTTAAAACAAACTAAGCTTTTCTTCCCATGTACTTATACAGGAAAGCATCAATTTTGAATTTTTTAAAAAGAAAAACCAACATCACAGGAATGACTAGATAAAAAAACCAACATGAAGTTTTTTTAGCGTCCTGGACAAGACCTTGAGCTTTTCAAAGGTGAATCCTGTTGGGAGCAAGTTAACGATTGATATATTGGTAGAATTTTGGAGCGCACTATATGATTATGATGACTAAATGTCTAGATGTAAATACCGAGTTTCTTAGCAAGGGACTTAAGTACTTTAATGTGTGCCATTAATTCCAAACTAGGATGGAATCCATATTAGTCAAATTGAAGTATTTGCTTGTACAGAGACCAAATTGTGAAGAAGGAATTAGTTCATTTTAATTAAGGGAAAACGACCCTTATTCTCCTAAGGTTTTAGTTAATGTTCATTTATCCTCTGCAATTTTAAAAAATAACAAAATTCCCCTACCATTAACACCATTCTGTTATTTTTAACTGTTTTTATAAAATGACAATTTTATCCTTAATAATACATGGTTTATCACTATTCCATTATTTTTTAACTATTTTTAATGAAATGACAATTTTATCTTTGATAATACATAATTTGATAGTTTTACTTGTAAATAAATTAAAGCAAAAGAAAAGGAGAGCTTGAAAGGATTTGAACACATTTGACCTTAAAGATAAAATCACTCATTTTCACCACTAGGCCAAATTGAACTTTACATAACATATTTTTCTTTTGGTAAATAAAGCTTAATGATATTATTGTTAGTCCAACAACCAGTACAAAGGATACAAATCGAAAGTTCAATAACAAAAGATTACACCACCCATTTAAGGGTCTAGAAATATATCAGTATCACCACCTATTCGTAATATGATCTACTCCCTGACTATTCAAAGCACTTAAGCATCTAATCCAGACAATATCTTTAATATGATGAAATACATTGGTAGTAGAAGGATTTTTATAATGAAACACCACCTAATTGTGCTCCCTCCATATGCAATAGATTGTAGCATAAAATGAGATTCTTCTATCTTACAAAGAATAAATTTGCCTTGAGTTTTTCTGTAGAAAAAAGAAACCTCACGTCGCCAGCTGACAGGGTGACTATTGATATGACAAGCTAAAAGAACCTTATGCCAGATACCATGAGAAAGCTGCATTGAAAATTTAAATGTTGAATTGCTCTTTGTCTTGACCACACAATAAACAATCATCTCAAGGAATAAGCCCCCATTTCATGAGCTTTTCTTTGGTAGATAATCTGTTCCTTAATGCCAACCAAGTGATAAAATTGTGTTTAAGGATATGTTGAGATCTCATACCAGTTTATACCACCCCCCATAGCTCTAGCGTTATTAAGGCATCGCCATGTACTAGCAATTGAAAACTTGGCATTGGAGCTTCCTGTCCACATATATTAATTAGATAATTAGAATATTGTGAATACTAATATATGTATCCTATATATTAATTAGATGAATTGTTAATTCTAAATTAAATAAATTTTGGTACTAAAAAATCATAAATAATAAATGTATTTTAAATATCGTAAGCTTACAATAATAATTTTTTTTTGGAAACCCATTATAAAAATCTAATTTTTTAATTATTCTTTAATTAATTGAAAAGAAATAAAAAAAGTATTGATAATTATATTAATTATAAAAAATAGTTTTCCAACAAAACTCAAAACTTAATTTTCTAATATAATATAATTGTTTCTTTCTTAATAGGTCATTTGAGAGCATAGCACATTTTGGAATTATTTGTAGTAATTTCTTTTAATTTAAAATTTTATGAAAATATTTTATTATGAGTTAAATATAATTATCAATATTGATTGTTTACAAATTATGTTTTTGTGAATTCACATAAGTTATAATTTAAATTTTGAATTCTTCCTGAAAAGTTATTTTATTATTTAATATTGCATAACAAAAATTCACTTATGAGTTAGAAAATAACTTTATTTTTAGTATGTATTATATTTTAGTATTTTTTATTATTTTAGATAAATTTTAAGAAATTATAAAATAATTCAATTTTATAATAAGTTTCTAAAAGGCTAAAACTTAATCTTTAAGTCTTTTGTTGTAAACTTGTACATACTTAATTAAATTTATTGTTTATTAAAATATTTTACACTTATTGTTATTTATAACTTTTGAGTACTAAAATTTATTTAATTTAGAATTAATAATTCATCTAATTAATTTATAGGGTATATATATTAGTATTCATAATATGTTATATGAACTTCAGTTTTGGCCTAGTGGTGTAAATGAGTGGTTTTATCTTTGAGGTTAAGAGCTCAAATTTCTTCAAACTCTCTTTTTCTTTTGCTCTAATTTATTTAGGGTGAAATTATCAAACTATGTATTATCAAAGATAAAATTATCAGTTCATAGAAAAACAGTTAAAAATAACAAAATAGTGATAACTGTAGAGGGTTTTAAAATTGTCAAACTATGTATTATCAAAAATAAAATTATCAATTCATCAAAAATAGTTAAAAATAACGAATAGTGATAACTGTAGGGGGTTTTGGTACTTTTTAAAATCTCTAATTTATTTTGGGTAAAATTGTCAAACTATGTATTATCAAGGATAAAGTTATCAATTCATAAACAACAGTTGAAAATAATGAAATAGTGATAATTATAGGGGGGCTTTAAAATTATCAAACCATGTATTATCAAAGATAAAGTTGGCAATGTATAAAAAAATAGTTAAAAATAACAGAATAATGATAACTATATGGGGTTTTAGTACTTTTTGAAATTACAGGGGAGTAAGTGGACATTAATTGAAACCTCAAGGGGGGGGGGTAAGGATAATTTATTATCAAGGATTAAATTATATTATCAAGGATAAATTTGTTAATTCATAAAAAATAGTTAAAATTTAACAGAATAGTGATAATTGCAGGGGTGTTTTAAAATTTTCAAACCATATATTATCAAGGATTAAATTGTTAATTCGTCAAAAATAATAAAAAATAATAGAATAGTGATAATTGTATTGCCAAATCACAGGAGAGTAAGTGGACATTAGTTGAAACCTTAAAGGGGTAAGGGTTGTTTTCCATTTGAATTAATGAATCAGTTAGGAAATTTGATGTTGATTTGGCAATTACCTTTTATATGTAAAGAGTGATAGAAAAAAAAAACATGGTGATATCAACAACAAGATTATAAACTTATTAGAACACAATAAACATTTTCTGGACATAATGGTACAGATATACGGTACAATAAGCGATTAATTAAAATGAAACAACATTTCAATATTAACCCTTGTTCCTAAAAACAAAACTTAATGACAATGACAAAAATTATGCATATATAGCGCCTCGATCATCCACTTAGTTATTTGTTTAACTATTCAATTGATCAGACTAAACGTAAGCATAGTAGCCTTTTAGTGGCGGGGGGAATTTGTAAATGTAGTGTGGGTGATGGTAGAAATTTTGATGGTTGATGAGGTGATTCAGCATGGTAAGGAGGCAAAGGGGAGTGTTTTGGTGATGGAGGGGACGTGTAATTGTATGGTGGGGTGGTGATGGCGCAGAAGGTGGCGACAACTTATAATAGTATAGAGGAAATAGTAGTAGTGGAGAGTCAATAATCTTGGTTAGACAAGAATTGAGATGAATACCAAAGTGGAGAGTCACAAGAAGTCTACAACATGTGGGAAACGTATGGAGAAGTCTAAGACGAGTGGAACACAAAGGGGGAAGTGAAACGGGACTCAAAGATGTGAAGGAAAAGAAGAAATCATGGGAGAAGCTACCAGCGCCCAAGGCTGAGCGTCGCGGTGCTCAACACAGAAGCCCAGCGCCGCAGCACTGGCCTCGAGAAGAGCTAGCGCCGCGGCACCTAGACACGTCAGAATGTCCGTTTTGGTTCGGGAGTTCAAGTTTTGGGAAGTTTTGGACTTCCAAAACAAGTGGACTCTTACTCCAATAAGGAATATAGTTAGTATGCACGAAATACACCCTATATAAACACTTGTAAACCCTTTGTTTAAGAACAAGCATCTAAGGTTTCAAGATGTAACCATAAAAGAGAATAGAGGAGTTAGGTAGGCACTAAGTGCGTGGTGCATTGGGGTGTAACCTTTGGGGTATTTTTTCTTTAGGTTCGTTGAGTGAATAAAAGAGAAACACCCTAGATCCTTTTGGCTTAGATGCTCGGGCTATTCTTGTGTTCCTTGTAAAAATCTCTTATGAGGAGATACTAAAAGGTCTTAGGGAGTCATAGTGATCAAGGGTAAATGTTTAGAGGTCTCTATGGGAGATATTAAGGGGTCTTGTGGGATCATTGATGATGTAAGAAGATACTTAGTGATCTATATCAATAATAAGAAGCTGGATCATGGATTCTCCATGGACGTAGGCAACGTTGGGCCGAACCACGTATATCTTGTGTCTTGTTGATTGGTTTATTTTTTTTATCTTTATTGGTGTGTTAATCTTATGTGTTCTTTCTTATAGTGTGAGTTATAGTTTTTCGCTGCACATAGAGTAAAATGGGTATTAAGGCTGTGGCTTAGTCGATGCCATAAGGGTGTCAAATTGAAGTGCTTGGCTTGATATTCGCAACAAACTGGTATCAGAGCTTGAGTTGAAGTTCAAACTAATATCAAAGCATGGGTTGAAGTCTAGATTGCAGAGCATAGGCAGCAGTGTCAGATTGTAGAGCAAAGATTGTCAGCCATGGAAGACACCATAAACTAATAAGAATAAACTAAAATAAAAAATATAAACCTAAAAAGAAAAATAAACCTAATAGATTGAGATGGTAAAAAGGGTAATTCATAAAATAAATAAATTTAAATTAAATTAAATATTTTAATTTTATTTATCAATAATAAATATATTAATTACGATTTCAAAACTCATTATATTTTTTTAATAATAAATGTAAAATATACTTGCAATAAACAAACAAAACAAAACAATAATATTTAACAGATAACAAATAAGTGGGTGTTTAATAAGTAAAATGTTTCTCTTTTCAAAAAGTAAATAAATAAATAAATAAAATGTTTGTGCCTAATTGATACTAGCAATCCCCTTATTGTCTTAATCCATAGGCATAATACATTTGTATTGAAAACTTTTTTTCACCATTTAATCTTAGATTGTTCTCTTCGTTAGGGGTGGGCAAAAAATCGACAAATTGAATCGGACTTGAAAAATTAAAATGAACAGATTGATTTGGTTCAATATTTTCTTTGATTGGTTTGGTTGTCAGTTTTTTAATTCAAAAAATTAAAAATTCGATTCAACCTTCCAAACCGAAAAATAAAATTTAAAAAAATTAAAAAAAATTAAAAAATTGAAAATAAATAAATAAAAATTAAAAAAATTGAACCGAATCAAATTAAAAATAAGCCTAAATTAACTTCATTTGAGCTAAATTGAAAAATGAACCAAAAAATTAAAAACTGAACCGGGTTTGCCTACCCCTACTCCTTCTATTTTTAATTGCTGTTTTCTTTTCTTTATTGTACACTGAAATATTACTTGTAAATTAATGTCAGGAAAATTAATAATTTTGTCTTTGTATTTTTATTAAATTACTCAATTTTTAATATTTTAAAAATGATTAATTATGTCATTTAGAAGCGTTTTAGTTAGCGTTTTTGTTAATGAAATATACTTTTTTATTATAATTTTTATTTTTGAAATATGACCATTTTTATTCTTAAAAAGCTCAAATAATAATTTTTAAAATATTAAAGACGTCATGACTAATTCGATAAAAATATAAGACCTAAAGTGGAAATTTCCCTTTATATCAACCATGACACAAAAATAAGATAATCAACTTAAATAAACCGAGAATTCAACTTATCTACATCTTTTTTTTTTATAGAACTTATCTTCATCTTTAATGAGTTAATCAACTTGATTTATATTTAATATAATAAAAAGAAGCCTAAAACTTCAATAAGCAAATTGCGAGAATCATTTGTTTTATATAATTAATAAATATAAACCAAATTCACCATCAATTCTAACGTGAAGCAGTATTAAAATTAATTATCAAACATATTTGGAAAAAACAAATCACAACAAGGCAGCATAATGTATTTATCCTTGGCTCAGATTCTAGAACGTGAGAGACTGAAGGGTAATTAGGAGACAGAATCAAACATCACTATACAATTTTGTACAAAATTTAATTAAAAACTTTTTATAATGCAGAGTGTTCATTTGAAATCTTTAACAATTAATATGTATCTTGGTAGAGAGAAGAATATCTTCATAATTATTATAATATTTTGCTTTGTGCCCACTTGCCCACATATTCAGTAGTCTAATTAAAGGCCAAAGTTTATATAAAGGAAATGCATGTGATTGACCTTCTCGGTTTTTTTCTGTTGAGGTATAATTTTTTTTTTTTAATGTATATTACAATTATTACAACATGAGAGAGGAGGGTCTCGAACCTCTAACCTCTGATCAAGGGGGGTGCACCTACAAGGGGAGCTTGCCACTTTGGCTAAGCCCCCATGTGCTTGAGGTATAATATTTTTAATTTCGTAAAAACTGATTCCATAATTATTTGAAGGCTAATAGTCTATTTTCTTTTATTCGTATCTTAATTAATATATCATTAACAAATAATTATCACTTATTAGATAATTATAAATTTTTTAAATTCTTATTAATATGATAATTATACAAGAGCGAAATTAAAGTTTAAGGTGAGAGACAGATGTTAAAATTAAAAATTATATTAAATTAGAGTTTAATTATATTAAAATTTAAGGTGGTCAAATTACAAAAATACTTATTTTAATAAATAAAAATTATAAAAGTTTATTATTAAAATTTTAAAAATTGGAGTATGGGGCATGGCCCCTAAGCCTCTAAAAAGCTCCGCACCTCTAGTTATACAATATTAACTGACAAAAAACACATTGAATGCCACACTACAACAATTGCCACAGTAATTAAAATAGAGAGTTTGTATTCTAACTTTATAAATCTAGTATTATTATTCCTTTTACGTAGTATATTAAATTGTGCATCTTAAATATTGTAACATATTACGACAAACTTCCACATCTTTGAATGCAATTATATCTATATCAAATCATATGTTATAATTTCTAATTATTTTGAGATATTATTAAAAATTATCCAATCATTGGTTATCTATAATATTGGAATAAACTTGGATAAAACTCCTACAGTGGATTAATTCAAGCTCATCCTAATGAACTTACTCTAAAGTTTTAAGTGGTGTCGTAGAAAATTAATGGTAAAATATTCGTTCTTAATTATAGTCTTAGGATACAGTGATCATGGCATTAATCAGTGGTGACATTAATATGATTATTTAGTGTAGAAAACATCATGAATTACGACTTTAAATTCATTTCTGAAATTTGACATTTTTTTAGTCAAAAGAAAAAAAAAACTTTCATTGTAGATTAATTAAATAGTGTTATGTGGTAGTGTTGCTTAACAAATAAAGTTAAGTATCCTAAATTTTTATTCCAAAAATGATGTGTTAAATAAATATTGGGTGTAATAAATAATTTTGAAATTTGTACTATCTCATTATCCAATGTTTGTTTGATACATCACTTATAAGATTCAATTTAAGATAAAAATTTAAGATACTTAACAATACTTGTTGTTTATCATATAATGAGTATCACGTGTGAGTAAACACGTTATTGTTTGATAAAGAAGAGGGAGAAGAGATATTTTAAAATCTGTATATTATTTCATATCAATTCTACGCATCTTGAAAGAGATTCTATTCTTCTCTAGATAACCATTATGTAACATGCATATTAGATGTTTATAGATCCTGCATAATCTTTATCATTGGAATTCCAAAAAGTTCAAAATGATTCGCACATTAGAACTTTTAAGATCCTTCTAGATGAAATCTAAACAAAGTTAGACATTTTTAATATTGATCTCCAATAATAATGCCATTATGCTTTGCACGAATTATATTGTGTTGCTTTTACATCTAAGGATTATTTGATGTGAGCACCGTTTATTGCACAAAAGTGAAATATAAATTGCTACACCAATGGACATTAGTTGCAAGTTAATATTATCACACTATCAATGTGTGGGTGTGTGTGTTTGTGAATAAAAATACCTCAAGCAGCCGAAAGACTAAGGTAAATTTTCAACCAAAAAAAAAAGAAGAAATAAGAAAAAGGAACGAAATAGAGAGCAAAATTAAACCTAGTCTTGCCTGCTGATCTATCTTCAATTAATTTATTTGGCTTTTGATTATCAGTCTCTAGTTTTTTTCATCCTCGGTTAATGTAAAGTTTAGGTTTTGCAAAAACTGGCATTACAGAGAAAGGCGAAAGTTTTTAGAAGGAGCAAGCAATTCGATACTAAATAGATATTGAATGTAAAAACAAACCAATCATCAAATTTCATTACACACGATAACTTACAGAATAAGACCATCAAATAAAAGAATTGACCAACATAGACCATTTTTCTTCACACAAAAAGTTCAAAATAAAAAAAAACAAAAAATACTGCTAATTATACTGAGGTTATGTTGATGATTACTAAGCAAGCTTTCCTTTCTTGTAGGGTTGTCCTCCAAACAAATCATGATGGTGATTTTCTTGGGGGCTTCAGTTGTCTTTTGGGTAATAATACTGCTATTATACTGAGGTTATGGCCGCAGTTATGGTTGTTGAGATGACTTATGCTAAGGGCTAGTTTACTTCGATTTTAGAAAGTGATTCTATGCTTGTTATTCATCTCTTTTAAATGCATTTTTGCATCCTCCTTGGCTGATTCGTAATCGGTGGATTTATTGCCGCTATTATATTTCTCTGATGAATTATTTCCGCTATGTTCACTTAGTGGGATCATCCTCCTTGCAGGTGGTTAAGTTGCTTATTTTCTTAATACTTTATTATTGTATGGAAGTGGTTTCTTGCTTATTACAAGGATAAGGCTCATTACATCCCATGATTAGGTGTTCCACTTTTTTATTTACTTAAATTTTTCCCACTGAGGTACGCCAAAAAAAATGTAACATGTTAAATAATTCTTACTGAATATTTTTTATTACCACCATCATCTAACCATGTTACTCGGAGAAAATTGCAAGCAATAGCCAAGAACGCTTCCATGTGGTAGGGTACAATATTTAAACAATACAAATAATGGAGCCTACAATCCCATAAAGGAATTATCAGAAAGGTAAATGTATAAAAATGGTTTAGTGGGAACGTTGCTTATATTATGTTAAGCGATACTGTCATTTTTTATTCATCTACAATTTCAACATTATTTCAAGAGACATTACAAAATCGTGCTGTGTCTAGTTGCTTATCCTAATATATATATATATATATATATATAATGAATTTATTTTGCCTTTTCTTTTTTAAACTTTGAACACACAAGGAATTAATAACTGAATGATTTTTATTTTTAAATAAAAGGATATAGCTAGTTTTCCTCTTAGAGAAATCGGCAATTACTATTTGTTCCTTTAGAAAATTTATAATAGTTAAAAATCCTCTGTTAAGAGTATATTGGATCAACTTTTAAGAAGAAAATGATAGTAAAAATAGATTTTAACAATTATAAATTTACCACAAGGGAAGTAGTAATTTTTAGTTTAATTAAGAGTTTAGCCGAAGAATCCCCGCCTAGGGTTTTTCTCTAAGAAAGTATGGGGTGCTAGAACTTCGTCTGGCTTGAAATTGTCACTGAATGATTGCTGTTACTTTACGCATCACCATTGAGTGTTCCTGGGCGAGTTTCTTCCCGTGTAAGAGTGGTTTGTTGGGTTTTGTGTGAGCGACATTAGGTTTTCTTTCTTCAAGGTCTATATTCGATTATGGAGATGGCTTTGACGATATTTTTTCCCAGTAAGTGTCTCTATGGTTGGATGATGATAAGCTTCTGGTCACAGAGCTCTCTCAGGTAGCCTTGGCAGCTGGTGATAGGTTTGTTGAAACGTAAGGCGTTCATCCTATGTATGAAACGTATATGGAGGATAACAGAGGATTTTACAGTCGAAGTAGTTCAGCATGGGAAGAATCTGTTTGTGTTCTCTTTCCATCAAGCTAGCAATAATAGTGAGGGTGCTTGCCGATGGCCCTTGGTTATTTGATGACAGCCTAATTGTTTTTGCAGCCCCATAAAGCCTAGGGCATTTCTTGGAACTCTCTTTTGACGTTGTTTCTTTTTAGGTTCAAATATACAATTTTCCTTGGTTTTTTATGAATGAGGAAGTTGGATGGGAATTGAGCTTTAAGATAGGAAATGTTGAGGATATTGATAAAGGAGCGCCCCAAAGTTGTATTGGGAATTTAAGAAGGTAAAGGTGAAGGTTGCAGAACCACTTAAGTCAACACTCAAGGTGGCAATTAGGGGATCAGAGGAGGTTGTCATAGTTGTGCTCCGTTATGAGCGTCTTCCGGCCTTATATTTTTGATGTGGCTATTTAGGACACACGTTAATAGATTGTAACTTGAAGCAAGGGGATGATTTTTTTTACAGTATTTGGATCTATGCGAGCTAAATTTTTCGTGGTAAGGAGGGGGCTTCTAAGGGGCTCAAGGAGAGGCTTGTGGTTATCGACCGATTAGGAAAGAAACTGCAAGGGTAGTCCAAAACCCAGTGAGGACAACGAATAGGGACCTATAGGCTGACAAGATTGGGAATGCCAATCCTAGGGTTGATGAAAATGAATCATGTAGGCTTTCTCAAATACAAGATGGTAACTATAGCAACCTTGCACCTTTCGAATCTATTGTGTTACTGAGGTGGGGGCTAGGTAAAGAGCCTATGCTGGTTAGTAAGGGGGTTTTTGAAGTTGATTAGGCAACATCGAATCTCACTCAGGTTAAAGGGTGTAGATACTCTAAGCCTCGATAATACGGTTGTTGAAGAACTAGTGCTTAACAACATTGACTGTCTTCATGGAGGATGTGATTCTGGGATGGTTTCTGTGCCTCGTTAAAAGGGTGCGGTTAATTCGTTGAGCCCATTTTCAGGTCTTACTTTAGGGTTGCCCCAAGTATGTGTGTGTGTGTGGGTGGGGTAAGCTACAGCTTGCTGGTGGCGAGGATGTTTTGACAAGTAGCAAAAGGGATTCATTAGTAATAGTTAAGCTCCAAGAAGGTTACCATTTTTGTACCCAGGTCCCGAGGAAAGATAAGGGAGTGCGTAAGGCATAATCCAGAGGCTTTAATCCACCTAAACCTAAGACTAACCTTAAGAAGCAAAAAAGGATGAAAAAAATTATGACTTGGAGTCCAGGGTAGTTGTCATCTAAGTTAGCTAAGGCTATTGCAAATTAGAAGCTATCTAGATAGAAAAATGACAACTCTTTGTTCTATGGCCTTATTTAGAATAGTGGTTGTGGTGGTCTGATGAGACAACGTGTCCTGGAAGGGGAGCTTGAATAGCATTGAGGGATAGATGTTCGCGTGGTCAGGAATGACAATGTTGAGGGCTTTGAAAATGGTATTTCGTATGGTTATAATTGAAGCAAGTGGTGCTTTAATATATATTCCGGCGAGAAAAAAAGTTACCATTTTAGCTCAAGAATCCCACTTAGTCCTTGACTAAAACTTCGAAAAACATACTTCAAGGGTGAGTTCTCTAATGTCTCATTAGTGTAATGATATATTTATTAATATTCCGCAGCGTATTTTATGCATGTGTGATGTATAAATTAATTAAAATTAGAATGCACACATTCACCTTGTGAGCTCTTGAGTGATTCATTACACTTATGTTCCATACATATCAGAGACCTTTCATGGTTTAACCATTGGGTGTCGTTGGGTATGATCCAATGTTAATGGAGTCTGTGTGTGTAGATATCGGATTCGTCAATTTATATGGGTGAGTTGTATATCCTGATACTTTGAGATTATATTTTAAAAAGTGCTATGACCATAAGTAATCAATCCGAAAAAGAGTTTCTTATGGAATAAACAATATTACAAAAGTATTTACAGATATTATTTATGAAAATACAATTTTAGAGATAAGTTCACGATTGAGCATAAGGAGACTTGACGGTGATGATCTATATCTTCACTCTTCCATGATATAAATGATGGAATGATTAGAGTATTAAACTAAAAATGATCATCCATTGATAGCTTCATGGAATGTCTATTGGAGATCCTAATAGAGCCTGTTCAATACCTAGTCCTCATTGAATATCCGCATGTCTATACGAACTTTTACTAAGTTCATAGTTTGCGAAAACTAACCATCTAGACCATCCAAATAAAAACATACACCGATATATTTTAAATAAGGTTTCTTCCAAAAGGTTTGCATCAGTGAAAATAGATCAAGAGCATAACGTTTGAAAATATACCTACTTAATGATATTTTTAATACTATTTGTAACCCTTTGCAACTATGTCATTACTAATATATCGGGTGTTTATCATATTTCAGACAAGGATTTAACTTTTTAGATTTTGCTGACTCTTATAACTTACTAACTCTTAGCAGTGCTAACTCTTAGCAATTACAACTCACAGTGATGCTTACTTTTAGCCCTCGTGTAAACTCTTTTAGATTAGATCTAAACTCCTCCAGATCATATAATATTTAAAATTAAACTTTGCTAATTACCATATATATATATTTAATATTAAAGATTTCATTTAAATATTTATGCAATATTGAAAATGACACGTAAACACTAATTCCAACAATAATTTATCAGCTGCTCTCACCTGTGAGTAGGTTGCCATGCACAATGAAACTCTTTTGTTAGAATGTTCAAGGTGTGGGTAGTCCTCATTCATTTCAAATCTTATACCATAGAGTCCAAGAATATTGCCCTAACATTGTTTCTCTAATGGAAACAAGCGTTGTACAACAATCGATGGAAGTGTTGCGTGTGAAATGAAGGTTCTAAGTTAGTGGTGGAAAGACTTGGGGTGAAATGGTGGTTTAGGACATTTCAAGATAGATAACGTTAATGTTCAACTGCATTTTTATTCAAGATTCCATATTGATGTTCAAGTTTGATCTCACCAGGGTAAGGTGTGGTGGTTCGCCGATTTCTATGGTAATTCGGAGCCTTCTCAGTGTATTCATGGGTAGAACCTTTTAAAAAAGTTAAATTCATTTTTTAGATTATCGTGGCTATGTGCAGGTGATTTTAATAAAATTCTGGGGCACACTGAGAAGGATGGGGGTGTTGCAAAACAAAACTTTTTGCTTGAAAATTTTCAAGAAATCATGGATGTATGTGGTTTTCAGGAATTGGAGTTTTGTGGGCCAAGATTTATGTGGTATAATGGGCATCAAAAGGAGCGATTCATCTAAGAAAGATAGAAAAAGCTTTTTGTAATTTTTATTGGGCTAACACTTTTAATTCTGCTATATTGATCATCTCGATTTTGGGGGATCCGACCGTTGACCCCTTCTTGTGATCGCGGAGGATGAAATTTATGGTATTAGAAAATAGAATAATGTACGAAGGCGTAGTCAGTTAAATTTTGAAAAGGTTTGGGTGGATAAAGGATGCTGTGCAACTATAATTCAGGAAGGGTGGCTTAGTACGGGTAGCAGTATGGGTGATGTGATGTGGAATATTAATTATATTGGTGCGGACCTTCAAAGGTGGAATATGGTTCAGTTCAAGAGGCTTTATTTGGCCATTCAGGTGCCCCTTGTTCTGCTACTACTGGGAATGATCGGCAACGTCAGCTGTTGCTGTTGAACTGTTTCCTCGTGGCCTGCAGCTAGTGGTTAGAGCGGCTGCTAGTGCTGCTGCTGCCCTTGTTGTGCTGGTGGCTAATTGAACTACTAGACCCTTGTTCTGCTACTGCTGACAGTGATTGATAATCTCAGCTTTGTTGTTTCGAGCCAATGACTTTTATAGCACTATTTCGGCATTTGTTCTGGTATTTCAGGTAGCCGCATTCTTCCAGTCATCAGTGATATTACATGGTGCTTTGTTTAGGGATTTTTTTATATATATGAATGATATCATTCGTCTTTTTCTTTGAATTGTTTATTAACATTGAAAATGTTCACCTCAATAGTCATATTCCCAAAAAATAATTTTATTAGATTATTTCTACAATTGATAAGAGCGTTAACAGTGACTAGAAAAGGTCTCCCTAAAATAAGAGATCTTTGATTCCATGTTAACAACAGAATGAGTATCTAAAACAAAAAAATCAACAGGCTTGTAAAATTTATCAATTTGCAATAAAACATCTTCTACTATTCTCCGTGGTTTCTTGATTGATCGATCAATTAATTGTAGGACTATAGATATAGGTTTAATCTCACCAAGTCCCAATTGCAAGTAAATAGAATAAGACATTAAATTTATACTTGCTCCTAAGTCTAACAAAGCTTGACCAAACTTATGTGTCCCAATTTGAAAGGAGATTGTGGGACATCCTAGGTCTTTATACTTGGGTGGTGTCTTTTGTTCAATCACTGCACTTACCTGTTCTGCCAAAAATGCAGTTTTCTTGACATGGTATTTGTTTTTGATAGTGCATAGATCTTTGATGACTTTGGCATAAGTTGGAACCTGCTTAATCAAGTGCAAGAAGGGAAGATTAATCTTAACTTATTTCAAATGTTCAAAAATCTCACCTTGAATTTCTGAATTTTTTCCAACCGGTCGAAGAGCTGGAGGAAAAGGCACTGGGATTGAAAACTTATTTTCGGGCTCTATTTCTATTATGGACTCTTTTTCAATGGAGGCATCTTTACTACTCGTAGATGTGTTAGTTTCAGAAATAAGCTCACTTGTAATCTTACCACTTCGAGTAGTAATGGCATTAACTTCTTTGAGATTTTGAACATCAAAAGTAGAAGCTTGTGCCATGAATTTTCCTTTTGGATTGGATTGAGGTTGAGATGGAAACTTATCTTACTCTTGTACAATTAAAGCACTCGTCTATCACCTGCGCAAGAACTGTTTCATATTTTTGGTTAGTTTTACTTTGTGTCTCCATAAATGCTTGTAATGTATCCTCTAAAGGACTCCTAGTTGGTCATGCATTATATTGAAGTGCAACATAAGACTTGGGTGCTTGTTGTTCTTGTTTCCAATGGTTGTTGGCTTGTTGATCAGAGGTCCAATTAAAATTTGGGTGGTTTCTCCAGCTAGGATTATATGTTTCAGAGTAAGGTGAATAAGGCTTCTTGTACATCCCTAGGGCATTACATTGTTCCTCATATATCCCTCTCATTTCACTATAAGTGGAAAAATCCTGAGCTAAGTGTTCCGCTTCTTTACAGACAAAACAAACATCGTGTGACTCAACTCTAGCAACCGTGTGGGTGACCCTTCTATCTTTGGTTTTCAAGGCCTCTAACTCCCTAGTTACGACATCTAATTAGGCTTTGAGCTTATCCTCTTCCCTAAGATGGAAAAATTCACTGGGTCATGACATATTTATGCTTTTAGTAATGCTAGGCCCAGTCTGTGTATGGGTTTTTTCGGCTAAGTCATTAAGAAATTCTATGGCTTCCTCAGGATCTTTGTGAAGGAATTCCCCATTACACATCATCTTAATAAATTGGCGCTCTCTAATTCTGAGCCCCTCTCTAATTGTGAGCCCCTCATAGAAATAACTAACCAGGCGCCAATTTTCATACCCATAGTGAGAGCACATATTTAGCAATTCTTTAAACCTTTCCCATGCTTAATATAAGGTTTCACTGTCTTTTTGGGAGAAGGAAGAAATTTGTCTTTTCAGACCATTAGCTTTGTGTTGTGGGAAATATTTACTGAAAAATACTTGGGTCATTTCTGCTCAAGTTCCTATAGACCTCGGCCTCAAAGAGTATAGCCAACTCTTTGCTTTGTTTTTCAAAAAAAAAGAAAAAAATTTAGAATTTTCGAGTGAGGCATCAAATGCGTGTGTTTTTATTTATGGCAAAATAATAAAGCAAAGTATGTGTTATTATTTTTTTGGTGATATATACGATGGTTAAATTAGCTGTCGCAAAGCCTGACGCAAATAGCATCTTGTTTTGTAGTGTTAATTTCTAGTGTTATTATTATTATGATTGCAATTATAGGATTTGAAATTTCAAATAGAACTTAGGATTATAGGTGGTGTATTAAGAATGATGAACATTGAGTAGGATTTGATGATTTTGATGGATTGGTTTAGATCTATGTACTAAGAAGAGGAATGAATTGGGTTGTTTGACAAATTGTGTTAAGGGTTGTAATCACATTTTTTTTTTTTGTTACTTTGGAGAGAAACTGAAAGCAGAAAATTTCTTAGCTCAATATTTGCAGGTTTGGTGGGGGTTAAGTTTTCAAGTTATTTGTTTTTTTTTTCCTCCCCTTTTTAACGAATAGAGAAAATTTTATTAAAAAAGAAATTAACCTCAAATAAAAATAGGCACTGAGGCTTATCCCTACATATATCTAATCTAATAATAGAAAGGCAAAAGTTGTAGAGCCAGAATTTCAATTATCGGGGGCGCAGAATAACAGTGTTTAAAACTTACAAAATTCAAAGGTCAAAGAAAATGTGTAGGGATAAAAATGTAAATAATTGTTATTTGCATAAAAGTTTTTGTAACTCGGCTCCCGGCTGTTATAGAGGGCTAAGAAGTTTGAATATTGGGGCAGATCTATCATACATCTGAATGTATAATACAAATCTCTCATTTTTAATTAAAATTTTTCATTTTTTTTTCTATATTTTTAGTTATGACATTTTAAGTAATAAAAAAAATTATAAAAAAGTTAAAAACAAATTGTATTTATATTAATAGTTCAACGATAAAAAGTTGATAATATATTTATCTTAAAAGTTTCAAATTTAAATCTCTCTCTTCCGTATAAAAAAAAGTCCAAAAATTATACCATCTAATAAATTCATCAAAAAATAACATTTCAATCATATTGCATTCCATCCTTTATTGGAACAATTGTATCATTTCGGAAAAATAAGAAGAAATTTGCTTAACCAATCGCCAAAAGGAAATCCCCATTAAGCGCTCTAATTAGTGCATCCCAAGAAAAAAAAAATTAGGATTACTTTTGAAAGTGCCATGTGTGTTTATTTTAATCGATGATGATAAGTAGAGGAAAGTGCCAAAATGAAACTTTGTTAAGTTGGAAATGTATATAAATAAATAAAAATAGGGTCCCCATTCCGCCCATAACTTGGGCAGAAATTATTCTATGAAATTTCAAAAGCTATGTGGGCAGTGCACAAATGCTTTACAATGTCACCGTCCCCTAACATTATATAATCTAAATTAATTTCACGATGAATTTAAAATAATCGGATGAAAGAACATAATAAATAAATAAATAATAAAGTAATGGGGGCTGATTTCATGGCATTAATTTATTTTATATATGTATTTGTACACTAATTATTGATAGTTGAATGTATATACTTTCAATGGTTGAGATTAATTCTAATATGTATAATTAATTCTTATAATTAATACACACATAAAGTTTAATTTTAACTATTGATAATACAAGAGTAATGTTATATATTTCAAATTATATCTTAAGTTGTATTTTAAGTAATAACGTGTTAAGTAATTATTAAATGGTGAAATAGTATAAAATTTAAAATTACTCATTATACTCAATGATTATTTAACACATCATTACTTAAGATATAATTTAAAATATAAATTTAAGATGTATAACATTATTTATAATATAATAGTTAAATAGTATAAAATTTATATAAAAAATATATTGCTATTGAATCTAACCCTAAAGTAATTAATAAAATTTACATTATTCAGTCTTATATATGAACTTGCACATTGAAAGAGTAAAAGTGAAAGAGTCAATCTTATACCACATCATTTGCTTTTGTTCATAAAATTAGACTTCTTCACTTTTACTCTTTCAATTATATTCCGCATCATAAATTTTATGAATATAAAGTTTATTAGTTTATACACGTAATGTTATATTATTCAAATATCAAATTTATCTTTTTTTTTAATTATATTTGTGAAAACATTAATTATATTTAAAAAAGAAAATAAGTGTTTGATAAATACTTAATTATAATTATTGTACTTTTAAAAATTAGAAAAACACTTTTATACTAAACCGACTGTATAAAAAATACAAAATATGAAGATTCATAAGATAACCATAGTTATAGAAGCAAAAATTAAAACACCAAACAACTGGAGAATACACTTAAAAAAATGAAAATTTGATAGTTTGGTCATTGTATTTTTGTTGAATTACTCATTTGATTTTTAATATAGTAATATTTTAAAAATTACTAATTACGTCTTTTAAAGACGTTTTTACTATTGAAATATATTTTTTTCTATCATTTTTTATCTCTGAAATATGATCATTAATTTTCGTTCTTAAAAAATAAAATTAATAATTTTTAAAATATTAGAGACTAATGAGTAATATAATACAAACGAAGGGAGTAATTTCATGTGTCCTATTAAAAAAACTTCTAGTCTCGCAGGCATATTACGTGAGCACAAAAAAAGATTTTGTCAAACCCAAATTAAACATTATAGCTATCAACAATAACTACCTAAAAACACTAGAAAAGTACCAAGTTGTAGACTCTCCAACAACAAATTTTCTGAAAATTTCGGATCAGTAGTAATAAAATGATGGGATATTAAGAACCCAGCAATTATATACAAAAATACTAATAAAAGAAATACCCATTTGTTGCAAAATCCTATTCTGCTTACACCAACATTGGATGAACAAGTCTAGAATTTGCCTTTTCCTAATCTTATTTAGTCATCATGGCCTTTGTTGGATTTAGTTTAATTACATCACCGACAGTTGCATAGAATTAAAATAAATATTTGTTGCAGAATTTGAGTGCCAAATTAGTACCTAACACAATGTTTTGAAATAGTATTGTTAGCAGCCACTTGCTAAAAAAATGAACTCAAGTCTTCTATAGAGATGAAGATTCATGAGAAGCTTACATTTTATGACTTTACATTCTCCTCAATCTCCCATTGGCCACTATCACATCGAAAATTTCCATGGAGTTAGAGACCTGTTCGTTTCGAAAGCGCTTTCAAGATGAATTTTAAAAGTGCTGCCGAATAAGCATCTTAACAACTCCTATAGACTTGTTCATTGGCCTTACTTGAACAACGTTGCTATCTTTAGTGGGAAACCTTTGAAGAAGCATAAAATCGAAATGGGATCATGCCAAATGTGAGATTTTGGATAATATCTAAAAGCTTTTCAGCCAGGCTGTTATGTTCATTAAACAAATATATCTATGTCAGCAATGATTGGGAAAGATCACTATATAAAGGGCAGCAACCTTGTTTGACATCAACTCACACAGAAAGAACAGGACTCACAATCGGAGAAAATGGGAACCTCAGCCTCGGGACAGCCGAGGCAATGGCCTCGGTTAGTTTGTGCAATTGCATTTTTGCTCATAGCCACCACTGCTGCTGCTAACTATGAGCCTTACATCTATGCCTCTCCACCACCACCACCTTACTACTATAGGTCTCCACCACCACCTTCATCATACTACTACAAATCACCACCTCCATATTACTACAAATCCCCACTTCCTCCATCCCCATCACCACCTCCACCATACTACTATAAATCCCCACCTCCACCTTCACCATCACCACCTCCACCATATTACTACAAATCCCCACCTCCTCCATCTCCATCACCACCTCCACCATATTACTACAAATCCCCACCTCCACCATACTATTACAAATCCCCACCACCACCTTCTCCTTCCCCACCTCCACCATACTACTATAAATCCCCACCTCCTCCATCTCCATCACCACCTCCACCATACTACTATAACTCCCCACCTCCACCTTCACCATCACCACCTCCACCATATTACTACAAATCTCCACCTCTTCCATCTCCATCCCCACCTCCACCATACTATTACAAATCCCCACCACCACCTTCTCCCTCCCCACCTCCACCATACTACTATAAATCCCCACCTCCTCCATCTCCATCGCCAACTCCACCATACTACTATAAATCCCCACCACCACCTTCACCATCGCCACCTCCACCATACTACTACAAATTCCCCCCTCCTCCATCTCCATCACCACCTCCACCATATTACTACAAATCTCCACCTCCTCCATCTCCATTGCCACCTCCACCATACTATTACAAATCCCCACCACCACCATCTCCATCGCCACCTCCACCATACTATTACAAATCCCCACCACCACCATCTCCGTCACCACCTCCACCATACTACTATAAATCCCCACCACCGCCTTCTTCATCACCTCCTCCACCATACTACTATAAGTCACCCCCGCCTCCATCACCATCACCACCACCTCCCTACTACTACAAGTCTCCACCACCTCCATCACCATCCCTACCACCTCCTTACTATTACAAGTCACCACCACCTCCTTCTCCATCTCCACCCCCGCCATATTACTATATGTCTCCTCCACCTCCATCACCTTCTCCACCTCCACCATATCACCCATACTATGTTTATAGCTCACCCCCACCCCCCAAAGGCTATTAATAAGCTTATATTCCCTCCTTCAAATAAGTTTTCCTTCAATAAGAATAAGTTCGCTCATATGGTTATTTCATAGATTTTTTCATCAATATATTTATGAATAACAAGATTTGAGATGGTAAATCCATTTGTACGAAGCACTCATTTTATCATTTATTGTAAGCAATGTTATATTGTAATTTATGTTCTTATAAAAGTTAGGCGACTGTTTTATCATAAAATATCTTGGTTCAAATAATATAATTCACCATGGTTAAATATTAGTTTTTCGACTTGATGAGCAACCATGCACAATGAATTGAATAAGTTGACAAAAATTTCACCATGCACAATGCAACAATTTACTTTATTCTTCCAACGTGACCACATCCATCAATTCTATAAGAAATATTTCTTCGCTATAAGATCAAGGAGTTTTATTTACTTTAGTCCTTTTGATTTATTAAAAAACTATCTATTAAAATTTTGGTGATTCAAAATTGTATTTGAGTATAATTTTAAGTTGAAGACTAATAAGAAGTTGACAAGAGGTCAAGAATATGTTGGAATCCTACAATGCAAGGACTCTTGTTCTAATTAGGAATAGGGTTTTTGGAGACGTTTTGGAAACATATATAAATCTTTGTAACCCTATATAAAGAGAATTCAAGTAATACTTTTATTTTTGTATTGTATTCACGCATGTTATAATGAACATGGTTGTGCTCTTTATATGTTGAAACAAAAGCAATCAAACAAGCAATAAATTTAAAGTGTATAACGTAGTAACCAAGCAATTAATAAAACTATAGAAATAAAGTAGAAGAAAAATACACAAAATTTACGTAGTTCAGCAACTTGCATCCACAGTAGATCAAGATCTCACTATTATTGAATCATAAGGCACTCACAAAGAATGCATTTTATAAGAAAGAACTCAAGAACTCACAAAGAACACATTCTCTTGTAACATAGGGGTTTCTCTCACTAAGAATCACAAAGAATGCTTTGATCACCAAGATCTTGTATTGATCACTAAGATGTGTTTACAAGCCAATAGAGAGCCTTTATATAGGCTTTAGGACGACTTAGGTTAACCTTAAATGTGTGGAAGTTATTTTAGAAAGACCTGAGAGATTTAGGAGACTGTTTAAAACGAGAAACCAATTTTTTGCACTAGCGTTATGACACTGGCTTTCTGGCGTTGCAATGTTGGTCTGTATTGGTTCCAGTGCCACGACGCTAAGCTTCTGGCACCACGGTGCTATAGCCTTGGCCTGAGAGTGTAGCGACATTGAAACCTGACACCGCGACACCCATGCCTGGGCAATTGCACCTTATTTTGTAACTGTCTTGCTTCACCGCGCATCCAATGCATTTTCCTTGTTTCAATAATTAGATCATAATGATTTTTAATCAAAATTTTCACATTATATAAGATCATCTTCTTTAGAAATGAAAAGTATTTATATTTAAAATATTCTTTCTAAAACAATCTTCTTGATTTGAATTCTATAGTTATTGGTTGTCAAAGTTCCATAGATGGCAAGTGGTTGTTGAATTATGATTCGTTTTGGGAAAATTCTTTGGCTCTATATTTGGTTAGTGCCTTGAATTTTTTGTTGTACAGAATCTAGTTGCTTGCTGCCTTGATCTTGTACTGAACGTGTTTCTTGATATGTAGCTAACAGTGTACCATTATCAACCTTTCCACAAGCTTAGCAGTGGGTGAGATTGCACGCTAAGCTTGGTGCAAAATATATTGAATATCTTGATGACTTTTAATATACTTTCTCATAACATCCTTTAGATTAGCCTTCGTTGGAGTTTGAAAATATTGATAGGCTTTATTGACAACATAGGTGATATCTGGTCAGGTAAAGGTGAGGTATTGAAGACTTCCAATGAGAGCTCGATAATGAGTTGTGACACGTCCATAATATAGGAGTTTATTCCTAAGTTAAGGATTGTCAAAGTAATAAAAATATTCCGGTGAGAACGGTCCCAATCCATAGAGAAGCAAAATTAAAATTACAATTATAAGTACTCTAAAGATAAATAAAGCAGTATAATATGTTTGTAAATAACAATTCAATTAACCAATTAAAATAAACTTTAAGGTTAAGGGGATCTACTCTTGGCATATGAAATAAGAATATATTCAACTCTTTCTATTGCTCAAGTGGAATCCTCACACAAAGGATGTTCCAATCAAAAGATATAATAATAAGATTTATCATCTTTTATATATTAACTTGTATTTATTTCTTTCAATTATTATACTCCAAATCTTGTAAATGGGTTCAAGTATTTATTCTACCAATCTTTATATTTTTCTACAATAAATCATGACTCCCACTTTACAAGAAAGGGTATCTACGTCAAATCTTGTAAATGGTTTTAAAACTTCATTGTGCCAACTATAAAATTGTCTACAATAAATCAAGATACACCACTTTGCAATAAAGGGTATCAATATTGTAAACAAAATAAATACATCATATACAAATTGCATAACTTCATAATGAAACATTAAATTCATGACTAAGAGTTAAGTATATCTTATTACCTTGCCAAGAGTTTCACTCTTTCATGTTAGCAAAAAGAAAATTACTTGGACATAATAAAATTAAAGAAAAAGAAAAGAGATGAAAGAAAAGATAACATGACTTTAGAATAGTAAACAAAAGAAATAATACTATAAAGATATAATATAAAAGACAAGTGCTTTGAACTAAAATCTAGCTCTCTAATTACATGTTTTGGACATACACAGGCCACCTATTTATAAAAAAAATATGGATAAATGAAGACAAATGTAGATGGAACCACTTAGATGATAAAAGTCAAGAAGGGTGGCAACTAATTTGCATTGATTATCATTAATGTACCAAATTGCTTGTCCAATTTGGAATTTATGTAGTTCGAATTAGCTTCCACTAAAAAAAATTAAAGTTATAGATAAGTCTCTTATATTTCCAAATTGAGTTATCTTATATATATTAAATACGTATTTCTCTAGTTATGGGCTAAATATTGATGACTATTTAGACTGGGCCTGTACTGCAAATCAATTCAATTCTAGGGTATTTTTCACTCTCTCAATGCTTGAATTTTAAATGCCTTGTGAAATTCAATATTTTATGTCATTGAGTCAGCTCTTCACATGATCAAGAATTACTCTAATTGGATTCCTAAGTAGAAAGTCATGCCTATTTTACCAAACCTACCATAAAACAGTGAAAAGCTAATTAGGTACAATATTGTAAACATGCTTAAGTTAGGAAGGCTAATGACACTAATAATACAAAATAATAATGTAAAACCCTTATTAAATATGTAATTTTAAGTGTTCATCAAGTTGCATCTATCAATTCGTGGTCATCTGATTTTAGATTATTTTTTACTACCATTGGTGCATGAACAGGGGAGCACCAATCCATATGAGCTTTGAGGGGTAAATCCATTGTATATTTGGTTTGAGATAGGAAAATCCCATTGGTGAGGTGTTAAACCTCAATCCTTAAGAAATAATGAAGGGTTCCAATATCTTTCAGGGAAAACTTTGACCATAGAGTATGAATAAGTGTGTCAATTGTGTGAGGGCTACTTCCTACGATAATCACATCATCAATATAAATTAGTAAAAATGTTATATTAGAATTTTGTTGTAGTATAAAAAGGAAGTTGTCTGCTTTACTGCTTGTGAAACCTAGTTTAATCAAAGCTTAAGAAAGGCAATCAAACCAAGCTCACGAAGCTTGTTTTAAACCATAGAGGAATTTGTGTAATTTGCAAACAAAGTGGGGTTTTGTAGGATCTTTAAAACCTGGAGGTTGTTCAAGGTAAACAATTTCTTTTAATGTTCTATAGAGAAAGGCATTACAGACATCAAGTTGTCGTATTGTTCATTTTTTTATAACTCCAATGGCAAGGACAAGTCTAATGGTTGTAGGTTTAATAACGGGGCTAAAGGTTTTATCAAATTCAATCTTGTGTACCTGATTAAATCCAGTTTGAGCTAGAGATCAAATTCAAGTCTATATAGGGATTCATCTTCTTTGAATTTGGTTTGTAAATCAATTTTAAGCCTATAACAAGAGCATTCGCTAGTCGTGGTACTAACGTCCAAGTTTTATTATCATGTAAAGCTTTGATTTCTTCCTTCATGGCTTATACCCAAGGTTGACTTTTTAAGGTTGTCTTAAGTGTTTTAGGTTCTCTAATTTAAATAGTGTGAAGAGCTAGATGAGAGTTAATTTTGGATTTGTTCTTAGTGATCAAGGGTGTGTCTTAAGGTGTTGGTAATTCTGAGGATACTGGTTGTGTGTTTTGAATTGGAAATTCTATAACTAACTTTTTGGTAATATTAGAGGTAGGTTTTGAATAATATTTCATGACTTGTGATATTGGTAGTTAAGTTTTCAGTTTATGTGTTTTGAATTGGGAGTTCTATGACTAAATTATCAGTAATGTTAGGAGTAGGTTCAGGATAAGACTTCATTGTCTGAGATGTTGGCAGCTCTATTTCCTCGAGATTAAAGTCTAAATTGTCCTCTAGAATCGGTTGCAAATTTTGGTTGTTGTGTTGTTGTGATTCGGTTACTGTCTCTAGAGTTGTTATAGAGTTGGGAGTAGTTTTGGTATTGGAAGAGGAGTTGAATTGTTGTCGTGCTAGGAGACTTGTTTCCTTATATAAGAGTGGCAAAATAGTTGTGTTAGAATGGAGACATGGTATTTGTATATTATCCTTTGGAAACTGAATACTTGTTGCCTGAATACTCCATTCTTCATAAGGTGGTAAGGTAGATATAGTGCTCTCATCCTGTACAATAGAAGAAGTGGTTAAATTTTGAAAAGGAAAAGATTTTTTATCAAAAATCACATGTCTTGAAATATAAACCCTATTTGTTTTTGTGTGTAAGCACTTTTATCTTTTATTAATTGACTATACCCTATAAAAACACAAGGATAGGTTTTCTTTTCAAATTTATTTTTATTGTAGTTTCGAAGATAAGAAAAACATCTACACCTAGTGATTTTTAGACATTGATAATCAAGTATATTATTGTAAAGTTTTGGTATGGACTTTCATTATTAATAGATGATAAAGGTAATCGATTAATGATAAATGTTGTTGCAAGAAAAATATCAACCCATAAATTCATAGGTAAGGAAGCATGAAACATCATAGTTAATGCCATTTCAATGATATGTTTATATTTACGTTTTGCCACACCATTTTGTTCAAGTGTGTGTGGACAAGAAAATTGTTGTTGTATGCTGTGATCTTCTAGGTGTTTAACAAAGGCATTGAAGGTGAATTCAGTGCCTCAACCATACTTAAACACTTGTATTTTTTCAATTTGAAAATTTTATTAAGTTTTTATTTTTTAATGTTTGTAACATCAAAGGATTGGCATGTCCAAGATGCATATGCCAAGTCTTTAGAATTTCCTTTTATTGCAGATAACGTAAAATGTTTTTTTTTTTTTTTGAAATTGGTATCATATCATTGCATATCATCAATACATTACAATAAAAACCTTTAAGCATAAGATCAAAGGATTACAGAATAAGAATAGAATACATCTTAAGACCACCTGAGAACTCTTTCATAGAAGAGTGCAAACCATACCCATATTGGTACGGATAACCTAGCACCGACCTTTCTGAAGAAAGGGAGAAACTGACCTTTCCGAAGAAAGGGAGAAACTGATTTCGCACGCGAAAAATACTAACCTTTTCAATGAAAAGAAGAAGCAAATCTCGCAAATGAGAGAAATATAGATCCCTAAAAAGGGAGAAATTATTAAACGATTTTTTCAAAAGTAACAAACAAGACTCAGCCACAAACACCCAAATATAAGATAAAAACAGCAAAATGTTGACCTTTGTCCAACGTGAAAAGCTTTCCTTGTCTATGTCCTCTGGCTAGAACTTGGTTCTGCTGATTCTTCACAAGAAAATCATTAATATTAAATTCAAAGGAACATAAATTATCATCCATAAGTTGTTTAACATATAATAAATTTTTTTCTTAACTTAGGTATGACTAGGATTTTATTCAATTCTAATTTTCCTTGAGAAGTGTTTAATGTTGTTTTTCCTGTGTGTAATCTTTAAACTTTGTCCATTACCAATAAAAACTCGATCAGCCCCTTTATAGGGTACAAATTGGTTGAGTTTACTGGATTGTTTACTATATAAGAAGTGGCTCCAGAATCAACATAATATTGTTCAACTTTTTCGGCTACCTGTCCTTCAAAATCATCCTCTTCAACCAAGTCATACCAGTACCAACACTCTATGGCTGAATGCTTGCGTCTTTTGCAAATTTGGCACACAATATTTTCTTTTTCAAGTTGCTCGGCTTCACTGTTGGTGGCTTTGGGTAACGCTAGAGTCTGTTTGATTTGTGGTGCCTTATTGTGACCATAAGGTTGCTGGTAGCCTTGATTATTTCCCTGATAACCTTGTGGATTTGGACACACAGATTGTTGGCCACGATAGCTTGAAGGTACTGATCTACCACGGTTCCCTTGCCTTCCACCTCTCTGATTTCTTCTGCGGCCTCTTTGGGTGAAAATGGCATGGTTTATGTTGATTCGTTCCTCTTCTTCTGCTGGCAAGATTATGGTCTTCACATGATTTTGTAAGGCATACAAAAACTATTTCAACGACGTTGGGTGAGGAGGTTTTACAAGCATTGCTGTTTTAAAATTAGAGTATTTTGGCCTAATGCTCTTGCAAGTTGAAACATTTGGTCTTCTTCATTGATTGGTTTCCCAATCGCATGTAAATTGTTGCATATCTCCTTGAACTATTTGAGGAATTCTTCAAGTGTTTTTTTTTTGGTCATTTCTTTGGTGAATAAAAGCTATCCTTCAACCAGTTCTCTCTCTCCTTAGTGGCTGGCAACATGTGTTCCTCAATTTCAAGCCAAACCTCTTGGGTTATTTGCAAGCCGATGGTTATGATTTGCACTTCTTCTGCCATCATGTTCCTGAGCCATGCTACAAGGAGTCCATCATTTTTTTTCCATGAAACAAATTCAGGATTGATGATTTCCCTCTTATTTTCCTTCAACACTTTAGGGGGAATTTCAGCATCTTCCAAATGATGTTGTATTTCAAGGCTGTGTATGAGGGAAAGAATCTGAGATTTCCACAAAAGGTAGTTACTTGGTGTGAGTTTGAAAGATATTAAACTTGCACATTGGTGAAAGGTTTGGAGAGACAAGGATGGTTCACTGTGTGATTTGGAAATTGAGCTTAAGGCCATTGTTGGCTCTCATACCATGAAGAAAACAATGGAACTGTTTTATTTCTATAAGAGATGCGTTTTCTCATATGTTTTGACGATACAAAGAGTAATTGATTTATACAAGGTTTTGTGAAGACAAAAAAGGAAAAGAGTCCTATTTTATAAAGACTTTCCTAAATAATCCAACGTGCGTGTTTGATTTTGGTTTAAACAAAAGAGCAACAATCCGTTGCTGTGTAGAATTCTTGGTGACCGTTTGTGGGAGTGCTGTCTTTCTTTTCTTGTTTCCGCCAAAAGTGATTGTTACATATTGTGAGGATTCAGTCTTGATTTTGATGAGATGAGTTACGGGTTTTTCTTTAAATCGGCAGGTGGAGATTACTTTCTGAGGTAAGTTGACTCTTATCTCATCTGATTTGATTTTGCTTCTTGATGATCAGATTTTGATTCTTGATCAGGATGTTTATCAGTAATGTATCTGTACCCAAAGAAGAAGAAAATTCTGCTTCAGACAGTTGATCCTAGATAGTTTTCTTAACAATTATCCCTTCTTTAATTCATTCAGATATAAACAGCGTCCAAATATTCCACTGTTGAGACATTGAAGCAGCAATACTGCTTTGTTCCAGCTAAGTACAAGGTCTCACTTCTCTTAGCATTATTAGCCGATCTAAAATTTAGAAAATCGGTATCTTTTTTTTCTTTCACAACTAGAAGATACTGATCAAGTCATGAAAAGATATGCTATGCTACATATTTTAAACTGTGGATACACATTTATCTCTTTGGTAGCAGGACAACATTAAGCAGGGAAAGAAATCATCAGCTGGCATAGAAAGCAAGTATACAATCATTTCTTTTGCATTATTCCTAATTTATATTCAATGTCCTAAGAATTTGGAGATTGCTTTTTATTCATAGGTGAATAAATGGAAACAATTAGTTGATTAGTATTTTGTTTTTCTTTTTATTGTCAATTCATCTCTAGGAGAGCCAATCTTCCAACTGAATATGTAACCTTTGAGATGATAAATTTGGAAGCATTAAGGTGGGTAGTTTTTTTAACTTTTGAGCTCTATTATATCTAAGTTTTGTTTGGATTATGATATGAGTTATTTTTTTCTTATAAAGAAGTTTGATTGCATTTCTTATTTGCTTATGTGAATTTATATTTTTTTGGGTTTAGTAGAAGTGCTCAATAGGTAGGGGTACAGTTCGTGTAAACGAATTATATTTGTGCCATATTAATATACGGTATTAACAAATTTTTTTCAGACATAAATACGATTCGTTTATTAAATGAATTAGACATTTAAATTCATATTTAATTCATTTAATAAACAAATAACACGACACGATACGATTAGACACATTTAAATAAATGAATCAAATTCGATTCGTTTACAATTTGATTTATTTATAATTCAATTTATTTATAATTTGATTCATTTACAATTCGTGTAAAAGATTAGTAGAAACGTCATGATAAATAAAATCTAAAATTACATCAAAAGTTTTAAAAAAAATTAATACATCTAATAATATAATTATTCTATAATAATATTTCTAACAAAAATCTAAATATAATTAAAAAAATACATCATTCATCAAATCCACTTAAATTTAGCCAAAATACTATAACAAAATAAAAATACATTCAAAATAGGTGATGAATCTATATGTTTTGTGTCCAATTATAAAAAATAATATATATCACCAAATCAACCATTTAATAGCTGGGTGAATCTTTTCCTTTTTTAAATATCCACATCAAGTTCTTGATCTCTTGATCTCCTCAACCTCATGTATGCAAAGAAAACCCCATAATGGAACTACAATTTAGAAAATGCAACATCGCAATCATGTGTGAATAAGAAAGCAAGGGATAAAATGAAGAAAATAAAGTCAAAATGTATATTTGCAAATATCAAGGGAAGAAGGAACCGCTGCAGCAAGACTGCATGGTAACTGAAATACAAACCTGCTGCTCAAAAGCTAAGCCAAGCCTTTTCATAAAATGCCTTGTCAAGCATTTGGCTCTCTCCATAGGATAATTTTGAAAAAATAGATTGATAAGGTGGATATTTTTCCATGTCTCAACGGACCTACATTAGCCATACAACAAAAACTAAGATCCCGAACCACAATTCCATTTTGAACGGAAATGCAAACAAATGAAAGATAGGCATGTTTATGCCAATGTTCAAAAAAGATAAATAACCCCCAATTTAGCTGCATAAGTCTTCGTGCCTTATACAAAAAAAACCACATAGTATGTTCTCAAAGCTCTCAGGTCCTTGCTCCAAAAAAGGGGTCAAAGTTTGAAAAACATTATCATAAATAACACTTAATTTGCAAACAATTTGTTACTGTCAAAAGACAACTTCTTGGAAGATGAGCAATGGCCGGTGTAGCAATGTTGGAAAAGAGAAGGAAACGTTTTAAGGAAAATTTAATAAATCATCAAGAAATTCAAAAAAAAAGTTATGTAAGGTTAACTATACCTGTCAAACATGCCTAGAGGGTCGCATTTCTCCAACAACTCTTGAGCATCTCTGTCATTAAAAGTTCCAGTAACAATCAAGGCAACATTGTCTATCATGTGACCATATCTAGATTAAAAAATATGAGATATTAATCATTTCCTCTTCATGAGTTTACACGAGACTGTAAAAATCACTATCACCTCGACAACTAATGCAACATTATACATTCTAAATACAAGGCTTAGATCTGAAAGAATTCCATAAATTAATCTACTCTTTCTTTTACAAATATCCCAAGTATATAAAGCAAGTTCAACAAAGGTTGACAAAAATTTGAATACAGAAACATGATTAAGAGAAAGATAAAGGCAACACATGGATTGTTGAATGGGATCGGCTCTGAATCTTATTCCACCATTAACGTTGAAGCTCGTGTTTGAACTAAGCTTGTTAGTGTTCACGAGACTAAGATTGATTGTGTGGAGGTGAGTGAGTAGAGAAGAACAGAAAGTGCGAGGACGATTAAGACAGAGAGAGTGGGAGACGGAGAGCAAAGAGGGAGTGAAATATGAAGGCAGAGGTCAACTTAGGGTTAGGTTTTTTTTTAATTTATATACGAATTATTCAGGTCTAAACAAATTGGTGAACAGTAAAAATTGAACCATAAATGAACATTAACGTGTCTTAAACGAATTGACGAATTACAAAACTCAAACACATATTTAACATAATTAATAAATGAATAACACGAATTAAATCTGTTTATTAATCATGTCATTTTTTTTATCCATATTCGCTTAAAATATGTTAAATAATTGTCTTGTCATTCATTTTACCACCTTTTGTCAATAGGTATATGCCATTTCTTCATTTATATGCAAGAATAATATTTTTTATTTTCAATTTCTTCTAGAAAAAAAATTATTAAGCTTTTTATACAAAGCTCTTATTTTTCATTTTAATATTTTCAATATTTTCTAGGTAGCATTGGCCAAGCTTCAAGAAGCAATTCGATAATGCAAGAAGGTTATATCCGTTTGCAAATCAAGGGTACTATAACTTATAAATGAAGTAAAGAGTTCTACGAAGTCAACAACATCATCAATTATATCTGAACTAAATAATGAAATTGTACTTTGTTTGTAACATGTACTAAATATTTTTATTAACTTTCAATAGTAACATACTAAATATACTTAATTTTTTAAAATTATTTCCCATTTGTTTGGGAATCTCAAAATGTAATTAGAATTTTAGTTGAATGAATCTTTTATTGTTATTAATAAATTTATATCAGTCACTTTTAGGTCTTAATTAAATTTTAATTTTATATTTTATTAATAGTTGTTTAATATTTTAGAGTAAAAAATGTCTTAGTTATTTTTTAATATTACGATGTCAATAATTAATTAATATCATGATATTAGAGAATTGATGACATCATATATAGTGTCAATAAATGCTTACCTTGAATAATATTGACATTATAAAATAATTTTAATAAAATCATTCACCGGTGCTAATTTAATATTAATAAAAATTATTTTTATAATAGTGATATAATCCCACTTTGACTTTTATGCTTTCGCAATGGTTTCCCACTAAAAATCCAATTTTGTTCAAATAAGGCCAACGAACAACTATTTATGAGTTGTTTACATGCATATTCGGAAACTTTTAAATTAATTACTTAATTGCGCGTACTTCAGGATAAAGTCTAAGTCAAAATGAAAGCTTGTTAATTAATTTAATTTTTAGTTATAAGTCGACCAAGTTCAATTATTCTTGCAAGTGCCTGATGAAATTGCAGTGTCAGACATTACGTTACATGCCATTTTTCATTAAAAAATTTCGGTACAAGTTTTTCAAGTAATGTTAATCTGTCGGTGATGTGATTTAAATAGCCAGAGAATGTTCTAATATTAACAGGTGTCCCTGTAAAACTAGGAAATTTGAGACTTGATCATCCTGAAGTAGAAGTACATTTCTCAGTACATGAAAATGACTTTGCCACAACTTAAAAAACAAAAATAAAAATAAAAACACTTAACTGGAATTTGATCGCATACTTTCGATTATTGGCTGAAAGTGTCAATACTGAAGGGTCTTCTTCATTTTTTTATTTTATAATTCTTTGATTGTTTTTTCTCCTTGTGAGTTCTTTATATATAATATATATAGCTGTAAAATTTCTTTACATTTTTTTCACAGCTATTTCTTCATTTTAAAAAATGAAGTGGTCATTTAGAAAATCTGATAAATATTAGGATCTAGAATAGTATTAGAAATGAAATCAAAAAGATAATAAGACAATACCAAAGAAAAAAAAATAAAAAAGAAGAAATTATTCTTCACGAGATACAACACTACTAAAAAAAAAGAATTTTATTGATACTATGTTACTGACACTTATTTAAAAAGTGTCGATGAAGAGAAGTGTCAATAAATTATTGATACTATAGTATCAGAGTTATAAAGTGTCAGTAAATTTCTAATACTATAGTATCAGAAGTATGAAATGTCAATGAATTAGTAATACCATAGTATCATAAAAGTTATTTTTATTTAAAATACTTAATTATTGAAAAAAAAAACTTTTTAAATTAATATAACACTCAAAACAACGTCGTTTACACATCATATTGAGAATATTTTAAACTTTTTCAAAAACTAATAATTTCAAAAATGATTAATTAAGAAAAGAGAAAATGGTTCTAAGTACAAATTAATTATGAAGGATATTTTTAAAAAATAAAATATTAAAGAAAAGGATAATAAAATTTAATTACGTTAAATGTTATAATTTTGATTTTAATTTAATTTTAATTACGTTAAATGTTATAATTTTGATTTCAATTCGAATTTCAATTACATTAAATATTACAATTCTGAATCAAATTTTAAATTTTATTTATGTTAAATGTTATTTCGGTTTTAATTTAATTTTAATTACGTTAAATATTATAATTCTGATTCCAATTCAAATTTTAATTAAATTAAAAGTTATAATTTCAAATTCGATTTCAATTGCAATTATGTTAAATATTATAATTATAATTTTAATTACGTTAAATATTAAAATTTGAATCAAATTTTAATTTTAATTACGCTAAATGTTATTCCAATTTCAATTTAATTTTAATTACATTAAATGTTATAATTCTGATTTCAATTCAAATTTTAATTATATTAAAAGTTATAATTTCAAATTCGATTTCAATTACAATTTCATTAATGCTATAATCCCATTTTCAATTTTAATTTTAAATGTCGAAGATGAATTAATCAAAATAAAATTTAAAAGAAATCATTATTTTTAAAAAAGATAAGATTGATTAAGAATGGAAAATGAATTCTGAAAATTTGAGCACTACGATAAATTGTATAATTTGTGACTAATTATTTTATGACCATCCAAAATTAGTTGTGAAATTGTACATTTTGGGACCACATTGATTTGTGGTCGCAAGTAATAAAAGATGCGTCAGTGACTTGTAAAAAATCATTCACGAGAAAAGAAAGATTTGTGCCCAATAAATAATTGTAGAAAGTTTTTTTGCATCCAATTAAAATTGATCGGTGAGACTTATTTTAAAAAAACAAATTCACTGGAAGTAGTAGCCCATTCGCAGGAATCTTAGTGAATTGTCCCGCCATATATTTGATATTTCAGACTACTAATTATTTTTTTAAACTATGGAAATTGTTACTCGTCGTTATTTATCATCTAAAACCATTAATTCTCACCACAAAAAGGGACTTGAAATCAAATAAAAATTAAAAAAGTAAAATAAAAAATAGAATTTAGGATATTTCAGATGAGAAAAGAAATTATCAACATTTAGCATCAGGATCGTTATCCTCGTCGTCGGGCTCATGGTGATTAACTTTGGACGGACCTAGAGCATGCGCCACTACAATCGCATGGGGGGTGTCAACGATAAACGCTGACGACATCTCTATCTAGCAAGCCCTAACAGCACCGACTAACCTCTCCGACAACTCTTCCTCCATCTGTGACTCCACTAAAAACACCATATCTATCGTCACCCTAGTCATGTACCCAATGTGAGTGAAGAATCGCAATGGCGATCATCAAATTGCCGATATCCACATCAATCTCTAAGTAGTTTAGTCCCTTGTTTGCCTGGAAACTGGAGATTCACAACAAAAATGAAGTTCTTCCTTGAATTACCAAGAGATTGAGCCTTCTTCAGTGTGTGAGACACACGGTTATTGGGGCGAGCGAGAACGCTGTCGAGTTTGGTATTGAACTTGAGTCTATCCATGCCGATTGGTAAGAGAAGGTAATCACATAAGAGATATTTTTGTTATTTTGTGAAATAGCTTTTGGAATGAAGCGAGAACAAATCGTCTAATGGTGAGGCCTAGCCATTGGTTCTAATGTGGAAGTCCACGTGGTGAAGGGATCTGTTGTTGATGGTTTTGATGATGCAATTAGAAAGTCTTATTGCAGAGCATTTAGCGGCGTGGTCAGTGCTAGAAACCTAGTGTTTCTGCTTCGTAGGACACATGGTGTACAATCTATGAATTTGGTTCCACTTTTTTCTCTCTCTAAAAGATGTTCGTTTACGACCAGACCAGATCGAACTTTGATTGAAAGTCTTAATTATAATTGTTTGAACATCATGAATTTCCTCTTCGGTAAGAAGAAAACCTAGTAGGTTCGTTTGACTACAATTCTTCTATTGTTTGTTTTTTTGTTTCTCGTTTATGTATCAGACTTGTTATTAAAGTGGAAAACAAATTTTGAAATTCATATGGTTTTTGGTCAATTAATTGTTTAATTGAAGACATTGTATTAATGATAGATGGATTTGTAGAACTTCTCCGGGAGAATAAGAGGATGCTAGATTAATTAGAGAAATTTGAGAGGGAGAGACAAGGTTTATAAATTGAAGAGAAGAAACCTATTTCTAAAATTAAAAAAAGTGCCAAACTTGATCGATTTTCTTAAGGCTAGGCTTAATGCTTTTAACTTGATTGATTTTCTGAGATTCATATTCTGTTATCACGTCTGAGATATTGTATTTGATTTTCTTAAAATTAATGAAAAAAATTGTGTAATGCTTCTTTTTAAAGTATTAGTTTACTTTACTTTTATGTTATGTTATTAATGGTGGGTATTTCTGTGGGTGGAATTGCAATGTAGTTTGTTACTGAAAAGAAAAAAGAGAACTGATTGTCTCTATGGCTATTTCTATGTAATGTAGTTTATTTTATTTATGGATGTTTCTTATGTAATGTAGTTTGATTTTATGTTATGTTGTTAATGGTGGTTGTTTCTATGGGTGGAATTTATTGTAGTTTCTATTGGCTTTGAAATGGTTTGCTCTTGTTTTTTATTCTTATTTTTCATACATAATTCTTATTGGCTTGTATTCTTATAAACACATACAGTCTACAATGCCATTTAGTACCTTGACTAATGAGATGATATAGAATGGTTGCATCTAGTCTTTACTAAGCATGATATAATTATATCAAGAAATACTTGTGGCCTAAAATATGTAACTAAATATTTCTCATAAAACTACTTTAGGTAGCCATACCATATGTCAAACTCACTACTTTAAAGATACTTTAAATTATATGAACCAATACGAGCATGGAATTAAATGTAAAAGGATGACAATTATGTTAGGAACTACAAAGATCTCACTGCAAGTTTATAAGTTAGAATTGGACATGTAGATTAAAATATTTGAATTTGACATATAGTTTATAAGTTATGGTAAGCATTTAGTTGAATACAATAACTCAGGTACGTAGACATCCATATAGAAAGATATCTGAAAAAGATTGAGAATGACTATGTAAACTCTTTGAGAATGAAAGGATATAAGGTAAATTTTATTTTTAACCTTATCTATATGTATCCATAATATTCTATGATTTGATTTTTTTTTCTCTCGTTTTTTTAATGAAGGAAAATGTAAGAAAGAATGTTGCAAATTTAAGTTTTATATTTTATTACTTTTTTGTAATAAGTTGGACAACGGCGGTGGCAGCAAAAAAAAGAAGTTAAGGAGATCTCAAGAGAAGAAATTGGACGACAAGGAAGAGTCAGAGGTTGAAATATTGAGCATTTCCTCATGGTTTAAAGTCATCATTGTGAGTCTTACACATTTGAGCACTGCAGGTAAAGCAATTTAAATATGATTGTGGGTGTCAGTTTGAAAGAATAATTTCATTAGTTTATGACCATCATTACTATTCACGTCTTCAGGTCTTTACTTTAGAAGATAAACTCAAGCCACTAAAGAAAGCAAAATAAAAAATTGTTGAAAATTTCTATCCTTGTGCAGTAGACAATGGTTGGTTTTGTTTGCTTTCATCTGAAATATAATTGATGTTAATATGTAATTTTCATATATTAAGATTTTGTTAACTTGTATGTTGCGGATATCAAGTCATGCACTTTAATTTGACACTCCTATGGCATCAACTAAGCCATAACCTTGATACCCCTTTTATTCTATGCGCAGCGGAAAACCATAACTCACACTATAAGTAAGAACACATAAGATTAACACACCAATAAAGATAAAGAAAACAAACCAATCAACAAGACACAAGATATACGTGGTTTGACCCAAAATTGCCTACGTCCACGGAGGATCCATGATCCAGCTTCTTATTATTGATATAAATCACTAAGTACCTTCTTACATTATCAATGATCCCACAAGACCCCTTAGTATCGCCTATAGAGACCTCTAAGCATCTACCCTTGATCACCATGACTCCCTAAGACCTCTTAGTATCTCCTCATAAGATATTTTTACAAGGACCACAAGAATAGCCCGAGCATCTAAGCCAAAAGGATCTATGGTATTTCTCTTTTATTTACTCAAAGAACCTAAAAAAAAAACACTCCCCAAAGGTTACACCCTAGTGCACCACGCACTTAGTGCCTACCTAGCTCCTCTATTCTCTCTTATGGTTACATCTAGAAACCTTAGATGTTGGTTTTTCTCTTGTGTTTAGAATGGTTTATATAGTGAATAAAACACCCTTAGAAACCCTAAACCTAGTTGGAATAAAAGTCCTTACTTGTAGAAGTCCTAATCTCACTTAAAGAATAGTAACCGTTCTTTTTTCTTCCGTTTTGCTCCTCCATTGTACACCAAATACGTACTTGACTTCATAATGACTCTCCTCTTAGTATTCATCTCAAGTCTTACCCATATAAGATTGTTGAATCACCAATTTCCAACATTGCATGAAATGTATTGAAGCAAGTGCGACTATATTGGAGGAAACATTTGGAAAAACAAATTGTGTAGAAACTGAATCAGAGGCTAAAACTGGATTTGGATTCGTACCGAAGAATTTAAGTTGTCTACCAACTAAGCTTCAAGTTTTATGGTGTAGTTTTTATTAATTTCATATGCTTTTATTGTATTTAATTTTTTTTTGCTATTATATAATTTAGGGGCAGTGATGTTGTAAATACTCTAGTAGTTTAATATACAGTTCAGTTCAAGAAGCAAAAACATTGGCATTAGATTTTGTAGAACTTCTCACAGAATTTGAGTTTTCATTTCATCTTTGCCTTTGAGATGTGTTTTCTTTTGACGTTTATTTTATTGCTTCTTTGTGATTGAAATGAGTGATTAGTAGAAAAAAATTAATTTGGAAAAGTTATTTACTTTGAAGCCTTTAGAAGTTTTTGCTACTGTAGTAAGGGATACAATGTTTTGAATTGTATGTGTTGTGATGTTTGTGTGATGGACTGATCACTTGGATTTGTTTGAAATTTAGAGATACAGTTGTGACTTGGATTAAGAACAAGATAGGACTTGATACATTTCAATAGTGGGGTTAGTTAAAATGAGGTTATTCTTATTAGTCCACCATTTGTTTGATAATATACTTGTATATTCTGATATGCTACATGATATACTTAATTATGTTTCAATTGCATTGATATGCTTAATAGAAATTTTAAGTTAATTAGTTTCTTTTACATTTTTCTAATAAGGTTAATTATATATATTTTTCTATGCTTAAGCTTAAAAGGTTAACTCTAATACCATGGTGTACTAAAAGGTCAACTAATATACAATATGTTAAAGAGAAACAAAACAAGATACCATGGTGTCTAATAACTCTAATAAAAGATTTCCAAGAAAAATTATATATTCTAAGAAAAATTTGTATATGTCTTTGTTTGTGTATATATGGGATTGCATTTTTGTGGACTGATGTTACTTGTTGTTGAGTGTTAATTTTTGTTAATCGAACTTTCTTTGTTTATTGATAAAGAAAATTTTGGTTGAAAGCACAAGTATACATATAAATTTTGATATTTTCACATAGAAATTATTAGCTCAATAAGGTTTTTATGGCACTTCTCATGTTTAAAATTTTCTGATTACGGTGCATTAGCTCTCTCAATGTACAAAGTGTCACATGGGTAGACTATCTTAATTGTGAAGTCTAAACAAGTCTCGGTGCTTTTTATCATGAGGAATATTTATTTAGTTTAAACTTTAACTTATGTTGTATTTTATACATAATTCCATTATTTGGACTGCCTATCTCCTTTAATTTATAATTGATTTTATGCTTGATTGACCTGATTGAAAACTTTTGATTCATGAAAATTTTTCTGCACAAATGTTTGATGAAAACACTATAAGAGTTATTGGGTTGTGGTAAACATGTTGCTAGTTTATGGTTAATGTGTGGCTGGTTTAATGAATAATTGCTTTAAAGGTTCTCATTTTGTGATTGTTGATTAATTTTAATTGTTTCATTAGTTTCTTTGCAATAGGTTTTTTTTAATCTAAATCAATGAATGTCATATACAGGAGGTTACCGTCAAAGTAGATTATGTTGTACCCAATATAGGTCAGGAATTAGGTTCAGTCATCTTTGGTGATAAAAATTTGGCAGTGCTAACTGTTTCTGAATTGTTGGGGGATCAACTTACCTGCAACATTATGTTTGAAGAAAATTGTGAAATGCTTACTACATTGATTGATAATACTTATGCGAATTGGCTGGATAACGTTTCTCCACCAAAGGTGCTTTGTTATTTTGTGGTTTTAGCTAGATAACATACTCCATGATGTACATGTCATTTTCTTATTTTCCTTTATGGAACTATCTTAGTCTTTTAAGATTTAATTTTTGAGATACTTTGTATAGTTTATGACATTTAGTTTGAATGGTTTGACAATTGTATTTTTATTTATAAATAAGTAAACAATTTGCTATTTATTTAAATGTGCTATTTATGAGTGAAATTGTAGTCTATAAATAAATTCAAATTATAGTATGATAATTCAAATTTTAAATTATTAATATATATATATATTTTAAATTAAATACAAAATCTTTGATACCAAACTATCAGTGATTCTCTGATACTATAGTGTCAGAGATTTACTAATATTACAGTGTCAAAATTCACTGATACCGTTGTATTAGAGAATCACTGATACTACGATGTCAGCGATTCATTAATACCATAGTACCATAGAATCAGTGATTCTATGGTGTCAGTGATTCACTGATATCATAGTATCAATAATTTACTAACACCATATATAATGTCAGTGAATTTCTGATTCGAGCAACACTGAAACTATAAAAGGGTGTCAATGAAACCTTTTATTGATGCTAACTTAGCACTAGTGAATGCCATTCTTGTAATAGTGCACTATTGTAATTAAATATTATAGCTTGGGTTTACATGTAAGGAGTTTCTTAATGTGAAAATTTGTATCAAAAAATCCAGTGCTAATCCTTGCATTAACCATAGTCAATTGTGAGCATCTGTTCGTATGTCTCTGAATGGCATTATAAAATTTATATATAACTTACACCAATGGGAGTCTTGAAATTTGATAGTAAATATCATTTATTTAACAATACAGAAGTGTAAAAAACAGGAAATTTATTAAAAGGTTTATAGCAAAAAAAGAAGGCGCTACTAAAAAAAGTATTTGGTGATAAAATTTTGTTGTCATAAACCATGTTTTATTATAAAAACACTAAAAGTCACCTCAATAATTTGTAATTGAAAAGTTCTATTACAAAATTGTGATTAAAAAAATCTATCACGTAAAAGGGGACATATTTTGTGATAGAATATATCTTTGTAGGATATTCAATTGGTCAGCATGAATTGCTCAAATTATTTAAGAAGCGTTATAATTTTACTGATGCTAGTAAGTCCTATCTCTGCTCTTTCCTTTATGTAAGGGGTCTAAATATATTATTGATGATGGATCCTTAGTTGATTTTTAGTTTGATACCTGATTGGATGTTCCTATTTTATCTCAGAAAGATTATGGTAACTTGCGTTTGGAGAGTAGGGTGAGGGAAGTAATTAAGGATGGTAGACGGCGTTTTCCAAGGTTTTTTTTTTTTTTTGTTTTTTTGTCTTTTCACAGCTACAAACTTATATAAATAATATTGTTTTGCCGAGTAAGAAGTGTAAAGACAAGCTGCTATTGGAAGCTTTATTCTTCTAATTCAGTCATGTCTTCTTTCTGGCACAGTTTCATCCCGCCTAAGAAAAATGCCTTCACGTGGCGACTCTTCTCCAGTAATAATCTCTTCCTACCGACATAATTTTGCGATCTTGTGGGATTTATGCCGTGTCTGCTTGCTTATTCTACTTAAGCAGCGAGGAATCTATAGACCATCTTTTTGTTTGTTGGACTTCAGTTCAAAATTTTTGGAGTTTGTTTTCTTCTTTATTTCAGAATCATATTCCAACTGTTTTGAGGGTTTCTGACCAATGAGTGGTGATATCTTTAAAGTCTTTTAGCTCTCATTTGTATAATCTATAGAGTCTGTTTGCTGCCTATGAGTCATATTCGATCTGACGTCATAGGAATTGAATGAGGTTTGATAATTATAAAGCAGGTTTATGCAGAATCCTAATAGATATTCTAGCTCAAAATCACTATTTTGTGGAGTTTTTCCTAAGGTATATATCTTATTCTAATCGCTCTATTTTAGCTCACTTGGGTGTTAGCTCTATATTAAGTCGCGCTCCAAAAGTCTTTGTTCTCTTTTAGAATTATCCTCTGTTAAGATGGGTAAAAGAAAATACGAATGATCTTTTTAAAGGTAATTCAGGGCTTGCAGTTTGCGGAGGTTTTTTTAGAGATGCTTCGAGATATTTTTTGTATGGATTCTTCTGTCCTCTAAAAGTGGAGACTACTTTACAAAAATTATGGGTGCTATTATGGCTATTGAGATTACTTATGGTTGTGGCTGGCATAAATTAATATTCGTGTGTGATTCAATCTGAGTGATTTACCTGCTCTCTAATTCAAATTTAAATCCCCCCTAGAGTCTTCAAACTCATTGGCTTAATTGTCCAGATTATGTCTCTTATATAAAGTTTTGCTTTATTTATACAATCCAAGAGAATAATAGGATTGCAGATAGACTAACTAGTATTAGTCTAAGATATGATGACTTCACCTAGTGGCTGAGTGCTCCTTTGAAGATTGTATCCATGCTTCACAATGATGCTAATGGCTTTCCAAAATATAGGTTTCACTAAACTTTCTGATAGTTTGGATTTATTGTTTTTAGGATGTCTTCATTCTTTGTTTAACTAATCTTACATAAGCATTTTATAAGGTAAGGCTCACTATGTCCCTGATTATTTTATTTTCTCTCAACTTTGAATAAATTTTTCGCTTATCGAATTTGTCTAAAAAATTCAACCAGTATATTTATGAAATATATGATGCAGAATATAATTGAAAGAGTAACAGTGAAACTAAAAGTCAATATTATGAATAGAAGAAAATGATATGGCATAAGATTGACTCTTTCAATGTACAAGTTCATTTAAGTTTTAAAATGTATAAGTTCATACAATTAATAAATTTATATGTGAGCACAATTAATTAAAGTTTGTTCGTAAATGATTGGCGTGTACTTTTATCTTCAATATGAAGTTATTAAATTTAAATTTTCTCTTCTATAAAGAAATAAATTAAATAAATTTATATGTTTAGTATTAATTCGAATATTTTTTATTTAAATAATAAAAGACTGAATAATGTAAATTTTGTTAATTACTTTAGGGTTAGATTCAATGGCAATATATTTTTTATACAATTTAGATATCACTGAATTATTATATTGTCAGTGGTGAAATTAAACCTTGTGTATTAATTATAAGAATTAACTACGCATGTTAGAATTAAGAGTAATGTTACATTTTTCAAATCATATTTTAAATTGTATTTCAAAAAGTGATGTGCCAAGTAAAGATTGAGTGTAATATAAATCATATCTTAAATTGTATTACAAAAAGTGATGTGTCAAGTAAACATTAAGTGGTGAAATAGTACAAATTTTAAAATTATCTATTATATTGAATGTTTACTTGACACTTTTTAAAATATAATTTAGGATATAATTTGGGAAGTGTAGCATTACTCTAAAATTAATCTCAACCATTAAGATTATATACATCTAACTATCAATAATTAGTGTACAAATATGTATAAAATTAAAATTTAATGCCATAAAATCATCCCTATTACTTTATTATTTGAGTAATACTACATATTTTAAATTCTATTTTAAATTATATTTTAAAAAGTGATGTGTCAAACAATTATTGAATAGTAAAATAATGTAAATTTTAAAATCATTTATTATACTCAATAATTACTTGACAAATCACTTTTTGAAATACAATTTTAAATGCTTAACATTATTCTTATTAGTTATTTATTTTTAATGTTCTTTCATCCAATTATTTAAATTCATCACGAAATTAAATTAAATTAGATAATGTTAGGGGATGGTGACATAGTGAAGCATTTGTGCACTGTCCACGTAGCTTTACAAATTTCATAGAGTAATTTTTGTTCAAGTTATGAACTAAATGGGGATCCTATTTTCTTTTTCTTTTTTTTTAAAAAATAAATTTCCAACTTAACAAAGTTTCATTAAGTCATGCTCCATGATTCATATCATATTTTGTCACTTTCCTCTTCTTATCATCATTGTTTAAATCAACACCTATGGCACTGTCAAAAGATAGTCCTAATTTTACTTTTTTCTTTGGCAAAAAAGCTTAGATTCAAAAAAATTTTAAACCCGACTTGACCTAGATTCAAAATCGGGTCCGAAAAAATTCAAGTTTTTTTTGGGATCTGAATCCGGCCTTTTTTTACTTTTTTTCATTTAAAAAAAAATTTAAATTAATTCATAAACTTTGATATATATAAATCTAATAATTTGTTTACAAAATAAATGTTCTAAAGTTTAAATTTAACTTTAAAATTAAAAAAATAAATTGTAATGTGGATAAAAAAATATTTTTTAAACTATAAATATAAATTACACATGTCACTTATGACCCCGTGCTTGGTGAAAATCCCCAATCAGCAGAATTGAAAGCCAATCAAGAGGAAGAGAAGATCGATACTCAAAATTAACTTGTGGACAAGCAGAAAAATTTAGCAGTGGTGATACCAGCCCATGAATAGAACATTATGATGATTAGCTTGGTGAATGAAGAAGATTCAAAACAAGAGGATATTCACACGGTATAAGTGGTTGTCCGCTTTTCATGATTACTAAGAAGTTAAAATCTCTCAAGTTTAAATTAAAATAGTGGAATTGAAACTATTTTGGTAATGCGCATGATCGGGTTAAAAGGATACACTCACTCTTTCATCCATTCAAGAGAGCATTTTAGTTCATAGGATTACAGACGAAACTCTTGCAGCTGAATTACAGGCAAAACATGAAGTAATTGAAGCTTCAAGCATAGAATGCATTTATTGGCAAGACCTGGCTAGGTTGAAATAATTGACAGATGGTGATCGAATTACAAAATTGTTCCATGCTTATGCTAAGGTTCAAGCTTCCAGCTCCCAGCATTCTGGCATGAAGGTGGATGAAATTTGGTGTTAGTATATTGACAGGATTTCTTGTCATGTGGTTAATTACTATTCAAACCTTTAGCGGCCTCAAGTGTTGAGGATTTGCATCATATTATGGCATTTTGTGAAAGTGTTCCGAAACTTGTTACTGAAGCTAATAATGACCTATTGACTGCTATTCCCTCTGTTGATGAGACTCGTGCTGCTGTTTTTGGCCTGGATCCTTCTAGTGCCCCGAGTCCAGATGGGTACCCAGGTTCTTTTTTCCAAAAATACTAGGACATTGTGGGCTCTGATATTGTGGATGGTGTGAGGCAATTTTTTCAGCAAGGATATCTAACTCTAAATCTAAACTCTAATTTCATTGTTCTTATCTTGAAAACTCGAGATGTTGATTCCATCTCTCATTATCACCTGATTGCATTGACTAATTTTTTATTCAAAATAATTATTAAAATCTTGGCATAAAGGTTAGGTACTTTAATTCCTAAGCTTGTTTCTCTTCATCAGACTACTTTCATTAAGGAAAAAAGTATTTATGATTGTATTACTGTTGTCACAGAAGGTATCAACTTTCTTGACCGCAAAGGTTATGGAGGGAACATTGGCTTAAAGATTGACATTACTAAGGCATTTGATACCCTTAGTTGGAGATTTTTGTTGCAAGTCCTTCAGAATATTAGTTTTCATGACACATTTATTAGGTGGATCTCTACATTCCTCTACTTATTGAAGCTATCGGTCTTGAATAATGGCGCGCTGAAGGGTTTTTTTTCTTGCAGTTGAGGAGTTCGCCAAGGGGATCCACTTTGGCCTCTTCTTTTTTGCCTTGCTGAAGAGGTGTTTTCTCGTGGTCTTCAAAATCTTAAAGTGTATATGTGTTACTCTAACTAAATCTTGAGGTGTTTAGGGACTAACTTTTCTAAACTTGAGTTAATATTGACTTAATTTAATTATGTCTGTTGTAAGAAATCGCACAATCTTTATGAGAATATCTAGATCCCCAGTTTTTGTGACTTTTTAAGTTAAAATATAATTCATCTATTTTTATCAAATAAATCAAAATAATTGAAATACCCATACAAGTGGAAAAACTATATCCTTAATCCTTATCTATAAAATTACATGAAGATGAAGAATCTTCTTGTTTAATATCTATATCTAGAAAATTACCCATACCAAACATATATATTGTGACGCATGAAAATCATAACCTTCTATCATTTCTCAGTTATTTCTTTTACAAAATGTTTTTATGAAGTGGAAAAATTCTTTAAGACTAAAGCAGAGGAGGAATTTGCCAGTCACCACTATTCTTTTATTTTTGCCAGTTACCTCTAATTTTTCAATGAGTATCATTATCCCTTCTAAGGGATAATTGGCCAATTTTAGGCAAGAAAGTAATGCTAAAAACAGAGATATTTGTGTTAGTTTTAAATACAATCTAAACATGTTTAATAACTTTAAAAGCGTTTAGATTAATGCAAAATAAAATAAAATTATAATGTACATACATTTTGCCATTGTCAACTTTATCAATCTAGAAACGATTTTTAAATGGTTTAGGAGCTTCTAAACTTTAATCAATCATAGAATAATAGTGTAGGAGACTGAAAACAAAGATTGAATAACTTGGAGACCTATACCGCTATTGTTATGTTTATTTTGTATAATGCATTCTTCCATTACGAGTGCATTCTATTTATAATGAGTGTATTTCTTATTAAATTAGATTAGGACTATCCTTATCCTATTAAGATGGATATGAAGCACTTTTAATTCAATCATGTTTCTAAAGTGACTGAATTTGAATAGAATGTTAATATTCAATCATGTTTTTTAGTGAGTGAATTTAAATAGAAATCTAATATTCTCTCACTTGGTCCTTATATTCCATTATTCATCACAGTAAGAAATAAATGCATGAATCATGATGATAAGTCCTCTAAGAACAAGTACTATATTTTATGTATCACAATGCATTATGTCTCTTAACACTAGCTCATATTACTTAATGAATAATTATATGTTTATTCTAGGTCCAAGCATTAATGATATTTTTCAAATTAATAAATGTGTACAAAATTAAAAATCATATATGAGAAAATATCATAATATAAATAGAGTTTCATTATAAATAATATTCGTCCTTATGATGAAAATCATATGAATCAAGTCCCATTTTTTCATGACCTTTGAATTTCAATGATGGCATGTCTTTTGCTAAAGGATTAGTAATCATCAATTTACTACTAACGTGTTCAAAAATTATTATATTTTCTTTAATGACTAAATACTTAATGTCAATGTGTTTACTTCGACTACTACTCTTATTATTTTTTAGCTATAAAAACTGTTTCTGAAGTTTTATAATATATCTTCAATGGCCTAGAAATCTAATCCATATATTAAACTCTTCATCCATACACAATGCGAGGTAGCCTCAAAACAATATACAAACTTAGCCTCTATAGTGGAAGTAGCAGTTAAAATTAGTGTTGTGCTCCTTTTAGATACAATTCCTTTGGCAAATATAAAAATGTATCTAGATGTTGATTTTCGTGAATCAACATAGCCAGCAAAGTATGAATCTGAGTAGCCAATTACCTTCAAATTATTAGTCTGTCTATATATAAGCATGAATCTAAGTAGCCAATTACCTCATCACATTTTTTGCAGCTCTCTAGTTATCCATACCTAAATTACTCTGATATCTTCCTAACATTCTCATAATAAATGTAATGTCTGGTCTTGTGCAAACCTAAGTATACATCAGACATCCAACAACAGAAGCATATAGAATGTTCTTCATTTGTTCTATTTCAAGTTCATATTTTGGGAAATTTAAAAAAGAAGGTTAATTTTTCAAGCACTAGTTCTAAGTAGCCAATTACCTCATCACATTTTTTGCAGCTCTCTAGTGGTCCATACTTAATTACTCTGATATCTTCCTGACATTCTCATAATAAATGTAATGTCTGGTCTTGTGCAAACCTAAGCATACATCGAACATCCAACAACAGAAGCATATAGAATGTTCTTCATTTGTTTTATTTCAAGTTCATTTTTTGGGCAATTTAAAAAGGAAGGTTCATTTTTCAAGCACTAGTTCAAATTTATATGGTTCATTCAAGGTACTCACAAAGTATGTCTTTTACAAGAAAAAACTCACTCTCTTGTAATCTAGGGGTTTCTCTTACTAAGAATTACAAAGAATGCTATGATCACAAAGATTATTGTGCTTATCACTAAGATGTATTCACAAGGCAATAGAGGGCCTTTATATAGGTTTTAGGACAACTTAGGTTAATTCTAAATGTGTGAGCGTCATTTTATGGAGTTTTGAAACAAATGGGAGACAAAAGAAGCAAAAAAAAAAATGGGGAAATTCTCGCACCGAGAGCCGCGGTGCCCACTCCATGCTCTGTGACACTGGATAGTGGTGCCCAGCACTGCGACGCTAGGCCCTTGGCATCGCGGCACCCAGGTGCTATCTGGTGCGCTGTGGCGCCCACTCCATGGCGCCGTAACTCCCACGCCTGGGTACAGTCTTCGTATTTTCTCCTCCTTTCTTCATCCATATTCAACCCTTACATACCCAACGTACTTGGCTTACCCTCAAAATCATATTCCAATGATTGTTAATCAACTTTCTCATCATAACGTATCATCTAACCTATTGTAACTTATCAACAAAGTAAAATAAGTTAAGATTTATCAAAAGTTCTCAATATGGCGATGATCTCTAACAAGTGGCAGAAGCTTCAATGATCTTGAGAGGCTTAATGGAAATTTAGAATCTTGGTTATATAGCCATAGAGATTGATCAGATGCCTCAGCTATGATAAATGGCCTGCTATCAAATGTTCAAGTGGCATCGTGTTAAAGCAGAAGCACATAAACAAGTAATGTGATCTAAGAAATATAATACAGAACAAGTAATTAAGAAACTAAAGAGAGAAAGGTAGAAAATGAATACACATAATTTACATAGTTCGGTAACTTGCCTACGTCTACAGCAGATCAAGATCACACACTCTTATTATTGAATCACAAGGCACTCATAAAGTATGCCTTTTATAAGAAAGACTTACAAAGTAATCACTCCCTCTTGCAGCTAAAGGATTTTCTCTCACTAAGAATCACGAAGTATGTTTGATCACAAAAATCTCACTCTAATCATAAAGATTTTCACAAAGATCACCAAGATGTCACTAAGATATCTTAGGTTGTTTTTACAATCTAATAGAGAGCCTTTATATAGGATTTAGGAGGACCTAATTTACCCTAAATGTGTGGGAGTCGTATTAGAAAGTCCTATAATAAGTGAAAGTCGAAATAGGTAAGAATTAAATTAGGAAACAGCTTCTCGCGCTGGGCGCTATGGTGCCCATGTGCTATTGTGGGCGCTACAGCGCCCATACTTGGCGCTGCACTGCCCATACCTAGGCACCGCCAGATGCGTCTTTTACTTCTTTTCACATCTGTTGTCGATCCTCACATACCCAATGCACTTAGCTTGCTTTTTAAATTATATCTCGGTAATTTTTAATCAACTTTCTCACACATCATAGCTCAATATTATTACTTATGACATAGAAAACAGTTTGAAAAACTTTAGAACTTATATATTTATGTAATTTCTTAGAGAAACTAATAGAGTTGCCATGGCTTAGCAAATTATGCTATGAACAAATGTTTTTAGGAGCAATTTTATCCCAAGTGATTTGGAGCCTTTGAATGTAGAGGATCTTTCTAATTTAGATGTGCCTTAGTTAATGGAATGATTTCCCTTTCACAAAAAAATAATCTATAAGTAGATATAATATATGAGAGTCAAATTATTTGCATAAGATAAATTATTTGCATCATCTTTATAGTGTGATAATCGAGATAAATTATTTTTTATTGAAAGTGAATGAATAATGAATGAAAGGTTTGTACCATTGTACTCCATTAATTTTTTATACAACATAAAATTTTTTTGTTTCTTGCTAAAGCCATGACCATATTTCGTGAACAACATAGATTGATCATGTCTTCCACATAAAATAATAATAGTAATAATAAATAGACTATGTCGTGAAAGGTAGTTCATGAAGTGACCAGTAACAGTATTTTTAATTGTGATTCATTATATTTGCAATAATATAAGTATTCCATGATGGAACAATAATATAACTCTTATGAAAATTTCAATTACAAGAAATCATTGTAAAATTTATGGATTACAAACAAAAAATAAAGGTAAAATAAGGGCTTTAATCAATGGAATTACCATTGGAAAACCCTTTTATTAAAAGAAACATTGGTGGAAAAAAATCATAAATGAAACAATCTCACACATAGAGTTATTATTATTAATGTTCAAACTTGATTTAATGGAGATTGTCATTTCACTAATAGACTTTGGGAGGTGGAGGTGAGCTATAGATATAGTATGAGTGAGATGACGGAGGTGGAGGAGATTTACAGTAGTAAACTGGCGCAAGAGCCTTCTTGGGTGGTGGTGGTGGTGGTGACTTATAGATCTACGGAGGAGGTGGAGATGGAGATGGCGGTGGAGGAGATTTATAATAGTATGGCGGAGGTGGAGATTTAACTGGAGGTAGTGGTAATTTATAGTAGTAAACTAGTGCAGAAGCCTTCTTTGGTGGGGGTGGCGGTGACTTGTAGACATATGGACGAAGCGGGGATGGGGAAGGTGGTGGCGAAGATTTATAATAGTATGGTGGGGGTGGAGATTTAACTGGAGGTGGCGGTGATTTATAGTAGTAAACCGGCGCAGGAGCTTTTTTGGGTGGTGATGGTGGTGACTTGTAAACGTATGGAGGAGGTGGAGATGGAGAAGGTGGTGAAGGAGATTTATAATAGTATGGTGGGGGAGGAGATTTTACTGGAGGAGGTGGTGACTTATAGTATTAAGCTAGCGCAGGAGCCTTCTTAGGTGGTGGTGGTGATTTATGGATGTATGGAGGAGGTAGAGATGGAGATGGCAGTGGAGGAGATTTATAATAGTATGGTGGAGGTGCAGATTTAATTGGAGGTGGTGGTGATTTGTAGTAATAAGCTGGCACAGGAGCCTTCTTTGGTATAGGTGATAGTGACTTGTAGACATATGGAGGAGGCGAGGATGTGGAAGGTGGTAGTGGATATTTATAATAGTATGGTGGGAGAGGAGATTTAACTGGAGGTGGTGGTGATTTGTAGTAGTAAATTGGTGAAGGAGCGTTTTTGGGTGATGGTGGTGGTAAGTTATAAAAGTACAGAGGAGGTAGAGATGGAGAAGGTGGTGGAGGAGATTTATAATAGCATGGTGGGGGAGGGGATTTTACCGGAGGGGGTGGTGACTTATAGTATTAAACTGGCGTAGGAGCCTTCTTAGGTGGTGGTGGTGGTGACTTGTAAAAGTATGAAGGAGGCAAGGATAGAGAAGGTGGTGGTGAAGATTTATAATAGTATGATGGTGGTGGTGATAGAAACGGAGAATGAGGTGATTTGTAGTAATATACTGGGGTGGGAACCTTCTTTGGTAGGGGAGGGAATTTATAGACATACGGGGAAGGAGGAGATGGAGATGGTGGTGGAGGAGACTTGTAGACATATAAAAGAGGTGGTAATTTGCAGTAATATGTTGGGGCAGGAGCCTCATTTGGCGGGTGGGATTTGTACACATATAGAGGTGGAAAAGATGGAGATGGCAATGGAGGAGACTTGTAGACATATGGGGGAGGTGGTGATGGAGATGGTGGAGGTGGGGATTTGTAGACATACGGAGGAGGTGGAGAAGGAGAAGGAGGTGGTGGAGACTTATAATAGTATGGTGGAGGTGGTGATGGGGATGGAGGAGGCAATGACTTGTAGAAGTATGATGTATGTTCTTCATACTTTGGTGGTGGTGGTGATGATTTGTAATATTATGATGGATGTTCTTCATTTTTTGGTGGTGGTGGTGAAGCATAGATGTAAAGCTCATAACTGGCTGTGGCAGAGGTGGCTATAAGAAAAAATGCCATAGCATAAACTAATCGAAGCCATTGGCTCGGCTATCCGAAGGTTCCTATTTCCTATGATTGTGTCTTATGAGTTGATGCTAAACAAGGTCGTTGCCTGCCCTTTATATAGTTATCTTTCTAATCATTTTCGACATGGTGGTGGTGAGGCATAGATGTAAGGCTCATAATTGGCTGCGATAGAGGTGGCTATGAGAAAAAATGCCATAGCATAAGCTAATTGAGGTCATTGCCTCAACTGTCCGGAGGTTCCCATTTCCTATAATTGTGTCTTGTGAGTTGATGCTAAACAAGGTCGCTGCCTGCCCTTTATATAGTTATCTTTCCAATCATTTCCGACATTGGCATATTTGTTTAATCTAGACGACAGCCTGGACGAAAGATTAAAAACAGTCTCCAGATCTCACATTTTGACATGATCCCATAATTGTTTTCTCATGCTCGTTCAAACATTTGATTAATTTTGATTGCTTCCCACTATGTTTTCAATTTTGTTCATGCACGAACACGTCTAAAGTAGTTGTTAACATGCTTATTCGGTAGCCATTTTAAATTAATCCTAAAAAATGCATACATCAAGAAAAAAGTACAGTCAAAATGAAAACATGTTTGTTTATTTGGAAATTAAATATTTAACTATAAGTCGACGAAGCTTATAGAGTTCGTGATGGCCAGTTTTCAGGTTAGGCCTACAATAATTTATAGAGTTCGTCATATATAAACTCACGACCCTCAGTTAGTGAAGTTGATTGATGATGTGAAAAAGGGTTTGCGAGTTGATTTTATGGTGAGAGATAATGGGACCCTAACCATTGGTAGTAGACTTTGTGTGCCCAATATAGAAGATTTAAAAAAAAAAAAATCACGGAAGAAGCTCATTGTTTGGTCTATGCCATACATCCGGGTAATACGAAGATGTACCGTACATTGAGGGATCATTATTGGTGGTAGGGTATAAAGAGAGATATTGCTAAGTTTGTTTCCCGGTGCTTAGTTTGTCAACAGATCAAGGCCGAACACCAGAAGCCTGCAGGACTTTCCCAGCCTCTTTCTATTCCTGAGTGGAAATAGATGCATGTTACTATGGACTTTGTTTTAGGGCTTCCACGTACTCAGATGGGTTATGACAGTATATGGGTGATTGTCGATCGACTCACGAAGTCTGCTCACATCTTACCTATCAAAGCTACTTATTCACTTATTAGGTTGGCTAGTATTTATGTAGCTGAGATAGTACGTCTTTATGAAGCACCTGTATCCATAGTTTTAGATCGAGATCCCCGTTTTACATCTAAAATATGGCCCAGTTTATAAAAGGCATTAGGCACAAGGTTGAATTTTAGTATCGCTTTTCATCCCCAGACAAATGGATAATCAGAGCGTACTATACAAACCTTGGAAAACATGTTACGAGCTTGTGTGATCGAGTTCAAAGGTAGTTGGGATGTTTACTTACCTTTGATAGAGTTTGCCTATAATAATAGTTACCAAGCTAGTATTGAGATGGCTCCATACGAGGCTTTGTATGGTAGGAAATGTAGAACTCCAGTTTGTTGGGACGAAGTGGGCGAAAGAAGATTATTGGGCCCAAAATTAGTGCAAGATACTAATGATAAAATGAAGATTATTCGAGAGAAGATGAAAATAACTCAAGATAGACAAAAGAGTTATGCTGACAAGCGTAGGAGAGATCTGAAATTTAATGTAGGAGACCGAGTGTTTCTACGAATCTCTCCTTAGAAGGGTATTCTTTTCTTTGGGAAGCGTGGAAAGCTAAGGCCACAGTAAATTAGTCCGTATGAGATAATATAGCATGTTGGTACAGTTGCCTATCACGTAGCTTTACCACCGGAGCTATCAAGAATCCACAATGTGTTTCATGTCTCAATGCTTCAAAAATACATGTACGACCCGAGTCATGTGTTAAGGCAACAACCCATTCAATTGAGGGCGGATTTGACATATAAAGAGGAACCGACAAAGATATTGGAAAGAAAGCAACAAGTCTTGTGTTCTAAAACCTTGTCCTTAGTAAAGGTTACGTGGAAGAATCATGCAAAGGAAGAAGCTACTTGGGAGCGCGAGGACTTGATGCGAGCACAATACCTATATCATTTTCTCTCAGGTATGTTAAATTTCGAAGACAAAATTTTTTTTAAAGGAGAAGGATTGTAATAGGCCGTTTGTAAGAGAGTTGGTAAGTGTATTAACTCGTTATGTTATCATTTTATGTAATAGATTTTGTTTAGAATCGTCAATTTAGGTATTAATTTTCTTATCAATGAATAATAGTACACTTTGTCTCATTTAGGAGGGTTCCCGAGCGTGACATATCCCGGCAACGTGTTTCCAATAAACATCATTACTTTTTGTGAGTGGGATTTATATTATATATGTATATATGTATTTTATTTCTCATATTAAAGATTTTGTTTATTACGCATCATTTTTATTAAGTCTATGAAATATAGTGAGTATTTAATTTTTTAGTTAAATTATTTATTTTACTTTATTAATTTAAATTATTAGACATATTTAAATTAAGTATTTATTTTACGTTATGAAAAAAATGTATTTATATTATAGTTTGACTCCTTGAACATTTGTAAGTAACGTTATAGATTGTTTATATTAATAGGAATATATTCAAAGGATTTATTGTTTAAGTATAAAGCTTGAGATGAGATTCAATGAGTTTATAATTGTTAAAATAAAAGTAGTTTTCAAACCACTGGGTAGTACCCTCCCCTATTATCTTGAGATATGAGATTCAGGCCTTTGGGGCTCGTCTATACACACATAAGCTTTGGGCCGTGTGTATTGGCACTTTTGCTCTTTGGGAGCCAGTTTGCTCTACACGTACGTAAGACGAAGATTTGAGATGATATATAGATAAGTACATCCAATGCTATGCCCGAGGGATATTCCGAGTAGGACGAGATTTTCCCCATTGGTACTAGTTTAGTGTAATGTTTTAAAGACTTAATCATTTATAATATTATATCACATTTTGTAGAACTTTCATTTGTAATATGATTAAAATGAGATTTAATGATTTTTACGATGCTTTTAAAGTATTTACATTATGTTAAAATTGATGTTTATGATTTAAAAGTTTATTATTATTTTTGTTATTATTATCATTTTTATTTTCTTTCATGTATTTTGAAATTATTCCACTTACTGAGTTTCGTGAAAACTCACCCCTCTCCCCCCCCCCCCCCCTTTTCACTTTTTCTCATCTCAGAAGACAGTAGATATCCTCAGCTCAGCGACTAGTTAGGATGGGTCACGTGGTGGTGTTCTTATATCTTTTATGAGCCATATAAGATATATGGACTCTCTTTTTTCGTTTGGGCTTATAAGAACTTAACATGTTTATCTTGTAGATTATAAATTTGTATTATGGTATTTATATTTTTTTTAGGCTTTTGATGCCATGAGTTTGATAACTCTATCTTAGATACTGAGAATATGTTGACATATGAGTTATAAGTGTATTAATTTTTATTGATGTTGACGTATGAGTTATAAGTGTATTAATTTTTATTAATGTTGATGTGGTGAATTATGGACGAGACATGAGAAGTTTAGAAATTTGGTTGATAGTATTGGGTTTATAGAAGTGTTATTCTCTTAATTACAGGTTTGGAAATGCCCATAAAATAGGGAAAACTCTGCCGAAATTTTGGTAGAATTTCTAGTGTAGTAAGCATTCCTGAATTGTCCATAGGATAGCGGTCAAGATCCGTCTTAAAGTTTATAGAAAACTGCAGGGCAGGTCGTCTTAGATAATGACTTCGCAACTTTCAATTTTTTTTAATTTCATTTTATTTTTAGTATAACTGGAACATGATCATATACTTTTGATATTATTGGCTGAAAATGTCAATGTGTCATAAGTGGTTGTTAATACTGTAGGGTCAAATCTGCACCTTTTCATTTTATGTACGTATGGGTTCTTCATAATATATAGCTGTAAAATGTCTTACTTTTGTAGAGATCTATGTCGAAATGTTCACAACTGTCGGAGTTGTGAATTAATATGTCTCGGTAGCTGTCAAATGCCTTGACAATCAAGGCAGTGTAATATAGTCCTTCCTCTTGTAAGTGCGTCTATTCTTCGACATTTGTTTATGTATGGTCCTACTTTAGTAGAGATCTGTGTTGAAATGTTATAAATATGTAAATAATGTACTGTTGAAGCGGAAGCATACAAATAAGTAAAACATTTACCCAAGCAATATAATAATGTAGAACAAGTTATTAAGAAATAAAGAGAGAAATGGGTAGAAGAAGAACACACAAAGAATTACGTGGTTCGGTAACTTACTTACATCCGCAGCGGATCAAGATCATACTCTTCTCTTATTATGAATCACAAGGCAAACACAAAATATGCCTATTACAAGAAAGATCACAAAGAAAACTCTCTCTTGCACTCTAAGGATTTTCTCTCACAAAGAACTACAAAGATTATCACTAAGATTGTTGTTGATCACCAAGATGTGTTTACAAGCCAATTGATAGCCTTTATATAGGCCTTGGGACGTCCTAGGTTTTTCCTATACGTGTGGGAGTCCTAGAGCAACTAGGAGATGAAATAAGAAAGTTTCCTTTTTTTGAGATACTGTTCCCGTCTCCAGCGCCGCGGCGCTGGCGCGCTTCTGCTGAGCACTGCAGCGTTGGCCTCATGGCACCGCAGCGCTCAGGTTCTGGTCTGGGCACCGCGGCGCCGATGCATGGTGGCCACGGTGCTGCGCCTGGTGTGCCCTTCTTCAATATTTACCTCCTTTCGCGTCTGTCTTCAATCCGTGCCCACCTTACGCACTTGGCTTGATCTTCAAATTATATTCCGATGATTTTTAATCAATATTCTCACAAATTTCTTCCTTGATTCAAAATCATCCACAAAGTAACTCGATCTCTCATTTCTGCATCTTCGGTCACCCTCACAAAGTAGTGACTTCGGTTAAGTCCTTGCATAGGACGAACTTAACCAAGAGTAGTGGCTTAGTCAACATATCAGCACGGTTTTTAGATGACGCTATCTTTGTTAGACTAACTTTACCACTTTTGGACAATCTCACGAATGTAATAGAGCCTCACATCAATGTGTTTCGATCTCTCATGGAACACTTGAATCAATGTGTTTCGATCTCTCATGGAACACTTGATGCTTGCTTAGGTGTATGGCACTCTGGCTGTCACAATATACACCGGTGTTCACATCATCACTAGCCAATACCTCCGTGCATATGCCTTTTAACCACACGCCCTCCTTGATAGCTTCACCAACGGCTATGTACTCTGGCTCTATGGTAGATAGTGCAATCACGTATTGTAGAACTGATCTCCAACACACACTACACCCAAACACTGTGAATACGTAGCCCGTCAATGATCATCTCTTGTCAAAATCACCTGTATAATCTGCGTCTACACACCCTTTTACCATTTCATTGTTGTCCTCATCCCTCTTATACACTAACCCTTGATTCGATGTTCCCTTGAGATATCTCATAATCTACTTTACTATAAGCCAGTGATCTCTTCCCGAATTTTTCATGTATCTACTTACCACACTAATAGTCTGTGCTATATCTGGTCTTATGAAAACCATTAAAAACATGATGCTCCCCACAGCGCTTGCATAAGGTACTTTGCTCATCTGCAGTTTCTCTTCTTCGGATGTCGGTGACTGTGCTGCTGAAAGCCTGAAATGCATGGCGAAAGGAGTAGAGACATCTTTCGTGTTTGACATACCAAAATTTTCAAGAATTTTGACTATATATCACTGTTGGGATAAGAAGATAACATCTCTTCTTTCCCTCACAATGTTCATACCCAAAATTCTCTTTGTTGCTCCCAAATCCTTCATTTCAAACTCGCCACTTAACTGCTTCTTGAGCTTCTGTATTTCTTCTATATTCTTGTATGAGATCAATATATCATCGACGTATAGAAGTAAATACATCATCCCATAACTTATGTTCTTGAAGTACACGCATCTGTCATACTTGCTCCTATTAAAACCACAAGCCATCATAAACTCATCAAATCTTCTATACCACTATCTAGGTGATTGCTTTAACCCGTATAATGACTTCTTTAGCAAACAAGCATGATCGTCTTTATCGGGCTCCCCGAACCCTTGCGGCTGTGCCATGTATATTGTTTCTTCAAGCTCTCAATGTAGAAAAGCTATCTTTACATCCATCTGTTCTAGATGTAAATCAAAGTTTGCACACATGGCTAACAAAATCCTAATAGATGTGTGCTTGACAACTGAAAAGAATATCTCATGAAAATCGACTCTCTCTCTCTGAGTAAAACCATGTGCTACTAACCTAGCCTTAAATTTCGTAGGCTCAATCCCCGGTATCCCCTCCTTCACCTTATACATCAACTTCCACCCAACTAGCTTCTTCTGAGGTCTCTCCACCAACTTCTAGGTATTGTTCTTCTTAAGAGAATAAATTTCTTCTTCCATTTTCGGCTGCTATTCTTTCTTGTTTTCACTCTTCATAGCCTCACCATATGTCCTAGGGTCATCATACTCAAGAGTGTAAGCAGAATTAAAAGCATGAGCAACTAAGTCTGCTTGTGCATACCTGACTGGTGGGTTAATCATTCTCTTTAGTATGTCTCTAGCAAGCTGGTACTCTTCAAGTTCTAACTAAGGAGTTCTAGTCTTCTTTTGGGTGGATTTGGAGGAACTTGTCGGTGTTCTTGGTTCATCTTCAAGGATCTCCTTGCTGAAGTGTTGATCTGAGGGCATATCAGATCCATGTTCAAGCTCTACTTCAACTTCTATTGACTCGGGTGCTGAGTCTTCCTTGGGCACAGGTTCTTCTTTCTCATCTTTTTGGGAGGTTTTTAGCATTGTCATCTCATCGAACGTTACGTCACGGCTTATGAAACTCCTTGGTGGTGTTAAGTCTTTACACCACACCTTGTATTCTTTTACTCCTTCAGGATATCCTATGAATACCCCTTTGATAGCTCTAGGTTCCAACTTCCCCTCCTTAATATGTACAAAGACAGGGTGACCAAATATTCTGAGGTAGTCATACTTTGGAAGATTGCCAGACCATTTCTCTTCTGGCATCTTGAAGTCAATTGCTAAGCAGAGACTTTTATTAATCAAGTAAGTTGTAGTCAGTATAGCTTCTCCCCAGAATGTCTTAGACATCTTCTCATTGGTAAGCATGCATCTGACACTTTCAAGTAGCGTCATGTTCATCCTCTCAACTACCCTATTTTGCTGTGGTGTTGATCTTACTGTTCTATACCTTGTAATCCCATGCTTGGCACAAAACCCATCAAACTCACTGTTGCAAAAACTCGAGGCCGTTGTCAGTCCTAAGCCTCTTACCCTTTTGCCAGTCTGATTTTCAACAAGAACCTTATAAGTCTTGAAAACTTCAAAGGCTTGATCCTTGCCCTTCAACACATAGATCCACAGCTTCCTCAAATAGTTATCAATCAAGCTAGGAAAATACCTGGCACCACCACGAGTAGCTGTCTGAGCTGGTCCCCAAAGATCCGAGTGTATGTAGTCAAGAGTACCCTTAGGCTTGTGCTCGCCGGTACTGAACCTCACTCTATGTGCTTTTCCTAGCACACAATGATCACAAAACTCTAAGGGCTAGAACTTATCCTCTCCAAATGCCTTTTGGCTATATAACGCCTTTAGGTTTCTCTCGCCTAGATGCGCCAGTCTAAGATGCCACAACTTGGTTTGCATACTCTCATCATCTACAGAGAATAGTGCAGAACCACTCACGACTTCACCCTTAAGCACATAAACACATTTGCGCTTCTCTCATCTCATTACCACTATGGAACTTTTTAAAACTCTTAAAATCCCTCTGTCGATCCTGATGGAACACCCATTCTGGTCTAAAGTCCCCAGTGAGATCAAGTTTCTCTTCAGGTCAGGAACATACGTAACATCTGTCAACTCTCTTACTCACCCATCATGCAGCCTAAGCTTAACAATATATTCCCATTATCTGACATGCAATATCATTACCCATTAAGACCTTTCCACTACTAATGGGCTGAAAATTTGTAAACCAGGACTTGTGCGGGCACATGTGAAAAGTACAACCAGAATCAAGAACCCATTGGTCAAAGTTCTTACCATCAGTAGGAACAAGTGTCTCTGCGCTGTCATAGCTATCATCATAGGCAAGCGCAGCATCCGCTTTCTTCTTATCTTGTGCTTTCTTCTTAGGATAGTCCTTTATGAAGTGCCCCTCTTTCTTGCAGCAATAGCACTTTCTAGGAGTCCTAGACTTCAACCTCGAGCCTTTTTTCTTCCCATCTCTATAAAAGGGCCTTCCTCTTACAGATAGACTTTCTGTATTGCCATCAGTCTGCTTTTCTAATAACTTTGAGTTTAATGATGATTTCACATCACTCATCGTTAAACTCTCTCTACCGTAGAGTAACGTATCAATAAAACTCTCATAGCTCTTGGGGAGTGAACTCAGCAGGATAATTGCTCTATCTTCATCTTCTTCTTCTATCTTGATGTTGATAAACTCAAGATCAAGGATGATCTTATTGAAGGTGCCTATATGATCTTTCATCGGCGTCCCTTTTGACATGGACAGCTAATACAGCTTCTTCTTTATATGTAATCTGTTGAACGATTTCCTCATATAAAGAAAGTCAAGCTTCTTCCAAAGACCTATTGCCGTCGTCTCACCTGTTACTTCCCTTAGTACTTCATCGCTCAATGACAGAACGATTGTGCTATGAGCTCTTTCTTGAATGTCCCTTCTTTCTGCTTCTGCTCTAGATGACTATGGCATCTTTTCTTCATCACTAGATGGAGTTACAATCTCCTTTAATGCCGAACCAAGCCTTTGGCTCACCAATAACACCCTAACCTTCATCTTTCACAGATTAAAGTCATTCGTACCATTGAAATTCTCTACCTCATACTTAGGTGTGGCCATGTCTACTTAGAACCAAAGCTCTGATACCAGTTTATTGAAGTGGAAGCACACAAACAAGCAAAAAATTCACCCAAACAATATAATAATGCAGAACAAGTTATTAAGAAATAAAGAGAAAAATGGGTAAAAGAAGAACACACAAAGAATTACGTGATTCAGCAACTTGCCTACGTCCACGGTGGATCAAGATCATACTCTTCTCTTATTATGAATCACAAGACAAACACAAAATATGCCTATTACAAGAAAGATCATAAAGAAAACTCTCTCTTGCACTCTAGGGACTTTCTCTCACAAAGATTATCACTAAGATTGTTGTTGATCACGAAGATGTGTTTACAAGCCAGTTGATAGCCTTTATATAGGCCTTGGGATGTCCTAGATTTTTCCTATACGTGTAGAAGTCGTATTAGGGAGTCTAGGAGCAAGTGAGAGACGAAATAAAGAAGTTTTCTTATTTTGGGGTACTGTTCCCGTCTCCAGCGCCGCGACGCTGGCACGCTTCTACTAAGCGTTGCGGCGCTAGCCTCTTGACCCTGCGGCGCCTATGCATGGTCGCTGTGACGCTGACGCCTGGTGCGTCTTTCTTCATTTTTTATTTTCTTTTGTGTCCGTCTTTGATCCGTGCATATCCTACATACTTGACTTGATCTCTAAATTATATTCTGATGATTTTTAATCAATACTCTCACATATATAATCTTAATTGATATCTGATATAATGTCTATATTTAACCTGGTAAGAGCAAAAAGAGGCAACATTGTATTCTGGACTGCATAACTCCGTAAAAGATAATGACTTCGCAACTTCCAATTTTTTTTTAATTTCATTCTATTTTTAGTATAACTGGAATATCATCGTATACTTTCGATACTATTGGCTGAAAATGTCAATGTGTCATAAGTGGTTGTTAATACTGAAGGGTCAAATCTGCACCTCTTCATTTTATGTACGTATGGGTTCTTCATAATATATAGCTGTAAAATATCTTAACATTTTAGTTATTTGTTTTTCTTCTAATCTTTTGGAAGAAACGTTTCAGTTTCATATAGTTAATTATATATTTCAGTTAAATTTCTTATCTTTTCGGTTTTAAATAGGATTTGCTCATGAATTTTGTTGCCTAGCAAGCTAAGTACCTTCTGTTAATCCATCGAAATGAATGCACTAAGCATATGTTAATTATATTATTGTTGTTTAATTACACAAATTAAATATGTAGTGGGTGACAAGATAATGCGAACTTAGTTGCTACATAAATTAGTATTTACATAAAATCTTATTAATATCAAGGTCAAAATTTTACAAGATAATGCGAAGATGGTATGATAAAGGCTAGTTAGTGCCCATATCAGATATTGGTAGAAATATAAATTTATCAATATCAAGGTCAGACTAGTAAAAGAAAATGAAATTAAATGGAATTACACTTAATTGAAAGAATCACCATCGCACAATATTGGAATTAAGCATCATGTTTCGTTTGTTGCTTTACAATGTGAGAATTATTTGATGTGAAAATGTGTATCAGAAAATAGATGCACTATTCCTTGTGTATCAATGTTCATTTGGCTTCAACTTTGAGCATTTGTTTTTCAAGTGTGTGTGTGAAACTCTATTGTAAAATTGTTGTATGAATGGCAGCGTCTTGGATACATGAACTGTATTTCAGTAGTTAATCTTAGTTAAAAGTGGGTGTTAAACTGTTTAATTGATAAAAAAAATTTATAGTGGTTAAAATTATTTAAGGTTGATTATAAATATATTATTTAAATTATAAGTTGTGTAGGTTTTAATTTAGAAAATTGATATTTTAGTTCGTAAATTTTTCCTGAATAATCCATTAGGTCTCCTAAGTTTTTGAAATACTCAAAATATTTTTTGTTATCATTTTTATCTTAAAACATTATCAATTACTACTCTAAAAGGACTAATTTGGGTATTTTAATAAATTTAGAGACTTTATAAGTATTTTAAAAAAACATTATAGACTATTATTATTAATTTTTAATTTTTGGATTCAATCCGTGATTAGTGGTTTCTCACCAACTTTTTCTCTATTTTGTGTGAAAAAAGAAATAAAAAAGAAGAACCAACAGTCAAGATGGAGGGGAAAACTTGTAAATATATCTTTGTTTTATGATAAAATAAAATAAATAAGAAGAAAGTAGTGATGAGGAGGAATGAGAGGAAAAGGAAAGTCAAAATGTTAGTTTGTTCTCAAAATGCACATTGATTATATCAACGATTGTCACATTCATATACTATATCCAACGAGTAATCGATTATTATTTAGATAAAATTCCTACGATTAGGAACTGATTAACGATTATGGCACTAATTGGCCATAGTTAATTAGCAATAATCTCCCATGAAATTATGCTGAAGAAAATGGGTTTGCAACAGTAATATATATGTGCATTAATCTTATTCAAGGCCAAGCTCTCTAGCAGAACTGAGAGCAGTAGGCTTATCCAACAGATTTTCTTTAGCAGAGAGTCTTGGCTTCTGTGGAATTCTTTGTATGCTTTGAGAATTTTCCATTGGCTTTATTGTCCAGCTTGTTATAATTTCCTTGTGAAATGAAGTTATAGACCGCTAGTTACTACGCCCCTCTTTCGTTAGTTGTTATAATAAGGGTGTATATGGTACTTTATTCTTAAGAGGACACATGATATTATGTGACTGATCTATTTCATGTTTTTAATTTAAAATTTATAAAATAATTGAATAAATTTGTAAAAAAAATATAAAACAATAAAAACAGCAACAGATGAAAATGCCATTATTTCTGCCACTGACTGAAAATTAATATCATCAAATTTTATAAAATTTATATTTATAAAACAAGTACTTTAAAATACCCAAATAAGAAGATAAAGAGGGCAGTCACCATAGTTGTCATACTGCAGCGTGGTACGAGAAACCACCATTATCATTGAAATTGATAACTAAATGGCAGTGGTAGTGTATTGTAACTCATTGCCATTTGACGGCAATATTATAATAACCATCATTTTTTATATTCTAATTTAATTTTTTTTTTATGATTTTTTAATAAAATAATCTTACTATAATATAGATTATAATTTAAAATTTAATGATATAAATGATAAGTTGATCTATTGTCGTCATAATGGTGACGGGCACCAGTTGCTGGTCGTTTTTTAATATTTAGTTATTTTATAAGATTTTTATTAAAATACAAAACAAACAAATGAACTTTTGAGCACGGGAATAAACATTTTCTCTTGACTTTGTTTAAAAGTCATGGTGTAAGCCTTTATTTTTATAAAAATTATTAATTTATCTTTTAAAATAAATTGATATGTTTAATTATGACAAATAGTCACTTATTTTGTTAGAAACGGTAATTCAATAATTTTGTATGATTAAGAATTGTAATAAATATCAAAAGTAAAATTATTATAAAGTTAAATACGTATTGAGTATATAAAAAATGAGCAAAATAGAAAGACAAAAGAATGAGTATTGTTTATGAGACGACATTGTTCACAATGATTATTGTTCACGACGAGCACTACTCATCGGTTACTGTTCACACACAGGTACTATACATGTGGTTACTATTCACACAGCAACTTTAGGGTATTTCCTGTTTTGGCTTAATTGACTTCTTTAAATTGAATTAGGACTCCTACAAGTAAGGACTCTTATTCCAATTATGTTTAGAATTTCTAAGAGTGTTTTATTCACTATATAAACCTTTTTAAATACAAGAGAAAGATAGGCATCTAAAATTTTAAGATGTAACCATAAAAGAGATTAGAAAAGTTAGGTAGGCACTATGTGCGTGGTGTACTAAAGTGTAACCTTTGGGGAGTGTTCTCTTTTAGTTCTTAAGTGAACAAAAGAAACACCATAGATCTTTTCGACTTAGATGCTCGGGCTATTCTTGTATTCCTTGTAAAAATCTCTTATGAGGAGATATTAAGAGGTCTTAGGGAGTCATGGTGATCAAAGGTAGATATTTATAGGTCTCTATGAGAGATACTATAGGATCTTGTGGGATCATTGATGAAGTAAGAAGATACTTAGTGATTTATATCAATAATAAGAAGCTGGATCATGGATCCTCTGTAGATGTAGGTAATTTTTGGGTCGAATCACATACATCTTGTGTCTTGTTAATTTGTTTATTTTCTTTATCTTTATTGGTGTATTGATCTTATATGTTCTTACTTATGGTGTGAGTTATGATTTTTCACTACACATAGAGTAAAAAGGATATTAAGGTTGTGACTTAATTGACACCTTAAGGATGTCAAAATAAAGAGTATGACTTGATATCCACAATATATTTGATTAAATTTACCTAACTATCCTATAAAAGTGCACCTTAAACTCTGCTTTTCGTAATGGCAGAGACTAAAAAAAATATTTAAATTATATATATATATATAATCAGACTAAGTAATTCAACTAAACTTTAGGGATTAAACTGATAATTTTTTTTAATAAAAATATCATTTCAATCCCAAAAAAAAAAAATTAAGTTCTAAAGTCCACATAGTATATTAGGCTTCATTCATTAAGTCCCCTATGCATAACTTCGTTGGTTGTGAATGTGCTTTGCACGTGCAACAATCAAAGTTTAAGTAAAAATATAAAGTAAGAGTTGATATTTAATGGATGAAAAATTTCATCCCTATCCAATTATTTTTTTTCTAAAAAAAACATTTAGCCTTCATTAAACTAAAATATTGGCTTTACCACTATTTCAACAATTTTTGTCATTTTACCGCTAAAAGGAATTTGATGTAGTTGAGGTATTTCCCACATTTGACTATGTTATAATTGATATCTAACTACAGAATAGTATTTCATGTACAAACTCTCTATAATAATTTGAATTTGATGTGGCATATAATTATTAACTTGCATGGTTGATTATTATTTCATTAACTGTATTGTTTCGTCCAACCAATACTTATATTGCATGTCAATTTGTGTTAGAGGAATCATCTTTTTTTCTGTGAAAATAGGTTAAAGCGAAGAGTCCTAGTCAAGTTCAACTTTAAACCATAACCTCTTTACGCAGCGGAATAATCTGTATATAGAACAAAATAGCAAGAATTCAAAGCAGAAAATAAAGAGCACAACACAATCACTTACGTAGTTCGGTCAATTACCTACGTCCATGGTAGATCCAAGGATCATAACCTCTCTTATTAACTCCCTAGAGATTTTACAAGTAAAATCCAATGAAGAACCCTCAAAAGGACATAATGTTTAGTGTACCCTTACTCTACTACGAGTAATGAACACTCAAACACTGGTTTCACCCTAGCACACATAAGCACTTAGTGTCTACCCAGTTTTTTCCGCTAGTAGAGTCTCTCTTAATGCTTGATCTTAACTAAAAGATTTACAAGTGTTTATATAGAGGTTATTTCGTACTTACTAACCCTATTTCTTATCGAAATAAGAGTCCACTTGTTTTGAAAGTCCAAAACTCTTCAAATCTCAGATATCGGAATCAAATATGAACTTTCCCCGCTTTGGCACCGCGGCGCTGGGTTTTGACACATCCAACCCTGTGGTGCTAGAAACCTAGCGCTATAGTGCTGAGCATGTCGTGTCCAGCACTGTGACGCTAGGAACCTAGCGCTGCGGCACTTGCCTTTGTTTTCAGCTCCACGCTTTTTCCTCTCTTCCTTTGGATCTTTGATATTCATCTCAATTCTTGTCCAAACAAAATTGTTAAATCAACAAATCTCCAATAATTTGTATAAGAAAGTTTGTATGTTTGTTATTCCTAATTGTATCTTGAGGTGTTTAAGGACTAAGTTTTCTATTGTCATCAATCACACAATATTTAAGAAAATATTTTGATCCCCCGGTTTTTGTGACTTTTCATTTTAAAATATAATTTACCATTTGGTTATTGAAAAATAATGTATCATATAATCAACCTCATTGTTAAGATTGATTTTTTTTAGTTTGCGATGTTTGTTGTGCTTGTTTCTGATTAAAAAAATGCTTCTGCAGTGGTATAATTTATATTGATTTATTTTCACAACACTGTTTTGACAGATTACTAAAAGAAAAAGTAAGATTTTCTATTTATAGACTACCGTAACAATTAAGAGCAAACTAGTAATTTAAGAATTTTTTTCAATTACTACTATTAAAGGAATAAGGACCCAGATTATGGAATCTTATAACCAGAAGAATATATTTGATGAATTTTGAAAAGTTTTTATTTTATTTTTATATTGTTTGACAAATAACAAGGATTAAAATAAAATAAATAAATAAATCTTGATATTATGGCAAAAGAATTTTGATATACGTGGTCACATTGGAAGAACCATTATATGTAAATTATTTAATGATATTTGACGCAATGAATTCATTGATAAAAAAAAAGTAGCATAATTCTTATGGAAACATAAATTACTAGATAACATTGCTTACAATAAATGATACAGCAAGTGCTTCATAAAAATATATTTATGGTCTGAAAACCCTTTTATTCACAAAAACATTAGCGAAAAATCATTGATGAAATAAGCTAATGAACTTACTTATTCTTGTTGAAGTTCAAGCTTATTTAAAAAAGACCATGAGCTTAGTAATGGACTTTGGGAGGTGGCGGTGCGTTGTAAATATAGGAAGGGTGAGATGGTCGAGGTGGAGGGGATTTGCATAAGGAGATGGTGGTAATGGTGATGGAAGTAGTGGTGACTTGTAGTAGTATGGCGGGGGAGGAGATGAAGAAGGAAGTGGTGGGAACTTGTAGAAATAAAGAGGTGGTGGCAATGGTGATGGGCGTGGTGGTGGTGGTGACGTGTAATAGTAAAGTGAAGGTGGTGGTGGTAGAAACTTACAGTAAAATGAAAGAGGTGAAGGAGATGGAGGGGGTGAAGATTTGTAGTTCTAAGTAAGAGCATGAGCCTTTTTTCAATGGTGGAGGAGACTTTTAAATGTATAGATAAGGTAGTGATGGAGATGGTGGGGGAAGAGATTTGTAGATGTGTAGAGGGGGTGGGGAAGGAGATGGTGGTGGTGGAGACTTGTAGATGTGTGGAGGAGGTGGTGGGGGAAACTTGTCGATGTATGGAGAAGGTGGTGATGCGAATGGTGGAGGAGGATATTTATAGACATATGGAGGAAGTGGATAAAGATATAATGGTGGTGGAGATTTGTAGTAGTAGGTTGGATGTGGTGATGGAGATGGTGGTGGTGGGAATTTGTAATAGTTAGGCGGTGGGGGAGACTTTTTTTGTGGTGGTGGTGGTGACTTATAGTAAAATGAAGAAGGAGGAGGAGATGGTGGTGGAGGAGAATTATAGTAACAAGAATGTAGGAGTAATAGAGGTGGAGGGAATTTATAATAATATACTAGCATTGGTGCCTTCTTTGTTGCTGGTGATGACTTATTGTAATACGCAGAAGGAGAATATTGATATGGTGGTAAGAAAGACTTGTAGTAGTATATCGGCCTTGGAGCCTGCTTCGGAGGTAGTAATGGTGACTTATAGTAAGGTTCATAGTTAGCACTGACAGTGGTGGCTACGAGAAAAAACTGTAATATTTACATTATTATGATTATGGTCCATATGCATAAAGACCTCGTTAGAAGTTGCAACCCTTTTGTAACTTCTTGTAATTTCCTATAAGTAATTAAAATTGCCCTTAAGTGTAATGGTAACCATTCATAACTGTTAACTTTTGATGGAAGGGTTAATATTAAGTGAAAAATTCTAAGAGTTAAACACCATCATAAGTAAGTTCTTGAGGATTTAAAAGGACTAAAAATAATCAAAGAGACGTTCAAGCTTACAATTCATTACATATTGCATCAACGTCCAGAGGTTAGTAAAATACTTGGTTAAATTTTCTCATTTGATCTTATGCAATGATTACTTATGAATGAAGATCATGTTTAAAGTTACTACAAAAAAATTCCATTACATGCACAAAGCGAGGCCATTACCTCGGATGTCCCGACGTCGAGGTTCCCATTTCCTACGATTGAGTTTAAATTTGTATGATGAGTTGCATTCTGAACCTCGTTTCCTCCATTTATCTGGTGATATTTTCCAGTCATTGTTGACATAGATGTACTTCTTCAATGAATACAACATCCTGGATCAAAAGCTTTAACCTTACATTTGACATGTTCCCATTTTGAATTCTATGCTTCTTCAATGGTTTCGCATTAAGTTTCCAATTTGGTTCAAATAAAGCCAACGTACAAGTCTTCGGGAGTTGTTTACATGTAAATTTGGAAATTTTTTCAAATTGATTACCTAATTGCACGTACTTTAGGATAAAGACCATGTCAAAATGAAAACTTGTTTATTAATGGGAAAAAAAATTAATTTTTGTTGGAAAATTGGTGATCCAACAATCTTGGTTGGACAGAAATTGAGAATAATACCAAAGAGGAGAGTTACAAGAAGTCTTGAATGTGTGGGACATATATGGAGAAGTCTAGAACGTGTGAAACGTGAAGGGAAAAGCAAAATGGGACCCGTAGATGCGAAGGAATCGAAGAAAAATGCAGGAGGATGGCACCAAGGCTGAGCGCTGCAGCGCCCAACATAGAAGCCCAGCGCAGCGGCAATGAGAGTGACATGACCAGCACCGTGGTGCCAGAAGCGTTAAGAAGTCCGTTTTGATCTGAATTTTGAGTTTTAGAAAGTTTAGGACTTCCAAAATAAGAGGACTCTTACTCCAACAAGCAATTAATAGGCATGAAATAACCCCTATATAAACACTTGTAAACCCTGTTATTAAGATTAAGCATTAAGAGAGACTTTAAGAGAGGGAAAGAACTAGGTAGACAATAAGTGCTTGTGTGCGCTAGGGTGGAATCGTCGTTTGGGTGTTCATTGCTTGTGGTAGAGTAAGGGTACACTAAACATTAGGTTATTTTGGAGGTTCTTCATTGTGTATTCTATGTAAAACCTCTAGGTAGTTAATAAGAGAGGCTAAGATCCTTGGATCCACCGTGCACATAGGCAATTGGCTGAACCACGTAAGATTGTATTGTGATCTTTAATATTATGCTTTGGATTCTTGCTATTTTGCTTGATAAATAGGTTATTCCATTGTACAAAGGGGTTAAGGTTCTAGGTTGAACTTAAAGTTCTTTGCTTCAATCTAATCTCAAGATAGAGAATGGCATTTCCTCCCTCAACAAAATGGTATCAGATTTAAAGGCTCGATAATACACTCTTGGGGTATTTAAACCATGGCAGCAATCAAGCAAGAAATATAGAAGTTCAATTGGATGAATGACTTCAATCTTTAGAGAAAAAAGGTTAAGGCTCTACTAGTGAAGGAATAGCTAGACTCAACCTTAGAGGAAGCTAGCTCTTTAACTAGCGATGGGATGACAACCTCAAAGTCTGGGCAAAAAGATTTGGACACGATTCAAAAAAAATCTCACAGCATCATAATCCTAGCATTGAGCGACGAAGTATTAAGGAAAATTGGTTATGAAGAAACGCTTTGGGGTTATAGAAGAGACTCGAGGCATTAATACATGAAGAAGTCTTTTGCAAATAGACTTCTTGTGAAAAAGAAACTACATCAGCTAACAATGCACGATGGATCTTCAGTGAGAGCTCAAATTGACTAGTTCAACAAGATCATCATAAGTCTTGAGCAACTAGGCATCAAGACTAAGGATGAAAACAATCCTATTATCCTGTTAAGTTTATTGCCAAAGAGCTATTAGAGCTTTGTGGATACACTACTGTATGGTAAAGAGTTTTTAACGATTAATGACGTCAAGGCATCATTGAACTCGAAAGAATTGACAAAGAGATCTAAGTCTGGGAGTTGAGCAGCATTGCTTGCACAATGAAGGAAGAGCAACCAATCAAGAAGGAGTTCCAAGAAGTGTTTCCTTTTGTAATAAAGAATGGCACTTTATGAAGGATTGTCTGAAATTCGAAGGCCGAAAAGGGTGGGCTGCATTTGGTACTGAGGAAGATACCGAAGTTGTAGGCACTTTGTGAAGGATTGTAGCGTCCATATGTGTCCCGACAGATCAATGTTTACCAACTATAAAGCCGAGGTAAAGCTTTAATGCGGAATGACATGCCTTGTGAGATCATGGGAGTTTGTGACATAAGGCTGAGGATACAAGGTGGATAAACTATTGACTTACATGGTGTAAGGCATATTCCTAAAGTGAGAAGAAACTTAATATCTCTAAGCAAGCTCGATGAGGAAGGGTATTCGATTAGAGCAAAAAAAAGAAAAACTAAGGATAGGGAAATGACCTATAAGGTTTGAGGGTAAAAAGCACAATGTGAGGCTCTATGTGCTTACTGGGATGGCCATGAGTTACCCAACTCAGGGTGTTGGGATAATATAAACCACTCGGCGACATCCAAACCGTGCTCACCGAGGTGATGAGGGTCGAAAAATAGTATAATGCATCCATACCCTATGCTAGGTACACGAATGCCTTTAGAGATCAAAGTCACAAGCCCGAGGAAAGTTAAGTCTTGGTGGAGACTTAACTAGACTTAACTCTAAATGATAGAATATTGATGTGAATCAAATCCCGAAGCCTTCTAATTTGAAAGCTTTTGAATCAAGGAAGGGTTTTTTGAAAAATTGGTGATTCAACAATCTTGGTTTGACAAGAATTGAGATGAATACCATGTAGAAGAGTTACAAGAAGTCTAGAATGTGTGGGACACGTATGAAGAAGTCTAGGACGTGTGGTATACGAAGAGAGTAACGAAAAGGGACTCGAAAATGTAAAGGAAGCGAAAACAATGTGGGAGGATAACACCAGAGTTGAGCCGTGGTGCCCAACACATAAGATTGTGTTGTCATCATTAATATTCTATTTTAAATTCTTACTACTATGTTTCTTAAACAAGTTATTCTGCTGCGCAAAGAGATTAGGGTTCTAGTTTGAATTTAAGATTTTTCACTTTAACTTAATCTCAAGAGGTAGAAAGGCATTCCCCTCTCAACAATTTTTAATTATAAGTCGACGAAGTTCAATTATTCTTACAAGTGCCTGAAAAAATTGTTGTGTCTGAGATTTCATTAGATGCTAATTTTTATTAAAAAAATTCTGTAAAAATGTCTTAAGTTTTGTTCATCTGTTGGTGATGTAACTTAACATTAATTGTACTTGTAAGACTAAGAAATTTGAGACTTGATCATCTTAAAGTACATTTCTCTGTACATGAAAATGACTTTGCAACACCTTAAAAAACAAAAAGAAAAAACTTATTAACTAGAATCTGATCACATAATTTCGATTATTGGCTAAAAGTGTCAATGGATTTTAATACTGAAAGGTCTTCTTTATTTTTTAATTTTATAATTCTATGAATTTTTTTTCTCCTTTTAAGTTCTTTATATATAGCTGTAAAATTTCTTGACATTTTAGTTCACAGCTATATCGTCATTTTTAAAATGACGTGGTAATATAGAAAATCTGATAAATATCAGGGTTTAGAATAATATTAGAAACGAAATCAAATAAGTTCATCACAGAATACAAAAGGAAAAAGGGGAAAAAAAAGAAATTATTATTCACCGGGATACAATATTGTAATTAAATATTATAGCTTGGCTTTACACGTAAGGATTTTCTTAATGTGAAATTTTGTATTAGAAAATCCTGCATAATCTATTAACTAGAGTCAACTGTGAGCATTTGTTCATATGTCTTTGCCATAGCATTAAAAAATTTAGATGTAACTTACATCAATGGGGGAGTCTTGAAATTTTATAGTAAATATCATTTATTTAATAATACAGAAGTGTTAAAAACAGTATATCTACTAAGGTTCACAGCAAAAAAAACCTCTTGAGAAGGTTTTAAACAAAAAAAATACTGTGTTAAGAAATGCTTTGGTGACAATAATATTTTAATATCCAAAAAGACATTTTTTTTAGAAGTGATACTAGAAGATCTCTAAAAAGTTATTTTATTTTTTAGAGTTCTAAAATAAGTGAGAGACAAAAGAAGCCAAAATAAAATGGGAAAATGATTGAATGCGTGAGAGTCTTTTGTGTGTGACGTTTTACCAGCTGGTATTTTAAATCACTTTCCTTTTTTGGTTTCCATCTCTAGATCTTCCTCTATTTGTAAAGTACCTTTTAAGTTCTTTAATGTTTAGTGTTCCCATTCTGGATTTCTTTATATAGTGGATCGGGTTTAGCCGCGCAACGTTTATGGCTCTCTAATGGCTCGTGTTTGGTCTAAACTCAAAATTTTAAAACTCGAGTTAAAAGAGCTCATCAAAGATTTTTTTTTTCTGACACAAAAATATTGAAGTCTATAAGTTAATTTTGTCCTCCCTATAGAGTTGACTGGTTCATGATCCCTTCAACCAAATTCTTCAAGATGAGTTTATATGTATATCAGCATTTAAAGAAACTTATTTCTGTAAAGGAAAGCATTATTAGACAAAATTCTAGAATTAGATTGGTCCAATTAGGGGATTCAAACTCTAGCTGCTTTTAAAATTCAGTAAATCAGATAAGAGCCAGGAATAAAATCACTTCGATAGAGTGCCAAAGCGAGGAAAACTCTAATGATCCCGAGGTTATGAAAAATTCCACAGTCGGATATTACAAAGAATTATTGGGAGCAAATACATATTTAGGGTGTTTATACATAAGAGAATCATAGATGTCAGCCTTAAATTGAAGATAAAAGATAGAGATATGTTGAAGGCTCTTGTCACTACCCAAGAAGTCAAGAATGCTATGTTCAACATCAATGGAGATAAAGCCTCAGGTCCAGATGGATATAACAATTTCTTTTTTAAAAAATGTTGGCACATTTTTGGCACAAAAGCAATTGAAGCTATGTAACATTTCTTCTCTTTAAGTCAATTCTATAAACCTATTAATGTTATTGCCTTCACTCTTGTACCTAAGATTTCTAATTCTCATTGCTTGGGTGACTATACACCAACTTCATGTTGTACTATCCTTTATAAGTGTATTACCAAAATAATAACTTTCAGATTAAAGAATGAGGTAGACTATATGGTCAATCCGAGTTGATTAGCTTTTATCTTTCATAGGAAGATTGCGGATAATGTACTACTAGCACATGAATTAGTGATGGGTTATGATCGAAATAATAGAATTCCAATATATGCCCTTAAGATTGACCTCCGCAAGGCTTATGATTCAATCTCTTAGGATTTCCTTGAAGAGGTGTTAATGAGGCTTAACATTCCTTATGCTTTTAACAATCTCATAATGGGGTGTGTGAAAACTAGCATGTTCTCAGTTGTTGTACATGGTAGTCTAGAGGAATTTTTCCCGGAGAACAAAGGTTTAAGGCAAGGGAATCCCATGCCCACCCCTACTTCTCTCTACTTTTTGCCTTAGCTATAGAATTCCTTAGTATGAGTTTAACCTGTATTCGTCATAATCAATTACCTTTCAAATGAGGTGTAAGAGACTAAAGTTAAATCATTTGATTTTTGCAGATAATTTATTCTTAGTTTTTTATAGTGATGAATGTCTATTGGCCAATTTAAGAAAGTTCTAGATAAATTCTCCCTGGTCTCTGGTTTATAACTTAACACTAGCAAGAGCTTCATTTTCTTTAGGACTATTCTTAACCTTACCAAGAAGGCTATTTTGCAGCTTACTTAGTTTTAACGTGGTGTTTTGCCTGTCAAATGCTTAGGTATTCCTCTAAAGAAAAACCATTGCCAAGAGCTTATTAATAGGATAACTACTAGAATTTCAAGCTAGACTGTGAAATATTTAAGTATGCTATGCGGTTACAATTAATATATTTTGTTCTAACGAGTATGCATATCTACTAGTGTTTCATCTTTATTCTTCCTAAGTCCGTCATCAAAACAATTGAAAATATTTGCCGCAAGCTCTTATGGCATAGAAGTGACCAGCAGAGAAAATAAGGATTAGTGGCTTGGAATGAGGTTAGCAAAGATAAAAAAGAATGAGGGCTTGGAATTAAACTAATATGCTTGTGGAATTTGTCAGCAATTACTAAACATATAAAAGAGCTTACTGCAGTAAAAACATCATTATAGGCTAGATGGGTGATTGATAATAAACTTTAGAGGCTCAATTTTTGGGGCATCACAAAGTCAATAGATTGTAACTGAATATAGAGGAAAATCCTGAACTTCAGGAACTAGATAAAATATTTGTTCTCCTATGATCTGGGAAATGGCAAGTCTTTCTTCTTCTGGTGAGATCTGTGGATGAATGAAGAATAAATAGTTCATAAATTCTCTTATGTAAACATCAAAGATGTTGACATTTCACAAGATGCAAAGGTTGATGATCTATGGCAGCATGGACACTAGAATTTACTTGAACAATTAAATGAGTATACTGCTCATGTTTGGAATCACATTCGTAATAATTTCTCAATTATTTCAAGAGATGATAAAATTTCATGAAAAGATAACTCCAATGCACAGTTTTGTATTGCTAGTACTTGGCAGTGCCTTAATAATACTGGTGCTAAATTGATATGGAGCTCCTAACATATACCTAAACATAACTTTGTTACTTGGTTGGCATTGAAGAATAAATTATCTATTAGGAAGAAACTCGCAAAATGCTTATTCCCTCATATGAATGTCTTTTTTATGGTAAAGACAGTAAGACAATTCAACATTTATTTTTTCAATGCAACTTTTTTAATGGTATTTGGCGCAAAATACTTATAGCTTGTCATAACAATCGTTGCCTATACAATTGGCAATGTGAGGCCTCTTTTTTTTACAAAAAAACTCAAGACAAATTTATTCTTAATAAAATCATAAAAGTCTCCTTTTGTGTTACAATCTATTTCATTTGGAGGAAAAGAAATCAAGTGATGTTTTATCATAAAAATACTTCTATTACTGATGTATTCTATACTATTAACAATATTGTCTAAATTAAATACTTAAATGTTATAAATAGACAAACAGTATATCACATTATAGATAAGTGGTGAATATCACTAGATCTTTTAATGGTGTTGTAATATCTTGATTATTGTACTGTCAATGTTTGCTCTTTGTACTATTTGCTAGAATTAACAATAATACCAATCATTTAATTGCCAAACAAAAAACAAAATCGGAGTATGTCATTTTTAGCTAACTCATTAGTCAAATTATTATATTTAATATTATTGTAATTATAAAATTATTTCTTTTCTTGTCTTTTTTATCTTCAATTTGTTATATAAATAAAACATCGTAAGACCTACATCAATAAGACTTGCATCTACATTTTATCTCCATATTGTTATTTTTCTTTAATATATATATATATAAAATCCCAGAAAACTACTTTCATTGGCGTCATCCACCCTTTTGTTGCATTAATCGAGTTTAGGGTGAGAAGACACCACTTTCAGTTCAACAAATAAAACTTTATAATGATTTAGAAGAGTTATTCTGGAATGACTTTATCAACGGGTTATGCAAGTCTCCGCTGCCACACCACCGAAGCTTGTGATTCATACACCTTGTTTTGTATAAACATCGGCCGCCCGAAACTATAATATTACAAACTTAAAATATAAATAAGATGATCTTTTTTTTATCAGTTCCAATAATTTTACAACTTCAATAACTTATAATCTAAATTTTACAAAAAAACCAAAAAGCATTTCTACATATCTTAATATATTGAGAATCTATTGAAACAACTTTGTGCTTCACGGAATAGTATGGAATGGTTAATATTAAGTGAAAATTCAATTTTCTTTTCCTTAAGTCTGAAAACTCTTGATTTCGGTTTTTCTGAGAATTAAACAACAACATAAGTGAGTTTTTGAGGACTTAGAAGAACTAAAAAGAATCAAAGGGACGTTCAAGCTTTCTATTCATTAGATATTGATCCGAATTTTAAGTTTTAGGAAGTTTATGACTTTCAAAATAAGAGGACTCTTACTCCAATAATGAATAGGGTTAGTAGGCAAGAAATAAACCATATATAAATACTTGTAAACACTTTTATTAAGATTAAAAATTAAGAGAGACTCTAAGAAAGGGGAAGAACTGGGTAGACACTAAGTGCTTGTGTGCGCTAGATTGGAACTGTCGTTTAGGTGTTCATTACTCGTGGTAGAGTAAGTATACACTAAACATTAGGTCCTTTTGAGCATTCTTCATTGGGTTTTCTTTGTAAAATCTCTAGGAAGTTAATAAGAGAGGCTAGGATCCTTGGATCCACCATGGACGTAGGCAATTGGCTGAGCCACGTAAAATTGTGTTGTGATCTTTAATATTCTGCTTTGGATTCTTGCTATTTTGCTTGATAAACAGGTTATTCCGTTGTGCAAGAAGGTTAGGGTTATAGGTTGAACTTGAGGTTCTTCGCTTCAACCTAATCTCAAGATGGAGAAAGGCATTCCCTCCCTCAACAAACTAGTATCAAAGTAAAAGGTTCAATAATACACACCTGGGGTATATAAACCATAGTTATAATCAAGCAAGAAATAGAGAAGTTCAATGGGATAATGACTTCAATCTTTGGAGGAAGAAGGTTAGGGCTCTACTAGTGAAGGAAGGGCTAGACTCAGCATTGGTGGAAGCCAGCTTCTCAACTAGTGCTGGGATGACAACCTCAAAGTTTGGACAGAAAGATTGGGACACGATTCAGAAAAATGGTCACAGCATAATAATTCTGGCATTGAGCGACAAGGTATTAAGGAAAGTTGGTGATGAAGAAATCGCTTTGGGGCTATGGAAGAGACTCGAGGCATTATAAATGAAGAAATATTTTGAAAAAATACTTTTTATGAAAAAGAAACTATATCAGCTAACAATGCACGAGGGATCTTTGTTGAGAGCTCACATTGACGAGTTCAACAAAATCTTCGTAAGTCTTGAGAAACTAGGCATCAAGACTAAGGATGAAGACAATGCCATTTTCTTGTTAAGTTCATTGCCAAAGAGCTATTAGAGCTTTGTGGATACGCTGCTGTATAGTAAGGAGCCTTTAACGATGAATGACGTCGAGGCATCATTGAACTCGAAAGAATTGACAAATAGATCTGAGTCCGAGAGTGGAGCAGCATTGCTTACACAATGAAGGAAGAGCAACCAATCAAGGAGGAGATCCAAGAAGTGTTTCCTTTGTAATAAGGAATGACACTTTATGAAAGATCGTCCGAAATCAAAAGGCCAATGAAGGTGGGCTGCAATCGGTACTGAGGAAGATACCGAAGGTTTAGATACATTGGCAGTCTCAAGTGGAAAATACGTTAGCAAAAGGATACTAGATTCGAGGTGCAGTATCTATATGTGTCCCGACAGATTAATGTTTACCAACTATAAAGCCAAGAGAGGTAAAGCTCTAATATGGAATGACATGACTTGTAAGATCATGGGAGTTTGTGACATAAGGCTGAGGATGCAAGGTGGAAAAACTAGGGACTTACATGGTGTAAGGCATATTCCTAAACTGAGGAGGAACTTGATATTCCTAGGCAAGCTCGATGAGGAAGGGTATTCGGTTAGAGCAAAAAAAAAAAAAAAAACTAAAGGTAGAGAAATGACCTATAAGATTTTAGGGTGAGATGTACAATGAAAGGCTCTATGTGCTTACTAGGATGGCCATGAGTGGTCCAACGCGGGGTTTTGGAGCAATGCAGACCATTAGGCGACATGCAAACCGTACTCACCGAAGTGATGAGGGTCGGAAAGGAGTGCAACGCATTCATACCCTATGCAAGGTGCACGAATGCCTTTGTAGACCAAAGTCAGTAGCCCGTGGAAATTTAAGTCTTTGTGAAAATTTAACTGGACTCAACTCTAAGTGATTGAATCCCGAAGCTATCTTATTTGAAAGCTTTTGAATCAAGGAATGATTTGTTGAAAAATTGGTGATTCAACAATCTTGGTTGGACAAGATTTGAAATGAATACCAAATAGGAGAATTACAAGAAGTCTAGAACTTGTGAGACACATATGGAGAAGTCTAGGACGTGTGGGACACAAAGGGGGAAGCGAAACGGGACTTAAAGACGCAAAGTAAGCGAAGAAAATGCGAGAGGATGGCACCAGGGCTGAGCGCGCTTCGCCCATGGCTGAGCCCCACGACACCCAACACAGAAGATTGTGTTGTGATCTTTAATATTCTACTTTGAATTCTTACTATTTTGATTGATACACAGGTTATTCCGCTACGCAAGGAGGTTAAGATTCTAATTTGAATTTGATGTTCTTCGCTTCAACTTAATCTCAAAATGTAAAAAGATGTTCCCTCCTTTAAAAATTTTTAATTATAAGTCGACGGAAGTTCAATTATTCTTACAAGTGCCTGAAAAAATTGTTGTGTCAAAGATTACGTTAGATGCCATTTTTCATTTAAAAATTTCGGTAAAAATTTCTCTAAGTTCTGTTCATCTGTCGGTGATGTAACTTAATATTAATTGGTGTACTTGTAAGACTAAGAAATTTGAGACTTGATCATCCTGAAGTACATTTCCCAGTACATGAAAATGACTTTGCAACACCTTGAAAAGCAAAAAGAAAAAACTTATTAATTGGAATCTGATCACATAATTTCGATTATTGGCTGAAAGTGTCAACGGTTTTTAATACTGAAGGGTCTTCTTCATTTTTTAATTTTATAATTCTCTCATTATTTTTTCTCCTTTTGAGTTCTTTATATATAATATATATAGCTGTAAAATTTCTTGATATTTTAGTTCACAGCTATGTCGTCATTTTTAAAATGACGTGGTAATATAGAAAATCTGATAAATATCAGGGTCTAGAATAGTATTAGAAATGAAATCAAATAAGTTCATCATAGAATACAAAAGGAAAAATGGGGAAAAAAAAAGAAATTATTATTCACCGGGATGCAATATTGTAATTAAATATTATAGCTTGGCTTTACACGTAAGGATTTTCTTAATGTGAAATTTTGTATCAGAAAATCCTGCATAATCTATTAACCAGAGTCAACTGTGAGCATTTGTTCGTATGTCTCGGGCATAGCATTACAAAATTTAGATGTAACTTACATCAACGGGGGAGTCTTGAAATTTTATAGTAAATATCATTTAGTTAATAATACAGAAGTGTTAAAAACAGTAAATCTACTGAGATTTACAGCAAAACAAACACCTCTTGAAAAGGTTTTAAACAACAAAAAATACTGTGTCAAGAAATGCTTTGGTGATAATAATATTTCAATATCCAAAAAGAAATTTCTTTTAGAAGTGATATTAGAAGATCTCTAAAAAGTTATTTTATTTTTTGGAGTTCTGAAATAAGTGAGAGATAAAAAAAGTCAAAATAAAATGGGAAAATTCTCACACTGAGAGTTGCAACACCCATTCCCAGGCTCCACGACGCTGGACAGTCGTGCCCAGCGCTGCGACGCTAGCCTCTAGGGGCGCGGCACCAAATGTTGCATGGGGAGCTGTCGCGCCCACTTCATGGCATCGCAGCGCCCACACCTGGGTACAGTCTTAGCGTTTTCTCTCCCTTTCTTTGTCCATCTTTGATCTTTGCACACCCAACGTACTTTGCTTACTCTCCAAATTATATTCCAATAATTTTTAATCAACTTTCTCACAATAACGTATCATCTAACCTACTGTAACTTATCGTCAAAGTAAAATAAGTTAAGATTTATGAAAAGTTATCGATGTGGTGATGATCTCTAACAAGTGGCAGAAGCTTCAACGATCTTGAGAGGCTTAATGGAAATTTAAAATCCTGGTTATATAGTCATAGAGATTGATCGGATGCCTCAGCTGTGATAAATGGCCTGCTATCAAATGTTTAAGTGGCATCGAAACTCAATTTTTATTATTAAGGATATATACAACTGTTTGAAAAACTTTAGAACTTACAAATTTATATAATTTCTTAGAGAAACTAATAGAGTTGCCATGGCTTAGCAAATTATGCTATGAACAAATGTTTTTAGGAGCAATTCTATCCCAAGTGATTTTGAGCCTTTGAATGTAGAGGATCTTTCTAATTTAGATGTGCCTTAGTTAATGGAATGATTTTTCTTTCACAAAAAAATAATCTATAAGTAGATACAACAAATGAGAGTCAAATTATTTGCATAAGATAAATTATTTGCATCATCTTTTATAGTGTGATAATCGAGATAAATCATTTTTTATTGAAAGTGAATGAATAATGCATGAAAGGTTTGTACCTTTGTACTCCATTAAATTTTTATACAATGTAGAAATTTTTTGTTTCTTGCCAAGAACGTGATCATATTTTGTGAACACATAGATTGAACATGTCTTTCACACAAAATAATAATAGTAATAATAAATAGCCTGTGTCGTGAAAGGTTGTTCGTGAAGTGACCGGTAACAGTATTTTTAATTATGATTCATTATATTTGCAATAATACAAGTATTCAATGATGGAACAATAACATAGCACTTAAGAAAATTTCAATTACAAGAAATCATTGCCAAATTCATGGCTTACAAACAAAAAAATAAAGGTAAATTCATTCAATGGAATTACAATTAGAAAACCCTTTTATTAAAAGAAACATTGGTGGGAAAAAATCATAAATTAAACAATCTCACACATACAATTACTATCATTAAAGTTCAAACTCGATTTAATGGAGATTGTCGTTTCAATAATAGACTTTAGGAGGTGGAGGTGAGCTGTAGATATAGTATGAGTGAGACAACGGAGGTGGAGGAGATTTATAGTAGTAAACTGGCGCAGGAGCCTTCTTAGGTGGTGGCGGTGGTGGTGACTTATAGATGTACGGAGGAGGTGGAGATGGAGAAGGCGGTGGAGGAGATTCGTAATGGTATGGCGGAGGTGGAGATTGAACTGGAGGTGGTGGTGATTTGTAGTAGTAAACTGGCGCAGGAGCCTTCTTTGGTGGGGGTGGCGGTGACTTGTAGACATATGGAGGAGGCGGGGATGGGGAAGGTGGTGGTGGAGATTTATAATAGTATGGTGGGGGTGGAGATTTAACTGGAGGTGGTGGTGATTTGTAGTAGTAAACTGGTGCAGGAGCTTTTTTGGGTGGTGGTGGTGGTGACTTATAAACGTATGGAGGAGGTGGAGATGGAGAAGGTGGTGGAGGAGATTTATAATAGTATGGTGGGGGAGGAGATTTTACCGGAGGGGGTGGTGACTTATAGTTGTAAACTGGCGCAGGAGACTTCTTAGGTGGGGGTGGCGGTGACTTGTAGACATATGGAGGAGGCGGGGATGGGGAAGGTGGTGGTGGAGATTTATAATAGTATGGTGGGGGTGGAGATTTAACTGGAGGTGGTGGTGATTTGTAGTAGTAAACTGGTGCAGGAGCTTTTTTGGGTGGTGGTGGTGGTGACTTATAAACGTATGGAGGAGGTGGAGATGGAGAAGGTGGTGGAGGAGATTTATAATAGTATGGTGGGGGAGGAGATTTTACCGGAGGGGGTGGTGACTTATAGTTGTAAACTGGCGCAGGAGACTTCTTAGGTGGTGGTGACTTATATATGTACGGAGGAGGTTGAGATGGAGATGGCGGTGGAGGAGATTTATAATAGTATGGCGGAGGTGGAGATTTAACTGGAGGTGGTGGTGATTTATAGTAATAAACTGGTGCAGGAGCCTTCTTCGGTGGGGGTGGCGGTGACTTATAGACATATGGAGGAGGCGGGGATGGGGAAGGTGGTGGTGGAGATTTATAATAGTATGGTGGGGGTGGAGATTTAACTGGAGGTGGTGGTGATTTGTAGTAATAAACTGGTGCAGGAGCTTTTTTGGGTGGTGGTGGTGGTGACTTGTAGACGTACGGAGGAGGTGGAGATGGAGAAGGCGGTGGAGGAGATTTATAATAGTATGGTGGGGGAGGGGATTTTACCAGAGGGGGTGGTGACTTATAGTAGGAAACTGGCGCAGGAGCCTTCTTAGGTGGTGGTGGTGGTGACTTGTAAACGTATGGAGGAGGCGGGGATGGAGAAGGCGGTGGTGGAGATTTATAATAGTATGGTGGTGGTGGCGATGGAGACGGCGGAGGAGGTGATTTGTAGTAATATGTTGGGGTGGGAGCCTTCTTTGGTGGGGGAGGGGATTTATAGACATACTGGGGAGGAGGAGATGGAGATGGTGGTGGAGGAGAGTTGTAGACATATGGAGGAGGTGGTGATTTGTAGTAATATGTTGGGGCAGGAGCATCCTTTGGCGGGGGAGGGGATTTGTACACATATGAAGGTGGAGGAGATGGAGATGGTGGTGGGGGAGACTTGTAGACATATGGAGGAGGTGGAGATTTATAGACATACGGAGGAGGTGGAGATGGAGAAGGAGGTGGTGGAGACTTATAGTAATATGGTGGACGTGGTGATGGGGATGGAGGAGGCGGCGACTTGTAGTAATATGATGGATGTTCTTCATGCTTTGGTGGTGGTGGTGGTGGTGGTGATTTGTAATAATATGATGGATGTTCTTCATGCTTTGGTGGTGGTGGTGAGGCATAGATGTAAGGCTCATAACTGGCTGCGGCAGAGGTGGCTATGAGAAAAAATGCCATAGCATAAGCTAATCGAGGCCACTGCCTCGGCTGTCCCGAGGTTCCCATTTTCTGCGATTGTGTTTTTTGAGTTGATGCTAAACAAGGTCGCTGCCTGCCGTTTATATAGTGATCTTTCCAATCATTGCCGACATTGGCATATTTGTTTAATCTAGACGACAGCCTGGACTAAAGCTTTAAAATAATCTCCAGATCTCACATTTTGACATGATCCCGTAATTGTTTTCTTATGCTCGTTCAACTATTTGATTAATTTTGATGGCTTCCCACTATGTTTTCAATTTTGTTCATGTATCTTAGGCCACGAACAAGTCTAAAGGAGTTGTTAAGATGCTTATTTGGCAGCCATTTTAAAGTAATCCTCAAAAACGCGTACATCAATGAAAAACTACAGTCGAAATGAAAACATGTTTGTTTATTTGGAAATTAAATATTTAATTATAAGTCGACCAAGCTCAATATTCTCGCAAGTGGCTGATAATTTAGCTGTGTCAAAGATTATGTTAGATACAATAATTTTCATTAAATTTTGCAGTAAAGTCTAATGAACTGTCGGAGTTGTGAATTAATTGGCAAGAATATGTTAATTTAATATATGTCTTGGTAGCAGTCAAATGCTTGCTCCAGCAACAAAACCTGTACACCCCTTTAATCTTAGTAAGGGGTTTGAACCCTGACAATTAGGGCAGTGATATATTCCCTCCTCTTGTGAGTGCGTCTATTCTTCGGCATTTTTTTATGTATGGTCCTACTTTTGTCGAGATCTGTATCCAAATGTACATAAATATGTAAATAATGTATAATCTTAATTGATATCTGATAGAATGTCCATATTCAACCTGGTAAGGGTAAGAAGAGACGAAATTGTATTCTGGACAGCATAACTCCCGTACAAGATAATGACTTCGCAACTTTCAAAATTTTTTTTTAATTTCATTTTATTTTTAGTATAACTGGAATATCATCATATACTTTCGATACTATTGGCTGAAAATGTTAATGTGTCATAAGTGGTTGTTAATACTCAAGGGTCAAATCTGCACTTCTTCATTTTATGTACATATGGGTTCTTCATAATATATAGCTGTAAAATGTCTTAACATTTTAGTTATTTGTTTTTCTTTTTAATATTTTGGAAGAAACGTTTCAGTTTCATATAGTTAATTATATATTTCAGTTAAATTTCTTATCTTTTGTGTTGTAAATAGGATTTGCTTATGAATTTGGTTGCCTAGCAAGCTAAGTACCTTCTGTTAATCCACCGAAATGAATGCACTAAGCATATGTTTATTATATTATTGTTGTTTAATTACACAAATTAAATATGTAGTGGGTGACAAGATAATGCGAACTTAGTTGCTACATAAATTAGTATATACATAAAATCTTATTAATGTCAAGGTCAAAATTTTACAAGATAATGCGAAGATGATATGATAAAGGCTAGTTAGTGCCCATATCAGATGTTGGTAGAAATATAATTTTATCAATATCAAGGTCAGACTAGTAACAGTAAATGAAATTAAATGGAATTACACTTAATGGAAAGAATCACCATGGCACAATATTGGAATTAAGCATCATGTTTCGTTTTTTGCTTTACAACGTGAGAATTATTTGATGTGAAAATGTGTATCAGAAAATAGATGCACTATTCCTTGTGTATCAATGTCCATTTGGCTTCAACTTTGAGCAATTTTTTTTTTCAAGTGTGTGTGTGAAACTCTATTGTAAAATTGTTGTATGAATGGCAGCGTCTTGGACACATGAACTGTATTTCAGTAATTAATTTTATTTAAAAGTGGGTGTTAAACTGTTTAATTGATTAAAATTTAGGTCTCTTAAGTTTTTGAAATGCTCAAAATATTTTTTTTTACCATTTTTATCTTTAAAAGGTTATCAATTACTACTCTAAAAGGACTAATTTGGATATTTTAATAAAATTTAGAGACTTTATAAATATTTATAAAAAATATTTATAGACTATTATTATTAATTTCGAATGATTCACAGATTTTTTTTATAAAAAAAATTTGATTCAGTCCGTGATTAGTGATTTTCCACTAAGTTTTTCTCTATTTTGTGTGGAAAAAAAATAAAAAAGAAGCACCAAAAGTCAAGATGGAGGGGGAAATTTGTAAATATATCTTTGTTTTATGATAAAATAAAATAAATAAGAAGAAAGTAGTGACGAGGAGGAATGAGAGGAAAAGGAAAGTCATAATGTTAGTTTGTTCCGGAAATGCACATTGATTATATCAACAATTGTCACATTATATTATATTACGAGTAATCGATTATTGTTACGGATATTAAGTCATACATTTTAATTTGACACCCGTATGATATTAATTAAATTATAATTTTGATATTATTTTTATTTTATGCGCAACGAAAATTTATAACTCACAACATAAATAAAAACACATAAGATCAACACACCAATAAAGATAAAGAAAATAAACTAATCAACAAGACACGAGATATAAGTAGTTCGGCCCAAAATTACCTACGTCCACGGAAGATTCATGATCCATCTTCTTATTATTGATATAGATCACTAAATATCTTCTTACATTATCAATGATCCCCAAAAGACCACTTAATATCTCCCATAGAGACCTTTAAGTATCTACCTTTGACTATCATGCCTTTCTAAGACTTCTTAGTATCTCATCATAAGAGATTTTTATAAGAAACACAAGAACAGTCTCAGCATCTGGGCCCAAAGGATCTATGGTGTTTCTTTTGTTCACCCAAAAATCGAAAGAAAATACTCCTCAAAGGTTACACCCTAGTGCACCACACACTTAGTGTCTTCCTAACTCTTCTATTCTCTCTTATGGCTACATCTTAAAATTTTAGATGTTTATCTTTCTCTTATGTTTAGAAAGATTTTTATAGTGAATAAAACACCCTTAGAAACCCTAAACTTATTTGGAATAGGAGTCCTTATTTGTAAGCATCCTAAACTCACTTAAAGAAGTCAATTAAGCCAAAACAGTAAATACCCTAAAGTAACCACGTAAATAGTAACTTCGTAACAATACCCGTGTGTGAACAGTAATCGTCGTGATTAGTATTTGATGAACAGTATCCGTAGCCGCTCACACAGTGCTCTTCGTAAACAGTATTGCCGCATAAACAGTACTCCATTCATTTGTCTTTCCGTTTTACTCCTCCTTTGTACACCTAATGCGTACTTAACTTCATAATAACTATTCTCTTAATATTTATCTCAATTCTTATTTATACAAAATTATTGAATCACTAATTTTCAAAAATTATTAATTATACTGAAATTCCTACGATTATGATCTGATTAACGATTATGGCACTAATTGTCCATAGTTAATTAGAAATAATCTCCCACAAAATTATGCTGAAGAAAATGGGTTTGCAACATTAATATATATGTGCATTAATCTTATTCGAGGCCAAACTCTCTAGCAGAACTGAGAGCAGTAGGCTTATCCAACAGATTTTCTTTGCAGGGTCCTTGCTCATAATTTAGTAGAGAAAGTCTTGGCTTCTGTGGAATTCTTTATATGCTTTGAGGATTTTCCATTTGCTTTATTGTCCAGCTTGTTGTAGTTTCCTTGTGAAATGAAGTTGTAGCCCACTAGCTATTACGCCCCTCTTTCGTTAGTTGAGTCGGTTAGTTTGGATGCTAATACGGGTCGTATACGGTACTTATATTTTATTCATAAGAGGACACGTAATATTATGTAATTGATCTATTTCGTGTTTTTAATTTAAAATTTATAAAAAGGTTATAAAAAAAACAAGTAACAGATGAAAATGCCACTATTCCCGTCACGGACTCAAATTGAATAAATTTATTAATTAATTGAATTTGATGTGGCATATAAGTATTAAACTGCATGGTTGATTATTATTTCATTAACTTTAATGCTTCGTCCAACCATTACTTATATTACGCGTCAGTTGTATGTTCGTTACTCCTAACTATATCTTGAGGTGTTTAGGGACTAAGTTTTCTATTGTCATCAATCACACAATCTTTAAGAAAATATTTGGATCCCCCGATTTTTGTGACGTTTCGTGTTAAAATATAATTTATCATTTGGTTATTGAAAAAGAATGTATCATATAATCAACCACATTGTTAAGATTGATTTTTTCTTAGTTTATGATGTTTGTTGTGCTTGTTTCTGATTAAAAAGATTCTTCTGCAGTTGCATAATTTATGTTGATTTATTTTCACAACATTGTTTTGACAGATTACTAAAAGATAAAAAGTAAGATTTTCTGTTGATAGACTACCGTAACAATTGAGAGCAAACTAGTAATTAAAGAAATTTTTTCAATTACTACTATTAAAGGAATAAGGACGCAGGTTATGGAATCTTAAAACAAAAAGAATATATTTGATAAATTTTGAAAAGATTTTATTTTTTTTATATTGTTTGACAAATAACAAGGATTAAAGTAAAATAAACAAATAAATCTTGTTTTTATGGCAAAAGAAATTTGATATACGTGATCATATTGGAAGAACCATTGTATGTAAATTATTTAACCATATTTGACGCAATGCATTCATTGATAAAAAAAAGTAGCATAATTCTTATGAAAACATAAATTACTAGATAACATTACTTTCAATAAATGATACAACAAGTGCTTCATAAAAATATATTTATGGTCTCAAAAGCCTTTTATTCACAAATACATTGGCGGAAAATTGTTTATGAAATAAGCTAATAAACTTACTTATTCTCGTTGAAGTTCAAGCTTATTTCCAAAAAGACCATGAGCTTAGTAATGGACTTTGGGAGGTGGTTGATGTGCCTTGATTTATAACAAAACTAAATGGTAAAGTTGATGAAGGATAGAACTAAATAGATACCTTGATAAGTCGTATAGATGCCACAAGGATTAATTTAGGGTTTTGACGCCACATTCTTGGTGATCAAAGAGTGATAAGTCGGCAACTATCTTTAAGAGTTGAAAAACTTGAGAAGACAATTTTGAGAGAGAAAAGTTCTATTTTCGTGCATCCAATTCCAAAATGAGGCAACTGCCTCTATAAGACTTTAACATGCCTTATATAGGCTTACAAAATGAGGAGAAACCCTAATGTTACCTAATAAACTTAAAAAGCCCAAAATAAGCCCAATATAACTTAATAATTTTAAAACAAAACAAAACTAAATAAGTTCAAAATGGCCCAAATACATAAAAATAGTAACATAAGAAGTAAATAAAGTCCAATAGCTTGTAAAGAAAGCCCTTAGCTGTTTCTTTAAGCCCAACGTCACCAAACGTCTCTAAATCACGTCTCAATCTCTAATTGAAGACAGATAAACACATTTAGCTTGTTTCCATTCAGATCGCAAGCTTCTAATCCCATAGAAGCTTCAATAGCTCCAATTTGACTACTTATGGCCCTTTGAAGCTGTTTAGCCTTAGCCCTTGTTATTGAACCATCTAAAATCTCCTTTACGCTCAGCTCGCCTTCTTGAGTTGATTTAGAACCTTCATGATGCACATCATCACCCCCGGGCAGAGAATGATTTGCCCTCAAATCAGAATCTTATAAATCTTCCAAATAAGGAGATAAGTTCTTCACATTAAAAGTGGCTGAAACATTGTAATCACCAAGAAGGTCAACTTTGTAAGCATTACTATTTACCTTCTCTATAATACGAAAAGGTCCATCAACTCTTGGCATCAGCTTGGACTTCCGCTTGCTAGAAAATCTTCCCTTGCTAAGATGAATCCAAACAAGATCACCAGGTTCAAAGCTAATCATTTTTCGTCCTTTATTAGCATTCTTAACATACTTAGCTGTTTTTTCCTCAATATGAATTCGAACCTGCTCATGAAGCTTCTTCATCAATTCTGCCTTCTTAACACCATCCATAGATGTTCTCTCATCAATTGGAATAGGAACAAAGTCAATAGGAACAAATGGATTAAATCCATACACAATCTCAAATGATGAAAATTTTGTAGCCCATGCACACTACGGTTGTATGCAAACTCCACAATAGGCAAACAAGTATCCCAACTCTTTAAGTTCTTGTTTATAACAGCCCGTAATAAAGAAGATAGAGTATGGTTCACTACCTCAGTTTGCCCATCAGTTTGTGGATGACAAGCAGTACTGAAAAGCAACTTTGTTCTAAGCTTCTTCCAAAGAGTCTTCCAAAAATAGCTTAAGAACTTTGTATCACGATCAGAGACAATGCTTTTAGGGATTCCATGCAAACGTACAATTTTCCTAAAAACTAAATCAGCAATATGAATAGCATCATCAGTTTTGTTACAAGGAATAAAGTGTGACATTTTGGAGAACCGATCAACCACAACCATCACTGAATCCTTCCCACACTGTGTTCTAGGTAATCCAAGCACAAAATCCATACTAATATCCATCCATGGTTGCTCTGGGATAGGTAAAGGCATATATAGTCCATATGCATTCTCTTTACCCTTAGCTTTCTTGCAATTTACATATCTTTCAATAACTTTATGAACATCCCGCAGCATATTAGGCCAAAAGAAGTGCTCTTTCAGTAGCTCATAAGGTTGTTTCTCCCCAAAATGACCACTAAGACCACCCCTATGAGCCTCACGCACAAGCAACTCACGTAAGGATCTTGAAGGTATACGTATTCTGCCCAACTTGAACAAGTAACCATCATGCACAAAGAACCCATCACAAGCTCCTTTAGCACATTTAGACATCATATTAGCAAAGTATGAATCACTGGTATATTGTTCTTTCACCTGTTCAAAACCCAACTTTCACCTGTTCAAAACCCAAAAGCCTTGCATTTAACATAGAAATCAATGCATACCTCCTAGAAAGAGCATCAGCAATGACATTAGTTTGCCCTTTCTTGTATTTTATGATATATGAAAATGACTCTATGAACTCTACCCATTTGGCATGTCTTCTATTCATCTTGTTCTGCCCTTTAAGATACTTTAACGATTCATGGTCAATATGAATAACGAACTCTTTAGGTAATAGATAATGCTGCCATACCTCGAGAGCCCGAATCAATGCATAAAACTCTTTGTCATAAATAGAGTAGTTTAAACGTGCTTCATTCAGCTTCTCACTAAAGAAAGCAATTGGCCTCTTTTCTTGCATCAAAACAGCCCAAATACCAACCCCTGAAGCATCACACTCTATTTCAAATGTTTTAGCAAAATCGGAAAGTGCTAAAATTGGAGCAGAACATAATTGTTCTTTAATCAGTTCAAATAAATTCTGTGCATTCTCATTCCACCTAAACTCATTCCCCTTTTTCAAACACTCTATCATAGGCGCTGATGAACACATGAAAATGCATATTGTTAAGAGATTCAATCACCATTTAATGTCACTAATTTTAGTATTTTCTGTATTTTTAGCTTGAAATAAAGTGTTCTCCTTAAATTGTGATTTGTGATTAATGAATGTTATTTGACAGGTTTAGGTAAACTGGACATAACTCTCAATGTAGAAATCGAAATGAAGAAATTCTTAAACCTGGTGCAACATGACTCAATCTTACACAAATTTGAAGAATAGTGAAAAAGCCAAATCCAACGTGTTATGGGCCAAAAAATTGAGATACAACAAAATCGGACTACAACTCTTACCCAGCTTGACCCAACTCACGTATTTGGACCGTATCTCACAAAATACGTACTCAATTGGTATAATTCTTGAAGCTGTGAATTGCTGAATTAACTATCAACAACTCGTATGTTTATGGTAATGTCCAAATCAGCCGTTATCATGGACCAAATCGCATTGCAAGTGGGTAAAATGGTTGTTGGCCGAATTCTGATGTATCTTTGGAATTTTGCGCATATCTCATTGGATACTCATCCAATTTGCATGAAATCAGTGCTTATAGAAAGAAGAGTCAAAATTCTACAACTTTCATGTCGGCGATAGAAGCTGAATTGATCATTTACATTATCAAAAATGTGCTACAAGTTGATACACGAGTTATTGGCTTAAAATTATTGAAGATTGATGTCATCCATGACATATGTCCATTCATTGCCTATATAAGGAGACCCTTAGGACATTTTTTAGATAATTTCTCTCTTCTTTTATTCTCATTAACATGTATTGTAATTTAGGCTACAGTTCCTAGCAAGGCTAAGAGATGAACTTTTATGTGTAGTAAATCTACTTTCATGCTTTGATTCGGTGTCAAGAGCTATAAATGTTGTAAGTTTGGTTTTGATTAAACTCTTATCTATTTTATTTTCTATAATCCAGAGGTTATAATTCTCATGTCTCATATATGTTCAGTCATGCTTTTCTTATGTGATTCATGTTGATTTATAATTGTTACTGGTTACATTGTTTTATATGTTAATCTTTTACTGCAGTATTGTCAATTTGATATATTGTCGATCTTGGATAACATGTAAGGGCAATAAATGTTTGATATTCAAGTTAATCTTTTACTGCAATATTGTCAAAATGATATATTGTCGATCTTAGATAACTTGTATAAATAACATGATGTGTGTTAATGTTTGCAAAGAGTTTAACTAAATCAAATACATGTGTTATCAAATGTGCTATATATTACATACCTTCCGATTGATTGTTTGGGATGTGAAACTTTCAGTTGAGTTATAAATATCGAATCAAAGTATAGAGTAGATTTATAAAGCATAATTGTGATTCTCAAAGCCTTGCTTAAATCATCATAAGACATTTTTCTCAATTCATAGACAATTCTATCTCATCCGTTTAAATCAATTAACCCTTTGCTACTGCTTTAATATTTTACTTCACTAACCTATTTTGCCAAGAGCTTCCTCGTGGGATCGACACCTCAATCTATACTGCGATAGCCGCGTTATATTTTGAGCGTAAACAAAAATTTGGCGCCGTTGCCGGGGAAGCACACTAAGCGAAAGTCGGTTGCGATTATAAATACTAAAGTGGTAACTTTGTATATTTTCTTTTCTTTGTAAACTCTTAGTTTTATTTCCTTTGTTGTAATTTATTTATTATTCATGGTTGGTTCTACCACCTAATTTATTTTGTTTTCTTTAGTTAATTTGTTATATTTTATATTATCTTAATGGCTGGTTTTGCCGCCTAACTTTGTTCACTTTCTTTTATTTATTTATTGTACTTTATTTCTTTAGTTAATTTGTTGTATTTTCTTTTTATTTTGTGGCTGGTTCTACCGCCTAACTTAGTTTCTTTATTTCTTATTGTACTATATTTATTTATTGCACTTTTTTTTATTGTACTTTATTTTCATTTTCTTTTACGTATTTATTGCAATTTATTTTCTTTAGTTAATATGTTGTATTTTCTTTTTATGGCCGGTTCTACCGCCTAACTTTTTATTTATTTACTTATTGTATTTTCTTTTTATTATTTATTTATTATACTTTTTTTTCGTACTTTATAGTATTTTGTTTAGTTATTGTATTTATATTTCATGGTTGGTCTTACCACCTAACTTATTTCTATTTCTTGTTGTGTTTATTCCACTTCTTAATTTTCCTTAAGCATTTCTTTCCTTAAAAAAAAATATATATATATATATATATATATACAAAAAAAAAAACAATTTAGGATGTATGCATCGACCTAGAGACAAACGAGGAAGATTTGTGAGAGAACTAGAATTAGAACCACCCGCACAATTTGTAAGTAAAGAGAATTCACCTTCTAGTTCATCTTGTAATTCTAACACAATGAGCCAACACGAAGAAAACCCCGTTAGAACTCTAAAAGATTATTGCATCCTACTCGCACAGCCACACCATCATGCATTATATTTCCACCTAACATACCACATTCGGATTTTAAACCTGGAATGATACAACTTCTTCCCACTTTTCATGGTCTAGATAGTGAAAATCCTTATGTACATGTTAGGAAATTTGAAGAGATAATTGCCACCTTCCATAGCCAACCTGAAGCCATAGACACTGTTAGGCTTAAATTTTTCTCTTTTTCTTTGAAAGACAAAGCAAAGAGTTAGCTATACTCTTTGAGGCCGAGGTCTATAGGAACTTGGGCAGAAATGACCCAAGCATTTTTCAATAAATACTTCCCACAACACAAAACTAATGGCCTGAAAAGACAAATTTCTTCATTCTCCCAAAAAGACAGTGAAACCTTATATCAAGCATGGGAAAGGTTTAAAGAGTTGCTAAATCTGTGCCCTCACCATGGGTATGAAAATTGGCGCTTGGTTAGTTATTTCTATGAGGGACTCACAATTAGAGAGCGCCAATTTGTTGAGATGATGTGTAATGGGGAGTTCCTTCACAAAGATCCTGAGGAAGCTATAGAATTCCTTAATGACTTAGCCAAAAAAGTCCATACATGGACTGGACCTAGCATTGCTGAAAGCACAAATAGGTCACGACCCAATGGAGTTTTCCATCTTAGGGAAGAGGATAACCTCAAAGCCCAATTAGAGGTCTTAACTAGGGAGTTAGAGGCCTTAAAATCCAAAGATAGAAGGGTCACCCACATGGTTGCTAGAGTTGAGTCACACGATGTCTGTTTTGTCTGTGGAGGAGCGGAACACTTAGCTCAGGATTGTCCCACGTATAGTGAGATGAGAGGGATATATGAGGAACAATGTAATGCCCTAGGGATGTACAAGAAGCCTTATTCACCCTACTTTGAAACATATAAGCCTAGCTGGAGAAACCACCCAAATTTCAGTTGGAAATCTGACCAACAAGCCAACAACCAATGGAAACAAGAACAACAAGCACCCAAGTCTTATGTTGCACCTCAATATAATGCACGACCAACTAGGAGTTCTTTAGAGGATACATTACAAGCATTTATGGAGGCACAAAGTAAGATTAATCAAAAATTTGAAACAATTCTTACACAGGTGGTGGACGAAAACAAAGAAATCAAGAGTCAAATCACAAAGTTGACCAGTGCCTTAACTGTACAAGAGCGAGGTAAGTTTCCATCTCAACCTCAATCCAATCCGAAAGGACAATTCATGGCACAAGCTTCTACTTTTGATGTTCAAAATCTCAAAGAAGTCAATGCCATTACTACTCGAAGTGGTAAGATTGTAAGTGAGCCTACTCCTGAAATTAACATATCTACGAGTAGTAAAGACGCCCCCCTTGAAAAAGAATCCACAATGGAAAAAGAGCCCGAAAGTAAGTTTTCAATCCCAGTGCCTTTTCCTCAAGCTCTTCGACCGGTTGGAAAAAATTCAGAAATTCAAGGTGAGATTTTAGAACATTTGAAACAAGTTAAAATTAATCTTCCCTTGTTACATTTGATTAAGCAGGTTCCAACTTATGCCAAAGTTATCAAGGATTTATGCACTATCAAAAGAAAACACCATGTGAAGAAAACTGCATTTTTGGCAGAACAGGTAAGTGCAGTGATTGAACAAAAGACACCACCCAAGTATAAAGACCCAGGATGTCCCACAATCTCCTGCCAAATTGGGACACATGAGTTTGGTCAAGCTTTATTGGACTTAGGAGCAAGTGTAAATTTAATGCCTTATTCTATTTACTTGCAGTTGGAACTTGGTGAGATTAAACCAACATCTGTAGTCTTACAATTAGCTGACCGATCAATCAAGAAACCACGGGGAATAGTAGAAGATGTTTTGTTGCAAATTGATAAATTTTACTACCCTGTTGATTTTCTTGTTTTAGATACTCATTCTGTTGTTAACATGGAGTCAAAAATCCCTCTTATTTTGGGGAGACCTTTTCTAGCCACTGCTAACGCTCTTATTAATTGCAGAAATGGTCTAATGAAATTATCTTTTGGGAATATGACTCTTGAGGTGAACATTTTCAACATTGGCAAACAACCACGAGAAGAAGACGAGTGCTATCATTCATATATGATAGACACACTTGTAGCGGAGAAAGCTTATAAAAATCATGGCTATGATTCTTCGAAAAACCTTCTCAATTTTGATTTTGAAGAATTGTATTATCCTGATATAACAACTGATGTGTTTAGTATTTTTGACTCACAGGATAAATGGACTCGATTTTGGCAGCCACACTTTGAAGAGTTGCCACGAGAGAGGGAGAAACCGAAACCATCAAACCTCGAGACACCACAAGTTGAGCTTTCTCCACTGCCCAAAGGTTTGAAACACGCATTCTTGGGACCAGGTGATACCTTTCCTATCATCATTTCTTCTGAACTTAGTGCTGAACAAGAGAAAAAATTGATAAAATTGTTAAAAGAACATAAGTCTGCATTAAGTTGGACCATAGCTAATATTAAAGGTATTTCTCCATTGATATGCTCCCATAGAATTCATTTAGAGGAAGGTTCCCAACCTCGTAGAGACCCACAAAGAAGACTTAACCCAACAATGAAAGAAATAGTGAAGAAAGAGATCTTGAAACTATTAGATGCGGGTATAATCTACCTAATTTCTGATAGTCAATGGGTAAGTCCAACTCAAGTAGTTCTTAAGAAATCTAGGGTTACTGTTGTTGAAAATGAGAATGGGATACCTGTTCCAACTAGGGTAGTAAATGGTTGGAGAATGTGTATTGATTATAGAAAGTTAAACACAGCCACTAGGAAAGACTATTTTCCATTGCCTTTTATCGACCAAATTTTAGAACGTGTAGCTGGACATCCTTTTTATTGCTTTCTTGATGGGTATTCAGGGTATTACCAGATTGAGATAGCTATAGAAGATCAAGAAAAAACTACTTTTACATGCTCTTTTGGTACTTACGCTTTTCGTAGAATGCCATTTGGATTATGTAATGCACCAGCTACTTTCCAGCGTTGCATGTTGAGTATTTTCTCTGATATGGTTGAAAAATGCATGGAAGTCTTTATGGATGATTTGACTGTTTTTGGTAATTCTTTTGATTTATGCCTACTTAACTTGAAATCTGTTATGAGTAGGTGTAAAGAAAAAAGACTTGTGCTAAATTGGGAGAAATGTCATTTCATAGTATCTTCAGGAATCGTTTTAGGGCACATTGTATCTGAAAGAGGGATAGAGGTTGACAAGGCAAAAATTGAATTAATCTCTAAATTACCTACACCTAAAACGGTAAAAGATGTTCGATCCTTTCTTGGACACACTGGCTTTTACAGAAGGTTTATACAAAATTTTTCTGCCATATCTAGACCATTGTGTAACCTTTTGCTAAAAGATGCAGAATTTACATGGACACAAGAGTGTGATGAGGCATTCCGAACACTCATTGCCAAACTCACCACCGCTCTTATCATGCAATCACCGGATTGGAACCTCCCATTTGAAATTATGTGTGATGCAAGTAATTATACTGTAGGAGCAGTTCTTGGGCAACGGAGAGAGGAAAAACCTTTTGTTGTTTATTATGCTAGTAGGACTTTGAATGATGCTCAAATGAATTACACTACTACTGAAAAAGAACTATTAGCTGTTGTTTTTGCCTTAGATAAATTTCGTTCTTATTTGATTGGTTCACCTATTGTTATTTTTACTGACCACGCAGCCCTTAAGTACCTTCTTTCTAAGAAGGATGCTAAAGCCCGTTTAATTAGGTGGATTCTTCTTTTGCAGGAATTTGATATAACCATCAAAGATAAGAAAGGCGTTGAAAATGTTGTTGCTGATCATCTATCCCGCCTTGAGTTCACTGACTCCACTGATTTGCCACCCATTAAAGACGATTTTCCAGATGAACATCTTTTTGCTATAAGCCAAATACCTTGGTATGCACATATCGTAAATTATTTGGTTTGTGGTGAACTTCCATCTGACTGGAGTGCACAAGATAAGCGTAAGTTCTTGGTTGAGGTACGTAACTTTTATTGGGATGATCCATATCTTTTCAAATACTGTCCTGACCAAATCATGAGACGTTGCATTCCTGAAAGTGAAGTTTCTAGTGTCTTAAATTTTTGCCATAGTGCTGCTTGCGGTGGCCATTTTTCTATGAAGAAGACAGCTGTGAAAATTTTACAGTGTGGTCTTTATTGGCCCACTTTGTTCAAAGACACTAATAATTTTTGTCATTCCTGTGAAAGATGTCAAAAGTTAGGTACTTTATCTCGAAGAAATATGATGCCTCTTAACCCTATTCTTGTTATTGAGATATTTGACTGTTGGGGTATTGATTTTATGGGTCCTTTTCCTTCATCTTTTGGCTATCTTTACATCCTTTTAGCTGTTGACTATGTATCAAAATGGGTGGAGGCTATAGCTTGTCGTACTAATGATAATACAACTGTGGTAAAATTCTTAAAAGAAAATGTGTTATCTAGGTACGGTACACCACGTGTCATCATTAGTGACCAAGGAACACATTTTTGTAATCGTTCTTTTGAAGCTTTGATGCGCAGGTATGGTGTTCTTCACAAAGTTTCCACTGCATACCATCCACAGACAAATGGACAAGCCGAGCTAGCAAATAGAGAGGTTAAACAGATTTTGGAAAAGACGGTTAACCCGAATCGCAAAGATTGGTCTCTACGCCTTTTTGATGCATTATGGGCATATCGTACTGCATACAAAATCATCTTAGGAATGTCCTCATACCGGCTTGTTTATGGGAAAGCTTGTCATTTTCCTATTAAGCTAGAACATAAAGCTTATTGGGCTGTCAAAGCCCTTAACTTTGATTTGAATGCTGCAGGTCTCAAGAGAAAGTTACAATTGTCAGAAATAGAAGAGCTACGAAATGACGCATATGACAACTCCAGAATTTACAAAGCTAAAATGAAAGTAGCTCATGATAAACAGATCTCAATGAAACACTTTGAACCAAATCAACGGGTCTATCTTTATGATTCTCGATTGCATTTACACCCTGAAAAGTTGAGATCTCGATGGATTGGTCCATTTATGGTAAGACATGTTTTTCCTAATGGTGCTGTTGAAATAGAAGACCCCACTGATGGACGGACTTTCAAAGTGAATGGACAGCGGCTAAAAAGTTACGTGGAAAAGGTAAACGACTCTATGTACCTAGGCGAGATCCCTCTTGTGGATCCTGTCTATCGTGATTGATCAGGTTCAATCTATCTGTATCATATTTTATATTTTGTCTATATTTTATCTTTTGACTTTCTATTTTTGCTTTTATTTTCTTTCTCATTTTATTTTACTTTATTTTCTTCTTTTTATTTTTTCTTCAGTGTGATTTTATTTCCCGGTCAAATGGCGGATACGGTACTCCGTGACTATTAAAGTCGGTTTCTCAGTTCCCTAAAAACTGTCCCTCAAACTGTGCATTCATCTCTTTTCTTTCTTTCAAAATGGATCGCATTCTTGCCAACCTTAAAAAACATTTTCCTTCATTTCCTCAAAATGCTCTACTTAAGATTTACAAAGCACAGTGTGAAAGACTAAGGCTATTGATGTTGGGTAATATCCCTGTGGACCTTCGTTGGTTAATTGAAGCCAAGGTTTGGTTGTCTGGTGAGTTTGAAAATAATTTTGTTTCTCATATGCCTGGTCTTGGAAGAAGCTCATATGCTAAAAGGCGACAAGCAAAAAGGTTACAAGTCTGTCATAAATGTGCTCGATGGAATTGTAATCGGAGTTGTCGTTCTTTAGGATTCGTATCTAGAAATCGAAAAGACAAAATTCAGTTCATTAAGGATGGACTGAGTAAGGAGTCTTTGGATGATATCTTATTGACTCTTGAGACGCATCCCTGTGGGCTCGTGCAACGTGAACTTCTCGATTTATGGAACAAATTCAAAAATGAACATCAACGGTATAGTCTCAGGAATCTGACTCTAAAAGACCCTGTTTGCCAATTTATAAAAAAATTGGATGAGAAGCCTATCCCCGACCCATAGAGGGCGTTTAAGCCGTTACTGGATGTAAAACCAGAGGAAGATGTGAGCCACAATCACAACTACTTGTAAATACATGTGTTTTAATTTCAAACTTTATTTTATGAATAGTAGGGCTACTCATGTAGATGTCTTAAATTCAAATCTTTTTGTTCAATAATGCATGTGGGTCATTATGTTTAAATTTTTGTGTTTTATTTTTAACTCTCTTTTGACAAACTGTCGGGTTACCATAATCATTGTTATCATTTGGCACTCTATAAATACAGCACCTCAGTTTCTTCATTTTCATATATTGAGATAAAGGTGAGAGTAGATATGGAGGAAACCCAAGTTCGACAATTTCGAAATATATGTGTATTTTGTGGATCTAGTCCTGGGGAGAGTAAAGTGTTCGTAGAAGCAGCAAACAATCTAGGAAAAACATTAGCTGCAAGAAAAATTCATTTGATTTATGGAGGAGGTAGCCTTGGGCTAATGGGGTGTGTGTCAATAGCTGCACATTTAGGAGGAAGTCAAGTTTTAGGTATTATTCCTACAGCTTTGGCCGTGGGAAACCTGACCGGAAAAACAATAGGGGAAGAATTACAAGTCTCATCCATGCATGAACGTATAGCCAGAATGCTTTGCAATGCAGACGCTTTTATTGCTTTACCAGGTGGTTTTGGTACCTTGGAAGAAATTTTTCAAATTGTCTCTTGGGCCCAACTGAATATCCACCGAAAACCCATAGGTTTGTTGAATGTTAATAACTATTTTGATTGCTTACTTTGTTTTCTTGATCAAGCTGTGGAACAGAATTTTATTTCACATTCGGCGCGACAGATCCTGGTTTCTGCTACTGAGGCGGATGAATTGATTAACAAATTACAGGCAGTTACCTACGAACCTGACCCAGCAATAACTCGAATCGATTGGTCAGTGGGCCTTAACAAGCGAAAATTAAATCTGACACTCCGTTTGTAAATTTTTCTTTTTATTTATTTATTTATCAGTACCATCATTTTAGTTTATATTTGCTTAAGTGTCTCTCAGGTTTGTTTCTTTCAAATAATTGGTGTTTCAGGTAATGTCTCATATACTTTATCTCTTTCTATTTAAACATTGAGGACAATGTTTCATCTGGTTTGGGGGGAGGATAGTAGACATACGTTGCATTTTGCAAAAAAAAAAAAAAAATTATGGTCCGACATTTGATTAAAATGGCAGAGTAAAGAGTTCATTCTTGAACTCTTGAGACGCATTCTAGGTCAAATTAGAATGGCAGAGTAAGGAGTTTTAGTACTAACTTTTGAAATGTATTTTAACTAACTTTTTGTTATTTTGTTTTATATTTCATGCATTGTCGTTTACTGCTTGTAGTCTTGGTAATTCTTGTATAAAGGAATTTGCTTTTCTGCTTAAGTATGATTTCAGAATTGTTTAGGTTGAGTCACTGTTTCTATCCAGGTTACTAAAGAATGACTTTCAAAATATTTTTGAGCACAATGCTAAGCCTTGTGGTAAGATGGATGATTCAATTTATATAGCCAAGAGAATTTCCATGTTTAAGTATATATTTTTCTAATCTCACATATCTTTTGTGAGTAAGTGGAAAGGTTGAGAAAACAGCTTATGAACCTTCATTGATCCTTTGAATTGGTTAATTTTTGTTTAGAATGATATTATTTGAATTAAGGGTTAAGTTGGTTGCATTTGTGCATAATATAATTTGGTGAGAAACCTTTGTAATGCTTCCTTGTATTCTTCAAAAATACAAAAAAAAAAAAAAACACAAAAATACCAAAAACAAGAAGAAAAAAAAAAGAAGCAATTCAGTTTAATAAAGTCTTCATTCAATTTTAGAAGACAAATACCTTGTAAAACAGTTTTCTCACCAAGTTATAATTGTATTATTCTCACAAGCCAATTAAAGTTCTAAAGTTGGCGTATGATATGAATAATTGATTTTTAAACAAATAATTTTCCTATCTTCTGATCAATGTTAGTTTATATGTCTGTCCTTAAAATTGACCTTTTTTTTTAGTGCTTAACTGTTTTCCAACTCCATAAGAGAAGTCCTAACCTTTTAAACAGTCATACACCTGTGAGGATATGGAGTTGAGGCTTTTACTTGGAGAAATTCTCAAGGCTATATCTATTGTGGTTTGTGGTTAGATGGTTATGGCTTAGTTCACACACACACAAATTATGGAAGTTGTAATTGAAAAACCCATGATAGCAACAGTGATCTCGAACTGACGTTTTGATTGAAATGCTTAGGTAGTTTTGCATATTCTATTTACGCTTGAATTGCTAGAGACTAGCAATAAGCTGGTTGGGGGCTGTGATGAACACATGAAAATGCATATTGTTAAGAGATTCAATCACCATTTAATGTCACTAATTTTAGTATTTTCTGTATTTTTAGCTTGAAATAAAGTGTTCTCCTTAAATTGTGATTTGTGATTAATGAATGTTATTTGGACAGGTTTAGGTAAACTGGACATAACTCTCAATGTAGAAATCGAAATGAAGAAATTCTTAAACCTGGTGCAACATGACTCAATCTTACACAAATTTGAAGAATAGTGAAAAAGCCAAATCCAACGTGTTATGGGCCAAAAAATTGAGATACAACAAAATCGGACTACAACTCTTACCCAGCTTGACCCAACTCACGTATTTGGACCGTATCTCACAAAATACGTACTCAATTAGTATAATTCTTAAAGCTGTGAATTGATGACTTAACTATCAACAACTCGTATGTTTATGGTAATGTCCAAATCAGCCGTTATCATGGACCAAATCACATTGCAAGTGGGTAAAATGGTTGTTGGCCGAATTCTGATGTATCTTTGGAATTTTGCGCATATCTCATTGGATACTCATCCAATTTGCATGAAATCAGTGCTTATAGAAAGAAGAGTCAAAATTCTACAACTTTCATGTCGGCGACAGAAGCTGAATTGATCATTTACATTATCAAAAATGTGCTACAAGTTAATACACGAGTTATTGGCTTAAAATTATTGAAGATTGATGTCATCCATGACATATGTCCATTCATTGCCTATATAAGGAGACCCTTAGGACATTTTTTAGATAATTTCTCTCTTCTTTTATTCTCATTAACATGTATTGTAATTTAGGCTACAGTTCCTAGCAAGGCTAAGAGATGAACTTTTATGTGTAGTAAATCTACTTTCATGCTTTGATTCGGTGTCAAGAGCTATAAATGTTGTAAGTTTGGTTTTGATTAAACTCTTATCTATTTTATTTTCTATAATCCAGAGGTTATAATTCTCATGTCTCATATATGTTCAGTCATGCTTTTCTTATATGATTCATGTTGATTTATAATTGTTACTGGTTACATTGTTTTATATGTTAATCTTTTACTGCAGTATTATCAATTTGATATATTGTCGATCTTGGATAACATGTAAGGGCAATAAATGTTTGATATTCAAGTTAATCTTTTACTGCAATAATGTCAAAATGATATATTGTCGATCTTAGATAACTTGTATAAATAACATGATGTGTGTTAATGCTTGCAAAGAGTTTAACTAAATCAAATACATGTGTTATCAAATGTGCTATATATTACATACCTTCCGATTGATTGTTTGGGATGTGAAACTTTCAGTTGAGTTATAAATATCGAATCAAAGTATAGAGTAGATTTATAAAGCATAATTATGATTCTCAAAGCCTTGCTTAAATCATCATAAGACATTTTCCTCAATTCATAGACAATTCTATCTCATCCGTTTAAATTAATTAACCCTTTACTACTGCTTTAATATTTTACTTCACTAACCTATTTTGCCAAGAGCTTCCTCGTGGGATCGACACCTCAATCTATACTGCGATAGCCGCGTTATATTTTGAGCGTAAACAGGCGCAACAATAGAACTAAAGTCTTTAATAAATTGCCTATAGAAAGAGGCTAAACCATGAAAACTTCTGACATCCGCAACACCAGTAGGTTTAGGCCAATCACGAATTGCATTAACCTTCTCCTCATCAACCTTAATTCCACTACCAGAAACAACATACCTCAAAAAGATAACACTATCTTGGCAGAAATAGCACTTTTTGAGGTTTTCATACAACTTAGCATCACGCAAGGTCTTAAATACAGCCATAAGATGCTTCACATGATCATCTAAAGTTTTACTATAGATCAAGATATCATCAAAATAGACCACAACAAACAGCCCAATAAACTTCCTCAAAACATGGTTCATAAGTTTCATAAATGTACTAGGTGCATTAGAAAGCCCAAACGGCATCACCATCCACTAATACAATCCATGCTTAGTTTTAAAGGCTGTTTTTCATTCATCACCTTCTTTCATCCTAATTTAGTGATATCCACTCATCAAATCAACTTTAGAAAAACAAACAGCACCATGCAATTCATCAAGCATATCATCAAGTCTAGGAATAGGGAATCGATACTTAACCATTATCTTGTTGATAGCCCGACTGTCCACACACATTCTCATAGTACCATCCTTCTTTGGAACAAGCAAAGTAGGTACTGAACAAGGACTAAGTGACTCACGCACATAGCCTCTCTCTAAAAGCTTACCAACCTGCCTTTTGATCTCCTTTGCTTCCTCCAGATTATATCTATATACTGGTCTATTTGAAAGTGAAGCTCCAGGCACCAAATCAATTTGATGCTCTATCCCTCGAATAGGTGGTAATCCCAATGGTAGCTCATCTGAAAATACATCTTTGAACTCTTCAAGCAACTCCACAACTTGTCTTGGCAAATCCAAACCCTCCACTTGTAATAAAGGCTTTGCCTAAGTCATGAAAACAACCCCCACAGAAGCTAGTGCTTGCTCAACATCTCCCTTTTTCGCTAACATTAACCCTTTACCAGATTTCATCATCTTCCTTTGATTCCGCAACTAATCTTCTCTAACTTGTTGAGAACACAACGGCATCAAATTCACTCTCTTCCCATTCAACACAAATGAATAAGTGTTCCTTCGCCCATTATAAGTCACATCATTATCAAATTACCATGGACGTCCTAATAACACATGACTAGCTGTCATAGGAACCACATCACATAAAACCTCATCATGGAAGGTTTTAATGGAGAATGGCACTCAAACCTATCTTGTAACTTGAATCTCTCCCTTGTCATTAAGCCAAAGTAATTTGTATGGTTTTGGATGTGGAACAGTAGTTAATCCCAGTTTCTCCACTAAAGTAGTGGATGCAACATTTGTACAACTACCATTATCAATAATCATGGCACAAACCTTATCTCGGATTTGACATCTTGTATGAAAGATATTTTTGCACTGTTCCAAACCAATATCAACTTCAGCACTCAAAATCTTTTGAATAACTAATAAATTTCCCTCCATTGGCTCAAGATTCTCTTCTTGTTCAGTCACTTCGACTTTAGATTCTTCTTCCATCTCAGCCTCATCTTCACTTACAAGCTCTCCATACTTCCCTTGTAAAACCATCACCCTCTTATTCGGACATTCAGAAGCAATATGCCCATTTCCCAAGCACTTGAAACACTTGATGTCTCGCGACCTCCTGGAAAATTGAGGTTCAAATACCTTCTCCTTTCTTTTCAACGAACCTGAACTAGCACTTCCTTTACTGAACTCCACTTTCTCATCACGTTTAGGTGTGTTCTATGTTCGCGAAAGTGAAGAAACAGCCTTTGTATTACTTGTTGTAGTTGACCTCATATGGATTCCCCCTCTTTTCTACTGTCTTTCTACTTTAGTTACAAACTTTATGACATCCTCAATAAATATGAAGGGCTGTAACTCAACAACATTAGCTATGTCCCTCTTCAATCCATCAAGGAATCTAGCTATTGTTTGCTCTTGAGGTTCATTCAAATCACAGCGAATCAGCAACAGCTCAAATTCTTTCACATACTCCTCCACACTCAAGGAACCTTGTCGCAAAGTCTGGAGTTTGATGTATAATTCTTGTTTATAGTAATCTGGAACAAATCTCTTCTTCATTAATCTTTTCATAAGTGGCCAGTTTGTAACTTCTTCTTCGTCATCCCTTCTTTGCTGAGCTTTTAAGTTTTCCCACCACAAAAGTGCGTAATCGGTAAACTCAAGTGCTGCTACCTTACACTTCTTTGCCTCAGGGTACTCATGCCAATCAAACACCATTTCTACCTTCTGAACCCATTTAAGATACTCCTCAGTAGAACTAGTACCTCTAAATGGTGGTATATTAAGTTTGATACCACTAGTAGGGTCATTTTGCTGCCTCCTTATCCTACCCCTATCTTCAGCCTCATCATCCCTATTTGGCTCATCTCTAGCATCCCCTAGGTCATTTCGAGGTACCCTACGCCCTACCTGCCTTTGTTGGGGTTGCAAAGTATTTTTTGCATCATTTCTATAATTGCAGCGAGTTATCCACGAATTTCAGTAATCTCACCTCAAAATTCATCATGAGCTCGTTGTAAGCCCATGAGTTGAGTTTGTTCTAAACTCAGTCCCTTTGGTACTCTACTTGCATCATCGTCAGCCATTATTAACAAAAACCCCAAACAAGTATGAATAATGAACAACACAACCAATAGCTAAAACACTCTTCTCAAACTGAATTTTTCACCAATTCAGTAAATAAAATCAGATAGCAATAATTTACTCAAATTCAAAATTTCCAGGTTCAAGAACAATTTAATTCAGCCAACTCATCTCCAGTTCACAAACTACTAAGAATTAATTTTAATGCTTCAGAGTTGCAATTCAACTACTAACCTCAAATATTAGAGACCCAACCTGATAATAACCCCACAAAATTATATAACACAAAAAATTGCAAGACACCTTCAATAGCTGAAACATCAATTTGCACACTGAAATCCTATGCTCTGATACCAGATGATGTGCCTTGATTTATAACAAAATTAAATGGTAAAGTTGATGGAGGATAGAACTAAATAAATACCTTGATAAGTCGTATGGACGCCACAAAGATCAATTTAGGATTTTGACGCCACACTCTTGGTGATCAAAGAGTGATAAGTCAGCAACTATCTTTAAGAGTTGAAAAACTTGAGAAGACAATTTTGAGAGAGAAAAATTCTATTTTCGTGCATCCAATTCCAAAATAAGGCAACTGCCTCTATAAGACGTTAACATGCCTTATATAGGCTTACAAAATGAGGAGAAACCCTAATGTTACCTAATAAACTTAAAAAGCCCAAATTAAGCCCAATATGACTTAACAATTTTAAAACAAAACTAAACAAGTTCAAAATGGCCCAAATACATAAAAATAGTAACATAAGAAGTAAATAAAGCCCAATAGCATGTAAAGAAAGCCCTTAGCTGCTTCTTTAAGCCCAACGTCACCAAACATCTCTAAATCATGTCCCAATCTCTAATTGAAGACAGATAAACACATTTAGCTCATTTTCATTCAGATCGCAAGCTTCTAATCCCATAGAAGCTTCAATAGCTCCAATTTGACTACTTATGACCCTTTGAAGCTGTTTAGCCTTAGCCCTTGTTATTGGACCATCTAAAATCTCCTTTACGCTCAGCTCGCCTTCTTGAGTTGATTTAGAATCTTCATGATGCACATCAGTGGTGGTGCGCTGTAAATATAGGAAGGGTGACACGGTCGAGGTGGAGGGGATTTGTACAAGTAATGAGGTGGTTGTAATGGTGATGGAGGTGGCAGTGGCTTGTAGTAGTATGGCGGGGGAGGAGATGAAGTAAGAGGTAGTGGCAACTTGTAGAAATAAAGAGGCGATGGCGATGGTGAAGGGGGTGGTGTTGACTTGTCATAGTAGAGTGGAGGAGGTGGTGGTGGAAACTCATAGTAATATGAAAGATGCAATGATGGAGATGGAAGGGGTGAGGATTTCTAGTTGTAAGTAGGAGCAGGAGCCTTTTTCAGTGGTGGAGGAGACTTGTAAATGAATGGAGAAGGTGGTGATGGAGATGGTGGAGGAAGAGATTTGTGGAGGTATAGAGGCCGTTAGGAAGGAAAAGATGGTTGTAGAGACTTGTAAATGTGTGAAGCAGGTGGTAGGGGAGACTTGTACATGTATATAGGAGGTGGTGATGTTAATGGTGGAGGAGAAGATTTATAGACATATGGAGGAGGTGGATAAGGATATGGTGGTGGTGGTGGTGGAGATTTATAGTAGTATGGTGGATTTGGTGATGGAGATGGCGGTGGTGGAAATTTGTAACAGTAAAAAAATGGGAGAGACTTCTTTTGTTGTAGTGGTGATTTATATTAATATGAATGAGGAGGAGAATGAGATGTTAGTGGAGGAGACTTGTAGTAATAGAAAGGTGGGAGTAATGTTAGTGGAGGGGATTTGTAATAGTATTCTGGTGTTGGTGTTTTCTTTGCTGGTGGTGGTGACTTATAGTAATATGTAAGAGGAGAAGATCGAGATGGTGGCGAGAGAGACTTGTAGTAGTATATCGGCCCTAGAGCCTTCTTTGGAGGTAGTAATGGTGACTTATCGCAATAAAGTGGTGGAGGAGATAGATATGGTGGTGGGGGAGACTTGTAGTAATGGGGAGGTAGTGGTGAAGGGAACTTGTAGTAATATACAGGTGCCAGAGCCTTCTTTTTGTGGTGGTGGTGAAGATTTATAGTGGTAAGGTAGCGAGGGAGACTTCTTTGGCGGTGGTGGTGACCTATAATAATATAGAGGAGGAGATAATAAAGAAGATGGTAGGGGAGACTTGTGATAATATGGTGGAAGTGAAGATTTCACTGAATGAGGCAGAGACTTGTAATAGTACAGTGGATGTTCTTAATGCTTTGGTGGCAGGAGAAACTTGTATTCATAATTTAGTGGTGGTGGAGAGGCATAAATGTAAGGCTCATAGTTAGCACTATCGGTGGTGGCTACGAGCAAAAATTGTAATATTTACATTATTATGCTTATGGTCCATATGTATAAAGTCCCTATTAGCAGTTGCAACTCCTTTGTAACTTCTTGTAACTCCCATGAACATTTGAAATTGTCCTCAAATGTAATAGTAATCGTTTATAACTGTTAACCTTTGATGGAAGGGTTAATATTAAGTGAAAAATTCATTTTTTGTACCTAAGTCTGAGAACTCTAGATCTCGGTTGTTTTTAGAATTAGACACATCATAAGCGAGTTCTCAAGGATTTAGAAAAACTAAAAAGAACCAAAGGGACATTCAACCTTACTGCTCATTATATATTACATTAATGGCTAGAGATTAGTAAAATTCTTACTTAAATTTTAGTACTTGATCTTATGCAATAATTGTTTGTGCATGAAGAACATGTTTAAGGTTGCCTACAAAAACGCCATTGCATGAACAAAGCGAGGCCATTGCCTCGGCTGTCCCGAGGTCGAGGTTTCCATTTCCTACGATTGTGTTTAAATTTGTGTGATGAGTTGCATTCTGAACTTTGTTTCTTCCACATATCTGGTAATATTTCCCTGTCATTGCTGACATAGATGTACTTCTTCAATGAATACAACAACCTAGATCAAAAGCTTTAACCTCACATTTGACATGATCCCATTTTGGATTCCATGCTTCTTCAATGGTTTCACACTAAGTTTCCAATTTTGTTCAAATATGGCCAACGTACAAGTCTTCGGGAGTTGTTTACATGCAAATTCAAAAACGTTTTTAAATTGATTACCTAATTGCGCGTACTTCAGGATAAAGTCCATGTCAAAAAGAAAACTTGTTTATTAATGGGAAAATTAAATTAAATTTTAATCATAGGTCGACCAAGTTCAATTATTCTTGCAAGTGCCTCAAAAAATTGTTGTGTCAAAGATTACGTTAGATGCCATTTTTCATTAAAATACATTGGTAAAATTTTCTCAACTTCTGTTCATTTGTTGGTGATGTAACTTCATATTAATTGGTGTACTTGTAAGACTAGGAAATTTGAGACTTGATCATCCTGAAGTACATTTCTCAGTACATGAAAATGGCTTTGCAACAACTTAAAAAATAAAAAGAAAAAACTTATTAACTGGAATCTAATTGCATACTTTTGATTATTGGCTGAAAGTGTCAATGGTTGTTAATACTGAAGGGTCTTCTTCATTTTTTGTCTTCTGATCTTTTTTGTAAAAATAATTTTATTATTATGTAAATAAAATAAAATAGAGTTTAATGATGTAAAATTTAATCATTTTAATCACCAAAATATTGTTGAAAAGTATTGGCTAGTTGTTGTTTCCGGTTATAGTGACAAATTCTATTTTTAATTATTTTTTATTTAATTTATTTTTTAAAATATAAATCAATTGTATGATGATACGTATCATTTATAATTAATCATGTTATGACACATGTTAATTTATTTAAATTTATTTTTTAAAATTATATTAAATTAAATAAATTGATGAGATTGTGCTACATGTTCAAATATAATAAATAGGTAAAATTGTGTCACGTATTTAAAGTTTAATTTATTTCTATAGTTACATTACTTTTTTACTCTTCTACTATTAACATTAGTGGCAAAAGTTAACAGATTTGTGCAAAATTAAGTATTTCAAATATAATTATGATAAACTTGTATTTTAGAATAATCTCCTCAAATAAAATTGCCCTCATCTCTTACATATATATATATATATAATAAGAATAGCTTCTTTGAAAGGTTTGCTGAGAATTATTAATATGTAAATATGACAAAATAAAAGTATGCCATTTTTAGCAGCATCATTCAAATTATTATGTTTAATGTTATTAAAAGTTTGTAATTATTTCTTTTCTTTTTTATCTTTAATTTTTTGTATAAATAAATTTTTTTTAAGATTTATATCAATAAGATTTGCATTTACATTTACATTTTTTTATTGTTATTTTCTTAATAGTATCAAAACTAGTTTGATAGTGCATTTAACAGTCAAATTGTGTATTTAAATTAGAATAAACATCATGTTATAATGGCCACCGTGAAAAATAAATTCTAAAGATGTTAGATTAGTCTTTCAAGTGTTTAAAATTAAAAAAAAAAAAAAAAAAAAAAAAGGATGAAATTCATGATAAGGGGATAGATTTAAAAAAAAAATCCAATAAGTGAAAATATTCATGATAAGTTTTGTACAATTGCTATGAAAAAATTAATAGGAAAACAATTTATGGTAAAATGATAGTAAAAAACATCCATATCTTAATATATTGTGAATCTATTGAAACAACTTCGTGCTTCACGGAATAGTATGGAATGGTTAATATTAAGTGAAAATTCAATTTTCTTTTCCTTAAGTCTGAGAACTCTTGATTTCGGTTTTTCTGAGAATTAAACAACAACATAAGTGAGTTCTTGAGGACTTAGAAGAACTAAAAAGAATCAACGGGACGTTCAAGCTTTCTATTCATTAGATATTGATTCGAATTTTAAGTTTTAGGAAGTTTATGACTTTCAAAATAAGAGGACTCTTACTCCAACAAAGAATAGGGTTAATAGGCAAGAAATAAACCCTATATAAATACTTGTAAACACTTTTATTAAGATTAAGAATTAAGAAAGACTCTAAGAAAGGGGAAGAACTGGGTAGACACTAAGTGCTTCTGTGCGCTAGAATGAAACTGTCGTTTAGGTGTTCATTACTCGTGGTAGAGTAAGTATACACTAAACATTAGGTCCTTTTGAGCATTCTTCATTGGGTTTTCTTTGTAAAATCTCTAGGAAGTTAATAAGAGAGGCTAGGATCCTTGGATCCACCATGGACGTAGGCAATTGGCTGAGCCACGTAAAATTGTGTTGTGATCTTTAATATTCTGCTTTGGATTCTTGCTATTTTGCTTGATAAACAGGTTATTCCGTTGTGCAAGAAGGTTAGGGTTATAGGTTGAACTTGAGGTTCTTCGCTTCAACCTAATCTCAAGATGGAGAAAGGCATTCCCTCCCTCAACAAACTAGTATCAAAGTAAAAGGTTCAATAATACACACCTGGGGTATATAAACCATAGTTATAATCAAGCAAGAAATAGAGAAGTTCAATGGGATAATGACTTCAATCTTTGGAGGAAGAAGGTTAGGGCTCTACTAGTGAAGGAAGGGCTAGACTCAGCATTGGTGGAAGCCAGCTTCTCAACTAGTGCTGGGATGACAACCTCAAAGTTTGGACAGAAAGATTGGGACACGATTCAGAAAAATGGTCACAGCATAATAATTCTGGCATTGAGCGACGAGGTATTAAGGAAAGTTGGTGATGAAGAAATCGCTTTGGGGCTATGGAAGAGACTCGAGGCATTATAAATGAAGAAATATTTTGAAAAAATACTTTTTATGAAAAAGAAACTATATCAGCTAACAATGCACGAGGGATCTTTGTTGAGAGCTCACATTGACGAGTTCAACAAAATCTTCGTAAGTCTTGAGAAACTAGGCATCAAGACTAAGGATGAAGACAATGCCATTTTCTTGTTAAGTTCATTGCCAAAGAGCTATTAGAGCTTTGTGGATACGCTGCTGTATAGTAAGGAGCCTTTAACGATGAATGACGTCGAGGCATCATTGAACTCGAAAGAATTGACAAAGAGATCTGAGTCCGAGAGTGGAGCAGCATTGCTTACACAATGAAGGAAGAGCAACCAATCAAGGAGGAGATCCAAGAAGTGTTTCCTTTGTAATAAGGAATGACACTTTATGAAAGATCGTCCGAAATCAAAAGGCCAATGAAGGTGGGCTGCAATCGGTACTGAGGAAGATACCGAAGGTTTAGATACATTGGCAGTCTCAAGTGGAAAATACGTTAGCAAAAGGATACTAGATTCGAGGTGCAGTATCTATATGTGTCCCGACAGATTAATGTTTACCAACTATAAAGCCAAGAGAGGTAAAGCTCTAATATGGAATGACATGACTTGTAAGATCATGGGAGTTTGTGACATAAGGCTGAGGATGCAAGGTGGAAAAACTAGGGACTTACATGGTGTAAGGCATATTCCTAAACTGAGGAGGAACTTGATATTCCTAGGCAAGCTCGATGAGGAAGGGTATTCGGTTAGAGCAAAAAAAAAAAAAAAAACTAAAGGTAGAGAAATGACCTATAAGATTTTAGGGTGAGATGTACAATGAAAGGCTCTATGTGCTTACTAGGATGGCCATGAGTGGTCCAACGCGGGGTTTTGGAGCAATGCAGACCATTAGGCGACATGCAAACCGTACTCACCGAAGTGATGAGGGTCGGAAAGGAGTGCAACGCATTCATACCCTATGCAAGGTGCACGAATGCCTTTGTAGACCAAAGTCAGTAGCCCGTGGAAATTTAAGTCTTTGTGAAAATTTAACTGGACTCAACTCTAAGTGATTGAATCCCGAAGCTATCTTATTTGAAAGCTTTTGAATCAAGGAATGATTTGTTGAAAAATTGGTGATTCAACAATCTTGGTTGGACAAGATTTGAAATGAATACCAAATAGGAGAATTACAAGAAGTCTAGAACTTGTGAGACACATATGGAGAAGTCTAGGACGTGTGGGACACAAAGGGGGAAGCGAAACGGGACTTAAAGACGCAAAGTAAGCGAAGAAAATGCGAGAGGATGGCACCAGGGCTGAGCGCGCTTCGCCCATGGCTGAGCCCCACGACACCCAACACAGAAGATTGTGTTGTGATCTTTAATATTCTACTTTGAATTCTTACTATTTTGATTGATACACAGGTTATTCCGCTACGCAAGGAGGTTAAGATTCTAATTTGAATTTGATGTTCTTCGCTTCAACTTAATCTCAAAATGTAAAAAGATGTTCCCTCCTTTAAAAATTTTTAATTATAAGTCGACGGAAGTTCAATTATTCTTACAAGTGCCTGAAAAAATTGTTGTGTCAAAGATTACGTTAGATGCCATTTTTCATTTAAAAATTTCGGTAAAAATTTCTCTAAGTTCTGTTCATCTGTCGGTGATGTAACTTAATATTAATTGGTGTACTTGTAAGACTAAGAAATTTGAGACTTGATCATCCTGAAGTACATTTCCCAGTACATGAAAATGACTTTGCAACACCTTGAAAAGCAAAAAGAAAAAACTTATTAATTGGAATCTGATCACATAATTTCGATTATTGGCTGAAAGTGTCAACGGTTTTTAATACTGAAGGGTCTTCTTCATTTTTTAATTTTATAATTCTCTCATTATTTTTTCTCCTTTTGAGTTCTTTATATATAATATATATAGCTGTAAAATTTCTTGATATTTTAGTTCACAGCTATGTCGTCATTTTTAAAATGACGTGGTAATATAGAAAATCTGATAAATATCAGGGTCTAGAATAGTATTAGAAATGAAATCAAATAAGTTCATCATAGAATACAAAAGGAAAAATGGGGAAAAAAAAAGAAATTATTATTCACCGGGATGCAATATTGTAATTAAATATTATAGCTTGGCTTTACACGTAAGGATTTTCTTAATGTGAAATTTTGTATCAGAAAATCCTGCATAATCTATTAACCAGAGTCAACTGTGAGCATTTGTTCGTATGTCTCGGGCATAGCATTACAAAATTTAGATGTAACTTACATCAACGGGGGAGTCTTGAAATTTTATAGTAAATATCATTTAGTTAATAATACAGAAGTGTTAAAAACAGTAAATCTACTGAGATTTACAGCAAAACAAACACCTCTTGAAAAGGTTTTAAACAACAAAAAATACTGTGTCAAGAAATGCTTTGGTGATAATAATATTTCAATATCCAAAAAGAAATTTCTTTTAGAAGTGATATTAGAAGATCTCTAAAAAGTTATTTTATTTTTTGGAGTTCTGAAATAAGTGAGAGATAAAAAAAGTCAAAATAAAATGGGAAAATTCTCACACTGAGAGTTGCAACACCCATTCCCAGGCTCCACGACGCTGGACAGTCGTGCCCAGCGCTGCGACGCTAGCCTCTAGGGGCGCGGCACCAAATGTTGCATGGGGAGCTGTCGCGCCCACTTCATGGCATCGCAGCGCCCACACCTGGGTACAGTCTTAGCGTTTTCTCTCCCTTTCTTTGTCCATCTTTGATCTTTGCACACCCAACGTACTTTGCTTACTCTCCAAATTATATTCCAATAATTTTTAATCAACTTTCTCACAATAACGTATCATCTAACCTACTGTAACTTATCGTCAAAGTAAAATAAGTTAAGATTTATGAAAAGTTATCGATGTGGTGATGATCTCTAACAAGTGGCAGAAGCTTCAACGATCTTGAGAGGCTTAATGGAAATTTAAAATCCTGGTTATATAGTCATAGAGATTGATCGGATGCCTCAGCTGTGATAAATGGCCTGCTATCAAATGTTTAAGTGGCATCGAAACTCAATTTTTATTATTAAGGATATATACAACTGTTTGAAAAACTTTAGAACTTACAAATTTATATAATTTCTTAGAGAAACTAATAGAGTTGCCATGGCTTAGCAAATTATGCTATGAACAAATGTTTTTAGGAGCAATTCTATCCCAAGTGATTTTGAGCCTTTGAATGTAGAGGATCTTTCTAATTTAGATGTGCCTTAGTTAATGGAATGATTTTTCTTTCACAAAAAAATAATCTATAAGTAGATACAACAAATGAGAGTCAAATTATTTGCATAAGATAAATTATTTGCATCATCTTTTATAGTGTGATAATCGAGATAAATCATTTTTTATTGAAAGTGAATGAATAATGCATGAAAGGTTTGTACCTTTGTACTCCATTAAATTTTTATACAATGTAGAAATTTTTTGTTTCTTGCCAAGAACGTGATCATATTTTGTGAACACATAGATTGAACATGTCTTTCACACAAAATAATAATAGTAATAATAAATAGCCTGTGTCGTGAAAGGTTGTTCGTGAAGTGACCGGTAACAGTATTTTTAATTATGATTCATTATATTTGCAATAATACAAGTATTCAATGATGGAACAATAACATAGCACTTAAGAAAATTTCAATTACAAGAAATCATTGCCAAATTCATGGCTTACAAACAAAAAAATAAAGGTAAATTCATTCAATGGAATTACAATTAGAAAACCCTTTTATTAAAAGAAACATTGGTGGGAAAAAATCATAAATTAAACAATCTCACACATACAATTACTATCATTAAAGTTCAAACTCGATTTAATGGAGATTGTCGTTTCAATAATAGACTTTAGGAGGTGGAGGTGAGCTGTAGATATAGTATGAGTGAGACAACGGAGGTGGAGGAGATTTATAGTAGTAAACTGGCGCAGGAGCCTTCTTAGGTGGTGGCGGTGGTGGTGACTTATAGATGTACGGAGGAGGTGGAGATGGAGAAGGCGGTGGAGGAGATTCGTAATGGTATGGCGGAGGTGGAGATTGAACTGGAGGTGGTGGTGATTTGTAGTAGTAAACTGGCGCAGGAGCCTTCTTTGGTGGGGGTGGCGGTGACTTGTAGACATATGGAGGAGGCGGGGATGGGGAAGGTGGTGGTGGAGATTTATAATAGTATGGTGGGGGTGGAGATTTAACTGGAGGTGGTGGTGATTTGTAGTAGTAAACTGGTGCAGGAGCTTTTTTGGGTGGTGGTGGTGGTGACTTATAAACGTATGGAGGAGGTGGAGATGGAGAAGGTGGTGGAGGAGATTTATAATAGTATGGTGGGGGAGGAGATTTTACCGGAGGGGGTGGTGACTTATAGTTGTAAACTGGCGCAGGAGACTTCTTAGGTGGTGGTGACTTATATATGTACGGAGGAGGTTGAGATGGAGATGGCGGTGGAGGAGATTTATAATAGTATGGCGGAGGTGGAGATTTAACTGGAGGTGGTGGTGATTTATAGTAATAAACTGGTGCAGGAGCCTTCTTCGGTGGGGGTGGCGGTGACTTATAGACATATGGAGGAGGCGGGGATGGGGAAGGTGGTGGTGGAGATTTATAATAGTATGGTGGGGGTGGAGATTTAACTGGAGGTGGTGGTGATTTGTAGTAATAAACTGGTGCAGGAGCTTTTTTGGGTGGTGGTGGTGGTGACTTGTAGACGTACGGAGGAGGTGGAGATGGAGAAGGCGGTGGAGGAGATTTATAATAGTATGGTGGGGGAGGGGATTTTACCAGAGGGGGTGGTGACTTATAGTAGGAAACTGGCGCAGGAGCCTTCTTAGGTGGTGGTGGTGGTGACTTGTAAACGTATGGAGGAGGCGGGGATGGAGAAGGCGGTGGTGGAGATTTATAATAGTATGGTGGTGGTGGCGATGGAGACGGCGGAGGAGGTGATTTGTAGTAATATGTTGGGGTGGGAGCCTTCTTTGGTGGGGGAGGGGATTTATAGACATACTGGGGAGGAGGAGATGGAGATGGTGGTGGAGGAGAGTTGTAGACATATGGAGGAGGTGGTGATTTGTAGTAATATGTTGGGGCAGGAGCATCCTTTGGCGGGGGAGGGGATTTGTACACATATGAAGGTGGAGGAGATGGAGATGGTGGTGGGGGAGACTTGTAGACATATGGAGGAGGTGGAGATTTATAGACATACGGAGGAGGTGGAGATGGAGAAGGAGGTGGTGGAGACTTATAGTAATATGGTGGACGTGGTGATGGGGATGGAGGAGGCGGCGACTTGTAGTAATATGATGGATGTTCTTCATGCTTTGGTGGTGGTGGTGGTGGTGGTGATTTGTAATAATATGATGGATGTTCTTCATGCTTTGGTGGTGGTGGTGAGGCATAGATGTAAGGCTCATAACTGGCTGCGGCAGAGGTGGCTATGAGAAAAAATGCCATAGCATAAGCTAATCGAGGCCACTGCCTCGGCTGTCCCGAGGTTCCCATTTTCTGCGATTGTGTTTTTTGAGTTGATGCTAAACAAGGTCGCTGCCTGCCGTTTATATAGTGATCTTTCCAATCATTGCCGACATTGGCATATTTGTTTAATCTAGACGACAGCCTGGACTAAAGCTTTAAAATAATCTCCAGATCTCACATTTTGACATGATCCCGTAATTGTTTTCTTATGCTCGTTCAACTATTTGATTAATTTTGATGGCTTCCCACTATGTTTTCAATTTTGTTCATGTATCTTAGGCCACGAACAAGTCTAAAGGAGTTGTTAAGATGCTTATTTGGCAGCCATTTTAAAGTAATCCTCAAAAACGCGTACATCAATGAAAAACTACAGTCGAAATGAAAACATGTTTGTTTATTTGGAAATTAAATATTTAATTATAAGTCGACCAAGCTCAATATTCTCGCAAGTGGCTGATAATTTAGCTGTGTCAAAGATTATGTTAGATACAATAATTTTCATTAAATTTTGCAGTAAAGTCTAATGAACTGTCGGAGTTGTGAATTAATTGGCAAGAATATGTTAATTTAATATATGTCTTGGTAGCAGTCAAATGCTTGCTCCAGCAACAAAACCTGTACACCCCTTTAATCTTAGTAAGGGGTTTGAACCCTGACAATTAGGGCAGTGATATATTCCCTCCTCTTGTGAGTGCGTCTATTCTTCGGCATTTTTTTATGTATGGTCCTACTTTTGTCGAGATCTGTATCCAAATGTACATAAATATGTAAATAATGTATAATCTTAATTGATATCTGATAGAATGTCCATATTCAACCTGGTAAGGGTAAGAAGAGACGAAATTGTATTCTGGACAGCATAACTCCCGTACAAGATAATGACTTCGCAACTTTCAAAATTTTTTTTTAATTTCATTTTATTTTTAGTATAACTGGAATATCATCATATACTTTCGATACTATTGGCTGAAAATGTTAATGTGTCATAAGTGGTTGTTAATACTCAAGGGTCAAATCTGCACTTCTTCATTTTATGTACATATGGGTTCTTCATAATATATAGCTGTAAAATGTCTTAACATTTTAGTTATTTGTTTTTCTTTTTAATATTTTGGAAGAAACGTTTCAGTTTCATATAGTTAATTATATATTTCAGTTAAATTTCTTATCTTTTGTGTTGTAAATAGGATTTGCTTATGAATTTGGTTGCCTAGCAAGCTAAGTACCTTCTGTTAATCCACCGAAATGAATGCACTAAGCATATGTTTATTATATTATTGTTGTTTAATTACACAAATTAAATATGTAGTGGGTGACAAGATAATGCGAACTTAGTTGCTACATAAATTAGTATATACATAAAATCTTATTAATGTCAAGGTCAAAATTTTACAAGATAATGCGAAGATGATATGATAAAGGCTAGTTAGTGCCCATATCAGATGTTGGTAGAAATATAATTTTATCAATATCAAGGTCAGACTAGTAACAGTAAATGAAATTAAATGGAATTACACTTAATGGAAAGAATCACCATGGCACAATATTGGAATTAAGCATCATGTTTCGTTTTTTGCTTTACAACGTGAGAATTATTTGATGTGAAAATGTGTATCAGAAAATAGATGCACTATTCCTTGTGTATCAATGTCCATTTGGCTTCAACTTTGAGCAATTTTTTTTTTCAAGTGTGTGTGTGAAACTCTATTGTAAAATTGTTGTATGAATGGCAGCGTCTTGGACACATGAACTGTATTTCAGTAATTAATTTTATTTAAAAGTGGGTGTTAAACTGTTTAATTGATTAAAATTTAGGTCTCTTAAGTTTTTGAAATGCTCAAAATATTTTTTTTTACCATTTTTATCTTTAAAAGGTTATCAATTACTACTCTAAAAGGACTAATTTGGATATTTTAATAAAATTTAGAGACTTTATAAATATTTATAAAAAATATTTATAGACTATTATTATTAATTTCGAATGATTCACAGATTTTTTTTATAAAAAAAATTTGATTCAGTCCGTGATTAGTGATTTTCCACTAAGTTTTTCTCTATTTTGTGTGGAAAAAAAATAAAAAAGAAGCACCAAAAGTCAAGATGGAGGGGGAAATTTGTAAATATATCTTTGTTTTATGATAAAATAAAATAAATAAGAAGAAAGTAGTGACGAGGAGGAATGAGAGGAAAAGGAAAGTCATAATGTTAGTTTGTTCCGGAAATGCACATTGATTATATCAACAATTGTCACATTATATTATATTACGAGTAATCGATTATTGTTACGGATATTAAGTCATACATTTTAATTTGACACTCGTATGATATTAATTAAATTATAATTTTGATATTATTTTTATTTTATGTGCAACGAAAATTTATAACTCACAACATAAATAAAAACACATAAGATCAACACACCAATAAAGATAAAGAAAATAAACTAATCAACAAGACACGAGATATAAGTAGTTCGGCCCAAAATTACCTACGTCCACGGAAGATTCATGATCCATCTTCTTATTATTGATATAGATCACTAAATATCTTCTTACATTATCAATGATCCCCAAAAGACCACTTAATATCTCCCATAGAGATCTTTAAGTATCTACCTTTGACTATCATGCCTTTCCAAGACTTCTTAGTATCTCATCATAAGAGATTTTTATAAGAAACACAAGAACAGTCTCAGCATCTGAGCCCAAAGGATCTATGGTGTTTCTTTTGTTCACCCAAAAATCGAAAGAAAACACTCCTCAAAGGTTACACCCTAGTGCACCACACACTTAGTGTCTTCCTAACTCTTCTATTCTCTCTTATGGCTACATCTTAAAATTTTAGATGTTTATCTTTCTCTTGTGTTTAGAAAGATTTTTATAGTGAATAAAACACCCTTAGAAACCCTAAACTTATTTGGAATAGGAGTCCTTATTTGTAAGCATCCTAAACCCACTTAAAGAAGTCAATTAAGCCAAAACAGTAAATACCCTAAAGTAACCACGTAAATAGTAACTTCGTAACAATACCCGTGTGTGAACAGTAATCGTCGTGATTAGTATTTGATGAACAGTATCCGTAGCCGCTCACACAGTGCTCTTCGTAAACAGTATCGCCGCATAAACAGTACTCCATTCTTTTGTCTTTTCGTTTTACTCCTCCCTTGTACACCTAATGCGTACTTAACTTCATAATAACTATTCTCTTAATATTTATCTCAATTCTTATTTATACAAAATTATTGAATCACTAATTTTCAAAAATTATTAATTATACTGAAATTCCTACAATTATGATCTGATTAACGATTATGGCACTAATTGTCCATAATTAATTAGAAATAATCTCCCACAAAATTATGCTGAAGAAAATGGGTTTGCAACAGTAACATATATGTGCATTAATCTTATTCGAGGCCAAACTCTCTAGCAGAACTGAGAGCAGTAGGCTTATCCAACAGATTTTCTTTGCAGGGTCCTTGCTCATAATTTAGCAGAGAAAGTCTTGGCTTCTGTGGAATTCTTTGTATGCTTTGAGGATTTTCCATTTGCTTTATTGTCCAGCTTGTTGTAGTTTCCTTGTGAAATGAAGTTGTAGCCCACTAGCTACTACGCCCCTCTTTCGTTAGTTGAGTCGGTTAGTTTAGATGCTAATACGGGTCGTATACGGTACTTATATTTTATTCATAAGAGGACACGTAATATTATGTAATTGATCTATTTCGTGTTTTTAATTTAAAATTTATAAAAAAAGTTATAAAAAAAACAAGCAACAGATGAAAATGCCACTATTCCCGTCACGGACTCAAATTGAATAAATTTATTAATTAATTGAATTTGATGTGGCATATAAGTATTAAACTGCATGGTTGATTATTATTTCATTAACTTTAATGTTTCGTCCAACCATTACTTATATTACGCGTCAGTTGTATGTTCGTTACTCCTAACTATATCTTGAGGTGTTTAGGGACTAAGTTTTCTATTGTCATCAATCACACAATCTTTTAGAAAATATTTGGATCCCCCGATTTTTGTGACTTTTCGTGTCAAAATATAATTTATCATTTGGTTATTGAAAAAGAATGTATCATATAATCAACCACATTGTTAAGATTGATTTTTTCTTAGTTTATGATGTTTGTTGTGCTTGTTTCTGATTAAAAAGATTCTTCTGCAGTTGCATAATTTATGTTGATTTATTTTCACAACATTGTTTTGACAAATTACTAAAAGATAAAAAGTAAGATTTTCTGTTGATAGACTACCGTAACAATTGAGAGCAAACTAGTAATTAAAGAAATTTTTTCAATTACTACTATTAAAGGAATAAGGACACAGGTTATGGAATCTTAAAACAAAAAGAATATATTTGATAAATTTTGAAAAGATTTTATTTTTTTTATATTGTTTAACAAATAACAAGGATTAAAGTAAAATAAACAAATAAATCTTGTTTTTATGGCAAAAGAAATTTGATATACGTGATCATATTGGAAGAACCATTGTATGTAAATTATTTAACCATATTTGACGCAATGCATTCATTGATAAAAAAAAAGTAGCATAATTCTTATGAAAACATAAATTACTAGATAACATTACTTTCAATAAATGATACAACAAGTGCTTCATAAAAATATATTTATGGTCTCAAAAGCCTTTTATTCACAAATATATTGGCGGAAAATTGTTTATGAAATAAGCTAATGAACTTACTTATTCTTGTTGAAGTTCAAGCTTATTTCCAAAAAGACCATGAGCTTAGTATTGGACTTTGGGAGGTGGTTGATGTGCCTTGATTTATAACAAAACTAAATGGTAAAGTTGATGGAGGATAGAACTAAATAGATACCTTGATAAGTCGTATGGACGCCACAAGGATCAATTTAGGGTTTTGACGCCACATTCTTGGTGATCAAAGAGTGATAAGTCGGCAACTATCTTCAAGAGTTGAAAAACTTGAGAAGACAATTTTGAGAGAGAAAAGTTCTATTTTCGTGCATCCAATTCCAAAATGAGGCAACTGCCTCTATAAGACTTTAACATGTCTTATATAGGCTTACAAAATGAGGAGAAACCCTAATGTTACCTAATAAACTTTAAAAACCCAAAATAAGCCCAATATAACTTAACAATTTTAAAACAAAACTAAACAAGTTCAAAATGGCCCAAATACATAAAAGTAGTAACATAAGAAGTAAATAAAGCCCAATAGCATGTAAAGAAAGTCCTTAGCTGCTTCTTTAAGCCCAACGTCACCAAACGTCTCTAAATCACGTCCCAATCTCTAATTGAAGACAGATAAACACATTTAGCTCATTTTCATTCAGATCGCAAGCTTCTAATCCCATAGAAGCTTCAATAGCTCCAATTTGACTACTTATGGCCCTTTGAAGCTGTTTAGCCTTAGCCCTTGTTATTGGACCATCTAAAATCTCCTTTACGCTCAGCTCGCCTTCTTGAGTTGATTTAGAACCTTCATGATGCACATCAGTGGTGGTGCGCTGTAAATATAGGAAGGGTGACACGGTCGAGGTGGAGGGGATTTGTACAAGTAATGAGGTGGTTGTAATGGTGATGGAGGTGGCAGTGGCTTGTAGTAGTATGGCGGGGGCGGAGATGAAGTAAGAGTTAGTGGCAACTTGTAGAAATAAAGAGGCGGTGGCGATGGTGAAGGGGGTGGTGTTGACTTGTCATAGTAGAGTGGAGGAGGTGGTGGTGGAAACTCATAGTAATATGAAAGATGCAATGATGGAGATGGTGTTGGGTTATTTGGGTTGGGCGAATAAATAAAACTTAGGGTGCTTGCATGTGGGTTATGTTCATCATACAAACAATATACATATCTCATCATACATGTGCACAGCGGAAGATTAAATATAATGAACACAGAAAATAACATTTGATTAAACTGAAATTCGAAATTGAGAAATATCACCAATGAAGCCTTTGGATTAATTTTCTTTGAAGTCCACCATGAAATGAATCTTTGATCAATTCTAGCAATCAACAAGGGTGGTTTTGATTGTCTAGAATAGCAGCATCTTAATCCAGCATATATGTTTAACTCTTAAACATTTTTCAAAGTTAAACAATTTAACTTAATCAAATTTGTTTTTCCTTTTATTCAACTCTTGAATAAATAAAACAAATCTTGTTTTTAGTTATTACATTTAGTAACCATTTATCTAGTTTGTTTTGTTGTTCTAACACTTAAAACACAAAACAAACAATTTCAATTTCTCAAATTGAATTGGCTCCCAAAATGCAAAACCTAAAATCTAAAACCAATTTCAAAAATTAATGATTTTCAATTTCATTTCACTTTATATACTAATGCATAAATTCCAAACTAATTTGAATTTCATTTGCATTTCATTTGGCTTAACTTAACCTTAGTTAACATTTAACCATAGTTAGATTACTTTAACTTAACCTTTAAATTAATAAATATTTAATTAATTTAACCATAGTTAACTAACTTAACCATGGTTAGGTTAACCTTTACTTAACCATTAAGTAAAGTTAACTAACTTAACCTTATGGTTAACCTTTAACCCTAGTTAAGTTAAATCATTTATTTAACAATTAAACAAATAAATATTTATTTTAATTATTTAACAATTAAATAATCATAAAGTGAAATTACTATTATATCCTTACTCGGTTACCAAGTTAACCTAAAGCGGGTCCCACCATTTAACCATATACTTTAGTTAACGTAACCTTAGTAATTGCTGAATTATACTGTATTGAACAATTCAATACGGTACACTGCCCAAGTGCCCAAAGAGTACATTTCATATTGGGACTCTCTAGGTCTACACCCGATTTGTCAAATGGAACTATTCCATTAATCCGTAATCGATGCCCCACGCACACGTTACGAATATTACAAATCAGCGTATCAGACCATACAAGTTGAGGTCATAACGTATACGTATAATCCTTCCATCATTTATACCCTGGATGTGCGGGGATATAGATCAGCACCATCAAATCCCCATTTGCTCATCCAATAATCTTATCTCCAGATTCGTATCTCGATAAACAATATACGCAAACATTTTTGCTATATTGTTTAACCCTGTGGGAAACTCTTTTCCCGGGTTTATGCTTGTGGCCACAAGACTTTATGAAATACAATCTCGGAGCATCGGATATACAACTTACCTACGTAAGCTGATGGATCCCGTATCTACGCACACCGGACTCCATGAGCATCGGACCATACCCAGCGACACATAGCGGTCAGACCATGAAAGGTCTCTGACATATGTGGAACCAAAGCATGATGGATCACTCACAAGACCACCGTGGCGCTCAGGTCAAAGGACCACGATTACTACTCAACTCGAGAGGACCTTCCTTTGACGGTTTCATAGGATATTTATTGGGGTCCTCATAAGTCTGTTCAGTATCCAGTCCTGACTGGATACCCGCATGTCTATACAAGCTCTAAGCTCATGGTCAGCTAAGAACAACCATCTGAACTAGTCAGATATAGACATACACTAATCTATATATTGTGAATTCACCGATAGACCCGCATTGATGATCATAGATCAGGAACATTATATTTGAGACATACTTACATAATGATATTTCTTAGCTCCTATTGCAACTCTTTGCAACTATATCATTACAAGTATACTCTCAGGTCTTTGTCCCATTATAGACAAAGTTCTAACTCTTTAGACTTCGCTGACTATTATAAACTGATAACTATTAACAGTGCTAACTATTAGCATTTATAACTCTCAGCTTTGATAACTATTAGTTCTGGTCTAAACTCCTTTAAACCAGATCTGAACAATTTCAGATCAAACAATGTCTGTAATGTTACAAGCATTTTACCATATTAATATGATATTAACAATCTTTATTCGAAATGTTTATTGTATAAATATTAACAATTAATATTTATATAATATTGGAATGGCACGTAAGCACCAGCTCCAACAGATGGAAGGGGTGAGGATTTCTAGTTGTAAGTAGGAGCAGGAGCCTTTTTCAGTGGTGGAGGAGACTTGTAAATGAATGGAGGAGGTGGTGATGGAGATGGTGGAGGAAGAGATTTGTGGAGGTATAGAGGCCGTTAGGAAGGAAAAGATGGTTGTAGAGACTTGTAAATGTGTGAAGGAGGTGGTGGGGGAGACTTGTACATGTATATAGGAGGTGGTGATGTTAATGGTGGAGGAGAAGATTTATAGACATATGGAGGAGGTGGATAAGGATATGGTGGTGGTGGTGGTGGAGATTTATAGTAGTATGGTGGATTTGGTGATAGAGATGGCGGTGGTGGAAATTTGTAACAGTAAGGAAGTGGGAGAGACTTCTTTTGTTGCAGTGGTGATTTATATTAATATGAATAAGGAGAAGAATAAGATGTTAGTGAAGGAGACTTGTAGTAATAGAAAGGTGGGAGTAATGTTGGTGGATGGGATTTGTAATAGTATTCTGGCGTTGGTGTCTTCTTTGCTGGTGGTGGTGACTTATAGTAATACACAAGAGGAGAAGATCGAGATGGTGGCGAGAGAGACTTGTAGAGTATATCGGCCCTAGAACCTTCTTTGGAGGTAGTAATGGTGACTTATCGCAATAAGGTGGTGGAGGAGATAGACATAATGGTGGGGGAGACTTGTATTAATGGGGAGGTAGTGGTGAAGGTGATTGAGGTGAAGGGAACTTGTAGTAATATACAGGTGCCAGAGCCTTCTTTTTGTGGTGGTGGTGAAGATTTATAGTGGTAAGGTAGCGAGGGAGACTTCTTTGGCGGTGGTGGTGACCTATAATAATATAGAGGAGGAGATAATAAAGACGATGGTAGGGGAGACTTGTAATAATATGGTGGAAGTGAAGATTTCACTGAATGAGGCAGAGACTTGTAATAGTACAGTGGATGTTCTTAATGCTTTGGTGGTAGGAGAAACTTGTATTCATAATTTAGTGGTGGTGGAGAGGCATAAATGTAAGGCTCATAGTTAGCACTATCGGTGGTGGCTACGAGCAAAAATTGTAATATTTACATTATTATGCTTATGGTCCATATGTATAAAGTCCCTATTAGCAGTTGCAACTCCTTTGTAACTTCTTGTAACTCCCATGAACATTTGAAATTGACCTCAAATGTAATAGTAATTGTTTATAACTGTTAACCTTTGATGGAAGGGTTAATATTAAGTGAAAAATTCATTTTTTGTACCTAAGTCTGAGAACTCTAGATCTCAGTTGTTTTTAGAATTAGACACATCATAAGTGAGTTCTCAAGGATTTAGAAAAACTAAAAAGAACCAAAGGGACGTTCAACCTTACTGCTCATTATATATTACATTAATGGCTAGAGATTAGTAAAATTCTTACTTAAATTTTAGTACTTGATCTTATGCAATAATTGTTTGTGCATGAAGAACATGTTTAAGGTTGCCTACAAAAATGCCATTGCATGAACAAAGCGAGGCCATTGCCTCGGCTGTCCCGAGGTCGAGGTTTCCATTTCCTACGATTGTGTTTAAATTTGTGTGATGAGTTACATTCTGAACTTTGTTTCTTCCACATATCTGGTGATATTTCCCTGTCATTGCTAACATAGATGTACTTCTTCAATGAATACAACAACCTAGATCAAAAGCTTTAACCTCACATTTGACATGATCCCATTTTGGATTCCATGCTTCTTCAATGGTTTCACACTAAGTTTCCAATTTTGTTCAAATATGGCCAACGTACAAGTCTTCGGGAATTGTTTACATGCAAATTCAAAAACGTTTTTAAATTGATTACCTAATTGCGCGTACTTCAGGATAAAGTCCATGTCAAAAAGAAAACTTGTTTATTAATGGGAAAATTAAATTAAATTTTAATCATAGGTCGACCAAGTTCAATTATTCTTGCAAGTGCCTCAAAAAATTGTTGTGTCAAAGATTACGTTAGATGCCATTTTTCATTAAAATATATTGGTAAAAATTTCTCAAGTTCTATTCATTTGTTGGTGATGTAACTTAATATTAATTGGTGTACTTGTAAGACTAGGAAATTTGAGACTTGATCATCCTGAAGTACATTTCTCAGTACATGAAAATGACTTTGCAACAACTTAAAAAATAAAAAGAAAAAACTTATTAATTGGAATCTAATTGCATACTTTTGATTATTGGCTGAAAGTGTCAATGGTTGTTAATACTGAAGGGTCTTCTTCATTTTTTGTCTTTTGGTCTTTTTTGTAAAAATAATTTTATTATTGTGTAAATAAAAAAAAATAGAGTTTAATGATGTAAAATTTAATCATTTTTATCACCAAAATATTGTTGAAAAGTATTGGCTAGTTGTTGTTTCCGGTTATAGTGACAAATTCTATTTTTAATTATTTTTTATTTAATTTAGTTTTTTAAATATAAATCAATCGTATGATGATACGTGTCATTTGTAATTAATTATGTTATGACACATGTTAATTTATTTAAATTTATTTTTTAAAATTATATTAGATTAAATAAATTGATGAGATTGTGCTACATGTTCAAATATAATAAATGGGTAAAATTGTGTCACGTATTTAAAGTTTAATTTGTTTCTATAGTTAGATTACTTTTTTACTCTTCTACTATTAACATTAGTGGCAAAAGTTAATAGATTTGTGCAAAATTAAGTATTTCAAATATAATTATGATAAACTTGTATTTTAGAATAATCTTCTCAAATAAAATTGCCCTTATCTCTTACATATATATATATATATATATATATATATATATAATAAGAATAGCTTCTTTGAAAGGTTTGATGAGAATTATTAATATGTAAATATGACAAAATAAAAGTATGCCATTTTTAGCAGCATCATTCAAATTATTATGTTTAATGTTATTAAAAGTTTGTAATTATTTCTTTTCTTTTTTATCTTTAATTTTTTGTATAAATAAATTTTTTTTAAGATTTATATCAATAAGATTTGCATTTACATTTTTTTATTGTTATTTTCTTAATAGTATCAAAACTAGTTTGATAGTGCATTTAACAGTCAAATTGTGTATTTAAATTAGAATAAACATCATGTTATAATGGCCACCGTGAAAAATAAATTCTAAAGATGTTAGATTAGTCTTTCAAGTGTTTAAAATAAAAAAAAGAAAGGATGAAATTCATGATAAGGGGATAGATTTAAAAAAAAAATCCAATAGGTGAAAATATTCATGATAAGTTTTATACAATTGTTATGACAAAATTAATAGGAAAAACAATTTATGGTAAAATGATAGTAAAAAAAATCCATGACTAAATTATAAAAAAAGCTTTATAACAAGACCATAGGAGAACTTTTATAACAATATTGCATAAAAGCCTGCGCTAAATTTTATAATATCAAATTGAAATTTTAAATTTTTTTCAAATAATTGTTTCCTATATTATTAATATGTAAAAATAACACCATCAATTAAAATCAAAGTATGTCAATTAGGAACATAAAAGTGAAGAAAAAAATTCATGAAGCTAGAGTGGGTTTTTTTTCTCTCGGCGCAAGTTTACCAAGCTAACATACGCCGTATATCATGGGGAGGAAAAAACACAGCAAAATCTCGCCTCCTGCTACATCTCGCTTTCGCCTAGGGAGTTCTTCTGGTGGATTGGTTCCTAATCATGGCATTGATGTTATGGGAGAGTCGATCGACGAAGTGAGCTGTCATCCCTCCGATGCGAAGACATCTTCGCATGGGCAAAATTCAGCTAATTTGGTGATGATGCTGGCGAACAATGCTTTGAATTTTGTTGTGTCTGCTTATTTGGGTGATTGTCAAGAAGAAGACTCTACTTATTTATTCATGATGACAAAGAATGATGTTGTGAAACTTCCTTCTACTATGACTGCCTCGTCGCGTGCTCGACAGGATGGTGTCGAAACTGCTTCTGGCACCTTCCCGCCTCTTTTGATCAGCGTCGATTTTGCTACCAAGATGATGAACTAGGCCATCTTTGTTCTAGCTGTTATTGTGTCCGAACAAGTTGTTAGTGCGCCGATCATTGGGTCATCCGACGGTGACTTGAAAACAACCATCAACCGGCCGTGGGTATCCTTATTTGCCGGTAATCAGAATCGGAGCTCAAGAAGTGAATTATGATTTGTCCCTCCTACAATTTTCAATTTTGGAGCCCGTCACTTTTAAGTCGTATTGTTAGTCCTTTGGGGTCTTTCAAATTCTGTGATCAATGAAATTTAAATAGAACAAGGTTGGCATATGTAAGAATCTTGGTGGAAATGGATATGAAAAGCAATTTTTCTTCCATGATCACCTTAGAGGACGAAAAGGATAATATTGTGCATAAGGTGACTTATAAATGGAAGCCTATTGTTTGTCCCAAATGTAAAAGGTTTGCTAATGATGAAAAATTTTGTAAGACTGAGATTAAACAAGTGTGGAAAGTAAAAGGAATATATCAAAACAATCAAGGCGAAAATGAAGCACTTATTGTCCATCCTGAAAATGATGAAGAGATGAATCAAAATGAAGGCTTGATAGGAATGGATAAACATATTCTAGAGGAAAATAAGGCTAGTGATCCTACAGATAAGGCAATGGAACAAGCGCTAGTGATTGGAGGATCAAATAAAACTCAGGCAATGGATAAATTTGACTTTAAAAAAAGACTATTACTCTAACACATGAGGTAGGAATTATAGGGGAGGGCCGGCGAACCACAATGAGTTCTAAATCCCTACTAAAGGGCGATGATCTTAAACTGGAACATGAGTCTCCATGACCTTTGTAAATAATCAGAGGTTAGAGCTCTGATTAAATTGAGAAGATTATGTATTTTGGGATTGTTAGAAACAAGAACTAAATTAGCTAATATAGATACTATTTGGAGGAAATTAGCATTACGGGATTGGAAGTTGGAAAATAATTTGGATTGTCTAGATATGGAAAGAATTTGAATTGTTTTTAATCTTGCTAGATGCAATGTGATAATCTTGAAAAAGCACTGGCAATTTATTCATTTTAAAGTACTTATTGATGACATTGAGTTCTACTGGACTCTTGTTTATAGGGTTTCTACTGCTAATGATAATAAGGGTCTATAAAAGGACCTTTGTGATGGTTTGGCTCTCAACACTACACCTTGGCTGATCCTAGGGGATTTCGACAATGTCTTCAGTTACAATGAAAGAATTGGTGGCCAATGGCTTAATGATAACATGGTGGATCCATTTAAAGATTGAATCTCAAGACTTGAGTTTCTCAAGCTAAAAAATTATGGTTGTCGTTACACATGGAGAAATAATCAAATAGAAGATCAAAGAATCTGGAGGAAAATTGATTAGGCGTTCATAAATGGAAAATGATTGAATGCGTGAGAGTCTTCTGTGTGTGAAGTTTTACCAGTTGGTATTTTAAACCACTCTCCTCTTTTGGTTTCCATCTCTAGATCTTCCCCTATTTGTAAAGTACATCTTAAGTTCTTCAATGTTTGGTGTTCCCATTTTGAATTTCTTTATACAGTGGATCAGGTTTGGTCGCACAACTTTTATGGCTCTCCAATGGCTCGTGTTTGGTCTAAACTCAAAATTTTAAAACTCGAGTTAAAAGAGCTCATCAAAGAGTTTTTTTTTTTTACACGAAAAAATATTGAAGACTATAAGTTAATTTTGTCCTCCCTATAGAGTAGACTGGTTCATGATCCCTTCAACCAAATTCTTCAGGATGAGTTTATATGTATATCAGTATTTAAGGAAGCTTATTTCTGTAGAGGAAAGCATTATTAGACAAAATTCTAGAATTAGATAGGTCCAACTAGTGGATTCAAACTCTAGCTACTTTTAAAATTCAGTAAAACAGATAAGAGCCAAAAATAAAATCTCTTCGATAGAGTACCAAAGCAGGGAAAACTCTCATGATCCCAAGGTTGTGAAAAATCCCATAGTCGGATACTACGAAGAATTCTTGGGAGCAAATACATATTTAGGGTGTCCATACATAAGAGAATCATAGATGTCAGCCTTAAATTAAAGATAAAAGATAGAGATATGCTGAAGGCTCCTGTTACTACCCAAGAAGTCAAGAATGTTATGTTCAGCATCAATGGAGATAAAGCCTCAGGACTAGAGGGATATAACAATTTCTTTTTTCAAAAATGTTGGTACATTTTTGGCACAAAAGCAATTGAAGCTATGTAACATTTCTTATCTTTAGGTCAATTCTATATACCTATTAATGTTATTGCCTTCACTCTTGTACCTAAGATTCCTAATTCTCATTGCTTGGATGACTATACACCAGTTTCATGTTGTACTGTCCTTTATAAGTGTATTACCAAAATAATAACTTTCAGATTAAGGAATGAGTTAGACTATATGGTCAATCCAAGTTGATCAGCTTTTATCTTTCATAGAAAGATTGCGGATAATGTACTAGTAGCACATGAATTAGTGATGGGTTATGATCGAAATAATAGAATTCCAATATGTGCCCTTAAGATTGACCTCCACAAGGCTTATGATTCAATCTCTTAGGATTTCCTTGAAGAGGTGTTAATGAGGCTTAACATTCTTTATGTTTTTATCAATCTCATCATGGGGTGTGTCAAAACTAGCATGTTCTTAGTTGTGGTAAATGGTAGTTTAGAGGAATATTTCCCTGAGAACAAGGGTTTAAAGCAAGGGAATCCCATGCCCACCCTCCTCCCTCTCTCTACTTTTTGTCTTAGATATAGAATTCCTTAGTATGAGTTTAACCTGTATTCCTTAGAATCAATTACCTTTCAAATGAGGTGTAAGAGACTAAAGTTAAATCATTTGATTTTTACGGATAATTTATTCTTATTTTTTCATAGTAATGAATGTCTATTGGCCAATTTAAGAAAGTTCTAGATAAATTCTCCATGGTCTCTGGTTTATAACTTAACACTAGCAACTTCTTTAGGACTATTCCTAACCTTACCAAGGAGGCTATTTTGTAGCTTACTTAATTTTAACTTGGTGTTTTGCCTGTCAAATACTTAGGTATTCCTCTAATATCAAGGAGACTAAAGAAAAACCATTGCCAAGAGCTTATTAATAGGATAACTACTAGATTTCAAGCTAGACTGTGAAATAGTTAAGTTATACTATACGGTTACAATTAATATATTTTGTTCTAACGAGTATGCATGTCTACTAGTGTTTCATCTTTATTCTTCCTAAGTCAGTCATCAAAGAAATTGAAAATATTTCCTGCAAGCTTTTATGGCATGGAAGTGACCAGCAGAGAAAATGAGGATTAGTGGCATAGAATGAGGTTAGCAAAGATAAAAAAAGAATGAAGACTTGGCATTAAACCAATATGCTTGTGGAATTTGTTAGCAATTACTAAACATATAAAGGAGCTTACTGCAGTAAAAACATCATTATAGGCTAGATGGGTGATTGATAATAAACTTTGGAGGCTCAATTTTTTGGGCATCACAAAGTCAATAGATTGTAACTGAATATAGAGGAAAATCCTGGACTTTAAGAACTAGATAAAATATTTGTTCTCCTATGATCTGGGAAATGGCAGGTCTTTCTTCTTCTGGTGAGATCCGTGGATGAATGAAGAATCAATAGTTCATAAATTCTCTTATGTAAACATCAAAGATGTTGACATTCCACGAAATGCAAAGGTTGATGATCTATGGCAGTATGGACATTAGAATTTACCTGACCCATTAAATGAGTATACTGCTCATGTTTGGAATCACATTTGTAATAATTTCTCAATTATTTCAAGAGATGATAAAATTTCATGAAAAGATAACTCCAATGCACAATTTTTTATTACTAGTACTTGGCAGTGCCTTAATAATACTGGTGCTAAGGTGGGATGGTATAAATTGATATGGAGCTCCCAACATATACCTAAACATAACTTTGTTACTTGGTTGGCATTGAAGAATAAATTATCTACTAGGAAGAAACTCGCAAAATGCTTCTTCCCTCAGATGAATATCTTTTTTGTGGAAAAAACAGTGAGACAATTTAACATTTATTTTTTCAATGCAACTTTTCTAATGGTATCTGGCGCAAGGTCCTTATGGCTTGTCATATCAATCGTTGCCCATACAATTGGCGAAATTTTATAGATGTAACTTACATCAACGGGGGAGTCTTGAAATTTTATAGTAAATATCATTTAGTTAATAATACAGAAGTGTTAAAAACAGTAAATCTACTGAGGTTTACAGCAAAACAAACACCTCTTGAAAAGGTTTTAAACAACAAAAAATACTGTGTCAAGAAATGCTTTGGTGATAATAATATTTCAATATCCAAAAAGAAATTTCTTTTAGAAGTGATATTAGAAGATCTCTAAAAAGTTATTTTATTTTTTGGAGTTCTGAAATAAGTGAGAGATAAAAGAAGTCAAAATAAAATGGGAAAATTCTCACACTGAGAGCTGCAACACCCATTCCCAGGCTCCACGACGCTGGACAGTCGTGCCCAGCGCTGCGACGCTGGCCTCTGGGGGCGCGGCACCAAATGTTGCATGGGGAGCTGTCGCGCCCACTTCATGGCATCGCAGCGCCCACACCTGGGTACAGTCTTAGCGTTTTCTCTCCCTTTCTTTGTCCATCTTTGATCCTTGCACACCCAACGTACTTTGCTTACTCTCCAAATTATATTCCAATAATTTTTAATCAACTTTCTCACAATAACGTATCATCTAACCTACTGTAACTTATCGTCAAAGTAAAATAAGTTAAGATTTATGAAAAGTTATCGATGTGGTGATGATCTCTAACAAGTGGCAGAAGCTTCAACGATCTTGAGAGGCTTAATGGAAATTTAAAATCCTGGTTATATAGTCATAGAGATTGATCGGATGCCTCAGCTGTGATAAATGGCCTGCTATCAAATGTTTAAGTGGCATCGAAACTCAATTTTTATTATTAAGGATATATACAACTGTTTGAAAAACTTTAGAACTTACAAATTTATGTAATTTCTTAGAGAAACTAATAGAGTTGCCATGGCTTAGCAAATTATGCTATGAACAAATGTTTTTAGGAGCAATTCTATCCCAAGTGATTTTGAGCCTTTGAATGTAGAGGATCTTTCTAATTTAGATGTGCCTTAGTTAATGGAATGATTTTCCTTTCACAAAAAAATAATCTATAAGTAGATACAACAAATGAGAGTCAAATTATTTGCATAAGATAAATTATTTGCATCATCTTTTATAGTGTGATAATCGAGATAAATCATTTTTTATTGAAAGTGAATGAATAATGCATGAAAGGTTTGTACCTTTGTACTCCATTAAATTTTTATACAATGTAGAAATTTTTTGTTTCTTGCCAAGAACGTGATCATATTTTGTGAACACATAGATTGAACATGTCTTTCACACAAAATAATAATAGTAATAATAAATAGCCTGTGTCGTGAAAGGTTGTTCGTGAAGTGACCGGTAACAGTATTTTTAATTATCATTCATTATATTTGCAATAATACAAGTATTCAATGATGGAATAATAACATAGCACTTAAGAAAATTTCAATTACAAGAAATCATTGCCAAATTCATGGCTTACAAACAAAAAATAAAGGTAAATTCATTCAATGGAATTACAATTAGAAAACCCTTTTATTAAAAGAAACATTGGTGGGAAAAAATCATAAATTAAACAATCTCACACATACAATTACTATCATTAAAGTTCAAACTCGATTTAATGGAGATTGTCGTTTCAATAATAGACTTTAGGAGGTGGAGGTGAGCTGTAGATATAGTATGAGTGAGACAACGGAGGTGGAGGAGATTTATAGTAGTAAACTGGCGCAGGAGCCTTCTTAGGTGGTGGCGGTGGTGGTGACTTATAGATGTACGGAGGAGGTGGAGATGGAGAAGGCGGTGGAGGAGATTCGTAATGGTATGGCGGAGGTGGAGATTGAACTGGAGGTGGTGGTGATTTGTAGTAGTAAACTGGCGCAGGAGCCTTCTTTGGTGGGGGTGGCGGTGACTTGTAGACATATGGAGGAGGCGGGGATGGGGAAGGTGGTGGTGGAGATTTATAATTGTATGGTGGGGGTGGAGATTTAACTGGAGGTGGTGGTGATTTGTAGTAGTAAACTGGTGCAGGAGCTTTTTTGGGTGGTGGTGGTGGTGACTTATAAACGTATGGAGGAGGTGGAGATGGAGAAGGTGGTGGAGGAGATTTATAATAGTATGGTGGGGGAGGAGATTTTACCGGAGGGGGTGGTGACTTATAGTTGTAAACTGGCGCAGGAGACTTCTTAGGTGGTGGTGACTTATATATGTACGGAGGAGGTTGAGATGGAGATGGCGGTGGAGGAGATTTATAATAGTATGGCGGAGGTGGAGATTTAACTGGAGGTGGTGGTGATTTATAGTAATAAACTGGTGCAGGAGCCTTCTTCGGTGGGGGTGGCGGTGACTTATAGACATATGGAGGAGGCGGGGATGGGGAAGGTGGTGGTGGAGATTTATAATAGTATGGTGGGGGTGGAGATTTAACTGGAGGTGGTGGTGATTTGTAGTAATAAACTGGTGCAGGAGCTTTTTTGGGTGGTGGTGGTGGTGACTTGTAGACGTACGGAGGAGGTGGAGATGGAGAAGGCGGTGGAGGAGATTTATAATAGTATGGTGGGGGAGGGGATTTTACCAGAGGGGGTGGTGACTTATAGTAGGAAACTGGCGCAGGAGCCTTCTTAGGTGGTGGTGGTGGTGACTTGTAAACGTATGGAGGAGGCGGGGATGGAGAAGGCGGTGGTGGAGATTTATAATAGTATGGTGGTGGTGGCGATGGAGACGGCGGAGGAGGTGATTTGTAGTAATATGTTGGGGTGGGAGCCTTCTTTGGTGGGGGAGGGGATTTATAGACATACTGGGGAGGAGGAGATGGAGATGGTGGTGGAGGAGAGTTGTAGACATATGGAGGAGGTGGTGATTTGTAGTAATATGTTGGGGCAGGGGCATCCTTTGGCGGGGGAGGGGATTTGTACACATATGGGGGTGGAGGAGATGGAGATGGTGGTGGGGGAGACTTGTAGACATATGGAGGAGGTGGTGATGGAGATGGTGGAGGTGGAGATTTATAGACATACGGAGGAGGTGGAGATGGAGAAGGAGGTGGTGGAGACTTATAGTAATATGGTGGACGTGGTGATGGGGATGGAGGAGGCGGCGACTTGTAGTAATATGATGGATGTTCTTCATGCTTTGGTGGTGGTGGTGGTGGTGGTGATTTGTAATAATATGATGGATGTTCTTCATGCTTTGGTGGTGGTGGTGAGGCATAGATGTAAGGCTCATAACTGGCTGCGGCAGAGGTGGCTATGAGAAAAAATGCCATAGCATAAGCTAATCGAGGCCACTGCCTCGGCTGTCCCGAGGTTCCCATTTTCTGCGATTGTGTTTTTTGAGTTGATGCTAAACAAGGTCGCTGCCTGCCGTTTATATGGTGATCTTTCCAATCATTGCCGACATTGGCATATTTGTTTAATCTAGACGACAGCCTGGACTAAAGCTTTAAAATAATCTCCAGATCTCACATTTTGACATGATCCCGTAATTGTTTTCTTATGCTCGTTCAACTATTTGATTAATTTTGATGGCTTCCCACTATGTTTTCAATTTTGTTCATGTATCTTAGGCCACGAACAAGTCTAAAGGAGTTGTTAAGATGCTTATTTGGCAGCCATTTTAAAGTAATCCTCAAAAACGCGTACATCAATGAAAAACTACAGTCGAAATGAAAACATGTTTGTTTATTTGGAAATTAAATATTTAATTATAAGTCGACCAAGCTCAATATTCTCGCAAGTGGCTGATAATTTAGCTGTGTCAAAGATTATGTTAGATACAATAATTTTCATTAAATTTTGCAGTAAAGTCTAATGAACTGTCGGAGTTGTGAATTAATTGGCAAGAATATGTTAATTTAATATATGTCTTGGTAGCAGTCAAATGCTTGCTCCAGCAACAAAACCTGTACACCCCTTTAATCTTAGTAAGGGGTTTGAACCCTGACAATTAGGGCAGTGATATATTCCCTCCTCTTGTGAGTGCGTCTATTCTTCGGCATTTTTTTATGTATGGTCCTACTTTTGTCGAGATCTGTATCCAAATGTACATAAATATGTAAATAATGTATAATCTTAATTGATATCTGATAGAATGTCCATATTCAACCTGGTAAGGGCAAGAAGAGACGAAATTGTATTCTGGACAGCATAACTCCCGTACAAGATAATGACTTCGCAACTTTCAAAATTTTTTTTTAATTTCATTTTATTTTTAGTATAACTGGAATATCATCATATACTTTCGATACTATTGGCTGAAAATGTCAATGTGTCATAAGTGGTTGTTAATACTCAAGGGTCAAATCTGCACTTCTTCATTTTATGTACATATGGGTTCTTCATAATATATAGCTGTAAAATGTCTTAACATTTTAGTTATTTGTTTTTCTTTTTAATATTTTGGAAGAAACGTTTCAGTTTCATATAGTTAATTATATATTTCAGTTAAATTTCTTATCTTTTGTGTTGTAAATAGGATTTGCTTATGAATTTGGTTGCCTAGCAAGCTAAGTACCTTCTGTTAATCCACCGAAATGAATGCACTAAGCATATGTTTATTATATTATTGTTGTTTAATTACACAAATTAAATATGTAGTGGGTGACAAGATAATGCGAACTTAGTTGCTACATAAATTAGTATATACATAAAATCTTATTAATGTCAAGGTCAAAATTTTACAAGATAATGCGAAGATGATATGATAAAGGCTAGTTAGTGCCCATATCAGATGTTGGTAGAAATATAATTTTATCAATATCAAGGTCAGACTAGTAAAAGTAAATGAAATTAAATGGAATTACACTTAATGGAAAGAATCACCATGGCACAATATTGGAATTAAGCATCATGTTTCGTTTTTTGCTTTACAACGTGAGAATTATTTGATGTGAAAATGTGTATCAGAAAATAGATGCACTATTCCTTGTGTATCAATGTCCATTTGGCTTCAACTTTGAGCAATTTTTTTTTTCAAGTGTGTGTGTGAAACTCTATTGTAAAATTGTTGTATGAATGGCAGCGTCTTGGACACATGAACTGTATTTCAGTAATTAATTTTATTTAAAAGTGGGTGTTAAACTGTTTAATTGATTAAAATTTAGGTCTCTTAAGTTTTTGAAATACTCAAAATATTTTTTTTTACCATTTTTATCTTTAAAAAGTTATCAATTACTACTCTAAAAGGACTAATTTGGATATTTTAATAAAATTTAGAGACTTTATAAATATTTTTAAAAAATATTTATAGACTATTATTATTAATTTCTAATGATTCACAGATTTGTTTTATAAAAAAAATTTGATTCAGTCCGTGATTAGTGATTTTCCACTAAGTTTTTCTCTATTTTGTGTGGAAAAAAAATAAAAAAGAAGCACCAAAAGTCAAGATGGAGGGGGAAATTTGTAAATATATCTTTGTTTTATGATAAAATAAAATAAATAAGAAGAAAGTAGTGACGGGGAGGAATGAGAGGAAAAGGAAAGTCAAATTGTTAGTTTGTTCCGAAAATGCACATCGATTATATCAACGATTGTCACATTATATTATATTACGAGTAATCGATTATTGTTACGGATATTAAGTCATACATTTTAATTTGACACCTCTATGATATTAATTAAATTATAATTTTGATATTATTTTTATTTTATACGCAATGAAAATTTATAACTCACAGCATAAATAAGAATACATAAGATCAACACACCAATAAGGATAAAGAAAACGAATTAATCAACAAGACACGAGATATAAGTGGTTCGGCCCAAAATTACCTACGTCCACGGAAGATTCATGATCCATCTTCTTATTATTGATATAAATCACTAAATATCTTCTTACATTATCAATGATCCCCAAAAGACCACTTAATATCTCCCATAGATACCTTTAAGTATCTACCTTTGACTATCATGCCTTTCCAAGACTTCTTAGTATCTCATCATAAGAGATTTTTATAAGGAACACAAGAACAGTCTCAGCATCTAGGCCAAAAGGATCCATGGTGTTTCTTTTGTTCACCCAAAAATCGAAAGAAAACACTCCTCAAAGGTTACACCCTAGTGCACCACACACTTAGTGTCTTCCTAACTCTTCTATTCTCTCTTATGGCTACATCTTAAAATTTTAGATATTTATCTTTCTCTTGTGTTTAGAAAGATTTATATAGTGAATAAAACACCCTTAGAAACCCTAAACTTATTTGGAATAGGAGTCCTTATTTGTAAGCATCCTAAACCCACTTAAAGAAGTCAATTAAGCCAAAACAGTAAATACCCTAAAGTAACCACGTAAATAGTAACTTCGTAACAATACCCGTGTGTGAACAGTAATCGTCGTGATTAGTATTTGATGAACAGTATCCGTAGCCGCTCACACAGTGCTCTTCGTAAACAGTATTGCCGCATAAACAGTACTCCATTCTTTTGTCTTTTCGTTTTACTCCTCCCTTGTACACCTAATGCGTACTTAACTTCATAATAACTATTCTCTTAATATTTATCTCAATTCTTATTTATACAAAATTATTGAATCACTAATTTTCAAAAATTATTAATTATACTGAAATTCCTACAATTATGATCTGATTAACGATTATGGCACTAATTGTCCATAATTAATTAGAAATAATCTCCCACAAAATTATGCTGAAGAAAATGGGTTTGCAACAGTAACATATATGTGCATTAATCTTATTCGAGGCCAAACTCTCTAGCAGAACTGAGAGCAGTAGGCTTATCCAACAGATTTTCTTTGCAGGGTCCTTGCTCATAATTTAGCAGAGAAAGTCTTGGCTTCTGTGGAATTCTTTGTATGCTTTGAGGATTTTCCATTTGCTTTATTGTCCAGCTTGTTGTAGTTTCCTTGTGAAATGAAGTTGTAGCCCACTAGCTACTACGCCCCTCTTTCGTTAGTTGAGTCGGTTAGTTTAGATGCTAATACGGGTCGTATACGGTACTTATATTTTATTCATAAGAGGACACGTAATATTATGTAATTGATCTATTTCGTGTTTTTAATTTAAAATTTATAAAAAAAGTTATAAAAAAAACAAGCAACAGATGAAAATGCCACTATTCCCGTCACGGACTCAAATTGAATAAATTTATTAATTAATTGAATTTGATGTGGCATATAAGTATTAAACTGCATGGTTGATTATTATTTCATTAACTTTAATGTTTCGTCCAATCATTACTTATATTACGCGTCAGTTGTATGTTCGTTACTCCTAACTATATCTTGAGGTGTTTAGGGACTAAGTTTTCTATTGTCATCAATCACACAATCTTTTAGAAAATATTTGGATCCCCCGATTTTTGTGACTTTTCGTGTCAAAATATAATTTATCATTTGGTTATTGAAAAAGAATGTATCATATAATCAACCACATTGTTAAGATTGATTTTTTCTTAGTTTATGATGTTTGTTGTGCTTGTTTCTGATTAAAAAGATTCTTCTGCAGTTGCATAATTTATGTTGATTTATTTTCACAACATTGTTTTGACAAATTACTAAAAGATAAAAAGTAAGATTTTCTGTTGATAGACTACCGTAACAATTGAGAGCAAACTAGTAATTAAAGAAATTTTTTCAATTACTACTATTAAAGGAATAAGGACGCAGGTTATGGAATCTTAAAACAAAAAGAATATATTTGATAAATTTTGAAAAGATTTTATTTTTTTTATATTGTTTGACAAATAACAAGGATTAAAGTAAAATAAACAAATAAATCTTGTTTTTATGGCAAAAGAAATTTGATATACGTGATCATATTGGAAGAACCATTGTATGTAAATTATTTAACCATATTTGACGCAATGCATTCATTGATAAAAAAATGTAGCATAATTCTTATGAAAACATAAATTACTAGATAACATTACTTTCAATAAATGATACAACAAGTGCTTCATAAAAATATATTTATGGTCTCAAAAGCCTTTTATTCACAAATATATTGGCGGAAAATTGTTTATGAAATAAGCTAATGAACTTACTTATTCTTGTTGAAGTTCAAGCTGTAAATATAAAAAGGGTAAGACAGTCGAGGTGGAGCGGATTTGTACAAGTAAGGAGGTGGTGGTAATGGTGGTGGAGGTAGCGATGACTTGTAGTAGTAAGGCGGCGGAGGAGATGAAGTAAGAGGTAGTGGCAACTTGTAGAAATAAAGAGGTGGTGGCAATGGTGAAGGGGTTAGTGGTGACTTGTCATCGTAGAGTTGAGGAGGTGGTGGTGGAAACTTATAGTAATATGAAAGATGCAATGATGGAGATGGAAGGGGTGAGGATTTCTAGTTGTAAGTAGGAGCAAGAGCCTTTTTCAGGGTGGAGGGGACTTATAAATGTAAGGAGGATGTGGTGATGGAGATGGTGGAGGAAGAGATTTGTGGATGTATGGAGGTGGTGGGGAAGGAAAAGATGGTTATAGAGACTTGTAGATATGTGAAGTAGGTGGTGGGGGAGACTTGTACATGTATAGAGGAGGTGGTGATGTTAATGGTGGAGGAGAAGATTTATAGACATATGGAGGAGGTGGATAAGGATATGGTGGTGGTGGAGATTCGTAGTAGTACGGCGGATTTGGTGATGGAGATGGCAGTGGTGAAAATTTGTAATAGTAAGGCGGTGGGAGAGACTTCTTTTGTGGTGGTGGTGATTTATAGTAATATGAAGGAGTAAGAGAAGGAGATGGTGGTGGAGGAGACTTGTAGTAATAGAAAGGTGGGAGTAATGGAGGTATAGGGGATTTGTAATAGTATACTGGCGTTGGTGCCTTCTTTGCTGGTGGTGGTGACTTATAGTAATACGCAAGAGGAGAAGATTGAGGTGGTGGCAAGAGAGACTTGTAGTAGTATATCGGCTCTGGAGCCTCTTTTGGAAGTGGTAATGGTGACTTATCGTAATAAAGTGGTGGAGGAGATAGACATGATGGTGGGGGAGACTTGTAGTAATTGGGAGGTAGTGGTGAAGGTGATGGAGATGGAGGGAACTTGTAGTAATATGCAGGTACCGAAGCCTTTCTTTTGTAGTGGTGGTGAAGATTTATAGTGGTAAGGATTTAGACCATCATAAGTGAGTTCTCAAGGATTTAGAAGAACTAAAAAGAACCAAAGGGACATTCAACCTTACTGCTCATTACATATTGCATTAATGGCTAGAGATTTGTAAAATTCTTGTTTAAATTTTAGTATTTGATCTTATGCAATAATTGTTTGTGCATGAAGAACATGTTTAAGGCTGCCTACAAGAACGCCATTGCCTCGGCTGTCCTGAGGTTGAGGTTCCCATTTCCTACGATTGTGTTTAAATTTGTGTGATGAGTTGCCTAAACCTTGTTTCTTCCATATATCTGGTGATATTTCCCTGTCATTGCTGATATAGATGTACTTCTTCAATGGGTCCAACAACCTAGATCAAAAGCCTTAACCTTACATTTGACATGATCCCATTTGGATTCTATGCTTCTTCAATGGTTTCGCACTAAGTTTCCAATTTTGTTCAAATAAGGCCAACGTACAAGTCTTCGGGAGTTGTTTACATGCAAATTCGGAAACTTTTTTAAATTGATTACCTAATTGCGCGTACTTCAGGATAAAGTCCACGTCAAAATGAAAACTTGTTTATTAATGGAAAAAATAAATTAATTTTTAATTGTAAGTCGACCAATTTCAATTATTCTGGCAAGTGCCTCAAAAAATTGTTGTGTCAAAGATTACGTTAAATGCCATTTTTCATTAAAATATATTGGTAAAAAAATTTCAAGTTCTGTTCATCTGTCGGTGATGTAACTTAATATTAATCGGTGTACTTGTAAGACTAGGAAATTTGAGACTTGATCATCCTGAAGCACATTTCTCAGTACATGAAAATGACTTTGCAACACCTTAAAAAACAAAAAGAAAAAACTTATTACCTGGAATCAAATCGCATACTTTCGATTATCAGCTGAAAGTGTCAATGGTTGTTAATACTGAAGGGTCTTCTTCATTTTTTGTTTTTGGTATTTTTTTGTAAAAATAATTTTATTGTTATGTAAATAAAAAAAAAAAATTTAATGATGTAAAATTTAATTATTTTTATCACCAAAATATTGTCGAAAAATATTGGCTAATTGCCGTTTCCGTTTACAATGACAAATTATGTTTTTAATTATTTTTTATTTTTTATTTAATTTATTTTTAAAAATATAAATTAATTATATAATAATACACGTCATTTGTAATTAATCATATTATGACACATATTAATTTATTAAAATTTATTTTTTAAAATTATATTAGATTAAATAAATTGATGAGATTATGTCACGTGTTCAAATATAATAAATAGGTAAAATTGTGTCACGTATATAAAGTTTAATTTATTTTTGTAATTAGATTATGTTTTACTCTTCTACCATTAATATTAATGACAAAAGTTAACAAATTTGTGCAAAATTAAGTATTTCATATCTAATTATGATAAACTTATATTTTAGAATAATCTCCTCAAATAAAATTGTCCTTATCTCTTATATATATATATATATGAATAGCTTCTTTGAAAGGTTTAATGAGAATTATTAATATGTAAATATGACCAAATAAATTAAAATAAAAGTATGCCATTTTTAGCAGCATCATTCAAATCATTATGTTTATTAAAAGTATGTAATTATTTCTTTTCTTTTCTATCTTTAATTTTTTATATAAATAAATTTTTTTGTAAGATCTATATCAATAAGATTTTTATTTGTATTTTTTTATTGTTATTTTCTTAATAGTATCAAAACTAGTTTGATAGTGTATTTAACAGTCAAATTGTGTATTTAAATTAGAATAAACATCATGTCATAATGGCCACCGTGAAAAATAAATTCTAAAGATGTTAGATTAGTGTTTCGAGTGTTTAAAATTAAAAAAAAAAAGAGAGAGAAGAAAAAAAAAAAGGATGAAACTCGTGATTTAAAAAATCCAATAAGTGAAAATATTCATGATAAGTTTTGTAACAATTGTTATGACAAAATTAATAGGAAAACAAATTTATGGTAAGATGATAGTAAAACAAATTCATGACTAAATTATAAAAAAGTATTTATAACAAGACCATAGGAAAACTTTTATAACAATATTGCAGAAAAGCCTGCCGCTAAATTTTATAGTATTAAATTAAAATTTTAAAATTTTTTCAAAAATTTATTTCCTGTATTATTAATATGTAAAAATAACAACATCAATTAAAATCAGAGTATGTCAATTTGGAACAAAAAATTGAAGAAAAAAATGCATGAAGCTACACTGGGTTTTCTTTCTCTCGGAGCAAGTTTGCCAAGCTAACATACGCCGTATCTCATGGGGAGGAAAAAACCCGACAAAATATCGCCTCTTGCTACATCTCGCCGTCGCCTGGGGAGTGCTTCTGCTGGATTAGTTCCTAATCATGGAATTGATGTTATGGGGGAGCCGAACGACGAAGTGAGCTGCCATCCCTCCAATGCCAAAGCCATCTTCGCCTAGGCAAAATTTAGCTAATTTGGTGGTGATGTCGGCGAACAATGCTGTGAATTCTGTTGTGTCTGCTTCTTTGAGTGATTGTCAAAAAGGAGACTCTACTTATTTAGTCATGATGACAGAGAACGATGCTGTGAAACTTCCTTCTACTATGACTGCCTCATCGGGTGCTAGTCAAGATGGTGTCGTAACTGCTTCTGGCACCTTCTCGCCTCTTTTGATCAGTGTCGGTTCTACTACCAAGATGACGAACTAGGCCATCTTGGTTTTGGCTGCTATTGTGTCCGAGCAGGTTGTTAGTGCACCGATCATTGGGTCGTCCGGCGGTGACATGAAAACAACCATCAACCTGTGGTGACATGAAAACAACCATCAACCGGTCGTGGGTATCCTTATTTGCTGGTAATCAGAATTGGAGCTCAGGAAGTGAATTACGATTTGTCCCTCCTACAATTTTCAACGGTGAGAAAATCGTTAAATTCCATTCTAATGAACTTAAAGAAGAAAAGAAAATATGGTAGCATGCGTTAATTGGTTGTGTATGAATTATTTCTAAATTTTCAATAAGTACAAGCCTTTGTAATAAATTGTTGAAATAATTTGGCTTAATTTCAATTCATGCCATTAAAGATAGGTTATTTCTATTTAATTTTGACAATGAATTTGGGCAATAAATGGCACTTGAGGATGGACCTCTGACCTTTGATAAATGTCCTTTAATTGTCAAAATTTGAAAACCTAAAATGGTTTTTGGTGCAACTTCTGTTGATGTATCGAATGTGTGATATACGAGTGTATACATAATTTTAAATATTACTATGCGCAACGGAAGCATGTTATAAATACTCCCATTTTAATAATTTCAACATATATCACATATATGCATAAGTATAACAATTATACAAATTTAAACATGATGAACAATATTGTATTATAACATAATGTAAAATACTTGTTGGGTGTTGGTAATCTTAGGGTGCTTGCATGTGGGTTGTGTTCATCATACAAAAAATATACATATACGTGCACAACGGGAGATTAATACAATAAACACATGTAATACATATTTATCAAATGAAAAATGGGATTAAGAAATATAACCTATGAAACCTTTGGATTAATTTGCTTGAAGTCCACCATAAAATGAAACTTTGATCAATCTTAACAATCAACAAGGGTGGGTTTAATTGTCTAAAATGGCAGTATGTTAATCCAGCATTTAGTTTAACTCTTAAACTTGATTCAAAGTTAAACCCTTTAACTTAGTTAAAAAAAAATTTCCTTTTATTCAACTCTTGAATAAAAACAAATTTAATTCATGTTTTAATAGCTAAATTAATTGAAGAAGATGATGAATAGAAATGATTTCAACTCTTGAAACATTTTAATTTTCGTTCTCCATTTTTCTTTTAATTTTCTAACCAACCAAAAATAACTTAACCTTATTAGATTAACTATTAATCTAAATAAATTAATTTGTTTTATCTTTTGTTCAACTATTGAACAATTAAAACAAATTTATTTTAGTTATTACAATTAGTAACCATTTATTTATTTGTTTTATTGATCTAACATTTAAAACACAAAACAAAGAATTTCAATTTCTCAAATTGAAATGGCTACCAAAATTACAAAATCTAAAAACTTAAAACTTAAAACTTATGAATTTTGAATTTCATTTCTCTTTATATACTAATACATAAATTTCAAACTAATTTGAATTTCATTTTCATTTAATTTAACTTAATCTAACCTTAGTTAATATTTAACCTTAGTTAGATTAGTTTAACTTATCCCTTAAGTTAATAAATATTTAAATATTCTAACCATAGTTAACTAACTTATCCATGGTTAGGTTAACTTTTACTTAACCATTAAGTAAAGTAAAGTTAACCATAGTTAAGTTAAATCATTTATTTAACAATTAAATAAATAAATATTTATTTTAATTATTTAACAATTAAATAATCATAAAGTGAAATTATATTTATATCCTTACTAAGTCACCAAGTTAACCTACAGTGGGTCCTACCATTTAACCATATACTTTAGTTAACTTAACCTTAGTAATTTGCTAAATTATACTGTATTGAACCATTTAATATGGTAAATTGCTCAAGTGCTCAAAGAGTACATTTCATATTGGGACTCTCTAGGTCTACACCCGATTTGTCAAATGAAACTATTCCATGAATCCGTAATCGATGCCCCATGCACACATTACGAATATTACAAATCAGTGTGTTAAACCATATAAGTGGAGGTTATAACGTATGCGTATAATCCTTCCATCATTTATATCCTGGATGTGCGGGGATATAGATCAGCACCGTCAAATCCCCATAAGCACATCCTTAAATTTATCTTTAGATTCGTATCTCGATAAATAATATATGCAAGCATTTTTGCTATATTGTTTAACTCTGTGGAAAACTCTTTTTCCGGGTTTATGCTTGTGGCCACAAGACTTTATGAAATACAATCTCAGAGCATCGGATATATAACTTACCTACATAAGCTGACAGATCCCGTATCTACGCACACCAGACTTCATGAGCATCGAACCATACCCAGCGACACATAGCGGTCAGAACATGAAAGGTCTCTGACATATGTGGAACCAAAGCATGATGGATCACTCACAAGACCACCGTGGCGTTCAGGTCAAAGGACCATGAATACTACTCAACTCGAGAGGACCTTCCTTTGACAACTTCATAGGATATCTATTGGGGTCCTCGTGAGTCTGTTTAGTATCCAGTCCTGACTGGATACCCGCATGCCTATACAAGCTCTATGCTCATGGTTAGTTAAGAACAACCATCTGAACTAGTCAAATATAGACATACACTAATCTATATAAAGTGAATTCACTGATAGACCCACATTGGTGATCATAGATCAGGAACATTATGTTTAAGACATACTTACATAATGATATTTCTTAGCACCTATTGCAACTCTTTGCAACTATGTCATTACAAGTATACTCTCAGGTCATTGTCCCATTATAGTCAAGGTTCTAACTCTTTAGAGCTCGCTGACTCTTATAACCTGCTAACTCTTAACAGTGCTAACTCTTAGCATTTATAACTCTCAGCTTTGGTAACTATTATTTCTAGTCTAAACTCCTTTAGACCAGATCTGAACTCTTTCAGATCAAATAGTGTCTGTAATGTTACAAGCATTATACCATATAAATATGATATTAACAATTTTTATTCAAAATATTTATTGTATAAATATTAACAATTAATATTAATACAATATTAGAATGGCACGTGAGCACCAACTCCAACAATACTTACCTAATGAAAGTAGCTTTACAAATTCTTCAAGTCTTTTACTAATCCATGTGAAGAGCTCACCTTGAAGTGTATTGTTGAACAATTCTAGTCCATAATTTTTTGTGGGATTAAGGAGTTAGAATGGTAACTTAGTTTTAGAATTTTCAGCAACTTGTATTCAAACTTTTTTTAATACAATTTTATTTCTTAAATGGAGATGGTAAATATTTTCTATACAACTCTTATATTAACTAGAAATATTTAACATACAACTCTTGTATTTTAATCTTAGAAACAATTTCTACATGAGATTAATTATGGTGAACAACTCTTGTCATAATTATTAATCTCTTTCTCCATTTGCTTTTGTTCATTATAATTCATCCATGAGAGAAGAAAATGAAGAGAAGTTCTACATTTTTCAACACTTGAAAAATGAACAAATCCCAAAATTCTCTCTTACCTCTTTTCTCTTCACATTGTCGAATCCTTCTCTCACGATTGAATGAATTAATTCAATTGTTTTGTCAAAATCTATTTTGTTTATTCAACACTTTGATTAAACAAAAGGAAGTGCTCTACCAATTTTATTGTTGGTCTCCCACTTAGGATTAATTAAACCAAGCACTAGAATAATGGTCACCTAAATTAATCTTTACCTAACAAATATAATTACTTTAATTATAATGGGTAAATAAATGGACAACATCTAGGCCCTTCATTGTATTAAAATACAATGACATGATAAACTTATTTTAATATTATCTAATGATATAAAATTTAATTATTCAAAATAATTTTGAATAATTACTTTTTACCTTACTAATTTTTACTACCATGGTTAAATGATAAAAAGGTAAAATTAAATCATGGAACAAATTTTGTCAATATTCTATTAATTAACAACCTTTATTAATTAATTAAGTGATGTACTTAACAATTAAGTCTTGACAAATGTACAATCCGAGGGATCCCGAAACAATCGTTCTATTTTGCTAAAATTTATTGGATCGAACTATTCAATCCAATCCGCTACCCCAATGCGCAATGAGTACACTTCATATTGTGAGACTCTCTAGGTCCATACCTAATTTGTCATGTGGAGTTCCTCCATACGTCTGTGAACAATGCCCCACACACACGTTACGGATATTACAAATTAGTGTGTTAAACCATGCAAGTTGAGGTTATTATATATTCGTATAATCCTTCCATCATTTATATCCTTGAAGAGCAGAGATATAGATCATCACCGTCAAATCTCTATTTTGCTCAACCATGAACTTATCTCCAGATTTATATTTCATTAAATAATATCCACAAACACTTTTGTGATATTGTTTATTCCTCTTAAATATATTTTTCTAGGTTTATGCTTGCGGCTACAAGACTTTCTGAAATATAATCTCGGAGCATCAAGATATACAACCCACTCATATGAGCTGATGGATCCCATATCTATACACATCGAACTCTATGAGCATCGGACCATACCCAGCGGTCAGACCATGAAAGGTTTCTGACATGTATGGAACTAAAGTATGGTGGATCACTCACAAACCCACCGTGGCGCTCAAGTCAAAAGACCACAAATACTACTCAACTTGGAATACTTTTTATTGACGGCTTTATGAGATGTCTATTGGATGTCTTCGTGAGTCTGTTCAATATTCAGTCTTTACTGAATACCTGCATCTCTATACAAGCTTCCTACTAAGCTCATGGTTTGCTAAGACTAACCATCTGAACCATCCAGATATAGACATATACTAATCTATATTAATGGGTTCCACCGATAAACCTGTATCAATGAAATTAGATCAGAAACATTATGTTTGAGAACATACTTGTATAATGACATTTCCTAGCACCATCTGCAACTCCTTGTAACTATGTCGTTACTAATATATTCTCAGGTCATTATCCTATTTCAGATAAGGCTCTAACTCCTTAGATTTCACTAACTCTTATAAACTTACTAACTCTTAGTGTTTATAACTATTAGCGTTGCTAACTCTTAGCCCTAGTCTAAACTCCTTTAGACCAGATCTGAACTCCTTCAGATCATACAATGTCTGAAACGTTACAAGCATCTTACCATTTAATAATAAATAATATTAACAATTTTATTAGAAATAATAATTGTATAAATACTATCACTATATATTTATACATTATTGGATGGCACGTAAGCACAAATCCCAACAACTTTTAGAGCTACTTTAGGAATGTTGGGGCCCTTCACTTTTGAGTCGTATTGTTAGTTCTTTGGGCTCTTTAAAATTTTGTGATCAATGAACTTTAAATAGAACAAAGTTGGCATATGCAAGAATCTTGGTGGAAATGGATGTAGAGGGCGATTTTTCTTCTATGATCACCTCAGGGGATGAAAAGGATAATATTGTGCAGAAGGTGACTTATAAATGGAAGCCTATTGTTTCTCCCAAATGTAAAAGGTTTGGTCATGATGACAAAATTTATAGGACTGAGATTAAACAAGTGTGGAAAGTAAAAGAAACATATCAAAACAATCAAGGCGGAAATGATGCACCTATTGTCCATCTTGAAAATGATGAAGAGATGAATCAAAATGAAGGCTAGATAAGGATGGATAAACAGATTCCAAAGGAAAATAAGGCGAGTAATCCTACAGATAAGGCAATTGAACAAGCGCTAGTGATTGAAGGATCAAATACAACTCAGGCAATGGATAGATTTAACTTAAAAAAAGATTATTGCTCTGACACATGAGGTAGGAATTATATAAGAGGGCTGGCGGGCCACAAGGAGTTCTAAATCCCTTACTAGAGGGCGATGATCTTAAACTGGAACATGGGTCTCTATGACCCTTGTAAACAATCAGAGGTTAGAGCTCTGATTAAATTGAGGAGATCATGTATTTTGGGACTGTTAGAAACAAGAACTAAATTAGCTAATATAGATACTATTTGGAGGAAATTAGCATTATGGGATTGGAAGCTGGAAAATAATTTGGATTGTCTAGATATGGGAAGAATCTGAATTATTTTTAATCTTGTTATAAGCAATGTGATGATCTTGAAAAAGCATTGACAATTTATTCATTGTAAAGTACTTATTGATGACATTGAGTTCTACTGAACTCTTGTTTATGGGGCTTTTACTACTAATGATAAGGAGGGTCTATGGAAGGACCTTTGTGATGGTTTGGCTCCCAACACTACACCTTGGCTAATCCAAGGGGATTTCAACAATGTCATCAATAACAATGAAAGAATTGGTGGCCAATCGCTTAATGATAACATGGTGGATCCATTTAAAGATTGGATCTCGAGACTTGAGTTGCTCGATCTAAAAAATTATGGTTGTCGTTATACGTATAGCAGTAATCAAATAAGAGATCAGCGAATCTGAAGGAAAATTAATTGGGCGTTCATAAATGGAAAATGATTGGATGGGTGGGAGTCTTCTGTATGTGAAGTTTTACCAACTGGTATTTTAAACCACTCTCCTCTTGTGGTTTCCATCTCTAGATCTTCCCCTATTGGTAGAGTACCTTTTAAGTTCTTCAATGTTTGGTGTTCCCACTCTCGATTTCTCTATACAGTGGATCGGGTTTGGTCGCGTAACTTTTATGGCTCTCCAATGGCTCGTGTTTGGTCTAAACTCAAATTTTTAAAACTCGAGTTAAAGAGCTCATCACATTTTTTTTCTGACATACAGAAGAAGATTGAAGACTATAAGTTAATTTTGTCCTCCCTATAGAGTAGACGGGTTCATGATCCCTTCAACCAAATTCTTCAGGATGAGTTTATATGTATATCAGCATTTAAAGAAGCTTATTTCTATAGAGGAAAGCATTATTAGACAAAAATCTAGAATTAGATAGGTCCAACTAGGGGATTCAAACTCTAGCTACTTTTAAAATTTAGTAAAGTAGATAAAAGCCAGAAATAAAATCACTTTGATAGAGTGCCAAAGCGGGCAAAACTCTTGTGATCCCGAGGTTGTGAAAAATGTTGTAGTCGGATACTACAAAGAATTGTTGGGAGCAAATACATATTTAAGGTATCCATACATAAGAGAATCATAGATGTCGACCTTAAATTGAAGATAAAAGATAGAGATATGCTGAAAGCTCCTATCACTGCTCAAGAAGTCAAGAATGCTATGTTCAGCATCAATGGAGATAAAGCCTCAGGACCTGATGGATATAACAATTTCTTTTTTCAAAAATTCTGACACATTTTTGGTACAAAAGCAATTGAAGCTATGCAGCATTTCTTCTCTTAGGTCAATTCTATAAACTTATTAATGCCACTGCCATCACTCTTGTACCTAAGATTCCTAATCCTCGTTGCTTGGGTGACTATACACCGATTGCATGTTGTACTATCCTTTATAAGTGTATTACCAAAATAATAACTTTCAGATTAAGGAAAGTGGTAGATTATATGGTCAATCCGAATTAATTGGCTTTTATCTTTCATAGGAAGATTGCGGATAATGTATTACTAACATATGAACTGGTGATGGGTTATGATAAAATAGTGGAATTCCAATATGTGCCCTTAAGATTGACCTCCGCAAGGCTCATGATTCAATCTCTTGGGATTTCTTCGAAGAGGTGTTAATGAAGCTTAACATTCCTTATGCTTTTATCAATCTCATCATGGGGTGTGTCAGAACTAGCATGTTTTCAGTTGTGATAAATGGCAGTCTATATGAGTTTTTTACTTGGTTGACATTAAAGAATAAATTATCTATTAGGAAGAAACTCGCAAAATGCTTATTCCCTCAGATGAATGTCTTTTTTGTGGTAAATACAGTAAGACAATTCAACATTTATTTTTTCAATGCAACTTTTCTAATGGTATCTGGCGCAAGGTCCTTATGGCTTGTCATATCAATCGTTGTCCATACAATTGGCAACGTGAGGTTTCTTTTTTATATAAAAAAACTCATGACAAATTAATTCTCAATAAAATCATAAGAATCTCCTTTTGTGTTACAATCTATTTCATTTGGAGGAAAAGAAATCATGTTTTATCATAAAAATATTTCTATTACTGATGCATTCTATACTATTAATAATATTGTCTAAATTAAATACTTAAATATTATAAATAGCCAAAGAGTATATCAGTGATGAATATCACTAGATCTTTTAATGGGATTGTAATATCTTGGTTATTGTACTGTCAATGTTTGCTCTTCGTACTATTTGCTAGAATTAACAATAATACCAATCATTTAATTATCAAACAAAAAAAAATCGGAGTATGTCATTTTTAGCTAGCTCATGAGTCAAATTATTATATTTAATATTATTATAATTATAAAATTATTTCTTTTCTTGTCTTTTTTATCTTCAATTTATTTTATTATATAAATAAAACATCGTAAGGCCTACATCAATAAGACTTGCATCTACATTTTCTCTCCATATTGTTATTTTTCTTCAATTTATATATATATATATAAAATCACAGAAAACTACTTTCATTGGCATCATCCATCCTTTTTTTGGCACTAATCGAGTTTAGGGTGAGAAGACACCACTTTCAGTTCAACAAATAAAACTTGATAATGATTTAGAAGAGTTATTCTGGAATGACTTTAACGGGTTATGCAAGACCAAAGCTTGTGATTCATACACCTTGTTTTGTATAAACCTCGGCCGCAATTCTACTCGAAACCATAATATTACAAACTTAAAAATAAATAAGATGATCTTTTTTTATCAGTTCCAATAATTTTACAGCTTCAATAACTTATAATCTAAAATTTTGCAACAAAATCAAAAAGCATTTCTACAACTTCATGCTTCACGGTATAGTCTGCATCATATGCAAAATAATACAATGCTCAACATTACCTAGTACAGCTCGCAACAATCATCATCATCGTTTTAACAATTCAAAAATATACACTATCTACCAACTGCTTTCCGTTCTTCCCTTCTCCTGGTTCATTGTCAACAAGTGAAACTTTGTAAGAGTTGCATTCCAAAAGAGATTTAAGATTAATAGTTCGAGGTTTGATTCAGCAACTCGCCAGAAATAAGCTCCTTCAGAAGATGATCACTACTGCTTCTGTTTATGTTCTTATTGCTAATTTTCTCTCACGCTGTTCAAGATTCGCTTGTGTTCTTGTTGCTGTCCTACCTGAGCACCAGTGCAACAAAAGCCATATTTTGAATTAAAAGTGAATTAACTTTAAAATCAAATATGATATTGTGCAGAGGCAGTGTGCCATGTGGAGTATAGCTACTTTGAAACAAGGATAAGCACTCTTATGATAATTAAACTTTGACATATAACTATTTAAAGACAGTTGGTAAAATCATCTCCAGAAATAAGATGGGTAGTACTAACCTTCCTTCTTTTCTGTTTTTCTTCTGCTGCGCCAAAGAAGTCGAATTGGCGTACCAGAAAACCCTGCATCTGAACGGAGTTGCTTCTCCATGTAACGTCGATAAGTCTCGGGAAACAGTTTTGCATCATTTACAAAGAAAACGAATGTGGGTGGCCTGATAGCAGCCTGCAAAGCAAATCCATTCAAACAAGGTGGTACCAACACTGTACTAAACATGCCGAGAAAAAAAAATATCAGAACATTAAGCAGAAATAAGCTTATGCCCATCAACATAAACGAGTAAAAAGTGAATTAAGAAATCATACATTGTTTTGAAATGGCATGTCAAAATGCATTTTCTATCACTGACTAGACATAAAACTCTCCAACCGGAGAGTACCGCATGATCCCTCTATCTAAGAGGAGTATATTTATCATATTGACACATATGATGACTTACAGGACCGTAAAAGAAAACACGTTTATAGACATTTAAATCCATCAATAAAAGGAAAACTATTTTAGGTTTTAACATTACTTAATGAAGAATAAAATCCCCTTTAAATTGGAACATAATGAAACATATTTCCTGTAACAAACTGGATATCATAAGACGTAGCAAAAAGTTAGCAGAGAGAAAATTAACTAATTATATAGTTGCACAACAATAGTACCTGAGTACAATAATATATACGCCCTCTCCTGCCGCCTCTGGTCCTAGGAGGTGGCTTAAAGGCTAGTGCTTCCCGTACTACTTGATTTAAAATGGCAGTACTTAGCCTTCTTGATCTCTCCTTATCAACCGTAGCAGCAGCTACAATGATCCTGATCCAGAAACAATAACCATACATCTTATGCTTCCTTTTCTTTTTTCTAATTTTTAAAGTAAGAATAATTATTCAAATAAACATTATCTTCCTCAGAATTGCGATTTCTTTCTTTTGAGTGGTAGGCAAAGGAATCAATCACGCAAAACACAGACCATAAGGTCATGCAAACAATAAATCTTATCTATAGGTGTTTTCACATGAAGCCAACAGATGATGTTTCCATTTACATCTATCTCAGGAGTGAAAAACAAAGGAATCCTTTTTGTTCTAGGTATTATTTGGATATTAGGATTACCTTACAAATAAGAATGAATTTGTCAGTAGTAATAAATTATACTGACAGGTAAATCATTTAAAACAGATAATTAAATGATACTGCCTGAACAAGAACTTACTTATCGACACTTTGACCAGCTATTGCGGTTGAATACACAATAGGTGCCCAACCAAGGGCACGAAGCTTCTCCCTAACATCTTGCTCATAGTATGTTGCAGTCTGCTGGTTTTTATTTGGTATGGTGTCCCATTTGTTTACAACAAGTAGACAACCCTTCCCTTCTTTCTCGATCCTGTCCGCAATCCTGGTATCCTACGAAAAAAAGGAAAAGTGTTACCATCTTATTAAAGGAGAGAGAGGCAGAAAATAATTTGAATTTGATTGTCAGGTCAAAACATACGAATGTACATTTGAGAACTATCAGTGAGATTATCTCTCTTTTATTTCCCATTGAAGCAACTTCGCCCATCCCTTACAATAGAGTCTCCACCCCACTCATAGCAAAAGGTTCAAACTCCAACCTCCTCTTTGTACAAGAGGCAAGATAGAAACCATAATCTTTAATGATCTTTCCCAATAAAAAATGTGCAAAACATGCATTATCAGGACCTTTCACCTTCAAATGAGTCACTTAACATGCTTCCATGAAACAATACCTTCAAATGAGTCACTTAACATGCTTCCAATGAAATAATACCTTCAAATGAGTCTGTCAATCAAATAACATTTTTTATCAACAAAGAGGTGGCAAACATAATGACCTTAACGGGTTGGCCTAAGTGACACTAGCCTGGGTTTATCACAGTAATTGCCTAGTGCACATGAGACGGTAGGACTGCACATTCCCTTCATCTGTCAGGTGCTCAAATAATAATCCAGGACAAGCCACTAGCAGAACAAATAAAAGAAGAGTCCAATGAACAGTCTGAGTTTCAAAATTTTGAAGTCAAAAAGTTACCAGAAAATTGTGACTTGTAAGTTTCTCTTAACTTTTGGTTTTTTTTTAAATTATTTTCAATCTTTAGCAAATTTAACATTGTAGGATGAAAAAAATTATTAGAATGGTGAGAGCCTTCTCTCTAAGCAAAGATCAGAACATAAAACTGGTGAGGTTACTCTTGTTGTAAATGCTATTTTGCAGCTTTTGGGAAATGAATGTTTTCATCAACAGCTCAGCTTCAAAACTTACTGGCAACCTGCCAGGGCAAACCCAATCAATTTACCCCAGAAGTTGCCTAATTGGCCTTGGATATGGGTCCTTGTAGCCAAAACTACTCGCGTATTTAAACAGCCCGTAACACTTAACCAAAAAGAAAAGGAAGATGAAAAGTGAGTTGACTGCTGCGATCTCAAACCAAAGGTTTAAAACGTTACAAAATAAGATGAATCCATAAAAGCTGCGAATGAAGTACCTGTTCTGTGATACAAGCCATGGCCTCAATGACAAGAGCCACAACATCTGAACGACGAATGGCACGAAATGCTCTGTTCACTGACAAAGCCTCTGTGGTACTGCCTGATGAAGCTATAGCCGCCCTTTTTCTAATTCCGGCAGTATCAATAAGTCGGAACTTCTGCAAGAAAAGAAAATTTTAGCCCCTAAGAATAATCAAAATGCGAAAAGCAAAAACATGACCAAAATGAATATATATCATCCAAATGGTGTGGTCCAGTAACAAATGTGGAAGTCTTATGCAGTCCTATTCATGTCTCAATTCAGCTTATAAGTATTGGTATTTCCTTGTATGGAATTTACAAGTAGTATGCACTTTCTCAAGTCTTCATTCAAGGCAGGTAAAGTTAATGACATATGGGCATTAATAGTCAATTACATGAAATATTGTACCCACAAAATGAAAAACCACTCATAGATGTAGAACAGAAAAAGAAATACCAAAGTAGCTGGAATATTTGAATGTATTAAGTGGTTTCCTTTGAAAAAAAAAAAGCAATCCAGTCGAATTGAGTACATAAAGCAGAGACAAATTATAAGACATCCATTGACTGAATTTGGGATGAAATCATATGAATCTCTTCTGCTAAAGAAGCAACAACTTTTACTAAAACTCTAAATTATACAATGAAAGCACATCTCAGTTAAGTTTGCTCAAGGGCACATCTCCAGGCAGGAACATTCATTAGAGTTGGAAATGAGTAAACTCAGGCAATTTTTCAAAAAAAATAGGAGAAACAAATAGAAGTAAACAAGAAAAAGGTGACAAAAAGCTAGCTATAGTACTTTATACATCATGTGAGAAATCCAGTATTAGCACCAAGGAGGGACGACTAAAATTACATACAAAGAGTGAAGAAAACTAAGGTCCAGGCTGCAAGTGAAGACATTGTTTAACAAAGTGAGCAATACTTGGAGAACAAAATGGAATATAAGAATAACAAAGAAACAAATTATCTAACTAGTTTTATTTTATTCCCACAGTCCACCGCCTTAGTAAACACTCAGCAGTGAGGTCCTTAACTGAGTTAAGAAGCATCAGAATATTGCTATGAATGAAGAATCACTCAAGAATTTTATCAACATAACATACAGTTGATAAATGAAGTATAAAATCTATTAGACACCAGTTTGGAAATGCCTATGAATGCCATTAAGGACAAAAATGGGATTATCACAGATGGACAGAATACTTTGTTTTTACAAGGGAGAGCATGGAACAATCATATGATGAAAATAATTTAACAAAATCAATATTCAAAAAAAAAACCCTCAATAAATTTTTTCATCCAATATATGTATCATTGTACTTGATTCATTCTCATGTTTTGCATATGTTATATGCTGCTTTTATCACCATCCTTAAATGTGTAACTTTTTGTATACAGAACTGAAGTACCATTGATTCAATGATTTTTCACATGATCTTTGACTGATTCTTAAAAATGGTCACAAAATAAATATATCTTTACTAATGTTAATGTCAAGAATATGTGCTTTAATTCATATAACTTATCCTTGTACTCAACCATTTTCTTTTTCTTTCTACAAAGTCAGCAATGCTTTTTCATATAAAAAAAATCAGTTATGGGGTGCATATTTGCAATATGAGTTTTAAGTTGAATTTTAGTGGAACAATAAAGTGTAATAGTTAATGATCTAAGGATATTTTTAAATGCAAGAATAAATAAGATAGTAGTTAATTTGGAAGGAATAAATAATAAATTAAAAAAAGTGAGAAACACAATAAACAAGAGAGGATATAGTGCACAAAGAGTCTTAGTTAAGAAGAAAGAGAGAAAATCTATTAAAGAGAGAATGAGGGGATAAGTGAGTTAGCCAGGAGAAAAGGAAAAAAAGACTCAAGCAACATTTGTTTGTGTTACAAGTTCACAATTCTTGCAAGCTCTAAAGTTCCAACATGCAACGTATTTGAGTCATGTGAAGCATTATAAATCACTAAACAATAAACGATAGTCAATACTCCAAACTAGTGATACCTCGCCATCCGGTCCTGTAAATTCTGTATCAATAGCATCACGAGTGGTGCCACTGACAGGGCTAACAATTGTTCTATCCTCTCCAACCAATGCATTCAAAATGCTGCTTTTACCGACATTTGGCCGGCCAACAATGGCAATTGCAGGAACATGATTTTCTTCTTTGTCAATATGCTCAATATCCTACAATTACAACCAATAACTATCAGTCATATTGTTACTAAAAGCAAAGCGCTTTGAGATTATCAGAAGATGTGGACGTGCTTTCTACACACTAAATTTATAGCTTAGAAGGAAAAAAGTTGAGATGTCAACTGGTAACAGAAAATTATAATATTATCATACATAAAAACAAACAAACTCAAATAATAATTAATTTGTAACAGACCTTGTAGCATCTTTGTATCATGGAAAGCAACATGACAATGATATTGAAAAATTAGATAAACTTCTCAGAGTATTGCCACTCAGGATAGAAGTAAAAGCACGCGAAGTTTAGAAAACTCCAAGAATGGTTGAAATGGAGCTTGATATTGATGATCAAGGATGTAAATTTTTTTTTCATCATGTGTCTCTACATTTTATAACTTGAAAAAGCCACTGGAACTGCAAGCCAACTATGTTCCTAACCCCAAGAATACAACTCAAATCCATAGTGACTGTAGCTCTTTCAATCGGCATATAGACTCAATAATCCAAAATGCACACTCGATTTCTCAAACAAATAAATGCACCATAACATTTGATTAAGTATATGATCATACAGGCTTTCCATTAGATAATAATTCAGAATGAATTCAGAATCAGTTGATTTGATCACTAATTTGATCATAACTGTGAAAAGATATGCAAAATTTCAGTTATAGCTGATAAGCTAAAATACCAATTTTTGGCAGGTACACTAAAATTACTAACCTCAACTTTTATCAGTCCTGAGCAAACAAGATCTAGAAGCTCTCCAGTTCCAGTCCCAGATAAAGCAGAAATAGGAAGAGGTGAAAACCTGGTTGATTAACCACAAAAGTGCAGACTAATCAAAACAACATGTGCAAAGGAAAAAACAAACTACGTCTACCTCAATTCAAAATCTGATTCATAAAAGTGAATTCAGTTTATGAGAGGAGAAAAAAGGCAAAAAGAAAAATAAATGCTAATACAGAACTGCAGATATTGTATCCGCTAGACAAGAACTATAACTGGGGGAATTATCCAAATAATGTATCTGCATATGTAAATTGCCATGTAGAAAGCAGTAACTCGAGTATCATAACTAATAAACTCAATAATGGATGCACATATCCTATGACTACATATCTCTCTTTGACTATCGGAAAAAATTGCAAAGCTTTACAAACAACTTACATCAGCTAAAATAGTGTACCAATGGGATTCAAAAGAGATTGAAGAGAAAAAAATGTCTATCGATACATTTTGTCTTCAAGAATGGGGTTCGTATGTGATTAAAGAGAAAGAACATTTATTGATAAGACATTTTTTCTTTCCTTATCTTTGGAGAAATTTAGACTTGAGAAGTAGAATCAGTTTAAACTTAAATTCTTAGCAAGAATAACAATTCATCTTGAATAACTAAGATCTAGATTTTGAATTAACAACATTGTTAATATCTTAAACTACATCAATTGTTTCTCAGGTATGAATCTATTTCCCTCGTTTTTTGGTTAGAAGAAATAACATTATGTTGAGAAAGCAAAGAAAATACAAGGGAAACACAAAAGCCAAGGCAATTTTGTTTTCCAGTATAGAGTATACAGACCAAGAGATGCACCAAATGGAGACACCAATGCAGAAACGAGAGAACAAAAAGAGGCAAATAACTGAGAATAACAAAAAGCTTATAATCAGTTCAAGTGGGCTCATATGAAAACAACGCCATGTGTACCTGATCTTAAACTTTTGATCTAAAAGTAAATTGGGTTTATTAGACAAATCAGAAGAAAAAAAATGGATATGTATTCATCATAAAATTGAAGGCCAAGATTTTTCAGAAAAAGTAGAATGAATATCTCACCCCAAGGACCAAAATTCTGACACTTGCATAATTCCTTTGCGTGGTGACTCACACTTATTCACAGCAAGAATTATAAACTTATCCATGTAGTTCTTACGTAGCCAATCTGCTATCTCCACATCAGCTGCTGTCAAACCTGCCTGATCAATGAAAACAAATTTGCTTAGAGAACGAATTTGTTTGTTTAACCACATATGAAAGAACTTGGAAAACTTATAAAGGTTCAAAAAGAATAGAAATTAATAACTGTTCAAATCCAAATAGCCAAGCATTTGATCATCACTTCTGGGACAGATATTGATTGAATAAATAAAGTTAATAATACACCACTTAAAAGATTTTAGAGACAGATCCTGGAAGATACTATCAACTGATTCCACTGGAGTATAATCAAAAGATTCAAAACCTTGTCAAATTCAAACAAGATTCTGAAATCGCCAAGCTAACCTCGAGAAAACATGATGGGGAGAAAAGAGAAAGTTCCAATACAAAGTTAAGTAGAAAAGCTATTTATCAGCTACAAGTTACAAAATAACAAACTGCACCTGTCCATCAGCAAGAAATATAATGACAGAGGATTCTTCCACAGCTGCAGTTGCTTGTCTCTCAATCATTGATGGCATCCTAGCAACGGCTGCCTCCCTGGAGGCAAGTGGAATCCCATCCATACCAATGGTCGTTGTAATATCCAAATCTTCCATAACATTAGCCTGTGACTTTGAAACAGTGAGGACGCCTCCAGTATCCACCACCATAAATTCATACTCTCCCCAAAAGGACCGGCCATACAAGCGATCCCTAGTAACCCCAGGTTCATCCACCACAATAGCCTTGTTACCCTGTAATATAAGTTAAATCAAAAGAATGTCCAATTTTATAATTGCAGAAACTCAGAGGAAAGTTCCCTTCCAAGCTACAAATCTGTTCCCCTGACCACTGGAAACTGAAATTATGGTAAATGTCAAAATAATTAAAAGATAAATTTTATGATAAAATACCCCAACAAGACGGTTAAACAGTGCTGATTTACCAACATTTGGCCTTCCAACAATTGCAACTCTAGGCAGAAGATGGTCAGGGACCTGCAGAAGGAATTTCATACTAATATCAAGTCACTGTGAAATCATATTCTCCTTGAAGTCCTTAATTCACATTATTCAGAATATTACATTTACCGAATTACGAAAAAGGAAGAAAGCTCTGTACAGAAAGTGAAAACACAATAACCAGAAATTTCTAAGGTCATTGCAATAGTTCATGATAGACTTCAAAATATAAAATCATATAACCAAATCATAATAGTGTACCTATAATACCTAATATCTTCACATATCAAATATAGAAATGTAATTGTGCAACTGTATTTTTAAGTACTACAATGTCCAAGCCAGAGAAAACTACCTATAATTTGTCTAATTTTAAAGACTTCGGAAAAATTGTCATGATATAAGCCAAAACAGTTGAATGTAAGATGTCACTGCAGCATTAGGTCCAAAATTTAGCAAGGCATATGTTTTGAGAGCAATCTCTCCTAAAGTAATACAGTTTCTTACAAGGCGTATTATTTTCAACTGGATTCCAAGATATGGAACAATTAGCACATCACTAATAGAATAAATCATGAAGGCTTGCCATTTACTTTTGGCCATGAATGGTTGAAGTGATGGTCAAGCTGATGAGTGAGTAGAAAGCAATGATTTAACAGAAACTATGAAACTTTAACTGAGGTAACCGAGAGATGAAAGTAGCTAGAGAAAAGAAGCTTACTAACATTTCCTATTGTCCTTTTACGCTTCTGCTTTCTGCCAGGTTCCTTTCGACCAACCGTCTCATCTTCTGAAATCAGTACATGTTCAAGAGTGGTCATATTGTGTAACTAAATCATATTGCATGCATCTCAATAGGTCTGATTATCCAATCCCATTTGGAGACAACTTCATACCAGCATGAGTACGCATGCGTATACAAATATAAGAATATTTTGTACCAATTATATAGCAAAATATACACTATTAGAATGGGTGGTCTTTATAATTTGCAAATAAGAGAATCTAAATCAACTGACAACAAGTATAAGAATTAAGCACACACTTGCAATGCTCGAAAACCTTTAGTACGTTTTATATTTGTGTATATATTTGTTGATAGATTAAGATTCTATTCAAACACAACATGCATGTAATATTGTTTAGCTAATTCTAATTGAACATTCATCATCAATTAATTTGTGAAGTAACACTTTTACTGTAACATAATTAATTAAATTTCAATTTTAATTTAAGCTCATTTCTAATTCTCTAACAATTTCTAACATTCAAATGCAACAAAAGCAAGTGTTCTCTTAACTTTAACTGCATTAAATATTTATAAAAATTTTAATCAATTAACTCACACTTCCACCCAAAAAAAAAAATTAATTTTAACTAAGACTAATTAATATTATCCAAAACCGCCTAGAATTCAAATGCAACAAAAAGTAACTCTATTCTTCTCACTTTGTAAATTAAAAAAAAAAGAACAAAAAGTATAACCTTGTTCATCAATTGAATTATTAATCCAAGTCACACTTTCGCTTAGATAAAGTTTTTTAAAAATAATAATAATCAATCAGAATACAAGTTAATTAATATATTATCTTAGAATGCCTTAAAAAAAATTTGAAACAAAATTCAAATGAAACAATAGCAAGTCTACTCCTTTCGCTTTGTCAAAAGGAAATAGAAAAACTACAAATAAAAGAAAAATGTGAAAAACACGAAAGGCACCTAGTCTTAATTCGCGAGAGAGCGATGTAGAGTATTCGCGAACAGCGTCTTTGGCTTCTCGCTCAAGCGCGTCCACATCAATGCCGAAATCCTGACCGTCGGATTCATAATCGGCTTCTTCGTACTCACCGTCATCGCTGTCAAACTCTTCGAATTCGTCATCGGTTCCGGATGAAACGGCATCGTTCTTGGGAGAGAGAGAGCGGAGAGGGAGAGGATAGAGAGAGGAGTGTTTGGAGAGAGAAAAGGAGAGACAGTTAGAAGGATAAGGAGAGAGAGAGCGGGAGATTGAAGAAGAAGAAGAAGAAGAGAAGGAGAGTTTAGGGATTGAAGAGAAGAGAGAAAGTGAAAGCGTGTTTGTGGAGAAGAAGAGGGTGTGAGTTGCAGCAACTGACATTTTTTTTTTTTTTTTTTTTTTTTTTTGGAAAAAATTGGAAATGGGAAGTGGAAAGGAAGATTTGGCGGTTAATGGAGGAGGAAAGAGGTTTATCCGGTTCGTTTGGGGTTTAAGCTCCGGCGCGTGTTAATATCGCATTGTGCTAAAATACGCCACAAGGCAATTGAATTCTTTTAATTTTTTCTTTATTTACAAATTTTCTTTTTTTATTCATGATTGATATATTATTATTGATGAACATAAAAATATTATAAATAGAATATTATTGAATAATTATTATATTTATACATTGATACATATTCGACCACATAATCTTAAAAGAATAAAAATCAATCTTATCTTAAACTTGAAAAATTAAGTTCTAAAAAATAATTATTTTCTTTCAAAAAAGAGAAACTAAATCATTTCAAAAAAAAAAATACAAATTTTTAAAATTGGAGATTGTTTGAATATTTATTCCATAAATAAAAAATATATAAAACTATTTCAAACTAAAAGTCAAATACTAACATCACAAGACAGAGGTGCGGTATATGGCGTTGGATGGTAAAATAATTAGTTCCAAAGCTTGTAAGAGGAAAATAGGGGTGGCAGCAATCGAATCAGCAAAGGTTCGGCTAAATTGGTAGGGCCTCATCTAAGGCTGGCCAAAATGTACTGTGGAGGATAATCGATTGGGCCTTAGATGATCGGTTGTAGCCAAGGGAGATCATCGGAGCCAATATCCTCGATCATAGTCGAGGAAGCCCAAGGGCGGCCCAAGGACTTGGCATGGGCTCGTTGGCTCCACACTTTATTCGGTCAAAACCCAATTCAAGAACCTTCTCTCATAGATTCCCTTCACCAAGTCATCGCCAGCAATCAACTCTTATCGCTTGGTGTCAAAGGGCGGGCTAAGGAGACTCGACGGTGGCTAATGAGACACACTAAATCTTGCACAACCATCTTGCAGGCCCAAAAATAAAACAGAAATAGAAAATAAAAGAAAGCAATAAAAAAAAAAAAAAGGAAACTGTGAAAAGGGACAAAAGACCATCAGAGATGGGTTTGGTGAAAGTAGGAGCAATGGCTCACTGAGATAGTTTGCTTCCAAAGATAAGGTTATTATTGCACCACGTTTCAATTTCTTATTTATATATTTTCTTAAACTTTATTAAGTTATTTATTTGTTTATTAAAATTTTAATATATAAATTCATCATAAGAGGGTAAATTTAAAATTTTGCAAGAATTTAGTCCGTTTCCAAATGTAAGTAAACAAATCTTAATAGTATTAGTATCAATTCTAATTTTAATTTTTAAAATATAAGTAAATAATTTAGTCTCACTTTGATTCTCCAATCTAATTCTTATTTAATCCGATTCTTACCCTTCGATTCCTACTCTTTTAGATTTCTACCCAATGCAATCCCTATATAAAAGGGATAGATTGAAACCCAAAACTTGTATTGAAAATAAAATGTATTATAAACTATTTACTATATTGAATCACCATCGCCGAGTACAAATAATTTTAAATTTTTAAGATTTTATTTTTAATTTTGTGTCCAAAAACTATAGAAACACCTTGGTAAAAGTTGTTTTTGAGTAAATCAATTTTGATATAAAATAAAGTAGTCGAAATTATTTGTTTGAAAATGGATATATTGAATGCTTTTCTAACTTAGAACATATTTTCTATAAAATATTTGCCAAAATTTTTCCGTTTAAAGTATTTTAAATGCTTTTTATATTAAATAATATTATTTAATTTATTTTTTACCATACTTTATAAACTAAGAGTGTGAATCAATTCAACATTTTATCAAAATTCAATCCAATATAATATTAATCATTTAAATAAATTCATAATATGCTAAGGATGATTAATTTTAGTAAATTTTAAAATCACCCATTATATTATTTTATTATCTAATTAATACTTAACACATAGATAAAAAAAATATTAGAATACCAAAGATATTACTATTCAAAACATGAACATGTTTAATATTTTTGAAAGTTTTTCTTTAAAAAGTATTAAAAAAAACAAGAATCTGAACAAGTTTTCGTAAGAGAAAAAAATTATTTAGACTTTTAACATGTTTTAAAAAGAGAACATACAATCTTAATAACTTCAAAAAATTTATCAATACTCTTATCATATAATAGTTTTCATTTATTTTAACAAAAAAAAAATTGACGTTTAAATGCCTAAAACTTTTATTAAAAAAACATGTAAATCTCTTTTTTCTTTTAAAATAAACGAAAACTTAATAATTATGATTATGAAAATTTTAAAACTATTAAGACTTATATATTTTTCTTTTTTAAAATATTAGAGGTATAGATTATTAACGTATTTTAAGATATGTATATGTGATTGTGTATATGTTAAGAAAATTAAATATATGTATCATATACACGAATTTCGCAATACAATTAAGCATGTAATCAACATATACATATGTAACTTAAATAATTAATAATTTAAAATTATATAAACATACATTTGATGATTTTTAGCGAAGATTTCAATTTCGAATTCTTCCTAACTCTAATTTTGAGCTCACCTTAAAGTGTATTTTTATTCAATTCTAGTTCACAACAATCCGGTGGGATTGTGAAGTTAGAATAGCAGTAATTAAATTTTCAGCAATAAAGTTTTTGTTTCTTGAAAGAAAAATAAGAATAATTTATTTTTTTTCTCTCTAGTTTTTCTCACAACCCATTTAAAAAAAAAAAACTCAAAAAAATCAAACTGTCTTTCAATCCCTCTCACCACGTACGATTTTTGCTTCACCTTTTGTTAATTAATTATTTAAAATAATATTTAAGTGTGTTAAGCATTTCACAAGTGCTCCCAAAATTGATTAGTGACCAAAAAAATTAAAAAATAATATTTGGTGGCAATTATATCTAATTATGTATATGTCTTCCACCTAAACCAAAACAATAAATAACTAAATAAATATTATCATTTATTTAAATAATATTTATTCAATTATTCAAAAACTATTTAAATAATTAATTTTTATCTTATTTGATTTTATTATCATGGTTAATGGGTAAATTCATGAAATAAAATTGTGTCACTTGTCAACATTTAATTAGTTAATAACTTTTGTTAACTAATTAAATGATGTAATTAATATTTAAGTCTAAACAAGTGTATAACTCGAGGAACCTTAAAATATATTTTCGGTTTGCTGGAATTTCTATAATGGAATTATTCAATTCATAATGTTGCCCCAATGCACAATGAGTATACTTCATATTGTGAAATGCTTTAGGTTCATGCTCGAATTGTTATATGAAATTCCTCAATGGACATGAACGATGCCTTACATACATGTTACGGATATGATAAAGCGGCGCGTTAGACCATACAAGTTAAGATTATAACATATTCGTATAACCCCTCCATTTATATTCGGGTAGAGTGAAGATATAGATCAACACCGTCAAATCTCTATATGCCCAATCGAAAGCTTATCTCTAAAATTGTATCTCAATAAATAATATTTTCAAACATTTTTGTGATATTATTTATTCTTATAGTTAAATCTTTTCCTGGGAATGATTGTTTATGGCCATAAGACTTTTTGAAATACAATCTTAGGGCATTAGGATATATTACTTACCCAAATGAATTGATGGATCTCATATCTACACACACTAGACTCCATGAGCATCAAAATATACCTAATGACACTCAGTGGTCAGACTATAAAAGATTTTTGATATGCGTGGAACCAAAGTATGGTGGATCACTCACAAACCCACTTTAGCACTCAGGTTCGAAGGATTACGAATACTACTCAACTCAAAAGACCCTCCATTAACGGCTTTATAGGATGTCTATTAAAAATCTTTGTGAGTCTGTTCAGTATTCAGCCCTTACTAAATACTTGTATTTTTATACGAGCTTCTACTAAATTCATGGTCTGTTAAGACTAACTATCTGTATCATTCAGATATAGACATATATCGATTTATATATTTATTAAAGTATTTATTGACAGATCAGTATCAATGAAAATATATTAAGACTATAATATTTGAGAATATATTTGTATAATAACATTTCCTAACATTATTTGTAACTATTTACAACTACGTCATTACTAATATATTTTCAGATTTTTGTCTCATTTCAAACAATGATCTAACTCTTTAAATGCCGCCGACCCTTATAACCTGATAATTTTTATCAGTGCCAACTCTTAACATTTATAACTCTCAGTGTTATTAATTCTTAACATTGATCTAAACTCATTTACACTAAATTTAAATTTTTTCAAATCATACAATGTTAAAAACATTACAAGTATCTTATCATATATAAAATATAACTAGTGATTTAATAAAATAATAATACTAATATAAATATTAAACAAATATTCATATATAAAAGAATGATACGTGAACACAAATCTCAACATAAATATTATTTTTTCATAAATAAAAGTCAATTAAATTAATTTTTTAACATACGAATATAATTTGATTCCTAAGAAATCATCAAAACTAATCGACATATTTAATTTAAATTAGTTTGATCTATTTAATTGAATTAAAAAAACCATTAGCTTCAAATCCATCAATGCTTCACTAGTGTTCATAAAAATAGAATTAAAAAGTGGATGCATCCAATTCCAAGCTATGGCAAACACATAACTCTCAGAAACTGAAAATACATTAAATAAATTATTGTTGTGAAAGATCATACATATAAAATTGGCAGCTAAGTAAAACCAAAAGCTGAACCCTACACAATTGGAACTACATTAGCCCTGCCCACTTTTCTCTAAGCTTTTGCAGCCAATTCATAGGAAATCTAAGAACTGCCTCCTGTTGAGATACCGTATTTCTTTTCCCAGGGACTCCATTTTGAGCATTGCACAGGTGTTTGTTGCTTTCAACGCCTTTATTATGATCGGAGTCCTTGGTAGAACTCTCTGGTTTTACCTTTATCTTAACCAGTTTCCCGAGCTTTGATTTGTCTTCCATGCTTGCAATCTCAAGAGCTTTTTCACATACAGGGAAACCTTGGTCATCCCAAGATTCCAAAATCACACCAGAGCCAATGCATCTTCTTCCCTGGTAGAAGGCTGCAAATTGCCCGGCTGCCAGACCTTGATCATCTTCTGATAACTGGACAACTGCAATGTCCTCATGTCCATCTTGACCGTGTTCTAATGTTAAATTGCAATTGTAGAAACTGGGACCATGTCGGACCTGAAAAGTTTCAGGACAGATGAGCTTCCAGTAGCTACGGTAAAAGACGTGGGCACTAAGCATCACAAATCAAAGATCTAAGGAGACCAACAATGCCTAAAATCAGAGAGATGCAAAAGTATGTAGCAAATAGTCCACATTTGATGAATTAAACTTCCTAAAACCCTAAGGGGGTAATCCTTTCTAAGAAAACCTGTCACTCCATGCGGATAGGATAATATTTTATGTTAAGCTCAGTTTTACAGATGGCAAGCCTAACACACAACACATTAAAGAAAATGTGTTGAAAAGAGCTTAGATCATTTGTGCACTAGCCTAAATTGTTCCTTAGAGGGAATTATGCATAGCATTATCTAGAATCATTACTGTTTTTGCTTGGCTAGAAGAAAACAAAGGGCTGTGTGGAATAATTAAACATAAACTAGTGCAAATCAATCATGAGAAGCATTTTCTCCTACCTTACACTGAAGCTGACTGAAATCAGCTGGCAGCATTCCACTGAGCCATCTCAAAGAGCCAACGCGAAATAGGCGCCTTTTCTTGTCAAATGAGTAATAATTTCTTGACACGAACACTACATTGTTCTTAACATCCTTCTCAACAACATACCTGCACACAATGTATGACTTAAAACCCTTAGACAATGAGATAAAAAAAAGAAGCAAACATGGAACAAACCAAAAATCCTAAATCAAGATGATCTATGGTTAAATCTACACTAAAGGAGAAATTAGCAAAATAAGTACTCTGGTATAGAAAGTTTGAAAGAAGATATCAACTGCATCTGTTATAGCAACATGGCATTTCAGCGGAACATGTCTCAGTAAACAATACAAATAGATTACTTCAAAGTGAGTGTTGTTGACAACAAAAACAGTGACAGCTTACCAGGGTCCTCCAGGGAGACGTAGACCTTGGCGTTGACCAATTGTGTAGAACCAAAATCCCCGATGTTTACCAAGGAAATCCCCCGTCTCAGCTTCCAATATGACACCTTCCATCTCCCCAATATGTCTTGTAACAAATTCACTAAATTTTATCTATACAGAATATTAGTTGTGAGATGAATTTGGTTTCAACATGAGCCCATTTTCGTGGACATGAAAGGAATAAAAGAAATAACTGAAGACATTAGTGTTGAGGGGATTAATTTCTTGCGTGACAGAGTTCGATCCCCTCTCTTTTAGTAATCAGTCTGAAAATTTCCAAGAAACAATTTCAGGTTGCTGTTTTGGGTTAAATTTTTGTGTTTTTCTTCGCTGTTCTAGTTTGAGATACAACACTTAAATTCCTAGTGGTCAATAGAGATTTGACTTTTATCCTTTTAGCTCTCACAAACAGGAAAAATTGATAGCTTCTACATTAAACAGATAGATGAGAAAAAATAAACCTAACAGGTTCTTGGAGGGAGATAGGGATCAGTAATCTGTTGAACTTCCTATTATAATTCAATTTACCAGGTAATGTCATATTTTGGCACCAAGAAAGAAAATATCAAACTGGTCGGATACTTTTATACTATATTTTACATATATTTGAAAGAATTTTATACTTGAAACAACTGCTCAAAGAACATACCTTCCCCAGGAAGCATATTCCCTGTGAGTCCTTTCTATTTTTGTTAGGCAGATCAAATTTTGTAGCAAGCTTGCGAACTTCATCCTGAAGATAATTTGGCAAAGAGAAGTTATAAAACTAGATATTAAAAAAACGAGAAAAGAAAAGGAATAAACGAAAGGAAGATGTATGCAAGAGATCTGCCCAATAATAAGTGAAACCCAGGATAATCTTTCCCAACCACAAATTACAGTACTCCTTGGTTAAACAACCACATTCTTCAGAAACTGCCAAAGTTCATGAAGTATGACTTGAACCAGATGAAGAATGTTTCATAAGATAATCCATAAAAGCTTCTAACTGCAGCAGAGGTATAACTAACCTTGGGTATGGAACCAAGTGGGAAAATAAGTTGCTTCAGCTGGGCTTGTGATAGATGTGAAAGAAAGTAGGTTTGGTCCTTGACCTACATAATAAAAGGTTAAAATTGGCAAAAACAGGCCATACAGAACTACCAAATACTCTAAGCTTCCTAAGAAGATTTGCAAGGGAAAAAGAAAGGAGGGTGAAAATGAAATTTAACCAGGTTAAAGAACCACACAATTGAAAGATAACATAGAAGATCCGGCATGGATGCACCATGAATCAGCTCATTGCAGGATGCACAACCAAATCATTATACTATTGAACTGAACAAAATCAATGGAAAAAATAACAAAGACAGAACATATATATATATATATATATATATATAATTGTGTATAAATTGTATGCTAAATCTGGTTGAATCAACCCTACCAGTTGCTATAGATCATGCAGAGAAATTTCAAAAGGATAAACAAATTGGGCACAAATCTCATGGTGCCTCAAGGTTCTTCATTTTTAGGTGAAATTTACTATTGGAATGTGTATAATAATCACAATTATTTTAGAGCAGCACATTTGAAAGCATAAACCTAAACTTAGAACAGAAAAATCATATCAAATCTGCCACACCGAAAGACTAGCAACCAAGCAAAAAACACAGGAAGGATGTACGAGAGAATAAATGTTTATCCAAAATAAGTACCGTGTCTTTCGATAGTTCTAAAACAGAAGGCTTATCCATTTGATCTGCAGATGGACGGACAATATTTGCATAATGCCCAGAAGCAACATAATCAAATTCCATACTGTTGATGGCATCCATGAAAGCACCTGAAGAATTATATATCACATAAACATAAGGAAAATATAAAACATGGGATTTTGGATGGGATAAAAACAAGATTCACTTGCAACCCTTCAAGTTGAGCTGATGCAGACCAAATTTTATTCTTGTGTTGCAAAGAACATCAGGGTTTGGAGTACGGCCACATCGATACTCATCAATAATGTAGGACACCTGAACCATGAACAAGAAGTTTTCTTGAATACCCAATCAAAAATTTAGCCTTCAAGGCCTTTGCCTAGTTACCAAATAAGATGGCAATGACCGAAGCAAGCTATTCAACAATGTTAAAAATGGTTTGGAAACAATTTGTCTGGAGGTACACGAGAAATTATTAACAAGCTCCTGATTGAATAATATAGAAATGAGTGCTCATTAAAGAAAATCTTCAAAGGAGAAATACATACCACATTTTTCCAGTATTCATCTGTCAAATGCACAACTTCTAATGGTACATCAACCTGAAACCAATGTCATTTAATTTCAGTTGTGAAGTTGTTTCTTCTGTGCAACCTATATCAAGGAGATCAAGGCAAGACTTTGTCTATCATAAATAAGAATAAAAAATACTTTCATGGAAACCATGATCATAGGAGCTATTCATGCATGTAGTATTGGGAAATAAATAAGTAAATTAAAAAGACGAAGTTTTGATGGAAAAATAAAAGATTAAATGCAGATCATACTTCCTAATAAATTATCACCATATTATGTTTCAAAGCAACTATTTCTTTATAGCTTAGAAAATAAAAATAGCAAATGAAAGGAGTAACCTGGTCACAAACAGCTCTTGCATACTTCAGATCATCTTCCCATGGGCATTCTGTCCAAAAGTTCTCGAAGTCTTCCTAAATCAAAACATAAATCAGAAACAGCTTGCTCTGATAGATATCAAAGATTCTTTATTCCACATTATACGTATGTTTTTAAGAGCATCAGTCTCTATGCATAAATCATAATTACTATACCATTAACTAACATTTTAAACATATAATCTTTCCAATATGGCATGAAAGAACCAAAAACTAAAACCACACAGAAATTTATATAATCGTTGGACCAATTGTGACATTAATCATCACAAGAAAACCACCTAGAACTTAAATAACTCATCCATAGCAAGATTCATTTGGCCAAACTGAACCATTCGCACATAATAAAATTCATAAACAGACAGACTTGAACATCCAAAAGAGAAAAAAAAAAAAAAGTTCTAATATTTCTACACCCAATTTCAGCTGAACTTCCCAAAGCAGTTCTAATATTCCAAATTGAACCAGTACACGCCCAAAATCACTTGAAACGCAAATTCTCAACTTTTATTAAATTCCGATCAGGAGGTATTTCTCCTGTATAACTTCATCAATGGGAAAAAAAAAATACCATCACAATCTGCAATTATCTCCAACATAATTGCGTAATACACCAATATTATACATCGAAGCATATTATACATATTATTATAAAAAAAAAGAGGGGGGCATACTTGGAACCAGATTTTGAGGTAAAAGGCAGTGCAGGAATGGCCAGCAGCATGAAGAAGCCTAAGAGCAACACTGCTATCAACGCCGCCGCTCACAAGAACAGCAACTTTAAGACCATTTTGATGGGGCATGCAGCAAGAAAGATAGTGGGGTTCAAGTTGAAGATTGACATTAGAATTAGAATTGTGTTCTAAAGAGGGTGAGATTTGAGGGGCGGTTGAAAGAGAGAAAGAGATGGGTTTAAGAAAGATTAGTCTTGGGTTCTGAGAGTGGAAGAGGGTTCTGGGTTTTGGAGAAAAGACAGAGAGAAAAGGTCTGAGATGAGAGAGATGAAGAGAAGACATGGACATGGGTCTCAGTTTAAGCATTGGAATGGTGACTTGAGTTTTGTGTCTGTGTTTCTGTGGAGGATAAGAGAAACTGAAATGTTTCAATTCGAAATGTAGCACATTGTACATGCAATGACGAAATTATAAAAATATATATATTATAAGCGTTTTATTATATGTTTTATTTATTAATTTATTTTTATATTACATCAATTATATTATATTTTTAATATTACATCATATTACACTATGATATTATAATTAAATTATACAATTATAATTTTTTTTTAAATAACATATACATCTTTTTAGGGACACTTACCCAAACTACGTCATTGGGATCAGACTATATTATTAATATTATAATTAAATTATATAATTAAAATATTTTTAAGAATAATATGTACATCTTTTGAAACACACCTTACCCTAATATACTATATAATCAAAACTTTTCAATAGCAACATATACATCTTTTGAAACACACTCTACTCTAACTACGCAATTATCATGAGCAACTACCAAACTACGTTATTGGGATTAGACTATACTACTAATATTATAATAAGATTATACAATTAAAATGTTTCGGGGAGCAACATGTACATCTTTTGAGACACACTCCACTCGAATGTACTATATAATCGGAACTTTTTCAAAAGCAATATATACATCTTTTGAGGCACACTTCATCCTAATTACACAATTATCACAAACAACTACCCAGATTAAAAGGCTCACACAAAATATGATAAATAAATCAACCACCCTGATATCTGTTAAGGCTCGAACCCCTAACCTCAATTAAAGAGGTACGCAGGACTTACCAAAAATGCTTGATGTTTTATTAAAATTTTATTATATAAACTTATAAAGTTGGGATTAAAAAAAATTAAAAACTGACATCTTAGTGATGTGTCATCAATTAATAATGATGTGTATTCAAAATTTGTATCTCAAAAATAATGTGTTAAGCAATCATTAAGTGTAATGGGTAATTTTAAAATTTATATTATTTCAACACTTAATAATTGTTTGACACATCATTACTTGATATCAGGGAAAAACTATTACAAGGCCTAAGGAGGTCATGCCCCATTCCAAAGCCTTGCAATAATAACCTTAAATTTTTATATACATATATATAAATTTTAATTTTAACATAGTTAGTTTGGTCCCCCCAAATTTTTTTAAATTTCATACTTAATGGATTAAATTATTAATTTAAAAAAGTGATTTATACTAGTATTAAAGAATTATTATTTTTATATATATTAATATTCAATAAACATTCCATCTTTCTTCATTTTAATGTCTTTTTAAATAAAAAATAATATTTAATTTATAAGTTGCCATATTTTTATATTTTTTAACTTAATTATCTTATCTTAATAAAAATAATTTTATATTTATAAGTAGTCCTTAATACAAAATAAGTTTATACTTGTAATTTTTTTTCTACATAGACATAATACCTCTTTTTTTTAATAAAAATAAATTTTATAGTTGTAATTCTTTTCTTACATAGAAGAGAATTTTTTTCAATTTAGCTTATATAAATAAATTCACGATTGTGGCATGTTGTACATTAGTTATTTTATCTCCTCTTCAAATTTGCATTAAATCTTCATATTCCTAACTCAATGGCCAAAAAAAATTTTCAATAAATAAATAAGTTAGAATATTTTAAATTTCAATAATTATATTTATATATTAATTAATTTTTTAATATCTTACTATTATAATTTTATATGTATTTTTTTATGGATCTTGATTTTTATACTTTTACTTTAAATTTATTACTTTTAAAATATAAAATTTATTTTTACCAATATTATAATACATGTTTATTGTTTTATATTTTTTTTATATGAAAGCTATATAATTAATCAATTTTAAAATATTAGAAAATTTAAAATTTTATACATCATCATCGATTTTTAAGATTATACTAGAGTTTCCAACAACATATTTTTTTTAGTTTATCTATTATTGAAATAGAATAAAAATATTATTTTATTTTATTTATTAAATTTAAAAATTTATGTTAAGATTTGCCCTCCCCCAAGTTTCAAATCTGCAAATTTGAGATGTGTAACATTATTCATTAATAATTGTTATATTTTATATAACTATAAATTTTTATATTTTATTAATGTAATAGTTATACAATATCGGTTAACAAATGACACGTCAAATATGACATTACTTATAAATAAGTTTATTGGATGTTAATTTAATTAACTAAAAATAAGGGCTTTAATTATTTTAGTCAAGCCTCTCCATTTCTAATTTCTAATTATTTTTGAAAAAAAAAATGTTATAAGAACAAAAATATCTTTATAACCTCCAACAACTTAATTAATAACAAACAAACTTCGTGATTTCATGCAACAAACTAACTCAATAGCAAAATGAATAAAAAAAACAAAGCAAACACTAAAAAATAAATCAGTTGTGTACAAAGATTTATAGTTTAAAATTCGAGCTAAAATAAGATAATTTAAGCTTCTCATGATTTATTTTTTTAAATTTAAAGTTCATAACTCATTACTTGTTCATAAATCTTTTTATATAGTGCTTATTTGAATAATATGTAAATACAAAATATCATTTATGTGTAATGTAACCTAATGAAGATTGATTAAGTTTCAAATTTAAGAGTTTTGTAGTTGAACGGGACAAAAAAAATTATTTTGAGAAAGCACTCAACAATGCTTAATAAAAATTGTCGAGCACATAAATTTGGCTTGATAAAGAACACTATCATGAGAAGTGTTCCACATAAATTATCATAAGTAATTTTGAGGAAAAATGATTGTTGGACTTCTTTAATTTAACTTAATTATTTTAAATATTTTTTTATTTTTAAAATTATTTGTAAAACTCCGTTTATTAATATTGATTATTTCTTTTAATAAAATCTCTATTCGACTATGCAAAATTATCATTCTGATTTTATTTCGTGCATTTAAATAAATTATTTTATTAGTTGAAAATGTTATTTTTTCTTTATTTGACAATAAAATTCAGAGTCCAAAATTGACAACTTGCTTAGCCCTCATCATCCAACTCTCTCTTAAAACTTCATGACTCTCATCAGCTAAATTAAATTTTTTAATAGTCATCAAATCTCTTTTAATCACCTATATTTTTGTTAATTTAACCCAACAAAAAAATTAAAAGAGAAAGTTCAATCATCTACCCAGTCACCAGAGGCGGCTTTTGCCAGGCAATATTTTTTGGTCAATAAGTTTCTTCTTCTTCTTCTTTTTATTATTTTTTAAATATTTTTGTTTGATTTAAAATCTAATTAAATGGATTATTGTTTTGCAATTTTTTTGGTTAAAACACAGGATATGCAATGCGTCATTAATAATCAAATTTCAATATCGAATCTTCAATCATGTATTACTTATTTGAATTCTTTATCTTTCTCTCTCTTTTTGTTTTCTGTTCTTTAGTTAATAGGGTTCAAGCTTGATGATTGAATTTCCATACTCTATATTATTCGTTTGAAATTAGTATTGTTTAATCGTTGGTATTTTCAACCATTTTTGCCTATTTTTTTTACTTTTAACCGGCTGTAGTTTTCAAAATTATATCTTTCTTAAATTTGTTTTTTGTTGCTCGAAATTGTTTATTTTATATACTGATGGTCGTCTTTGGTGAGCGAGCATTCTTTATAACCAAACCCGAATTCGACCAACAAGAACCTATCAATTGTTATTATTATTGTTGGGTATTTATATATTAAAGTGGGTTTATATATATATATATATATATCAATTAATTATATATTATTGGTTATCTATTTTATAATTTATTAAAAATAATCAAATAAAATTTATTTATTATTAGACTTTTAAGGTATTACATATGACATAAGTTTTAATGTGTAGAGACTCAATTATTTTATTTTATTTTATGATGAGTTAAAATAAAATAAAATATTATAAATAATAAATTGAGGTCTCCAGTCTAAATTCTACGTATTATTTATTCACATCCCATCAGTGAGTGATAGCAATTTTTTTCTCTTAAAGAAAATGTTTAGACGTGAAAGGCATTAGCTTCAATTTTTTTGTCTCTCCATAAATTCAAGTACGCGTCTGATTTTATTCTTCTTAATGATTTAACATGAGATTATGACTATGGTGATTCTTTTATTAATTAAAATTTTTATCTAACAAGTGGTATCAGAGCCCATCTCATATTAAATTATTGAGAAATAAAATTTTTAATACTAAATTATAAATTATAGAATCCAACAAATACATGGGTTTGCTAGAATTTACGTTTTCTAAATTTATATTTTCTGAAATCGATGAATTGTTGTTTATTATTATGTATGCCAAAATCCACAATGCCAGGTTGATTGATATATATTTTTTAATATCTTTTGTTAGTATTGACATTCTGAAAATAAGCAGCATTAAATTTGTCTATTTGTATAAATATATGAGTTAAATTGATGCAGGATATTTATTAATTATTTAATACTATTGATTGCATGTAATTTTCGGTACGCATTCAACGAATTGAATGCTTATAGAATACAATTCTCAATTTTTTTTTTGTTAAGTTGAATGCGTAAATAAGTAATTTTAAAAAAAAGTTTGAAATGAAGCCGAATTATATTGATGCACAGTTCTATAATGATTACATCTTTAATTTTGGCATTATTATACTTTTGTGTTATAGGCTAATGCCAATCAAGGAATTCATAATTTTTTTTTTCATCTGTGCATATGTAATCACATGTGATTCTTAATGAATTTAATATATTATTTATTTATTTCATTACGGATGCAACCAAAAAAAAATTATTATGTATTCAACGAATTGAGTAGATATAGAATTTAATTTTGATTTTTTTTAAATGTGTAAGTAAATAAATATTACAAAAGGGAGAAAAAGAGATAAGTTAAATTTTATTTAAAGTCAAATTGATGATAATGTTAAATTTAATGGATTTCTTTTTAATTGCGGTGCATGGCAGACAGTTAGTGTCCACAAATTTTGAGAGTTTATCAGGTCAAGTTTATATGGCCCATAAAAATTTTATTGGACCCAAATTTTTATATCCAACATACTGACAAAATCAAGTGAGTTATAAGGGACTTGAGCTCATTTTAGGTTTAGGTTATTAGATAAAGTTTAGGGTTTGAATAATTAAGAAATGTTAAGTTTGATCTAACCCAACTATTTTGGTCCCTACCCATTCCAGTTCCGTCCTAATTTTGACATGATTTGACGGTTGACTTTGACTTTGGCCATTCTATTTTTCTTTATTTTTTTGCAAACTAATATATAATATTTTAAAATAAATTAAATTGAATTAAAATGCCACCAAAATGACCTCTTTTATGCAGATTTATTTATTTTAAAATATATGGTATTATTAAAGAAATTAAATAATTGTGTTTAAATTTATGCGAAAAATAATCGACCCAAAAAAAGATTATTTTTGGCCAGATAATAAACACATGTGACAATAAATATGTGATAAACTTTGACACTTTCTATGCATATAATATATCGATCCAAAAAAAAACGTATTATTGATAGGATCTATTATCAATGTTTATTGTTCAAGTTTTTAGAGGACTGTTCACAAATTATTATTTCTGTCAAAAGACTAAATAACAATGTTATGTTTGGTATCTTATAATGGCCTAATTTATTATATCTTATGCTATGTGTGTATATGAATGCATGATTAAATAACATGGTTATTGATTGTGAGTTTTTTTTTTTTTTGTTCTATACAATAAATGCTTCTTCTATATCTACCAACTTGAATATTCCAGTGCTTAACGGCACTAACTTCAAGAAATGGAAGGAGCACATTACTATTGTGCTTGGGTGTATAGATTTAGACTATGCAATCTGGATAGAAGAACCTTCCGCCCTTACTAATAGAAGTATTGCTGAACAAATGGCACTTTATGAAAAATGAGAACGTTCTAACCATATGAGTCTGATGATCATGAAACACTCTATTCTAGATACCATCAGGGGTGCAGTGCTTGGGGAAGAAAATGCTAAAAAGTTCCTGAGCCAAATAGCAGACCGATTCGCTGGTAATGAAAAGGCGAAACAAGCACTATTTTGTCTAAGCTTGTTTCAATGCGGTATAAAGACAAAGGAAATATAAGGGAGTAAATTACGAAAATGTCTAATCTTGTTACAAGATTAAGGGCACTAAAGTTAGAGTTTTCTGATGATATTCTCGTGCACCTGATCTTGATCTCTCTTCTTGTACAATACAGTCCTTTTAAGATCAGTTATAATACTCAAAAGGAGAAATAGACTCTTAATGAGCTCATTGCTCAATGTGTGCAAGAGGAAGAGAGATTGAAAGTGCTCATTTAACAACTTTTTCCAATGACAATGCTGCCAACAAGAAAAGAAAATGGAATAATAAAGGGAAAAGAGCTGCAGACATTGGAACTTCACAGCCTAAAGTGCAAAAGAAACAAAATGCTGAAATCTCTTATTACTTTTGTAAGAAAGCTGGACATGTGAAGAAGAATTATTCCAAGTATGTAAAATGGCTTGACAAAAAGGGTAAACTTCTCAACTTTGTTTGTTCAGAAGTTAATTTGACTTTAGTACCAAGTCACACTTTATGGATAGATACGGGTGCAACTACTCACATAAGTGTGACTATACAGGATTGTCTAAGGAGCCGACCGCTAAGTGATGCTGAAAGATTCATCTATGTGTGTGATGGCAACAAGGCTCCTGTTGAGGCAATTGAATTTTTTAGATTACAACTAGAATCTGGTTTTTATTTAGATTTGCATGAGACTTTTTATATACCGTTATTTAGACAAAATTTAGTTTCTATTTCTTGTTTGGACAAATTTGGTTACTCTTGTTCTTTTGAAAATAGAAAGTTTAGTCTCTTTTAGAATTTAAATATTATTGATACCGGTTCTTTAGTTGATAATTTATATCAATTGGATCTTCATGCCTTACAAATTAATGAAACCTTGCATGTAAGCAATTATGGTATAAAGCGCAAAATAATTAATGAGAATTCTTATATGTTATGGTATAAGCGTTTAGGACATATTTCTAAACAAAGAATTCAAAGACTTGTGTAAGAAGAAATTCTAAATTCCTTTGATTTTTCAGATTTTAAAATATATATTGAATGCATTAAGGGAAAACAAACAAATATTAGAAAATTTGGTGCCAACAGGAGTTCAAACATCTTGGAATTAATTCATACTGATATTTATGGTCCATTCCCTACGGCTTCTTAGAATGGTCAACAATATTTTATTACTTTCATAGACGATTGTTCTCGTTATGGGTATCTATACTTGATTCATGAGAAGTCTCAATCATTGGATGTTTTCAAAGCCTATAAAACTGAAGTTGAAAATCAGCTTGGCAAGAAAATTAAAGCCGTTAAATCTGACCGTGGTGGTGAGTTCTATGGTAGATATGACGGACTAGGTGAACAATGTTCAAACCCTTTTGCGAGATATTTTAAAAAATGTGGCATCGTTTCTCAATACACTATGTCGGGGACTCCAAGTCAAAATGGTGTAGCTGAGAGACGAAATTGGACCCTAAAGGATATGGTTAAAAGTATGATAAATTATTATTCTTTACTAGAATCTCTTTGAGGTGAAACCCTAAAGATTGCAGTATATATCTTTAATCGAGTTCCAAGTAAAGTAGTAGCTAAAACCCCATATGAACTATGGATGGGAAAGAAGCATAGTATTAGGCATTTGCATGTTTGGGATTGTCCAGCCGAGACTAAGCCAAACAGGCCTAATGAAAGAAAGTTGGACTCAAGAACAGTAAGCTGTTACTTTGTTGGATACTCGGAGAGATCGAAGGGTTTCAAGTTTTATGATCCCTCAAGCAGATTATTTTTTGAGACAGGGAATGCTAAGTTCATTGAGGATGTTGAATATAGTGGGAGTGCTAAACTTAGGAACATTGTCTTTAAAGAGGAATATGTAACTATTCCTAATATTACAATTGATGATGGCCAGGTAATTGCACCTGTCATTATGCAGGATGCAAATATAGATATTCAAGACGTTCTTGAGATACCTCCTACTAATATTGAAGAACTTGCTCCTACTCATATAGAGGAGCAATAACAACAACCTCAATTGGAAGTGCCATTAAGGAGATTCACCCGGGAGAGAGGATTAGCGATTTCAAATGATTATATTATATATCTCCAAGAACATGAGTTTGATATAGGACTGGAAGATGATCCAATAACTTTCAGTCAAGTCAAGCAAAGTGTGAACTCTCAGAAATGGATAGATGCCATGAAAGATGAGATGAAATCAATGTAAGAGAATGACGTTTAGGATATTGTCGAATAACCTAAAGGAGCGAAACTAATTGGTTGTAAATGGATTTTCAAAACCAAACGGGATTCGAAAGGCAATGTCAAAGATATAAGACACGTCTAGTCGCAAAAGGTTTTACTCAAAAGGAAGGCATTGATTATAAGGAGACTTTATTTCCGGTTTCATCGAAAGACTCTTTTAGAATTATTATGACACTTGTAGCTCATTATGATTTAGAGTTACATCTGATGGACGTAAAGATTACGTTTCTCAATGGTGACATTGAAGAAACCATATACATGTTGCAACCAGAGAACTTTGAATCCAAAGATTCAAAATATTTGATGTGCAAATTAAAAAAGTCCATCTATGGTTTAAAGCAAGTATCCCGTCAATAGTATCAGAAATTTGATCAAGTGATTACCTTATTTAGTTTTAAGAAAAACACTGTTGATCAATGCATTTATCACAAGATCAGTGGGAGCAAATTTATTCTTCTTATCTTATATGTAGATGGCATTCTACTAGCAAGCAGTGATATAGGATTGTTGCATAAAATTAAGATATTTTTTTCAAATAAATTTGAAATAAAAGATCTTGGGAATGCTTCTTTTGTGTTGGGCATATAGATTCATCGAGATCGTTCTCGTGGCATACTTGGCTTATCACAAAAGGCATATATCGATAAGGTGCTTAGTAGATTTGACATGAAGAATTGTGCATCATGAGACATACCCATTGCTAAATGTGATAAATTTAGTCTGTTTCAATGCCTAAGAAATGAGATTGAGAAGAAAGAGATGGAGAATATCCCTTATGCATTGGCAGTAGGAAGTCTCATGTATGCTCAAGTTTGTACGCGTTCGGATATTGCGTGTGTAGTTGACACGCTTGGCAAATATCTAAGTAACCTAGGAATGGATTACTAGGAAACTGTTAAAAAGGTTATGTGGTATCTACAGAGAACAAAAGGTTACATGTTCACATATCGGAGATCAGATCATTTAGAGATCATTGGGTATTTAGACTCCGATTTTGCTGGTTGTCTCGATAGGAGAAGATCCACTTCAGGTTATGTCTTCCTAGTGGCCAAGGGAGCTGTGTCATGGAAGAGCGTCAAGCAGACACTCGTAACTTAATCCACCATGGAAGTAAATTTTGTAGCTTGCTATGAGGCATCAAATCAAGTAATATGATTGCGAAATTTTATCATTGGGCTACAAATTGTCGATGGCACTGAAAGACCATTGAGAATAAATTGTGATAATAAAGTCGCTGAGTTATATTCTAAGAATAATAAAAACTCATCAAAATCAAAGTACATTGACATCAAGTTTCTTGTTGTTAAAGAGAGAGTTCAGAGTCTTTAAGTGTCTATTGAACATATCAGTACAAACTTAATGATTACGAATCCACTTACTAAGGGTGTACCACCTAAGGTGTTTTATGAGCATATGGCTCGTATGGGTATGGTTCATCCTGATGATATACTTCTATAGTAGGAGTTTGTTTCTTAATGTTTAATTACAATTGACATATTTTCTGATCAGACTAAAGTATTATTTTTGTTTATTTATTAAAAACTCTGAAATAAAATTATATTCTTTCAATTGTAGTTTTGCATAAATTTTTGAAAGTATATTGTTGAACTCTTATGAGTTATAAAGAAGGACCAGTTGGAAATAAGCATGTTAAGGGATCACGTTATATGAAATTTATATGCTACACACTCATGCTTGATCTATGTCATTGATTATATTGATGTATGTGACCATTGATAGATCTAGTTGCAAAAAAGATAACGAAGATAGCTTTGATCCTATATTAGTATAATTGATAGATCAAATTGGTAAGAGATATCTTTTATTAAGATAGCAAATATTGAGCTCATAAAGTTATTTGATAATGTACAATTGTAAAGTGACATATGTGGCTCAAGTGAGAGATTGTTGGGTATTATATATTAAAGTAGGCCTACATATATAAATTAATTGTACATTATTGGCTATCTATTTTGTTGCCCATTAAAAGTGATCAAATAAAGTTTATTTATTATTGAGCTTTTAGAGCATCAGGTATAATATGGGCTTTAATGTGTAGAGACCTAGTTATTTTATGATAGGTCAAAATAAAACAAAATACCATAAATAAGAGGTTGAAGTCCCTAGTCTAAACCCTAATGTATTATTCATTCACATCCCATCAGTGAGTGACGACAGTTTTTCTCTCCTAAAGAAAAGGTTTAGACGTGAAAGGCATCAACCATAATTTTTCTGCATCTTCATAGATTCAGGTACGCTTCCGATTTTATTCTTCTTGATGATTTAACATGAGATCCTAACTATGGTGATTCTTTCACCAATTAAAATTTTTATCTAACAATTATCACTTCTTAGATAAAACAGCATACCAACAGCAACTTCAAATCCACTCCTAAAGAGGAGTGGATCTTATTAAGACAAGTCAAACAGCATGAATGCATAACTCAATTCATTTAAATGGCATGAAGAAGAAAAAGAGATATTTTCGGATGAAAGGAACAAAGTATAGGCATTTTTAGGTTTTTATTGTTAAATAAAGATAAAATAATATTTTTAATTAATAAAATAATTTATTTAAATGCACACGCATTGAAATAAAGGTAAAATAATAACTTTGTATAATTATCAGAGATTCTGTTAAAAGAAACAGTCAATACTAACGGATGAGATTTTTATAAGTAATTTTAAAATTTAATAGTGTTTAAAATAATTACGTCAAAAAGAAAATTGTACAAACTCATTTCGTTTATTTTAGTTAGATTTAAGTTTGACGAGAATAATAATTTATAACAAGCAATTCATTTATTTTCAAATCGATCCATTTACTATCTATTATTTGATTGATTAATTCTTTATATAGGCATTTTTAGGTTTTTATTGTCAAATAAAGATAAAATAATATTTTTAATTAATAAAATAATTTATTTAAATGCACGCACATTGAAATAAATGTAAAATAATAACTTTATATAATTATTAGAGATTTTATCAAAAAAAACAGTCAATACTAATAGACGAGACTTTTATAAGTAATTTTAAAATTAATAGTGTTTAAAATAATTATATCAAAAAGAAAATTATATAAACTTATTTCGTTTATTTTAGTTAGATTTAAATTTGACGAGAATAATAATTTATAACATGTAATTTATTTATTTTTAAATCGATCCATTTACTATCTATTATTTGATTAATTAATTCTTTATATTGGAATGTGTGAATAATCAAATATTTTGACAATTCCTTACAGTGGAATGAGTCAAGATAATTTAAAAAAAATTCAACAGTCATTTTCCTATAGTTTTGCTCGACAATTGCTCAACAATTTGACGCTTGAAAATGAAACAATTTAGCATCAGAGAATTATACTTGACAATAACAAATTTATTTGCGCTTGACACTTTTTATCGAGCACAATTGCCTTGAGATTGCAAATGGACAAATTTTAGCATTGACAAATTGTATTATTATCTAGCATAGGCAATTTTTAAATCGAGAAAATTTGTTAAGCACAATTCCCCAATGCTTGCTCAACAATTTGGTGCTTGCAAGTGGATCAATTTAGCATCAAAGAATTGTGCTCAATAATTTTTGTCTAGCAAAATTGCATGCACTTGATAATTTTTATTGAGCATAATTCTTAAGTACTTTTTTCGAATGACCCATTGACACAACTCATGCTTCTTTTTATGATTTTAACTTTTTTCTAATTTTTCAACTTATAAAATTAATTTTATTTTAGATAAAATGAAATAAGTGACAATTATGTTATGTTTTGATGAAAAATAAGAGAGTTCATCTAATAGAAACAAAAAAAAAAGAGTTTAATTAATAGTCACATTTTAAAAATAAAATTTAAAAATAAATTTTTAATAATTAAATAAAAATAAATAATAAAATATTTTTAAAAAATTGGATGCTCGACAACTCCGGTGCTTAGATATTTGGCAAGCACTTGACAAAGCCCATACATAGGCACTATCAAGTACTTTTAGAAAGTGTCCACACATAGGCATCGAGCGCTTACGCACTTGACTATTTTGCTGAGCATGATTATCTAGACATTTTATTGATCGCTCTTTTATTTTCCACCAAAATAAAACATAAGCGACACTTATTTTATTTTACCTAAAAATAAAAAAATTTGTAACTAGGATAATTATAAAAAAGTTAAAATTTATTTTATTTTATAGTATTTAAATTTATTAAAATTATAAAAAAAGTATGAGTTGTGTAAATAAGTTATTTGGAATCATCGGAGAATTGTGCTAGACAAAAATTATCAAGCACAAACAATTCTACTCACACAAAAATTGTCAACAACAATTCTCTAATAAAAATTAGTCCATTTACAACTGATAAATTATTGAGCAAGCGTCAAAAAATTGTGCTCGACAAAACTTGTCGAGCTTTTGCTTTTTTTTCAACAAAAATTATCGAGAACAATTTTTCTAATGCTAAAGTGGCTTATTTTGCAAGTGCCAAATTGTTGAGCAAGCATATAAAAATTATGCTTGATAATTTTTATCAAGCATTTTTCTTAAGAGTGCTCTTTATCGAGTCATGTTCACGTGCTCAATAATGCTAAGCAATTTTTATCAAGCATTGTCAAGTATGACCTAAACTCGCTAAAAAATGATATTTTTTAATTTTATTTAACTATAAAATTCATAAAATCATAATTCAATAAACCCTTATAGACTACATTATACATAAATGATATTTTGCATTTATATATTATTCAAATAAACACTATAAAAGACTTATGAGTAAATAATAAATTATGAAATTTAAAAATAAAAAATAAATTATGAGAAAGTCAAATTTTAGATTATTAATTTTTATAGACAATTAATATTTTTTAGTGTTTACTTTTTTTACATGCACAAAAATTTGTGTTGTTTGTTTAAAATGATTTTATCGAATGGAGTAACGAAGTTTATTTGTTATTAAGTTGTTGGAGACTATGAAAGCATTTTTATCTTCATGCTCTATTTTTTTGGTTAAAATAATAAAAAATTAGGAGGTTTGACTAAAATAAATAAAACCCTTTACTGTTAGCTATTTAAAATTTAAACAATAGAAGTAAAACAAAATGATAGAATATGTAAACTACATAAAACATCACAATTCACAATAGTGACACTTAGTGTAAGATTATTCATCTATCAAATTTTAAAGAAATTGGTCATTCTTTATATTTCTACATTTTCATTTTCATGTTGAAATTAAATAAATTCTCTTTTTAAAATTGGCTTTGAGGAGGAATTGCTCTCCATCTTATTTATATTGAGAGAGACAAAATCAATTGAGCTACCACCTTAGAAACTGTGTTTTTATTTTCAACTTACAGAAAAAAATATAAAAAGTTAAAAGTTCTAATTATTATTTAATTGCTTTTGGATAATTGTACCACACCAATCCTTGAATATCAAAAGAATATATAGTTAGAAATCAGAGAAAATTAATAAATAAATAAATAAACAAAAACCAAATACATGGAAGCCATAAAGTCCCCAATGTGGAGCCAAGTTTTGGGTCGAATTTTTGGGAGTGTGTAAAACAAACATACCACACATAACAAAGAGGATGTAATGGCAAGTTAGCAATGAATGTAGGGGCCAATATGAAAATATGGAAAACTTAGTAGGTCACTTATGGAAATTATATACATTCAAGGGTCAACATAACAAATACAAACAAATGATCAAAACAATTATGAGTTTTAACCGACTAAGGGTTTTAGTTAAACTTAAGCCCCTTTCTCTTCTTCTTCTTTTTTTCATTCTCTCATTTTCTTTATCCCAGCTGCCGCCACAGCACCTGGTAAGCACTAAGCATTAACCCTAACGCCTTTCTTTGTAATATAATATGCGGACGCTGTTTTTTTTTTTTTTTCCAAACATTGCTGTTTTTATAAACTTTTCCTTGTTTGCTCTATTTCTGGGTTTTGCGTTCTGGGTATGTTTTGCTATTAAATGATTTGATATTATCTGTTGCTTTGGATTTAGATGTTCCCAGTTATCGCTGCAGTGACTTTTAAGGATTTTGCTTTCTGGGGTTTTTTTTTTTTATATCTTGATTTTTCGATCATTGTTTCTCTTTATATATTGTTGCGAAATATATATGTGTGTGTTGTTGTGAGCTTTATACATTTGCTTTAATGGTGGGATTTTTCTGTTGAGCTGCCATTCGAATTGGGTCAATTCAAATAAGTTTTATTTTGTTTTGTTTGTTTTCAGAGCTTTCTCCCGTTATTGTGATTTAATGTTTGGAGTTTGAGAGAAGTTATTCATAAATCATTTGGATTCTGGGTGTTTTGTTTCACAATTAGGCAAAATGAAACTATGAGTTTTGCACTATAATTTATTATGGAGATTTCCTTTCTCTTTACTTGTTGGTTTATGCATATGTCCGTCTGAATACCAACTTGTTGATGCCAAACTTTTATCTGATAATAGTCATTGAAAGAAGCATTTTAAAAGTATATCTTGTTGCTAAAGTCTCATAATTTCAATTTAATTAGGAAAGGTTTTGGGTTCATTATGATGAATAAATTATGATTGTTATGCTTTGATTGTACGTTGAATCTTGAATTTTATGTTTGTATTGTTTTGAATACAATGGTGTTTGGTGTTTGTAGGTTACTTAAAATTTTATATATTAATTTACTTCATCTGTTCTTTGCAGGCAAATAAATTGAAATGGTGCAGTATAACTTTAAGAAGATTACTGTAGTGCCCAATGGGAAAAATTTCATTGACATCATTCTATCTCGCACCCAGCGGCAAACACCGACTGTCGTTCACAAAGGCTATGCCATTACTCGGCTTCGTCAGTTTTACATGCGTAAGGTAAAATATACCCAACAGAATTTTCATGAGAAGCTCTCTACAATCATTGATGAGTTTCCTCGCCTCGATGATATCCACCCTTTCTATGGAGACCTCCTGCATGTGCTTTATAATAAGGATCACTACAAGCTTGCGCTTGGTCAAATAAACACTGCAAAGAACCTCATTAGCAAGATTGCAAAAGACTATGTGAAGCTGTTGAAGTATGGTGATTCTCTATATCGTTGCAAGTCACTGAAGGTTGCTGCTCTTGGCAGAATGTGCACTGTGATAAAGAGGATTAGCCCTAGTTTGGCTTATTTAGAACAGATCAGGCAACACATGGCAAGGCTGCCTTCAATTGACCCAAATACTCGTACAATCCTGATTTGTGGGTACCCTAATGTTGGAAAGAGCTCATTTATGAATAAAATCACTAGGGCTGATGTGGATGTCCAGCCTTATGCTTTTACCACAAAGTCATTATTTGTAGGTCATACAGATTACAAGTACTTGAGGTATCAAGTAATTGATACTCCAGGGATCTTGGACCGACCTTTTGAAGATCGTAACATTATTGAGATGTGCAGTATAACAGCACTGGCACATCTGCGAGCTGCTGTGTTGTTCTTCTTAGACATTTCAGGGTCATGTGGGTACAGCATTGCCCAACAGGCAGCTCTTTTCCACAGCATTAAGTCTCTATTTATGAACAAGCCCTTGATTATCGTCTGCAACAAGTCTGATTTGCAGCCACTGGATGGGATATCTGAGGAAGACAGGAAATTGGTAATGGAGATGGAAGCTGAAGCCATGAAGACTGTGATGGGTCAAGGAGGCGAGGCTGCAAATGATGAGGGGGTCCTACTGACAATGAGCACTTTGACTGATGAGGGGGTGAGTGCTGTGAGGAATGCAGCTTGTGAGAGGTTATTGAATCAAAGGGTAGAATTGAAGATGAAAACCAAAAAGATAAATGACTGCTTGAATCGCTTTCACGTTGCAATGCCAAAGCCGCGTGACCAAAAGGAGAGGCCACCTTGTAACCCGCAGGCAGTTTTGGTTAAGCAAGCAGCTGAGAAGGAGAAAAGGAAAACTGAGAAAGACTTGGAGGATGAGAATGGTGGTGCTGGTGTATATTCTGCTAATTTGAGGAAGAATTATATCTTGGCCAATGATGAATGGAAGGAAGATATAATGCCTGAAATTCTTGATGGTCACAATGTATACGACTTTGTTGATCCTGATATCTTATTAAGGCTTGAAGAGTTAGAACGAGAAGAAGGTGTTAGGGAGGCAGAGGAGGAAGATGATGATTTTGAGATGGATGGGAAGGATCTGACCCCAGAAGAGCAAGAGGCATTGGCAGAGATCAGGAAAAAGAAAAGCTTGCTTATCCAACAGCACAGGATTAAGAAAAGCACTGCAGAAAGTCGACCTGTTGTACCAAGGAAATTTGACAAAGACAAGAAGTTCACTACACAGAGAATGGGCAGGCAGCTATCGGCTTTGGGATTGGATCCCTCAGTGGCAATCAATCGAGCCCGGAGCAAGTCTAGAGGCCGTAAAAGGGAGAGGTCAATTGACAGGAGAGACAATGACAATGGTGATGCTATGGATATGGATCTAGATCAACCAAACAAGAAGCTGCGCTTGAGGTCAAGATCCCTGTCAAGGTCACGGTCACAGTCACAGCCTCCAAGTGAAGTTGTCCCAGGAGAGGGTTTCAAGGACTCTGCTCAAAAGGTCAAGGCCATTAAAATTGGCAAGAAGTCTGTTAAGAAGAGGAACAAGGATGCTCGTCGTGGAGAGGCTGATAGAGTTATTCCTACTCTCAAACCAAAGCATTTGTTTTCCGGGAAACGCTCAATTGGAAAAACTCAAAGACGTTGAGATGTTTAAAGTATATCTCTTGTGATATTCTTTGGTGACTTGTTCCAGTTTGTTTTGGTATCTTTCTGTTCTTTCTTTGTGCTTATGTGTGTGTGTGTTAGATATTGAGTTTAGGGTGTGTTCCTTGTGAATATTTGTTGTATATGTTCCTATACTGAGAAACTTTTGATATCCCCATTATCTGATGCCATCCAATATGTTCTATTTTTCTTCATTTGCTGCATCTCGTTTTGTTGGATAACAAAGAATTCTCAAGACCAAACAGAGTAGTTTTTTGTAGTCACTATCTTTAATGGGTTTGGAGCTCTTTTCATTATTAGAGCATATTTTATGGGGATATCATCACTTGGAAACTTAGATTTGAGTTCTTTAGTCTTGTTAAATTATTTTTTGTTCATATAGTAGATGGATTGATATCTACATTTGAGGGTTTATACTGAGTCATGCATATTTCTTAATCATGAACCTCTTATATTCACCTTTTTTTTTTTGGTAAATGTTCTGTATGTTCACTGATCTTAGTTGTGAGCGTGTGTGTGCGCACTTGTGTTTTCATGGCCATTACCTGTAGTCTTACTGCAACTATTTTACTCGTTTGGTGCATGTGGGTGGACATGAATGGGGATATTCTTGCTGTTAACATAAACAATTGTTTCTTCTGTTTTCACAAGAATATTTTATGGGCATGATTGCATGTTTCTCATTTTTTAATCATATGGATTAATTTTGTGGCTGAGCTATTTTATATTTTTTGAACTAAGATTCACTTAGACATTAAGTTTGGCTTGAATGCTTGTCATAATCTAACATGTCAATTTCAGGTTGTATTAATTCCTTTCAGACCATATCAGAGATTGTTTTCGCATTGCAGTTTTTTTGTGCCTTGCAGCAATTAATATGGTTTGCTTTTCTTGCAGGGAAGAATGGTTTATGTCCTGCATTGGTGCATTGAACCTGTTAACAATCCATATGGCTTCCCTTCTTCATTAGCAATCTATATGGCTTCCTTTCCTACAACAGAGAATGGTGTTTGTTCTGCAGAGGTGAACAGAACATGGAATCATACTCACTGCTCACAGTTCTGTCATAAGATCTTTGAGTGTGGGGGAGTCTCTTTTTCCTCTTTCTAGAAATGATATTATTAGGCAATTTTGAATCTGGGATGTTGCCGAAGTATGATATCTGTAGGTTATGGACCTTACTATTATTTGTTTGTTTGAGATAAAGATTTGACCAAGTATACATCCCCCTTTAGAATTGCACAAGAGCTTTATTTTCTGCTTACATACACCATCTCATTTTGGTGTTGTGAAGTACATCTCCCTCTATAATTGCACAAGGGCTTTATTTTCTGCTTACATACACCATCTCATTTTGGTGTTGTGAAACAACGCCAAAATGTGTGCCAATTTTAATGGATAGCAAATTCTCAACACCAAAATGTGTGCCAATTTTAATGGATAGCAAACCAAGAACCTAAATGTGTGCCAATTTAAGCAAACACAGAGGGTAAATATTGAGCATGATTCATTGTTGTCGGAGCGTGTTTTCCTGAATGTACATGTTAGCCATTGACTTCAGTTTGTGGAATAACTATTCTTTTATAATTCATTTAATTGTTCTAATCTACAGCTTTTACAACCGACTCACGGTTGTACTGATTACTAATTTTTCTGAGGGACCCTCTTTAGGAATGGGATAAATTCACCTCAATCCAGCTGCTACCTGCTTGTTTCTTCAACCCCGTGCACCTCAACGCATCACGGGCCTTATTGGCATCCTCCCATCTATCAGTACTGGCGTAAGTGTTTGATAGTAATGCAAAAGTTCCAACGCTCACCCCTCTCTTGTTGAGCAGCTCATGCCTAATTCGATCAAGCATTTTATCGTTTCCGTAGATTTTGCATGCATTTAGTAAAGCTCCCCAAACCGACCACTCAGCAGTTGCAATAGGCATTTCTCTAACGAATGCCTGTGCGTACTCTAAGAGGCCAGCTCTGCCATACATATCAACTATGCAAGCATAATGCTGCATTTGCGGCACAATCCCATAAACACTACTCATTGCTTTAAAGACCATCAATCCCTCATCAACCAGGCCTCCATGACTGCAGGCAGATAACAATCCGATGAAGGTTACTACATCAGGAGAAACCCCAGTAACAATCATCAAAGCAAATAGCCGTAAAGCTTGTTTGCCATAACCGTTCATGGCCAAGCCACTAATAATAGTACTCCATGAGATTGTATCCTTGCACGCAAGCATATTAAAGACTTGAATTGCCATACCCACATCGCCGCATTTAGCATACATGTTAATCACAGCATTTCCAACAAGATTGCTCGCAGAAAGATTATGTCGAGAATTTATATAAGAATGCACATACTTACCAAAACTCAGTGCACTAATTGTTGAACATGCGGACAACACATTGACAAGAGTGGCCTCATTAGGCACAGCTTCCTTTGATTTCACCATTTCTTGAAAAACCTTTACTGCTTCTTCACAAAACCCTTGTTGCACGTAACCACCAATCACTGTAGTCCAGGAAACTACATCTCTCTTAGGCATTTTCACAAACAGATATCCGCAACTCACCAATGACCCACATCTTGTATAGAAATCCAATATGACATTGTCCAAAATAATGTTATCTTCATCTAAATTCCTCAAACTATATGCATGAATAGCTTTACCTAACTTAAGGGACCTTAAACGAGAACAAGCAGATACAACACTAACAAGTGTAGTAGCATTAGGCTTTACATTTATCCCAGAAAACAAATCAACAGCTTCTTTATAAAAACCACATTTAGAAAGGCCAGAAATGACAGTAGTCCAAGAAACAACATCTGGGGAAACTATAGAGTAAAAAACCTGATGGGCGGAAATAATATCTTTTACAGTTATGTAAAAATGAAGCAGTGAGTTTTGAATAAAAATATCATGCAAATGGCCATATTTTATGACATGGGCATGAATTTCTAGGCCTTTTTGGTATGCAGGGGCTAAGGAACATGCCTTTAAGGCTTGAGTGAATGTGTAGTGGTTATATGAAAGTGGGTAGTGGAGCATTTGGTTATAGAGGAGAAATGCATTTTGTGGGGTGGATGCATGTGTTAGAAGTTTTAGTAATGAGTTTAAGATGCGGGGTTGAGGATTTTTGATGATTTGGGCATGAATTTGATTTAGTTGTTTGAAACTAAGAGTAGGTTTGAGAGGAATTCGGCCATTAATGGACATGTCACAATGTTAAGAGTAAGACTAAAAGATCGAATATGTTCAGTTAATATTGATGGGCAGGTTCTTCCAAAAAGGAGAAAAAAAATAAAATATATATAATGATGATAGGGATAATAACATTCAGGTCCCTAATCTTTTGTAAATGAGGACATAATTATATTTGAACCAGAGTATTTGGTACTCTCATACAATGCCCCCACCAATAGCTTAATTCAATCAAAACAAACAATATTCATGGGTGTTTTTATGCTGCAGAGATTATAATTACTCTGCCTTCTCTAGATTTCACTTTTAAATCACTCTTCCACCATTGTTAGGATTCATTATGTTGTGTGTACTTCTAGATTGCAAAACCACCGAACTTCAACATATTAAAATGTGACAATAACTTAGTATTATATGTGTTAAAAAATATTAAAGAGCCTATAATTACATATGATATATGAAGGAATTATATAAAGTGCACGCAGCTTATTTGTCTATCCAAATCCCTTTCTACAGCCATCTTTTTCATTCTTGTCAACTTTCTTCAAAGTTCAAACAACTGAAATTTGATGTTCGAGAAATAATTGAGATTTTTCGATCAAGCAATTAACTAAAATAATTCTAAAACGAAGTCCTGTGTGGGTTAAATTTGACTTTGAATAATAATATTTGGTTAACAGAGATGTGTTAATCCCATATTGAGTGTTAAATGTGTGGAATCCCATGGTAAATATCTCCACCTCTTCGACAGTCTTTGATCAATATATTGGGTGTGTATACTGTGTGGAATCCCATGGTAAATATTTGGGTTTACCTAGTGTGTTGAGGCGTCGGATTTCGGATCTCTTTTGGGGGGTAAAGGAAAGAGTGGAGAAAAAGCTTCATATTTGGCAAGGAAAGCTTCTATCTATGGCAGGGCGGGAAGTGATGATAAAAGCAGTAGTGCAAGCCATTCCCACTTATATAATGAGCATTTTAGGCTCCCTCGATCCCTTATTTCTGACCTTTGCAGAATTTGTGCTCGATACTGATGGAGAGAAAATGAAGGTTCGAGACGACTTCATTGGTGTAAATGGAAAATGTTATGTATATCTAAAAAAGAGGGTAAAGACCTAGAAGTCTTTAATAGGGCCATGTTAGCTAAATAGTGCTGAAGGGTTATTAATAACCTGGATCTTTTAAAATCTAGAGTATTTCAAGGTAGATACTTCCCTAACTCTTCCCTTTGGGAGGCCATGGTGCCTAATTCCGCCTCTTTGATTTGGCGAGATCTTATGTAGGGAAAAGAGCTTCTTCAGCAGGGAACTCGTTGGTGTTAGGAAATAGAGAGAATGTGCGTGTTACTCAAGATTGTTGGCTGCCTCGGCCTTCCACTTTCTGAATTCTTTCTGATGTCCTCTTTGATCCTAATACTTTGGTAGCTAGTCTTAAACTCATTACGGATGAATGGAATTTGGATCGAAACCACCTGGTTTAACAAAGAGGAAGCAGAGTTGATTTTAGGGTTACTAACGCCAAACTTTGTTCATGCAGATCGTAAAATTTGGCATTATGATTCTCGGGGACATTACTCAATTGGTAACGGCTATTGGATTGGTTCACAAGCTCAGGGTTTTTTTTGAATACCTCTCAGACAAATGGGCCGTGTGCTTGGTAGATTAGTTTGTGGGGCTCTTGTATTTCAGGTAAAGTAAAGAGTTTTTTTTTTTGAAAGGCATGCCATGGTTGGCTGCCGATGAAGGAGGCATTTCATCTTCACTACGTCCCTATTTTTTTGAATTTGCCCATTGAAAATTGAATAAAAATAATTAAAATATAATTTAAAAAGTAAGTTAAGTGTGTTAGATATGCGAGAATCGAAGATAGACGTGAAAGGAAGACAAAAAGATAAAGCGGCTGCCAAGTTGCAGGTACCGAGAGTTGGGCATTAGGCCCTACAGCGTCCCAAGCAGAAGGTGGGTATTGCGATGCCAGACGGTGAGAATTGCAGTGCCCAATACAGCGTGTGGGTGCTGCGGCTCCAGAGAGCTAGTGCCGCGGCGCTCGGTGCGGGAAAAATTGTTTCATATTTTATTTCAACTTCTACTTATTTTAAGACTCTCTAAACTAACTTTCACACGTTTAAGGTTAACCTATATCGTCCTAAACCTATATAAAAGTATCTATTAGTTTGTAAATATATTTTTATGATCATAGTATTTTTTCGTGATTTTTAGTGAGAGAAATTCATAATTTTTAAGAAAAAATAAGTTTTTTTTTTGTAAAAACAATACTATGTGAGTGTCTTGTAATTCAATAATAAAGAGTGTGATTTTGATCGGCTGTGAACGTAGATAAATTATTGAACCACATAAATTTGTATATACTTTCTCTTACCTTTTTCTTTCTTAATTTTTTTAATTGCTTATTTTTTCGTTATATTATTTGAGATATTTGCTTCTTACTTTAACACCCATATTGCAATATAGCCACTGAATCTATTACTCATGATCTGTGGTCTTTTAAGACGCTAAAGAACCGGAGGTGGATGGATTATTAGTTCTCTTCTTTGGATGGATCAGATTCTATGTTCTAAGGATTTTATTATGACATTTTTTGAAAAGTTTTTTGGAGAATTTGGTTCAGTAGGAATAATATTGTTCATTCTCGATCTGTGCTAGCAGCGAATGAGGTTATTCCATAGGCCAAAAGGTATCTTAAAAGAGTTTTAGAATGCTTCTCAGTAGAATGCATCTATGGCCAAGAAGGTTGGTCAACTTTTAGTCTTGATGGATCCCTCCTCCTGAAGGGTCTTTCAAGGTAAATACAGATACTGCAATGGAGAATAGTAGCAGTCGTTCAGGATTTGGGTGGGCTGTGTGAAATTCTGAAGGCCATGTATTGGCTACGAGAACTGCCGTCTATTCTGGTCAATTATCGGTAGATATGGCGGAAGCTATGGCATGTCGTACGGGTGTTTTACAAGCTAGATCCCTCGGTTTACTCCCAACATTTTAGAATTAGACTCTACTCGGGTGATTGCTCTTCTTTTCTGATGGATTGCACCTAATAAATGAATTTAGCCTAGTTTGCTCAAATATTATGGCTTTGTTATCCCCATCATGTATTTCGATGGTTAAATTTACTATTAGAAAAGCTAACTAAGTAGCTTATCGTCTCTCTAAATTTGTTCTTTCTTTTGGTTTAGAGCAAATATGGAGGGAGTGGGTTCCTCCTTCTTTGATTCATGTTGTTGAGGCAAATACGTTAATAAAGTCCATTTTTCTCTCTAAAAAGAGAGAGAGAGAGATTTGTTACTATTCTTGCCTATAACATAATTAATTTATTGTTAACTAATCTATACTTATTTATATATTTTGTATCTCTTAATAAGAATTAACACCGATGGTTCTCAAAATCCACATGAATATTGTAAGTAAAATTAAAGCGAAGACTTGCCAACTCATGCACATTCAAATTTCTCTATTTATTATATATCTCTCAAATCATTGCATGATTTCTTTTCTTTGATTTATTTCCTTAATTGTGTTCATTCTCGGGAATAAATTTATCTCTTATGAAATTATAATATGAAAAATAAATGTTGCATTATCTTTCTTTAAATTTTTTCATGGTATTAAAGTATGTTAATTTCGTCTCCCATTAAAGTACACACGATGATGGACGATTATAAAAAACAGTTTGGAAGCATTGTTGATTAATATAGTGAAAATGCCGAAAGAAAAAACAAACAAAAAAAAAGCCACAAATGCTAAGACTGCCACAACCAACACAGTTGTCGTCCGCCCGCCATTGCTGGATTGATGATCTAAGACAACCAAAAGGCTCCCTAGATGTTGACCATTATTTTGGTATTTTTTCGTTGTCATTCCAGCGACAACATAGTTCAAACCAAGGCCAAATTTCCACCCCGCCCATCGCTCATTTAGCTGCTATTCTCTGCGCGTGGGACCTTACCACCACCACCACCAGCAGGCGAGTTCTCACGGGCTTCTTGTCCTTCTGGTCATTTATGGTTGCCTTGAGATGCCCTAGCTCGCCAGGATCAAGCACAACAAGTTTGACGGGCTCTTTTCTTTGCTTTTCAAACAAAAACGCCGTTTCTCAACCATTGCCGCAACTCAATCACGCATGTCCCCATCAGATCTTTCAAATCTGATTTGATTATATTGATGGAAACGATTCATAAGTATAATAATCTACAGCTGTAACATCTTAGGTAAATTATACAGTGCCAAGATACGAGAGAGATGTTAGGTTTATAAGAGGTGACTCACACCTTAATTGGTAAGATGCATTTTAGATAAAGGACACTTGTGTGAAGTTCAAGAACAAAATCGTGCAGGCTTGAGCTCAAAGTGGGCAATATCTTATTAGGTTTGAGTTGAGTCATGACAGATGGTATCAGAACTACTCCCGATCCACAACAGAGTGGTGGTAGGACAAACCTCAGTGAGGACGCTGAGTCCTTAAGGGGGGTGTATGTAACACATTAGGCAAATCCCACATCGCTAAGGCATGAGAGAGATGCTAGGTTTATAAGGGGTGACCCACACTTTAATTTGCAAGACGTATTTTGGGTGAAGAACACTTGTGTGAAGCCTATGAACAAAATCGTGCGGGGTTAGGCTCAAAACGGATAATATTTTGTCAGGTCTGGGTTGGGTCAGGTCATGACAGATGGTATGTGTATGTAACACCTTAGGTAAATTCTATATCGCCAAAGCACAGAAGAAATATTGGGTTTATAAAGGGGTGATCCACATCTTAATTGACAAGACACATTTTGTATATGTAACACCTTAGGTAAATTCTATATCGCCAAAGCACAGAAGAAATATTGGGTTTATAAAGGGGTGATCCACATCTTAATTGGCAAGACACATTTTGGGTGAAGAACGCTTGTGTGAAACCTATAAATAAAATTGTTCAAATTTGGGCCCAAAATTATCTTCAATCTAATGTTTACAATGGTTTAAATAGGCTCTATAACATTCATAGCAACCCTAAATCTTGTTGAAATAGAAGTTTATATGTTAGAAAACTCAAAATCAACTCAAATAGGTTAAAACAACCCAAAAGAGCAATAGGACTTGAAGGTCATTGCCTAGGCACCAACTTTCTCCCCGTATTGGCACTTAGGTGCCAAAGCTTGCACTTTGGTAAACTTCTTTCTTTATCTCTATCTTGTATGTTCATCGTGTATTCGCTTTTGTATTTACTCGTAGAAAAATATCTTTCACAAGATTTTTAACCACCATTCTTTACAGATTGTTTAATTACATTATTAGCTTTTTATTCATACAAATTAATGTTTCATGATAACAAATTTTATATGATTGTAATATGTTAATCTATTAGGCATTAAAGATATAAGTACATAAGGAGAAAGTATTTTATGAGCAATTGAAATACCCAAAATAACTTAAGAACTTAAAAAACTTCAACAAATCAAAGCGTTTTCTTAGAAATTGTATAGCACTTCATGAGACTGATGTGCATAAATTTGATATCATTTGAAAGATAATTGTGTTAGCTTTTAAATTTTTTTTATAGAAGTCAATGTAAAGTTGTTTACATAAAGTTATGAGTGAATCATATAATCATATGCAACATAAAAAGTGAGAAGCGATTGTACAATTTGAGAACCAGTTTCACAACCAATTTAAATAGAATGAAATCGATTGAATTATTTTTCAAAATTAGTCAAATTGATTATTTATTTTTTTGACTTTTTCTAACAGTTAAAAATGATATCCAACTGTTAATTTTCTCATTTCTCTAAAAAAAAAACTTATAGAAAGAAACTCAAAACACATCAAAACATAACACTTCAACATCCTCGAACCTCTATTGTGCTAAAACTTTCATATTACTCATTTAGGAGTTTAATTGTTTTTATTTGTATCAATTCTTGTATTAACAATATTAAAATATTTGTAGAGAACATTTTAAGAGTTAAGGGATATACACATTATTGTAAATATTATATCGATACCTTAGAAACTAATTTACTATACAAGTTTTTTGACACCATAAAATCAATTTATTCATTTTTTTTGCCTTAATTTAAAGTAAATTTAGTAAAATTCTCAAATAAATTGCTCGACGCATGAAAATAAGCCATATAGAATGAACTACGTAAATATTCAAATACAATTCTCTTTATCTTTATTCTATTATTTATTAAAATTATTCGTTATTAAATTTATTTACATATTAATAATTACATAAATTATTTATTTTAAAATATTAATATTTTTAAATACCTAATTTACCTTTTTTTCTAACATTGCCTACGATGTTATTGATTAAGAGGTGGCCCTTTAGGTTATGTAATTACTATTATGACCCTCGTGTAATAAATAAGATGGCTAATAGTTTTGGTGTAGGAACAATGTGTTTAGATTTGAAGGAAAAAAAAAGTTATATAAAATACAAAAAGAAAATCATTCAATGATTTGATGGATACATTTTGATGTGCATGAGTTGGCAAGTCTCAAATCTTTAGTCATTTTTGTTAATTCTAATCGTCGATTCGATAGTAGTGGGATGGGGAAAACTACGGTGGTTGTGGCAGTCTTAGGGTTTTTTTTTTCCTTTTTAATTAGTTTGATTTGGAAAAACAAACTAAAAAATTTCCTTTAAATTTTTATCACTATAATTAATTTTGCAATAATTCTTAATTCGATTTAAAAGGATGGATCACAAAATTTAAGACAAGATATTTACCTAATATATCTAGATTCAACCATAAATTTGTGCACGAATAAATATAATGTTAAAAGTCAATGTAAACCAACAAGATTATGGATATACTTAACCAATAATTTTGATTAAGTTCAAGATGAAAAATAATAATTATTTCCTTGTATATGCAATAATCAAATACATATACAAGGTGACATGATATTATATTTCTTCATGCAATGAATCTATGATTTAAAAGTCAGATTGATCACTCAAAAACTTGGCTGACTTGCTGCATATATAATTGAGGTTCCTAGGCAAGCGTTTTGATATGCCAATAAATTATAAATCCAAGGAGCTGGTCTTAGGATATGACAGATACCGAGGCAATTAGAATTCTAATTCATGTGAGACCCATCAAAGCTTCAATTATGCTGCTTCTGTTGAGGCGGCTGCTTTCAGCGTGAGCATCAATATTATTATAGTTTTATTCATCATTCATGTTGTCCCACTCCCCCATCGTCACTTTGTCCTTTTCATAACATTCTCAATTGTTATTCATTGGACACCTGAAAATAGAAGCTATAACGACAGAAATACAGACATATATATATATATATATATATATATATATAGCTTTCGTACTACCATATTCCCCACAAGTAAAGTTGTTTTTTCATGCTTGCTGAACCGATGTTTCGTTAAAGGGGTATTATTTACTTGGTATTATTATCAGATAATCATTTATTCATAAATTTTGTTTGGAAAAAGAAGTTATACCACGATTTTGAATTAGAAGAAAATTTTAAGAAATAACATAACTATTCACTCTATTAATAATTGAGTCAAATCTTATGTATTATAGAAAATTTGTCTTTTTTATTAATTCTTATGGATTGAATTAAAAATAATTCTTGAATGAGATATTCAACTCTAAAAACTTGAATAATCAAAATTTAATCTAATTTTAAGTCGGGTCCATTATAAGTTATATAAAGAAGACTTATTGAAAAGTTCTATTGGCATGTATTCAGTAAGAATTGAACCTATGAATTTACTAATATAAGTTAGGTGCTTTAATCATTCAGCTAGATGGATGTTTAGCAAGAATTCTTGGTGAATAACTAAATTCAAATTAAAATAAATTTTTTAAGATAAATCAATGCAATTTAAGAGAAATCAATGAAAGGATATCAATTCATGCAAATATTCCTAAAACAACGTCATTTTAAAATGTGTTTTACTTATTAGGATATTGTTATAACTCAAAAAATACTTAAAATTGCATTATTTTTTAGCATGTCTTCATAAAAAAAATCATGCATACCTTGAAACTAATAATGACTATTGTGACGAACTTGCTGCAAGGCCTAGAGGGGTCATGCCCCCCCTCCCCAAAGCCTTGACAACCGCACTCAAATTTGAATTATATACACAATTAGTCTCTAAGTTTTTTTTTTAAATTCTCCTAATTTGTATTGTATATACAACTGTCGCCCCCTTAACTTCTTCTTTCTTAATATAAAGGAAATTCTTTTTCCTACATGGAATACATATTTTTTTTAATACAAGTAAATTTTATACTTGTGATTATAGAATACCATATATTGATGATTTTATCTTCTCTTCGATTTACGTCAAACTCTTCTTTTAAACTCAAAAGTCAAGAAAAAAATTCCTCCAAGAAATAAGTAAGTTCGAATCTTTTACATATTTTATAATTTTATTTATATATTAGTTGATTTTTTAATATATTACTATTATAATTTTATATGTATTTATGGATCTTAGTCTTTTGGTGTCTACTGCAACCAGTGAACATTTATTTTCAACTGTGTGTATTGTTAAGATAAGACTTTACAACAAAATAGAGAATCACTTTCGAATAGACTTGATTACACATATTGAAAGGGAAATTGTAGAAAAATTAAATATAGAATCAATTATAGATGATTTTTGAGATGTAAAAGAATATTGAGCTGCTTTTTGATATAGGATTATGCTAAAGTTCTCAACAATATAATTATTTTAGTTAATGACACAGAATAAAATATTTTTTTTATAATTTAGTTTAAATATTAATTTATTTTATTATACTTAAAATTTATGTTACGATTTAGCCTCCCTAAATCTTAAATCTTAGTTCCTCCTCGAATGACTATATATATAGCTGTTAGAAGATCCTATAAGGAAACCCCAACTTCTTAAAGAGCTTCTGAACGTCGCATAAAGAAATATAAAACTAAGTAAATTCAAGATAATTGAGAGTTGAGACTCATATTAACTAAAGTATCTACAACCCTATTCTCTTCACGAGGATATTTCATTTATCTGTATATGTACTATTCCCCCGAAAATCTCCAAAAGTCCAGATAACAAGCTCATAGCATGCTTCATATAGATGAGTGGTTCCAAAGGCCCAATGCCATGACCAACCACCAAGGGCATTCAAGAAAATAGGCCCAAAAGCCAAAAACATGCTTGGACAATCATTTCATTATTTATCAGCTCAAGTTCTGCCTAGATTAGTTCTAAGCCGCATAGCCTGGTACTAGGCCACACATCTAAAGGCTCTAACCAAAGCTATATAAATACCATGAGAAGATCGGCACAACAAGTATACCGAACTGCTCGTAGGCAAACATTTCTAAGGTCGCATGAACATAAACTACCGAGCAGCTAGCTCGACCATTCTAGAAAGCTTCTCACAATATGAAAACGTTAAGTCAATGACCTAAATATGGCAAGCCTACACCTCCATTAAGGAAGAATATTCTAAATAGAGAAATAATGTCCCCTAAATTATGCGAGACAGACAACCTAATCATCTATCTTCATCCACGCCAAACAATCCAGCGATGATCCAAATATCCATCTTTGAAGTTATCCAGACCACGATGCTATATGAATTGGATAAATAACTAAAAAAAAGTTATGACTCTTTGCACTTAAATATATAATCTCTCTCTTAGTATTCATCTTCCTACGCCTTTAGCAAATACCTAACTTAAGCATCAAAAAATTCTTTACCGAAAACACCACTAGCGAGGTCTTAATGATAATCTTCTCTGTATTTGTAGATGTAACAAAGACCAAAACCCTAAGAAAGCCTAGATTTGCAGCCTATATAGACAAAGCCCAGAGTTTTGGCCCTTACTTCAAATAAATATAAAACTCGTTGGCCCTAAGAAGCTTTTTTTTTTGTCAACAGGTTTTGGCTCTATCTGCTGGAATCAGAATGAAAAGCTTTGTTAAGAGTTTACCATCACATCGCAAATGGCAGAGCATTCATCCAATTGTCGAAATCAGTTCATTGGACAAGTGTGAATCTGGGTAGGAATGGAGGCAAAAAAACTCGCATAGTAAACCCAATGAACTTACTTGAAAGTATCATACCAGTAGAGATCCAAAAGGAGCTAAGGATGTTGAGGGAGGAGCAAGAGGAGTTGAGGTAATTGATGATCGAGATGTTGAGAAAGCATAGAAGAGATGTAGAGGAGGCAAGGGATGATCGGAGAGGAAACTATAATTTGCAGGGCTAGGATGTTCAAACTCAAAACCAGCTGGTTCAAGAAGAGAGGTCGAAGGTCCCTCAAGACCCAGCTGGAGCAAGAAGGCACAGCCAAATGCCTGGTAAATGAGAGATGTCTCAGGTCAGGGACTCTAAGCAAGTAAGAAATGAACATAATCTTGAATAGCCAAATGTCGAGCAGCCTAGAAGAGCAGTTGAAAAACTTTTTGGAAGAGATGGAGAAGAGAGAACAACATCCTCTAAAGAAGATTGAGAGGGAAAGAAAGTCTTTGTTAATTAATGAGTTGAAGACATGGAACTTCTAAGTGGCTTCAGGCTACTAAGCCTCTCAATTTATAGAGGAGTTACTGACCCAAATCACTACATTGACTAAGTGACTGACTTGCTGTCCATTGCGGGGTTGAGGGCAAGATCATATGTGTAGATCTTTCCATATGAACCTTCAAAGTCCGACCCTTCTTTAGTATTAAGGGCTAAAGCAGTAGAGTTTCTCTTTCTACCACGAGCTCACGGAGAAATTTAGTTAGCACTTCTAAAGATCTTGTGAAGTAGTAAAAGATCCTCAGCAGTTGAAGTAGATTAGGCAGGGAAGGAACGAGAGCCTCAAGGACTATATTAGGAGATTCCATAAGGAAGTAATTTCGCTAGGAACGTTTGATCAACCTATAGCTCTGGAGACACTTAGGTGAGGATTAAAAGTAAATAATAAGTTTTTGGTATTACCTATCGGAGAGTAATGCTTCGAACGACACTGCTACGTATAATAAATCTTCAAAGTATATTGCAATATAGGAAGAAGATGAAGCAAAGAGGTCATTTACAGATGCTGCTTGATGCCAGGTCTGCTCTCAGGAGAGTGAAAGAAATAAGGGGAGCATAGAGAGGTCGCAATCCCCTTCAAAGTACCAAAGGGTGGATAATGATTAACGACCTCAATAAAGAGTGACCTACTGAACAGGCGTAGTATGCCTTTTACTTAGAGGAACGATAGGCGAGTGGACACCACCTCTAAACTAATCACTCTGAAAAGCCTAGAAGTCTTAGGAATCCCAAAGAAAACCCAGTGGAAGAACAGACGGTAGCTCAGATAAAAAATTTCCTTCTTCTGGTTATTCCATTAGAAGACGTCTACGAGGCTATTAAGAATAGAGCCTTGCTCACTAAAGTCTCTTGAAAAGCTAAAAGGGTGGAGCAGCGAATAAACCCAACTCAAAGACATGGTATGAATTTTACCACAGTTTGAGGTATACTATGAGGGAGAGTTTGGAGTTGAAGAAGCAAGTAGATGCCTTAATGAGGAATGGCTATTTAGAAGAGTTTCGAGTAGATAGGCAGCACAACCCTCATACCAATCGTCCAAGTGAGTTAAACTCTAATACTGTGATGATCATATCTAAGGGACTCACACTAGCTGATGACTTCAACGGGCAAAGAAAAAATTACTTATAATATTCTATAATAGAGCATCAGGTCATGTGTAATATGCCATTGACCAAGAAGCTGCGATTGCAACAAGAGGTCCCTATAATGTTCACTGAGGAAGATGCCCAAGGAGTAAGATACTTGCATGATGATACACTTGTAATGGCAGTACAAATAGCTGAAATAGAGGTTAACAGGGTGTTTATTGACCCAGACAGTTCGGTTGACATAATTTTTAAAGACACCCTAGATGAGTTAAAGATCAAGAATTTACATATGCAGAGAACCTTAACTACACTATAAGGGTTTGGGGAGAGTTGTGTAATGTCGATTGGGATAGTGGCCTTTCTCATGACTCTGGGACAAAAATCGTATGAGAAGATAATCATGACCAACTTTGTGGTGGTTGGCCAGCCATTTTCGTACAAGATTCTCTTCAGGCGACCTTTCATGAGAAATACTAATGTCATTTTGTCAATACATTACTTGAAGCTTGAATTCCTAGCTGGAGAGGGAATAAAAGTTATAAAAAGAGACCAAAGATAGCCAGGAGTTGCTATGTTATGTCAGCCAAGAGAACTTAATGCACCTCTACCGTTGACTCATGAGGTAAGGATGAAGAATCGCCCAAGCCAGCAAAAGAATTAAGTTTGATTCAAACTGAATGCCTCAGAGAAGGTGGTCAATATTAGCTCTTAGCTTGAGCCTGAAGTCGGAGAAAGACTGACAACACTAGTGCGGGAATTCTAAAAACTCTTTACTTAGTTACATGAAGATATGCCTGAAATTCATCCTACACAGGCCTCCTATAGACTAGAAGTAAGTTTGACCTTTTAGCCAATCAAGTAGAAAATGAGAATATTCTACCATCAGAGAAATGAAACGGTGGTGACAGAAGTGGACAAGTTATTGGCCACAGAATTTATCAGGGGAGTCTATTACCTGATTGGTTAGCCAATATTGTCATGGTGAAAAAGGAAAACAGAAAATAGAGAATGTACGTTGACTTCACTAACAGCTTCCCTCTCATTAAAATATATCAGCTGGTCGACTCTATCGCAAGACATGAGCTACTCAGCTTCATGGATGTTTTCTATGGCTATAATCAGATTTCCATGTTTTCCCTCAGACTGGGAAAAGACATCTGTTGTGATTCATTAGGGGATATATTACTATAAGGTGATGCCGTTCGGCTGGAAGAACGCGAGAGCTACCTATCAAAGGTTAGTTAACAAGTTATTCAAGCCTCTGATAGGCAAAAACATAGAAGTCTACGTAGATAATATGATAGCTAAGTTCAAGGAAGATGTGAACCATATGAAGGATTTGAGATTCTAAAAAGAAATAATATAAATTTGAACCCTGAGAAGTGTATCTTCAAAGTTAAATATAACAAGTGTTTAGGCTTCACAGTTAGCAAGAGGGGAATAGAGGCTAATCCAGACAAAATTTGAGCTATACTTGTGTAGTAACCAGTATCCACGACTGGTAAGAATAAGTATTTATATATGTATAAATATACGTATTTTATTTGTATGTTGGTGATACTTGATTTATATATTGTTATTAGTAGTGTTTGTATAGGTTAAGGTCATACTATTAGCATTGGGTTTAATTGCAAGACTTTAGATTTATTTTAGGGACCAAATTGTAATACTTTGAAAGTTTTGGGGGTAAATTCGTAAATACCAAAAATTAGCCACTTAGTATAAAAATACACTTTTAAAACCCTAATTCTCTCATTTTGGTCGAGCTACCTCTTTTAGAGAGAGTGAAGAGAGAAAAAGAGGGGAGAGAAAGAGAAGAAGGAGAAGAAAAAGAAGAAGAAATTAAAATTTTGAATTTTAAGAGGTATATCACAACTATTTCTCAATTTATTGGTGTTAATTATGTTAATTTCTTTAAGTTTTGATTTCTAAAAATATGTATAATTGAGGATTTGATGTGTATTTCGTATGATATTTTGAAAATTGATGATGATCTATAAGATAGTTTGATAAATTATGATAGATTGTAGAATTTCTGCTTGATAGTCTCTTGATCCAAGAATTTTATAAATTGTTGTGATTCGATTCTAGTTTTGAATTTTGAGTATATGAAATTAGACATGTTTAGGATCATCTGAGACTTTGAATTGATTCAAAATTCCAGAAATTGAATTTGTTGTGAATTTACCAAAATGACCCTGAAATTATGAAAATTGCCTATGTGAACAGTATGATACAATGAAAAATAATTTTTGTCCTACTGAATGATCTTCAAAAATTACGAATTTGTGGAATATGATAATTTTATATGTCTAATATGATATACTCAGAATTAAGAATTTAGATCAATGTGGTTGAAGTGTTATGATTTTGCTAAAGTGTATCAGCTCATTGCAGTATTTGATTAACAGATTTTTAAAATTATGGAATAAAATAGTTTTAAAATACTTTTGGCAATAATTTGTAAGTGAAATATTTATCATGGACTGAGATATGTATTAAGAGTAATTATGAGTTTTATAATTTTTGAGTTAGTATATGATTTTATAAAATTAGGAGATTGAATACTGTTTAGTAACTATCTTGATCCTGTCAGGTTAGTAGTTTAGATTCGATGGTGTGTATGGAATGGATTGTATAGGAATTTTGATATAATATTCATATATAAGAAGGATATATGAGTCAAGAATGGTATATTCTGATTTTGGAGTAATTGGACATCATTTGATGTATTAGAAAATTTTGTTAAGTGTAAGTGGTCAGAATGACAGGTTTTAAGAAACCAAGTATTTAGACCAATTTGATGTGATAAATGAATTGTGTATAATTTTGTAAGCTATTTAAAGTATTTTGTGTGAATTTTGAGACTTATGAAAGGATTAATCTCCATTGATAGGTTAAGGAGATTTAAGCCTTGTAGCTGAAAGTGTTAAGAGGTAAGTATACTAGACTTACTACTGGAATCACAATAAACATAGTAATTGTTTTGTATGATTTTGTAAATGGGGTTAAGAATATGTTTATGTTATGTCAAAGTATATTTTGATATGAAATGTGAATATATGTTTATGAATATGAGCATTGACATTGATCATAGACATACATGTATTTTTGAAAGTGAGCTTTCAAAATAAGATACGTTTTAATAAAGAAAGCTTTTGAAGTGTAATATGTCCATGAGAAATATTTTGTGTTTTGAGGGTACTTGAACTCACTGTTAACTTAGTAGGCATTTTATGTGATTTGTGGAGCCTTTATATGTGGCATTTCCTTCGGGATTGGTATATGTTATGTGTTCCGTATGTAGGGAGGATCCTATTGGTACCTAAAGAAAGAGTGAGTCATCACATTCGTGTGGTGGCGTATTGGTGCATGTGAGAGGACTCACCGATGATCAGGGTGAGGGTTTGGCTTTTACCTTTGGGCATGAGCATTATATATGTGTAATTTAAAGGCCTCACTTGTACTATTCCTCTCATACGATATGTCACCTACGAGTGACATTTGGCTCATTATGTGATATGTAAGTCCTACTAAGTAGTAGTTGAGTGATGGTATTCCTATTATGTGTTTTGAAAGAATGTGTAAGTGCTTACATGATATGTGATTTGATAAGATTATGATTTTGATTTATCACAGCATATCATACATATGCATTGTGTACATATATGTATTTGTATTTGATGTATGAAAAACTAGTATGCTTACTGAGTTTTATACTCATTATAGTTTATGGTGATTTCAGGTAAATAAGGTACATGTGTGCTTAGCGGATTTGGCAAGGCTTCTGCTGTTCCTTGGGTTCCCTAAGTTGTTAGGTTGCTAAGTGTTTTATTTGAGGACACGTGGGATAAGATATTTGATTTGTCCCTATTGAATAAATACTTATGTATTATTTTATTATGTGTGGTTGAATTTAGTTTAAGTTTCACCAAGTGTAGTAATGGATTGATTTTAAGTACGAATTTGAAATGAATATATTCTGGGCTTTCGGTAACAAAGTTGCTACTGGTGACATAGTAGAGTGTTAATCTGAGAAAACTCTGCGTATCTCCGGTTTACTAATTGTCCCAGTCATAATTCAATTGCTATAATTCTGAAAGAAATTTAAAATGAATGTGCTTAGAAATATTATTGAATGAATGTAAGTGATGTCGTGTGTCAGATCTTTTGGGTCTGGGGCGTGATAACTTTTATTGCTTTTATGTGAGGATTCGCACTCAGTTAGTCTGATAAGCCGGGACATACCAGTCCCAGTGGGCTATCACTGGTCCAGACCTTCCAAGTGGCCTCCATTCACATAAACGGTACCCCCAAGGAATCGAACCTGGGACGGAACCCCTTATATTGCCTTAGCGATTCGTCCTTATACCACTTGAGCTGGTTTGGGTGAATGGAGGCCACTTGGGAGGTCTGGACCAGTGATGGCCCACTGGGACCGGTATGTCCCGGCTTATCAGACTAACTGGGTGCGAATCCTCACATAAAAGGCGCCTTTTATGTGAGGATTCGCACCCAGTTAGTCTGATAAGCCAGGACATACCGGTCCCAATGGGCCATCACTGGTCCAGACCTCTCAAGTGGCCTCCATTCACACAAACGGTACCCTCAAGGAATTGAACCCGGGACGGAACCCCTTATATTGCCTTAGCGATTCGTCCTTGTACTGCTTGAGCTTGACACTAGTATGTCCCGGCTTATCAGACTAACTGGGTGCGAATCCTCACAACTTGAATGAAGTCTCCCATTCTGATCACAAAAATTTAATGGCTTACAAGACGAATGATAGCTCTAAGCAGATTTATTTTCTGAGCCATCGATAAGTGTTTTGAATTCTTTCAAGTGATAAATAGGAGAGAGAAGAATATGTAAGAGAAAAATATGTGAGAGAAGAATAGGTAAACCCCAAAGTGTGAGGAGGCCTTTCAACAATTCAAGGCTTACCTCTCCTAACTTGTCCATCTCATTGTCCCTGCTCAGGGAGACGAACTCATGCTATACCTGCGTGTTTTAGACCGAGTAATAAGCTCAATGTTAGTTAAAAAGGAGGTGAGAGTCCATCTACCAGTTTATTATGTTAGCAAAACCTTCACTGATCTAGAAAGCGGATATCCCGATGCAAAAAAGCTAGTGCTGACTTTGATAATGTCGAGAAAGAAGTTGCGGACGTACTTCTAAACTTACACGATCGTTGCTTGACTAATCAGCCACTCAGATAGATTCTACACAAATCAAAATTGTCAGGTCGCCTAGTCAGGTGGTTGGTTGAATTAAGTAAGTTTAACTTGCAATACAAACCTAGGACAACAATTAATTGACAGACCTTAGTAGATTTCATTGCTGAATATACACGCGGAGACATAAAAGTAGAGGAGCCAGAGGGAGAAACCTTCTGGAAAAGCATAACTTGGGTGCTCTACATTGATGGGGCATCCAACCTCTAAGGGTGTGGAGCGGTGATCACTCTTGTCAGCCAAGAGGGAGATGATATCAGCTATGCCATTAGGTTTAGGTTCAAAATTTTCAACAATGGGGCAGAACATAAGGCTCTCTTAGCAGGATCGAGGGTAGCTAGTGCAGTAACAGCTGCATATGTACTAGTAAAGAATGATTCCCAACTGATGGTTAACTAGGTGAATGGAAACTTTGAAGCCCAATAGGAAAGGATGGTAGCTTACTTATCAAAATCCACAGACTTGATGAGCCAGTTCAATGAAGTGAAAATATAGCTAATTCTAAGGAGCGAAAATCATCGAGCAGATGTAATAGCTAGGCTAGCCTCTAATGAAGAGGCTCGGTTTCCTCGGACATTACTCATGGAATTTATCCCTGCATCGAACACTTAGAAAGAAGAAGTACAAGCCATGTAGATCTATCCTTAGCTTAGTTGGATGGATCCGAATAGAGACTACATACAGAATAGGACTCTCCCAATGGACAAACAAAAAGCTCGCAAAATCAAATATCGTGTAGCACAGTACTCGGTCATTGATGAGATATTGTATAAACGCGACTTCTCTCATCCTTATATGAAGTGTTTGGGACCACAGAAAGATGAGAGGGTTCTTAGGGAAGTCCATGAGGGAATTTGTGGCTATCACTCCGGGATGGAAGTACTGGCTCATAAGCCGTTTCTGAATGTAAAACCAGAGGAAGATGTAAGCCACAATCATAACTACTTGTACATATTTACTATAGCTGTTATTTTTATATATTTTATTTTAAACTCAAACGTCCTTTTCAACAACTAATCACCCATATTCGATTTTAAAATTTTTTCAGTTTAATCCAAAAACTCATGTAACTTAACTTTACAACACCTTTTGACTATATACATACATTGCATTATTTCTGCATTTTCATACAAACTCAAAATCATTCAAGAGAGAGGGTGAGTATAATAATGGAAGGAACATCAACTCGTAAATTCACAAAAAATTTGTGTATTTTGTGAATCCAGGAAAAACTAGAGATTTTGTAAAAGCACCATAAACCCTTGGTAAGCTGTTAGCTGAGCAAAAAATTCATTTAGTATATAGAGGAGGTAGTCTTGGATTAATGGGATGTGAGGTAACTGCTGCACAAAATAAAAGCAGTCGAATTTTGGGTATCATACCGAAAGCACCAGCTGTTGAAAACATTGTAGAAAAAATAATTAGGGATGAGTTACATGGACCATCAATGCACGAGCGAATGTCTCTTATGCTTCGGAATGCTAATGCCTTCATAGCTCTACCTGGAGGTTTTCATAGTTTGAAAGAAAAATTTCAAATTGTCTCATGCGCATAATTATAAATCTACCAAAAATTCATTGGTTTGTTAAATGTTGATGGTTTTTACAATGAGTTATTATTTTTTCTTAACTATACGGTAGAAAAACAGTTTGTCTCATCTGCAGCACGATAGACCCTTATTTCTGCTTCAATTGTTGATCAATTACTCGATGAACTACAAGTTTTTACACCTTAATCTGATCCAACAATGCATCAGATAAATTGGTATACTGATAATAGTGAAAAGAAACGAAAGACAGATTTGACGCTTCAATTATAGTCTATCCACTTTTATATATTTTTAAGCATTTTGTGTGGCTTGTTTTATTTTGTTGCAGGTTTAATTTTCAATAAAAGATGTTTTAGGTGATATTTTTTATACTTTACTCTTTTTATATTTTGACATTGAGGACAATGTCTCAATCTTGTTGGGGGGAGAATAGTTGATATATAATGTTATTATTATTTTTTTTTTGTTATCACTTTGTTCTCTAAAAAAATTCATCATGAATGGCGTGAGTAAAAGATTTATTTATGCATTCTTGAGACGCATTCTAGTTCTAAAATGACAGAGTAAAGAGTACATTACTGAACTTTTGAAACACGTTCTAATTAGTTTATTTTTAATGCATTTTATGTTTGTTGCTTAAGTTTTTGGTAAACTCTTGCATAAATAAGTTTGCTTTGCTATCGATGTATGATTTCAAAATTATTGAGTTTAAATAAATTTTTCTATCTAGATTACTAAAGAATAACTTCTGAAATTATTTCTTGAGAACAATACTAAATATTGTGGTAAGATGAATGATTCAATATTTATAGCTAAGAGAATTTTCATGATTAAGTATACATATTTTTTTTCTAAACTCATATATCTTTTGTGAGTGAATGGAGAGGTTTGAGATAACAGTTTACAAACTTTCATTGATCTTTTAAAATTGTTAATTTTTATTTAGAATGACATTATTTAGGATGAGGAATGATTTGGTTGCTTAGCTTAAGGATGATAAAAAAAATTTTTGAAAAAGTATTATGGCGAGAAATTACTCTTATTTTGTAATGATTCCTTATGTCTTTCAAAAACAGACACACAAAAAAGTATAAAAAAAGAGGAAAAAAGTCAATTTAGTTCAATAAAGTCTTCGTTTTAATTTTAGAAGACAATAGTCATTAGAAAATAATTTTATCACCAGATTCTCTATTCGTAAGATTCGTATAACATAATTAAAATCTTGAAGCTAACATGTGGCAAGAATGATTTGACTTTAAACAATTGATTTTTCTATCTTTAAATCAATGTTAGTTTGTCTGTCTGTCCTTAAATATAATATTTTCTTGAGCAATTATCTGTTTTCCAACTCCATAAGTGAAATCCTAACCCATTAAACAGTTATTCACCTGTGAGGATATAGAGTTGAGGCTTTACTTGGAGAATATTTTCAAGGCTATATATATTGTGGTTTGTGGTAAGAAGACTTCGACTTAATTCACACACACACACAACAATTTGAAAGTTATGATTGAAATAACCTTTATAGCGATTGTGATCTTAAATTGACGTTTTGTTTGAAATACTTATGTAGTGTTCAAATTTTTTTTATACTTGAATTGCTAGGGACTAGCAATAAGTTGGTTGGGGAGTGTGATAAACACTTGAAATTATACATTTAATAAGGGTTTTACATTATTGTTTTGTATTACTAGTGTCTTTAACCCCTTAACTTAAGTATGTTTATAATATTATACCTAATTAGCTTTTAACTGTTTTGTGGTAGGTTTGGTAAAATAGGCACAACTGTTTACCTAAGAATTCAATTAGAGTGATTCTTGATCCTATGAAGAGCTTACTTAATGGGATAACATATTGTATTTCATAAAGAATTTAAAATTTGAGTGTTTAGAGGGTGAAAATGGCCTAGAACAAAACTGATCTGCAATACAGACCTAGTCCAAACAGTCATCAGTATTTGGCCCATAACTATAGAAATACGTATCTAATATATATGAGACAACTCAATTTGGAAGGATAAGAGACTTATCTATAACTTTTATATTTTACGTGACAGCTAATTCGGATCACATCAATTTCAAATTAGATAATCAAGTGGGTTTATTAATAATAATTAATATAAATTATTTGCCATCATTCTTAACTTTTATCATCCAAGTGGTTCCCTTTTCATTTGTCTCGATTTATCCATATTTTTCTATAGATAGTTTGCATGTTTATGCCTAAAGGATGTAATTGGAGAGCTAGTTTTAATTCAAAACACTTGTCTTTTGTATTATCTATTTGTAACATTATTTCTCTTGTTTACTATTGTAAAGTCATATTATCTATTCTTCCATTTTTTTTTTCTTTTTATTTAGTTTTATTATGTTCAAGTAATTTTCTTTACGCTACGGTGAAAGGGCGAAACTCTTGGCAAGGTAATAAGATATACTTAACTCTTATTCCTGAATTTAATTTTTCATTCTTAAGTTATACAAATTTATATATGATGTATTTATTTTATTTGTAATATTAATACCATTTATTTTTAAGTGGTTTATCTTGATTTATTATAGACAATTTTTATAGTTGGCACAATAAATTCTTGAAATCATTTACAAGATTTGACGTATATACCATTTCTTGTAAAATGAGAGTCTTGATTTATTATACACAAATATAAATATTGACATAATAAATACTTGAACTCATTTATAAGATTTTGTGTATAATAATTAAAATAAATAAATATTAGTTAATATATAAATGGTGATGAACTTTAATTGTTGTATCTTTCGATTGGAACCTCTTTCATGTGAGGATTCTAATTAAATTATAAAAAGAGTTGAATATATTCTTACTTCATATGCCAATAGTGGATCTCCATAACCTTAACTTTTATTTTAATTGATTAATTGAATTAATATTTGCAAACATCTTATACAGTATTAATTGTCTTTAAAGTATTTATAGTTTATAATTTTAATTCTACTTCTTTATGGATCGAATCTGTTCTCACCGGGTTATTTATTACTTCGACAATTCTGCATTTAGGAATAAACTCCTATATTCTGAACGTGTCAAGTTTTTAACGCTATTGCCGGGGAAGTGAAATTAACATTTTTTTTTGTTTATTTGTTTATTGTATTTTCATCGAAGGCTAAGCCTCCTAACTTATTTTACTTTATTTATTATTCGCTTTTTATTTTCATGGAAGACTAAGTCTCCTAGCTGTCTTTACTTTATTTATTATTTGCTTGTTATTTTCATGGAAGGCTAAGCCTCCTACTCAAAAATCATATTTCACATCCATTAAAGTCAATCTCTGGGTAGCTCTCCTTAAAGAGGCTGACCAATCTCTGAAAGCTCTTAGCCACGCCCTGACAGAAGCCTTCTGCATAACCAATTGACTAGTAAACTCGCACTTCTTCAACTTGAGTAGCTAGATTACTCATAATTTATTAAATTAGCTTCATTTCCCATTGAGCTGCTACTAGTTACTTCTCCAGCTCATCATTCTAATTGACCAACTCGGCAGCTCAGCTCTCAGTAATGGCCAACGAGTTGGCCATCTCCTGCTCCAGCAAATGTTTCTAGCGCTGCAGCTCTGATACTCAACTATTTACCTCAGCCTGCCAGTTTCGAGGCCCTCTATTTACTTGGCCAACTTGCGCGCCCTTTTACACTCTTGATCTTCTTCTCTCCTAGCCTGCAGCGCCTCTTAAATCACTTTCTCGAGGCCCTCTTTAACTTGGTTGGCCCTTACCACCATCTCTAAAATCTCTATTCATAATCAAGAAAAAAGATAGGCAGACTGACAACTAAAACTCAGTCAGTATAGAGAAGAGATGCAACAGAACATAAAATAGAAGGGAAATAGAGCCTTACATCAAGGGCATAGCCCATAGCAGCTAGGGGTGGGGAAAAAAACCGAACTGGAACAGAATCGAACCGGTCAGTTCGGTCCAATTTTGTATTTTTTTAAAAACCGTTCAATCTTTATTATTTAAAAATCGAACGGTTCGGTTCAATTTCAGTTCGGTTATACATAAAACCAGAACCAAACCAAAAAAATCAACTTTTTAAATTTTTAATACTTTATAATATAAATATTTATTACTGGGGTGCAAGTCGTCATAATTGGAGTCGCAGCTCAATTAATTAAGCAAAAAAAAAAAAAAAATTCACGTTACAAGTTCGAATCGTGATTGTGTTTTTAATTTTTAATATTTTATAACTTGAGTATTAGTAAGTGGAATGTCATCTGATCCAAAGATTAAGCTTCAGCTCAATGATATAATAGAAGTGATTTATTATCGAGGTCATTGGTTCGATCATAGTAATATTTTCTCAATTATTAATATTTGATAACATGTATATGAATAAGTATAATGTAATCTATCCCAAAAAAGAACTTTAGTTCAGTGGTTAAATAAGAAAAATTCCTTTCTTGAGTTTAGAGGTTCAATCCTTGTAATGCATTTTTCAATTATTAATATTTTATAATAAAATATAAATAAATAAAATGTATTGTTACCTAGAAAAGAGCTTCAGCTCGGTGGTTAAATGGAAAAGGGCTTTTATTGAGATCGTTGGTTTAAATCCTAATAATGTTTTTTTCTAATGATTAATAATTCATTAGATGATATAAATAAGTAAAATGCAATTTTACACAAAAAAGAGCATCAGCTTGATGGTAAGATGGAGCAACTCTCTATTCAAGGTCATAGGTTCGAGCATCAACCTTTATATTTCTATATTTTTTTAATTGATGAAAAATTGAAAACCAGTTCGGTCCAGTTTAATTTTTACCTTAAAAAATCGATTTTGGTTTTTTATTTAAAAAATTGAACTGAACCGTGCCCAGCCCTAATAGCAGCATGAAATTTGGTAATAAAGTCTAGAGCAGAGATCTGAGCTGTCCAGGTGGGATTCACATACTGCTCTAATTCCTGCATGACCAGTAGTATGAACGCCAAGTCACCCCTCCGCTCTAGAACTAATACACTGAGGGTCACGGTCAAAGGAGGACCTTCCCGTATCAGAGGCTCCCTAGAGCCCCCTGAACTTGATGCCCCAATCTACTGGACAAGCTGGGGAGCCTATGCTAGTGCTTATGCCTGGGTGGTCTGGTCTCTGCCTTAAGGGCTGGCCTGAGCAGAGTGGGGAGTGGTTTGGCATTTACCGTAAGGGCTAGCCTGAGTGTGAAGGGGTTTGGTACTCCTTGCTTCTTGTAGGCTTCATCGACCCTTACCAACCTGACCTGCCGGCCCATGTCCTCCTCAAATAGAAGCTGTGCCTCGAACCCTTCCTTGTAGGCTAAAAAGAAGCCATATGAAATTATCCAAATTGAGGCCACCTTAACCTCTCAAAGTTCAATCGAAGCCTTCAGTTCGACCCCTCTTTCTCTTATCACTCCTACCTTGTTCAACCATTCATGCAATATAGTAACTCGACTTAAAACAAAAACTCATGCACTACCTAAATGAATTACTGCATCTACGAGTTGCATTGGGAATCTTGGATACTAAATTCGATTGTACAAGGCTAGTCAGAGATAACAAGTCTTGCACAAAGGAAATATTAGTGAGAGCGGTTTCTATTTGAACACATCTGCTTTCAGATACTTCAAAATCGATCACCCAACTTTTTAAAATTCAAAATGTTAGCCAATAAAAAAAGAAAGAAAGTATGCATACTAAAGAATCAATTAAGGAAGTAAGCAAAACTTGCATTCATCACAAAATTTGAAGGGATGACCCAGTTCCCTCCTCTTTGCTTGAGAACTACTTGACCCCACTCTCCACCAGCAAAGAACTAACTATCCTTTCATCTCTTAACTAAATAAGAATGACCAAGATAAGGTTCTAAATACCGTGAAAGGAAAGGTAATAGAAGTCTTCTACTCCCTAGCATTGCTCTTAAAGTAGTAAAGGTGTCTTAATTCTTGATAAGAGGGGGAGGACAACCCTACCCTTGCCCACAAAACATTAAGACCTGCCAGGATCCTTCAAGAGTTTGGCCTAGTTTAGAGGGGGCCATACCTAGGCGTGCCAGCATTCGCGCAAAATAAGGTTGTATGAGGAGCTTAAGACCTAACCTAAGGAATTCAGAATGAATGACAGCCTCCACATCCAAAAGGCTGTTCAAAAAATCGTCTAATGTAAAAAGCCTATGAGTTACTAAATCAGAGATATTGTAGGTCACCCTTAAGGAGTTTAAATTTGCTTGGGTCATGCTAAACCTTTGGTACCTCCAATTTAATTCAAATTCGAGGACCTCAACAGTATGAGACATTAAGAGGTTTCGAGCAGAGTCCTCGAGGTCGGCCACTATTTTACCCTCACCTTTTACAATCGAGACCAGCTCAGTTTCATCAACAACAGTAAAGGAAGTGGAGGCCATGTCACCTGTTGAAGTGGAGGCCACGACACCTGTTGAAGTGAAGGCCACACCATCCTCATTATCCTTACCCGTCTTTCTGCTAAGTGGAACCTCAGGACTCTCAGCATCCTCTTCAATAGCCATGTTAATAATCGAAACATCTAAGTTGTCTCTACGTCCTGATGCCATGAAAGTAAATTTTTCCTAGGAACTAAACCGACACAAAAGGTAAGAGTGTAAGGCAAACACACTGAGAAAAACAAAACAGACAGCATTATGGTTTTTCTATATAACACTACTGGGAAGTATAAATAAAGCAGCAAACTAAATATAGTAAAAGAGTCTAAAAAATGAGGAGTCACTTGATAAAGCGTAGATGTCGAAAACACATTGGATGGTCACCAGAATATCTTAAAACTAGAAGCTCTAAACTCAAATACTTAGTAAAGATGAAGATAATGAGTAAGAAATTTCTACCCAAAATGGACTTTATATAGTCTTTAGGCTGAAGATAATTGTGACCGTTCAGATGAAACAAATGATTACAATCATTGCACAGTCCAAGAGATGTCTTTTTGAAGGACTGACATTCTGCTTCACGTTAATAGGCACTATTAATGCATGTCTCCTTGGTTGCTCTTGATTTGGACTGTTCAATTCAAAAATCAATGGATCAGAATTTTCTAGCTGCCCTAACATCACTTCAGCTCTAAATAGATATGATGTTCTGTTTCACACACCTCCTAGCCACATGATGTAAAATGAGCCAACGATTGAGATTGAATCCCACCTTCTACGCGTCTCTTCAAATACTTCAGGTGTAACATTTCAAGATCGTGTCATAATGGTTAATAAATGCTAAAGATATGAGAAAAATACAAAGTCCAGTGACATAAGGCACTCTGCTCCAAACTAGTCAGGTCTTCTCGAAATGTGCACTACGTATCGAACAACTGCAATATATATACCAAGGCATTGTTTTAAACACCGAGTAGCAACAACACGCGCTAGTTTAAAGGCAAGCAACCCACTCAATATTTTTTGGGATACAGTGCATGGCAAGCAAAAAAGCTGAGAAAAGTAAAGTTTTCACTTTTGAGTAATCAAAACTAGAAACTGCTGGTGAACCTCTATTTCCCTTTAGAAATCTTCAAAGGCCCAATCTCCAGGGCCCAAATATCAAGCTCATAGCATGCTTCGTATAGAAGGGCGGGCCTAAATGCCCAATGCTAAGACCAACCACGAGGGGCATTCAAGAAAATAGGTCTAAAAGCCAAGAACCTGCTCCGACAATCATCTCATTATTCCATTCAGCTCAAGTTTTTCCTAGGCTTAGTTCTAAGCCGTATAGCCTGGTACTCGGCCATGCACCCAAAGGGCTCCAACCGAAGCGATATAAATACTATGAGAAGATCGGCACGGCAAGTATACCAAGCTGCTCGTAGGCAAACATTCCCAAGGTCGCATGAATAGAAAATGCCGAGCAGCTGGCCCGACCATTCTAAGAAGCTTCTTACAGTATAGAAACATTAAGTTAATGACCCAAATAATGCAAGCTAGTAAGTGTGACAACCTGCACGGGGAAATAATGTCCACCAAATTATGCAAGACAGATAACTTGATCATCTGCCTTCATCTACGTTGAATAATTCGATGATGATCCAAATATCCATCTTTGAAGCTCTCCAGACCCAATGCTATATAAATGGGAGAAACAACTGAAAACAAGTTCTGACTCTTTGCACTCAAATACACAAACTCTCTCTTAGTATTCATCTTCCTACGCCTTCAAACAGATTCCTGACTTAAGCATCAAATGGATTTCGCTGAAATCACCACCAGCGATGTCTTAACGATAATCTCTGTATTTGCAGGTGTAACAAAGATCAAAAGTCCAAGAAAGCCCCGAGTCGCAACCCTTACAAACAAAGATGTTTTAGTTCTTACTTTAAATAAATTTAAAACTCGTTGGCCCCAATAAACTATTTTTTTCGATCAACATGTACAAATACAAAAATTAAATTTTATATATAAATATATATTGGCAGAACGTCATTTAGACCCTTATAGTTTGCCTAACTCTTAGGGTATACCCCCTTTGGTTTCAAAGCTATTAAGCTCATATAAGAGGGCAGCTGATAGTTTTAAAAATGAAAGGGGCGTATTTGATAGTTTATGCAAACTATGGGGGTGTAATTGATATTATTCTATAAATAAATAAAAAAAGAATGCTGGCGAGAATCACGTGTGATAATAAATAGCTATTTAATTAACAATGTGGAAATAGGGTTTCTTTTGCAAGATATATATATATATATATATATATTAATATTATAAGTAAGTTTTGCTTTACTGAGCTAGAAGACTTTCCTTGGGCCAGTTATCTCATCAACCTAAAACGAAAAGGCAAACCTTTGCTTATAACAAGAGCAATATTTTTGCAGGTAGCTACAAAGAGACGAAGCTTTGCCAAGACAACAGTAAGCAGAAAGCATTGGGAAAGTTGAAACCTTGGAGTACTTCCAATCTTCTTGTGCCTTTTTCCCTTTTCTTTATTATAGATTAAATTCTTTGTATAAACAGAAAAGAACGAGGAAGAAAAATCTCTTGTTACATATTGGAATTCATTAATTTGCAATATCTTTGATCTTTTTAATTAAGGAGAAATCCCAAATCTCATCTTCAGTAAAATCAAAATAGCAAAAATGCTATATGTAAATTTTTATATCAAAATAGTTCTGTTTCAGAAGTATAACATTAAGGGTTTGGTAAACACTTAACACTTTTACTTTCAAAGCTAACTTATTTTACTTTATATTTATTTAATTAAAAATAATGTTACACTTTTTAAATATTATTTTAAATTTTTTATTTTAAATAATTCGTTAAATAATTATTAAATAGTGAAATGATAATTTTAAAAATTATAACAATACACCACTCAATTCAAACATCAATTTAAAATAAAATAAAATAATTAAAATAACATTAAAAAAAATGATATTACTCTTGGATTGAAATCATCTATATTAAAAGCAGTCGAGATTAAATTCATCGACTTCAAAAGAAAAAAAAAAGTAATATTTATCAAAATACTTACTCTACTTTAATATTATGTAATTAGTAACTTCATTTTACAACAATTGTGATATTACCACAATTCTAATGTGTCGGAATTGGCAATCATCTCGCAATTTACACTTTATTATGATCACCAAACCCCATATTTCCGAGCATCTACAATATCTTGATCCCCCAACTAAAATGTTGTTTTGGTTTCTCTGCGCATGCTGATTTCTTTAGTTTTTTTTAATTTTTTTTTTCTAAAAAAGTTGGTTGCACTTAACTTCTACATAGAAATTAATTACTGTAATCATGAGATTATTTGAAGTCAAATTAATATGATGTTCATTAACGAAATGATGTAAAATCCTGATGCGACCCGATCATCAAAATATGTATATATTTTTGGTTTTTCGAAGATTTAGTTGACCTGCAAACCCATTACAAATCCTAAAATGCCACATGCACATGGTTCAATAAGTGCTTATTTGATATTCATTCACATTCTCACTTGATGTCACTCACATTTTTTTGGTCCCTCATGGGGACTTAAAACCCATCAAATTGATTGATTTTTCCCCACCCCAACCTTTTTAGCACTGGTTTTAAAACTTTAATGCCCTCCTTTTTGAAACTTTTTGGCATCCAAAGAGGAGATATGGTAAAACAATGAAAAAAAGGGCAATGATACAAAGCACATTTAGATTTTATCCAAGAAGATCATCTATATATGTAAATAGCATATGTCTCAACAATATTTTAAACTTCCTGCCGCCAATCTTTAATCATTTAGGGTTCTTCTAGTTTTGGTACAATAGTTGCAATTAATGTTTTAATTGTCTTCATGCGACATAAATTTTAAGAGCTTGGCGAGAAATTTAATAAACATATCGGGAAATTTAAGAAATTAAAATATAACACGTAATTTAGTTATAAATTAAATTAATAGGGTTGATAAAATGTTTTACGAAGATGAGGACTCGTGAGAATCTGCTTTGAATTGAACAAAAATGGAGTAATTTTTATAAAAAATAGAGTGAGGTATAAAAAAAATTATTTTTAAATTATTAATAGGATGGGGATGAGATTAAGTCTCCCTATCCTGTTCTCGTCTCGTTTTCTATAAATATATTAAATATACTTTTTTAGTATTTATTTATATATTAAATAATTTAATATGTATTTTATAATTTATACTTAACTAGGACATGCTTTAATAATATATTTTTATTAATAAAAATATATATAAAAATTTATTATAAATGAAAAAGACTATTATTTTTGAGTTGGGCAGTTATTGATTTTAATGAAAATATGAGATAATTAACAAAAAAATCAATGATGCTAGGTAACAGATTATTTAAATTATTTTTTTATTTTTTTGTTATTTATTAAAAAATTTACTAATTAACACATTATTGAAAAATATTGTTATATTATTCTAGTTTGTTATTTTAATACTTTATTTTTTCAATCGTAATAGAGATTAAAATTTTATATTGTTATATTTATGAATATAAATTAATATTTAATATTAATAAATAAAAATAGAGAAATAAGGCAGAGATGAGAAAGACATTTCCCAAGTGGAATTTCTGTATCTCTGCCCTATTAATTTCTTAAAATAAAAAATAGAAAATGGTACAAGAAAAGCCTCTCCACTCCATTCCCATCCCCAAAAATCAGATGTAAAAACATCTAATTTTGATAGTTGGTGTCCAATGCAATAATTCATATTTAGTTACACAACATTATTTTGTTAATAAATAATATTGCTTGACATATTTCGAATAATATGTCAAGTAATTATTAAATGGTAAAATTATATAATATAAAATTTTAAAATTTTTATTATTTTACTGTCTAATAATTACTTAACATATTAATTTCTTCAAATTCTTACAATAACAATTTAAAAAATGTAGCATTAGTTATTTAAAATTAGAAAAAAAATATCATTTTGGTCTATAATGTAATTGATATATACCAACTTAATCTCTACTTTTTAATATATACTACGTTAGTCCCTATTGTTATAACGTATTTTTGTAGAAATTACTTTTTGAGAATAAAAAGATACTTTTAATGTATATATATTAATTTAAAATTTAAAATAAGGATAATGTCAATTTAAGAATAAGAGAAAATAAAATAAAATAAAACAACATAAAATTTTAAAAAATATATAAATATAAAAAAATTAATAAACAAGCATATATGATTTTCATATCTCTTTTTTTATTTTCTTTTTTTTCTTCTTCTTCTCTTTCTCGTCTTCTTCTAATTTTAAAAGATAAAAATTTTCTTTAAATAATAATTTTTAATTTTGGATATTATTTGTTGATGTTAATTAATTCAGTACTCATAAAAATTCAAAATCCTAAATCAAAATGGGATTGAAAATGAGTTTTTTTACTATGACAAGCCAAGCAGATAGTCCGGTGGAAGAAGAAAAAGTGAATACAAAGAAAGTTGTGCATGAAGATGAAACATCTTAAAGCAAGATAAAGATTTCAAAAGCAAATATATATATATATATATATATATATATTAAAAAGTCAAAATTTCTTGATAGAGTTGAAGGGAATTTATTGTTAGTGTCAAGATTTGTTGGTGGAGAATCAAGAGAGATAAAAAAAAAAGAATAAGAAAAAGTGAGATGAAAAAGAATGCTGGTTTTAGATTTTTTTTGGTAGAATAAGAAGTCGAGAAAGGAAAGAGAGAAATAAAAACTAAAAATTAAGGTGGAGGAAATAAAAATTATTTTATTTATTTTTTTACTTAAAGATTCAGTTGTTAGTATTATAATAAAAATAACAAAAAGAATTTCTTAAAAATCATGTTTGTATATATCAATTAAACCAAAGACGGCATTTTTTCTTAAATTGTTTCTTTTTCTTTTTCATTTTCACTCAGACCGGCCATCAAATTATGCACCAATTTGACGTGGCTTTTGTACTTTGCCAATGCCCTATCGAAATGTGTCTCTGCAGCTGCCCCATCACTCCACTTAAACCACCTCCCTTTCTGGAGATATGACCATTGATTTCAGTCATAAACAGTTATTTCTTCATTCTAGAAGATGAATTATTTTATTTCCTGGGCCACTGATTTGATGCCTTGTTTGCCTCTAATTTTTATTTCCACCAATGAGCATAAGCTAGCTAGCCAGAAAGGACTGCATTTTACTGTTTGGTTACTGAGAAAACGGAACAAATTATAACCATTTGTTGTATTTCTTCTTATTGCTTCTAAAAGATGCTATTGAAATTATTAATTAAAGTCAAATAATCTGCTGCAACCATTTCTTAATTTCTTCCTTACTGTGCTACATATACTATATATATCATCAGTTACTGAAATTTGAAGGCAAAAGAACCCTCTGACTTGAATCACAATCTTTTCTATTTCTTAATACAAGATTATATCATATTCAATTACTTCCATTAAAATACAATACACTTGGCATGCAATGTTTGATATGAAAGCTAGTAGCCATTGTCGGTGAAGGCCGGGAATTATTAATCTGACTATCTTCAAGATTATTTCATAAATTTCTTTGAATTATTATGATAACATGAGTCTTTAATTAATAGTTTAATAACCCTCAGGTTCACTCAAGTGAATCTTAATTCACTTCATATTCGATAAGATTCAGTTCTAACTGTACCAACCTTAGGGTTGTTGGCACCATTTCTAGGGTTGTTTAGCTATTTTAATAGGTAAATAATATGTATGCAGGTTGAATATTCATAAGAATATAGAAAACGTTGCCCTAGCTAATTTTCTCACTCGACATGACACAATGTATTTAGCAAGGTGACATCTCCCTCTTCTCCAATCAAACCAAAACCATAATCGTGTTCATTTTTGGCCCATCAACACACCAATGAAGCAACTACATGATTTGGTTTAATGGGTATGTGCCACGTGTACTTCACTTTCACATTATTTTTCTTCATCACCTCACCCCCTATCTATCTTCACATACACGTGTGGTTATTCAATAAGAGTAGAGAGAGAGAGAGAGAGAGAGAGAGAGGGGTAAAGATCATAATAGAGAAAAGAGAGATTATGTGAAGTGGAAGCAAAAATCTTAGCTTGGTTACTAAACAAACTCTCATACGATCCAATTTTCTTTTCTTTTTCCTTATTTTTTCTCAGCTCTCCATAATACATATACCTTGTAAATGAAGAAAAATGAAATAATAAATAAATTATAAAAGAAATTTTTTTTTTAAAAGGCCAAGGTCATGGAGTCAAAGACAAGATGACAACCTATCTTCTTTCTCTCTCTTTATGTCTCTCTCCAAACCGTTTTCTACTTAGACCCATCAACCAACCAATCTCTCTCTCTCTCTCTCTCTCTCTCTCTTTCCTATTTTCTAAGCAAAACCCTACAACCATCACCATCATGATCACCATGATCATCATTTCCACTTCATCAAGCCTCCTCCCCCTCCTTCTGAATATTTTTTTTCTCTCTCTCTCTCTTTTCAACCATTCTATAAAGTCTTCACTAATCAACATCACACTAGTTGGGATAGAAATAAAAAAAATTAGTACCCTCTCACCAGGGCATTTGAATTGAATCTCAAAAGGGGTTAGCTGAAAATTAAAAAAGAAAAAAAATGAGAAAGCCAGATCCCTACACTGGGAAAAGCAGCAGTAGCAGCGACAACAATGGCAACAACAACAACGGCAACAAGCTTCGAAAGGGCTTGTGGTCGCCGGAGGAAGATGACAAGCTGATGAACTACATGCTGAAAAATGGCCAAGGTTGTTGGAGTGATGTAGCTAGAAATGCTGGCTTGCAGAGATGTGGGAAGAGCTGCCGCCTCCGGTGGATCAATTACTTGAGGCCTGACCTCAAGAGAGGTGCTTTTTCGCCCCAAGAAGAAGAGCTTATCATCCATTTACATTCCCTTCTTGGCAACAGGTTCTTCCTCTTTCTTAATTACCTTTTATTTGTTCTTCTTTTTCTTCTTCTTTTTTTTTTGTACCTTCAATATTTCTTGCTCAAAAAAGCTGCGATTGCTTTCCCTATTATGGTTCTCATTTCTTTTTCATATCATTTGCTTTTATGAATAATACCAACAAAAAAAAAAAAAGAAGTTAGAGGTACTAAGATTTTTCACTTTCATTTTCGAAGTCTTTATTTTTTTTTATAAGGGTCTTCGTATATCTTTTTATTAATAAAAAGAAGAACGAAGACGCATACCCATTAAATAGATTCATATCATATGGGTATTCACATTTGATTATTTCCCAATTTCATCACTAAAGTAAGGCTAACGATCAAATTTATTCAACGAGGTAGTAAACACTTTCTACCCATATCTTTACAAAATATTGATTATTTCCCACCCTTGATGGAATACGTTATTAGAAAACTGATGTGTCAAAATGTAAAACGTTCAGAAAAAGAAGAATTAGAAAAGCATATGTTAAAGAAGTGATAATTTATTAGCAAAATGTAGCATGCAACTTTGTTTACATCTACCTACCACTTTTAGATAAAGATGTAGCAACGCCTCTTTGATATATGAATGATTTCATATGCATGAGTCACAACAATAATAAGGTCATGGGAATTATTGGGTTCTTTTATCATGACTATCGGACCTTCAACTTCAAGTTGAAGGCTTACTATTTAGGATTTAATTAAGTGTCCATGCATTCATGTATTTAGTATATTAACAATAATATACGTCTCTGTCTGTCCTTGGAGTTGAAGGCACTCTTCTTTATTTATTCCCATTTCGTGATATGATTTTAGCTTCCATGCAAATCATGCATTAAATACAAAACACACAAAGTCATCGATCATCTTAGCACAAAACATTTTTGTTTTACTTTTACAATTGATGCTGACCAGCTTTGTTCATATTTAATGTGTGATTTGTCTGTCAAAGGTGGTCTCAAATTGCGGCTCGATTGCCAGGACGTACAGACAATGAGATAAAGAACTTTTGGAATTCAACAATTAAGAAAAGGTTAAAGAATTTGTCGTCTTCGTCGTCGTCAACCCCATCACCCAACACGAGTGATTCCTCGTTGGACCAGCAGCCGAAAGAACTCGTGGTGGCAGCAGCAGGATCAGGGTTCATGTCCATGCATAATGATCAACAACAAGGCAACAAAGGTAACATACCTATGTATAACATGGACCCATCTTTAACGTCGTCGTCGTCGTCGTCGTCGTCGTCATCCTTGCCAGCCATTGTTCTGAACCACATGATCGACCCATCGCCGATGCTCGAGCATGGCCTAAACATGGTATGTTCAAATGGGTACATGAATTCAACTCCTTGCATGGCACAAATTGGGGTGAACAATACAATTGGTGAAAGTTTCTACAGGGAAAGTTATGGGAGTTTTGGTGGGGCATTTTACGTCCCTCCTTTAGAAAATATAAGCATTGAAGAGAATATCAAGACTGAAGATTCATATGATCATCATACAAGCTCTAACAATAACCCTAATTTTGACAATATGAATAGCATTACTATTAGCAACAACTCGAACACCGATAATCGTAAAGGAGATCATCAAAACATAGCTGGGGTTGGGAATTTACTGCAAGGATCAGAAGAGATAAAGTTGGGGGAATGGGAATTTGATGAGTTGATGAAAGATGTTTCCTCTTTTTCTTTTCTTGATTTCTACTCAAGTTGGTCATAGATGCTTTGAATTTTTTTCCCCCTAAATTTCCCTTTCTCATAAAAATTACAAAGATCTTAGTCATACCCATTAGAAGATACAGGAAAAAGAAAAAGAAAATTCCCCCAACGCCCTTGAGCTTTATAGTTTGGTAGGTTTGTAATTAAGTTGGCCCCCTAAACTTGTGCATTGTATTGTATTTTTGCCATGGAAGCATATGTTCATAGCTTAGGAAGTTGAAGATTGAAGTCTTGAATAATGGTCAAGTTTGGAGGATTGATTTTTGACCACTGAATAATTCTTGTCTGTATTTTATATGCTCCTAAGTAAGAGAGGCACTTACAATAATTCTTATATATAGCTCACTATATATTGAAGAGATGTGAAATAGTATTTTGGTACATAAATATAGATATTGTAGTTTATATGTTCAGGAGATGTACAAAGTATATTGTGGCATATAAGAAGGCTGTACAACATTGATGATTATCTATATAATTTTTTCTCTTGAATATGTTATATGTGCAATCGCTCACAACATATCTCTTAAATATGATTATTTTCATGTTATATGAGTGCAGAGCCACAATAAGAATCTAAGGTAAAGGGGTAGGTATTAAAGTTAAAAATAATATTAATTTAATTATATACGAATTTTAGTATCAAATTTAAAATTGGAGGGAGGTAAATCAAGAAAATTCTTATTTTGAAGAATAAAAATTATAAAAATTCATTATTGAGTTAAAAAAAAAAAATTGGGACTTGGACTCATGGCCTCCTAGACCCTAAAGAAGCTTCGTCCTTGTATGAACGGGATTTAAATTTTAGATTAAAAAAAAAGATTACATTCCTTTTTAACTAATAAACACATTAAAACAGATTGTCCTCTATTGTTTTTTTAAAAAAAAAATCATTGTTTCTTCAAATAGGGTTTTTATTAAAGTTTAGTTGAGATGTCTAATTCAAGCAAAAAAAATCAAAGATTAGAGAAGTATTTAGTCAGCTTGCTTTTCATTGTAATAATTAGGGACATAACCCTAAATAATTCATTAGTTAGTTATTAGCCTTAATGGTGGGATATAATTAATTCTTAAAGAGTAATTATGACTATTCCCTCATCACCCCCGGCCCTTGCACTCAAATTATATATATCTTTAAAGATAAACAAACATGGCTAATTGGTAATTGGCTATCAAAAATCTCCATTAATATAGATAAAAAAAAAATGTGGCCCTATAAGCTATAGCTAGTGAAGAAATTATGTAAAGAAGCAGTGAATGGAAAGCAAGAGCTTTAGAAAAACGACATTAAATTATTGATATGGTGGTGAAAAGGTGATACACCATTTTCATTTGAATGACAATGAATGTGTGTGTGTGTGAATTAGAGAGTGCATTAATTCTAGAATTAAATCATTTTCCTTTAGATTTTAATCAACAGAGACAAAACTAACTAGTTTTGTCCACAAATTTAAATTATTTCATTTTGACAATTTTGGAAAGTTAATTATCTACATATAGAGGAGCAATATAGTGACCGATCATGAGTAGGTAGAATTTCATGAAATAGATATCAGAATTTTTTAGAAAAAAAAACAAACAAACAAATGACTAATGTATATTATTATATACATATTTAAGAATGTTGTCAAACCCACCAATAATTTTTAACGACATGTCAAACTCAATCTTATCAATTTTGTCCATAAGTTTGCTCCTATATAGTTTAATTATCCCAATTGAATTTAGACATGTAAATTGCTTCTTCTTTTTTCTCTTTTTTGGTTTCTTTTCATTTGTACATTAAAGTAGTGGTTGGTGTTGGTGTTAATATGTTGCTTCATCTCCAAGCATTATTAGCCAATTAAATAAGTTGAGTGAAAAAATTAAAGCATATTTTAGCTTGCTTTGTTGATTTTTTTTGGTTGTTTTGACTTGGATTTTGGATATGGAAATTTGAAAGTAGATGTTGGATTATATTAGAAGCTCACTTTCATTTTGGAGAATTTCATGAACACAATTTGAAACTTGAATGTTGCTTTATTACTTGCTGGAGCACAATGTTGCTTTATTACTTATTTGAGAACAATATTGTTGCATTATTGATTATCTCAATTTACAAAGGAAGTATATTTCTATATAGAATTCTGTTATATATACATATATTTTGAATTTACTGAATAAATATATACTGAATTTATGGATTTTTTTGTTAATGGACTATGAAATTACATATATATATATGTATAATTATAAAATGTATATAATTTATAAATTACGTTCAATAAAATGATTTTTTATATAAATGAAATTTACATTTTTTTATATACATAGTATCACCAGATACAAATCTAATACCGAATTAATATAAATAATTTATATATATATATATATATAGATGATGACATCGTCATATGTCAGCAATATCATCATTTCATCATTTGCTGTGTGCTATAATTTGTTTTTTTTTTTTTGAAGGGGGAAATTACAATATATATTCTTTTTTCTGCACCACCTGGAGGGAGGGGGGATTCGAACCCAGGTGGGGATGTAAGATTTTTTTTTTTTTAAAAGGGGGAATTACAACATATATTCTTTTTTCCGCACCACCTGGAGGGAGGGGGAATTCGAACCCAGGTGGGGATGTGAGACTTGGAGGTGCTCAGCCAACTAGGCTGAGCCCTCATGCTATAATTTGTTATTAAGTATATAAATATCAAAACTACATCAAATGTGATAAATATTATAAAATATGCCATAACTTTGTAATGAAATATTTCTATTACATAAGAACTCTAACATTGTTAGATAATTGATTTCATCTATCACCAATTAGTGAATTCACTTTAAATAATATATGAAATCTATCACAAGTTTTTTATTGCAGAAAAATTCTTATTTAGTAGTAATGATACTAATTTTTAATTGTGACCTAGTCTCTAAATCTAATTCAGTAGTTATGACTTGTCAATACTTTTGAATCTAAGAAAGGTTTGTTAGCATGTGCATGCATGTGATTTTGTTTATTAAATTCTAAATACATGTCAAACATACATATATATATAATGAAATGAAAATTCAATTTTCTATTTAACAAACATACACTTAAATTAAGTTTGTTATACTAATAAAATTTAAAAAACTTACTTTTAAATAATTTTGGTGAAAAAACACCGAAGTGATCTATTGATTAATTCTAGTCTACAACATATGGTAGGATTACAAATCTATAATGGCAGTCTTGTTCCAATTTCTAGCAAAAATTCAGATTTTGTTCAATATTTGAACAAATTTTTCTCACATTTTGGTTAAATGCAAAACAAAGACTTCTTTGAAATAATTTCAAAATTTTTTTATTTATGACTAAAAATGAAAATCTCTTTGCAACATTTGTAAAGTTTATAATACTTAACCAATGAATGCTTGATACTTGTCACCTATTAATTCCAACATATGGCATATGTCACTCATGCATTATATCCATTTACCATGTGTCACTCATGCATTAGTTAACTACTTTAACTAATAAAATATAAGTTTAATATTAAATCTTGACACATGTGTTTCTTGAGAGATTTTGAAACAAATTTTATTTTTTAATATTTTATCGGATTAAACCGTTCGACCCAATCTGCTATCCTAATACTCAACTAGTACACTCCAAATTGTGAGACTTCTTAGGTTCACAATGTTTGTCTTATTGAACCCTTCCATATGTCCGTGAATAATGTCCTACACATAGGATACGAATATTATAGAATAAGGCATTTAACCATACAAGCTGAGGTCAACTATATCTGTATAATCCTTTCATCACCTATATCTTGAAAAAGTAGATATATAAATTATCACTGTTAAATCTCTATATACTTAACCGTAAATTTTTATCCATATTTATATTTTTTAAAATAATATTCACAAACTACTTTGCAATATTATTTAACCCTATGAAAAACTCTTTTCCTAGGTTTAATGTTTGTGGTCACATGACTTCATTAAATATAATCTCGAAGCATTAGGATATATAACTTACTCATATAAGTTGAAGAATCCCATATCTACATACAATGAACTCTATAAACATCGAACCATACCCAATAACACCTAGAAATCAAACTATAAAAAGTCTCTAACATGCATAGAATCAAAGCATAGTGAATCATTTACAAGCTAACCGTGGCGTTTAGGTCAAAGGATCATAAATACTACTTAACTCGAGAATACTCTTTATTGACGCTTCTATGGGATGTTTATTGAAGGTCCTTGAGAGTCTATTTAGTACCCAGTCCTTACTGAATACTTATATGCCTATACGAGCTCCTGCTAAGCCCACGATCTGCTAAGACTAAAAATCTGGACAATATGGATATAGACACATACTAATTCAAAATATATATTAATCAACCTGTGTTGACAACCACAGACCAGGAACGATGTTTCGAGAGTATACTACATAATGACGTTTCTTAGCACCATTTATAATTCTTTACAATGGTATTATTACTAATATATTTTCAGACAAGGTTAAAACTCTTAGAATACTAATCTCGTAGTGTTGATTCAAACTCCTTTAAATTAGATCTAAACTCCTTTAAATTTATAATATTTAAAAAAATAACAAATTTGGTATTATATAAATAATATTAACGATCTTATAAAAAAATATTTATTGTATAAATATTAAATAATTTAATATTCCTACAAAATTAGAATTGTACGTAAGCACCAACTCTAATAAAATTATATCTATTTTTAAATTTTAGAGAATTATATCTCAAATATTAATATATAAAAAATTGAACCCTCTCTTGAGAGAGAGAGAGAGAGAGAACAACACCAACAACTACTTTTTTAAATAATGATAATAACAACTACAACATCAATAGCAAGGAAAAAAAAAAGCATAATCACAATTAAAAGCCATGAAAATTAAGAAAATTATCAGTTACCTCTATGTGATTAAGAACGTATATACGTCGTGAAACCCACCTCATACAAGGTGTGGTTAAGAACGTATATATGAAAATGAGATAAAATATGAAGAAAAAAAAATTATTCTTCAAATAGTTAACAAGGTGATGATGAGTTTAGGACTCTCACCTTGTTAACTATTATATATTTATTATTAATAAAAAAAAAATTTTGAATGTATTATTAATAAAATTTTTAAAATATAAATTTATTATCAAACTTACTAATTTGATCTTTTATAATATATGTGAAAAGAAAATATTTAAATAAGATAATCCTAAGATATAATTTTTAGTTTTTTTAAACTAAAAAAAAAATAAGTGTTTGATCTAGTATGTTAGTGATATTTTGTTTTTAATCATAACTAATTTATAATAATATTATAATGTGATTATAATAATCCTTATTAAATTAAATTAATTTTAGATTGTTAATATTTGTACATAAACAAAAAAAATATAGGAAAATGAAGCGGGAATGACTAACACACCCTTATATAGGAACTTATATAAAATTCATTTAGGAACTTTTACAGAACAATTCTTTGTTGTTTTTCAAATATATATATATATATGTTAAAACTGTAATTAACTTTTCTTTTTTCCCCATAAAGATCAAAATGACCTTTCAGAATATAATTTCCAGGTTGTTCTTTGTTTAAAACGACAACATAAATTAGAGAGTACGTGAGGATATCTGCCAAAAACGACAAAATGAACAAGCCTAGTGAGGGTATTTCAGTAATTCAACGATCAAGTTAGAGAGTTTGTATAAAAGAAATTTAAAGCCGTTGCCTGAGAGATTCGAACTCTCGCGGAGAAAGCCATGTACTTAGCAGGCACACGCCTTAACCACTCGGCCAAAGCGACAACAGCAGCTATTAACATCAAATAAAATATTTAACTCATAATCAGTGCTCAAGAAATTTTATTTTTTTGTGGAAACTAATTGTTTTTATTTTAAAAGATAAAAAAATTATATATTTCAAATCTCAATATTATAAATTAGTACAATATTAACTCTCTAAAATCGGAGTATAATATCAATTCAAATTGTTATAAATTAGTACCATATCAACCGTTTACAACTAGAGGAAAATAAATAATTTTTCAAGATAATTGAATGGACTTCCTACAATATTAATCCTCCACAACCATAAAGAAATAAATAACTTTCACAGTTAAACAATTCTTTCAAACAATTGAAAGTACTTTAATCTGAATCAAACTCAACACCTTAACAATCGAATTTAGGGATGGCAAAACAATTCACAAACCCACAAATCTGCTAAAATCAACCCGTATTGAAAAGGATTTGGTAAGTGTTGAAGTGGGTTTGGTACAGTTTTGGTATACAAAATTACAACCAGCAATGGATTTGGTACGAGTATGGGTTTGGGGAAAAATTTGTGAATACTCGCAACGGGTATCCACTCATACTATATTTTTTTAATAAAAAATTTTAAAAATATAAAAATATAAAATAATTTTTTTTACATTTATTTTTAGCTCACATCAAAAAATTTATATTTGATTTGACATTGCTCATATCGTTCAATAAAAAATAAATAAAATTAGTTCAAATAGACTAATGATTGTAAATGAAATTGAAAATGAAATTATAGCATTTAACGTAATTGAAATTAGAATTAGAATATTTAACGTAATTGAAATTGGATTTAGAATTATAATATTTAACGTAATTAAAATTGTAATTATAATTGGAATTAAATATTTAACGTAATTGAAATTAAAAATGAAATTGGATTTAGAATGATAATATTTAATGTAATTAAAATTAAAATTAGATTTGAAATTATAACATTTAACACAATTAAAATTGAAATCGAATTTTGAATTATAAGATTTAATATAAATAGAATTATAATTATAATTAAAATTAAAATTAAAATATTTAATTTAATTGAAATTAAACTTGAAATTATAGCACTTTATTATCGAAATTAGAATTAGAATTATAATATTTAATGTAATTAAAATCAAAAAATAAATTTGGAGTTATGATATTTAATGTAATTGAAATTAAAATTAGATTTAAAATAATGATATTTAACATAACTGAAATCAAAATTAAAATTGGAATTAGAATTATAGTATTTAATGTAATTGAAATAAAAATTAGATTTAGAATTATAATATTTAATGTAATTGAAATCGAAATTAGAATTAGAATTATAACTGTTAACGTAATTAAAATTAAAATTAAATTTTAAATTATAACATTTAACGTAATTAAAATTTAAAATTTGAATTGAAATTATAACAGCTAACGTAATTAAAATCGAAATTAAATTTTGAATTATAACATTTAATGTAATTAAAATTAAAAATTTTGAATTGAAATTATAATTTTAATATAATTGAAATCGAAATTCGATTTAGAATTATAACATTTAATATAAGTAAAATCAAAATTATAATTGAAATTATAATATTTTAACGTAATTGAAATTAAAAATAGAGTAGAAATTATAATATTTAACGTAATTAATATTGAAATTATAATTATAATTATAACATTAACGAAATTGATATCGAAATTGAATTTGAAGTTATAATATTTAACGTAATTGCAATTGAAATTGGATTTAGAATTATAATATTTAACATAATTGAAATTAAAATTAGAATTAAAAAATATTTAATGTAATTAAAATTATAACATTTAACGTAATTAAAATCGAAATTGGATGTGAAATTATAATATTTAATGTAATTAAAATTAAAATTAGAATAAAATATAACATTTAACATAAATAAAATTATAATTATAATTGATATTATTTTAATAGCTATATTTTATCAAATTTCAATTAAATTAAAGTTATAATTTTATTATATTAATTCAAAATTCGCTTAAAATCTGCGGATAACCCGTTGCGGGTTTGATAATAAATATATACTCACAAGTACGAGTTTGATAATAGTTCTCTAAACCCGCAACGGGTTTAAGAAAGATTTAATATTTAATTTCTTAAACAAATATAAATACAAATTTAAAAATATCTATTTTAAATTCTCCTGTTGCCATCCCTAATTGAACTACTGAGACCAACCATTGGGCCACATCGATTATTAACCACTACTCAAGGATGTTATTTGCCCAATTTTAAAACATTAAAAGAAAAAGATCCAAACACTTTTGTAATATGCCCTATGCAAATTTACTTGTAAAAATCTGTCTTCTTCTTCATCATCATGCTTTGCTTAGCACATATTTCTTCATTTTTTTTTTATTCTAAATCGTTTTCAAATCGAACATTAATAATAATTTTATTTAGCATTGAGGGGTTGAAGTTTTTATAAATTCTATGATTATTATTATTATTTTAGTTTACAATTAGAGTAATAAGAAAATAAGGACTTTTTTGGAAATTAAAACAGGTGTTGATTTTATGATCACAAGTAGTCTTAACCTATGGTGAACTAAAGAAGACAATTGGGTAAATTGAAAGAGGCTTTGACTTTTAGTTGAGTCCTACAAAATTTAAAGCCATGAGCCCACAATGCAAGTAAATGGACACCATTTGTGAAAAATTCTAAGCTTAAATTGAAGACAACCCAAACCTGACCTCCAAACCCCATTAGTTTATGGGTAGATTTTGGAGTAATCTTAAATGCACCCGGTTTATTCCACAATTTTTTTTAATTTAAAAAGTGATTATTTACAATTTTATTTTTTAAAATATTTTCATAAAAAAATGCGCTTGCCAAAATGGCAAAGTGTATCCCCGCTCTATATGCACCCCCAATGGTTGGGGTTCGAACCCTCTCCCCTTAATTTATAATATGTTTTAAAAAGATATATATATATATATATATAATAATTTTCTTTAAATTTTGAATTTTTTCATTTAAATTTTGTAATAATTGAAACTTTAATCTTAAAATTTATAACTTTAATAATTTAACTTCTTATTATTTAAATTCTAATTCTGCCCATGTGGCATTCAACTATAGGCAATTAACTCAACCTAAACACAAGTCTAACAAGGTTAATTATGAGATCCTTCATTAATTATTTTCAAGTTTAATCTAGATATTAATACTATATATCTAACTCCAAAAATTCACATGTACCATAAAATAGAGGTCTTTAAAAAATATATAATTTGAAGTATTACAAAATGAAAAAAGAAAACTCTTTATTAATTTTAGAGTTTGTTTAGTATTGTTTTGATTTTATTTATTTTTAAAAGTATAATATTTAATTTTTTTATAAATTTTAATGGTAAAATATTTATAAAATATATCATAGTTTTATTTGACATAATATTATTTTATAAACAATTATAACTTCAAAATTATGCAACAGTAATGCTATACTTATATAGCTTAAATATAAACTTTACATTTTAATTAATGTGGTATTTAATGTGTCCAATATTAATTACTATTGTATAACTACCATATTAATGAGAATTAAAAGTGTTAAGGGAAAACAGCCTTAGTACTAATCTCTCTATAAGATTAGTCTTTACACTGATACTCTTTGATGTGGTTTTATATGCTCCGATATCATTATGGTTTGGTATTTAACACCTTAAGAATCTCATGCGCGTTTAGAAGACATAACTCACAAATAATTAAGAAATACACAAGATTAACACATTAATAAAATATAAAAAAATATAAGCCACAAAACACAAGATATATATGGTTCGACCAAAACTCCTACGTCCACGGGAGATTTATGATCCAGCTTCTTTTATTAAACAGGTCACTAAATATCTCCTTACATCACCATGATCTTTACAAAACCTCTTTGTATCTTTCATTGTAAACGTCTAAGTATCTCTTTAGATCACCATAATTTTTATAAGACCTCTTAGTATCTCCCACCCCGTAAGAGATTTTACCCAAGAAATATAAAAACAGCATAAGCCTCTCTTAAAATAATAGATGGTGCCCCTTTTTTTCACTCAAAAACAAAGACACCCTCAAAGGTTACATCCTAACGCACCCCCCGCTTAGTGCCTACCTAACTTCCCTATTCTCTCTTATGTTTACATCTGAATACTTTAAATGTTTTATTATCTATAAGGGTTTAGAAGGATTTATATATTGAGTATAAATTCCCTAGAAACTTTAAACTTAGGTGAAATAAGAGTCCTTACTTGTAAGAGTCATAATCTCACTTAAAGAAGTCAATTAAGCAAAATAGAAAATGCTCATAAGTTGTTGCATGAACAATACCCGCATGAACACTGTCCTATGAACAGCACCCGGTGAATAGCATCCGTTATAAATAGTATCCACCGCAAGAACAGTGCCTATTCTTCTGGTTTTTCCATTTTGCTACCTCCCTTGTACACCTAATGTATACTTGACTTTATTATGACTCTCATCTTGGTATCCATCCAATTCATACTTATATATGATTGTTGAATCACTAATTTTTAACAAACCCTCATTGATTCAAAATCTCTCTCCATAAAGCTAATCAACATCATTTATTCATGGACCAATACGCTCTAGCATTGTGTCTAGTTAAAGCCTCAAACTTGACTAAGGCTTGTGATTATGGTCTCCAATTTTTTTTGAATGTTGATGTCTATAGTGGTCTTAATGTTGCAATCTCTCATGTATCAAAGACATCATGACCATAATTCTTTAATGACTAAAAACCTATTCTTATAATTACTACTTTTACAACATATTCTCTTTCAACTCCTGCTATAATGTGAGATAATTTAAAAGCTGATCTATGGTCTGTATCATATCAACAACCCTATGTTGAACCCATACAAACACTTTTCTTCAAGCACATAGCCTCCCTCCGTGCTTCTTACCCCTGTTTCTTTTGCATCTATTTTTAGTATTCATTATTTTGTCTTTTATAAATATCCTTATTTGTTCTAGCAGTCTCAAGTCCATAAGTTTTATAAGATTACAAACAAAATCTCATATTTAGTCACTCCTTTGTCTTTCCACCATGTAGTCTCGATTTTATTCTAACAATCTTCATATAACTTATAAAAAGCCATAGTCAACCCTTAATGGATCTACCATTGGTAAATAATAATTTTTCATAACTCATATAGAAACAATACCCTAAAAAAAATAGTTTATTCATCAGACACACATTTCTCTAAAGGCTCTCGTGCTATCAAGATATTTGCATAGTCATCTTATAGACTTGCAAATCTACCTTCCTTCTATCTTGCTCTTTCTCCACTGACCATCTCTTATAAAGTGCCATGGGCACCTTTTAGATATATCATTCAACTTTGATTATTCTTCTTTTGTCATCTTTATTTTATGTCTAATCTGAATAATTCTTCTGACTAGGACCTAGATGACGCCATCTTCTTGATAGTTTCTTTAAGAGTGATATCTAATATAAAACTCACCAGTAAGGCCATCATCTTTTCTTCTTTCAGATAATTAAATTTTCCATTATTTTTCTCTTATATTTGTGAGTTCCAATGGTTGATAACATTTACTTAGTAATTTAACTTTATTACCTATATTATGCAATTTGGATCTCAAACTGGCTCTGATACCAGCTTGTTGAGGGAGAATAACCTTAACACTAATTTCTCCATAAGATTAGTCTTTGCACTAATACCCTTTGATATGTTTCTATTTGCCCTAATACCATTATGGCTTGGTATTTAACACCTTAAAAACTCCATGCACTTGTGGAAGATATAACTCACAAATAATTAAGAAATATACAAGAATAATACACCAATAAAGATAAAGAAACAAGTTGCAATGACATAAGATATGCTTGGTTCGGCCAAAACACATACGTCTACGGGAGATCTATGATCCAACTTCTTTTATTAACATATCACTAAGTATCTCCTTACATCACCATGATTTTTACAAGACCTCTTAGTATCTCTCACCCCATAAGAGATTTAACCCAAGGAATATAAGAATAGCTCGAGGCTCTCCTTTTATTCACTCACGAACAAAGATACCCTCAAAAGTTACACCCTAACACACCCCACGTTTAGTGTCTACCTAACTTCTCTATTATTTCTTATATTTATATTTTGATACTTTAAATGTTTCGCTATCTCTAAGGGTTTATATAGTGAGTATAAAGTCTCTAAAAACTTTAAACCTATTTAGAATAAGAGTCATTACTTGCAAGAGTCCTAATCTCACTTTGAAAGGTCAATTGAGTCAAAACATGAAATATCCATAAATTGCCACGTGAATAGTATTCCATTAACTGTAACCTGTGAATTGTACCCGCAGCATGAACAATACATGTTCTTCTGACGTTTTTGCTTTGCTCCCTTCCTCATATATTTAATGCGTATTTGATTTTATAATGACTCTTCTCTTAGTATCAATCTTAATTTATGCTCACATATAATTATTGAATTATTAATTTTTAAACAAAAAGATCAACAATTATTTAATAAGTGGTAATCACTAATTGATGACACATCATTTAGAATACAAATATTTCAAATATTTTTAATGAGTAAATATAACATTACTCGTTATAAAATTACAATGTCAAACCGATCCTAATGTAGGAGAAATTTTAACTCTAAATTAAAGAAAAATATGTATGATAATAAACACTTTTCATATTAAGTAATATCTTTAATGTGGTTCTTTTAAAACACGATAGAAGAAACATCTAAATTTTATTTTAAGACCACAAAATTCGAAAAATGTTTATTATTTAAAAAAAAAACAAAAGAAAAATAGTTGGTCAACACCGTGACGGCCATTACAAACAAACTCTGCAAAATCCAACTCGCCCGCACCGTTCTGCACGTGCACTTCTGTGGTGTAGATTCAGGGCAGGGTGGGGGGCACTTCCGTCTTTTCACTTTTCACCAACTCCTGGCCTCAGATGTCAGATCTCCTACTTCTCTGGGCCAGGCCATCGACATCTTTTACTTTTTTTTTTTAAGAATCGGGACAAGCCGGATGCCCAAATCTGCAAACTGCCAGCTCGGCAGAGTCAGCAACACAACGCAATTATAATTCGCCACGTATCACTTCCGTATTTCCATTGGTCCACAAAATCTCCGTACTACTCCACGTCACCAAAAGCTGCGCTCTTCGGTGACAGACAGCTTCCACCAGCTTGCCACGTGGAAAACGCCATCTGTTGCCACCCGGTGCACGTTAGCAAAGCTGGCACCGAATGACGCGGCCCTTACCTGGCTGATGAACCAGAAGATCTAATGAAAAACGGAACTTTCAACTCCAGAGATGACACACACAAAGTTTCAAACTCAAAAGCTCACCGTATATTCCAAACCCCATCTCCACCGTCCATCATAAAACCAACGCTCCACAGTGTCCCACGTGATTCCTAATGAAAATTTATCATTCAGATCCCTAAAACATTTAATTATTTCAAATAATCACATTATTTGAGAAAAGTTTTCAAATTGATCCATGCGTTCCTGATGGAATGCCTAATTTATCCTCACAATATCGAGTTTACATCAGTGATATTGGAGCGTAGTATTGTCATATAGCAGGTGTCAGGGATCTGTTGGATAGAAATAGAAAAAATACGTCGTTATTTACAAAAAAAAAAAAAAAACACTTAAGGACTTAGACGACCATTTTATGTTTTATAATATAGCCCACGCAAAATGAACTTCTAATTTGATGCTTCGTTGAGAGAGAGTTTGCACTTCACAGAGCTGGAAGCCGCTGTAACAATGGCGGCTCTTGCTCTCACTTCATCTTCATGCTCCCTAGAGTTTCACACTCTCAGATCTCGTTCTCTCAAGCTCTCTCCTAGATCTACACCCACTTGCGTAAACTCCTTAACCTCGAAACCCAACACTCTCACTCTCAAAACTTCACCGCAATTCTTCTCAAAACCAACACTAACAGCCTATTCGAAATTCAACAGACTTACCGTACAGGCTTCTTCAGCGTCAGCCTCCCAAGCCGGGCCGGTGCCCGAGCCGCAACAGAAGCCGGCATGGCAAGGCGCCGCGATGAAGCCGCTACTGGCCTCGATTGCCACGGGGATAATCCTCTGGTTCGTCCCCGTGCCGAACGGCGTCTCCAAGAACGCGTGGCAATTACTCGCGATATTCCTCGCGACCATCGTCGGAATCATCACGCAGCCGCTCCCTCTCGGCGCCGTCGCTCTCATGGGCCTCGGCGCCTCCGTCCTTACCAAAACGTTACCGTTCGCCGCCGCTTTCTCCGCCTTCGGGGATCCCATCCCCTGGCTCATCGCCCTCGCCTTCTTCTTCGCCCGCGGATTCATCAAAACTGGTCTCGGTAATCGCATTGCCTACCAATTCGTCCGCTTGTTCGGATCCTCCTCCCTTGGACTCGGCTACAGCCTCGTCTTCAGCGAGGCCTTGTTAGCTCCGGCGATTCCGTCCGTTTCCGCACGTGCGGGAGGGATCTTCTTGCCGTTAGTGAAGTCCTTGTGCGTCGCCTGTGGTAGCAACGCCGGTGACGGGACAGAGAATAAGTTGGGGTCGTGGCTAATGCTGACGTGTTTCCAAACGTCGGTGATTTCGTCGTCGATGTTTCTGACGGCGATGGCGGCGAATCCGTTGAGTGCCACGTTGACATTGAATACGATTAATCAGACGATCGGATGGATGGATTGGGCCAAGGCGGCGATTGTGCCCGGATTAGTGTCATTGATTGTGGTGCCGTTGTTGTTGTATGTTATATATCCGCCTACTGTGAAGAGTAGCCCTGATGCGCCGAAGTTGGCGAAGGAGAAGTTGGAGAAAATGGGACCGATGAGCACCAACGAGAAGATTATGGCTGCCACTCTGCTTCTTACGGTATAATTATTATCATTTTGGTTAATTGTTTGGGCATTTTAGACGTTAATGAGGTGTTTTAGTTGTTAATGCCTGTTGCTGTGAATGGAATCAGTAATTGTGGATTATATTGTAAGACGAACAGAAAGATTTGAGTACAAAATAGAATGTGTCTAGCGGTTCTGTTTGCAACAGTAAGTTGAAGCACATTAATTACAAACTAGCCTAAATTTAGTGATGGCAATGGGATTGTCTCTGTCTTAGAAAGGTTAATAAGGACTAGTATGGTATTCTTCGGAAACAGACGAGTTATTAGGAATGAACTAATGGAGAGCTGTATTGGTCTTAGTGGTAATTGTGTGGAAAAGGATGTGAAAACTATGGAAAATTAAGTCATATTTGTATTAACTGTTTCGGCTTGGAAGGTCTTCATTATGCTAGTTTATCAAGAGTTGCTAGGAATTACTTCACTGGGCATTTATCTGTAAAAGTAAGACACTATATAGTTTTGGTGATGAATTTAACTAAATGCAGCAAACTTATGACTCAAAAAGTGTTTATGGAGATGGACTGAGTGATTGGAGTGATTCAAAATTAAATGCAGAATAACCATAAACTATTTTTTATTTAATTGATTGTGTGTACATCCAACTTTGCAGAGTGTCAGATATATACAACTTCTTATAGATATTTATTGAATATGCCATTTTATCCTTGGGTTACTTTCTTTTTCTCATCTGCAAGAATTCTTGTAGAACTACAGAATACAAAACCAGCTAAACTAGTTAGGGCCCGCAATTTATCCTTAGGGTTTCACAGTCTAAACTTGTGGCCAAAATAAGTTGTGGATCTAGCAGTTGCAGAAACCCTTGTATTTCTTTATAATTGAGGTTATTATGCAAAACTCAAAATCGCAATGCTAATGAGGTCATTTATACTTGACTAATTGCTTTTGAATGTACATGATAGGAAAACTATATTGATATGTCAACTACTACCCTAGCACATTGTTATCCACAATGAGAGCTTTACCCTTAACTGCAAGTACGTTTGAATTGCATCTTCACCTTATTGCATCATTATGCTTTGTTTATTAATTATTTTTGTGCTCAATTTGTTATATTGTATTATCTTCTATAAACTATACGGGCAAATGTGTTAACAAGGATATATATGCAATGCTCTGCATGTTCAATAGAAATTGTTTGTGAGGAAGTAACTAGACATGTTTCCTTTAGTAATTCTTTTACTCATGCTTTCTTCCTCATTAATCAGGTAGGGCTTTGGGTTTTTGGTGGGAAGCTGAATATAGATGCTGTTACTGCTGCAATTCTTGGATTATCTATCCTCCTTACCACTGGGGTTGTGACATGGAAGGAATGCTTAGCTGAAGCTGTTGCCTGGGATACACTGACATGGTTTGCTGCACTCATTGCTATGGCTGGGTATCTCAACAAGTATGGTCTTATCTCCTGGTTCAGCCAAACTGTAGTTAAGGTTTGTCTTATTTTCCTTTTACACAGAATTTCATTGTGCATGCCTTTTGTCAATTATGGTTCAACTGCTGAATCTTTTATTGCATACTTCTGATGGCAATTCATTCAGTGGTTTGGTTGATTATATAACTGTTTTATGAACTTGAAAATATGTGTGATTTCCATTTCTATCTGTGGTGGTTTCTCCTGACATCTTTATCTCCGATTCTTTCTTCCACTATTTTCATGATGTTAGGATCTTGCATAAGTATCACACTGCAGATAAGTGCTTTTATCAAACGGGGCCTCTATGCAGCTTTTCAATTATAGTCTTCCAAGACCCAAAAAGATTCCTTAGGTGAAACTTAGGGCTAGGATTGTGCTTCTTTCCAACATCTTTGGCTTCTTGATATGAGGGCTTCATTATCAGAAAACCTTCTATGGTCACCTTAAGTGTATATATCCACATCCTTTAATGGCTTATGGTTTATTTGAACACTCATGTTTCTGGATTTCTTTTTCTTCCTATGGACAATGCTAAAAGATGAATAAATTGGTAACTACATATACTAGAGGGGCTTCCTGTTCTCATGGTTATTTAACTTCAACTCCGCAACCTGCATTTGATGAAGACTTGAAAGAAGATGCCACTTTGAAATAATCACTTCCACTTTTTGCTACATTAAATATATATTCAAAGTTGGCCTAATTTCTGTGAGTTTCAACATTTGATCAGTCAACTTCTTTGGAATTGGGGGTCAGCTTAGTTGAGTTGAGTTTCAAACATGAGTTGTCAAAGTAGTATTTACTGACAAAAAATCTCTCATTTTGCAGTTTGTTGGTGGATTGGGTCTTTCATGGCAGCTATCTTTTGGCATTCTGGTTCTTCTCTATTTCTACTCCCACTACTTCTTTGCTAGTGGAGCTGCTCACATTGGTGCCATGTTTACGGCCTTCTTGTCTGTTGCTAGTGCTCTAGGCTGTCCACCCTACTTGGGAGCCATTGTGCTTGCCTTCCTCTCCAACCTCATGGGTGGTCTTACCCACTATGGCATTGGGTCAGCACCTGTCTTCTATGGTGCCAACTACGTTCCCCTAGCCAAATGGTGGGGATATGGATTTCTCATATCTATCGTCAATATCATTATCTGGCTTGGTGTTGGTGGGGTTTGGTGGAAAGCCATTGGGTTGTGGTGAAGAGATGTGCATAAAAATTTGCTGATTCAAAAGTGGATGATTTTTCTGATTGATTATTGTTGGCCTTCAGGTTAGTTTTCCCTTTTGCTGGTAACTTTTGTTATTGATTCTTTGCCCCAGAAATAATCATTTGGTGGAGGCCTTGGTTGGAGAAAGGGTATAGATTATGAGGTCTGATTATTTAGAAACGGGAAGTAGAACTTGTATCACAAATTTTGACATGGCACGACAACTGCCTGCAATTATTTACTCGGTGATTAGTTTGTTGCTTGAATGTCTCCTATTCCAAGTTATGATCATGGGAAATATATTAGTTATTATCAATGTTCTCTTAATGAATGTTATTCTTATTTTCCTTTGGGAATTTGCCATCTTCAACCATGGATGGCTCATATATTGATTGGCCGCCTGCAAGAAAAAATGTAAATATGATAATGTCTCGGCAGGCCTTTATTTTATCTTATTGTTAATTTCCCTTTATAATAGAACAAGGATGAAAGAGCATCTCATTCTGGCCGTACTCTTGATGGAAAAAGCCGAAATCATTGAATCTTAGCTTGTATGAAGATGCTACTCATGATTTGAAATTTAACATAGAATTAGACAATTTTAGATAATTAAAGTTAGAAAAAAAATTTGCAGCTGTATTGTTATTGTTACAATATCAGTATCAAATAAATTAGTATATATATTTTTAATACTGATATATTTATAATTATAAATTTATAGGGACACATGTAGAGTTAAGTTCATTTTATAAACTAATTTATTATATAGTGAACAATATTATCACATGATATTATTTAATTAATTTATAATTTTTATATAATTTATGATGTGTTATATAATTTTATCACGTGTTCGGTATTTATTATATGGTGAATTACATAATTTATTAAAATAAAACACTTATATATATATATATATAATGAGAAATCTAACCAACTATAACAATGGAGAGAGTTTAAACTTGTACACTCAAAATTCGAGAAATGAAAAACAACTGATAACTTAAAAATTCTAGACTGATCATTCAAGCAATTGGGATTCCTTTTCGAGGTTAGACAAATTATTACTATTTGGCATAGAGTTATTGTGATTTTGAAACCATAGTTGTAGAGAAAGGGAAACTAACAATATGAATTTGCCGAACTTGATTGTTTCTTATTAGTTAGTAATTAGGCAGGATATTTATGACATATCTAATCCAGCTAAATTCATTTTATGAACTATAGTATATGTTTACTAAGATCCCAAATCAAAACCAGAAAGGGCGCTACAAAAAGAATAATAATAATCAAAACAAAAAGGGATTATTGGGCAATTTGGTAGGGAAAATCTTGCTAAAGATCGAATTATGCTTATCATATCAATCAAAAGTAGGAGGATAAGTAAAATTGGCGAATCGAATTCTTCAGAAGTGCTTTTCTTGGGGTATTGGGAAGAAGTTGGGTAATGGGAATTTTATAAAAGGAAAGTATCCTTTACAATTCATTCATAGGAAGTGCTTTGTTTCTTTCTTATGCCTTTTTGGTTTAAGGTTAGGTGCCTTGCATAATAATGGTTGGCTATTTTGGAATTTTTTTTTTTTTTTTGTTCTTCACGAATAATTTAAGAAAATTCCCTACCTTGGACTTACATAAATTAATTATCACAAGTATGATTTTTTTTTTTTTTTACATTAGTTTTATGGGAAATCGAATTTACCTGAATTCAAATCTTGGTTGGGGCAAATTTTCTTTTCAGGAGTAGATATTCCAATTACGCGTCAATGTTTAATTACAAATAAAACGAAAAATAAACGTATTAATTTGATACGATTATAGTTAGTTATCACTTAGTTTCATACTCCAAAATTATTAAAATTGAGAAAAAAAATTCTAATCTAACAATTGTAACGACATTTTTTTTAATAAAGACGTCGTAAATTTTAGATATTTAACATTATATATTTGAGTTCAACTATATAATTTTTTTAAAAATAAAACAAAAGAGTTGGTTTTCAAATTTCATTCATATTAAATCATGGAGGAATTAAGTTTATATTTAGATGAAATTTAAACAGTAATTGAAATATATATGTTTGAAAAAGTTATCTCAACCATTCATTTTGGTTCAACTTTTAATTAGCCTTTAGTCACAACAAAATTGAATAGCAAATTAGTTTTTAAAATTTTCAAATGCAATTTAATTATATATATATATATATTTTCTTACTTAAAAAAAAAAACCAAAGCATATGAAATTTGTAAAGCAATTTTTTTTTATCGATACATGGCATTGATCTTTATAGATATTGAAAAAGAGTCCTCTAGTCATAAATTAGATGGTCGTGAATATATTTTATGCTTACGACCACTTGAGTATAAATAAAAAGAGTGTTATATTGCATTTTACACTTGCAATTAAATGTGTTTTGCACCGATGATCATTTGAATTTAAGTAAGATGATAGGTTAAGGATTAGTATTTAGTGAATGAAATTTTTTATTTTTATTTAAACTATTTTTATAAAAAAAAAAGGTGACCACCTAAATTCAAGTAAGAAAATAGAATAAAAATTGATAATTTGCAAGTTAGATTTTTTATTCTTATCTATTGTTTTTTGAATAAATTCTTAAAAAAGAGAATAAAAAAAAAAAAGAATCTCCAGCACTCAATTAAGATCACGATCTTTTAAAAGCACTATCAAAGCATCAACGTTATGTTACATCATATGTGCAAATGGTTAGAATCTTAGTATGAAAATGGCTATTTAAGCATGAAGAATTTGTGATAGTTCTTTTTTTTTTTTTTTTTAATTTCAAGTTGCAAAGCAATTCCATAAAATAGATAAATATTATACTAACACATATAAAGTTGTTATTAAAAAAATAATAACTTATGTAAATCAATTGTTGTTATTTATTAAGAATAATATCGCATTTTCAAGTGATATTATAAAATTTTTATCATTTTAAATGATGTGTCGCGCATTCATTTAAGGGGGTTAGACAAAGCTTAAAATTGGGGTCTAAATAATATTTTTTGAAAGGGTCTTTTAAATACAAAATACTAATTTATTATAAAAAATTATTTACTTAAAATTTACTTTCTAGCTTTTTGAGATGCAAAATTACTAATCAAAATTTGATATTTTAATTTTGCTAATGTGTTATTAGAGACTTTTTGTAGGAGTTTGAGAAAGATTATAGTTAGCTTATTCTAACATTCAATTGAAAATTTAATGATTAATTTTGGAAGATAACATTAATTAAATGTTCAAGTAAAAATTCAACGGCTAAATTTGAAAAATAATGTTAATTAAAATAGTTTATTTAAGAAGTCATTATATTTAAGACAATTGTTAGACTAAAAGTTAGGATTTAAATTGATTATTAATATGTATTAGAAAAGATATAAATACGTATTTAATTTAGTGAGGCCACCTTTCCAAAAATTAGGCCTTACTCTTGAAAGTAAGAGTAACTAATTAGAATTGCTTATCGATTGAGATTTTAATTCATATTTAAAATATATGTATATAATTTAATTGAGCCATTTTTTATATAAAAAAATAGAATTTTTTTTTAAGAGAAAATTAGGTTGAAGCAATCCCCTAAGTTGTTTAGGGCATCCATTAAATCACGAATTTTTATTGCTTACAAATTAATATAAATATATATATATATATTTTACCGCCTAATGAAAATAATAAAATTTTAAAAAATAATTTAAGAAATATAATATTATTATTTATTTATATTAAAAAATAGTTGAATTTATTTTTCATAATTAATACATTAACATATAATATAATTGTACTACTTATTGTAAAATAACACGTTGAAAATCGCATCAATTATAAAATAAAATTTATATCTCTGTATTATATTATTTTAAAAAATAAAATAAAACTGAGAGAGTTGCGGCCGCCGCTAGTCCAGCAACGTCCCCAAATACAACCTTTCTAGTATTACGACGTCGTTTTATAGTAAATATTATTTACATTTAAGTTATTTATTGTTTACGTATTGGGATAATTACATTTTGATCCCTATTCTCTTTCTTCAAATAAGGATATGTAATTTATCTATTGGAGAATGGACCGTTGTTAAACATCTGTGGTTATTTTAGTATTATTGATTTTTCACTATAAGAGTTTGTATCTCAACATTTAAGGCTATTTTATTTTTAGTTAATTTCAGCAGCAATCGCCTTCCAAATCTTGGTTGGGTGGAATTGAACAAACAAATGAACAATTCCCTTGCTTACAAATTATAAAACCTTTAGGGACCTACATGTAATTAACTTTTAATAAATACCAAAGATAAAAAAATTTAAAATTAATAACCATTAACAGAGGAGCAAGAAAGTTGACAACAAGCAAAGATTAACAGTAACGTAGATGCTAAAAATAGAATAAGCAATGCCAGCCTCTAATGGAGGAGAATGCTTTTTCTGGCACTATGAGGGAGGGGCAGAGATGCCTCCTTCCACTTCATTTGCCTCAACAACTGAAAAACCAAATAACAAAAATAACAAAAAAAATAACCAAAAAGCATTCTTCTACAGAGTGCCATTCCATTTCCATTGCAGGTTTCAAGGTTTCATTTTACATGAACCCAGCAAACCTGCATGGCCTGTTAATGGAATGCAGCTTCACTAACATAACAAAGAATAGGTTTGTTGATTTATGTAAATATTATTATTTCCATCTTTCTATCCTGCTTTCATTACTTCATTACTTTTTCTAAATGTTCTAATGAATATTTTGCATTCCTGTTGCAGTTTTGTTGTCACATTTATCTTTTTTTTTTTTTCATCTTTTGCCATGCTTTCATTTACTTTTACTTGCTTCTATCAATATTTTCTTTTTCCAGTTTCATTGAGGACAATGCTCCATAACTGGATTATATTATGTTAATTTTTATCTGGGTTTATTAGATGTTAATTTGAATTTAAAATCTTTCTTTTTCCGTTCCATCTTTTCATATTATTTTTATTATTCTTCTTGACATGACACTGTTGTGGATTTTTATGGAAATTGGAAGTTTTTTTCTAGAATCCCTTAAACAGACACTTGTAATTTGCTTTTGTAGGCAGTTTCAATCAGAACACAGCTTGTCAGGGGGCAAAAATTAAAAAAAAATAAACGTCCCACCATGATTTATTTTTATTACACGTTGGCCAACTTTTGGCCAAGAAACGCCTCTTGGAAAAAAAATTCATACCCCACAAAGCAACGCACAGATTCTGGCCAGTAATTTAACATGTTCCCATTCAATGTCTCTTTTTTCTTCTGGGAATTTTGAATTTTGTGGGTCAAGTAGTTTTGAGGTTTGAATGATGAAATGACACTTTAGTTACAAGTTTCAAATCCTGTAGTTGTTCTGTTTGGCAAAAATTCTTGTTGAGGGTCTTTCTGTGAAAGTGGGTGGCTGACAATTTTTCTTCTTGGCATAGAATTAGGTAGTCCTTGCTTTGATGGATGACTGAATTTTCAGAGAGCTGAAATTTCTTCAACTGTCATCTCAGAAAGGTGTCTTGTTTTCAAGTTTTTTGAAAGCTGATAGGACTGGTAATCTCTGAGTTGGAAGGTGTTACTTTTCTGGAGGATACTTCATAGGCTTCCATTGACACCGAGAGGTACTTTTTCTTCTTGACTTTGAAGTAAAAAATTTCCTCCTGATGGGAATTGAAGCTTTTTTGAACTAAGATAATTATCTGAAATATAGAATCCAAGCTCATTCAGGCTTTAATAAGAGAGAGAGAGAGAGAGATTTTAATTCTGTTCTGGAATCTAAGGTCATCCTTTGATTGGTTTTTGGTTCTTAATCTGTCAAATTTATGTTCATTAAAATTTTTCAAGCAGTTTTTATTGATTTGATGACGGTGAAATTGGCAGAGTATGGAGCTGATCATTTTGTGAAAATTTACAGCTACATCTGTGGCTCCACTAGTTTAAATTTTTAATTAATTCTGATTCCTGTGCCATTCACCAAAGATGGCTGAAGAATTTGATACATACCAATCTGGGAGTAAGAAGAGACCTCCAATCGGCATTTTTTTCAAGGATGCCAGGTATCATTCAAAATTATGAATTTGATGTACTTGGAAGTTGGAATCGGCTCCAAATTTGTTGTTTCATTTCAATTATTCTTGTACCCAAAACTCATGAACTAGTTTGTACATCAACAGTATACTTTTAACCCTTGAAAACCAAGTGTAAGCTTATCTTATCCTGGATAAATAACATTAATAATCAATGTGTATTTGTTCCTAATCTCATCGTGCTTCCGAGAAGCATTGTGAATTTGATTTTTGAAAATTGTTACTGATATTCTTTTCCTACAGATATGCTTTAGGAGCTAACTCTTGGTTGTTGAATCTCCTGAGCAGATATGCTTTGAAGTTGGATGAACTTGGTCTAGAAATAGCGCAGATTGCGGTGCCGGCATCACTAGCTTTAACTGCTGACCCAATTGCTTCTTTAGTCGACACGGCTTTTATAGGCCAAATAGGTGCTTACTTCTCTATATTCATTTCAAATTTCATCTGTCCTGCCTTATTATATTAGCCCATTTATCTAATTTGCTTAATTATTAGCCCAACTTGAAACACTGGTTTCAATTTTACGTTAATGGCGGTCTTTGTAAAAATTCAATTGATAAGATTGTAATGTCAACGCAAGCAGTTTGGCGGCTTATATACAAGACCAATGATATAATTACTACTTGAGAATGCACCAGATTTACCCTGGCTGACCTACACTTCTCAACATATAGTGATTACATTTGACAGTGAATACATATTTGCAGCCTTAAATGGAATATGTATTTTTTTGGTTGAAAATTATCAGTATCAGAATTACTTGTTCTATCCTTGAGCAGTAATGGATAATTCATTTTTCCTAAAAAGTAACTGACCTAGTTTCTCTTAAACCATACAGGTGCTGTAGAACTAGCTGCTGTTGGAGTTTCAATCGCTCTATTCAATCAGGTATCAAGGATTGCAATATTCCCACTCGTAAGTATCACAACCTCATTTGTTGCCGAGGAAGATACTAAAGGAAGAGCACTTTCTGAAGTAGAAGCTGAAATCTTAGAAACAGGTTCCTTTAACGGCAATAGTGAAGATAAAGCGTTGATACCAAAAAGTGGTATGATATCTCTTTTAAATATTTCCTTCTTGTTGTTCTTATCATAGAAGACCACACTTAATTGCTTTTATCACAGTTTACATATAAATTGTTTTCTATTATCCTTTTATTGTTCACAAAGTTGATGTAGTTTTGTCATTAACATATTTTTGTTCCCTTTTTCTCCATGCTATCAGATTCTAAAGAGGCTTCTGTAGAGTCAAAACCACTTACCAGTAGCTTTGATGCTGCGAAAGTTGAAAATAAAAGAAAGCATATTCCATCAGCCTCATCATCTTTGGTTATTGGCAGCATCCTCGGCCTCGTCCAAGCCACAGTTCTTATCGCTCTAGCCAAGCCACTTTTGAACTTCATGGGAATCGGTTCTGTAAGTAGTGGTTAGGACAAGAAGAGACTCTTGACCTATTCTGTTATTGTCCCATATTTGTTAAATGTGTCATTCATATTCTTTAACTGTACCATAGAATATGTCTAATTGGCTATTCATGACTACAACGGCACCATATTTTTGCTTGTACAGGACTCCCCCATGCTAGGCCCTGCACAAAAATACTTGACATTAAGGTCACTTGGTGCCCCTGCAGTTCTTTTGTCATTGGCCGTGCAAGGAGTTTTCCGAGGATTCAAGGATACCAAAACCCCTTTATATGCAACTGGTTTGTCTTATAGGACTTGAATACTCTGTTTTACAATTTAGTCTTTTCCAGCAGATAAAAAAAAGTTATTAGTATTAGACAAAAATGTTTGTCGCACATCATTCTAACTCATTTTCTTATTTTAAAAAATTCAGTGGCAGGAGATTTAACAAACATAATATTAGACCCGATATTTATCTTTGTTTTCGGGTGGGGTGTCAGTGGTGCAGCCATTGCTCATGTTATATCTCAGTAAGTTTGTATCCACTTTGAGGGAATTTCTACGTTTCTTTGATGACACTGTGCTTGCCACTTTTGTCTTTACTTACACATCCATACGGCAGGTATCTCATTGCAGTTATACTTTTGAGGAGATTAATACAGCAAGTTGACCTCATACCTCCTTCTGTCAAACATCTTCAATTTGGTCGGTTTCTTAAGAATGGTAATCATTCGATCTCGCTTCAACAAGTTAGAATGCCATGTTAAAAAAAAATTGAAATTTGGTCCTTCTGGGTCTCACATTATACAACTAAAAGTAGCAGTCTCCCATACCGTATGCATCAGTTACATAGGTGTAAGTGGGAGTCTGTTAAGTCCTCCTGTGCAATGAAGAAATTAAACCAGCTAACTTTGACAAGTCAAGCTTTAATGTCCCAGCCTAATTGGTCAATAATTATTTGTGCTCTTTAGTCGAAATTTCTTGTGATTCCTTTTTCATTTTGTTCTTGTTTCCAGGTTTTCTCTTACTGCTTAGGGTGATGGCTGTCACATTCTGTGTCACCCTGTCTGCATCACTGGCTGCACGACAGGGACCAACACCCATGGCTGCATTTCAGGTCTGCTTGCAGGTTTGGTTGGCATCATCTCTTCTAGCTGATGGTTTGGCTGTTGCTGGTCAGGTAAGAGCTCATTTCTTCATCTGAAATATATGCAGTAGTAATTTAGCCCTCATTCCCTCAAAGCATCTGAAGAAGTAGAGGACTTTATGCCGAAAACCATAACATGCTCGACAAGATATGGATCACATAAGATATTATTTTAATTGCCATTACCAAAGTACTTTTCTTGCATTTGATAGCTTTTTTTTTTTTCATTTTAATTTTCACTCAAGATCATGAAAACTGCCAAAATGCTAAGCGACTAGTGTTCTACATATTGAGCACCATTGTCTTGATTATATACAAGCATGGTTGGGACTGCTCCACAACAAATTGTGTATCTTCAGTATTCACAAACCTTTCTAACTGGGATTCAGAATTTTTCTTCAATTTCCTATGTTTGTTTTATCTTCATAAGTATGCTAGATATAGTGGTTCTCTGTATTACTGCTGTCTGTATTAGATTTGCTTTTTTACTAGCAATCTTATGTTATATTGTTCTGACTTGTCAAAATTTTGGCTGAAGAGGTCAGAACGAGCTTTGTATATGCAAAGTTAATCAGATTATCATATTTTATCTGCTAGCTGTCAATTATGATTATGTGATCTGAAAGTGTCTGCTTTGATTGTTTTTGAAGTAATATTGCTTGTTAATTCTTTCTCTCTGCTTCTCCTTTAAGTTATTCATGGTTGCATTTCTGTCATATAAGGAGGTTTCAATTATTTGAAGCTCAATTCTCTGAATTCATTTATTCATATACTAAACTACAGTCAATTTTCACCCTTGCAGGCAATACTTGCAAGTTCATTTGCTAAAAAAGATTATGAAAAGGCAACGGCAAGTGCAGCTCGAGTCTTGCAGGTGCTGCATTTTATTTTAGAAAGATCAAACAACAGCTAACAAGTTATAATTTTCTGAAATGATTTTGCATGTCATATCCCTGCAGTTGGGATTGGTTCTGGGGTTGGTGCTTTCTTCCATACTTGGAGTAGGGCTAAAATTTGGAGCAAAATTATTTACAAGAGATGTCGGTGTTCTCCAACTCATTAATATAGGAATTCCGGTACTCTTTTTATCTTAAAACAAGAATATTTCCGTTCTTACACTTAAGCGCAAATTGAATACGGGAAATAACATTACTTCTCCTGCACATCAGTTTGTTGCAGGTACTCAACCGATAAATTCCTTGGCATTTGTTTTCGATGGTATCAATTTTGGGGCATCTGATTTTGCATATGCTGCATTTTCAATGGCAAGTCTCTAGTTCTTTTCCATCCAATGAAGATGAAAGTAGGACTGTTTCTTTCTTTATGAAGCCGTTTTCTGAGTAAAAAAATATTTTTTGAAAAAGAAAAATCATGGTTCATTCTGAAACATTCGCAGCTTTGCTACAAATACGGGAGGAGACATTTTCTGCAAGTTCCTCTTGGGCACGAATTATAGAATTCCCCTAAACCTATAATTATATTGTTGAAAAGAAATTATCATCAATTAACCAAAAAAAAAAAAAGTGAACCTGTTTATCATATGAAGTTGAACCCAAATCCTCTGTACAAGATATGACCTGAAAGTATGGACTCTAATGAAAAATTGCCTAGAGTTCTAGAAAATAAGACAAAATTTTCAACAGTACATGAAATTTGAATTGTATCTTCAAATCTTTTCTCTTTCCCTTTTACCTTTTAACTACCAATTGAAGCAACTCATTGTGTACTAATTGTTCAGTTTCGTCAAATGTTTAACTTAACCTTATTCATTTCCAGGTTTGTGTGGCTCTTGTCAGCATCCTGTGCTTGTTGATTCTTTCTTCCAGCTTTGGGTTCATCGGACTCTGGATTGCTCTGACAATTTATATGAGCCTTCGAGCATCTGCTGGGTTTTGGAGGTGATTTCATTTATGACATTCTTTTTTTCATTTTCCCATAGTCCTAAATACAGGTTGAAAACCCTCATTAAAAAGCGGATTTGAACTATATTTAAAATGACTAAATATATATATCATATAACAGAAACTCTCATTTTGTGCTCTTGTGTTTGCAGGATAGGGACAGGAACTGGGCCTTGGGAATTTCTCAGGAGGTGAAGTGGATATGTATACATGGTTTCAGCTTTTAGCTTTGCAGGTCCATCCGAAACTGCAACTTGTTTCAGTGAATAGAATTTAGGAGGCAATATATAGAATTTTTTTTTTGCTTTAGGCTTTGGTTGCGTGATGTATTTTCCATTCTGTAAAATGTACAGAAAGTATATAGGCAATTTTTAGATATACATGTAAAGGGGAAAAGAATGAACTTCTTCAACAACTTTGTTGATGAGGAAAGTTATAGCTGGTTTTATTCTTTCCATTTCAAGCTAACTTCTTGGGAATATGTGAGACTTAACTTTGGCATGTTTACAATACAAGTTCCATTGCATTTGGCTACAGAACCAACATAAACAAGTTACTTGCTCCCTCTGTTGATGGTATGATGTGTGCTGCTATGATGATGTGTAAAAGCAAATTCTTTGAAGAAGTATTTATGTAAGTGCTTCTTCAAAAATGCTTTTCTAAATACTCATTTCGATCTAAGAATGCCTTTCTAAGAAAGTGGGCATAAAGTATAACATAGAGCAAGGCACTTCAAAAATGATTTCAATGATGTTCAAAACACTTTCGATCACACCAGTAATTGTCGACCATTTCATCACCTATGACTTAGAAATAAGAATTGGGAAATAAGCAAACAGTCCTCACACTCTCACTTTTTTAATGTAATTCTTTAGGGTATGTATGTCCAAGACTTTTTTTTTGGAAAATTCCACCTGAGTGAGAGCCTCCAACGGTGTATGCTGAGCGAATTGATGGAAGATTGCCTATATACAATTGTAAATAAAGGGAACTGAGGGATTTCAACTACAAAAATTTCATTTAAGAATAAAGACAATTTTACCTCAATAATTTAGCTTAAAAATAACTTTGTCCTAATAAAATTTAAAATATTTAATTTTTTTATTAATTTAGATGGTAAAAGAATATATAAAAAAATATAACTCTTTGAACACGTGTCAAGCACAAATTTGTTAAGGGATCAAAAATCACATTCTCTTTTGTGCCACCACATGTCACCGGTGGTCGCCGCCGATCGCTCACTGGTGATCAATAGCTGTTCAACTCAAAATTAACATTAACAAATTTAAAATTTCGTGATTTATGTAATGGTAAATTTTTTTTCTATTAAGAAGGCACTGTAGAGATACTAAAAGTAGAGAGAATATAGTGAGAGGAGCAACAACCACCGTCATTCCCGTTCTGCGATTGGGGTGACAAATACTATTGTTTGCTATCAAATGGTGGGGCGGTCGTTTGACAATAAATAGTGAATTGCAATAGTTGCAGCTTTTTTCACTATATTCTCCCTACTTTGGCATTTTTACAGTGTTCCATTGATAAAAAAAAATTTATTAGCACGTAGATTACGAAATTTTAAATCCAATGATGTCAAAAGTCGAATTGTCATTGGTCATAAGAGGCTGGCTAGCCACAGGCGGCAAAGGACTGGCCGATTGCTCTATTTTTATTTATTATTTATTATATTTTATTTTTAAAAATATTTATTAAAAATATAAATTAATTACATAATAACACGTATCATTCGTAACTTATCATATTATGACATATTATTTTATTTAAATTTAATTTTTAATTATATTAAATTAAATGAATAAATAAAATTGTACTACCTATTTAAAAAATAATAAATAAGTGAGATTGTGTCATATATCTAAACTTAAAAAACAAACTAGTAATTAAATATTTAAAATACTATTTCAATTCAAATAAACAATAAACAAAATAGAATAAATATTTCAAATCTAATTAGACAAACTTATCAATTAACCTAAATTTTAAAATTTCTTTTCTTTATTCCTCTATTCTGCTGACTTCCAAACAACAAACATGTGCAACTTGCATTAGAAAATCTTGTCTTACCTTTTAAAACGATGTATGGAAACACCAAAGACAAAGTCTTCTCCTACCTTTATTCCATCCTGAAATTCAACTTACAGACGAGAAGGAAGACATTAGCTAGTCCAATATTGAAGTTCTTGGGATATGGTTGAAGCAGTAGTGAGCTTTGTTATTGAAAGCTTGAGTTCCTTGCTTGTCCAAAAAATAAACTTGTTAGGAAGTGCGAAAAGACAAGTTCAAGGCATCAAAAGTGAACTAGAGAGCATCAGATCTTTTCTGAAGGACGCGAATGCAAGGGCAGCAGAAGAAAAAGAAGGAGGAGAGAGCAATGAAGGTGTCAAAACATGGGTGAAACAAGTGAGGGGAGAAGCTTTTCGCATTGAAGATGTCATCGATGAGTACATGTTAAAGGAGGCAACACTTCCTCATGGCAGTGGTTTAATCTCTCATCTCGGTAAATTTTGTTGTGTCATAAAGGAGTTGAAACTGCACCATGGAATTGCCTCCGAGATTGAAGATATCAAATTATCACTTGGAGATATACAGAGAAGATGACAAAACTATAGCTTCATCAAGTCCACAGGAAAAGGATCTAGCAATCGAAACAGAAATGTTATACCACATGATCCTCGAGTTGGTTCATTATTCATCGAGGATGGTGAAGTTGTGGGCATTGAATCTACCAAAGATAAATTGATTGATTGGTTAGTGAAAGGAAGAAGCCAGCGTTAAGTGATTGCATTAGTGGGGTGAAAGAGGAATAGGCAAGACAACTCTTGGTGGGAAAATGTTTAACAACCAGGCTGTTAAAAATCACTTTGATTGCCAGGCTTGGATCATTGTTGGGCAAGAATACACGAAGAAACATTTGCTGAGAACAATTATACAAGGGTTGGGTTTCATCATCTAGCAGGGCAGTCTGCTCCAGGGGAGATACTCTACATGGAAGAGAAGGATCTAATCATTACAATGAGGGAGTACTTAAAGACGAGTTATATGGTTGTGTTTGATGATGTGTGGAAGATTGAATTTTGGGTAGATATAGAGTATGCTTTACTTGATAACAATAAAAGCAGCAGGATAATGGTCATAACAAGGAACAGGGTTGTTGCTAATTTTTACAAACACTCTTCATTTGTAAGGTCCAGGAGCTTGAAGCTTTGCCTCTGGCTGAGGCATGGAAACTCTTTTGCAGAAAGGCATTTGGATCCGGCTCTGATGGGTGTTGTCCCCCAGGATTGAAGAAACCGTCCCGTGACATTGTTGCAAAATGTGGAGGTTTACCGCTAGCAATTGTTGCTGTAGGTGGTCTCCTATCAACCAAAAACAAGATCATCTCTGAATGGCGAAGGGTGCTTGATAGCTTGGGCGCAAAGTTAGGGAGTGATCCCCATCTAAAAAGTTGCAATAGAATTTCATCTGAAGGATATTATGATCTTCCTCACCACCTAAAATCATGTCTCTTGTACTTTGGCTTATTTCCACAAAGCTACTCAATTAATTGTGGGAGACTAATTCGCTCGTGGATGGCTGAGGGCTTTGTCCCATACAGCATACATCCCCCTTCTGAACAGTAGGTGAAGAATACTTGAATGATCTCATTGACAGAAGCTTGGTGCAAGTTTCAGACAGAGATATTTTAGGTCGAGCAACAAGTTGTCGAGTCCATGGTCTGATGTACGAGATTATCAGCAGAAAGACTAAAAACTTGGGTTTCTGTCTGATCTTGAACAGAGAGGACTTGATTCAGTGTACTAGAACTCGTCTACATTTCAATCAACCAAAGTACTAACAATGTTCTCAAGAGCATTGAAGGCTCAAAGATTCGTTCTGTTTTTTTCTTAAATGTAGATAAACTGCCTGACTGTTTCACATCTACATTTGTTTCAGATTTCAAACTCATGAAAGTGCTAGATTTTCAAGATGCTCCTTTGAAGTATCTTCCTGAAGGAGTTGGAAGCCTGTTACATTTGCACTACTTAAGTATGAGGAACACCAAAGTAAAAGTACTTCCTAAGTCCATAGGTAAGCTTATTAACTTAAAGACTTTGGATTTGAAGCGATCTCTTATGAGTGAGCTACCAGCAGAGATCAAGAATCTGAAAAGGTTGTGTTATCTACTAGTATACCGTTTGAATCATGATAGTACATACGAAAGAGGAACGACAATGCACAAGGGTTTTGGGTTGTTAACAAATTTACAGAAGCTAGTTATTGTGCAAGCAAATGGTGGTGCACTTAAAGAGCTTAGAAAGTTAAGTGTCACGGACTATTTTTGAACCGTGCGGCCTTAGACGCGTTGCGTGCTAAGCAGCCAAGAAAAACCACACAAAGAGAAGAAAGAAAGGCACACCAAGTGTTTGCACGAATGCTATCTTATATTGCTGAAGAGAATACAAAGCTATGAGATGAAAAATACAAGTGAGGGTCTCCCCCTTTTATAGTAGCAGCCCTATACAATCAATAACTAAGATCTAATCGATCTAACGGTGTATATACAAGATGGGATAATATTCCTTAGAATATTCCTAAATGCTCTCCTACCTATTATGGAAGTCTAACTAGGGTTAACTTCCTTAATAAGTTGCGGGTCAAGCCCGGTTCTCCATCCTAACCAGCGGTCCTTCTAGAAGCTCCGGTCCACGTAGCGCTCCATGGTCTAAGAGGCCTCCAGCAGGCCTAGTCGAGCACCAAGTGCTCGAGGAAATGCTTGAGAGCACTTGGGGCGTGACATTCTCCCCCACCAAATTTACGCGACGCCCTCGTAGTGTCCTTGCTGGAACTCGTGCACCTTATTCTCAAACTGCCACAGTGCGTTCTCGGGTTCCCAACTTGCTTCGCTATCGGGCAATCCTTTCCACTTGACGAGATACCCACGACTTGGACGGCAGTTCTTCTTCCGCACTGTCCTCACATCAAGGATAAGTTCAGCCTCCTTGTCGTAAGATGTGGAAACTCCTAATGGTGCCCTGGTTTATGGCCCACATTCCGTGTCTTCCGCATCACCATGGTATGGCTTTAGGCAGCTTGCGTGAAACACTGAATATAGCCGAAGTCTCGAAGGCAACTCCACCTTGTACGAGAATTTGCCAACCCTCTTGGCAATAGGAAATGACCCCTCATATTTTTGAACAAGACCCTTGTGAAGTGGGCGCATAGACTTGTGCTGCGTCGAAAAAATTTTCACCATCACTAAATCCCCTACGCTGTACTCAACATGTCTTCGCTTACCGTCAGCCTATTTCTTCATCCGTTTCGTCGCCTTATCCAGACACACCCGCGCTTTGTCCGATTGTTCCTGCCAGGACTTTGCAGCTTTGTAGGCTGCTGGACTCTTCCCAGTATCACTGGACATGAGCGCATACGGCGTGAAAGGCTGCTGGCCAGTAGCTAACTCAAATGGGCTCTGGTTCGTTGATTCACTCCTCTGCAAGTTGTACGAGAACTGTGCCACATCGAGCAACTTGACCCAATCCTGCTGATTTGCGCCCACAAAGTGCCGCAAATACAGCTCTAGTAATGCGTTCACCCTCTCGGTCTGCCCATCCGTGTGTTGGTGAAAGCTGGTGGAGAAGCGAAGCTCCGATCCCATGAGATTGAACAATCCAGTCCAGAATCTCCCTGTAAATCTCGTATCACGATCGCTGACTATCACTCTCGGCAACCCCCAGTACTTGACTATGTGCTTGAAGAAAAGTTTGGCTGTCTCTTCCGCATTACACTCTTTGGGCGCCGATATGAAAGTCGCATACTTGGAAAACCGATCTACCACCACAATGATATTTCCACACCCCTCGGACTTCGGTAAGGCTACGATGAAATCTATAGAGATGTTTTCCCAAGGTCTCTCCGGTATGGGCAGTGGCTCCAGTAACCCTGCGGGACTCCGCTGCTCAATCTTGTCCTGTTGGCACACAAGACAAGTCTTGACAAACTGTTCTATCTCCTCCCGCATGTGTGGCCAGTAGTAAACTGTCTCCAATAGGGCGCGTGTGCGTCGCTGTCCTGGATGTCTTGCCCATTTTGTGTCGTGACACTCCCTAATGAGGTTACGCCGCAAGTTCTCCCTCTTTGGTACATAAACCCAACGTCCCTTGGTGTAGAGAAGCCCATCTTCTACCCAAAATCGCTGAGTCTTTCCCTCTTGTGCTTGAGCGGCGAGCTGTGTGGCTGCGGGATCATGCTTCATTCCCTCAAGAAATAAGCCGAGTAAATCACCTTCCAGCTTGCTGATAGCTGCTAACTCGACCTTCCGGCTTAAGGCGTCTGCCACCACATTCACCTTTTCCGGTTTGTACTCGAGCTCATAATCGAACTCTGCCAGAAAGTCCTGCCACCTAGTTTGCTTCGGGCTGAGTTTCTTCTGACTTTGGAAGTAACTCGTTGCTATGTTGTCCGTCATCACTACGAACCTTGCCCCAAGCAGATAGTGACGCCAAGTGCGCAGGCAATGGATGACCCCCGTCATCTCCTTCTCTTGTACCGTATAGCGCCTCTCCGTCTCGTTGAGTTTCCGGCTCTCATACGCGATCGGATGGTCCTGCTGCATCAATACACCACCAATGGCAAAGTCAGACGCATCGGTATGTACCTCATACGGTAGCAAGTGGTTTGACAATGCTAAGACTGGTTCCTCGATCACTGTTGTCTTCAATCGATCAAAATCCCATTGGCACTCCTTACTCCACTCCCATGCTTTAGTCTTCTTTAGCAAGTCGGTAAGGGGTGCTGCAATGGTGGAGTAGCTCTTGATGAACCTACGATAATAGTTGACCAACCCAAGAAAAAACTGCAGCTCGGTAACTTTCGTGGGTGCCTCCCAATCCATAATGGCGCGAATCTTCGCCCTGTCCATCATCAACCTGCCTTCTTTGATCTTGTGACCCAAAAAGTCTACCTCCAGCTTGGCAAATGAGCTCGTTCTCCCTCTTTACGTACAGCTCTTTGAGAGTGTTGCTGTAGATAACAATGTCGTCTAAGTACAAGACGACAAATTTATCGAGGAATGGCTGAAGTATGTTGTTCATCAATGTGCAGAAAGTGGCTGGTGTGTTCGTGAGGCCAAACGGCATGACAAGAAACTCAAAGGCCCCATAACGCGTCACACAAGTAGTCTTCGACTCATCACCCTCGGCTATCCGCACTTGATGGTAACCTGATCGCAAGTCCAGCTTCGAAAAGTACTTCGTCTGCCCAAATTGATCAAACAGGTCAGCAATTAAAGGAATGAGATGCCTATTTTTGACAGTGACCTTGTTCAGCGCCAGGTAGGCTATGCATAATCACAATGATCCGTCGTGCTTGCGCTGGAAAAGCACGGGCGTGCCATAGGGCGCCTTCGATGGCTGGATAAACCCTGCATCCAGTAACTCCTTGAGCTGCTTCCGCAACTCTGCTAATTCTGGTAGAGACATCGGTATGGGGCTTTGGCTGGAGGTTTAGCTCCTGGCTCCAGCTCGATCTCGTGATCAATCGCCTGTCTTGGTGGTAATTTCTGTGGTAGTGCTGCTGGCATCACGTCTTGGTGCTGCTTAAGCACTTTCGTGATTTCTGCTGGCAGCTCCTCTTCGCCCCCGTACGCCTCATCATCTGCCCTCCATATTGTGGCGAGGTATGTCTCTTCCCCCCGCTTAGCTCCCTTCTTTAGTTGCATGGCAGACATGAGAGTAGTGTGGGCGTTGGGCTCGGATTTCCCACCTGTTGGCTTGTTTACTGTTGGCACCATACATGGTCCTCCCTCCAGGATGCATACATAGTTGTGTCGGGGAAGTGGCACCACATTAAACTGCCGCAAAAAATCCATACCAAAAACAGCATCAAAATCATCGAGAGGGGCTATTGAAAAGTTTACTTTACCGCTCCATTTTCCGAGGCTCATTTCAACTCCATGAATGACCCCGTCTAGTGGCTTGATTGCAGCATTCACGGTCTTGAGGTAGCCAATCCCCTTCTCCACCTTGAGGCCCAAGCGTACTGCTTCCGTATACTTCATAAAGTTGTGCGTAGCTCCAGTATTCACTAGTGCTTGAGTCCTCTTCTCGTTAATGTAGGCTTCAACGTACATCAGCGCCTTTCCTGCTGGCGCGCGGGCTGCCCGCTTGGCATTGAGGGCATTGAGCAACTGCAGACATCCCAATTGTCCTTGTTCACCCGCTTGCTGAGTCTCCAACATCGCGTTGATAGCCTTCTTCTTTGGACAGTCCTTCACCCAATGATCCCGGTCGCAAAGGAAGTAGCTAGATCTCGACTTTCTCCCGCCATTGCGCTTCTGCTCTCTCCCTGTGGGTGGTTTACCTTTCCCCTCCTTATCCTGCAGAGGGTGAGACTCCATGGTTCCCCCACCTTTGCTGTAATTGGGCTTCAAATTTTTGGACTTCCTCGCATCACCCTTGCGGTAATCTGTGAGTGTTTATGCCAATATGAGGGCGTCGGATATATTTTGCACTCCACGCCGCCTCAGCTCATTGGATGCCCATGTTTGTAACCCATCAAGGAAGTTGAACAGCAAGTCTTCTTCACTCATATTGGGGATCTGTAGCATCAGCAGTGAGTACTCCTCAACGTACTCGCCAATCGACTTGTTCTGTCTCAACTCCTTTAGACGCTTCCTAGCGTCGTGCGCCACATTCTTCAGATAGAATTGGCATTTTAGCTCCTGCTGCAACTCTGTCCAAGTATTGATGGTGCAGGTACCCTTGTAAATCTCCTCGCTCTTCCTACGCCACCACAGAATTGCATGATCAGAGAGATATAAGGTCGCGGTGTTTACCTTATCCTCTTCCTGTATGCCTAGGGCGTCGAAATATCTCTTCATCTGCCAGAAGTAATTGTCGAGCTCCTTGGCGTTCCGCTTACTGCTGAACTCCTTGGGCTTAGGAGCATCAACTCTCGGTGCAGACACCGTTACTTGAGCGGCGACAGACCCGTTCGCCACCGCCCGCTTGCACAGCACCACATCCTCCTTGACAGTTTCGAGCCAGCGGTGTAGTTCCCCTACTTGGGCTTGAATACTGTCCATTGTGGTGAGGACACTCTCCTAAAAAGCCTTAATCCAGTCTCGTTGCTTATCGACGTAAGCTTCGATGGATGTGCTGATAAGGGAGCACAGCTCGTCTCTTTGAGTGTCGAGGCCCCCATCGATCTTCTCTACTTGCTGCTCCAGCTCTCCAAGGCGATCTACTGCCTTCCCAACAGCGCCGTTGAGTGCTCTCACCATACTCCCCACATCTTGACCTGGATCTGCTGACTTCTCGCGAGAGGCCACGCCGTGCTTCTTAGCTTTGGGGTTCCGACCCCTCTCTTCAGTCAAATCTGATGGTCCACCATCTTTCTCCATCTCTGAACTGAACCTGCTTTGATACCAACTATCACGGACTGTTTTCGAACCGTGCGGCCTTAGACGCGTTGCGTGCTAAGCAGCCAAGAAAAATCACACAAAGAGAAGAAAGAAAGGCACACCAAGTGTTTGCACGAATGCTCTCTTATATTGCTGAAGAGAATACAAAGCTATGAGATGAAAAATACAAGTGAGGGTCTCCCCCTTTTATAATAGCAGCCCTATACAATCAATGGCTGAGATCTAATCGATCTAACGGTGTATATACAAGATAGGATAATATTCCTTAGAATATTCCTAGATGCTCTCCTACCTATTATGGAAGTCTAACTAGGGTTAACTTCCTTAATAAGTTGCGGGTCAAGCCCGGTTCTCCATCCTAACCAGCGGGCCTTCTAAAAGCTCCGGTCCACGTAGCGCTCCATGGTCCAAGAGGCCTCCAGCAGGCCTAGTCGCACACCAAGTGCTCAAGGAAATGCTTTAGAGCACTTGGGGCGTGACATAAGGCAGTTGAGAAGGTTGGGCATTAAGCTGACAAATGAAAATGGGAAAGATCTCAATGCCTCAATTGTGATTATGGAAAACCTTGTAGAGGCAACGAGCAGAGAAGAAACTATTGACTTATAATCATCAGTTTCTCCTCCTCAATACCTTCAACGTCTCTACTTGGTAGGGAAAATGAATAATTTGCCAGACTGGATTGTTACGCTTCAAAATCTAGTCAGAGTAGGTTTGTATTGGTCACATTTAACGGATGACCCCATGCCAATCCTTGAAGCCCTGCCTAATTTATTGGAGCTTAGGCTTATGGAGGCATACAATTATGAACAATTGCATTTGAAAGATGGTTCTTTTGCAAGACTCCAAAGGTTGGTTCTGTTGGACTTGAAAGGAGTGAAATCAGTGATGCTATAGAAAGGCGCAATGCCTTGTCTTAAAGAGTTGAAGCTTGGGCCATGCCCACTGTTGAAGGAGATTCCAACAGGAATTGAGCATCTTAGAAACCTTAAGAGTCTTGAATTTTGTAATATGTTGAGAGAGATGGTTTTTATGATAAAAGACAAGAACTGGGAGAAGTTCACTGAACACATTTCACTAGTCCGCATCAGTTTCAAGAGGGCGGGAGAAAATGTTTATAAGCGTAGTAAATTTCTGTCATCTCTGCCGCCTGAAGATCTGGAGCATTTTATTGAAGAAGTGAACTGGAGTAACCAACAACACCATCTGTGAGAGACAACAGGTCTGCCCCTTCACAATATATAAGATTTTGAAAAGTGTCTTCCTCTTGATTTTATTTTTCTGCTGTTCTTTCAACTATTAAACGATGGCGGGTTCTGTTTTCAGCTTGATAAATCCTATTTATTTGTGAATACTTCAGTTTAGATCTTGGTTCTTTATGGTTAAAAACTGCACAAGGGTTTGATAAAGTCTGAAAATCTGTTTGAAGGAAAATAGGGAAATTAATACCAACTTCTAACCTGGGAATTCAAGTTCTTTATCTTCCATGTATCCCAAGCAAAAACTTTTAGCCACATTTCCTATAGCCTATACATGCCATGGGGTCACATCTGATAAATCAAGTTCAGTGAAACCAGGTTGATCAGATGATTCCATCTGATGTAAAAAATACTAAGCATTGATTTCAAAGATTAAAAGTTCCTATTTCCGTAGTCATCTAACAACAAGAATTTGCAAATTGCTTTAGAAACATTACCTCATCTCTTATAATCATGACCTGCTGCTTGTCTTGACAGTCAAAACACCTGCTTTGCCTTCCAAATTCTAACCATGTCTGAAAAGTCAAAATGAGAGACATTAATTGATCTAATTTAGACCATGTTACTCGTTTTGGGATGGGAAGTATCCCCTGGTTGTTGGACTAGTTGGTGGTCTAGGACACTTTTTTTCTTACATAGACAATGTCAAATTGTTGATGCTGAAACATGGACAATCCAGTTTGTTGCCAAAAATCCAATGAGGTAAGATCATTAACTGACTTGCAGTAGGATAATATAAACAGAAGATATGTTCAAAAGTCTCTAATAGAAAACTCATTCCAGCTGGTTGGTGAACTAAATAAAGAAATTAGCTGGTTGAAAAACCTGGGCATTATGCCGACAGATGAAACAGAAAAGTTTGTATCACAACTATGTAAGTGTAACATTACATAAAAACACTTCTTGGATTTTAAAGGTCGACTCAGGGGGACGTTGGCATCACAAAAGAAAGCACATTGATTTTTTGTAAGTGTCAATTAGTTTAATTAATATAAATTGTTAGGTAGAATAAGAGGTCTAGAGTTTAAATTCCGGAAAAATATGATTTAAATTTCATGTAATATAAAAAAAAAAAATTGAGTTCCAATTGGTGAATATGAAAACTTTGGTGCCTGTATAAACCAAAAGAGTTTCAGTTAAGTAAGGAATTTAAAATTCTTTTTGATTTGGCTGAAAATGAAAATCATATAAACTGATATTCACAAAAAAATAAAAATAAATAAATAAAAACATATGGACAGGGCCCATGGGCTACCTCGGCCCAGTTCAACTTACAGCTTTAACTAAAATTGAAAATACCAAATCCTCATCCCACCAAATGATAACTAACTGTTGAGGATGGCTTTAGCTTTGAGCACAATTTCACAAAAATCATTCATTTTATTCAAACAAACGCAAGTAAGAAACGACTTCAAGAAAGAAGACTACAATTTAATTATCAAACAACAAGCCAAGCTCAAAAATGATCATGCAATTCTTTGTACACACCCAAATGGAATCTCTTAACATAGTACCGGATGTCGCCACTTTGCCTCTCATAATCAAAGTATGGACATGGTTAAACGTCGTGGGGAGAGGAAAGAGATGATGTGATTTCATTCTGAATACGAATTTGATCAACGATGTTCGCGTTGGGACTGCCCTTGTTGGTTTTTATGGCAGATGTGGGTGTCTTGGTGATGCGTGCGAGAGAGATTTGGTTTTTGGAATGTGATGGTTAATGGGTATGTGGGGGTATGGTTATTATGCGGAAGCGATTTTGTTAGTTATTTGTGTTAGTTTTGTGTGCATGTGCATTGTCGTGTTATAAATGAATATGTGTATGTTAAATAATTAAAAAATTATATGTCATATATTAAATAATTTAATAATTACATGTTATACATATAATACAGTAGAATTAAATATTTTATTACACTAATAAAATAAAATATTTATCTTTAAAGTGTGTTTATTAATGAGTTTAGTTGCAGATAAAATAAATTTTCTTAAATTAGATTAATAATTTTTCTTTTCAAAATAATTAAAATAACTCTCGACTTCAAATTTTTTTCTTTTCTCTAGAATTATTTTAAGGTTAACTCTTTAACCTTTCAAAAACAATGCCACAAATAATAAATTAAATTTTTTTAATTTTTTCGATCTCTCAATCATTCATGCTTATATATAAGCAAATCTTTACCTAAAATTCAACCAATTAAAAATGAGTTAAATGATGTGATTAAGCGTGACAAGTGTCACAGGCCGAGCGCTTGCCATTGACCCAAAAGACTAGCCTGTTAGGTAATGCTGCATACCCACCCATATATACCCAAGATTCACCCAATTTCTATTCGATGTGGGACGTGACATTCTCACCCACCCAATCACGTGACGCCCTCGTCACGGTACGGCCCAAACTCAAGGACCAACCTGGCCCGTATTGCCCATCCCCCCGGGACTAGGGGACTCACTACCCACGTGACAATCTCCATTGGGGCTCAAGACACAGGATTTTTAGGGCCCATTTGGCCCGTATTGCCCATCCCCTGGAGGATAGGGGACCCACATCCTATGTGGCAATCTCCATTGGGGCAATTTTTTGGGCCCACATACGAATGAGAATTTGGGTCTGCTTTGATACCACTTGTCACGGGCCGGGCGCTTGCCATTGACCCAAAAGACTAGCCTGTTAGGTAATGCTGCATACCCACCCATATATACCCAAGATTCACCCAATTTCTATTCGATGTGGGACGTGACACAAAGCAAACATAAAGAGCAGTGGCAGCTGCTTGCTTTTGTTGGCGAAATGAAAAATTAATTGATAGCTAATTAGCTTAATATACTGCCACGTCTTGCTTCATTGAATTGAATAAAATTCAATTCAATTCAATTCTTGTTGCCTTTTAGCCAATGAAAGAATCACATATAGCCAATTTATCTTAATTCATCCAATTGAATTTTAACATGTAGCCAATGTTGTAGTTCCATCCAATGGCAACATTACATGTGGCAATTGCTTAATAAATTTAATTTATTTAATAAATGATCGAATTTTAAATTGAAACAATAATTATTAATTGTTAAAATTCAATTTAGTATTCATATAAATTATTAGCATAATTTGAGACATACGCTAAATAAATTAAAATATTAAATCTTATTTAACACAATTTTAAATTTAACATTTAAACCTTAATTATTTTCTAAGAGACCCTAAAATAAATAAATAGTTGAATGAAATATATTATGAAACAAAAATTATTTCATAATTTTATCCAGCAATGTTCAATTTAGTACCCATATAAAATATTGGTACAATTTGAGGCATATACTAGATAGATTAAAATGTCAAGTCTCACTTGGCACAATTTTAGGTTTAACACTTAAACCTTAACTATTTTTTTAAAGACCCTGAAATAAATAAATATTTTCTGAAAACTTTTCGAATCGAATAATTCGATCTGATGCGCTACCCACGTGCTCAACGAGTACAGTTCATAGAGTGAGACTCTCTAGGTTCACACCTATTTTGTCTCACGGAACATTTTCATAAGTCTATAACCGATACTCTACACACACGTTATAGATAATACAAAAAAGGCGAGTTGAATCATATAAGTTGAGGTTAATTCATATTCGTACAATCCTTCTGTCATATATATCCTAGAAGAGCGGAGACATAGATCAACATCGTCAAGTTCCTTATTGCTCAACTATAAACTTATCTCTTCGATTCGTATTTCGATAAATAATATCTGCAAACTCATTTGTGATATTGTTTATACCATAGAAAAATATTTCTCGGGTTTAACGCTTATGGCCATAAAACTTCCTAGAATACAACCTTAGAGCATCTGGATATTTAACTCTCCCATATGAGCTGACGAATCTCATATCTACACATACTGGACTCTATAAGAATTGGATCATACTCAGCGATACCCAGCAGTTAGACCATGAAAGGTCTCTGACATGTGTGAAACCTAAGTATAGTGAATTACTCATAAGCCCACAGTGGTGCTCAGGTCAAGGGACCATGAATACTACTCAACTCGAGAAGACCCTCCACTAACGAATTTATGAAATATCTATTGGAGGTTTTCATTGAGTCTTGTTCAGTGTCCAGTTCTCACTAAATAGCTACATATCTATACGAGCTTCTATTAAGCTCATGGTCTGTTAGAATTAATCATTTGGACGATCCAGATATAGATATACACTGATCTATATAAATCGATTTCACTCAACAGACCCTACATCAGTGGAAATAGATCAAGAACAAATAATTCGAGAACATATTTACACAATGATATTTTTTAGCAACGCTTGTAACTATTTGCAATTATATCATTGCAAGTATATTCATAGGTCTTTGTCCCATTTTAAACAAAGTTCTAATTCTTTTGACCTGATCTGAATTTCTTTAAATCAATACAATGTCTGAAATGTCACAAGCATCTTACCTTAATAAAGTAATTAACGATTTATGAAATATTTATTTATTGCATAAATATGAAATTATAATAGTCATACAAAATTTAAGATGGCAAATGAGTACAAATCTTAACAATTCGGATGTAAAAGAAGGGTCTAAGACCCAATTCACGCATTATAGTAGTGTTGCTTCTGGCTTGTGATGGGGTGTTTAGTTTGAGGTTAAGGAGGGAGATATATGGCTTTTGTTTACAAAATAGATTTTTGAATTTGATGCGCGTGTGGTATTGGATAAAAATTTGTGTTGTATGGGGAATGTGAATATAAGGATACAATAAGAATAAAATGAAAGTCAATAAGTGCTTAACACTATCCTTAAACTATTTTTACCCCCCCACAATTGATAATAATCAAGGTGCACTTAAGTTGAAAAGTAGGATAGTTGTAGGATTCAATGACTTATGAGATGTTGTAAAGGTACACACTAAATAGAACCTCATTGGATAACAAGTATAAACTTAAAAAGTTGTTGATAAGAGAGAAATGTAATCAAATGATTGAGAAGAGAAGTTAATTATAATGAATAAAGTGTACCTATTGTATTTATAGAACTCAAGTTTTTCTTTGGAGAGACATAACACTTCTTTGAAAGGACGTACTTATTGAAAGGGGTAGATGACTCTACAAAGAGTAACATCTCCAGGCCTGGACGCTGTAGCACCTAACAGCTATGTTGGGCATAAGCCTAATTAGGCGCCACGGTGCCCAAGCCTTCTACGGCTTAGGCATTTTCTCTTTATCCTTCATTCTCTTCTCGACTCTTTCTCTCTACTCTAACACTTGATTTTACATTTGTATATTTGAAATACATTATCAAACATTAACATGTGAGCCCTGCTTTGATTGGGTATTATTTGGGTCACGATTTGAATGTTTCACGTCTTTGATGGTTATGAAGAATGTTGTGAGCTTGAATGCAATTATTAATGGTGTTGAAGGGAATGCCCTTCTTATTAGGAAATTAGGTTAAGCAAAAAACCCTAGATTGAGTTTAATCTTAAACTCTAATTTTTTTGTGTTGCAGAATAATCAAATATCAAGCAAATGAATAAGATAACCAAAGCAGGTCAAATAGTATAACACAATCAATATACATGGTTCAGCCAATTACCTACGTCTATGGTGGATCCAAGAATTCTAACCTCTTTTATTAACTCTTTTAAAGAACTTACAAGAAAACAATAATGAAGAACTCTCAAAAGATCTATAAATTGCGTACCTTTGTTCTTCCAAAAATAATGAACACCCAAACAGTGATTTTACCCTAATGCCTACAAGCACTTAGCACTTACTTACAGTGCTAGACGTACTGCCTTCAACGCCATGGCACTGTAGCCTTGACGTTAGGCAGTGGTCCCTCATTTTCTTTATTTTTTTTGCAACTTTCAAGTCTCGTTTCATCTTTCCCTTATGTATCCCATGCGTCCCATGCGTCCTATGCGTCATTGACTTTAATGTAACTCTCCCCTTTAGTATTCATCTCAATTCTTGCTCAAATAAGATTGTTGAATCGCCAAATCCAACAAATGGATACTTTGACATTGTTGATTGCTTTGAAGCTTTTTGAAAATATGCTTATGGATGGCGTTGAGTATCTCATTACAATATTGATTATTTATTCAGGCTTGTGTAGAATTTAGATGTCTTCAATTGGGCATGCAAATCCATGCAATGTCTATAAAGTTTATGTATGGTAATGATTTACTCATAGTGAAGCATTGCTTAATATGTATAATTTGGAGCTTTTATGTGAACTATTTGATACCATTTTCTCCCTTGATGTTACTTTATGGAACTCTATAATATCCGCATATATTGAATATGATTACTATGATGAAGCAATTAGTTTTTTTGTTAGATTGCGACAAGAAGACATCATAGAATATGAAAGAATTGTTGTCATTATGTTGGATTTATGTGGTAAAAGCTTGCATGCTCTAGCTATCAAGAACGAGCTGGGGCTGGACAATCAGTTAAGAAACATTTTTTGCGAAATGAGTAATGTGCAGAGATGATTTAAAATTTTTATATCTATTTTAATTTAACAATAAAGGAGTATAAGAAAAATACTTCAATCGCGAATTTTTTACGAATGTTTTTTATTAACACCAACAAATTTTTTATACTGTATCTCTCACCAATGAACTACTTGTGTGGGTGAGTTAATAAATTGCAGAATATCTAAATGTTGTACTCTTAATTTTTCTCTCTAGAAAAAATTCGCCTAAAAGAAGCACTAATGAAGAATACGTAAAAGAGGTTCTAAAAACCCCTTTTATAATACAAAAATTCTTATTTTATCTAAAATCTTAATTCTAATAGGATTATAATTGTAGTAACCAGTATCCACAACCGATAAGAATAAGTATTTATATATGTATAAATATACGTATTTTATTTGTATGTGGGTGATACTTGATTTATGTATTGTTATTAGTAGTGTTTGTATAGGTTAAGGTCATACTATTAGCATTGGGTTTAATTGCAAGACTTTAAATTTATTTTAGGGACCAAATTGTAATACTTTAAAAGTTTTGGGGGCAAATTCATAAATACCAAAAATTAGCCTCTTAGTATAAAAATACACTTTTGAAATCCTAATTCACTCTTTTGGGTCGAGCTATCCCTTTTAGAGTGAGAAAAGAGAGAAAGAAAGGGGAGAGAAAGAGAAGAAGAAAAAGAAAAAGAAAAAGAAATTGAAATTTTGGATTTTAAGAGGTATATCACACTTATTTCTCAATTTATTGATATTAATTAAGTTAATTCCTTTAAGTTTTGATTTCTAAAAATATGTATAATTGAGGATTTGATGTGTATTTCGTAAGATCTTATGAGAATTGATGATGATCTATAAGATAGTTTGATAAATCATGATGAATTGTGAAATTTCTACTTGATAGTCTCTTGATCCAGTAATTTTATAAATTGTTGTGATTCGATTCTGGTTTTAAATTTTTAGTATATGAAATTAGACATGTTTAAGATCATTTGATACTTTGAATCGATTCAAAATTCTAGAAATTGAATTTGTTGTGAATTTAGCAAAATAACTCTGAAATTCCAAAAATTTTCTGTATGAACAGTATGATACAGTGACAAATAATTTTTGTCCTACTGCATGATCTTCAAAAATTACAAATTTGTGGAATATGATAAGTTTATATATCTAATATGATATACTCGAAATTAAGAATTTAGATCAATGTGGTTGAAGTATTATAATTTTCTAAAGTGTATCAGCTCATTACAGTATTTGATTAACAGATTTTTAAAGCTATAGAATAAAATAGTTTTAAAATACTTTTGACAGTTATTTTGAAGTGAAATATTTATTATAGATTGGGATATGTGTCAAAAGTATTTCTGTGATAGTTTTATAATTTTTGAGTTAGTATATGATTTTATAAAATTAGGAGATGAAATATATTCTATTCAATAAGTATCTTGATCCTGTCAGGTTAGTAGTTTGGATTCGATGGTGTGTATAGAATGGATTGTGTAGGAATTTTGTTATAATATTTATATATAAGAAGGATATATGAGTCAAGAATGATACATTCTGATTTTGGAGTAATTGGACATCATTTGATGTATTAGAAAATTTTGTTAAGTGTAAGTGGTCAGAATGACAGATTTTGAGAAACCAAGTATTTAAACCAATTTAATGTGATAAATGTATTGTGTATAATTTTGTAAGTTATTTAAAGTATTTTGTGTGAATTGTGAGGCTTATGAAAGGATTGATCTCCATTGATAGGTTAAGGAGATTTAAGCCTTATAGCTGTAAGTACTAAGAGATAAGTATACTAGACTTTTCACTGAAATCACAATAAGCATAGTAATTGTCTATGTATGATTTTGTAAATGTGTTTAGAAATACCTTTATGTTATGTCGAAGTGTATTTGATATGAAATTTGAAAGACATATGTTTATGAATGTGAGCATTGACATTGAGCATGGACATACATGTATTTTTTAAAGTGAGCTTTCAAAATAAAATGTGTTTAACAAAGAAAGCTTTGAAGTGTAATATATCCATGAGAAACATTTTGTGTTTTGAGGATGCTTGAACTCACTGTTGACTTAGTAGGCATCTTATGTGATTTGTGGAGCCTTTATGTGTGGTCTTTCCTTCGGGATTGGTATATGTTATGTGTTCCGTATGTAGGGAGGATCCTATTGGTATCTAAATGAAGATTGAGTTATCACATTCGTGTGGTGGTGTATTGGTACATGTGAGAGGACTCATCGATGATCAGGGTGAGGGTTTGGCTCTTACCTTCGGGCTTGAGCATTATATATGTGTAATTTAAACCTCACTTGTACTATTCCTCTCATACGGTATATCACCTACGAGTGACATTTGACTCATTATGTGATATGTGATGTATAAGTCCTACTAAGTAGTAGTTAAGTGATGGTATTCCTGTAATATATTTTGAAAGAATGTGTAAGCGCTTACCTGACATGTGATTTGATAAAATTTTGATTTTGATTGATCACAGCATATCATACATATGCATTGTGTACATATATGTATTTGTATTTGATATATGAAAAACTAGTATGCTTACTGAGTTTTATACTCATTATAGTTTATGGTGATTTCAGGTAAATAAGGTACATGTGTGCTTAGCGAACTTGGCAAGGCTTCTGCTGTTTCTTGGGTTCCCTAAGTTGCTAGGTTGCTGAGTATTTTATATGGGGACACGTGGGATAAGATATTTGATCTGTCCCTATTGAATAAATACTTATGTATTATTTTATTGTATGTGGTTGGATTTAGTTTAAGTTTTACCACGTATGGTTATGGATTGATTTTAAGTAAGAATTTGCAATGAATATATTCTGGGCTTCCGGTAACAAAGTTGCTACTGGTGACGTAGTAGAGTGTTAATCTCTGAGAAAACTCTGCGTATCTCCGGTTTACTAATTGTCCCAGTCATAATTCAATTGTTATAATTCTGAAAGAAATTAAAATGAATGTTTAAATATTATTGAATGAGTGTAAGTTATGTCATGTATCGGATCTTTTGTGTTTGGGGCATGACAATAATAAATAATGTCTTTATATTATTTTAATTTAAATAATTAAGAGGATAAATATAATATCTAATATTATCTTTAATTAAATTATTTAGATAATTCATAATTATCTAATTTAATTAAATAATCAATTATTAAATTTAAATAAATAATCTTATTATTTATTTAATTCCATAACTATTATAGATTGAGCCAATAACTGATTGAGCCCAAAAAATTTAATCAAATTAAATATTGGCCAGTCAAATTAATTAATTGGTCCTTATAAGTTTAATCAAATAAACTTGGGCCAATTAAAATTTTAGATCTAACAATTAATTCAATAATCCATTTCAGTGTTTATGGAGCCAGTATAGGGATCCAATGGACCTACAAAATTAAGCTCTAATAAATTAAATCATTTGATCAAATTCTTTAATTAATATGATTTTATTTATTAACTTTATATTACTACATTAAAAATATAAAGTTAAACTTTTAATTTTGCAAATAAATTATAAAACAGAAAACTATCTTTGTCCATTTAATAATCCTTTCATATAGATCAATCATTTACAAGTGTTCATAATTAGAGCTGGGTCGAATGTCCATTAACCTCTCTATTATATCTTTATCATTGATCCACATTGATCTTTTTTTGAACATTTAATTTGTGAAATTTACAAATTTATTATTTTCTTTAACTCTTAAAGAAAACTGAGCACTCTTTATGTTCAAGACCAGAATCAATTATTAATAGAACAACTTATCTAACTTATTCTTAGAATGAGTGGATTTTATATCTGTGAGAAATATTTACAGCCATCTATTTTGTTATATTTATAAAATACTTAGTAATTGATTAAAAATCTTTTACTGTCTTTTCTTTGTAAATTAATAAACATAATTCAATAAATAAGAGTTCAATAATCACTCAGGATTAAGATTAATTTATATATGATTATATTGTGATAAAATAAATTCTCTTTGATAACAGAGATTAATAGAGAATTAATTTTATCGTGGTTCAATCCTATATAATTAACATTATACAAAGCGCCTCCATTTTCTATATCAATACAATAATCCGAATAAGACTATTGTATATAATATATAAATGGACCGCACTTATAATCTATCAAAATAAAGTTTTCGTCTTCATTCAGACTGAGGACAAATTTAGATTATTACGCTTAAACTTAATCCTCTCGTATATAACTATTATATACTAAATTTAAAGTTACATATAATAATTAAGGAATTTTATGGTATTTAAATAAAAATAATTATAATTATAAATATAATATTAAATGAATAACTTCTATTAATTATTTTCAATAATATCTAAATATAAATAATCATATTTTTAGAGTACACTTTCAAGATAATGTAGATGTAGTCTCTTCTAACTCTTATCTTTGATCTTAGCACTGGCTAGTAACAATTTGAGAGCTGAAGCATGGGAACTCTTTGAGGTGATGCAAGAATAAAAAATAAAACCTAATTCCTACCCGATGATATCTATCCTTGATTGTTGTGAAGATGATACTTGGCTTAATATTGGGAGATCACTCTATGGTTTTGTGATAAAAGACGGTTTTGAAATAAACCAGTCGTTGAACACTGCACTAACTGATATGTATATGAACTGTGTTTTAATTTAATTTCACGGAATGCTTTGAAGATAGTTATATCAGAAAAACTATGCTAGCAAATCTCTGTTACTCTTGAACCAAATGATCTCTGAAGCTGAACCAAACTCAGTCCCAATCTTAACATGTCACCAATTTGCCTCTAGGCCAATGCTTGCATGCAAACATAATACGGAAGGAATCTTCTTTTGGTTTCAATTTGTCTCTCGCAAATTCTATTATAACCATGTATGCAAGATGTGGTAGTATGACAAATGCTGAAGAGATCTTTGAAAGCTTACCAAGAAGAAATATCAGTTCATGGAATGCCATCATAACTGGCTATGATTTGCATGGCCGTGGATATGATGCTATTCGTGCTTTCTCACAAATGTTAGAAGTTGATTTCCAACCAAATGGAGTGACCTTAATATCTCTTCTATCTGCTTGCAGCCATTCTGGTTTGACAGAGAAGGGACTAGAGATTTTTCATTTCACGGTTCAGGATTTTAACATGACCCCTAAGCTTGCTCACTATGGTTGTGTAGTCGATTTGCTTTGTCAAAGGGGCTGCCTAAATGAAGCTAAAGAATTCATCAAATCTAAGCTTATTGAACCAGACGCATCAGTGTGGAGAGCTCTGCTTGGTGCTAATCGACTCCATGCTGACATTGAAGAAGCAAAAATCATTTTCAAAAAACTTTATTGAATTAGAACCAATGAATCTAGGAACCCACATTTTGAAATGTAATACTTGTGCTGCAGCAGGTCTTTGGTTAGAAGTCAGAAAAATAAGAACATGGCTCAGGGAGACAGGTTTACAAAAGCCCCCTGGGATGAGTTGGATTGTTGTTAGAAGTCAGACTCACTCTTTTTACCGCTGGAAGCAGATCACACCCCCTGTCAGACAAAATATATGAAAATTTGAACTCATTGTTATCATTGATCAAAGAAGCTGCATATGTTACCAATTTTAATTGTTTCATGAATGGTGAAGAGGATCAAATAAAATCAGGAGGTGTTCAGCCGTGTTGAGAAGCTCATTTTACGGAATTGGATCAATCAGCATGAGGAAGAACCTCAAATATGAATTCTGAAAAGGTAAGGCTTAGCATTGATTGTCACTTTTGAAGTTTATGTGTTATTAAGATCATCCGAAGAATGATTCTTGGGGATAATTCCATTTTCGTTAATTAATCAACCAGTCCCTGCTTATGCAACGGAAATCTCCGAGGCTGGATGAACAATGTCGAACAATTCCCTATTTTCACTGGGTCAATTTGAAATGAATGAAAAGGGTTCAAGATTGTGAAGTTCATACAAGCTTGGAAGGACCACAGAGAATCAACATAGGACATGGGGAAGAAGAGGGGATCAGCAATGAATCCAGGAGTTAATTGTAACAATATGAACAATGGCAGCCATATTGAACTGTACATATATTGATATATATGTATATACAAGAACAGTAGTAATGCATTTACAACAATTTGCAGCTATGTATTCACACTCATTAAGATTTGTTGAATTCTAAAAAACTTGTGCAAGATTTCCACTGACAATTGGTGTTGGAAAAACATAGTCATTTAATTCAAGAACTACAAATTTAAAAAAGATAAAATCTTTCTTCTTTCTTAGAATTTTGTTAAATATTTAACTCCAAAGTGTAGTTAATGATAACATATTATTAATTTAACAACAATGCTAGCAATCTATGTTCCATGGTACAAATTTTTTCGTTTATTCTACTACACGACTTTCACTTCCAATAATTGATCTTTCAAGGAATTAGAATGGTCAGAAAGTTTTCCTAGAATTCATAGGCAAAATATCAAGTTTATTATTCTTAAAGTTCAAACACAACAAATCTCACAATCAAAAGAATCAAATAATCACTATACTTTTTCAAGCCCTCCAATATGCCCCAGAAAAGGAGCAAACCCTTCACAAACTTAACATATCAATTCCTTGTAACAGAGGAATTTGGTCCACATATGACATCAAAACATTTTAAGAATTCCCCACTACAATAAAGACACAACAACAACTAGAGAAATTAGTGGGGTTGGCATCATATCTATCCGGGTACATGATACCTTAAAAGTAGGTTCCACATCACATCTCATTTTCATAAAGGTTAGAAATTCCCCATTCCTCTTTCCCAATCCACCCACCCACCACCACCACATTCTCATCTTCTCAATAAAGATTTGAGAGATTCAAAAGAAACTTTCCACCATCCCCACCACTTATTGGGATCCACCTCAACACAGATTCCAAAGCATTTAAAAGTAGAACAATTAGAGAGAAACAAACAAGCATATGATATTGAAATAAAGAAAGAAAAAAGTAAACATATAGATAAAAATCAAATTATTGAAAAGAATAATATTGAATAGTAATAAAATACATTCCATCTTCACAATGTTTAATAATAAAATATCAATAATGAAGAAGGGGACATCAAAACCCCATCTCAATGAAAAATGGGAACCTACTTCAAGAATTGTGTTGTGGAAGAAAAAAATAAGAGACCTGGATCATTGAAAAAGTATGAAGAGAAACCTACAAATAAATAAATAGGAAGAGAAAACCCGGGTTCAATGTTTGCTAATTCATGACAGAATTGCCATTTCTTCTGACTCCATTTATAATAAAAAGGAAGACAGACTTTTTTCTCAACTTCATCATTTCTCTGCCATGTATTGTTGCCCTTATCTTCTTAACTGCCAACTAAATAATGAATTAATAATTTAGTTTTAACCATCTCAAACCTGAGTAAAAGTGGTTTAATTTGCTAAGCAACGATTTGATCGAGCTGTAACTCCCCAAGCCATGCTCCCAAAGGATCGTTGGATTCACTCTGGGGGTTAAAATTAGAGTCCTCGGCAGAGAATGCCAGGCTTGAAGGTGGAACTTCAGTCGTTTCTTTCATCCTTGAAGGAGTTCCTCTCATAGGTGATTGAACCGATGAAACATTGGGCCCCTCCCCATTGCGTCCAAAAGAATATGATCTGCGTAAGAGATTTAGTTCGTCAGCCTGAACAGACCAATCTACTTTCTGGCTTGGGGATTCAAATTTTGGCCAAGAATTAACTGGGGAACCAACTACACTGTCAGATTTAAGATCACATGAGAGGTTATACCCAGCTTCCTGCAAACTGAGGCTGCGTAACTGTTGCAGCAGCTTCTCACGTTGAGTAAGAGTGGACAGGCGAGAGCTCATTGGGGAGATAGGTTCCACCTTCCGAGGTGACATTCTACTGGGAGAAGAAACAGCCTGCAAGAGATGGTGATCAACATTCTTTGGAGCAAACACATTTGTCTTGATTGGAGACAGCATAGTTTGCTGCTGCTGGAGTTGATTAAGAATCACTGATTTATGTGAGGGAGAAAAAACAGTTGAAGCCTGGTCAGAGTATCGAGGAGATGAGACCTCAGCATAGGCAAGCTGATCAAGCTTTGTGGGTGTCAGGGAGTTCAAACGAGCAGAAAGATTTGCTAAGGTAGTACCAAACTGAGGCTGAGTGAGAGAAGACAACTCATTAATCCACTGCTGTTGTTGCAATTCAAAATCCTGCAATATATCGAGTTCCTGAACTGGAATGTTTCTGGCATTGAGAGAAGATCTCAATCGACTTGTTTGAAGATTACTGCTTGGTAGATGCAAAGTTGGGATGCTTTGCTGAGGCCAAGCCATGGATGAGTGAAAGATATCATTACTAGGAGACATAGGTGGAGTAAATGGAAAAGGTAACATGGCAGAAACAGCAGATGGGGAGCCAGGCAACAGGTTCATGGCTGTGACTGATCGTGGAGATGGCACCCCAGATCCAGTAGATGCATAAAGGGGTCGTAGTTCAGCGGATGTGTGAGCAAAAAAGCACACCCGCCGTGGACAACTTGGGCCATCCTTGCAGAGTTTAGTCCTATACTGTGCTGGGTGTAGCCAGGACTCAAAAATCCCATGAGCATATTCACACATATCTCCACGGTTACATGCACCCTTACGATGATCTGGACATGGCACACAACTGTAATGGAACTTTCGAGGGTCTCTTCTCCTTGCATTCTCGCCAGGATGAGCAAAAGGGCACTCAGTCCAATCATGGGAATAAGCACGAGAACAGGGCTGGATCTTAAAAGAAAACATGCGAAATTCATTAGATGAATATACACTGTTTTTTATGTCAGGAAGGGATGGATCAATAGGGTATTCTTTCTTCTCTGGAGGAGAAAAAGCATGTACATCATCAAGCTTGCAAGTTACAGAAGATAAAGAACAATCATCTGAGGATGATGAAAGAGACGGCGAAGTGGATCTCAAACCAATAGTTGAAACCCGCAGATCATCTAAACAAATAGAACCATCATTCTTCAAAAGCTCTTCAAGGGCAACCCTCAAATTGGGAACATTTGGATGGGCGACAATAAGATCAAATGGGCGATGCCCATTGGCATCAGTGACATTAGGATCAGCACCAGCAAGTAAAAGCAACTTCACAATATCAACAGCATTAACAGATCCACCAGAAGAAGCAGAGTGAAGAGCCGTGCTCTTATCCAGACCACAAGTGAGATTTACATCAGCCTTGCTTAAAGACAAAATCAGTTTCACAACATCAACACTTCCATACTCAGCAGCAACCATTAACGGGGTCCTACATTCAAGAACCATCTTTTTTGACAAGCGTTGAAAACAATACCACAGACCAACTTCACAAATAGCAGATGCATCACATGTAGACCGCTTAAAACCCTCAACATCATTATCAGCTGCGAGTTCAAGCAACGGAGAGAAAGAATGCTCAGTCTTCATCTTTTCAGTAGGGTTGCTCATATTTCTATCTAGAGATGACTTGCTTTGTAGGGAACTGGATGGAGCCAAAGCCTCAGAACTCAACTTCTCTGAACGCCACACATGATTTAATAAATTTGAAAAAATAATCTGAAAAGAACAAATCCCACATTTAGTCAACTACCAATCTACAAGAACAAACACAGAAAGAATATGCATAAACAAAATACAAAAAAAAAAACTGATTAATGACAATGATTCCCTGAGCATCAAATTCTCCGCTAAAAAAGAGATAACAAAAAAACACCCACCAAGCAGTTGACAAAATAAAAGCCATTATATTCATATCAGCTGTACAAATACACCCAGAAGCATGAAAACTCACCAAGAATTTGAAGCAAAGAAATGAAAAATGAATGTTGAATGACAAAGCAAAACAGGGGCCGAAAAGATTAGAATTTTTAGAGGAATTTATAGGAAAAGGAGTGGTAGCAATTCCAAAAAGAGAAAGAAACAAAATCTCTCAACATATCAGGATATGCTTACGATGGAAATATATATTGTCAATTTGTCAACGATTCACACCCCTAAATTAAAAATAAAAATAAAGTTTTCTAATCTGATCTGGGAAAAACCCATTGAAAATTAAAAAATATAAAAAATAAAAGAGTAGCAAATATTGCCAGAACAAGTGAGAAACTAAGCTACAAAAAGAACAAATAAACAAATTTTTACTCAAACGGAAACAAAACCAACGTACCAAAAAAAAAAAGGTTTTAAGTAACTAAATCTTGCAAAAAAAATTTTAAAAAATCCAAATTTTTATTTTTATTTTTTGGTTTTCCCACATTTTCTCACCAACCAAACAGAATTTATATCACAAACCTTTTTTTTTACTATTTTTGGTAAACTCTAAAGCTCATCAAACAGTCGCATTACATTAAACACACCAACCACTTTAAACCAAAAAAAAATTATATAAAAAATCAAAACCAAAACTGGAATTAACAGTCATTCTATCATAACAACATATACCAAAATCATGCAAAGAAGTAAGAGAAAAAAAATAATAATAAAACAAAACAAAATAAATTCAAATTAAATTTCGAACCGATAAAAGAAACAAACTTACTCGAAATCAATCAAGTAACTGCACAGAACTGCAAAATTACTCAATGCTCAACAACGAAGAAGCACATTTTCTTTCTTTTCTTTTCTTTTTTGGGAGAATAAATGGAAAATTAAAATAAATAAAATGACAAAGAGGAGAGGGAGGATGGTGAATTTCTGGGTTTTGAATTTATTTGAAAATTTTGAGAGAAATGAGGGATTTAAAAACAAATTGGTGGTGAGAGGGAGGGGGTGACCGGGAGGGAAGGTGAAGGAGAGAGTGTGAAGTGGGTGAGTGAAAACGGGGTTGGTGACCGGATGAAACGGTAGAGGATTAAAGTGGGGCGGGCGCGTTTTGGGTGGGGACTTTCGGATTATCGGGATCCGAGAAGTCGGAGTCGGAGCCTTCGGTGGAGCGGAGTTCGGGCGCGGGTCAAATTTTTTAGTTAAATTAAGGTAAAAAGAGTAGAGAGTAGAAAATGTTGGACTAACTATTGAAAAGTAGCAAAATTACAATCAGGTTCTTTATATTTTGCTTAAATACAATTAGGTGCTTTTAAGTTCTTGTTTGTGACAATCATATATTTTTATGACAATATTATACAAAAAATTTATGAAGAAAAACAATTTAACTAAATAAATAAAGTTCTTTTATGGGAGTACACTCAGACTCTATGATCCTTCATATATGACTTATCTTTCATGTTAATTATTTTCTCTAAAAGCAATTCAATGTTAAATGAGAGATTTCACATTTTAAATGTATACTTTGAATTATACTCATTTATTATAAATTTAAATTTATTCATATGTGGGGTGGATAAGGTTGGAAGGAGCAGATTTCAAAGTTAAAAATTATATTTTATTAAAATTTAATTATATGAGATTTTAGTGTTAAATTTAAAATTTTAGAGATCAAAATATAAAAATATCTCTAATGAAAATTGTAAAGATATATTATTAAGTTAAAAAAAAAATGAGATTGGGGCATGGCCCCTAAGTCCTCATGGAATTTTGCCGTTGTTTATACACTCTGTATTTATGACAATTAAAAATTAAAACTCTATCATACACTCATTTATGAAAATAATATCATTTGAATTACAAAATCAAATTCTTTTAAATTGTGACCTAATATATTTTCATATTTTTATGACTAATTGATTTCATATAATTATTTTAGATTCTAAGAATGGTAAAACTATCTCATAAACTTGTACCACTATACTAAACTTTTTAATCCATCTCTACTATATCATAAAATCACCATTATCTTACCCAATCCTTTTATTTAGAGGTTGGGTCAATGATTTGATTCCCACAACCACTAGATTGACTTGAGGAGAGGGACTTTTTGAAGTACTTAAATTAGGCTAAAGTATTTGGAAGGAGAGGGTCAATTTGACTTTGTTCTAATTTAATATCATTAACTGTGACAATGAAATAATCAACTCACAAGAAATTAAATTTCTAATAAATTATACTATTAAAAAGTAATTTTACATTTTTTATATGTTATTTTTAAATTTTTATTTTAAATTAAATTATCGAATAATTATTAGATAATAAAATGATATAATTTTTAAAATTATTTATTATAATATTTTATTTTTTAATAATTACTTAATGCATCATTTAAAATAAATATTTTAAAATAATGTAACATTATTGGTTGTTAAAATTGTGATGTATTTTAAAAGTGGAGCTGTGCATTTAGCAAAATTAATATTAAAAATGGTGTTATAAACAAATAAATAAGCACTAAACAATTTTCAAAATTTGATATAGTATTAAAATCTAAGGCTAAGTCTTGTCATCTAATCTTTGTGGATTGCAAAATTGGTATTAGCTAGCTCATAAAACTTGTACCATTGTCAATAACTTCTATAATTTCAATTTATGTCTAAAATATTTAAAATCCGAACTTACCTAATCCTCTAACCAACGGTCAAGTCATTCTGCCAGACAACATTATTATACGGCAGAATTTATCCATTTTTTTCATAATATATTTTAAGATTTTTTATTATAATTTTTAAATATAATTTATTGTATTTTTATAATATTAACTTATTTAATAAACAATTCATCTAAACACACTCCAACAAATGAGCTAACATCCTTCATCCCGAACACGACGGTTTTATAAATAGGTAACTCAATATGATCTCTAATTTGAGCACGATTTGATTATTAATTAAGTTATGTGTAAAGGTTTAGTAATTTAATAATTTTGTATAGATAAAAATTGAGATGAATATAAAGAGAAGAGTTACAAAAAGTTTAGAACGTGTGAAATATTATTAAAAAAGTCTAATGTGTGGGACACGAATGAGGAAGCGAAATGAAACTCGAAGACATGAAGGAAGTGTAGAAAAATTGCAAAGAAAGTGTCAGGGCTGAGCACCGTGGTGTTGGGTCCTTAGTGTCGTTGTGCCGAGTGTGATAAAGCTCAGAGCCATGGCTCCAGAGACGAGAAATTTCTATTTTTGATCCGGATTTTAAGTTTTGAAAAATTTAGGACTTCCAAAACAAGTGAACTCTTACTCCAATAAAGAATATAGTTAATATGCACGAAATAACCCATATATAAACACTTGTAAACCCTTTTAGTTAAAATTAAGTATTAAGAGAGACTTAAAGAGAATGTAAGAACTAGGTAGATACTAAGTGCCTTGTGTGCGTTAGGGTGGAATTATCGTTTGAGTGAGTTATTATTCGTGGTAGTGTAATGGTACATTAAATATTAAGTTCTTTTGAGATCTCTTCATTGAGTTTTTCTTATAAAATCTCTAGGGAGTTAATAAAAGAGGTTAGAATCCTTGGATCCACCGAGGACGTAGGCAATTAGCTAAACCACGTAAGATTGTGTAGTGCTATTTTATATTCTGGTTTAAATTATTATTATTTTGCTTGATATACAAGTTATTCCATTGTGCATAGAGGTTAGGGTTCAAGATTGAACTTGAAGTTCTTCGCTTTAACCTAATCTCAAAAGGAAAAATGACGATTCATCCCTCAACAGGTTAAAACCAAAAAATAAAATTTCAATTTTAACCCTTATTTTTTATATCAGATTTATGAGTTGAATACAAAATTGTCAGCTCCAAGTTTACCTTAGTCAATGAAAGTAAAAATAATTTAAAATTTTGTAAGAAAGATTTTAAACTCCACTATTACAAAATTATTATAAACAAAATGTCATGAAAAATATTTGACTGATTAATGCCATCATGCCAGTGTTAGAAGCGGGGAACAATAACTTTTAACTTTAGTATTTTTTTTGTTAAAAAAATTTGGATGGAAGTAAGGATAATAATTCGGGTAAACGAATCATATTATCATGTTAATATAAAGTATTAAAAAAAAATAATCATATTTTATATGATTTGTTTACGTAACTTGTTACAATATTAAGTCATGTTCTCCAGTTTAACACTCTTATGGCATCAATTAAGTTACAATTTTAATATTCTTTTTGACTTTATGCGCATTGAAAGTCATAACTCATAAATAAGTAAAAAAAACATAAGATCAATACATCAATAAAGATAAAGAAAATAAATTAATCAATAAGATATAAGATATACGTAGTTCGGCCCATAAATGCCTACATCTACAGAAAATCTATGATCTAATTTCTATTATTGATATAGATCACTAAGTATCTTCTTATATTATCAATGATATTGAAATATCCATAGTATCTTCTATAAAGAATCCTAGTATCTCCCATAAAGATTCATAAGTATTTATTATTAATCATTGTGAAATTTTCAATACCTCTTAGTATCTTTTCATAAGAGATTTATATAAATAGTACAATAATAGATCGAGTATCTAAGTTAAAATGATTTATAATATTTTTTTTTGTTCACTCAAGAACTAAAAGAAACTAATCTCCAAATGTTACATCATAGTGCACCACACACTTAATGTCTACCTAACTCATTTATTCCCTTTTACAGTCTACATCTTAAAACTTTAGATGCTTAGATTTCTTCTTGTGTTTATATGGATTTATATAGTAAATAAAACACCCCTATAAATCATAAATCTAGTTAGAATAAAAGTTCACATGTTTTAGAATCCAAAACTCATTCAAAGAAGTCTGTTTAATTAGGAAACAGACTTCCTCGAACCTAAGCGTTGTGGCGCCAATCACGACCCTCTTTAGCACCGCAGTGTTGGCTCTTCAGCACTACGGCTCTAGAGCTTTTGTGGCCCTGGCACCGCAGTGCTACGGCCTGGGCAACAATAACTTCATTTTTGTCACATTTTTTTTCATTTTTTAAGTCTCGTTTCGCTTTTCTTAATGCGTCCCATGTGTTCTTAACTTCAATGTTACTCTCTCTTTATATTATTTATAATTCTTACCCATACAAAATTGTTGAATTACTAATTTTTAACATAAACAAGTTACATAGTCAATACACATATTTGATTAATTTAATATTCAAATTAACGATACGATTAAATATGTTTAAATAAATGAATTAAATTAAATTCATTTACAGTTATACATGATTCGATTTGTTTACTATTATATTCATTTTAATGAATAATAACACTAAATTTGTTTACACAAAATATTTAATTTGTTTAACACAATTAAACATATTTAAGTAACGATTAATAAAATTTAAAATTATATAAAAAATAAATATTTAATTCATTTAGTAATAATTTTATTTTTATTTCTTAAATCCCTTCTTTAAATTAAAAATAAATTATTACATTTTTAAATTATTAAATAAAATCAGTTGCACTTATATCACAACTCAATTATCTAAATTTATCCTATGAAGAGAACAAAAAAAACCCTATTCTATATTGCCATTCAATAACAAATGCAATTACTATTCTGAATAATTTATTTTATAAAATTATTTTTTTGATACTATTTTTTAATAAATTATTAAAGAAAAAAACAGAGAAAATTAATTAAATTAAAAAAAATACATGAACCTTACCAAAAAAAAAACCATTTATTTAACTAATACCTTTATTATTTTCTTTTTCAAAATTATTTATTTACCACAAAATCTTTTCTTCTCTCTACATCTTCCCTTATTTTTTTTTCTCTCTCTCTAGGACAGGCTAGCTCATCCCGAGGAGCTCGCCGCCGTTAACTACCATGCCAACCGCCACCGCAGCCTCCGGCGGCATCGCCAACAATAACAGCATCCTTCACCGCCTAGCCTCCGGCGACCGAGACGTCAAGCTAAAGGCTCTACGAGAACTCAAGAACCAAATCATCGGCAACCGCACCAAGAAGCTCTCCTTCCTCAAGCTCGGTGCCGTCCCCGCTGTCGCCGAAATCCTATCTGACGCCGCATCCGCCGATGACGTCGTCTATGGTAAAAATGTTAATGATCTTACTAAAAATATAATTGTGCAGTCGGCTGCGGTGCTGGGCAGCTTCGCTTGCGGCTTCGACGCCGGCGTCCAAGCCGTGCTGGACGCCGGCGCGTTTCCTAATTTATCGCGGCTCCTCTCGTATCCCGACGAAAAGGTAAATAGTAAATCTTTAATATTTTCACTTTATTATTACTTTTTCTTTTTGAAATTTTAAAGCCTAATTTTGGGTTTCAAATTAGCGGAAATTTTAATTAGTTCTGAATTCTTTTTGTCTAAAAGAAGGTTAAGTAATGAGTTAGTTTAAAATGCAATAATTTAAGCGTCATGTTCAATAGGGAGCAGTGAGCTAGTCTTAACAGCAATGATTTTAAGGACATGTTGATCCAATGCAGCTACTTTCTCGAGAAGATTCTGTCACGAGTTGAATAAACCACGGAAGATTCTATCACGAGTTGAATAAACCACGGAAGATTCTGTCATGAGTTGAATAAACCATGCAAGGAAGTGATAACATTTTGGGCAAATTTTGACCTCCAGTTTTGAGTATGTCAACAAAAGGGATTACATTTTCTGCATATTGGTGAAATTTGGGAGAAATGGACAATGAAAGAACAGATTATCTATGTGTTTTCAACTACCGCTATTTTTTTGTCAGATAGGCATAGCCTAGTGGTAACCACACCCCTCAACTGATGTCGAGATCCTGAGTTTGAGTTCCCCTATCCTCCAAGTCAAAAAAAAAAAAAAAGACTAAGACAATTTTTCATAACCCCTGAATCCCTGGACACATGTACTCTTGAAATTTCCATACTCTTGAAAGACTTCCATAACCTTCTTGAATTTCTTATTGATTTTTTTTTCTGGATGTATGGTCCTTAGGTTAGTGCACTATGTCAAGTTGTGTTATTTTATGTCCATTATGTGTGTTTATATGTTTTGTTGGGGTCAGTTTGCTTACACTGGATTTTTTTATCAACATATAATTGAAGTTTATGGTTGTAGCATATAAGCGGAAAAGGACAGAGCCCTCTAGAAAAAAGATAAAAGTACTAAATGAAAAAGATGGAATAGGATTGAAATCTTATACTGGAGACGATACATTTCAAGAATGCCAATTCCTATAATAATGAAAACTCATTTAACATGTTCCTCAAAGTTTATGTCATAAATTGCAATTTGCTTCCCATTATAATGTTTTATTCAGTGCAACAATTATCTAATAGGTGGCGATTAAAAAAGTTTATACACAAATATAGTGGAAACACACACCCAATACACATCATCCGGAAGTGTAAGTGATTATTCACTCTAAACAGGGAACTAACGAACCTAACCCGCTATGTCATGTATGTGGAAAAGCTTTATAGTTCTTACAAAAATCCAGAACAAACTATGCTTTAAGTAACATTGCTGATCACTTCATCTTTATTGGTAGATTGAATACAGAACTTATCCCTTCTGCATAAATAATTCTTCCGTCTTTCTTTGGTTCTTCAGGTGGTGGATGCAGGTGCTCGTTCCCTTAAGATGATTTATCAATCAAAATTGGCTCCAAAGTATGATTTCCTTGCAGAGAAGAACATGGAATTTCTTCTTTCTTTACTGAATAATGAAAATGAAAATGTTAGTGGACTCGGTGCGAGTATTATTACTCATTCTTGTAAGACGAGTGTGGAGCAGAAGTTATTGTCCGATGCAGGGGTTTTAAAGAAGCTTACTAGCCTTCTTGGAGGTTCTTTCAGTCAGAGAGATGCAAGTTTAGAGTCTCTAGCAACAATTTTCAAAAGCAATCCTGAAGTTGTTGTGAAGTTTGTAGGGCCTGACAGTGGAAGAGCTTTGAGTTGCATGATTGAGTTAGTGAAGGATAGGTTTGCCCGGACACGGTTCCTGGCTTCTTTGTGCTTGATTGTCATAAGAAACACATCCCCTTGCTATCTGCAAGATGTAGGAATCAAAACCAAACTCATAAATACTCTACTTGAGCTTGTTGATGATCCTGGTCAAGTTGGGGATGAAGCTTCCTTTGCTTTTTCTAGTTTAATAGAACAAAAGGAGGATATGCAGAAACTAGCATTTGAGGTTAACGGTATTGATAAACTTTACAACCACTTGAAAAAAGGTTCCTTACATCCCCGACGTTATGAAGGAATATTACTAGCATTGGCTGACATGTGCTCGAAGTTAGAATGTTGCAGGTCTAGATTTTTGTCATTGCAGGTCTGTTGTTGCATGCATATGTTGATTTAGCATTTATTATTTCTATTTTACCATTTCTTTGTTCCTTTTGGTTTTCTCTGTGCTTGTACTTTTTGATATAGTGATTTTGTCAATTCTTTTAATGCAACTTAGAAGATCTAATTTTGTGACTTAATTTTCATAATGTCTGGTTGTGTATCTGTGCTAGTTACTGGTTGCATCCTGAAACTGGCACTACATATTGTAATTGTTTGTCCATTATTTTCTCTTTAATCTTTGGGATCTCCCCTTTTCTGCTCCTTGGGATCTCTGCACATAGAATATAAGGAAGTTTACTTGACTAAACACACGATGGGGCCCTATGCTAATAGATTATCGATCCATTTACTGGCTTTCTTTTCTTAGGAGTAAGCCAAGCAAGTCTTTAATGATGAACCGCATTGATTCCAATGCTTTCTTTGCCAGTTCTATTGCTTGGAGTAGATAGTTAGGCTACGAGAAGGAATGAGTACCTATCTTGCTAGCGAATCCAGGGAGGGAGATATACCAGTAACTAAAAGTCAGTAGTGAGCTAACAGGTCTGTGTTAAGGGATTAGGTTGATGAATTATCTGATATCTCCAAATTTTTTGTCTACTAGCTTCTTTGTGGGCCTTTGTGTCTAAAGTTTTTCAGCATACTTTGTTCTTCTGTTTCCATTTTACGGGGAAAGGGTTTTAGGTTTATTTTTGTTTTTTTCTTCTTCTTTTCTTTTTAAAGATAAGTCAAGAAGACTGTGGTTTTGTAGATTTTAGGTTTGATAGCTATTTAGCATACGAATATAAAGATCTCTTTTGTTCTCCTTCGAGTCGTTCTTAATGTCTTGTTGCATGTCTGTGTTAGTTACTGGGGTTCCCTGAAACAGGTACTATATATTATAATTGTTTGTTTGTTATTTTCTCTTTAATCTATATCTGGCATCTCCAAAAATTTTCTGTCTACTTAGCTTCTTTGTGAGCCTTTGTGTCTAAAGCTTTTAAGGATACTTTGTTTTCTTGCTTCCATTTTACAGGGAAAGGGTGTTGGGTTCGATTTTGTGTTTTTTCTTCTTCTCCCTTTTTTTAAGAAGATAAGTCAAGAAGACTGTGTTTAATAGATTTTAGGTTAATAGCTATTTGGTATGGCGAATATAAAGAGCTCTCTTGTTCTCCTTTCAAGTTGTTAACTTTTGTGGAGAGTGTGTTCACCTTCTTGTAAATCTGATTATATGATATCCATCTTCTTTGTTTCTTATTATATATATTTTTTGAAAGGAAAATCTTTGAGAAACTGTCTGCTACTTTCATTTTCCGTATGTAGGCAATGTTTTAACAAAAACATGAAAATGAGTTGTTAAGTTATTTCATTTGATTTAGTACTGCATAAAATCGACACGGTCAATCTTTATCTTAAATTTCTTGAGATGTAGAGGCACAAAGATATTTTTACTATTGACTAAATGTAGTCAAATGAAACATGTAAGTGTTAAGCTTTAATTCTTACATGTATTCAAAGGATTCACAACTTAATGCCTTTTTCTCCTTGAAATTAGGTATTCAATTTGGTATCCGATGCACTAGCTCATGATAGTTCCGACGTACGTATTGCTGCTTGCATCTGCTTAAGAAGTGTAGCTCGATCAATCAAGGTGTGCATTACGAATCTTAAGTTTTGTGTTACCAAAAGTTTGAGTCTATTCACATAAATTTCTTGCTGATGTAGATCATTCAGAATTTGAGTGCAGGTTCTTTTATGAATGAAACGACTGTTGTTCCTGTGGTTCGCCTTTTAGATGACCCTTCTACTTCTGTCCAGGTTTGCACTTATTTATTCTCTCTTCCAAAAAAGTTTTCTGTAATATTGCCGACAAAACTGATAGAGTTTAGGAAGTAGCTTGGCTGCATCAAATGGTATCTGCAAACAACCTACCGATAATCTAATAGTTTTGACTGGTCAAAAAGACAAAGAAAATTAGAGGTTATGGTTTATTTTTCCCAGAATAATCAAAACGCCCTAACTCTTGCATCTTCAGATACAGCTGATAAAACAATGGTAAATGCTGAAGACAGTTTATTTAATCAGTAGTGGATCAGTCTATCTTTTAAAGATTTGAATTTTGGACTTTGGTGTTATTTGAACTTTGACGAAACTGTTTTGGATTTGCTTGATGTTACACAAATATTGCCGATGCAGTTCAAACTTTCTTAAATTGCAAACATTTTCAGCCAGTGGCTGGTCTTTTGGCTTGCTTCTTGATAAGATACTGGAGTGGGTTTGATTTTTTTATCCTCTTCAAAGGATGATTCTAGGTCCTAATCTAACAAAAGGGTTGATCACTTTTAGCTTTAAAAAAGTTTACTCAGAACCATTGCTTGCTGATTGTTCCCTTCTACATTTTAAAACTGGGTTGTTTCTTCAATCTTGCTGTTATACATGTTTAGATTACTCAAATATTAGATCAGATTAACATTGAAATGGTTTTTCCTTGAACTGTCTTCAAAGAAGTGCCATCTTATATAAATTCCCCATTTTGGAGCAAGGGCTAGAAACTAAATGGCCTAACAGCTGTATTGCTTATTTGTGTTGAAAGATTCCATAGATTGAGATTGCGTACAGTAGAGAATTTCTTGACTGTAATTCATTTTTTAGTAGAGATGCTTGATTGTCCGGATGGTGTAATTACATCATTTGACCATTTACAATTGAATCGACTAAGTGACCAAGCGGAACTCTGGCCTTATAAAGCATCTTCTTTCTATTACCTCATTTTAATTTTATAAGTGCTCGATAATTGGTCATTTATCTCATATCTCCCAATCCTACGTTGGTGTTTAGACAGTAATCAAATGTAGTCCCTGCTGATCATCTTATCAATCCTTGTGAAATTGGTAAATATTGACATTATATACAAATCAATGCTATGTTTTTAACAGATGCTATGTTTAACAGGTTGCAGCTCTTGGTGCTATTACCAACATAGTGGTTGACTTTACGACATGCCGGTCAACGTTTATACGTTGTGGAGGCATGAAGCAGCTTGTTCAATTATCGAAATCAATGGATGCAACTATCAGGTTAAATGCCTTGTGGGCTTTGAGGAATATGGTGTTCCTAGCAGAAAACAAGTGTAAAGAGGGAGTATTTTTTGAGCTCACCGCATCCTTCTTAGCAAATCTTATCTGTGGTAATTATTTTATGTTGCTTCTGAACCTTTCACAGTCCTATTAACTTTGGTGATACTGTGTTTTGTGAAAATCACTGCTCTATTGCTTTACATTGCAGACCCTGAACCGTTTGTCCAAGAGCAAGCTTTGGCCCTTGTTTGCAATCTTGTTGATGGGTGTATAAGTTCTGTTGATTATATCTTTGCTGAAGATGGTATTATATTGGATGCTGTTGGGCGACAATTACGAAGTGCATCTAAAGCTGAAATTGGTGTACAGGTTAGAAGTTTTTTTTCTTGGTAGGAGGGTCTGGGAAATGATCTTTGGAACTACTGATTGTTGGGGGAATTTTGAGGTCCATAGCTGCATTAGTTTTTAGCTGTTGCATCTTGTCAATGCTGTCTGTAACATGACACAACATTTCAAATTTTCATTAACTTGATAAAATATTATATAAAAAGGGTGAGAAGATCTATACGGTATGCCTTTGTAGATTGTGAAGAGTATCATAACCATCCTCCAATATTAGACTGTTAAGCCGCCACCCCCTTGTAGCTTTAAGGGGGTTTCATTCTTATTTATTTCCCAATAAGCTGTTTCATTATTATGTGAACACTGTACCTAAAAAATTTAGATTTGAATTGAAGACATTTGAAAGTAAATCACTTTGAGTCCTATAAGAAACCTCCTTCTCTAATGTATTTGTTTGTTTTCTTTTACGGTAAGGTGTCCCCTGTGAGCTTTAAGTTGAGATCGAGAGCATTCCTTCTGGCTTCATGTATTGATAAGTACACATAACATAATCAATAACTACGCTAAAAATGTCAGTAGATCAATTTGTGAATCACATGTATTATCTCATTTCTTTGTTAATTTAGTGAATGATATGGAAAGTTCACATATAGTTATATTGTTTTAGAAACTAGTGCTCTGTATGATACATGATTTCATGAAGATGAGTGCTAAAATATACAAATGGAAATCAGGTATTTCCCATGTTCTATGTTGCTAGGAAATGTAGTATTGAAATACCAGGGAAAAGAAATGGGGTGGGTCATTGTTGTAAAACATTGATACTGTTACATTAGTTTATTATCTATAGTTACATATGAAATTCATCACTGATGTGAAATGAAATGATATTTTGTTATGGAAGCAAGCATCAGCAAGTTTCTATATCAAAATTTCATATCAATTTGCGCTTTTTGAAGTTATTTTTTGGTGAAGTAATTTGTAGTAAATCTTTAGCACGTACAGACATTTGCATTTCCCATCTAATCCTTCGTCAATTGTGGCAACATGCATAATCCAAATGGACTCTAAATAGCACGCCTAACAGTAGTGTCGTAGTTGAAGTAACTTAATGTCTTATATGGAACTATGTGAGATAAAATGGGGAGGGATTTATTGCCTTTTTTTTTTCTTTTTCTTTTTTGTAATTTTTACCTAAATTATGATAGCAAATCCTTGTTGTGCAGGGAATGTATGTGTTCAGCAATGTGGCAACTGGGAAAGAGTTCCATAAGGAAGCAGTAATGAACCAACTCCTTCCACATGCGGATAATGGGACCCAATCTTGTATAATTAAGTTTTTGCGGAGTAATGACAGCCGATTACGTACTGCTGCTGTCTGGGCTGTAGTAAATCTCACATGTTCATCAAGTCCTGGTGCATCTGGCAGGGTGGTAAAACTACGTGATGCTGGCATAGTTTCTCAAATAAAGAATATGGTGAATGATCCCTGCCTGGATGTCAAGGTCATTGATTTACATCTCAATTTGGATATCTACTATAGTTATTTTAGTTTTCTGCTAAATTAATATTTAGTTCTTTAGTACAGCTTCGTGTGAGAACAGCACTTGGACAGTTTGACTTCTGATGATGGCTCAACACGATCTTCTTTGATTTTCCTCAAACCAAAGCTAAGGGAAGTTGTACTAAGGCAGTTTTTGGAGTTTTGTCTTCTCCTTCTTGTAAGATATTGTCCAGCTTTTCCCTGGAGGATTCCAACATGGTATGCTTCACTCAGGTTAATTTACAGTACTAGATTCCCCATGTTAAATTATTTTTGGAACTGTCAAAATATTTTTTTTGGGTACCTTCAACCTAATCTGTGATAACAATTATTTAAATTGTGGTGTTTGATTGAGGAATAACATTCATTCAGAAATATTTTTGTTTAATTTGCATGTCAACGGTGTGACCAGAAGCAATTTTGATTGACCGAGGGTGTGCTTGGGATTGAGATGTTGTGACTTTTAAGTTATTGCTGTTGTGAAATGGAATTGCTAGCACACAAGTAGGAGTGTGTGGTTAATTGGTAAACATTGGCCGCCAAGAAAAAATGGGTGTATCAGAACACTTCAGCTGCTGTGATTCTAGACTTAAGTAAAAGCACAAAAGTTACAAACATACCCCAACTCTCAGAATTACATTGCTTAAATATATTCAAATAGGTTATACAATTATTGCCCCGGATTATCATATACCCTTTATCCAAATTCTTTTCTTCCTTCACAAAAGATGCCTGGAACCGGCCATAACAAGTTTGACCGTTTGACATTTGAGGTCAATTTTGCTTGGAAAAAAAATGCTTTGAAGGCATTGCTGATGTAATGAATCAAAATTTCTTACTTGGCATTGTTGTATCTTGTATTGCAGGCCACGGCACATTCCTTTCAGTTTTTATTTTTGCAGTCAGAGCAGTGGTTGAGCTTTCTTATGTTGTTGGTACTGCTGACCAGGTTTCTTTTCCTTTTCTGTATCTTATTCCCTTGATGTGATGCATACATTTTTATGTCCAATTTTTGTAGTCAGATCGTTGTAGCTGATAAAAACTTGTGATATTGTACCATTGTAACTTGTATATTTTTGTAATTTTAAATTATAAATTTCCAGCTTCAATCTATCCTAATGTTGTATAGAGAAGCTACTACAAGGGGCGTTGCCATATGCACATGGCTTTTATGGAATCTTGATCTGTTGGATACTACTGAAAGCATAAGATAATATTTTATTATGTGAGTAATGTTACACATCTCAAGTCGTATTTTAAATTGTATCTTAAATAATTCGTATTTTAAATTGTTTCTTAAATAATGATGTGTCAAGCAATTATTAGGTGATAAAATAATGTAATGAGTAATTTTAAAATTTAGATTATTTCACCATCCAATAATTATAATTACTTGACATATTTTTTTTTAGGATACTAATTAAGATGTATACTATTATTCTTATTATATATGTCATCTGTCTATTATGTGTTTTAGTGCATGGTTTAGAATCTGTAAATTTTAATGCTCTTTAAATAAGTGATATATTTCAAAGGATAATATTGCATTTATTGCCTTGTTTTGTTTTTCTTTTATAGGGAAGTTGTCAACAATACTCTCAAGATAAGGTTAGTTATTTATCAGTGATAGTGTAATACTTGTAGATTTTAGAAATAACCACTAATAACCTAGCTGTTAAAGATAATTCATTAAGATTAACCTTTAATATGATAATCTCAAAAGTGTTTAAAATACCCTCAATAACATTCCTAACTTGACAATTATGTCTTAATTTATATATATATTTTTTTCAAAAAGTCAATTCCCAATCTAAACAAGACTAATTTGAGCACATAAATTGAGTCTAATTTAGAATGAATTTTAATAAATAACATTTTAGTCTCACATAAAATTAGTATTTCCACAAATTTTTTTTTTATATTTCAGTATTATTGTATAATTTTAATCCACTTATTACAAGAAGAAAAAAAATCAGATATGAACTTTAATTCTATGTTAACAAATTATTGTATAATTTTATAAAATTAAACTCATTGAAGTATTATTTCATTTTACCATCACTTGCTGTTAATATTAGAGTATTATTAATAAATGACTTTTATCTCGAACTGATGATAATATTCTATTTATATATATATATATATATATATTTATTCTCTCAGTTAAATAATACCACGTTGGATAGTATAAATGAATTTGTATGAAATGAAACCGAACTGGTTTTTAAAAGAACTTATTTGAAAGATGTGAGTCTATTGATAACGCTAAGCAAAGGCTCGAAAAAAATTAGTTAATAATTAATCTCATATCATTATTCTAGGAACTATTTATCTAGGTAGGATGACTGGATGTTATAATAAGTTGGACAAATCACTAAAGCGAATGTTGACATGTTATAAAAAGAGTACTTCTACATTTATAAAATTCTTTTTTTTTTTAAATGAATTATTTTACAATACAGTAAATATTAGTGAATGGCAGCGGCCGCTGCCTATATTTTCTTACGAGAGAAGTTGGAAGTGGGTTAAACGAATCAAAAGTGTGCAAGCGGAGAAGGAAATATCAATTTCACCCGGAAGTGCAACTCCAAAAAAAAAAAAAAAAAAAAAAAACACATTTCTTACGAGTCCTTTAAAAAAACAGAACAAACACGTGCACAAAACACCAAAATGATATTAGTATGTATATTCTCCTCCACGTGGCGAAAGACCTACCAAATTGGAACAACCGTCCAAGACGCAGAGACACAGTTAGTTAACAAGCTCTAGAGAATCAACAAAAGACAAAGAGAATTTTGAGCGTGTCTCTGACTCTGTCCCTAAAACTAAAAGCCCTTTCTTTCTTTCGGCTTGGAGAATTTCCCACCTCATAATTTTGTCAGGTCATCGTTCATTTTCATTTCCATTACTTGCACCCTTCAAACGTTATTCACACTTTTAGATTTTTTTCTTGTTGCACACACATACACACAAAAAAAAAAAACGAAAAAACAAAAAAACACTTTGCCTTCGGCATTCCATTTATAATTCATATATTTATATTCCTATTCAACCCCTTGATAATCTTTGACTGTAATTGCTCAACTCCAATTTCTTGGACACCCACTTGCTTTTTCTCCGTATTCTTTGGTGGGTATATTTCGTTTTCTTCATATACGCCCTCAAAGATCTGAAAAAGAAGTAAACAAGGATTTGGCTTCTTGATATAGATAAAATTTTCTGAATAATTAGTTTGGTGTTTTCAAAGAAAGAAATAAGAAATGGCTGGAGCTTTGGCTGTGGTGGGTTCATCAGTGATGGACTCACACGCTGGTCCTTGCTTGTGCTTGGATGCTTTGCCAACAAGCGTAAAAGGTGGGGTAGAGTTGGTGTTGCAGAGGAATTCATCAGTGAAGAGGAAGAAGGTGAATAACAGGAGCGCAGGAGGAGGGTCACTGGAATTGGGCACTTCTTTTGTGGATTCGTGGCACGATTCGAGGCTTTCTTCGAGAATGATTTGGAATACAGTTAATGATAGGAGTTCAAGGAAGCATCGGCAGCAAAGGAGAGATCGGAGGCATTTGATTTTTAATGAGCTTGCAGGGCAGTATGAAGATAGTTTTGAGGATGTTAAGACGGTGAGAAATGAAAAATTTGCTTCAAATTTAACAAATTGGTGATATATATAGTGGTAGCTCACCGTATAATAAGTAACACTGCCATATGTTATTGTTTAGTAAATTCACAACTTTTTATAATTTTTGTACAGTTTATAATATGCTATAGAATTCTGTCATGAAACACATCATTCTTGTTAAGTAGAAGAAGGTTCTATTTATTGTGTATTGCTGGTGGCAAATTATGACTTTTTTTTTGCAATTGAATTAAGGCATAAAGTGTTTCAATAGAAGATGCTTTATGATTCAAAGTGTAGATTATGGTTCTGCTTTGTAAGAACCTTAATCCTTAGCTACTATTTGTTTGTTCCCTATTATACTTTGCATTTTATAGTATGGAGAAAATGGCTTTATGTTGTAACTCATTTAAGCTCTCTTTGATGGGATGAGATTATAGGATTCCTGAAATCGTTGGATCTTTCTTTGTGATCCTTTTAGCGAAGCTTGAGGGTTTACTTCTTCACTCTCTCTTGTTCCAAATCTTCATATGCAAAAGATTGTCACAAACCTCACAATTTGAGAATTGTGAGGTTTGTGACAATCTTTTGCATATGAAGATTTGGAACAAGAGAGAGTGAAGAAGTAAACCCTCAAGCTTCGCTAAAAGGATCACAAAGAAAGATCCAACGATTTCAGGAATCCTATAATCTCATCCCATCAAAGAGAGCTTAAATGAGTTACAACACAAAGCCACTTTTTCCGTACTATAAAATGCAAAGTATAATAGGGGAACAAGCAGATAGTAGCTAAGGAACCTTGGTATTTCTAAATGGCAAGATAACTCAAAGATGATTATCACGTAGTGTAATGCGATGATTCTCAGTGAATTAGGCAATGGTCGTCGAATATCTTCTGCATAAAAAACCTAGAATTTATAAGTATATTTGAGCTAATTCTTTAAATATGCCTCCTACAATGGTAATTGCCCTTTTAGCTTTTACGTAATATTGATATAGGGCTACAATAAACCAAGGGAATAGTTTGTATGCATGAAACATAGTCTGTTTCCTTCTAAATGCTTGTGTAGTAATAATCAGTCTACACTACGTTGAAACAATTATTGATCAGATCCGTTTCCAAGCACAAAAACAACAGTCTTTAAATATTTACTTTGATATTCGTTATGCTATTATCATGCTTTATTTTCTGTGTAGTTCAAAGTGTTTTTTCTCATGCTTATATCCATTCTCACTGATGAAGAATTTTTCTACCTGCAGCAAATTCTAAACTATTTCACATACAAAGCAGTTAGGACAGTTCTTAACCAGCTCTATGAGATGAATCCGACAAAATATAGATGGTTTTATGAGTAAGTAGGAGTTTTCATTTATCTAACACAATGCAAGCCAGAGTCTGTCTCTTAATTTTAGTTTTCTATGTGAATTAGTACAGGTAGCTGTGTGACTTTTAAACCTCTCATATAGAGTTGTTAAGTTAAAGAAGCAAAGAAAAGGAGAATTTATTGTTGATCACCTAGTATTTTCAGTTTCTTGTGAGCTTTCTCAAACACATATGATTTTTATAACAGAAATTACACTAAGAAATTAAACCAAAAGAGGACCATGTAGGGTCATTCTTATCATCTGTGGATTTTGTTTACAATAATCAACTCAACTTCTTGTATCATAACTACTCTAATTTGCAGTAGAAAGTCTAGGAAAAGTAAAATTGAATCAGTGACTAGCATTAGAAAAATGGCTGAAGAAAAGAAGATTAAAATTTGTCTGCTAACTAATTACTATTTTATTTATTTCTACTCCATTGCTTATTTTGACAGTTTTGTCGCAACAAATAAACCTGGAGATGGCAAGCGTTTCATCCGTATTCTTGGGAAGGTAGTTTTCAATAAATTTTTCTGCTATTATTTGTTGCAAAACGTACAGAAAATGATTAAACAGAAAGAGGTTTTCTTTTTCTTGTCGCCTTCCTGAAATCTCGGAACAACAAGCTCCTCTCAACAAGGTTGATGTAATTATCTGGCATTGATAAGGTTTGAAGTTCTTGATAATTAACTGAAACTTGTACATAGAGTTTCCAGTTTTTTGTTACCAAACTGGGATTTGGTAAACAAAATTTATGGTTCTTGTATGAGGATATTGGTGTCTTATATATATTTTCACCGTGTGACCTTTTTTTGCTTACAGGAGAAGCAGGACCTTGCTGAAAGAGTGATGATAACACGCCTTCACTTGTACGGAAAATGGGTTAAGGTATCAAAAAATAACTTCAGAATTACCTTGCATTTGCTATAAGATATCTAAAATCAACAAGAAGAACAGAAATAACTTTCTTCTTCTCTGTTTCATTATTCAATGTAGAAATGTGATCATGCTCAAATATATCAAGAGATCTCTAATGAGAACTTGGAGTTGATGCGTGAACGGCTCATGGAGACTGTGATTTGGCCCTCGGATGATACTAACACAGAGAAGATTGGCTGAGGAGGGTGCTGCAAAATTTTTAATCTGCTTTTGTTTGTGCTTTCTAGTTTCTTTCTTCCAACTGTGGTTGTTCCCAATCTTCAGTTGCATCTTTGTTTCAATATCAACCAGCTTTGCTTTAATGTTATTTTTGTCCAGCTAATAACATGTATTCTGTAAACTGTATATATATTAATACCACTCAATAGTTTTAGTCCTTTGAATAGTTTTGAAAGTAAGGTTCTAAAGCTTTGATTCACTTCAATTGAATTGTTTTTGAAGCTGGTTTACCATGTTAGATTGATTTTGAGAATTTAGGATCTCGTTTGGTATAAAGGTGCTTTGCTTAATTTTGAAAGCACAATAATTATAACTCTAAAGTCATAATACTTCTATAATAAATAAATTTTATGACATCTCGTTTAGCATGTACTCTCTAAGAATTCATATTATTATTTATTTTCACTGAAATATAATTAAATTAGAATTTATTAGAAGTATAAATATATTTGAAAACATAAATAAATATTAAAATTAACCCAATTTAATGTGATAGAATTTTACAAGTTAAATATTTCAATTAAAGTAGTAATTTGAATTTTTTTTTCCTCAATGACACGAGCGAGAGAGAGAGAGAGTATTTCAAACTCGAAGCCTTAATATTAATTCAGAGGTTAATACTAAAGTTATTCTTATAATCACAATAAAATTAATTAAAATGAATTAAGCGGTAATTAATTAACTGATAAAATCTTTTGGAGTGGTACAAAAAGATTTAATATTTAAATTTTGGATATAATTAAATTTTGAAGAGAAAATTTTAATTTAAAAAAAAAATCACATTTTGAACCCAAAAAAAATTAACTAATGTAAAAAAAAAATCATATTTTCTTAAAAAAAGAAAAAGTAAAAACTGAAACGAAACCGTTCTAGGCCTTTAACTGGTAAATAAGTATCCTAATAGAAAAAACTAATTTTTTTTCTTAAACACCGAACTCAGGGGGGCCTGAAGCTCGAAGAAACAAGAAAGAAGAGAAAATAAATTTGTTAAAAAAAAGAAGAAAAACCCAGTTAAATCAGCTGAGAAAAGAACTGAAAATTGATCAAGAATGTTCTACAGAGGGTAAGAGATTCTTTTTCCCCCCTTTTTAATTCATTTATCACAACTATTTTATCTCGATTTCGTATCCTCTCTGTGTACTCTCGTTTTAGTATTAGAATTATGTGCTTGTTTTTTTTCTAATTTCTTTTCAATGAATCTTGTAGTGGCGTTGTTATTTGGGGGCGATTACGTGATACCCACCATCTGCTTTTTTAAAATTTTAAGGGATTTTAATATATGAATTCTGATTGACACCCTGTTTCTTACTTAGGCTGCGTGTTTTATTCGTTAATTTGGATACCCCAAGAACACCCATATTTGGGGTTTTTTTTCTGTTTTTGTTTTTTATGGGTCACTTTTGTTTCAATCCTAAATTCTTTAAGAGCATGTAAGATGATAATAGCAATAGTAATAACAATTCGTTAACTTGGTGGTATACCCAGAACGATGAATGTGTTTATTTGTGTGTGCGCCATTTGTTTTTTTTTTTTTTAAATCTATTTATTGTTTTCCTTTTCTGTTATGACAGTATCTGTGATTGGGTTTAGAATCTGCGATTGCAAAATTGAAAGAAGTGTTTTTTTCTTAAAGGAAAAATTTAATGCTTTTATAATTTATCTGTATGAAGAGTGGTTAGGTCTTAGGTCTTTATTTTTGGAGGAGGAACAAGAGTATGAGAAGTGTAGTTATCGATAATGGTTCCCTTGCTCCTCAAAATCTAGTTGTGCAGCTACCGCCACTTTACCCTGAAGATGAACATAGGTAGCACCTCACCAACGAATTGCAATACTCCTGAGTAGCTTTAAGGTTATAGAGCTTTGCAGAGTCTAATCTGATACTTCATATTCCCACTTGACTATTTAAGGAACCTCATAAAAAGCAGTAAAATATAGCATTGCATCATAAGAGTTGGTGATGGCTTGCCTGTTAATATTCTAAAATTTTTGGAATGCATCAACCACATCTTCAGGGAAAACGTCCTTAAAAGACCCCAATGGTGAAACCATTCTTTAAACCAGTTTGAGAAATCTTCATTAGGATTTTCAAGTCGAAACTGGACAAACCAACTATGAGATATTTTAGAATATTTGGTAGATAGCTTAGAATATTTGGTGGTGTAGAAAATATTCCCATGCTCGCATATATTCGTAGGTGAAATGAGACATGTCTATCTCTTAGCTCAAGGTGTTTTTCAAGATTACATCCCACTCTAATGCTGAAATGACCATAAAGATGGTGAATTTAGAGCAGGTAATGTCAATTTTATTGAATTTATGGATTACCTTGATTAATCCAGTTTCTCCAGGATCTTTTCATAATAGTATCTGTCTTTAGGAAGGAGAGATGGACATAGATGATGATTGAGGTATATTTCAGCAATTTCTAAGACACTAGCTTTATAATCTCAAAGTTACTAAGGAGTATAGCAATTCGTTGGCCAAATTTTAATTATGACTTCTTAAAGCCTAAAAATTTTAGGCCTTGTTTAAGTTTAATCAAGTAGATTTCATCATCTAATATGGTAATTGATCAAGTTAAAGTCCTCAATGAAGTATCCCAAATTATCAAGTTCAAAAGTAAAGGCCTGTTTGAAGAAGAAATTAGAAAGTGAATTGAGAAAGCCTTGTCAAACTCCTCTTCTTTGAATTCGGACTCAGACTTTGATACTTTTGGTGGCCCAATGGCCCAAGATCCCTCTCTTTTGTAGATCTAGTTTCAGTAGGCCGAAGCGACTCCATTTGATCCAGAACATGTGACCTATTCTTTCTTTAGTTTGTTCTTTTCTGTCTATAGTCCTTTATGAAAAGTTTGAATAATTGTCAGTGTAGGGTTGTGTAATCAAGATAAGATTCCTATATTATCTTTAAGTTTATTTTTATGTAGGGTTATGTAATTAAGATATGATTCCTATCTTATCTTTTATTTTTATATTTTGAAGTCTATATTTTAGGTCTTGTTTTGCTTATATATTAGAAGGGACCTTAATCTTAGAGACAGGAACGAAAAAATTAGAACTCAAAATCTCAATCTGTAATATTGCCCATCAAAGTTTAGAGTTTTTATGTAAGTTATTTATTCATGCAATTTCCTTGCATATCATTATATCAATTTTTGTGCTTCTTAGTTAAAATTTTTTAGTTCATATCTAGGCCTATTTGTTGTATTCCTTGCATATTATTATATTAATTTCTATGTTTCTTAGTACAAATATGAGCCTATTTGGTACCAGGGCCATTCTTCGTTGGTATATCGAGAAAACCACAAATATAAGTTTCAAAGGCAATTTCGATTAGATGCTAGTCTGATTCGTACTTATGGATAATAAGTCACGTACTATAGGATTGCTCTTAATTAAGTTATTACTCATTCCTTGTAGACTAGATGTAGTATCGCTGTAGCAACTCTCTAGCATAAGTTGGGAACAACTTTCATGAATGTTGAAAATCTTCCACAACTCAGACTTCCACCAAGAAATTAAAGATTTTGTAATTTTATTAAGTGGGTACAATCTTTTCAGCTATTAGCTTGGGAATTCCATCTGTAAATCTTTCTTTTCAGTAATCAGCATTTGCATCTTCTCTGGTAAAGACTTTGGAGAAGAAGATATCTTTATACCACTTAAAATGTGACATTGTCTGACATTTTAAGTTATTCAGCTGATTGTAGTAATACCAAGTTGCAAATTTGTATCACTAATAAAGTTCTTAATGATAGAGTAGATCAAAGTGTTCACAAAATCTTTTTTGATATGGACATCTTGTCGTAATTGCACAATAGCATCAGTCACATAGTCTTGCATGTTGGTATAGTCTCGTTTAACTGCAGAAAGAATTTCTTTCCTGGGCTTCACTGGAAAGGACTGTATCCCACCAACCTTGCAACTGACAAACAAAGCCATTAATAATTATTATGGCTACTTGTCGATCAGAATTTCCTTTGAGGCAAGATGCAATAGCAAATATAATCATTTGTTTTAGAACGATCATGATCTGATATTCACACAGACCATCAATATACCATTAAACAATTGATGAACCATCAAAGGCCACTCTTTAATAATCACCATTTTCCTTAAAATATAAATTAACAAGAGAGGGACGATGGTTGAGCCTATTTATGCTCATATCCTTATTAGGATATATATTACTAACCATTTTATAAATCTGTTGCGAAGGATCTTCAACAAGTACATTGACTTGAGCTGGTTTTTTCCTTCCCTTTTATTGGAGAGGGAAAGACCTTGTAATTTAAGTTGTAGATCTTCGAGAAAGTAATCATTAACCTTTTGAAGCTTATAGGTGTTCTCCAAATTAGGAGGTGGTTTTAGCAAAACCGAGCTTTGCTAATATGCAGAACAAGATCAAAGATTTTTAAAAAATTATTAAAAAAGAATTTTGTGCTGATCTTACTAATGCCTTCTGGGATAGGAAAAAGCATGTGGTAATGCTTCCTTATAGGGAAGATTTTAACAAAGGGCAAATCAAAACAAAGCAAGGCCGATTCAAATGAATGATAAGCATTTGGATCTTTGCAAAAAGGAGATACAAGAACTTCTTAATAAGAAGTTGATTAGAAAAGGTAACTCTCCATGGTCTTGTTTAGCTTTTTATGTTGAAAATGCAGTGGAAATAGAACGAGGAGCTTTGAGGTTAGTAATTAATTACAAACCTCTTGATGATGTCCTTAAATGGATTAGATATCCAATACCAAATAAATAGGATATGCTGAAAAGGCTTTCTGCAACCAAAGTATTTTCAAATTTTGATATGAAGAATGGATACTGACAGATCCAAATCTCTGAACAGGATCGCTATAAAATAGTTCCATTTGGACATTATGAGTGGAACATAATGCTGTTTTACTTTAACTACTATCCAACTCGAAACTTTGATGGGGAATGGTATAGAGAGATTTTGAGTTTTGATTTTTTGTTCGTGTCATTAAGACTAAGGCCTTTTCCAATATATAGGCAAAGTTGGACTTAAAATATGGACTTCAAAACATAAAATTAAAGGATAAGATGAGAATCTTACCTTGATTACACGACCCTAAATAAAAGATTAACTTGAAGATAAGATGGGAATTTTATCTTGATTACTCGATCCTACATCAACAATTATTTAAACTTTTCATAAAGGACTATCGGCATAAAAGAACAACCTAACAGAAGGATAGGCTGCATGTTCTGGATCAAATGAAATCGCTCTAGCTTACTGAAACTGGATCTACAGGAGAAAGGAATCTTAGGCAATTGGGCCGCCATAAGGATCAAAGTTTGAGTTCGAATCTGAAGAAGAGGAGTTTGACAGGGCATTTTACCATAGTTGATGGGAAGATAATATCTTCAACACATCCTCCTCCTGTCTCTCTTAAAGTAACAAAAGGAACAAAAGTTGTCCCTTTAAAAACCTCTTCAAAAAAAGCATGAGCAGAATAACCATACGAATCTGTTTGTCAATCTTTGGAAAAATAGAGTACTTGTATAGAAAAAATGTTAAGGGCTAACACTCCCTTACAAAATTCAGAAGCCAAGGCAGTAATGCTGTCAACAGAACCATCGTCTCTTCTAAAAAAGCTATAAAAAAAGAGCTTCAGCCGGTTTTGCTAAAACCAACTCCTAATTTGGAGAACTCCTATAAGCTTCAAAAGGTTGATGATAGCTTTCTCGAAGAACTACAGCCTAAGTTACAAGGTGTTTCTCTCTTCGATAAAAGGGATGGGAAAAAATCAGCTCAAGTCAATGTACTTGCATCACTTAACATTATGATGGAACTGTAGAAATCAAAGTCCGAGCAAGATTCGTGCGAGTCCCCAGTGATTCAAGAGGTCATCATTTGAAGCTAGACCTTCCTTTAGCTTACCTGTTTCTGATAGAAACAGTATTGAAAGTCTTCATTCAAGTTCAACACAGATTAATAGACTTGTATACAAGACACAGACTCCCGAGCCTGTTGAACGACCATCAAGTACCCTTCTTGGCCTGCCCAAGTATGGGAAGGTAGAAATGAAGATAGTGAACAAAAAATTTATAGACAACCAACCTGTCCAAATTCACGCCAACCATCAACCAAGGTCTGCACCAGCTTTCATTACCGTCAGACCACAGCCTAGGCTGACACCAATTCAATCCATTTTCCTCATTGGCCTATCCCAAGAATCAACCAATCTTTGCTATTTCTGACCAGGGGAACTGGAAAGGTCAACACATATGTGTTTGTTTGACATTTGTATTGAATGTAAACTAGATTAGGAAAAGGTCCTCTACTTTAAATACATTTTCCAAATTTATGTTAAGTTTTCTCCCTTTATTTTGCTTGTGTTTTGGCTATTCCCTATTTGATCTATAGGAACCTTGAGTTCAAATTTATTCATGGGGAATAATGCTTCTTTTTATGCCAGTTTTTCTCAATAAAGTCCATCATGGTGCTTTTATATAGAATGAACTTAAGGCAGCTTAAACGGTTTTAGTAATGCTTAGACTTCTTGGCTGTTAACCTTGTTGCTTAGTGAACAGTCTAATGAATTGTTAATTTCAGGAAAATATGCAAAGATCACCTAAAATTTTAGGATAGTAGACTAGTAAAAACCAAGGGTATGAGTCTATCTATTACTCTTTATATAACAGTTGGGCTTAGATGCAACCTAACAGGAATTTGATACCATCGTTTATCTTTCCCATGACTTGCTTAGTTGAATATGCTGGCAGTTTCATCCTAGAACACACACACTTACGAACTAGGATACTGCTCAAGGCATCCTACTTTGCTAATGGTGGATGTGGCTGATATTAAGTTAAATGAAACTTGAGAAAATTTGGAATAACTTGAGCCTGACCTGCAATTTCCTCTTAGAACGCCCGTTACTTAGGCTAGATGTTGGCAATTTCATGCTTCAATTTCCACAGCATGCACTCACAGAGAGACGCACTTTGAAAAATGTAGGGGCAGCCTTTAGGTTGGAGCTATGGGCGCTTTGATGTTCAGTTGGAAAAAATTGGATAACCTTAGTATTACTGAAGTCTGATCCTCCAACCTGGCACTCTAGCTATAGCCTCAAGTAGCCATATTCACTAAGTGATAACTGGAAGTAATAGCTACCTTTGCTTCTTGCAAGTAATAAAGAGTTTGAGTGGTTTAAAACTTGTCATTTTATTTTGTAACATATAAATTTACTAAGCGTACTTAGTATAAGTTGATTGTGAAACCCTTAAGATGTTTCATATTTCTCTATAGAGGAGTTTTTAAATGGAAAAAGGGAAGAAAGAATGATGATATTAGGTGAGGTTTGTCATGACATTTGATACATGTTCTGTGAAGGAAAGAAAGTTATCACATAATGGGTTTATACTTGTTACCCTGCTGCCCCCTAGAGCTTCCTGATTGTTTTCTTGGTTTTCTTATTCATTTTATATATGATCCATGAATTCTAGTTGACTAAGACTAAATTTCACTTCAAGAAATGATATATTGAAAAGCTTCTATAGGATTTGGTTCCAGCAACATTATCACTACAAATGATTTAAAGGAAAGCTATGTTTACACTACTGAGAATTGTTTATATGTAGGTCTAATATTTTCTGGTGTAGTGAGTTCATTAATTGTTGACCAGTTTTTCTTCTGTTCTTTGATGATTTCTTGGGAAATGAAGCAAATTTACTGATGGTGCTGATGGGCATGAATTGGGTGCAAAGCGTCAGCGGTTAATTGATCAGGGACCCCCATTCTATGGAACCCCCCCGAGTTCAAGTTTTATGTACAATCCACCACCTTATGAATATGTTAGCCAACCGCCACCTTTCCCAGTTGTCCGACTTCGCGGTCTTCCCTTTGATTGCACAGAAACTGATGTGGCTGAGTTTTTCCATGGTCTAGACATAGTTGATGTTCTTTTTGTCCATAAGAACAGCAAATTTACTGGGGAAGCTTTTTGTGTTTTGGGGTATCCTCTTCAAGTAGATTTTGCCCTTCAGAAGAATAGGCAGAACATGGGAAGAAGATATGTTGAGGTTTTCAGAAGTAAGAGGCAAGAATATTACAAGGCAATTGCAAATGAAGTTTCAGACGCTCGTGGTGGTTCTCCTCACAGAAGTATACCTAGGGCTAAATCTCATGATGAGGGGAAGGATTCAGCTGCACATACAGGGATACTGCGATTGAGGGGTTTGCCATTTTCAGCTGGCAAGGACGATATAATGGATTTCTTTAAAGATTTTGTATTGTCAGAAGACTCGATTCATATTACAATGAATTCAGAGGGGAGGCCAACTGGTGAAGCATTTGTAGAGTTTGCAAATGCAGAAGATTCTAAGGCAGCTATGGCCAAAGATAGGATGACACTTGGGAGTCGTTATATAGAGTTGTTTCCTTCGTCACATGAGGAGATGGATGAAGCATTATCTAGAGGACGGTGACTCTTTCTTAATTACCTTTTGTTTTATTTGCTTTTCTCATTTGTTGTGATCTATCACATCATATTGTTGTTTGCAATTTTGCTTTCCTAGCATTCCTAGAGTTAGCTAGAAGATGACTTTTTCTGAGTGCTGTTGGATCTTATCTTTTTTCAGTTTGAATCTACTAAGACTGTATACTTATATTGATCCACTTCTCTTGGTTTCAATCATGGCTTATCACAATATGCAATGGACAAAACAAACTTCTCCTTGAATTAACTTGTCATTGTCTTAAGCCGGTGATGCCACAAGTTAAATGGCAAATTAGTGATGGCTATTGGAAATTCTTGAGGTATGGTTAAGCAAATTTAAATAAAATGTTTTTCTCATGTCCATTATCGGCCTGCGACATGGAAGGGCAACTCAATTTAAGTTGTAGGGACTAAGGATGAAAAAGAGAAATGATATGACCAAAAATTACATGGTAAAAGCTTGAAATAAAAATCGTAATTTCCAAGCAACTTTTGAAGGTTTTGTTTTGAATAGGGCAGAATGGGCTTGCATAGTACATGTAACTGATCCCTAGTAATATGGAATTAAAGCTGAATGGATCGGTATGAACGAAATAGGTATTGGTGTTTGTTCTCTTTGATATTTCTATATGAATATGTAGTATCAATCTGTAGTCTCTTTAATTTATATTGGTATTGGTGCATCTAGGAAGCTTTTTAGATATGATTTGTCAATAGAGTTGAGACAATTTATGCTAATGGTGGTTGTCAATTGTTCTTTGGAGAAAACTTTAGGTCTTTATGGTCTGCTTTGCTGTATGTGGAAAATGAGATTACATGCCTATTTCCCCGTCCTTAAGAGAGGCATCTGAAGCATTCATATCTGATTAGCTCGTAATGAAATAGACTTTTTATTGTTCTCGGATTTCAAATTTTGTTTTAGGATTGTATTTGGAAACAATTTTTGAAATCACTCCTATGAAACTCCATTTTCTTAGAATTTTTTGTGTTCCTCATTTTAGAAAACAGAGTATAATAACTGAATTCAAACAAAGAAAGTCATTTTTGTTCCTGTAAAGCTTAGCAACTAAAAGCCTATTGTTTATGCTCGGTTTGCAGAACATTGAGATTGTGCATGTATACTTGGGACTTATTCCCACTTAAATTTGGAATAATTATAGTTGATTAACTGTTTTATGTTGGCTGATTACAAGATATTCTCCCTTAAATTTACGGTAGTGTGTTCTTGGTTATGCAAAAACCCACTTAAGATTCAGTGAGCTTGCATGAGCCAGATATATTTTGTGACTTGTTAATGCGATAATTTACAGTATTTTAATGCGACAATATCAGTAATTTCCTGTTTTTGTCATCAAGTCCAATGAGCAAATAGAATTGTCTTGAAATGCTGCTAGTTGTTGAAACTTGAAAACACTAGATTCAAATAGTTGTTTATTTAACTTACATAATGGCATTTAGAAGCTCAAGAACTTATTAACTTTCATGACAGACAATTACTTAACTAACCCTCTTAATCTCTGCACTGCATTTATGTGCTTGCTTGTTGCAGTCTATTGAGAGGTCGTTAGTAAAAACTTATAATATTTTTCATAGATTTTAGAAATTTTTTTGTGAAACATGATTACATATGCTCAAAGGTTTAAGATTGTATTTATGCTTTAGAATTTTTATTTTTTGCCTGATTTTGAAACCATGTTAATTTGAAGCTACCATGTTCAGTGTTATACTTGCAATTATCCCTAGATAAGATATGTCAAATGTATAAGTTTTTGAAGTGTTTTTGTAGAGACTACAATTGAATAATATCATTTTTCTCTTATTTGGGACAAATTTTTTTTTAAAGAAATGTTTCTTAATAAATTATATTTCAAATATTATATAAGTGCATTTTTTTTTTCAATATTGATGTTCGGAGTCCAATGACTGATTTTGGAACTACCAAAAAGATTTAAGTCTATTAAATTGAGTTTATCGTGACACGGTTTTAGAATTAGGTTCAAGAAAGATTGAATCTACTAAATTGAGTTTATTGCGATATAATCTCAAAATTAGGCTCAAAAAAGTTAAATTTACTCTCAATAATATCGAGAGAAAAAAATATCCATGAAACTTTTTATTTATATTAAGACTTGCAAAATATGAATTTGCTAATACTCTGAAACTTTGTCATGTTAGAGTTGGAACCCACAAGTAGCCAAGCTCTAGGGAAAGATGTTCATGTCTTTATTATTTGCATCCAAAGCAACAGTAAATAAAAACAGGACAAATGTTGAAATTGAACCTAGGTAATTGAATTTTGGCAGATGAAGCTCCAAGGCATGCCCATATTTAGACCCATGTCATGTTTATCTAAAACCTCAAAACCAATAATAATTAAAAAAAAAACTGTTTATTGGGTATGGCACAAAATTGTCTAAAGGTGGATAAATGAGCCTCACGTGTGCATAATTGTGAAATCCCATAGGTTTAGGATCCCTGAAGAGGACCTGCAAAATGTTTCTTCTTTTAACAATATATATATATATATATATATAACAAAAATTATCAAACAAAGGAATCATAAGCTGCCAAAATCTCAATGAAATTTCCTTTTCTCTATAATCTCTGACTTCGTCAGAGCAGAAGAAGCTAAAATTTAGGGCTTTACGACAAAATCCAACAGTGCCCTTCCCCCAACACCTATTTTGTTCATTTCCATTTTTCTATATGAATAAATAAATAAAACAATTTTGAACCCAAAATATCAACAAGATGATTGTTCAAAACCTTACTATAAAAATATATATTAAAAAAAAGAAAGAAAGAAAATTGGATTAAAGGGTTCATTAGAATCTTAACTATCAACCATTGTTTTTGTGCAGTGGGCAGACCATTTATTCTTAACTTATGTAATCCTAGGTTGAAATTTTAATTTTTAATATTATGTTTATTTTCCTTATTTTTCCCTAATGTAATGGATACAAGTTAATTAATGGTGTGGACTTATTAATTAATTGGAAAAAGAAAAAAGTTAAAGATTTTTAGACTCCTTAAACAAAACACTCAAATGGATGATATTGCATCTTTGATTTTACAAATTTATTGAGTTATATACATATATATATATAGAGAGAGAGAGAGAGAGAAAGAGAGAGAGAGAGAATGACCTAAAAAGCTACGTAGCTTATTATATTAAGAGTTTTTGAATATGTGTCAAGATTTTATAGTATATTATAAATTATGCAAAAATTGTAAATTGATGAAACAGTATCATGTGAAAGTGTTGCTCACCACTCTCATAATATATGTCAGATTTTGTAACATATTATAAATTATACAGAAATTATAAATTAATTAAACAGTATTAAATGCCAACGTTGCTCATCATATAATAAATTATGTAACTCTCTAAATCATTTCTCGTGTATATATATATAATATTATATATATATATATATATACTTCTAGTTTTTTATTTAATAAAATAAAAAGAGTGTTCTAAGATTTTTTCTAAAGAGAAAGTGTTTTAAGTAAAATTGACACAAAAATGCCTCACATAATTGATGTGCTTTCATTATATCTACACTTATTATCTGTTTTAAAATTTTTAATTAGATATCATTCTGATCAATTATAGGTAAAATTAAATCTCTTACTTATAATGAAATTGAAAATTTTAAGCTTAGTATAAGTTTAGGTTTCACTCACACATAAAGGAGCAAATTTTTTGGAATTTTAGAGAAGATTTAGATTTGGATAGTCGTGTTATAAATATCACTACATTTGTAATTTATTATTTTTAAAAAAGAAAGAAAATACTAAATGTTTCACGGGCAGCTGGCAACGCCCATATTATTCCTCATCAATAATAATCCCTAGATGCACAAAATTTGAAACTCCCCCTCTCATTTTGACATTTTCTCTGTTTGTGGCAGTGGTGGGTATTATTATTTGCTTAATTAGGGCAACGGGCAGCGGCAGGGCCTGCCCTAATTATAGCTAATCATATTTATAAAACCCTTTATAACTCAAGAAGGTTAAATCTCTCCCTCCCTCCTCCTTGCTTCACTCTTGTCTCTCCTTAGGGTTTTGAGTTTAGGCTTTCCAAGACTTTTACTTAACTGGGTTTGTTTTGTTTTGTTTTTTTTGCTACGGTTTTAGTGTAGAAATTTGCTAGGTTAAGTTGTTTTCTTGTTCCTTCAAGCCTAGGGTTTTATGATCTCCTTGTGTTTGCTAATGCTGGGTTGATTAATTTCACTATACTTTTGATCAACTAGATAATTTTAGCTGTGTTTTCTTTCTTTCTTTTTTTCTTTTTCTGGGTTTGGTAGATAATTTAGCATATATTAAAACTCTTCATCTGGGTTTGGTACATAATCTCATTTTGTATTTTTGAAGGTGAGTCTTTTAAGAAGATATGGGTCTGTGAGCTTGAAAAGTTTTTGTTTCTAAAGAGAGTTGGCTTGTTGATTGATGCTTTTTTATAATCTTTTCAGTCAAATTCAGTAGCTTTAAAGTAGTATCATCACCACTCCACTACTACTAGGTTTTATTTTTTGTTTTTGTTTTTTCAAAGTACTAATATCAGTTTGTGTGCAAGTGTTTAGCCAGTTTTTCACCTAAACTTAGTAAAGTTTCTAGTTTGTTGGTGGTCAGTTTTTAGTACCATATAGTTAGTGGACTTTTAACTACTTGTCAACTATATCAACTAGAAATCTTATCAAGTTTTCACTCTCTCTTTGATCAAATGGCTCCATCTGGTAGAAGAACAAGAACAAGAACAAGAACTGCAGCAAAAGCAACAACAAGGCCAAGAAGAACCCAATACAAGAAGCAGCAGCTGCAAGTGAAACAATCCAAGAATAATGTTCGAAAAGCAGCAACAATGGACGATTTGCTGCCAATATCCACTACTTCTTCAACAACAACTTCAGATGATCATCATCATCATCATGATGGCAGCAGCAGCTTGGTTTTTGATGATCAACTGGGCACGGTTGATCATGATCACCATATCTCCACAAGCAGCAGTGGATGCTCCACACCAAAAGCTAAGAAATTTCGGATACCAGAAATTGCAACATGCCCACCGGCACCAAAGAAGCCAAGGGTAGTTTCAAATTGCTCATTGCAAAGGAGGCCTATTGCTTTCTTCGCCCCTCCTGATTTAGAGCTCTTCTTCTTCTTTGCCCTCCGGGATATCTCAGTTTAATCATCATTACAAAAAGATCATTTGATAGTTTTAAGAGGTGATCTTTACTATTAATGGTAACTGTCTAGTAGTTTGTGTTCTTCCCATTTGATGATAGGGTTGAGGTATAGTAGAGTAGTAGTGTGAAATTTGAGATTTTTGAGTGAGTGATTTAATTAGGAATATAGAGGATGATGCTTGTTAGCTAGCTCAGCCAGCTTGCTTTCCTTTTTCTTTGCTAATTAATTAGTATTGGGTTTTTCAATTGGTGGTATATTAGGTGCTTTATTGCTGCTGACTTTTGGAGTTTGGAGAGTGCAGTTAATGTAATTTGGGTGGATTTGAGGTTTGTGAGAGTGTGTTTTAGCTTGTATTATATAGCAACTTTTGTTTGTTAATTATCAAGTCAACTTGAACATGAGAATGAAAATGGAAAAACAAAAACATTTAATAGTTCTTCTTCTTCTTCTCTTGTTATTTAGTTTGCTCACTCCATATTTATGAATGTTATGGGATTCTTATGAGCAAGTACTTGAAATATATTATATATATATATATATATATATACACAGTTGATCTTTAGATTCCAACAAGCACAATCCATTTAATTAATGATTATTTTTCCTTTGTTGTTGTGGGTATCTTCAACAACCCACTAATCGCATTCACATATTGTCTGAGAAAATTAATTAATCAAAGCCTAAATTAATGGCTTCATTTGCAAAAAAACTAAATGGGTCCATTAACACTGTTTATGCTCACCCTTTGACTGTGATATGAAAGTGAAAACCAATGTCTTCGATTCACACACTTCTTCTTTGATGAATTGATTGAGCCCATATAAAAAATTTATAAAAAAAGAAGACTTGCACACAAAAGGGTCTCTTGGTCTTCCCATAATTCCCACTTTTGGGATTTGGTCATTAATTAATTTTGAGGCTAGGGTTTTCACTTGGGGTCAATTTTTTTTTTTCTTTTTTTGCCTAAATGTAGACCAAAATCTTGTGAGATTGTGACTCAACAACTAGGTGGAAACAGCAGAAACAAATATAAGCTCAAAATGAACCAACTCATCAAGAGGATCCTTTACTACTTCCTTTTTCTTTTTTCCTCCATCTATTATCGAATAGTGGGAACACAACAAAGAGGAAGATGAGTATGAAACTATGGATGTGATGTTTGTATGTTACATTTAGAGAGAGTATAGAGAGATAGAGAGATGATGGTGTCAGAATGTGGGTGTATTTGTGTCCGAGCAGAGCCCAGCATCAATAAGGGAATCCAATGAAAGGACTCGTGCGGGTTGTGATCACTGTCACATTTTGGAATCTCAAGAAATTTTTCCCATCATTTTCTTTTTTTTTCCCCCTTTTATCTTACTTTAATACTTGGTTGATTCTAATAGTTATATATATAGTTCTTCATCATAATAAATATATGTACATATATTTGCCATTCATATTCATTTGGGCAAATCTTATCTATTATGAATGAACTATCAAAAGGGTATCTTTATTCTTTCAATTATGTCTTCTCATCATTATTATAATACTGCCTGCAAAATAATGTGCTAAATAATTAAGGACACGATGATGTTGAAGATTTAAAAAATATTTTCCTTTTAAAATATATCAGAATATTGAATATTATATCTCAAAAAGGTGATATTAGAGTTGTAGCTAACTACTTGGGGTTGCTAGACAAATATCTCAAAACTCATATTTGTAGAAATACTTGTTATACAATAGTGTTACGGTTAGTTCTACTAAGTTGTCATATAAATTTTTATATCTCAATTAATATGTTATTATTCATTAATTATTATATACCTTAGGTAATTATTACTTTTTTAAATTTTATTAATACGATAATTATACACATATTTATAAATAAGAAGAGAGGTAAAATTTAACTTTATGCCTCTCCGTCTCTTTAACTGACTTTACAACAAAAGTATATTTTATACTAATTAACATTATTCTTATCAACTTTAATATGACATTATATTAAAATTTTGCTTAACTACATAAATTTTTGAATATATTATTTAATATGATATTAAATTCAAAATTTTTAAAATTCATAGTCTTAAAATCGCATCCACTTTTTAAGTGAGAGATCAGTCTATAAAAACCTATTTTTGAAATTAATATTAATATTAAAATTTTACATAACAATTTAATTTCTTTTAATCAAGTAATTTATTTAAGAATTTAATTATAGAAATATCATTTTTGTCTTCCATTTCTTATTATTTCAATTATTTTGTATTTAAAAATATTAAGTCTTAACCAAAGTTGATGTAGTTCAGTTATTAGCTCATGTCACCCAATTCTCACACCCCTCCCTCTCAATCAAATATGTATGAGATTTCTTACAACAAACACATCCCTCCATATGAATAGTACTATATACAAACATTGCAAACTAAAGATTCCTCTATATATGAATTAACCATGGTGGGTTCTTTAATCTGCAAATTCACACATAGCTGCAAAAATAACAGTTTGTTCATCAATCATCATATGATATGATATGAAAGAAAATCAAATCACAAGCCAAAATTAACCTTTAAGCCAAAGTGTTGTGAATGTGGTCATCACTTGCCTCCAATAATATACATGATGAGATGACTTAAAAAGACCCACAAGACATGAGTGGGGATGTTTTTTTTAAGCCTTTCTTTAGCTTTGAATGTCTATCCATCTATCTATCTATCTATCTCATCTCATCATTCATTATCTGTGTTTTCTTTTCTTCCAACTTTTGGAATTAAAATTGATAAATAATTGTGAAGGAGTGTTTGCATTATAAATCATGTTCCTCAGTTTCTTTCAATGATGAGATCCCTTTTTATCTTCAGAGAGGAAAAAAAAAGGGGCCTTTATATCACAATGCTGTGGCCCCTTCTTTGTCTAGCACTATATGTATGTAATTATATGATCATATTTAATTATCATATACCATAAATGATATGCAAGTAATTAGACTCTTGAGTTTTAATTATTTTTGGACCATATATATGGTTATAACCTACTAAGTATATATTTAAGGGTGTGTTTGAAAATATTTTGAAATTGATATTCTCCAAAAGTTTTCAAATAGTTGAAAAGATTTCACTGTTTATTTGTATTTTTTTAAGAAAATTTATTTGGAATATTGAATTTGAAGTGGATAACCCATAATCTTTCAAGAAAATATATATGTGAATGCACGATTGAATTCTTTAAAAAAAAAAAAAATCTTTTTGAAGGGCTAAAAAACTGCTCTCTAGAAAATAGTGTTGAGTTAGTTGTAACAAAAAAAATATATCAATTAGTTTATAATTTACAATTATATTTTTTTTGAAGAAATATAGGTTTATCACTAACTAATGCTTCCATAAAATAATTCCTCTCATTTTTTTATTAAAAAAAACTTAATTATTTGTTTTTTTTTTCAATTCAAGTATTTTCAAGAAGAAGAAGAAAACTTTAAAACATATATTTTTTAAGTAAAAGAAAAAAGATCATATGTTTTGTTTTTCCTATAGAGCAATTTTCAAGTATATTAATTATTTATCATCTACGCAACAAAAAAAAAAATTAAAACATAAACATGATCAAATCAAGTCGGTAAAAGAATTAGCAACACTTTATACTTAATTAAAGTTCACTTGTTAATTTGAAAAGAAAAAAAAAAGTTCAATTTTTAATTGAGCTATGTATATATAGGGAAATAATTTGCTTGGCTACTCAATTCATTGCATAATGAGCAATATTATGGCATGACATTGTCTAATTAATTAGCAACTTTAATATAATTTATAAAATATTACACAATTCAACAATTACTCAATAAATAATAGTTACCAATTAATAACATATTAATTAAAATACATTTATATCTCAATATATAAATATAGCACCGGTCATATATATTAATGTTTCTTTATGCAGCCGATTCGAGACAAATAGATTCAAGGTAATCCGTGAAGATTTTTGTGTATAAAGTGAAAGATAAAATATTATTGTAAGTATGTTATGGGTACAAGAGATAGAGATAAAAATATCGTAAAAAAAATATAGTAATAATAATAACAATAATAAACAAATATATTTATAGAACTCAGTGAATTTTTTTTTTTAATATAATTATTATTTTATTAAATATTATTATGAATATCTTTGAGCTTTAATTTAATAGAATTGATACTTTTTATTTTAAAAAATATATAATGATGTCTAACCATTAGAGAATATTTTATTAATTTTAATAAAATTATGTAAAACGATTAAATTATCTTTATAAATTAAAAAGTAATAAAATGATATTACACAACAAATGAAAAAGCATAATTTTTTATAAAAAAATTTAATTTTTAATAATAAATTAATAATATCTTTTTTATTTTTTATTTTTTTATTAATAATATAATTATTATATTAAAATATAAAATTAAATAAAAAAAATAGCCAAAACAACGACCACAAATTGCTGCTATTGCAACGGCTAAATGTGACCGTTGTTTTAGCCGTTGCAATAATAACCATTTGTGGCCACTGTTTTGGTCGTGAGCAGCGGTCAAAACTGATTGCTATTGCAACGACCATTTGTGGCATTTGACCGCTGCAATAATAACTATTTGAGGCCACTGTTTTGGTCGTGAGCAACGGCCAAAAATGGCTGTTGTTGCAATGGCCATTTGTGACATTTGACCGCTGCAACAGTAATCATTTGTGGCATTTACAATTGCGGTCACAAATAATTGCTACAAAATGTGGTCACAGGCGGCACCAATTTTTTTTTTAATTTTAAATTTTTTAAAAAGTAATTTTTTATTATGTGTTATTTTATTACAAGAATAAAAAAAAAGTGTTTGGTAATGAATAAAGATTGTTTGGATAAAATAATAATTTTATTTTTTTAATTAATTTTAATAAAAAAATTCTCTAACAGTAAGATATTATTACTTATTTTTTAAAATTGTAAACATTGATACTATTAAGTTAAAGTTTAAGAATAATTACGATAATATTTCTTATTTTATTGTAAAAACTTGTAAAACAATATTACAAGTACGTGTAACTGTGCACGAGAGAAAAGGGGAGGGCAGAGAACCTTGGAATGAGGAAATTAATTGTCCTTTTAATTGATTAATAAATTTAGTAATATAACATAAAAATTTATTATTATTCATAATAATGAGGGCATATGGACTCATTAAGCTCGTAATTAAATAAATAATAATAATAAAAAGTAGAGATGAAGAGGGTTGCTTTTTAAATTCAAATGATGGGATGAGAATTTATATATCAAATCAAACAAGACTTTTTTTTTACATACTTTGTTATTTAGGGTTTGTGATTAAAGTTGATTTATTTAGTAATTACTTTGTTTTTAACTTTTCTAGAATCCGAGGTTGCCCCGGCCACTTTTCAGTCTCTTCATTTCTCTTTCACAAAAATACGTTTTGATTCTTCTTTGTTTTCATTCGTTTTTAAGTCAAAACTTGCTGTGTTTTTGCTGTAAGCTTCCTCTTCTTTGTATTTCAGCAATATTTATCTTTGCATTGCATGAAATAATAGAGTCTATATAACACAATTTAAATTGGACTGAATTAGACTATATATATGGAGTATGATATTTTATTATTTAGACTGAATTAGACTATATATATAGAGTATGATATTGTGTCATTTCGAGTTCTGGTTTATATTAAAATTATTAGGTGTTTAATGAACTATACATATTTTTCTCTTAATATGATATTGTCTATTTTGAATTTTAAATTTTTATGATTTTGTTATTAAATTTTACTGAAAAAAGTTAATATTAATAAAAATATAATTTATTTTTTATATATTCATATTTTTTGTTAATGTAAAATTTTATTTACTTTTTTAACAAATATAATATCAAAAACTAAATTGTTATAAATGATATCAAAATTAAACCTATCTTAAAGATAACTTAATAAATCGATTTATGTCGTTTTATGTATTATAAAAAAAAGTTATTGCATGGTTTTATAAACCCTTTTTTTAGATGATTATATATGTAGATCTTCTCAATTTTGTTTTAAAATAAACAGTAAAATTGGCAATTTACTTCTTAAGTTTTTCTTAAATTATTTTTAAATACTCAGTTACACATTGAAAAAATAACATCTAAATTGCATTCTTTGAGGAACAATAAGGTATATTGACATATCTAATCATAATAAATGGTTATATATTTGATTGAAGTTATCTTGCTTCTTCAAAAAAAAAATTCACTTCAGTTATTATTTTTTTCAACAGAAAAAACTAAACTAGGTATTTTAAAAAAACTTAAGAATCTAATGGGTAATTCAAAAAACAAAATTTAAAAATTAAACTAGCAATTTTCCAAATAAATAATATTATATTTTTTAGAGGTATTCATTACAAACATAATGTGTTCAATGAGATTAAATTTTAAATTCTTCTTTTAAAACAAAAAGACAATTTCTTTTTATTTAAATTTTAAATTCTTCTTTTAACAAAAAGATAAATTTTAAATTCTTTTTATTTTTCATTTTCTAAAGAGAAAAAGTAATTTAGCCAAACCTTTAGGTACTTCTTATCTAATCTTACTTCATTCTAATCATTGAACTTAGTCATTAGTATTTACATACATGAACATGAAAATTAAGATAATTTTTTTTTTTAAATTAAAAATTGATATCAAATAGAATATGATATGTATTTTTATTTTTATCTTTATTTTTATTTTTGGGATCCACGGTTTTAGTAAAAGAGGAAGTGGGTGATTTTTCTGGCACATCCGTTCACTTGCATTAATTTGGATGAATTTTTTTTTTTTACGAATTCATATTTACTTTTTTGCATGAATTTGGTGAGAATGTACTAAAAAGTTTATTGAGTTGAGGGAAATCACTAAATAAAACTAGCAACTCGATCATATATATCTTCTTTTGATCTTTTCTTTTTTTTTTTTTAATTAAAAAATTTTGTGTTGCAATGTGTAATTTATTATTTTTTGTGATTTTAGCATGATAAAAAAGATTGTGGTCTAAATATCAATCAAATTAAGACCAAGGTTAGAGAAGTTTTAGTTATATATAGAAAGAGAGAGAGTTTTATTCTAATAGGTTATTTGCTCATATGAATACTTAAATATACAGTAAAATTTTGTAGCACATTATAAAATTGTACAGAAATTATAGATCAATTAGACAATATTACATAATAATGTTGCTCAATATGTAATAAGTTACATAACCTATTAAATTATCTTTTTCTTCCTCTCTCTAATATATAACCTACTATATATATATATATTGAAAGGCTTAACTCTATTTTATTTGAATTTGAGTGATTGCGAGTGCTAAGCACATTTATAAAAATCGAACTTCTCCCATAGCCCTTTTAAGCCATTTTATTTGAATTTGAGTGATTGCGGGTGTTAAGCGCATTCATAAAAATCGAGCTTCTCCCATAGCCCTTATTAGTATATATATATATATATAAAAGAAACTATAAAAATAATGTTAAAAACTAGCTTTTCACTTGTTCTCTAAATCTAGTTATAGTTAATATTTGAACTAAATTTATTAATTTGTATATTAGGTACATAAACCATCACCTTGAAATTTTTTTAATACATTTTATTGTATTTAACATTTAAGAATATTAATACACGTGTTAAAGTTGAAATCTTTTACCTAAAACTAGAAACTCAGCATTTTAAGCTTCTAGCATTTTAAACTATAAAAATTCACATCAATTTATAAGAGATGAAATTAACAAAATGTAAAACCATGTCTCAAGTACCTTTAATTAATTTGACATTCAAAAAAGAAAGGTCGATCAAAAAGCATAATCTTGATCCTTTATCTTTTCCTTTATTATTATTAATATTTTTTTCATTTAATCTTTGTGTGGGTTTAAAGACATAAGCAAGATTAATTAGAATGTAAATTAACTAACATCTAATTTTCTACTTTCTCTTTTTAACAAGACGTGTGAAGGATATTCTTATGCCCAAATTTTTAATTGTTCTTTGAGGTAATTGATCAAAAGGGCTAAATGAAAGTGATAATTTTTAGAACTAAAGAGGGTGCTTTTTAATTTGATTCAATTTTTTTAGAATGTATTTTTGTTCTCATTTTATACGGTATAAAAGATTTAGCTTTGTGTATGTTTTTAGGGTGTCGGTGAGAATGTTTTGTCACAATACTTTAAAAAAAAAACGAAAATTATTTTAAAATAATCAAAAAAAATTCTTTTTTTTTTTCAAAGGCAATTTTTTTTTTTTTTTGGGGGGGGGGGGGAGGTTAATTTTTTTTCTTCCTAAAGAAATTAAGGCTTTGAAGGCAGTAATTTGGAAATAAGAATGAGCAAATTTGATTCATCAAGATTGGGGAGAAATTTATTTACTTTAAGAAGAAAAGAAAAATGAAGGGAAGCTTTACAATTAACATATAGTTTTAGTTGGAAGTATAGTGAGATTCAACTTAATACAAGACTTTGGTGATGTTGCTCGAGAGTTTTGGCCTATGAAGAGCTCAATTTTTCATCCATAAACGACATATTTATCTATTAGGTAGTGCTATATTTACAAAATTGAAATATAAAATATATATTTTAATTAATGTGTCATTAATTAATAATTATTATTTATTTATTATTTTTTTAATTTTTATTAATATGATAGTTATATAATATTAATCGAACGCATCAAATATTATGTTATTGAAATATAAATTTTATATCTCAATTATGTAAACATACTATTATCTCTATTCACTATAAACTAATCGAAAATATTCAATCCGCATTTTTATTCTCTTTTTCTATAAATTATTAAAAAAAAATAGAAGGCAGAAGTTGGAAATAAGGTTGCTCAAATTTTGATTCAAACTAGTAAGATCTGCATCAAGGTTGAAAAAAATTAATTTCGTAGAAAAGAAAAATCAAAGGGGAGGCTTTACAACTAACAGATATTGGACTAAAGAAGTTCTTTTTCCCTTTAAGAAAACCAATATTCTTCCTTTTTATCCTGTAGTATAAAAGATTGATCAAATTGATCAATCAGACCCCCAAAACAAAGAAGATTTTTCTGGAAGAAAAAAAATAAAATTATTTTGCAGCTTTTGTCCAAAACTTTGCTTTATAGCCATGCACAAAGCAAAGCTAAGGTATATGCTTTCATTCTAACTTGTCTACTTAATTTTATAAAAGCAATTTCTGTAGCTCTTTAGACTTCTCCATGGATTCAAATTCAATCTCCTACTTTAATTATCCTAAATTTATGAAACATTTATCAAACTTTTGAATATTCAAGCATTTTTTAGTTTTCTTTTTTTAAAGAAAAAAAGAAATTTCTCTGTTGTCGACATGTTGGGTTTGTCAATTTGAATTATCAAATTAGATTTTATTTTACCAATCTACTAAGTATTTTTGTCTGATGAAATAGATAAAAAAAAACAAAGGTTAAAGAGAAAATAGATGAAAACCCTATTTTTAATAAAATAAAAGGATATTATCACAGTAATTCTTACGTTTTTGTTTAATTACTCATTGCGTCTCTAATATTTTAAAATTATCAATTGAATTCTTTAATGACGAAATGATCATATTTCAAAAATAAAAATAGTAGTTAAAACTCCTTTAAAAAAAATATAATTAATAAGTTTTAAAATATTACAGATCAAATGAGTAATTCAATAAAAATATAAAAACTAAATTATAATTATAATAAACACAAACCATAAAAAAATACGTGTTTAATAAATAATAAGAAACAAGTGCGACAATCGTAATTGATACTAACACTCTTTAAGAGTTATTAAACTCATGATCCTTATCATTTGATGTTTGGGCTGTTTAATTTTGTTTTAATGGTTAATAAATTTAATGCCTTTTGAAAATAAACTCTTTACTCAAACAGATCAATTTTCTCATATCTTCCAACAATATGATACTCCATGGACACTCTTTCAAAGAAATAATAATAATAAATTATCAAATGAATCGATAAAAATATCTTATCAAAATATATTTCTGTACATAAAAGAATGCACTCTCAAACATATTATTGGGAGACTCAATATTCAAGAGGCTATATATATGAATATGGGTTCTTTGATCTTAATAAAAATAATTAAGAACCTAGCTAAGGGCGGCTGTGAAAATTAAGTACCTAATTAATTAATTTTGTGGACAAACCCTAAGAAATTATCGATATTGGACATGGACTGTACGTAGTTTGCATGAAACCAAGAATCATTTTATATATATTTGCATGGGTTTTGTCTAAATAGTGTGATGGGAAGAACAAAGCGACACCCACAGCCTTGCTTAATTATTTTAGTTGACTGCATGTAAGTAAAAGGAGCATCAAAAGATGAGAAAAAGCCCCTCATTCTAAACTCCTCGTAATCTTAATTTCCAAGTACCAATTAAGGTGCTAATTAATCCTGTCTCTCTTTCTTTTTTGCTTCTTTTTCTTTTCATATCTATGCAGTACCATATAGTAAGAAATATAGGATTCTATTGTCTTTATAGAGGACCAGCAACTATAGAAAAAAAAAATGGTTAAATGGTTTGATATTTATGATCTGATCATCAATTTATTTTAAAAAGAAAAGGTTGTGGTAGATGATGGCTTGGTTGAGTGGTTAAGCATGCACTTTCCCAACTCTGAGGTTGTGTTTGAGTCCAACGGATGTTGAGACGATAGAATAATTTTTCTCATATAGTTTCATCATTTGTGAGGTTTTGTGTTATTTTTTTATAAGATTTATTTCTCTAAGCGAGGTATAAGTTTTACTCTTTTTTATAGGATATGTATTCGAGCATACATTAGTGTATAAATATAATATCTTGTATCAAATACTTCACCTTTCTTGAAATAGTTTATTCTTTCCTCTTTTGCAGGATTTGTAGTCTTTGTTTTTTAAAAGATTTTTTTTTCTTTTTTTGAGATATGTATTCCTTTTTTATAGGGTATACTTTCTCAGTGTAAGAATGAGTTCTTCTCTTCTTTATAGGATTAATTGTAATATTAGTGATCCTTTGATGTAATGTCAATACTTAAAAAAAAAAAAAAGAGTTTCAAAATTTTCATAATTATATGAGCTATAATTAGAAAATTTTACAATGAGTGACATATTAGGAATCACCTCAATGTATTTAATTAATGTTGACCTTTTAATCACTAATTATTTTTTTAAATTGTTTCAAAACTTCCTAAGTATACATCTTGTAAGTAGAGAAAATTTATTTTAAAAAAAGTGATTTTATATTATAAAAGTATATTTTGAATAAATTATAGTAAAAAATATAAATAAATTGATAGTTCATAAGAGATGAAGAGTCTTGAGAAGTAGAACAAATTAATGTATTATATCATTTATATGCCGGTTTGATAAAAAAATCGTATTATAAATTCATTTACTTCTAAAATCTTTTATCTAATATAAACTTATTATAATGGCTGAAAGTTTTTAAATAAATGTATACATCACAAAATTTGGTACTGTTAAATAAAAATTTTCTTTCAAATTTAACATGTTTGGGTGAATCTCTTTCAATTTTTTTCTTAAAATTTATTTATATAATATCATCGTATAAAAAAAATACAATTAAGCCTTTCCTTTAGCACAAAATTCTTAGTAATTTTTTTTTGTACTTATGAAACCAACAATTTAAGACACTTGGAACTATAAACATTAATGTAATTAAAAATTTGCAAAATATTTAAGAATCAACTCATGTAGAAAATAATACTTTAAAATACCTTTTTTTTTGGTTAATATAATTTTTGACACAAATTGTGAAGAATTAGATCAAAACACTTTGAATCATTTTCATAATTTCATATTTATCAAGTTCAAACCTCAATTAGAAGTTTCATCAACTCCCTAAATATATATCCTAGCAATTATTTATGGGCATGTTTTATAACCAAGGTTTTTCTATAAGAATTTTGTTATGGGCCGGGCCACAACATGGGTATTGTTGTAACCCATGTCAAAAGTTAAACAAGATTGATTAGGTTAGAAAAATTCCCTAGCACGTGTACATAAAATTGAAACTAGCAATGTAATATGCGATACACTTGCGGATGTGGCTCAATAGTAGTAGGGGTGGGTAAAAACAAAAGGAATTGACTGAATCGATCGGTTTTTGGGCAATTTTATTCTGTTCAATTTTAACGTGGACTTTTTAATTTATTATATTTATTTAAAATTAATCGGTTTAATTTTATTTATTTAATATTAATCTGTTTATTTTTTATTTTGCTCGGTTTAATTTAAAATTAAAATAAATTTAAAAATTTAAAAACAGTCAAAAGTCAAACTAAACTGATTCAATTAGGTTCGATTCTTATAGCGATCGTTTCATTTATAATAAAACTGATCAGTTCAATTTTTGAGTCAATTTGGTTTGAAATTATTTTAAAATTGAAAATTGCTCATTTCTCCTAATTAGTAAAAGATTTACGTATTTAAGTTTAAATTCTCCCTTCTTTAATAATAATAATAATAATAAGTATAAAATAGTTATAACAAATATGTTTATGATAGCATAATGTAACAAAGCGCTTCTTTTATTCTTATTATGCAATATTTGCATAAAATGAATGAATTGTTTGCAGATGCTTCAAATTATGCCATTTTGTTTGTATATTATTATATCAAATTCAATAGATGTTACACTCAGATATTTGTTCTATCAGCAAAGCCTATGCATTCCTATATTTAAGTTAGGAGTTCTAACTTTAACATAAGTTAAAAAAAAATTATTCCTCCAATATTTAAGATGTGAGGCAATTGTAGTTATTTAATTGTCGAATTCTAGTAGAAGCCAAAGAAGTTTTCATTGTTGCAATATTTAGCAAGTGAGACAGATGAAATTATTAATTGTTTGACAATTACATTTATTAATAATTATTATAATCCTTTGAGATTTGAAATTTATATTGTAATATTTGTACTTGCGTAAAAAACACACAATAGATTTCACGAGTTTAAGGTAACAAATTTTCAAATTCCTTCCTAAATTATATTATAATAATAAAAATTTAAATACTTACCAAAAACTTTAGTGCGGTTATATAATTACAACTGTTGTTATATAAGTAAAAGTGCTAAGCTGTTATATAAGTAGAAGTGCTATTAAAATTTTGTTTGAGTAGAAAGTCCAATAATATTGTGGTGGGTTTCGGTTTTTTCATTTTTATAAAAATAATTATTAATAAAATAAATATTGACGTATTTTTTATTATAACACATCCATTTTATTATATAGAAGCTATAAATTTAATGTACAATAAGAATTTTTGGGCATAAAAATTTAGCCCAAAAATTTAGATAAAAGGATATCTCCAAAATATGTACATTTACTTTGAGCATTTTATCTTTAACTTATTTTAATGCTTTGATTAAAATATAGTAGATAAATGATAAAGAACTAAGAAACAAATAATTGATTGTTATTATAAATTAAATTATAGTTGTGCTTATTTTAATTTGTTATTGTTGAGAGAAAAAACACCCATCTCCTTTTTGAGATTAGGTTGAAGCGAAGAATTCTAAGTTAAACTTAAAATTTTAACCTCTTTACGCAACAGAATAACCTGTTTATCAAACAAAATAACAAATATTCAAAGTAGAATATAAAAGATCACAACACAATCTTACGTAATTCGACCAATCGCCTACATCTACGGTGGATTCAAGGATCCTAGCCTCTCCTATTAATTTCCTAAAGATTTTATAAGGAAAATCCAATGAAGAACCCTAAAAAAGATTTGATGTTTAGTGTACCCTTATTTTACCATGAATAATGAATACCCAAACGATGGTTCCACCCTAGCGCACACAAGCACTTAGTGTCTACCCAGTTCTTCCCCTCTCTTAGAGTCTCTCTTAATGCTTAATCTAAAATAAAGGGTTTACAAGTATTTATATAGGGTTTATTTCATGCCTTATTAACCCTATTCCTTATTAGAATAAGAGTCATATTATTTTGGAAGTTCTAAACTTTCCAAAACTCAAAATCCGAATCAAAAATAGAAATTTTTCAACTCTGGCGCCACAACGCTGAGTTTTGTTGGGCTTAACGCCGCGGTGCTGGGCTTCTGGTTTGGGCGCCGTAATGCTCAGCCCTGGTTGGTCTTCTAGTATTTCCTTCACTTCCTTTGCTTCTTCGAGTCCCGTTTTACTTCCCCCTTTGTGTCCCACACGTCCTAGAATTTTTCATACGCATCTCATACGTTCTAAACTTTTTATGACTCTCCTTTTTGGTATTCATCTCAATTCTTGTCCAATCAAGATTTTTAAATCACCAAATTTATAACAAACCATTCATTAATTCAAAATCTTCCAAATAAGAAGGCTTCGAGATCCGATCTACATTAATACTCTATCACATAGAGTTAAGTCTTCACCAAGACTTAACTTTTCCTAAGTTAGTAACTTTGGTCTCCAAAGGCCTTTGTGCACCTTGCATAGGGTATAGATGCATTGTACTCCTTTCTGATCCTCATCACCGCGATAAGCACAGTTTGGATATCGCCTAGTGGTCTGCATTACCCCAACACCCCGAGTTGGGCCACTCATGGCCATCCTAGTAAGCATATAGAGCCCCCCCATTATGATTTTCATCCTCAAACCTTAAAGGTTATTTCTCTACCCTCAGTTTTCTTTTTTTCATCTCTAACCAAATATCCCTCCTCATCGAGCTTGCCTATAGATATCAAGTTCCTCCTCAGTTTAGGAACATGCCTTACACCATGTAAGTCCCTAGTTTCTCCACCTTGCATCCTTAGCATTATGTAACCAACTCCCATGATCTCACAAGTCATGTCATTCCCCATTAGAGTTTTACATCTCTCGGCTTTGTAGTTGGTAAACATCAATCTGTCGGGACATATATAGACCCTGCACCTCGAATCTAGTATCCATTTGCCAGCTTACTTTTCCCTTGATGCTACCAATATATCTACAACTTCAGTATCTTCCTCAGTACTTATTGTAGCCCACCCTCCTTGGCCTTTTGATTTCGGACAATCCTTCACAAAGTGCCATTCCTTATTACAAAGGAAACACTTCTTGGATCTCCTCTTTGATTGGTTGCTCTTTCTTCCTTATGCAAGCAATAATGCTCTACTCTCGGACTTAGATCTCTTTGTCAATTCTTTTGAGTTCAATAATGCCTTGACTTTATTCATCGTTAAAGACTTCTTACCATACAGTAGTGTATCCACAAAGCTCTCATAGCTCTTTGACAATGAACTTAACATGATAATGGCCTTATCTTCATCCATGGTCTTGATGCCCAATTGTTCAAGACTTATGATGATCTTGTTGAACTCGTCAATGTGAGCTCTCAATGAAGATCCCTCGTACATTGTTAACTGATGCAGTTTCTTCTTCACAAAAAATTTATTTGCAAGAAACTTTTTCATGTATAATGCCTCGAGTCTCTTCCACAGCCTCAAAGCGATTTCTTCATCACCAACTACCCTTAATACTTCGTCGCTCAATGCCAGTATTATGGTACTGTGAGCCTTTTTTTTGAATCGTGTCCCAATTTTTCTGCCTGAACTTTGAGGTTGTTTTTCCTTCACTAGTTGAGGAGCTGGCTTTCTGCAAATCTTAGTCTAACCTTTCCTTCACTAGTAGAACCATAACCTTCTTCCTCCAAAGATTGAAGTCACGCATCCCTTTGAACTTCTTTATTTCTTGCTTAATTGTAACCATTATGGTTTAAATACCCTAGGTGTGTATTATCGAATCTTTAACTCTGATATTAGTTTGTTGAGGGAGGAAACATCTCTCTCCCTCTTGAGATTAGGTTGAAGCGAAGAACCCCAAGTTTAACCTAGAACCCTAACCTCTTTGCACAATAGAATAACTTGTTTATCAAGCAAAATAGTAAGAATCCAAAGCAGAATATAAAAGATCACAACCCAATCTTATATGGTTCGGCCAATTCCCTGCATCCACGGTGGATCCAAGGATCCTAGCCTTTCTTATTAACTCCTTAGAGATTTTACAAGAAAAATCCAATGAAGAACCCTCAAAATGACCTAATGTTTAGTGTACCCTTACTCTACCACGAACAATGAACACCCAAATGATAGTTCCACCCTAGTGCACATAAGCATTTAGTGTCTACCCAGTTCTTCTCTTCTCTTAGAGTCTCTCTTAATGCTTAATCTAAAATAAAGGGTTTACAAGTATTTATATCTAGTTTATTTTGTACCTACTAACCTTATTCCTTGTTAGAGTAAGAGTCATCTTCTTTTGGAAGTTCTAAACTTCTCAAAACTCAAAATTCGAATCAAAACGAAAATTTCTCAGCTCTGGTACTATGGCACTGAGCATTGTCGCGCTCAATACAATAGTGCTAAGGACCTAGTACCGCGGCACTGGGCTTTTAGTTTGGGCATCACGACGCTCAACCCTGGTTGCTCTTCCTGCATTTTCTTAGCTTCATTCGCGTCTTCGAGTCCTGTTTCGCTTCTTCATACGTGTCCCATACATCTTAGACTTCTCCATACATGTCCAACACGTTCTAGACTTCTTATGACTTTATTCTTTGGTATTCATCTCAATTCTTGTCCATCCAAAATTATTGAATCACCAAATTTTTAACAGTTATAGACTAGATATATATCCTATAACAAAATTAATGGCTTTATGAATGAATAAAACTAACGAAGTACTAACTTTAAATCTATATCTAAGTAACACAATACAAAAAAATAGATATTTAAAATAAGAACAAAATGTAAACATCATATGATAACTAAAGTATATTTATTAAAGTACAATATAAATACATAAATAAATAAACCAATAAAGGGAAAAAAATATCGTTGTCACCAAATCTGATGAGGAAAAGTCTACTTTCTAACTAACACTATTGCAAGAAGCTAGATGTGAAAGTAAAAAGATTGAAGGGAGATAATTTGCATATTTAATGTTGTTGCAGCTTGATGAACTTGAAAGCGTGGAGTTGCATTCTTGTACTATATTTTGAATACTTCTATCATATCAATGATAGAGGCCCATGGCTGGAGCTTGTTATATATAGTATTTTAAAATACTCTTTATTCTACCATACTAAAATAAATTATATGTGTACATATTTTACCTTATCATAGGCTAAATATATATTATATAAGAAAACTAACGGCTTTATAAATAACTAAAAATAACAAAATACTCAGTTTAAATTTAGATTTGAGTGACATAACAAAGATATATAACTTGAAATAAGAACCAAAGTAATACATCCAACGAAAATTAAAGTATATTTATATAATACAATATAAATACACAAATAGTAAAATTACTATGAAAAAAATAGATTTCAATGAGAAAATGTCTACTTTCTAATTATCACGTATTATTGTAAGAGGTTAAATATAAAGACAAAATGATTATAGGGATATAGTCTACATATTCAAAAGAGTAATGCTAAGCATTCCAAATTGTATAATAAAAAGTTATGTGTCAAGTAATCATTGAGTGATGAAATAATATAAATTCTAAAATTATTTATCACATTCAATAATTGTTTAATACATCACTTTTTTATGATATAATTTGAGATACTTAATATTACTTTATTTAAAAAAATAATGCTAAACATTTCAAATTATATCCCAAATTGTAACTTCTATAGATGAAGACTTATGATCGAAGCACGTTATATATATATATATATATATATATATATATATATATATATATATCAGAGGTATAGGTAGAGAGGTAAGGACAAGAGATCTGTACCCGACTCCATAACCATCTCATTTTGATAAAGTTGGGTAAGTATAATAACTAATTCCTCTACCTCGCTTCTACCCCTTGGCTTACCTTGAATTGCGATATCTTTTAGTTCAGAACTGACGAGTGAGGCGTTTAAATCGAAGTAATTCTTTGAAAACCTTTCCTTGAATATCCACCATCTAATAAAAAGTGAACCATAACTTCTATAACATTAGTTGTGAATTTATCTGGCTAAATCCTCAAAAATAGGTAAAAAAAATTAGTGTTTTGTATGGCTTTTTACGTTGTTTTGCGCTTTTTCAAATCGAGAAAAGATCTCGGATCAATGGGTATTAACCCGTGAGTGCTTTGTTGGTCCATTTAGTGGATGCTAGGAAAAATTTTCATTTGACCCAAGAAGGGAGTTGGAGTTTTATTTTGACCCTGGTCAAAACTTTCATACTTTATTAACCAAAAACCAAACATTATACCCATTTTGCCCTTTTTGCAAAATACACCCTAAATTGAACCCTCATGCAAATTCAACATGGTGCCACCCGACCCGCCATATGAAAAAATTTTAAAATTATAAAAAAATTTATATTTATTTTATTAAATTTATTATTTATTCCATCTTTATTATAAAAACATCATTCTCTCTCTTTCTCTCATTCTCTTGAACATTCAAAATTTTCCTAAATTCACTATCGAATTTGCACACAATTTTTAGAGATCGACTTAAAACGTATGATATTTTAAAGAATAGAAGTGAAATAATCGATTGTGTATTAAAAAATTAGAAATAAGGCAAAAATTGATAAATTTTTATTTTTTGTTTGTTTGTCGTTGTTGTGTTCGTATTGTTGGTTTATAGATAAAAAGTTAAAATATGTAAATTTAGTATTAAGACATGTTAAAAATGTTAAAATAAGATTAAAAATAGGTGCAAAAAGTCAATAACAATAATAAAATAACCAAAAATAATAGATTCAGAGCCGAATCTGCATGCGTCTCGTGATGCACAAACTAAAGGGTGTTCCACACGTCGAGTGTGGATCTCCATGAGTCGGGCGCATGGTTGCATGCTCTAAGCTGACGCGCCTTCTTAATGCGGGCGCATTAGCTTGTTTCATATGGCACCATATGGGATTTTTAATTTTTTTTTAAAAATAATAATATTTATTTATTTATATTATGTTTTATTTATTGTTAGTTTTTTATTTTTTATTTTTATATATTCATATTCAATATTTTGTATTATTTTTAATTTATTATATATAATTATAATAAACTAATAATTATTTTTTGTGTTATTTTTTTTAAGTGCTATTGATATTATCATGGTACAAATTTCAACTATTATATGCTTTAGGGGAAGATGAAAGAGTTTTAGTGATAATTTTGAGAGATACATTGGATATCAAAATATGTACAAGGTAGTTATAAAAATATTAAATATGAAGCGTTGTTGAGAAGAGTTTGTCATATTTTGAAAGTTGATCATGTGCTGTATAAAGTGACTCTGAAGTTTGAGGTTTCTTCAAGTACTGTAAAGCTGAGACCTATTCTACTTGAAAATAATGAGTATACGATATTGTGGTTGAGTTTACAGAAGAATATTGCTACACCTATATATGTAATCATGGATGTTTGAGCTCTTAAATATGAAAATAATGCAGAAGCACCCATGGAGCAAAAATAAGGCTATGCTAATCAATTCATGTCTGCAACCCCTGCATATGTTCCAAATCCCCTAGAGGATTATCATTATTCTCCTTTAACATTCAACGAACAACTAGCCTACACATATTATAATAGTCAGATATACAAAAATGTTGGCGTTGATCTTGGTTATGATATTAGTCATAATTTTGGTGTTATGTTAGTGTGTCATACATCGGGTGAATATGTGCATTTCTTTTTAATTTTATTATATGCCCCACATGCAATAGTGTGCAGCGAAAATAATATACATAATTCTATTTCATTACACTAATGAGATTAGGAGACTCACCATTAAAGTGTGCTTTAACAATTCTAGTTAGAGAATGTAGTGAACTTCTTCAAATTAAAATAGTAACTTTCAAATCTTGGAACAAATACTGAAGCAACCATTGCTTCAGAAACTGTCTCCTAGACAATTCACCATTAGTCGGCCATTTTTAAATAAATTCAACTTAATTACACAATTCAATTTTCTTACAATACTTGGCCAAGTGCACAATTGAATTCACCATCCCTTTACCTCATTTCACATCTCTTGCCCAAAATATATATATATATATATATATATATATATGCAATGGTTGTCTATTCCTCGACCAATCAAAAGGAATATATGCAATGGTTGTCTATTCCTCGACCAATCAAAAGGAATATAGTTAACACATGTTAAGGGGTGACAAGGTAAAATCAAATGATTAGTCAATTAATTCAATTCGATGGCCTCACTAAAATAAAATTGTTGGCAATTCATTGTTTAATGCGTTGCAATATTGACACCTTACACTTGATTTCTTCTGATTTTGATTTGGATTGAATTGTTTTTGCAATGGCCAACCAAATGTTAACAAATGATGATGACTAATGCAATGAATCAATTTATCAAGAGAAAAATAGTTGAATTGATTTTTCTTTCCTTTTTCTTTTAATAAAATAATATTAATTATATTATTATATATTGTGCCATTATAAATTAATGGCATAAGATGTGGCATATATTTAATAGATTGATGTGTTAAGTTTCATTTAGCACAATTCAGAGTTTAATATTTAAATCTTACCCACTCTTTGAGAGATTTTGAAATAAATGAATGACTAAATTATTTAATTTAAATAAAATAATAATTATTTTATTTAAATAGTAGCTATATTCACCAATGCCAAATTTAGTATCCATACAAATTATTGGCACAATTTAAAGCATAAATTAGGTAGATAAAAGTGTCGAGTCTCACTTGACACAATCTTAAGTTTAACACTTAAACTTTAACTACTCATCGAGAGACCCTAAAATAAATTAATATTTTCTGAAAACTTCCTGGATCGAACAATTTGATCCAATGAGCTACCTCCGTACTCAACGAGTACACTTTATATAGTGAGACTCCCTAGGTTCACACTTGTTTTGTCTTACGAAACTTTTTCGTAAGTCCATAGCCGATGCCTCCCCCCACACACACATACACAAACGTTGTGGATAATACAAAATGACAAGTTAAGATTAATGCATATCTGTATAATTTCTTCGTCATTTATATCTTGGAAGAGTAGAGACATAGATCAACACCGTTAAGTCTCCTATTACTCTAACGTAAACTTATCTTCTAAATTCGTATTCTATAAACAATATCTACAAACACTATTGAGATATTGTTTATCCATCAGAAAACTCTTTTTCAGGTTAATATGCTTGTGGCCACAAGGCTTACTGGAATACAATCTTAGAGCATCATAATATTCAACTCAACCATATAAGCCGACGGATCCCATATCTACACACATCAGACTCTATGAGTATCGAACCATATCCAGCGGCACCCAACAATCAAACTATAAAAGGTCTCTGACATGTGTAGAACATAAGTATATTGGATCACTCATAAGCTTACCATGGTGCTCAGGTTAAAGGACCACGAATACTACTCAACTTGAGAATACCCTCTATTGACAAATTTATGGGATATCTATTGGAGGTCTTTATTGAGTCAGTTCAGTATCCAGTTATAACTGAATACCTGTATATCTATATGAGTTTTCACTAAACTCATGGTATACTAAGATTAACCATCTAGAACATCTAGATATAGACATATACTGATATATACAAAATAAATTTTTTATTGACAGACCTTGCATCGAAAAAAATAGATCAGAAACATATAGTTTATGAACATAATTGCACAATAAAATTTTCTAGCACCATTTGTAACTCCTTGCAACTATGTCATTGCTAGTATATTCTCAGGTCTTTTTCTCATTTCAGATAAGGCTCAAACTCTTTAGATTTTGCTGACTTTTATAACATGCTAACTTTTAGTATTGCTAACTCTTAACCCTGGTCTAAACTCATTTGGACATGATTTGAACTCTTTCAGATCAATACAATGTCTGAAATGTTACAAACATCTTATCATATATGTAAAATATTAATGATATTATTCGAAATGTTCATTGAATAAATATTAAATAAATAATATTTATACAATATTAGAATGACACATAAGTACCATCTCCAATGGTTAGTTATAATATCAGTAATGATGGTGAAAATGAAGAAGGTTATGAAAATGATGATCATGGTTATAAGGTTGGTAATGATGATGATAATGCTGATTATAGAGAAAGGACTGTGGATGAAATGATGATGATAATGATAATGATAGTGTTGTTGGGGATCTAATGTATGTGGGTGTATGTATGTACTATTGTGCCTATTGCCTAAATACGTATCAAATACGAATTTAAACACGGCAGAATCGTAAAACATGCAATAAACATAATAAATAAATATATTAATCACATTAATATATTAATAAAAGTTAGAGAACTCACCTCAACGTGTAATGTTATACACATATTTTTTTTCAGAGTCCGCATAGAGACCAACTTGCGGGCAGTTTTAGTCACCAACACAGTAGGCTTGGATAGCTAGAACACTAGCCCTCTACGCAGCACTGGGTTTAATTCTTAAACCCAAAAATGACCGATGTGTGTTTTTATTATTTTTTCTAAAATGATAAGAAATAAAGAATTTGAAGCAATCAACCATTGCTTCAATTAGAAACATAGAGAAAAATAAAACAATTTTTTTTCTTTTTTCTTCTTCTTTTTTTATTCTTTTTTTTCTTTTTCTTCTCCATTTCTCTTCTCTGCTTCTCTCGGCCAAATTTGACCAACACACTTTCACCAAAACATTGCTCATCTCTCTCTTTATATATATAATAAAATAATATATAAAATAATATATATATAATAATAATAAAATATTACAAATGGGTGCCAAATAGTTGGCACCCAAAATTAAAATATTAATATATATAATATCATATAATAAAATATAATATAATATCATATAATAATATATTATATAATAAAATAATATAATATAAAAATATATTATATAATATAATAAGAGAGATATTTTGATTATTTAACAATTAAATAATTAAAGTGTAAAATGATCATTTTGCCCCTCATAAATAGTTATTAAGTCTACCCCTAGTGGGTCCCACCAAATTCACACTTAGGTAAACTCAATCGAGGGTTCACAATGTACCACATGTCATTATATAATTAGTAAATAATAATTATTGACTAATTATTGTATTTAACACTTAAATACAGACACGCACATATTTCTGTGGTATTGCTGAATATTGCTAGATTAGACACGTTAATCCGGCACGCTGGCCCAGTGCACAACGAGTACACTCCATATCGCGGGACTCCCTAGGTCCTATGCCCGATTCGTTAAATAGAACTATTCCATAAGTTCGTGAGCAATGCTCCACGCACACGTCATGGATATTACAAATTAGCGCGTTGAACCATGCAAGCTGAGGTTACAACGCATACGTATAGTTCTTTCGTCATGATATCCTGGATGTGCAGGAATATAGATTATTACCGTCAAATCCCTTAGTGCTTATCCATGTCTTATCTCCAGACTCGTATTTTACTGAATAATATGTGCAAACTCCTTTGCAATATTGTTCTATCCTGGGGAAACTCTTTCCCGGAATTATTGCTTTGCAATATCTGTTAGCGTCGGTGCTTACGTGTCATCCCTGAATGTACATATATTTGTGTATTTATACAAGTATACATTCCCATTAAATTGCTAATACCCATTTACATAGTACTATACATGTACCGTTACAGACATTGTACGATCTGAAGGAGTTCAGATCAAATCTAAAGGAGTTTAGATAAGGGCTCATAGTTAGCCACGCTGAGAGATATAAATACTAAATGTTAGCACGACTAAGTGTTAGCTGGTTATAATACTCAGTAGATCCAAGAGTTGGAGCCTTGTCTGTAATAGGACATAAACCTGAGAATATACTAATAACTGAATAGTTGCAATCGGGTGCCAGAAAATGCAAGTTGCGCAAGTATGTTCTCGAATAATTATCCATAATCTATTTTTACCGATACAGGTCTGTCAATGGATACCTTTATTTAGATCAACATATGTCATACCAATAAGGTATAGATGATCGTTCCTAACCGACTGTAAGCTTGGAGCTCGTATTAATATATGGGTATCCAGTTAGGATTAAATATGGGATAGACTCACGAGAGCCTCCGATAAACACCTTATGTAAGCCGTCAACGGAGGGTCTTCTCAAGTTGAGTAGTATATGTAGTCCTTTAACCTGAGTGTCACGGTGGGCTTATGAGTGATCCACCATACTTTGGTTCCATGCATGTCACAGACCTTTCATGGTGTGACCGCTGGGTATGGTCCAATGTTTATGGAGTTCAGTGTGTACAGATATGAGATTCGTCAGCTCGTGTAGAGAGTTCGATATCCATATGCTTTGAGACTGTATCTTGGAAAGTCTTGTGGCCACAAGCATTAATCCCTAGAAAGAGTTTTGTCAGGGTGGAACAATATGGCAAAGGAGTTTGCGCATATTGCTCAGTAAGATATAAGTATGGAGATAAGATATGGATGAGTATTAGGGAATTTGACGGTGATAATCTATATCCCTGCACATCCAGGATATCATGACGAAAGGACTATTCGTATGCATTGTAACCTCAACTTGCATGGTTCAACGTGCTGATTTGTATATCCGTGACGTGTGGGTGGGGCATTGGTCACGGACTCATGGAATAGTTTCATTTGACAAATCAAATGTAGGACCTAGGGACTCCCGCGATATGGAGTGTATTCGTTGTGCATTGAGGCAGCGTGCTAAATTAAATTATTTAATCCAGTAATATTCAGCACTACCACAGAAATACGAGCGTATCTGTATTTAAGTATTAAATACAATAATTAGTTAATCATTGCTATTTACTAATTGTATTATGACACGTAGCGTATTGTAAACCCTCGGTTGAGTTTATCCAAGTGTAAGATTTGATGTGACCCACTGAAGGATAAACTTGGTAACTATTAATGAAGGACAAAATAGTCATTTCACACTATAATTATTTAATTGTTAAATAATTATTCTCTCTCAATATTATATAATATTATATATATTATTATTATATTTGGGTGCCAAATAATTGGCACCCATTATATTATTATATATATTTATATTATATATATTTATTATATATATATAAAGAGAGAGAGAAGGAGAAGTGTGTGTGTGCACTTGGCGTGGTCGAGAGAAAGATAAATGGAGAAGAAGAAGAAGAAGAAAGAAAAGAAAGAAAGAAAGAAAGAAGAAGAAGAAAAATAGAAAGAAAAAAAAAGAGTGAGAAAATGAAATTGTTTCATTTTCTCTATGCTTTCAATTGGAGTAATTGTGAATTACTCCAAATTCTCTATTTCTTATCCTTTTGGAGAAAATGATAAAAACATCCACCGGCCATTTTGGGGTTTAAGAGTTAAACTCAGTGCTGCGTAGAGGGCTGCTAATCTAGCTCACTAAGCCCACAGTGTTAGTGACTAGAACTGCCCGTGAGTTGGTCTCCATTCAGACTCTAAGAAAATACGTGTATAACATTACACGTTGAGGTGAGTTCTTAACCTTACTAATATATTAATGCGATTAATATATTTTATTTATTGTATTTATTGTATGTTTAATGCTTCCACCACGTAGAATTCATATTTGATACGTATTTCAGGTAACGGACACAATTGCACATGCATACACCCACATGTATTAGATCCTTGACAACAGTTATCCTTCAAATGAATGACTGGCCATGGGTATATATCTGGATTCTGTTGTCTCCTTAACTATAAAATCTACATCTATGAAGATAAAATAGCATGGCAACATACAAAGGTTTCATAAAGTTTTGAATGGCATTGTCGGAGTAACCGTTCATGCTGGAATCATATAGCGTAATATTCTTCTGAGTAAGGTTGACCTTTGCTGCAAACTAACGTTCTTGATTGATATTCAACAAAATATATACCTGTAAAAACTATTATTGTATTATTTTAAACTTTTTGTATTTAATAACAATAAAAAGTTATTACTTTCACTACTTTATTTATCGATGCCCACAATTTAGCACCAAGTAAATCAGTCTTTATTCCAAATCCATATGCCAACAACAGTGTTATCCATTCATCATTAGAGCTTGAACTGGGGTTGAAAGACATTTTTCACATTTGTCTAATGTACTCCTAAAGACAACTATATACGGCATTAAACTCATTAATAGTTAACCAACAGTATTATAATGTAATATGCACAATAGACGAGTAAAAAATACTAGCATAAAAATATGTATCTGCAGTTGTACAATCCTGTGAGTACATGTCGAGAAACATCATTTGTCATGTATGCAGAACCTTTAAGTACTCATTTATATGTTGCAAATCGTGATAGAATGTATATAAGTTTTGATACTATTAAAAAACTCACAACAAAAAATATAAAAATAAAAGCCATCGTCATATCTTTAAGCTAGTGAAACAATAGCTCCTTAAATCATGTGCTGCTAGCATTAAGTCAGTGTAAAGCAACAAGCTACGTTGAGTCATTTTTATTTATCTAATCCATAATATCCCTTAATTTTTCTTGATAAATAGGAATCAATTACCCATTTATGTCAACTATAGTTTCTGCTTTCAATTCCACAAGTTTCTTTTTCATGGGCTTTTTCAACGGATTGGTATAAGGACTATTTTGAGCTTGCGCCTTCCTGTAGCGGTGTCCATACCTGTTCATCTTTTAAGCTAATACAGCAGGTATAATTTTTATACTTGAATGGCCCTCAACTACATGTTGTATATCTATTGTTATTGACTGATGCTTAGACTCAATGCTAGAAGTTTAAGCCTGAAAGTCGGCAGCCATGAATTTGGTACCCTAAAATCAAACAACATCAATTAATGTATTGACTTGTTAAACTTTGTTCCTAATAAAATTTAGGTTCAAAACGTACTATAGTCTGTCTTGCATCCTCAAAGATCCTAGATGACTTCATGTGTTGTATCATGAAAGACATCTGATACAAGATCCATTCTTTGTCTTTATCCATCCCACTCTGAATCCGTGAGCCAACACTATCAATTTTTGTTGAAAGCTCTAAGCTAACCTTATCATTCCTGTTAAATATCTTTGCTTGAAGATCATTAATCCCCTTCTCCAAGACATGATGATACGATGATGATATGTCGAGCTTAAATTATACATAAGTAATTATAATCAATATTCACAATGTAATACTCATTAACAACATATAATAGTGAATTCAAGAAAATAAATTAAGTTATTATACAAAAGATTCAATTGCTGGCGAGGCTTAGAATTCGTACTCAGACTAAACATCCATATTAACCTACGATCGGTGAATTGGGTGTTCGAAATCTCAATCTTCTCTAACTTCAGAGTCCCTTCCTATTTTTCTGATAAAATGGGTAATTTTACCGTCACGCGACAGTTCGCATTCTTCTCATGTTTATGGGTCACCAACTTCTTATATACTTTCAAAGCCTACACAAAATTTTAGATTTACTAATCATTAATATGAAAACAAAAAAAATTAATTATATATATTTTTCGTCATGTAAAAACATACCCCAACACAATCAAAGAGAACGTTTATAACGTTTTCATATAATGTGGTGCTCGTACAGGACCAATTTAGAAGACAATGAAAATAATCATCATCCTTGCGTGCAAACACCTCCCCACATCTTGGGATTGTCTCGTAAATTTACACCTGAGATAATAAAGAAAAAATTAACAATCTCAAAAAATAACAACACTATTCTCTTATTTAATGTAAAAATAACAATTTTTTTCTACATTTCAATATAATAATGAATCGAAAAGAAAAGAATTACTCACCAAGAATATCTGATCAAATGCGTATAAGTTGTATGTTTTCCTATTCAGAGTGCTCTATTTTTTTTTTATCTTTATTAACTTTTTACTTGGAGTTGTGTTTAAGCTATAGTGAAGAATAGTCCATGCACTCGTACTCTAAGGATAGATATTAAACTCATCCAAATCATCTACGAAGTGAAGTATAAAATATTGGACGACTCTACGAGGATCACGTGACATCAACAATTTATTAAATACATAAAATAGATATATTTTCACTGCATCTATATCATCGTCAAATGTAACGTTGTTGAACTATGGATCTAAATTCTTATAAGTCAACTTATTTCTACTCTTAAAGTATTTATTCTAAAGTCTCATCCACCCCCTTACTGAGGAATAATCCCTCATTCTCAAATCAGTAATCAAATAAAATTTTAGACGATAAAATCTAATACACCTGTTACCTATATAGAATCACAATTCTTCATGTAAATTCTTCATGTAAAATTTTGGTATATAAACATCTTAATAAAACCTCATATACTAAAATATTTGAGAATGCAATATTTTGTGCGTAAAAAAATGACCAAAAATATGTGGTTCTAAATATTTTAATCTACTTTGAAGTCGATTTCTCTTTTATTCTTTTGATAGCCCATAATTTCGAGTAAGCAATTATAATCAATCGGTAGAATTTATTTTTAACAATTATATATTCTTTTGAGATATTCTCCTTCCTGAACAAAAAAATTAATAATTATTAGTATATAACTGATTATTAGATAATTCAAATAATTACTTAAAATTAAAAATAATTATTAGTAAAAATAATAATGACAAAAAAATTAAAATAATGGCTTTTTAATATTTTTAATTAAAAATTAAATAATTTAAATTTAAATTTTTTTAAAAAAAATTACCACGTGGCAGCACCAGGGTAAGTGGGCATGTGTCACAGACTAGCCTAAAAAATACTGAAATCTGTCATTTTTTTTTATCATTTTTAATAATTTATACTCATTTTTAATTTATTTTATATCTTATTAACATTACACCTATGTATTTCTAATAACTACATACAAAAATAATTAAAAACATAATAAAAACTAAATTGATGAAATTTAAAATAAAATTTTATTAATTTTTGTCTATTTTTAATTTTTTCAATTTTATAATTAATTATTTTAGTTCAAAATTTTAAAATATCTTAAGTTTGTAATCTATCTAAAACTTTTGGAAAATTTTAGGACAAAAATAAATATTGATCGAAAAAAAAGAGTAGTGTAATGATCGAACGGTGTTTTTATGTTGCAAGGGATAAAATTTAAAAAAGAATGTATATGTGGTTCATATAATTTAAAACAGATTGAATTAAATTTTATAAATTTTTTTTTGTTAAAAAAGAGAACTTTTGATTAAATAAATTAAATATATAAAATTTTAAAAAATTACTGCATGGCAGTGCCAACGTGAGTGAGCGTGTGTCTGGCTTAAAAAATAATTAAAATTTGTTATTTTAAGTTATTTTTAATTATTTATATTTATTTTTAATATATTTTACACCTTACAATTAATATATATATATGTATTTTTAATAATTACATATAAAAATAATTTAAAATTATAATTAAAATAATTTTTTTTAATTTTATAATTGATTATTTTAATTCAAAAATTTTAAATATTTTAATTTTGTAATCGATCTAAAAATTTAGAGAGTTATAGGATAAAAATAAATATTGATCGAGAGAGAACGAGTGGTGAAATGGTCGAGAGGTGCTTTTATGTTGCAATGGGTAAAATAGTAAAAAAGATGTATATGTGGTTCATATAATTTAAAACAAGTTAAATTAAATTTTATATTTCTTTTTCGTCAAAAAAGAGAATTTCCGATTAAATTTCACTGCCAACTCACCTACTGGTTGTCATGGCTGAGGCTACCCTACAGGTAATAATGCACTACCTTCAAGTTAAAAAAAAAATACTAAAATAATTAAAATAATCAAACTGATGGGACACGTGGCCGTTGCTCTTCTGTCATAGCAGGCACTAATATCGTGGGCCCCACTTTCGAGCCACGCACTCCCCATATTTTGCCCGTCAAGTGCGTATCACGTGGGCCCTCCCATTTATTTTTATTTTTATTTTCATTTCTCACTTGCAAAATGTTCGAGGGCCGTGATAACGTCACCCATTTTGCAAACTTGGACAAAGTTAGATCACGCTCTCCACTTCCGGTAACCTGCATTCACCGGTTCTCCATTTTTATCAAAAAAAAAATTTAAATAGATTTTTATCAATATTTTTAATTTATAAAAGAGTTGAAGTGGTTTTGTTTTGTAATTTAATAATATTATAACTCCAATCATAAACTCATAATAATATATATGTAAAGTAATCAAAGGGTAACTAATTTTTTTTAATTAATCACCCAGTAAATTAATATTTTTTATGTATTTCTTTTCTCATTATTGCTTAAAAATAAAATATTTAAGAGAAAAGAGTTTTTAAAAAAAAGAGCACATTAAAAACCGAACAAGCCAGTACCAAATCTGACCGTCCACGTGTCAGAACATTCGTCACTGCAAACCTACGAGGACAGAAACAGTGAAACACCAAAGTGACGAAATCACAGCCCAGCTCCCCTATTTTTTTTTTTTTAAAAAACAATAACTCTTTTTAAAATTATTAATATATAATGAATAATTAATAATCAGATAATCGCAAAAGGGAGAGAAACTAGATTGACTTTCTTTTCCGATTTCTCTCAAAAGTCTCTCAAATAGATAGATAAGGCTTCAATTTTAAATCCCCAAAATTTAGGGTTCAGTTTTTTTTCTTCTTTTTTTGGTTTTCCAATTGTTGTTTCTTCTCAATTTACGCCCAAGTAAGTGCTTTTTTTTTTTTTTCAAATTTTGATCTTATGTAATTATGATGATTAATTTTTCTTTTTCTTTTTTTTTTTGCTAATTGTTATGTCAATTATGATGAATTGTTTGTGTTTGATGCTTTGCATGTTATGTTACGATGTTTGTTTTCGTAGTTTTGGGGAATTAGGATTTTGTTTTGGGTTTAATTTTGTGTTTATTTTTTTTTCGATTGAATTCTGTTTGGTTGCTTATAAAATGTGAGGAACTTAGAAATTTTGATTGATTGAGCTTGGGACAAAAAAAAAAAGATGAGATTTTTTAGATTATGTGATTAAGCCTTGATTTATTATGTGGTTTTGTTACTTATGATTTCGATTGATTTGACTTTGCTCCTTTGGTTGAAGGGGAAGTGGGGAAAAAGAGAAAAAGAAAAAGTCGAGGAGTTTATTATTTGTTTATAAAATTGGGGTTAAGACTATTGAAAGAAGAAATGGAAGAATATAACTTTTGCATGATGATCTTTATTAAGCTTAATGGAGTTCACTTTCATACTTTTTGTAGGTTATAGCAAAGCTAAGTTTGCAGTAATTATAGAGAGCTTATTTAAAAATTTTGGGTTACTTTGTGATAAAGGGTTTTCTGAATTCTGACTAATTTTAGTCCCTTTATGTCGCCTTGCTTTTTTGGCTCCATATTACAACTTATATAACATTTCTGTCTTTACAGGGAAGGGTTTTTTTATTTTTAGTTGTCTGGTTATTAGTCTTTGTTTGGTTTGACTCTATGTTTGTGTAAACATGATTTACTATTTAGTTAGATGCATGTGATTTGCTTTACATCTTGTATGTGTTTATGAATTTCCTGACTTTTGGACTCGTGTATTTGGACGGTTGACCAGGAAATAAGGATTGACTGTTGTCTGAGGGAATTTCATGGGCATTCGGTCTAAGTCTGAAAGTTCAGATCAATTGGAACCCAATCCACATCCCATTCCACCAGCCACAATTTATTCTGAACCTTGGTGGCGTGGTGTTGGATATAATACTATATCACCTGCTGTACCAGGAGGAAATGCATCTAATTCATCTTCATTGGAGTGTCCAAATGGTTCAGAGTTAAAAGATGGTCACTCAATGTCTAATGGTAGGGTAAATGAAGAAGTTGATGATGCTAACAAAGAGTCACAAGCTACTGCATCTTCACGGTCAGGTAATTGAAATAGATTATTGTGCTAATGATTTGTGTAATGATTCTTAATGGTATCAGTTGATGCTTGAAAGAAAATGGATAAGATTTGTATGTTTACTACTGTTGTAACGGGGACTAAGTGGAATCTTGAAATTGATTTTACATAGCCATTTTCTTGTCTATAGAAGATAAAGCATCACAAAATCAATGGAAATATCACAAAGTTATGTATGTTTATTTTACATTTGGAATCAATTTAGTATGTTTATCTTTAATGATATGCAAAATACGCCGCTGTTTGAGATTGAAATTTTAACCCTTCATGTTGTCAGATTGCAGATCGATTGATGACCACAACTACCAAAATAAGATACCACATAGATATATGAAATATAGGTCTCTATGCCTTATCTTGTTGTGAATCTTCAGCTATTTATTTTCTCATCTTTGATCTGAAAGCAGTGCGTTTATTCTATTTTTTTGCACATATGAGTAATTTCTTGGCCTGGAGAATTTCCTGACCATCAGTAAACTGTGTAGCATCACTCACAAAATTTTAAAAGGATCCATTTAAATGTTGAGAGCAATCTTGAATTTCTATTTAGGGATAATCAATCACAACCATGTATGTTGTTTTGTTTTGAGTAAAGATGCTGTGACAATGAATTTGAATTATTATCATTTTTTTTTTAATTTTGAAGTTGTGTTTCCAGAAGAACTCCCTTGTCCATGAATGTTAGTTATCTTAATCACATGCAGGAAAGATATATGTGCTCAATTGACTTGATACTTGTGATTTGTAACATGCTATCTTGCTATTTACAATATATATATATATATTTGTGACGCACTTCTGCATAAAAGCTACTTGTAAGCTAGTTGCTATTGGCTGTTGTGGTCAATATGTAACCTACTATCGCGCTTAGCTCTGAAGCACTTCATTGTTTGGTAATCATGCATGATAGGGTACCTAACATGTCAGTTATGATGCAGTTTAGAGAAGATTTTCTGAGCCATCAGTGCAGCATGTGTTGTGAGATGTATGAGAGGGCATACGTAACCTTTGTTTGAAAGAAGTTTAGAGGGAATATTTCATGAGCTTCAAGTTCTCCATGTTCTCTTTGGATGTGAGATGCATCTTTCTTAGATGATGATTCTTTATGTTCTAGTAAATGATTTGGAAAACCACAGTTTATTACTTGCTAGGTTTACTCATTCTTTACATTGTTCCAACTTTGGCACCATTAGTTCAATCTTGTCAGATCTGTTATCAGCCCCAAGAAGCTGCTGATTCAATTTCTAGCTGCAGTTGTACGTTTTTCCTCAGTAAGAATTGCGTGTCAGCCTGCCCTTGTCTGTGTTTTCTCTTTGTTGTTTTAAATTTTTTTTGTTGAACTTGTCTAAATCATCCTAGTGTCGCGATGATGTCGTTTAGAGGAATTATATTTTTCCATTCAGATTATTGGCACTTTAAGTTGTGAACCTGGTTTCTTTACAGGCTTCAATTTTGTTGATGTGATGCCTTTTGTGCAAGTAGGATACAGAGTTGGTTAGGATATTAGTTAAAATCTTGTTTTGAATTTCAGTTGGAAACTGTGGACAAGAGAATGAAAATGTGCAGCAAGGTGCATCGGCTATGCCAACTATGCATGATGAATGCTTCACGCAGCCTCCACAGCTTGAACTCGTGGGTCACTCAATTGTAAGTGCCTTCTCTTTGGCCTGTAATAAAATCTTTATATGTTGATAATTAATTAAGGCTCAACATCCTGTAATATGTAAAATTAGAAAACTTGTGGTTAATTTTTGGAACAGAAGGGACTCCTAGTTTTCTTGCAACTTTTTGGCAGGCATGTGCATCAAATCCATATCAGGATCCATATTATGGGGGGATGATGGCACCTTATGTACACCAACCTGTGGTATGTGTGTATGTCTTGTTATATTTAATTGTTGGCTCTAAATTTTAGCAGATGACACACTTTAATTACTTTTATCTCTCCCTGCCCCTTTTAGTAAAACCATTTGCTTGCACTTGCAATGAATGTTAATTTTCTTGGGAAACATAAATGTGGGTATGTTTTGAGTGTGTATAATCCCAATAATTGAATTGCACTTTTAGCAAGAAGTTATGATTTGGTGAAATCATGTACTTTTGTTTGAATTATATATGTGAATGTAATTTCTATTTATCTACTTTTTTCAAATCGAAGTTTCAAATGTCTGGTAACAAAAATTTGGTTATAACTTTTTCCTTCCTATCTTTGCGATTGTCAAAACCTGCGACTTTTGTCAAATAATCTTGGCAATGATCAGGGTTATCCTCAATTTGTTGGAATGCCTCATGCTAGAATGCCTTTGCCCCCTGAGATGGCACAAGAACCCGTTTATGTGAATGCCAAACAATACATGGGGATTCTGAGACGAAGACAGGTGCGTGCCAAAGCAGAGCTTGAAAGGAAACTGATAAAAGTTAGAAAGGTAAATATAAATATTTTTATTACTTAGTGAATGACATTCTTTTCCAGTGATTTATTGCTTAGTTGAGCAAATGATATATTGTTTAATTTTTCATACTCTACAGCCATATCTTCATGAGTCTCGACACCAGCATGCGATGAGAAGGACAAGAGGTACCGGAGGACGCTTTGCAAAGAAAACTGATGGCGATCCTTCCAAGGGCACTGATGAGGAGAAGGGCAGAGGTTCAGGGCTGATCCACACATCTCGGTCAGGCAGTTCATCAGGATCAGACCCCTTGCCATCCGATTCTGCTGAAACCTGGAATTCCTCCACTAGTCAACAAGATGCAAGGGATTCACAAGCACACAACCATGAAACTCACAATCATGTAAATGGCAGTGGTCGTTATCAGAATCACAATGGCTTGAAGGCATCAGCTTACCCTTCACACTTAGATGATAGCAGGGAAGATGGAGAATGTTCGGGCCAGCAGTGGGGAAGCATCTCTTCAAACCAGGCTTCACAGAGGCCCCTCGCCATTCAGTGAACCCACCCTGTGTACTGGCTAGGTGGGTTCCTGATATGGAGGATGTAGGCACACTGATATAGGGAAGGGTAGTTTCTTGGTTGTCTTGTGACCACTCTTGGCAATTTATTGCCAAGCGGCAAATCATTCTTGGCTTTTGTTCTTTTTGCATGGATTGCAGGGGAATTGGTGGGAGAACAGACGAATGGCCTTATTATGCCTTCATGTCAGTTGGTCGGTCGGTTTCTGCTGCTTATTATCACTCTTCCCTTCTTTTTATGTACAGATAATGTTAGATAAACTGGAGTAGAAATAGTTGTGGAAAAACTTTTAACGACTTTTAACAATCAAACAGCAGTCTCTTTCAGCCATTTTCTATATTAAACTGAACAAAAAATGTCTGTGTTCCTTCTCATGTGTTTTCAGTGGTTGTAATTCGTTTTTAGGGTTTGGAATTCAGTGAATGCTTTCAAGATTTTAGCATACAAATTATCAGCTTTTAGGCGTTAGCTAGGGCTGTGGTGACTTAACGAGATCCAATTTGGAGTTTTAGCAATGATAGCTATTAATATGAGCTTTCAGGTGCTACATTTTATGACAAATAAATTGGGTTACATGTTACAAATTTGACACATATAAATCACGCAATGCAGCACAAAGCAAATTGGTCAAATAATAGTTCATCCTAGCAAATGGGACAGATGATTAAACTTATGTTTGACGAGCAGGAAAGACTCCATATGATTTACCATGGGATCCAGCAACAAAAATTTGCCAGAGTCAGAAGAATCTCTTCATTCATGGGCAGAAACAATTTACAAAGTTGATGATTCTTTTGCATAAGGCTTGGGTGGTAACTGACCTTGATATGTAATCTCACTGACCTTTTACCATCTTGTGTCAGTCCAGCATAAGAGAAATCAGCAGCATAAATGTCAATGCAGATGGATTATCATTAACTGACCAATCTATAGTTAGCGTTGCAATATATATTTTCATAAATTCTGTCAAAAGGGCACGGATTTAATACCCAACTGCTTTATTTTCATAATTAGCGGTTTTACGCTCAAAATTACGGCAAAAACTCGAGAAAAAGGATAAAATTAAAATACAACAATGTGATCTGTCTGCTAGGCATTGCATGTCGTATTATCATATATTGTCATGATGATAATGATGATGATCTTCGACATTCTCTTCTAAATTTTGAGTTCCTGCACCTTCATCTGGTGGAATCAGGTTTTCTGAGGTTTTGCTACCATCTGAAAAATTGTTGTTGACCTCCGTGGCATTAACATTTTGCTGTTTCTCCATCATCCCAGACAGGGCTAGACTTGGAGACCATTCAAGAACATCATCTATAATGTTCGACATCCGCTTCTGATACCTGCAGGAGTTTAAAACTAGGATTTCAGACCCACGCATGAAAAATGATGTGCATAGTTCTATAATGTGTATGGAAGTAACCCCCCAAAGGATACTCAAGCTAATAAGGGACCACTCTCACTCCCACATTTAGTGGAAATGTGCAAAATGTTTCGTAAATCTCATGGACCCTGAGCTTTGACAGCAGATCCAACTAAGTGGAAGTCACTGAGGAGATTCTAAATTGAAAAACAAACAATCAAATAATTTGAACAAGAAGATTATATATCCACAGTATAAAAGTAGGATGAAAACTCTACTGTCTCACAGGATCCATTTAAGTAAACCAGGTGTACAAGCTATAATATAATCAATAAAAGAGCATTTTTTATTGAGCAAGAATTGAAGGAGCATAGGACTAACCTAGCTCTAGCAGCCTCATCAGGGGCATGGTGCCTCAGCAACACTATGACTAGTACAGCTACAACAGCATAGAAAAGTCTAGCTGTCCACTTTGGTTTCTCCCCTTCATCTTTCTTTGGACAGAAACGAAATAACTCACTTAATGTTGCTTCCTCCGCAAGGATGTTAGGGAAAAACCAAACACGCTTTCCAAGTACAATCCATATAGCACCAAATATTACAGCTCTCACTACATTTTAAGAAAAAAGAAAATTGAATAAATAAATAAGAGCAATTATTATATTTCATTATCGATAGTTACAACAATCATGTAATTAAAGATACAGAAGGAAAAAAAAGAAAAAAAACCATATGTAAAACACTTGATAACACTCAAACATGAGAAAAAAATTTAGGTAATAACTATGTTCATATGAAACGTCCACTTATCATCATCTAAATAAAGGTGTAAATTCCTGCTACAGTATGAGCACTTTCAATTAAGTTCCCCTTTTCCCTCAGCAAACGACAGAGAAGGTAGTTAAAATGTACCTTTCCATTCTCTCCACTCGACCCACCATTAGTCTGATTGAAATAATGGTCATTTGACCAGACAGGGAAGCTGGCTACAACTAAAAGTGCCTACAAAGATGTTAGACAATTATAAGGCACTCCTATTCATGTCAAGGGCTAAAAGGATCCTTATTTCCATCCATAATCATCAAATCAGTGGATTACACCATTTCATTGGCTTTCTATATGATACCAAGCAGTCCACAATCAATGCAGACCGAAAAGGGGGACTCAAAACTAGCTAGAGCGTCAACTGAGCAATCGTATCTGTGGCCTGGTAACTCCCCAATCCATTTTTTCTCTCTAATGCGACCATAGTAATGAACCATTCTCAACCAAAAAAGGATGACCCTCAAGAAGGAAGGGGATGACTAATAAGACACCTTTAGTACCCATAAATATATGACTCTACAAAAGTTAATCAGATCTAATTAGTAATCTTAAAGTATCCATGCTTTCATAAGCAAAATTATTTCTTCTTTGTTTCTGAAAGCAAAAAGATTATAGAATGCTAACTAACTCTACGCTAATAAAAAATATAAATAGGATTCAAGATATACAAGAAAAAGATAACACAAAATTAAAACAAATAATAAGCCAGTATAGCTTACACAAAAGCAAGGAGAGAATGAGCAGAAGGACACCAGCACATGAATAAAGTATTAATAACTTGCACCGATGTGGATAAACAGGAAACAAGCAAATTGCAAGAGTCAACACGGGCCAGAAAAATGATAGAAGTGTTTGCCACAGAGGCCGCCGTTTTACAAATGTCCATGCAAAAAAGGCATCATTTTCGGAAAATACTTGCTCCTAAAAAGACAGTCATAGTATTAGTACAAAAGCAAAGAAGAATTAAAATGAAGCACAAAGTAACAATAAGTGAAGTTGCTATTCAGAATGCCAGTTATATACCCTGACCATACGTCTTCTAAGAAATTTAGCTGGTTCAACCAAAGGCTCTTCCTTTATCATCTGTAGTATCTAGATTGTTCTTTTTTAATATTGAACCATAAATATCCAATTTGGCATTAATAAAGTACTAGATATTGCATACATTTTAAATAAAGCAAGGATAAGATCAAAAGGTATCCAATCAGGCTAATCAATAGGAACAAAAATAGAGTTCTCTTAGAATATAATTTTCCATGAAAAATGCAAATTAATATGTGTGTCACAGCAAAACATCAAATATTGTGTGTCCCATTTTATTCACTGCAAGCTCAATGCATCACTTTAACCAAGCTGCAAAAGAAACACCTTGAATAAAACCATTTTACCTTGATGCAGAGAAAAATTCAGGTTCTAGAACTCTATGTGACTGAACAGAAGAATGATACGTCTTTCTTGTAACTTAAAACACATTAAAAGTGCAAAGGGGTCAACCCTAGGACACAGGTTCTAGTCCTTTCCAGACAAAACTACGAAATTTTGGAATATATATATAAAGGAGGACATCACCTAATCTCCTACGACAGGAAGTTCAAGTACCAAACTACAAAAGCAATAACTCACCATCAAATATTTCACTCTCGTGTGGGAGTTAAAAGATGACTTACAGGGAAGATTTCTAAATGTGCTGGCCAGGTAGACAACTTTTTTTTCCCAGGGCGAACAGTTTTCACCACACGATCACACCGCACCAAAAGATTCTTTCTTAATAAAGCATCAGCAATATCTTCAGTTTCTAGATTCCTATCTGATTCCAGTATTTCTTTAAGCTCTGGATGATTTCTCAAAAAGCTTACAAAATCCTTACCTCTAAAATATTCCACTCGTGTTTCCTGCAAAACAGCCCACCTAGATTCCAAATCCTTATGGTCTCTCGCCTTCTCAGCAAACAACTGAAAAAGATCCTTCTTGGCAGCTTGTTTCTTCATGAAGTAAAAATATACATATAAGAAATTAGAACAGGTAAAGGGAAAAAACAGAAAGAAGTTCATAATACTATGATCAGAGCCATGCAGGTCAGCATATACATCTGCACAGAAAAAGTCTAAGTAATTCGCGAAATACAGAACTCACTGCAACCCAATGGATCATGTAGAAAACAGAGAAGCAAGTTTACAAGTATCAAAGAAATTGTGTCTCCATAAATAAACACTGCAAGTGAATCCACGACACAATTCATGCTATTAATACCTGAGATTTTCCTCTCAAAAATTATTTTGAATATATATACTCCAATATTGATTGTAGTCTTCTGCAAGATAAGGGAGGAGTTGCTTACTTCATAGCCATTAAACAGAGTTAATCAATAGGAATTGATACTAAAATGTCGCACCCTCAATCAGAGGAAAACTTATTTCACTTTGCAAATGCAAGGAAAGAGAATATGGGAAAGTTTTTTAATCTTAACTTGACTTCAAAGTGACCTGCACAAAGGAAATTGAAAAAAGAAGAAAACAACTAAAAGACTCCATTGTGGTGGGGCATTAAAACCTACAAGGAATTACTAGAAGTGAGTGACAGCACCATATCATCTGGGATAAAGAATTGGCAAACTAATTCATTTTTACTTCATAGATGTTAATGATCTACTACGTTTATGAATCTGAGAGTTATTTTGTAGACATGTGTTTCTACACGGAAGTTCTCTACCAGGTCCTTCAATCATATCATAGCATAGATTAAAAAAATAGAAAACAGTACTTGATAAGAGTTTCACTTTCAAAGCCGAGATGCAATCTTTAGCTGCATCTGAGCTTGCACTTTCAATTGAGACGTCATAACTGTGTGTCACATATTTAAAGCCAGTAAATTTCACATTCTTTTTTCCCCTCTATGCTCCCTTTACAAGACAAGGTTTACAGTGCACCAAAACAATGAAGAAGGCAACAAAATCATTTTCAAAGTTCTATTAAACAAGACGAGAACAATCCAATTTCCAAAATGCACCTTCAGAATTGTAAATAACATAAATTCACTCGACGATAGTCAAATGGTAAATGCATTCATCTTATTTGAGCAAAAATTACTTTTTCATAGAGTTGTTTTTTTATCATCAATCATTTGTTGATTGCCAAAACTCCTTTTCTTTTATACACTAAATCCATACATTTTGTTCTTTGTGCTTAAAATTAGACATATATTACAAGAGTATCGTTACTTCCACTTCCTAACATAAACAGAAACATTACAAAAATTTATGTTAAAAAAACACCACAGCCGCATTACCATATACAATACATACACATACAAGAAAAAAAAAATGGTTACGTCAACAATTTTCAATAAATTAATAATCTTTGCATGGTCTCAACCTCCAAATGACACAAAAAATTGATCTGTCAAGCCTCTACATAACGTAAACATATAAAACAATAAAAACATAACCAAAAATCAAATTTCGCAAATAGCCCACATAATGGAACACTTATAAAAACACATTTACGTTCAAAAATCCCCAGATCAGCTAACGAAACAACACATAACTACGAAGCGACATGCGGGCATGTGTCGTTTTGGGACATAGAAAGACAGATAGAGAAAAGAGAGGGCAAGCAAAGAAACAAACCCTAGGGGGGGTTTCGGAGTTGAGATCTCTGGTGCCGTTTTGTACGGCGGATGATGATCTTCGAACCCTTTTCTTCTCTGCTCCCCCTGATTTCTTCATCTTTCTTTGGCTAAATTGGCTCTTTAGTTATGTTTTGTGTTTTCTTTTTAAGTTTTTCGGTTTCTGCTTTTTATGTTTTTGACTTTTGTTTTTGTTTTCTTTGGAGGGGGAAAATAAATCAAATGGATTTTTTTTTTACGTGCTCCTTTGGCCTTGCTCTTGCCTACACAAACATTTGTGGTGCAATGTTAATGTTAATGCATTCATTCTGCCATGTCAGCACATGAAATTTGAGACTCATTGCATTTATATATATATATATACATATATGTATAAATAATACTACATATATTATATCTCAAATAATAAAGCCTCAAGTGATCAATAAATAATAAAATTATATAAATTTTAAAAATATTTATTTTATTTTATTATTATTTAATATATTATTATTTATAATATAATTTAAAATATGTAACATTATTTATAAATATAAAAAAAAAATTGCGTTGACATACATCGTAATGTATAATATGATAAACACAAGAATAGATAGCAAAATTTCATAACTCATAATGAATTGTGTAGATATTTTATATTAATTAAATAATATTATACAATATTAAAAGAAATTAGTGATTTAACAATTTTAATTGAATAAAAATTGATATGAATATTAAAGTAAAAAATCACAAGAAGTTTAGAATGTGTGAGACACATATGAAAAAATTTAAGACATGTGGGACACGAAGGGAAAGCGAATGGGACTCGAAGACGCGAAGGAAGCGAAGAAAACGAGCATAGGCGCCACGGCACCAGACGCGACAGGGAATCCGTTTTTGATCCGAATTTTAAGTTTTGTGAAGTTTTGGACTTTTCAAAATAAGTGGACTCTTACTCCAACTAGGAATAGGGTTAATAGGCACGAAATACACCATATATAAACACTTGTAAAATCCTTTATTTCAGATCAAGCATTAAGAGAGACTCTAAGAGAGGGAAAGAATTTGGTAGACACTAAGTACTTGTGTGCACTATAGTGGAACTGTCGTTTGGGCGATCATTGCTCGTGGTAGAGTAAGGGCTCACTAAACATAAAGTCTTTTTAAGGGTTCTTTAAATTGGATTTTCCTTAGAAAATCTCTAATGAGTTAATAAGAGAGGTTAGGATCCTTGGATCCATCATGGACGTAGGCAATTGGCCGAATCACGTAAGATTGTGTTGTACTCTTTTATATTCTACTTTGAATTCTTATTATTTTACTTGATTAACAGGTTATTCTGCTGCTCAATAAAATTAGAGTTTTAAGCTGAACTTGAAATTGTTCACTTCAACATAACCTCAAGAGAAAAAAGGGTGTTCTTTCCCTCAACACATAATAAATTACTCACCATATAATAAACTACTTAATTTATTATACCAATTCTCTCTCTATATATAAACATTTCATTTTATATATATATATATATATATATAAAGTAGAATGATAAAAAAAATCCAAAGTAGTTCAATAAATTTAATCGCAATAGATTTTGTCGACTACAAACTATATAGTCATTATATATTTCTTTTATATATATATATATATATGTTAAATTTCATAAGCTATTTATTACTTTCAAAATTAATGCATTGGATCTCAAACTTTTAGATATTTTACTTTAAATTTAAGTAAATTTAGAAACTTAAAAGTTTATGGAGTATCATAAACCTACAATTATTTGCTCGCAATAATATGGATATTATTTAATTAATTAATAATATTATATGTACAAATTAAAGATATAAATTTAATCACACTATCCGATATGGCATAATATGGTTGAGAGGATAAATATAATGAAACAACCTGCTTCACAGTTTTCTATAAATTTTAAGATGAATTTTGACCGCTATTTTATAGATAATTCAAAAATGCTCATTACACTATGAATTCTACCGAAATTTCAGCAGAGTTTCCCCTGTTTTATGGACATTCTCAAACTTAAAATTTAAAGAATAACATTTCTATAAACACAATACTATCAATCAAACTTCCAAACTTCTCATATCTCATCTGCAATTTACTACATCAACATTAATGAAAATTAATACACTTATAATTCATACGTCAACATATTCTCAGTATTTAAGAGAGAGTTATCAAGCTCATGGCATCAAAAGCCCAACAAAATATAAATACAATAATACAAATTCATAATTTATAAAATAAATATGCTAAATTCCTATAGGCTCAAACGAAAAAAAAAAGAGTCCATATATCTTATATGGCTCACAAAAGACATAAAAATACCATCACGTGATCCACCTTAACTAGTCAGCTAAGTTAAGGACGTCTATTGTCTCATGAAATGGGAAAAAGTGAAGGGGGTGAGTTTTCACGAAACTTAATGAGTTGAATAATTTCAAAATAAAATGAAAGAAAATAAAAATGATAATAATAATAAACCTTTAAACCATAAACATCAATCTTAACATAAATAATGTAAATAATTTAAAAGTATCATAAGAATCATCAAATCTCATTTTAATCATACTACAAATAAAAAGTTCTACAAAATATGATATAATATTATAAACGATTAAGTCTTTAAAACATTACACTAAATTAATACCTATAGAGGAAAATCTCGTCGTACCCGAAATATCCATCTGGCAGAGCATTGGACATATTTATCTATATATCATCTCAAATCATCGTCTGACGCATACGCAGAGTAAACTACTCCCAAAGAGCAAAACGCCCATACACACGGCCCAAAGCCTATGTGTATATTTAGACAGACCCCAAAGGCCTGAATCTCATATCTCTAGCTAATGAGGGAGGGTACTACCTAGTAGTTTGAAAACTACTTTTATTTTAACAATTATAAACTCATTGAATCTCACCTCAAGCTGTATACTTAAACAAATAAATCATTTAAACACATTCTATTAATATAAACAATCTATAACATTACTTACAAATGTTCGGGGAATCAAACTATAATATAAATGCATTTTTCATAACGTAAAATAAATACTTTAATTTAAATATGTCAAATAATTTAAATTAATAAAGTAAAATAAATAATTTAACTAAAAATTAAATATTAATTATGTTTTATAGACTTTATAAAAATGATGCGTAATAAATGAAATCTTTAATATAAGAAATAAACTATATATATACATATATAATATAAATCTTACTCACAAAAAGTAATGATGTTTATCGGAAACGTGTTGCCAAGATACGTCAAATTCGGGAACCCTCCTAAATGAGATAAAATATACTATTATTCATTAAAAAAAAATTAATATTTATATTGACGATTCTAAATAAAATCTATTACACAAAACGATAACATAACGAGTTATACACTTACCAACTCATTGGATTGATGTGAACTTTTCAGTATAGGGTCCAACTCATTCCGTAAATTTTCTACGGGTCCTAAAATAAAGAAAAATAATAATTTAAGTCATTAATTTAGTGAATTTTAAAATTACCCCCAAAATCAAGGGTTAGAGTTTTTCCTAAAACTTAAATCCTTCAATTTTATGAAATTCTACACTCCAACATAAAATTAACAATAAAAACCTTAAATTAAAGTGATAATCATGCTCCTAAAAGTTTGGATACTCTTTCTCATACCAGCTTTCTTGTAGTAACCAGTATCCACGACTGGTAAGAATAAGTATTTATATATGTATAAATATACGTATTTTATTTGTATGTTGGTGATACTTGATTTATATATTGTTATTAGTAGTGTTTGTATAGGTTAAGGTGATACTATTAGCATTGGGTTTAATTGCAAGACTTTAGATTTATTTTAGGGACCAAATTGTAATACTTTAAAAGTTTTGGGGGTAAATTCGTAAATATCAAAAATTAGCCACTTAGTATAAAAATACACTTTTAAAACCCTAATTCTCTCATTTTGGTCGAGCTACCTCTTTTAGAGAGAGAGAAGAGAGAAAAGAGGGGAGAGAAACAGAAGAAGGAGAAGAAAAAGAAGAAGAAATTGAAATTTTGGATTTTAAGAGGTATATCACAACTATTTCTCAATTTATTGGTGTTAATTATGTTAATTTCTTTAAGTTTTGATTTCTGAAAATATGTATAATTGAGGATTTGATGTGTATTTCGTATGATATTTTGAGAATTGATGATGATCTATAAGATAGTTTGATAAATCATGATGGATTGTAGAATTTCTGCTTGATAGTCTCTTGATCCAAGAATTTTATAAATTGTTGTGATTCAATTCTGGTTTTTAATTTTGAGTATATGAAATTAGACATGTTTAGTATCATCTGAGACTTTGAATCGATTCAAAATTCCAGAAATTGAATTTTTTGTGAATTTACCAAAATGACCCTGAAATTCTGGAAATTTCCTATGTGAACAGTATAATACAATGACGAACAATGTTTGTCCTATTGAATGATCTTCAAAAATTACGAATTTATGGAATATGATAATTTTATATGTCTAATGTGATATACTCGGAATTGAGAATTTAGATCAATGTGGTTGAAGTGTTATGATTTTTTAGAATGTATCAGCTCATTGCAGTATTTAATTAACAGATTTTTAAAGCTATGGAATAAAATAGTTTTAAAATACTTTTGGCAGTGATTTGGAAGTGAAATATTTATCATGGACTGAGATATGTGTTAAGAGTAATTATGTGGTAGTTTTATAATTTTTGAGTTAGTATATGATTTTATAAAATTGGGAGATTGAATACTGTTCAGTAAGTATCTTGATCCTGTCAGGTTTGTAGTTTGGATTCGATGGTGTGTATGGAATGGATTGTGTAGGAAATTTGATATAATATTCATATATAAGAAGGATATATGAGTCAAGAATGGTATATTCTGATTTTGGAGTAATTGGACATCATTTGATGTATTAGAAAATTTTGTTAAGTGTAAGTGGTCAGAATGACAGGTTTTTGAGAAACCAAGTGTTTAGACCAATTTGATGTGATAAATGTATTGTGTATAATTTTGTAAGCTATTTAAAGTATTTTGTGTGAATTTTGAGGCTTATGAAATGATTAATCTCCATTGATAGGTTAAGGAGATTTAAGCCTTGTACCTGAAAATACTAAGAGGTAAGTATACTAGACTTTTTACTGGAATCACAATAAACATAGTAAGTGTTATGAATGATTTGGTAAATGTGGTTAAGAATATGTTTATGTTATGTCAAAGTATATTTTGATATGAAATGTAAATATATGTTTATGAATGTGAGCATTGACATTGAGCATGGACATACATGTATTTTTTGAAAGTGAGCTTTCAAAATAAGATATGTTTAACAAAGAAAGCTTTTGAAGTGTAATATGTCCATAAGAAATATTTTGTGTTTTGAGGGTACTTGAACTCACTGTTAACTTAGTAGGCATTTTATGTGATTTGTGGAGCCTTTATGTGTGGCCTTTCCTTCGGGATTGGTATATGTTATGTGTTCCATATGTAGGGAGGATCCTATTGGTACCTAAAGGAAGAGTGAGTCATCACATTCGTGTGGTGGCGTATTAGTGCATGTGAGAGGACTCACCGATGATCAGGGTGAGGGTTTGGTTTTTACCTTCGGGCATGAGCATTATATATGTGTAATTTCAAGACCTCACTTGTACTATTCCTCTCATACGGTATGTCACCTACGAGTGACATTTGGCTCATTATGTGATATGTGATATGTAAGTCCTACTAAGTAGTAGTTGAGTGATGGTATTCCTATTATGTGTTTTGAAAGAATGTGTAAGCGCTTTCATGATATGTGATTTGATAAGATTATGATTTTGATTGATCACAACATATCATACATATGCATTGTGTACATATATGTATTTGTATTTGATATATGAAAAACTAGTATGCTTATTGAGTTTTATACTCATTATAGTTTATGGTGATTTCAGGTAAATAAAGTACATGTGTGCTTAGCGGATTTGGCAAGGCTTCTGCTGTTCCTTGGGTTCCCTAAGTTGCTAGGTTACCGAGTGTTTCATTTGGGGACACGTGGGATATGATATTTGATTTGTCCCTATTGAATAAATACTTATGTATTATTTCATTGTGTGTGGATTAGATTTGGTTTAAGTTTTATAAAGTGTGGTTATTAGATGATTTTAAGTAAGAATTTGCAATGAATATATTCTGAGCTCCCGGTAACAAAGTTACTACTGGTGACGTAGTAGAGTGTTAATCTCTGAGAAAACTTTGCGTATCTCCGGTTTACTAATTGTCCCAGTCATAATTCAATGGCTATAATTCTGAAATAAATTAAAATGAATGTTTAAGTATTATTGAATGAATGTAAGTGATGTCGTGTGTCAGATCTTTTGGGTCTGGGGCGTGACATTTCTCTCTCTAAAATCTTAATTGTCTAAATCTCTCTCTAATTAAAAAAATTCTAATATTAAGAGATCTAAATTCATATTTAAAGCATTACCCATAACTTAATCACTTAAAAATATTCATGAGTTAATAAAAGAAAAGAAGAAATTAAAAACAAAAGCCAAGAGAACTTACCTTTGTTGCTTTCGGCAAACAAATTCTTTAGAGAAGAGAAAAGCTGTGTTTTATTTTCCTTTAGTAACTAATATGAAAAAAAGTTGAGTTTTGGTGAACTTTGGGGGAAGGGGTAATAGGGAATTGGCTTAAGGCCTCTTTTTTTTCTTTCTCTTCTATAAAATGTTAAAATAATAAATTAAATAGATAATATGATAATAAATTAATTAATTTTATCACAAAATATTAGATAATATGAGTGAGTTTGTATGATTTAATTTGTGTATATATAATATTATTCTTAATTAATATCATTCAAATATTTGTTAAATAAAGTTGTTCTCTTTTTATAATAGATTTTGTATTTACATAAATAGGGTAGCAAGTAATTCGAAATTAACTTCTTGATACATTATAACCAAAAAAAGGGCAAACAAGCTACAACCATGAAGTGTATGGTTCAATTTTATTAAATATGAACGAATAATAATAAATGTGATAAAATTATAAAAATAATTTATTAATTAAAATAAGTTTTTAAATATAAAAATAATTTTTAAAACCTTTTAGTATATATATATATATGTGTGTGCACGCGTGTATAAAAAGTTTTGAGAGAGAATGAGAAATTTAAAACACTCAAATTTTTATTTATAAATCCTACTCAAATGATTCTCTTAAAAAAAAATAAGAGAAGGAAGTATAGAAACTTAGAATTAATTGAAAATTTGTAATTATTATTAGGCTAAGCCTAATTGCAGATGATTATTTTTCTATTAATTGCATTACACTTACTTTTACAAGATTTTTTTGTGTATATATATATATATATATATATATATATATATTGACTTAATCTAACTCAAAATTTGTGTATAACTATGGGAAAGTATACATTTATTTATGAAAAAGACATAGAACAAGTTCTACCTAACTAATAAAGGAATTTTATTATTTATTATTAATAATTATTAAATGCTATTTATTAGAATGAAATGCAATCAGTTTGTCCTGAAATGAACTATATAATAATTAGAATAAAAAAATAAAAAATATCTAATTCCTATTTTATTAGAAAAAGATATGGGTTCCCGTATAATTTCTATTAGACTTAATGTGGTGTGATTATTTAATCTTGATTTATGTACATAAATTATTGTAATAAAAAATAATTGAAATTTGAATTTGCTTTATCTTCGTAAAAATAAATCTCACCTAGTTTCAAAGGGAGTTATGTCCATAACCATTATAATAAGAGTAGTGCTAGATTTTTATAATTAGAATAAAAAATTTGTATTTTGACTATTGTGTTACTAATCAATACTACCACTTTGGTAGGTAGTTGTTGATTTTTTAATTCTCGTTAATATGGTAGTTAAATTATAACAATTAATAATAAATATGTCAAATTTCATAACAATCAAAAATATAAAATTTATATTTTAATTATATAAATATAGTATTATTTTTATAATAATATTAATATAAAATAAAAAAATAATTCATTACTATTAGCTTTTTTTTTTTTAAAAAAGGAAAGAAATGCATGCTTTTTCATAAAGGTGAGGTGGATATAATCAATTAATTGTATTCATAATTCAAGGAAACTTTGATTGTGGTGGTCACTCTTCACAAAAAGTGAGAAAAAGTTTATTGATTACATAAATTCAAAGTTTTGTTATAAAACCAAAGTATTGTCCTATAATTTCTCATCAAATTAGTTAAGAATGAAAATTGATTAACCTATGATAATATTATGAAATATACTAAATAAGATTGAACAACTAATCTTTTGTGTTGTTGCATATTTTGTGGGTTAAATTTGATAGTCACATCAAGTTAACTATCATCTCTTTCTTTTTGTTTTTATTATTTTTCAATTGTAAATCCTTCTACTTCAACAATAACTAAACAAATCTCAATTCTAAATTTTTTTTTTGTTAAAAAGAATAGGCAATATCTTTTTTATTTTGTGTACATTCAAAAATTTGGTGAAAAAATTTTAGAACTCTTTTTAATAATTTTATAAGTTACAATATTTATAAATTATTTAATATATGATGCTTATAATATATAAATATTAATCTTAAATTTAGTTAAACGTATAAAGAATTATAATACATTGATACTAATATATAGGAGTTCATACCACTATATAAAGATTCCCTATTTTTATTATTATGATGTGACGAAGAAGAAGATTATTATATATATTTATATATATGTACATATCAAATAGGTAAATTTATTTTTTTATAGTGTATTTTTAGAAACCATGAAAATAAGGACTTAGTTATTATTTTTTGGTGTCATGTGATTATGAATATTGTTTTATATCTTAAAATTATATAAAATCATCACTACTCATACAAGAAGATGACTATTTAACTTTGGGATAATTTTATTAACATGTTTCTTTTGGTCAAAGTCAGTTCTAACTTTCTTTATTGTTTATTTAACTTATATTTATGTTGTTAATATTCATTTTATATAGATATAATTTATATGATTGAAATAATCTCTATAATTACAATTCTCAACAAAATATATTGTACTCGATTAGGTTAAATATATGTATTTTTTGTTTTTATGATTAATTTTTATCTAAAATTATTTTTAATGTGAATATTTACATGTTTTAAAATATAGACACGATTCAATAACACTTTAAAAAAATTGTGTCATTTTAAGTTGTTCAATATTATTTAAATTGTATCCGCATTTATAAGTTTCTACATATATTTTATCATACATAGAACTATAATTATTTCTCTATGTCAATTAATCTCAATCTTTTTTCAAGGGCATGATTATATATATATATATATATATTTGTTTGTTTGTTTGACAATATGTAATACTGGTTTCCTTCTTCTTTGAAGTCCTTTTATAATAACAAAGAGGCTATTAAAGGAAGTGTCTTCTATTTCATAAAAGAAAATATTTTAAGATTATTGTCTAATTTACTTTGTTTGTGTGTGTTTTTTTAAAAGTATAATTAGCTTTGATTTAGGTGAATTTTAACAAATTTTTAACCATATATTTTTTTTTATTAAAGAATCAGATGCATTGCAAATTTTTTACTACTGTATCGCATATGTCAACCCACCATAATATTTTATAAAGTCACTTCTTCCAATAAAATTACTATTAAAATTAAAATTTTAATTTTTACTTTACAAGCCTACCTAAATTCCAATTATAACATTAATATAAATCCACTTTTTTTAAAAAAAAATCATCAATTTTTATACCTTATTTTAACTTCTCAAATTAAATAGTTAAAATTTTATGTATGTATAGATTGCTTACTAATGATCAACTTAATTTTAACCATCAAAGTTTCTATTAAAGTCAAATTCTACTATTACTTTTAACAATCAAAACTTTAAAAAAGAAAACATATTATTGACCCCCAAATTTAGTTTATTTAAAGTTAACGGGTCAAATTTATTAGTTCATAAAAAAAATTTATTTGGAATCATATAAAATAATTATGATAATATAGAGAAATATGAGTTATAGTGATTCGACCTAATTTAAGTCTGCGTCAATTTCATCAAGTCTTCAAGTTCTTTGTCAATTCATTATTAAATAATATTTTTACAGTGAAACATAGAGAAAATTCAAAGAAGAATAAATACAAAATCCTCTCTTTTCCCTCATTTACAGGAGTCCATCAATGGTCGAGTTTGAGTTCTACTAAGGCAAGTTATCTCATTATCTTTTTATGGCATATTTTTTTTTTATTCCTGAAGATTATCCTCAAGGATTTTTGAGGTTTTGAGGATCTCGAATTTAAGAGCAGCATGTATTTTTAGGATGATAATATTTAATCTTCACTAAAAGTCCTTAGTCAAGTGTTCTCATTTGTTACAGAAGTATGCTCGGTCTTTATAAGATATTAATGTTATGGTTGGCCCATGCTGTTGGGTGCTGTAAGCGTGTGCGTCGTACTATGGGGTGAATGTGCATATTTTAAATAATTTAATAATAGCATATCACATATGTAACATAACAGAATTTATACACATTAAAATAATCTCATCATACTAATGAGATTAGGAGACTCACCTTAAAGTGCATTTTGAATAATTCTAATTAAGAACATAATGAAATTCTTCAAATTAAAATGATAACTTTTTTTTTTAAAATTTATTTAAAGAAACTCTTGCTTATATTTATTTTTACCTCCCAAATGCTTAATGCTATTTAAGGTTAACACTTAACTTTTGAAAGCAAAATTGTAATTTTATTGATTTATATATCTGTCGGCCAAAACACTTGTATTTATAGACAAGCATATCATTTAACCAATTAAAAAAAGAGTTAAATGACATGTGACTAAGTATGACAAGGCAGGCATAAAGGTCATAGCAACTGCTCGCTTTTGTTGGCAAAATAAAAAACTAAAAAATTTAATATGCTGCCATGTCTTGCTTAATTGAATTAAATCACATTCAATTTCTATTATTCAGCTAATGAAAGCATCACATGTACCAATCTATCTTAATTCATCCAATTGAAATTTAGCATCTAGCCAATGCTTTAGTTACAACATTACACAAGGAAATAGCTTAACGAATCTAATTCATTTAATAAATAATGGAATTACAAATTGAAAGAATAATTGTTTATTCTTTTATAGCTTTATTCATTAATATTTAATTTAATATTCTTATAAATTATTAGTATAATTTAAAACATAAATTAAAATATTAAATCTCACTTATTACAGGTTTAACACTTAAATTTTAATTATTTTTAAAAAAATTTTAAAATAAATAAATAATCGAATAAAATATATTATGAAATAAAAAATTATTTTATAACTTTTTTCACTAGTGCCCAATTTAATATTCATATAAATTATTGACACAATTTTAGATATATTTTAGGTAGATTAAAATGTCAAGTCTTATTTGGTATAATCTTAAGTTTAACACTTAAACCTTAACTATTCCCTGAAAGATCCTGAAATAAATAAATATTTTTAAAAAAAAATTCGGATCAAACAATTCGATTCAATACGCTACCCACGTGCTTAAGAAGTACACTTCATATAGTGAGACTTCCTAAAATTAAAGTTATTTTGTCTCACATAACATTTTCGTAAGTCGATAATCAATGCCCTACATATACACGTTATGGATAATACAAAAAGGCGCGTTGAGCCATACAAGTTGAGATTAATTCATATTCGTACAATCGTTCCATCATATATATCTTGCAAGAGCGGAGACATAGATCAATACCGTCAAGTTCTTTATTGCTTAACCATAAACTTATCTCTTTGATTCGTATTCCGATAAACAATATCTATAAACTCCTTTGCGATATTATTTATAACACAGAAAAAACTTTTTTGGGTTTAATGCTTATGACTATAAGACTTTTTGAAATACAACCTTAGAGTATCTGGATATTTAACTTATTTATATGAGCTAACGGATCTCATATCTACATTAGACCCCATAAGTATCAGACTATACCTAATGACACTTAGCCGTTAGACCATGAAATGTCTCTGACATGTGTGAAACCTAAGTATGGTGGATCACTTACAAGCCCATCGTAGTGCTCAGGTCAAATGACCACGAATACTACTAAACTTGAGAAGACCCTCCATTGACGATTTTATGGGATATCCATTAGAGGTCTTCATTGACTCTTGTTCAGTATCTAGTCCTCACTGAATACCTGTATATCTATACGAGCTTCCACTAAACTAATAGTCTATGAAAATTAATCATTTGGACGATTCAGATATAGATATACACTGATTTATATAAATTGATTCCACTCGACAAATTATGCGTCAATGGAAATAGATCAAGAACAAACAATTCAAGAACATATTTACACATATTTTCTAGCAATGCTTGCAACTATTTGCAGTTATGTCATTGCAAGTATATTCTCATATTTTTGTCCCATTTCAGATAAGGTTCTAATTCTTTAGATTTGATCTGAACTCCTTAAGATCAATACAATGTTCGAAATGTTACAAACATCTTATCTTATAAGAAATAATTAATGATTTATGAAATATTTATTTATTGTATAAGTATGAAATTACAATATTCATACAAAATTTGAAATGGCACATGAGCACATATCCCAACACATGCTAATCAAGACAGGTGACTCGTTCGCTCTACGATGATGCATGTCAAATACCTCATATGTAGTAACTACTTATCCACAACTGGTAAGAATAAGTATTTATATATATAAATATACATATTTTATTTATATGTGAGTGATACTTAATTTATGTATTGTTATTAGTAGTGTTTGTATAGGTTAAGAATATACTATTAGTATTGGGTTTATTTGCAAGATTTTAGATTTATTTTAGGGATCATATTGTAATACTTTGAAAGTTTTAGGGGCTAATTTGTAAATATTAAAAATTAGCCTCTTAGTATAAAAATACACATTTGAAACCCTAATTCACTCATTTTGGTCGACCCACCTCTTTTAGAGTGAGAAAAGAGAGAAAGAAAGGGGAGAGAAAGAGAAAAAGAAGAAGAAAAAAAAGAAGAAGAAAGTTAGAATTTAAGTTTTAAGAGGTATATTATAACCATTTCTTAGTTTCTTGGTGTTAACTTAGTTAATTCCTTTAAGTTTTGATTTTTGAAATATGTACAATTGAAGATTTGATGTGGATTTCATAAGATATTGTGAGAATTGATGATGATTTATGTAGATAGCTTGATAAATCATAATGAATTGCAGAATTTTTACTTGATAGTCTCTTGATCCAGGAATTTTATAAATTGTTGTGTTTCGATTTTGATTTTTGATTTTGAGTATATGAAATTAGACATGTTTAGAATTAATTAAGACTTTGAATAGATTGAAAATTTTATAAATTGAATTTGTAGTTAATTTACCAAAATAACTTTAAAATTCTGAAAATTTCCTGTGTTAACAGTATGATAAAGTGACAAACAATTTTTGATTTGCTGAATGATCTTTAAAAATTACGAATTTATGAAATATGATAAGTTTATATGTCTAATATGACATAATCAGAATTGAGATTTTAGATCAATGTGGTTAAATTGTTATGATTTTCTAAAGAGTGTCAGTTCATTGCAGTATTTGATTAACAGATTTTTAAAGTTACAGAATAAAATAGTTTTAAAATACTTTTGGTTGTGATTTTGAAGTAAAATATTTATCATAGATTGAGATATGTGTCAAGAGTAATTATGTGATAGTTTTATAATTTTTGAGTTAGTATATAATTTTATAAAATTAGGAGATTGAATACTGTTCAGTAAATATCTTGATCCTGTCATGATAATAGTTTGGATTTGATGGTGTTTATGGAATGGATTGTGTAGAAATTATGATATAATATTCATACATAAGAAGGATATATGAGTCAAGAATGATATATTCTGATTTTGGAGTAATTGGACATCATTTGATGTATAAGAAAATTTTGTTAAGTGTAAGTGGTCAGAATGACAGGTTTTGAGAAATCAAGTAATTAGACCACTTCGATGTGATAAGTGCAATATATGTAATTTTGTAAAATATTTAAAGTATTTTGTATGAATGTTGAGGCTCATGAAAGGATTATTCTCCATTAATAAGTTAAAGAGATTTAAGCCTTGTAGCTGAAAGTGTTAAGAGGTAAGTATACTAAATTTTTTACTGAAATCACAATAAACATAGTAATTATTATGTATGATTTTGTAAATGTGGTTAGGAATATGTTTATGTTATGTCAAAATATATTTCGATATGAAATGTGAAGACATGTGTTTATGAATGTGAGCATGGACATACATGACATATATGTATTTTTGAAAGTGAGCTTTCAAAATAAAATGTGTTTAACAAAGAGAGCTTTTGAAGTGTAATATGTCCATGAGAAATATTTTGTGTTTTGAGGATGCTTGAACTCACTGTTGACTTAGTAGGCATTTTATGTGATTTGTGGAGCCTTTATGTGTGGCCTTTCCTTTAGGATTGGTATATGTTATGTGTTCTATATGTAGAGAGGATCCTATTGGTACCTAAAGGAAGAGTGAGTCATCACATTCGTGTGGTAGCGTATTGGTGCATGTGAGAGGACTCACTGATGATCAGGGTAAGGGTTTGGCTTTTACCTTCGGGCATGAGCATTATATATGTATAATTTAAAATCTCACTTATACTATTCCTTTCATACGGTATGTCACCTACGAGTGACATTTGGCTCATTATGTGATATGTGATATGGAAGTCCTATTGAGTAATAGTTGAGTGATAGTATTCCTATTATATGTTTTGAAAGAATGTGTAAGCGCTTACCTGACATGTGATTTGATAAGATTATGATTTTGATTTATCACAGCATATCATACACATGCATTGTGTACATATATGTATTTGTATTTTGATATATGAAAAACTAGTATGCTTATTGAGTTTTATACTTATTATAGTTTATGGTGATTTCAGGTAAATAAGGTTTATGTGTGCTTAGCGAATTTGGTAAGGCATCTGTTGTCCCTTGGGTTCCCTAATTTGTTAGATTGCTGAGTGTTTTATTTGGGGACATGTGGTTTAAGATATTTGATTTGTCCCTATGGAATAAATACTTATGTATTATTTTATTGAGTGTGGTTATGAGTTGATTTTAAGTAATAATTTGCAATGAATATATTCTGGGCTTCCAGTAACAAACTTGCTACTGGTGACGTAGTAGAGTGTTAATTTCTGAGAAAACTCTGCGAATCTCCGATTTACTAATTGCCTCAATCATATTCAATTGTTATAATTCTGAAAAATTGAAATGAATGTTTAAATATTGTCAATAAATATTTATGTTTATATTTTAGGTTATGGGTTAATTTTAGTGTTGAACTTACTAACAACTTGCTAAGGATTCTTATGTTGAATTAAAGTTTAAAATTTTACGCAATATTATTTATGAGTGCACATTATTAAATGAATGTAAATTATGTCGTGGGTCAGATCTTTTAAGTCTGAAGCGTGACATCCTATTTATATTTCAAGGTTGTTGCTTTGTATAGGGTTATTGGTTGTTTGAGGTTTATGGATTGTGTCGACCATTAAAGGAGATGGGTTTTAGGCCAAAATCTAAAAAAAATAAAATTTGTTTAAATAAATTCTTTTGAACCTTGATTTTTTCTTATATTTATGCAAATTGATACTGAATACAAAATAAAATTTTAAAATAAAGAAGATGAGTGTACCACGAATATACTTTATAAAATGAGTTTAAAGATTGGTACAATGAGTACAAATTTTTTATTTAATTATCTTATAATTATTAAAAAAAAGTTTATATGATATTTCAATGAATTTTTTCTCTTTTTTATAAAAAAAAATTTGGATAGGATGAGATGACTCACATACGAAACACCAATCTTTTCCCATCTTAAAAATTGGGTTTGTACCGTCAACTCAAGCAAGTCGCAACTCACTTGACTTCAATCGAAACCCTAAAAAGCCAAAAAAGCTCTCCCACTAAAAGCATTGTACATCTCTTAGTTTCAGTCCTAGTCGGAGAGGGGGCTTCTGCCCCCTCTCTAGCTGCTCCTTTTCCTCATCACCATGATTTAACTCTTTAGCTTTCCTTTTCTTTATAGTTTTTTACTTTTTTCTTTTTGGTCCAGAGTTATCTTCGATCAGTTTTCATTCTCCCTCCACTTTTTCGGCGGTCATCCTCATTTATAACCCAACCTGGTCGAGAAGCCATGTCCCCGCCATGCTGTACCGTAAGGCCGTTGCACTGATCGGCACCTCTAGTTGGTGCGCCTCCGAGCGGCCAAATAACTTTTCGAGTTCGCTGTCGTGCAACAACCATTTTCTCTGGTGAGAAGCTCGTCCTCAGCCGATGCTTGATTAGATCCGGCCGGCATGATGTCCCTCCGCCTCTCTCCCTAGCAGCCATGCAGCTCGTCGTCTCCTTCAGCCATAGCGGTCAATCTGAGAAAGAGCCGGCTTGGGTTGCTGCCAACTCTGGCGTGCCACCGATGAGCGTTCTTCTTTTGCTCTGTCCCTCCTCCTTTGGCTCCGACTCACTGCTACTGCCTAACCACCAAGCTCCGCCGCTGACCACTTTACGGAGTTACACATATTGCGGTTGTTGGATACTGTAGTAGATTGGGTTTGAGAAATCTTTGATTGCATTATGGAGAGTTTTTTTTTTTGTAATTTATTGTAGTATATTATGAAACAATCCTTATGTGTGACGTAATTTTTTCTCTTTATAAGATAGTCTTCCTCTTTGTTAGGTTAAATTCTTCCTGAAGGTCGAATTTCTTCATTTGTAACATGGGATATATATCCCTTTGGGGATAGGTCTATTAGGACTTGTTATATCTTCGTATTTAGAGTAATAAATTTGGGTTTACTACGAAAATTTTATTTAATTTTTGTAAAGCGTCCCAATAATTGTTTAATGTATATCAACAGACCTACTATATAATATTGTAAAAATTTTATAATATTACACCTGAAATTTCAAAAAAAAAAATTGAATTTGTAAAGTATTTCGATGAGTTCGCTCAATCAAAAACTCTAAAAGATTATCCCATATCAATTGCGAAACACACCTACTTTTCTACATTTATTATTATTATTATTATAAGAGTGAAAAAGACGTACCAGGATTATCGTTAAGCTTAAGAGTTAAGCCATTGAAGTGGCTAAGGTTTTATTGTTGCCAAAACGAAAACAACTGAAAACACATTCAATTCAAATGCAGTCTCTCATTTCTCCTTCATCACTTCATCACAACTACATCAACAACAACAACAACAAGCCAACGCTATCACTTCTTCCTCGGCTCTCTTTCATCTCCAACAACAAGCCCAAATCACCCTTTTCTCAGTTTTCATCATCTCCATCAGCTTGTATTGTTCATGCAGTGGAGAATGATTCACAGAAGTTTGAAATAGACCCAGATGAGGCCAAACAAGCCCTCCAAAAGCTTGACCAGCAGCTCCAAACTCTCTCAAAGAAGCGAGTCAGCTCTCCAAAGATAAAGGGTAATTAATCATATTTGTAATTTACTTGGAGCACGATTTTTCTGCATGTCTTTTTTTTTTTTAAATATGCCTAAGCAATTTATGCTTTGCAGATTGAATATGGTGGTTTAATGTTCAATTTTGGTTCTTTTGGAGAGTGCTCAAATTCAGATGATATTGTTATGACCTTGAGTTGCAGATTGTATATATAAATCGTTAGGGGTTACTTGTAAATTGGTTATTAATGAATTATTACCTCTGTCTTTTGCTGACAAAGTTTCATATACTTGAAAAAAAAAAATTCAATCTGAAGAAGCCCAGGTATCATTTTTATTATCGTACGGTTGTAATTAAATTTGATATATGAAGTATGAAAAATTTTAATTGCAGCGAGATTATCCTCAATCTGGCAAATTTGTTTTCAAAACCTTCTGCAAATTCAAGCTGGGTCAATATTTATCCCATCTCATGATCATGTTCCTCACATTATTTGAATATGAGAACTTATTTTGATCACTAGAGTCTTTCATAGATAGTCAATGAGATTGTTTGTGGTTATGCATGATTGATGCACAAGCATGATCATACTTGTTCGAGTAAATTCCCGTTATACATTTGCATGTTTAACTTTGTTGAATTTTTATATCAGTATTTGCAGTCTAAATAACTTTTATAGATATACAGTTGAGACACAATTGTGATCATACAATATATAATATGTTGATGATGAAGTGCATTATGAGGCAGAGCTTTCACTCTTCTTTTCTTTTTCTACTTTGAATTTCTGGATGCCAAGGTCTGCAGAACCCAAAGAATACAAGCAATATGACATTTTAAAAGAAAGCTCAGGTCAAGGTGTTTAGGCCTCTAAAGAGTGTCACTAGTTTGTAGGGGAAGTTTAGATGTAAATTGCAATGGCCGATGAGCTATGTTGATGTCAAAAAATGGTCAATGGGGCAAATGCCTTGTCTCAAAAAAGCTTCAAAATTAGTCACTTTTTATTATTCTTCATGCCTACTAAAGGGAAATCAATACTTTTTTGATTTTCTGCATTTTGGATATTTCTTCTTTCCTGGTTCTATTTCCTACATTTTTGGTAGAAACTTAGTCAAACAATCCAAACTTTTACAGCTCATTGTATATGAACATTGATAAGATAACATGTTAAGAGACTTCAGTTATAAATCATGAGTTTGAAACTGCTTAAAACTATCTGATCAAAGTTAAATTCAGTCGAGGTTTGATGTTTTGCTGTAACACATCATCATATGATCATACATGTGTTTAAATTTCAAGAAAGGTTTATTAGCTCCTTTGAGAGGAATGATTTTTCAGTGGAGCATACTGAATTATTTATGTTAACCAAGTGATATTTGTACTATTGATCATTACCATATTTCTATTATAGCAATTCATATCCAGCTGCTATACAGACAATTCTTTAGAAGCCAACTAGATTAGCTACAAATGGAGCATCTGGACATTTGTATTTTGGTACTTAATTTTCTATGCACATAACATATAGATTCTTTTGATCTAATTACAGCTGCAAATGTGAAGCTTACAAGAGATCAAGCAGAAGAACAAACCTTTGGAATTTCGGGATCTTTTTTAACATATACTGCTGTTGGTCTCCTTATCTTCACCATTTTCTACAATGTGCTATTTTATGGGGTTATAAAGCCATCCATAGATGGACCTGATGATGTACCGGCACCAGCTCCGGTCACTTCTAGGGCAACGGAATCAACCCCCGATGCAGCAGTTTTGCAGTCGCTGCCACCAATACTGGAAGATCCCGTTCAGCGCTGAATGATTTAGTATCAGTAGTACTTTAAGCACTTGACTGAAATAGGAAGTTGTCACCAAGAGTTTGTGCTGCTGCCTGCTACATTATAGCATCAGTGTTCTTGTTGCTTATCATGTTAAGACAATGCAATGTATCATATTAATCCGTAAAGGCTTGTTTGTATGAGAAACAGAACTTATAAGCTAAAGTTTTTGAGAAAATTGGGTTTGCCATAGGCTTGATCAGAACCAAAACTGCATGGCTTCTGGGCAAAAGCATTTGGTGATTTTGAGATGGAAGTGACATTTTGAGAAACTTTTTGATAGTAATTTGATTATCATATAAAATGTTTAACATTGGAGACACGGTTGGAACCAGAATTAAAGATGATGAGAGCTAGATGTGAAAAATTAAAAATTATATTGAATTAGAGTTTAATTATAGGAGGGTTTTAATGTTAGACTTAAATTTTTTTGAAAAATCAAATTACAAATATACCTATTTTTAATAGTAAAATTTAAAAATATATTATTAATTTTTTAAAAACTTGGGGCTTGGGGGCTTTGTGACTCCGCCGTTGGTTGGAGATGAAAAAGCATAATTTATCATCTATGTAAAACTCCTATTAGTATATTTAGATATTTTCTGCTCTTGACTTACAATTCGTCCCAACTCAAAATGCATCTACACTTTAAGAAGTTAGCAAAATAGATCTTTGTCATTAATTAATTAATTACCATTAATTGTTGATGGCAACAAATCTATTTTTGTTGAATCTTAGGCTGTGTAGTTCATGAACATATGGTTGTTGATTCAAATGGATGATTCCTTGTAAAATCAGCTCATTCTATTACATCAAAGGTTTTTTTTATAACAAATTTGACATCCCACATATGAGGAACACTTGTCATCTTCAAATATCTCAATTTTTGAAGCAGAAAAGTTTGATTAAAATGAGAATTGGTTTTTTTTTTTCTTTTAGTTTTTGGATAATTAGTATTTTTTTATAAAAAAAAAGAAGAATATAGTTTTTTTTTTATATTTAGTTCAATATAACACATTAGTTACACTTTGAGATATTTGAATTCAATTAAGTCAAGATTGTGTATTTTAAATAATTGTTTTTGATAAAGATTGCATATATAATAATTATACTACTTTTAAACTATTACAAATGTGAAACATGTATTTGGATTTGGTTTGGGATATTATTTATGTTATTGGGCAATCACCAATCAAAGATACACCCATTAGGCAGTGATATATATATATTTAAAGAAATATTGAAAAAAAAAAACATTTCAAAAATCATTTATTATGTGTCACATGAATTTTCTTATATTTATCCCAATTATTCATTTGTCTTTATTATTTTATTTTTGTCCTTTGTTGGGCTTGCACGTACCTCTTATCATCAAATGTCAATGTCTCAAAAGCAATGAATCTCTTACTATTTTTTTATATTAAAAAAAATCATTTTTTAAATAAAAGTTACTTATCATATTTTATAATTTATTAATATAAAATTAAAAAAATTATCAAAATATTTAAAAAATAATTTTATTAAAATATGCTCAAACTTATCTAATCTATTATCTTAAAGAGACTCAAATTTTAATATCTTATATCGATATACCGTCTTTATAATTAAAGATTATTATCTCTATTAAAAAATAAAAAAATCTTACCTTTACGCATTAAAATTACCTTCAAAATAGAATGACAAAACAACCTTTTTATTTTTGAGTGTTAAAAGCATAATATATGAAATAATTAAATCCCAATAGGAGATATATATATATATATATATATTTCTTTCTTTCTTTGAGATAATAGAATATTGATTTGGATCTAGATCTCAACATAAAATCCACTATCTAATCTAACATATAATACTCCATTAATTATTTATTTGTCTTTTGTACTTTTCCTCTCTTAAGACTTTTTTCTTTTTTATTTGGAAAGTTCTTTTCAGACTTTTTAAAGATGATTGATTACTCAACATTAGTGCATGCCAATTAAAGATAAAAATATGATACTTTGACTGTTAGATGAAGTAGGTGTTTTTTTTTTCTTAAGAAAAAAAATCATAATTATTGAGTGAAAAGTAATTAAAATTCACAATAAGATTTTGCTTATAAAGAAATTCACATCAAGATAAAATAATTAAATAATTTTTAAAAAATAAAAACATTTAAACTCTAAAATTTTATTTTTTTATTTTTAAATTACTCTAAAAGACTTCTCAGACCTCTTTTTACTATTGATATTATCATATTTAAAACTTTGTATTCTACTTAATAAAAATATTATTTTATTTAAAAAAATACAAAAAAAGAGAATAAAAATTAGTAAAAAAATAATTTTTTTGATAAAACTAAGTATTTTTAAATAATTTTAAAAATAAAAGAATAAAATTATTATTTAAATTAAAATTTAAAATTTAAAATTGTTTTTTTTAAAAAAGATAAAACATCACATCTTTGTGAATCCTAGATTAAAATGGAGAGAATCCTACCATGGCTGAATCCTAAAAAAACCTAACAAAATAGAGGTTGCAAAATTGGACTCAGTAATGACCCACCTACTTTGACCACAAACAAAACAAAACCCAACCACCAAAAAAAGAAAAAAAAAAAGAAAAAAGAAAAATGCTTGAGTTTGGATGAATCAATATATGCAAAATTATTGAAGCCAATATATCCACCATATATGTATACTTACCAACATAAACTTGAGGCAGCTCTCAACTTTCCACATTTTAATTGTGGTTGGTGTAAGGTTAGGTTCTATTCTTTTTTTAATTTTATTTTTAAATTCTTTATTTGTGCATTTCTTTATATATGTATATAGAAATTTTAAATCATGTAATTATAGTTTTGTCTTATTTCTCATTTTAAAATTGTGTAATTGAAGGTGGAATTATAAATAATTTATAAGAAAAATAAAAATAGAAGGTGTAATTTAAAAATTAGAAGTTTGATTTTTTTTATTTTGTTTTTGGAGGGTGTAGTTGAGGATGGTTTGGGTATTTTGAAAGAAAAAAAAAAGGGGAAGACAGAAGGGCTGTTCTTCTGTCTCCTTCCGACGTTGAATCCAAAGAAATTTCATAAATTCATAATTGTTGATGAACAGAACCTGCAAAAGGAGCTTGCTTTGACTCTCTCTTTTTCCTCTATAATATTGTCTCCTTTTCTCAGCCTTTTATTTCTCACATTGAAATTGATTTCCTAGTTTTTACAATTTTTTTTTATATAAAATTTATTGGTTCATTTTTCTCAAGAAAACGCCTTATTTCTTGCCAGAAATTCGAGTCAAAGCTCCTCATTTTCAAAAACCCCATCTGGGTTTTCTTCTCAGCATCCATAACTCTTGCAAATCTCAGGTGGGTCTATTTTTTTTCGTAAATATATAATTTCATTTTTATAGCTGAGAATTTTTCTGGGTTTTTTATTGGATTTTTAAGATGAAAGGCAATATGTATGTATCATATTGTTTGTTGAAATTCATCTCTGTTTTTTTTTTTAAATTTGTTTCTGGGTTTTGTTTTTTCTTGTGATTCGTTGCTTTAGTTTTATTGATAAAGTCAAGATTTGTGGATTGTTATAGTTTATGCTGGTAGCTTTTAGGTCTCGAAACATTCCAAATTTCTTAGAGATTTGTTTTAGGCAAACCCTTTTTATGTTTTTGAAAGATATTGATGTTATGAGCTGAAGTTTTAATTTTTAGCATAATAATTCTGTGATTTTCTTTTAGTTTGTTGCAAAGGAAGCCAAGTTTTGATTTTTATGTATCTTAATGCTTAGCTTGATCTTGCTTTTATTTCAGTAAACTTGGAGATTGAGAGGATTTGCAGCGTTTGATTCATGGGAAATTGCTGTGCAAAACCGGATTCTACATCTGAGAAGAAAACAAAGGGAAAAAAGAACAAAGCAAATCCATTTTATGGCGATGATTATGAGGTATCTAATGGAACTGAACACAAGCTTGTTGTCCTAAAAGAACCCACAGGTCACAATATCTCACACGATTATGATCTGGGTCGTGAGCTTGGCCGTGGAGAGTTTGGTATAACATATTTGTGCACTGATCTAAACAATGAGGAAAAGTTTGCTTGCAAGTCTATTTCAAAGAAGAAACTTAGGACTGCAGTGGATATAGAGGATGTAAGGAGGGAGGTGGAGATAATGAAGCATTTGCCTAAGCATCCGAATATTGTGTCATTGAAGGACACTTATGAGGATGATAATGCTGTGCACATTGTAATGGAGTTATGTGAGGGAGGAGAGTTGTTTGATAGGATTGTTGCCAGAGGGCATTACACGGAGCGAGCTGCTGCTGCGGTTATGCGGACCATTGTTGAATTTGTTCAGGTTTAATTCTGATCTTTTGGTATTTTTGTTTGTGTGTGTTTTCTCAGATTGATGCTTATGGCCTCAAACTTGAATTGACATGCATATCATATGTTGCTTCTTCATCAATTTTTGGTAGATTTGTTTAAAGTATGAAAATATGGTCAAGTTGAGATAAGCTTGTGGGAATGGTAAAACCAAAATCCATTTGGAACTGGAGAGTTTGCTTTTTTCCTTTTCCCAGACATTCCCGTTTTGGATTTCTTCCTTCCCTCAAGGATGCATATCATCCAATGTTTTTTTGTCTATTCTTTATAATTTTTTTAAAAGTTATGATATGCTTTTGACAAATGGTAAAATCAAAATCCATTCATAAACTTCCCCTTTATGGAATTTTTTCTTCTCAAGGATTCTGATTTTTAATGTGATTGTCTGGAGGGATGGACAATAATCCTTTCTAAAGTTCTAAATCATGTTTCCTCATAAAATGGTTCTTGTTATTGCCTCAATTTGTTGATTCCCTGCTTCTTCCCTCTTTTTTTTTTTTTTTGTCTAATTCCTCTTAAGCTTGCTGTTGATTCTTATGATGTTTCATTGACTTGTATGTTATTCAATTTTAGAAGTTGCTGACTTAAATTTCTTAAGATCCATGAGGATGCAAAATAATTTATTTGTTCATTGTGAAATTGGTTATTTCTTAAAGCTTACATGTTATCTCTATCCTCTCTGTATGTATTATTTCGGTTCATATTGTTTTCATTACTCTGGTTTTGCTGTTAGTTCTGTGGTTTCCAGAAAATAAGCTCCCATTGTTGTTGAACTTATTCTTGTAAAATTTATCTAAATTTTTTGTGTATGATTTTTGCTTGCAGGTTTGTCACAAGCAAGGAGTCATGCATCGCGATCTGAAACCAGAAAATTTTCTGTTTGCAAATAAGAAGGAAACTTCTCCCTTAAAGGCCATTGATTTTGGGTTGTCGGTCTTTTTTAAACCTGGTATTCAATATATCTTAGCGATTACATATCTCCACCTATGACTTTCTTCCCACATTTATTTCTGGAAATTCAGCATTAGATATTATTGTCACCTTCATTCCTTTCTATTATACTGTTCTTACCTGAAAGTTTCTCGTTTCTACAGGTGAGCAATTTAATGAGATTGTTGGAAGTCCATATTACATGGCACCAGAGGTTCTAAAACGAAATTATGGACCAGAGGTTGATGTCTGGAGTGCTGGAGTTATCCTGTATATATTACTTTGTGGTGTCCCACCTTTCTGGGCAGGTCAATATTTTTCTTAGTTTATTTGACCTCAATTAGGCTTACTATTACTTCTTTTTCTTTGTACGGTTTTAAGGCCTGCCTACAAATGCTTTGAGAGTTAGAAAAATAGTGGGAATATCTTATAAGCATCCCATAATAGTGTTGCCGGCTCTTAACCTTTTTCTGATTGACATCTTTGCAATCAAATGCATGGTATATCATGTTTCCATTTGCACCTGCTTATTAAATACTCATTGTGTGTGATGCAGAAACTGAACAAGGGGTAGCACAGGCAATTATTCGCTCTGTAATTGATTTTAAGAGGGACCCCTGGCCCAAAGTTTCTGATACTGCCAAGGACCTTGTGAAGAAAATGCTTAATCCTGACCCAAAGCAAAGGCTTATGGCTGAGCAAGTGCTAGGTAATATTCTATAATGTTAATCTGATTTGTTACATGTTTCTTAATCAAATAAAATAACAATTTGTGCTTGTGCAATTAGAGCATCCTTGGTTACAAAATATCAAGAAGGCTCCAAATGTTCCACTTGGGGAGACTGTTAAAGCAAGGCTGAAACAATTTTCAGTAATGAACAAGCTAAAAAAAAGAGCACTAAGGGTAATCATTTGCTGCTTTCTGTAGTTCTGATAGAAACTGTTTTCAAGGCCTGAAATGATCATAGTGATAATTGGTTCTCTATTTCCATGTAATTTCCATTTTAGACCACTTAAAATTCTATCTGCAGGTTGTGGCTGAGCATTTGTCTGTGGAGGAAGTCGCTGGAATAAAGGAGGCATTTGATACAATGGATGTTAACAAGAGAGGCAAGATAAATCTTGAGGAGCTAAGGGTTGGGTTGCAAAAAGCTGGCCAAAACATTCCTGATGCAGATCTTCAAATCCTGATGGAAGCTGTAAGCATTATTCTGTTCATAACCTTAACTTTTTAGAACTACTGTCGGCTCCTGGCTTGGGTTATTCTTGCTGAAACAGTTGAGTATTTTAAAATTTTTGGGGAAAATTAGAAATTAACTATTTCTAACTTTTCTTTATTGAAAAAAAAGAAAACAAAGCAAAGATTGGAAAGTAAGAGACTAAATTGTGAATTGGAGAAAAAGAGTGTTGTCTAATCATGAGAACAGTATTTGCAATGAGTTGGGGCCTTTCCTAAATTTAGTGAAACAATTTAACCGAATAAAGTTTCAGAATCTGAATTTTCTCAATTTTTACAAAGTAAATGACTGAAACTTGGTTTTTACAGGCTGATATTGATGGTGATGGAAATTTGAATTATGGAGAGTTTGTTGCAGTTTCAGTTCACCTCAAAAAGATGGCCAATGATGAACATCTGCATAAAGCTTTTGCGTTCTTTGATAGAAATCAGAGTGGTTACATTGAGATTGAAGAGCTGCGAGATGCGTTAAATGATGAAGATGACACCAGCAGTGATGATGTTATCAATGCCATTATGCACGATGTTGATACGGACAAGGTTAGTGTCTGGTACATATGCACAGTAGTTTATGTACATGGAATATTACTTTTGACCGGAACTGAGTAAATTGTCATTTTAACAATATGATTTTGTTACATTCGATATTGAGGGCTATGGTGTATGGCTAACTAAAACTTAAAAGAGGTCAAGCTCATCTCTCAATACCTCATTGCTAAGTACTCTCTGATCCTTTATTGTAAAGCCTTACCTAAATTCAAGTCTCTCTGACCCTTTATTGTAGAGCCTTAGACTTGCTAGATGCCATTTTCTTGCCATTAGTGGGTATCTTATGTGCATGACTAAATAAATCATCTCTGGTATTCTTCCTGCTTCTGGTCTTGTACTGATGTACCTATAATTTCTTTTTACCACATTTTTATCTGTGGTTTTGACCAGAGATTTGTTGTTTCGTTGAATATTCTTGTTCTTGGCAATTATTTACCATGTTCCTTCACTACCTTGAAGCATGCTTTGCTCTTATATGGCTGTTGCACAATTTCCTATAGCTAGTTTGATGCCTACATCTTAATTCTTGTGGATCACATAACACTATAGAGAAGAATGACCAAGAGCAGCTGGTCTACACCTTTTGTTCACATATATTGCCTTTCTGCTACTGTTGATCAAGTCGTTAAGTCTCTTGGCTATTGGTTTCCCTTTTATCTTTTTCCTCTCTTTTGTGTACTTACCCGTTTGTCCAGGCTCTAGGCTCAGGTACCCCCACTCCTAACACTTGTTTTTTTGAACCTAGGACCTACCCATCACCACAAACAAAAAGCTAGACATATGCAACAAGGTCAACATTTCATTGTCCTTGCCATTAACCCCAATCTATGCTCTATTTTGCACTTACATGTGAACTTTTCTTTTATGTTCTCAAGTTTGTAGCATCCCTTATAAATTTATTTCGCTTTGCTAAATCAGAAAAATTCATCCTTGTTCCTTTTTGACTTGCAGGATGGTTGCATAAGTTACGAGGAGTTTGCTGCAATGATGAAGGCAGGAACTGATTGGAGAAAGGCATCAAGGCAATATTCGCGGGAAAGATTCAACAGTCTGAGCTTGAAGTTGATGAGAGATGGGTCGTTACAGCTAGCCAATTGAGGGTAGATGAACCAAAAATTCACCCAAGAGACTAGCATTACTGAAAAAGAAAAGAAAAAGAAAAAAATTGTTTTATTCATGTTAAGTTCACGAAATTATTGTTTCTTTCTTCTTTATTTTCCCATTTGCTTCTTGGTGTAGGTAGGACTAGGATGGAGTGTTCTTAGTGTCTTAATCAGCTTTGCTTAGAATTTGTTTATTGTGTCTAGTTGCAGGAGAGAAAAGAAGAAAAAAAAGGGATTTTAAGAGAATAGGAAAATGGAAATGTTGTTATTATGGACCACTAATATTTGTGGTTGTACATATGCCATTGGTCTTACAGGCCCTTTTTATTAGAAGCAATATTTGTTAAATTGTTAGATACCCACCTTTTCCTTTATTATTATTTTGTTTGAAAAAGCTTGTTGATAATAGAAACTTTTTTTTTTCATTTGAAAGTAAATGGTTCGAGTTCTTATGTGTGGTTGCTACATTCCCAGAAACAGCAACTATGTTATACCATCCATTACAATGTCTTGGCTGCATTTTTGTCCTATTAAGTTCTACATCTAACCTATTTATTTTTAATTTAAAAAAAAATTATGGATCAATTGATTCTCACATCATTTTTAATAAAGAAAAAAGTTAAAATATGAATTGAGAAGTTTAGGATTATGTTGTAAGTCTTTTTTTTTATTATATACAAAAATATGATGCATAAATAGAGACATTGAATATAAGTTAGAATATGTAACCAAAAAAAAACAAATAAATTGGAGAACTGAATGAATAGCCACCATGGATTATGGTAAAATCATTATTAGCAGAGGAGTTGGAGAATACAATAAAAGTTGTTCATACTTCATTCTTATACAAGCGTAATTCTCTAACACGCTCATGTTTTATTAATTAGATAAAAGATAGAAGTTAATAAAATAAATTATATAAATTAATATTTATAAACTACGTCAGTTTATAGTAAAGGGTGGATTGAGGTTAGACCGGTCATTATAGGCAATAAGGTAAACTGAGGATTATAGTTGAAGTAGGGTCTTTTGTGAGCAATGACTCTCATTTATTTTCTATCTGTGAGAGAGTTGTTTTTTTTAAAAAAAAAATTCGTGTATTTGTTTTTAAAGAAATAATAGAAAACGAAAGGGTTTATTTTGGGAGGTTTTTAGTAGTGAAAAAAAAGAAATAGTGAACTTGAGCCTCTTGAGGGTAGTTGAATAGTTCATTTTTTTCTTGCAAGAACAGGGCATTCTTGTGCCAGCAGGTTAGTTGCTCTGCCTTTGGCGTTCTCTTCACTTTGTAGTCGGTTATTTTTTTTAACGTTAGTAGCCGATGTATATTGGGTTGAATGTCCTTTATGAAATGGGGTTCTGTAATATCAGCTCCAAAAGCTTATATTTTTGGCTTGAGTTTGACATTTTGTTCGATTTTTTAATGTAAAGATGATAGCTTTTTGATGTACAGATGATAGCTGATGATTTTGTGGAGTCACATGTAGTTTAATAGCTTCCAAGGTGACATATTTATGGTAATTTAGTAGAGGGGTCCTTTTCATATACAAATTTTCTTCTGGCTTTCGAGGTTTCATTGTTCCTTTCTTTCTTCAATATCTTCTGTATTGCATGCTGTCGGTTAAGTTTCTAATCATGGCCAACTCCTCTTTCTTAGTATCAAAATATAAGTTTTGTAGGTTCAAGTTCCCTTTTTCATACTGGGCTACATAATGACAGAAATTAAGAAAAGGGTTCTCATATGATATTTGTCTGTAAATGTTATGGCCAGCATAAATAACTATGGTTTACAAGTCACGCATTGCAGGTTAAAACATTACCTCAAATTACAATTCATATATCATTTGCGAACGCAAATATGATTTTTGTTTTGGTATTTTAAGTGTTAACATTTTCTATTTCTGAACGTGCTGATTTGTTTTTACTAGGATTTTACATGCTCTTGGCATCAAAATTCCTTTTGAAAAAAAATGTTGAGATTACATGAAGGCGTACTCTTTAATAATAACGAAATGGGTCCTCCTATATTTGCATTCTGGTTAAATTGCTTGTGTTCTTTGGTCTCACTTAATAGGTAGTGTACAACTAAATGTTTTGTTCCTCAATCATTAGGATTTTTAAATTTTCAATTCTTTTTTTTTCTTTTGAAGTTCATGGGGGCTGCACGGGTAGGAAATCATAAGATTGCTGAATTTACGTTTTCTGATTTTAGGAACCAATATCGGTTGTTTCAAGTTTTGTTGTATTTCTGTTAACATATGCATATACCCGCCTTATGTCCCCTTTTATCTCGTTCCTGGTTGGTTCTTCATATATAGGTGTTTTCATCCAGCAGAAGAGAGAAGAGGTGCCTTAGGTTGTGAGCAGTAGCAGCTTAGTGATTATTAATTCTGATTTAGGAGATATCAACACTTAATAATTTGTTTCTGAGTTTTTCAAGTTCACTAATTTTATCATCCTTTTGAATTATTCTTGCTGTTGATTTGATATTCTTCTTCTTCTATAATTGGTCTTGCCTTCATCATAAGCTCCATATTTTTTTTCTCTCCTTTGGCCTCTTGAATATCAAAGCTTTCATCATCTTCTTCTAAAGGGGCAGAATCTGGTGGTTGGAGGGATTCTTTCTTTCTCAACTAGGAATATTATTCACAAGAGTGTAGGTGCCGACACTGGAAACAGCCAGTTAACTTCTCGCAATGTCCTTTCTGCTTTATGAGTGTTTGTTTGCTGCTTCAGCCAGGTAACTTGACTATCAAAGCTGCTCTTTGTTTTTAAGCTAACCAACCGCAATAGAGATGGCTTCATCAACTTCTGGAGCTGCTACAGAAAAAGCTGTGGCTAAGAGGGCCTTAGCCACCACTGAAACTCTACCTTCTCTGAAGAAGTCTAAATCTCATATGGAGAAGGCTGCCAGGAAGAAGACTGCTGCATCAGAGCCTTTTAAAATTTCCTTCCCTCCTACTGATGTTCTTGACCCTCCTTCACATACTAAAATTGCTGAAGCTACCCCCAATGTTGGTGGATCTTCCCTTAGAGCCACAGCCACTGAAGTTGGTTGCTCGGAGAACCCTGAAAGACCCAGGTATGGAACTCCATCTGCTGGAAAGGAGGGAGCTAAAGAGGGCAATAAGCACCTGAATGAGGTCCTCCCCGTTATGGATGCAATTATGGTTCGCAAAATAGAACAGATAGGAGGATGTAAGGTCATTTTTGAGAACCCATCTCTTGCTTTCAAGAAAATTCAACTTCTAACATCTCCAGAAGAAAGTAAGTGCTGGAGCAGGTTGACCACTTGTCAGCTCGAATGGTGTTTCAGATATCATATGGTCAAGGTAAAACTTGAATCCATTTCTTCCATTGCACTTCTCTTCTTTCATCTTTTCATCTACCCCTCTCCGTTTTCCAGCATATGGAAGCTCTAAATGGAAGGGGAAAAGGATATCACGAAGTCAGGGCCATCATCTCTGGTCAAAATAGAAGAATTTCCAAGCTGGAAGCTGAGGTGGCCTTAAATTCTAGTAAATTGGCAGAAGCAAAAGCAAAGCTGAAGGAGTCTGAACAATCCCAGGTGCATCTGGAGGCTGAACTGAAAAGGAAGCGAGCAGAGATTGAGGTTCTGAAGAACCGTGCTGTTGCTTCAAAACAAAAGGCTTCCAGCACGATGCAGAAGATTCTGCCCCTGGCGAAGAAGATTGTTGACATGGACAAGTACTCCCGGGAGTTGTATGCCGCTGCTGCCAAGGTTATTGAAGATGTAAACAACTTCGAAGAAGAGTCTGAAGATCCTGGTGCAAATCTACTACTGTACCTTGCTTCAAGCAACCAAGCCTAAATACACTAACATGGATGGGAACTACTTTGGTTCCTTCTAAACTTTCAAGTCAGGGCAGTGATGATGTATGGAAAAGACTTGAGAGAGTTTTTGACATAGTAAACAGAAAAATGAACATAATTATGTATTAAATTTTAACAGTTTGAAAAAATTTGGGAAAATATACTTAAAATTTTTAGATATATAACGAAAAATTTAAACTATATAATAAAAAGAAATTGGAGTTTGCACCACACAGACACTGTGATTGTAAAAAGACTTTATTATGAAAATATTTGGAAAATTTTTAAAAATTGTCCTAAAATTTTATAAATATATTTTTTGGTCGTCTTTCAATTGCTTATTCTTTATTAATTAAATAAATTGTAAATAAATATATTTACCCTCGTATACATAATATAATGTTAAAAAAATATTTAATCTATATTTAATAAATGCAAACTTGATTTGAGTCAATTCATCTCAAAAAATACATTTTAATATTTAGAATTTGAAATAATTAGATTTAAAGTTGTAAAACACCTTTTTTAGTTAAAAAATATATTATATATTTTTTGTCATATATATTTAAAATGTTAAATTTGTTAAATGTTGTGATTACTTTAAATTGAATACATATAGAAATACAATTATAGTGTATAATGACAAAATTTAGAAGAAAAATGGGGTTATACAAAGAAAAATGAGGTGACAAAAAAAATGGTAGTTATATTGTGGGGACTATACTTGCGATTGTTGGTCGAGATGCCACAATCGCATCTCGGCATGACATCTTGGGCATGAAGATGTCATGGTTGAGATCGATATGTCATGGTTGAGATGCCAATAATCGCATCTCGGCTATAGTATCTCGGGCTTGAGATATCATGTCGTGATGCGATTGTGGTATCTTGGCCAACAATCGTGGGTACAGTCCCTGTAATGCAAATTTCATATTTTACCAATTTTTTTTCTATCATCACATTTTTCTTTTAAACTTCACCATTAAACATAAAAATTGTATTTTCATATGTATTCATTTTAAAATAATTACAACTTCTTACAAATTTTATATTTTAAATATATTGATTGAAAAAAAGGGTCTTTCGGGCCAACGAATTTTGAATTTATTTTATTGTAAGAATCAAACCTTGGGCCTTGATTGTTGGGTTTGTAACTTTGGATTCACTAGGTTTTCGATTGCTATGATACTCATAAGCATAAAGAAAAAACTATCATTAAGACCTCGTTAGGGATAGTTTCGGCGAAGACTTTTCGATGCTTAAGTCAGGTATTTGTTTTTAAGAGAGAGGTTGAAGAAAAAAGTAAGGAGTTTTGAGAAGTTGTAAGTTCAAGATTTAAGGTTCAGATTGAGAATCCACCATTGTTTGAGTCGTTTACATCTCTTTATATAGCGTCAGTCTTTTTAAGTTTTTTTTGCTTATCTTTGACAGATTTGTGGTTGTTTTGAATAATCTTCTAATCTCTTAGTGTGATTTGAAGGATATCCTCTAAAATAATATGATTATATTTTCAAAATAATCATGATTGCCTTTTAAGTAACTTGCCTTATTTAGTTTGCCTTGTGTTTCCCTTTTAAGTCGTTGGGTGTTGTTTGGCTTTTAGGCCTATATAGATTTGGAGACTGTGTATAAGCGGGTAGGCATATTTGCCGCACTAGTCTTCTTACGATATGTTGTCATAGTGGCTAGCTTAAAGCTTTGCTTGGTATATTGGGCAGGTCCTGGGCAGGTGGCTATGTATTGATCTGTAGTTGTGTGAATGGCTCAGGTATAATTTGAGCTAGTCATTCTTATTCGAGGCATTTAGTCTGATCGGCCAAACAAATCCTATGCCTTTGTTCCTTTAGATGATACTTGATCGGTTTACTCTTATTGTTTAGGACTTTCAATCTTTTGGGCCTTTGGGCTAGCCCTAATTGAGCTAATTTGTAAACTGATATCCGAATTTTTAAATATTAGACTTTTTAGAGAATTTCAAGAAAAAAATACATATGACAGAAAATACAAAAAATATTTTTAATTAAAAAGATATTTTATAACTTTAAATCTATTTATTTCAAAATTTGAAATGTATTTTTAGAGATGAATTAGCTCAAATCAAGTTTGCATTTGTTAGATTTGGGTTCAGTATTTTTTTTAACACTATATTATGTATACAAGGAAAAATATGTCAATTAACTATTTATTTGGTTAATAAAAATAGATAATTAAAAGGTGGTTAAAAAATATATATTTATAAAATTTTTGAGCTATTTCTAAAAATTTTCTTAATATTTTATGTTATATATAATATTTAAATATCAATATCAAACATATTTTTTTTATATACAATGCTACAGAATGTGACCATAATTCATGTAGGAGTCGAAAAGTCTTGTCATGTGGTCACAAGAATTTTTAAGTGATAGTAGATTTTTAAACTAAATTAAATGAGGTTCTGTGTGTTTTAATTTTGTAAATGATGTAGTTTATTATATGTTGAACATTTAAGCATGTAGCTTAATTTTGTTTTACGTTATAAATAATATTGAAGTGTCCTGAAATTATTACTCATTTTATGATAAATTACGTTGTTTATTAAATTATTTTTATGTTAAACACAGTTTACAACCTGCAAATTATATCTTACGTGTCACCTTCTAGAAGCCTTCCTGCACTTTTTACAAGCTGACTTTGCTCTCCATGTATCTTCATGGTTATAATTGTATGTTAATTTCTTTCTCATTTCTTTTTTACTTTTAACCTTAAAAATCACTTGTGTTGTAATTAATATTACACAATTTTTATATTATAAAATGTTATATTATAAGGTAGGTATCTGTCGAGATTTAATTTTTAAATTGAGTCCAATTACATAATCGAAACTTGCATGTTACTTTGTAATTTAATGATAAAATGCACCTCCCCATGTAAGTGAGGAGCTTGGACTCCTAGCAATAGTCTAAAAAACAACCAACAAATATTCTTTCTTGAACAATAATTTTGTAAGAGTTATGTTTTATTTTTATAAGATATGTTAAAGATGATATTCTTAGTTAATCTCTACATTAGTATATAATTTTGAGAAATTTCAAATTCTTTAATCTATATTACATTACATGCCAACTGCAAACATTAAAATAAAGCATTGAAAAAGGCTGTCAAATCCCAATAGGCATTCTTTTCTTTTGACGTTTGCTTGTGTGTTTTATGGTTTTCAAGTAAACGTAGTACTCGAGTCATTTTAGTGTTTTGGTCAGGCACTTATTGTTAACTTAAAAGATTAGTTTATTAGGTAATATTGTATATTTATCTTTATATATTTAATATTTACCTAATTTCTATTTGATATGGGATGTGACATTCTCTCCTACCCAATCATGTGACGCCCTCATCATAGTATGACCCAACTCAAGGACTCATTTGATCTGTATTATCCATCCCCAAGACTAAGGGACCCACTACCCACGTGACAATCTCTATTAGAGCGTAAGATACAACATTTTTAGGGTTCACTTGACCTGTATTATCCATCTCTCTAACAGCATAGGAGATCTACATCCCATATGGCAATCTTTATTGAGACAATTTTAAAGGCTTATATATAGATGAGAATTCAGACCTGCTCTGATATCACTTATTACGGGCCAGCCGTTTGCTATTGACCTAAAAAATTAACTTATTAAATAATGCTATATATCTACTTTTATATACTTAAAATCTACTTAATTTTGGTATTTGTATTTAAAACTCTGTATAGGATAGTGCGAATCGTTCCTCTAGTAACCTTAAATCTTTACTCTGTCTATTTCATTTTAATTTTGGTAAACCTTTAATTTTTGCTTCCTCTAATATTTCAGATAATTCTTCTTAGTATTTTGATTCTGCATGTTGTAATCACATGACTTTTGATCCTACAATTTTCTCTTCTAAAACTCTTAATTCCTATTTGTTATCTATTCAAACTGATAATGATTCTCTCATGGAAGTTAACCATATTAGTCAAGTGTCTTGCCCTAATCTCTCTATATCTGACATTTTTTTTTATTTCTAACCTTACATTAAATCTTTTGTCTGTTGGTCAATTATGCGAACTTGATCTTAATGTCTTATTTACTATTTTTGGTTGTTGTGTGCAGGATCCAAAGATCGGTCAAATGCTTAGGACAGGTCGTAAGGTTGGTTGTTTGTATGAATTTATTTTTTTAGATCTATCCTTTTTATATCTTTCGTTTGTAGCATCTATCTTTTTAGTGCATTTATTACATCTTTGACATTTTTGTTTGGGTCATGCATCAGTCAATCGCATCCGATCTTTGGTATCTAGTGGTCATTTAGGTATTGTTTCTGATAATAAAGATGATTGTCTTATATGTTCTTTAGCTAAACAACCAGCATTATCTTTTAATAATAGTATTACTGTCTCTCATGCTTTATTTGATATTGTACATTTTAATATATGAATTCTTTTTTCAAATGCCATAATAAAAGGATCCAAATATTTTGTGATCTTCGTTGGTGACTATTCTCGGTATACTTGGTTGTTTCTTATGAAACAACGATTCGAATTTACTAAAATTTATCGAGATTTGCTTAAATGGTTAAAACTTAGTTCTCATGTCCTATTAAAGTTTTCCGCACTGATAATGCCATGAAGTATAGAGATTCTGATTTTTTAAATCTTGTGCAGGAATATAATACTATATAGCAAAGGTCTTGTTCTAGTACATCTCAGTAAAATGGGAGAGCTGAACGTAAACACAGAAACATTTTAGATACTACCCGTGCTTTTCTTATTTATTTCTCTTATCCTAAACATTTTTGGAAAGAAGTTGTTTTGACCGCTGTCTTTACCATTAATCGTATTCCTTCTCCTATTATAGAGAACAAGTCACCTTATGAGCGTCTTTATGGAACTTCACCTAATAACAAACTCCTTAAAGTATTTGATTGTGTTTGTTTTGTCATACTTCAAAAATATAAGCACACTAAACTCGAGCCACGTACTCGATTATGTTGCTTCTTGGGATAGGGATAGAACATAAAGGTTATAGGTGTTGGGATCCTATATTTAACCGTCTTCATGTTTCTCATTATGTAGTTTTTCTCAAGCATACGATGTTTTTCTATGTATCTAACTTTAAATCTGTGTATTCCCCTATGTCACAATTTTTTTACAGATAATTCTATTGATTTTTTTTTTCCAATACTTTACCTACAGATATTTCTTCTGAGTTTCATGCAGATGAATTCGCTGAAATGACGCTTGCTTCTGAGCCTCATACCTCGTCTGAAGGATCTGCTCTCAACATCCTTGAGGCCTCCTCTACACCCTCTCTTTGTCGTTCATCTCGAGTAACAGAACTTCCTATTAAACTTCGTGATTATCATTGTTTCTTTACTACCATTTCTTTATATAAGCCTCAATCATATTCCGAGGCTAGTTCTAATCCTATTTGGCAGCAAGCAATGACAAAAGAATTGCAGACCCTTAAGAAGTCACATACTTGGGATTTTGTTACTCTTCTATCTAATAAAACTATCATTAGATGCAAATAGGTGTATAAGATCAAGACTAAATATAATGGATCTATTGAGCGTTATAAAGCTTGCCTTGTTGCCAAAGGCTTTACTCAAGAATATAAAATTGATTATAAAGAAATTTTTGCCCCAGTTGCTAAACTTACTTATGTTCGAAGTTTATTAGCTATTGCTACAGTTTGTAGTTGGACATTATTTTATATGGATGTCAAAAATACTTTTTTTATTGGTGATTTCACTAAAGAAGTGTATATGAAGCCTCCTCCTGGTTATCCACATCTTTCAGGCAAAGTCTGTAAACTTCGTCGTGCTCTATATGGTCTTAAACAAGCTCCTCGTGTATAGTTTGTAAAGTTTAGTGAGACTATTCTTCAGCATGGTTTTCAGTTTAGTCCCTATGACTCAACTTTTTTTGTTTGCATGATAGCATAAGGTTGTGTTTTTTTTTTTCTTATCTATGTTGATGATATAATTATTATGGGTGGTGATCTTCTTAGTATTTTCACTCTTAAGAACTTTCTTCAGCAACACTTTAAAATGAAAGATCTTGACAACCTTAGTTATTTCTTTGCCATTGAAATATTATCCGACTTTACTGGGTATTATCTTTTTCAAGTTAAATATGCATTCGATCTACTTGCTAAAGTTGGGTTGACAGATAATAAGACTGCCTCTACTCCTCTAGAGCTAATGTCAAACTCCGATCCTCTGATGGTACTCTTCTATCCTCTATCGTCAGTTGGTTGATAGTTTGGTCTACTTTACAGTTACTCGCTCAAACATTGCTCATGTTATTCATGTTGTCAGTCAGTTTATGGTCGCTACTCGTACCTCTTATTATGCAGCAGTTTTTCATATCCTACGTTATCTCAAAGGTACTCTTTTTCACGGTCTCTATTTTTTTGGCTCACTCTCCTCTCGTGTTACAAGCTTATGCTGATATGAATTGAGCGGGTGATCTTACGGATCGACAATCAACTACTGAATTTTATTTTTTCTTGGGTGATTCTCTTCTTTCATGAAAAAGTAAGAAACATACAGCTACTGCTCGCTCGAGTACTGAAGCTGAATACCGTGCTCTTGCAGATACTACCAAAGAAATTGTTTGGCTCCGCTGGCTTCTTGAAAATATGAATATTTCTCACACTGGAATTACACTTCTTTATTGTAACAATCAAAGTGCTATACAAATTACTCACAATGATATTTTTCATAAGCGGACTAAACATATTGAAACAAATTATCATTTTGTTCAGTAACACGTTTCTCAAGGCACAATCATGCTCCACTCTATTTCATCTAACGAGCAACCTGTTGATATCTTTACCAAATCTCTACTTCTGTGCCGTTTTCATGCTTTAGCCTCCAAACTCAAGTTTACTTTTACTGCACTATCTTAAATTTGAAAGAGATATTAAAGAATAATTCTGAAATAATTCTTTTATACTCTCTTATCGTATATAAATATTATTAATGTAAAATATTATTTTTTATTATATATTTATCTTAAACCTATAAAAAAATAAATCTTATATATTATTTGATATAATAAAATATATTTTTCTTTATATTTCTCACAATAAATTTGAACGGGATTATGATCATAGAATTGTTGACAAAAGAGTCAAAGTGTATTGGTCAGAGTCAAGAAAATGGTTCACCGGACACATCAAAGCTTTTGATGATAAGAAGAGGCTGCACAGTATTTTGTATGATGATGGCGACAGAGAGGAATTGGATTTAAGGACAGAATGTTTAACTTTGCCCACCAAGGGTGATAGCTTGAGAGTTGAATCCATTTCTTAAAAGAAAGCCAGGGTATTGGACGGTCACGAGGGCAGCACAAATATGTTGGCGGAGGCGAATTTCAAGGTTGGTGTTACTGAAAAAGTTACCAAGGCTCCAGTGTCAAAGTTTGGTCTATTGAGTTTTGATGAAGAGTTTGATGAATCTAAAACCCTTGCAGAAATAGCTAGAGAAGCCACCAAGAAATTGGAAAAACAGACTGCTCAAGTAAGGCCAAGTCCTGAATTGGAAAAGATGGGGTCTGACACTGATGGGAGCGAGAAAACTAAGTCCGATGATTCCATGTATGTAACCTGTGGTGAATTATTGAAAAGGTTTTGGAGTTTAAAGAAAAGAACACAGAGACCCATGTATATGAAGAGTTCAAAATTGCTTAGCAGGAAAGAGATCAATGAGATGGAGAAACTGGATGCAGAAATGGAGGTTGCTTTCCGTGATGGACTCAAGAAGAGCAGGGGGCATAGTGATATCAATGTCAAAGAAGCTGTAAAAGTGAATCATCAACAAGAGTTTGATAAAACTGAAGTTCTTGAAATAGTTGGTGAAAATAATGGTGATGTGCTACATGAAGCTCAGGCTACTACACTAGATCTCACTGCTGAGAGTGTCAAAATCAGTTTGGAAGATGGTGACATCAACGGAGATACGGAGGAAAAGCTGGCAAAAGCAGAGAACATAGCAGCTTCAGAAGATGCTGCAACTAGTTGTATGATCTCTCATTGCATGAAAGGTGACGTGGAGGGCCTGCCTCCAAATGTTGAAGCTTCTGTCCATAGCAAAAAAGTGGAGGAGGTGATAAACAGAGAAATTGATGCTGGAGAGTCCAGAGATGTTGATACTGAGACAAATCGCAGTGACAAATCTGTTATGAAAGCAGCCGGGGATTTGAGGCCTAACCTACCTGAGATTCCAGATGAAGAAAAACTTGATATCCTGCAGGGGAAACTGAAAATAGAAAAAACTGAATCGAAAGAGAATGTGAAGGAGTTGGTTCCTATTGGCCAGAAAGCAGTGGAAGTGAAGGTACAAACCAAACTATGAAAGCTTAAGCTGAAGCTTGTTAAAATGGAGCAAGCTATAGCTAAAACACAAGTGAGTGCAAAATTTTCATCTCTTAGACCAAAGAAAAGGCTTAAATCCTCATCTCTTGAAGGATCTTCATGTTCATGAGAAGTAAATTTATATCCTTTAAATGCCAGTGTAACTTCTAGTCGAGTAAATGGCAGTGGTGCATTGCATAATCTCTCATGCACATAATACCGATCCTTTTTGGTCGTAAGACACGTATATATCTCAAATCCAAAGCATGTTCTGACTTCTCTTTCCTGTAAAATACAATAGTTACCATTTCTTATGGTCATTCAGCATTCAACATTCTTAATAAAATTAATATATTTTCAGATGAATTATCAGCAACGGCTGTCAATAAATAAACACTAGATATCTTTTTTCTTTTTGCATGCCGTTTAATTTTTATAAAAATTTATTTGCAATAAACCCGAAACAGAATCTTGAAAATACGGTCTAAAAATTGTGACCTATTAAAAAAAAAAAGTAATTGTAAAATTTTGACCAGAATCTTGACCTCTTATGTGATGTGATGGCCACTTCAAAAGTTAAAAAAAAAAACAATTAACTTGTTGTCCTTTTTTTGTCCTTTCATGCCTTGTGTCACGGACTGTTTTCGAGACCGTGCGGTCTTAGACGCGTTGCGTGCTAAGCAGCCTAGAAAACCACACAAAGAGAAGGGAAAATAAGCACACCAAGTGTTTGCACGAATGCTCTCTATATTGCTGAAGAGAAAACAAGCTATGAGATGAAAAATACAAGTGAGGGTCTCCCCCTTTTATAGTTGCAGCCCTATACAATCAATGGCTGAGATCTATTTGATCTAACAGTGTATATACAAGATGGGATAATATTCCTTAGAATATTCCTAGATGCTCTCCTACTTCTTATGGGAGTCTAACTAGGGTTAACTTCCTAAATAAGTTGCGGGCCAAGCCCGGTTCTCCATCCTAACCATCGGGCCTTCTAGAAGCTCCGGTCCACGTAGCGCTCCATGGTCCAAGAGGCCTCCAGCAGGCCTAGTCGCGCACCAAGTGCTTGAGGAAATGCTTGAGAGCACTTGGGGCGTGACATTCTCCCCCACCAAATTCACGCGACGCCCTCGTCGCGTCCTTGCTGGAACTCGCGCACCTTGTTCTCAAACTGCCACAGTGCGGTCTCGGGTTCCCAGCTTGCTTCGCTGTCGGGCAATCCTTTCCACTTGACGAGATACTCACGATTTGGACGGCAGTTCTTCTTCCGCACTGTCCTCACATCAAGGATAAGTTCAGCCTCCTTGTCGTAAGATGTGGAAACTCCTAATGGTGCCCTGGTTTGTGGCCCACGTTCCGTGTCCTCCGCATCACCATGGTATGGCTTTAGGCAGCTTGCGTGAAACACCGGATGTAGCCGAAGTCTCGAAGGCAGCTCCACCTTGTACGAGACATTGCCAACCCTCTTGGCAATAGGAAATGGCCCCTCATACTTTCGAACAAGACCCTTGTGAAGTGGGCGCGTAGACGGGCCGGGCGCTTGCCATTGACCCAAAAGACTAGCCTGTTAGGTAATGCTGCATACCCACCCATATATACCCAAGATTCACCCAATTTCTATTCGATGTGGGACGTGACATTCTCACCCACCCAATCACGTGACGCCCTCGTCACGGTACGGCCCAAACTCAAGGACCAACCTGGTCCGTATTGCCCATCCCCCCAGGACTAGGGGACTCACTACTCACGTGACAATCTCCATTGGGGCTCAAGACACAGGATTTTTTTAGGGCCCATTTGGCCCATATTGCCCATCCCCTGGAGGATAGGGGACCCACATCCTATGTGGCAATCTCCATTGGGGCAATTTTTGGGGCCCACATACGAATGAGAATTTGGGTCTGCTCTGATACCACTCGTCACGGGCCGGGCGCTTGCCATTGACCCAAAAGACTAGCCTGTTAGGTAATGCTGCATACCCACCCATATATACCTAAGATTCACCCAATTTCTATTCGATGTGGGACGTGACATTCTCACCCACCCAATCACATGACGCCCTCGTCACGGTACGGCCCAAACTCAAGGACCAACCTGGCCCGTATTGCCCATCCCCCCGGGACTAGGGGACTCACTACCCACGTGACAATCTCCATTGGGGCAATTTTTGGGGCCCACATACGAATGAGAATTTGGGTCTGCTCTGATACCACTTGTCACGGGCCGGGCGCTTGCCATTGACCCAAAAGACTAGTCTTTTGGGTCAATGGCAAGCGCCCGGCCCGTGACAAGTGGTATCAGAGCAGACCCAAATTCTCATTCGTATGTGGGCCCCAAAAATCGCCCCAATGGAGATTGCCACATAGGATGTGGGTCCCCTATCCTCCAGGGGATGGGCAATACGGGCCAAATGGGCCCTAAAAATCCTGTGTCTTGAGCCCCAATGGAGATTGTCACGTGGGTAGTGAGTCCCCTAGTCCCGGGGGGATGGGCAATACGGGCCAGGTTGGTCCTTGAGTTTGGGCCGTACCGTGACGAGGGCGTCATGTGATTGGGTGGGTGAGAATGTCACGTCCCACATCGAATAGAAATTGGGTGAATCTTAGGTATATATGGGTGGGTATGCAGCATTACCTAACAGGCTAGTCTACCCAATTTCTATTCGATGTGGGACGTGACATTCTCACCCACCCAATCACGTGACGCCCTCGTCACGGTACGGCCCAAACTCAAGGACCAACCTGGTCCGTATTGCCCATCCCCCCGGGACTAGGGGACTCACTACTCACGTGACAATCTCCATTGGGGCTCAAGACACAGGATTTTTTAGGGCCCACTTGGCCCGTATTGCCCATCCCCTGGAGGATAGGGGACCCACATCCTATGTGGCAATCTCTATTGGAGCGATTTTTGGGGCCCACATACGAATGAGAATTTGGGTCTGCTCTGATACCACTTGTCACGGGCCGGGCGCTTGCCATTGACCCAAAAGACTAGCCTGTTAGGTAATGCTGCATACCCACCCATATATACCCAAGATTCACCCAATTTCTATTCGATGTGGGACGTGACACTTGCCAGGGCAATTCGGAGCTCTTATGAGTTTGGGAAAATTAATTTTTATCATATAGGACCCAATGAATAGCTGCCACGCAAAGTATTTATTTCCTATATATATAGATCCGCCACATTGGATCACTAACCCCCCCCGCCCCCCACTTTTCTAAAAACTTTTAAAAATAATTTTCTATTGACTGCCGCAGGCCCACGTCCAAGTGACCAATGAACTGGTATGTAATTGCATCCACGTTCAATGTACTATAGAATCCAAATTTGGTTTCACTTTCGCATGTCTGTCTTTCCCCCCACCACGCGCATATGTTGACGCGCTCAACATTCCATTGTGAAGAGGGTTCAAACGTTAAATTTTATTTTCCCTGTAAAAGTGTAAATGACAGAAAACGACAAAGTGCGTGGTTAGCACGCACAAAGCGTGGCAGATATTTACAAGTGAGCCCGTGTCAGGCACGTGAGGGGTGCACATTAGCATCAATCATGATAACAAAGAAGAAAAAGAAAATAGAAAGCGCACTTCGTTTTCGCTTACGTTTTCGCTTACGCTTTCGCTTTCCTCCTCGCTAATAACCACCAAATCCAATTCAATTCAATCCAACGAAACACTAAAAATATCTCCTTGCATTTCCACTCTTTTTCTCTCCGTTTCAATTCCTATCTCTTTTCGCAGATTGAGCTTTTGATCTTTTCAGAGTCATGACAACGTCGTTTGGAGCTGCCAACACCGTGATCCGGAACGATCCGAACTTTCGGTTTCGGAGCTTCTATGGATTGAAACCGTCGACGCACTCCGCCGTACTGTATCGTAACCTGCGCGTCTTTCCGGTTCCGGTTCCGGTTTCTCTCAGCTCAAGGAGCACACTCGTCAGAGCTGTGTCCACGGTCAGATTTTCACAAATTTAACTGAACTTTTTATGTTAAGAAGATTCTCTTTTTAAGCATGCTTTAAAGTGAGGACGGTGTCGTTTTGTAAAGAGTTAACACACTGATCTGCTGAACAAAAGCGAGGATATGATTTTATTTATTTTTTATAACATTTTCAACAGAATAGAAGCTTTTTGAACTGGTGGTAAAGTAAGGCTACTTTTGGTTTTGCAAAAAGATTTTTTGAAAAAAAAAAATATAAAATTGAATTTTAGATTATTAAGATCAAAGATCGAAGAACGTGTTTGTTAACTAAATTTGAAAACAACACAGTTGTTTGAGTCAGAGATGTTGACTGTTACGTTAAATAAATTTGAAAACTGTTTGTTAGGCATATTTAAATGTGCCAAAATACGTCCCCTGTTTATTAAATACACAGATGTTTGCCGCATTTAACATTGTAAGCAAAATATTTGGCTCACATTTTGAGTTCATCACTTTTTTTATTTATAATTATTACAATTCTCATTATTCTATAATGTCTTGTAAATGATGCTAAAATCCTAGATTCTTTTGTAACCAAAGTGTTTGGTTTTGCAGCCGGTAAAGCCAGAGACTGAAACTAAGCGTAGCAAGGTTGAAATCATCAAAGAACAAAGTAATTACATAAGATACCCTCTTAACGAGGAGTTGTTGACTGATGCGCCTAATATAAATGAGTCTGCCACGCAAATAATCAAGTTCCACGGGAGCTATCAACAGTATAATAGAGATGAACGTGGTGCAAAATCTTATTCATTTATGCTTCGAACAAAAAACCCTTGTGGAAAAGTCTCAAATCAACTCTACCTCACAATGGATGATCTTGCGGACCAGTTTGGGATTGGAACACTTCGTTTGACTACCAGACAAACATTTCAGCTCCATGGTGTTCTGAAGAAGGACCTCAAGATGGTGATGAGTAGTATCATTAGAAGTATGGGTTCAACTCTTGGTGCATGTGGTGATCTTAATAGGAATGTTCTTGCTCCTCCTGCTCCCTTGGTGAGGAAAGACTACTTATTTGCACAGCAAACAGCAGAGAACATTGCTGCTCTCTTAACTCCTCAGTCGGGTTTCTACTATGATATGTGGGTGGATGGGGAGCAAGTCATGACAGCAGAACCACCTGAAGTAGTGAAGGCACGCAATGATAATTCTCACGGAACTAATTTCCTTGATTCTCCTGAGCCCATCTATGGAACTCAGTTCTTGCCAAGGAAGTTTAAAATTGCTGTAACAGTGCCTATAGATAACTCAGTGGATATTCTTACCAATGATATTGGTGTCGTTGTGGTCTCTGATGAGAATGGGGAGCCTCAGGGATTCAACATATATGTGAGATAGCATGTCCCCAAACAACAATTTGATTTTTGACTTTCTAGACTATGGTGTTCTGTTTTCTTATGTTTTCTATTGCAGGTTGGTGGTGGTATGGGAAGAACACATCGGTTAGAAGCCACATTTCCTCGTCTTGGAGAACCGTTGGGATATGTGCCAAAAGAGGATATTTTGTATGCTGTAAAAGCTATTGTTGTTACACAAAGAGAACATGGGAGGAGAGACGATCGTAAATACAGTAGGATGAAATATTTGGTCAGCTCCTGGGGAATTGAAAAGTTTAGAAGTGTTGTTGAGCAATATTATGGAAAGAAGTTCAAGCCTTTCCGTGAGCTTCCTGAGTGGGAATTTAAAAGTTACTTGGGATGGCATGAGCAGGTTTGTTCTATTAGCTTAGTATACTACATAAATCGTGCCTTTTATCCTGTCTTCTGTCCTGGCTATTGTGCTTAAGATAATAACAACCCGAATCCATCTTTTCTCTGGTTATCTTTGCCTTTTTTGCCATGTATTTTCTGACCGATGGAAAGTTGTGGACAGGGCGATGGCTCTTTATTTTGTGGACTCCATGTTGATAGTGGTCGTATAGCGGGTAAAATGAAGAAGACATTGAGAGAGATAATAGAGAAGTACAATTTAAATGTGCGTATCACTGCAAATCAGAACATCATCTTGTGTGATATTCGCAAAGCATGGAAGCGTCCCATCACCAACACTCTTGCACAGGCTGGTCTGCTGGTAAAACCATTTTACATGCACCTGATATTTACGTCATTTTTTGACTATACATTTTGTTATCAGTACAACATTCAGCACTTGCTCCCTTGTTCAATAATTGGGTTATGGATTCACCTGTAGGGTTGAGAACAAGTATCTAATGAGCATTTTATAATTCAATTTTTGAGTGATGAATAGGAATGGATCAACTTAGCGTTAGTTGGCAATTTTGCTGCGCATGAATAGGGAATTATCAAATATAGATAAGCTTAGAGTTATTGATATGTGGATGCCATCAGGACTTGTCTTCCATCTGGCTTTGTTCATATTTCTTCTTGTGGATTATTTTACTGCAACAGACTTTATTTTGGATGCACTCGTACAGAAGGAACCTAAGACTTGGAAAACTAATAAAAAAATTTAGAAGTCCAACCAAGTATATATGATATGTTATTCCCTTATGCTCTATAAGTTCTTCAGAAAGTTTATTTTGCACTGAGTAATTTTTTTAAACCATTATTTTTTTTTCTTGAGAATGTAAGTCAGTGGGCAGATCAACTCAGGAGTCAGTTTTCATAATAGTGGCATAATAGAGGTAAAGTTATCTCATAGGTTAATTAGACATGCAATCCAATGTCCATAATTATTTGCATGGTGTGCAGGCTCACAAATTGTTGTTTTAATATGTAAGTAACAATACTGATCTCTAATATGTTTTCTCTTGCTGTTGGAGTATGGGAGAAGGGAACTGATTGCTTTGCTGCTTTTGTTCCTATAACATGAAAAATCATGAGGGCTCAGTACAATTAAAGCATGTATTCTTTCTTTGAAGGATGAACATGTAAATATTCAATAGCTTCTGTATTTAACTATGCTGGAGGTATAAATTGCGTGTTTTCCTGTAGACTCAATCGTATGCTTTTCTTTTATTTTCTGTTCCAAAAATTTAATTTGATTGTAAGACATTATTAATTGCAGCCTGTTTTGTCCAATTCTGAATCTATAGTGATAGTGTTAGAGTAACCATAATTTAACATGGTTGATTATTTTTTTTTTTTTCATCTGCTTCTTATTTGTTGATTGTGTTTGCTCCCTTTTTGGTTCATGCGCTGTTTCATGATTAAGCATAGTTGACCATTATATGGTTGTTGACAGCTTCCCAGATATGTGGACCCCCTCAACATAACTGCAATGGCATGCCCGGCTTTACCTCTTTGTCCACTTGCGATAACTGAAGCTGAACGAGGAATACCTGACCTCCTTAAGCGAGTTAGAGCTGTATTTGAGAAGGTATATAATTGAATACACATGTTTGGAAGAATTCCTTCAGTACCTGATAAACATAGTGAATCACATATGTTCTGCATATTGGTGTTGCAAAATGAACTGACAACCTTGACCTTCTGTGTCATCAGGTTGGACTTAAGTACAATGAATCCGTGGTGATAAGGGTAACAGGCTGCCCTAATGGTTGTGCTAGACCATACATGGCTGAACTCGGACTGGTTGGTGATGGTCCAAACAGCTATCAGGTATTTCAAGCACTTACCTGAACCTTCTTTCTTCTTTGTTTATCCGAAGGCAAGAAATAAAGGAAACATACTTTTGTTGTGGTAAATTAGATTTGGCTTGGAGGAACTCCCAATCAGACCACATTAGCAAGAACCTTCAAGAATAAGGTTAAGGTTCAAGATTTAGAAAAAGTCTTTGAACCTTTGTTCTATTACTGGAAACAGAAAAGGCAAACCAAAGAAGAATCATTTGGGGAATTTGCAAACCGTATGGTGAGCTCTAAAGCATTTGATGTTTTGCTATGTTTTATCTTTAGGGTATTAGTCAGAACGTTTAAACTTGTCTCTTGTTTACTTAACGCATTTTAAAACTTTTTGTTCCATCAGCAGAAGTAGCCTAACATTATGTTGACTGCAATGTTTTAATGTCAGGGATTTGAAAAGCTTGAAGAACTGGTTGACAAATGGGAAGGTCCTATAAAAGCGCCGACACGGTACAACCTGAAACTTTTTGCTGATAGAGAGACATATGAATCCATGGATGAACTTGCAAAACTGCAGAACAAGACTGCTCATCAGTTGGCTATAGAAGTTATTCGCAATTTTGTTGCCTCCCAGCAAAATGGCAAGGGTGAATGAGTTAGCCATGGAAATCATCTTCCTTCTCTCTCTCTTTCCATGCAGTTATCACTAGGTAACACCTGGAACAGATAGATAGCAGGTTCTATTATTGTTTTGTATTATAAGTTTGCTGAGAGTGTTTTGGCTTTCAAAAAGTCAAAACCTGTACCTGGACTTCGTATGCAATTACCCCGAGTTATTTGTTATTCTTATTCGCTGAAATTAAATGTCTTTTCAGGTGTTTGATGATCGATATGTTTTCAGTTTCCAGAGGAACCAAATTATGAGCACAAGTTGTACCTCTAGAATTTGGAATCAAAAGCTTCTTGAGATCCCTTTCAGCTTTCACGGTTTGTTGGGCACTCTCAACAGGCATCCTCTGCGTTCACCTAAGATTTTCAAAGGACCTACAACAAGCTGTGCGTATCCCATATGTGCAAATTCGCTGGTTCTGGTTTCTTTCCTAGTTCATTTTGTGTGCATCCCGGGGTACCCACAAATAAAAAAAAAAGGAAAAAAAGAATGAAGAAATCGAAGTGAATAATGCTTTGCAGTGAATATGCAAAGATTAATGATGAGTTTTAGACTTCTGAGTTTGTAATTCTGGAAAGAGGAGAGATTCATTTTTATCGGCTGCATCGCGAGAAAAACTATTTATTAACGACAATACGTCTTAATCGATGATCTTTGCAAATTTTAGAATTTCTGCTTCTCTCATTCAGTTTAGTTAAATTTGATGTAAATTACTTTCACGGAATAGAAGCTAATGGATTTTGATTTTGGTAACGGAACTTGAAACTAATGGATGCAGTCTCATATATTTGTAACTTCTTGTAGTAGCATTTTAATTAACGAACTGGGAACTAATTGAAGCTGCAGGAAATTGAAATTTCTGGGTTTGGCCAGCGAATTAAAAGAAATTGCAAACTGGCATCAGCTTGCTCTTGTCTACTTTGAATTTGGTTCATAATTTCCCATTGCTCGAGGTGTGTACATGCAACAAGATCGCCTATAAGATATTCAACTTAATTGATCTGAAGTTTAGCTCATCATACAAGGGAAGGGGGGGGGGGGGAGGGGAAATTAAACAAGGAGGATTGGTATTTGGGCACTGGGATAAAAGGAGGAGAAAATTAAACAAGGAGATAAAAGAAACAGGATTGTTCAATTACAGGATGCAAAGTGCTTACAGCTTTTACATTAATCTCAATACTCAATTAAACATAAAATCATCAAGAGCATAAAATTTCTCACTTGCGACAGATTTTAGCTGTAGGCATTGTCACACAGATAGGAGCATACTTTTTCTTAGCTTCTGGGGTCCCTCGTTTTGGCTCATCATCAGCCATGGCAACTTTTGCAATGGAGCAAGCTGCTGCTGCTGCAGCAGCAAACACAAGCTCCCTTCTCCCATTGCTGTTGCTGCTGCTCTCTTCCTTGGCCTTCATTTCCAGGCTCATTGTTTCAGCTTCTGTTGCCTTGGATGAAGCCTTGGCGACAACCATGAGGCCTCTCTTGGAACTTGTGGCTTCATTTTTGGTCAAGTTTGTGGGCAGTAACGAGGCTGCCATGGTCATTGAAGCCATCTCTGCAATCTTTTGCCGACTTTGTTTTTCTTTGTTGCAAGTGTTTTCTTTCTCTGTTGAATTTACTTTAGTAGTTTGTATGTAAATCGCATGCATGGGAGAGCTTGCTAGCAAGGCCATCATCCATTTCCTTATCCTAAGAAATGTTAGAGCAAATGGGTTTTTGCCACGTGTTGTGTTGCCTTATCTTTGGCCACAACTCGTGGTTATGATTGCTCTTTGCGGACTATCAATCAAAATCATCAGTTTCTGAGTGCCTTTCTCAAGTTTGCTTGAATGGTTGCCATATTTCCTGAAATTACTTTTGGATAATTCTCTAGAGTTCATTTTAATTTCCAAGGTTCAGGAATTAAAGTTATAATTATATCATTATGCTTGTTTAATGTTTTACTTTTTGATTAAGCAGTTTCATTGGTAAAGTATCAAAATTAAATCTTATCAAATCTTATCTTTAGAACTTATCGAATCTTATCTTTAATACTACATTGACTTAATTACTATTAACATATATTTTTGGGTTAAGTAATTCTGTAATTTCACTCATATACTATTTCATATAATAAAGAATATCTTTAATAACTAAACCATCACCTTTATTATATGCCATGCATACTATTTACATTCTTGGAATCCTTTCTAAAAACAATAACATTATGCTCATTATCTCTAAAATTATACCAATAACATCCAACCTCTAATACAATATATGGTTTGGGCAAGTCTTTTGTGAACGGATGAACAAGTAGATGAGGATTTGAGTCTCCTTATGTTTTTATAGAACTAAATTTCTCTCCTTCATTATATATATCACAAAACTATCTAAATATAAAACATTTCTATTAACGCGATTAGCATCATCAAAATCCTTACAATATAGTATCTTCCATTTTAAATACCCTAAAACTAGAAAAGAAAAAATTTAGAGTGGCACTTAAATGCTTGCTCAACGGTAAAGTTTGTTTATTTTTTTTGGCCTAGATTAGGGGTTTGAACCTTAGAAATTAGGACAATTAATTTAGTTCCTCCAATTGTTGGGAGGCCAATTTTAATCCCTCCAATTATTTGAGAGGATCGTTTAATTGGTTGTATTGAAAGAAAATTATTATAGTTGTTTATATTGAAAAAATATTATTGTAGTTAGTTGATATTTGAAATGTAATATTATATTCATTAGAGATTTTAGATTGTAAATTTGAAATTGAGATGTAATACTTGCATAAAAAAAAAAAATTAGAGCGCATGATTTGAGTTGCTACCTAAAGTATCTAATCAAGATGAGTATCAAATTAAGATCTCACGTAGTTAATTATAAAACATTTTAATTGATTTATATATTTTTAAAGGTTTTTAAAGTGTAGATGTATTTTGAAATACAAAACTCAAAGGTAAAATATCTAACCTCAAACCAAATTAAATATAAAAAGGGATAAAACTACCAAATAGCAAGGTGCTAGAAGGGTATTGGATAACTTATTGCAGAAAACTTTCTCTAATACTACAAAGCCCTAATGCACGTGAAGGGGGATAATTTCAATCTATAACTTGTGTAAACACCCTTTTTATGTATATGACCATTGCTAAATTATTAAAAGAAGAACAACTTCATCATCTTCATCTTTGGAAGACCGTTCCTTATCACTTTTCCTTTCATTTTTTCTCTTAAATTGAGAAGTACATTGTATGAATAAGAACATAATTACCAATCTACAGAGCCTGATCCTTGTTTAACGTTCTTCACTAATCCATAGAAATAATTATTTTCATCTTGTTCAAAGAGTCGGAGAAGATATATAACACTCCATGTCCATGCATTAAGAGACATATTTGATGACAACCCACCTCTATACCTCATCATCTTTGATCCACAGAAATTTTCCATAATTACTGCCTGAGCCTCAGCGGGTACCTTGTCATTTCTTCTTAGGGATTTTATTTGATATATTGAGATGTTTGCAATGATTTCTTCTACAATCTGAATGAAGTATTGACCTGTGACTTCTCTCTTAGATGTATATACTTAACATTCTTCCATCTGCTTAATGCTTTCCCATACAACTAATCTTTTAACACTTGTTGTTCTATATATTGCAGGGAATCAGCTTGCAAAGAGAGATAGAGATGCCTCATTAGCTCTTTTTTTTTTCTCAACATAAAAAATAACAAAGTTACATATGGATTTGTGTTGATACTTAAAGTATTGATTAAAGAAGATAGAGCTTAATGATAATTTGCTAAGCATAAGATGGAGTTGTGTTAAGGGAGGAATCGCCCTTCTCTCTTTTGATATTAAGTTAAAACAAAGAACCTCAAGTTTAATCTTGAATCCTAATATTTATATGCAGTGGAATAACTTGTTTATAAAAAAAAATAGCAAGAATTCAAAGTATAATATAAAAGATCACAATACAATCTTACGTGGTTCGGCCAATTGCCTATGTCCACGGTGGATCTAAGAATCTTAACCTCTCTTATTAATTCGTTAGAGATTTTATAAGGAAAACTCAATGAAGAACCCTAAAAAAGACCTAATATTTAGTAAACCATTGCTCTACCACGAGCAATGAATACCCAAACGATAGTTCCACCGTAGTACATATAAGCACTTAATGTATACACACTTCTTCCATTCTCTTAGAGTTTCTCTTAACGCTTAATCTCATCTAAAAGGGTTTACATGTGTTTATATAGAGGTTATTTCGTGCATACTAATCCTATTCCTTGTTGAAGTAAAAATCCACTTATTTTAGAAGTCCAAAACTTCTCAAAACTCAAAATTTAGATAAAAAAAATGAACTCTTTGTCGCTTCTGGTGTTGCGACGCTGAGCTTCTGATTTGGGCGCTGCGGTGCTCAGCCCTAATTGCTTCTCCGCTCGTTTTCTTTGCTTCCTTCTCATCTTCAAGTCTCGTTTCACTTCCCCTTTCGTGTCCTATACGTCCTAAACTTCTCCATACATATCCCACACGTTCTAAAGTTCTTGTGACTCTCATCTTTAGTATTCATCTCAATTTCTTATCCAACCAAAATTGTTGAATCACTAAATCTCCAACAAGTTGAAATAGAGAGAGTTTAGATTTGTGTTCGATTTGTCTTTAAAGAGTCTCATCTTTGCTAAAGATAAAATTACATTCGAATTTTTTAATTTAGGTTATTAAATTCTTATTTATTATTTTTTTCATATAAATTAAAATTTTAATGCATATATAAAAGTGCACCTTTTTAATTATCATTCAGAATATGAAACAAAAATATTTCAGTTTCTTTAATAGGACATTAGAACATCTTTTTTTTCAACAAAATATCAAAGTCTAAATGTGTTTGTAATTGATGCAAAAATATGATTATTGCCATGGAGAGGTAATTATAATTGTTCTCCCTAAATTTTAGGTCAAATCTTAAAACTTAAATAAGATATCCCTTTTAAAGAAATTTATTCAAAATAGAGAATAAATGCATCTCTTTTATTAAAAAGTGATATCTCTAAAATCAAAGAATTAATTAGGTATTTTTATGATCCATTTTATGATAAAATTTTTAAAAAGATAAAAGACTTGCCTAAATAGGATACCTATCTATAGATAATTTGTCTATCACACCTATAAAAAAAAGGCTTTTCTAAGAGAGGAGGAAGACTTTTTGACCTTTTACTTTTTTCTTTTTATATAAAAGCTATTCTCTCTATATACAATATTTTTTCTTTTACTATTTGTAATGGTTATAGTGCCTTCTTGTAAACACATTAATAAATAGTGCATGTAAGTGAGTTAAAATTTGATAAAGTAGACGTAAGCCCAGATTGGACTGAACCATTATATATTTTATATCACATTTTTCTCTTTCCTTTTGTTTTTTGTCTCTACTAAAGCGTTTCAAACAAATAAATAAATTAAACTCATTGACTTAAAAGTACACCAAATTTTTGGGTTAACAATTTTACGCCATTTGTAAGAAACACAACAAAAAGTCATGAAGACTAACCGTGGATAACACCACTATAAAGATAAGTTTTTTTTTTTAATTTCTATGCTAATTCTATAGTGATACGTCCACTTAATGTGTAAAATATTCCTTTTGATTAGAAAATTATGGTACTGATCCCTTAAATTTATGAATTGATTTTGTGGTAGAACAATATTTTTTACCAAGAAAAAGAGATGTACTACTAGTGTTCTTTGCCACAACAAAAATAAAAAAGAAAAAGAAGACGCTGCTGCTCGTGGTTTGTAATCATGAAGAATAAAAAGGTGTAGCACAAAAAAAGAGCTGCTCATCTAAAATAAATAGTATGAGCGGGTACATCATAAAAGAAGAACATTTTATGTCATAAAAAATAGTGTAGCTCATTAGCTTAGGTATCATAAAAAAAAATGCATATACAATTACAAGTGTAGCTTGAAAAGAGAAAGAGCAGTTTGTGTAAAATAAAATAAAATTTGAGTAGTTACAAGTATAAAAAATAGAGCAGTTTTTATGCTTAAAAAAAAAGAAGAAGGCTGATCGAAAAAAAAAAGTTACTCAAAGTTAAAAATATACAACTGTTTAGATTTATTAAGAGAGAGAGAAACGCTTTAGCCTTTGTGAGAGGAATAAGCCTCGGGAAAAGAAATAAAACAAAAGGGAGAGAGTTCAAGAAGACCAACCAAAGTCTTGCATAAAGTCTTGAAAGGCTTTTATCATTTAGCCCCTTAAAATTTTGAAGAATTATACTTTTGTGTCATAATTTTGAGAGTTTTTAGATAGACTCCCAAGCAGAAACCTTCTCATCAAGAAATCTGAGCACGTAATTCTGCAGACCAACTACTTAGAAACTTGACCTGAGCAAGTTACTTAGGCTCTTAAAAAGTTCACTCAATTTTTCATCATGAACTCCAAGCAAGTCTAAGAGAAATTCCAAGCATGCCCAATAGAATTTTTTAAGCAAAAAAAATCTGAGCAGGTCCAAGAAAATTTTCAAGTAAAAAATTCAAGCAAGGGTAAGAGAATTTTTCAAGAAGAAAAAATTCGAGTAGGTTCAAGAGAATTTTTCAAAAAGAAAAGACACAAGTAGGTCCAAGAGAAAAAAATTCTGAGTAGTTCAAAAACAATTCTGAGCAAATCCAAGTGTAAAACATTTTAAACAAGTCTAAAAGAAATTTTAAACAGGTCCAATAGTAAAAGATTTCGAGTGGGTCCACATGTGAAATATTCTATGCGGGTCAAGAAGTAGAATATCTAAACAAAATCAATACAAAAGAATTCAGAACAGGAATTTAAGCAAGAAAATTTCGAACAGGTCTAAGAGAATTTCAAATAGAAAACTCTGAGCAGGTATTCAAGTAGAAAATTTCGAACAGGCGTAAGTGTAAACAAATTTTCGAGCAGATTTAAGAGATTTTTCAAAGCAGAAAATTCCAAGCAATTGTAAGAGTAAAAATTTCAACCAGGTATTCAAGTAGAAAATTTCGAGCAAATGTAATAATAAAAATGCTGAACAGGTTCAAGACTAAAGGATCCTAAATAGGTCCAAAAGCAAGTAACCCCTAACAGGCTTAACACAAACTCAAAGAAAAGTCTTTAATCCAAAACAATAACTGGCTCAAGAAAAACATTCTCAACAAAAGAACTTGAGCTAATCATAAAAATTTGGAGGGTTCAATTAATTATCTAAGCATAGAAAATCCACTCTCATACCTATCATTTGACTTGAGCTCTTATAAAAATAAATTATTTAATTAATTGATTCAAATAGTAATCTTATTTATTGTTTAATGTCAAAAACTTAAGTTCGAATATCCTAATCTACATTAATAAACAAATAAATAAAATCATGAAACAAAATAGAGAAAGTCAATTTGTTGAAAACAAAAAAGATATAAATGCGATATATAGGGTATTTATTGACTAATTTTAACTAATTTTGCTATTACTAAATAAAAATACCCCAATTACTTATATTTTTAACTTTTTAATACTAATTCATAAAATAATACTATACATATAAAATTGAACGAGAGTAAAAAATTAATATATGATTGTCAAGTAATAAGATAAAATAGTTTTTGAAATATTCGTTGGGAATATATGTCTCAATTTTGATAAAATTATTTTTTTTTTAATTTCACATGGGATGAGAAGATGTAATCTTACTCTTGCAATATACACTTTTTTTAACAAAAGAAAATTTACATTAATAGAAAAAACTGTTATAAAAATTAATGTATTTCCATATTTACATAATCAGATATATAGATTTAATCTTACGATGCACACAAGAATTTTTGTGAACGAGAATTTATACAAAGAATACAATTTATATATATGCACATTCTTCAAACACTACATCTTTGTCTCTTTCTAATCGTATGCCTTAATAGTCAAGTTTTCAATCAAAATTATATTAGATAAATCATAGACAACTATGACACAAATAATTATTTATTACAATAGAACGAATTTTATGTGAACTTAATTTATCTTATTATAAAACAGACATGTATTTTAAAATAAAACTAATAATTCTAAAAAGTATCACAATTAGTAATATATTCATTTCAAATTTAGATCTAAGTGGCTAAGTATAAAAATTATAGAATTTAAAATGAATACTAAATTAAAACAACCGGCAAATATTAAAATAAATTTATTAAAATAGGATAAATAAATAGCAAAACCACTGTAAAAAACGAACACTACTGACACTAGATTTGATAAAAGAGTCTACTTTCAACTGTCACACACTACTACAAGATGTCAAATGTGAAGATAAAAAATTAAGAGGATATAAAATTTACAGATTTAAAGGTATTGAAGTTTAATAAATCTATGAAATTATAATCTTACACTATATTTTAAATGCTTTTATTATGTCGCCAATGAAACTCGTTGTCAGAGCGTTGCTAACACACATGCGCATAAGGGCAATGCTTTGGATTTTATTAATCTATTCCTTTTTCTTTTGCTAAGAACTCTTGCATTATGAACATTAATAGTAAATATAATATGTATAATATAATTAATTATTAATTTTATCTCCAAAAAATTAATTATTATATACTACATATAAAAAGTAGTTATACAAGTTTTTTCTTTTTACAAATTGAGATTTGCAAAAGTTCTTCCTTCTTAATTACAAATATTTTAGTAAATTTTTAAGTGAAAAACTCTTTTAGTATTTAATGTCAACATAGATTACTTCAATATTAAATATTATTATTTTTAAGCTGTAATCTTAACTATGAATTTTTAAAATAGAATTTTCATTACAAACTAGACATGGTTACGGTTTTCACAAACAACAAATAATTATATAATTTTTAAAGAATAAGTTTTATTTTAAAAAAATTTAAATAATTATAATATTATTATTTAATACAATATTAACCCTCTAAGGGCCTCAACTCCAATGAAAAATAAATGAGGAGAGATTTTATGATTTTTTGAGTTTTTGGACGAGCATGTGAATGGATTATCATCTCTCAGCAATATTCGAGATAGGTATGGAGATAGATTATCATCTTTGAATTTGCTCTGAAACCTCAAATTGAAACAATAATTAAAAAATAATTCTTAAAATTAAAGTATACTATTATAATTTTAAAAGATATTTTTAAAATATAAAAAATAAATAAATTCAAGTATAGGATTCTCATAAGGGCCATATCCCCATTTGAGGAATGCCCATCATGAACTTGAGTTATTTAATTTAAGTATGAAGATTTTCAACCCATTTGAGTATTAAGATGGAGATTATTATCCCTAACTTGACTCGTCTCGTTGCTGACCCTACATCAAATAAATGAGGAACCAAATGATAAAAGAATCATTTTTTTTTAAAAAAAATTTGCAAATAATTATAATATTATCATTGGTACAATATCAACCCTTTAGAAAAAGAGATTAAACTAGTATCCCAATAAATTGAGGAGCTAAATAATTTTTTCAAAAAGGGACTAAATTAGCTTTCTATTTCTAAAAAGAAGGATTAAACTAGCCTTTTAACAAATAGAGGAATCAAACAAAAAAAAATTATTTTAAATTTCAAATAATTATAATATTATCATTCAATATAATATTAACCACCTAGAAAGAGAGACTAATATCACGTCTCATATCAAATAAAAATTAAGTAAATCTTAAGTGTATATTGGTAGGTGGATAATATTACTTAACATGTTAGTCATTTTGGTCAATTGAAAGCGCTTGACCCCTGATAAGTAGTATTAAAGTAAAATCGAATTCTCGTTTGCATACGGACTCACAAAATCACTTTAATAGAGATAGTCATGTGAGTAGTGGGCCCTCGTAGTCTTAAAAAAATAAGTAATATGAATTAAGTTAGCATTTGAATTTAGGTCAAATCTGGCGAAGGCATTACGTAATTAGATTATAAAGAATGTCATATCTTACATCAAATAAAAATTAAATAAATCTTATGTATATATGAATAAATATATAATATTATTTAACATACTAATCTTTTAATAAATAACAAATTCTTAATCTGCAACACTAATTTAATTTCCTAACAAATGAAAAAACTAAATAATCCTTTAAAGAAAGATTAAACTAGCCATCTAATTTTTAAAAGGGGAACTAAAGTAGCCTCTGATAGATGGAGGAACTAAATACCTCTTCTAAAAACTAAACTGGCTTTCTATTTTTAGAAAGAAAGACTAACTTAACCTTTAAAAAAATAAAAAAATTAAACAACTCTTTTAATAGGGATTAAATAAACCTTTCAATAAATAAGAAAAGAAAAGAAAAAAAATTATTCTCTTAAATAATTTATTTATTTTTTATTAGACTCAAATCCAACACCGTCCCACTTAAAATATTACCATCAATCACTGTCCACAGATTCTCACAAAAAATCAGTTTTAATTCAGCAGAGTGATGTGATAACGCTTCTGGATTAGTTTAAAATTATAAAATTTCAAAAACTCGCCAAATTGACAACGGCAAAACGATAAAATCGGCAGGGAACACGCCGAGTGCGAGAATTGTCCCGTACGTTTGTTCTGCTCGTCACCTTACCGAATTGTCATGTGACAAAATACACACACACTCTTCAATAATTTTTATTTTCAAAAGAAAAATATTTATATATGAAATCTCAAATATCGTTCAAGTCATACTCTTAACCAAAATTGAATTAAAAAAATTTATCAATTGAATTAACTTTACAAAAAAAGAAAGAAAAAATCCAAAATGATATCTCAATATGAACTTCAAATAATTATTTACATCTTTTTAATTGTTATATTATTTTTAGCAAAATTTTAAAATATACAAACAATATAGATCTTTGTGAAGCGGAAGCAATAATTAAGAAATAAACTTAAAATATATAAGAAAATAATCAAGTAATTAAGAAAATTAGAGAGAAAAAGTAGAAGAAAAAATACACACAAAATTTACGTAATTTGATAATTTGTTTACGTTCACGACGGATCAAGATTATACTATTTTATTATTAAATTTTAAAGTACTTACGGAATATACTTTTACAAGAAAGAACTCAAGTATTGACAAAGAACACAATTCTCTCTTTCAATTAGGAGTTTCTCTCACAAAAAATCACTAAACTTACAAATTACCAAGATTGTTGTGATGTTCACTAAGACATGTTTACAAACTAATAGAATGTATTTATATATATTTTAAGACGACTTAGATTAATCCTAAAATGTGTGAAATTCGTATTAGGGAGTTCTGAAGCACTTAAGAAACAACTTAAAATAAGAAACCACTTTCCTGCATTAGAGCCGCAACGCTACATCAATCGAACCCAGCACTACGGCATTGTAGACACTACCAATAAGCGTCGTGGTGTTGGCTTCCTGGCGCTTAGACCTGGGCAATAGTGCTTTCACCTTTGTCTCATTTTACATTCATCTTACTTCCTTACGCATCCAATACACATGACTTATTCCTTAAATCATATTACAATAATTTTTAATTAACTCTCTCACAATCTTAATATATTAGCCATATTGAAAACCTATTTAACTAGTATTTCAATATAAATATATATATTTTAAAAATCCATGAAATCATGTTTAAAATTTTTTTGAAAGCTAAATTTCATCGGCTCATCCTCATTTGTTGATTATTTCTTAATTTCTCAAGTATTCATAATAAAGAAAAAAAGTAATATTATATTTACATTATTAATACATAAAGTTTGTATTTTAATTAAAATAACATATGATAAGTTTATCATTAAGTAATATTATATAAGTATAACTCATATTAATATAAGATAAAAAAAATTAACAATTATTTAATAAATAGTGATTAGTAATTGATGACATATCAGTCAAGATACAAATAATATAATACTACTCTTAAAAAAAGAGGTTGAATATTTTATATTAATTTAATAATTTGCTTAATTTAAAAATCCCATGTCACGTACTAATATTGGAAATAAGAGAAATTTTGAATTCTAGAGAATTAAAATAGATTCTTCAAGTCCAAACATGGTCTTATTTTAATTACAAACAATTTGGCTTACATGACCATGGATGGTCAAACAAATGTGCTAAGAAATCTTAATTTAGATGAAGAATGGAAAGTACAAAGACAATAACATAGGCTAAACTCCATCCTATATGACAAATGTGTCCTTTATTTTTAACTAAATTATTATAATAATATGTTTTACATTTTTTTATAGGAGATTTGTTGAATTGTGGGAGATATTAATTAAGATTGTTAATAGAAGATTTGAATTGTTAAGTACAATTAATAAAATAAATATTACAACTTGAGGTAGTTTTATATTAATGAATTAATTTGATTTGAAATACACTATCGAGATCTCTAACGGTAAAATTGCATAATTACTACATTGATAGTTGTTGTTTCAGTATAAACGACTTTTTTAAAAAATTACTCATTTCAATGTAATGTAATAAATAAATATTCTCAAATGACATTAAAATAAACTTTTTTAAATATATATATATATATATATAATTGACCCACTACATGTTTTACATTTTTTATGCTAAAGTGTTCAATTTTAATTAGGCCTTATTGAAAAGATTAGATAATGCATGTATATTGAACTTTTTGAGATAATTATAAATCTTGAGAGACAATTTTGATTTTAATATAATTTTTCTTTTCTTATTCTTTAATTTAGCCAACCTATCATAAAAGTAAAAAAAAAAAACTTTGTATTGATTTCTTTAAATATAACTTTTATTCTAATACCTATAGAAAATGAATAAATCAATCAATCAAATTCAAGGAGTCTTTATGAAGTGCTTATTTAAGAATTATATTTTTGTTTCTTGACACTGTAATTGTAGTTATATGTTCTAATTTTTTTCTCTCCTCAGCCACTTCAATTTAAAAAGATGTGAAAACACATTTTTTTTATGTTAGAAATAAGAACATGCGAGATGGGAAGTGGAATGAAAGTAATAATTTGATCTCTTAATTAAGTTATTCATTTTAATGCTTTAATTAGCGACAGACTTACTACAGGGGGCAGGGCCCCCCAAGCCTTAATAGTAGCTCTTAAATTTGTATTATATACACAAGTGTTCCATAAATTTTATTTAAATTTTTTTTCTTAAATTTGTATTATATATACAATTGTTCTTTTCATTCCACTTAAATTTTTTTCTCTAATATAAAAGAAAATATTTTCCTATATAGAATACATCTTTTTTTAATACAAATAATTTTTATACTTGTGATTATCACACATTGCTGATTTTATCTTCTCTTTAATTTGAGTTAAACTCTTCTTTTTAACTCAAAAGTTAAAAAAATTCTCAAAAAAATAAATAAGTTAGAATCCTTTAAATCTTTTATAATTTTTTTATATATTAGTTAGTTTTTTTATATATTATTATTATAACTTTATATGAATTTATTTTTTAATTTTAATCTTTCGTATCTACTACAACTAATGATTATTCATTTTCAGTTACGTATATTATTAAGACAAGACTAAGAACAAACGTTAAGTTACTTTTTAATATAGGATTATGCTAAAGTTCTTAGCAACATAATTTTTTTTATTAACATGGAATAATTTTTTTTTTATAATTTAGTTCAAATATTATTTTATTTTATTTTATTTTATTATACGTAAAAATTTATATTATGATTTTTCCTCCCAAAATTCAAACCCTAATTTTTTCCCTGGCTTTAATATAATTTCTCAAAAAATAATAAAAATCAACCAATTTAAATGTAATCGATTGGTTTCAATGATGTATGGGAAGAATTTATTTTAAAAGTTATTTGATGTGTCTTGCTTAAATAAAATATTTCGTTTTATCAATTTTGATATATATATATATATATATATATATTGTTAGAATTTGTGCTCACGTGTCATCTCATTGTTGTATGAATATTTAATTTTATAATATTTATATAGTTTATTATTTGTTAAATCACTACTATTATTAAATGGTTCAATACTTGGGACGTTACAGATATTATATTATTTGAAGGAATTCAGATTTGGTCTAAAAAAGTTTAGATTAATGCCCAGAGTTAGCATCACTGAAAATTATAAATGCTAAAGAGTTAGCATGTTATATTAATCAGTGAAGTTTGAAAGTTAGAATCTTGTCTGTAACGGTACGAAGAACTGAGAATACACTAGTAATAATATAGTTGTAAGAGTTGTAATAGGTGTTAAGAAATGTTATTATGTAAGTCTATTATCAAATTATATGTTCACGGTCTTAATTCACCGATGCAGGTACATCGGTGGAATCCTTTTACATAGACTAGTGTATATTATACTTAGATGGTCTAGATGGTTGTTCTTAATTAATCATGAACTTACTGAAAGTTCGTATAGCCTACAAATATTCAGTAATGACTAAATACTAAACAAACTCAACGAGGACCCTAATAGACACCCCATGAAGCCATTAATGAAAGGTCCTTTGACCTGAGTACCAAGGTGGGCTTGTAAGTGATCCATCATACTTTAGTTATGCGCATGTCACCGATCATTCATGGTGTGACCGCTGGGTATGGTCCGATATTTATGGATTCCGGTGTGTACAGATATGGAATCCGTTAGCTTCACATGAATGAGTTATATATCTGGATGTTCAGAGACTGTATCTTAGAAAGTCTTATGGTCATAAGTAACAAACCAAAAAAAAAAAAAATTCTTACAGGGTTAAATAATATTATAAAAGTATTTGTATATATTATTTATCAAGATACGTGTCTGGAGATAAGTTCACAGATGAACATATAGGAATTTGACGGTAGTGATCTATATCCCTTCTAGGATATGATTGGCGGAAGGATTATACGTATGCGCTATGACCTCAATTTGTATAGTCTCCTGCACTGATTTGTAATATCCGTGATATCTGCGTAGGGCATCGATCTCGAACTCACATAATAATTCTGTTTGACAAATCATGAGTGGACCTAAAGAGTCTCGCAATATGAAGTGTATTCGTTGTGCACTGTGGCAGCGTACCAAATTGAATAGTTTGATCCAAAAAATTTCAACAGATCGAACATTTACTTCGGTCTCCCTCCGTTCGTACATGTGTCAAAACTTAAGAATTAAGTACATCAATTAGTTAGCAATTAGTTGTTGACCAATGAGATGTTGACACATGGCACATGTAGACCAATTATTGTTTGATTTAAAAATTATCAAAATGACCTTATTTGTTGGACAAATAATATCATTATTTTATTCATTAAAATATTTATTGAATAAAATAATAATAATATATGATATTATTATATAAATTGAAATCAAACAATTAATTTTTTATTTAAATTGGCATGTGTTTCTACCATGATTTACTATGATTAAATTATTTGTTTAATATTAATTAAATGATATGATAAGTATAAATGGATGACATTTATTAATGGTAGGCCTTAAGATGTTTTTTAATAATGAGAAAGTGTTTTTCTCATTTGACTTAAATTAAGGCTAAGTTCATTTAAATAATTTTTTATTTTATTTGTTTTCATTTGATTTATTGTAAACAATAATAAACAAAACACTAATGGCAAATATTTACCTAAATAATTGATGCCATTAGGTGAGAAAATGAAAGAAAATAATAAACAAATGAAAGAGTAATATATTGCTTAATTGATTAAGTAAAAATTAGGACAAAGGATTAAGAGAATGGTAGAGAGAATTTTGAAAGGTTAAGTGTTAGAAAATTCTCTCAAGTGTTGAGAGCAAAAACACATTCTCTCCATTTTCTCTTCTATTTTAGTCACTTATACTACCAGGTAGAAACAAGAATTCAAGAGTTGAATCCTTTATTGGAAAAACTGCTATTCTAGCTTCCCCAAGCCCACTGTATTGAGGAATTAAAATTGTGAACAGGTTACTTCAAGGTGGGTACTGCAGTTCGACTATATACTAAAGGCTTAATAAGGTACTATTTCTCAATCTTGAAATATTTTACATTTATGAGATAACATATAAAGTTTATTTGTATTTATCATTATAAAATTTGTATTCAGCTCATCCACTGCGCATGTATGTATGTGATACATATATTATATTTGAATGATAGATACAAACTCACATGCATGCACCCTAAATTTAAAATCACTTATATATTTAACATATTTACTTTATACTAGACGATATAACTACATAATATTAAGTCATTATTATTATTATTATTATTATTATTATTATTATAAAAGAGAAGAGATTCGAATTAAGACCTTAATATATATAATCACAAAGTGTTGTTACTATAATTATGATTATGACCACATAAAATACTAACTATTAATTTTATAATTGAATTTTAATTTTTGAATTGTAATTTTTTTATTTATATAAAAAAAGAATATTCAAACTTAAAAACTTTAACATTAGTTAAGAATGTGATTACAGTTAATAACAACGAATTATGAATTTTATTTAAATAATTAAAATTCCACACTTTATTTAATATTTTGCTCCCATCTTAGTAATTTTATTATTATTATTATTTGTTCCCCAAAAAAGTTACTATGAGACCAAACTTTTATAGGCTCGAGAAGCTTAACCCTTCAAATGAAGCCCTTTGTGGATTAATCTCGAGAGCCCAAGTCCAAGAGAATAGAGGCCACCGGGAAGATGTCAAAATTAGGCCTAAGGATAGACTTCCAACAAAAAACCTGCTCAATTGTTTAAACCAAGCTCAGCCAAAGATGTATACATATCACCCATGCATACTCTCAACCAAGCCGACTACAATTAGAAATCCTAATAACTAAGAGGAACAAGACAAGGAAACTGGCGCTGTACAAGTATCAGGCCAACTGCACGCCAAACAACTTATGCATTTCAACTAGATATTATTGTGAGAATAGAAATAAGACTTAGATTAGTAAGGATGAAGTATGTTATAAGGAGACCAGCTCGATAGGAGATGCCGAACTGCTATGACAGCAGAAGTATAGCCGTCTCTACCGAGCCGAACATAGAGTAATCAGACGTATTAAGAATCGTGTTTAAAGAGAAAATCAGTATTATAAAGGAAATAAAGTTATAGGAAGAGAGGAACTACAATGTCTTTAGGAAAGAATCTCTCAAATCACGTCAAGAGATCAGAATAACCCAAAATTCATAAGACTTACCCAACTCAATCATAACACCGGTGAAGATAAGCACAAATAATATTTTCTGAAAATCGATGTTATAAATAGGTGAGAAAATCATAACAAATGAGACTTTAGAGACTTCTTCTAATACTAAATTCTTGATTCTAACTTCAACGCTTTTTTGCATTTGGCATATTTTCGATCTTCTTCTTATTGCTCTCTTATACCTTAGCAAAACAACTTTTTTCTGACTTAAGCATTGGAAAGTTTCATCAGAACTCACATCAATGAGACCTTAATGATACTTTCAAGTATTTTGCAGGTGTTTGATTATTAATAAAAGGAGAAAGATCTAGATTTCAGCCTGCGAGCCTAATAAGACGAAGTCTAGTATACTGATTCTCACAACAATAAAAATTTAAAGCTCATTAACCCAAAAAATTATTTTTTTGGATCAACATTATTACAAGATTATTTCACTCCATCAATTATATCATACCATATCAGTTTGTATGTATAAGATTTTATAAATAATTTGCATGTATAATATTATTCAATAATTTTATTATTATTATTTTTAGAGAGTAACTCATCTAATTTACGTGAGTGGTGGCCCTATAATTAATATTTGATTGATTCAAATTACAAGAGTTCATGCTCTTCTCGCTCTCTTTATCTTGGAATGGCATGCAATGAAGAAGCAAAGCCATGAATATTTGCACCCAAAAAAAAGAAAAAGAAAAGAGGCTTCTTTGGGTTTGGCAATGGGCATTTTCTTCTTTGAAAATTGACAAAACACAGAAGCCTTGCTTTGTCAAGTTGGAGAGAAAGAATCACTTTTGTTCTTAAAGAAGAAGCAGTTGCTGCACAACACAAGAAAGCTCAAGAAGAATGAGCCCCCAGTCAGTCTCTCACTTCTCAAAATTAATATAATTATGAAGTAATTAATAAGTAAATGAACTACAGTACCTTTAACGGCACGCAGGAGCCTTTGGATTTTGAGGTTAATTTAATCTTTAATCTTCAATCATTTTTTTTTCAAAATTTTGACACTTGAGAGAGTCAGCCAGTGATTCACCACCTTGTTGTTTGTGAATTCTGATCACAGTCACTCCTTTTTTTAATTAAAAAACCTTGTTAGCATTCAAAATAAATAAATAAAAATAAACTCCTGATAATATGAATAAGAACTGAATGGTCACGTTCATTTAAGTTGATTTTAGTGATTGGGCATCCAATAAAATAATCAAAACTGATCTACATTAAAAGACTTAAAAGCCAACCACATGTTGGTTAGAGTTGAATTTGTTAATTCTCATATATAAATATGTCAAATGAGATATATAAAATTGGGATGCTCTATAAACTATGTGTGGTATTTGAAATATCTTCTTAGTTATATTACAAACTTTTAAATAAACTTCTTAAAAAATAAAAAAATATTTAGTAAATGTGTGATTTCATGGAAATTTTAATTTTATAAATTAAAATATTAAAATATCATTCAATACTAAAAAAAGTTTTAAAATGTACAAGTCATAAAAATCTGTTGGAGTGATAAAAGATTAAAATGCACTTCTCATCTACTATTAAAATATATATATATATTAATTTAAGTGTTAAACTTTATCTTTAATATTAATATTGAATCTTCATCTAATAATTTAAATTTTTGAGTTGAGTGATAAACTAATAAGATATTAAAACTAAGGTTCTAAGTTATGTCTTTATTTTTAGTTAATTTCTTATGTCTTTATTTTAGTGTTTCTTGATGAAAATTTGAACAAATGACCTCTTTGAACCTCTGTGTATTTATTTTCAGTTGATCTTTTAATAATAATTCAAATAGGTAAATTCAAACAGATTCTTGAAAATTCATGTCTTTAATTTTAAATTCTTGATGAAAATTCAAACAGATGACCTCTTTAAATCCCATGTATTTATTTTTTAGTTAATTTTCTATGTCTTTACTTTAGTTTTTAGACGAAAATTCGAACAAATGACCTCTTTAAATCTGTGTCTTTATTTTCAGTTGATCTTTTAATAAAAATTCAAACAAATAAATTCAAATAAATGACTTCTTTAAAATTTCATGTCTTTATTTTCTGTTAACTTTTCATGTCTTTATTTTTAGTTTTTTGATGAAAATTCGAACAGATGACCTCTTCAAAATCACATATCTTTATTTTTAATTAATTTATTAATGAAAATTTGAACAAATAAGTTTGAACAGATGACTTCTTCAAAACACAATGTCTTTGTTTAAGTTAATTTATTGATGAAATTCAAGCAGATGACCTCTTCGTTAGAAATGGATAGATGACCTTTCAAAGATCCAAATCTTCTCATAATCTAAGTTTTCACTTTAACTTTTTACTAATATGTAATTAATAATTGTTAAAAAGAAAAATAATAAAAGAATAGATTTTAACCACTCATACCTAATACAAAACACAGAGAATACTAATTCCCTTTTCAAATCCATGTTTTGTTTTTATTTAATTTCTTATTGAAAATTTGAACAGATGAATTTTTTTTTTTTTTGTGGTTAAAAGTGAACAAATAACCATTCAAATCTCATATCTTTATATTTAGTTAATTTCTTAACGAAAATTCGAAAGATGACCTCTTTATTATAAGTGGAAGTATGTACAAATTCTTTATCATTAACTATAATAACTTAAAAAGTACACACAAATTGTTTACCACTAAATTATAATAACTTATTTAAAAATAAATAAATTATAATAACTTATTTAAAAATAAATAAATTATAATGACTTGTGCAAATTTAAGTATTGTTAGTGCAGTGTTATTCCACATAAAATGACTGAAATGTTTTTTTTAAATTTTTTTATTTTTAATTTTTGCGTTTTTTTGAAAACGTTGCTCAGATGGTGAAGTTTGAATTCTCTGGCTATCTCATTAGTCATTCGCTATCAGCTGCAGAAAAAACTTGCAACATTGGATGAAGTTCACATTGAGAAAGAACTGTTTCCTTTGTTTTCCTCTTTTGGCATCTTCTTCCTCTCTGATTAATACGTTCTCTATTAAATACGCTCTTGCATGTACTTCTCATGAACAGTTTTTAATAGAAATCTAGATATTCTTACTCACTTTCCCATAATAATTTCAATATCCAAGAAAATTAATTTTACCCAGCACAGCACAAGAGAAGAGAAGATACAACACACGTATAAACACGGCTGCATCTTCAGCTTTCATTTGAAATCTCTGTTCCTTACTCTTAACGAGGTTGCACGCCTCTCTTTTATTAATTGATTTACTCTCTCTCTCTCGTCTTTCTCTCTTGTCTTTTAATCCTTTATTATTCTCTAACCAATCAAAGCTCCATTTCCCAGATTATAAAATTTGCTTTTGCATTTATATATATATATATATATATATATATATATATATATATAAAGTACTGTAAGTATGAAATGTGAGCTTTTCCCTCTGCAGTTTGAACCAAGAACTGTTACAATTGGTTCATTTTTTAAGCTTCAATCTGAACCCTCTAGTTGAGTTGTTGTCTTGTTCAAACGTTAATAAATAGAAGTAGAATTTAAGTGCCTGAAAGTCCAACCTATCACTTTCTCTCCAAGTAAAACCAGTACCTAAACTAAAACTAGCCGATATCCCTAGCTGCATGTGTAGGTGAAAGTGCACCCTCTAATTTTAAACTAAAAAGAAACATGTCATTTGCTTTTCTCTAGCTAGCTGAAACCCAGAACCCATTTGGAGAATAAATATCTATCTACTTTTCACAATACAAAGAATAAAGTTGCTTTTGTACAGTTTAGTTTTGAGAACTTTGATAGGTTAAGTGAGAAATCAAGTTGGTGTTTGCATGGAGAGAATGTCAGTAACGTCAGCAACAAGGAGGCCAAAATGGCAGTACCAGCAAGCTCCACCAACGCCAAGAATCCTTCAGTTACCACGCAGGCCGAGAAAGAAAGCACCAAAGAGTAATTTTGGTACTGGGAAGCAATCCAGGGAGAGGAAAGGGAAACTTGAGGTGTTGTTTGATCAGGAGAGGGAGTTTGCAAGGGGGCTGAGTGTTCCAGTTGTGCTAGTTAATGGAGGTGGGGATTGTGAAGAGAGGAGAGGGAGAGTTGTGGAAATTGGTAAAGTGGAGGAAGAGAAGTGGAGGTTTCAGGCTGAGATTTTGAGAGCTGAGTGTAATCTTTTGAGGATTGAGAGAGAGGTTGCTGTTAAGAAAATGGAGAGGAGACGAGTTCAGGTTGAGAGGATTCTGAGATCTGCCATTCAAACTCTGGTTTCTGTTAGTATCTTCTCTTTTCCTCTGTGTCATTTGATTTTCTTTGCGTTCTTCTTTCTTTGATTTTGTTTTTTAAATGGGTTGTGATGTTTGGTTGCTGAGGAAATGCGGGGAAAAGAAAAGGAAAATGGAAGTACTTAGAACTGACTCTGATGGAAATCATATTATATAGCTATATCATATCTATTTTTCTTTGTTTGATTCTGTTCAAACTTTTGGTCATCATTGAATAATTCTGCTTATTAACTTTTATTCTTTGCTTTAGGCCTACTTCATTTGCTTAGATGAATAGGTTTGAATCTCTTTCTTGCTTAATGGAGTTGAGTTTTCTATTTTCTTAGCCAAATCAACCAGAACACAAATCAAATTTGATACCTTTTTTGGCCAATTTGTATTGCATGATTTACCCTTTTAGATTTGAATGGTGTAATTTCTAATGAAAATTAATTTCGAACTGGTGATTTGTTTGCAGGGAAGGAATAAGATTTTCGATGGAGAGAATGTTATCAGAGTAATGGAAGAAGAGATCAATAATCTGACGGAGAAACTAGAGAAGTTGCAAAGAAGATCAGGACTTAAGCTTTTGGAGGTTAAAAGCTGTAGTAATTTTGGTAAGCAGGCGTCTATTCTTCAGAGACGGCTAGTTAAGGTTGAAGGACCATCAGATGAGGAATGCATCAAGGAGATTCGAGAGATGGCAGAAGCAAGTTTGTCGATTAATACGAGTTGCAGAATTGATGAGAGCTTTGTTTCAAATGAAAACTGCCATGTAAGGATAAATCTCCCCTGTTTAATACTGATAGATGTGACTATTTTATTCTCCACTGAAATGGCTTAATTATGATTTGAGAGTCATTTGTAGATGGAGATTTTGAGACGAAAAATGGAGGGTCTGTCAAAGGGGATGTTGTTAGAGAGAATGAAGGAGGAATATGGTTCAATGCTGTCAACAGCCAACAGTTCTGCCTCCACTTCCAAGCGAATTGAAGTTCATGATGTTAATGTATCCTCATCACCAAAAGGACTACATTATAAGGTAAACTCCTTGGTTTGTCTCTGTCAATTATGTTTATGCATCATTAAAATTAGAAACTACTGATGTTGGGTATTAGCATATTTAAGTATACTGATATTACTTTCTTTCAAAAAAAAAGCAAAGGATGGTAATATTGCTAACAACATAAGCTGGCGCTGCAAAGTCTATCCTGACAGGGTTCATGGTTAGAGAAGTTTCATTTTGGTTCACAAACTTAATTGAGGTGAATTGAGTTCTAGTGTATGTTTATCAAGTTCTTTAGTTGCGATGATCCTTTGACACATTAATATTATCTGGCATAAATAATACCAAATTGTTGGAGGAATTATCATTCTCTCTGTGATATTAGGTTAAAGCGAAAAACTTTAATTAAGTTTAACTTCAAACTTTAATCTTTTTGTACAGCGAAATAACTTGTATATCAAGCAAAAATAGTAAAAATTCAAAGCAAATAATAAAGAGTACAACACAATCACTTACGTGGTTCGACCAATTGCTTACATTCACAGTGGATCCAAGGATTCTAATCTCTCTTATTAACTCCTTAAAGATTTTACAAGAAAAACCCAATGAAAAATTCTCAAAAAGACTTAATATTTAGTGTACCATTACTCTACCAAGAATAATGAACACCCAAACGATGGTTCCATCTTAACGCACACAAGCACTTAGTGTCTATCCAGTTCTGCCATCTCTTAGAGTCTCTCTTAATACTTGATTCAACCAAAGGTTTTACAAGGGTTTATATAGAGGTTATTTCGTGCCTACTAACCATAATCCTTATTGGGGTAAAAGTACACTTATTTTGGAAGTCCAAAACTTCTCAGAACTCCGAAACAAAAACTAACTCTGCCCATTCTAGCATCACAACGCTTAGTTAGTCGCGGCTAGCACTGCGATGCAAAGAACCTGGAGCCGCGACACTGGGTGTTTGATCTGGCCGCCACGGAATCTAGCCCTGGGCCCTGCGGCATTCAGCTCCGCATTTTTTTCTCGCTTCCTTTGAGTTTTTTAGTCCCGTTTTGCTTCCTCCTTCGTGTCCCACACGTCCTAAACTTTTTCATACATGTCTCACACATTCTAAACTTATTGTAACTCTCCTCTTTGATATTCATCTTAATTCTTGTCCAAACAAGATTATTAAATCACCAAATCTCCAATAAACTCTTCCTTGATTCAAAATCTTCCAAATAAGAAGGTTTCAGAACTCATCCACATCAATACTCTATCACCTACAATTAAGTCCAATTAAGTCTCCATCAAAACTTAACTTTTCCTAAGCTATTGACTTTAGTCTCCAAAGGCATTCATGCACCTTGCATAGGGTATAGATGCGTTGCACTTTTTTTCGACCTTTATCATCGTGGTGAACATGGTTTGGATGTCCCTTAGTGGTCTGCATTACCTCAACACCCCACGGTGGGTCACTCATTGCCATCTCAGTAAGCACATAGAGCCACTCATTATGCTTCTCACCTTCAAACCTTATAAGATCTTTTCTCTACTCTCAGTTTTTCTTTTTTTCGCTCTAACCGAATACCCCTCCTCATGAGCTTGCTTAGGGATATCAAGTTCCTCCTCAAATTAGGAACATGTCTTACACCATGTAAGTCACTTTCTCTACCTTGTATCCTCAATCTTATGTCACCAACTCCCATGATCTCACAAGTCATGTCATTCCCTATTAGAGTTTTATCTCTCTTGGCTTTGTAGTTGGTAAACATCAATTTATTGAGACACATATTGATACTACACCTCAAATCTAGTATCTATTTGCCAACGTACTTTTTTCTTGAGGCTACCAATATATCTACAACTTCGGTATCTTCCCTAAGAGTACTGATTATAACACACCCTCCTTTGCCTTTTGATTTAAGACAATCCTTTACAAAGTGCCCTTTTGATTTAGGACTCAGATCTCTTTATCAATTCTTTTGAGTTCATTGATACCTTGACGTCATTCATCGTTAAGGACTCCTTACTATATAGCAGTGTATCTATAAAGCTCTCATAGCTCTTCGACAAGGAACTTAACAGGATTATGGCATTGTCTTCATCCTCAGTCTTGATGCCCAATTACTTAAGACTTATGATGATCTTGTTGAACTCATCAATATGAGCTCTCAATGAAGATCCCTCGTACATAGTTAACTGATGTAGTTTTTTTTTCACAAGAAATCTATTTGCAAGAGACTCCTTCATGTATAATGTCTCCAGTCTCTTCCATAGCCCTAAAATGGTTTCTTCATCACCAACTTCTCTTAGTACTTCGTAGCTCAACGCTAAGATTATAGTACTGTGAGCCTTTTTCTGAATCGTGTCCCAATCTTTCTGCTTGAATTTTGAGATTTTTATTTCTTCGTTAGTTGAGAAACTAGTTTTCTCCAAAGCTAAGTCTAGCCTTTTCTTCACTAATAGAGCCCTAACCTTCTTCCTCCAAAGATTGAAGTCATTTATCCTATTGAACTTCACAATTTCTTGCTTGATTATAGCCATGGTTTAAATACCCCTGATGTGTATTATCAAACCTTAACTTTGATACCAGTTTGTTAGAGGAACCACCATTCTCACCGTGAGATTAGGTTAAAGCGAAGAACCTTAACTAAGTTCAACCTCGAACCCTAACCTCTTTGCGTAGCGGAATAATCTGTATATCAAGCAAAAATAGCAAGAATTCAAAATAGGTAATAAAGAGCACAACACAATCACTTACGTGGTTCGACCAATTACCTACATCTACGGTGGATCCAAGGATCCTAACCTTTCTTATTAACTCCTTAGAGATTTTATAAGGAAAACTCAATGGAGAACCCTCAAAAGACCTAATGTTTAGTGCACCCTTGTTCTACCACGAACAATGAACACCCAAACGACGGTTTTACCCTAATACACACAAGCACTTAGTGTCTACCCAGTTCTTCCCTCTCTCAGAGTTTCTCTTAATACTTGATTTCAACCAAATGGTTTACAAGGGTTTATATAAGAGTTATTTCGTACATACTAACCTTAATCCTTATTGGAGTAAAAGTCTACTTATTTTGAAAGTCCAAAACTTCTCAAAACTCAAAAATCTGAAACAGAAACTGACTCTGCCCACTCTAGCGCTGCAACGCTGAGTTAGTCGCGGCCAGCCCCATAGCGCTAGGAACCTGGCGTCGTAGCGCTGGTTTCTGATCTGGGCGCTGCGGTGTCTAGCCTTGGGTGCTACTACACTCAGCTCTGTATTTAGCTTCATGCTTTTTCCTCGCTTTCTTAGAGTCTTTGAATCTCGTTTCGCCCTTTTTATGTTCCATACGTCCTAAATTTTCCCATACATATTTTACACGTTTTAGATTTTTTGTGACTCTTCTCTTTAATATTCATCTTAATTCTTGTTCAAACAAAATTGTTGAATCACCAAATCTCCAATACAGTTGAATATCTGATGTCTAATGTTAGTCACAGACTCAATGAGATGGTGTGTAAAGAGACATGTATTATGGGACAATAACCCGCTAAAAGTGATACAAGTGATATTAGTTGAAGAAACCTCTGCTACATGTTCTGGAAAAACTGTTGGCAATTAGCATCACTAAGTACGTAAAAGGAATAATCATTTTGTTACCAATTCCTGAATCCTTGAGCTTGAGGCTATACAATAAACCAAGGAGGGTAGGTGAAGCCTGAGGAGATCTGAGTGTTATCATAATGTGGATCATGGACTTTGGGCAGATTCAATTACTGTTGGATTTCAAAAGCTCTATGTCTCCACTCACTTGTTTATTGTCTTAACGGAGATTTGAAATTCACAGAATATAATTCCTGTCTAGAGATTGATGGAAATTGTTTGGCAGGAGGCGACGTCCCATGGGGAAAAAGTATGTTCAGGACATTGCAAGGCTGTAGTGCGAAGAATTGTAGAGCAAGTTCGAGCTGAAACAGAACAGTGGTCTCAAATGCAAGAGATGCTGGGGCAAGTGAGGGATGAGATGGAAGAATTGCGAGCTTCACGAGATTTCTGGGAGGATCGTGCACGTGATTCGGATTATCATATTCAGTCTTTACTTTCTGAGGTAAGATCTGCTTTCACCATTTCCTACATTTCTTCTATGTTTCCTCTCATTGGTCATCTAGCACCGGGAGATTGTTGTAATCAATGGAGACGTTATGTTCATTTTTCATTAGGTTCAAGAATGGAGACAAAAGGCTCTTTCTTCAGAAACCAAGGCAAATGAGCTACAAGCGCAAGTGACCTTGCTTGGAAAGGAGATTGAGTGGTTGAAGCAGGAACCACATGCCACAGATGCTGAAAATGAGACGGAGAAACGGGTACTAATTTGCCGCTTGAAGGAAAATCATCACATAAATGGCAATGGCGTCAAGCAGAGAGAGGTCTTACGCGATGGAAGAAGAAAAGCAAACGCATGCAGCAGTGGACTTGTGGCTCTGAAACGATCTCCCTTAGAAGATATTAATGGTAACATGTCACCATTATTAGCAAGGCAGAACAGCAAAGCAGTCGTTTATCGTTTGCATTCAAATGCAGAGAACAAGTTTTGAGAGGGGAGAAGCTCTGCCAAAATGACTTGTTTTCAGCATTATAGTTAATGTACAACTTCTTAGCTAAAGTGCTAGGTTAAAGTTTTTTCGCTAGTAGAAGAAGTCACAATGCTGATGGCTTTTCAACCTTCTAGTATTGAGTTTCTTTCACTCTTTCAGCAGAGTGAGTACATGAGATTTCAATATTTTGATGATTGGTTTCCATAAACATTGCAAAATCTTTAAAATAAATAAATAATTGAAGCCACAGAAAAGAATTTACTCGGAGGGAATATTAACAATTGTAAATTACAAATTCAAAAACCCAACTAAACAAAAGAGACATTCACTCCACTCTTAGAAAAGGGATGACTAAATAATTATCAGGATAATACAGAAACATCCACTCTCAAAAAACGGGAGAGCAAAATACGCACAACTTATTGTCGAGAAAATTTGCCCCAACGCTCAAGCTCTTTACATTAAAAAACTTTGTGATATATTATGCTAAATGTTAAATAAAAATGGAGACCAAAATAATTAACAATTTGCAACTGATTTATTTATATTCAAAATTTTCCTTTCTCAAATTTTTTCACTTAAAAAATATTATAATTTAAATTTTTTTGATATTATATCATTAATAAAACATCATTGATATTACATCATAGAATTATTGGGACAAAACATTACATTACACACTAACTTATGCTTGGAAACATACTCTTACAAAGAAGAGAAATAATCATACCATATTAAAAAAGCAAACTCTAAAAAAAGAATATAAACCCTTTTGAAAAAGGGAAACATATAACTTCTCAAAAAAGAAACATAGACCCTTACAAAAACAAGAGAATATAAATCTCACAAAAGAAGAAATGGAGACCCCTTAAAAAGAGAAAGTATTTAACCTAGATCAAAAAGATTTTATTCTAAAAAATTAGAAAAACTACTGCATATACTAGACACTTCAAAAATAATTCCAAAAGATTAGTCAAATATTAAATCTCAACCAACTATCAGGAGTTGCTTAGCCGTCGGACGGTTAGTATTTGCTCGCTCAGGCAACGATAGAGTTGCTTGCTCAAGATGGTGGTGGAGAAGCTTGAACTGAATCTATGCCACATAGAGTTGCTGATCCGCTGGATCGAAATCATGAAAGTAGTTATTGAGGATTGCTTGAACAGAAGATTGTAGAGATAACAAACTGCAGGATTTAGAAGAGAGCATGAATGGCAAACTTTTACTACTATTAGAGTAGCATAGTTGGCTGGCAGTTCGTAGACATTGCAAGGAAAATAGCTGACGACGGGAAGTCAGGCTGAAAATTAGATTACCACAGATCAAAACAGATTTGAGTGTAAAATTTAAAATTAAAACAACAATTAATTATGAAAGAAAAAAGATGTTCCACCAGAGAGATAGCTAAAGACGTCTTCCTCCAATGAAAAATTGGAAAAAAGTGGTCATAAGGTTTCATATAGGAGACAAGAGAGAACACTACTCAAAACATACACTTGCTTTCTTTTTCTCTCAAACCCTTAAACAGCTGCAACCTACCTACCACTACTGCCCCACTCGAGAGGGACCTGTTTTCGGTTCCTCTTCGATGGAATATTTTCTTCTTCCTCCCCTATTAGTTAGATATACTTCCTTTTTAGTTTTTGTTTTGGTTTTGGTTTCTTTTTTCTTTTTAATGTTTCTTCGGCACTAGGCCAACTTAGACTTTGTTTGGTTGGCAATCTTGCGGTGCTCGTCTGGTGTGCCCCAGCCTTGTTGAGACTTCTCACCCGTCTTCTCAGCCATTGCCGAGCCTCCTCAGCCCGCCGAGCCCCGGCCATCCAGGGTATTTTTCTGATCGTACTCAAATCTTCTTCTACCAGTCCGGCTGTTGTCCTTTACCAATTCCCTCCAGGCACTTAGACAGCCATTTGCTTCCCTTGGCCTATGTCAAGCCGCTGGCCATTTTCGATGGTTCCAAAAATTGACCATTTTGTGTGAAAAACTTTTGGCCATCACCGAAAAATTCTACCAGCGTTGCAAAACGGAGTATGGGTTTTACGATTTTGGGTTTAGTCGACCGCTGAGATTTTTTTTTTTTTTTTGGACTCTGTTAAGAAGATTGCTCGATAGCATATCTTAGTTCTTTCCCACTACCTTTTCCAGTTCCACATCTGAGACTTATTACTGTGGGAGAGTTTCTGTTACTAACCGTGTGAGCCAAGCTCACCGACAGCCGCTCTATACCCATAATCGGTATAAACATCATCTATAACGATTCAGTTTAACCTACAGTTACCAATTTAGTTTTGAGGCTTATGTATTGTTAGTTGTAGGTTTAAATTTTAAAAGATATTATTTATTTAAGTTGTGCTGCTTATAATATTTTTCAGAATAAAAATGCTTTTGTCCCTTGTTAAAAGGGTAGTCGATTCTTTGTTAAAAAGAGTATTCAATCTCTTGTTAAAATGGTCAATATGTCCTTATTAGAAAGAATTTCAAGAACAAACGTTTGTTACTAAATATAAATTATATCAGTAATATTTTTTTTATATCAATATATCCTATAATATTATTAATTTTAATCAATGATATTAAAATTTCAACCAAAAAAAAAAGTTTCGTCTTATTATAAAATTTATTTGATTAACATTAAAGAACCTCTTAAACGGGAAAATAATGAAAAATATAGTCCCGAGTCCGACTCGCCTTGGCGGGGCAAGTAAGACTGTACCCAGACCCGAAATGCGGGTCGACCCGCCAGCTTTATATTTAAATAGTTCTCTACTTTGTTACCCAAATTTTGATAATTTGGTAATCAATTTTCAACAGTTTCGGTCATTTTGGTAAGTGTATTCATTCATTTTAGATGTTTTTTTTTTCATTTAATCGATTAAATCATTTTTCTTGCGTTAGCTTAATGAATCTGCAATTGGCGTGAGACTCGTTGAATGATTTCGATTTCTAGGGTTTCATTTGTTCCAGTCTTTTTTTTTTTCCTAATTCTTTATTTTACGTTGCGTAGTCAAATGCAGATTTATGAGAATTCATTGACGAGGGCATTTCTTTTAATAAAGGAATATAAATTTAAATAAAAAATTCTGTTTGTTTACTGAGAAAATGAGGAAGAGTAACACAAATTTAAACTTCGATTCTGGGCCAAATCTTGTAATTGACTTCTTGAGGTTTTGATTTAAAATAAAACACGAAACAGGTCTATGCTCTTTGCTGGTTTGGCGTTGATTACATATGAAGTTATAAATTTGTCTTTTGATTGTACAATTACGAAGACACTCTGGTTATGAACAGAATTATTGGATTGGCATCGGGCATTTGATGCATAACAATTAATAACCATGCTGTATTTTGTTTTCTTGATTTTCTTACTTTCTTTCATTATCGTAAATGTTGGTATGCCGAACAAGTTCACACATGTTATATATTCGGGAGGAAAGACAAAGGCACTAGTTCATTTATGGTTGCAAGAAATGTGTTTGGAGGAAGAGGTGGAGGGGTAGGGTTTATTGAACTTATATTTTGGAAGTTGGCTGGAAGATCTAGTGGTCCGTTTCCTGTTTGTTTTTTAATTTTTTTTTATGGGTTTTTAAAGTCTCCCCGTGCCCCCTCCTAGTGGCCCTAAAGAAGAGTTTATCTTTTCATATGGCTCATAAAATAAAATCATTTAGGCTTTAGCATAACTAGGAGATAGCTTTCTGACCCATGCATTTGATTGTGAGTAATATGGTAAGATGAAGTGATCTATTGAATTTTATTCCTCCAGTTGTATGCCTTTTTGCTGAATTGCATTAGTTGGACGGCGAATATATGGTACCGTTCTTGTTATGTTTCATTTAGTGATCTCTTGTGCTTCTGGTTTTCGTTCTTCTATGTTTCTTTCTTTCCTTTCTTTTTTTTCCCCCCTAAATGGCTTCTGTTTACAATTCTGATGGTTTTAACTTTGCATTATCTAGCCCATTTTGAAGTGAAATGAATAGAGCATTTGCTTTTAAATTGTTCAATGGTAGGTTGATATGATAATATGGATAGGAAACAACGCTTTGGTGTTATGGATATTCTTTGTCTCTTGTTTTGTCCATTTTAAACATTCTGGAAATGAGACTGTTTAATGCACAATAGTTGCAGAAATTATCAAGCTCATTAGACATTGCACTGATGATATCTGCGTTTAAGATCGTACTTTCATTTATCAGATCGTCTTACATATATTTGTAACTATTGTAGTTTTAACATGGCAACAAAGTACATCGTAGGATCTGTGGTTGCATCATTTGCTGTTGCTTATGCATGTGATCAGCTTATTGCTGAGAAGAAGATATTCGGAGGTAAAACTTTGGTATCTTGAATGCTATGTGTTAGTTCACAAGCATTTCTGTGGGTTTGAACAGTATCATTATTTTGGTGATCAGGTACCACCCCAAGCACTGTTTCAAACAAGGAATGGTGGGAAGAGACTGACAAGAAGTTCCAAGCATGGCCTCGTGTTGCAGGGCCTCCTGTTGTGATGAACCCTATCAGTCGTCAGAATTTTATTGTCAAATCCACCACAGAAGCTTGAAGATGGCATCTTCTTCCCCATCTTGTTGATTTTGTTTTTGTTGCTTGGACTTGCTGTATGAGATCCAATTGGAACTTGCAAGCCATTCTTCTAACCATCTCCATATCAAATTGAATAATGCAATCCATCATCTCTGGTTTGTATGCAGTCCTGCAATCTCGTGATATTTTAATAACCATTGTTGCAGTGGTTTTTTGAAAGATATTCATTTCGTTCATGTTTTACTGCTTATGTGAGCTAAAACTCCGAATTTGGCCTTTGTAGTACAAACTCGAGGATAAATTTTAGTGCGTGGAATGAATGTACCACTACCAGTAGCCTGAAAGTGAAACAGGGAAAATGAGAATTTTTATACAAATTTTTACACATTTTAGATGACGGGATGAATGCATTGTCATCAATCAAGTTTCAATAAAATATTTGTATTGAATTAACTACAGTCATTGTATTGCTGCGAACATGCTTTGATCCAACATAGGGTGTACTTTTTAAAATGTATTTTTTAAGACCAAATTTGAGATATCTGAGACATTCTTGTTTCGAAACTTTTACTAGTAAGTCAACTGAGAAGGCTTAAGCCATCTTGGCCGATGTATTTCTAATGGCCGACTTTTCATTAATAATACTTTCCATCTTTATCACCATTTACAATTATAATTTTCACCATTAAGCTTTGATAAACAGCAGCCGGTAACTTTGACAGGACAAAATGAGTTGCCACCCCATATGTAACCATTTTTGATCCATTTATTTGAGCTCAACTAATCCCTAAATAATCTCCTTCAAAAGAAAGAAAAAAAAAACAATATATTTGAAATGACTTGCCCTACTATGGTTCAAACATTAAAATTTCTACGTTTAATTATAATCGAACTAGGCTCTGATACCACTAATAGTAATTTTAAGCTCTTATTCTATTAATAAGAATTTTAGAAATATTTATTTAGTGAAGTATTTAGAGGTTTTTGTGAAAAAATACGTTTTGTGAGAAAATAAAAAAGATTTGAGTTGAAAATGAAATTTTATTGGAATATGAAAGAAGATTACAAAACTTATGATTTTAGGAGAGTTTGGTTGTTATTCTATAATCTATGCTCCAACACTTAGCGTTGCCCTTTATTTATACTTGTAGAACCGACTCTAATGTGCAATATGCACCACTCATTTTTACAAAAAAACACACACTACACAATTATCACTCAAGTCTAAATTTTTTTACATAATTGTAATTTTTTTTATAATTATCTAGATTTTATAATATTAAATAATTTAGGCCACTTTTTTTAGAAAGGACATTAATGTCAATAGTCAACTCTAGTTGCCTTCCAATATCCATCACCTGCTCGATTTGGTTGACTGCCATTTGGATACTTGCAATCTTTAGTGTGAGAAATACATTTCTTTCTCCCCATGCCTCCCATACTTCTCTGTAGGGGTGGGCATTTTCAGGTTTGAGAATTTCTGATCCCTACCCGAATTCGATCGAAAAGCTGAAATGTGCTCTGTTTGGGATACGTTTCGAATCGGGACAAATCCCGACCCGACCTCGAGATGGATCAGAAAATTTTGATTTTTTTATTAAAAAAAATTGAAATGACTTAGTTTTGCATTGGGGACGGGTCCGTTCGGGACAGTTCAAGTCGGGTCGGGACGGTTTGAAAATTTTTGAATTTAATTTTTTTTTAAAATGAAAAAAAAATTCAATTCAATTTAGATTTTAATTACATTAAATATCATTATTTTAAATTAAATTATATTAATGTTATTATTTTAAATTCAATGTGAATATAAATTATGTGAAATATTGTAATTTGATTAATTTTGAAATCAATTCATTTCAATTAAAATTCAATTGCGTAAAATATTGTTATTGTTATTTTGAATTCAATTTCAAGTTAAATATGTTAAATTAAATATTATAAGTCGAAATATTATTTCGATTTCAGTTACGTCAAATATTATATATTTGAATTACGTTTAATGTTATTATTTGAAATTAAATTAATAAGTGTTGAAATATTATAATTTGATTAATTTTGAGATCGATTTGTTCCAAATCTAATTATGTAAAATATTTTCATTCTAAATCTAATTTTCAATTGAAATACGTTTATTTTTCATTCTAAAATTTTGAAATCGATTCATTCCAAATCCAATTACGTAAAATATTGTCATTTTAAATTCAATTTTGAGTTAAAATACGTTAAATATTATAATTTAAAATACTATTTTGATTTGAATTACGTTAAATATCATGAATTTGAATTGCGTTAAATATTATTATTTAAAATTAAATTACGTTAATGTTATAATTTGATTAATTTTGAAATTGATTCGTTTTAAATTCAATTACGTTAAATGTTGTAATTGTAAATCTAATTTCGAGTTGAAATACGTTAAATATTATTAAATATTATTTGATTTCAATTACGTTAAATATAAAAATTTCAAGTTCAATTACATTAAATAATAAATATTATAATTTTAAATCTTTTTTTGATTTTAATTATGTTAAATATTTTTATTCCAAATTTAAATTTAGTTATGCCTAATGTTATTATTTCAAATTTAAATTTAAATTTAATTGAAATTTAAAAAAAATTAGTATTTTTAATTTTTTTAAAAAATTAATTTTTTTAATTTTTTTTTTAAAAAAAAGGAGTTCAGTTCGGGAATTTTTTGAGGTCGACCCGATCCGTTTGGAACAAAAAATTTTATCCCAAACGGATTTCAAACCCATTCTCATTTATGTTTTCGTCCCGACCTAAAATTTTAAAACGGATAGGATTCAAAAAATTTGCCCACCCCTATTTTTCTGTATACAAACCAAAAAATGTTACATTAATTAACCATATAAATGGCATATGTAGAACGTACAGAAAATATGGTATTTTCAATTATAAAATTAGATGGTCTTTTCAACCAGGCACTTAATTTTCTTCACATAAATCACCCTGATGTAAATAGGATTATATATAAGTATGAAAACAGACTCTTAAAGTGTCAATCTAAGCTATATACATGTATGTACAAGATAACCCTAATATAATCGGTAAATTCTTTGACTATTAAGTTGAATAAGTTATAGTAATTATGTATAGAAGTTTCTCTTTTCTAACCGAATAAATTTTAGATTATTTGACAGTGAATAAAAACTAAATTTAGAACCCTAAACTATCCAGAGTAATTTGAAATAGAATTAGCTAAATATTAACCCTAATATCTGCTGACGTTGTTTGATGAATGACCTATAAGTTTGTTTTACCAAACAACAAAAGCCTCTGCCAGAAGAATACCCATATGAACCATGTAAAGAAATTACAAAACCCTAATGTGGAACAAACAAACCATACTCTCAAAGTATATTACCATATGAACAAAAGGCAGAAATAAACATTTAACTTAATTTATTTTGTTCAATACCTGCAAGCTGTTCAGGATTATATTGAAATGTGTTAATCTCATTGATCCTATTAGGAGGGAAAGTCTCCTGCATCACCTTCTTCTTCAAGTAATGAACAACAAGCTCTTCATCAAGTGGATAGAATCTATATCTAGCAGGAAAAGAATCGGAATAGGACTCATTGGAACTAGTGCCTTTGCCATGTTCAATGAGCTATTCACACTATTAGTGATCTATTCGCCGCCGAATAAGATCGAACTTAATGCCTTTTTCTGGTGGTGATATCGGTTTTTGAGCTGCATCCAACAGATGATTGAGGAGTGCAGGAAGGCTTTGTGGGGAAATAGGTCAGGGTCGACGTTTAGTAGTTCTTCGTCTTGGTCTTTAAGAAGTGAGGATCCGTTGTGGCTTTGTAGGCATATGATGAAGTTATTAGCGAGTATGTCTTCTGAGGATGAATTAATCAAATCTGAGGTATTTATTATTAATTTTTTCTTTTCTTTTTTTTCCTACTACTAGATATCCTATTAATACTTGCAGAAACGTGCAAAATGTAAAAAAAAAAAAAAAAAAACTTAACTAGTCATTTATCAACTAGGGTCATAACTCATAAGAAGGTACAAGAGGTTTTTAAAATATGCTCGGAATTCTGTCACATTTCTCGGATTTCTAAAAGTTAAGTATTATGCATAAGTTAAAAAAAAAATTATAAATTAAAAAAAAATCACTCAGTGCGTAAATATAGGACTTGGATCACATAACAAAAGAAAAAGTTACACTTCACATATAGTGTTCCTTAAAAGAACCATACATAGATGTATTCTGATTCTGAACACCAGTTTAAGATAACAAAGGCTTCACTATTACATACTTTCATAAAATATAAGTCTGAAGCTAAATTTTGGTTATAAAATAGTAGTAAAGGTCCAAAGGACTTGTAATGCATCTATTTCTCTATTTAAATAAAGGGCTTAAGAACAACTAGTACTTCTAGTTAGCATCAAAGTAATGATCAACACCTAGAACGTTTAGTAAATGTCATAGTAATGGTCAACCTGTCTCACTCATATTATTCCCTTTGAACTTTCACAAGTACATAATATTTCAGAACCTGTTTCAAAGTTGCCATTTACCATTTCAAACAAGAGTTATGTAGACAATCCATTCTCTTATTTTTCAGTACTCACATATTTCACTAGAAGCAAATAAATGCACGGAGAAATGTTCCTTTTCGTATATGAAGCATATATCTGCTACAGAAATATAACAATCTGGAAGGTCCTGTATAAGAACACAGCATCAATGAGAAAACCCAAGCACCAACATTTATTTATTACATATAGGATTGTGAGGAGCTATCAGGGCTCAAAAATCTATAAATCCCTTCTCTTTCAGCGATTCAACTGTTTCCTTGAGGCTAACCTCCAAAGGGGTGAATTCGATACCCAAGCTTTTTGCTTTTTCTTTGGACACCTGATATTTTGGAACAAAAGGCTTGTCATCGGCGCACCTGCAAAGGTTAAAACAAAAGGTTTAAGTTACTTTTAACTGGGCAAGGGGAGAAAATCACTAATATTGGAAATGAAACAACATTGATATGTGAAACTAAGGCAAAAAGAAGGAACTAGGCAGTGAGTGCCAGCTGGTTCAATAGGTAAAACCTCTGGTTTATGAGGTTTGTGTCCAAATCTCGCTCCAAAGGCTGGTGAGAGGTTTGATTAATTAAAAATTTTAAAAAGGGAAAAAATAAAACAGAAAAGTAACTTGGTGAAATGCAAAATTAAGCATGAAGGAAAATTTTCCACAACTAGAGTAATTTCACCACGATTAAAGAGAGTAAACTGTTCACTCCATCAACTATGACATGTTTGTTGAGTAGAATGTAAGAATCATATCATTACATGTACTAATGCTCAGAAGGGCCTACTAGTGTCAGTGGTAATTATTTCATCACCACTATGCCTTTAAAGTTTAGTAAGCTAACAAAACTTACTTTTCTGGAAGCTGGAAAGCAGGGTACAGCTCATGTAAACTGTTCACAACTTCTGAGTAGTGAGCAACTCTCTCAACCAAACAATATCTTCCACTGGCTGAAGGAACCTCAAACGCTTGAATATGCGCATTAGCAACATCTTTAACGTTAACCCATCCAAAGGTTGCATTGGGGAAAGTTTGTGCTCCTGCATCAAAGGGAAAAAAGTGGGGAAAAAAAGAGTTAATTTTTTTCTTTGTAAACAAAAAATAAATAAATAAAGTGCAGGTGCAAGAATATATTTTCTGCGAAGTTGAAAAGTGCCATAAAAAATTGTTTTTGTATTATTTGTGTCTTAAAGTGTTTGCATCAGTATCATTCATGCTAAATGACCACCATTAGATATTCTTGACATATGATAAAAATAAGGGGAAAATTGCAAATAAGGCCCATCAAAAGTTTCACCAACATAGAAGATCCAAATGAATAAATGATAGAATAGTTGTATACAGAAAATCCAGGCAATTAATTCAACTCGCTCAAATGTCAAACAGTTATAACATGTACATCCACCTGAAGATGATGTTCCATTAAAGTACCTCTTCACTTGTTTCATCCAAATGTCTAAAGCATTGGCTGGTCAACAGAATTGAAACCTTGGCAATGGAAAACCACAGAACACGAAAGGTTAAGCTTAGGGCCTAACAGTATTTAGGCTCTAACAAGTCCCCTTGCATGCAATGAGTGTACATCAAACACAACCAAAACCACAAAGATAACAACATACAGTCTATATATGATTGAAATTGTTGGTTGGGGGGTATGGAGGGGAAATTCATTTATTATTGAAATTCAGCAACATAATTTTTGTTAAAGCCCCCATTTCCAAAAGCATCTAGAATTCGCTTTTTCTTTTCTTTTTTCCTTTTTCTCTTTTTTCCTTTTTCTCTTTTATTGTCTCGAGTTCCTAAACTAGTTTTGCTTCTCAAAACCTAAACAATACCCAATTCTTACAACCTTAACAACTTACGTGAATCATATGTTTTTGTTGGGCATCTTTACTTCTCGCACATGCAGCTAAAACAGGACAAGTGAAAATTCCTCTGTAATTACTTCGTGTTTTTTATAACGGAATTTGTTTGAAAAACTGTAACAACCCGCTCTCACGCAATACGATATTATCCGCTTTAGGTCTAGCCCACACAATTTTGCTCTTGGGCATCCCCAAAATGCCTCGTACTGTTTGCGAACAGGCTCTACATATATAACTCAAAAACTTTATCTAACTAGGTAATGTGCAATTTTGGTATCTGGCCCATACCCCATTCATCTTAACCCTACTATTTGTAACCTCAAGAATGTTGGATCTTGGGTATTACAACAACCCTGAAACAAATAGGCCCTTACTTATAAGCTTAAGCATTTTTGTTGAGTGGTACTTCAGCCTCAGTAATCATATGTTTTTGTTGGGCATTTTCACTTCTCGCACATGGATTTAAACGAGGACAAATAAAAATTCCTCTATGATTACTTGGTGTTTTTGATAACAGAATTTGTTTCAGAAACTATAACAACCCGCTCCCACATAATATGATATTGTCCACTTTAGGCTTAAACCTTGTCGATTTTGCTCTTAGATCTCCCTAAAATGCTTCATACTATTTGAGAAAGAGCTCTATATATATAGTCCAATAACTTTATCTAAATAGGTGATGTGGAATTTTGGCATATAGCTCTCACCTTATCCATCTTAACCCTACTATTTGTAGCCTCAGGAATGTTGAATCTTAAGTGTTACAACAACTTCAGAACAAGAACAAATAGGCCGTTACCTATAAGCTTAAGCATTTTAGCTTAGTATTAGAGCTAGTTTACTAAGTGGGCATATTTTGGATCCCACTTAAACTTAAATACAAATTTATTATTCAATTTCCTTTGATAAAGTAAATTTCTTTTTTTTATTATTATTATTTTCTGTGCAGAGAGAACATAAAAGACCACTATAATGCCGTAGTTGACTGGATCTTATAGAGAGAAGACAAAACGTTCTGATTCGTACATACATCCTTCTCCACAAAAGTTATCCACAAGAAAAAAAACTAATACTGTTTCTATATTTTCTCGGTCCCATGGCCAAAGAATAGTTACTTATCAGGATGAAGCATATACTAGTATCTAGATGAAGAATACAAAAAATAAAGTTTGTTAGCAGTAAACAAATACCTTTAACTAAGCTTAGAATTGCTGCAGCACTTGTATTAAGAGTTGGCTGTAAAAGAGGGCCAATGACCATTGCTGGGTTAATGGCAACCAAGTCAATATTCTTCTCCTTTGCAGATTTCCAGGCAGCATCTTCAGCAAATGTCTTTGAAAGCACATACCAGAGCTAAAAACCCAGAAACCAAGGAAATTATTAAATATATATAAATTAAATCTTTATATATATATATATATATATATATATGAACATTTATTGCCAAATGTATTTTGGTAAAAACATTTCCATATTCATCAATAAACACAGAAGAGATGGGCTTCCAGTAAATTGTTATATCCTTGCAGGGCAGGATTTGAATAGTTTGGACAACCTCGAAATTAAAAAGCAGTAGATAGGTTATGCAAGAAACTGAAAGTAACTGCCTTATATTAACTGAAGCTGCATCACAAGAAGTCGCATAAAATCACTTACATCAAGTCATGTAGGTTTCAGTCAATTGGCAGAAAAAGACAAGGTTTTGGTAAATAAACTTCACCACCAAGCAACTAGGAAAAGATCTAACCACCAAATTTAAATAAGGAAAGGGAAAACCATCATACTCATGACGTCCTTTACATCACAGCATAATCAGACAGTTCAAACATGTTTGTTTATTACAATAAAACAAAAAGAAGCATAATAATCAGAAAACTTTCCTGTGATATGCTGCAAATCTTATTGCTTTACAAACAAAAAAGAATATTGCTTTTTATGTTTGTATTTTAATCTTTTATTTCAATATAAAGGAGCAAAGATTCACATGAACCACAACTTATCATTCTAAATAGGTCATGAGAAACAAATCCATGCATACAAACCTTTGATTGTTTGCAAACGTCAGGATCTGAAAACCAAGTCTCGTCAACTACTACATCTGGAGTTCGAGGTTTTCCATTGTATGCAACTGCAGCTATTGAAGATGTTAAAACAACTCGTTTTATAGAAGGGACTTTTGCACATGAGTTAAGCACATTAAGAGTTCCCTTCACAGCAGGATCAAGTAACTCAACCTGAAATGTTAGTGAACTGTTAAGTAACAGTTACAGAAAAAGCAGCCAAGCTTGACATTCAGCTAAGCCAATATAGGGCACAGTCTATTGCCAATATATGTTGCACAAATGTATTACAAAACTGCTACAGCTATATACCAAAACTTAAAAGACAATAGACATTCTCATTCTCAAAATAATATTACATACTCGTATCAACCTAAAGGCCTTTTAGTTTATTGTTAAATGAAGAAGTGATACAGGGCAACCCCAATGGAATTGGTTCAGTGGTAAAGACCCTTGTATAAAAGATTGTATGATCTGGCACTAATCCCTAGTTTACAACTCAGAGATCAAAGAAAGGTCAAGAGACTTCTGGGCATTTATATATATAAAAGAAATAAATAAAAAGGCATTGTATGGTCTGGTAGTAGTACCTAGTTTACAACTCGGAGAGCAAAGACAGGTCAAAAGGGTTCTCGGCCTTAAAAGAAATAATAATAAAACAAAACAAAGAGGTGATGCAGCGAAAAAATAATTCTCAGGGAAGCAAATATAAAATGAAAAGATCAAAAATCACAGATTTAACTTTCTAATAGCAATTACAAAGCCAATCTAACATCCGTTTATGCTCAAATAATATTTTCCAAGTAAAGCATGTACTGAGAACTGATAAAATAGACTGCAGAGGATACTAATGAACAATGCCCCTACATTATGATAAATTAATGAACCTTTAATAATCAATCTACCAGATTCCATACGGTCAAGTGTCTCACACTTTACTTTAGAAATACTGCTTCTTCGAAGCTCCAACTTATCTATTCATCTTTCCTTCTTCTCTTTTGTTACGTTTTTTCATTTTGTTTTTCCTTTCTGTTTGTCGCAAAAGGATATTTTGGGATCTCTCTTGTTCTAGATCCTGATAAAATAATGCAAGCCTAAATAGTTAAAATGCCAATCAAAATACTGTATAGTTTTCTGCTTAACAGCATAATTTCTGAACACAAGGCAGGATTCAGGAGGGCAAGTTTGCCTATTGCATCCTATTTACCATCACAAGCTCTCATCGCCATTTTGTTTAAGAAAAAGAACTGACAATTCCTTTCCGTGCTATAGAATATCAAATAACTCATTTCAAGTTATGATGATGTAACAATCCATTTCCATAATTAAACATCCGGATACAAAACTATCTATGTATATATTTAGGCATTCTAACAATATTCAGGAGTTACAGATCCATCTTTCAGAGTTGGGAATTGGGAGTCAGTCTGGAACTTGACTGACTTTTGCCACAGCATACCTAAATCATTGGGACTTCCTAAGTATTTAATTCAGTCTACAATCAATACATGATATATAGGTGGAGAAGATTGGAAAAGAAAAGGGGAGGAAAGACTAGGCTAATGGAAGAGAAGTTTCTTTTCAAGAGGATGAAAATTTTCTTAATATAAAAGCTAATATCAAGTTTCCTAGCTCCTTATCCTGATGTCTGAGAGAAAGTAATAAAACTTCAATAGAAATTTATCACAAGAAAAGTTCAAATATGGCCACATTATGGGAAGGATATTTGCAAAATCTGATTCATGTTGTAATAACAAGTGATTTCCTTTTGACTAAAACCTGACAACATATAAATTGGAGTATCAAAGATGAATGGAATATGAAAAAAGATTGTTAAGACAAACACCTGGACAAAAGGGAAAATGGTTGCGTCTACAAGGTAAAAATTTCGAGTTGCAATTCAGAAGGCCAACCTCCCAAACTTGGCCATTGTAAAACCAGCAGACAGCTAAGAGAAAAAATCCTTATTGGTAGCTAATACAAGGTCTGCAGGTAAATTCCCGACCTCCATTTTAGGGGACAGGCAGAGCAAAGAAGTTTACACGGGACTATACAAGCTTTATATCTAGAGCTATTCAAAATGGAAAAAAAAAATGCTAACCTGTGGATCCTTGACGTCATGATAAAAGGGAGATGCAGTATGAAAAACACCATCACACCCTTCAACAACCGAATCATAGGATCCTTCCTCCAATAGGTTTGCTTTAAACAACTTAAGTCTCTCCGAAGCTCCATCAAGTGCGAGTAAGTGTTCTGTCTTTTTTGGATCATCTGCAGAAGGGTATAATTGAAAACAATTAGTATTTCATTCAACAATAGCTAGCTGGTGCCTATAAAGTGAAAATTATGCCTATGAAAAAGTTTCAATGTTTTCCAGTACTAATGCGCCCTGACAACAAGAAGACAAGAGCAGGTCATCCCGCTTTGATGAACAGCAAATTCAAAGACTACCGAAATATATGTTCATTTGCCCTCTAATTCACAACATCCATTTTGTAAAAAAGTAAAAAAAAAATAAGAAGAAGAGAAGGAACATAGTTATGGCTACAAGCTGCTCTATACTGTAAGGTATTTCTAACTTAGCTAGGATCATTAATATTATGCATCAATATTGAGAATATATGCTACTTGCTTCTGCAGTTACCATCATTATTTGATCTGAATATCAGGGGCAAAAGTACTTCTCGGATAAGAGCTCTAAAGACTCCAGAAACCAACGAAAAGGCAAAAGATGAGCATACTTCTGAAATCCCTTAACCAGAATCTGATCATGAATGCACCGCTCAAAAATAAATAAGAGATACTGACTCGTTGTTGTTGTGCTAACAAATAAAAGATCCTAAACCTATGAGATTGGTGATTATAAATCATGGATTAACATGATTTTGGGTAAGGACCAGTAAGGAGAAGACACGTGGCAGAAGTGCAGAATTGCACAGAGTGCCAGATCGACAAGCTAGGGCAGAATCTGAACGCTCTGGCTCAAAAGGTTCAAGCTGCGACACAGGGAATCCAATATCTTGGCGCCGCGGCCCAGCTTATTCAGGTTGTGGTGCCATGAAGTCAGAACGCATGCTCCGCAGCCCAGAAAAATTAGGTCGCAGCGGCACCACCACCTGGGTTGCACTGATGCCGCAGCGCCATATGCATAAACTATATATAACCCTGTTTTGTTTAGGGTTTTGTGTGCTGTGTTATCAACCCTTTAGTCTTGCTCTTAAGGCTGCATTTTTTCCTTGTAATCCTTAGAGCAATTCCTTTGTAATCACTGATCATAAAAGAAGCGAAGATCTTGATCTGCCGTAGACATAGGCAGTTGCCGAACCACGTAAATTCTTGTGCATGTGTGATTGATTCTGTTTTTCCTATTCTTCTCTTGATCTTTCAATTCTGTAACTTCGATTCTTGTGGGTGAATTCTTTAACAAAACCTTCAAAGATCAGTGAGAACTAATCCCCATGTCTGATGGAGACAACATAACAATTGTGTCAGGGCTAAAAGAAGGGAGAAGAAGGCATATTTTTATCAATACGTACCAAGAAGGACTGGGAATAATAACTGAATTGTTGCATCTCCTCTGTGCAAAAGATGCATTAGGAATAAATTATTTGTCGCCCCAACCAAACATGAACGTATCAAAGCATGACAATAGCTAGATACCAATACAGCATTTCAGAGCAGGGGAAAGAATATATATGTAGAAATAAAAAGGAATAAATTTATTCAGATCTTAACCATTCAACCGATCTCCAACACAACATCATTGTTTAGACAATAAAGTACAGACTTGCATCTCAATATTTCGAAAGCATTCCCAAGCAGAAATGTGTTCAATGTGTAAGAATGTTAACAATTCACACCTCTTACTCAGTGTTCAAAGATAGAGACTCTAATATGAACACAAAATAAAAGGCTGTAATGCAAATTTTATAAATAGTTGAGCTTTCTTCCTTTTACTTTTTTTAATTCTGCTAAATAGTTGAGCTGTGATTCAAATAAAACCGAAATTTATGATGCAAAATGGTGTCTTTTTGAGAAAACTATCACTATTTCAACTTCTCTTTCTCCAAATAAAATTTTCCAAATCTTTTAAGAGAAGAGAGCCCCACAATAATGTTTCCATGTTGCCTCCATCTCAAATATATATATATATATATATGGATCTCTCGTGCACATTTGAAAATAAATAAATAAATAAATAGAGAAGACTTCCTGATCTATATAAAATTTCTTCAGCAAACGACATCAAGAACTAAACTTTTACGGGAGAATTTGTCCCCACTATTTCCATGAAAGAACTGGACGCCAGAAAAAACAGAACCAATCCATTTTAATAACAACAATCCAAGAAAAATAAGAGTAAAAATGAAGCAATTCACACATACAATAAACAATCAGCCAAATCTCCAAATGGGTATATATCTTTTTTTTATAAATAAAAAGAAATCAAACACCATAATGCAAAAAAAAAAAATTCAAAAATCAGAACCCAGAATTTTTTTTAAAAAAAATGATAAACATTCACATATAACAACAAATAAATAAATAACAAAATTGAATCAGTGAGATAGATTGATGGGGAAAGTAACTGGGGTCTCGAACAGAGGCTTTGACAGTGTAGCCACGAGAGAGGAGAAGCTTGACAAGCCATGAAGCAATGTAACCAGAAGCTCCGGTCACGCACACGACTTTGCCGGCTGCTTCTCTACTGCTCATTTTCTTTCTTCTTTTGAGTTCTGATTCTTCCCGACGCCTTGGATATTTTTTTTTTTGAGTAAGATAGACAGATAATAACGTTTTGGAGTTTTGCTATAAAGAGAATGGAGAGGTCGTTGTCACTTTTTATGTAATGGATGATGTAAATGTATTAATACTCTTTTAGTTGAATTTGTCAAGTTATTAAATTCATACTAATTTATATATATTTGAGGAAATTGCTATCATATATTATCAAAATATATGGGTTACCCAAATGCTTCACATGAGCCCCAACCCCAAATCAGGTTATAGATAATTTACTAACTTATTTATTATAATATGTATGAAAATAAAATATTTAAATAATATAATTATATCCTTCTAAGAAAATAGTATAATCTTATAGATGAAAATAAATATAAAATTTATTAAAAAAATTTATAATTTACTTTTTAGTTATTTAGAACCACAAAAATTAAGTGCCTAGTCCAATTTCTTTTTTTTTTTAAAGTTGTATTGATTTATAATGTTATTATCATATACTAATGATGATTTTGGGTTAATTAATTTAGTTATTAAAATTTGTGAACATAAATTAATACATAATATAAATAGGTTAAGAATGAAGAAATAATTCATCATAAACTTTTTATTACTAGGTTATTTAAATAAGTATCCATTGTCATTTTTAATAAAATATTTTTAAAAATATATATTTATATACATATATATATATTAATAATTTTTTTAATGTAATAATTAGAAGAAAAAATTATCATTTACACCCTTCAAAATTTGATAAAATTTTACTATATGATATTTTTTTAATTGAAAATGAGAAATTTAAAATTGAAACCTTTGCAATAAAAAAAGAAAAGGAAATGCACACCAACCCTTATTTTTCTTTTTACATTTATTAAAACTTTTAAATTACCAACTTTCGAATAATACTGCTACATTTACAAAATTGGGCTAGATGAGATATAATTTTTTTTTAAAAATTCAAAAATATATCATTTATATTTCAACTAATATGTTACTAATCAGTAATTATCACTTATTAAATAATTATTTTTATTATTTTTTATCAAAATATTAATTATATAATATTAATCAATAAAAAACATAACAATATCACATTAATTAAAATACAAATTTTACAAACATATAATTCAATTCAATAAATAAAATTTTCAATTAATAATTGATGCCCCAATACTTTTCTTTCTTTCTCCCCTCTAATTCAATTCAAGTATTGTAAATAAAAAATTCACCACTCCAAACAACAATTAAAAGTCAATTCAATAAGTAACAACTTCAATAATTAACTTGTTGCTCTATCTTTTTTTTCTGCAATTCAAGCATAATAAATTAAAATTTTACGATCACAAATCAATCCAAGAAATTAAAATTACCATTCAATCAATTAAGAAGAGAAAAGAGAGGGGAAAAATAAAGCAAAATATATTTAAGAGCCTAATGCATCAATAGAAGGATCTACAAGAAACCATAAATACGTAGGCAAGATCGAACAAGAAAAAGTATCTTCATCTTTTTATTATTCTCTATTTTTTCTCATTTCAATTTTTTTCTTCTTTTGTTATATATATATATATTCTTCTCATTTTCTTCTCCTTAATGAAAGGTGCTAGTTTTCGACCACAAATGCTCAATATTATGATGACAATAAATGAACAATTTACACGTTTTTAGCTGTCTAAACATACAAAATTTACTTTTAAAAAAAAAAAAACAATGTGAGTTTAGATATTTCTTTGATCAAATTAGAGAGTTCGACTGTTCTTTTCCCCGTCATGTAAAACAAATATAAGCTGTTCTTAAACATCTTACTTTATTATATTTTTATAATAAGATTTCAAAAATATTTTGAATATACGTAAACTTAGGGGCATTTACGATTATTTTTTTAAAAAAAATTATAATCATCTTATGAAGTGAATGGGATTATTTGCAACCTAAAATATACTTTGAATATTTATATTTTAATAAAATTTTATATTACTAAAATACTCATAATATAATTTTTTTGTTAAGGATAATTTAATTATTTATATAAATATTATTCATTTTTACAAATAGTAGTCATAGGCTTTTAAAGTTAGTAAACAAATTTTGCATCTCACCCATCAATGATTATTTACTGCCAAAGCCAAATAGTTGTTACTTTTTTAATTTTTATTAGTATAGTAATTATAAAACATTAATAAACAATAAACACATAAGATGTTACATCAATTAAAATGTATAATTTGTATCTATATTATTATTATTATTATTATTATTTGAGTAATGCTAAGTATATTAAATTGTATTACACAAAATGAAGTGTCAATCAAATATTAAGTGATAAAATTGTATAAATTTTAAAATTATTTATTATACTTAATAATTATTTGACATAGTATTTTTTATGATATAATTTAAGATACCTAACATTACTTTATTATTGTTATTACTATTATTATTTTGACAAACAATAAATCAAGCAAATTATATCCTTTTTAAATTCAATTATTAACTTTTTTCCTCCCCCGTCAAAACCTAATCCATCATTAAAGATAAGAGAAAATATTATATTATATTTTTATTAATAAATATTCAAGCATATGATAAACTTAAAAGAATAATAAATTTAACAAGACTTTAAGAAGTCAAATATTATTACAATATGAATATATTTAAAAAATAAATTAATTTAAACTAAATATTTAAATTTAAACTCAATAACTAATTAAAATCTTAATTTATCTTGATTACTTATCAAAAAATTAGATTTTATTACAAGCAATTAATTGCATCAATAAAATAAATAAATATTAAAAAAAAGAAAGGAAAATGATGTTGGCAATTTAAAATTGCTTAGATCTTCACTCCAGCCAAAACCACATGTGCATTATGGTTGATACCCAATATTTGATATGCAAGAAGTAAAAAAAAAAGTTATTGCTATAGATGAAAAAAAATATATTAAACGAAATACGAAAATCATAATTATTAAACTTTTTTTTTGGGAAAGACCCAATTAACTATTTTAAATTATCTAAAACGAAATATACAAATCAATAATTAATAAACTTTTTTGGGAAAGGGGAATTTTTACTATTAACCTCCTTTTGAAGTAAATATTTTTTTTAACCACAGTCAAAATCTTTATATTTTAGTAACTAAAATATAATATTTTTTATATTTTATCCTTATTTATATAATTAATATATATTTTTAATTTATTATAATTAATTAATTTAATAAACAAATTTAATCAAAAATTTATTTTAATAAAAAATAATCAAAACTAATTATATACATAAAAAAAATTAAAAAAGTTAAAGTAATTGATGCGCACGCGTCAACTATTGACGCATAGGCATCAGCACTTTGCTTTTTTTAATTTATAAATTATTTTTAAAAATTAATAAAAAATATAATTTTATTTTTAAAAATTAAAATAATTAATAATTAATTAAAAAATGTTCTCTTCTTTTTTGAAGTTATAAATTATATAACAATATTTAAAATAATTAAAATTACAAAGAAAAAATATTTTTTAATTTTTTATTACAATTTTAATTTTTAATTTACTTTTTTAAATTATTTTTTCTAATTAAAAAAAAGAAAAAAAATACAAACCAAACTAATGCTTGGAACACATTTATTTTTTAGTTTTTTTTATTTTTATTTTCTAATTTTTCAATTAATTTATAACCAAAAAAGAAACAAATGTGTGCTGTGCATGTTCTTTTTTTTTTCTTTTAACTATAAATTAATTTTTTTTAAAAATTTAATTAAAAATATATAATATTTTTAAATATATTTTTTCTTTTTTAATTAATTATTTTATTTTTTTAATTAATTTATAATAATAATAATAAAAATATAAGCGTCACGACACAGCCAGTTGAAACGCGCATCAAAGAGCTCGTTAACTTATGTATGCATCACAAGATATACAGAGATTTAATTATAAATTCGTCATTTTTAATTATTTTATTATTTTTTTAACTTTTTACACTTATATTCAATTTTATTTTAGCATTAAATTTATATATTTTAACTCTACATTTATAATTTGATAACAAAAATACAGCAACAAACAAAAATTTAAATATTTTAATAAAAAAATTTAATAAATAATTAAAAATTTTGCATGGCAAGTTGGGATGGCGCCGTGTTGAATTTGCAGGAGGGGTTCAATTTGATTGTCTTTTGCAAAATGAGCAAATTAAGCATAATGTTTGCTTTTTTAATTTATAGAATATAAAAATTTTGACCGAGTCAAAATAATATTCAAACCCCTTTTTTTTTAATCAAAATGTAAAATTTTCTTATAGGAAAAGATCCAATTAATTAATTTAAAAATTCAACTAAAAAACAAGCAATTCAATCAAATATTTGAATTTTTACATCTCCAATTTGGCAGCAGTAAGAGGCCTCGCGTACTCAATGGCCTGAACTTAGGGTCGAAGGTTTGGATCTAATTATGAAATACCCTATGATTGATTACCAAATTTAATCAAAATTAGTGAGAAACAAATGAAAAGATGAATTCTGAGCTCACCTGAAGATCCTGGCTTCGTTCTTGAGTGAATTCGTTTGTAGAACGAGATATTATTAGAATTAAATGTGAAAATTAAATCTAACTACTATTAAATATATAAATGAGTTTGCTTGGAGGATTATAATTAGGGAGCATACAGTGACTGGTGTGTGTGTGTGTGTGTGAGAGAGAGAGAGAGAGGGTGAATAAAAACCCCATGACAAATTTTCAAAGCCCATGGGCCTAGTTAAAGTCAAGCCTATGACACAGTTGACACTTGGACATCATAAATTTTGTTTTTTATTTTATTTGTACTTTAACAAAACCATAAGTTGAATTTCCATTTTAGGTATTTCTAATTTTTATTGAAGTAAAAATAACTTTGATTATCTTTTGGTATAAAAAAAAGTATGTTATAAATTAAAATTAAAATTATAAATTTTTTTTTAAAAAAAATACAAGTATAAATGTTGAAGATTAAGTTTTGAGTATGAATTAATATGATTAAAATATACAAAAATTATAACTTTTATGCTAATGCCAACCATTAAATTTGAGTATTTATAAAATACGGAGACATACAAAATAATTTTAATGTACACAATTATTAAAAGTGCTATGTAATTATATAACTAAATTGACTATAATGCATTATATAAAAAACATTTATTATTATATCATTCATTAAAGCATGGTTGTAAATTAATCTCTAATTTGATTTAATAATCGCAATCAATACTCATTCTTAAAAGAAAAAAAATAGCAATTAATAATTACACCCTTCAATATAAATTTGAATATTTGAAGTTTAATTATAAAATACATTTAATAAGTCCACAAAAAATAAATATATAACATAACCAAACAATAATAGAACTTAAATTAATTTTCGTAAATCTTTAGAAGTTATCTATTATACTACATTGAAATTAAGACTTATATATATATAACAAATAAACTAATGTCTAGAATTAAGAAAATCAATACATATAATAAATATTAATCTCCAAGTAATTGATTTACTAATAATTATTAAAATAATTATATTTATGCGTCGTTCTAGTTCATGTATGATTAACAATAACTAAAATATATATATGTATTTAGGTATTTTTTATTATAAATTTTCATCGTTGAAAAAGGTAATTAGCATTACTTCTATCCTATTTTTAAACAAAAATTGAAAATATCACTTATTTTCACCTACACCATCATCTAATCAAAATAAATACTGTTTTTTAAATTATAAATTAATAGCATTATATATATTACATATTTTTTATCTTTCAATCATTGGTCAAAATTTAATAAAAATAAAGTGTTTGAAATTTTTTTTCTCGTGAATTTATGTGATCCTTGATGATTTTTTGATTCGTTGAAGGTACGTCAATAATGTTGTTTTTTCAATGCAAGTGGATTTGATAGAATAGAGTTTGAGTAGCAAATTTTAAATTATTATATAATTCGTTTAAGTTTATTTATGTTATTGTTAGAAGCATGTAAAGTTTATTTGTATTTAAATTGTTGATTTATTTTATAAAAAAGAAGAAAAATTAAACACCAAAAAAAAAAAATTTGCCAAAGAGAGGAACTATTAAACAACATTCATTAAAGTACTTCAATTGAGTGTCAAAGAGGATCATGTGTGAGTGAAAACTTAAAGTTGTTAACTAAATTTTACTAAAATTAAGCATCCACTAAACACACTCCAATTGAGTGTCAAAGAGAATCATGTGTGAGTGAAAACTTAAAATTGCTAATTAGATTTTACTAAAATTATGCATCCACTAAACACACCCAGTTCCCAAAGCAATGTATCATAGAAGAAACCTGCTAATTAATGTAATTTAACAAGATTAATCACTAGAAACAAAATAAATATATACATACTATGTTCAAAGATAGAAACATAGTATATACAAAAAGTCACTAGTTTATATTAATTTATTTTTAAAAAAAAATTATCATATATTTGCCCCTAATTTGAATCATGATTTTCATGTTGAAAATCACTCCATAGTGAATTTTTTTATAAAAAAAAGATACTTACATTAAACAATCCATAAAATTAATAAATAAAACACTCACAATCATTGATTTGTTGTGTTTCATAAGAAATTAAAAAGAATGTTAATTATAATAAAATTGTTGAATTAGCAACGCAGGTGAATTAGTAATTAGTTATTGAATATATTGCTGCTGGAATAGAACTTACTATATTAATTGTTGGAATTTTAACATTTATTTGCAGGAAGTAATATTGAGTTGCTCTGTTGGTTTGCTGAAATTTGAACATTTACTTGTTGGAAGTAGTGCTAAGTGTGTTGATGTTCAATATAAGTTGGCAAGAATGTTGGTATGTTCCTTTGTGTATGCAAAATTTAGATAGATGTTATTTACATATAAAATTATAAATATAAATTATATAAATAATTATAAGCTATAAACAAGAATGCAACATATTATAAATTTAAAATTTAAAACTTTACATAATAATAATAATAATTAAATAAAAAAAATACTAAAATATTAAAATTTTATTAATAATGATTCAATATGATGTTATGTTGTATAAAATTTTTATCACCATTTAATGATATTAATCGATCAGGGAATTGAGATAGAATTTATCACTAAATTAAGCTAGAGTCTATCACTAAATTGAAATAGTCATTGCGGATGGAATTTTATATCAGTAATATGACATCATCATTCTATCATCAACACAACTGTCATGTATGTCATCTTCTAATAGCAATTATTAATATCATAAGTATGCAAGCAACATGACATCATTATTATGTCATAAGTTTTTTTTAATATTAATTTATTTTTAATTATGATTATAAATATATTATCACGTGACGTAGTTCACATATATTCATATCTTTAATTAAATAAGAAATCAATGTATAACTTTGAATTGTATCACTTATAAATCTAATAAAATGATCTTTTTTATTTATTTTAATCTTCACCTAAATTATCTCAGTATAATATTTCTTTAAAGTAATTAAAACTTGCGATAATGATTAAATAATAAAGCATTTACGGTGCAATTATTCCTCTATTTAAATGTTATAAATTTCTGTTTTAAAAAAATATTATAAATTTAAATTCCCCCTTCTTTACATATAAAAAATTACGTCATTATCTTCCACTTAAAACACGTTTACTTAATTAAGGAATTAAAAGAAAAATAAGTGACGTGTTTAAATTGATTATAGTTTTCAAAGTGAACTTTGGGAGTTTGACAAAAATGTTGGAACATGACGACCCCGCTGATGAAATTGCAATTGACTTAATATTTAAATCAATTCCGTGGAAAACGTGACTGCAATTGCACGTGCTTGATTAATTATTTTTTCTACATAATTACCTTTTCGCCCCTACATTATTGTAGAAGTACATTTTGCTTCGACATGTTTTTAGATGATACAGATACCCCCTTTAATTTTGTCTAAGAGCCTGTTTGGTATAACATTTTAAGTTGGGTTTACAATATCATATCAATAAATTTTTAATTATAAATATAATATTTATATAGAAATTTTAGCTTCCATTATAACATATTATTAGTATTTAATTATTAACAATAATGTTAGACTTATAAAATTAGAATACAAATTTTATATTCTAATTGATGTGATTTATAATGTATTCATTATCAATTTTTTTATAATTATTATATTAATAAAAATTAAAAAGTTTATAACTATTGAACAAGTAATATTTATTGATGGGTCACTGTTCGCAAAATAATTTTCAAGGTAGAGATTCATGTATGTCGAGTGTTCTGCTAGATTGATTATGCGTCTCAGAATCGAGAGATACTGAGACTGAGATGTTCACCAAATAAGACAAACCAAACTTGACTGTCAATAAGAAAAGTTTACACCTAAACCATTAGCAATCAAGGTTTATCTTTAAACCTAAGTCGGAATATAGTGAGCGAGCTGTAGAGCTTAGGTTTTTCTCGAGAAAGACAAGCGAAGTGACAATAGTAAGGATATAAGTTTCAATAAGTAAGGATGCGAGTCTTTGATTGAATGATAAAAATGAGAGAAAAAATAAAAAGTTAAAAAGCTTGTGTAATATAAGTTTCAGTGAATAGTTTTTTTTTTTAATATACAGAAATCAAGTCTATATATAAGCCAAAAAAATATACTTTTGTAAGGAAAAAAATTCTAATAAAACAAAACTTTCTATAATGTAAAAATTCTCAAATAAGATACAATACTCAATTGGGCTTATTATACAATTTTTGGATCGGCGTCAATAATGTCCCCTGTAAACCGATTAAAAAAAATTGCTAAAACTTAAAGCTTTTTACTTTGCTGCCCATTCACTTTTTCTTAGTTAAATCGCCCTATTGCCTAGTGATGCCAAAGAATCTCAAAATATCGCTTAATGGGATGCTTTCAAAATCACCCTAATACACCATCAGGGTCACCTTATAGCGATAATGGACTAACTAATCGCCTTGCTCCATACCCTTGAGGTTGCCTTGCAGTTGATTCTTTTAATTGGTCTTCATGCCTTCAAGTCTTTTGATCAATTCGTTTATGCTGTTTTCTCTTCTGAGGAACACCCAATATTACTTTATCTACCAGAAATTGCCTATCAAGCAACACCTGGTGAAAATTGGCCACTAATTTTCCCTTAAGGGCTTTATTGAATTTTCTGTTCCCTAGCTAAAAAAATTGTCGTAGGGACTTGGAGATGTCATTGCCAATCAATCAAAAATTACCTATTAACTTTTCTGAGGCAGGTAAATGTCCAGTCATATTGAGATATCATTGCTTATCATTGAAGTCATCCATGATGCTTGTTTGATCCTCTTGATTCAAATAAAGTTGTCCCAAATGGGAAGTTTGCCTCTAACTCGATCTTTTTAGCCTCGTAAATCGTCTGATCATAAAATCCCTCGTTCTTTAGTAAAGACTTCTAATTTGACTTTTTACTAGAATCAGTTGTTAACAAAATATTTTGACTTTGTACTTGTATATGCTCTTAATCTTGTACTATGTCTAAGTCAATTTTATACTTTGAATTTCTATGGTTCAACTCCATTAAAGACTCTTCATTTGTTTTTTCAACCATTATTATTGTCAAAATTATCATGCAATTAATTATTAATGATTATTTATAATTGTCTAATTATTACCTTAGCAATCAATTCAAAAATATAAATGTCCCATCATTGCCCCCTATTAAATGCTGAGGCACTACCTTTAATTTTAACCGCCAATGAACTTATAAAAAGAAGTCATTTTATTTTTTACCTTCACTTTTACCCTCAATTTAATTATATTCTCTCAACCTTCTCAAAGCAATCTTTAAGGTAATCATTAACATTCAACTACTCATCAATCATATTCAAGGTAATTTTCTAAAAGTTTTACTTTTGATCTTTATTTTTTACTAATTGTTTCTTTAAAGTTGTTTAATCTTTAACCTTCTTACTTGTAGTACTTTTTAAAATGGCATCAAAATCGACTAACACTACTCGCTCAAAGAAATCTAAGACAATTAAAGCTAAAGAGACTCCCTTATCTTTACACACCAATGCCCAAAAAATAGAGTCGAGTGACAAGGTCACCATCTAGGTACTTACATATTTAGCTGATTTTTTAGAATAAATCTTAAGTCCTTATGAAACTTCTGTAATAATATATTACCTTAATTTCTTCCCTGCTTACTTTAAGGATCCAATGAGGTTTGGCTAAGAACATGACATATCTATATGGTCGACTTCAAAATCAATTAGATCTTAGCTGAAACCAACTAGCGACTTTAAGGGTTGATTGAATTGCCTAAAACCACATTCTTCCAAAATCTAGAAATCGATTTGGATCTATGATCTCATCTAATTATCTAGGTACCAAATTCTCTTACATAATGACTTGACATGGTCTACTCTATTTTTTTGGTCTAGGGTATTGATTAATGTTATACTAGTTAAGCGTAAGCGCAAACTATCGTATCAAGTAGTATAGAATTTTAAATCCAAGTATTAATCTCACATAGACTATGCGATCTAATTCTATAAATCAAGTACTAAAATTGTGTCTATTTAACTTTTATTCAGAAAATCACAATCTAAAATCTAATTAACTAATCTAACTCTATCAATTAAATTAAACAAAAATAAATGGTAGCATTCACAAATAAAGATAATTTAGGATTTTGACTCGTGCCCTTGTATTTCATTTGATTTATTAACCTCTTAGTTAATCTCTTAATACCAATTATTGGCTTAGACACTAATCTCATCACAAAACCTCTATCGATAGTCAAGTGACTATATTACACATTCTAACAATCACTTATATGTCTATGTTAATCAAATTAGAATGTAATTTATTACAATCAAGTCTAAATTATATCATATATGCCACTTAGGTATATGTCTATCCTAAATGAAACTCATAATTGTAAGCTCTTTCTACTCTTTTTTTTGTGGCATTTCAAGTCAATTTAAGGCTTATAGGCTATTTTCATCTAACTTGTCAATCCCTCATATGACTCAGCCATAACTAGCATTCTTTCTTTCGGACTGATGCATCTCAATAATTCTCCTAAGGGTGCCCTTCTAAATAACTCCTCTACAAAAAAGGCAATTTTTGGTGCTATAGTCTTTATTTGTCGATCGACCTTTACATCAAGATTGTTCATATAGGCTACCAATTCTTCTCCCTAATTTTTGCTAAAATTGACCTACAAGATCGATCATTGCTGAATAGATAATTCTAAACTGTATAAACAAGAATTCGCTTGATGGATCAAGGGTATTTCTTCTATCGCTTTTTCAAACCCTAATGCCCTATGAACGAGATTATTTATCTTTGAATTATTGATTCTTGTTGAATGTTTTACCATGGTGAATTAAAATCCTTGAAGCAGATGTCGGGCTTTATTGCAATATGGGACTAATAGATCTGCTTCGCAGTTATACTTTCATATTATTTGCTTAATGACAAGTAAAGAGTCTCATCTGATTTTAATTTCTTTTACCATCATTTATTTGAGTATTTCAAGGCCGATAATAAGAGCTTCATATTCGACTTGATTGTTGGTACATGGAAAGTCCAACATAAATGACATCTTCGTCTTCAATCTAAAAGGAGAAACTAGGACGATCTTAGCTCTTACGGATTGGTTTGTCTTTGAACCATTAAACTATGACAATCTCAGCTTATGTACATCCAGTGTCCTGCTAGATTAATGTTGTGTCTTGAATTTGGGAGAATTTGAGACTGAGATATTCACCAAGTAAGGCAAGACCAAATTTAGTTGTCAACAAGCAAAGTTTATACTTGAGCTGTCAGCAAGTAAGGTTTATCTCTAAGCCTAAGCAAGAACATAATTAGCAAGCCGAGGAACTTAGGTTTTTCTCGAGGAATGACAGGCGAAGCTTCAACAGTAAGGGTATAAGTTTCAACAAGAACACGAGTCTTGAATTAAATGATAAAAATTATAAAAAAGATAAAAAATTGAAAAACTTGTGTATTATGTGTTTTAGTGAATAGTTTTTTTATATAATGAGAAATTAAGTTTATATATACACTGTAAAACCTATGCAAAATGTAATATTAAAAAAAAATTATAATAAAATAAAACTTTTTATAATATACAAATTCTCAAATAAAATACAACACTTAATTAGACTCAAATCCTAAAATAAAAAAGCTCATTATATAATTTTTTTATCATCGCCAACAATAAAAAATAAATTAAAATATAAATTTTATATCCTAATTTTATAAGCACGACGTTGCCTTAACTATTAATTACTTTTGCTCATTAGAAAAGAGAGGGGAGGGGGGGGGGGGGGGGGGAAATTATATTTTAGGCCCTTTTTTTATAAAAAAAATACTCATTAATTCTTTTAATTTTTTGAAATCTTCAAAAGATTTTTTGTTTATTATTTCCGTTCTTGAAAAGTATTTCATTATTTAAAAAAAAAACTTAAAATTTTATGAGTAATTTAATTAAAATTTTGGACTGAATTATCAACTTTTTTTTTTTAAATATTAGTTTCCCAAATCAACTTGTCCTTGTGAAGCTGCGCCATGTTCTACGTCATGGGAGATGGCAAGCAAACGCGTCATCTATTACTATTATGCATCATATCACGAGGCAAAAGTTTGTGATTTTATAAAATCTAAAGTCATCATTAAAATCTTTCTAGCCACGCAAACTTGGATTCGTTCTGATTCATAGTACTAGTACGTGAGTAAGAAAAAAAAAATTGCACCAGCTGCCCATCCTGTAAATAATCGATTTTTTTAAATAAAAATTAAAAAATTGAACCGTACGAAAATAATTACACTTAATCAAATTAATTTTTTTTAGTTCAATTTAGTTCAGTTTAATTTTTTCAGTTATAATTCAGTTGAACTTTTTTATTTACTTTTTTTTTAAATTATGAATTATTTATTTATTTATTTATTCAAAAAATATATTTAGTCATTTTAAATCTAATTTTTAGACCTATTTTATATTGATTTATTTTGTTCAAAAAATGTATTAGCCTAATTTTTTTAATTTATATATTAATAATTCGGTGCAGTCGAATTTATTGTGTAATTTTTTTTATCCAATAATATGTTACCACATGGTACATTTTTGGTTCTTTATTTAACTAATCAATTTTTTTGTCTAAAATTGATCGATTTTTTCAATTTATTAATTTATTAAAAACGACATTGTTTTTAATAAAGTCATTGTTTTTTTTTTAATTGTTTTGTCCACTCTTATTTGGTAAATGGCGAGCGCATTTTTGTTGTATTCAAAATTTAAATTTTAATAAAGGATTATATATTTTTTAATGAGAATTTTAATTTTTTTTATTATGGAGGTGTGGATTCAATTGTGAATAAGTGTTAAAGAATATATGACCTTTAAATTTGAACATTTAATTGTGAAGATAAATCCGAACGTGAATAAATGATTCATAAATTTAGATGTGACAGTGTATATGAGGATATTATTGTCTTTTCATTATATAGAGGGGGGTGACAGTATAATTACAACCAAAGCCGCCATCAAATTGTAATTTATGCCAACCTCAGGGGTTAAACAGTGTTAAGTACCGTAAGATAATAAATGTCTGATGAAATTTCAGTCGCCCAATCCACTTTCCACACAACAATACAACGTTGTCTTGTCCATTTGTTTCTTTTAGTTAATGACAAAAGGTGAAATGGCTTTTCTTTCATCTCTATAGAATTCACTTGATCATCTCTTTAAAAATAATTTTTTTTAAAAAAAAACTAATGTGTTGTGAGGAAGACAGAGAGATAGAGAATAGTGTTCTACTCTGGTGGTTTTGTGAAAACTTGATCTTATGCACCAATAGATGTTTGAACTTTGATTTTCAAAATAATGTGTATTGCAAAACTCATAAGAAATAAATTATTTATTAATTATTAATTTAATCGGTTATTTTATTAAGAGAATTGAAGTAAAAATTTTAAAATAAAATTAATTTTTTAAATTTTTTAATAATTTTTTTTAAAAAAATCTAATGTTTATTTTGAAAGTTCAAAATTTGAGTCTTTTTTAATTGATGTAAAATATTTTTTTAATTTACAACAAATCATTTTGAAAAAATTTAATAAATTATCAAATAAATACAAATACGATAAGAAAACTCTATTAAACTCCTCGTAGTTGCATTTTATGCACTGTGTGAATCGGTTCGAAATCATAATAATTAACTTAAAATTTTAAGATAATAAAAGAAAATAAAAAGTCAAAGATACTTATAATAATAAACAATTAAATGACAACTAATTTAGGGATATTTTAATACACATTATTTATTAAATCTTTTATCACTTTATTTTTGGAAGTAAACTCTTTTATCACTTTTATAAACACTAAAAAAAAAAGGTAAAAGAAATTAAAAATAAAGAAATCCAACTGGTTACAGTGTAAGATAATCTGAATGCTTTAGGATAATTATGGTAGCCATACTTTTCGTTTTCGTTAAACTCATTCAGCCAGTGTTGTATAATTTTTCTTTTTAAAAAAAAAAAACCATCACTCAAATTGGTATATAAATCCTTTTTCATTTTTGAATTTTGACACCTCACATGACAGACAGTCTTTGGTTTTAAGCAATATATATGCTGATGATCAGTGAAAAACTAATCATTGTGAAGTGTTGGGGTTAGGGTCGTCTTTTTTTTATGTACAATCTCTTAATTTATATTATTTTATTATTTAATAATTATTTAATATATTATTATTTAAAATACAATTTAAAATATATAATATTACTCTTAATATATATATATTTTTTTGTAATGATAATAGAATCCGTTCCGTGATATCTTATTTTGTCCGAAATTGTTGAGGGGTGTCTTTGAAGCCAATATTTGCACAACTACCTCTTTTATGGATTATTGTGGAAACGCCATAAATTATTGAAAGAGATACCCACCAATTCGAGAGTGATAATTGAGATAAGGTATCGCATCAACTCCCCCTATTTCATGCTACAAATTTCTAACCATTAACAGCCATTCGTTTTTTGGAGCGTTCGCAGTTGTTTAATTCATCCTGGCCATTCAATGGTCAATTTGAAAGCATTTTTCGTGTTCAAACATAAAAAAACAATTTGTTTTATTCAACATATTTTTCACATAGATCAAATGCATCAGAGACCCCCAATATTGTTAATTGCTTGGCATCTCTTATCTTCTTCATCCATATTGACAAGCAAATCAATCTCTCATTAGTTTGCTTTTCAACAATCCTTCGGTCTTTTCTCATCTTTTTTTTTCTCTTGGACATAATAATCAATTGCAGTCTCATTCTCATTCACTCTATCGCATAGATTGGTCCTGGTCCAGGTCCTGGTCCTGGTCCTGCATAGTAGCTGGTACAAAACTTCACATGCATTTACTCGGATCTTTCCACTTCTGATACACAAAACAGCAGAGCTCAGACAATTATTATTAACCTAGCGTCGGTTCACAGTTCACAGAGAGAATCCAAAAAGCCCCTCAAGTCTCACTCAAGAAAGCGGTCCTGGTAAGGCAAAATTGACTTGTCCATCAATAACTTCACGCGTCAACTCTCATCTCTCTAAATTTCACCCCTACTTTTTACTCGGATACTTCATAAAAATTATTTCTCGTGTATTTAACTTCACTTATACAAACATACTGAATTAACTTCCCCCTCTCTCTCTGATATCACTCTAAAATCAGAAAGCAAAAGAGAATAAATCCGAATAAGAAGAGCAGTCCATCAATGGCTCCTCAGCTTCTACCATTCAGCAATCCCAAGTGCATCCTCAAACCTCTTTCTAAAAATCTCTTCACCAAATACTATAACATTAGAACCAAGAGCACTCTCCTTTTTCACAACAACTCCATTAACATTTCGTCACCAAACCCTAATAAACTCGCCAGATGTTCACCCGTTTCAAATTTAACCCCACATCAGTTAGATGAAAACCCATCCTTTTCAAATTTAAATCCACATCAGTTTGATGAAAGTTCATCTGTTCCAAACTTAACCCCACATCATCAGCTAGATGAAACCCTAGATTTTCAGGAAGAAGAAAAAGCACTAAGAGAGATGTGGAAGGAATTTCAAGGCTGCAATGACTGGGAAGGCCTACTAGACCCCATAAACTCCCATCTCCGAAAAGAAATCATTCGTTATGGAGAATTCGCGCAAGCCTGCTATGATTCTTTCGACTTTGATCCTCACTCCAAGTACTGTGGTACATGCAAATACCAAGGAGCCCATTTCTTTGAAAAGTTGGACATGGCTGAATATGGATACCAAATTAGCAGGTACCTTTATGCAACTTCAAATATTAATCTTCCAAACTTTTTCCAAAAATCTAGGCTAAGCAGTGTTTGGAGCACGCATGCAAACTGGATGGGCTACATCGCCGTCACCACTGATGAAGAGGAGATCAAACGGCTGGGAAGAAGAGATATAATTGTTGCATGGAGAGGTACAGTCACATATCTTGAATGGATATATGATCTCAAGGATATTCTGACTCCAGCCAATTTTACTGATGATCCTTCTATCAAGATCGAGTTAGGGTTTCATGATTTGTACACCAAGAAAGAAGACTCTTGTAAGTTTTGCACATTTTCTGCTCGTGAACAAGTATTAGCAGAAATCAAACGGCTTCTTGAGTATTATGATGGAGAAGAAATTAGTATAACATTTACAGGTCATAGTCTTGGGGCAGCTTTGGCCATAGTAAGTGCTTATGATGTCGCAGAGTTGGGATTGAACGTCATGAATGATGCAGAATCCCATTCTAAAATTCCGATCACGGTCTACTCCTTTGCCGGTCCTCGAGTTGGCAACCTGAAGTTCAAAGAACGGTGTGATGAGCTTGGACTTAAAGTGCTAAGAGTTATAAATGTCCATGACAAGGTACCAACAGTGCCTGGAATTTTTGCCAATGAGAAGTTCCAGTTTCAAAAATACTTAGAAGCAACTACAAGTTTTCCATGGAGTTACGCCCATGTTGGCGTTGAATTAGCATTAGATCACACACAGAGTCCATATTTAAAAGACACAAAAGACTTGGGCTGTGCACACAACCTTGAAGCGCTTTTGCATTTGCTCGATGGCTATCATGGGAAGGAAAAGGAGTTTTGCTCGGCAACACAAAGAGATATTGCGCTTGTAAACAAGAGCTGTAATTTCTTGAAGGGTGAATATGGAGTGCCAGCACATTGGCGTCAAGACGAAAACAAAGGAATGGTGAGAAATAGCGATGGCAAGTGGGTTTTGCCAGAGAGGCCAAGGGTTGAGGCCCACCCAGAAGATATAGTGCACCACCACCTCCGAAAAGTGCTCAAGAATACCAATAATTCTTCTCAATTGAAAGCAATGTAGAGTTTATAATAATTATTGTTATAAGTAGATAATTGCAACTATAGCGAAAAACTTTGGTGTACTTATTAATTACTGTTACTATTGTATTTAAACTTTCATGAAATATGCCTTACGTAAAACTCTTCTATATATATTTTGTTATACATAATGGTATATTAGATTTAAATTTATATAAATATAATTTAAAATTTATCATATTAAATTATTAAGATGAATATTAAAAAAAATATATTTAAAAAATTTATAATGATAAATTTAAAAATTAACAATTTTTAATAAAAATAAAAGTAAAATAACATTTCACAATTAAATTTATGTAAACTCAATAAATTTCTCTCTATGATATAAAAAAAAAACGAAGAATTCTACGTGAATTAATTTAACTTGAGAACTATAATTTTAAAAAATGTCTTTATATATATACTAGATTAAATTATGATTCATTTACTTATAATTTAATTAATATTAAATTTTTACACATATTAAATTTATATCAAATTAAATGTATAAAAAACTTAATAAAATATAACTTAAATAAAACACTTAAATTAACTCTAATTTAAAATAATTTATAATATATAATTATTATTAATATATAAACTTACATTAAAAAATAATAATAAAATCAAACACATTTTGCTCTTTAATATTATTAGAATTAGTACTACATTAGCAGTGTAGCCAGCAACAATAAAATTTATTCCATGACCTTGACTCGATGAGTTCGAATTCAAGTAGGCTTCAAGAAAGGGAAGACCAGCCGGTATCGCGAAGTTACCAATCATTGGCAAACCATCTGAGCATCTGCTTGTTGCATTTTTGAAAAAGGTTTCTCCATAGGGAAACTGAGGATGCTTACGAATGAGATTGCTCGTGTCTGATATCGAGTCTCCAAGTTGATATATCGCATCAATCAATCCCACAGGTCTTAAGACCATATGCATTGCATTGATTTGCACGAAGGAGGGGGAGAAACGAGAATTGAAATAGAGAGAAATTCGCTATCAGACAATAATTGACTCTTGTGACAATGGTCATTCATGCGTGCTATTTTGAATTTATTATTTAGTTATTTTATCATTTTTTTTAATATTACTTTTTAGTTCAGTTTCTAAATTCAAGTTATTTTTCTCGAGATTGAATATGAGAGTATTAAAATTTGTATTATATTAGAATTTTTTATTTAAACATTATCAATTAGAATATTTTCTAATTTCAAATGAGTAAAATTTAAAGTTGTTACAAAATCTTATCACATTTGTAATTGTTCGTCAAATAATGAACTAAGTTTGCTTGTTAAACCATTCTTATATATTACATGTTCAGGAGAAACACTTTTTTTTTTCTCACTCTGAGATATTTTTTGCCAAAACTATGGCATGAGTCCATGACTAATCCAGCAAAAGGAAAAAGAAAAAAAGACCAAGAAAAGAAAGATGTGATAAGCACTGTGTACTTACTACGAGTCTATCAAATGCTTTTACTTTTAGTTGATATAAAAAGAGAGTTTTGTTTGATTTTCCTTTTTTTTTTCTTTCTGAAATGTTATTCACCTTTTAAGTTCTTCATTGAAAAAAGATAAACTATGTTGAAGAGACAATTAGCTGTTGCAAGCTGTAAGTTTGGGTGTAACCAATCACATGAAATGGTAATAATTGAGGACAGTGCATGCACGATTCTGATGGTTATAACTCAAAACATGATTGAGTAGTTCAATATGCTCACTTTTGGATTGGAAATTCTTCGTGATTTTGCTTTTGGGTTTTCTTTCTTTTTTCTTTAAAAAGAAAAAACCTCAAAACACGATTCTTTACAAAATCACTAAGACATTCTTTAATTTTCATATTTTATAAAGTTTTGGAGAACTTGATTCTCTTGAAAACAACACCCACCAGATCGATAGCTTTTCTATGCAATTATTAAGCTACATTGGTAAATTTTTGACTTTATGCACGTTAATTTCGAGGTAATTTTGACCTAAACCTAAACTCCATGTTTTAACGGGGGCCATTTCAGCAGATCGATCAATGCAAGTCTAAAACTTCAAGAAGAAAAAGTCTAATGACTAACGGTGGAAAAAAAAAAAGAAATTAGAAAATTTGGCTCGGATCAAAATCTGTCACAAATCTACCTATAATTAATTTATACAGTATTTTTTTAAAATTTCAAAAATTTGTGTCTATCACCATAAAACATCTTGTTACTCTATCTAAACTCAAATCTAAGGAATATGTTCAAGCCACCCGATTTGATCATTGTTTCCTTCTAGCCACAATAGAAAAACAGTTGGTTCCTCTACAGTTTCCAGACTTTTGGAAGTCTTATCTGTGGAATTATTGGTTCTGTTGTGAAGGAAGTGATCGGGTTTGTTGACTCAGTACTGAATTTAGAAACTGGTTCTTCACGACTTGTACTGGCATGTCTTCGGGTGTGTTCTTTTGTCTTTTTCTTTAGGATAAGCTTGGAGCTGTCACCAAAGATGGAGAAAGAACTAGTGCCGAAAGATTGTGACATCTTTGGAAGAGTGTCTGTAGGCTTTCATGATTGAACAAATTCATTCTTAAGACTTTATAATTGAATCTTGAGATGATTTATCCTTTTTCCTTGTTCTGCAAAAGGAAGACCTTGTCTGATAAGCTCATAAATATGTTCATGGAGAGTTTTGATTTCAAGCCGAAGTTTTTCAAGAATGGTTGTGTGAGTGCTAAAGCCTGTGTCAACTTTAGCTTCAATCCATTGCTGGGATTCTTCAATTCTTTTTAGGACTTAGTTTTGTGCAACAACATTTTCTAATTGTCAATTCAATACTGCTTCAGCTGGACTGATCTGTTCGTAAGAGCCATTTGGTTTTCAAATATTTGACTGTTTTACTTTCCACTGTTGGAAAGTATTTTCTTCTGATTTGGTTTGGGGAGTTAATGAAGGAAAATCTGTTGGGGTAAACATGTAAGCTGGAATTGGTGCTGAAGGTGGTGTTGGTTTATTTTTGGGGAATGATTTTGGCTTGTGACAGGGTTAAAAAGACTTTGGTAGAGGCTTTGACTTTGGTGTTGAGTAAGTGACGTAGTAGTCAAACTTACCAGAGGATTCGCCAAGAAGACCAACATCAGGGTCACCATCATCATATCTTTCTTTTAAGATCTGTTGAGAGGTTTTCTTCTTTTGACTTTTTCTTTTTTCAAAAGGAGGCTGTTAGGGCAATAGGTTTACGCCTGATCTCTGATCTTCTTCTCACAGAACCTTCTTTCTTTAGAAGAGGCCTGCTGGGCTTGTGATCAATGCATACCTCAAGGGTTAGCCCGTTCTCCTCTCAACTTAGTATTAGAGCCATTCATTTTTCCTTTCTTGGTTAGGGTGTATAGAGAATTCTAATTCATAAGACATAGAATCTTCATCCTCTTCTCCTATTCCTCTACCTACTTTAACTACTTCATCCTCTACTCTTACTCCTTCTCCATCTCTTAAATCCACAGATGCATCCAAAATAGATCATTTGTATGAAGTAACTTACTTACCTGAAGAATCCAAAATCCCTGTCACAGATCTACCCATAATTAACCCATACACTCGGTACACCATTTGATAGTGTAGAGTAGCCATGTATGTTTCTATTTTTGGAACTGCTCCTGTGATCTGAATTTGGGCTTTTAGGGCTAAGGTAAGACTTGGTTCAGATATTGGCATGTAAAAGTTTGGGTACAGTGTAATCAACACTATTCCTGCATTAAGAGTGGTCTGGATTGTGCCAATACATGCTTCTTTGTAGGTTGAAAATCTTGTATCAAGTAAGGCTATTCTTCCTATAGTCTCAAGGCCTTTTCTACCATGAAAGGTTTAAGTAAATCTTACTGCTCCATAGTGAAGATGAGTGTATCCTTGTTTTAGCCATTGAGGGATCAAATCAGTTGAAAACTATAGAGGAACCAACTGTTCTTCTGTTGTAGCTGGAAGGAAACAATGATCAAACCGAGTGGCTTAAACATATTCCTTGGATTTGGGTGTATAGAGAATTCTAGATCATAAAACATGGAATCTTCATCCTCTTCTCCTATTCCTCTACCTACTTTAACTACTTCATCCTCTACTCTTACTCTTTTTCCATCTCTTAAATCTACAGATGCATCCAAAATAGATCATTTGTATGAAGTAATTTACTTACCTGAAGAATCGGTTTAAAATAAATTAAAAAATTAAAAAAATTGGTCGATTTCAATTCAATTTTAATAAAAATTGAAATTGAATTAAAATATTGATTAACTAAATAAAAAAATTAAATAAATTATCACGTGACAATATATTATTGGATAAAAAAATTTATAGTACACTTGCCCCCCCCACCAAATTATTAATATTAAATTAAAAAAAATTTAAACCCTAAAAATCTCATTTAATCTATTTTCAATTCTCATTTTTGATTTTTTTCACCCCTCTCTTAGTCTCTCTTAAGTTTGGACTCTTATTTGACTATCTCTCTCTTTGAACTAATAACAAACCGGGCTAACCAACAAACTCTTTCATCTCTCACTCACCTTGCAATAAGCCAGCAATCTTCGATTTCATCTCTATCAACTAGAACAGTTGATAATTGTGAAGGTAAAAATTATATGTAGATGATGAAGACAAGGTTGAGGCAATGAGCACTTAAGAAAAAAGATAGTGATATGATGTTCAAATTTCCTTTATTATTAGCTAGGATATGGTTAAATATGAATTGATAGGAAATCAGTCTATATTCTCTAATCTAATACCACTTAAGTATCAACCTTAGTTATGGCACAACATTATTTGTTAGGGTTTTTAAGTGTCATATTACCTCCATAACTTATTATTTAGCACTATAAAATTAACTAAGTATTTTGCAGAAGACTTCACTAACAAATAATTAAGAATATAAAAGATCACGCATAATAAAGATAAAGAAATTATCACCACAAGACATAATATATATGTAGTTCAACGACAAATGCTTGCATATACGATGAATCAATGATCCCGTTATTTTTATTTAGGTCACAAAGATCTCTAGGTCAAAAAAATCTAACACAAGAGATTAATTAAGGAATACAACGAATAGCCAAAGATCTCTTTCAAATGATCTATCACCACTCTCTTGCCCATTTAGCACTCAAGTGACCCCATGCCAGTACTCTCTTGTGCACTCAGTATTCAAGTGATCCCATGATAGCACTCTTTTACACACTTAACACTCTAGTGCCTACCTAACTTTCTATTCTCTTTAATGTTAACAATTTTCTTATGTTTGTGTTATTATAAGGGGTTATGAGGATTTATATAGACTTCAAAACCTCTCTAAAACTCTAAACCCAATTGAAATAAGAGTCCATACAAAAGAGAAGTCCAAAATTAACTTAAACTAAATAAGTTGTTTTAAAATAGGAAATTGTCGAAATTGGGCGTCGCGCACAATATTTTCAGTGCTATAACGCTACTATGATCCCGTAATGGTGCTGCGGTACTAAAGGTTCTGATTTGGGCACTGCAGTTCTAAGTACCCAGCACCTCAATGCTCACATCTGGGCATGTCCTCATTTGTGTTTTTATGCCCCTTCTCACTTTCGAGTTTCTGTTTCGCTTTTTTTCTTGTACGTCTAAACGTACTTGGTCTCATAACAATTCTTCATTAATCTCTAATTCAAAATCATGCACAAACGTTGTTGTAAATATCAAGCTATGTACTTCAATTTGACACCCCTACAATATCAACTAAGCCACAATCTTGATACCTTTTTACTCTATGTGCAACGAAAAATCATAACTCACACTATAAATAAGAACACATAAGATCATACACCAATAAAAATAAAATAAAAACTAATCAACAAGACACAAGATATACGTGGTTCGGCCCAAAATTGCCTACGTCCATAGATGATCCATGATCCAGATTCTTATTATTGATATAAATCACTAAGTATCTTTTTACATCATCAATGATCCTATAAGATTCTTTAGTATCTCCTATAGAGACTTCTAAATATCTACACTTGATCACCATGACTCCCTAAGACCTCTTAGTATTTCTTCATAAGAGATTTTTATAAGAAATATAAGAATAGTCCGAACATTTAAGTCAAAAGGATTTATGGTATTTCTTTTGTTCACTTAAGAATTAAAAGAAAACACTCCCAAAAAGATTACATCCTAATACACCACGCATTTAGTACTTACCTAATTCCTCTATTTTCTCTTATGGTTATATCTTAAAACTTTAGATGCTTGTGTTTCTTTTATGTTTAAAAAGATTTATATAAAAAATAAAACACTTTTATAAATCCTAAACTTAATTGAAATAAAAGTCCTTACTTGTAGGAGTCCTAATTTCATTTAAAAAAATTAATTGAGTCAAAACAAGAAATACTCCTAAATTATTGTGTGAACAGTAACCATCATGAACACTCCCCACTATAAATAGTATCCAATAAATAATCTCTATAATCCCGTAATATAAACAATACCTATTTTTTTAACTTTCTATTTTACTCTTCTATTATATATTTAACTTTATAATAATTCTCATCTTATTATTCATTTTAATTCTTATCCATATTAAATTATTAAATTATAAATATAAACAACCAAACATCAAGTTATTTGATGGATTATTCTGTCGCACTCGCCGACTTTGTTAATTAGTTTGTTTGATATGTTTGGTTAACACGAAAACCCCACCAATATGGAATGCAAAACGGGGCTTCATTGACTTTTTCTTTTTTCAAATTTTTTGTTTTTTTTCCCTCTACTTTATATACTCGGCCCAAGAAAGAGAAAAAAAATGTGAAGTTTCTTGGTTCGTGTGATTTCTCTTTGAATTAGGATGTGAATGATCCAAAAAGGTCAAAAGATGTTTGCATGTGCTGATTTGAATAGTTACTGTCTTTCTTTTTTCTCCTATAGTAGAAATATATGGTGTTTAAATTTCTTGAACAAGAATTCGTTTGCTTGACGAATACAGCTTTGTTAAATTTTGAAAAAGAAAATATTTTCATGGATAAATTTTTATATTTTTATTTTCATGAATAATTTAATTTTAATGGTCAATTTAATTTGATGAATATTTTTATTTTTATAAAATGGGGCAATTTTACATTTATTGATATTATTAGGAATTAGGATATTATTAATAATTTAAAAGTTTAAATTTAGCTCAAATTAAGTAAATTATAATTATGTTAATATAAAATAAATTTAAAATTTTAGTTTAAAATGACTCAATAAATTTTTTAGACAAATAAATTAAGAAACCCATATTTAAAAAAAAAAAGTAAAAAAAATAAGTCTACATCTTAAACAGAACCAATTGAGCTCATAACCAAAAAAATTAAATCGGACCAAATAGAAAAAAAAATTAATTTAGTCCAGTTCGATTGTATGAATGTTGTTCGATGTTTTCAATATTTTTATTAGATAAAACGAAACATTTATGATTCGGTTCTGATCAAAACTGTATCGAATCAAACCATGGCCATCTTTATCATGTCCACAAATAGTTGAATAAAATTATCAGTTTTTCTAAATTTATGAATATTCATCACAATATGTTAATAATTTACTTAAGAAAATATTTTTTTTAAATTGATTTATTGAGTATATATGCAGCAAGATCTATATTATATAAAACATTGTTTTTCAAGTATAATAGGAATTAGATTCATAATTAATAAATTCTGTCATAAAATGTATATTCTTAGTTAGAGCAAGAGGCTTGAGTATCAGATTGCATGCAAATTTTCCAGTATGAGTTAAATTTAATTGTTATTTATTGTCTTTGTTACTTTTTGAAATGGGTTCTTTGCCATAACTTGTGACTGTGAGACGTCACTTGTTGAGGACAATAATTGCTTCTTTTGTTTCACATTTTGCTAACTCTTTCGCACATGGTGGATGGTGATGATCATCTATAAAGGATTGTAGAACCCAAAATCTAAGCCCTTTGAACTGATGGAACGTAGCAAATAAGCATCACTGAACAAGGTCCTGTCTTCTTAACAGTCCCTGTCATTTTATAAACCTCGCGAATATTTTAGCGCTAATGGGATCGGGCCTTTTGGCTACATTGTGTTGAAAGGATTATTGTACAACACAAACCATTAATCATTTTTTGTCCACCCTTGACAACAAATGAAATACCTCCATTTTCATTTTTTGTGTTGTGTGGATGACGAAAAATAAGCAAAACTTGCAAATTTTATTCTACGTGGCCAGCGCTTTCACAGGGGGCATCTGATGACTTGGCTATCTTCCCTGCTTGAGGCGTCAATGTTCAGTGTTCCCACTTTGTTTCATACAGATGAAAGGCCATGGCCACCTTTCGACTCTTCTTTAGAATTTCAATTTCCCAACTTCAGAAGGTGATGGTGGAATTTATCAAACGTGCAGAGGTGACAACATGTGACACGTGGATGCAACTTCATTGTGCTATTACTATCTGGGGCCAAGACTGATTACTATATTGCCTGATTTCTGTCCTTAGTTTTGTCACTTCTGTAATTTTTCTTAAGAACAAACTCATTCCATCAGAGTTCCAAATAAAAAAACTAAAGTAATAAAATAAAAGAAAATTGTGTCAGTCTAATATAATAATTTTATGAGTATTGATTTTCATTTGCTTATATCAAATCAGTGTAAAGCAAACCTCGGGAGGTAGAAGTAGCAAAATTACTTGCAAATATGTATATTTATTAAAATTCATTTGTGTCCAAAGAAATTTAATTAGGTTTGAAATGAATTTAATATATAAAAATAAAATTTATATTAAATTTAAAATATGTACAAATTTAATAAAAAATTTATAAATAGTTATATGAGTATATGTGGATACTATATTTATTTTTAAACTTTTTTTTTAAAAAAAAAGATAATAAATTGCATATAGCATATTTAACATGTATGTTAAGAGCATATGTTGCGCGCTTAGTATATGTGTGCTAAGCGCATGTACACTTATAGTACACATATTAAATATTAAACATGTAATGTTATATGTTTAGCGTGCACTCATAATATATGTACTAAGTTCGTTAAGTGTATAATATTGTACATATTTAACGTTAATTCCTAACATGCTTGCTTTCTTTTATAATGAAAAATAAAATAAACCCTTTACATGCACTTTTAAGTTAAATTTGTGTATTGTTTAATAAATTTTTTTTTTGTGATGAAAAAGAGAAGATGGCCTTTATGTCTAATAATTTGATTTGAGGACTACAAGTTTATATAATTTTTTTTATATATTATATTAAATTATAATCTTATCAATTATAATTTGATTAATATTAAGTTTTTATACATATAAATTTATATTGAAATAAATATCTTTAAAATTTAATAAAAAATAATTTAAATAAATCATTTAAATTGACTCTTATTTATGATAATTTATAATTTAAACCAATATAAAAAAAATCGGTGACATTATTTCACTTTTATTTCTACCCAAAAATTTAAAGGAAAATATTAAAAATTAAAAAATCCACCGACTAACAAAAATGAAGAGACAAAAAAAACACATGATTTGATTGGCACGTTTTGCTTTTGCACAAATTGAAAGTAAATTCACCCAACCAACACTTTTTCTTTTTTGACCTTTTTGGTTTTTCTCCTAATAAAACAGCATGCAAAAATGTTATTCGGGTAATTAAAGCAGCTTTGGATATATTGCCTTCAATTAAACGAGAGGAAGCACGTGATATGGCTAATTTTGTGATGGACAATTTTTATTAATCATGATATAAAAATTTTAAAATCACTTTTAGAGTCTAATTTTATTAATATCATCAAATTTTTTAAGTAATATGAAATATTAAAGAATTTTGTATGTAATATTAAATTGAACAAAGGGATATATGGTCACACCTCTCGATTTATAATGTACAATAATAAATAGTAATGCTAAATTTACAAAATTCGAATTACAAAAGTTTCAATTAATTTAATACTGAATAATAATTACAAAAATTACAAAAAAGAAAGAGAAAAGGCATATTGGAGCCTCCACGAAAATTGGATAATGGTGATAAAAAATTTGATTTTTGGTTTGACTTTGATTTTTTAGTTATAAATAGAGGTGTCAAATAGATTGATCATCAGATTAAATATGTGTCGAACTTTATAAATTTCTAATATTTCTCCTCCTAATCAAATGATAGTTATTAAAATTTTCACAAATTTTACATTTTTCGTCACGACCGTCTAAATTACAATCAAGAGGTAAAATATAAAGGGCAAAAAATTTTAATTAGTTCATAAAATTTAGAGTATAAATATATGAATTGATTTCTTTAAATTAAACCAGAACAGAAAATTTTATTCATTAATTTCGTTTAATTGAATATTAAATAATTAAAATAAAAAATAGTATTTAAGATTATTAACTCATTTGTATTAGTACTGAATTGAATAGAATCAATGATGAGAATTTAGGTTATTATTGTAATTTGAAAGTAAAAAAATAACCAATTTAGAAGCTCAATACCCACTCCGATAGGCCCAAAACTTTGATCTGTCTCTCAAAATTCAACCCAACCCAATTGAAAAATATGCTCCATTTCAAAACCTTGGAACAGACCAATACCTTAGTCTTGTGTTATTATTATTTTGATAGAAAATGAACCCAAACCCCTAATAAGTTATAACCTTTGCTCTTTATTAAGAGATAACTACTATTTTTAAACATGTGTTAAACACTTAGTTTACGGTAAAATGATGATATAAATTTTAAAATTATTTGTTATATTATTTTATCACTTAATAATTATTTAACATATCATTTAAAATAATAAGTACACCGATCTCAGATTGTTTATTAAAGACAAAATATTTCTACCCTTAAAAATGTATTTTAAAATTATGAAATTTAGCTGACTTCAACATCAAAGCAAAGCAAATAACATCTATAAAAGTTGTTGTGTGCTGATGGGTGGGTTTTAGGTGTAAAATACAGTCAGGTCTGAGACTTTGAAATATAAGCCAATCCAGCAAATCATCAGAAAAAGCCATAATGTATTTTCAAACGGGCGATCGATGCATTTTATTTGCAAAGTTTGGCGTAGTTTGCTGTACTGCATGCAATTTTAACATATATATATATATATTGAAATCGCCGTGTGCTTATAGGGTTCACCGATCAATTTGGATGCTAATGTTTTCCTTTTCTTTTGGATGAAACGTTGTCCTAAAATTCATTTTTGGCACAACGTCATATTTCCGATTACTCGAATCAATAAATCAAGATCATTTCTTTAAACTAAATTTTTACGTAAACAAACACAACTATGTAATTAATAATTGATATTAATAAATAAAAAAATAAAATTTAAAAATTTATATCTAAATACTAATATGTGCAAACTGCAAACAAACAAGTAGAATCTACATAGGCAGCTCTGTTTAGTTGGAGTAGGTTAGGTTGTTTTTCATTTTCAATGGCGGCAAATAATTTTGTCTTTCACGAAACGGTCTTATTCATACAATGCAGGAATCGTAGGTTTTGACTACGACTTCCCAAGTTCTTGGAAAAGCCAATCAGATTTTTCACCCTTTGAATCTAAAGATTTCCAGCGCATCAACTAAATTTCATTAAGCCTACCGTCCCTTAGCCGGATAGTGAGGAACCCAGAATAGCGAATGCTCTTGATTTTTAATTTGGGAACAAAGTTTGATTCTCCTTTTATGCATGTATAACAATTTTTTTTTAAATTTTTAATAAAATAAATTTAATTTTTCTTAAATTTAAATTTACGAACGAAGTCATAATAAACTCATTATAGTATGTTCTATTAGATGCCGATGTCTTTTTTTAAAAATAGACATATGTTTTTATAATTAAAATTCATCGTTAGTCTTTAGTTAAAATAATTTTTAAAAAGATGTCAAGCACTAAATTTTAATTTAAGAACGGATATCAACCTTAAAATGTTTAGCACTTGACGTCTTTATAAAAACTATTTTAACTAAATCCAACATTAGGCATTTGTTGAAAAACGGATATTTACATTTTAAAATACGTTCATATATATATATATATACATATATATCTAGATAATTTTATACTTATAAAATTAGGATATAAAGTTTGAATTAACGTGACAATTGATGTGTTCAATATAAAAATATATGTGTGTGTAATTTTTTATATGTTGATCATCATTTTTTTTTTGTGAGAAAATTAATAAAAAAATTATTGGAATATAATTTGAAGAATAAATTAAATGTGTTGGATATATGAAGATTGAAGACGGATGTGAAAAAAAGTGAAAATGTAAGTGACGGTGCCCAAACGTGGGTGCCACAGCACCCTAGATAGCACCTGAGCGCTGCGGCGCCTCAGACAGCACCTAAGCGTCGCGACGCCAGATGCCCAGGCGAGATGTTCCAGTATCGCGGCGCTAGGGACTGGGCGCCACAGTGCCTAGTGCGAGGAAAAGAGTTTCCCAATTTGTTTGATTCCCACTTATTATAAGTCTCCCTAAAATGATTTCTACACATTTAGGATTAACCTAGGTCATCCTAAGGCCTATATAAAGACTTTCAATTGACTTGTAAAGACATATTTATAATATCTTAGTGATCAAATACAAATCTTTGTGATTATAGCTTACTTTGTGATTTTTACTGAGAGAATTCCATTGTTCACAAGAGAGAATGAGTTCTTTGTGAATCTTTAGTGTAATAGGCATACTTTGTGAGTGCCTTGAGATTTAATAATAAGAGAGTGTGATCTTGATCCGCCGTGGACGTAAGTAAGTTGCTGAACTACGTTAAATTCTATGTATTGTTTCTTCTACATTTCTTTTTATAGATTCTTAATTGCTTATTTCTGCATAATATTACTTGGATATTTGCTTGTTTGATTGTTTCTGATTTAACAAACTGGTATCAGAGTTTGGTTCTAAGCAGACATGGCCACACCCAAGTATGAGGTAGAGAAATTTAACGGGACGAATGACTTCAATCTGTAGAAGATGAATATAATGCATTGTTGGTGAGATAACAGTTAAGCTTGGCATTAGAGGAGACTGCAGCTCCATTTAGTGAAGAAGAACAGACACCAAAGTCATCTAAAGCTCAAGTAGAAAGAAGAGACATTTCATAAAGAGCTTACAGCATAATCGTTTTGTCATTGAGCAATGAAGTGCTAAGAGAAGTAGCAGATAAGACAACAATAATTGGTCTTTAGAAGAAGCTTGACTCTCTTTATATGCGGAATCGTTGGCTAACAGATTGCATATAAAGAAGAAGCTGTATCAATTGTCTATCAGAGAGGACACCGATGAAAGATCATATAAATGCCTTCAACAAGATCACTATTGATCTTGAGTCTATCAACATCAAGATAGAATATAAAGATAGGGCGATTATCCTGTTGAGTTCACTTCCCAAAAGTTATGAAAATTTTGTTGATACGTTACTCTATGACAGACAGAGTTTACCGATGAGCGATGTGAAATCATCATTAAACTTAAAGCTATTAGAAAGCAGATTGTGGGCAATGTAAAAAGCTTATCTGTAAGAGAAAGACCCTCATATAGAGATGGAAGAAAAAAAGGGTTGAGATTAAAGTTCAGGACTTCTAGGAAGTGTTATTATTGCAAGAAAGAGGGACACTTCATAAAGGATTATCCTGAGAAGAAAGCATAAGACAAGAAGAAAGTAGATACTGCGTTTGCCTATGATGATAGTTACGATAGCACAGAGACACTAGTCGTTATTGATCGTAAGAATACTGAACAATGGGTTCTTGATTCTAGTTATACATTTTATATGTGTCCATACAATTCTTTGTTTATAAATTTTTAGCCTATTAGTGGTGATAAGGTGTTAATAGGTAATGACATCGCGTGTTAGATGATGAGAATTAGTAGTATTAGACTTAGGCTGCATGATGGGCAATTGAGAGAGTTGACAGATGTTAAGTATGTTTCTGACTTCAAGAGAAACTTGATCTCACTAGGGACATTAAACTAGAATGAGTATTCCATCAGGATCGACAGAGGGATTTTGAGAGTATTGAGGGGTTTTGTGGTGGTGATGAGAGGAGAAAAGCACCAAGGTGTTTATGTCCTTAAGGGTGAAGTCGTAAGTGGTTCTACACTATTCTCTGTAGATGATGAGAAAATGCAAACCAAGTTGTGGCATTTTAGACTAGCACACCTAAGCGAAAGAAACCTAAAGGAATTATTTAGTCAAAATACATTTGGCGAGGATAAGTTCCAGCCACTAGAGTTTTGTGAGCATTGTGTGCTAGGAAAAGCACATAGAGTGAGGTTTGGTATGGGTGAGCACAAGACTAAAGAGACTTTTGACTACATATACTCAGATCTTTGGGGACTAGCTCAGACAGCTACTCGTGGTGGTGCTAGGTATTTTCTTAGTTTGATTGATGACTATTCAAGAAATCCGTGGGTCTATGTGTTGAAGAGCAATGATCAAATGTTTGATACGTTTAAGACTTGGAAGGCTCTTGTTGAGAATCAGACTGGCAAAAAAGTGAAGAGGCTAAGAATTGACAATGACATCGATTTTTGCAATAGAGAGTTTGATGGATTTTGTGCTAAGTATAGGATTGCAAGGCATAGAACGGTGAGATCAACACCACAGCAGAATGACGTAGCTGAGAGGATGAATAAGACCCTACTTGAAAGAGTTAGATGTATGCTTACCAATATGAAGATGTCCAAGGCATTTTGGGAGAAACTGTAGTGACTGCAGCTTATTTAATTAATATAAGTTCCTACTCAGCAATTGACTTCAAGATGCCATAAGAGAAATGGTTTGACAATCCTCATAAGTATGACCACCTCACAAGTTTTGGTTGTTCTGCCTTTGTCCATGTTAAGGAGGAAAAATTGAAACCTAGGGCTATCAAAGAGATATTAATAGGGTATCCAGAAGGAGTAAAAGGATACACGGTGTGGTGTAAAGATTTGACATCACCAAGGAGTATCATAAGCCTTGACTTGACGTTCGATAAGACGACGATGTTGAAAGCCTCCCAAAAAGACGATAATAAAAAACATGTGCTTAAGAAAGACTCAGTACCCGAGTCAATAAAAGTTGAAGTGGAGCCTGAAAATAGATTTGATATGCACTATGATCAGTATTTCAACAATGAGATCCTTGAAGATGAACCAAGAACATCGACAAGTTTCTCCAAATCCACCTAAAGAAAGACTAGGACTCATAAGATGGAACTTGAAGAGTACCAGTTAGCCAGAGACAAGATAAGGAGAATGATTAATCCACCAACAGGTATGCACAAGTAGACTTAGTTGCTCTCGCTTTTAATTCTGCTTACACTCTTGAATTTGATGAGCCTATAACATATGGTGAAGCTATGAAAAGTGAAAATAAGAAAGAATAACAGCATGTCATAGAAGAAGAGATTAGTTATCTTAGAAAGAATAATACCTGAAAGTTGGTGGAGAAACCTTAAAAGAAAATAGTTGGGTACAAATGGGTGTATAAGGTAAAGGAGAGGATATTGAGGATATAACCTATAAGATTTAAGGCTAGGTTAGTTGCACAAAATTTTACATAGAGAGAAGGAGTAAATTTTCATGAGATATTCTCTTCTGTTGTCAAGTACACATCCATTAGGATTTTCTTAGCCATATGTGTTGTCAGAGATCTAGGACACGAGGGTGTATGTATGTGTAATTGTGTCTATTGCCTAATATAAGTATCCTATACATATAATACGCAGTGGAAGCGTGAAATTAAACAATAAATATAATAAATAAAATATATTAATCGCATTAATATATTAGAAAGGTTAGAGAACTCACTACAACGTGTAACGTTATACACGTATTTTTTCAGAATTCGCATGGAGACCAACTCGTGTGCAGTTCTAGTCACCAACACAGTGAGCTTGGTGAGCTAGAATAGCAGCCCGATATTCAGTATGAGATTAACTCTTAATCCCAAAAATAGGCGGTGTGTGTTTTTCATTATTTTCTTCAAAAAGATAAGAAATAGAAAATTTGAAGCAATTTACCATTGCTTCAATTGGAAGTATAGAAAAAAATAAAATAATTTTATTTTTCTCTATTTTATTTTTCTTCTTCTCTTCTTCCTCTTCATTTTTTCTTCCTTTTTCTCGACCAAATGGCCACACACACATACTTCTCATCTCTATCTCTTTCTTTTTATACATATATATAATATAATAATATATTATGTCATAATATAATAATATAATAAAAGAGATATTTTGATTATTTAACTATTAAATAATTAAAGTGAGAAATGACTATTTTACCCCTCATAAATAGTTACCAAGTTTATCCTCTAGTGGGTCCCACCAAATTTCATACTTGAAAAAATCAACCGAGCGTCTATAATATGCCACGTGTCATAATACAATTAGTAAATAACAATTATTAACTAATTATTATATTTAACACTTAATATTAATCCGGCACACTGCCTCAGTGCACAACGAGTACACTCCATATCATAGGATTCCCTAGGTCTTACGCCCAATTTGTCAAATGAAACTATTTCATGAGTCTGTGAGCAATGCCCCACGCACATGTCACGGATATACAAATTAGTGCATTAAACCATGCAAGCTGAGGTTACAACGCATTAATATAGTCATTCCGTCATAATATCCTGGATGTGCAGGGATATAGATTATCATCGTCTAATCCCCAGTGCTCATCCATGTCCTATCTCTAGACTTGTATCTCACTGAACAATATGCGCAAACTTCTTTGCCATATTGTTCTACCCTGATGAAACCCTTTCCCGAGATGGTTACTTGTGGCCACAAGACTGTCTGAGATACAATCTCGAAGCATCTGGATATCTAACTCTATATAGGAGTTGACGGATCTCATATCTGTACACACTGGACTCCACAAGCATCGGATTATACCCAGCGACACCTAGCGGTCACACCATAAAAGGTCTATGACATGCATAGAACCAAAGTATGGTGGATCACTTACAAGCCCACTGTGGCACTCAGGTCAAAGGACCACGTATACTACTCAACTCGAGAGGACCCTCTGTTGATGGCTTATATAGAATGTCTATTAGAGGCCCTCATGAGTCTGTCCTATATCCAGTCCTAACTAGATACCATATGTCAATACGAGCTCCAAGCTCACAGTTGGCTAGGAACGACCATCTATATCTATAGTTACGACATATGCTGATCTATATATAAAGGTATCCACCGACAGACCCGCATCGGCAGAAATAGATTAGGGACAATTATTTGAGAATATACTTGCGCAACTTGTATTTTCTAGCACCTGATTGCAACTCTTGCACCTATGCAGTTACTAGTATATTCCTAGGTCTATGTACCATTACAGACAAGGCTCAAACTCTTGGATCTGTTGAGTGTTATAACCAGTTAATACTTAGATGTGCTAACATTTAGCATTTATATCTCTCAGTTTGGCTAATTATGAGCCATTATCTAAACTCCTTTAGATCTGATCTAAACTTCTTCAGATCTACAATGTCTGTCACATTACATGCATAATACCAAATATATGTGTATTAGCGATTTAATGAGAATATACACTTATATAAACACACAAGTATATATACATTCAGGGATGACATGTAAGCATCAGCCTAACAATATGTGTCAACCTTGATTTACATCTAGTGCAAATGGATATAAAGACAACTTTTCTGCATAGAAAGCTTGAAGAGATGATTTATATGGCACAACCGCAAAGGTTTGTAGAATTTGAAAAATATAATCATGCTTGTCTGCTGAAGAACCCGTTATGGGTTAAAGCAATCACCTAGACAGTGGTATAGGAGATTTAATGAGTTTATAATGGCTTGTAGCTTTAGTAGAAGCAAATATGACGGATGTGTATACTTTAAGAGCTTAAGTTGTAGGATAATATATTTGCTTTTATACATTGATGATATATTGATCACATGTAAGAATATAGAAGAGATACAGAAACTCAAAAAATAGTTGAGTAACGAGTTTGAGATGAAAGATTTGAGAGCAGCAAGACGGATATTGGGTACGAATATTGTGTAGGAAAGAAGAAATATTATCTTCTTATGTCAACAATGATATATACTTAAGATCTTAAAAATTTTTGGTATATCCAATTCAAAGGCTGTCTCTACTCATTTGGCAATGCATTTCAAACTTTCAGCTGTATAGTCGTCAATATCCGAAAAAGAAAAACTGCAAATGAGTAAAGTACCGTATGTAAACGTTATGGGGAGCATTATGTATGCAATGATTTACTCAAGACCAGACATAGCACAGGTTATGAGTGTGGTGAGTAAATATATGACGAACCCAGATAAGGATTACTGGCTTGCAGTGAAGTGAATTTTGAGATATCTCAAAAAGATGTCAAATCATGGGTTGATATATAAAAGGAATTATGACAGTAGTATAATGGTAAGAAGATACGTAGACTTAGATTATGCAAGTGATCTAGACAAGAGAAGATCGTTGATGGATTATGTATTCACAATGTTTGGGTGTAGTGTATGTTAGAGATCTGTTCTACAACATATGGTTAAACTATCTACCACAGAGGCGGAGTACATAATTATTGGTGAAGCTATTAATAAGGTCGTGTAGTTGAAAGACATATATGCTGAGGTAATGACTACTGAAGATGTATATACCGGTGTGTATTGTGATAGCCAGAGTACCAAACACCTAAGCAAGCATCAAGTGTTTTATGAGAGGTCTAAACACATTAATGTGCTGCTCCATTACATTCGAGAGATTGTCTAAAATGGTAAAGTTAGTCTAACGAAGATAGTTTCGTCTGAAAATCCTGTTGACATGTTGACTAAGCCACTGCCATCAGTTAAGTTTGTCCTATGTAAGAACTTAACCGAAGTATGTAAACATCGGTGTGTATTGTGATAACCAGAGTACCAAGCACCTAAGTAAGTATCAAGTGTTTCATGAGAGGTCTAAACACATTAATGTGCAGCTCTATTACATTCGAGAGATTGTAAAAAATGATGAAGCTAGTCTAACGAAGATAGTATCGTCTGAAAATCCTACTAACATGTTGACTAAGCCACTGTCATCGGTTAAGTTCGTCCTATGCAAAGACTTAACCGGAGTCATTACTATATGGGGTAACCAAAGATGCGGAGATGAGAGATTGAGAATACTTTGTGGATAATTTTGAATCAAGGAGGGGATTTATGAGAAAGTTGATTAAAAATTATCAGAATATGATTTGGAGAGCAAGCTAAGTATGTTGGGTACGCGATGATTGAAGACGGACAAGAAAAGAGGCGAACGCAAGTGGCGGTGCCTAGGCGTGGGCCTGCGGTGTCCTTGATAGTACCTGAGCGCAGCGGTACCAGGGATTGGGTGCCGCAGTGCCTAGTACGAGGAAAACGTTTCCTAATTTGTTCGACTTCCACTTGTTCTAAGTCTTCCTAAAATAACTTCTATACGTTTAGGGTTAACTTAGGTCGTTCTAAATTCTATATAAAGACTCTCAATTGTATTATAAACACATCTTTGTGATATCTTAATGATCAAACATAAATATTTGTGATTATAGCTTACTTTATGATTCTTAGCGAGAGAAACCCATTGTTTACAAGAGATAGAGAGTTTTTTGTGAGTCTTTCTTGTAAAAAGTATACTTTGTAAGTGATTTGAGATTCAATAATAAGAGAGTGTGATTTTGATCCGTCATGGATGTAAAAGTTATCGAACCACGTAAATTCTCGGCCACAGATCTATCCAATAGTGAGGGCGATGGCGTTTGATGGTGAATGGCAATGGCCGCTGCCAACCACCACGGGTCGATAGTTGCAGGCCAATGGAGGGGCGGTGGATTGCACCATCCCCACCATTAGACAGATTAGCCGCCGATCTGTCCAACGGTGGGGGCAGTGTACGTCACCGCCCTACTATTTGACGGTGGTACACGGTAGTCGCCACCCTCCTTCTATTTTCGATTCATTTTTTGGCCACCTTCTTATTTTTGTTTGATAAAAATGATTCCACCATTGTGTAGATATAAAATAAATATAATTCAATGATGTAAATTTTGATTATTTTCGTTACTGAAATTCGACAACCGATTATAACCGGCAACGGCTAGTCGTCATTATTGGTGGTTCTGTTTTATTTATTTAAATTATTTTTTAATAAATATTAAAATTTGAACCTATTAAACCATACCACATATTTTTTATTTTTAATAGCCTACACGTCTACATTGTATATTGTACTCACATCACTTTTATAAACTATACGTCTAATAACATGTTTACAAGAACAACTCAAATTAAATGTTGGATAAACCCGAAGAAACCAAGAAGCAAACTAACCTAATTACCTATGGTAGTAAATTGAATTTGAGATGCATAGTTTTAAATTTGTATCTCCACCAACTTAAAAAAAAATGAAATATCACTAATTTTCTTAACCTATTACAAATGTTAAGTTTCATTATTAAATCTCCTCTAGCATATACACTTTTTATCAAACCACTATGAATTATTTGTAAATTTTAAGTGAGTTATAAAATTAATATAATAAAAGAATATAAAATCATCATCTTAATTTAAAATATAATCTATAAAATATATCAATCAACATTCTATAATAGGTTTAAGTTCACGATTACAATAAAATATAATGATACTAGTTTGATTAATATTTAAAATAATCTAAAAATAAGAAATACAAATATACATGAACAACTCAAATTTTTGACAAATGATATACAAATTCACCAATTAAACGAAATTATTCCAAACACAAATTTAAACTTAATTTTGTTTTTTGGAAGAACCAAACTTGACCAACAACACACATGACTTATTTATTTATAATTATATATTATATTTGTGCGATTAATCTTATATAAAAGTTTATTTATTTGGGTATGTATTTTATATTTATTTAATTAATCTCACATATAAATATCTAAAAGATGATATGTTTTGTTATCGTTTTAAGAAATAATTAAAAATTAAATAGATATTGTTGACCCTAGATTTTGAACTATATTAAACTAACGAGTTAAATTTATTTGTTTTGGGAGAACAACGGATAGACCTTTTGATGGATTATTGAGGTGACTATTTATTAGCGTGTATTAGGTTTGATGCGCATTTGGGCTTTTAAAGATTTAGACTCGATCTATTAATTGATAAGAAATAAAGGCAAAAATATAATAATTTGATTCAAGATGAATCTACATTCACTTTACTGAGCATAATAAGTTCACTTAAATGCATTAGTAAAGATCATTTTTACAATAAGGGTACATAGAGGTAGGACCTCTGCAAGGGAGCCTTTAAAGTTATCATCAAGCCTTCGGAGGCTGTGATCTCCTTAGAAAGAACTGATTCGAAGAAAAGAGAAGATTCAGAAGAAGTAGACTTTTTTCGTTATCTAGAAGAAAAGGCTTAAGAACCTCGAAGCCACCCATTTTAGTGTTTAGCTTTCCTTTTATAGGCATCATTTGTACTTGGTTATAAAGTCATTTTTAGAATTAAGGCATATATTTACATTCCTGTTTATGACTCGTCCCGAGATTGTAGGAGTCTTTCCTATTTAGAACACTTCTTAAGATTATAGAAGTAGGATTTGTATCAAGAATCTTAGGATTTTGAGATTTTAAAAAATAAGGGTGATTTGAGTCTTCGAGTTAGTTTGAGTCATTGGCCTTCAGTTTATATATTTTCGTTAATCTTTAGAAGGCTCTAACAGTCAGCCTTATGATAAAGGTTAATTATGTCTAATATTTCTATTTTCTAAACTTAATATTTGTTTGTAAAAATTAAGATCATTTGGCTTTTTAAAAAAAATGTAATTTATTATTATTTTTGTAGATTTAGAGTCAATAGAGTAAATATGGTCGAAACTCTAATGAAAATATATCAAAAATATGAAACTGCTAAAGTGCCTAGAACAAGCGTTGCAGTGCCCAAAACAGTACTTATAGCGCCTTAGAGTCCAAAATTCAGTGCCGCGCTGCGTGAACAGTAATGGAAAACAGTGCCTATGAACAATTTTTGCTACAGTAACTTGTGAACAGTAATCATAATCTAATTTGTATTTGATGTTTAACCCTAATTTAAAGACATAAACCTATAAATAGAAGACAAAAAATCTTAATTAAAGGGGGAAGAAAAAAAAAAAGAAGAATCAAGACTTTAGAGAGGCAAAAACTTAGAGAAAGAATTCATAACACAAAATCAAAGATCAAATTCAAAGATTGAAGTACCAATATCAAGATTCAAACTTCAAGTCAAGATTAAGCGTGAAGCACATCAAGGAGTCAATTTGATTAGTTTTTCTACTCTTTCTTTAGCACTATGTTCTTGTTCTTGTTGATCTTTATGTTTTGGTTGGATACTTTTACTTTTATGATGGGCTAAATTGTTCATTTAGGGTTAAACTATGTGAACTTAGTATGGATTTATATTTTGTTAATTCTTAGTTTATGATCTTAATACATACAATTGATTCATTCTATCTGAGTTTAATGCTTTCATTATATCTAACTAATATTATGAATGATAAAGGAACCATAATGAACTTGACAAAGGGATTCATGTGTTTAGCCTATGATAGTTTGATGCATGATGATAAAGTAACAACTATGAGTTCCATCTAGAATAGACATATACCTAGGTGGCATGTATGATATTATTTAGACTTAATCTTAATGAATTATATTTTGATTTGATTATCATAGACATATAGGTGATTGTTAGAATGCATAATATAGTCACTTGACCATCAACAGAGGCTTGTGATGAGATTAGTGTCTAAGCTAACAATTGATATTAAGAGATTAACTAATAGGTTAATAAATTCAATAAAATATTAGGAGATGAGTCTAAATCCTATATTATCTTTATTTGTGAATTCTATCATTTATTTTTGTTTAGTTTAATTGATAGAGTTAGATTAGTTAATTAAATTTCAGATTGTGATTTTCTGAATAAATATTAAGTAGGTACAAATTTAGTACTTGATTTATAGAATTAGATCGCATAGTCCCATATGATTAATATCTAGACTTAAAATTCTATATTACTTAATACGGTAGCGTGCACTTAGTTGCTATATCACCAATCATCATATGAGGGCTTTAGTGGTCAATCTTGAGAGTATATAGTTAGCTCAGCTGATGTTGGTTGTTGAGGATGCGTACCGATGCTGAGGAATTTATGGTTAAAGACCAGAAGTAAGCCTTGAGGATACTCTTTTGTCCAACACAAAGCTTTTAACTGGTAGTAAGCTGGAGCTTAGGATGTCTGCATAATGAGCCTTGTTATAGGCCTCAAGTGGAGCATTCTCGAAGAGTTTGAACTTGGGACTTGTAAGCGGCGTTAAATTTTTTAAGAGATTGGGCTTGAGTCAAAACCTTAAGGTAATAAATATCATTGAATCATATACCTTCAGAGCTTATTAGAATGGAGAATTATAGGTATTTTTAATAATTGTATATGAAACATTTATGAATATGTTCCATAAATTTTATGAATAAGTTTAAGTTTATTTGAAAAAGTAAAAAATCAAGTTGAGCATATTATTGCATTAAAAGTTTACTGGATGTAGGAAACGAGGTATTCTCTTCTTAAAGGATTTGATTTTGTTGATTTAAATTTTTTATGTTTATGCATAATCTCAAAAAAAATAAAAAAGTAAATATTTACGTATAACCGCAATGAATATTTGCAGATATTTCAACCAACCCACATCAATACTAAATTCGTTACCTATTTTAATTTTGATACTAAACTCATCTTAAACTACATCCACTTTTATCAAATTTTTTTCAACAGAATTAAATGCGAATTTGTAAATTGACATATTAATTTACCATCCTTATTCCTAATATGTCATATGAGTTTTATAGAGTTCCGTTTATTATTTTGCGATTCATCTTTTTCATGGTCTATATATATATATTTTTATATTTTATACTTCTTTATATGCTTTATTTTGAAAGTAAAAAATAAAAGAAAGTCATTGATACAAATAGTCTTTACAATCACGCGAACATAAGAGATGAGCTATTCGTAATAAAATTTTAAAATAATAAAATTTTAAAATAATATATTTTTAAAATTTATAAAAAATAATCATTTATTGTAATTTAAAAATATTTTTGACAAACCAAATAAAAACTAAAAGCCTTTTTAAAAAAAAAGGAAAAATAAAAAGAGAGAGAAGAGAAGTGCGCGCCCACTCCATTAGGAACAGAGTAGGCATTTGCATGAGTGTGCATAGTAGTCAACAGAGCAGACCAAACTGAATAAACTTAAAAACCTTTTCGCATCGAACGCCCACCAAACACAAAAACACGCAACTGTTGAACACATTTTGTCAGAGAGAGCCGACGAAGAAGAAGAAGAATAGGAGCAAAGACCAGAACACAAACACAATGTCAATCTCCACTTGCTTCTTTGCTCCTTTTTCAGTACCCAACTCTAACACTCCTTCAATTCCAAAACTCAATATCCACCGTCCCTCTCCCCTCTCCCTCTCCCTCCCCCTCCCCCTCCGCCTCTCCACCGCCACCACTCCCACTCTCTCCCATCGCTGCCGCAACTCCCCCTTCCTTGTTTTCTCCACCTCAGGCGGCGACAACAACGACAATATCAACAACAGTAATAATAACAATAACAATGGGGGTAATAACAATAATAATAGTAATAACAATGGTGGTGGCGATGATGATGGGAATGCGGGGGAAAAGAACAGGGAGGAGGGGTTGATGGTATTGGCGGAGGCGAAGAGATCGCTGGAGAGTCTGCCGAAGGACTTGGCGGCGGCGATCAAGGATGGGAAGATTCCTGGGGCGGTTTTAACGAGGTATTTTGAGCTTGAGAAGTCCGGGTTCTTCAGTTGGTTGATGCAGTTTGGTGGGTTCAAGGAGAGGTTATTGGCTGATGATCTTTTCTTGGCTAAGGTTGTCATGGAATGCGGCGTTGGCGTCTTCACCAAGGTTTGTTTTCTTAATTTTTTTAAATTAGTCATCCTTTGTTCACTTTAATGGGAAATCGTAGTTAAGTGCCGAATATGACCTTTATTGATAAAGGAGTGGAATTTGTTAGATTTGGTGAGCAGATGTGATAAAATGGAGGGTATGAAAAACTCCTTAGATGATTGCAAGATGGAAGAAGCAATTGGATCAAATCAATTTAAATCCTCAATCTTGGCCTTTAGTTTGTTGTGTTATCTGTAAATTGAGTTAGAGCATGTTTAAGGAAAACTTTGACGTTCTCAGAATTACCTCTTGATGAAATGTTCACTATGTTGAAAGTGGGAGTTACTTTACATGATTAAGTTCTGGAATTTAGGTTAGAATTTGGATTTATGGATGAAACAAGCATAAAATGGTGAGTGGATGTTGAAGTGAATTTCCTAATGGAGGAATGGACTGAGCCAGAAATGCTATCAGATGCCTGTTGGATATTAACTATGTGAAACGAAATTGCTACCCGTCACTGACTTTTGGGTTTAATGATAGCAGTGTGGTAACAAATTAATGAAATGCGAGTTTAATGTTGATGAGTGAAGATATTGATTTATTGACGTCAAGTTGGGGTGAGCCATGCATGGCTGAGTAGAGTTTATGTGCTTGTATATTGTCAATATGCAACTTCAAGCACTTAAGATTTTCCTATCTCAGTGAGTTCAACATACATGGTCACTGCATTGGATATGCCAGGAAAACAACTATTTTGAGCTGCAGAGTTGATGAGATGCCTCAGTTGAGAATCATCTCCTCTCGTTATGATATGCACTCTGGCTAAACTAGAAAATCATTGTTTGTTGTATACTTTACTCTAATACACCACTTCATTAATAAGCCATTTCTCCCTGTCTCTCAGTTGGCAGTTGCTCTGACTTTTTATAATTTTTCAAGCCTTGTATTTATTAGCTTTCTTTCTCTTTTCCATTTTCCAGACTGCTGCAGAGTATGATCGGCGCAGAGAAAACTTTTTCAAGGAGCTGGAAATTGTTTTTGCCGATGTGGTAATGATTCTTTTCATCTATAATCAATTCTTTTTGATTTGCAAGTTTATTGTTTGCTTTTGCTGTGAGTTTCATGTCACTCAGCCGCAAGTATGACATCACTTAGAATTTTTGTTCAAATATATTTTATGTTCTTAAGCAAATGGGTTGCTTTCATAGCGGACTCCCTTTTTGATCTTGAGACAAGGCAATTTCTCTGATCGGTTGCAATTGTTATTGGATTAACAAAAAACATAAAGCATAAGCTTATATTTGTATGATATTTCTGAATGTTAATTATCTGTATCTTTATATTGATCTGTATGTTCACATTTTACATTTGAAATTAATGAACTAAGTGGTTTTTTGGAAGAGAAATTGAATAGACATTTGTATGGGCATAAAAATTCAGAATCATTTTTATCCTATAAAAAGAAAAATCAGAATCTTTTTGCTAACAAGATTTTTGCTCAGGAGTGGCTGCAGTGTCTTAGTTGTAATTAGCATTCTCTTCTGTAAATAGCATCTCTACAATCATTGGCGATTTCATTATCTTCCCTGTAAAATCCAGTTTAATATGTGGATTGTTTGTGCATACACTTGTAATATGTCATTTCTATCATTTAAGTTTCTGATTCGTTTTCCTCTTAGGTAATGGCCATAATTGCAGATTTCATGCTTGTCTATCTTCCTGCTCCCACTGTTGCTCTCCGATCACCTGTTGCAGCCAATGCCGGTCCCATATCCAGATTTTTCCACAACTGCCCTGATAATGCATTTCAGGTTTTGTATTGTCCAAATTCTGTTAAGTTTGTTTTAGGGAATACAAACAACACAGCGTTATCCGGTTTTTAAATTCTGTATGCAGGTGGCACTCTCCGGAACTTCATATTCATTGTTGCAGAGAATAGGTGCCATAGTGGTAAGGAATCTTTCATTTGTTGATATATTTTATTACAAATTCTCAAACTTAGTTTGAATAATAAACCTTTTGTTTTGTATTATCTATGTGTTTTGCAGCGTAATGGGGCAAAGCTTTTCGCCGTTGGGACTGCTTCATCATTGGTACATTATTATATCTCTCTTAGGAGGATCTTTTAATTCGAAGATGAGTTCTCTGTCTTTATGTTCGTTATTTCTCTCCATGGGACCATCATTTGTGCTTTTGAGATAGCTTTTATTATAAGCAAAGCAAAATATGCATGTGACATGCTTTGACGCAACAACTAGAAGCCATTAGGCATAAGGGCTTTTGTTGTGCTTGAAGGTGTTGAGAGCTTATCAAGTCATGACTCAAAGCTCTCATTGCTCTGTGTCTCTACATACACATGCACACACACTCAACCCTCTTTTACTTAAAAAGATAAAATCATTATATATGTTTGTCCAAGGCATAATAGAGCTTGATTGGGTCAGGCATGCAAAACTCTACTGAAGATACACCTTCCTTTGGTGTTAGGTTTCTCCTATCTAAATAAAACCCTATCCCAAAAACTTCAAAATGATAGGGTTGGACAGCATAAACTCCAACTAGCAGTCCCATGTAGTAAAGTTAGTTTCTAATTGCTTAAACATGAGGCTTGTAACTTGTGCTTTATTGGTAATTTTGTGTATATATAGTGTTGATCACTCATTTTAAGGGCTCTCCTTTTGTGACATGTTTATAAGTTCCCAACTTTCAGTCTGAATTAGTTACTGTAAATCCATTTGTCTTTTTTTTCTTCCTTTGGAATTGAATTTTTCTTTTGTAGCTATCAAAATGACGCCTTTGCTTCATATGGTGCTTAATTGAAATCTTCTGAAGTGCTATAGAATTTGTATTGGGATTATATGTCTTCTTTTTGGCTATGATGGTTTAATTCATAACTATCTTATGCATTTATTCGTTTTATTATTAAAGAATTTGAAACTGTTGAGCTGTATAATGTTCTTGATGTTCCATCACCGTGTTATGCCAGAATTTTTACAATTTTAACACATAGAACAAAACATTCTTTTCTTTATGCAGTAATTCAATATCTAAAATGTATATATGCTTGCATTTAATGCAAATTTAGTGTACCACAGGTTGGCACAGCTGTGACAAATACCTTGATCAATGCAAGGAAGGCTGTGGATAAATCTTCCGCAGGTGAAGTTGAAAATGTGCCCATACTTCCAACGAGTGTTGCATATGGTGTGTATATGGCTGTTTCTAGTAACCTCAGGTATGCAGGTTCTGATGAACATCACTTTTGTTTAAACACAGGTTTTGCTATTATTTCTGGTAGTCTGAAGCCACCTTTGATGTTGATAATACCTAAGATGCTTGATTGCTCTGTCAAATCTTTTAAAAAGAATATGAAGTCTGAAGCCCTTTTGGCAGCTTATTTTATTTTATTTTTATTTTAGTAGGCCAACAGTAGTTATCAATTAGTATTGTCACCTATCATGGAGAATTTTGGATATATATTTTCTCTTCAATGATTGTTCGTGTACCTCTAATTAGGGCTAAGAAGTATATATTCCTACCCTTGGGATTTAAATTGCTTCAGGATCATGGGAGGCAAAATGATCTTTAAAACTCATTTATGTATACCTAATTGAATTATGCAGTATGTGCTATCTCTGTTAAGAAATGGTATATGTATAGGTTGAAGAAATTCAAAATGGTATGTCTAAGAGAAACAAAATAGACACATTACAAATGTGCATGTTGAACTCAACAGAATATATTCGTTCCAGTAACATGTGTGAATGTTATAGATGTTTCTTTTTCTCTCCCTGGGATGTATTCTTATTGAAGGCTACTTAGGACAATTATTGTAGTTACTGACAATTGTGTTCAACAGGTACCAAGTACTGGCAGGTGTTATTGAACAGCGGATTTTGGAGCCTTTACTGCACCAGCACAAGCTCATGCTCAGTGCCCTTTGCTTTGCTGTCCGAACCGGAAACACATACTTGGGTTCATTGTTGTAGGATTCTGCTTTTATCCTTACAAACTTTCGATGCTAAGGATAATCTTTCACTCCAAGTCGCCTCTAATGAGTTGCAATTTGCTTTCGCAGGTGGGTGGACTATGCTCGTTTGATAGGAATACAAAAGGCTCATGAAGAGGAGAATGTGTTATCTGAGTAGTGATGAGTTTTGAAGCCTGGAGCTGTTGTTAGCTACAAAAGTAGGTAGAAGATATCAATTAATGATAAGATTTTTTGAATATCTATACATGTTGGAATTTGGAAGTTGGTTACAACGAAGTTGATATTGTATTTTTGTTCCAATCAGCCCACATTTTCTTGATGTTGATTTATCTTCATATACAAGTTTCTGATTTCCCCCAATTTGGTTCTAAATATATCCAGATATGGACATCATATCTACACTTTTCTGTGCCTCAAGAACATCTGATGATTCCATTAAGATGGTAATAATAATAAAGGATAATCTCTGATAGTATGCGGGTGGTGCCTACCTTTTTTAAGCTGTTTATACTTTAGTGCTTCTTGATATATGATTCATGATGCTAGTGTACAAAACAGGCGAAATAATGTGGTCAAGAAATACTGTTAGCTTCCTAGCATTATTGTAATAGGTATAATGGGTTAAAGATTACTAGGTTCGGAAATAATATGGGATCTGAAGAATGTTATTGGTTAGCAGTAGTTGCTTATGAAAGTTTGAACGGATCAAAATCTTTCTATTAGCTGCATATGAAAAATCACCTAGATATCTGATTGATACAATTAGAAAAAAAAAAAAAAAAGTTGATGGTTGCATGCAAGTATTCCAATACAAGCACCAATAAACATAAATTTTTTGAAACAAATTCATGAAATGATATCATCAAGTTTTGTACACGCCCTTAACTTGATATCAGTAATATTCATGTCGGGCATGTCCTCAACATCGCAGCATTCAGTCTTTCCTGTCTGGAAGATAAACACATAAAATACAAAGATCATTCATTTTTCTTTAGTTTTATCAGTAATATGAATTCTTATAGTGATAAGATACTATGGACACTCACCTTGCGTGCTGTTGCTGGAGAAAATACATGAATTTTGTAGATGGAATCTGCAGAAAAATGACCATTATTCAAACAAGTTGGCAGATTATGCGGTGATGATCGGACATAAGTTGTGACAACTTGGTTCTCCGTTGAATTGTCAATGGAATGGAAGAAGAAAACATGGGGTGCTTCACATGAATTGCTGGTGAGAATCCGAGTGTTGAACATGTAAAGTGGCGGCTTGTCACTCCTCCTCCATGGCCTGAATGTCTCAAGAGGTTTCGTGAGAACATTTCGGGAGAATACATTTTCGTATATGTGCGTCGAGTAGCCCCAAGAGATGGAGAAAGACCAGTTTCTTTGCCTGTCGTAGCAGATAGTTTGCTGCAAGAGACGCGAATGGTCTACTTTTGCTACCTTCATCAGGTGGTTTATGGATTCAGAACGAGTCATAGAGGGGAAGATTGGGTCTATGACGTCGAGGTGGTGGAGGGAGACGACCGGAGTCTGGGGGAGAGCTGATAGAAGACCAGAAATGTCACGGTGTAGATCAATCTGCAATCACCGTTCCAACGGGACTTTTTAAATAGGATGGAGCCCAAAACAATGTCATTTTAAAACAGTTTAGATCAATGGACGTCGATTTAAAGTTTATTTTGGGCCAAAACGTGCGCATTTTAACAGACGGAATGTCGGCAAATATATGTAAAGCACTTTGAAAACTGTTGGGGATAGTGAAACCATTACCTGATGAAAACCCCTCTCAGGAGTTAGAGCAACTCCCAAATCTGCCAAGCACGAGTATAACATGATGTCACTAGCATACAAGTTCTGATATTTCTCCACACACAAATCTAACTTTTCAGCCAATGCTTCGACAAGCGGATAACTCAAAGCATATCCAGCTCCGCCAAATGCCATGTTGAAAGAAGCATAAAAATTCGATGAAACACACTCAGAATTTGTTCCAATGTAAAGATATTGAGTGTGGTCATATTTGGCTAGAACCTCAACTAAGTTATCAATGAATAGAATAGTGTCATCATCAGCCATCACATACCATCTCACATCTTTATCTCCTTCTCTAAATATCTCCAAAATTGTCCGGAAAACTCGGACTTGAAACGATTTCTTGATTTTCTCGTATGCTTTCAATCGACTGATGTCTTCGTTGACCCGAAAAGGAGGAGAAGATGAAGGCCATGGGAAGAATTCTTTAGTAGGAAATCTATCTAAAAAGAGATAACCCCTTGTCACATTTGGTCGCCACCAAGCTTCAATGTATGCTTTTCTGAATCTCCACCCATTTAAAGAACCGGCAATGCCGAAAACAATGTGGCTGATATTGGTAGGAGAAGAAGATACATTGGAAGAAGAATTGGAACTAATAATAATATTAGGTGATGAAGCTGGCCATATTACTTTAAAGTGCGGGGAGAAGTCAGAATGAATATTTTTGTAAAGATAGTTAAACAAGAATGTGTAGAACAAGAAGAGAACTAGACCCGAAATAGCTAGAGATTTACACAAAGTTCCTAAGGATAGATGTTGTAAATTTTGTTGCATTTTGCTAACTTTGGTGTCAATCTTTAAACACATTTTGGAGATTGAACAAAAGTTTATAGAAACTTAAAATGCGCATAATCTAAAAGAAATATACACAAAGAGGCAATATATTGAAATATTTTTCAAATGGGTTAATGGAGATATGGTTCTTGTTTCAAGTATGTTAATGCACGTGATCTTGGCCTTTGTTTATCATCTTTAACCCATCTCCAAAAAGGTTTATGAAGTGGGCTTAAGCATTAATTTCGTGCATTTGAGTGATGATATAACAACTACCGGGTGCTTCAAGGCATGTTCTGCTGCCAATCACAAACTTCTGAGCCAGATTTTAGGAAAAAGTTTTTTTTTTTGATAGTCAATCAAAAAATTTTATTGATGGATATTAAAATAAAATGCAACAAAACAAAACTATTAAAATAAAATGCAAAAAAACAAAGGGAACACATTTTACCAACAATGTTATCTATACTATTGCCACACATAGTAGACAATCATATGATCAAAACTACATCTTTAATACAACAAAAAACATTATTAATATTAGGTTTTTTTTTTAAAACACCACTTTATTTCACTTCTGTCATATATAATAAATGGAAGCACAAAAGAAAAGTCTTCGAATTTTATTAAATAAAAATTTACTCTAATTTTTTTGTAAAAAAAAAAATATTTTTCTTCTTTAAGTGACAGGATGTCTATTAATTTGACAGCTTAGCAAATTTTTTGTTATACACCCTCCGTAAAGTTACACTAAAAAAATAAATGTTTCACCATCTTTATGTCACTAATACAAAGTGGGCAATTTGTAAAAAGATTGATACCCCATTTAACTAATCTCTATTGGTAGATAACCAATCTTTTAATGCCAATTAAGTGATGAAACTATATTTAAGAATATATTGCGGACTTCAAAGTAATCTATACCACCCCGCCGTAAATCTTTTGTTTGTTAGATTCTTTTATGCATTAACAATTGAAAATCTTCTATTTAAGCATTCATCCAAATAATCTTATCCTCTCTAGTGACATTAATAGAGATATTATAATGTATATAATCTCAAACACGAGTAGTGTAGTCATCTAAAAAATCTAGTAAGTTAGAAGCCCCATTACATTAAATATCACTAACTTTTGCGTTTCGTGAAATATCAAAGTCACTACTATTTACATGAGAGAACTTGTTTATTATAAACTCATCATTTAACCACAAATTCAAAAAAAAGGAAGGACATTACCCAATTCATAACCAAAATAGATTTTAGGAAAAAGTTTTCCTCCTAGTATGTAATGTCAAGAAACCTAAACTGTAATGGTGTGTCTATATATATTATATAAATAAAAAATATTTTATTACAATTAAGGAGGATATGAATAAGTGTAAATTACATTTTTTTTTCGCTACTCTTATGGATATTAGCATTGTATTAAAATATGATAAGTCGTTTGAATAACCTTCATTAGTTGGGTGGTGAATGGAAGGGATTTCGATCTCCATAATGCGAGAGTCTATTATATATATCGAAGGTACTACGTCATTTGTGCAACAAAATTATTAATCTAGTCCTACTATGTATGTATTTTTGTAAAAATTTGTAAAACAATTAAATATGTTGCAATCAATAAAAATACACATGTCAAAGAGCATTATTGGTCCATAATACAAATATTGAAGAAAAATTTCTTCCATTATGTATCACTAACTCTTATTCGACCTTCAAATCTACCCTTACTGGATATTAATTCTCAAGTCACAACACATCATATACAATCAGTATGGTTAGCCGCCAAGCAACATTGTTGTGAGTTAAAAAAGTTGTATATGATCAGTTATATTAATAGGAAATTCTACTGAAAGCATTTTCAAAGTTAATTTATTTATTTGATGCAGCGCAGAAGTAATACTAGATGTCATATATTTTAATTTACGAGAAAAGATAACTCTCATTGAGAGAGAGGTGTCAAATTCACGACAAAAATATATTTAAAATATATATATATATATATAATTGAAATATTATTGATAAGATAATTGACTAAAAGTTATATATAATAAGTTTATTTATAATAATAGCTTACTTAATTTTAAATAAATAATAAATTCATAATTAGTAAAAAAAAATAATAAATTCTACTAAGTTTAGAATCTATACTTTTTCTAAAATTATAACTTAAATAGGAACAATAACTATATTAAAATAAGAATATCAAATTTAACTCAAATAATCTACCCTAGTGTTTGTCCTACATCAATTCTCTCCTCCTTTGAAGGAAACTTGTCTTCGAGTTTTACTGTAAATAAAAGACTACAAGGAGGATGAAACTTGCAGTATCATCACATTGTTACTTTATAACTCGAACACCTAATTATTGTGGGTAAACTTTTTTGAAACTTGAAAGTAACCAAACTTCTTTCTTTTTTTACCTTTAGTAGTGTTTCTTTTGTGGAGTTCTATCTTGTATGAGACTATCATTAAAACCCTTTTAAAATTCTCTATATGTTGTTCGATGCACACTTTAGTTGACTCTACCTTTTCATATACCTTTCCTCTAAGAACAATTTTCTTATTCTCAACTTGGATTGGTAAAACCATATCGATTATTGATGGATTTCTTGAACTTGAGATTTTTACACAATCTCAATTAATCTCACTACTCAAATCAAGAATATTCGATACCTCTTCATATGACATAAGAGGTATTTCTTTAGTCTCTTTATAAAGGTCATGTGAATCTCAAGCTTGTCTTTTTTCACTTTATTAGAATCAGTAAAAATCTTATGCATATTTTTTACAATTTATTCAAATCATCAAATATCTTATGCATATCTTTAACTTTAAATACAATCTTTTCATCCACAACATTTGATTTAATTCTTAACTCAGAAACAAAGAATAAATCTTTTCTTGAAACCTTGAACTTTTCTTCATGAGCGACATGTGAATCTTATCAATAGAAAATTCCTCTTTACTTGCAAGTTGTTCTCTAATTTCTTCTCGAATTCTTAAATTTGTTTTGTTGTATTTGCTCAAATATGTATTCTATCTTCTCCATATTAGATTGCAAGGTCAAGATTTCTGTAGTGAGAGCTTAGTTAAATTTAAACAAGAAATCTCATGTTGTGGTTGTGATGGAATTGATTTCTTTAATGCTTGATTCTTTCCCCCCTTAATTTGCAGTTCAACTCGTGAGGTTACATCAAAATAGTTATGGTGATAATGAACTATAAAGGAATTTTTTTTCTTTAATATCGGCACGTAATCCTCCTACAAATCTTGTAATCAACTTATTGTCTTTTTTGAAAAAATTCACACGAGCATGATACCATCATAATTTAGAATCATACACTTGGATAGAGTTCATATTTTATTGACAATTATTAAACTTGCGAAATATTATCTTAGTGTAGTCCCACGAAAGAAGTTCTTATTGAATTGTCCTTATCATTCTATGCCAAGTTTGAATTTTTTTCTTTATCTTGTTGAACTTGTGATATTTGTAATCTTTTCCGTCAAGCTAATGCATGTCGAGTTAACTTAAAAAAAAATACTTGACTTGCTTATTTTTAAAAGCATTATTAAAGATAAATCTTCAATCTAAAAAATTCATTCAAACAAATCTTTAGGATTGTGGACACAACCATTAAATTCTAAAGTATCATCATCATCAAATTTTCAATATGCCATTCACTCTTTTTTTTTCTTAGTTTTTTAAATTATGTTTATTCGTCTTCACGGATGTGATTCTTTTCATTCCTCTCTAGCAAATGCTGGCGAATAAAGGTTCGAAATTCGAAGTGAAAATTTTAATTTGCCCGTTCCTAGTCGTCATGGGAAAGAAAGGCAGAAATCTCTCTCTCTCTTAATTGTTTTTTTTCAATGCTTGGAATTTTTCTTTTTTCTTTTATAACAAATATGATAAAATAAAAACTAAAAGACTAGAAAGGTAAAATAGGAATTTAAGCTTGACTATCATTTGTTGTTTCTAGTGATTGGCGATTAGAAAATAGCCACAACTGGTTGAATCTGAAACAGTTGAAGATGGTGAATATAATGGTCCTAATGATGTAGGCTAAAGAACGATAGATTGATTGATAAATCAAAACAAGGGACGATAAAATAGGCTTCGATTTTCTGATGATTGGTAAGATAATGAACGGCGATGAACAGCTAGAAACAAGGAGTTCAGGCTTGCAAGCTATTTGGTGGCAACAATGAGGCTGGTTGCATGCAGATAGATGGATTAAAGTGGCGGGGATTGCAGATTGCTTGTGGTTGTTTGATGATAATTTGGACTATTTTTGACATTGTTAGAGGTCGAATATTGTGGGGCTTGGTTGGTTGGCTTGTACTGAGTTGATTGGCAAAAAATAACGATTGACACGATGACAATTGATTGTGGCAATGGTAGCACTAGGGTTTCGTGAAAACTTCTCTTCTCTTTTTTTTTTTACTTGGAACAAAAAAGGAAAAATAATAAAGGGTTTTTTTTTTATCTGAGACGAAAAAAATATTTTTTTTCAAAAGATGGAAATTGTGGTGGTGGTGTGCGATTTAGTGTTTAGATGGAGGATGGTAATAGACAACTTAGGAAAGTTACTATGTTTGGCCTAGAGATAGGCTCTGATACCACTTGACATAGCGTAGAAGCGATACTAAATATTGTTTTAGTGGACGTCTTGAATTACGAGAAAAAACAACTCTCATAAAGAGAGGAGTGTCAAATTCATAACAAAGATAGTTTTTAAAAGAAAATATAACTGAAATATTATTGATAAGATAATTGACTAAAAGTTACAAATAACAAGTTTATTTATAATAATAACTTACCTAATTTTAAATAAATAATAAATCCGTAATTCATAAAGAATAATAAATCTTAATAAGTTTAGAATTGAGATTTTTTCTAAAATTATGACTTAAATAGAAATAATAACTCTGTTAAAATAATGTCAAATTTGATTCTAATAATAATTTTTAAAATAATCTATCCCTAGTGTCTGTCCTATTTTATTATTTCATCACTATTAAGTTGAAGTTTGTAACAATCTGTTGTGTGTTTTTATAACTAGTAATAAACTTAAAGTTCGTCAAAAATTTTTTTTCTTGATGTTTTATTATAAAATTGTATTCAAATTATATAAGAAATATGTATTTTTTCTTTTTTAATTTTTTTGAAAAATATCTCTTTATTAGGCTGGTTATATAATCCAATTGTGTTGAAATTATGACTTAATTAATTTTTGCATTCATTTTTTTTAGGGATTCTAATAAATGATCTTGTTCTATTAAGATTTATATTAAAACTTATGAAGATTTCCCATTAGTCTAACTAAGAAAAGTAAAATTTTCTTCACAACTAAACAGAAATTAGAGGAGAAAATAAAATTGAACCTTTATTGCTTCAACATTTTGTTACAAATCAAGAATCACACCCCTCTATTAGAGCAAGCTAATCCAAGCTATTTATATATATATGAATAGACTCTATAAATATCTAATAACCATATGCAAAACAACTTAAGAGGAGATGGAAAAAGTTGCCAAGCTTGGTTAATTAAATATTGAAGTTAGTTTTATTGCACGCCACGGTAATTACACATCAGCAGCTCATCCTTTTTCTTGGTTTCATCCCCCCTTAAACTTAAGCACTTAGTTGTGAGCTTGAGTTTGGATACAAGCAAGTGAGAATTAATCTACTGTTATGATGTATTTGTTGAAATTTATGCTTAAGTACCATCCCATTATGTATAAATATTTAATTATAGTATCTATATAATTATTATTTTTAATTAAATTGTTAATATTATTAATTATTAAATGGTAAGATATTTGTTATGTTTAAGACATTATATGATTTGAAGGAGTTCAGATCAGGTTTAAAGGAGTTTAGATCAGTGCTATGAATTAGCAACGCTAATAGTTATAAGTACTAAGAGTTAACAAGTTGTAAAAGTTAGGAAAATCTAAGGAGTTAAAGCCTTGTTTGAAATGAGACAAAGATCTTAGAATATATTAGTGATGACATAGCTGCAAAGAGTTGTAGATAGTGTTAAGAAATGTTATTATGCAAGTATATTCTCAAATACTATGTTCTTAATCTAATTTTATTGATGCGGGTCTATCAGTAGAACCCATTAATAGAGATTAGTATATGTCTATATCTGGATGGTCTAGATGGTTAGTCTTAGCAAATAATGAGCTTAGTGGAAACTCGTATAGAGATACATATATACAATAAGGAATGAATATTGAATAGACTCACGAGGACCTCCAATGGACATCTAAAAAATTCATCAATGGAAGGTTTTCCAAGTTAAGTAGTATTTGAGATCTTTTAACCTGAGTGCCATGGTTGGCTTGTGACTGATCCACTATACTTTGGTTCACATATGTTAGAAACTTTTCATGATCTGACCGCTGGGTGTGGTCCAATACTCATAGAGTCTGGTGTGCGTAGATATGGGATCCATCAGTTCATATGAGTGAGTTGTATATCTTGATGCTTCGAGAATATATTTTAAAAAGATTTATGACTATAAGCATAAACCTCAGAAAATATATTCTAAAGGGATAAACAATATCACAAAAGTACTTGTGGATATTGTTTATAAAAATATAAATCTGGAAATAAGTTCATAGTTGACCAAATAAAGATTTGACGGTGATGATTTATATCTCTGCTCTTCCAAGATATAAATGACAGAAGGATTACACGAATATGCTATAACCTCAACTTGCATGGACTAATGCGCTGTTTTATAATATCCGTAACGTGTGTGGGCCATTGTTCACGGAAGTATGGAGAAGCTCTATATGACAAACCAGGTGTGGACCTAGAGAGTCTCACAATATGAAGTGTACTTGTTGCGCATTAGGGTAGCGAATTAGATTAAATAATTCAATTTAATAAATTTTAATAAAATTAAATAATTCTTTCGGGATCCCATGGGATGTGCATTTATCAAAATTTAATTGTCAAATGCATCACTTAATTAGTTAATAAGAGTTGTTAATTAATAGGATGTTGACAAGTGGCACAATTTAGTCAATTAATTATTTTTACCTTAAATTTACCATTTAACTTTGGTAGTAAAAACAAGCAAGATAAAAGTAATTATTTAAAATTATTTTGAATAATTAAATTATATATTATTGAATAATATTATAATATATTATTTATGACAATAGACCATATGTTGGCCATTCAAAATATTTAAATAATTTAAATGTTAGGTATTCGTTGGCCATTATATTAAATAAATTATTTATTAATTAAAAAGATGTACCAACCATTAATTGTAATGGAGCACATTGTTAATAGGCCATCAATTATTTCTATTATAAATAATAATGGTAGGTGCATTATGATGATAATGTCGGAAAAGCAAAATAAATTCATTCATTTTGGTTATGACATATTCGGCCAAGGCATGGAGAGGTGAGAGAGTGTGTTTTGTTCTTGGTTCTTTTAAGTGTTGAAAATAAAAGAAAAAATCTTTTCTTCTTTTTCTTTTTTAATGGATGGTTCAAAATGAATAAAAGAAAATGGAGAAAGAGATATGTATTTTAGACAAGATTTATTAAAAAATAATCATTCTATGAAAATTATTTCCAACAATTATACAAGAGTTATATACATAAATTTACCATCTCTATTTTAGAAACAAATATTTGTAATCAAAGTGTTATAATACATGTTGCTAAAAATTCTAGATCAAAGCAACCATTCTAACTCCATAACACCAAACTGTTATAGAATAGAATTGTTCAAAAATACACTTCAAGGTGAGCTCTTCACTTGGATAGTTGGAGGACTTGAAGATTTTTATAAAGCTACATTTATTAGGTAAATGTTATTTACATTTTATTTTAGCACAATTATTCATCATGTATAAAATTTATATAATAGTTATACATGTACATATATGTGATATATGTGTTTAATTTATTAAATTGATGTATTTTGTTAATGTAAGAATATTGATTAAAAATCATTGGAATATGATTTGGGGATCAAGCCAAGTGCGTAGGGTGTGCACGGATTGAAGACGAACGCGAAAGGAGGCGAAAATCGAAGAAGGGCGCGCATCAGGCGCCAGCGCCGCGGCGACCAGGATGAGCGCCGTGGTGCCACTTCCAGTACCTGAGCGCCGCGGCGCTGGGATCCAGCGCCGCAGCGCTCAACAAATATCGGGACAGCGCCGCGGCGACCCGAACCAGCGCCGCGGCGCTGAACGCGGGAACAGTGTCCCGAAATTAGGAAACTTCCTAATTTCGTCTCTCACTTGCTCTAGGACTCCCTAATACGACTCCCACACGTATAGGGAATACCTAGGACGTCCCAAGGCCTATATAAAGGCTATCAATTGGCTTGTAAACAATACAGAGAGTGAACTTGACAACCTTTGTAATCAAGTTAGTGAGATCTTTGTGATCTTAGAGAGATCTTGGTGATCACCAATAATCTTAGTGATTATTCTTAGTGGTTCTTTGTGAGAGAAAATCCCTAGAGAGCAAGAGAGAGTATTCTTTGTGATCTTTCTTGTAATAGGCATACTTTGTGGTTGCCTTGTGATTCAGAATAAGAGAAGAATGTGATCTTGATCCGCCGTGGACGTAGGCAAGTTGCCGAACCACGTAATTCTTTGTGTGTTCTTCTTCTACCATTTCTCTATTTTATTTCTTAATAACTTGTTCTGCATTATTATATTACTTGGGTGAATTGTTTAGGTCGTTTGTGTGCTTCCGCTTCAACAATTAACATGCTCCCGCTGTGCGTAATAAATTTTGAAATTACATGTACACTCGTATATCACACACTCAACTCAACAAATAGTATCAGAGTATGCTGAATTGAGTATGTGATAATTCTTGTTGTTAAATATGTCGAACATGGTGATGCTGTATATTTGAACAACTTGATGATGTTGAAAATTTAAACATAGTGATGTTTGATATTTAAACATGATGATGAACAAATTGTTGTATTCTTGAACATTATAGTATTTAGAATTAAAGCTTGATGATGTTTGGATATGATATCCAAGAGAAAATAATAAAAATCATGGGTGAAAAATAGTGTTCGAAAAGTCGAAACACTATTTCAGAGGCCAGCGCCATGGCGTTAGGTGTTTTAATGTTGGATGCCTCGGCACCAGCTTTTGGGCACTGTAGCACTCAGCTATTTTGGATGGATGCCGCAGTGTCTAGGTACTGGAGGCAAAAGGAAAGAGTACAAATTTGTTTTTGAAGCATTATATAGTATAATGCTAGAACTTTCAGTTTTTAACGCTGATCATTCCAAACATAATACTCCTATTTGCAATGTTTGCAAGTGAATTATATTTAATACAATTATAATTATTATATTATTCTATTAAAATTATAAATAATTTGTTTATGTTGTTAATTACAACAGGAGCCTTATTGATGGAGGTTAGTTGTTCTTGTGTAAATAAATATTTTAGTTATAAATTAGATTCGTATGTGATGCAAACATTTATTATAATTATTAAAAATAATAATTAAATTTAAATTTCTATTAATCAGATTGAATAGTATTGTATTACGAGATTATATTATATAATTATCCGTCTTGTCTATATAGTGTTAGACGGGTCATTTCAGTCACTCCTAAGATTGCTACAGTGCAAGGGATTGGTCAGGATGATTCAGGCTATGCCGGTCAAACATGAGATGAGGCAAATATATGCAAAAATACTATCTTAGATCACTACAATGTATGGGTAGTATCAGTAATATATATTTGATGATTGATAAGTTAATCTGAAATACACTTATCCTAAATTGCTACAGTGTGCAGATAAGGTGCATTTACGATCAGTAGTAAGAGTTGTATGAGATACAATTAACAAGAGTTGTCTACCTTTTAGGTTTATAAAGACTAAGATCGCTATAGTATGCAATTGGAGTAAAATGCTAATGGGGTCTACTTCTCACTGTACAGTTTAAAAGTATAAACTGTCATATTTTCTTTTGAGAGATTTAAGGGATTATGAAAAGTAGTAGAAGGGCGACTTTAAATTAAAAAATGTATAAAGGTTATATCTATGATCTAAGCGACTTTAGATTAAAAAATGTATAAAAGTTATATTTATGATCTAAAGTGTTATTTATTAATGATTAGAAATATTTCGCTAAACATCTTTAATTTTATCTTATAGTGATAAGGTTAGTATCTTATAGAGATAAGATGAATGTGAGCAACCTGTTAATATACTTGATCAAGGCACATTAACTATAGGGTACCAAAAAATATTTAGACTTACTTATAAATTTAAGAATTATTATAGATTAATAAAATAAAAACACTAAGATATATAATAGATCATAGATAATATAAGAGGTGTTTATGATAATGTCTTTTGAGAAGAAACAGAAGATTATCAGAAAAGGATTAAAAATAATTTGAAAGTCAAATCATATATCTTGACCTGTCTAATGATCTTCAATAAGAGCATATGTATATAAGATGTACAAGTAGTATAATACTCCATTTGAAACTTTTTAATTTATCTAAATACTTATATAGAGAATATTCATAATGGAAAATATTTCTATTATAGTAAGGTTTTAAATAGTAAGAGTTACTATTCAAAGAACCTTTATATAGAAAAGATAAACCTCTTAGATATCTGTTTACTAATAATTGACATTTTATATACATATGATTTGAAGAAGTGTAAGGGGTATGAGATACTACATATCCTTCTTACATCTGCAAGATATTGCATTATTTAACCCATGTTAGAAAGCTATAAAATGAGAAGTACAGCTGCACGTAGAAAATGTAAATTACCTATATATGGTAGTTGTTAGAACTTTTAAGTCACTTCTCCATTCTAGTAAAAGCATTATGTTGTATAGTTCTTATTTTGTGCCAAGAATAATTAAGTGAAATATATCACTCTCTATGTTAGACAGAGGGGGTTATCATACATACATTATGAATAGTTCATCATATTTATATGACAATGATTATATTTTACTAACTGAGTTAATAAATATATCTTACATACAATAAGAAATGCATAAAATGTCTAGGTGAACAGAATTAATAGTAGTTTGAGAACTTTGAATAATAATAAATTGTGACATAAATGATTAGGTCATGTAAGCATGAAATGACTATCCTATTCGGTTAAGGATGGTCAAATACTTGATCTGGCCATATATCATTGTCCAGTTTATGAATCCTGAATTCAAGGGTTATTGACTAAATTCTTATGTAGGTATTGAACATTGGGCCATTAATTCATTAGAACTAATACATATTGATGTATATGATCTAATGAATCATATTGCCATTGGTAAATTTCAATACTTCGTTGTCTTTATTGTAATTTGTCACGATATGGATATGTGTTTCTTAGAAACACAAGTAAATTTTTTTGAAATGTTTAAAGAATTCTAACTAGAAGTGAAGAAATATATCACTATATATGTTAAACACCTTTGATTAGATTGAAACTATTTATACATAAGTAGTAAATGCACATATTATTTAAAGGAGAATGAGATTCTAGCTCAATATAACCAGGTACTCCTCAACACAAATGTGCTTTGAAATGGAGAAACTAGATTTTATTAGATATGGTTCGAACAATATTGAGCTTAACTGATCTCCTAAAATATCTATAAGGTTATGCTTTTGAAACTGCTACTCTTTTATTGAATAAAGTTTCATCATAAGTCGTTTCTTTTACAACATATGAGATATGGACTAGAAGGAAACAAAATCTTAAGTATGTTAAGATTTAGAGTTATTCTACTTGCATAAGAGTTATGCAATAGGATAAACTTACACCCAAGTGGTGCAAATATTAGTTTATTACGTACCTTAAGTAATGCATGGGATATCAATTCTATAATCCAGAGGAACGAAATATGTTCGTTGCTCGTAATACCATTTTTTAGAGAAATAGTTTCTCATGGATCGTGAAAATTATAGAAAGATTGAACTTCATAAATTCAATTAGGATGAAAATGAACCAACAATGAAACTTAAAAATTAATTGAGTGAAATACTTTTAATACACTTTCTCGTAGGTCAAAAAGGATATCAAGGCTACCTGTTAGGTATGTTTTATACTTGAAAGGTACTCCTGGTATTTTCTTAGTTGAAGAAAATGATCCTATAACTTATAGAAAGACGATGTTATACATCGTTTAGGAAAAATAACAAGATTCCAAAAACTTTAAAATTAACTTTAAGCATGACAATCAAGTCTAGAACTTGGTTGTGCTTCCTGTAGGAATTGTTCTTATTGGTAGTAAATGAGTTTACACATTAGAAGTGTGGGCCCAAATAAAGATAGAAACCTTCAAAGCTTGATTGGTGTAAAAAGTTACACTCAACGGTCTGAGATCAATTATAAAGAAGCCTTTTCACCAATACACATGCTAAAGTTAATTCAATTTTTTTTTGGATATTGTAGTATGCTAAACTCTTCGTTTTGATAAGATAATCAGAGAGTCTGGTTTCATTAAGAATAAAGAGAAAACGTGTGTATTCAAAAAAGGTAGTGGTAGTATAAATTATCTTTATAATTCTCTATATGAATAACATACTCATCATCAAAAGCGACAATGGTATGTTACAAGTTAGTTAGTTAAGAGTTATCTCAGTAAGAACTTCTCTATAAAATATTTGGCAGAGGCTTCTTGTATATTAGGCATAAAGCTTTATAGAGATAGAGTTAGGAAGTGGATATGAATCTCAAAATCTTTGTATAGAGATTAAGTCCTGAAAAGGTGTAATTTTAATAACTATGAGATAGTTAATGTATCTTTTAGACATGACATTCATCTTTCTAGGAAGTATCCTCAAGTAGAAAATGAAAGAGTTAAAGAGTCTAGCATACTATATGCATCAACTAGAGGTAGCTTGATGTATACCATGTTATGTACGAATCCTAGATCTTGATGGCTGTAAGTGTTACAAGTCGGTATCGATCTGAACTAGAAAATGACCATTGAATAGCTGTGAAATATATCCAGTTATACCTGAGAGGTACGAAGGATAAGTTTTTAACTTATAGAGAAAGCTACTTACAAATGAGAGAATACGAAGAATCAAACTTCCAGTCTGATTCGGATGATAGATAATCTACATATAATTATGTATTTATTTTTTATGGTACTACAGTTAGTAGAATGAGTGCAATTTAAATGTTAACATTTGGTTCTATCTTAGAGGTAGAATATGTTGCAGCTTGAAAAGCCTGCAAAGAAATTTCTGTGGATGCTTAAGTCAGTTGCAGAGTTTAGAATAAATTAAAGCTTAATGAATCATATCACACTAAAATGCAACAATAACGGGGTAATTGCTCAAGCCAAGAAACCATAAAATATACTAAAAATCAAATCACGTGGATTTTCAATACCATACAATTAGAAAAATCTTGGCTATTAGGGATGTAAAAGTATCCAGGAAACACCCTTACAGATTATAACGAACCTATTATCCAAAACCATAACTCTTAAAGTGTTTGAGAAACACGAAGAGTCAATGGACATTATATACAATCATGAATGCTACTAGAACAAGTGAGAGTTATTGGAATTTATGCTTACTTGCCATCCCATTATGTATAAATATTTAATTATAGTATTTATATGATTATCATTTCTAATTAAATCGTTAATATTATTAATTATTAAATGGTAAGATGCTTGTTACGTTTAAGACATTATATAATTTGAAGGAGTTCGGATCTGGTCTAAAGAAGTTTAGATCAGTACTACGAATTAGCAACGCTAATAGTTATAAGTACTAAGAGTTAGTAAAATCTAAGGAGTTAAAGCCTTGTTTGAAATGGAACAACGACCTTAGAATATATTAGTGATGACATAGCTGCAAAGAGTTGTAAATAGTGTTAGAAAATGTCATTATGCAAGTATATTCTCAAACACTATGTTTCTAGTCCAATTTCATAAATGCGAGTTTATTGGTGGATCCCATTAATATAGATTAGTATATTTCTATATCTGGATGGTCCAGATGGTTAGTCTTAGAAAACTATGAGCTTAGTGGAAGATCGTATAGAGATACAAATATATAATAAGGAATGGATACTGAACAAACTCATGAAGACCTCTAATAAACATCTCATATATCCGTCAATGGAAGATCTTTTGAGTTTAGTAGTATTTGTGGTCCTTTAAACTGAGCGCCATAGTAGGCTTGTAAGACTGTGCTTTGGTTTCACACATATCAGAAACCTTTCATGGTCTGACTGCTGGGTGTCACTGGTTATGGTCCAATGCTCATAGAGTTCGGTGTGCATAGATATGGGATCCTTCAGTTCATATGAGTGAGTTGTATATCCTGATGTTTCGAGATTATATTTTAGAAAGTCTTTTGGCCTCAAGCATAAACCTCGGAAAGTATATTCTGAAGGGATAAACAATATCATAAAAGTACTTGTGGATATTGTTTATAAAAATATAAATCTGGAAATAAGTTCATAGTTGACCAAATAAAGATTTGACGGTGATGATTTATATCTCTGCTCTTCCAGGATATAAATGACAGAAGGATTACACGAATATGCTATAACCTCAACTTGCATGGACTAACGCGCTGTTTTATAATATCCGTAACGTGTGTGGGCCATTGTTCACGGAAGTATGGAGAAGCTCTATATGACCAGGTGTGGACCTAGAGAGTCTCACAATATAAAGTGTACTCGTTGCGCACTAGGGTAGCGGACTGGATTGAATAATTCGATTTAATAAATTCCAACAAAATCGAATAATTTTTTTGGGATCCCTTGGGATGTGCATTTGTCAAGACTTAATTGTTAAATACATCACTTAATTAGTTAATAAGAGTTGTTAATTAATAAGATGTTGACAAGTGGCACAATTTGGTCAATTAATTATTTTTACCTTAAATTTACCATTTAACTTTGATAGTAAAAACAAGCAAGATAAAAGTAATTATTTAAAATTATTTTGAATAATTAAATTATATATTATTAGATAATATTATAATATATTGTTTATGGTAATAAACCATATGTTGACCATTTAAAATATTTAAATAATTTAAATGTTAGGTATTCGTTGGCCATTATATTAAATAAATTGTTTATTAATTAAAAAGATGTACCAACCATTAATTGTAATGGAGTACTTTGTTAATGGGCCATCAATTGTTTCGATTATACATGATAATGGTAGGTACATTATAATGATAATGTTGGAAAAACGAAATGAATGAATGAATGAATTCATTCATTTTGGTCATGACATATTCGGCCAAGGCATGGAAAGGTGAGAGTGTGTGTTTTGTTCTTGGTTCTTTTAAGTGTTGAAAATAAAAGAAAAACTCTCTTCTTCTTTTTCTTCTCTAATGGATGGTTTAAAATGAATAAAAGAAAATGGAGAAAGAGATATGTATTTTAAACAAGAGTTGTTTAAAAATAATCATCCTATGAGAATTATTTTCAGCAATTATACAAGAGTTGTATAGATATATTTACCACCTCCATTTTAGAAACAAATATTTATATTCAAAGTGTTAGACTACATATTGCTAGAAATTCTAGATCAAAGCTACTATTCTAACTCCATAATCCCACCAAACTATTATGGAATTGAATTGTTCAAGAATACACTTCAAGGTGAGCTCTTCACTTGGAAAGTTAGAGGACTTGAAGATTTTTGTAATGCTACTTTCATTAGGTAAATGTTATTTACATTTTATTTTAGCACAATTGTTCATCATATATAAATTTTGTATAATAGTTATATATGTACATATAAGTGATATATGTGATTAATTTGTTAAATTATGTGTATTTTGTTAACATGCTTCCGTTGCGTATAGTAAATATTTAAAATTACATGTACACTCGTATATCACACAGTCAACTTAATAGTATCTGACTTCAACTGCGCTACTGAAGACCTTATCTCAAACAAAATGAATGCCTACTTCAATATGTTTAGTTTTATTATAGAAGACAATATTTGAAGCAAGTGCTGTAGCACATTGATTCTCACACCAGATGACAGGAACCTTGTAAGGACTGAACTTATGTTTTGAGAATATAGAAGTAATCTATGTGATCTTAGTTGTGATATGAGCTAATACTCAATACTCACTAGATCTTGAGACCACTTTTTATTTCTTAGAGCTCTAAGAAATTAGATTACCAGTAAGAAAAATACAGTAACCTCAAATTGATTTCCTGTCCACTTCATCATATGCTTAACCAACATCAATAAAAGCTACTATATCTAAATGTTTACCATGTTCAAATATGAGTTCCATATCTTTAGAACCTTATAAGTATCTTAACAATCTTTTGCAGCAAGTCCAATGAACATAGCTTGGATGGGAAAGAAACAGACTAAACTTGTTTACTGCAAAAGAGATTTCAGGCCTAGTAAGTGTGACATACTAAAAAGCTCCAATAACACTTCTATAGAGAGTTACATTTAGAAAATGCTTATCTACTTGTTGATGTAGCTTTAGTTTAGAACTTATAGGTATTGGACTACCATTAGCTTTGGACATATTGGTTTTGACTAATAAATTTGAAATGTATTTGTGTTATAAAAGATGTAGTGCATTCCTTATCTTTGTAACTTCAATGCCAAGAAAATAATTAAACTCACTAACTTCTTTAAATGAAAACTCATCATTTATCTTGCTTATGAACTGCTACAACATATCAGAGTTATCTTCTATCAATATTATATCATCTACATAGACTAACATAATAATGACATAAAGAGAATCTCTTTTAATGAATATTAAAATATCAGATCTCAGATTATAGAATCCATAACTCAATAAAGTTGTCTTGAGTTTAACAAACCAAGCTCTAGGAGCATGTTTTAACCTATACAAAGCTTTATGTAATATGTAAATATGATGTGACTTTTGAGGATGAATAAAACCTACTGGTGAAGTTATATATACTGCCTCACTCAAGTTTCCATTTAAGAAAATATTATTGACATCCATTTTTCTCAATTGCTAATCTTTTATCACAGCCAAGCTTAAAACAATCTTGATTGTAATAGCCTTAACAACAGGGCTGAATGTTTTTGTATAGTTAATCCTAAAGATTTGACGAAACCATTTCACTGTTAACTTAGCTTTGTACCTAGTAGTGCTTCTATCTGGGCCTTTTTTTTTTTTTTTACTTTGAATACCCATTTATGCCTACCACATTTTTATCAGCTGTATTTGGTACCAATGACTAGGTATGATTCTTTTTTATCAAACTCCTCATTCATAGCCTTTCTCCATTCAGGTATTTAAAAGGCTTGATTAGCTATCTTAGGAATGAAATTTGTTGCTGTTGCTTGAACTTTAACTATGTATATATTGGGCTTGAAAATTCCTCTCTTAGACCTAATTAGCATTGGATGAACATTTTTTACTTGTGTATGTATAACACTTGATACAGAGGCAGTGTTTAGTGATGGTGAATTGATTGTGTTTGTGTTTGATATTAAAAAGTTTGTATTTGAGGTTGAATTTGGTCTAAGTTGTTCTAAAATGTTAAAGATGAGATTAGAGAGTTGATTTGTGCTGCTATCATTTCTGGAACTATAACTGAGACTATTTTCATTTGTTACCTTATTTTCAAGATTATCAGAGGGACTTGTATTAGTTGAACAATTTGGTGAAAGGATTTTAGAAGAATAGTATTGTATAATGTTTTAAGAGGGTTCACTTGAACTAGAATCTTTAGATGTATTTGTGTGTAGTGCTTTAAACTTGTTTACATGTCTAGAAATCTACCTCATCAAGTTTACATGTCTGGAAACAAAGACTTTGCCTTTGGAGTTTATACATTTGTAGCCTTTATAATGAGAGTTATAACTAATAAACACACACTTTTCACTATGAAAGCTAAGTTTATGTTTTTGGTAAAGTCTTGGATAAGGAAAATAAGTGTATCCAAAGACCTTCATAAATGAGTAGTTTGGTTTATTATAAAATTACATGTCAAAAAGTGACTTAAAACCTAACACTGATAGAGGCATTGATTGATAAGAAAGGTTATAGTTGAAAAGGCTTCCCAACAGAAGTTAAGAGGCATTTTGCTTTGAGCTAGAAGGCTCAATCCTATCTCCACCAAATGTCTATACTTTCTCTCAACCCTTTTATTCCTTGATCTTTAAGAAGGTTTGTTAGTTTTCTAAATTCCCCACCAAAATCTGACTAGAAGACTTTGATTTTTCTGTCTAACTTTTAAACACGTATTTGAAGACCTCTATAACCTGTGACTTAATGTGAGTGGATAAACCTATATAAACATTATATAATCATCAAGAAAACTAACATAATATTTGTAACTATCACTAGATAAGACCGAGGCAGGTTCCCATAAATTAGAATGTATCAACTTCAAAACATTCTTAGTTTTTGTTGTTGTTAAACCAAAATGATGTAGATGATGCTTCCTTAATTGACAAGCATTGCAAAGATTTAAGAATGGTTTTTTTTTTATTGAAATTGATGTCTTTTTACAGGAGGAAGTGATCTTTTTCTGTATATCAAGATTTGGGTAACTAAATCTGTTACACAATATTTTTACTAACAAACTATCAGTAATGTAAACATAACTTTATACATTTGAAGGGACTTTATTTGTAACTAGAGAAATATCAAATGATTGACTCTTTATATTATAATCAATTGCACAACATGTTTTTATTTATATTACATTATGTAAATAGAGAAAGAACATGAGTATTTAAAGCACTGATATTGGCAGAGTGAATGACTTGACTTTGAGCAGTGTTTTGGAGCTAGTACAAGCCTCATTTAGCAATTCCTTTTAACAGAAGCCTTCTTTTATATCTTTAATAACACAGACATCATCTTTAAACACAACCTCTAATTCATTCTTAAGAGTTCACTTAGAAATGCTTATTAAGGTTTTAGTCATGTTTGGCATATGTAAAACATTTTTGAGTACTAAAGGTTGTTGATTATCAAGCGTTTGCAATAGACCAGCATTGTTTGAGACATTATTAGTGGCATCACCATCCAAGTACCAGGCTTGATCTTTATTAGCTTTTTGAGCAACTGCTGGTATAGCAATATATGCTTCAGCTTGTTAATTGTTGTTGCCTTGGACTGGTGGCTTAAAGTCTTTATTAAAGTAATTGTAACACTTTAAAGCTCTATGACATGTTTTAAAACAAATTTGACAAACAATCTTAGATTTTCCTTTAGCTTGAAAATCTTGTTTTCTTTTTCCTTTGTTATTGTTCTGTCTATACTGATTGTTTCCATTACTAAGTCTTTTATTCAAGTTAAAGCCTCATTTTCCATTGAATTTCCTTTGCCTTTTTGTTTGAAACTAGATTAAGCCAGAGGAGCACAAGTATATCCTCAATTGGCAGAATTTGAGAGCTCAATCTTACTTTCTTAGCTAAGAAGTATTGCATAGATTTATGCTAAAGAAAGTTCATCAGATTTAGCAAATGCAAAAATAGCCACAGGATCATATTCAAGCCTTAAGCTTGTAAGAAGATAGGTTATCAAGTCTTGATCTGACACTGGCTTCCTTGCCATAGCCAAATTATCTGCAACATTTTTCAGTTTCAGATAATACTCATTAACTGTTAAAGAACCGTTCCTTAAGGTCTGCAGTTGTGCTCGTAGTTGAGCAAGTCAAGCAATAGACTGACTTTCAAACATTTTTTCTAAATGTTTTCATATCTCTATTGAAGTCTTGCAGTGTAAAACTGACCTAAGTACTACTTCTGTCACAGTTGAGAAAAGCCAGCTCATAAGTAAGGCATCTTACTTCTTCTATACATGAAATTCACGATTAATGACTATCAAGAACTTATAATTAGATCTTGTTTGAGTAATGAAATGATTACGACAAACTCTCACTCTAAGCAGCAAATCTTTCAAATCGTTTCCTCTCACAGAAGCTAAGATATGTGATTTCTAGATCAAGAAATTGTTGTGACTCAATTTTATAGATTTTGAGAAAGTAAAAGAACTCGACTATCCAATAGCTAGGTTATTGAATTGAGATTCAATTGATGAAGATCTCATTTGATTAGAGTTTACCGAACTTAGCATTGGCCATGAGTGCTTTAATACCAACTAAGAAAAGTAAAACTTTCTTAACAAGCAGAAATTACAAAAGCAAATAAGTAAATGAAATCGAACCTTTACTGCTTCAAAGTTTAGTTACAAATCAAGAATCACATCCCTCTATTAGAGTAAGCTAATCTAAGTTATTTATCTACATGAATAAACTCTATAAAGATCTAATAATTGTATGCAAAACAACATAAGAATAGGCGGGAAAAGTTGTTAAGCTTAGTTAATTAAATACCGAAGTTTGTTTTACTGAACCCTACAATAGTTAAAGCAGCTCATCCTTATTCTTGCTTTCAATTTAAAAGTTAAAAAAGAAAAAAGAAGGGAAAAAAAATAGAGAAGAAAAGAGGTATTATCAAGATGCCTAGTATCATAGTATATACGATTTCAAATTAAAAGAAGAAAAACCTGCGATCACATTAGTAAAAGTTTATATGAGGTAGTTTTTGTTGTTCTTTCTTTGACTATCAAGCAAATGAAAACAAAAATGGAAGAATTGAGCTCGACATTTAGCATAAGGCTTTGAATTGTATGACTAGTATTCGCATTATAATGACCATTTAGGGGAGAAATAATCACATCTAGTCTTATTCAATAATAAATATTCATGTGGAAATTATGTGTCCTCACAAGTTTAAAGTAAAAATATGGTTGCTTTACAACTAGCATAATATCATACAACTTTAGTTTCTTCTGCTTTCTCTTAATATATATTAGATATGTGATTATAAATTTAATGTGCTTTTTACAAAACTATGGATAATATATTGCGAATTTCTTTTCTTTATGTAAGATTCTATTTTCCCCCTCCGTTCACTTTAAAATTATTTCTATATAAGTTATATAATACTATTTGAATTGTATTTATATTTTAAAAATGTACGAATAATCACACTAAAAAATCACTCAACAATTCTTATATTTAAAGTACACTTCATATCATCGTTATAAGGATTCCGCCATTTTGTGCAAACATTAACAATTCGTTTTGGATGCACAACCCTCATTAGATTGGTTTCCAACTCAAGTCCCGAAAGCATATACAATAAAGAGGGATTATGGATTATGTTAACCAGTTCATGAAGCTTTGACTGAGTACATCCAACTCACGTTGACTCAACTCGCTCTAGTCCTTACAAATTAAAATTAAAAAAAACCCTTCTTAATTGATCGAAGATACGGATAGTAATGATTCCTTTGGTATGATGTCACATTCATTATATCAAGCACTAAATAAATAATAAATATCTAATATTTGTCCTTCATTATCCCTCGTTGAACAAGCACTGCCTCTAAACTTCAAAGCTAGTGACCTTATTAGTTGCTGTGGGCAACGACATGATGAACTAATAGCTTGATGTTACATAATTTAAGCCAACATTTCACCTTCCATGCAAGCTCTTAGCTTGACGTCCACAGTGTCCTTGCCTGCCAAATATTCAACATCACAGCATTCGACTCTTCCGGCCTGAAAATTAATGGATCAAAAGATCAATGAATAATTAGCAGTATACCTCTTTGCGTCCTCAAAGGTTAAAAGATCACAAAAGCTAATAAATTCATGTTCAATCAGAAAGTGTGATTAGGGTTAGAAGAAGATTACTAATAAATACCTCTTTGCGTCCTTTTGCTGGTGAAAAAACTCGAATCATATGGATTGGATCCGCTGAATGATTGCCATTTGATGAACAAGTTGGCAATCCACGGGGCGAACTTCGAGTATAGTTAGTAACAACATGTTCTCCCCCATTATTACTCTCAGTAATTTCCAAGTAAAATACATGAGGCATTTCACAAGGATTGTTGTTTAGCCACCGAGTGTTGAACATGAACAATGGCCCCGGCCTACTCTTTTGCCACGGCCGAAATGTCTCGAGCGGTTTCCTTAGAAAACTTCGAGGGAAAATACTTTCATATATATGAGCAGAATAGCCCCATGAGATGGAGAATGACCAGTTGCTTTGCCTGTGGTAGCATATTGTTTGTTGTAGCATACGTGATCGATCAACCTTCGCTGCTTTCATTAAGTGGTTTACGGCTTCGGAACGATTCTTAGAGGGGAAGATTGGATCTATGGCGTCGAAATGGTGAAGGCTGATTAAAGGAGAGCTCGGATGAGCTGATAGGAGGCCTGAAATGTCGCCACGCAGATCAATCTGCAGGTTGTATTTTCGACGGAAATTCTAATTAGTTTGTGAGTAGAAAAACAATAAGAGAACACCTTACCGTTCAAATTGGTTGTCACTATTCAATTGATTAAAAAGATCTAATTAATTTACAAAACTGATGACTCGTTATTCCAAATGGTACATATGGGAGTATGTTTCCTTCGAAAAGAGTGTATTAGTATTAATAAAAAATTATATCAATTTTTTGGTGCATTATTTAATATTGAAATAAAGTGTTATGTGTTAGTTACCTGGTGAATCCCTTTCTCGATGGTTAGATCAACTCCTAAATCAGCCGAGCACGATTGCGATATATAATCACTGAAAAACAAGTGTTGATATCTCTTGATACACCCATCTATCTTGGATGCCAATGCTTCAACTAGGGCATAACTTAAGGCATAACCAGCTCCACCATAGCCCATATCAAAAGAGATATAAGAGTTCGAATGAATAGACTCAGAATTGGTCCCAATGTAATAATATTTATTATGATCAAACTTCCCTAGCAACTCAACTAAATTATCTACAAATATGAGAGTATCATCATCTGCCATCACATACCATCTCACATCTTTATTACTTCCAATCCGAAATGCCTCCAAAATGGAACGATACATTCGAACTTGAACTGGGTTTACAAGTTTAGGGTGTAGCTTCAACTTTCTGACGTCTTCGTTGACACGAAACGGAGGAGAAGATGAAGGCCAAGGTAAAAGTTCTCCCGTGGGGGCCGTATCTAGCCAAAGATTTCCCCTTGTTATATTTTCTCTCCACCATGCTTCAATATAGGGTTTTCTATATTTCCATGTTGTTACTGAACCAAGTACTACAAACATAACGTTGGTGATATTGGTTGGAGAATTGGTAATATCAAATGACGAAGCTGGCCAATTTTTTTGAGTAAAGGGCATAAATAGATCGGTAGATCTCTTATAGGGATGGCTACATAGGAACGAATAGAATAAGAAGAGAACTAGGCCGGATATAGCTATAGATTTGCATAAAGTTGCAAGAGATAAATGTTGAAAATTTTGTTGCATTGAGTTGAAGCTGATGGCATTGCTAGAAGACATTTTAAAGAAAAGAAAGAGTTTGAATCAACATGGGAGGAAAATGAAAACTAGCTAATTAATATGTTGAAATATTCTTGAAGAGGGCTATAATTAGAGACACGTTTCTTGTTTTAAGCTTGCTAATGCATGTGATTTTGGGTTGTTAATTTAACCTTTTTGTAGCCCTAAGTTATCACGTCTAATGAAGTGGGTTCAAACATTAACTTCGTGATCTCCGAATGGAATTTAACATTTGCACAAACGTAAACGAGATTTCAGGGGTAATTTTTTTTCTTTTTTGAAAAGGAAGTCCTTTAAAACGGTTATAAAAGCACTTTCTCACATTAAACTAGCCACACTTATAACAAAAACAGCACAATTTAGGATATTGTTTAGGGTTTATGTTATTGTTTCTATTAAAAAGTAACCACTTAACCTAAAAACTAAGTTTGTGAGTGAATGCCAACGATAATATTTAAAGTCGTATTTGACATTATGTTATGTGCAACTCTTGGATCATTCGGCTGGTACATGTGTGATAACTTGTAACAAGCTAAATCCTATAGTTAGCTTGTTACAAGTTATCACACACGTACCTGTATGTTCAAGGGGATTCCCATGTTAAAATTGTGAGTGTTAGAGATAATTGAAGTTTGCCGCCTGTTATATATGATGCAATGGTGCATTTATATATACAAAGAAAATATCAAAGCTGTACAAAAAATAAATAGAGAAACCTGTTAATACTAAATATGATTAACTACCAAATTTGCTGTAATTAAAAACATTGAAAATATTATATATACAAATTCTTTGTACAAACTGATGTGGCATACAAGTATTGATCCATATGATTTATTTTAATTTATTTCATTAACTTCCATGTTCCAATACTTGCATATCACATCAATTTATATAGAAAAAGTTTGTATAAAGAATTTGTATATCTAATGTTACTCAATAATATTATATATAATAATTTGAATAAAAGCTTTGTATCTTGATTAAACATGATAGATGAAATGGAATTATCAAACATTTTCATGTATTGAGTAGTTATGTACCTTATAATTTTATATCTATGTAATAGTTTTGTGTAAGTGCCTAATTATATTGGTTGGACTTGCATATAAATTCATTTTCCTAGCTCGCATTATATTTATGTATACAACATTGTTCCTTATGCTAGCTGACAATCTATTGAGGAGGATAAATTCACATTCAATATTTTCTTTTGTCATATATGATATATCAAACGAGAACTGAATTTCTCATACAACAATATTTATTTTCAGCTAAGAGAATGATTTACTGAATGAATAATCTTAGCTCATTAATTCAGCTTTATTTAATTAAATTTGGGGGAAGTGACATTTAATTCTTGAGTTTTATTTAAATTACTCATTAAGTCTTTGAGTTTTTTGAAATACTAATTTAGTCCTTATTGTTGAAAAAATAATGAAGTGTACAGTAAGATAAATTCTATTAAATTTAGAACTATTTATTATGATTAGATATATTAATTTATTTTATTATTCTTAAAAAATATATTTCAGACATTAATTTTTTAATAATAAAAAATAAATTAAATATTTTAAACTTTTTTTTAGATCTAACGAATAATTTAAAAAAAATAGTAAACTAAACTAATAATTTTCTTAAATTTATCATGTTCTTTAACCGACCATTGTTGAAGTAGGAACAAGAATGGGATAGGTTTATGATTAAAAAACACTTAATTGATATAGCCTTAGCAATCTTTATAGATACTTGAACCGGTTATAATTACTATAGAATGATGCAGACCCAACTTAACTTTAGCACAGTTGTAATGTTTTTAATCTAAATTATTAAATTAATTTTAAAATTCAGCCTACTGGAGAAATAAAATAAGATTATGTGAAGAATAGTGATTAAAAATCATGTGAAAGATGGGTTTAAATCGAGTAATAGAGAAACAAACAGCATAGAGTTAAGAACGAAGCAAAAGGACGAAGTTAGGACTGAAGTTGTAGGCTTAGAATTAGATGTTGTTTCTAGGTTTGAGCACCGCGGCACTAGCTACTCATTGCCACAACACTCAACTCAGAATCCCTAGCGTTGTAGCATTACGAAGAAGGAACATCGATGCCAATGCGAGTTTCCTTTGTGAATTTCCTGTTTTAGTTGGTTTAAACGTCATTTCTTTGTACAACTTGAATTAGAGTTTGTTTAGGATAGAAAAGACTATAAATAGGCTCTTATTTTGGCTTGAGAAGCATTATTAAATAAAGAGAGTATTTAATGTATTCTAAGAAAGACTAGGATCTTGATCCACCATGTACATAGGTAATTGCCAAACTAAGTAAATATTATTTGTGTGCTTTGATTTCTTCCTTTTCTATTCTCTTTTGATCTTTACTATTCTACATTCTCAATTAGTTGTGTGTGAAGAATCTTAACAAGTGGCATCAGAGCTCTGATTATGGCTACCTATAAGTATAAAGTTGAGAAATTTAATGAGCAAAATGATTTTAACCCATGCAAGGTTAAAGTTATTGCTTTGTTGGTGAGCCAAAGGCTCAACTCTACCTTTGAGGAGATTACAGTTTTAACCAATAACTAGAAAAAGGCTGAGATATCTAGACTTGATCTAGATCACGAATCTATTTAAAAAATGCTCATAGTATAATAATTCTTTCACTGAGTGATGAAGTTTTGAGGGATGTTACTAGAGAGAAGACAACAATAAGTCTTTAGAAGAAGCTTGATGACCTTTATATAACAAAGTCATTGACGAATCATCTGCATATAAAGAAGAAGCTTTACCAATTATCCAAGGCTGAGGGTGCACCAATAAAAAAATATATCGACTCATTCAACAAGATTATCATTGATCTTTAAACCAAAGACATCAAGATTGAAGATGAGGATAAATCTATAATCTTGTTGAGTTCTCTACCATTAAGTTATAAATATTTTATTGATACTCTCTTCTATAATAGAGAGTCATTAACAATAGCAAAAGTCAAGGCCTCTCTAAACTTGAAGGAACTAAAAAAGAAATATTAAAGATCAATATAGCAAATGGATTGACTACAAGGGAAAGGTTTGATACAAGAGAAGGAAAGAAAAAGAAGAACTCGAGATTAAAGTCAAAGGGTTGACCTAGGACGAGCTTTTGTCGCAAGAAAGAATGACACTTCATTAATGATTGTCCAAAGAAAAAGAACAAGATAGACAAGAAAAAAAAGTGACATTGCAGTAGCTTATAAAGAAGACTATGATAGTGTAGAGATCTTGGTTGCCTCTTATGGGAAGAACAATGTTGAATAGATACTTGACTATGACTCCACTTACTATATGTGTTTGGATAAGTCCTTATTTATTAATATTTAGCCCATTAATGGAGGAAATGTGTTAATGGGTAATGATATGACGTGTCAAGTCATTGAGATTTGTAGCATTAGGTTGAGGCTACATGATGGTAAGGTGAGAGATGCTAAATGTGAGACATGTTTCTGAGCTAAAAAAGAGCTTATTATCTCTAGAGTAATGCTAGACATTCCAAATTGTATTCCAAAAATTGATATGTCAAGCAACCATTGGGTGGTGTAATATTATAAATTTCAAAATTATTTATTACCCCTAATGATTATTTGACTCATTATTTTTTTAGATACAATTTGGGATGCCTAGCATTACTCTTATCTCTAGGACAACTAAATTAAATTAATTGTTCATTCAAAGCGGAGAATGTGATACTTAAAGTACTTAAAGGTTTCACGGTGGCAATAAAGGGTGAAAGACATAATGGTTTATATAGATTATTTAGAGGAGCAGCTGTTGGTTTTGTATTTGTTGGTGCTGATGTTGAGAATATACATGCCAAGTTATGGCATATGATGTTAGCATACTTGAGTAAGAAATGTCTTAAGCAATTGTATGATCAGGGTGTCTTTGGCAAGGAAGCAATTTAGCCATTAGGCTTTTATGAGGATTGTGTGCATAGAAAAGCACATAGAGTCAAGTTCAACATTGGCGAGTACAAGACTAAAGGTACACTAGGTTATATAAATTTAAATTTATAAGGACCTGTACAAACTGTAACTTATGATGGAGCTAAGTATTTTTTGACACTCATTGATGATTTTTCAATGAAGTTGTGAGTATATGTGGGTAAGAGTAAAGAACAAGTGTTTGAGACTTTCAAATCTTGGAAAGCAGTTGTGGAGAATCAAGTCAGTAAGAGAGTCAGGAAATTTAGGACAAATAATAGTCTTAAGTTTTACAATACTGATTTTGATAGTTTCTATTCCAAGCATGGTATTGTAAGACATAAAGCTATAATGTCAATATCACAACAAATTGGAGTAGTAAAAAAGATAAATAAAACCTTACTTAAGAGAGTAAGATATATGTTAACTAGCACTGGGTTGTCTAAAGCATTTTTGGGGGAGATGGTAGTCACAATAACCTACTTGATCAACAAATGTCCCTCCTCAATAATTGACTTTAAGACATTAGAAGAGAAATGGTTGGGCAACACTTCAAAATATCACTTGAAGGTATTTGGATGTTGATAAAAGTTCATTAAGTCTAATATTTTCATCTTTAAACTTAATATTTGTTAGTAGAAATTAAGATTATTTGACTTTTGATGTATTTTATTATTATTTTTGTAGGTTTTGAGTCAATGGAGTGATTAGGATCGAAACTCTAATGAAAATAAGCCAAAAAATCAAATTGCTATATGGCCTACTACAATAACGAGCTATAGTAATACACTACAGTGATTCTGCTATAGTATCCATCGCTGCGGCGACCAAAACAGTGTCTCAGCGACCAGGAGTCAGCGCCATAGTGTGCAGCTATGAACAGTCCAGCATGAACATTATTTTGCTACAGTAATTCATAAATAGTAATTTGAAGACATAAACCTATAAATAGAATACTAAAAACCCTAATTGAGAGGAGAAGAAAAGAGAAAAAGACTTAGAAAAATATTTCACAACACAAAATCAAATAGTAAAGCTAAAGATTGAAGAACTAAGATCAAGATTCAAGCTTCAAATCAAGATCAAGCAAGGAGCACATTAAGGAGTCGTTTTGATTAATTTTTCTTTTCTTTCTTTATCATTATGTTCTTATTCTTGTTGATCTTTATGAATTGATTTGATACTTTTGGTTTTGTAATGGGTTAATTTGTTCATTTAGGGTTAGACTATGTGAACTTAGTATGAATTTAAATTTTGTTAATTCTTAGTTTATGATCTTAATACAATAGATTGATTCATTATATCTTGTGTTTTAATGCTTTCATTATACCTGATCAATATTTTGAATGATTAAGGAACCATGATGAACTTGACAAAGGGATTCATGTACTTAGTCTAGGGTAGTTTGATGCATGATTTAGGGTAACAACTATAAGTTCCATCTAGGATGGACATATACCTAGGTGGCATGTGTGGTATAATTTAGACTAGATCTTAATGAATTATATTCTAATTTGATTACCATAAACATATAGGTGATTGTTAGAATGCATAATATAGTCACTTGACCATCGATAAAAGCTTGTAATGAGATTAATGTCAAGCTAATCAGTTGGTATTAAGGGATTAACTAAGAGGTTAATAAATTCAATGAAATATTAAGGGACTAATCAAAACCCTAAATTATCTTTATTTGTAAATTATATCATTTGCTTTTGTTCAGTTTAATTTGTAGAGTAGATTAATTAAATAAATTTCAGATTGTGATTTTCTGAATAAAAGTTAAGTAGGTATAATTTTAGTACTTGATTTATAGAATTAGATCGCATAATCCCCGTGGGATCGATATCTGGACTTAAAATCCTATATTACTTGATACGATAGCGTGCACTTGCACTAGGCTATTAAAGTACACATTCGATGCCCTGTCTTTTTACATGTTAAACAAGGCAAGTTAGAACTAGATCTTTAAAATGGATATTTGTAGGATATCCAGAAGAAGTAAAATGATACAATGTTTGATGCACAGAGCTAAAGCTATCAAAGAATATCATAAGTAGAGATGTGACATTCAATGAGTTAGCTGTGATGGAGATCAATCAAAAGATAGATTGAGCTTGTACCTAAAATAGTTTTAGCACTAAAAACTATGAAAATGAAAGTAGAACATGAGATAAAGCTTGATATGTACTCGAGTCAGCATTTTAAAAAAACAACATAGGAAGATGGATTGCAAACCCTTATAAATACTGAAAGACCACCTAGAAACAAACTAGAACTCTAGAGTCAGAACTTAAAGAATACCAATTAGCCAGAGACAAGCTAAGAAGAACAGTCAAGCCACGAGTAATGTATACTCATACCTTTAATATATCATTTACTATTGAATATGATGAGCCTAAGACTTATAAAGAGGCTATAAGAGGTATTAATAATGATAAGTGACAACATGCTATAGAGAAAGAGATTAGTTCTCTTAGGACGAATAAGACATAGGAGTTAATGGCTAAACCTGAAGGGAAGAAGCTAGTTAGGTGTAAATGGGTTTACAATTCAAGGAGGAGATCCTTAGTGTAAAGCTTGCGAGGTTTACTGTTTGGTTAGTTACACAAGACTTTACCTAGAGAGAAGGGATTAATTTTCATGAGATTTTCTCTCATGTAATCAAACACTCAACGTTTAAGATCCTCTTAGTTATGTGTGTTAATTTGAATTTATATATAGAGCAAATGGATGTTAAGACCATATTTCTTCATGGAGAATTGAAAGAAATGATATACATGTCACAACTGTAAGGTTTTAAAGAACTATAAAATAAGGATCATGCTTGCTTATTAAAGAAGTATTTGTATGAGCTGAAATAATCTTTTAAGTAGTGGAATATGAGATTTGATGATTTCATGCTTTAATGTGGCTTTACTAGAAGTAAGTATGATAGATGTGTGTACTTTAAAGCATTAAAAAATAGTTTGTATATGTATTTGTTGCTTTTATATAGATGATATGTTGGTTGCATGTCAAGATAAAGAAGAGATACATAAGTTAAAAGAGTAGTTGAATGGTGAGTTTGAAATGAAAGGCTTAGGGGTAGCCAAAAAGATCTTAAGTATAGATATTATCAAGGACTAGAAGGATGTTATATTCTTGTCTTAGCAGAGGTTATTGAAGGTCATCGATAAAGTTAGAATGTCTAATGCAAAAAATATATCGACTCTGTTAGCTATGCATTTCAAGTTGTCAGTAGTACAATCACCAGAAATAAAAGAAGAAAAACTAGAAATGCAGAAGGTACCATATGCGAGCACTGTAAAGGTTCATCTTATATGCAAATGTATGCATAAGGCCTGATATAGCTCAAATAGTGAGCATGGTGAGTAGATATATAGCTAATCTAGGCAAAGAGTATTAGCTTGATGTTAATTGGATTATAAGGTACTTGAAAGAAACGTCAAGGCATTGAGTGTTGTACAAAAGGGTGAGTACAAATAGTGAAATAGTAACGGGGTATGTAGACTCATATTATGCGGGTGACTTTGATAGAATGAGGTAGTTGATTGGTTTATATTCATAGTGTTTAGATGTAGTATTTGTTGGAAGTTAGTTTTGCAGTATATGGTAGCACTAGCACATCAACTACAAATGGTGAGTATATAGCTGTTAAAGAATTTATAAAGAATGCCATATAGTTGAAAAAGATATATTCAGTACTACTAGCAATGAATGAGGTAAAAGTTAGTGTGTATTGTGATAACTAAAGTGCGATGATATATCTAAGTAAACATTAAGTATTTTATGAGAAATCAAAACACATTGATGTGAGGTTATATTTCATTAGAGATGTTATACAAAGTGATGAAGTTAGTCTAATAAAGATATCAACGATAGAAATTTTTGCAAATATGTTGACTAAGCCACTATCCTCAGTTAAGTTCAGTTTATGCAAGAACTTAATAATTTTTGCAAAGTGATGAAGTTAGTCTAATAAAGATATCAACGATAGAAATTTTTGCAGATATGTTGACTAAGCCACCACCCTCAGTTAAGTTCAGTTTATGCAAGAACTTAATAAGAATCAAAATCACCGCTGTGTAGTCAAACGTGTGATGTGGAGAGGATGGATCTAAGAAAAGCCTTAGAAATTTGAATCAATGAGGGGATTATAATGAATGATGATTAAAAATCATGTGGAAGATAGTTTTAAATCGAGCCATAGAAAAGGAGACAACACGGAGTCGAGAATGAAGTTAAAGGACGAAGTTAGGACTAAAGTTAAAGGCTTAGAACGGGATGTTGTTTCTAGGTCTGAGCATTGTAGCATTAGCTACTCAGTGCCACGACGCTAAAGTCAGAACCCTCAGTGCCGCGACACTACCTTGGCAGTACCGCAACACCAGTACCTGGAAAACTTTCATCGCAATTTTGCAAGGAGAGTGCTGAGATGTCACGGCAAGTTCCATTTTGTGAATTTCCTGTTTTAGTTGGTCTAAATTTTCTTTTTTTTTTACAACTCGGACTAGTGTTTTGATAGGACAGAAAATGTTCTAAATAGGCCCTTATTTTAGTTTGAGAAGCGTCACCAAACAAAGAGAGTATTTATTATAATTCCAATAAAGAGATCTTTGTGAGAGATCTTTGTGATTTTTAATTCAATAAAAGAAGTTAGGATCTTGATGCATTATAGACGTAGGTAATTGTCGAACTATGTAAATCTTATATTATATGCTTTGATTTCTTCTTTTTTTTTTATAATTCTCTTTTGATCTTTACAAATCTACATTCTTAATTACTTGTGTGAAGAATCCTATCAGATTACAAATTATAGCATAAGAAAAGTATAGCGACATCTTTGTTAAGTTTTTAAAATTTACCAAATAAACACAAGATCACAAGTTTTTTTTAAAAGGAAAATAGACTGATACCATGTTATTGGTGTGAGCACCTCAAGATTTATTTATTTATTTTTTATTTTTTTCAGTTAAGTCTATCAAATTTAGTGTGTTGTAACGCATAAGTTGAGAAAACTAACTAAATATTTAAGATATGTAATAATTTTTTTAAATGTTTTATAACGTTACATCTAATTTATTAATGCATTGTAGACTGACTCAATCCAATTTTTATTAATAAAGAATTGGATCCATCTTACAAGGCTAAGCTATTGGCAATTCTTAAGGAATACAAGGATTGTTTTGCATGGGACTATACCGAGATGCCTGGCCTTAACAAGGATTTAGTGGAGTATAGTTTGCTGATCAAAGATAGATTTCAGCCATATAGCAAATGAAATCAAGAGACTCTTCAATTCAAGTTTTATTCGACCAACCAGTTATGTGGAATGGTTGTTTAATGTTGTCCTAGTAATTAAAAAGAATGATAAATTGAGACTTTACATAAACTTTTGCAATCTCAACCTACTAACCCCGAAAGACGAGTACCTAATGTCAATAGTCGATATGCTAGTCGATTCGACTTCTTATCAGCAAGTTTTAAACTTCATCGATGGGCATTCCAAGTATAATCAAATATTCAAAAAGAAGACCGACATTCATAAAATCGTATTCAGATGCTCTGAGGTGACTGGTACCTATGAGTGGATAGTTATGCCCTTCGGATTGAAGAATATTGGGGCGACCTACTAATGGGCCATGAATGTTATCTTCCATGACATGATTGACAAGTTTTTGGAGGTCTACATCGATAATATTATGATTAAATCAACATCTTATCATCAGTATTTGGTCAGTCTACAGACAGCTTCCCAAGAATACGACTACATTAACTTAAGATGAACCATTTAAAATGTGCATTCGGTGTGTTAGCTGGTCATTTTCTTAGATTCTTGGTACACCAATAGGGGGTAGGGATAGATCTTAATAAAGTCAGGGGGATCAGGGAAGCCCCTGCACCAAGAACCAAGAAAGAACTATAGCAGTTGATTGGTAAGATAAATTTTTTGAGGAGATTTATTTCAAATTCTGTCGAACAATTACATGCTTGGTCGCCCTTGTTAAAATTAAAAAACAAGAAAGAGTTCAAGTGGACTGCCAATCATCAGAAGGTCTTCGAAGAAATCTAGAAGTACTTGACAAGCCCACCAGTCATGGTGCCATTTAAGCCAAATCGACCTTTGCTTCTTTATATTTCTATCATGCATAAATCGATTGGCAGTTTATTAGCATAAGAATAGGACAGTGTTGAAAAATTCGTATACTACCTCAACATGGTTTTAAACGACGCTAAAATTAGATATACGACGATCTAAAAGTTGTGTTTGACCTTGTACTTCTTATGCTACAAGCTGAGGTACTACATATTACCGACAATAGTACATGTAATCTGTGACAAACATCATCAAATATCTATTATCCAAGCCTTTTTTTAAAAAAAAATCGATTGAAAAAATAGGCAATCGCCTTATTAAATTTCAGCCTGAAATATGTTCCTCAAAAAGCAGTTAAAGGATAGGCTTTAGTCGATTTCTTAGTTAGTCATCTCACACCTTATATAGATACAATAGATCACGAAACGACACGATGAGCATGACCTGACACCTTTGGTTCGACGGTTTGAGGACCAATCAAGTTGTAAGGACATGAATCGTCCTAATATTCTCCACAAGGATAAAAATCAAGATGTTGTTTTTCTTGAATTTCCCATACACTAATAATCAGGCCGAGTATAAAGCATTGATTATTGGGCTTGAAATACTTGAAAAAATAGGGGTCAAGGAAATCGAAGTCTAGGGCGATTCATTACTGGTAATCAAATAGGTGACCAAAGAATATTGCTATGAGGCCAATTTATTGATCTCATACTATAATAAGGCAAAACACCTTATCCGAGGTTTCAGTTCTACCTCAGTCGAGTACTCGATAAGAATAAACAATGTTAAGGCCAATGATCTTGCACATGAGGCAACAGGGTTCAAACAGAGGATGGCGGAAATTCTTTTGATCCACAGATCGCAATCATATCGATAGACTATGGACTTACCTAATCAGCTTTTCATGCAGGTCGATTTGAATGAAGATTAAAGGAATGACTTGATCGCCTATATGAACAACCCAAGTGAATAGGCTGACCAAAAAATTAGAATTGTTGCGCTAAAATTTGCCCTTTTCACAGGAGAGTTATTCAGAAGAGCCCTTATTGGTAAATTGTTATCGACCCAAAAGAATTAATGCTTGTAATGGTCGAGGCTTATAAAGGGTTAGTTGGAGCTCACTTTAGTAGAAGATTAATGAATTAAGCGATTTTAACAATTGGATTTTGGTGGCTGACTATGGGATGTGACTGCCACAACTATGCTATAAGTTGTCAAGAGTGCCAAAAGCATGGGTCGATACATATCGTTCCACCCCAAGAAATGCAGGCAGTGATCAGACAATCGCTATTTAAAGGATGGACTACGGGCATAATTGAAAAAATATACCTACCATTATCAAAGCGTCATGCATTCATCTTTGTAGCGACTGATTATTTCACGAAGTGGGTAGAGGCCATCCTATTAAAGATAGTTAATAAAAAATCGGTCACAAAATTCATAATGTAGAGCATCATTTATAGACATGGCCTTCGTGCATTAATCATGACAAACTAGGGGACGGTCTTCACAGGAAAAGAGATTGTCAATTTCTCAAAAGAATTCGGCTTTAAATTAATTCATAGTACCCCTTATCATGCATAATTAAATGGTCAAGTCGAGTCAACAAATAAAGCCATCATATTAGGGTTAAAGATGATGATCTCAGATAGTCCAAGGGCATGAGACGAGAAATCGCAAGTAGTTTTGTGGGCAAATAAGGTCAGCCTAAAAATTGCTACTAATACTTCGCCTTATTAGCTAGTATATGGAACGAAGCCATGGTCCCAATGGAACTACTAGAAGCTCTCTACAGAGGTGATTTCAAAGTAGTCTAGATCCCGAGCAATATCAAGACGCTATGATAAAGGAGACAGACGAATTGGATGAGCATCGCCTCGAAGCCTTAAATCACGTTGAGGTCCAGAAGAAGAATGTTGAGAGAGCTTATAATAAGAGGTTTGGGATTAAGACATTTAGTCAACACGACCTTGTTTGGAAGGTGATACTCTTAATAGGCTTAAAGTAAAATGACTTTGAAAAATTCAGCGCCAACTGGGAGAGACTGTTCAAAATGGCTAGGATTCTCAGCAAATGGGCATATTTATTGAGCAAATGTGGATGGAGAAGTACATAACATGCTGATCAATGGGAAATTGTTGAAACTATATCATTCAAACATATGGGAGGAGATCGATAAAGCGACTTTACAGAGGCATAAAATATAGCATAATCTGGCTGATTCATATGGGGTTTCGTGAATTTGTTATGAATAGTCGATGTTGTTAGGCCAATTTTATGTTAATCATGAATTATATAAATGAAAAGATGATTTAACTTTTTCAGTTTAGTGGCGCTGGATATTAGTCAATTTCATAAAATGATATTTATAAATATAAATTTAAACAGGAAACAAAGAAGATAATTCAAAAGATCTAGAAGGATGAGAGGCAGTCGATTCTGATAGAGTCTTTAAATGGACGATCTTTATTTTAGTCAGCTTTTTAGCGGTCATCTGTACAAAGAAAATGTTAATAAGACCAATATCGAGTCATATAAAGAAGTTAGTAGGGCGATGTCTTTACCTTGACATACTTTTTGGGAGGGGTTAAGTCTTTCTCCACATTCGCTGGTGGGGCATCCAGAGTTGTCGGTATTGCCTCTGTAAAATAAATAAGGAAATCATTATCAGATAAAAGGTTATAGTCCACAAATAAGCATAACGTTTACCTTGAAAAGAATAGCTACCGACCACTGATACTAGTACAGGGTCTTGAGTCGGTTTAGAATAATTACATAAATAATATTCGGTCTATGTAGGTCAATTTGTTCCCTTATTAGCAATATGTCCCGCTATGCTAAAATTTACAGAAGGGATCGATGACTTAGGATCTATAAAGGACTTCTCAATGATCACCTCACCAAGCTATAGGCCACATTCACAAACCTAATTGGTTTGGCGATCAATGACCGCCTAGTTGTGTTTTAAGACCAGTTCTCTCTTTCTTTGGTGGCTTATTCATTTCATTTCATCTAATTTATTGCAATTAAATTTAATGCCAAAGAATTTTTCAAAATCTAAAATCTCTTGGATGAGCTTACCCCATGATTTTAGCTGGTCAACCTCACAGCATCAGCAATATCAATGTCAGCTGGAAAATTATGCAAGGGAAGAACTTTGTCTAAAGGCATGGTAAAATAAAGGGCGATTAGCCTCTCCCAATATTTATCAAAAGATTTAAGTCGACCAGGGGAGATAAGTAGGTCGATTGTTTGAAGAGATTTTTGAAGTTCATTATTTATAGCAGTCGGCTTCTGAACAAAGCCTAGATTCCTAAAAACTACGCGGGATCTAAACTTCTAGCTGGCCAAAAAGAAAAAAGAAGATAAGGGTGAAGAACAGTCTGCACAGGCTCAAATTGGCGACTTACCCACTGAGGGTGATAAGTTTTATTGCCACACTTATTATTATTGCCTGTAGCGATAACAATGCTGTGGTGGAGATCCCTGGCAGTGAGGCAGATGACCCAAGATGTCACACCCCAGACCTAAAAGATTTGACACACAACATCACTTATATTCATTCAATAATATTTAAACATTCATTTCAATTTTTTTTCTTCAGAATTATAACAATTGAATTATGACTGGGACAATTAGTAAACCGGAGATACATAGAGTTTTCTCAGAGATTAACACTCTACTACGTCACCAGTAGCAACTTTATTACCGGAAGCCCAGAATATATTCATTGTAAATTCTTACTTAAAATTAACCAATAACCATGCTTGGTAAAACTTAAACCAAATCCAACCACACACAATAAAATAATACATAAGTATTTATTCAATAGGGACAAATCAAATATCTTATCCCACGTGTTTCCAAATGAAACACTCAGCAACCTAGCTACTTAGGGAACCCAAGGAACAGCAGAAGCCTTGCCAAATTTTCTAAGCACACATGTACCTTATTTACCTGAAATCACCATAAACTATAATGAGTATAAAACTCAGTAAGCATACTAGTTTTTCATATATCAAATAAAAATACATATATGTACACAATATATATGTATGATATGCTGTGATCAATTAAAATCATAATCTTATCAAATCACATGTCATGTAAGCGCTTACACATTCTTTCAAAACATATAATAGGAATACCATCACTCAACTACTACTTAGTAGGACTTACATATCACATATCACATAATGAGCCAAATGTCACTCGTAGGTGACATACCGTATGAGAGGACTAGTACAAGTGAGGTCTTTAAATTACACATATATAATGCTCATGCCCGAAGGTAAAAGTCAAACCCTCACCCTGATCATCAGTGAGTCCTCTCACATGCACCAATACGCCACCACACGAATGTGATGACTCACTCTTCCTTTAGGTACCAATAGGATCCTCTCTACATACGGAACACATAACATATACCAATCCCGAAGGAAAGGCCACACATAAAGGCTCTACAAATCACATAAAATGCATACTGAGTAATAGTGAGTTCAAGCATCCTCAAAACACAAAACGCTTCTCATGGATATTTTCCACTTTAAAAGCTTTCTTTGTTAAACATATTTCATTTTGAAAGCTCACTTTCTTAAATACATGTATGTCCATGCTCAATGTCAATGCTCACATTCATAAACATATTTCTTTCACATTTCATATCAAATATACTTTGACATAACATAAAAATATTTGTAAGCACATTTTTAAAATCATACATAGACAATTATTATACTTATTGTGATTTCAGTAAAAGTCTAGTATATTTACTTCTTAGCACTTTTGGGTACAATGCTTAATTCTCCTTAACCTATCAATGGAGATTAATCCTTTCGTAAGCCTCACAATTCACACAAAACACTTTAAATAGCTTACAAAATTATGCATATTGCATTTATCACATCAAATTGGTCTAATTACTTGGTTTCTCAAAACCTGTCATTCTGACCACTTACACTTAACAAAATTTTCTTATATATCAAATGATGTCCAACTACTCCAAAATAAGAATATATCATTCTTAACTCATATATCCTTCTTATATATGAATATTATATCATAATTCCTACACAATCTATTCCATAAATACCATCGAATTCAAACTACTAACCTGACAGGATCAAGATACTTACTGAATATTATACAATCTCCTAATTTTATAAAATCATATACTAACTTAAAAATTATAAAGTTACCACAAAAATACTCTTGACATATATCTCAATCCATGATAAATATTTCACTTCAAAATCACTGCCAAAAGTATTTTAAAACTATTTTATTCTATAACTTTAAAAATCTGTTAATCAGATACTACAATGAGCTGACACTCTTTAGAAAATCATAACAATTTAACCATATTGATCTAAATTCTTAATTCTGAATATATCATATTAGACATATAAAATTATCATATTCCATAAATTCATAATTTTTTAAGATCATTAAGCAGATAAAAAATTATTTGTCACTGTATTATACTGTTTACACAGGAAATTTCTAGAATTTTAGGGTCATTTTGATAAATTCACTATAAATTAAATTTTTGGAATTCTCAATCGATTCAAAGTCTCAGATAATTTTAAATATGTATAATTTTATATACTCAAAATTCAAAATCAGAATCAAATCATAAAAGCTTATAAAATTCTTGGATCAGGAGACTATCAAGTAAAAATTCTATAATTCATCATGATTTATCAAGATATTTATATAGATCATCATCAATTCTCACAATATCTTACAAAATACACATCAAATCCTCAATTATACATATTTTCAAAAATTAAAACTTAAAGGAATCAACTTAATTAACACCAATAAATTGAGAAGTAGTTGTGATATACCTCTTAAAATCCAAAATTTTAATTTCTTCTTCTTCTCTTTCTCTCCCCTCTATTTCTCTCTTTTCTCTCTCTAAAGGGATAGCTCGACCAAAAAATGAGTAAATTAGGGTTTCAAACGTGTATTTTTATACTAAGAGAATAATTTTTGGTATTTACAAATTTATCCCCAAAACTTTCAAAGTATTACAATTTGGTCCCTAAAATAAATTTAAAGTCTTGCAAATAAACCCAATACTAATAGTATGTCCTTAACCTATACAAATACTACTAATAACAATACATAAATCAAGTATCACCCATATACAAATAAAATATATATAATACTTATTCTTACCGATTATGGATACTGGTTACTACACAAGATGTGTACTAGTCAATATCAGCCTTAACCACTTCTGAGAAAGACGGACCTTGATATGCCTGATGAGTTCACTTAGGGTTAAAAGGGCTGGCCTAAGACATTAAAATGAAGAATTATTTGATGAAGGGGTCGAGTAAAAGAAAGAAAAGACTCTATCCAAATTTTGTTGATCAACTTGCCATTGAATTAACCAGGGGGCATAACTATAGAGTCGACCTTCAGGAGGCTGAGAAGTAATTTTAAAAAATTGTTGAAAATATGCAATGATCCAAAAATATAATATCTAAAGGGGACTGCTTACATTTAGAAAGGAGTCTTTGCCCTTATTTAGGACGGTTTCAAATAGACTTCTATAAGGATGAGAAAGAAGAAAGGGTTTTAAAGCAAGTTTAATACCACAAACAAAGGTGATTGGCACCTTTAAATACTCTATAGTTATTTTTTGTAAAGATAAGCAAAGTGCATATTTACTCAACCAAAAGTGTAAGAAGGTGATATGCTCTACCTTAAAAAGAGTGGTCGATTTGTCCCTAAAGCAAGTCATGAATTTTCCAAAGCTTGCTTTTGATCTTAAATAATAGAGGTCGACAGAACTTACTGAAAGATCAACATTAATGTCGACCCCATAGACAGGGATGTTGAAAAGGACAATTAGATCATATAGAGTAGGGTCATAAAGCCAAACCTAAAGTAGAAAACATTTCAAGCTCTAGACCACAATAATATAGCGATTAATATCAGTCTATTATGTAAAGGTATTTGATACCCAGAAAGTTAGATTAAATTGTAGACCCTAATTGAATTTTATACAGATTTAAAATGGGGTTCAAGACGGTTTAACCAATCTATATAGTCACTAGACAATTTTTGCCAAAACCTAATCGATTTGGAAGACGACCACACAGATATATTATAGGGTTTACTAAACCTAAGTGGGTCATTTTGGTGACCAAAATGACCCACTTAGGTTTAGTAAACCCTATAATATATCTGTGTGGTCCAAAAAATTAATCAAAATATTGAGGAATAATGTGAATATTGTAAGGACCTAGAATATATTTGGAGGCGTCGGCTTTATAAGACAATACCTTATAGATGACTTGTTCATCGACTTGTTTGGACTTGGCATGTAAATCTAAAGGTACTTTTTAAGCTTTGATCGATTTGGACTTCTTGGAGTGTGAAGCGGTCGATTTTGATGCCATAATGATTACTACAGGTTAAAAGATAAAACACAATTAACGGGTGATAAAACAAGTAATTTAAATCAAAATTAAAAAGTTATAAATTTTTTATCTTGAATACAAATGAAGATCAAAATAAAGGCCGAAGAATTCTCAAAAATTACTTGCTTGAGTAAGTTGAGAAATGAGAGTGTAAGAATTAAGTGAAGTAAAAGTGAGAGTTTACCTTTTCTTATAGTGGTCTAAAGGCGGTTAAAATGAAAGGTTGCGTCTAAACAGTGGTGCATTTAAGAAGGTACAACAATTTAATTATATGGTGTAATAAATAGGCCGTTTAAAGATAATAATTACAAATATTTAAGGACATAACGGTCAGAAGGTAGAGGGTTTGTCAGAAGACATTAAATACTAGAAGACCATGGGGTAAAATGATTTAATGTATCATTAGTTAATGGTCGATTTAAAAAGATTTGGATAATCAGTGTGAATGAGATCGGCTTGAAGGGTTTTTTTTTACCTGCAGAAGAGAACGATATATTGGGGATCTAATATATGTGGGTGTATACATATGCAATTGTGTCTATTGTCTAAAATACGTATTATACATGAATTATACGCTGCAGAAGCATGTAAATTAAACAATAAACACAATACATAAATATATTAATCACATTAATATATTAATAGGGTAGAGAACTCATCTCAACGTGTAACGTTATACACGTATTTCCTCGGAGTCTGCATGGAGACCAACTCGTAGACAGTTCTAGTCACTAACACAGTTGGCTTGGTGAGCTAGAACAACAACTCTATAGCCAGCATGAGATTAACTCTTAATCTCCAAAATAACCGGGTGTGTGTTTTCATCATTTTCTCCAAAAGGATAAGAAATGAAGAGTTTGAAGCAATTCACAATTGCTCCAATTAGAACTATAGAGAAAAATGAAACAATTTCATTTTTCCCTCTTTTTTTTTTCTTATTCTTCTTTGATTCCTCTTCTTTCTTTTTCTTTTCTTCTTTCTCCTCTCCATTTCTTTTTTTTTCTCGGCAAAATCACAAACACACGTTCACATTCTTATCTTTATCTCCTTACATATATATATATATATAAAATAAAATATTAATATAATATATTATATAGTATAAATAATAATATAATATTAATAATGGGTGCGCCAACTATTTGGTATCAAAAATATAATATTAATATATATAATATAATATAATAATATATTATAATAAGAGATATTTTGATTATTTAACTATTAAATAATCAAAGTGTGAAATGACCATTTTGGGCCTCATAAATAGTTATCAAGTCTACTCCCTAGTGGGTTCTACCAAATTCCACACTTGGGTAAACTCAACCGAGGGTCCACAATGCTCCATATGTCATTATACAATTAGTAAATAATAATAATTTCTTAATTATTGTATTTAATACTTAAATATAGACACACACGTATTCCCGTGGTAGTGCTGAATATTGCTGGATTAAACAATTTAATCCGGCACGTTGCCCCAGTGCACAACGAGTACACTCCATATCGCGGGACTCCCTAGGTTCTACGCCCAATTCGTCAAATAGAACTATTCTATAAGTTCGTGAACAATGCCCCACACACACGTTACGGATATACTAATCAGTGCATTGAACCATACAAGCTGAGGTTATAACGTATACGTATAGTCCTTCCGTCATGATATCCTGAATGTGCAGGGATATAAATCATCATCGTCAAATCCCCTAGTGCTCATTCGTGTTTTATCTCAAGACTTGTATCTCACTGAACAATATGCGCAAACTCCTTTGCCATATTGTTCTACCCTGACGGAACTCTTTCCTGAGATTAATACTTATGGCCACAAGATTTTCTGAGATACAATCTCAAAGCATATGTATATCAAACTCCCTATGCGAGCTGACAGATCCCATATTTGTACACACCAGACTCCATAAGCATCGAACCATACCTAACGACACCCAGTGGTCACACTATAAAAGATTTGTGACATGCATAGAACCAAAGTATGGTGGATCACTTACAAGCCCACCGTAGCATTCAGGTCAAAGGACTATGTACACTACTCAACTTGAAAGGACCCTCAATTGACGGCTTACATAGGGTGTCTATCGGAGGCCCTCATGAGTCTGTCCCATATTCAGTCCTAACTATGAACTCCTTCAGATCTACAATGTCTGTAACGTTACATTGCATAATACCATATGAATGAGTATTAGTGATTTAATGAGAATGTACACTTGTATAAATACACAAGTATATGTACATTCAGGGATGACACATAAGCACCGACCTTAACACGATATTTACATGTAAACAGCAGCCGACCTTGATGGTTTGATATTCAAAGGATAGATTTCATTGTTAAGGATGATTTAAAAAGGGTCATGCTACTAAATTAAAAAATGGTCGACTTATGGGATTATACTTCGAACGATTTCAAAGTTAAATCAGATAAATACTAGAAGAGCAAATAAATTTTTTGGAGTTATATTGAGACCGATTGATAAAGAAATAATCGAACAATAAGGGTAATAGACCGATTGATTTTTGACAATTAAAAGTAGAACAATCTTAAAGCACTAAGTGCAAGTGATATGACAAGATATTCACGAGCTTAGATAATATTTCATACATGAAAAGTTGGTCTAGGGTAACTTTGAAGACATGGGATGATAAAGGGCTTAAATCGATAATGGGCGATTTTAAGAAATGCTAGATAGTCTAGGACGACCATAGAAGTCTCAAGATAATTTAAAGTGCATTGACTTGTCCTAGGTGATTTTTAAGGTTTTTTGTTAATTGTTAAGCAATCTAGGCCGGCTAAGTATTGCAAGCCTTGACAAAAATATCTTTTTGGTATGCTTGCAGGGGCATTGTTGACACCGGCCCAAAAAGTGCCTGTTGGACTTTTTCAATTTAAGGTTTTGGGCTTAATTAAGTATTGTAAATTATTTAGGAAGTTGTATTATATTAGAACTATTTTCCTTGTAAAAATAAGTTTTTTTTGTAAGATTTTACAGCCTATATATAGGCTTGATTTCTTATTGTAAAGATGGATTAACTATTCAATACACATAATTTACACCAGCTTCTTAGCTTTTTAACTTTTTCTTATTTTTATCATTCAACACAGGACTCCGAGTCCTTGTTTATTGAAAATCCCACAATCCTGTTGATATAGCTTCGCTTGTCCTTCTTTGGGAAAGACCCAAGCTCTGTGACACACTTGCTGCACCATAGCCTAGGTCTAGTGATAGATCTCGCCAGCTCTATCACAGCTCAGGTTTAATGATAGATATCGCTTGCTATCCTCCAACCCAGGTTTAGTAATAAACCTCACTTACTAGAAAATAAACATTAGTCTCGGCTTCTCTGAAATCCAGAGCGATCTCTATCTAGCCGGATACAGAGCATACATGGACCTGAACATAATTTTATGTGAACACATGCATAAATTTTATGTGAGATTTATTATCTCCATTTAAAGTGGGTGAGACATGAGATTAAGAAATGTTAACAGTAATAAGACATTTGTAGTCGATGGTTAATTTGTTTCTAATTACTTGAAGAATAATTTATACATATAATAATCTATAATTTAAATGCTTAAAGTATCTCCTAAAAATTTCCTCGAGGGCAGAGAGTTTTGTAAATAATAAATTATCTACATAATATTACTAGTAGTTTCCTTATTTCCTTTGCTTTTCGCGTCTTTACAATTGAAGTTTAAAATTGCTATTTTCTTCGCATACTTTTAAAAGGTTATAAAAAGTTTATATTCTAATTTATGTGTCATTAATTAATATTTATTATGTTGGTGTATAAACCCACTTGCTTAAAGAACACCAAATACAAACAACTCTAGTACTATTAATTTGCTATCGAATACAATAACAACTACCGGATTGTTTAAGCGGAAGCAATACCTAGCATATATGTATTAGGAACCAATTGTTATATCATTGTTAACGTATTTTAGGGTGCATGCATGTGATTATGTACGTGTTAAAATTTTTCAAATGAATGTCCAACATACATTACACAGCGGAATAAAATAATATAATCAACATATATACACTACAACTGAATTAAAAATAGTATAAGAATCGAATATATACCCTTGTAGATGATTCGATGAAGATTATTAAGCTCACAATAAAGTCCTCTCTTGAACAATTATAGACTCTAATATTTTGTGAGATTATAGTAGCTAGAATGACAGCCTTTAATGTATATTTCGTACAGGAATCAGAACAAATTCAACACTTGAACTAGTTGAAACATCAAATGCTTAAAATGGTGTTTTATGACCTAAATGCAACTTTTTCAACGTTTACATTTTCTTTCTTCTCTTTTTGCACGAAGTTTTCATTTTACAATTGAAATCAACACAAATAAAACTGTTTTCATTTGTTTTAAATGGCTTAAGACATTATATGGACATATGTCTAATATGTATCCATGCTTGGCCAAGTAAGGCCATGAATGAATGACAAATGTCACTTATGTTATCCATGCAAACACTTTACATGGATGATATTTGTCACATAAATTTCTATGCATATTGCCATTTGTCACACAAATGACCATACATGGATGCCATGTGTGCATTTGCACTTTTTCATGTAATGGGGATCTATTTGCAACATTGACAAATTATGGTTCCTATTTTCTAAATAGGTCGTAAAGCGTATCTTGCTTTTTAAAACCTTCTTAGATCAATCTATACGATCCGTATCGCTACCCCAGTGCTGAACGAGTACACTTTATATTGTGAGACTCTTTAGGTTCATCTCTGTTTTTCTTATGAAACATTTTTGCAAGTTCGTGAATAATGTCCTATACACACGTTACAGATGTTACAAAATGAAGTATTGAGCCATACCAGTTGAGGTCAACCATATCCGTATAATCCCTCCGTCATCTATATTCTAGAGGAGCAGAGATTTAGATTATGATCGTTAAATCTCTATATGCTAATCTGTAAACTTATCTCTACATACGTATTTTCATAAATAATATCCGCAAACTCCTTTGTGATATTGTTTAACCCTAATGGTAAACTATTTTTTCGGGGTTAATGCTTATGGTCATAAGACTTTCTGAAATACGTTCTTAGAGCATCTTGATATACAACTCAACCATATGAGCTGACGGATCCCATATCTATGCATACCGGACTCCATGAGCATCAAACCATACCCAATAACATTTAGCTGTCAGATTATGAAAGGTCTCTGACATGCGTGGAACCAAAGTATGGTGGATCACTCACAAGCCCACCATAGTACTCAGGTCAAAAGATCACGAATACTACTTAAATCAAGAAAAATCTCTATTGACAGCTTTATATGATGTCTATTGGAGATCCTCGTGAGTCAGTTTAGTATCTAGTCCTTATTGAATACATGCATGCCCATATGGATTTTCACTAAGCCCATGATCTGCTAATACTAATCATATGGACATACATAAATCCGAAAGGAATACTGATCGACCTGTGTTAGTAACTATGGATCAGGAATGATATTTTTGAGAAAATATTACGCAATGCCATTTCTTAGTACCATTTGCAACTCTTTACAACTATGTTATTACTATAATATTCTCGAGTTTTTGTCTCTATTTTAGACAAGGTTCTAACTCTATAGAATTGGTAACTCTATAGATGGTTCTTGCACGAATTAAGGTGCCCAATATGCCGTAGTGCTATTAATTAGATTCAAAAACAAGTATCTAAAAATTTGTCTTATGTAAATACAATTCCATTCTTATACTTTCACTTTCCAACATTTTACATTTAAGCATTTAATTCATAATATCGGTTGTTTATAACCAAAATGAAAAGCTTGTACTACAACCAAAATTATCAATAAAATTTTCATATAACAAACTTTTTTTAACAAATAATAATCTTTAAAAAACTATGAATAAATTTTTTTTTCAAAAGGAAGAAATTAAAAAGGGAATAAAATGATTATGATTGTTGTATCATTAGATCTTTTAAAGAAAAATCTTGTACACTAAATTGCTTAAACACAAATCATGTTCATTAAATTGCTTCATATTAAAAAAAAAATTTCTTGGCAAAAAAGATGTAAACATCATTAGGTAAATTATTTTCTTAAATTTTGTAAAATTTGATTTTTAAATTATGAAATAATTACTTAACAATTTTAATGAAACTTAACTAAATTAGGGCTTCAAAGATGTCAACAAATAAAAAGTATTCATATTTTTTTGAGATAAAATAACTATTAATAATTTATTTTAACAAAATAAGTAAATAATATTTTTGCAAGGCATTTTATCTAGACAATTAAAAGGTTGCCATTAATGGATATTTTCAGATACAAATTATATATCTAAACTTTTTATAGAAATTCTCAAGTTGACATCTAATTTTTTCACAAAAAATTAATTATTTGTACAAAAAGTTTAACTATCTATGATGTTTTAAAATGTGCAAATGTCGATCTTAAGTAAAAGATTCTAATTTATATTTTATAAATCTAGTATTATTGTTAATATAAGAAAAGTTTTCCTCTAATATTGTTACCCTACAAGAAATAATGTCTTTTTTTACGGTTAAATTGCCATCGTAAAAGGTATTTACGACGGCTATTTAACTATTGCAAAAGGATCTATTTAAAGTAAAAAAATACTATTGCAATTATTTTGATAATTTTCTGCATATAAAAATTAAACAAAATATTTAAATAATTAAAATTATTTATATTACAAAATTATTATATAAAATCTTAAAAATAAAGCAACATCAAGAAAATGTGCAAAAATAATATTATTACTAAATTTTAAACTACAATATTTTGTATCTTATTTAATAAATTACAATATTTAATTTATTATCAATGATGTTGTCATCTAAATTCTTAACGTATAAGTTTAGTCCTTCATTTTTTGTTCAATTAATTCCTTTAAGCTCTACTCAATTTTCCCTTTAATTCTATCTATCTTTCATATATCTTTTGTGCTTTCTCAACATATCACTCCTTATCGTCAAACTTCTTTCCATTAAGAACCTCAATAGACCGTGCTACACATTGCTTTATCTTCTTTTCTTTTGAGAACACTTAGCAAACCCTAAAATAAAATAAAACAAAACAAAATCCTTAACAAACTCAAAAATATTTGTGCTCTTAAGCAGAACACTATGACCTATTTATAGCCCTACATTGACTATTCGAGTTCTTGTTAGGAAGTTGGTATTCTTAACATGGAAAAACAATAAAGAGAAAGAAAATTTGTAAGAAATAATTTTAAAATTTGTGAAATAGAAATGCAACCATTTAAATTTAACTGGAATTAACGTTAGAGTAATTAAGCTTTGTTAGATGGAACCTGGTAAAACTTCTTTAAGAGATTTTGAATTAGGAAGGGGTTTGTTAGAATTGGTGATTCAAAATTAAGGTTTAGTTTGATTTAAGTTGGAAACTAATAGAGAGTTGACACCTAGGCAAGTACGCGTTGGACGTAAGAAAAAAGGACGAAACAGAGAGTCAGAGGTGAGAAGGGATGTGGAAGCACAAGGGGGAACTTGTCCAAGTGTGGACGCTGCGACGATAAAAGTTTATGTCGCGGCGTTGGGAACAGCATGTTCAAAGCTGTGGCACTGGTTTGAAGTTACACCAATGCTACAACGCCAACAATTCGAAAAACTCACGTTTTTAGGTCTTTTGTGTGAGTTAGTTTTAGACTCTCCTTTTGTATGGACTCTTATTCCAATAAAGAATAGAGTTTTTAGGGGTGGTATAAAGCCTATATAAACCCTTGTAATTTATTACAATAGGCAATGCATTAACAAGAGATAGAATAGATGGTTGGTGCAGCTCTGATGCTAGGCATAAGTGTGGAAGAGTGTCATCGAGAGCTTGATTACTTGGTATAAGCTTAAGAAAGCACTTGGTAGATCTTTTAGAAGCTCATCTATTATTGTATTCTTTAGGGTTTCTCCTATGGGAGTTTTTTGTGTACAAAAAAACTGAATAAAAGAAGCTATAATCCCGAGATCCACGTGGATTTAGGTGTTTGTTGTTGAACCACATATTTTCTTGTGCCTTATGTATGATTATTTTTTCTATTGTATAGTTAATCTTATTTATTTCTGTTTTACTTGTGAGTAAAGTCTTCCGCAAAGCGCATATGATTTTAAATTGCTAAATATCGGGCTAAAAGGTATTTGGGCATGTATTCCTAATGAATAAGATCAGTACTAATGCTAATTACTAAGTGAGATTAATGCTAAGGTTGATTTCCCACAACAAACTGGTATTAGAGTTATGGCTGAGTTAATACCTAAATGATATTGGATTGAAGAGCATAGCTTGATACCGTAATGTATAGTAACATACAAACACAAAGATGACTAAGATGCGTTCGGAGATAGACATGAATCTCTTAAAATTATCAATAATCTTAGCATACCCAAGGTCATTTGTAAGGGATTGATCTTAATCTTTCTAGAAATCTAATATCAATCATTGTTGTGATGTTGAATTCTTTAAGCATAAGGATAACTCCTTCCTCTACATTCAATTCTTCTAATTTTCTTAATATAAGATCAAGCATTTCGAGCCGAGGAAAACCCTTGTCTGTAAAAGTTAGTTTGCTTCCGATATAGTGGTTGAATAAGTGATGAATCGCGAGGCTTGGTAACTTCTCTAATACATGCATTGGCTCATCCTCCAACTCTGAATTTTGCAACAATAGGCATTCGAAGATTTGGGAAGAGTGTATACATTTCTTCAGGAAATTCATTTATTTTCACGTCTAAATCTTAAATCTATAAAGCATCGATAATCAAAGAGTGGTTGTAGTGAACCAAAAATAAAATTTATTATCTAGCAGATAATAGTTGAAGGCTTTTCAGTTTGGAAAAAGAATCAAAAGTGAACTACTCTTCACCTTCCCTACTACCCCAGAAATTAGATGTAATGGGCAACTCTTGAAGATTAACCAACTTATCTATGTTAATTTTAGTCCAGCTTTCAAGGTTTACATACTTTAGAGTCTGAAGATTAATCAAATTGTCTATCTACAAATTTCCTATAAAACATCAAATTAGATGTCTTAACTTTTGTAACTTATAGATTTCAATTGGTATCTCATGATAGTTACTATTAAAATCGATTATCTTCGTGGAACTGGATAAGTGTAGAGTTTGTATATTTCAGGTGAATCAACTCTTTATCTCTTTAAAAAAACTTGCCGCTGGGTTGATAACTGAACCCTTAAACTCTTGATACCTTCAACAGTCTTAATATCAAGCACTCTTAATAATGTGAAGCACATGCAGAAGCCTTTTAAAGACATATCTATTTATTGACTCATTCCATTTTTGATTAAGAAGCGAAAGCAAACATGAGAGTGCAGAGATTGGATTCAGATGTTGTAGCCACAAATACTTGTTATATTAATAAGTAGCTTGTTGTCAACATGGTGATATACTTGAGGGGCAAGTTTCTATGTAGTTGTATATTTGAATGAAGTTTAGCTCTTTTGCTTTTTGAATTGCAAGATCTCGTAAAAGATTATGCACTGACATGCATGTTGCAATTCTCTCCCAACATATTTTTTCTACTTGAACCAAGCTTCTATTAATCAACTGATCCAAGTTATCCTTCGTCATATCTTCCATTACTAGACCATTATCTTGTTGTGTGAATCCTTCGTCTACAAACAAACAAATTATTTTTTCTACTTTAATATCAAAGTCTTCTTAAAAAAGGCTGAGATAAAGGAAGCACAACATAACAAGGCAAATCATTGAAGCTTAAAGCTATTAAGTTGGAAATATAAATTTAATCATTTCTTAGATGCTGCCAAATGATGTGATCATACAAAATATGCCACTCTTATTGCTTTTTTAAAGATAAAAGTCCACTCAATACTGTAGAGATTTAGAGAAAAGAAAAAAATATTGCATTGTTCTTGTTGATGAATGCTTGAATTTATAGAGTTTACAATAAGCCAAAAAGGAAATAGATAAACATAAAAGATGAATAAACCTAATAGAACTTAAACAAAAAAAAGGGGGGTGGGGTGGGGGAAGAGACGTAATAAGACTTAAGAAGTCAAATATAACTCAGATATGAATTTTATATAAAAAGAAAAAAAAATTAATTTAATCTAAATAACTAAACTAGAATATTTCTTCGTTATCATGCCCCCGCAAGAGAATTCTGAGAGGAGAGTGTAATCTTGTTCGTCAAGAGGAAAACGTCAAGGGGAAGAGTTCAATCTTATTCTTCAAGAAGAGAAATTAAGTGTGCGAAAGAGGTGACAGTGTTGTCTCGCCATCGCAATGGAAGGTGGCACTGTGATGTGGAAAAGTTAGCATTGTGGCATAAAAGCACTTGTTGCTAAACAAAAGCATCTAGTTGTTGTTGATTTGACCTAATGGGCAATGAACTATAAAAAAAAAAGAATAAACATGAATTTTATGTTATTGGCGATTCTCAATCACTAGAAGGAGTATCAAAAGCAAAAAGAACAATTATAGAAGAAGAGAGATATATAGAGAAGAAATTAAAGATAGCAAAGGAAACCAAATAGTAGCTCAAGTTGTTGAGCTTGAAGGATTTTGAAATTAGAAGACGAAGAAAGTATTAAGAAGGAAAAGAACTTTTTTAGAATAGAAAAGGGAAACACCTAAAATAAAATAGAAAATAAAAACTCGTTTGGTAATGAAAGGAGTGAAACCCTTACAATAAAGCAGAAATAAAATACCAATTTGGGAATGGAATGAAGTTAACTCTTAAGATAAAGTAGAAAAATAAAAGTTCCTTTAGAGAATAGAAGGGGGTTAATCATTAAATAAATTAGAAATAAAAGACTTATTTGGGAAATGAAATAGAGTCAACCTTTAAAATAAAGTAGAAAAATAAAAGTCATGTTTGGGAATAAAAGAGGGAAAGATAGTTTATAAGAGTTTAATCTCATAATAGAACTAAAGTAACCTATAGAGATGAAGATAAAAAAAATATTTCTTTTTAGGGAATTATTAGTATTAAGGATGATATAGAGTTGGTTGGATTCCTACATATTATAGAGAATAATTTAGTTATTTGTGATAACTATAATTGAGGAGGGAATGGTGAGAATAATGGCTAATTAAGGCAGCGATTATTGTTCCTGTGTATTGTTTATGGAGGAGAATTCAATATGGTATTAAAGAATTAGCTAGTACTTAAAATTTAAAAGAAAAGAAAAAAAAATCATGAACTCATTTTGGCTGTAAGGCAGTAACCCTTGCTTGGCCGCACACGTGGTTTCACATGGTTGCGCATTGGCCGCACACATGGTTTCACATGGCTATTGCGCAATATATTGGTAGAGGTAGAAAAAAAAAGATTAACTTACAAGAGGCTTTGATACTATATACAGATTTAGAGAAAAGAAAAATATTGCATTATTCTCATTGATGAATATTTGAATTTATAGAGTTTATAATTTAAAAAAAAAGAAAAGAAAAGATACACTTAAAATGGGAAGAAACTTAATAGAACTTAAACTAAAAAAAGTAAAAAAGACCTAATAGAACTTGAGAAGTTAAATGTAACCAAGATACAAAGTTTATCTAAAAAGGAAAACAAATTAAAATTAGAATCTTTCTCCTTTATCAAATACAATTATGGCAAGTGGTAAGCCGCCACATTTCTCTACTATTTCTCTTCTTTGTATATAAGCTTTTTCACAAAATAGTTGCCATTTTTCATCAGGGCTAAGAAATCAGAGTTTATGAACATAAGTTCTCTCACTTAAACGCTCTGTAACTTTTTTGATGCCAGTGGTGATAGTTACTTAGCTTTCATTCTTGTTGTCTAAAAAGACTCTTTTCAAGCTTTCCCAAACCTCTTTCTGCCATACATCATCGATCACTATTAAGTATGAGCGTTCTTGTAAAACTTTATGAAGATAACATTCTATATCATTTTCTTTAGCTCCTCGTTGGTAATAAGTTCGTACATCTCCATCTTAGTTAACATTGCTTACACCACCAATCCAACATGATTCTTACAAGAATAAGCAAGAATATACACGTGTTATTTAATCAATTAATAAGTAAATAAGGTCTCTTGGGCATAGTTCAGCTGGGCATGAATACATTTTGATAACAAGTCATTTTATCATTTTTAATAGTTAAATTACACCTAAGAATAACATAAATTTATTTCATGATAATTTACCATTTATTTATTAATTAAATCACATAGAAGCACCATTTCATTATCTTATTGCCTCCTATTTCACATTGTCTTTATGATTTATTTCACTGTAGAGATATTGTTAAAGTTTTGCTAAAATATAGGGACAATATAAACTACCCGTTTAGTTATAATTTTGTGAAAAAAATAATGCATTTTAATTAAAAAATAAAAGAGAATTATTATTATCATTGATATTATTATTGTTGTTTTTTTTGAATGAAAATGGGTGATTTTATTTGGGAGAATGATATTTTTATCTTAAAAGTTTGAGTTAATACTCAATTTTATCTAAATTATTTTAAAATAGACAATTTTATCTTAATCCATCAGTTACTTTTTGATAGTTTTGATAAAAAAAATCACTTTTTGTTAGTTTTGATAAAAAAATCACTTTTAACAGTACAATAACATATTTGCCCCTGGTTGATAAATTAGTTGCAGAGGATAATTTAAGTTAAAGGACGTGGCACATAAATAAAAATAAAACATATAAAAAATAAAAAAATATGTGTGACACTACGATAGATTTAAAAATTTATTTTATAAATTATAAATAAATAACAAATATTTTTGGTGACCCATCATCGACCGCCATTTTTTAGCGACGGTGAAGATTGTAAAAATTATCAAATTTTATATTATTAGATTCTATTTTTCATAATCTACATAATGGTAGAGTTATTTTTGTTAAAAAAAAGATTAAAAAAATGACAAAATAGTGAAAAAGAACGACGGCCATCGCCGACATTGATAACCAATGTCGGTGATAGATTTTATTTTTATTAAATTATTAAAAATAAATATTAAAATTAAAACCCTATAAGAATGTGTCACGTGTGTTATTTGGTTTTAATTTTTATTATTAACCAATGAAAGATTGACTCGTGTTTTGTATATTTTAAATTTGTGTTGAATTTTATTTTTATTTTTTTATTGTCAAATTTAACAAAAATTAACTCACGGATTAAGATAAACTGATTATTTTAAAATAATTAAAATAAAACTAAATATTAACCTATACTTTTAAGACAATAATACTTTTATCCCGATTTTATTTTACTAAAATAAATGAATTCGTCCAAATACAATAGAGATGAAACGAGGATAATTATTCATAAAAAACGGATAATTATTTGATGCTTTTAAATACTAAGAGCGGGGAGCGTGGAAGCTACGAACCAATGAGCCTTTTAAATAATAATTAAAAAAAAATTATAATGGCAGTAGACGAGAGATAGAGAATAGAGCTAAGACCCGATCCATCAAGACCCATTTCGGTAGCCCGAGCCCATAAGAAGAAACTAGGGTTTTGCTTGTTCTCATTTTTATAGCTCGTAATTCATAAACAAGAAAAGAAAATACTCTTTGGGGAAGGGACTAGGGAGTGCTGCCCTTACTCTGCCATTCCTCTCTGTCGAAGCTGTAAGTTTCTTTCTCTCTCTCTCTCTCTCTCTCTCTTTCACTTGGTTTGCTTCATTTCGTCACTGTAATATGAAGGAAATAAAAACTGATTCACTGATTTGGAGCCTTAGAGAGCTTTTATGAACTGGTCAATCTGTTGAGTTGAATTGAATGAAATGGGTTCATGTTACATGTTTGCCTCTTTCTGGTTGAATCTAAGAGCCTGAACTTTGAATTTTTCAAGATTTTGGAACATATTTTGTAGAGCAATGGAAAAGAGAAAAATAGAATAAAGGATTTTTGTGTGTTTGTCAAATCGGTTTTTTTTGGTCAAAAAGTAAAGAACATCTTGAATTCATATTTTGAGTTTTGAAATTAGTCTTTAGGCAAAAAAAAGTTATTTGTTTTTGGATTTCGTAAAATGGGCCTTTTTCTTTTATTTTTTTTAATATTAAGTATCCCCTTTGATTATTCATATTCATTGACACATAGTTATGACATTGTTTTTATTTGATGATCTGTAGAGTACAAGTACAGGTAAGAGATGGTTAAGCACAACAATGTTGTGCCTAATGGGCACTTTAAGAAGCATTGGCAGAACTATGTCAAGACTTGGTTCAACCAACCTGCCAGGAAAACTAGAAGACGCATTGGTCAGTAGCTTTTATCTATTTTGCTGCTTTTATGTTCTTGTGATTTCTCATTTGTCATTTGATAGTGTTTGGATTTTGGTTTCGGTTCTACATGCGTGTGATCCTTATTTGATGCTGTCTAACTATTGTTGATGAATCTTCTGCTATCAGCTCGTCAAAAGAAGGCTGTGAAAATCTTTCCTCGCCCCACTGCTGGGCCTCTCCGCCCCATTGTTCATGGACAGACTTTGAAGTATAACATGAAATTAAGGGCTGGCAAAGGATTTACTCTTGAAGAGCTCAAGGTTAATTGTTGTCTTTAAGGCTATCTATTAATTATGTTCTGGTTGCCCTCTATTGTGTTCTTATACCTCATCTTTGGTTTGTACTTGTTTTGATTAAACCTATATTCCCGACATCATTTCAGCCGTTGTCATTATGGTTCTTAAACTCTCTCATTTTTCAGTTATATTAGAAAATGTGACCTTGAGCTTGGGCAAGTTTTCCATTGAACTGAATTGTGTCAAATTCATTCTTTTTAATAATTTTTAATTTGAATGATCTTAATGAAGAAGCATTGTGCTATTGAATATATATTGTCATTGTCAATGTGCTAAAGCTAAGTTATATTTACGTCGTCAATTCCAGCGCATTAATTTTGTGACACTTTTTCCTCTAATGCAGGCTGCTGGTATTCCCAAGAAACTAGCCCCAACGATTGGCATTGCAGTGGATCACCGTCGTAAGAACCGCTCTTTAGAGGGTCTCCAAGCTAATGTTCAGAGGCTGAAGACATACAAGGCAAAATTGGTTGTCTTCCCCAGACGTGCACGAAAGTTCAAGGTAATGGAAACGACGGGTATATGTTGAATGCACATTGTTGTCATCTTCTTTGCACTCAAGTTCTTTTGGTTGTTATCTGGATGTAGGCTGGTGATTCGACTCCTGAGGAATTGGCTACAGCAACCCAAGTCCAAGGGTCTTACTTGCCTATCACTTTTGAGAAGCCTACTGTGGAGCTTGTGAAGGTCACTCAAGAGATGAAATCCTTCAAGGCTTATCACAAGCTTCGAGTAGAGCGAATGAATGAGCGCCATCTTGGAGCTAGGTTGAAGAAGGCTGCAGAGGCCGAGAAAGATGAGAAGAAGTAAACAAGTTTTAACTTCGTTAGACAGCATGTTGAAATCCCGATTTGGGGGATTCTCTTTTTGCAATTAGGTTTTAATTCTGTTTGTTATAGCTATGCAAACTATTTTTGTGGACCTGTTGCCATAAGTTCTGATACTCTTATGAATGAAGTGTACTCTTTGCTGAACTTTGATAGTATTCCAAGTTGGAGGGGCAGTAAACTTTCACTTTCATCTACTTTTACATTTTGGGATTAAAACTTTTCAATTTCACATGAGTAAGGTTTTCGGAGAGGAGGATCAGTGAAATTCCTTTGAGACTGGCCTACTTTAGTTTTTGCTTCAGGTCTTTTTCTCTTTGTGGTCATACTGGATGTTTGGAATTTTAAATTGCAGTAAATGAAAAATTAGTTTTTTAGGTACGAATAAGAAAAGAAGTAGATATCCTTCCTATTTATTAAAGTTTTGGTTAGTTATTAGTTCAGCTTAGGTGTGCCTTCGTTTCAAACCCATGTACAAGAAGACATGTTAAGTCTTAAATGGCAATGTTTTTGTCAAGTATTACGAGTCATGATTTAATTTTTAAGATACTCAAATTAGGGTTTGGGTATTTGTTCGATCATATATATTATATATTGATTGGGAAACATCCCACCCGCACAAACTATTTACTTTGTCGGGCTGGGTGGGATGTCCGATAATTTGATTATTATTATTATTATTATGTAGTACTCACTGCGTTTTACAACATATTTCAAAGATTTTAATTTCTATTACACTAAGCTTGACAAATACAAAACTTACTTTTCTCACCTCATCGCAGATTTATAGGGACAACTTTGGGTATGGATGGTAAGTGTTCAGTGATCCAAAAGAATTGTGTCTACCAGCGAAAACAAGATATTTTACTTTGTTAAAAAGGTAGGAGCTCACTGCATGGCAACTCAGCGATTCCTTGATTGACGTGATGAATAAAACTGTAGGTAAAAACTTTCTTAACTAATGGAGTCAGTGAACAGGCATGCAAAAATAGGACATGTTTGACATGAGTTTTCACATATTGGCAAAATCTTATCCCTGTCAAGCACATAAAAGTAAAAATTGTAGGAAATGACGCATGTTTTCCATTGTCATATATTTTGATGCAGCTGTTCAAAGAAAGGAGTGGCCGGGCCTGGGAAGTTTCATTTTGATTTTGTGTTTGGTCGAGATCAGGTTTGCTTCCCCCGTTTCATAATTTATGAATTTTACATTTAAAAGTTGTTTGACCGTTTCAACGAACTTTTAGTCTTCGGCATGAAATAAAGAAATATACATCTTTGTAGACTTGCACCGAGTGTTTTGTTCATTAACTAGATTGATTCCAAACAGCGTATAGGAAAATTTATTGGAATAATACTATATTTTTTATTTAAAATAATATATTGATAAATAATTTTAAAATTTATTTTATTTTATTTTATTATTTAATATATTAATTTAAAATATTAAATTTTAGATATTATTTAATAAGTATAGCTTTACTCAATTTATTCAACTCCCTTTGACTGCACTATTGAGTATTGTTTTTCTGCCCTCCGCCAGTTCTTGGCCTAGACGCTAATTCTTGCACAAGTAATTTACTTTCGACTCTCTTTCTACGCACTAAACAAAATCCTTTAGCTTCTTCAATATGAAACCCATGCACACCCATTTGAAGTAACTAAACCCTGAAAACATGGAACTTCTTGATTCAACAAGGAATGTTTTATTAACCCTCTTCTCGTTTTCACCTCCCCCAATGTATTCACGTTCTGAATTTTTTCTAAACCCATTTTCCTACGTGGGGTTTCTGTGACATTATACTTAGTTTTGTTAATTGAATTGTTTGGCTTGTGGGTTTGCAAGAAACTGAAAGTTGGTGTTAGTCATAGTAACAGTGAAGGGTCAAGGGAGTGGTTTAAGGACAAGAGGGGTTTGTGGCATAAGCAGACTTGGTTTGTTGTCTAGGAGTTCCAATTTTTAACCTTCTATTGTTTTTGTTTAGTTACATTTGTGGGTATAGATATGGTTGGTTTGATGGTAAACTGATGACGCTTTTGGACTTGTTGCTTAAATCTCTTGTTTGGGGTGCAATTTGTGTTTATTTGCATACCCAGTTCTTTAATTCAGGTGAGAACAAGTTCCCCTTTTTCTTGAGAGTTTGGTGGGTCTTTTACATGTCTGTATCTTGTTATTGTCTTGTTGTTGATATTATTCTTTACAGAGAGCAAGTCTCTTTACCAATTCAGGATTTAGTAGCCGATATTATCTCGGTAATCACTGGGTTGTTTTTCTGTTATGCGGGCTTCTTAAGAAATGATGACGATGAAGATACCCTTCTTCTTCAAAAATTCCTTTTGAATGGTAGTTCTAGATTCAATAATGATGTAGAATCATCAATTAGGTCCAAAAGGGCTGATAATGTGATCCCTTATTCAAATGCTGGTCTATTTAGTATTCTCACTTTCTCATGGATGGGTTCTCTAGTTTCTATGGGCAAGAAGAAGACCTTAGACCTCGAGGATGTTCCTCAATTAGATAGCAGTCATATTGTGTTTGGAGTCTTCCCAAATTTAAAGAATAAGCTTGAGGCTGATGCTGGTGTTGGGAATAGAGTGACCACACTAAAGCTGGTGAAGTTGTTGTTCCTCTCAGATTGGAAAGAAATTCTTTTGACAGCTTTGCTAACTCTTTCATATACATTGGCCACTTATGTTGGCCCATATCTAATGGACAATTTCCTTCAATACCTCAACGGGAAGCAGGATTTCAACGATGAGGGGTATGTTTTGGTTTTCACATTTTTTGTTGCACAGCTTGTGGAGTGCCTCTCTCAGAGGCACTGGTTTTTTAGGTCATAGCAGATTGGAATAAGGTTCCGGGCAGTCCTAGTTGCAATGGTCTACAATAAGTGTCTGACACTTTCATGTCAGGTGAAGCAAGGCCATACTAGTGGGGAAATAATTAATCTCAAGGCTGTTGATGGGGAGAGGGTTGGTATATTCGCTTGGAACATGCACGATCCATGGATGTTCCTTATTCAAGTGGCTTTGGCTCTGTAGATCTTGTATGGAAGTCTCGGATTAGCATCAGTTGCAACTCTACTTCCAATTGTAGTCGCCATGCTGGCAAATTTCCTTTGGGAAGATTGCAAGAGAAGTTTCACGACAAGTTGATGGAATCAAAAGATAGAAGAATGAAAACAACATCTGAGATTTTAAAGAACATGAGAATTCTCAAGCTTGAGGGATGGGAAATGAAGTTTTTTTCTAAACTTACTGAGCTCAGAAAGAGTGAGACTGGTTGGTTGAAAAAGTATGTTTACACTTCAGCCATTACCGGTTTCTTCTTCTGGGGTGTTCCCGCTTTTGTGTCTGCAGTGACTTTGGGTGCTTGTATCTTCTGAGAATACCACTTGAGTCGGGGAATATTTTTTCTGCACTTGCAATGTTTAGGATTCTTCAAGGGCCAATCTATTATCTTCCTGAGTCAATTTCAATGATTATTGAGACTAAGGTTTCCCTTGATAGAATTGCATCTTTTCTATCTCTTGATGACTTACAATCTGATGTCATAAAGAAGATACCAAGAGAAAGCTCTGATACAGCCATTGAGATAGTTTATGGGAATTTTACTTCGGACTTTTCTTTCCCTAATCCCACACTGAAAGATATAAATTTGAAAGTGCTCCATGGCATGAGAGTTGCAGTTTGTGGTACAGTTGGGTTGGGCAAATCAAGCTTAATTTCATGTATTTTGGGAGAAGTACCCAAGATATCTGGTATCCTTAAGTTGTGTGGCACAAAGGCTTACGTTGCTCAGTCACTCTGGATACAAAGTGGAACAATTGAAGAGAACATTTTGTTTGGTAAAGAACTGGACAGAGAAAGGTATGACAGAGTGCTTGAAGCATGTGCTTTGAAGAAAGACCTGGAATTCCTCCCCTTTGGTGATCAAACGATTATAGGTGAGAGGGGAATCAATTTGAGTGGGCGACAGAAGTAAAGAATACAGATAGCCCGTGCTTTCTACCAAGATGCTGATATCTTTTTGTTTGATGATCCTTTCAGTGCCGTGGATGCTCATACAGGAACTCACCTCTTTAAGGTAACCTGCTTTTCCTACTTCCATATGTCTATGTATTGCTAGAGTGGTGATTAAGATGACCCTTTTGTCTGCATTATGTTAAATTTTGTACCATGTTTTCTTCTCATTGGTTATCCTTTTCTTCTGAAGAATGCTTAAACATTGTTACTTATTGTGATTTAATCTTTGTGTGATAGGAAGTTTTGTTGGGCCTTTTGAGTTCAAAGAGAGTGATATATTTTACTCATCAAATGGAGTTCTTACCTGCTGCTGATCTTATCTTGGTATACAATTTCAGTTACATGCAGTTCTTGATCTCTTTCTCTAATGGAGTGCATCACCTTGTTCATATCCCATAAACTTGATTATATTCTGTTGTTAGGTAATGAAAAATGGAAAGATTACACAAGCTGGAAAGTACATCGACATTATTAATTTAGGAACTGACTTTATGGAACTTGCGAGTGCGCATAAGCAAGTTTTATCAGCACTTGATCCTATAGAGAGGGCCAGTTTCTGAAGAAATAAGTTTGAGTAAAGAATATAGTGGTTGAATAACCACTAATGGGGTTGTCAAGGAAGAGGGAAACAGAAATGTTCAGAATGATGAAGTAGATGAAGCTGGATGGCCAAAAGGGCAGCTTATTAAAGAAGAGAGACAGAAAGGTAAAGTTAGTTTTTCAGTGTGCTGGAAATACATCACAGAAGCAAATGGAGAAGCTCTTGTGCCCTTTATATTGTTGGTGCAAATTCTCTTTGAGATCTTTCAGAATGGCAGCAATTACTGGATGGCTTTGGCAACTCCTATTTCAGACAACGTAAAGCCAGTAATTGGGGGCTCTAGACTAATAATTGTCTATGTAGCTTTCGCTATCGGAAGTTCTTTTTGCATATTTGCTAGAGCCATACTTCTTGTAACAGCTGGGTACAGAACAGCTACTTTGCTTTTCCATAAAATGCATCTATCCATATTCCGAGCCCCTATGTCCTTCTTTGATGCTACTCCAAGTGGACGAATCCTGAACAGAGTAAGTGAATATATGTTCCTGTAAAGGGCATGTATCTGATGAACTTCATTTGGTGATTCAACAAGTTAACATTTTCCTTTTTGTCCCTTTATCCCTGGTTTTTGCCAAGTAGTGAGTATTCTTTTAATTGAGTTGCTTTTGATTTTGTCCTGATAGGCTTCCACCGACCAAAGTATATCGATATAAACTTTCCACAAAACGTTGGGGACTTTGCCTTCTCAATGATTCAGCTTCTAGGAATCATCATAGTGATGTGTCAAGTTGCATGGCAGGTTTTTATTGTTTTCATCCCTGTGATTGCTACCTGCATCTGGTATCATGTAATCCTGGCATTGTGTTGTGTTTTTCATTTCTCTTTCTGCCATGTGGATGCTAGACGCTGTAGATTATACATCAAATGCCGAATGCTCATTTACCAAAAAATTAATAATAATAATAAATAAAAAAGAGTGCTAAAACCTTTTTGCAAAGGAAGCAAGTTTACTATCTGCATATTCTATAGTAGTATGTTGATCATTGTACAAGGCAAGTAATATAATTCATTAAATCAAATTGAAATTGATTAAGAATGAATCTGTTAAGACTCATCTAATCCAAATAACTGGAGGCTTCCGTGAAACATGCTTTCACAGGTATTGTATATTGTTGATAATTAGTCGCAAGTTTGATGCATGCCTTAAGCAATCAATGACCTTATATCTTTTGATATATTTCAATATCGCATAGAATTTGAACTTCACTCCCCCAACAAGGGGTTACATGATGGGGTTGCATCAGTGCAAACAGTATTTTCAAGAAGAGATGTAACATTTGTAGTAATAAAAAATACAACTGTATGCAACAATGAATTTTAAATCAATTGACAGAGCTTATATAATTACAAATATGTATATTAACTGTATAGCAGAGCTATTATTAATTTGTAAATGTTTTTCTGTTCATTTCTGTTTTTGCCTTTTTTCTGTCTCACAGTACTGTCGCATTCAGTATATTAATACGTAGTTGACCATTTCTTGATAAAATATTTGTGTCAATTTTACGGATCTGCAGCAATATTACATGTCTTCAACTTGGGAACTTTCACAGTCGATTGGTTTATGCAAAGCTCCCATAATACAACATTTTGCTGAAACAATTTCAGGGTCAACAACTATCAGGAGCTTTCATCAAGAATCAAGGTTTAGAGACATTACCATGAAGCTGATTGATGGATATTCTCATAACAATTACACATTGCCGGTGCAATGGAATGGCTGCACTTCCGCATTGATGTGTTGTCTTCTACTACATTTGCCTTCTCTTTGGTTTTCTTAATCTCCATGCCAAAGGGAATTATTGATCCAACTAAGTGGAGAGAGCACTTCAATACACTTCTATCCCTAATGAGCCAGCATTATTAATACAAGAAAGCCAATCTGACCATTTTTGGTTATTGATATGTTCAGAGAGTATATTTTCAAGTGTAAGATTGTCGAAGTAATAAATAATCCAGTAAAAATGAGATCGATCCACAGAAAAGTAAAATTAAAATTATAAACTATAAATATTTTAAAGATAATTAATACAGTATAAGATATTTGTAAATATTAATTTAATTAACTAATGCAATAAAGTTAAGGTTAGAGAGATTCACTCTTGGTATAAGAAGTAAGAATATATTTAATTTTTTTTATAACTCAATTGGAATCTTCACACAAAAGAGATTCCAACTGAAAAATATAACAATTAAAGTTAATTATCATTTATATTAATTAGTATTTATTTTTTTAAATTATTATACACCAAATCTTATAAATGGGTTCAAGTATTTATTATGTCAATTTTTATATTTGTCTATAATAAATCAAGACTCTTACTTTATAATAAAGGGTATATACACCAAATCTTGTAAATAATTTTAAGAATTTATTGTGCCAATTATAAAATTTGTCAATAATAAATTAAGATACATCACTTAAAAGAAATGATATTAATATTACAAACAAAATAAATACATTATATATAAATTTGCATAACTTAAGAATAAAATATTAAATTCAAGAACAAGAGTTAAGTATTATCTTACCAAGACTTTTATCCTTTTACCTTAGCATAAATAAAATTATTTGGACATAATAAAACTAAATAAAAAGAAAAAGAAAAAAAATGAAAGAAGAGATAACATAGTTTTACAATAGTAAATAAGAGAAATAATATTATAAAGAGATAATACAAAAGATAAGTATTTTGAACTAAAATCTAGTTTTCTATTACATGTTTTGGACATAAACATGCTTTGTATTTATAGAAAAATATGGATAAATCGAGACAAATGAAGAGGAAACCACATGGATGATAAAAGTCAAGAATGGTGGCAAATAATTTACATTGATTATCATTAATGCACCCACTTGCTTATCCAATTTGGAATTGATGTGGTCCGAATTAACTATCACTCAAAACGTCAAAATTGTAGATAAATCTCTTATATTTTTAAATTGAGTTATCTCATACGTACTAGTACGCATTACTATAGTTATGGGCTAAATACTGATGACTGTTTGGATTGAGTCTGTATTGTAGATCAGTTCTGTTTTAAGCCATTTTTACTCTCTAAACGCTCGAATTTTGAATGCTTTGTGAAATACAATATGTTAGCCTATTGAGTCAGCTCTTCACAGGATTAAGAATCACTCCAATTGAATTTTAGGTAGGAAGTTATGCCAATTTTACCGTACTTACCACAAAATAGTTAAAAGCTAATTAGATACAATATTGTAAACATACTTAAGTTAGGGGGGGAGGGGGTTTAAAGACACTAGTAATACAAAATAATAATATAAAACCCTTATTAAATATATAATTTTAAATGTTCATCACACTCCCCAACCAGTTTATTACTAGTCCCTAGCAATTCAAATATAAATAAAATTTGAACACTACCAAAGCATTTTAAAAAAAAAGGTTAGTTAAAGATCATAATCGCTATAAAAGTTATTTCAATTATAACTTTTAAAATTGTGTGTGTGTGAATTAAGTTGAAGCCTTCTTACCACAAACCACAATATATATAACATTGAAATTTTTTTTTAAATAAAGCCTCAACTCTATATTCTCACAAGTGAATAACTGTTTAATGGGTTAAGATTTTATTCATGGAGTTGGAAAACAGATAATAGCTAAAGAAAATGTTATATTTAGTACAGACAGACAAACTAACATTGATCCAAAGATAAGAAAATCAATTATCTAGAGTCAAACTATTTCTTTCACATGCTCGCTTCAGAACTTTAATTATTTTATGCGAATCTTACGAATAAAGAGTCCAGTGATAAAATTACTTCCTAATGACTTTTATCTTCTAGAATTGAATAAAAAACTTTATTGAACTGAATTGACTTTTTTTTATCTATATACTTTTTTTTATGTTTTTTTAAAGACATAAAGAATCATTACAAAATAAGAACAATTTCTCACTATAATATATATATTTTTTTATTCTTTCGCTAAGTAACCAAATCATTCCTCATCCCAAATAATGTTATTCCAAATAAAAATTAACTATTTCAAAAGATCAATGAAAGTTCATAAGCTGTTATTTCAAACGTCTCAATTTACTCACAAAAGATATGTGAGTATAAAAAAGAATATATACACTTAAACATGAAAATTCTCTTGACTATATATATTGAATCATCCATCTTACTACAACGTTTAGTATTGTACTCATGAAATAATTTTGAAAGTTATTCTTTAGTAACATAGATAGAAAAAGTGATTTAAACTAAATAATTTTGAAATCATAACTCGATAATAAAACAAATTTATTTACGCAAGAGTTACCAAAAACATAAACAACAAACAAATATACGTAAACCGCATTAAAAATAAACCAATTAAAATGTGTTTCAAAAGTTCAACAATATACTCTTTACTCTGCCATTTTAAAACTAGAATGCATCTCAAGAATGTATAAATAAACCTTTTACTCATGCCATTCACGAAAAAGTTTTTTTATTAGAGAACAAAGTAATAACCAAAAAAAAAAAATTAACACTAACATTATATATCAACTATCCTCCCCCTAATCAGATTGAGATATTCTCCTCAATGTCAAAATATAAAAAGAGTAAAGTATAGAAGATATCACCTAAAACATCTTTTATTGAAAATAAAACCTGCAATAAAATAAAATAAGTTACACAAAATGCTTAAAATTATATAAAAGTAGATAGGCTACAGACAAACCGTCAAATCTATCTTGCATTTCTTTTCACTGTTATTAGTATACTAATCTATTTGACTAATTGTTGGATCAGATAGAGGTGTAAAAGCTTGTAGTTCATCGAGTAACTGATCGACAGTTGAAGCAGAAATGAGGATATGTCGTGCTGTAGATGTGACGAACTATTTTTTCACTGCATAATCAAGAAAATATAACAACCCATTATAAAAATTATCAACATTTAACAAACTAATGAATTTTTTTATGGATTTGCAATTATACCTATGAGACAATTTAAAAAATTTCCTCCAATGTTCCGAAACCTTCAAGTAAAGCTATGAAGGCATCAGCATTACGAAGCATAAAAAATATTCGTTATGTATTGATGATACCTGTAACTCATCCCCAATTATTTTTTCTACAATGTTTTCAACAGTTAGAGTTTTTAGTATGATATCCAAAACTCGACTGCCTTTATTTTGTGCAGCGGTAGTCACACATCCCATTAATCCAAGACTTATTCCCTCATATACTAAATGAATATTTCGCTTAGCTAACACCTTACTAAGTGTTTCTGCTGTTTCTACAAACTCTTTAGTTTTTTCAGGGCTGGATCCACATCTGCATCTTTATACAAACTCAAAATCATTCAAGAGAGAGGGTAAGTGTAATAATAGAAGGAACATCAACTCGTAAATTCACAAAAATTTATAGACCCAAAAGGTGTTGAAAGTTAAGTCACATGGGTTGTTGGCTTAAAATAGAAAATTTTCAACACCTTTTACCGTGTTTCAAATTGTTAGCTGAAAAAGTCACATGGGTGATTGGTTGTTGGAAAAGATGTTTGAGTTTGAAATGAAACATTTAAAAATAACATCTATAGTAAATATGTACAAGTAGTTGTGATTGTGGTTCACATCTTCCTTTAGTTTTACGTTCAGAAACGGCTTAAACGCTTTCTATGGGTCGAGGATAGGTTTCCTATCCAATTTTCTTATAAATTGACAAACACGGTCTTTAAAGTTGAATTCTGCAGACTATATCGCTCATGTTCTTTTAGGAATATGTCCAATAATTCACGAATTGTAATATGCACATATCTACTAGGATGTGTCTCAAGAGTTGATAAGATATCATCTCAAGACTCCTTACTCAGGTCATCCTTAATGAACCTAATTTTATCTTCGCGATTTATAGACACCATTCCTAAAGTGCAGCAACGTGTGTTGCAAGCCATGCATGCATACTTGTAACAAACGCTTAATCGTTTTGTTCTTTATTTTTTTGCAAAAGAGCTTTTACCTAAGTCAGGCATGTAGAAAATTAATGAGTCTAAAAATTCACTGTCAATCGAACTTTGTAATTAACCGACGTAAATCAACAGGTATATTAATAATTATTAATAACCTTAATTTTTCACATCTTACTTAGTAAATTTTTTTTAAGAAATTTTGAGGTAATGAGAAAAAACGTTTTTTCAAATTCTTTAGAATGTCATCAATTTTTATTTTTTTTAGAAATGGGGAAGAAGAGAAAGTATCAGTAATTATGAAAAACTGACAAAACCGAGTTGAAATGTCACAGAGTACCGTTATCCGCCACTTAATTGGGGTGCAAAATATTTTTTTTAACAAAACTACTAAATTAACCTGCAAGTAAAAAAAAAAAGTTAGAAGAAGAATAAATTTATATAAATATGTAAATATGTAAAAAAAAGATTAATTAGTCTCGTAACAAGAGTCCGGCAGGGACATAAATTCTTTATGAAAAGCTTAATTTTCTAAAAACGACTTGAGTCTTTATCTATTTACCTTAAACACATTCCCATTTTTAGGATTTTAAATGTCAATTGTTTCATAAGGGTACACATGTTTCACAATAAAAGAGTCACTCCATCTTGATCTTAATTTTTCGGAAAATATGTGAAGTCGATAATTATAAAGCAAAACTTTCTGACCAGTATCAAATATTTTTCTTTGAATTTTTTTTTCATAAAAAAACTTTGATTTTAGCTTTATAAAATTTTGAATTCTCATATGCATCATTTCTCAATTCTTCAAGTTCATTTATTTATAATTTACGTATGTGTTCAGTAGAATCAAAATTTACATTGAAAGTTTTAATAATCCAGTAGACTTTATGCTCACGTTTCACAGGTAAGTGACAAGATTTTTTTATAAACTATTCTATAAGGAGACATACCCAATGGAGTTTTAAAAGTAGTTCTATAAGTTCACAGTACATCATTAAGTCTTAAAGACCAATTTTTGCGATCTGGGTTTGCAGTTTTTTTCTAAAATTTGTTTTATCTCCCTATTTGCTAATTCAATTTGTCCACTTGTCTGAAGATGATAAGGGGTGACAATTTTATGAGTAATACCATATTTTTTCATTAATATTTCAAATGACCTATTACAAAAATGCTTTACCCCATCACTTATAATGGCTTGAGAGATTCCAAATCGATTTAAGATATTTTATTTCAAAAATTTCATGACTGTTTTATAATCATTATTTTGACATGAAATAGCCTCAATCTATTTTGAGACATAATCTACTGCAACTAAGATATACGTAAATCCAAATGATAACGGAAATGATCCTATAAAATATATTACTCAACAATCAAAGATTTCAATAATAAGAATGAGGTTTAAAGGCATCATGTTTCGTTTTGAAATTGATCCCAACTTTTGACAATTTTCACACGATATACAGAGTGCATGTGTATCTTTAAATAAAGTGAGTTAATAAAATTCATACTGCAAGATTTTTGCAGCTGTTTTTTTTTTATGAAAAATGCTCTATACATGTTTCAGAATGACAAAATTCAATAACTTTACTTACCTTATTATTTGGTATGTATCTTCGAAATATTTGGTCACGACAATATTTGAAGAGATAAGGATCATCCCAATAAAACTTTCTTGCCTCAATTAAAAATTTCTTTTTGTTTTGAGTATTCTATTGAGGTGGCATTTCTCTTGTTATAAAAAAATTAAGAATACTAGCATACCAAGGCATTGCAACAGTAGAAATAAAAATTCATTGAAAAAAGAATCATTAATAGGTGTTATTTCTGTTGATGAATTTGGTGCGAGTCTTGATAAGTGATCTGCAGCAACATTCTCAACTCCCTTCTTATCCTTAATAGTGATAATAAATTCTTGAAGCAATAGAATTCATCGAATCAGTCTTGGTTTTGCATCTTATTTTGATATTAAGTACCTTACAGCAATATGGTTAGTAAACACAACAGTTGAAGAACTAATTAAGTAAGAACGAAATTTATCTAATGCAAATATTACAACAAGTAGTTCTTTTTTAGTTGTATAATTCATTTGTGCAATGTTTAAAATTTTACTTGCGTAATAAATTACATAGGATTTACCATCATTTATTTGTCCCAATACAACACCAACAGCGTAATCACTAGCATCACACATGAGCTTAAAAGGTAAAGATCAGTTAGGAGATTATATGATAGGAGTAGGTGTTAAGAGGTTAATTAATTTTTCAAATGCATTTTTTACACTCTTGAGTCCACTCAAATGATACATCTTTTACTAAGAGGTTACAAAGAAGTTTAAATATAGCACTAAAATTTTTTATAAACATTCTATAGAATTCAGCATGTTCTAAAAAGGATCGAACTTCTCTGATTGTTTTAGGTAGAGACAAATGTGTAATGAGTTCGACTTTTGCTTTATCCACTTCAATTCCTTTAGAAGACATTACATGTCCCAAAATAATTCTAGAAGTAACCATATAATGATATTTTTCTCAATTCAACACAAGACTCTTGTCTTCATATCTTTTTAAGACATTTTCTAAGTTTTTAAGACAATTATCAAAAGAATTTTTAAACACAGTTAAATCATCTATGAAAACTTTTAAATAATGCTCAATTATATCATTATAAATGCTTAACATACATCTTTGAAATATTGTTGGGGCATTACAAAGTCTAAGGGCATTTTTTTAAAAGTAAAGGTCTTAAAAGGGCATGTGAATATAGTCTTTTCTTGGTTCTCTTGTGTTATAAAAAATTGATAATAGTTAGAATAACTGTCTAAAAAGCAATAGTAGGGATGTCCTACTAGTCTTTCTACAATTTGATCAAGAAATAGTAAAGAAAAATAGTCATTTCTAGTGGTCGAGTTCAACTTCTTATAATCTATGCACATCTTCCAATTAGATGAGACTCGAGTTAATATTAATTAATCTTTTATACTATAAAAGTTTGCTCATTAAGTCTGGGTGACTCTAGATTCTAGGTTTCGTATTGCATTATATTTCTAATTTGATATTGTAATCTAGTTGCTGATCAAATGCTTACAATAAAGCAATTATTTTTGGCTTGCAGTAATATCATTATATTTGAGCTTTCAATTTCTGCCAATCTGAATGAATTAATGGTCATTAAGCAGTATTTTAGCAGACGTAATTGTCCAATGTACATTTTGAAGACCGGTAAAATTTGGGTGCCTTCATTCATCTTGTATTTCTTGATCAGTTGCCTTATTTGACCCTGGGATATTTCATGAAGTAAATCCCAATTAATGCATATCAATGGATATGTTGAAAGATAAAAAGGGTTATTAATAGGTTTAGTACATTTAATTAAACGGAATTAGATTAGATATGATGAGAACAATATTTTTTCAGAATAACTCAATTTATTCTATGATTCCAAACACGGGGTAGTATTGCGATAACGCAAAATTACAAGTCTAATTCCTTTGATTTAATCCATGAGTATTTTCGGAAACACAGTTAAAAATGGGGCTTTGGTTTTAGACAAATGGTATGGTTTCTTGTTTTTATAGCTAAAAAATATATCTCGTCTACTAAAATGCTCCTCTTCGACAAAAAGTGCAGAAGCCTGCTGCTCTTTTGTCGAGCAATTTTGATTTTAAAACTAAATGCTTGACAAACGTAAGGGTGGGTTATGGCGGTTCAAGGTTGGTTCTGTTTAAAATCGATCTTGAATTTGATGCTATAAATTACAACGAATTGAACTAGTTCGATAAAGACTGATATGTATTTATTTATGTTGAAAATTACTAAACAAGTTGATAGTTAAAATAAATGAGAAGACACGTATCAAAACATAACTAGATAGTTGTACTAAATTTTTTCTCTATTCTCTAAACTCTAGCAGTGCTAAACAATTATTGAGAATTCCCAAATGTTCATATATAATCTCCTTTATTCCCGCATTAATTTTTTTTTTTAATGAAAAAGAAGGCACATTTCAAGATGGATCAAGTTCTGTTAGTGATCTCAAAAAAATGCCATTGGCGTTTGAAGTATGATGAAACATTTAAGCCAACATTTCTCCTTTCATACAAGGCCTTAACCTCGCATCTGCACTCTCCTTTCCATCTCCATAATCAACATCGCAGCATTCTATTATTCCCGCCTGATAAATTGAAAGAAAAAAATTTAACAAATATGTTATCTCTATTATAAGTTGTAGGAAAATCTTCTCTCATTACTTGACATGTTTTTTACTTTTAAAATAAAAATAATAATCTTTATTTTAATTGATACTAAGGCATCGAGAGTAATTAAGGTGAGTCGTTTATACTTGCACGTACGTAATTAAGATTAGTCGTTGATATCTTATCTCATTACTTGACGTATGTTATTACTTGCACGTACATATTCGTTGACACTTGGCAAATAATTCTCATCGATTCTTTTTTTTTTTAAATAAAAAAAGGGTTGAGGAAACACACCTCTTTGCGTCTTGTTGCTGGTGAAAAAACCTGAATTTTGGAGACAATATCAGTAGAATGATTGCCATTTAAGGAACAAGCCGGCAAATTATTACGGGGCGAGCTTCGAGTGTAAGTAGTAACAACTTGGCCCGATCCTTCCCTACTCTCAACTGTCTCCAAGAAAAACACATGGGGAGCTTCACAGGGATCATTTGTCGGCCACCGCGTGTTGAACATGAACAGCGGCGGCCTCCCCCTTTTCCATGCCTGAAACGTCTCCAAGGGTCTCCTCAGAATGCTCCGCAGGAAAATGCTTTCGTAGATATAAGCTGAGTAGCCCCATGAGATTGAGAACGTCCAGTTGCTTTCTCTGTGATAGCATATGGTCTGTTGCAGCATACGTGATTGATCGACGTTTGCTGCTTTCATGAGGTGGTTTATGGATTCGACGCGGTCCTTTGAGGGGAACATCGGATCTACGGCGTCGAAATGGTGGAGAGTCAGTAGAGGAGACTTTGAATGTGCTGCGAGCAGGCCTGAAATGTCTCCATGAATATCAATCTGCAAGTATATATCAATGTGTTTAAATTAAAGGATCTTTTAGTTCACAAAACTACTGAATGATGTATTTTAATTAGTTATTTTGTAGTGCTTTACGTTTGGCGCATTTTAAAATGCGAATTTGTGCATTATAAATAATTTAGATCATTAGATCAAATTAAGGAATCAAACTAATGAATATAAATGATTCCACTATTAATATCGTTAAAAACTTTACAGTATCGTAAAATAATCCTGTTGTCATTTTTAAGCTAAATAATAAATAAATAATGTTATATAATTTAAATGTATTTTTAGAATTGGTGATTGAACTATCATAAATAGACATGAATTAAGATAGATATTAAATATAGAGTCAGAACAAAGTCTGTATAAAAAAATTGTACAAAGAGGGAGTAAAATAAAAAGTTAAAAGAATGAGTACTATTCACATGGTAAGTACTATTTATGAGATATTGTTCACGTGATACTATTTACATAAGTACTGTTCACACGAGTATTGGTCACATGACAATTTAGGAGTATTTTTTATTTAGGCTCAATTGACTTATTAAGTAGGATTATGACTCTTCCAAACAAGAATTTTTATTCCAATTAAGTTTAAGATTTTTAGAGAATTTGTAAGTACTATATAAACTCTTAGAGATAGTCAATCATTTAAAGTATCAAGATGTAAATATAAGAGAAAATAAAAGAGTTATGTAGACATTAAGTGTGGGATGCATTAAGGTATAACTTTTGAGGGTTTTTTTTTTCTTAATTAAACAAAAGGAGCATCATAGATCATTTTAAAAGATGCTCAGACTATTCTTATAATTCTTTGGTAAAATTTTTTATGGGGTGAAAAATACTTAGAGGTCTTATAAAAATTATAGTGATTTAGAGTTTACAATGAGCGATACTAAAAAATCTTATATGATCATGGTGAACTAAAAAAATACTTAGTAATCTAATTAATAAAAAAAATTGGATCATAAATCTCATATGGACATAGGCGTTTTGGTTGAACTACGTATATTTTGTATTTTGTGATTTATTTATTTTTATCTTTATTAATATGTTAATCTTGTGTGTTATTGATTATTTATGAGTTATGTCTTTCGCACGAGCAAAAATTTTTTTTGAAGAGCACGCCAAAGAAAATTTTATCAAAGTAATATCAACAGTAAAGTTAATCTCATTGAGAGATTAGTGTTAGCACTGATTTTTTCTCAACATTGAATATACAAACATTTTCACTTTTAAATTTTTATTATTTCAAAATATATATTTTTTATTTCTTTTGAGTTGTATTCTTATTTAGCGTAGACGTACGTTTGCACATTTTTAATTTCAGTTCAAACATCTGTATGGAACATTAAATATATGTTTTCAAAAAACTCACAAACATATGATAGCTGATAATTTTGATGTAATTCCTCTAAAAGTTTAAAGAGCACTATTAGATTGAAAATTTAACAATAAGCATGGAAAGGAATGATTACCTGGTGTATCCCCTTTTCGATGGTGAGATCAACCCCAAGATCAGCTGAACATGAATGAGATAAATAATCACTGACATACAAGTGAGGGTATCTCTCAATACACCCATCTATCTTTGACACCAATTGTTCTACTAGTGCATAGCTCAAAGCATAACCAGCTCCACCGTACCCCATGTCGAAAGAGAAGTCATAATTGGACTTGATACATTCCGAATTTGTGCCAATGTAGTGATACTTAGTATGGTCATACTTTCCCAACACTTCAACTAAATTGTCTAGGAAGAAAAGAGTATCATCATCTGCCATCACATACCATCTCACATCTTTGTTGTCTCCAAGCTTGTATGTATCCAAAATCGAACGATAAATTCGAACTTCAACTGGATTCACAAGTTTAGGGTATACCTTCAATTTTGTGATGTTGTCGTTGACACGAAAAGGAGGAGAAGATGAAGGCCAAGGTAAGAGTTCATCTGTGGGAGGGACATCTAACCATAGATTTCCCCTTGTTTTATTTTCTCTCCACCATGCTTCAATGTAAGGCCTTCTATATTTCCATGTTCTAATGCAACCAACTAACACAAACATAATATGGCTAAGATTGGTAGGAGAGTTAGTAACATGATCATCAGGTGATGAAACTACTGGCCATTTATGTTCAATTAAGGGCATAAAAAGATCATTATGGCTATTGGGATGATTATACAAGAAGGTATAGAACAAGAAGAGGACTAGGCCAGAAATGGCTATACATTTGCATAAAGTTCCACGGGACAAATGTTGAAGTTTTTGTTGAATTGGACTAAAGTTGGAAGAAGACATAGTGAAGGATATAGCAAGACAATGGGGAAAGAAAAGTAGGACAATGAGAATGGAGGGTGGCTATTTAAAATATAATGAGCGCATTGGAAATCTTTGAACTGAAGCTTTCGAAAGGGTCTGTAGATCCATAATTATTGATTCAGTTTGCTATCATGTGATGTTACACTTAGTCAAAATCTATTTAATTTTTTAACCAAATTTGTGCAACTAGCAAGGTAAATAGGTTACCAAATTCTCTTTATTTTAGTCAATATTTCTTTAATGTTTGAATGAAGAAATTAACCTCGCATTAAACTTCGGAAGAATTTGAGACAAATGCATGCCCTTGTATCTTCGAAGCTACCACAAGTAGGTCTTGGAGAATGGGAAACGTAATTTCTTTTATAATATATGACATGTTAATATATAATGAGAGAAGTCTTGAAGCATGGGGATTTATTTTATTTTCTTTTATAATGCCGCGTAATATATTCAATTTATCACTTCACAATTATTTGATTAGAAAAATAAATAATTGAAGTCAACATCCATCTCTTATATCAAACTTTCAGATGAAAGTTTAAAGAAATGTGTTATTCTTCTTCTTTTTTTCTTAGTAAATTATAGCACAATGCCGTGATAGTGAACTTGATTTAGGCGTTACTTCTTATGTGATCGATATATAGATTTTAAATAGAAAGTTGATTTTTTAAATTTATTTTAAAATATTTAATTTATTTTTATTTAATAAGAGTAATTGTGTCTATTTTGTATTGTTTTGATTAATAAAGATTAATCTATTACTTTGTGTCTAAAAAAAATTTTGTTAAAAAATATGGGCAATTTTTTTAAAAATTCCCAATATCTAATTAAGTTTGATACAACCTAAATAACTAAACCTAAAACTGACCAACCTACTTAGAAAAATTTGGGAGAAAATTACCTCCACTCTTTCCATCTCTGGTGAGAACCACACTATAAATAGTTCACTCATTAAGACAAATAAATAAATAAACAAGCACAAGACCACTATAAATATTTTACCCTTTAACATAAAAATGCAAAAAGTACAAGAGTCTTCCATAATTGGATGCAAAATACAACTATTTTTTTTTTTTATCTTAGTAATGGGTATAAACATTTAGAGTGGACTACAAATGAGCTTAATCTAGGCAGGTCTAATAAATTTCTTACCAGGTATTGTGTAAGTCTTAAATAATTTTTTTTAAAAAAATTCTTCGAAAAAGAAAAATCTCATGATTAAGTTAATGGTTTAACTAAAAAAAAAAATGTTGGAACTTCAGTACCCTATTCCTTTTAGCTATCAAGATATGCAGATTAAAGAGTTATTATAATTAAATTATTTTTGCTAGATCGCAGTGCAAGATCATAATTAATTATCACATGCAAGTAAGTTGACACAACAGTGTATACTTAACAATTGGATAAAGTTGCAAAGAAGACACACAAATGATGGCATAAAATAGTGGTCCGAGAGGTTTTTGTATTAAATGGTTAAGGGATTAAAAGTGGTTTTAATTTTCTTGTGTTTGACTCGTAAATTGCAAGGAAACTCTCTCTTGAAACTCGAAATACGAAAAATGTGCAAACAATGCAGAAGAAACTGATATTTGACTTCACAATACAATAAGTCTTTCTCCTAGAATTTGGATTAAGAGAACATGCAAGATGAAATATGAATAGCATGGGTTTATACTCACACAATCAGGGGCAGAGCCAGTGTTGAAATTATGAAGGCTAAGCTACCAAATTTGAAAAATTATAATCCCTTCAACCATGTCTTATATAAAATGTCAAAGATGGAAAACTGTCCTGACCGAAATATAACAAGTCTAATCTAAGGGGCTAAAATAATTAATAAGCGCTTATCTATTCAAAAAATGTACAAACATGCAATGCGAGTGAAAACTGTTAGGTACTAGATCAACCATTTGAAAACAAATCCTTAGAACATGTATAAAGGTGTTTCTTCAAAAAGAATGAAAATAGTTTAATCATGAGAGATAATATAAACCACTCGTACTATATTTGCACAGACATCAACTCCATACACTTAATTTGAAAAAATTATGCAGCACGATATTAAATATTGTTCTAACGTATGTCTTTAATCCACGAGATAAAATACTCACAAAAGAGCAATATAATTTTTAATGGAGAAATAGATTGAATATTATTAATAAAAAAAACTAAGATTACAAACTGATTTATAATTAATAATTTAATACTAATCATAATATGAAAAAGAAGAAAAATTACAATCCAACTAAAACAGGATTTTTATCTAAAAGAAAACAAATATAAAATCTAAATAACACATGGATTACTTATTATATTCTAAATAGCATAAAGATTCTTAACTAGATTTGGATTTTCTGCATCAGTTCACCCCATCTTGAAAGAATTCGTCTTCGAGTGAACTAAGTCAATAGCAACAAGTTTGGACCATGACATTTGAATAGATCTTCAACAATGAAAGTCTTTGAAATTGTGTAACTATCAACAAGAAATCTTTCTTTATGCAAATGGACCACCACTTAATCTCCAACAACACAGAATTTGAAACACTTTCATGCTTATTTGTTATAATTTGTACTTGTCTGCAGTTTCTGCTAATTTCTTCTTAACTTCATTATGGATATTAGTTATTCATTCCACTATATGATCAATGATATGGTTCATGTTGGGAATTTTGCGTAAAGGAACCAAGTCTAAGGTACATAAAAGAGATCGAATGTAGACAATCTCAAAAGTGATTTACCACTTGAACGATTTGACATATTATTATAGCCGAATTCTACTTGTGGTAGCGCACGAACCTATTGTCATGGATTATTTTGTGTTGTGCTACACAAAATGTTACCTAATGTTCTATTTACAACCTTACTCTACCCATTTGTTTGTGGATGACATGTGCTGCTATACTGCAATGATGTATCTAATTTCTTCTATAAGGTACACAAAAAATGACTAAAAGAATTTGCTTTCACAATTGATACAATAGTCTTCAGTAATCCATGCAAATGAACTACCTCTTGAAAAAAAAAGTTATGCAATATTATTAGCATTGAAAGTCTTTTTTATATTGAATAAAATATGTCATTTTATAAAAATCAATCTACAACCACAAAAATGGAATCCACTTCATGCTAATTATGCAAAAGCCCTAGAATAAACTCCATAGACCAATATTCTTAAGAAGCTTCTAGAATAAGAAGCAAAGTGTATAACCCACTGTATTGTCCATGTCTTTTTGTTGTCTAGCATAAATAGTAATGTTTCATAAACTTCTTAACATCACACTTAAGATGTGGCCAATAATATCGAGCTTCTATTAATGACATGCTTTAAACTCTGCCCATATATCCTTCTAGTCCTTTATTATATAACTCATAAATTATATATTCTCTTAAAGATCCTTAATGAATACATAAATGTTCATTTAAGAATAAGAATCCAACATGCATCTGAAATTTGTTGGGACCACAAGATATACATTTTTGCCATTCTTCTTTAAAGTCTTCATCTTCAATATTTAAATCCTTCAAGTACAAAACAGTAACACTCTCACTATTTACTGTGGTTAGTAAAGTAGCTCATCTTCTTTAGGTGTTAACTACTTTGTTTAATTGGCTAGATTCGTTCTTGAGTGAAAAGATGAACCTTTGAATATAAGCAATCTATTGAGCATGCATGCAATTTGGTTTAGATGTGCTGCTGAAAAATTTGAGGGTCTGATGTTCGTTATTTAGGATAAATATAACTCTCGTATTATAATAATAACTTCTAAATTAAATATGGCTCCCACTCTCGTAGTGTACGAACAACTACATATAACTCTTGCTCATAAGTGGTCCACTTTTATCTTGCTTCATTAAGGTTTTTACTAAATAATGCTATTAGCCTACCTTTTTAAGAAAAAAAAAATTACTTTATCCTAACTCTTAAAGTATCACAATCAACTTTGAATAATTTGTTAAAGTCGAAAAATGCAAGAACCAATGCAGTAGTTAATCTCTCCCTTAGTACTATAAAACTCTACTCAACTTCATTAGACCAAACTAGCTGCTTTTGCTTCAAACAATCTTTAAAGGGTACATCTATGGCACTGAAATCTTTTAAAAAATACCTGTAGAATGTAGCAAGTCCATGAAAATTCTGAACATATAAAATAGTTTTAGGTGTGGATCATCTACCAATAGCTTTTATTTTTGCCTCATTAACTTTAATATCTTTAACACTTATAAAAAATTCTAAGAAGATTAGACTATCAGTTATAAAGTTGCATTTCTCTAGGTTAACATATAGTTTGTTATCTTATAGAGCTATAAAGACTTCTCTTAGATGTTGTAAATGCTCTTTTTTGTTATGATTATAGATCAAGATGTCGTTAAAGTAAAGAACAAATTTGTTGATGAAGATTGAAATATATGGTTCATCAATTGCATAAAACTACTAGGTGCATTCAAAATCCTGAAAGACATGACTAGCCATTCATATAGCCCTTCTCTTATCTTAAAGGTTGTCTTCCATTCATTGCCTACGCATATACATATTTGATGATATCCACTCTTTAAGTGAAAATTGGAGAACAACTATAATCCAGCTAACCTGTCAAGCATGTCATCTAGTCAAGGTATTGAAAAATGATACTTTACAATGATCTTATTGATAGCTTTACTATCTACACATATTCTCCAATTGTAATCTCTCTTTGGCGTTAATAATGCATAGGACTGCATATGGACTCATGTTTTCTCTGATCATCCATTTCTTAAGTAAGTCATACACTTGTTCTTGTAAGATCTCATACTCTTTTGGGCTCATGCGATAATATGACAGATTGGATAGGCTAACTTCGAGTACTAAGTCAATATAATGTTGAATATTTCTCATATGAGCTAGTTTAGCTAGTAATTCTTTTAGTACTAAGTCTCAAAACTTAACTAATAATGGTTGGACTAGTATTGGTATATCTTCTAGTGCAGTTACTTCTCTTAGAACAAAAAGTAAATTCCTTTAGGTTTTGATTTGATATCCTATCTTACTTGCTTCAATGGTGCAATAATCAACTTCATGTTATCCTTGTAGAACATATATGTGTTGTCATTTATCATATGCACTATGTTCAAATTAAACTACCATGGTCTTCCAAGTAATATATGATATGCGTCCATATTAACAACATCACAAAGTACTTCATTCTTATATTTTTCTAATGGAGAATTAAATATGACACTATTTTATTAACTTTAATTTTCCTAACATCCTTTATCCAATCGATATGATATGGCAAAAGATGTTTTGTGTCTTCAACAACAACTTATCAACCATGATTTTGGAATATTGTCGTGTTGCTACTACTATCGATTATTAGATTACATACTCTGTCATTAGCTGTGCACTTGGTCTTGAGATGTTGTGTCTCTAAGTTTCTTCTATTCTCAATGTTTACATTAATTATTGTACTACAAGAGATACTCCTTTATCTTTATAAGTCCATTTAATCGAATCTTCTTCTTTTTTGTTAACTTATCATCTTTGTGTGAAAGTTCTTCCATATTATCTTTGTGTTCTGTTGCATGTATTGTTAAATTGACTGGCTGATGATTCTTGTTATGATATTGTTCAAAGTTGAGAAGTATATTGTGAAATCGAATAAGGCTGAATTATAATATATAAGAGCAGTTTTCTATTTGATGTATACCTTGCCTCTTTACAATGCTAACATTTATCACCATGAGGGATTGTGTATGGCTTGTTGCTACTTAGTTGTTCTTTTATTGGATTTTGGTTTTATTCTTTGCAATATAGTGTTGTCCTATCAAAATTCTTCATTGGAGTTTTTTCTTGGTCTAAAGTAGTCTTCTATTGTGGGGTAGTATTAAAGGAACGCGTAAGATTAAATAGATGTCTTGATGTCGTATTTCGATATCCTCTATTCTCAAGTTGTATTTATACTTTCCTAGCTAACTAAAAGGCATGCTGTAATATGTTGATTGGTTATATCTCAACTCTTTTTTTAATTTCACGGTGTAAGCTATCTAGAACTCATCCAATAATTTGGTCATCCATGTTACTAAATTAGCAAATTTTCAACTTTTAGAGTTCAATAGCATATTATTACATAGTTTTAAATCTCTATCAACAATAATTGTACATGTGAAAGAAGATTTATTTATAATCAAGAGGTAAAAATCGATCTTTAAGTAGTTGCTTCATTTGACACCATGAACGAACCTCATCTTCCCCTTGTCGTATTTTAGTAGACTATAAATTATCCTATCAAACTGAAGCGGGACCTTTAAGCTTGCATGCCATTATCTTTACTTCTTTGATTCAATACTTTTATGGTGTCAAAGAATCAATCAAGATTAGATAACTAGTCAAGAAATTCTTCAATTTCTTATTGGCCATTGAAAGTTGAAAGATCAATCTTCAAGTGTTAATTGCTCTGTTGTATATCTTGATGCTTCTACATCTTTATTTTGTTACAAGAGGATTTTCTTCTATAATGAGAATATTGTCTTAAGTCATTCCTTTGACATTCAGTGCTATTAATGCCCCTACCATAATTATTGGTTCCTTTAGTTCATTATCTTCATAGGCTTCAGTGTTATTAATAACCCTTCCATTATTATTAGTGCCTCTAGTTTTATTACTCTTATGGTGATCAGCAGTATCAGGGTCTACAATCTTTTGATTGATATGTAAATTCTTGACGCAAGTCTTCCATGGTTTGTTGCATCTGCTTAAACGTTTGTTATAGCTATCCGATTATATGTTATATTTGCTCTAGTATTTTCATCAAGCGCTCTTCGTAGGGACTCGCACTAGAAGATCCAAACGTTTTATATATATATATATATATATATATATCTTTTTAGACAAAAAAGAAAAGGAAAAAAGAAAAGAAAAGAAAATATTAATAAAGGATTAAAAATATTGTATTGATTGGTGGTGATATAGATTTATGTAAATAGGTAAGGGTGATAGACAACTTAGGAAAGTCATTGTGTCTAGCATAGAGGTAAGCCTTAACATCACTTGTCGCAGCGTGGAATTGATACTAGTATCGTTCAAGCATACATTTCATGTCCATAAGATAAACCACTCATAAAGAAGCAATATAACTCTTAATTGAGAAATAAATTAAATGTTATTGATAATTGAATGAATAAAAACTAAGACTACAAGCATAAAAAATAGCTAATAATGTAATATTAATCCTAATAAGAAAAAAGAAGAAATAATCCAATCTAACTAGGGAAGAATTTCAATCTAAAATAAAATAAATATAAATTTTAAATAACACGTAGTTTCCTAATTATATTCTAAATAGCATAAAAATTCATACTAGACTTAGATTTCATGCATCAAATAACATGAAGATTATTTTGTAGTGGTTTATTATCTTTATGTAACATTTTAGTGATTTTGAGTTATTGATTTTTTAAACTAGATACATGGACTTGAATTAGTGCTGGCAAAATGACTTGTGGGTAACTAAATTCATAGTACTCGATCCATTTAGGGCGAGTAATTGGGTAAATATTGTTAAAAAATTTAAAATTGAGTCGGGTAAAAATTTACCTGAATTATTCGGGTTAAATTCGGGTAGAATTATAAATCCCAACCCAACCCAAATATCTGATATATTAGTCCTGCAACAAGCTCTTTTTTGAAATCTCTGATCCCTTCAGTCCTGATTTCCCCAATGCTTCTCTTTCACCTACGCTTACATTCAAGAAAGCCCATGGTATTGAGGAGCATATTGCCAAAGAGCGGCTTGAGTTTTGGATCAATCGCAGTGGACAGTCATCTACTTCGCATGATGCCGTTGATGGTAATTTAAACTTTATTCAAGGGGTTTATTTTTCCACAAAATATATCAGTCCTCACTCCCCTATATCTTTTCCCCCTTCTTTTCTAGTTGTTTGTTTTTCTATGTTGTTTTCAACTTTAGACATAAGCTGATCATTCTGCAAATAATTTTCTATCAACTCATTAGTGTGTTTATTTTGGGTTATTCTTGTCTAGTTGAGCAAGGTTTGATGAAGCTAAGGAAATTAGGGATGGAGCATCAATTGTGGGAAGCATCTTGCAAAAATTAATCAGGATTCTTCTGCTTCATTTACATGAAAATATTCTAAATAATCCAAGACTGCTGCTTGACTAGCAAGGTAACAGAGACGTTTGTGCAATTTTCTTTTTCTTTCTTTAGAGAATTATTTGTGTTTGTACTGGGGGGTTCTTATGATGATCTTGCCCTTTTTTTGAAATGTTTAGAATGTTATAATTTCATTAATGATTCAGAGATGGTATAGTGTTATTATTTTTCTTTTTTAATTTCTCTTTTATGTTTGTTGTCCTTGAATCTAAGGTTTTAAGATTTGGGGTTTCTAAAATTACTATTTTTTTTTGTATGAGTCTGAAATTTACTTGATCTTGAATTTCATTTGAGTTTACAATTTGTTGATACTCATGAGCAGAAATTTATTTCATATTTGATTGGGAATTTATTTCATATTCAGTTTTGTGCCAATATCCTAAATTTGATTGTAAATGAAGGATTAGAAATGGTTGATGATATAACAGGCAAAATTTGTGAAAGTGTTATTTTTTGAAATGCATCATCGAAAAGAAGAGAAAAATTTGAAGATAATGCTATTCAGGTTGGTATAACAAGTGGTAGAAAATTAGTATTTGATTGTCCTACTAGATGAAATTCTTGTTATCTCATGCTTTTATCTGCGATGCATTTTAAGAATGCTTTAAGTTAATTGCATCAAATTGATGCACAATACACTACTATGCCTAGTAAGTAAGAGTGAAACTTGATTAATGAATTGGAAGATAATTTGAAATCATTTTATGATCTCACTTCTTTGTTTTCTAGTACAATATATCCCACATTAAACACATTTTTTTTATCATGTTAGCGAGATTAAATTATCCTTAAATGATTGGTCTTCATTAGATTATGAGGAAATTAGAAATATGGCTTCAAGCATGATAAAAATAATTTGAAAAATATTTGAAAAACTTTCATGATTTGTTATGTGTGACTTTTATATTGAACATGTACGAAATGAGGTTGGTTGAATACTACTTTTTTATACTTTATAATGTTGACTCTCTTTATTATGTTGATCAAATACATACCCTTTGTGAAGACTTGGCAAAGGAGTACTAATTAAAAAAAAATTCAAATGAGAGTTCTTACTCTCAAAGTAGTTCATCTTCAACTTCTTCTGTTTTTATGAAAATAGGGCCTCCTTATAAGAAAAAAGCCTAATAATTTTTGGGTTATCAAGACTTTGTGAGGATAAGCAATACTCTAAATAGTAATACAAAGTTAGAGACATATTTAAATAAAAATGTATTAACATTCGAGGAGAGCTTTGATATTTTGGATTAGTAAAAAATAAATGCAAGTAAGAATCCTATATTAGCTTATATGGCTAGAGATATCTTGACAATTTCAATTACCATATTCACTTCTGAATCAACGTTTAGTGCAAGTAGTAGAAATTTTAATCCATATTGTAATAGCCTTTATTCAAACATAATCGATACTCTGATATACTGTCAAAGTTGACTATGTGATAAATCAAAAAGTATAAAGTTTTTTAAATTATATATTTTTTTTACTTTTTTTACTATTATTTTTATTATAATTATCATGTCGTTTATCTTATTTTTTTAAATTTTGAATTAATTATATGTTTTAAGATGGAAATAGACACATTAGCTAATGACGAGAAAGAAGATTATAAGAAAAATGAAAAACATGAAGTGAATATTTTTATAAATATTATTAATTTCTTATATTGAAACATATTTAATATTACTTAACATAGTATTTTACTTTTTTTTTTATGATGTAGGGTTGTGGAGAAACTCGAAGATAAATATTTTTTTATATATTGTATTTTTTTTATTTGACGTAATTTGGCACTTTTGATAACTATATATAGTTTAATATGTTTACATTGTTATGATTAATGATTTTTATATATGTTTTTTTTTTCTCTTTTTTAGTACAATGGTTAATGATATTAAATTATTATGTTTAAGTGATTTGTATATCTTAAAAATAATTCAATAATATTAGGTTTAGTTATAATATAATTAATATTTAATAATTTAGACAATTATTTTTAAAAATAATATTTAAAAATTCTTCCAAAACTTAGTTGAATTTATTTTAAATAAATTTAATAATAAAGCCTAAAAATAAAAATTAGATAACAGCCCCTAAGCTATATCTAATTTGATTGGATATCACCCAATCTAAATTCATTTCGAAGATTTGATTAATGGGTGGGTTGAAAATAACCCAACCCAATTGCCGGCACTGGACTTGATGTTTGCACAAAGATAATACAGATCAATGAAGTTAATCAATTTCGCCGGGCCACATCTTCCACACAGTCAGGAGTACAAACACAAATATTGACAGTGTTGATTGCAAGGCCCAGAATAGGCCTGTAATTATTACCTTCCAGAGATGCTCATTCTTTTTTTTTTTATGACACAGAGATGCTCATTCTGAGTTGATGCTGTTGAGGGATCTACTTCACTTCTTATGTTGTCCTGTCTCGGACCATCAATTCTTCCCTAAGGCACGTCAACACCTTCAGTTTCCAGTAACTAAAAATACAGTACTGCTAACATAAAATAAAAACCCGAGAGAGAGTGAAGGTGGTACGGGACAGTCTATATGAATTTCACATTTAACAATTGGGTATACCATATATATATCTGATCATGTAGTAAGTTCTTCTAGTTATACAATTTTCCTAGGAGAAAGGACTAGCATTGATCTCTTGGCTTACAATTTTGTCGCCTATAATTTTCGTGATCATCAGCTCAACAATTAACTATAGAAATGCTGCTCTTCTCCAGGGGGTGAAACCAGTAAACAAATTACACCATTTTAATACTTCCCCCACGGCTACAATAACACTGAAAAATCTCAGAACAATACAAGTCAAGTTTTGCTAGAATTGCTCTCTCTAATTTGAGAAACTGATGGAGGAGAAAAGAGTTAGACATCTCGAGGGCCATCAAATGACTGAGTCTTTCTCAGATTCCAGTGAAGGCCATCATGGATGCTGCGGAAGAAGTCATCAGTAGAATCAACTTGGCATGCCGTAGGAACAGGCCAAGGTGCCATGCTGCACACTAGTGCATCACCCGGGGCTAACTGCTTTCTGTCCTTGCCATCAAATGATGCCCATGCAGGGCTTCGGCTATTGAAAGGAATTTGCACTCTCAGCGTCACATGCTCGGGTAGTATAAGAGGCCGAAAAGACAAAGAATGTGGACAAATTGGTGTAAAAAGAATACCAGGAACCTGCACTTACAGAAATGCAGCATAACTTTATTTTATATTCTGAAAATCAGTATGTGATATTGCAACTAAAAATAGAACCGTTAAGGACATTACTCAAAGGTTAAGATTAGAAATCCCTTGTGAGTAGATAGAATTAATTATATTCTGATGAACACTAACTTCAATCCAAGGCTCCTCATTAACCCTATCTAAACATTCCAATGTAAGCAGCATTACTACAGAGGAACATACCTGAGGGTGGACCATTGATCCTCCGGCTGCTAAAGAATATGCAGTGCTACCTGATGTTGTCGATAGAATCAATCCATCCCCTTGCACGCACGTGACAAAGGAGTTGTCACAATAGCACTCCAAATTTGTGAGGAATGATGATATTCCACGATCAATTGTAACCTCATTTAAAACAAGTATAGGTTCTTCTGTTTCAATCTCATTTTTAGCCGCATCTCTAATAACATGGCACTGCAACCGATTTCGTAATGCTATGCTAATGGGACCCCTTAACACTGAGTCAAGGCAATCTCTGTAGTGTTCGCTGTCTAAACAATGTTAAAGAATACTTTTGAGCAGACATAGGAAAGATAGTGAGTATTATTAATCAAAATTAAATGCTAGAAGAGAGCAACATTTCCTGCTGGTAAGTTCAATAACTGAGGTTATAAAGAAAAGTGTGAGGATACGAAATGGGGTCATAAAGCCCAAAGATCCTAAAGAAAATGGGACAATAGGAGGAACTGGTCCTTTGAAAATTGACGCTGCCTGCAAATCAAGAAGAAGATGCTAAGTGCTTCTTAAGTATTAACACAAAAGAATCCAAAGCTAATATAAAATGCTGTGTTAAATCCAAGGCACATTATATGAATTTAAGAACAAATTTCACTCCCACAGTGACCACATTACAAATTACAATAAACCTTCTATCCGCACACAAGGAGTTGCTGGTTTCAATACAGGTTTTTTAGATTAAATAGACATACCCAAAGAACAGTTCCATCTCCACCAAGAGTTGCCACAAGGTCAACTTTTGTGTGTAGGCGCAAAATTTCTTTTTCTGGAAAGCAACATTATCATATGAACAAGTCAATGGAAAAATCATAAGCAATAATTATGATAAGTGACTCATATTATTATAGTGCACGATAGCAAACTTCCATTTTGTGTGTTCATATGCAGTAAAAAATGGAGTACTATCACATCATCCTACCTTAGGCTTGAAACGAATGAAGATAGAAGGAACAGTATATAATCAATTTTGGACGCAGTTATTTTCTTTAATCTGACTAAAATTGTGGTTTTTAACATAGTATCATTGAAATTGATGCTGTTGGTTTGTAACATAGTATTTTGAAATTCATACAGCATATTAGAATTGGTTCACAAGTCGCTTCTAAAGACGAAGCCAACTGAATAGGTCCACACAGAAGGAAAAAAATAATTTTGAAACTATCTTATGAGGACATCCATTCTCTTAAAGAGATAAATACTGTATTCGGACACAGTAACATCTTGTTATCACCAGATAACTAAAAATTCTTAACAAAAATTAACAAGAAGATGTATTGAAGGAGTCAGAAAAAGAAAAAAAAAATTAATCCTAGAATCTAAGTCAAACAGATCAGAGCTGACCAAAAAAATGAAATCTTAAACATACAAAGTTAGTATAGAAAGTTTGTATCACAATTAATGTGGCATCTGATATGTTGTCCAATAATAGGAGCTAGTAATTACCACAATAAGAGTACCTAATAATAATTACTTACCACACGGCAGCTATTGATTAGTGACACAGATGTTGGAATACAAACTTTGTATCGCAATTTTGTATGTGTAGCATTACTGAGAGAATAATAGTCACATGAGTTTGTGGGGCTATTTACTTCACAATAGTTTACCCTAGAATCTTTGTGGTAAGGAAAATAATATGCAACTTCCAGTTGTTACTATGACAAATAATTAATCAGACTGTTCAATATTGGTTAGGCAGGTTAGTCAAATATTTACCCAATTAACTGTTAACCTTACATCTCTACCTTATTGATTATGACAAAGTGTCCTTGTTGAAAATAGATGTTAAGGTCCTGTCACTTTAAGATCTTTTGTATGATCATATTAATAAAGGTTATAAGCAGTATCAAGAAGACAACATCTTGTTATTGCCAGATAAGTATAGATGTCCCACTGCTCACCATCTTTCCATGTTTGAACAAAGTTGAAATAAGATGACTCTTGCAGAAGTTCAACTCTCACTCGTGGCTCTACATAGATGTTCAACTTTCTCTGCTCTCTCAACCATCTGTGAGCAAAATATCAAGAATAAAGTTAACCATAAGAAGATGATCCAGCATCAGTCATTTTAAGTTACAAACTCAAACATGTCACTAAAATCAGACCATACCACCCTAGCAGTTTAAGCAAACATTAGAGAAGAGAATAAAAGACTGATTAAAGAAAGTTGAGACAACAGAGATATATTAAGTGTAGAGGAAAACAATTTGCAAGAAAGTGGACTGTTTCCATGTTACTAGGATCTTCTTTGCAGTCAAAAAAGTCGAGCGCCAGTACCAATAATCAGTAATATCTCCTTGGCAACAGTAATCATTAATACTTCAGAAAATGCACAACTTCACTTTAACAGCAGAAATTTCTTATTCAAGCATGTAATCAACAAACAATATTTGTATGGAAATTTTGAAAATCATATGTTCCCACTGCCTGCTCTTTGATCTCCATTAGTTTGCAAAATATTTCCTCAACTCACAGAATACGAGTTCACAGAAAACCTTCAGGATGATGTTCAGGGGACTAGTTTATCTGACTGCAGGATGAGAGAAACAGCACATGCAAGCTAAATCAGATGGCTGTATCATTCAAGTAAATATTGTTTCCAAAATACCAAGCAACATGCAGCACATTTACTAATGCAGTGCCAATGTGAGAGATGACAGCCTTATTTTAAAGTCACTGCTTCACTAATATAAATTGTCAAAAAAACAGTTTTAACAGCACACAGTGAAAATATTGGTATCAGAACTTATTTGATCCACACCTGACCATTTCTGCACATAAAATTCGAACAGAAGTTGAATTTGGTTTGGTCAAAATAAGCACAGTTTGTGGGGGCGATTCCCACTTCAAAGAAATCTGAAATGAAAAGGAGTGTTGAATTAGAGAGGAGCCACCAGTAAACTAATTCCAACAATTTGAAAAGCTGAATGAAGAACATATAAAGTATGAGGAAGGAACTACATATAAGGCAAAAATAGATCAGTATCACACAACAATATAAACTCAAAGTATGTGGAAGAAAATTAATCACATTTGGACAGCAGAAGGAATACCTGTTTACTGCTGCGCTCTGCGGTTGTTATATTTCCTCTTTCAAAGTAGACAATTTCATGCTTGTGCTGATCGCTATTTTCACCCTTGCACCTCCATGAAAGTTTAAATGATGCCTATAGCAAGAAACACAGATTGAATGATGGTTAATTTGAACTATAGCAAAAATTCATTCACAAAATAAAAAGTAACATGTTTCATAACAATGAAGCATGCGGTCCTGCTCAAACTTCTTCTACATTAATCACAAAGGGAAGAAAAGTGAAGAGAATAATGAAGAAAAACAACAAATAGCTTTTGAGAAAAATAATTTTCTCAATAAATAGTTGAAAAGATTTCTAAATATAATTTTCTTAATGTTAAATGGAGATGTTACCAAGACTATTTGCTCAACTCCCAACATGAAATGCTTTTAACATAGATTAAACATATGCTACTAGACTAAGACAGTAGCTAGCTAGCTGGAGTAATAAAAGGAAACAAAGACGAAGACAAACACACATCTAACAACAATAATAATGATAATAGTAACAACCACAAGCGCATCAACAACAACATCAACTATGGAAGATACCTTTCTCATAACTTTGTTATGTACTGTATTGGAATCAAAATCTTTTACATCCTGAAGAACCTCATGAGAGCAAATCCCATGTTCCAAACAACCTCCATTAGAATGCTCATTTTCATGGTTGCACAGCACCGGTTGATCGGTTGACTTCTTCCACCTCCCTCCCTCAGAAACACCATTATTCTCTTTAAAAGACCGTTCTGTAATACATGGAACAATTTTCTTCGTAAATGCATTGAAAGATGGAGCTCTTTAAAAGATGACGCACAAGAAATATAAGAACATAAGATGAGAAAGAGATAAGTTTTTACCCACTAAGACATGAATAACTGTAAAATTTTCAGTAATTCAACCACATAGGAATTAGTATATTTCAGTTTTTGTTTATGCAAATATTATCCTGTTAACTCTAAAAACACATCTAAAACCATCTGCTTGAATATCCATGACTATTGTCATACAAAGAAAACTACTTCTCTGACCAAGTCTAGAAACCCTGTTTCGCTCCACTCCTACATTTCTATTTCAGTGGTTTCAACTTTGTGCAAAGAATCTGCGTTAAATGTAGCAGCTACATAATATGAAAGTTATGGCTATGGCACGAAACTGCACGAGAAAGGGAGGGGGGGGGAAGCACTTTGCAGTTGCAGGGAGTAATTACAGTTGCAGGTTGCATCTAATAACAACTGGACAGGAGTCCTTCAACAAGCCCAAAATTTAAATCAATAGTTAAATCCATACCACACCTATAATTGGCACCCCTTCAGGCATTAAATTTTCAATTTTAATGTGAAAAGAATCAACAAGAAATATATATCTAAGGCATAAACGCATTATAGTATGCCAGCTCACAATACATAAGGAAGGAACAATAGACTCGCTATCCCTCATTCTAGACAAATATCAGCTGTAAATCACCTATCCATAACTAAGACGGTGAAAGGTATCAACAAGCGCAGAGTTACGTGGCTCTCCATATTGACAATTATCCTTACAAAACTAGTTTATATTAAATATAACATATATGAAGTCTCACAAACACAGAAAATACACTGATAAAATCATTTATCAGCCCATTTGAACCGCATCATCAAAGGGCATATCAATCCATAGGCTGTGATTTTCCCACTGTACATGCCACAGATATAAGACTTCCCTGTTTCCTCATAGACCATAATTCAAACCAAAAATCCTCTCCACTGAAACCATTAACTTCATTTAACATAGATAAGCAACCTGAAGCAACTTCCTATGATCCAGACATCAGTTGTATTTAATGTTTGTCTGCCGTGAATTCATTCATCACTTGTCTTTTCTCATCCTTGTATTCATCCATCTTAACATCCTCATTTTGTATATAGCCCTATAAATTTGTCTTTTCTTTGGTCTGGTTGTCTGTTGCTGATATACTTGCCTCTCAGCATACATTATTAATTTCTTTCTCTCATCTTGTCCTCTCCATGTTGCTCCACAGGTCTGTCTAATCCGTACCACCACTAGCGTAAAGTGGACTAAGTTCTGGGACCAATTCACAAGAAACATCTTCACTACCTTGCCTATGGAGAAATAATTCTTGTCCTCACATCAAATGTCAAAGTAAACAGTAGACATCTAGGACTCTTAAGCAAATATTCTAATAAGTGAGACCACCATCTGGAAAATTCAATGACTAGACTCCAAAAAACGATCCTTTTATTTATTAGCCTGAATACAGATACTCAGCATTACAAAGCAATTCAAAAGTTACTTGTATTATAAACTTTCTGTAAGGCTATGGTGGTTTATCATACAAAGTATTGGATTGTTAAAAAAGGAGATGAGACAGAAGATGGATAGAATACACAATGTTTTCAGTTTAAATGTTTTCATAAAATATTGAAAGTTAAAGAATGTTCAATTGTTTATAGTTTTCAGTCATTACAAACCTTTACCCTGCAACTGCAGATTTCTTGTCCTCTCCAGTTCATATCTACGTTTCCATTCAGTGGCCTCAGCTTGTGCAGCGGCCTTCCCTTCAGCAGCTCTTCTCAATGCCTTGGCAACAGCTAAAAATGTGTAAAACCATATAAATATCAAATTAATGAGACAATAGGCAGAAGACAGCTCCATTAAAGAGAAACGATGGTCAAGGTAAGTCATGAAAATACTTCTCAGGGCCTCAGAGAACTCTATAAGATGGTCATCCGATCCGTTCACAGGAGTTTGTTGAAGAAGTTCCTGTACTGCCTTCTCCGAGTGAAGCAGAGAAGGTGAATCGCCAAATCCATTCTCTGGCTGCGAATGCGAAACACTTGCATCTCCATTTCCAAAGGAAGCCTAGAAGACAGCAGATATAAACATAATTGACACAGAAACAAGGTACTCTATCAAGGAAAACATATCAAAGATGCTATGTATGCAAGTGCAACACAAGAAAAGATGTGGACTACAAGGAATAAGATAATAGTCTTTCCCTCGATAATTATCTTCATATTTCATTAATAATGAAAAAGATCTAGTTAAATGGTTTCGCAATCTAGAAACAACATAATTTACTTTTGCTTCATTAATATTTTCATATTTCGTAATAACGAAGTTATCCACTTAATCCAATGAACCCAATAAATGCAGGTATCAACTAATATCCACACAAAGCACAGATATGTAGAATTGTTGAAATACAAACTTAAACAAAATTGGATTGAACATAGACGCCCAATTGAAAATCTTTCTTCATAGTCATGGCGCGAGTAACACAAATACTCCTAATTATTCCACATGTAGATACCAAAAGATAACAACCTTTGTACTTGAACGTGAAGCAGAACTCGTGTAATTTGCTTAATCAATTAGCTTAATACTAAAATTAACTTTAAGTCTATCAAAATTAAGTACACCAAACAATAAAATTGGCCCCAAAATTTCACTTTAATTCAAGAAAAATTCTCCCAAAATGAAAAAAAAAAAAAAAAACTAGAACAAAAGAAAACTAAAACAAGAACCTGGTAACAAAGAAGACAATCAAGAGTCAAAGGGAAAAAGTCAACAAAACAGAAAATTAAGCAAAAAAGAGAGAAATAGAGGAGTAAGATAAGATAGACGATTACAGTAGAATCGAATTTGCTCGGCGACATGACTCTGACTGGAGATGAGGAGATGAAGCTCCAAAGAAACACAGAGAGATCTTAGGAATCAGAACTTAAGCTCAGAATTCAACAAAATCCCATTTTTATTAAGAGAGAAGAAAAAAATTAAAATTATAAATTTAAAAAAAAAATCCAATTAGGGGATTAGTTATCTGTCAGTTGCAAGGAAATATCATTAAATTTATAATTGTTTTTAGCATAAGAAAGGGCCATGAATAAATGATGAATGATTGCAATATCTCTCTAGAGAGAGACTAGGTGGCGGGAGAGAGAGAGAAATCGAGGGGTGGGTCCGATAGAGCAAACGCGTGGCGAATCTCTGACTTTGGTTTATCGAATAGAAGGCGGAACCAGTACGATTACGATCTGACAAGCACGAATCCCATCTCTTGGGAAGAATTAGAACTGCACTCTGATTCTGACACGTAGACTACTTTATTTTCGGTCAGCACTTTGATTTCCCTGCTGTCTCTTTAACCTTTCTAATGAAAAAACCTTGGCACCACTCATCAAAGTTGAAATTGACTTCTCCTAAGTTGTGGCTCAGGCTTAACAACATGTTTTGCTTAATTTCAATGAATATGCATTTGCGTTAATAGTTCGACGGTAAAAGATTAATATAATTTTTATTTTTATTTTAATAAAGATTTTAAATTAAATATTTTTCTCATGCAAAAAAAATATTTAGTAAATATATTTTTATTTTGCAATGTTTATAAAATATTTATTTACTTAATTTTATAATATTTATAACTTTAAAATTATAAATATTCACCTTTAAATAAGACTTTTTATATTTTATTATTAGGAATGATGCTAGTATTCTAAAATTGTATACAAAGTCTTTGATTACTTAGCTATAAAGTTTGTATTTAAAATAATATAATAATATACTTTTTTACAATAGCACGATGGTTCAATTGCATTTCTTCAATAAATTATTTGTTTGTCAATAGTAAATATCTAACTCATGATATGAGAGTGTCATATTAAAAACTTGGTAAATATCTTTGTAACATGATACTTACCTATATATGACATTTTAGGTATATGTGTGTAGATAGACAATAATACATTATTAAAATTGATAATTTAAAATTATGTTTGAGTATGATTTTAAGTTGAAAATTAATGAGAAGTTATCACGAAGTCAAGTACGTGATAAATATACAAGGAAGAAGCAAAACGGAGAGTCGAAAGCAAGAAAAGGGCGTGAGGACATAAAGGAGATGATTTTCAATTGTGAGCGTTGTGACGCTAACTACTTATCGTTGCGGTGCTGAAGTCAGAAGCCTCAGCACCGCGGTATTGACATGAGCATGCCACGGTGCTAGGTCAAAGTCGCATCTACGCCGTAGTGCCTAGTTTCGAGAAATTCTATTTTTAGCTTAGATTGACTTCTTTAAATAGGATTTAGACTCTTACATGCATGGAATTTTACTCCAACTAAGGATTTTTAGAGACTTTGTAAGCACTGTATAAATCCTTGTAACCCTTTATTCATAAAGCATTAAGAGAAACTTTAATAGAAAAATAAAGAGATAAAGAGCCTTGAGCGCTATGTTTAGGAGTAAGTAAAAGAAACACTCATAGATCTTTTGAGAGCTCTTTATTCCTTGTATTCATTGATAATTTCTTGAAGAGATCTCTGTGATCTATAGTTCTTTGTGAACTTAATAAGAGAGACTAGGATCATGTGATCCATCGTGGGCATAGGCCTTTGTTGCAAAACTATATAATTGATTGTATGATGTTCTTATAGATCTTGTTCTTGTTCTTGTTCTTGTTCTTATTCTTATTCTTATTCTTGTTTGCTTGCAATTGTGATTGAAGCCTTCGCGTATGTTTAGGATTTTTTTTTAAAGAATTTCAATAGACATAACGATTTTAATTTATGGAAGGTAAATGTTATGACTCTACTGGTGAGTCAAGAGAGGAGACTCGAGAAACTACTAGTGAAGGGAAGAAACTTTTGAAGCCTAGCAAGATAGATAAAGAAAAAATTCAAAAAAGTGCCTACAGTATTGTAGTTTTCTCATTGAGTGATGATGTACTAAGGGATATGGCTGGAGAAAAGAAGACAATTGAGTTATAGAAGAAACTTGACACCTTCTACATAACGAAGTCCTTAGTAAATCGTCTATATGTCAAAAAGAATTTGTATCGGTTGTTTATAGTTGAAAAAACTTTAATAAGAGACCATATTGACACTTTTAATAAAATTATAATAGATCTTGAGATAATAGACATCACAATTAAAGATGAAGACAAGGTCATCATCATATTATGTTTATAACCCTTAAGTTATGAGCACTTTTGTGAATATGCCCATTTATGATAGGAACACCTTAATAATGAATTATGTTAAGGCCTTATTAAACTTAAAAGAATTAGGGAGAACATTCAAATTTGGTAATACAACATGTTTGGTTGCTAGAGGACAAGATAAGAAGAACAATCAATGAAGATAGAGATCCAAGAAATGCTATCTTTGTAAGAATATGGGGCACTTGATAAAGAATTTTTCATAAATAAAAATGAAGGATGGAGATACTGTAATAATCAATCATGAAGAAAACTTGAAAGTTATAAAAATATTAATAACCTTTGATGGGAAGTATATCGGAGAATGAATATTAGATTCTGGCTATAGTGTCCATGTATGCCCTAATAAATCTTTGTTCACAAACTACAAATCCATTAAAAGATAAAGTACTAATAAGAAATAATATGGCTTGTGAAGTTATCGATGTTTGTGACATAAAGATGGGATGCATGATAGAAAGATTAGGAATTTACATAATGTAAGACATATTCTTAGACTTAGGAGGAATTTGATATCCCTATGAGTGCTGGATAATTAGAGGTATTTATTTAGAGCCAAAAAAAGAATACTGGAGATAGTAAAAAGATCTATGGTAATGGTGAAAGGTGAAAAGCACAAAGGGCTTTGTGTACTTAATAGTATGATTATAGGTGGTTCAACATGGATTATTGTGGGAATGCAAACCACAAAACAATATAAGAGATGAAAGTTGAAAGAAAATGCATAATAAAGGTATTATTAGAAAGAATAAGTTTCAACCATTAAAGTATTGTGGTCATAGTATCAAAATGGGCATAAGAGATTACAATACAAAGAGTATCCAAGATAAGATGCATTCTTATCTTTGGAGATCAAAGTCATGAGCACAAGATGAATTAAGTTTAGATAAAGACTTAACTGAAATTAGCTCTAAGTGATAGAGCATAGGTGTAGATGAGCCCTAAAATGTCTTTAGTAGAGAAATTTTAAATCAATGAAGAGTTTTGCCCGAATTGGTGATTTAAAATTATGTTTGAGCATAATTTTGAGTTATAAACTAATGAGAAATCATAACAAAGTCTAGTACGCAATAAACGTATGAGAAAAGAGCAAAATAGAGAGTTAGAAGCGAGGAAAGGGCATATAAACACAATGAAGATCATTTTTAGGTGTGATCATCAGGGCGTTGGCTACTTAGCGCTGGGACACCGAAGCCAGAAGCCCTAATGCTGTAGCACTGACTTGAGCATACTGTGGCACTAGGTCAAAGTCGTATCCACGCTATAGCGTTGGCTTATGGTGTCACAACGCCCGATTTTGAAAATTTTTGTTTTTAGCTTGGATTGACTTCTTTAAGTGGGATTTAGACTTTTACATAAATAAACTCTTATTCTAATTAAATTAAAAATTTTTAAGAAATTTGTAAGCACTAGTTTCTAGGGACTTTGTGAGCACTAATTTCTAAAAAATTTATAAATACTATATAAACTCTTGTAATTCCTTATAATTCATTAAGCATTAAGTGAAATTCTAAAAGAGAAAACAGAGAGCTAAAAAATCTTTAGTATTGCGTGTGTAAGAGAGTACTATAGATAGTGCTTCAGTTTTGAGTAAATAAAAGAAATACTAATAAATCATTTGAGAGCTTTTTAGTCATTGTATTTCTTGATAATCTCTTGAGAGTGATCTTTGTGATATATAATTCTTTGTGAACTTAATAAGAGAAGCTAAAATCTCGTGATCTACTGTAAACGTAAGCGTTTATTGTCGAACCACATATGTTAATTGTGTAATTTTTCTTATTGATCTTGTTCTCATTCTTATTCTTGTTTACTTGTGATTATGATTAAAGTTTCTGCATATATTTATGATTTGTTTGGAGTGCACGCCAAAAAAATTCTATCAAACTATATTAGTGTAAAAGCTAATTTCAAAGAGAAATTAATGTTAAGGCTAATATCCCATTCAACATACATAATAGACTTATCTTTTGTGTTTGACAGATAATATAATGTAATAGGCTAATTTTTTTAAGCTAATTACAAATGTCGGACTCATAATATAAAATATCTTATTGAAGACAATAAATATCTTTGTAATATAATACTTACCCTCTAGATATACATAGATATAGATAAATAGATAGATAGATAATGTGATAATATGTAATAACTGCAAGGTTAAATAATTGTTACCTTTGTATACTGTTATTAATGCAACATTTTGTATAAAAAGAGTCACAAGATGCAAATATATTGTTATAAGTCAATGCATGTGACATGGATCTTGAGCATACATTATAGTCATCTCCTTTTATTATTATATACCCAATTAGGTGATAACATGTGCCCATTTTGTATTTTATGCTAGCTTAATGTCAAAAAAAAGATTTTAATTGTTTGCAATTAATATTTACTATTAAAATTGTTGATTATTAGTTGCATCATGTGAAATTTAATGGACGAGTTTATAAGGTAGAATAAAATATGTTTCATTTGGGAGCGTAATTAATGCATATTAATTTTTTTTTTATCTTCTAAGTGTTTACTTCTATTAAATAAACACTTTAACGTAAGTACAAAAAGAAAAAAAAAACTAATTGTCAATTTTATTAACCTTTATAATGATTACAAATTATTCAATTTTATTAATTATCATAATAAAAGAAATAGTCAATCAAAGTATCAAACTAATTGTCTAAGTAGAGTGATTTAATGAAAATGTAAATGCTGATCATCAACCTTTTGAGATGCTGCACAAAAAAAATCACATTTGTTTTTGAAAATCGTTGAATCACAAATTTCAATAATTGCCTCTTCTATAATCTTTGAAAAGTCAAAGAAAGAGAGCCAGTCAATACGCAAAGTAAAGCCTTTTGTTTGTTCTGAATATTTGTATTATGCTCACGTGTCATGCTTTTCTTTTTTCCCCTTTTTTTAACAGGTCATGTTGTAGTTGAATAATCTCCTGTAATTGTAATGAAACGTAGGGTGTTGACTTTATTTTTAAAAGAATTTTAAAAAAATAATATTTAGACTTTATAATAAAAATCATAGTTTATTCACTTTATTTTTTATTTTATAATTTTTTTATTAAATTTAATAAAATTAACTATTTTTTAAAATTAAATAAAAGTAAAAATTGTCAACAATACTAATTGACAATAAAAAAAATATAACTTCGTCAAATTTAATAAAAAAATTATAAAAAAAATAAAAATAGATAATTTTAAAAGTAAAGTAAGTAAATTGTCATTTTTACTATAACATAGGGTCAAAATATTATTTATCCAAAAATTTTAGTGGTTAAATATCTTACAAATAAAGATTTTAGTAACAAATAAATAACCTCACATATTTTGTTTTTGAAAAAAAATATTTGAATATAATTGATATTAAGTAATGTTTTTCTTTTTTTTGATAATAATTTTATTATAAAAGCGAGTTATAGGTTTGATCGTTGATTAACTTCTTATAAGCTAATTACATGCTAGTTTAGAATTATTGGCAATGGTATAATTTCTTTTTATAAAAATAGTCATTTGTTTTATGGCGAAGAAATATTATTTTGATCTCTAATTTATGAATATATATTAATTTAATTCTTATTTTTTCAGTATATATCACATTAATCTCGATAGGGACATTTTTGGTAATTTTTATTACAATTTTTATCCCTAAACAACTACAATTTCATCCTTACAAGAATTAACATGGTATGTATTAAAAAAGTTAGAACTAAATTAATATATATATACATAAATTTAAATACTAAAATAATATTTTCCTTTGACATTGCATTTAAAAAGAAAAAAAAAAGAAAAAGAAAAAGGCGTATAAAGTGCAATATGAAGTGATTGTCTATAACCACAAGTCAAAATTACATCACTATTGACAATATGCAATTTGCAAAATTATAAATACGATATTTTCAACATTTTTTGGCTTTTCAATTTGTCTTCATTGTTTGGCATTGACCCATAAAATGTTGGAGACCCAAAAGTTTGATGGGTTGTCGACGAAAGTGAGATATAGAAACAAAATTTTGCTTTTCAAAAAATTATTTGTTTTTATACAACTTTTTGGTGATCAATGGTTGAAATTGACTGATAAAATTAATAAAGAAAAAAAAAATTATTTTGAATATTTGAATGATTGGTGGTGGGGTTATTTCTCTAGTTAGTACAAGCTTTCTTTTTTAACTAACCATTACCATTTTAAATATGTCGTCGTACAAGTTTATTTGGACTATACAATCCGACCAATTATAAAATAAAATTTGATAAGTAATAGTCAATAAATTATAATTCATTTATCAACAAATAATTTTTATTTTCATTTGAGCTCGTTTTAATAATTCTTTTAGTTGTTATGATTTATTAGGAATATTTCTAATTATGACAGAATATTTATGAGATATTAATTATTAAAATTTTAGTGAATCAAAATTAAAATTGAGTTTAATTTTAAATTAAAATCTAAGGAGTTGAACATAGAGTTGAGTATGAGTTGGATGTATAAGAAAGTGATTGAAACAGAGAGCTGAAAGTGAGAAGAGGCAAGAAGGTGCTGTGACAAGGTCGTACTAGCGTCACAACAAGAGCTTTGTCTCGCCACGATGCCAACTAATGGGAAAAGTACTTTTTTTTTTTGCTTAAATTACATATTTTAGACAATTTTGGACTCCTATTTCGCATGAATTCATATTCCCACAAAAAATATGGTTTTTATGGGCGATTTAAAGTTTATATAAACATTTATAATTCATTAGAATATACCATACATCAATAAGAGAGAGAATAGAGGGCTGGATAGTTTTAGGGCCCTTGGCATAAGTGTTGCATATATTCTAAGCACGAAATTAAGTGCAAGTATATGCTATCATAACAAGTAATAAAAGGACTTTTAAGTCAGATGTCGAATCCACAGTGTAATATCTAATCCCTATTAGTAGTATTGGCTCCTAAATTTCGGTATAGAGTAATGAAGACACCGTAGGGTTACCCGATTTTTAACCCTATTAGAAATATTTCTTTTATGGTGGGCATGAGAGTCATTAGACCTAATTTGATAATTTTACACTCGATTAAAGCGTCGGACTACTTTAGAATATTTTTAGAATTTTTCTTTATTAACTTGGAAAAGAAAATTCTAATTTACTATATGAATTCTCATTTAAGGGTTATGTATGGAATAAGCCTTTGTTGAGAAACACAATTCATATATTAGAGAATGGACCAATTAAAAACAATCTCATGGATTGCTAAATTGAAAATTCTACTTAGTTCATTGGACTATTCTAACTTGATAGTTACAAAGGAACAAATTACATACTTAGTTTCTCACTAATGGTAATTTTAAAATTTAGAGTAAGTTAAGGGGTAAAATGATCAATTGATGGATAGCTATATATATGGTAGAAGTGTGTAGAAATTTCAAGTGATCAAAAAGTAAACATTTAGAGCAAAAGAGAGCAAATTCAAGCTAGAAGAGTGGTGCTGCTACAGTGACCTTTCAAGTTTTTTTTTATGCTTTTTCATGTGTAATCAAGTTACAATTGTCGGCGCAGTCAGATCTAGGCATGTGGGTATATGCATGTGCACTTGTGTCTATTGTCTAACGCAGCGAAAATATAAAATTTGCAATAAACATAATAAATAATTATATTAAACATATTAATATACAAATAAGGTTAAAGAACTTACCAAACGTGTAACATTATATACGTATTTTTTCTGGAGTCCGCATGGAGACCAACTCGCGTGTAGTTTTAGTCACCAACTCTGTGGGCTTGGTGAGCTAGAACAGCAACTCCATATTCAGCATAGAATTAACTCTTAATCTCCAAAATGACAGGGAGTGAATTTATATCATTTTCTCTAAAAGGATAAGAAATGGAGAATTTGGAGCAATTCATAATTACTCTAATTAGAAGCAGAGGGAAAAATGAAACAATTTCATTTTTCCTCTCTTCCTTTTTTTTTTCTTTCTTTTTTCTATCTTCTCCCTCTCTCGGTCGAATGGCCTTCTTCTCTTCTCTTGCTTTTATTTTATATATATATATATATAATATAATATAATATAATAATAATATATATTATATAATATAAAAAGAGAGAGAGAGAGAGAGAATGATTATTTAACAATTAAATAATCATAGTGTGTCATAACTATTTTGTCCCTCATAAATAGTTACCAAGTTTACCCTCTAGTGAGTCCCACTAAATCCTACACTTAGGTAAACTCAACTGAGGGACCACAATATACTACGTGTCCTTATACAATTAGTAAATAACAATTATTAACTAATTGTTGTATTTAACACTTAAATACAGACACGCACGTATTCCCGTAGAATCACTGAATATTACTGGATTAAATAATTTAATCCGACATGCTACCCCAGTGCACAACGAGTACAATCCATATCGCGGGACTCCCTAAATTCTACGCCCGATTCATCAAATAAAACTATTCCATGAGTCTGTAAGCAATGCCTCACGTACACGTCACGGATATACAAATCATCGCATTGAACCATACAAGCTGAAGTTACAACGCATACGTATAGTCCTTCTGTCATGATATCCTGGATGTGCGGGGATATAGATTATCACCGTCAAATTCCTATGTGCTCATCCATGTCCTATCTCTAGACTTGTATCTCAATGAACAATATGCACAAACTCCTTTGCCATATTGTTTGACCCTGGCAGAACTCTTTCCTGGGATGATTGCTTGTGGCCATAAGACTTTTTGAGATACAGTCTCGAAGCATCTGGATATCTAACTTTATATGAGAGTTGACGGATCCTGTATCTATACGCACTGGACTCCAGAAGCATCGGACCATACCCAACGACACCCAGCGGTCACACCATGAAAGGTCTATGACATGTGTGAAACTAAAGTATGGAGGATCACTTACAAGCCCACCGTGGCACTCAGGTTAAAGGACCACATATACTACTCAATTCGAGAGGACCCTTCGTTGACGGCTTACATTAAATGTCTATCAGAGGCCCTCGTAAGTCTGTCCCATATCCAGTCCTAACTGGACATCCATATGTCAATACGAGCTCCAAGCTCATGGTTGGTCGGGAACGACCATCTATACCCGACAGATACGACATATGCTGATATATATATAAAGGTATCCACTGATAGACCCGCATTGGTAGAAATAGATCAGGGACTATTATTCGAGAACATACTTGCGCAACATGCATTTTCTGGCACTCGATTGCAACTCTTGCAACTATGCAGTTACTAGTATATTCCCAGGTCTATGTCCCATTACAGATAAGGCTCCAACTCTTGGATTTGCTGAATATTATAACCAGTTAACACTTAACTGTGCTAACAGTTAGCAATTATATATCTCAGGGTGGCTGACTATAAGCCTTTATCTAAACCCTTTAGATCTGATCCGAACTCCTTCAGATCTACAATGTCTGTAATGTTACATGCATAATACTATATAAATTGATATTAGCGATTTAATGATAATGTACACTTGTATAAATACACAAGTATATATACATTCAGGGATGACACGTAAGCACCGACCTTAACAACAATAAGGTCACATATCAGTTCCTAAGCTTAATTAAAGCCTCCATTAGTGAAAATCCAAGAAAAAGAGGTAAGAAAAGCATTGTTTTGTGAGATTTATAAGTGAACTTTTAAGATTGCTTCAAATGATGTTCTTGTGTGTATTCTTGGTTTAGATTAAGTTTAATTCTAGTGTGGAGCTTGAAGGAGTCATCAATTTGAAGGAATTGACAAGGTAAGAATTAAGGTTTTGGGTGATTTGAATGTAGAGACTTCAATTGGTTATAATGAGGGCATTAGAATTAAATTGACTTGATTTTGATGTAATTGGAACAAGAAATTGAGAAAAGAAATTTGTTGGAACCTAGGGTGAAATTCTGCCACTTTAGGGAAGTTAGGGATTAAGTGGTGTTTTGATTGAGTTGTTGTGTATAAATAGTACCTTATGTAAATTGAATATATTTGGTTGATGGAAAAATAAAAAATGAAGAAAATGGGATATAATTGTCCATTTTGGATATGTAAATGGCAATTATGTCTAACTGAAGTTATAAGGCGTTTAATAATTTTCAGGGCGTCGAATGGTGAGGTAGATTAGATAAAATGAGTCTATAAATGAAAAACGGAAAAGTAATATGCATCCGGGCTTTATATGCCGATTAAGGCATTTAATAGTTAAATGAGATTTTAACTTTCGATTTAGTTCTAAATATCATTTATGGTGGGTAGGTGAAGAAAAACGAGAGCGGTAACTGGAGCAGACATTCGGAGCGAAACTGAGCACGGAGCGGTTGTGAGTAAAAATCTGCAATTTCTTTTATCTTTCGTTATTATGTTTCCGCATAATGAAAATGTCTGTTTTATGAGCTTTCAATGCATAAACATGATTTATGATCTTGATATATATCCATAAATATGCTTTTACATGTTCGATTTAAGAAATAGTTTTAAAATTACTGCGTTTGTTTTAAAAGGCTATTAGTACCCTCAGATTATAGTTGTGGTAATTGTATTAAACCCGGTTGGTATATTTTGTACACATGGACAGGTCATGGGGGTTGGGTGTGTCACTAACTCTGGGAAGTCAGGGTGTCGAGTCTTGTGAGTCGCTCTATGTGTATAGGGTATTGTCTTGCTATATGTATGCGATGTAGGATTTCGTTGCATAGCCAGTGAGATGTTTTGAGATGTCACTGTGGGTGCTGCTAGTTGAGGTGCCCCGTGACCTACTCACGTGTGCGGTGATAGTTGAGTCACTGTGTGCGTATAGAGATTTAGAATTACCATTGATACAATTTAGAAAAAAAATGGCTGAGCGAAGACTTTACTAGTTTTCGATCTACCAATAAAATTTTATGCATTTATATGCACATGGAAGTTATTGTGTTATATAGATTTTGATATTGTTTTTTAAAGATGTAGATAAAACTTGCTCGGCAATATTTCATCAGAATATGATGTTAGAAACCGTTTTACAGCTTTACATCAGTTTTAAAAGCATAATTTATGCATGTCTTTTAATATTTACTATCTATGCATAATGTTATTTTATTTAAAATCTTAAATGCACTCACTGAGCTTCTTTAGCTCACTTGTTTTATGTTTTATATTTTCTAAACCCCTTTCCTAGGTGCAGGTCTCGGTACGCAAGCTGCTGATTCTCCTATTACTGAGTAGTGGGCCAAACCTAAAGATCATTTTGTTCATGTAAATATGCTAAATAGCACCCTTTACTTTCTGCATAGTAGATGCAAGCATGAATATTTGTATTTATGTTTTGAACGAACAAAAGAGATTTCGATATTATAATGATCGTTTTTACTTTTTATCAGTATGCTTATTTTGTGATTTAAATGAAACTATTAAGTTGTGTTGGATTTAATTTGAAAAAGACCGGAGATTCGAATTGGTAGTATTGAAAAGTGTGTGAAATAAAGTAAAATTTCTTTATAGGTTTTATATAAATTTTTCGAAAAACAGGGAAAACTCTGCCCATTTTTCTTTTAAAAATTAAGATGTCGTTTTCATGTATATTACAAGATTTTTTTAGTAATAGCAAGAACTAAACAGAGGTTCACCTCGCGAAATTTCTTAACTTACCCAATTAAATTCTTAGAAATTTTCATTGAGGTGCCCGGCAGGGCCGCTGGGACTTTCAGTAGAGGGTCTCGGAGCGAGTCTTGTTAGAGTGGTATGGGAGCATGATTTTTAAAGTTTCTAGTTAAAAAATTCATTTTTAGAATGAGATTCTTGAAATTGCATGCATATTTTTCTAAGTTCAGTAAATTGAACTCTTTGCATTTGATAATTATTTGCATCACTAAATTTACAGATTTACAAAAAATATGCATCGTCGTGGAGGCCCACGTACTAGGAGAGCAGCTACAGAGGCTCTTGCATCTGAAGAGGAGCAGAAAATGAGTCGGTAAATATTCCAACGCCTCAAACCCCTCTTGAATCATCTCAACCTGTTGAGCCAGAAGGTGGAAACGTAAATATAGCTCAGATGACCCAGATACTAACAGCAGCGATCCAGTAGCCGAGAGAGACTGGAGTGTCCATTGAGCGCGCCAAGAAATTGGGCGCTAAGCCTTATGATGGTACCGGAGACCCCGATAGAGCCCTATCCTGGTTAGAGAATAATGAAGAAATTTTTTCAGATTATGGGATGTACTGAAGAACAGATAGTGGTATACTCTGCATTTCTATTGAAGGAATGAGCGAAAGATTGGTGGAAGGCCTTGCAAATAAGGAATGCCAATGGGGTGTCTTAGGAAATTTTTAAAGAGGAATTTCTGAATAAGTTCTACCCCAAAAGTTATAAAGATGCGAAGATAGAAGAGTTTTTCAAGCTAGAACAAGGCTCTCTCTTGGTGGCAGAGTACGAGAAGAAGTTTTTAGAGCTCTTCCGTGCCATTCCCTTTATAGCTAATAATGAAGAATAGAAGGCTATCTGGTTTACAGTGGGTCTCAATCCTCGGATCAGGGTATATGTGGTATCGGTAGCCCACACTCAGTGGAGCATTGGTGGAAGCTGTAACTCGGGTTGAAAGAAGCATGGCAGCCATCCCTAATCCGAAACAGCGGGGCCAAAAAAAAGGTTGGTCAGGTGGTTCTCGAAGAGGACCTAGTAAATTCACACAAACAGAGGAGAGATCTACATGGTCTAGCAGTTAAAAACCATGCCAAGGAGCTCAATCCAGCCAAGCTTTAGTTCGGCAACCATCGGTCGGATCCCGAAGCACTAAAGAAAGTTGGAAGAAGTTTCGGTGTATAATAAATGTGACAAGGCCCATCCGGGGATTATAGGAAGGGGACTACTGGTTGTTATAAGTGTGGTCAAGAGGGCCACAACATGAAAGATTTCCTGAATGATGGACCTAGCAGTAAGCCAGAAGATAGACTACAAGCTGTGTGACAGATTAGTGGTGGCGGAGGACAGATTTAAGGCAGTCCTCAATTCAGAAGGCCGATGGGCTCGAGCCATCCTAATAGGGGAACCGGTCGAGGAGAAGCATCTGGAAGACGGCAAGGTAGACCTCATACCCAGGCTAGCGTATTTGTAGTTACCCAGTAGGAGGCAGAAGCGGCCCAAAAGTTGTTACAAGTATGATGTCAATTTTTGATCAAGATGCTTATGTACTAATAGATCTTGGAGTGACCCATTCTTTTATTTCTATGGATTTTGTTGCAAATGCTAGTATAGCGTCCCAGTTATTAGATTGCGTAGTAGTAGTATCTCTTCCTACAGAAGACTCCATTGTAGCAGAAAAGGTGTATAGGGGTAGTAAAATCAGTATTGAGCGCCAAGAGTTTATGGCGGATTTGATTGTGCTAGCCATCAGTGAGTTTGATGTGATTTTAAGGATGGATTGGTTGTCTAAATATCGGGCTTCAGTGGATAGCTTTCGAAAAGAAGTCAAATTATATAGTCCAGGCGGAACGAAAGTTATTTTTCGTGGGATGCAAAAATCACTTTCCGCTAGTATGGTGTCCGTAATAAGGGCAAGAAAGATGCTTCGAAAGTCATATCAGGGGTATTTAGTCTATGCCATAGATGTAAGAGACGGTGGAACGAAATTAGAAGATATTCAATGGTTAGAGAGTTTCTGGATGTATTCCCAAAGGATCTTCTGGGTTTGCCTCCAGATAGAGAGATAGAGTTTAAAATAAAAGTAGCCCTTGGAACGCAACTAATTTCTAAAGCACCCTACAGAATGACTCCTTTAGAATTGAAAGAACTAAAGGTTCAGCTAGAAGAGTTGATGAATAAAGGTTTCATCAGACCGAGTACTTCTCCTTAGGGGGCACTGATTTTGTTTATAAAGAAGAAAGATAGAAGTATGAGAATATACATTGATTACAGGGAACTGAATAAAGTAACGGTGCGTAATCAATATCCACTTTCGAGAATTGAAGATTTATTTGATAAGCTACAGGGAGCCAGAGTATTTTTCAAGATAGATCTGAGGTCAGACTATCATCAACTGAAGATCCAGGAAAAAGATGTTCCTAAGATGGCCTTTAGGACCCGATATCGGCATTATGAATTCTTAATTATGCCTTTTGGGCTGACTAATGCCCTGGCCACTTTTATAGATCTCATGAATAGAGTTTTTATATCCTATTTAGATCGGTTTGTGATAGTATTTATTGATGATATACTGGTTTATTCAAGCAGTGAAGAGGAGCATGCAGAACATCTGAGGATTGTTTTGCAAACCATAAAGGAGCATAGGCTGTATACCAAACTCAGTAAATGTCAGTTCTGACTAGATAGAATTGCATTTTTAGGGTACATAATCTATGCAGAAGGGGTAACAGTATATCCCTAGAAGGTTGAACTAATAATGAATTGGAGATAGCCCACGAACGTGACAGAGGTTCATAGTTTCTTGGGTTTGGCTGGGTATTATAGGAAGTTTGTAGAGGGATTCTCAAAGATCGCCGCTCCTCTGACTAAACTAACCCGAAAAGAAGAGAAGTTTGTATGGTTGGAAGCATGCCAGCAGAGTTTTAAAGAGCTAAAACAAAGGTTGACTCCGGCCCCAGTACTTACACTTTCATTAGGGAATGACAGATTTACCATATATTGTGATGCTTCCAGGCAGGGTCTAGGTTGTGTACTGATGTAAAAGGAGAAAGTAATAGCCTATGCTTCCAGACAATTAAAGAAGCATGAATAGAATTATCCTACCATGACTTAGAATTTGCTGCAGTAGGTTTTGCTCTAAGAATTTAGAGGCATTTTTTGTATGAGGTTCCTTGTAAGATCTTTACGGACCATAAGAAGCGACAGTACTTGTTCACCCAAAAAGATTTAAATATGAGGCAGAGAAGGTAGCTGGAGCTTATTAAAGACTATGAGTGCACCCTGGAGTACTATCCGGGCAAAGCTAATGTGGTAGCAGATGCTCTGAGTAGAAAGCCTGTCGGTTCAATAGCTCACTTGAAGGTCGCATATCTAGCAATGTTAATAGAATTGAGGTCCTTAGGTGTAAAATTAGAATTGTCAAACTCGGGGGCACTATTAGCCATATTTCAGGTCTGTCCGATACTAGTTGATCGGATTAGAGAACTATGGACTCAAGATCCACTGATAGTTAAATTAATGGGTGAAATCGAGTCCAGGCAGCAAAAGGATCTTTCAGTGGCAGAAGATGGTGTAGTAATCTTGGGTCGGAGGTTATGTGTTTCGGATGTAAATAAGTTAAGTAGAGAGATTATAGAAGATGTTCATTCTTCTGCATATGGCATCTGGGGAGCACAAAGATGTACAGTACCCTAAAATAGCATTACTGGTGGAAAGGCATGAAGAAAGATATAGCCAAATTGTTCTCAAGATGCTTAACTTGCCAGCAAGTAAAGGTTGAGCATCAGAAACCTGCAGGGCTCTTGTAACCCCTTTCAATTTTAGAGTGAAAATGGGAGAGAATAACGATGGACTTCATGGTAGGACTTCCGCATAGTCAGAGAGGCAATGTTGCATTATGGGTAATTGTTGATAGACTGACAAAATCTACCAATGTTCTACCTATTAAAAGTAGTTATTCTTTAGATAAATTGGCCCAATTTTACGTAGATGAGGTAGTACGACTCCATGGGGTTCCAGTATCTATTATATTAGACAGGGATCTAGGGTTCACTTCTTGATTTTGGCCCAGCTTACAGAAAGCTCTAGGCACAAAATTGAATTTCAGTACGACCTTTTAGCCACAGATGGATGGTCAGTCTGAGCGGACAATTCAGATACTAGATGATATACTTAGAGCATATGTTATGGAGTTTAAGGGGAGTTAGGATACTCATCTGCCACTAATGGAGTTCACCTACAATAATAGCTATCAGACTAGCATTGAGATGGCACCGTATGAAGCATTGTATGGAAGAAAGTACAGAACTCCAGTTTACTGGGACAAGGTAGGTGAAAAAAAGCTGATCGGCGCAGAAATTATCCAGATTACTTCGAAAAAGATTCAAGTTATCAGGCAGAGATTAAAAATAGCTAATGATAGACAGATGAGTTATGCAGATAACTAGAGAAGAGACTTGGAGTTTCAGATTGGTGATAAAGTTTTTCTAAAGATATCACCATGGAAGGGAGTACTAAGATTTGGAAAGCGAGGAAAGCTGAGTCCCCAATATATTGGGTCGTATGAGATAGTTGAAAGTGTTGGAGAGGTGGCATATCATCTACGATTACCCGAAGATCTGGCTAAAATCTATGACGTGTTTCACGTTTCAATGCTACACAAGTATTTAGCAGATCCCTCACACATCCTAAGGGAACAATCAGTAGAATTGGATGAGAAATTTGTTGGCGGAGGATCTTAGGCACGTGGGTGTATGCATATGCAATTGTGTCTATTACCTAATGCAGCGGAAATGTGTAAATTTTACAATAAACACAATAAATAAATATATTAATCGTATTAATATATTTATAAGAATAGAGAACTCACCATAACGTGTAACGTTATACATGTATTGTTCCTAAAGTTCGCATAGAAACCAACTCGTGTGCAGTTCTAGTCAATAACATGGTAGGCTTTGTGAGCTAGAACAGCAGCTCTGTATTCATCCTGAGATTAACTTTTAATCCCCAAAATAGCCGAGAGTGTGTTTATATCATTTTCTCCAAAATGATAAGAAATAGAGAGTTTGAAGCAATTCATAATTGCTCCAATTGGAAGCATAGAGGAAAATGAAACAATTTCATTTTTTTTCTTTTTTTTTTTTCTTTCTTCCTTCTCTTTCTCTCCATTTATTCTCCCCTTCTCTCTCGGCCGAATTGGCCAAATTCCTTCTCATCTTTCTCTTTCTTTTTCTTTATATATATATATAATATAATATATTATACAATATAAATAATAATATAATCATATAATATATAATAATATATATAATATAAAAAGAAAGATATTTGATTATTTAACAATTAAATAATTAAAATGAGAAATGACTATTTTACCCCTTATAAATAGTTACCAAATTCACCCCCTAGTGAGTCCCACCAAATCTCACAGTTGGGTAAACTCAATTGAGAGTCCACAATACGTTACGTGTCATTATACAATTAATAAATAACAATTATTAACTAATTGTTGTATTTAACACTTAAATACAGACACGCATGTGTTCCCGCAATAATGTTGAATATTGCTGAATTAAAAAATTTAATCCGGCACGCTGTCCCAGTGTATAACGAATACACCCATATCGCGAGACTCCCTAGGTCCTACATTCGATTCATCAAATGAAACTATTTCATAAATCTGTGAGCAATGCCCCACGCACACGTCACGGATATACAAATCAGTGCGTTGAACCATACAATCTGAGGTTACAACGCATATGTATAGTCCTTCCGTCATAATATCCTGGATGTGCAGGGATATGGATTATCACGTCAAATCGCCATTTGCTCATCCCATGTCCTATCTCTTAACTTATATCTCAATGCGTGAAACCAAAGTATGGTGGATCGCTTACAAGCCCACCATGGCACTTAGGTCAAAGGATTACGTATACTACTCAACTCGAGAGGACCCTCCGTTGACGGCTTACATTAAATGTCTATCGGAGGCCCTCGTAAGTCTGTCCCATATCTAGTCCTAACTGGACACCCATATGTCAATACGAGCTTCAAGCACATAGTTGGTCAGGAACGACCATCTATACCCGACAGATATGACATATGCTGATCTATATATAAAGGTATTTGATGAACACTTGAAATTACACATTTAATAAGAGTTTTACATGATTGTTTTGTATTACTAGTGTATTTAATTTTCTTAACTTAAGTATGTTTACAATATTGTACTTAATTATCTTATAACTGTTTTGTGGCAGGTTCGGTAAAATGGGCATAACTTTCTACCTAAAGATCCAATTGAGGTGATTCTTAATCCTGTGCAGAGCTGACTCAATGGGCTAACATATTGTAGTTCACAAAGCATTGGAAATTCGAGTGTTTAGAGGGTGAAAATTGGCCTATAACAGAATTGATCTGCAGTACAGGCCCAGTTTGAACAGTTATCCGTATTTGGCCCATAACTATAGAAATACGTATCTAATATGTATGAGATCAATAAATTTGGAAAGATAAGAGACTTATCTACAACTTTTATGTTTTGAGTGACAGCTAATTCAGATCACATCAATTCCAAATTGGATAATCAAGTGGGTGCCCAAGTGATAATGAATGCAAATTATTTTGCCACCATTCTTGACTTTCATCAACCAAGTGGTTCCCTCCAAATTTGTCTCGATTTATCCATGTTTTTCTATAAATAGGTAGCTTGTTTATGCCTAAAGAATGTAATTAGAAAGTTAGAATTTAGTTCAAAATACTTTTCCTTTGTATCCATTTCCTTGTACTATTATTTCTCTTGTTTATTATTAAGTCATGTTATTTCTTCTTTCATTTCTTTTCTTTTTATTTAGTTTTATTATGTCCAAATAATTTTGTTTAAGCTAAGGTGAAAGGGTGAAGCTCTTGGCAAGGTAATAAAATATGTTTAATATTTATTCATGAATTTAATGCTTCATTTTTAAGTTATGTAAATTTATATATGATGTATTTATTTTGTTTGTAGAATTAATACCCTTTCTTCTAAAGTGGTGATTCTTGATTTATTATTGACAACTTAATACTTGGCACAATAAATTCTTGAAACCATTTACAAGATTTGGTTTATATAACCTTTCTTGTAAAGTGGGAGTCTTGATTTATTGTAGACAAATATAAAGATTGGCATAATAAATACTTGAACCCATTTATAAGATTTGGTGTATAATAATTAAAAGAAATAAATACTAATCAATATATAAATGATAATGAACTTTAATTGCTATATTTTCCGGTTAGAACCTCCTTTGTGTGAGGATTCCAATTGAGTTATAAAAAAATAAAAAGTTAAATATATTCTTACTTCTTATGCCAAGAGTGAATCCCCGTAACCTTAGCTTTTTATTTGAATTGGTTAATTGAAATAATATTTACAAACATCTTATACTGCATTAATTATCTTTAAAGTGTTTATAATTTGTAATTTTAATTCTACTTCCCTATGGATCGACCCCGTTCTCATCGGGTTATTTATTACTTCGACAATCCTGCACTTGGGAATAACTTCTATATTCTGGACGTGTCAAGTTTTTGGCGCCGTTGCCGGGGAGGTAACGTTAATATTTTGTTTTGTTATTGTTTGTTTGTTTATTTTATTTTCATGGAAGGCTGAGCCTCCTACTCGTTATTTATTATTCGTTTTTATTTTTTTTTAATTTTCATGGAAGGCCGAGCCTCCTAACGTACTTTATTATTATTCTGTTTTTATTTTCGCGGAAGGCTGAGCCTCCTACTCTTTATTTCGTTTATTTATTATTTTTTACTTTTTATTTTAGTTTTTTTTTTTAATTTTCATGGAAGGCCGAGCCTCCTAACGTTCTTTACTTTATTTATTATTCGCCTTTTATTTTCGCTTTTTATTTTAATGGAAGGCTAAGCCTCCTACTATTTATTTATTAACTTTTTATTATATAATCTAACATCACTAATCTAACTTCTAATTATTTATCTTTATTTTGCTTTTAGTTTTACATATTTTATTTACTTGTGTGTAATATTTTATTTTATTTACCTGTGTTTAATATTTTATTTGTATTATTGTTATTGTATTTTGTTTTGTTTCTTTTTATGAGCGGTTGGTTTCGAGATCCTAATTCTCATCGTTTAGTAAAAGGTAATTTCAAAACTTCCTTTGATAATTTGTTAGATTCTCCTTCATCTTCTCATTCTTCACCAAGTAACACCATGAGCGAAAATCAAATTGAGGGACTCATAGACCCAGGGGACAATCAGTCCCAACATAATGACCATAACCGACCTAGGACACTTAGAGACTATATGAATCCTACACGAACCGGTGCACCATCTTGCTTAATTTTTCCACCGGATGCAACGCATTTTAATTTTAAGCCAGACATTATCCAACTTTTACCCACTTTTCATGGCTTAGATGCAGAGAACCCTTATCTACATCTAAGAGAATTTGAAGAAGTGTGTAACACATATAATGATCAAAATTGTAGCATGAACACAATTCGACTTAAGCTTTTCCCTTTTTCTTTAAAAGATAAAGCTAAAACATGGCTACAAAACCTTAGGCCAGGATCCATTTCTTTATGGGACGAGATGCAACAACAATTCCTGAAAAAGTTTTTTCCCTCCCATAGAACAAATTCTTTCAAAAGACAAATCACCACTTTTGCCCAAAAACCAGGAGAGACCCTTTACCAATGTTGGGAAAGGTATAAAGAATTACTTAATACCTGTCCCCATCATGGTTTTGAAACATGGAGAGTAGTCTCAAATTTCTATGAGGGCTTAACACCCCAAGTTAGGCAAATGGTAGAAATGATGTGTAATGGAACATTTGAGGAAAAAGACCCAGAAGAGGCAATGAACTATCTTGACTTACTAGCAGAAAATGCTCAAAATTGGGACACTGCTGGTACCTGTGAGGCACCTAGCAAAAATCAAACCACTACATCTAGTGGGGGTATTTATCATCTTAAGGAAGACCATGACCTTCAAGCCAAATTAGCATCCCTTGCTAGAAAAGTCGAAACCTTAGAAATGAAAAAGAGTGGTCAAATAAAATCTGTTCAAGAAATTGTGTGTCACATTTGTGAAACCCATGATCACCCTACCAATGATTGCCCAACTTTACCTGCATTTAGGGAATGTCTCCATGAACAAGCCAATGTTTTAAACACGTTCAAACGGTCAAACAATAACCCATATTCACAAAACTATAATCCTGAATTGCGAAATCACCCGAATTTTAGTTGGAGGAATGACACTCAAGCACAGGCTTCACAACCACCTTTCCAACCACACCAAAACTTTCAAAATCATCAAGGTTATGCACTATATGTCCCACCTCTTAGGAAAAATCTTGAAGAAACCTTGCATACATTCATTGAAAAACAAGAGTCTGTTAATTCTCAAAATGCTCAAACATTTGCTGATTTGAAAGATCATCTTGCTAAATTTGCATCTGCACTGAACATTCATGAGAAAGAAAAATTTCCTTCTCAACCACAGCCAAACCCCAAAGGACAACATAACTCAAATGCATGTAGTTCAGGAAGCCAACACATGGATCAAGTTAAAACAGTTATCACTCTTCGGAGTGGTAAAATTGTTGAAAAAGAAATTCCTGAACCTCATGAGAGCGATGAATCAATCTCTAAGGGCAAGGAAAGTGTTGAACCTACACTTAATGAAGAAAACACTAAACCCTCACCTCCACCCCCATTTCCTCATGCATTACGTAATACTAAGAAGATGAATCACAATCCTGAAATTTTTGAAATCTTCAAACAGGTAAAAGTTAATATTCCTTTACTGGATGCTATTAAACAGGTTCCATCTTATGCAAAATTTTTAAAAGACTTATGCACAGTAAAAAGAAAACTGAATGTGAAAAAGAAAGCATTTTTAGCTGAACAAGTAAGTGCCATTCTTCAGAACAATAATTCTTTGAAATATAAAGACCCTGGTTGTCCTACAATTTCATGTATTATTAGAAGTCATAAAATTGAACAAGCCTTACTTGATCTTGGTGCTAGTGTGAATTTATTGTCGTATTCAGTTTATCAGCAGCTCAATCTCGGGGAGTTAAAATCAACATCTGTGACTCTTTTACTTGCTGATAGATCAATAAAAGTACCAAGAGGGACAGTGGAGGATGTCTTAGTTCAAGTTGATAAATTCATATATCCTGTGGATTTTATCGTCTTGGACACAGAACCTGTCAAAGGATGTAATCCGATACCTGTTATTTTAGGTCGTCCATTTTTAGCAACTTCTAACGCTTTGATTAATTGCAGGAATGGAGTAATGAAGCTTTCATTTGGAAACATGACACTTAAACTCAATGTTTTTAATATGTGTAAGCAACCATATGAAGAGGAGGATGAAAGTGAAGAAGGTGACATGATTGAAACGATTGTGGAGGATCATATTCAAAAAGGGAGTTCTACCGATCCCTTAGAAATGTGTTTAATAAATTCATTTAAGTCAAATATACAATTAGATCCTGAAATCTCTGACATATGTTCTTTACTTGACTGTGCACAGGTGATTGAAAATAAAAGATGGAAACTAAAGTTTGAAGAATTGGGAGAAAATGAGAATAAAAAGAACGAAATTTCAAAGTTGGAGTTAAAACCTCTGCCTGAAGGACTGAAATATGCATTTCTTGGAGAGAAACAAACTTACCCGGTGGTAATCGCTTCTACACTCACAAGTGAACAAGAAGATAAGTTGATTGAATTATTGAAAATGCATAAAAATGCAATTGGGTGGACTTTAAAAGACATAAATGGTATTAATCCTTTGATTTGCACACATAGAATACACCTAGAGGATAATGCCAAAACTTCCCAACAACCTCAAAGGAGATTAAATCCACATATGAAAGAGGTAGTGAGAGCTGAAGTTCTCAAATTACTTGAAGTAGGAATCATCTATCCTATCTCAGATAGTAAGTGGGTAAGTCCTACTCAGGTAGTACCAAAAAAATCTGGAATCACAGTCATTGAAAATGAAAAAGGTGAGTTAATACCAACTCGAGTCTCATCTAGTTGGAGGATGTGCATAGATTATAGAAAATTGAACTTGGCCACTAGAAAAGACCATTTTCCTTTACCATTCCTTGATCAGATTATAGAAAGAGTAGCAGGACATCCCTACTATTGCTTTCTAGATGGTTACTCTGGCTATTATCAAATTCCTATAGCACTAGAAGACTAAGAAAAGACTACATTCACATGTCCTTTTGGAACCTTTGCTTTTAGAAGAATGCCCTTTGGACTTTGTAATGCCCCAGCAACATTTCAGAGATGTATGTTAAGCATTTTTAGTGACATGATTGAGCATTATTTAGAAGTTTTCATGGATGATTTAACTATGTTTGGAAATTCTTTTGATAATTGTCTTGAAAACTTAGAAAAAGTCTTAAAAAGATGTGAAGAAAAGAGTCTTGTATTGAACTGGGAAAAATGTCACTACATGGTTACTTCTGGAATTGTTTTGGGACATATAGTATCTTCTAAAGGAATTGAAGTGGATAAGGCAAAAGTCGAACTCATTACACATTTGCCTCCACCAAAAACAGTCAGAGAAGTCCGATCCTTTTTAGGATATGCTGGATTCTATAGGAGGTTCATAAAAAACTTTAGTGCTATATCTAAACCTCTTTGTAACCTCTTAGCAAAAGATGTATCATTTAAGTGGACTCAAGAGTGTCAAAATTCATTTGAAAAATTATTTGGCCTCTTAACATCTGCTCCTATCATACAATCTCCTGACTGGTCTTTACCTTTTGAGCTCATGTGTGATGCTAGTGACTACGCTGTTGGTGCTGTATTAGGACAAAGAAAGGAAGGTAAATCCTATGTAATTTATTACGCGAGTAGAACTTTAAACAGTGCACAAATGAATTACACAACAACTGAAAAAGAACTACTTGCTGTAATATTTGCATTAGACAAATTTCGTTCTTACTTAATTGGTTCTTCAACTATTGTATTTACTGACCATGCTGCTGTAAGGTACTTAATGTCAAAACAGGATGCAAAACCAAGACTGATTCGATGGATTCTATTGCTTCAAGAATTTATTATCACTATCAAGGATAAGAAGGGAGCTGAAAATGTTGTTGCAGATCACTTATCAAGACTCACACTAGATTCATCAACAGAAATAACACCTATTAATGATTCTTTTCCCGATGAATTTTTATTTTCTACTGTTACAATGCCCTGGTATGCTAATATTGTTAATTTTCTTGTAACAGGAGAAATGCCACCTCAATGGAATGCTCAAGACAAAAGTAAATTTTTAACGGAGGTAAGAAAGTTTTATTGGGATGATCCTTATCTCTTTAAATATTGTCGTGATCAAATATTTCGAAGATGCATACCCGACAATGAGGTAAATAAAGTTATTGAATTTTGTCATTCTGAAGCATGTGGGGGACATTTCTCATCAAAGAAAACAGCTGCAAAAATCTTACAGTGTGGATTTTATTGGCCCACTTTATTTAAAGATACACATGCATTTTGTATAACTTGTGAAAATTGTCAAAAGTTAGGATCAATTTCAAAACGAAACATGATGCCTTTGAACCCCATTCTTGTTATTGAAATCTTTGATTGTTGGGGGATAGATTTCATGGGACCATTTTCGTTATCATTTGGATTTACGTATATCTTAGTTGCAGTAGATTATGTCTCAAAATGGATTGAGGCTATTCCATGTCGACATAATGACCATAAAACAGTCATGAAATTTTTGAAAGAAAATATCTTAAGTCGATTTGGAATCCCTCGAGCCATTATAAGTGATGGGGGTAAGCATTTTTGTAATAGACCATTTGAAACATTAGTGAAAAAATATGGTATTACTCATAAAGTTGCCACCCCTTATCATCCTCAGACAAGTGGACAAGTTGAATTAGCAAATAGGGAGATAAAACAAAATTTAGAAAAAACTGTAAACCCAAATCGCAAAGATTGGTCCTTAAGACTAAATGATGCACTGTGGGCTTATAGAACTGCTTTTAAAACTTCATTGGGTATGTCTCCCTATAGGATAGTTTATGGAAAACCTTGTCACTTACCTGTGGAACTTGAGCATAAAGCCTACTGGGCTATTAAAACTTTCAATGAAAATCTTGATTCTGCTGGACACATACGTAAATTACAAATAAATGAACTTGAAGAATTGAGAAATGATGCATATGAGAATTCAAAAATTCATAAAGCTAAAATTAAAGCCTTTCATGATAAAAAAATTCAGAGAAAAACATTTGACACTGGTCAGAAGGTTTTGCTTTATAATTCTCGACTTCACATATTCCCTGGAAAATTAAGATCAAGATGGAGTGGCCCTTTTATTGTGAAACATGTGTACCCTTATGGAACAATTGACATTGAAAATCCTAGAAATGGGAATGTGTTTAAGGTAAATGGGCAAAGACTCAAGCCGTTTCTAGAAAACCAAGCTTTTCATGAAGAATTTACGTTCCTGTCGGATCCTTGTTATGAGACCAATTAATCTTTGTTTTATATATTTACATATTTATATATATTTATTCTTCTTCTAACATTTTTTTTTTACTTGCAGGTTAATTTAGTAGTTTTGTTAAAGTTTTGTTTTGCACCCCGGTTAAGCGGCGGATAACGGTACTCCGTGATATTTCAAATCGGTTTTGTCAGTTTCCCATAATTACTGATATCTTCTCTTCTTCCCCCTTTTCTTAAAAAAAAAAAAATGGATGACATTCTAAAAAATTTGAAAAAGCGTTTTCCCTCATTGCCTCAAAATTCCTTGAAGAAAATTTACCAAGCAAGATGTGAAAGATTAAGGTTATTAATGATTATGAATATACCTGTTGATTTACGTTGGTTAATTGAAGCCAAAGTTAGATTGACAGGTGAATTTTCAGACTCATTAATTTCCTACATGCCTGGCTTAGGTAAAAGCTCTTTTTCAAAAAAACGAAGAGCAAAACGATTAAATGTTTGTTACAAGTGTGCACACACGACTTGCAACACACGTTGCCGCACTTTAGGAATGGTGTCTGTAAATCGTGAAGATAAAATTAGGTTCATTAAGGATGGCCTGAGTAAGGAGTCTTTAGATAATATCTTATCGACTCTTGAGACGCATCCTAGTGGATATGTGCATATTGCAATTCATGAATTATGGGACATATTCCTAAAAGAACATGAGCGGTACAGTCTCGGGAATCTGACTTTAAAAGACCCTGTTTGCCAATTTATAAGAAAATTGGATGGGAAGCCTATCCCCGACCCATAGAGGGCGTTTAAGCCGTTACTGGACGTAAAATCAGAAGAAGATGTGAGCCACAATCACAACTACTTGTATATATTTACTATAGCTGTTATTTTTAAATGTTTCATTTCAAACTCAAATGTCTTTTCAATAATCAACCACCTATAATCCTTTTTGAAAATTTTTCATTTTAAGCCGACAACCCATGTGACTTTTCCAGCTAACAAATTGAAAATTGGTAAAAGGTATTGAATCTTGTACTTCAAGCCAATAGCCATGTGATTTAACTTTGCAATACCTTTTGGCTCTATAAATACATTTCATTATTTCTGCATCTTTGTACAAACTCAAAATCATTCAAGAGAGAGGGTGAGTGTAATCATGGAAGGATCATCAACTCGTAAATTCACAAAAATTTGTGTCTTTTGTGGATCCAGCCCTGGAAAAACTAGTGAGTTTATAGAAGCAGCAGAAACCCTTGGTAAGATGTTAGCTGAACGCAATATTCATTTAGTATATGGGGGAGGTAGTCTTGGATTAATGGGACGTGTGGCAACCGCTGCACAAAATAATGGCAGTCGAGTTTTGGGTATCATACCAAAAGCTCTAGCTGTTGGAGACATTGTAGGAAAAACAATTGGGGATGAGTTACAGGTATCATCAATGCATGAACGAATTTCTTTTATGCTTCGTAATGCTGATGCCTTTATAGCTCTACCTGGAGGTTTCAGAACATTGGAGGAAATTTTTCAAATTGTCTCATGGGCGCAATTGCAAATCCATAAAAAACCCATTGGTTTGTTAAACGTTGATGGTTTTTATAATGGGTTGTTATCTTTTCTTGACTATGCGATGGAAAAACAATTCGTCTCATCTGCAGCACGACAGATCCTCATTTCTGCTTCAACTGTTGATCAGTTACTCGATGAACTACAAGCTTTTACACCTCTATCTGATCCAACAATGAGTCAGATAGATTGGTATACTGATAACAGTGAAAAGAAACGCAGGATAGATTTGACGCTTTGTCTGTAGCCTATCTATTTCTATGTATTTTTAAGCTTTTTTGTGTGGCTTGTTTTATTTTTTTTGTGTGGCTTGTTTTATTTTGTTGCAGGTTTAATTTTCAATAAAAGATGTTTCAGGTGATATCTTCTATATTTTACTCTTTCTATATTTTGACATTGAGGACAATGTCTCAATCTGGTTGGGGGGAGGATAGTTGATATATAATGTTAGTGTTAATTATTTTATTTTGTTGTTGTTATCACTTTGTTATGTAAAAAAAAAAATTATCATGAATGGCGTGAGTAAAATGTTCATTTATGTATTCTTGAGACGCATTCTAGTTCTAGAATGGCAGAGTAAAGAGTACATTATAAACTTTTGAAACACATTCTAATTGGTTTATTTTTAATGCATTTTATGTATAATTGTTTGTTGCTTAAGTTTTTGGTAACTCTTGCGTAAATAAATTTGCTTTACTATCGATGTATGATTTCAAATTTGTTTAGTTTAAATCACTTTCTCTATTTAGGTTACTAAAGAATAAGTTCTGAAATTATTTCTTGAGAACAATACTAAGCCTTGTGGTAAGATGGATGATTCAATATATATAGCCAAGAGAATTTCCATGTTTAAGTATACATATTATTTTCTAAACTCACATATCTTTTGTGAGTGAGTGGAGAAGTTTGAGATAATAGCTTACGAACTTTCATTGATCCTTTGAAATGGTTAATTTTTATTTGGAATGACATTATTTGGGATGATGAATGATTTGGTTGCTTAGCTGAAGGATAAAAAAAAAAAAATTAGAAAAGTATTATGGTGATAAATTGCTCTTATGTTATAATGATTCCTTATGTCTTTCAAAAAAAAAAAGAGTAAAAAAAAAAAAAATTTTAAAAAAAAAAAAAAGAAAAAAAAAAAGAAAGAAAAGAAGTCAATTCAGTTCAATAAAGTCTTCATTCAATTTTAGAAGACTAAAGTCATTAGGAAGCAATCTTATCACCGAATTCTATATTCGTAAGATTCACATTAAATAATTAAAGTCTTGAAGCTGGCATTTGACAATAATGGTTTGACTCTAAATATTTGATTTTCCTATCTTTGGATCAATGTTAGTTTGTCTGTCTGTCCTTAAATGTAACTTTTTCTTGAGCGATTATCTGTTTTCCAACTCCATGAGTGAAATCCTAAGTCATTAAACAAATTATTCACCTGTAAGGATATAGAGTTGAGGCTTTTACTTGGAATATTTTTAAGGCTATATATGTTGTGGTTTGTGGTAAGAAGGCTTTGGCTTAATTCACACACACACAAAAATATTTTTGGAAGTTATGATTGAAATAACCTTTATAGCGATTGTGATTTTAAAACTGACGTTTTGTTTGAAATACTTAGGTAGTGTTCAAATTTTATTTATGCTCGAATTGCTAGGGACTAGCAATAAGCCAGTTGGGGGGTGTGATGAACACTTGAAATTACACATTTAATAAGAGTTTTACATGATTGTTTTGTATTACTAGTGTATTTAATTTTCTTAACTTAAGTATGTTTACAATATTGTACTTAATTATCTTATAACTGTTTTGTGGCAGGTTCGGTAAAATGGGCATAACTTTCTACCTAAAGATCCAATTGAGGTGATTCTTAATCCTGTGTAGAGCTGACTCAATGGGCTAACATATTGTAGTTCACAAAGCATTGGAAAGTTGAGTGTTTAGAGGGTGAAAATTGGCCTATAACAGAATTGATCTGCAGTACAGGCCCAGTTTGAACAGTTATCCGTATTTGGCCCATAACTATAGAAATACGTATCTAATACGTATGAGATCACTCAATTTGGAAAGATAAGAGACTTATCTACAACTTTTATGTTTTGATTGACAGCTAATCCGGATTACATCAATTCCAAATTGGATAATCAAGTGGGTGCCCAAGTGATAATGAATGCAAATTATTTTGCCACCATTCTTGACTTTCATCAACCAATTGGTTCCCTCCAAATTTGTCTCGATTTATCCATGTGTTTCTATAAATAGGTAGCTTGTTTATGCCTAAAGAATGCAATTAGAAAGTTAGAATTTAGTTCAAAATACTTTTCCTTTGTATCCATTTCCTTGTACTATTATTTCTCTTGTTTATTATTAAGTCATGTTATTTCTTCTTCCATTTCTTTTCTTTTCATTTAGTTTTATTATGTCCAAATAATTTTGTTTAAGCTAAGGTGAAAGGGTGAAGCTCTTGGCAAGGTAATAAAATATGTTTAATATTTATTCATGAATTTAATGCTTCATTTTTAAGTTATGTAAATTTATATATGATGTATTTATTTTGTTTGTAGAATTAATACCCTTTCTTCTAAAGTGGTGATTCTTGATTTATTATTGACAACTTAATACTTGGCACAATAAATTCTTGAAACCATTTACAAGATTTGGTTTATATAACCTTTCTTGTAAAGTGGGAGTCTTGATTTATTGTAGACAAATATAAAGATTGGCATAATAAATACTTGAACCCATTTATAAGATTTGGTGTATAATAATTAAAAGAAATAAATACTAATCAATATATAAATGATAATGAACTTTAATTGCTATATTTTCCGGTTAGAACCTCCTTTGTGTGAGGATTCCAATTGAGTTATAAAAAAATAAAAAGTTAAATATATTCTTACTTCTTATGCCAAGAGTGAATCCCCGTAACCTTAGCTTTTTATTTGAATTGGTTAATTGAAATAATATTTACAAACATCTTTTACTGCATTAATTATCTTTAAAGTGTTTATAATTTGTAATTTTAATTCTACTTCCCTGTGGATCGACCCCGTTCTCATCGGGTTATTTATTACTTCGACAATCCTGCACTTGGGAATAACTTCTATATTCTGGACGTGTCAGTATTCACCGACAGACCCGCATCGGCAGAAATAGATCAGGGATAATTATTTGAGAACATACTTGCGTAACATATATTTTCTGGCACCCGATTGCAACTCTTACAACTATGCAGTTACTAGTATATTTCCAGGTCTATGTCCTATTACAGATAATGCTCCAACTCTTGGATCTGTTGAGTATTAAAACTAGCTAACACTTAACTGTGCTAACATTTAGCAATTATATCTCTCAGCGTGGCTAACTATGAGCCCTTATCTAAACTCTTTAGATTTGATCCTAACTCTTTCAGATCTACAATGTCTGCAACGTTACATGCATAATACAATATTCATGAGTATTAGCGATTTAATGGGAATGTATACTTGTATAAATACACAAGTATAAGTACATTCAGGGATGGCACGTAAGCACCGGCCCTAACAAAATTAACCTACGAAGAGAAGCCTGTGCAAATCCTAGATTGAAAAGAGCAAGTGCTTTGTAATAAAAGCATTCCTTTAGTGAAGGTGTTATGGATGAACCATGGTGTAGAAGAAGCCACGTGAGAACGTGAAGATCAAATGCAAGTACAACATCCTTACCTCTTCAAGACAAGTATGATTTAAATTTCGAGGATTAAATTTTTTTAAGGAGTGGTGAAATTGTAATATACAATCCCTATTATTAGTATTGGCGCCTAGATTTCGGTATTGAGTAATGAAGACATCGTAGGGTTATTCAATTTTAACCTTATTAGAATTATTTTTTTTATGGTGCGCATAAGAGAATTTAGAGCTAATTTGGTAATTTCACACTCGATCGGAGCATTGGATGATCCTAGAATATTTTTGAAATTTTTCTGTATTGTCTTGGGAAAGAAAATTCTAATTTACTACATGAATTTTCATTTAAGGGTTATGTATGGAATAAGCCCTTGTTGAGAAATATAATCCATATATTAGAGAATAGACCAATTAGAAACAATCTCATAGATTGTCAAGTTAAAAATTCTACTTAGTTCATTGGACTATTCTAACTAGATAGTTACAAAGGAACCAATTACATACTTAGTTTCTCACTAATGGCAATTTTGAAATTTAGAGTAAGTTGAGGGGTAAAATGATCAATTGATGGATAACTATGTATATGGTAGAAGTGTGTAGAAATTTCAAGTGATCAAAAAGTAAACACTTAGAGCAAATTTGAGCTAGAAGAGTGGTGGTGCTACAATGACCTTTCAAGTTTTTTTTTCATGATTTTTCATGTGTAATCAAGCTACAATAAGGTCACATATCAGTTCCTAAACTCAATTGAAGCCTCCATTAGTGAAAATCAAAGAAAAAGAGGTAAGAAAAGCATTGTTTTGTGAGATTTATAAGTGAACTTTTAAGATTTCTTCAATTGATGTTCTTGTGTGTATTCTTAGTTTAGATTGAGTGGAATTCTAGTGTGAAGCTTGAAAGAGTCATCAATTTGAAGAAATTGGCAAGGTAAGAATTAGGGTTTTGGGAGATTTAAATGTAGAGATTTCAATTGGTTGTAATTAGGGCATTAGAATAAAATTGGCTTGATTTTGATGTAATTAGAACAAGAAATTGAGAAAAGAAATGTGTTGGAACTTAGGGTGAAATTCTACTACTTTAGGGAAGTTAGGGATTGAGTGGTGTTTTGATTGAGTTATTGTATATAAATGGTGTCTTATATATATTGAATGTATATGGTTGATGAAAAAAAATCAAAAATGAAGAAAATACAACATAATTGTCCATTTTAGAAAAGGTGAAAGGCAATTATGTACAATCGAGTTATATGGCGTTTAATAATTTTTAGGGCACCAGATGGTAAGTTAGATTAGATTAAATGACTCCGTAAATAAAAATCAAAAAGTAGTATCCATTCGGGCTTTATATGCCGATTAGGGCGTTTAGTTGTTAAATGAGATTCTAGCATTCGATTTGGTTCTAAATGTCATTTATGGCGCTAGGTGAAGAAAATAGAGAGCGGTAATGGGAGCAAAAATTCAGAGCAAAATTGAGCTCGAAGCGGTTGTGAGTGAAAATCTGTCTTTTCTTTTATCTCTCATTTATTATGTTTTTGCATAATAAAAATGTATGTTTTATGAGCTTTCAATGCATAAACATGATTCATAATCTTGATATATATCCTTAGATATGTTTTTACATGTTCGGTTTAAGAAATAATTTTAAATGACTGCATCCGTTTTAAAGGCTATTGGTACCTTCAGATTATAGTGGTGGTGATTGTATTAGACCTGACCGGTATATCCCGTACACATGGGCAGGTTATGGGGGTGTGTCACTAACTCCGAAAATTCGGGGTATCGAGTTATGTAAGTCACTCTATGTGTACGGAGTATTGTCTCGCTATATGTATGCGATGTAGGATTTCGCTGCATAGCCAATGAGATATCTTGAGATGTCACTGTAAGTGCTGTTAGTTGAGGTGCCTCGTGACCTATTCACATGTGCGGTACTAGTTGAGTCACTGCGTGAGTACAAAGATTTAGGGTTACCATTGATACAGTTTAGAAAGAAAATGATCGAGTGAGAACTTTACTAGTTTTCGATCTACCGATAGCATTTTATACATTTATATGCGTATGGTAGTTATTGTGTTATATAGATTTGATATTATTTTTCAAAGATGTGGATTAAAATCCACTCGGCAAGATTTCATCCACTTATGATGTTAGAAACCATTTTACAACTTTACATCATTTTTAGAAGCATGATTTATGCATGTACTTAGAATTTATTGTCTATGCATAATGTTATTTTATTTAAAATCTTAATTGCACTCACTGAGCTCGTTTAGCCCACTCGTTTTGTGTTTTATGTTTTCTACACCCTTCTCAGGTGCAGGTCTCGGTGCGCAAGCTGCTAATTCTCCTATTACTGAGTAGTTGGCCAAATCTGAAGATCATTTTTGTATATGTAAATATGTTAAATAGCTCCATTTACTTTTTTCATAGTAGTTGTAGTCATGTATATTTGTATGTATGTTTTGAACCAATAAGATGAGATTTCGATATGATGATGATCATTTTTACTTTTTATGAGTATGCTCATTTTTTGATTTAAATGAAACTATTAAGTTGTATTGGATTTGATTTGGAAAAGATCGGAGGTCTGAATTGGTAGTATTAGGAAGTGTTTAAGATAGAAGTGAAATTTCTTTACAGGTTTTACATGAATTTTCCAAAAAATAAGGAAAACTCTACCCCTCTTTTATAAAAAAAAATTAAGATGTCATTTTCATGTATATTATAAGATTTTCTCAATAATAGCAAGAACTAAGAAGGGGTTCGCCCTACGAAAATTTCTCAACTTACCTAATTATATTTTGAGGAACTTCCGTCAAGGTGCCCGACAGGGCCGCTGAAACTTACAGTAGAGGGTCTTGGGGCGGGTCCTGTCATTGGATGTATTCCTAAAGGATCTACCGGGCTTTCCTCTAGATAGAGAGATAGAGTTTAAAATCGAAGTAGCCCCTGGAACGCAATTAATTTTCAAAGTACCCTACAGAATGACTCCTTTAGAATTGAAAGAACTAAAGGTTCAGCTAGAAGAGTTGGTGAAGAAGAAAGACGGAAGTATGAGATTATGCATTGATTACAGGGAACTGAATAAAGTAATGGTGCATAATCAATATTCGCTTCCGAGAATTGATGATTTGTTTGATCAGCTATAAGGAGCCAGAGTATGTTTCAAGATAGATCTGAGGTCAGACTATCATCAACTGAAGATCCAGGAGGAAGATGTTTCTAAGACAGCCTTTAGGACCCGATATAGACATTATGAATTCTTGATTATGCCTTTTGGGCTAACTAATACCCCGGCCACTTTTATAGATCTCATGAATAGAGTTTTTTGATCCTATTTAGATCGGTTTGTGATAGTATTTATTGATGATATATTGGTTTATTCAAGTAGTGAGGAAGAGCACGCAGAATATTTGAGAATTATTTCGCAAACCTTAAGGGAGCATCGACTGTATTCCAAACTCAGTAAATGTCAGTTCTGGCTAGATAGAGTTGTATTTTTGGGGCACGTAATCTCTGCAGAAGGGGTAACAGTAGATCCCCAGAAGATTGAAGCAATAGTGAATTAGAGACAGCCCACGAACGTGATGGAGTTTCGTAGTTTCTTGGGTTTGGCTGAATATTATAGAAAGTTTGTAGAGGGATTCTTAAAGATAACTGCTCCTCTGACTAAACTAACCCAGAAAGAAGAGAATTTTGTATGGTCGAAGCGTGCCAGCAGAGTTTCGAAGAGCTAAAACAAAGGTTGACTTCGGCCCTAGTACTTACATTTTCATCGGGGAATGACAAATTTACCATATATTGTGATGCTTCCAGGTAGGGTCTAGGTTGTGTGCTGATGCAGAAGGAGAAAGTAATAGCCTATATTTCTAGACAATTAAAGAAACATAAACAAAATTATTCTACACATGACCTAGAACTAGCAGAAGTAGTTTTTGCTTTAAGAATTTGGATGCATTATTTGTATGGGGTTCTTTGTAAGATCTTTACGGATCATAAGAGCCTGCAGTACTTGTTCACCCAAAAAGAATTAAATATGAGGCAGAGAAGGTGGCTGGAGTTTATTAAAGACTATGAGTGCACTTTAGAGTACCATCCAGAAAAAGCTAATGTGATAGCAGATGCTCTCAGCAGAAAGTCTGTTGGTTCAATAACTCACTTGAAGGTCGCATATCTATCAATGTTGATAGAATTGAGGTTTTTAGGTGTAAAATTAGAATTGTCAGATTCGAAAGCACTATTAGCCACATTTTAAGTCCGTCCAATACTGGTTGATCGGATTAGAGAACTATAGACTCAAGATCCACAGGTAGTTAAATTGGAGGGTAAATCGAGTCGGGGCAGCGGAATGATCTTTCAGTGACTGAGGATGGTGTAGTGACCTTGGGTCGGAGATTATGTGTTTCGGATGTAAATGAGTTAAGAAGAGAGATTATGGAAGAAACTCATTCTTCTGCATATGCTATGCATCCGGGGAGTGGAAAGATGTACCGTACCCTAAATAAGCACTACTGGTGGAAGGGCATAAAGAAAGATATAGTTGAACTTGTCTCGAGATGCCTAACTTGCTAGCAAGTATTAGGCTGAGCATCAGAAACCTGCAGGGCTCTTGCAACCCTCCCAATTCCAGAGTGAAAATAGGAGAGAATAACCATGGACTTTGTAGTAACCACTTATCCAACACCGAAAATAATAAATATTTATATACATGTATAATATTCATATTTTATTTGTACGTGGATGATACTTAATTTATATATTATTATTAGTATTGTTTGTATAGATTAAAGACATACTATTAGTATTGGGTTTATTTACAAGACTTTAGATTTATTTTCGGGACCAAATTGTAATACTTTAAAAATTTTGGAGGTTAATTTATAAATACTAAAATTTAGCCTCTTAGTATAAAAATACACATTTTAAACTCTAATTTACTCATTTTTGAGTTGAGCCACCCTTTTAGAGAGAGAAAAGAGAGAAATAGAAGGGAGAGAAAGAGAAGGAGAAGAAGAAGAAAAAGAAGAAGAAATTGAAATTTTGAGTTTTAAGAGGTATATCATAACTATTTTTCAATTTATTGGTGTTAATTAAGTTAATTTCTTTAAAATTTAATTTATGAAAATATGTACAATTGAAGACTTGATGTAGATTTTGTAAGAAATATTGAGAATTGATGATGATTATATAGATAACTTGATAAATTACGATGAATTTGCATAACTTCTACTTGATAGTCTCTTGATCTGAGAATTTTATAAATTCTTGTACCTTGATTTTGGTTTTGGATTTTGGAAATATGAAACTAGACATACCTAGAATCATTTAAGACTTTGAATCGATTAAAAATTCTAAAAATTGAATTTTTAGTGAATTTACAAAAATGACCTTAAAATTTTGAAATTTTTTTGTGTTAACAGTATGTTACAGTGAAAAATAATTTTTCATCTGCTAAATGATCTTAAAAAATTACGATTTTATGGAATATGATAAATTTATATGTCTAATATGATGTACTCAGAATTGAGAATTTAGATCAATGTGATAAAATGTTATAATTTTCTAAGGTATATCAGCTCATTGTAGTATTTGATTAATAAAGTTTTAAAACTATGGAATAAAATAGTTTTAAAATACTTTTGACAGGGATTTTGAAGTAAAATTTTACTATGAATTGAGATATGTGTCAAAAGTAATTCTGTAATAGTTTTATAATTTTTGAGTTAATATATAATTTTATAAAATTAGGAGACTGAATACTGTTTAGTAAATATATTGATCCCGTCAAGATAATAGTTTGGATTTAATGGTGTTTATGAAATAGATGGTGTTTATGAAATAGATGGTGTAGGAATTATGATATAATATTCATACATAAGGAGGATATATGAGTTAAGAAAGATATATTTTGATTTTGGAGCAATTGGATATCATTTGATGTATAAGAAAATTTTGTTAGGTATAAGTGGTAAGAATGATTAGTTTTGAGAAACCAAGTAATTAGACCAATTCGATGTGATAAATGCAATATGTGTAATTTTGTAAGCTATTTAAAGTATTTTGTGTGAATGTTGAGCCTTATAAAAGGATTAATTTCTATTGATAAGTTAAGGAGAATTAAGCTTTGTAGCCGAAAGTACTAAGAGGTAAGTATACTAGACTTTTATTGAAATCACAATAAATATAGTAATTGTTTATGTATGATTTTGTAAATGTGTTTAGAAATATTTTTATGTTATGCTAAAGTATATTTGATATGAAATGTGAAAGGCATATGTTTATGAATGTGAGCATTGACATTGAGTATGGACATACACGTGTTTTTAAAAGTGAGCTTTCAAAATAAAATATGTTTAACAAAGAAAGCTTTTGAAGTGAAAAATGTCCATGAGAAATATTTTGTATTTTGAGGGTGCTTGAACTTACTGTTGACTTAGTAGACATCTTATGTGATTTGTGGAGCCTTTATGTATGGCATTTCTTTCGGGATTGATATATGTTATATTTTCGTATGTAGGAAGGATTCTATTGGCACCTAAAGGAAGAGTGAATCATCACATTCATGTGGTGACATATTAGTGCATGTGAGAGGACTCACCGATGATCAGGGTAAGGGTTTGGCTCTTACCTTCGAGTATGAGCATTATATATGTGTAATTTAAACCTCACTTATACTATTTATCTCATACGGTATGTCATTTACGAGTGGCATTTGGCTCATTATGTGATATGTGATATGAAAGTCCTACTAAGTAGTAGTTGAGTTATGGTATTTCTATTATATATTTGGAAAGAATGTGTAAGCGCTTACCTGACATGTGATTTGATAAAATTATGATTTTGATTTATCACAACACATCATACACATGCATTGTGTATATATATGTATTTGTATTTTGATATATGAAAAACTAGTATGCTTACTGAGTTTTATACTCATTATAGTTTATGGTGATTTCAGGTAAATAAAGTACATGTGTGCTTAGTAGATTTGACAAGGCTTCTGCTGTCCCTTGGGTTTTCTAAGTTGCTAAGTATTTCATTTGTGGACACGTAGTTTAAGATATTTTATTTGTCCCTATTAAATAAATACTTATGTATTATTTTATTAGGTGTGGTTGTATTTCGTTTATGTTTCACCAAGTATGGTTATGAGTGAAACTTTGTGTTGAACTTACTAGCAATTTGCTAAAGATTCCTATGTTGAATTTAAGTTTGAAATTTTATACAATATTAATTATGGGTGCACATTATTGAATAAGTGTAAGTTATGTCATGTGTCAGATCTTTTGGGTCTGAGATGTGACATCTTTTAAGAGGTATCAGAGCTAAGATATGACTCTGTAGACTTTTAAGTGTTGAGTCAAGGGAACTGAGCAAATGCCAAATCTTTAGGATTGTATTTGTAGCTTTGTGATGTAAATGTTTGACATCTTGCTTAAATTTTTGTATGATTTTGTGAAAATGACACATTATCCAAACTTTACTAAGATTGTTGATATATAATACTTAGCAACTTAGAAAACTCAAGGGACAGCAGAAGCCTTGCCAAATCTACTAAGCACACATGTACTTTATTTACCTGAAATCATCATAAACTATAATGAGTATAAAACTCAGTAAGCATACTAGTTTTTCATATATCAAAATACAAATACATATATGTACACAATGCATGTGTATGATGTGTTGTGATAAATCAAAATCATAATTTTATCAAATCACATGTCAGGTAAGCGCTTACACATTCTTTCCAAATATATAATAGAAATACCATAACTCAACTACTACTTAGTAGGACTTTCATATCACATATCACATAATGAGCCAAATGCCACTCGTAGATGACATACCGTATAAGATGCCACAAAATTATCTAGATAATGGTACTTTTGTGGATCTTAATGTTACCATTTAGGATTTTTTTAAGTTGTGACTAATATACTTAGCAAGAATGATGTCGAACATCTAGATAATTTACATGTAAGGGAGCAAAATTAGATAATTGCTCAATGTTAAAATATAGATAAGTAGAGTGTTGAAGATATCAGTTAAAACAACTTTTATTGAAAAAGAAAACAACAACAACAACAACAACAACAACAATAACAACAACAATAATAACAACAACAACAACAATAACAACAACAACAATAGCAGTAACAATATAACAGTAGAGGTTACAGAGTGAGATTTAAATTTATTTTGCGTTTCTTCTCACTGTCATGAGTAGACCAATCTAACTGATACAATGTTAGATTAGACAGAGGAATAAAAGACTGCAATTGATCAATCAGTTGATCAATAGTTGGAGCAGAAATAAGAATCCGTCATGCTAGAAGTGGGATGAATTGTCTTCCCGCTACATAGTCAAGAAAAGATAACAACCCGTTATAAAAATCATTAACTTTTAACAAACTAATGGGCTTTTGGTAGATTTGTAATTATGCCCATGAGACAATTTAAAATTTTTTCTCTAAAGTCCCGAGACCTTCTAATAGAGCTATGAAGGCATCTACATGCCTAAGCATTTGAGCCATTCGTTCGTGCATAGATGAGACTTGTAACTCATCCTCAACTGTTTTTCCTACAATATTTTTAATAGCTAGAGGTTTTGGAATGATACCCAAAACTTGACTACCTTTATTGTGTGCAGCTTTTGGCACAGACCCTATTAACCCACGGTTACCTCCTCCATATACTAAATGTATATTTCGCTCAGCTAATACCTTACCAAGATTTTCTGCAGCTTTTACAAACTCTTCAGTATTTTCAGGGTTTGATCCACAAAAGACACAAATTTTTGTGAATCAACGAGCCGAGGTTTCCTCTATTATTACGCTCACCCTAATCTTTGAATATTTTTGAGTTTGTATAAGGATGCAAAAATAATGTATTTATAGAAAAAAAAAATTGATAACAGTTGTGGAGAATATGTGTAAGTATGTTCAAGTATATATTTTTCTCGGTTCTTGTGAGGAAAAAAAAATAATGAGTTTTATTTTATCATTTATAAGGGACAATAGGCAGTAAAATTTTGAATAAATATTTGTTGATATGTAAGTGTGATAAAATTGTGTCGAAAGCATAATGAGTTAAGTAAAATGATTAAGAAAAGTCAAATAAAGGCTCCTTTTTATAGACTTAAGGACCTTGTCATCTTGGTACTGATGGTCGATAATGCATTTATGACTTGAAGACTTTTTGGGCTAACATATGGACTTTTGGACTTGAGGCCAAATTAACTTTATTAATTGCAAGGATTTTTGTGGTCTTAACATGAAGTTTTTAGCTAATAGAATAAAAACAGACATGATATAAAGATAAAGAACACTTGACATAAAGATAGAGCAAAAGCACTCTTGTCATGATTAACTGCTAAATGATGAGTAGCTTGAATAATCATTATCGTATCATTAGGTAAAATTATTGAATTATGCCTAAAAACTTCTTGTACCTGATGATGTGGTATCCATTAAGCTGGTTTTCATCAATGCAGTTGCTTCTCTTTGGACTTCGCTGTCAGTTGGATAAGGTTGGGAATCTTAAAATAATGATAAAGTCAAGTTGGGTTTGTAAGATGTTTCATCAATCTTTATGTGGTCACCTGGCACACTAGGCTGTGAAAAGTTGTCCAAGTTTAAAGAAAGTTCATTTGGATTTAAAAGTAGTGGTGGTGTTTAGAATAGTCAGTCTCTCTTTGATGTGATAGAGCGGTATGGATCTGGTTTCTGTGAAAAATAAAATTTGCATTATTCATTCTTTTAGAAAAGTCTAGTGGCACATTCTCCCAAAGTGCTTGGTTATTGGGAGAGATCCATATTAAAGGTGGAATAATTTGGCTTTCTTTTTCCAAGACCTTTTCAAGTACTCTGAACTCCATTTTTTGTTCTTCTTGAAATAACTGCAAAGAGTATGGGAATGTAAAATAATTTTTAACAGTAGGGTAGTAATGAATCTCATGGTTTGAGACTATCATTCCTTTTCTTTGAAGTAATATGACTGTGTGCAGATGTCTGGGATTGACTGAACTGTTTACATGCCTATACAACATGTGTTGTAGCTTGCTATTCCACCAAGATTTTGCATAAAATCATTGGAGGAAAATGCATACAGGATTTTCTTCATCATGTTGCTGTATCCAGTCCAGAGTATTTTGTAATGGAATCTCCATTGCAATGATGTATAGATCTAACAGATACTAGAGTAGGTAAAGGATGGATTTTGACCATTTTTGGAGAGGAGTGATTCGATGGAGATGGAAAAAATGGGTAATCTAGATTAAAAAGAGGACCGTCGATTATATGGTAACCATGCTCTTGAACTGCCTCTATTGTACAATGCTGAATTAATTCTTTAGCTGCTGAATAAAGTGTTCTTATTCAGATGAACTCTGAGAGTTTAAGAGGAGTAAAAGGTACTGGAGAGGTGGTACGACTCTATAGCGTTCCAGTCTCTATTGTGTCAGATAGGGATCCACGGTTCACTTTCCGATTTTGGCACAGCTTACAGAATGCTTTAAGCACTAATTTGAGTTTTAGTACGGCCTTTCATCCATAGACAGATGGTCAGTCTAAGCGGACAATTCAGACACTCAAAGATATGCTTAGAGCGTGTGTTATAAAAGAAATTACAGAACTCCAGGTTATTGGGATGAGGTAGGTGAAAGGAAGCTAATCGGCCCAGAACTTATCTATATTACTTCGAAAAAGATTCAAGTTATCAGGCAAAGATTGAAAATAACTAATGATAAATTGAAGAGTTCTACAGATAACAGGAGAAGAGACTTGGAGTTTCAGATTGGTGATAAAGTTTTTTTGAAGATATCACCATGGAAGGGAGTACTAAGATTTGGGAAGCAAGAAAAGTTGAGTCCCCGATATATTGGGCCGTACGAGATAGTTGAAAGAGTTAGAGATGTGGCATATCGTCTATAGTTACCCAAAGATCTGGTTAGAATCCATAACGTGTTTCATGTTTTCATACTACGTAAGCATTTAGTAGATCCCTCGCACATCTTAAAGGAACAGTTAGAAGAATTGGACAAGAAATTAACCTACGAAGAGAAGCTTGTACAAATCCTAGATCAGAAAGAGCAAGTACTTCGTAATAAAAGCATTCCCTTAATGTAGGTGTTATGGATGAACCATGGAGTAGAAGAAGCCATGTGAAAACGTGAAGATTAAATGCGAGTACAACATCCCCACCTCTTCGAGAGAGGTATGATTTAAATTTCGAGGACGAAATTTTTTTTAAGGAGGGGTGAAATTATAATATCCAATCCTTATTAGTAGTATTGGCGCCTAAATTTCGGTATAGAGTAATAAAGACACTGTAGGGTTACCCAATTTTTAACCATATTAGAAATAATTCTTTTATGGTGCGTGTAAGAGATATTAGACCTAATTTGGTAATTTCACACTCGATCGGAGCGTCGGACGACCCTAGACTATTTTTAGAATTTTTCTCTATTGGCTTGGAAAAAAAAGTTTTAATTTACTACATGAATTTCCATTTAAGGGTTATGTATGGAACAAGCCTTTGTTGAGAAACACAATCCATATATTAGAGAATGAACCATTTAGAAACAATCTCATGGATTGCCAAGTTAGAAATTCTCGTTAGTTCATTGGACTATTCTAATTAGATAATTACAAAGTGACCAATTACATTCTTAGGTTTCAACTAATGGCAATTTAAAATTTTAGAGTAAGTTGAGGGGCAAATTAGTCAATTGATGGAGCCCTATATATATGTAGAAGTGTGTAGAAATTTCAAGTGATCAAAAAACAAACACTTGGAGCAAACGAGAGCAAATTTAAGCTAGAAGAGTGGTGGTGCTACAGTGACCTTTCAAGCTTTTTTTTCATGATTTTTCATGTGTAATCAAGCTACAATAAGGTTACATATTAGTTCTTAAGCTCAATTGAAGCCTTCATTAGTGAAAATCAAAGAAAAAGAGGTAAGAAAAGCATTATTTTGAGAGATTTATAAGTGAACTTTTAAGATTTCTTCAATTGATGTTCTTGTGTGTATTCTTAGTTTAGATTGAATGAAATTCTAGTGTGGAGCTTGAAAAAGTCATCAATTTGAAGAAATTGACAAGGTAAGAATTATTTTTTTTAAAGATTTGAATGTAGAGACTTTAATTGGTTGTAATTAAGGCATTAGAATGAAATTGACTTGACTTTGATGTAATTAGAACAAAAAATTGAGAAAAGAAATGTGTTGGAACTTAGGGTGAAATTCTGCCACTTTAGGGAAGTTAGGGATTGAGTGGTGTTTTGACTGAGTTGTTGTGTATAAATGGTGTCTTATGTAAATTGAATGTATTTGGTTGATGAAAAAATCAAAAATGATGAAAATGGAACATAATTATCTATTTTGGATATGTAAAGGGCAATTATGTCCAACCGAAGTTATAAAGCGTTTAATAATATTCAGGGCACCGGATGGTGAGGTAGATTAGATAAAATAACTCCGTAAATAAAAAATCAAAAAGTAGTATGCATTCGACCTTTGTATGCTGATTAGGGCATTTAATAGTTAAATGAGATTCTAGCATTCGATTTGGTTCTAAATATCATTTATGGCGCGTAAGTGAAGAAAACCGATAGCGGTAACGGGAGCAGAAATTCGGAGTGAAACTGAGCGCGGAGCGGTTGTGAGTGAAAATCTGTCATTTCTTTTATCTTTCGTTTATTATGTTTCTGCATAATGAAAATGTCTATTTTATAAGCTTTCAATGCATAAACATGATTTATAATCTTGATATATATCCATAGATATACTTTTACATGTTCGATTTAAGAAACAGTTTTAAAATTACTGCATCTGTTTCGAAGGCCATTGGTACCCTCAGATTATAGTGGTGGTGATTGTATTAGACCCGGCCGATATATCTTGTACACATGGGCAGGTTATGGGAGGGTGTGTCACTAACTTCGGAAAGTCAGGATGTCGAGGTCTGTGAGTCGCTCTATGTGTATGGGGTATTGTCTTGCTATATATATGCGATGTAAGATTCCGCTACATAGCCAGTGAGATGTCTTGAGATGCCACTGTGGGTGCTACTAGTTGATGTATCCCGTGTCCTACTTATGTGTGCGGTGCTAGTTGAGTCGCTGCATGAGTATAGAACTTTAGGGTGACCATTGGCATAGTTTAGAAAGAAAATGGCTGAATGAGGACTTTACTAGTTTTCGATCTACCGATAGCATTTTATGCATTTATATGCACATGACAGTTATTGTATTATATAGATTTTGGATATTGTTTTTCAAAGATGTAGATAAAACCCGCTCGGCAAGATTTCATCAGCATATGATGTTAAAAACTATTTTATAGCTTTACATCGGTTTTAAAAGCATGATTTATGCATATCTTTTAGAATTTACTATTTATGCATAATGTTATTTTATTTGAAATCTTAAATGCACTCACTGAGCTCCTTTAGCTCACTCATTTTGTGTTTTATGTTTTCTAAACTCTCTTCCCAGGTGTAGGTCTCGGTACGCAAGCTACTGATTCTCCTATTGTTAAGTAGTCAGTCAAACTTGAAGATTATTTTGTTTATGTAAATGTGCTAAATAGCACCTTTTACTTTCTGCATAGTAGTTGTAGGCATGAGATTTGTATGTATATTTTAAACCAACAAGAAGAGATTTTAATATTATAATGATCGTTTTTACTTTTTATGAGTATGCTCATTTTGTGATTTAAATGAAACTATTGAGTTGTGCTGGATTTGATTTGAAAAGGACTGGAGGTCCGAATTGGTAATATTGAAAAATGTTTAAAATAAAAGTGAAATTTAAGTGTTTTATATGGATTTTTTGAAAAACATGGAAAACTCTGGCCGTTTTTCTTTTAACAATTAAGATGTCGTTTTCATGTATATTATAATATTTTCTCAGTAAGAGCAAAAACTAAACAGGGGTTCGCCTCGCGAAATTTCTCGACTTACCTTGTTAAATTTTGAGAAATTTTGGTCAAGGTGCCCAACAGGGCCCTGGGACCTACAGTAGAGGGTCCCAGGGCGGGTCCTGTCACATAAGGATAATTTTTATTTTCTACTAAGTACTAAAATCATATCTTTCTTGTAATTATTCAAAAAGAATCAAATCTTAAATGGCAATAAATTTAAATAAAAGTGCCAAAAATAAATGACACAACTCAAGTAAATCAAAAAGATAAAAAGATAGAGAAAGCCTAGGTTTAGTTACTGTCCTTCAATATATTTTTTTAAAGATTAATCATTTTCATATTAACATCATTCAATTTTTATTATTGGTCAAGACATGAATGTATTCACAAGCCTCTCCTAAGGTCAAGCAAGTATATCTTAATTTATCAAATACCAATATTCTTATGGTACTTGTAATAAATTAATATTCATTAAAAACTAGTTTTATTGACCATACATGCCAATTAAGTGTATTCCTATCCTAATTTGGAACTCGCATATGTAACTTATGTTACTCTACAATCATGCATCAAATTATCTAAGTATAAATACAGTGATGCCTCTTCCAAGTTTATCAAAGTATTACCAATTCAATCATAATATTGATCAAATATAATGAAGCATTAAGAACAAATAATTTGAATAATAGAGAATTGAATTCAAATAAATATTAAAAAGATCCAATAATTAAGCACACATTCAAGTAATAACCTTAGAAAAAAATTAGCCCATGATAATAAGAGAATTATGGCTAAAAAATAAAATAAATATGATACAATTAAAAGTAAATCAATATAAGTGTCAATTCACAATTAGTTGATACGCCAAAGATTGGCTAATAATTTTTTACTTCCTTGAATTTTTCTTACTTCTCTCATTAAAATTGCTCTTTTTTTTATGTGTTATGACTATAAGAGCTATAAGTTGTGTGTTTTTTAAGTTTAAAATAAGTAGCCTTTTACATAGGGATTGATTGGAGTATTAAAGTTGTAATTTTTTTTACTATAGCGCGACGGCCCTGTTCATGAGTCATTATTCGTGCGATTGTTCATCGCTGGAGTAAAGAGTTGTAGGTGCTAGAATTTTTGCTGGCCTGAAGCATTGTTTACCAATGTAACGATTTACTATAGCAAAAAGTATTGTTCATAGGACATGTAGCGTTTCAATGTAGTCGATTACTGTAGCATTTGATGTTTTGTCTTTTTTATTTATTTAGATTTTCATTTTCATTCACTTTATTGACTCCAAACCTATAAAATAATAATAAAATATATAAAAAGCCTCATATTCTTATGAAGATGAATAATTAATCAAGTTACATGAGTGAAAATAATAGATATAATTTACACTAATTAATAAGCGTGAAAGAGTGCTACAGAAGTGTTTGAACGCTGGGTACGCAAGATAGCACTGAATAAATCCTTTAGGAGCTCGTCTATTGATGCAATCCTTGAAATATATTCTGTTAGGTCTTTCTAACCTAGTGTTCTTTGTGTATAAAAGAACTAAATAAAAGAAGCGAAAGTCTGATAATCTACTATAGACTTAAGCGATTATTGTCGAACCATATATATTTTTGTGCCTTGTATGATTAATTGCTATATGTATTATGTGGTTGTGTTAACATGCTATTAACGGTTGCATGCATGTGATAATATTTATTGAATAATCAATACATGTTAAATAAATAAATATATTTAGTTGAATAAAATTCTAAATTTTTATTTAATAAACACATATTAAATTTTAGTATGTTACCTTAACAAATTCAAAAAAATATACCCTTGAAGTCATTTAGTGTAGAATTTGATTTCGGAGCTCACACTAAAGTAAATTCATTGCTAATTCTATATTTTAACACTAGTGGGATTAAAATGCTAGAATAGTAACATAAATTCTAGTAGCTGAATTACACAATAACTCTTGCTAACTCTATCATTTAGCCGAGTATGTATGTTATGAAGAAGAGAAAAGTGCAACATGTGCACTTTGTTCATGAAATGGCCAAAAATATCTAGCTCTCTTAAAGGAACAATTGCTTTGTTTTATATGTAAACTTTTGGACATGCAAAGGTCCATTAACAAGCTTAATGGATGCCATTTGCCATCTTTCATGCCAATAACAATCCATTTGGCCTTTAAAGCCCAACCACATTACACTATAGGGTCACTCAAAGCCAATCACAAGTGGCCACTTGCCACACATATTATTTAATTAACAATAATTGTTAATTAAAAAATCTTAAGCTTAATACTTAAGCTTATGTGGTTCTTAACAGATCTTCAAACAAATTCCATTTTTCAATTTTTTTTGGATCAAACCATTTGATTCGGTCCGCTACCCCAGTGCTTATTGACTATATTCCATATTGTGAGATTCTATAGGTTTACACCCATTTGTCTTACGGAGCTCTTCTGCAAGTCTATGAACAATGCCTATGTTTACGCTCAAAATGTATTGCGGCTATCGCACTATAGATTAAGGTGTTGATCCTACGAGAAAGCTTTTGACAAAATAGATTAGTGAAATAAAAATATTAAAATAGTTACAAGGGAGATAATTAACTAATTGATTTATATGGATACAATAGAATTGTATATGAATTAAAGGAGAAGTCTTATGATGATGTAAGCAAGGCTTCGAGAATCATAATTATGCTTTGTAAATCTATTTTATACTTTAATTCAATGTTTATAATTCAATTGAAAGTTTTACATTCCAAACAATCAATTGAAAAATATGTAAATATGACACATTTGATAATACATTCCAAACAATCAATCCAAAAATATGTAAATATGACACATTTGATAATACATGTATTTAATATGACTAAAATCTTTGCAAATATTAGTACAAACCATACTCATTCATACAAGTTATCTAAGATCGATAATATATTATTTTGATAATATTATAGTAAAAGATTAACTTGAATATCAAATAATTATTGTCTTTACATGTTATTGAAGATTGATAATATATCGATTAACAATATTGCAGTAAAAGATTAATATATAAAATAATATAACTAATAACAATTATAATTCAACAAGAATCACATAAAGAAAGCATGACTCAAAATATATAAAACATGAGAACTATAACCTCCGGATTATAGAAAAATAATAGATAAGAGTTTAGATATAAGCAAACTTATAAACATTTGTAGCTATTGATAAAGAATCAAAGTATAGAAGTAAATTTATTATATATAAAAGTTCATCTCTAGTCTTGTCAAGAACTCTAACCTAGTTTACAATACATGGTAAAGAGAAATTACATGAAAAAATTGTAAAGCATTCAAAAATCGTCCCTTATCCTCCTAAGAGTGTCCTTATATAAGAAATGAATGGAAACATGTTTAGTGTGACTTCAATTTTTAATAATTTAGACTAACCACTTATTCACCTAGTTATAGCACCTTTTTTATAATGGAAATGATCGATATAGCCTTTTTTACTGACATAAAAGTTGTATCATTTTGTCTCTTCTTTCCATAGCCACCGGGTTCATACAATTTGGATGAGTATCCAATGAGATATGGGCAAAATGTCAAAAATATATCAGATTTTAGCCAACAACCATTTTACCAATTTGCCATACAATTTGGTCTATGATTACGAATGCTTTGATCTTTACTATTAACATAAGAGTTGTTGATAATTGAGTCAGTATTTTTAAACTTCAAGAATAATACTGATTGGGTATGTATTTTATGAACTACAGTCTAAATACATGAGGTGGGTCAAGCTGAGCGAAAGTTGGAATCCAATATTATTGTATCCTAATTTTACCCTATAAAATGTTGAATTTGGCTTTTCAATTGCTCTTTAAGTTTATGTAAGATTGAGTTACGTTCCTCTAAGTTCATGAATTTCTTCATTTAGATTTCTACATTGATAGTTACGTCAATTTTACTAGACCTATTCAAATAACATTCATTAATCACAATTTAAGGACAACACTTTAATTCAAGCTTAAAAATACAAAAATGCTAAAATTAGTAACGTTAAATGATGACTCAATCTCTTTAAAAAATGCATTTTATTGTGCTCATCAGCCCCATACACATGTTACAAATATTATAAAATGGCGCATTGAACCATACAAGTTGAGGTTAACTATATACATATAATCCTCTCGTCACCTATATTTTGAAAGAAAAGAGATATAAATCATCACCTTCAAATCTCTATATGCTCGACTATAAACTTATCTCAAGATTTGTATTTTCATAAATAATATCTGCAAACTCTTTTGTTATATTATTTAACCCTATGAAAAACTTTCTTTTATGGTTTATGCTTATGGCTATGAGACTTTCTGAAATACAACTATGGAGCATCATGATATATAACTCATTTATATGAGTTAAAGGATCCCATATCTATACACATTAGACTCCATGAACATCGAACCATACCTAACGAACCCAAAGTTTATACCATAAAAGGTTTTTGACATGCATGAAATTAAAATATGGTAGATCACTTACGAGCCCACCATGGTGCTCAAATCAAAGGACCACGAATACTACTCAACTCGAGAAGACCCTTCATTGATGGCTCTATGAGATGTCTATTGGAGGTCCTCATGAGTTTATTTAGTATCCAGTCCTTACTGAATAATTGCTTGCCTATATGAGCTTTCACCAAGCCCACAGTTTACTAAGACTAATCGTTTGGACCATTTATATGCAAACATACCCCGATTTGAAAGTATACCAATCAACCCGTATCAGCAACAATAATTAAAATGACACGTTAGCACCAACTTTAATAACTTCTACTGACTCTAGTGCCTTTCTCTATGATATCTTAAACACATTGACTCTATATATTTTTTAAACACCCTAAGAGTTAAGGCCTTATTGAGTGGGTCTACTACATTATCTATCGAATCTACTCTAAAAACTATTACATCTCCCCTAACAAAGATTTCTCTAATTATATGATATTTTTGCTCTACATGTTTAGAGCTTTGTTATGCCTTTGGTTTCTTAGACTGAGCAATTGCCTTATAGTTATCGCAAAATAGTAGAATAAGATCCACATAACTTAAGACTAGCCTGAGCTCTACGAAAAACTTGCATATTCATACTGCTTCCTTTGCAGCTTCCAAAGCACAATATATTCTACCTCTAAGGTAGAGTTAGCTGTTGAGAAGAAACGTATATTCAGATGTAGACTTTTTATTATCCGAATCAGACTGAAAGTCTGAATTAGTGTATACCCTCTCTTGTAAGTCACTATCTTTACAAATTAGAAACTTATCATTTGTACTCTTAAGGTATTTTAGGATATGTTTCACAACCATTCAATGGTCGATACCTAGATCAGATTGATATCAGTTTATAACACTCATAGTCATACTAATGTCATGTCTCATATATGATATGATGTACATTAAACTACCTATAGTTAATGCATATGGTATGTTAGACATTCTAACCCGTTCATCTTCCTTCTGAGGATACATATTTTTAAAAAGATGAATACTATGTTTGAAAGGTACATTAACTGTTTTACAGTTACTAAAGTTATACTTTTCAAGAATACTTTCAATGTATGAGGATTAAGAGAGTCCTATCTGTTGGGTGTTGATTTATTTAGGGTGCATACATATGGGATGTATGTTCATCATAAACAAATACATATCTCATACATATATTTACACAATGGAATTATAAAAATTTACAATGAACACAATTTAACTCATGAAGCTTTTAGATTAAAATTCTTGAAGTCCATTCAAAATGCAAATTTTGATCAATCTTAGCATTCAACAAGGGTGGATTTAATTGTCTAGAATAATAGTATGTTAATCCATTAATCATTTTAACTTTTAAACTTAATTCAAAGTTAAACTCTTTAACTTAGTTAAATTTGTTATTTATTTATTCAACTCTTAAACTAAAAAAATTTAATTGATATTTTAATGGCTAACTTTAATTAGATAAGATGATGAATAGAACATATTTTTAACTCTTGAAAACATCGTAAATTTCATTCTCAAATTCTCTCTCAAGTTAGCCAGCCATTCTAAAACAACTTAACCAATTAAATTGATTCATTTTACTAATATAAACCAAATACATTTAATTAACACTTAGTTTAATATGAATTTGATTTTAATTTCACTTAATTTGAATTTACGTTTAACTTAACCTAACTATAGTTAATATTTAACCTTAGTTTAGTTAGTTTAACTTAACTCCTAAGTTAAATAAACATTATATAATCTAACCCTAGTTAACTAACTTAATCATAGTTAAGTTTACCTTTACTTAACTATTAAGTAAGGTTAACTTTAACTTAACCATATGGTTAACTTTTAACCATAGTTAAGTTAAATTATTTATTTAACTATTAAATAAATAAATATTTATTTTAATTATTTAACAATTAAATAATTATTAAGTAAAATTACTTTTATGTCTTTACTAGATTACCAAGTTAACCTAAAGTGGATCCCATCATTTAATCATATACTTTAGTTAACTTAACCATAGTAAATTGCTAGATTTTACTGTATTAAACAATTTAATACGGTATGCTGCCCAAGTGCACAAATAGTACATTTCATATTGCGGGACTCTTTAGGTCCACACCCGATATGTCAAATGAAGCTATTCCATGAGTTTGTAATCGATGCCCCACGCACACATTACGAATATTACAAATTAGCACGTTAGACCATACAAGTTGAGGTCACTATGCATATGTATAATCCTTCCATCATTTATACCTTGGATGTGTGAAGATGTAGATCAGTACCGTTAAATTCCTATTTGCTCATCCATGAATTTATCTCCAAATTTGTATATCGATAAACAATATATGCAAACACTTTTGCGATATAGTTTAACCATGTAGAATTATCTTTTTCTAGGTTTATGTTTGTGGCCACAAGACTTTATGAAATACAATCTCAGAGCATCGGATATACAACTTACCTATGAAACTGACGAATTTTGTATCTATGTACAACGGACTCCATGAGCATCGGACCATACCCAGTGACACATAGCGATTAGACCATGAAAGGTCTATGACATATATAGAACCAAAGTATGGTGGATCACTCATAAGTCCACCGTAGAGCTCAGGTCAAAGGGTCATGAATACTACTCAGCTCGATAGGACTTTCTTTTGATGACTTCATAGAATATCTATTAGGGTCTTCATGAGTCTGTTCAGTATCCAGTCCTGATTGGATACTCACATGCCTATACAAGCTCTAAGCTCATAGTCAGTTAAGAGTAACCATTTGAACTAGTCAGATATAGACATATACTGATCTATATGATAGTGATTTACAGATAGACCCAAATTAGTGAACATAGATGAGAAACATAGTGTTTGAGACATATTTACACAATGACATTTTCTAGCACCTATTGCAACTATTTGAAACTATGTCATTACTAGTACACTCTCAAATCTTTATCCCATTATAGACAAGGTTCTAACTCTTTAGATCTCCCTGACTATTAGAGCATGTTAACTCTTACTAGTACTAACTTTTAGCCTAGGTTTAAACTCTTTTAGATCAGATCTAAATTCTTTTAAATCATACAATATCTATAGTGTTACAAGTATTATACTATATAATTATAAAATTATTATTTTTATTCGAAATATTTATTATATAAATATTAAACAATTAATATTCATACAATATTAGAATGGTACGTAAGCACCAGCTCCAACATTATTAACCTCCTAACTCTATCTCTATTTTTATAAATATTTATACCCAATATATAAGAAGCCTCTTCCAAATCCTGCATGGAGAAGTTCTTACTCAAATAAATCTTAACTGACTATAATATACCAATATCGTTTCTGATAATAAATATGTCAACCATGCAAAGAACAAGAAAGAAAATCATGCTTCCATTGACATTTCAATACACACATGCTTCCTCTTTATTTTTAATGAAATCAGACCATTTGATTACTTCATCAAAATGAAGATTTCAGCTTCGAAAAACTTGCTTAAATCTAAAAATAGACTTCTTCAGTTTACATACTAGATTAAAAGTCAAGATGGATGTAAATCCTTCAAACTACTTTATGAATATCTCTTTCTCAAGATATCAATTTAAGAAAGGCTATCTTTACATCCATTTTCTAAATTTCAAAATCATAATATATTGTAATAGCCAATAGAATTCAAATTGACTTTAGTATAATTATTGGTGAAAATGTTTCCTAATAATCGATCTTAAATCATTGAGTGTAACATTTTGCGACTAATAGGGCTTTTGAAGGTGTCTACCTTTTCATTAGGCCCATGCTTCCTCTTATAAACTCATTTACAACCAACAAGAATATTCTTTTAGGAAAGTGATGCGATAATTCTATATCATAAATTAAGTGCAAGTATACACTATCGTATGCAAGTAATAAAGAGACTAATTAAGTCGGATGTCGAACCCACAGGGATAATGTTTTCTTTTTAACCAATTACTAAAATTATGTCTTCCTAATAATTATTCAGATAAATAAAATTCCAAGAATGAATGTAAGAAATATAACACAAAAATACAATGCAATGAGATTTAAAGATATAGCAACGTAGAGAAAACCTAGGATTAATATTATCCCTCAATATGTTTCTAATGATTAATCCTCTAATATTTAACTCACTTAGTCTTTATTATTGATCAAGACACTAATGTATTCACAAGCCTCTTCCAAGGTCATGCAAGTATACCTTAATTTACCAAATACCTATATTCCTATGGTACTTGTAATAAATTAAGATTCATTAAGATTAGGTCTTATTGATCATACATGCCAATTAGGTATATTCCTATCCTAAGTTGAAACTTGCATATGCAACATTGAATGTTACTCTACAATCATGTATCAAATTACCTAGGTCTAAATATTATGATTCCTCTTCCGAGTTTATCAATAATATTACCAATTCATTCACCATATATTGGCCAGATATATTGAAGCATTAAACACAAGTAATTTAAATAATAAATGACTAAGTTTATTAAATACTAAAAGATATGGCAATTAAGCACACATATTGAGTTCAAATATTAACCCTAGAAAATAAGTTAGCTCATGGCTACAAGAGAACAGCAGTAGAAATAATTATAAAACATGATACAATCAATCACAAACCGATATAGACGTCGAATTGCTCTTAATTGCGCTGCCTAGAAACTCTTGATGCCGAAGAACGTCTTGTATCTCTCTCTAAAGATGCTTCAATTAAGCTCCTATTGCTCTCCAAGACTTGTGCTCTGTATTCTTGGTGCTCTTGGGTCGTCTTGGATTCATCCTTGAAGGCTGGGAACGAGTGGCTTTATATAGGGATTGATATGAGCTTGAAAATCTCAATTCTCGTCGGACTAGGACTCGCACTACCGCTGGCGCGCTATGCATCTGTCGCTGGGGCGACGCGTGAAAAAGCTATCACCGCTGGAGCGGTGGGATCTTGGCGCTGGGGCGCTGCATGAAAACGGCTTCACCGCTGGCGCGGTGTGTTGATAGCGCTGGGGCGATGAATCGTCGCTGGCGCGGTGAATATGTGGCGCTGGGGCGCTAGACGCGACTTAATCAGGTCGTTTTTCTTATTTCGATCACTATTCCAACGCTGGGGCGAAAATACTTGTGGCGCTGGGGCTCTGGACTCATAATTTGAAAACTTTGCATTTTAGTCCCTGTTTTCGCTCCTTTTGCGTTCTTTCTTTAAATTTCGTTCAAGTCCCTATAAATAACAATAATGTATATAAATAGCCATCTATTCTCATAAAATCATAAAATATCAATAATAAAAACATGAGAAAATATATGACAACTTTGCCCTTATCAAATTCCCCCAAACTTAAATACTTGCTTGTCCTCAAGCAATAAAATAAAACTAAGAGAGAAACAAAGGGTTATACTTGACTCATTTAACAAAACAAAATATACTAATACTAGTAAGATGATCAAAATCATTGTCTCAAAGGCTAACGAAATGATACAAATCCTTAAGGTAGACAAATAGCTATTAACAATTCTCAATTATCTTTATTTAGTCCCTTATTCTTCCTCATAAACAATCACCATGTGTGTGTGTGTGCAGGCAGCAAGTAAATAGCTAAACCATACTTTGATTTACTTTATACTTTAGTTTGTACAGAAAAGATGATGTCTCGGCATTTAATTTGTATAATGACACTTTCATAAGCTTGTCTTTATTACCACTCTCCACTAATGTAGAAAAACACATGTCTAGGGATCTATTTAGGACTTTACTTAGCTTGTAATGTAAGGTTAAGGTCAAGGTGGGATAAAAGGATAAATATATGAAGTTCAAATTACACCATGAACACTTACATTTTACCTAGAAACCTCTTGATCTTCTTTTCCTTGTATTATCTCTTCCCCCAAACTTATTGTGTTCCCATCCTTTTTTTTCAACCTTTTATTTTTCAAAAACTTTCTTCTTTTTCTTAAGCTGGGGGTATTTTTCTTTACCTTTTTTTTTACTTTTTTTTATTTTTTTTTTTTATGAAATACCCCCAAACTTAGATTGACAAATACCACCCAAACTTATTTTTCTCATATCACCACAACTTTTTTCTTTTCAAGAGTATTTCTAAGTAAATGCAAGGTTTATGGTGTTACGGGTAATTTTCTAGATAAGTAAACTTTAAGTCTTGGGCTTGTAATGTGGTTAAACCAAAGAATGGATAATTAGGCTCAAAATAGGGTACTAGGGATAAATATAATCTAAAAGGTAGGCTAGAAAGGCTCAATCGGTCCAAAGATGGCCTAATGTCATTTCCTTATTCATGTGTTTCCTAGAATTTCGCCTCAAATAGTAACTAAAGACAAGTTCTAGAGTATCGGTCTTCGAGACTTTGGTGTACTCTCTAAAATATAAGTATCTCTAAGTAATAGGTATAACTATTCATGCTTATAAGGTGCTCAAAAAATTGGTGATTATAAATAAGGTTAAATTTGTTCCTAAACTTAAATAATCAAAATTGTCTCAAGTATCTATCATTCCCTATGGATGTGTAAAAATAAATTCAACCATGTATTCTTTTTCTTATCATAGACTAATGATCATCTTATCAAAACCTAATAAAAATTAATTAACTAAAAAAAAAACTAAGTAACTAAAAAAAAAAATTAAGTTTTAACCCACAAGAATGACCACTCAAATCATGCAGAAAAATGAACACAAGAAAGTGTTTCCCACCCCCAAACTTAATTTAGACATTGTCCCCAATGTCAAAAAATAAAGAAGTGAAATTAAGAGACTTCCCTGGTCAATTTTCGCTGCCGCGCTGACTCTCCATCGCTGGGGCGATGTTCTGGCGCTGCCGCGATAATAGTCCATCGCTGCAGCGCTGAAGGCTGATTTCTGCACAGTTACTGGAATTTGCGCTGGCGCGATGTTGCGTGTACCGCGGGGGCGGTGGTGTCTCGATTTTCCTGTCGCTGCTGCGCCATGTTATGCCGCTGGAGCGCTGAAATTCTTGGTTTTTTTTTTTTCTTTTTTTTTTTTTTTTTTTTTAATGCTGAAAAAAATAAAATAAAATAAAATGATAATAATAATAATAATATTTTCCTTGGGTTGCCTCCCAAGTAGCGCTTGATTTAACGTCATCGGCTTGACGGGGCTTCATATTCTCTTATGGTGGATCAAAGATGTTGGTGGAAGCATTTGTGTGAGTGATCTTGCTGGCTTTCTTCTTTTTAGGCTTCCATATTTTTGCAATTAAACCTCGGGCAGTATCTTTTGCTGCATTCTCCTTATGTCTCTCCGGAAAGACTTTAATCTTAGACCGGGGAGATGGTTCTTCCTTTTCTTTCTCTTTGCTTGCTTCGTCGCGATGCTGCTTTTTCTTCTTCTCTCTTGCCTTCCTATGCTTTAATGCTCTTTTTCGGATGTGAGGATCCAATGTCTCCATATCTTTAATTTGCTTAACGCTTGGATGCACCACATTAATGCAGAAACAGTCTTCATTTTCAGCTGGTAATTTGATCTCCTTGAAGACCTTAAAAGTGACTGTATCCTCTTGTACTCTCATGGTTAACTCTCCTTTTTGCACATCAATAATTGTTCTTCCAGTGGCTAGGAAGGGTCTTCCAAGGATGATTGGGATCTCCTTGTCTTCTTCCATATCCAAAACAATGAAATCTGCAGGGAAGATGAATTTATCGACCTTAACCAACACATCTTCAATTAATCCCTTAGGATAGGTGAGAGAACGATCCGCTAACTGAAGTGTGATATTTGTTGGTTTGGCTTCTTTCAGTCCCAACTTTTTATACACGGACAATGGCATAAGATTGATGCTAGCTCCCAGATCACAAAGTGCTTTTCCAAAATCATAATTCCCAATTGAGCATGGTATGGTGAAACTCCCAGGATCTTTGAGCTTTGGAGGTAACTTCTTTAGAAGGATGGCGCTACACTCTTCTGTTAGGGCCACAGTCTCGAAGTCATCTATTTTTCTCTTCTTTGATAGGATGTCCTTCATGAATCTAACATAGCTCGGCATTTGCTCCAGTGCATCTGCAAAAGGAAGATTAATATGTAATTTCTTAAAAACATCAAGAAATTTAGAAAATTGCTTATCTAGTTTCTTCTTTTGCAGCCTCTGGGGAAATGGAGGTGGTGGAGTGAATGACTGTGTAAGTTGCTTCTGCGGGTTGCTATTGTTATTTTCTGCTGCATTTTCTCTTTTCTGTTCTTGCACTTGAATACCATTTTCTATGCTTTTCTGCGTTTCAGCACTATTCTCTTGACTTCTTAGCTGCTGTAATCTCTGAGGAAATGGTATAGGTGGTCTATATGGTTGCACATCATCTTGCTGGACCACTGGTTCTTTTTCCTTCTCTATCATTTCTGAAAGCTGTGGTTGAGGAGTATTGTCATGTAAGACTTTACCACTTCTTAGGGAGATGGCTTGGCACTGTTCTACACTTCCTTTTGGATTGACTTCAGTGTTGCTTGGTAGAGTTCCTTGAGGGCGATTGTTTATTGCTGTTGCGAGCTGCCCTACTTGATTTTCCAAGGCTCTAAGTGAAGTTGCTTGACTTTGAAAGAGTGCATCTGTTTTCTTCATGTATTGCAGGAGCATGTCTTCAATGTCTGGTTTCTTCTCTTGCTGAATTTGCGGTTGGAAACCAGGAGGAGCTTTGGAATGTTGTCCTTGATTATTGTTGCTCCATGAGAAGTTGGGGTGATTTCTCCATCCAGGATTGTAAAAATTTGAATTAGGATTGTTGCGGTTAAAGTCCCCTACATATTGAGCAGTCTCCATGCATTGTCCATTAGCATGATTGCTTCCACAGAAATCGCAAGTGATGGGTTGACTCTTGATAGCATTAACTCCCAAGTTGCTTAATTGTTTGGTCAAGAGATTGACTTGGGCAGATAATGTAGTCAAAGTGTCTACTTCATGTAGTCCAGCGATCTTTCTTGTGGTTGACCTTTCGGTGGGCCATTGATAGGCATTGGACGCCATCTCATCTAGTAGATCATAAGCTTCATCGATGGATTTATTCATAAGTGCTCCTCCAGCTGCAGCATCTACTATCGTTCTAAATTGACCGGCTAATCCATTGTAGAATGTTTGTACAAGCAACCACTTCGGAACTCCATGATGAGGACATTTTCTTTGCATATCCTTGTATCTCTCCCATGCCTCATAAAGAGATTCTCCATCTAGTTGTAGGAATGATGTGATGTCGTTTCTCATCTTGGCAGTTTTAGCAGGTGGAAAGAATTTGGCGAGGAACTTTTGTGCAAGATCATCCCATGTAGCTATAGATCCAGATGGAAGTGATATCAGCCAGCTTTTTGCTTTGTCTCTCAAGGAAAAGGGGAACAATCTTAGACGGATTGCATCATCGGACACCCCATTGTACTTGAATGTATCACATATCTCCAAGAAGTTGATGATGTGCATGTTTGGATCGTCATTGGGTAGTCCTCTAAATTGTACCGAATCCTTGAGCATTTGAATTGTGCTTGGCTTGATCTCGAAGTTGTTAGCTTGAACAGTTGGTCTTTGAATGCTTGAATGGATTCCATTGACTAAGGGAACAGCATACTCCCTTAGTGGTCTTGCTTCATTGTTAGGTGCAATCAGTACTTGATCTTCCATAGTGTTAACTTGATTTTGCTCTCTTCTAATTCTTCTTAAAGCTCTTTCAATCTCTGGATCAAAAGCAATCAAGTCTTCACTTTTCGATCTTCGCATGTACCTCGTAACAAAGAAAGTAAAACTAAATTAAGAAAAATAAAAAAAAATAAAAAAAATTCTGAAGTAAAAACTAGAAAGATTGGTATTAATATTGGTGAAAAAGTAGATAATTATCCCCGGCAACGGCGCCAAAAACTTGATGCGATAATTCTATATCATAAATTAAGTGCAAGTATACACTATCGTATGCAAGTAATAAAGAGACTAATTAAGTCGGATGTCGAACCCACAGGGATAATGTTTTCTTTTTAACCAATTACTAAAATTATGTCTTCCTAATAATTATTCAGATAAATAAAATTCCAAGAATGAATGTAAGAAATATAACACAAAAATACAATGCAATGAGATTTAAAGATATAGCAACGTAGAGAAAACCTAGGATTAATATTATCCCTCAATATGTTTTTAATGATTAATCCTCTAATATTTAACTCACTTAGTCTTTATTATTGATCAAGACACTAATGTATTCACAAGCCTCTTCCAAGGTCATGCAAGTATACCTTAATTTACCAAATACCTATATTCCTATGGTACTTGTAATAAATTAAGATTCATTAAGATTAGGTCTTATTGATCATACATGCCAATTAGGTATATTCCTATCCTAAGTTGAAACTTGCATATGCAACATTGAATGTTACTCTACAATCATGTATCAAATTACCTAGGTCTAAATATTATGATTCCTCTTCCGAGTTTATCAATAATATTACCAATTCATTCACCATATATTGGCCAGATATATTGAAGCATTAAACACAAGTAATTTAAATAATAAATGACTAAGTTTATTAAATACTAAAAGATATGGCAATTAAGCACACATATTGAGTTCAAATATTAACCCTAGAAAATAAGTTAGCTCATGGCTACAAGAGAACAGCAGTAGAAATAATTATAAAACATGATACAATCAATCACAAACCGATATAGACGTCGAATTGCTCTTAATTGCGCTGCCTAGAAACTCTTGATGCCGAAGAACGTCTTGTATCTCTCTCTAAAGATGCTTCAATTAAGCTCCTATTGCTCTCCAAGACTTGTGCTCTGTATTCTTGGTGCTCTTGGGTCGTCTTGGATTCATCCTTGAAGGCTGGGAACGAGTGGCTTTATATAGGGATTGATATGAGCTTGAAAATCTCAATTCTCGTCGGACTAGGACTCGCACTACCGCTGGCGCGCTATGCATCTGTCGCTGGGGCGACGCGTGAAAAAGCTATCACCGCTGGAGCGGTGGGATCTTGGCGCTGGGGCGCTGCATGAAAACGGCTTCACCGCTGGCGCGGTGTGTTGATAGCGCTGGGGCGATGAATCGTCGCTGGCGCGGTGAATATGTGGCGCTGGGGCGCTAGACGCGACTTAATCAGGTCGTTTTTCTTATTTCGATCACTATTCCAACGCTGGGGCGAAAATACTTGTGGCGCTGGGGCGCTGGACTCATAATTTGAAAACTTTGCATTTTAGTCCCTGTTTTCGCTCCTTTTGCGTTCTTTCTTTAAATTTCGTTCAAGTCCCTATAAATAACAATAATGTATATAAATAGCCATCTATTCTCATAAAATCATAAAATATCAATAATAAAAACATGAGAAAATATATGACAACTTTGCCCTTATCAAAAAGCTCAACCAAGTTCTACATTTGATCGACAGGCATAGAGTCAATTTCAGACTTTATGGCTTGTTGCCATTTTTTTAAATCAATATCTAATATCGCTTCTCTATAAGTCATAGGATTAATTTTCAACTAAGAAAATGTCAGACACCTTTAGGCATTATACCATACATAACATGTGGCCTTGAGATCCTTTTCGACCTACGGAGAGGGTGTGTTAAAGGTATCTCACTCGATTCTGCTTGAAGTTCCAACACTGGTTTCAAAATTTATGGATTGACTTCATCAAGTTCAATCCTTGTATAATTCCCACAATGTACAAGGAACTATTTCTCTAGGAAAGTGATATTATAAGTAACGAATACATTTCGTTCCTTTAGATTATAGGACTAATATCTTATAGTATATTTGGTGACAAGACTCGCCCCCAAACCCTCTATTATAGGTCCTAGCAGCTATATCGAGCACCTCAACGGAAGTTCCTCAAAATTTAACTGAGTAAGTTGAGAAATTTTGCAAGGCGAACCCCTTTTTAGTTCTTACTATTATTGAAAAAATCTTGGCATATACATAAAAATGACATCTTAATTTTTTTGAGAAAAAAGGGCAGAGTTTCCCCTGTTTTTTTAAAAATTCAGTACAAAACCTGCAAAGAATTACACTTCTATTTCCAAACCACATCTCAATACTACCAAATAGAACCTTTGGTCTTTTCCAAAATTAAACTAACTTAACTCAATAATTTTATTTAAATCACAAAATGAGCATACTCATAAAAAGTAAAAACGATCATCATAATATCGAAATCTCTTCTTGTTGGTTCAAAATATACATACAAATATACATGCCTATAACGATTATGCAGAAAGCAAAAAATGTGTTATTTAACACTTTTACATTTAAAAAAATGATCTTCAGATTTTGCCTACTAATTAGCAATAGGAGAATCAACAACTTGTGTACCGAGACCTACACCTAAAAAGGGGGTTTAGAAAATATAAAACACAAAACGAGTGAACTAAATGAGTTTAGTGAGTGCATTTAAAATTTCAAATAAAATAACATTATGCATAGACAGTAAATTCTAAAAGACATGTATAAATTATGCTTTTAAAACTGATATAAAGTTGTAAAACAATTTCTAACATTATATGCCCATGAAATCTTGCCGATCGAATTTTATTTACATCTTTGGAAAAAAATATCCAAAATTTGTACAACATAATAACTATCATGTGCATATAAATGTATAAAATGTTATCGGTAGATCAAAAACTAGTAAAGTTCTCACTCGGCCAGTTTCTTTCTAAATTGTACCAACGGTAATCCTAAAGTTCTATACTCATGTAGCGACTTAACTAGCACCGTACACGTGAGTAGGGCATGGGGTACCTCAACTATCAGCACCCACAGTGGTATCTCAAGACATCTCACCGACTATGCAGCAGAATCTTACATCGCATATATATAGCGAGACAATACCCCGTACACATAAAGCGACTCATAGGACTCGACATCCTGACTTCCCGAAGTTAGTGACATACCCCCCATAACTTACCCATGTGTACAGGATATATCGGCTGGGTCTAATATAATCACCACCACTATAATCTGAGGGTATCAATGGCCTTTGAAACAGATGCAGTAAATTTAAAACTGTTTCTTAAACCGAACATGTAAAAGCATATCTATGGATATATATCAAGATTATAAATCATGTTTATGCATTGAAAGCTCATAAAACAAATATTTTCATTATACGGAAACATAATAAGCGAAAGATAAAAGAAATTACAGGTTTTCACTCACAACCGCTCTGCGCTCAGTTTGGCTTCGGATTTCTTCTCCTATTACAGCTCTCGGTTTTCTTCACTTACGCGCCATAAATGACATTTAGAACCAAATCGAATGCTAGAATCTCATTTAACTACTAAATGTCTTAATCAGCATACAAAGGCCGGATGTATATTACTTTTTAATTTTTTATTTACGGAGTCATTTTATCTAATCTACCTCACTATCCGATACCCTGAAAATTATTAAACACCTTATAACTTCGGTTGGACATAATTGCCCTTTACATATCCAAAATGGATAATTATGTCCCATTTTCTTCATTTTTTATTTTTCCATTAACCAAATACATTCAATTTACATAGAGCACCATTTATACACAATAACTCAATCAAAACACAACTCAATCCCTAACTTCTCTAAAATGGCAGAATTTCACCCTATGTTCTAACACATTTCTTTTCTCAATTCTTGTTCCAATTACATCAAAATCAAGTCAATTTCATTCTAATGCCCTAATTACAACCTATTGAAGTCTCTACATTCAAATCACCCAAAACCCTAATTCTTACCTTGCCAATTTCTTTAACTTGATGACTCTTTCAACTTCCACACTAGAATTCAACTCAATCTAAACCAAGAATACACACAAGAACATCAGTTGAAGCAATCTTGAAATTTCACTTATAAATCTCACAAAATAATACTTTTCTTACCTTTTTTTCTTAGATTTTCACTAATGAAGGCTTCAATTAAGCTTAGGAACTTATACTTGACCTTCTTATAGCTTGATTACACATGAAAAATTATGAAGAAAAAACTTGAATTGTCATTGTAGTAGCCCCTCCCTCCCTTGCACGAATTTGCTCTCTCTTTTGCTATAAGTGTTTGCTTTTACTCTCTTGAAAAAACTATACACTTCTACCATATATATAGTGCTCCCTCAATTGACCAATTTACCCTTCAATTTACTCTAACTTTTTAATTTACCCTTCAACTTACTCTAAATTTCTAATTTACAATTGGTTAAAAACTAAGAATGTGATTGGTTCCTTTGTAACTAGAGTTAGAATAGTCCAAGGAACTAACTAGAATTCCCAACTTGGCAATCCATGAGATTGTTTCTAATTGGTGCATTCTCTAATATATAAATTGTATTTCTCAACAAAAGCTTGTTCCACACATAACCCTTAAATGAAAATTCATGTAGTAATTTAAAATTTCATTTTCCAAGCCAATAGAGAAAGATTCTAAAAATATCATAGGGTCGTTCGACGCTCCGACCGTATGTGAAATTATCAAATTAGGTCTAATATCTCTCAAGCGCACCATAAATAAAGTATTTCTAATAAGGTTAAAATTAGATAACCCTACGGCGTTTTTATTACTCTATACTAAAATCTAGGCGCTAATACTACTAGTAGGGATTGGATATTACAATTTCATCCCTCTTTAAAAAAATTTCGTCCTCGAAATTTAAATCATACCTATCTCAAAGAGGTGGGGATGTTGTACTCGCATCTAATCTTCACGTTTCCACGTGACTCTTTGATGCGATATTTCTATATCATAAAATTAAGTGCATCTCAATATGCTTTCTAATGATTAATCTTCTAATATTTAACTCCCTTAGTCTTTGTTATTGATCAAGATACTAATGTATTCATAAGCCTCTTCCAAGGTCATCCAAGTATACCTTAATTTACCAAATACTTATATTCCTATGGTACTTGTAATAAATTAAGATTCATTAAGATTAGGTCTTATTGATCATACATGCCAATTAGGTACATTCCTATCCTAAATTGAAACTTGTATATGCAACATTGAATGTTATTCTACAATCATGCATCAAATTACATAGGTCTAAATATTATGATTCCTCTTCCGAGTTTATCAATAATATTACCAACTCATTCACCATATATTGGCCAGATATATTGAAGCATTAAGATCAAATAATTTAAATATCAAAGAACTAAGTTTATTAAATATTCTAAAGATATGACAATTAAGCACACATATTGAGTTCAAGTATTAACCCTAGAAAATAGGTTTAGCTCATGGCTACAAGAGAATAGCAGTAAACATAATAATAAACCATGATACAATCAATGACAAACTGATATACATGTCGAATTACTCTTAATTGCGCTGCCTAAGATACTCTTGATGCCGAAGAACGCCTTGAATCTCTCTCTAAGGTTGCTTTAATTAAACTCCTATTGCTCTCCAAGACTCGTGCTCTGTATTTTTGGTGTTCTTGAATTGCTCTAGGTTTTTCTTAGATTCTTCTTGGATGATTTTTGAAGGCTGGGAACGAATGGCCTTTTATAGGGATTGATAGGGATTGATATGAGCTTGCAAATCTCAATTCTCATCAGATTAGGACTCGCGCTACAGTTGGGGCGCTATGCAGTTGTCGTTGGGGCGACGTGTGAAAAAGGCTTCACCGCTGGAGCGGTGGGTTTATGGCGCTGGGGCGCCAGATGCGACTTAAACAGGTCATTTTTCTTATTTTGATCACTATTTCAGCGCTGGGGCGATAATCCTCATGGCGCTGGGGCAATAGACTCATACTTTAAAAACTTTGCATTTTAGTCCCTGTTTTCGCTCTTTTTGCATTCTTTCTTTAAATTTCGTTCAAGTCCCTATAAATAACAATAAAACACATAAATAGCCATCTATTCTCATAAAATAATAAAATATCAAGAATAAAAATATGAGAAAATATATGACAAATTTGCCCTTATCACTCTTCTACTCTATGGTTCTTCTATAACACTTTCACTAAAGGAATGCTTTTATTATGAAGCACTTGCTCTTTTCAATTTAGGATTTGCACAGGCTTCTCTTTGTAGGTCAAATTCTCATCTAATTCTACTGACTGTTCTTTTAAGATGTACGAAGGAACTGCTAAATACTTACGCAATATGAAAACGTGAAGCACGTCATGAATTCTAGCCAGAACTTCTGGTAACTGTAGGTGATATGCCACCTCTCCAACTCTTTTAACTATCTCGTACGGCCTAATGTATCAGGGACTCGGCTTCTTAAATCTTTGTACTCCTTCCATGGCGATATCTTCAGAAAGACCTTATTACCAATCTAAAACTCCAAGTTTTTTCTCATGTTATCTGCATAACTCTTATGTCTATCCTTAGCTATTTTCAATCTTTGCCTGATAAATTGAATCATTTTCGAAGTAATCTGGATAATTTATGGGCCGATCAGCTTCCTTTCACCTACCTCATCCCAACAAATTTGGAGTTCTGCACTTTCTTTCATACAATGTTCATATGGTGCCATCCCGATGCTAGTCTGGTAGCTATTATTATAGGCGAACTTCATTAGCGGCAGATGAGTATCCCAACTCCCTTTAAACTCTATAACACATGCTCTAAGCATATCTTCAAGTGTCTGAATTATTTGCTCAGACTGACCATTCGTTTATGGATGAAAGGCCGTACTAAAACTTAATTTTATGCATAGAGCTTTTTGTAAGTTATGCCAAAATTGAAAAGTGAACCTTGGATCCTTATTTGACACAATAGATACTGGAACGCCATGGAGTTGTACTACCTCATCTATGTATAACTAGGCCAATTTATCTAAAGAATAACAGCTTCTAATAGGTAGAAAATAGGCAAATTTCGTCAGCCTATCAATAATTACCCATATTGTGTCATTGCC